>OU611808.1:5000000-10000000 GCA_914767695.1 Ptilodon capucinus
ATCCAGATGATATCGAGGTAAACTATGGCTATTATGGTATGTTCCTCCTATCGCGATAGAGGGTGGGTATTCAAAAGCCACCATCGTTAATGTACTCGTAAAGTCATCTTATCTTTTCTAATAAAAAACGAACTCTGTGTTAATAAGCATAAAGAGTGAATTGCTGTGGTGAAAGCCACGCGACCGCACGTCAAGATTCGCTCGCACTGTCAATAACATTTCATTGAAGAATGAGCTTTATCTACTAGTCAACACAGTTAGTTTTAGGGTATAAATGTTAACGCGCGCGTTTTGTATGCGTGGGGCTTAAGCCTCGTTGATTATACGTAGTTTTTTTTCAAACCAATCAAATATTTAAATAGTAGAGTTTTCAAGATAAAGATATTGCCAGAGTTAGTAGATTTGTATGTAGGTGATAGGTATCGGCTCCTAAATAGGTACGTTAAAATTGAAAGATTCGCGTCGTACATTTAGCTAGCAAAAAAATCTTGTAAATACAGAACTCTCGTTCCGCAAACTTTACCTACTCTCACTTAACCGGATATTTTTAACATCATAGGTATCCGATTTAATAAAAAAAAACCAAGTGCCAAGTGCGAGTCGGACTCTCGCACGAAGGGTTTCGTACCATTATTTAAAAAAAAAACGGTAAGAAATCACGTTTGTTGTATGGCAGCCCCCTTAAATATTTATATTATTCTGTTTTTTTAGGATTTGTATTTATAACGGCAACAGAAAGTCACCATCTGTGAAAATTTCAACTGTCTAACTATCAGGGTTCAGGAGATACACCCTGGTGACAGACTGACGGACGGACAGCGGAGCCTTAGTACCTAATAGGGTATATATAGGGTATATATATATATATATATATAGGTCCGTTTACCGTTTGGGTAAGGAACCCTAAAAATCATGTTAGTGCAATAATAATTGTTTTGCAGATAATTACATCGAATATGAAGCACAGTGACAAAAGTAGAGTTTACAATCTCATAAAACCCTGGTTAAGAGATGGTCTACTCATCAGTAAAGGTAGGTATTCCATTTTCCATTTTCCTCTTAATAACTCATCATCTACTCTCCCATCTTGCGTTGAAGGCATCATACCAAAGCAATTATTTCTATAGCCATCTGTGGTTTAGAATAATCCCTACATTGTAAATGGGAGTAGACGCACTTTACTGTACTAGCTTCCTAAGCGTAATGACAATATTTGTATTTAATATTAGACTGCCGTGAGTATAATTCTTCTCTAGTATTGTGTCAAAGGTGCTGTCTGCTCTCATGGCGTTGCTGCTCCTGAGAATTTATTACTCGCAATTATCATTTATCAGTTTAAAAAGAGTAACCATTGATTTTCTTACCTGCTCTTCTCAGTGGAAGCAGCATTCCGCCGAACCGGTGGTAGAATCTGACTATTTGTAAGTGCTTTTTGGCCTACACGAATAAAAAAAAAAAAAATTTGACTTTGATTTTAATAGTACCTACTAATTCGTAGGTTTACAGTCATAAGAGGTACATTTTGAGGTACAGCTAGTTATGACAATAGAATATAACTCAATGTGAAATCAAGATAAAAATAACTACATTAAAACTTTTGTTTAAGTCTTTTCGAGCTTTAAATAATATTATGTGAGAACATATTTCAAGTATTTTTGTTCGGATAATAATTCAAAGTTACATTTAATTAATATCAGGGGCCTTACTACCGCCTCGTTCTTCTTCTTCTTTTTTTACGAAATGAGTGAAATGATGATATTTTGATGGAATAAGATGAGGAATGCCTGCACCTGCGATATGCGGTATTTATGGCAATGTCGAGTAATTATAGCAAGGACAAATTCAATAAATTCAATCGTTAAGTATTGTCGTTCCAATGACTGTCAATTTTTGACTGATTTTGTACTGAGTTGACTGTCAAAAACTGAAAATAATATTGAAAACATTGCTGGTCATCCGCCATCTTTATCACTGTCATTATCCATTTTTATTTATAATGTGTATTTATTGAATTTGTCCTTGCTATAATTACTCGACATTGCCATAAATACCGCATATCGCAGGTGCAGGCATTCCTCATCTTATTCCATCAAAATATCATCATTTCACTCATTTCGTAAAAAAAGAAGAAGAAGAAAACATTGCTGCAAGTCAGGCCACCACCTGTCAAAAGGACTGGTGTCAAAACGTACCTCTTGGATCTCGACGGCTGTAGTATTTCATGATTACCTGAAGTTATATCAGTTTGAAGTTGTTTGATGATAATATTACTTTTAAGGCACCAAATGGCAAGAGAGACGGAAGATTCTCACCCCCGCCTTCCATTTCAACATACTGCGTCAGTTCGGCGAGGTGATGATGGAAAACAGCCAGCGTATGGTAACAAAACTTAAAGAAACAATTGGACAACCGATAGACGTAGTGCCTGTTCTGTCTGAATTCACACTCAACTCAATATGTGGTGAGATTTTCTTAGATACTGTCCGATCAGTTTATCATCATGGAACCATATTGTAATTGAGTGGATATCTCACATACACATCAGAAGGCCGGGCCCGGCGACTCAGCCGGGATGGCCGCTGGGGTGTCGCGGTGCATGCTTAGGCGATCCCGTGGCATCCCTCCATAGCGGCGGGTGGTACACCGTGGGTTTTTAGTGGGTATACTGGCACTACGCCAGGGACTCCCACATACCTCTTCCTCCTCCCCCGAGGTTGGAAGGGGATCCATAAAGGATTTTCCCACGAAAAAAAAGGTGTACTTTGTGCGACAGAAGTCCACACCGGGGCGTCACGCGTCAAATAGGTATTTTGCCAATACCAAAACGAACTCTGTGTTAATACGAATAAAGATTGAATTGCTGTCTTAAAAGCCAGCAAATAGCGCGAGCAAATTTGCTCGCGCTATCGTTGTCATTTCGTTGTAGAAACCATTTTTCTATGCGTCAATATAGTTGGTTTGGTATTGCTAGTGCGTGGAGGCTTTGCGCGGCAAAACTCATAGGAGAACAAGAAGCAGTGGTAGCCTCGACGGTAGATCGCCTGCCCTGAACCCAAGAGGTACAAGTTCAAATGGGCTCGCACCTCCGAGACGATTTTCATGTGCGAATGTCATTTTCAATAATGATTACCACTTGCTGAACGATGAAGGAAAACATCGTGAGGAAACCTGCACGTCTATAGAAGGGCGTGCGAAGTTCACCAACCCGCACTGGGCCAACGTCACCACGTTGGCCCAGTCCACCGACTATGGCCCAAATCTCTCACGTATTGAGGGGGAATGTGCCCGGTATAATGGCAATAGACTCGCCCCCTATTACATTGGGACCAAAATACATCCGCGAAGCGCGGTCGCACTGGAGTGCGCCTCCGCCTACCCCTACGGAGAATACAGGCGTGATGATGATGTATATATGAGAACAATAAAATAAACCTTAAAGTTAAATAGTATATAAAGAAAACGTGCAGTCTTCGCCGTATCAATGACGCGACGCCCAAGGCCAAGACGAGTATGTACGAGGTGATACGACTATATTATTCCGGACTAAGTAGGTACATGGATTCCGGTTCTGTTGAATAAACAACTCCTTTAGGATTCATAATACAGTAATAAACATACATACATACATACATATACTCACGCCTGTATCCCATGGGGGTAGGCAGAGACTACCGTTTGCCACACGCTACGATCCTGACATACCTCTTTCGCTTCATCCACAGTCATACATCTTTTCATGCACTTCCGTCGGTTAAGGGTGCTACGGACTTGACCTATCTGGAAGAGACATACAATCTGATTAATAATGCCTAGAACAAGCCCGCTACTCTCAGTTCAACCAGTCAGTTAGATCACTTGTTTAATCTGTTGTGACTATGATTGAATGGAAAACAGTTCAAGAGTAATAATTGATTCTAGTGCTGTATTGCGCCAAGTTTTTAAGATAACTTAACGAATTAAAAATTGTGATAATGTCTGTATTCGTAACAGGTATGATCGATGAAAATGATTGTTTATAAAATTATTAATCACGACATATTTTCAGAAACTGCCATGGGTACCCGGCTGAGTGAGGACTCCACGAAAGAGGCTAGATCATACAAGGAAGCCATTTACGAACTCGGAAATCAAATTGTCCAGAGATTCGTAAATGTCTTATTGTATTCTGATTTTATTTTCAACTTAACTCCATTGGCTCGACAACAAAATAAGCGCCTAAAGATAGTTCATGGGTTTACAGAGAAAGTAATAAACGATAGGAAGGAATATGTTAAACAGTATGGACCCAATATACCTGATATGGACATAGATGATGATTCTTACGTTTATAAGAAAAAGCGTAAGACAGCTATGTTGGATTTGCTAATATCTGCCGAAAAGGAAGGTCTGATAGACAAAGAAGGCATACAAGAAGAGGTGGACACCTTTATGTTTGAAGTGAGTTGATAAAGTTATTGATAATTACAAATATTTACGAGACAAATGTAGCAGATAAAGTAATTAATTCAAATGGTACAAATCAATCTATTACCATTACAGGGACATGACACTACGGCGGCTGGACTGACATTTTGTTTTATGTTGCTTGCAAATCATTCAAAAATTCAGGCAAGTAAAACAGTTCTATTTACCTACAGTTATGATGATAAATATAATTAAAAATTCTATGTAACTGATTTTGTATTTTTTATCGGATAGGACAAAATAGTAGCTGAACTGAAAGAAATATTCGAAGACTTGGAACGTCCCATCAAGATGGAGGACTTGCCAAAGATGAAGTACATGGAGTGCTGCATCAAGGAGTCCATGCGGCTCTATCCTCCCGTGCATTTCATCAGTCGCAAGTTGAACGAAGATGTTGTCTTAAGTACGTGAATCAATTGTTTGTGTGAGACGTACGAAAGAAACGATAGTGACAGATGACCTAGAATTAATTTATGAACTGTTAGGTACTATAAATTTGTATTCATCTAATACCGACGCTTCTTTAATTCGTCATGAGTCGAAACCTAAGTAATAAGCAAGCAGAATAATTGAAAACGTTTTTAGGTAACTACACAGTTCCCGCGGGCACTCTATGTCATATTACCATCAACGATCTTCATCGACGACCGGACTTGTTCCCAAACCCGGAGCAGTTCGACCCCGACAGGTTCCTGCCGGAGAACAGCGCGGGGCGGCACCCCTACGCGTACATACCCTTCAGCGCCGGACCGAGGAACTGCATAGGTAAAAATTGATAATATGCGTCTAACATGTGTACATACGTACTTCCCTGTATTCATTTGATGTTCTTCCAGGTCAAAAGTTCGCCATGATGGAGATGAAGGTGGCTGTGGCTGAAGTGCTGAGACATTTCGAGCTGGTGCCCGTCACACGACCTGAGGATATTCAGTTCATGGCTGACTTGGTGCTGCGAAATGACGGACCTGTGCGTGTTAACTTTATAAAAAGACAAATTAATCCTGAATAAACTAACATTAATTTGTTATTTTGCGTAGCATTTATTGAGAGCCAGTCTTTCCATGTCCCGTGTGCTAAATGAAAACGAACTGTATTGAGACATAAAAAAACATGGATTGAAAAAGCATGATGACCTCGTTTTAGTATTTGTATTTATATTAAGTATTTTTGTATTAGATTTTTCACGCCCGTGTGCCGGGGTTAAGGATCATTCAACAGTGATAACATCGTACAAAACGTACCAATTTATTTTTTTTATCAGTCCGATTGTGAATACAACACAGAACATACGTAACAAACTATATTTTACCATGTTTTTGTATTTACTGGCTATTGTGATATTACTGTGTTTCATACATTTATTATTTAATTACAATGGACGGGCTCGGATGCTTGCGAAGATTCCGGGACCGAGGCTTGACTTTATTGTTGGAAATGGCTTCACAGTAATACGTTCACCAGGTTAATCTTTATGTATTTCTACCTCAAGATACATTGCTTGATTACAACAGTTCGTCTTATCAAACCGATACCTGCTCAAAGTTCATTAACCACAGGTTTTTTCACACACAGCATCAGTCAAAGGTCAACAGGGCTAATCGAATAATATTGACCCTAGCTCTTGATAAGAAGACTACCTCACTTATATCATTGTTATATATTTTGGTGTAACGATTTGTTGAGACGCTTTTGGATTGACACCTTAGCTAGGGAGCTAATGGAGAGGTGAAATAAACACTAGTGCCAAATCATACAGGGATTCAAATATAAACTCAAGACGATAAAGTTTAGATCGATTTAAAGCATTGTACAATTCTCTGCTAATGTTTTTGAAAAGAATCGAATCCTCGACTGAACATAATCGAAACCTTCGAACATAATATGAGTCTAACATATTTCAAATAGAATCGGTATTCTTATGAAAATTAATGCTTGTTGTCAAACTGCAAAAAAAAATACCTACGCCAGTTTTTGTTTTAGTTGAGCTCATGAAACTTGGCAGAGAGTACGCGAGAACATGGAAAGGGATATATAGAATCTGGATATATCCACTTGGCGGTGTATTTATCTACAATCCAGATGATATTGAGGTAATATAAAAAGCTATTGACATATGTTTGGAACAATAAAATAATGGTATAGCTATAGCCTATAAGTAGAGCATGACAAAAATGTGATAGTTAAGGACTCCTTAATACTTGATCACGAATTAATATCAATATATTATACCTGTTCTTATTTAGGTAAACATCGTTTCAAATATTAAAAGATAATGTAATCAAAGGAATTATTTTGCCAAATGCAACTAGCATTCCGTGTATTCTAGAAATAAAATAAATGAAAGATATAATTTGATTGAAGAAATATCTTTAATGACGTTTAAATTTAATGACGTTAAATGTATTTTCTAGACAATCACATCAAGTATGAAGTACAATGACAAGAGTTTAATCTATAACATACTGAAGCCATGGCTACGGGATGGACTGCTCGTGAGCAAGGGTACAAATATCATAATTCTCTATCTAGTACAATCGGCATAGTTAGCGGTGGTGTACTTTTCACACATAATGCTTTGAACGGCACTAATCCTTGACCCTCCCACAATTTCCCTTCCACCAATTAGGACATTATTCTGTCCGTTAATTAGTTTTGAAGACTACATTTCCTTTAAGAGGATAGAGTCATTGTTGCCTTTATACTGTAAGATGCAAGCGATTTTATACTTATTGCTGTAATACCACCCACATTTTCTACTATACACGACTCACAAGGCAATATATTGACAATTTGCCGTCGCATGTTGGTCAGATTAAATCTAAATTTAGTGTTTTCACCTTTTCTCTATGTAGGTGAAAAATGGCAAGAACGCAGAAAGATTCTGACGCCCACCTTTCATTTCAACATCCTGCGTCAGTTCTGTGAAATCTTAGTGGACAACAGCAAGCGCCTGGTTGATACCCTCAATGAAACAGTCGGTAAACCGACAGATATCGTACCTGTGCTATCAGAATTTACACTCAGCTCCATTTGTGGTACGTTTACTTTTCAGTTTTGTGTGTTTGCATCACAAATAACCCTTAAAATGATAAACACTTATAAGTATTATGCTTATTTTAGAAACAGCCATGGGTACGCAACTCAACGACGCGACTACAGGAGCTGGGAAATCATACAAGCAATCTATATACGAACTAGGATACGTGCTTCTTCAAAGATTCATGAAAGTTTATTTGTATCCTGACATTGTATTTAATTTATCACCTTTGAGCACAAAACAAAACAAATTATTGAAGCAACTCCACGGCTTTACCGGGAAAGTTATAAAGAACAGAAAAGATTATGTTGATAATCAAGGGATTGATATCATTGATGCGGATGATGAGACTTATGTTTACAAGAAAAAGAGGAAGACTGCTATGTTGGATTTGCTTTTATCCGCCGAAAAAGAGGGGCTAATAGATAAGGAGGGCGTGCAAGAAGAGGTCGATACATTCATGTTTGAAGTAAGTTTACAGCATACGACTGTATGTGATTGCTGTAATAGAATAAACAAAAATGTTAAAAAAAAACCTGGCCAAGTGTGAGCTGGACTCGCGCACCGAGGCTTCCGTACCTTGATACTGAAGGCACCGAACATTGCTCTAACGAAAAGATAAACTAGATAGAGAGACAAACTTAACATACATAACTGCAAATAAGTTTGTAATCGCAATAAAACATTTTTTTTTGTGTTGTAACTATAAATTTACTGTTTTCGGATTTTCCCTTTACTTGTGCTATAAGACCTTTCTTCTTACCGAATTTCATGATTCTAGGTCACCGGGAAGTACCCTATAGACTATAAGTTATTGATTCCCGTGCGAATGTACTGAAATTACCAATATAAGCCACCACCGAATCTTTTGATTGCGTTAACTTAGCAGTTTGATTGTTTTAGAGCTTTAAGTGACCGCAGACTTAAGTCTTTGTTATAAATTTCAACTTGATACCTCCACGCGTTCCTGAGAAAAAGGGCCTTGACAGATAGACAGACGGACAAAAAAGTGATCCTATAAGGGATCCTTTTTTCCTTTTTAGATACGAAACCCTAAAAAACAATGACGATATAAAGATATGTTTCAGGGACATGACACTACCGCCTCTGGGTTGACGTTCTGCTTAATGTTGCTTGCAAATCATAGGACAATTCAGGTAAGACACAATTCAGTAGGTAGTTCGGTAAATCTAATCTTAATACGAAATGAAATGCCCGAAGCTACTTGCCAAGGGCATAATTCATTTTAACATTTTGTAAGTGTGTCATATTCTACTAATGTGTTATCGCAACCAAACTTTGAGGTATACATATAATAACAAGGATTAATTTGTCAGCCTCATGACATGACCTAGGAAGGTTAAGTTTGCGATCAAAGTTATATTTTTATAAAAATACACATCATCATCACGCCTGTATTCCCCGAAGGGGTAGGCAGAGGTGCACTGCAGTGCGCCCACACTTCGCCGATGTATTTTGGTCCCAATGTAATAGGGGGCGAGCCTATTGCCATTATACCGGGCACACAGGTTTCCTCACGATGTTTTCCGTCACCGTTTATATTTTTATATTTTTAACACGGTTAATTTAATTAAATATGATTAGGTAGTCAGTTCTTGACACATTTTAATTATTATGATCCAGCTAACAAAAACTTTGGTAAATTTTATCAAAATGGCGCGTTCACAATGTAGGATAGACCCAAATAGCTTTCAGTGATAATCTTTTCAGGACAAAATTCAAGCTGAGCTTCAGGAAATATTCGGTAACTCAGATCGCACCATCAAGATGGAGGACTTGCCCAAGATGAAGTACATGGAGTGCTGCATCAAGGAGTCCATGCGGCTCTATCCTCCCGTACATTTCATCAGTCGTAGTCTCAATGAAACCACCGTATTGAGTAAGCTGCTAATACTTAAATACTGCTAATACTTCTAATTACAGGCGTAATGAATGTGGACTATGGACAGTGCCTCAATCAATAATCTTTGATTATTAAAAACAGTAGAAGACGCCTCAACATGGAGCCTAATTATAGTTTTAAAGTTGCGTAAATGAGTGCATTTTCTGAAGATGTAATTTAATTATTTTAATTTAATGAATGTGGATTATGTAATTATAATGATTTATATTAGGTAACTACACAATTCCTGCTGGTATTTTGTGCCACATCCCTATTTACGACCTGCATCACCGCGAGGACTTGTTCCCGAACCCGGAGCAGTTCGACCCCGACAGGTTCCTGCCGGAGAACAACGTGGGGCGTCACCCCTACGCGTACATACCCTTCAGCGCCGGACCGAGGAACTGCATAGGTAATTGATAATATGCGGCTAACATGTGTACATTGTACTTTCCTGTGTTCATTTGATATTCTTCCAGGTCAAAAGTTTGCCATGATGGAGATGAAGGTGGCTGTGGCTGAAGTGCTGAGACATTTCGAGCTGGTGCCCGTCACACGACCTGAAGATATTCAATTCATGGCTGACTTGGTGCTGCGAAATGACGGACCTGTGCGTGTTAACTTTGTAAAAAGAGAAATGATTCCTGAATAAACCAACATTAATTTGTAATTTTGCGTAGTTTTTATTCAGAACCACTCTTTCCAGATGCTTCGTGTGCTAAAATTGGAAACAGCTTTCTATATTTGCGTCTATAGCATAGAGCTCTTTTAGAGTTAACAAGCAAGTGTGATGTGATATGAATTGAGAATATTTTCATTTGTGCATGGGTACATACAGCACACTGGGGTGTCAAGACGCACGCTTCGATGTATGTCCAATAACAAAACGAACTATGTGCCAATATACATAAAGATTGAATTAATGTGGTGAAAGCCATCCCTTATGTACTATGCAAATAATGTTGTTGTTTTTACAATAAAAACAATCCTGTGTGTGTTGTTTAGACTACTTTTATCAAAGTAAATAAATTATTATCTATTTCTATTGACACCGTTGATAAGGTCGAGTTGCACAATACAGAAAAAAATGTTCTTAGTGAACAACTAATAAATATAACGCCTGTGGTCTCTATATTCACGCTCTACACTACCTGTTGCTTTGTTATGATAATTTCTGTAGGGTTAAAGATAAACATATTACAATGTAGAGCCTATTCATTGGTTAGCGGACTTGTATCTTTGCAGCAATTACTTATAATTTTCTTGTAATTGTCTTGTTTTCTTAATTCAGGTCGCACATGAACCTAGTAATTATATACTTACAAGTTCATATTATACTTTTACATTGTAGTAAGTACTAATCATTTTTAGAAACGGTAGGGATCTATAATTCCGATATTTTATCTCAGAGTAACAATAACGATACAAATTTATTCTTGCTGACGTCAAAAATGTTTCAAAAACCTACATTGTGCGTATTTTGTCTGACACACACTTAGTTGGATTTTGTATTATTTAGTTTTTAGACTTATCAATCGAGGAAGCAAGTCAAGGCAAGTATAACATAAGTGCCAACAACCAGTGTCTCGTATTTTGTGTATCGAGACGCACGTTACCTACTAAATATGTGGTTGTATTTACTAGCTATATTATTATTTTTGTTCGTTTTACATGTTATCTGTAATTACAATGAACGAGCCCGGATGATTAGAAGGATACCAGGACCGAAAGATGCTTTTATCGTCGGAAATGGTCTGACCATAATAAAGTCGAGAGGTGATATCTTGTTTTTTATTCACTTGATATTAAACATCGATACATTTTTCAATACTTATAATAATTTAAAAAAGTCCCTCTATCCCGTAGTTGAGGTCATGAACATGAGGAGAGAATACGCTAAATTGTGGAATGGTATATATCGCCTGTGGATTGCTCCCCTCGGAGGCGTCATATTATATAATCCTGAAGATATTGAGGTACGTATCTAGCTTTAAAGGTAAATAATTAGACGCCTACATAAAGATTTTGAAGTCAAGTTACGTTGCCCCTTTTATAAATTAGCCGTGTTACTGAGATAGCTCCTTGTAATTTTTTTGTCCCTTAGTTTAAAACCATACCATACGGTGTGTGTTGTCTGGCGGAAACGCAGTGACTTGTTGTTCTAGTGGTATGAACGTAGGCCGCTCGGATCACTGCATCGGGTGGTTACGGGTTTGGTTCCTGTCAGCGGCAAATTTCGGAAATGACTGTTTCGGAGTTTGGGTTTTACTGGGATCGCCCCTACTCCATTGTTAAGTACCCATAGTACAAGCTTTGCTTAGTTTGGAATCACACGATGTATTTTCTGGCGATATTTATTTATGTTTACAATAGCGAATTTATACTGGATTTGTCCAAAGGGAAGGCTTTTTCTACTGCCAAATATGTCATAATAACGCACAACATTTTCTTTATGAGCATATAATGTCCTAGTTCTTACATCCTATTTGTTTTAATGTTACACAATTATTACTTTACAGGTTATCATGTCAAGCCCGAAACACAGTGACAAAAGTATGATCTACTCGTTGTTAAAGGTGTGGCTACGGGATGGTTTACTGCTCAGTAAAGGTAAACATAACGAATAAAATAATGAGAAAAGTGCGCGCACGTATAAATGTCACAAAAACTGGCCGAACGGAGTAGTTTATGAATATTGTAAATGAGGCTGTTTAATAATCGATATTGGTTCACAACTTGCTTTACCAATTTGTGCCTATCGACAAACCGGCAGCATTGTTATACCTACCTATATAAAAACATTATGTTGGCGCTTTAACGATGAACGAGGCATAAGACGCACTTTCTGCAAACGACCAACAGTAGTGAAATTCTCCAGTCTGGTAAAAAAGTATATTGTAATGCATCTGCAACTTGATCATAAATATCTATAAATTAGAAGGTGACTGTGATAAAACAAAGGCCGTACCGCCAAATTATAATAATAATAATAATTGTACTTTAATATAATAATTGTATTATAATATAATAATTTATAATAATAATAATGTATTATAATATAGTAATTGTAATATAATAATTGTACTTGTACTTTTACGCAAACATATCGAGGGGTGAAAGGCTATTTAAGACTTAAGCGAGTTTTTTTTAACCTTACAGGAGATCATACTCATTTGACCCAGAAAAATTAGCTGCTTCCAAATCTTCTATCCATCTATATAATCTCTCTATATAAAATGCTTTGTCCTGAATGACTGACTGACGGATCAACGCATAGCCTAAACCGCTGATCGTAAAGATCTAAAACTTGGAGGGTGTGTTCTTTGTATGACGTAGGCATCCGATAAGAAAGGATTTTTCGAAATTCTACCCCTAAGGGGGTGAGAAAGGGGGGCAAAGTTTGTATGGGACAACGTGATTGGTCCAATCTACTTCAAATTTTGCATAAACTTTATTAGAACCATTTTCGAGTTCTACGCGGAAGAAGTTGCGAGCAAAAGCTAGTATGTACTACATAAGTCAATATGGCCTAAAAGTGTTGCTTAAGTCAAATAGCTTTTCATTTGGCGAGCATAGTCTGACCAACAATATTTTATACCACTACTAGAGTAGTTACCTACCTACTACAGGGTGTATGTAGCACCAACTTTGATTGTTGTAGATATGAGACAACATATAAAGTGTGCAGGCTACCGATAAACACGGATCCGTCAAACGAATTACGTCTAACTAGACATTCTAGTTATAAATTTCGTGAAGGATAACTAGTTAGTTAATTAACCTTCACAAGTATTTTTTAACAAGCCAGCATAAAATATTGAAGTATTTAACAATTCATTATAATTAGGTTCAAAATGGCTGGAGCGTAGAAAAATCCTTACGCCCGCCTTCCATTTCAACATCCTGCGTCAGTTCTGCGATGTAATCGTGGAGAACAGCCAGCGGCTGGCGGAGACCCTCGCACTCACTGAAGGACAACAGATAGATATAGCGCCGGTACTATCTGAGTACACACTCAATACTATTTGCGGTACATGCTGTTTTGATTTTGCTAGTTACGAGCATACATATTTGTCGAATTATGATTAATAACTAGTCTAGCAGTGGTAGCCTCGCGGGCAAGAACGCCCGCCTTGAACGTAAGGGGTGCAAGTTCAAATCCCAGGCCCGCACCTCTGAGATAATTTTCATGTGCGAATGTCATTTTCAACAATGATTACCACTTGCTGAACGGTGAAGGAAAACATCGTGAGGAAACCTGCACGTCTATAGAAAGGCGTGTGAAGTTCACCAACCCGCACTGGGCCAGCGTGGTGGACTATGGCCCAAATCTCCCTCGTATTGATGGGGAATGTGCCCGGTATAATGGCAATAGGCTCGCCCCCTATTACATTGGGACCAAAATACATCGGCGAAGTGTGGGCGCACTACAGTGCACCTCTGCCTACCCCTTCGGGGAATACAGGCGTGATGATGTATGTATGAACTAATTTAAAATTATTTTCAGAAACCGCAATGGGCACCCAGCTGAGTAAAGACACAACTAGCGCAGGGAAATCATACAAAGAAGCTATATATGAACTTAGTTCCTTGTTTTTCTACAGGCTCGTTAGGGTTTATCTATACCCCGATTTCATATTTAACTTGACGTCGATAGGAGGCAAGCAAAATAAGCATTTAAAAACAGTGCATGATTTTACCGGTAGAGTCATAAAACAGAGGAAGGAGTACGTCGCGAAATACGGCGTAAGTCATATTGGACAGGCCGAAGATGATGAAACCGCTGTGTATAAAAAGAAGAAAAAAACGGCTATGTTGGACTTGCTAATATCCGCTGAGAAGGAGGGCCTAATAGACAAAGAAGGGATTCAAGAAGAGGTCGACACGTTCATGTTTGAAGTAAGTACCTCTTAGAATAGTGTCAGAAGGTTTTTCAGAATATCGACGCTCCTTTTTAGGGTTCCGTATCCAAAGTGAAAAACGGGAACCCTATCACTAAGACTTCGCTGTCCGTCCGTCTGTCACCAGGCTGTATCTCATGAACCATGATAGTTAGACACTTGAAATTTTCACAGATGATGTATTTCTGTTGCCGCTAGAACAACAAATACTAAAAAACAGAATAAAATAAATATTTAAGGGGGCTCACATACAACAAACGTGATTTTTTTGCCGATTTTATAGATAACGGAACCCTTCGTGCGCGAGTCCGACACGTACTTGACCGGTTTATTTTGATGATTCGCAAATAAAAACCAATAATATCTTAAATATGAGTCAGGGTTTATACTTGCACAAAGATGTGGTTGAAAAGTTGGACTTTACACGTTTTACCTTACTAGATATCTTCTTGGGACTCGTTGACCTACATACAATGATTTATTATATTGTTTACAGGGTCACGATACTACTGCATCCGGGCTGACATTTTGCCTAATGGTCTTAGCAAACCATAAAAATATACAGGTTAGCTGTGAACAAATCCAATAATGAATGCTTTTTGTTAACTATAATACAATATTATGTTGCTTCTTAAATCCCAACAATGAAGGTATCGTACCCAACTGTTAATATATTTTAAGGATAAAATTGTAGCTGAGTTGCGAGAAATATTTGGGGACTCAGATCGAGCTGTGAAGATGGAGGACTTACCGAAGATGCGGTACTTGGAATGCTGCATTAAAGAATCACTTCGCCTTTACCCACCCGTTCATTTTATCAGTAGAAATCTAAACGAAACTACAATACTGAGTAAGATATTTTAAATAATCAGTTTATTTTGTTGTAGTTGGAAATTAGTAAAGCAATTTTGTTTATACATTTTATTATTATTTGATTGCTTTAATCTTCTCATAATTATCATTAGACCTTGATGGGTCAAGGTTTAGAATCTCTGGTGTACATGGGCTATTGTCATTGGATACAGGGTCTGAGTATACAGGCGCGTCTAAACACGCGTTCGTTTTACCAGTCCAAAATCGAACCCTATTAACTCACTAGATAAAGCATTTCTTTCAACCCGTGACGTGTGGCTTTACTTGCACGGAAATTCAATTTTTCTGACATTAAAGTGTTTTTTCAAATAGTTAGTTTAATTAAATCACTTGGCCCAGGGGGTGCAGAGATGTTTGATACATTGTATGCTTATACTTGTAATTTAAACATTTGTTACCTAAAGGCAATTACACCGTGCCGGCAAAGACGCTTTGTCACATTACTATCTACGACCTGCATCATCGCGAGGACTTGTTCCCGGACCCGGAGCAGTTCGACCCCGACAGGTTCCTGCCGGAGAACTGCGCGGAGCGGCACCCCTACGCGTACATACCTTTCAGCGCCGGTGTTAGGAACTGTATTGGTAGGTACCTACTATGAATAAGATAGCACAATATACTATTAAATAGGTAATTACTTACACATATATTTGTTTAACATTGATAGTTGTTCATAGCTAAGTATAGATTAGGTTATAGTGTAGTTAGTACTACCTATTTGTTTAGTACCTATAGGTATTTCTGTCTTTTATCAGTACTAGTATTTCTCTCCATACAAATTTTGCCTGGAGGTAACCTTTAGTGATAAGGCCGCTTATTGTAACACTATTAAATTTGTATCATTTACGTGGTTTAGTTTATAGGGTTCTGTACCTAAAAAGGAAAAAGGAACCCTTATAGGATCACTTTGTTATCCGTCTGTCTAGACAGACAGACGGACAACAAAGTGATCCTATGACAGACGTCTGTCAAAACCCTTTTTCTCAAAATCGCGTGAAGGTATCAAGTTGACACTTATAACGGAGACTTATGTCTGCGGTCCCTTGGTGCTCTAAACTTCTAGGTTAACCCAATCAAAAGATACGGCTGTTTATGTTGCATTTTCAGTACATTTGCACGGGAATCAAAAACCTGGTTCTTCCCGACGACCTAGAATCATGAATTTGCCAGGAAGCAAGGTGTTATAGCACAAGTAAAGGAAAAATTCCGAAAACTGTAAATTTATTGTTAGAAAATATTATTTTGCGATAAGAAACTTATTTCGTAGTTAGTTTGTATGGGGACACCAGTATACCAACGGCAAAGTTAAGTTTGTCTCTCTGTCCACTTGATCTTTTCGTTAGAGCAATGTTCGGTGCTTTGGTTTAGATACGGAAGCCTCGGTGCGCGAGTCCAGCTCACACTTGGCCGGTTTTTTGTATTAGATACTTTGTGAGTTGGAACGATAAAGAGTTTCCAATATAAATGACACTAGTCCATATTGTTTTCTCATATTTACGCGAATACTATACATTGAAATAAAACTATTTTACGGATTCTATCGCATATCAAATAGTAAATAAACGCGATAGAATCCGTAAAATAGTTTTATTTCAACACTAGTCCATATTCGGTTTTTTACCCCATGTCACGACAATGTTAAATTTTTCGCTAGTAGCGTGCGACTTAGCTTGTATCACGTTATTTTTCAGGTCAGAAGTTTGCCATGATGGAAATGAAAATAACCATTGCAAAAGTGTTGAGAGAGTTTGAACTGGAGCCTGTAACGAAACCAGCTGATATTCAATTCATAGCCGATTTAGTATTGAGAAACAACGGACCCGTGAACGTTAAATTTTTAAAGAGATCTTTATAATGTTTTGTATTTTTTTGTATATGTTAATATTGTAGTAGCCTTGATTCGTAATAACAATAATTTCATATACTATACTTACCTATTACTAAATTAACAAATAAATCTCAACAAGTATGGAATGCGCTCGTAACATTATTTAAATTTATGATAATACTGGACGTATCTATCTATCGAGTAGGCCGGAATCAATTGCATTTAGTACATTGTAGAGTTTAGACGTGTTTGCAATGTTGTCGACATGCTTGTTGGTTGCCGTAGTGCTATTGTGCCTGTTACATTTCTTTATATACTACAGTGAACAGGGCAGGTTGATCAGGAAGGTCCCAGGACCGAGGAATGATTTTATTGTTGGGAATGGCTTCACTGTGATGCGATCAGCAGGTAAAATATTTTTTCATCGTCGAATTTACATTAGTAAATAAGGAAAATAGGAATATTGGAAATAGGTATGTAGAGAGGGAAGTTATTATTGTCATACAATTAATTACCAATTAATAATATACGTAAAGTTTCCCTTTCCTTTCACAATTTTGCAATAGATTCTGTATCCGGTTGGTTCAAATCGCTGTATGTCTCAGCATTGACAGTAGTTCACCCTAGAAGATCCATAACACCTTAACTGCCACAAGGGTCCACCAGACCCCTGTCCACAAGTAATCCAACCAAAGATCCGGGTATTCCCGTGTACCATAACATTCAACACCAAGTCTGAATAGATAAAGGTATTGGACAAAGTCTATTAAATTTACAAGGTAAAAAAACGTGTTTACCCGAGATATTAATTGAGCAAATAAAAATGTTTTTATTAGTTGCTGGGTCTAATCTAATTAATTCGTGACATACTTTATCACAAGTATCTCGTTAACCTTCGTTTATCGTCGTATTAAATAATCAGCTCCTTATCGTTTGTGCTAGTGTATGAAAAATACATAAAAAACTTAAATGCAGTAGTCGAGAACAGTTTTAAGCACTACAGCATTAACAACCTTTTTGAAGCATACATTATATTGATAGAATACAGAGCTATCTGCTTATTCATCGATTATGGAATGTAAAAGACAATCTACATTATAACTATAATATCGCTATACAAAACACGCTCAGCGTATAGTACAAACTAAGCAACGATCGTACGTATCCTGGGTGTAGTTTCTATGGACTGAGGGCAATTAAAATCGGGTAAACATATATGGATATTACAGCTCTACAAAAAAAATGAATATATTCATGAAAGTTCGCAATGTGCTCAATTTTTTTTATGATTTTTGCATATCATATATTTTGAACAATTATCGGCTTGTTAAAAATATAATTTGATTTTCCAGTCATGATTAGGCTTCTGCGCAACTTTTTAAGCATACAAACGCATACAAACATCACGTGATCCCCACTCTCAGACCCCTTGCTCCACAGGACAGCTGAGATGTCAGTTATTTGACAATATTGAAATATATCTGTTATTTTTGTTTCTCGTTCTTTGATTTTCGTAATGAAAAAAGAAAATTAAGATTAAAAAAAAAATCAGAGCAAATCTTACAAAATCATTGATAGTTTCATGAATTGTGTGCATAAATAGACCCAAAATCATTTTCATATCTAGGGCAACAAAAACACTGTAGACCAGTGTATTCATTTCTGAAATTAGCCGGCGGCGGAAAACGCACCTGCGGCCACGCATCCCTGGTCTAGAGTCTAGTCGTAAGTTGGTCAATACCGCGGCTTGGTCAAGAGGCTGTTGCATTAACATGCGATACCTACAAAGTAGTAAATATATTGTTCTGTAACAGTGGAAGTAATGAAAATGCTAAGAGAGCACGCTAAAATATGGAAGGGCATACATCGAATTTGGATATATCCTTACGCTGCTGTTATTGTATACAACCCAGAAGACATTGAAGTAAGTATATTAAATAAAAAAAGAAATACTAGCTGCCTAGATATCTACCTAAAGAAATTAGTACCCGAAACAAAATTGTATTTATTTTATACTTTTGTGAATTTAGGTACCTACTTAGAACTTTAATTATTTTTAACCGACTTCAAAAATAGGAAGGGGTTATCTATTCGACCTGCTCGTAATTTTTAATGTTTGTTGCGTATTCCTCCGACGTTCGAGAACCAACTTAATTTTTTATGTTTCTAATTCTTCAAGATAAAACCCATTTCAATTTTTTTTATTTACGGGCTTAAAATACGTAAAAAATTTGATAAACTTGAAAAAAAAAGTGCCTCAAGATTTCTGAAACACAACAAAATTTTGGAGTGTTAAAGATTCCATTTTGGGCTACCGCATAGGTATCAGGTGTTGGTGAACCGATAGCGAAATACTCGTATTTGAAAAGGAATTGGAATTGCGGGTTGAAATGAAAATATATTTTTTTGCTTTAAATATCATTTGGGGCTGATGTTTACATTCTTCTAGCGATTTCAATACGTTATCTACACAAAACATCGTAAAATAAAAGGAGCAAGAAATAACTTAGGTACCACCTACCATTAGCACCTACTCCAAATGAAATAAATTATTAGGTTAGTGTTAGATTTTCTTAGTGCACCAAAGAAGGTTTTTGAAGTCGGTTTTGTTTTGTTTTAATAAATTTGTGACAAATTTTTCACAGATTATTACGTCGAATATTAAACATGCGGATAAAAGTATTGTGTATGATATACTAAAGCCATGGCTAAGAGACGGTTTACTTATAAGTAATGGTAAGTTATTTTGATGATCATATTGCCACAGATAGGTACATGTGCATAAAACACATGAAAAAGTTCTTAAAATTGGCGACGGAAATTTTGATAAACAAATTTTTTTTTACCATTAG
This sequence comes from Ptilodon capucinus, assembly GCA_914767695.1. Lineage (NCBI taxonomy): Eukaryota > Metazoa > Arthropoda > Insecta > Lepidoptera > Notodontidae > Ptilodon > Ptilodon capucinus. The sequence goes on from OU611808.1 coordinate 5,019,859, forward strand.
GTTTCCGAAACATACTGTATCCTAACAAATTGCTTGAAAAAAAATAATAATTTCATAGTTTTGTCTTGTGTGTTGAGGATAATATAAAATTATACGTATCTAGATTTGTATGATTTCAGGTCAGAAATGGCAGGAGCGGAGGAAAATTCTCACTCCTACCTTCCATTTCAGCATCTTACGCCAGTTTTGCGATGTGATCGTGGAGAACAGCCAGCGGCTGACGGAGAGCCTCGCGCTCACTAAAGGACAAGAGATAGATATAGTGCCGGTACTATCAGAGTTTACGCTAGGTTCAATATGTGGTAAGTAAGACAAGGCATTAATGAGAAAAACGGTTTTAAACTTACACGATAGTGGATTGTAACCTGTAGTTATAGCACGTGCGTCAAGACTAAACTTATATCACGCAATATGTTGATTGTGTCTCTGTCTCTCGTGTTAAATATAACAGAGAGCGAGCGAGCGTTACAGCGGTTTAGTGCTTGACACGCATGCCAACCACACTGACGACTTACATAGTATATTATGTGAGTAGATAAACTCTAATTGGAAGCAGCATATACATTAACGAGTTCGCGGATAGTCTATGCACAGTTAGTTGTGGAACCACATACTTCCGATCCTAAATTTCAGAAACAGCTATGGGTACCCCACTTAACGAAGAGGGTACAGACGCAGGACAGTCATATAAAAAAACTATATACAAACTTGGCTCCATCTTCTACCAAAGATTAACCAAATTTTACTTATATTCCGATTTCACCTACGGCCTATCAACTTTGAAAAAAGAACAAGACAAGTGTTTGAAAATAGTCCATGGTTTTACTGAAGAAGTAATTAATAAGAAGAGAAAATATATGGAACAAAATGGGGATAATTATTTTATACATGATAATGAAGTTCATTATATGAGCAACAAGAAGAAGAAAGCGGCAATGTTAGATATTTTGTTATCCGCGGAAAGGGAGGGGTATATAGACAGCATTGGTGTACAGGAAGAAATCGACACATTTATGTTTGAAGTGAGTCCCATTCATTCAATACATCATCGTTCTGATAAAGCTAATCTTTAAAGACCCTTACTTTGTACCTAATAGAAACAAATGAAAATATGGTCTTCAAGCATTTGAATATTATTTGACTTGCAGGGTCATGATACAACGGCTTCCGGACTCACATTTTGTTTCATGTTGCTTGCTAACCATAAGGAAATACAGGTCAGTACACAAGCAAAACTCCACCTACATTGGCTCATTCCTGCAAGTTGGTACCTTGCATAAATAATAAAGCCAATTTAACATTACAGGATAAAATCTTTTCGGAGTTAAAAGAAATCTTTGGTGACTCAAAGCGTCCTGTGAATGTGGACGACTTACCAAAGATGCGATACATGGAGTGTTGCATCAAAGAGTCCTTGCGCATGTATCCACCGGTGCACTTCATCAGTCGGCTTCTAAAAGAATATGTAGTACTAAGTATGAAAATTCAGAAGCCCTATACTTATAACTCCTTCAGAATTTTCTGAATGATTTGTTCTGAAACCGCACATTTTTCAGGTAATTACAAATTACCACCCGGGTCACTTTGTCACATTTCTATTTATGACCTGCATCACCGCGAGGACTTGTTCCCAAACCCGGAGCAGTTCGACCCCGACAGGTTCCTGCCGGAGAACAGCGTGAGACGGCACCCCTATGCGTACATACCCTTCAGCGCCGGACCGAGGAACTGCATAGGTAAGTCCCACGTGTTCTACGCTGCAGATAGAAAATAGCAAACAATTTGGAAACCTTCTTTAACAAACAAGACAAGCAATGATAGCCTAGTTGATAGAACAGTGGCCTTGAACGTAAGGGATGCAATTTCAAATCCCGGGCCCGGACCTCTGGGGTTTTCTGGGGTCTGGGATTCCAATAATAGTTACCAATTGCTGAATCGCAATTGGCTCGCCCCCTATGACACTGGGACATGCCTTCCTATTCGGGGATTACAGGCGTGTTGATGACGTATACAGGGTGTTACAGAAGTCCGAAATAATACTGTGACGTTTACATCAGTATCGAGTATACAACTGAATGCTATAAAAATTTGATCAAAATTCGACTATGATTTCCCAACTTTTTTTCGTTGTCAATTTATATAACTCGTAATATCTCGAGCCTTACGTAAAATTTGCATGTTCTGTTTTGTGAATATTGGTAGTTGCCCCTCATAAGTCTAGTTTACACTGCTGAATAGGGTTACACCTGTGACAAATATTCAAAGTCCTATAACTCAGAAACTGATAGTTAGGTAGGTATAAGCTGTCTTCACTAAGCATCCGCATATGAGCTACCGTATATGTACCTAAGGTATTATTTCAGATTTCGGATAAATCCTGTATATACTTTGAGAAAGAAAGTCGGTCTGAACAGATCGAGGCCTGTTTATGTTCCATACTAAACAATTTATTGAAATTTCAGGTCAAAAATTCGCTATGATGGAGATGAAAGTTGCTGTTGCGGAAGTGTTGCGGCAGTTCGAGCTGGCGCCCGTCACTCGACCTCAAGACATACAATTTATCGCAGATCTAGTGTTGAGGAACGACAAACCAGTGCTCGTCAATTTTAACAAAAGACTATGACATGTCTATAATATGAACTTTATTTTTGTGAAAGAAAATAAAAATTATATATTACGGATGCAACAAAATAGAAAAATTATTACATAGGTATAAGTATTAAATATCAGTTTATTTAAGTATTTCCATTTATTGTTTTCTTATATTTACGCGAATACTATACACTGAAATAAAACTATTTTACGGATTCTATCGCGTTTATTTACTTTTTTATTTTCCCGACGTTTCGGCTGCTTTACAGCAACGAAACAACTTGCTTTACAGCAACTTTCCAAAACCAAGCGTACCATTGCAAGACCTCAAGATACTGTGAGCACTTTCTGCGTGGATCGGACCGCAAACAACAACTAAATATGAGGGTAGTTATTAACTATGACATCAGGATGTCTAACACCTCAGTCGCAGTTGCTGTAACCATGGTCACGGGGGGACTGCCGAAACGAACGAGCAGCCGAAACGTCGGGAAAAACAAAGTAAGTAAACGCCATAGAATCCGTAAAATATTTTCATTTCAATATTTCCATTTGATTTATTCCATGCTTTCAAGATTTCTGTCGAAAATTCATTACAAAAAAGTAGGTAATTGATTAAATTACATTATGTATTACACAGATAAAAAGTGTAGTTAGTTAACATTTCAAGCAACACATTATTAAACGGGTCATTACGTCTCGCACGGGACTCAATGTATGTATGTTTTTAGGGTTCTTTACCGAAAGGATAAAACAGGAACTCTATTACTAAGACTTCGCTGTCCGTCCGTCCATCCGTCCGTCCGTCCATCCGTCCGTCCGTCCGTCCGTCTGTCACCAGGCTGTATCTCATAAACCGTGATAGCTAGAAAGTTGAAATTTTCACAGATGATGAATATCTGTTGCCGCTATAACAAGAAATACTAAACAACAGAATAAAATGAATATTTAAGGGGGCTCCCATACAACAAACATGATATTTTTGCCATTTTTATAGATAATGGTACGGAACCCTTCGTGCGCGAGTCCAACTCGCACTTGCCCGGTTTTTTTTAATTGAACTAGATTACACATATATTTTTGGTCAATGATTTCATAAAAAACCAAGGAATTTCGTGACGGTTATTGTAATTAAAAACTACTACAGCCCTTTTATCTTCCCACTGCTGGGCACGGGCCTCTCCTCAATGCGAGGGGGATTCGGGCCATAGTCCACCACGCTGGCCAAGTGCGGGTTGGCAGAATTCACACATCTATCGAAAACTAGTCAAGTTCCCTCAGACGTGCAGGTTTCCTCACGATGTTTTCCTTCACCGTTTCATAGCAAGTAATAATCTCGGATGTAATAAATCAGATTCGCACACTTCGATTGCAAGGCGTGCGTTCGACCACTCGGCTACCACTGCTACTGTAATTCAATACATACATTTAACTCTAGATTAGACAGTAGATATATCTACCAAAACTTGTTCTAATAAAATAGTGGAACTTGGCTAGTAGAAATCTAACAAATATGCTAAACTGATTTTTTTTAACTTGGTACCTACAACTTTGATGGCTGCGGACTTTGTTCAAGGTACTCATGCAGCTCTTGCGCCACGATTCTGAAGGGCCAATACTGTTATACTCTTGACGTTCACAGTGTCTATTACTACGTGCGCCGGCGCAGACGACATCGAAATGTTTATTTACCTGTGCGGCGTGTTGGTCTTGCTGGTAATCGCGCATGTTTTAATGAACTGTAATGAACGTGCCAGACTATTGAAGCGGATCCCTGGGCCCCGGTATGATTTTTTATTTGGAAACGCTCTCGTTGCTATCTCTTCCTCAGGTAATTTTATAATTAACAATGATAACGAGGGGTGAAAGGCTGTTTGACTTAAGCGACACTTTTGGGTGAAATTGACTTATATCACCCAATTTAATTGGTTATGTCATGGCGTTTTGACAATAATTGACTTCTACTATTCTTCTATTATTCTAGTTTGACATCATTAATTTTTCTTGTACTCATTGTGTAACCAGAAACTGAACTTTAACTGTATTCCTATTTAATATAATTGACATGTAAATTAATATTTATCAAAATAAATGATAATGAATATACATATTTGGAATCAGCTGCGTCTAATGGATATGCTCTCCTGTAGAGTTAAAAAAGTGTCGCTTAAGTCAAATACCCTTTCATCCCTCGATATATAAAATTGTACAGGGTGTATCAGAAGTCCGAAGTAATTCTTACCTTGCTAAGATCATAAACTTATGATGTAATTTTTTTTCCGCATTCAAAAAAAGGAAGACCTCAATTCGAACCGTATGATTTTATTATCTAGATTTGTGAATTCATACCTCCTTAGTTTGTTAACCGATTTTGATATATCAATATTTAGTTTTATGAGGAATTCATCAAGGTAGATCCCATTTTAATTATATTTTTCTTACAGCGGATATAGTAGAAATGGCAGAAAAGTTTGCAAGGATGTGGAATGGCATTTACAGATTCTGGCTGTATCCTTTCGGCATAGTGGTTATATTCAACCCGGATGATGTTGAGGTAAGTGTGATTTAAATAATGCTTAGATAGGACTTAAGAGTTATAAATCTTAAGGCCATAATCATTGGCTATGAATACAGCAAGAATTTGTAAACACGAGCGTTTTGGTCATGGGTATACCTCCATAGACACAAATTATTTATCTTTAAAGCGGTTGACCTCAACATACTTACTTATCTATAAGTAATTATGTAAATAGATAGAGGTAGGTACATACGTACCTATATTGGTTTCTGTGGTAAGGGCAATAGAAAGGTCACTATGATTCCTATCAAAAACATAGGTAACTAACCGAACCTAACCTAGGTAGGGACCGTGACGTTATGCTTCTATAGTATGTTGATGTATTTGTGGATGGCAGGAAGTTTTTATCAGCATGCGTGAGGTATTGTGAGAAATGACGTATGTGTGTTTTTCTATCATTTTTCATATATGTGATTTTTGTATATTAAGATTTATGGTGTGTAAGTAATTCATGTGTCAATCATATATTACAGTTAGGTTATTAATTGACCGTTCTAATTATATCAATAAATAGTAATATCATTACGGCAATCAGGTATATACCTGATACCTATACCTCAATATCATTTATTTATATACAGGGTGTTTCAGAAGTCCGAAATAATACTTTGACCTTTGCATCAGTATCAGCTATACATTTGAATGGTATAAAAAATTGATTGAAATTCGACCATGTTTTTCCAACTTTTTTTTCCTCGCCAATTTCTATAACTCGTAATATCTCGATTCCTATGTAAAATTTGCATCTTCTGTTTTGTGAATATTGGTAGTGGCCCCGCTTAAGTGTGGTTTTCACTGCTTGATAGGGTTATGGATGTACCCAAAGGCCAGAACACGGTACTTGTGACAAATATTCAAAGGTCTATAACTCAGAAACTATGATAGATAAGGATAAACTGTCTCCACTATACATCCTCATTTGAGCTACCGTATATGTACCCAAAGTATTATTTCGGACTTCTGAAACACCTTGTAGATTATAATTATGTTCACAGACTGTTATGTCCAATATGAAATACACCGACAAGAGTATCGCCTATGATATATTAAAACCCTGGTTACGGGATGGTTTACTAATTAGCAACGGTAAGTGTCTGCCTTATTTCGTACTTACCAACCTACCATAATAACTTAAGCCCTATACATAATTTCCATGTACATCAGTTCCACCGTTGTAAAAGACTTTAAATGTGTTTTAAGCCCGTAACTACATTTTTGCTTTTTTTAATAGGTTCAAAGTGGCAAGAGCGGAGAAAAATACTTACGCCCTCCTTTCATTTCAACATCCTGCGACAGTTCTTTGACATCATCGTGGAGAATAGCCAACGGCTGGCAGAGAGCCTCGCTCTATGTAAAGGACAACCGATAGATGTCGTTCCTGTATTCTCTGAATATGCACTCAATATTATTTGCGGTATGTACCTAGCTATGTACCGATACCCAATGGAAAGTTAGCTACGTATCTTCCATCATTTAGATATAGGCACCTACAACCGAAGTACACTTTACATTACTTAAATCAATAGTAAATTGGGAAAAAAACTGTACCTTTACCTATGTCTTCTCCTTTTTTTACGAAATGATGAAATTTAATTAAACAACGTGACGAATGGCTCCACCTGCGGTTAGCGGGTATTTCAGCCAGTGTCAGTAATGAATAGCAAGAACAAATTCAATAAATACAATTATAAATATAAGCGGGTGATGTGTGTGATAAAGATAGCGAATGAATCCCTTTATGTATTTGTATGACATTAAAGTTAATCAAATATTTTACTTTCAGAAACTGCAATGGGCACTCAGCTCGATAAAGAATCTAAAGATACAAGTAAAACATATAAACAGACGATATATGAATTGGGACAGGTGTTCGTCAAAAGATTAGTCAATTTTTATTTGTACCCCGACTTTATTTTTTATTCAACTCCTATAGGGAGGAAGCAACAAAGATGTTTAAAAGTTGTGCACAGTTTTACGGAAAATGTTATCAAACAGAGAAAGGAATACAGCGCAGCGAATGCAGAGGTTAAAGATGCTAATTCAATTGAAGCGACTGACGAAACCTATATGAATAGAAAGATAAGAAAGACAGCCATGTTAGATCTGCTTATAGCCGCTGAGAAGGAAGGGCTCATAGATAAAAAAGGTATTCAGGAAGAAGTTGATACGTTCATGTTTGAGGTGAGTAATATCCTGGCCCACTATTCATCGGCAAGCTGGCTCTATATGTCCTCTCAACATTAGCGATACATTATTTATTTAATTCCAGGGACATGATACTTTGTCATCAGCTCTTACGTTCTGCCTTATGATACTAGCAAATCATAAAAATATTCAAGTAAGTAGATTACACGATAGTACCTACACAGTATATATAAAGCGGATTTTAGAAGACTGTAAATTTTGGTAAGGATTAATATGCATCTACTGTTTTTAGGAGAAAGTTGTAGACGAGTTAATATCAATATCCGAAGACCCGAAGAGTCCAGTCAAGATGGAGGACTTGAATAAGATGCAATATATGGAATGCTGTATCAAGGAGTCAATGCGCATTTACCCACCGGTGCATTTTATAAGCCGCGGCTTGGACGAAACTGTTACACTAAGTAAATCATTACTACATTATATTTTTGGTGCAAACGATTTGGACATAAGTGAGGGTAAAATGAAGTCACAACAAGTCCAAGATATCTGGCGTGTCGGCTTCAGGAGGAAGCATTTACCCAGTAGGGTATATTGTAGGCTATAAAGGTGCATTTAGAATGATTATTGAAAGTTTCTATATTAATTTCAGGTAACTACACGATACCAAAAGGTACAATATGCCATATTTCCATTCGCGATCTACACCACCGTGCTGACTTGTATGAAGACCCACTTAAGTTCGACCCCGACAGGTTCCTGCCGGAAAACAGCGTGGGACGGCATCCCTACGCGTACATACCCTTCAGCGCTGGGCCGAGAAACTGCATAGGTAGATTGCAGATATATTGGTCTAGTGACTTTAAACGTTGGATTCTGCACGACTTTTGGTAATGATTCTGATCTACCATATAAAACATTGGTTTTACAGGACAAAGATTCGCCATGATGGAATTGAAGATAACCATTGCGGAAGTATTGAGGAAGTTTGAGCTGGAGCCCATCACTAGACCTGAAGATATAGAAATTAAACCAGATTTAGTGTTAAGACACAACGGGCCAGTGCTCATCAAATTTAAAAAGAGAAAATGATACAAGCAATCCGTGAAATAGTTTTGTTTCAACAAGCAATTAACTTCATTTTAAAATTAGACGTAACTAGGTAATAAGTAGGTGCAATGTAGGTAATTGTATGTATAGGTCGGTACTAACATTTGAGAAGGTCTGAAAGCCAAATTAGGTATATTGTTAAAAAACCAAGTTTTTAAGAAACTGTAATATCATGAAAATATCTGTAAATTTATGAAATTGATGAAAAAATAAAAGATAAATAAATAACGAAATTAATTAATTTTGTATATTATTAAAAAGATAAAAAAACACACAAATATCTATCATTCAATATTATGTATTTCTTAATGAGAATAAATATCTTAAACCTATTATTTTAATGAGTAGGTGCAAAGAATTCATCCAGATTTTCCAGAAGTTAATTCCAGATTTTTATACTTTCTAAAACAACCTAACTAAAATACACCTATATCTACTGAAATACAGAATAATATTTGGAACGCATTCGCATAAGTGAGCACTAATTCATATTTCAGCGTTTGTAACAGCGGAAAATGATTTCCAAACAACAGCGTCTTGTGAAATGCATAAATAATGAACTGAAGCATAAAACCAACACTAACTACGAAGTATCTACGTCTATCAATTAATGTAAACTAGATACATCATCATCATACATCATCACGCCTGTATTCCCCGAAGGGGTAGGCAGAGGTGCACTGTAGTGCGCCCACACTTCGCCGATGTATTTTGGTCCCAATGTAAGTAATAGGGACGAGCCTATTGCCATTATACCGGGCACATTCCCCCTCAATACGAAGGAGATTTGGGCCATAGTCCACCACGCTGGCCCAGTGCGGGTTGGTGAACTTCACACGCCTTTCTATAGACGTGCAGGTTTCCTCACGATGTTTTCCTTCACCGTTCAGCAAGTGGTAATCATTGTTGAAAATGTAAACTAGATAGATTATAATAAACCTGGGGCGTTAGCACGCAAGTCAAGACAAGACCTCTGCCACGGAATGGCTCGTTCGCTCTCTGTCTAATTTAATACGAGAGAAAGAGACAACATCAAGATATCCCGTGACATACGTCTAGTCTTGGCACACATGCTGCAACTACTGGATAAATTATAATAAAAAGCATCATCAATAGATAAATCATTTATCGTTTGATATTTCTTACATATTGATCTCTACCCATGATAAGTTTAAGGATTGATTGATTCTTTACATCTTCAATATTTAAAGTAAAGATACATACGTAATGAACATTAATAATAAGTCGTTTCCGCCCATGGCTTACTAGCCAAGAGCCTCGACAAACATCTGAAGAGGCTCGCGTTAGATGGCTGGATTAAAGGACAGATTTAGAAGGCAGTACTTCTGGAAACGGCCCGCATAGTGAGGAAGTTCCCCTCTCTGGATCTCTAACCGGCATCCGTTAGGGATCCAGAGAGGGCAACTTTTTATATTTTTAATGTATTTTTTATATTTATATTTAAAATGTAATTTACAAGGAAAATGAGAAACAAAGGAAAAATTCTAATATAATATTCAGGTAAACAAATAATTCAAATCATCAAAATGAGACCAATATTTCACTATTTATCCTGATTCTCTATTACCTACTGGGTTAAAAATGTTCGTCATTATTTGAAACTAAAAATATAGTGCGACACGTTCCCGCCTATTACCAATTTGGCAGTCCCACATGTGGTATATTTATAAACGCCAGTGTGGAGGAGAATGGCTCAGTGCGCGCGCGGAAGTGGCGTACTATTCGCACGATTTTCGCTACAGTCCGCGGTGCTCCAGGTCCCGGCGCAAGCGCAACCCTCGCGACATACACCGTTCGCTGTTATGCGCCATCTCTCCAACGGTGGCTACGAAGACTTCGTGATGGAATGTGACAATGGTTTTGAGGTGAATCACTTTTGACTTTCATTAGTTAAAATCTGTCTCCCTTTTTCTTGCATGGAGCATAGTAAAAATTATGTGAGTATGATAATAATTATATAGATACTTACTAACTTTTTCATCTAACCTTGAACCACGTACTAATAAACCAATAATAAATAAGTAAGTAGGTACATACTCTATTAAATCGAACTGGATGCTAATAAGCAAGTGTCAACCCTCAAAACAAAAAAAAACTAGATTTTAATGCCAAACGATAGAAAATCTATACTATACATTTGAATGATATGGCGACATTCATTTCAGGGTACGTAACAGTTAATTTGTAGTACCTACGTAACTACACATAAACATGTGTCAAGCTGTAACATCAACATCGACATTGATACAGGAGGAACCTACTTCTTGTTGTGTTTCAAATTATAGATAGGTACATAGAGATAAATTTAATGGAAATTGAAAGCTATGATGAAAAGTAAACACGACGCTGTAGAAAAACCCTAACGTGCTAAGTATGGCAAATATAGGATAATAATATAAAGAAGTGCCCAGCAGGGTGATTTTATAACACTCGGAATCGAATTCGGAAACGGAATCGGATCTTTCCGTCACGGATTCCAGCCATCGCTATTCTGATTTCCGTACCCGACGATTTTTGACATTTCTCGTCGGATAAACCCATCCGAATCGACGGAAAGTTTCCGACACCTTTTTCCTCGCGGAAAGCTTCCGAAATTGAACAAAAACATAAATAAAATACCAAATTTAAGTGTTATTATATAGTGTTATTATGTAAGTGTTATATACTTGCTTAATATTTAAGGTAAGTCAGTTCTAAAGAGTGTTTAAAATAAACCCATTAACGTTGTTTTATGGCCCTTTACATTATTGTGAAAATTATTCCCTTCAACCTTCGATAGGATGGAATATTATCTTATAGGAGACAACATAGGGCGGCTGCTGTGCAGCGCCGGCAAACAATTGTGCTGCATTATTCACTTCGTGGTTGTGTTTTTATTTACCGAAATACAGCGCCATGCGCCATCTATGACGTAGCTCTGAAACTTCGTGGTTGCAAAGGCGTGATGTTACCCTTCACTTTCACTTTGACGTATCAGTAAAAATTTTCGAGGTTCGTTATAACCAAAAATAATGAAGGAGAGTAAGTTTTAAATCGATAATTTAAATAAGTAATCAATTTCCAATTTTATAATTATGTTAGGTGTGTTTATATAAGACTTTTTAGCCAAAAAAATTCGTATTAATAACTGTTTTGTAATCGAATTTTATTTCTACCATTTCTACCATTTTTAAACGTTCTTTGTAAACGCACACAATCTTTCCGACGTCGGAACTTTCCAATTGGCCCTTCCGTCCGCTATTCAAAATCGCGTTTTGACATACCGTCGGAAACGGAATCGACAACTCGAAGTTTTCGATTCCGTTTCCGAATTCGATTCAGAGTGTTTTAAAATCACCCTGCAGGTAACGAGATAAGACTGATAACTAAAATTGTATGAATTAAATCGTGATTCACGTGTTATATGATTTAAATTTCTCATAACCACGTCATGAATCATGTAAACACTGAAAGTAAACAGATAAGCGAGAGAGGTGGGTCGCGCGGGGAACGTTCAGTTGGCGCGTGCGCGTTGGAGACGTTTGGTATACGCCAGCGCGATTCGCTAGTCACCACCGACCGGCATCGGAACACCGCACAGGGCCTCCCACCCACCACCATGAATACCCGCCAGCTCCGTCGGTTCACTTCCCTTATCAAACCCTCACCATGCACCTGCTACAGGGACTATAGTCAAGTGAGACCCGTCTATGTTTTAGAGAAACATGATGATGTGAGTGTCCTTTCTGTATTATAATTTCACGGTGATGGGTTCATCGCACGATCTGTAGTTTCATCAATCTCGACGGCATTTTCGTGATAATTTTACGTAATAGTTTTTTTAATTTCCAGAAATGGCGCAACTCAGCGCCGCACTTCTACGCTGTGCAGGCCGTCGATATAAGGTATGCATTACTTATTATTGTGAATCAATGCATTTGAATCGTCAGCACACGTTCTAATGGAAATAAATTGTCGTTAATAACCTCACATCGACTCCTATTGATCTATATTAAACGACCGGCGCCGCCGGTGCTCGATCAATTCACCTCTGACATTTAAAAAACATGCAGTAGATAGGTACAGTGCTAGTAATAGTTCTGTCGTTCATTCTAATGAAGTAATTAAAGGTTTAAAAGATACTGATGCCTATTTTTAGTAAGGCTTTATAAATTTAAGGGTACCTTAAGACAAAGTAATTAAGTGTCTGATAGTGTCGTTTGCGCTTACATCAAAAATAAGACCCAATAATGAGATTAAGCGTAAGGTAACCAAAATCACGCAGGCAAATCAGAGACACTTGGGCCACAGGCGAGGTGAAATTCGTTGCTTAGGCCAAAACGAACAGTATCTATTGATGCACAGAAAAAGCTGATTTTTCTACGAAATGTCATCGATGACGCCAGTGAATGTTGACGAATTGTCGCGTGACTTCTACCACAGAAACTCAATCTTTATGTACCTATATTTACGCAGTTTTTTTTAATGGCATAAAAAACGCGCCAATCTTGACGCCCCTGTCGGCCCAGGGGCTTTGAAATTATGGGTGTTCATACTGTGACTTGCAGCTATCGATAACATGATAAATCAATACGGATGGGCATGACCCATCTGGGAACATTGATCGGTTATAAAAGCAGCATAATGCACAGTATGTTAATACCAACCTAGTAACTGTCTTAAATTAGTAGTATTTACAAGCCTGGTATTCATAAATGTATATAGACCGAACAACGTACGTTTTGTTTTGTAAGTTATTTAATACGACTGTTGTAGGTACAACACATCAAAGTATTATCTATGACTGCATCTGTACTATATAGAGAAATAAAATTGAAAACGCTGGTCACCTGAGCAATAGCGATTATTGATACGTATACGTATATCGATACGTATTATTATTACCTAACTAAAAAATATTCAATAGGTGCGCTTGCATTCTGTGGCACTATCAAAAAAAGCTAAGTTAGGTACTAGCTCTACCATGAATTTTACGCAACCGTTCCGCTCGTGTCGCGAGCGTTATTCGTATGGTTAAATAGGCAAATCGTAAACATAGGAACCAATCAGCGAATACGTTCCAAAAAATAAGAGCCAAAAGAGAATCTTTGTGAAACATAATTACATAATAAATAAATTAACTTCTTAGCTTATTAAAATTAACAAGGCAACAACACATAAATGTGTAATTAATTAATTTTAATAAGCAAATGCAAAACAATGTCACTCTTATGAGTGATATTCCCTTGTCCTTAAATTTCTTACCTATGTACATATAGATTATTACACTTTATTGGTGATAAAACCCAGGTGAACGTAGTGGAAAAATTCATTCAAATATAGCGACTCCCAGCGAACGTAGTCATGGTAGAGCTACTAGTTGGTGTATAAAAATAACTCTACATTTTCATTAAATTATCGGCCAAGTTCAAGTGCCACTGATAACATTATCTCACTTACACTGGCTTTGTTCCCATTACATGGTGCAGAAAGTACTCGTTCGTGCATAACATCGATCCCATATCGTGAGTACGGGTTGAAGTCCTGCGTGTAGTGTTTTGCATGACGCCTCATTTGTTATTATTTCTTTAACCCATTAAGTACTTTTTTCTATATTGCTAGACATATTTTTTAAAGAATATACACAACTAGCTGTGCCCGCGGTTTCACTCGCGCTAATAGTTACTTTGGCATAGAGTGATGTTATAAAGTCTATGACCTTCCTCAATAAGTGCAAACTTTAACCGCTTAGGCAGCGTCCGTAACGGAAGCTTTAAAAAGGAATATTTTTTTCCCGTTTTTGCCACATTATTCGTTGCTGCTCAGCTCCTATTGGTCGTAGCGTGATGATATATAGCTTATAACCTTCCTCGATAAATGAACTATTTAACACAAAAATAATTATTCAATTCGGACCAGTAGTTTATTAGCAGTAGTAGATTAGCGCGTTCAACCAAACAAACAAACTCTTTAGCTTTATAATAATATTAATAATTAATAATAATAAAGTATAGATAGTATAGATAAGAAACACATAAATGGGAACGTTAGCATTTAATGGGTTATTCACTAATTTAGCTAAAGGTATTATTCCTCCAATATGCACCCTAGACGTAGCCAATGCAGTCCGTTCTTTACCTAATTGGAAGGCCCCAGGCCCGGACGGACTGCATAATTTTTGGCTCAAATGGCTACGTAGCTCGCACGTTCGCTTGGCATCCCAATTCCAATCAGCCTTACAATCTGGGTCGTTACCGGAATTTATAACTACCGGCGTAACCCATCTGCTCCATAAAACCGGAAGTACCACGGACCCTAAAAATTATAGACCGATCACCTGTCTACCTACAATTTACAAAACTCTTACATCCATCCTGAGAGCGAAAATCGCCAGACATGTTGAAGATAATTCAATAATGTCTGCCTCTCAGAATGGATGTAGGAGTGGGTCCCGTGGTACTAAGGAGCTACTCCTCATCGATATGACCATTTGTCAACAGGCTCGCCGTAACCGAAAGGATCTGTCGACATGCTGGATAGATTATAAGAAGGCCTATGATTCTGTGCCGCATACGTGGCTTGTGAGAGTGCTTGAGTTGTATAAAATAGATACAACTCTACGCACTTTCTTGGAGTCATGTATGAGGCAATGGAAAACGGTCCTTCTCTGTCCAGGCTCTCGACAGATCCTTGGGAATGGCGAGCCTATAAGGATAGAGCGAGGTATCTTCCAGGGTGATAGTCTGAGTCCACTATGGTTTTGCCTGGCCCTGAACCCTCTGAGCACACTTTTAGAGGAGTCAGGGTTTGGCTTTCGGTTGCGACGAGGAGGTCAGGTAATATCTCACCTGCTTTACATGGATGACCTTAAACTGTTTGCCCCCACTGCGCTCCAACTGACGGGATTACTGAAGGTTACAGAGACCTTTAGTAATTCTATCAGGATGGAGTTCGGTGTGAATAAATGTGCGGTCATGCATGCAAAGCAGGGGAGATTGGTGGAGTCTGAAGGCATCCAACTTTCAGATTCCATCCAACTGAGATCACTCGCCGCAACCGAGACCTACAAATACTTGGGTATGTCACAAGGGTTAGGCATTAGTGAGACTGACATGAAACAGTTATTGCGGGATCGCTTCTTGGGGCGCCTGAAAAAAGTACTGAAAAGTCTTTTATCAGGCGGAAACAAGGTGCGAGCCTACAACGGCTGGGTCATGCCAGTCTTGATGTACTCTTTTGGCATACTCAAGTGGACTCAGACCGAATTGGACACCCTGGATAGAACAGTCCGTACTACGCTCACTTCATACCGCATGCATCACCCACGCTCATCGGTAATGAGACTATATATCCCTCGGAAATGTGGAGGTCGTGGCTTTTTAAACGTCAAGACTTTGCATAACCGGGAGATATGTAGCCTCAGGGAATATTTTCTCCGTGCCGATGGGGAAATGCATGTGGATGTAGTGGCAGTAGATAATGGACTCACCCCTCTATCTTTGGCAAAAGAGAACTGGCGCAAACCTGTAGTGCTGACAACGGATGATCGTAGGTTGGTATGGCAGGGCAAGGAGCTACACGGAAGGTACTATCGGGCCCTTCATGGGCCCGATGTAGATCTTGCGGCCTCCGTGGCCTGGCTGCGATTCGGCGACCTCTTTGGGGAAACCGAAGGTTTTGTCTGTGCAATTATGGACGAAGTTGTGATGACGAACAACTACCGGAAATATATTCTTCGGGATGGCACCATCGACATTTGTCGGGCATGTCATCGCCCTGGAGAATCCCTGAGGCATATCATCTCCGGTTGTTCGCGTCTCGCAAATGGTCAATATTTACACAGACACAACCAAGTAGCCAGGATTATCCACCAGCAACTTGCCCTGAAATATCGCCTTGTGACATCCGAGGTACCGTACTACAGGTATGAACCACAACCAGTTCTCGAAGAAGGTCATATCTCATTGTATTGGGACCGATCTATCATCACAGACAGGACTATTGTAGCCAATAAGCCTGATATTGTGCTGATAGATCGCCAAGAGCGCCGTGCAATGATTGTCGATATCACTGTCCCCCATGACGAGAATCTCGTGAAGGCCGAGAAAGATAAAGAAAGCAAGTATCTTGATCTGGCTCACGAGGTTGTCGACATGTGGGACATTGATGCGGCAATCATTGTACCGATAGTCGTTTCCGCCCATGGCTTATTAGCCAAGAGCCTCGACAAACACCTAAAGAGGCTCGCGTTAGGCGGCTGGATCAAGGGACAGATTCAGAAGGCGGTACTTCTGGAGACGGCGCGCATTGTGAGGAAGTTCCTCTCTCTGGAGCCCTAACCACTGGTAACTAGGACCCTGTTCCAGATGCCGGTGGGGAACTGTTTTTTATATTTTTAAATGTATTTTTTATATATATATTTAAAAATGTAATTTATAAGAAAGATAAGAAATAAAGAAGAAAATTAATAATTAATAATAATAAAGTATAGATAGTATAGATAAGAAACACATAAATGGGAACGTTAGCATTTAATGGGTTATTCACTAATTTAGCTAAAGGTATTATTCCTCCAATATGCACCCTAGAAGGTATGAAATTTGGATAGCCTACACCCTCCTATATTTTGTTGGCATTTGTCGCTATAAAAGCAATTGATTTCATCAAGAATATATTTGAAATTTTAAATTTGTTAGTAGATACTACTTTTTTGCAATTATCATTAGTCGTCGGTCAGTTTAGAGGTTGGTGTAGTGGTTTCGCTCGATTAAACTTTCATGGATTAGTTGTTAGTTGCTTATTTCTTACCCATAAAATGAATACTAAAGCAAGTTGGTAAACAACACACCCATCCTTGGGTCAAAATTCTTTCAAAAGGTCTTTCTAGGTGAAAAGAAAGTACGTTCCTTTTTTATTTACCAATTTGAACGCTTATTTATGTTTTTTAGCAAAAAATCTTCACAAAAGTAGTGTTTTTGTTGGCATTCTTCAGTTCGCTAAATATAAACGGCATCAGGTGATCGTAACATTCGTAACACGACACAATGTTTGTACGTCGCAGACACACCCGCCCTCTACGTAATGACACGCTTGCGAGTTGTGTGTGACTGATTTAGAACTCTGCTCGTGACGGAGCCGACGTCAACCCATAACACTTAACAGCTTTATTTGCCAAGCATATCGTTTTTGCATTGACCACACCTTGCTAATTACTTGTGTAGGTAACCTATCCGTGTCCTCGTAAATGCATGACAGTGCCTGATAATTTGCAACAGCAATATTGAGATAGACGCGTAAACTACAATAAATAACGTGAGTAGGTATCTGCTTGCGGTCAACAACAATACCTAATAGAAACAACAAACACATTACTATTTAAATTAGAAAACATATGAATTATCCACCTGCTTGGTAGGCTTCTTATAAGTAGATATCCTATTTTTTATAGTAGACGCAACTAATTAGCTTAGAGAGGGACTTACTAACGTAAGTTTGATTAAACTGCTAGTGACTTATAATGTTGGATTTACAGGGTACGTGAGGGACCACACAAAAATGCAGATGATGTGCTGTTTGATATGTTCAAGAATGAAGACACGGGTCTTCTACCTGTGGGAAAATTTCTGGCCGTAAGTCCTATTTGTCCTACCTATTTGTCAAATTACCCATAAGCGTAATTATTATCTAAGAACTTTACTAACTTTCTGCACGATTGTTATTTCAGGCCTTAAGGACGACTGGTATAAGAAAGAATGATTACAGAGTGAAGGAAGTTATGCATAACTTATACAAAGTGCATAAAGACTCCAACTTCGAAGGAGGGTCTCCTGAGACTTTGAAACTGGACCGTAAAACATTCAAAGAAGTAATAGCACCCAATATAGTGTTGATAACAAGGGCGTTTCGGAGCCAATTCGTTATTCCAGATTTTCAAGATTTCATTAAGGATATAGAAGAAATGTATTGGGGTGCCAAAAGCAATACAGATGGCAAAGTTGCAAGTTATATCCCTCAACTTGCCCGTGCAAGCTCCGAGAGCTGGGGCGTTAGCGTTTGCACGATTGATGGACAAAGATTTTCCATAGGTAAGGTAACGTTAAAATAGCACTTCTCTTAAAACTCTAGACAAAGATTAAATACAACGTTGATTATGCTTTCAGGCGATGTGACAGTTCCATTCACTCTACAGTCTTGCAGCAAGCCGCTAACGTATGCAATGGCTCTCGAGACTCTGGGCCCCGACGTGGTCCACAAATACGTTGGCACCGAGCCCAGCGGGCGCAACTTCAATGAACTCGTCCTAGACTATAACAGTACGTATCAACAAGCTGCCTACGTGAAATGTTCTAATTTGTTTTAATCATGACGAGTCGCGTGTACATACAACACAAAATCAACAATAACAACTGCCCACTCGATGAATAATATTTGCGGTCACTTATTTTACAGTGAAACCTCACAACCCGATGATCAACGCTGGCGCCATTTTAGTTTGCTCATTATTGAAAGCCTTGGATAAACCAGAGATGACGCTCGCTGAAAAGTTTGATTACGTCATGTCGTTCTTCAGCCGGCTCGCTGGCAATGAAGTTCTGGGTTTCAACAATGCGGTATTTTTGTCCGAACGAGAGGCGGCAGACAGAAACTATGCCCTCGGCTTTTACATGAGGGAACATAAATGCTATCCGGAGAAAACAAACCTTCGCGAATGTATGGACTTCTATTTCCAGGTATTATACATGCTAAAAGTACCTTCCGAGGTCTCAGAATACCTCCAATATTTTGCTGTGTACTATTATTCCCTGTAAATGTTAACGTCAATGTTTCAGTGTTGTTCCATGGAAGCCAATTGCGACATCATGTCAATAATGGCTGCAACTCTAGCAAACGGTGGCATTTGTCCCATCACTGACGAAAAAGTACTTCGGCCTGACTCAGTCCGCAATGTACTGTCTTTGATGCATAGCTGCGGGATGTACGATTACTCAGGACAGTTTGCATTTAAAGTTGGTCTTCCGGCTAAATCGGGAGTCTCCGGCGCTATGCTGATAGTGGTCCCCAATGTCATGGGAATCTGCACATGGTCACCGCCTCTAGACCCTCTCGGCAACAGTTGCAGAGGCCTACAGTTTTGCGACGTAAGTGCTGGTTTTATTTATCACTTTTAACATAGTAGATAAATGACTTAAATCTACTTTAAGATTAACATGGATCAATTTCATTTCAGAATCTGATTGAGCGATTCAATTTCCATAAGTATGACAACATTCGCTACGCAAGTCATAAGAAAGATCCTCGTCGTTACAAATTTGAGTCCACCGGCCTCAACATCGTCAATCTGTTGTTCTCTGCTGCGAGTGGTGATCTTAGTGCATTGAGGAGGTTAGTACCTACCACATTAAAAATTGCTTTTACTTTGTTATGTGATTGCAGACTGTTGATAATAGTTGTTATTATTTGACAGTAATGATTCCAATCCGTCTCTACTACCCGTTCCAGTCAATACTTCAAAATGAACTATCCACAAGTATCTATGTCGTCAATCATACATGCTTAGTCTTCATTGTAGTAGTTTTTGGTTCCTTATTTTACGAACATTAGGTCAAACTTATTTAGGTAAAGCTAAAATTTCTACATGGCTAAAGTTATGTAGATCTAGCTACCTGCATTCATCTGCATTGTACCTTCTGAGTGTGACATGCTTCGACAATTTAAGCTACTAAATGAATATTATAATTGTACTTACAATTTTCTCAGGCACCATCTTTCCGGTATGGATATGACACTATCGGATTATGATGGTCGCACCGCTCTACACCTGGCGGCTGCTGAGGGTCATCTAACTTGCTTGGACTTCCTCCTCGCCCAATGCGGGGTTCCGCACGACCCGCGCGATCGCTGGGGCAGTCGGCCACTCAACGAGGCCGAAACCTTCGGCCATACCGCTGTAGTCCAGTACTTGAGGGAATGGGAGCGCGCTCATCCACAGAATGACAAAGTTACCGACCCAGACGCGTCCGCCGTCGACCAGATACTTGAAGTGAAACCCGATGCCGACGACGCCGTAAAAGACCCGAGCATCCAAGAGATCGTAACCAGGAATGGCGACAAAGTCCAGTAGAATCTCAATAAGATGGTTTTTGGAGAAACCAATCGATCTCAAGGTTATGAAGACATGACTTCTGCATCGTGAACAAAGCTTCTACTGCGCAAATATACCTTTTACCTACCGAGATATGCTTAATGCAATATAGTAGTTTGGCGCTTAAAGGATGCACGATGCTACGTTTATTTATGAAAAGAAAAGTGGTATACCTAATTACAACACGATTTTAGACGCCGGGTAACGGTTACCTACTATTAAAAATTGAATGTTTGCATTTTTCGAATTCTGTATATCCCGTGAATATTTATTGTTGTAGATGTTCACTTACTTATATGTGTATTTATCTAGTTGGACAAGGATGGATCCTTATAACAGGAGATTTATGGTAATACTTATCGTTAGTTAAGGTGAGGAGAGGTAGCAACTTATTTATGACATTGAGTTAACAAATAGGTACTTAAGCACATATTGGCTCAAGTAATTAATTAATAAACACTACATGAAACAACCTAAACATCAATCAATTTACAATATAGATATTCTACTATAAGCATCTGTTTTTGGAGGATATGTTACCAACTTTTAACATTCCATATAACTATCAATAAATATAAATAGGTACCATACTTAGGTCTTAGACCCTATTAAGGTAACAGTAAAAACCAAATGTATTAAAGTTCTAAAAGCAAGAATGTTAAAATGTAACAATTCCTACAAATAAACATTAGTAGATAGGTACTTATAATCTGACAATAAATAGATACTATTCCATGTAATTTCCATGTAATTACTGATGTTGTCCAATTATTTTATGTCAATTAAATAAACTGTTGACTTTAAAAAACCAACATGCGTAATTATTATTGCTGTGCTATTAGCCATTGTAACAACGGGCAGGGGGGTCGCGAAATATTTCTCCATACTAAAGAGGCGGTGTCATGAAAAAGTTTGAGAAACACTGGAATAAAGAATATGATAAGACTGTATGATTGATAGATAATTTAACATAGTACTGGTAGATAATTTTTCCTATCTTATTAGGTAAGCAAATCTAAATAATAAAGTAGTGACAGTAAAGCCCATATACAAACATTAAACACATTCTTAAAGATCCTTGGCAAACTATACCTGTAACCACAAACCTGTGTAACCACAAATGCATCAAAATGAAACCAAAATGTTTGTCAATACAATATAGGTAACAAATACACAGGATGTAAAAGGACAAAATAATATTGAACCCATCCATATTCATAGTAAGTGTGTACTTATAACCATTCCCATACATTATATTTGAATTTTTCAACTTTACAGGAGAGTATACTCATTTGACGCAGAAAAAGTTGCTGAATACAAATATGTATAATAAGCCAATATTACCCAAAATAGGCATTCACCCCTCGATATGAGTAAGGAGATATCAAGAGATATCAACCAATATTATTGGAACGAAGTTCCTTACGGCAGGCTTGGAGGGGATAGGGATTTTGCTACGCGACCGAACTGAAAAAAATGTGATAGTAAAACCGTAAGAAAAAGTGCGTGGAATCAAACCGTTAAATGAGACGACTTTAGTTGATAATTTGAATTACGATGTTTTTTTTATTTTGTTGTTTTCAGGTTTTGCTATAGTTTTTATTTTATATACTAATAATAATACACACATATTACATACATTGAGTATACTGCCATCTGTGGGACAGTCGTAGAACTATTAAAATACATAGAACTGCGGGTCGTTATGGACCTTTTTTGTTTTTTGGAACGAAGTTCCTTACGGTCGCATACACAAGCCAGTAGTGTATAATACCTTTCTCTTTCTTTTCATTCATTCTACATTAGCCGAAGGAACTTCGTTCCTACCTGGTGTCCCACGACACCATTCAGTTTTTTTTTTTACGTAAAGTATCTAAATTTAGGTGGAAATGGGAAATAATACCCAAATTTATAGCCCCATTTAGTAAAAACATTAGATGTTCTATGGTTATGGGACATATGACAAGGAGAAAAGTATTAACAAATATACTTATTACCATTTTTTAAAATAAAGTCTCACAAATAAAACAACAATTAATGTCTAAATTACCTATATTTTACAATAAATACATTAAACAGACTTTTCACTTACTGTTGCTCTGAATGGTGAAGATACTATACCCAAAAGTTTGCAATCAGCTTCTAGAAGTGTCAGATCAGTGCTAGAGCCAAGGAATCGGGATGAGAGCTCCAGGTCTTTGATTTGAATCCTTACTCTGGTACCTCTGACATACTCATCACCTCGGACTGATGGACGGGTGCACACGCAGTGGAACTTCCATCCAAAATCAATATACAAATCATCTTCAACCGTGTGGAATATTTTGCCAATCACTACTTTACCGGCTGGGTCTCCTAGCTGAAAATATCGAATATCAATAATATAGTAGATACATACATAATATATATACCTTACAATGCAATATTTACGAGTCAGAATTTAATTTATCAAGTTGAAAAATGCCTAAATACTCACATCCATAAGCTTAGAGTTACGAAGTAACGAGGCAAAAGTGTGATTTTCTTGATTATCCTGTGTGTCAGATATTTGCGACTGTTTCTCGAATGCTTTGGCAAAACCGCTAACTTTGTTTTGTGTTGAATCTATAACAGAATCTTGCCCTGGTTTATTCACGATAGGCTCAAGTGGATTGCAGAAGGTACGCGATGTGGGGATCAAATTTGATATTTTCATATACCGTAAAAGCTTTGTTGTCGCAAGCATATTACTGTTCACACTGATAACAGACTTCCTCAAGTGAAACATCGCTCGGTTTCAATTATGTGGTTCCTCAATGTAAAGTATAGTTTAATATTAAATATAATAACAAACAAGTAACCTACAAATAAAAAAGGAAAACAGCTGTCTGGTCTATGTGTGCATCTATGTCACCGATTATAAAAGTTGTGATGTCTTTGGTCTTTTCTTTTTACTTACTTCTTACAATGTAGCGGTTACATAAAATTCTAAGAGGCCATTAACTTAAAAAATAATATTCATCTTTTACTAAATCATACACCTTCGAAAAGATTCAAGGATATATTTTTTTTCTTTTACATCGTGTTTTATTTCTCACCAACTTACCTTTAGTACTATTTATAAGGTTATGCTTGTATAGAAATTTAATGAGCTAATTAAATTTGTTAGTCTTTGATATCAACATGCGGATTGGTTGACAGATGAATGTTAAATCCGCGGAACACTTTTTTCGGTTGTTTTGTGCGTGTTTAACCTATCTGTTACTATAGAGAATATCATGGGGCATTACCATCGGGATAGAGATAACAGTTTCAGACATTTGTATACCAGTCTGGCAACACTGCTTGCTGTCTGTCAGTTTATAGACAATGAACGAAATGTCAAAAAAATTACACACGACACACGGTTTTTGATAATGTTGAGCGCTACGTTGAGCGTTTGGACAGCGATATTGCATACAAAATAAATTCTACAATGACTGAAGATCAAGATGCAAAAGATTCACAGTCGGATTCGGGGAGTAAGACGTTTATCAATAAGAACAAGGATAAGAAAGCCAAAACCCAACGGCCTCTGACCAAAGTGATTGTTTTTCTACGAAATTCTTTGGTTGTGTAGCTTTTACTGGGAACCCAATAGAATAAATATAATTTGTTCCAGATTATACTTCGACGTTTGCCGCCTACCATGACTGAAGAAGCGTTTTTGGAGCAAGTGTCACCCATACCTGAACATGACCATGTCTACTTTGCAAAGCCAGACGCTTCGTTGGGACACAACATGTATTCGAGAGCTTATATTAATTTCATTAATGTTGACGATATTTACTTGTTTAGAGATAAGTTTGATGGATATGTGTTTCTTGATGAAAAAGGTAAGCAATATTGTTTTAAAATGAGGTATAAACTCATAAGTTAAACTAAAAACTCCTTGAATATAAATGAGAAAGTGTAATTCATTATAGACAGTACATAAATTAATACTGCCCTGAATAATTGTAGTTAAAACAATGGTATGTCCAAAATTAAAAGTACCTATACAATATTTCCTGTTATTTAATTACAGGTGTGGAGTATGTAGGCATAGTGGAATACGCACCTTTTCAAAGGATTCCTAAGAAGAAGAAGAAGAAGGACCCTAAATGTGGCACCATAGAGAGCGACCCTATCTATCAGGAGTTCATTGAGAACCTCAATAAGGATCCCGAAACTGAGAACCAACCTAAGCTTGAATATTCATACCCTGTTAATGATGGTAAGGAATCATTGTATTGGTTTGTCATACCTATCTAATTGGGTCACTATTTAGTAAAGGACCCAGTGTAAATACTGCCAAATGTCAAATTTGGCTAGAGATTAAGTTAAAGTATGTTTTCAATGTTTTGTCTTATTTTCGTGTTTGTGGTGTTCAATATGTTTAGTCAACCGTAAATAGTCACCTCAAAATTTAATACACTATTATTTTCTAAAGTCTCACCCATCCACCAACCAAGTGTTCTTACATACTCTGTTGGCAAAATCATTGACTAAATATGATGGAGGCCATTCTTTTTAAAAAGTGAAGTGAAGTTAAAGTATGTGCTGTAGGCTTAGCATCACCATGTAGACATAAGTTTTATCTCTTTCAACTGTCAGATTTGTTAAGAAAATTACTTTTTTTTAACTTTACGGAAATGCATACCCATTCCATGAAAAAAAAAAACACTGATTCCAAATACATAAATGAATATAAGTCAATATCGCCCAAAAGTGTTGCTTAAGTCAAATTGCCCCTTCATATGTATTTCAAAACTACCTACTAAACTGCTCTCTGAATGCTCTCTCATTCAGAGAGCAGTTTCTATGGAAGAGAATGGGAAAGAAACCCTATGGGTACTCCCTCCATCTCCAATTTATTGTATAAATTGCAGGAAACGACAAAAAGGTACAATCAACACCATTGTTGGAGTACCTGGCTGCTAGGAAGCTGGACAAGAGAGGGCGCGACGAGCGCCGCCGACGTGAGAATGACAAGAGGAAGATGAGAATTGAGAGGAAACCCAAAGATGGTACCATAAAGGTAATATTAAATGCTATTTTTTTTTCTGGGCTTAAGAGCTGATCTACTTAATTTTTTATTGCAACTTTTTATTCCATTGTATATTTAATCATTCTATCTAATCCCTATTCCATTGTTGTTGTTTATCTTCATTGGACTTGGGCTCACTGCAAGGGAGATTTAGACCTTCATAGTCCACTGGTGACCCAGCACTGGTTGGTAAATTTCACATGTCTTCCTAAAGAAAAACATAACAGCTGAGTTTTGTTACTATAGAAATATAATGAATAGGCCTGCATACTTGGGCAAGCCCACAGTTGCTATTTAGTGAGATACACTTTCATAGATACCATTATGGGAAATTTGGTATACTTAAACATATTACTATGCTAATTAATTATGTGTAAATAAGAAAGTTTGTTACTGCTGTAACCTTTACATAAAATGTTGGCACTTTGGCATATATTATTGTCATTCAACATTAAGCAGTACCATGATGTCTGTATAAAATCTTGATTCAAGCAGTACTCTATTTCCTTAGAAATCTGGTGATATCTCGGAGGATGAAAATGTTAATGAAAATACAAACCACAGTAGTAACAAATATAGCCATCATAGCTTTTGGTATGGTGAGCAAAGGATCTACCATAAAAGCAAAGCTAAAGGTGCCACCCTTAAAGCAGATATAAAAACAACTCATGGCTCTGATGAGTTTATCAGCACTGATTCTGACTGGGACAGCCATTTTCCTGCTCTATCCACTAAAACTCATAATACTTTCACTTTGACATCCCCTAAGTTGTGTGATAAGAAAGAAACAGGAGAAGGCAGCCAGAAAAGTAGCGGTGATACTTGTTTCAAGGTTATCAGTTACCATTTTAAATGTAGCTGATGTTGTTTTAGATCCATTAATACCCAAGTGTAGTCTTATTGTATATTACATTACCATCATCTATTAACTATTTGATCCTTATATCCATTGTTATCTTAGGCAGTGGAGGTGCAGGCTTCATTACTGTGAACTCTGATACTGTTATTGTTACATTTACCTTAATTTATTCAGTATCCTTTAGATTATCCTGTTAATTCGACTGACACACTAGGGTTACCAACCATACTTTATAATTTTCACATACCAATAAAGTATGTGAAAATACTTTATTTCCAACCTTTACTGTGAAATTGAAATTTTGATTATCAAACAAACTTTGAAACATTTAAAGATATAAAAAAAAATTGTGACCATGTTCTAAATGTCCACAAAAATACGTTTTTGAGGCAATAAAAACATACTATTTGAAAAATACTTTTTTTTTCTTCCATACACTTTGTTTTTCCTATCGAAACCATTTTATACGTTTTTTTTTGTTACCAAAAGTTGGCAACCCTAGACACATACATGTATTTGACTCATTCAATATTCTGTGTTTATATTAGGAGGAAGACACCGGTGATGGTGAAGTCAAGAAGATTAAATCTAGGGACTGGGACAAAGAAAAAAATTCTGATTCAAAAGATGACCAAGTCAAATCGGAAAGCAAAGATGGATCTGTATTTGAATCTAAATCTTATAGAGAGCAACGCAAAATCGGGCCCCATACCTTGTCTGACAAGAAGAAAAAAGTCGACGCTGATAAAAAAGACGCGTCGAAAGAGGACGAGCAAGGTGAGGATTCGGACAAGGGTGGCAAGAAAGACAAGCGTGACAAATATAAAGAATCTCCGCGCGAGCAAAAGAGCAAAAAGTATAGTGACACTAGGAAGGAGCGAATCAAGCAGAGTGAGTATAAGTCTGAAAAACAATCGGTCATAAATAAAATTATGTCATCAGAGAACAAAGTGAAGTCAATCAACCATGATGATATTAAACCATTCACTCAACTTCCGCAAGTGAAGACTGACGACCTGTCGAAACTCATAGAGGATATGGACAAGAAGGTGAAACTGGAAGAAGCTAACAATAATACAAAAATTCAAGATTCGCATAAAGATGAACCTTTCGCCAAAAATAACTCGTTGTCTATACCAAAGGCGAGGAGGAACAGCTTCGAGTCGGGTGAGGCGCCGATTAAGGATGAGTCTGCTCTGAAAAGGCAGAAGTCGCTCGATGACAGGGGAAAGTCCACGGACAGAGAAGGATCAGAAGAACCTGATAACGAGAAAAGTGACGGCACCGATCGCCGCACTGAGAGAAGAATAAGGAACAAGGTAAGAGTCTAATTTAACCTTACATCCTACATCATTTCGTGGGACTGAAAGCGATTGAACCATAACCCAAATTAGATGTTACTGACCTCTTTTAATTACTTGTTTCTTTATCTACGTCAAGTATCGGTTTTTAATATAGTTAATGAGTTATACTATAATTTGGCGGTGATTCAATACTAGTGGGGTGTAACACTACTGTCAAGACCAGACCTCTATCACGGATTCGCTCACTAGTCCTATGTCTTATTTCATACGAGAGAAAGAGACATAATCAACATGTTCCGTGACATAAGTCTAGTCTTGGCACCAACGGGCTTAGCATGACCCTGTAGACAAAAGTTTTATCCGTTCCAACTGTCACATTTATAGAGCTCATTTGCACATCGAGCTTTATCGGTGGCCGGTAGGCCATAGCATGAGCACATTAGTCAAGTCATGCTAAAATGGTATCGATAAAATCGGTAGACACGACGGGTTATGAGTAGCCGATAGACGAGTGTCATGCTAAGCGTGCAGTTAATATTGTATGGTATATATGTATTGTTTATACTTCGCAGGATCGTCCAAGCCTTGTAATATATCAGCCTGGCATGGGCAGGTTCAGTAAACAACGGCTCGCAAAAGAAAAGGACCAGCCGCAAACTAAATGTATTAACGATAGTGAAAAGAAAGACACCTGAAATGCCGGTCACATTTCCCTAAACTTGGACAACAATCAACGGAATTACCTAAAGCTGGCATTCAACACGTGTCCTGGCAGACTCGGTGGAAGGGGACATTCGGACATGCCAACTGAAAGAACCATCGCGAGTTTACTCAGCTGTTGTTTATATTGATTTGTTTAGTTTAAATACAATACAATTGAGTTGGAGATGTTTTAACATTACAAAAAAATCAACATAGCATTTAATGCATCGTATTTTTAGCTTGTGACGATTTAATTCAGTTTGTTAATTTCATTTAATATAATTCGTTTTTTAAATGGGCACACTGGTTTTATTTCCATTTTTTTATAAGCCCGCCATATATTCCCGCCACTGTTACACCTGTAAGCCAGGATTGACAGCGGTATCCATTGAAGACACCGAGGTTTGACCCTCGGCGATTTATTGTATCATATTCACATAATAATACGATATTAATTGGAAATAGTTTTATTATCTATCACAGTGATTTTGACCTTACATTCTAATTTTAACATAACCATAACAAGCAAATTGCTAATACAAAATTACAAATTAATAACATCTTTGGCAAAAAAGTTATACATTCTGTGAGGGTTTACTTAACCAACAATAATAAAGTTAGTTAATTAGTACTTATGTACCTATTCTAATAGGATTTAAAAAATAATATTAGTACACCGCTTGTATTTTTCAACTTTCATGGAAAAATAATGCCTCTAATCTAGGTTTGAATGTTATCGAACCTATCGTATGATCACTTGTCATGTATTCTCAAGTAGGTACCGATTTGCGTAACGTAGACAACACTTGCGACGTGACATAGTTTTTACCAACAAGTACCTACATTAAACTACAGTGTTGATAACATTAAACTGGTCCAACCATTTTACATTTTCCTCTTAATAACTTATCTACTCTCCCATCAAGCAAAGCAATTATCCCAAAAGTCCAAAGCAATTATTTTTATACACACATGTGGTTTAGAATAATTCTTATGCTGTAAATGGAATTAGCGCACCTTATTATTATTCCTAAGCGTTATGGCAAAATTTATATCTAATATTAGACTTCTTCTCTAGTATTGAGGTAAAGGTGTTGTCTGCTCTCATGGCGTTGCTGCTCCTGAGAATGTATTACTCGCAATCTTTACCTATTTATCATTTTAAAAAAGAGTAACCATTGAGTTTCTTACCGGCTCTTCTCAGTGGAAGCAGCATTCCAAACTGGTGGTAGAATCTGACTATTTTTAAGCGCTTTTGGCCTACACGAATAAAAAAAAATTGATAAAATATGCACTGAACACAAAAACGACGACAACAATTCGCAGTTGGGTAAACAAAACAATCTTTCAAAACAGTAATACTAGTCAGCCTTATGAAGCAGAAAGCCCTGGGCACGCCGAGGCGTCATTACATACGTCAAACTTTTTTTGCCAATACAAAAACGAACTCTTTAGTAATAGACATAAAACTCTAATTTGTATGGCAAAAGCCATCCGTCGAAATTCGCGCTGTCAATGACATTTCAATGAAGAATGAGCTTCAATTAATCATTGGTTCGTTTTATATATTAGAAAACCTTTTTTTTTGGCGCGCCCGTCTTAACGCCCCAGTCTGCCCGGTGTTTTAATGTTTCCATTTTCATGCACACTCATTAGCAAGTATCAAAGTCATAGTAATTAGAATAACGTTGGAAATTTAGCCTCTGATTCACTTAATTAACATGAAATGAACTTAGTATTTAACAGCCGCCACATATGAACTAACACTACCGATTTGAGTTTCTGATTTATAAAAACCGGCCAAGTCCGAGCTGGACTCCGCACCGAGGCTTACGTACCTAAACTATGAAAGCTCCGAAAATTGCTCTAACGAAAAGATAAACTGGACAGAGACACAAACTGAACTTTGCAGTTGGTATATTGGTGTGCCCATACAAACTAACTACAAAATAAGTTTGTATACGCAAAAAAAAAAATTGTAACAATAAATTTACACTTTTCGGAATTTTTGACCATGCTTCTTGTCATATTTCATGATTCTAGGTCAACAGGAAGTAGGTTTTTGATTCCCGTGCAAATTTACTGAAAATGCAACATAAACCGCCGTATCTTTTGGTTGCGTAAACCAAGAAGTTAGATTTTTTAGAGCACCAAGGGACCGCAGACATAGTCTTTGTTATAAATTTCAACTTGATACCTTCACGCGCTTCTGACAAAAAGCGTCTTGACAGACAGACAGACGGACAACAAAGTGATTCTATAAGGGTCCCTTTATTCCTTTTTAGGTACGGAACCCTAAAATAGGATTGACTGTCATTGTAATATGTTATTTTATTGTCAGTGCCGACCATTTTATGCACCTAGTTATAACGTGATCTATTTCATACACACTATAATAATTGTTACGTGAAAAAGACGAGATTATCTAGTGGATCAAGATCGCGTATAGTCCTTCATGCATTTGGCACTTCTCGTGGTGACTCCAAATCACTATCTTTTCTTTTTTTTGGCATTCCTATATTTTTATCATGATCCATTAACTTACACACGTTACGTTTGTAACTATGTTTTATATGCCTACAATATGTTACAAGCGCGACACCTCATGTTCCCTGAGGAGCGCGGTGGTGGTGAGCTTGTCAGGATCGTGCGCGGGAGTCGCTTTTTTTATTTTCTCGGCAGTAGTCTTGGTCTGCGCCACGTTATGTCGATGCATGACGTACAGCAACAGTATAAAGCCGATGAGGAAACCCGCCAGCCCACCGCCTATCGTCAGCCACGTGCGACGCGACCTTTTTATGCTTTGAACCTATAATATTTAAACACAAATCATCACACACGTATAAGTAACCATGTAACCTACCCTTAAATTAGTAAAAGTAAAAGTCCATGTAATATATCTATTAGAAAGAATTTTGTACTGAAAATGCTTTGCAAACCATTGTAGAGATATGAGAATTTACTTGTCAATCAACTTATAAAACTCGTTATTTTAATCTAGGTAAGTTTTCAAGTAGAAATACTTTAGTTAAAGTAAGTAAGTTGACTTGTACTTGTAAAACCTACTTAATAACGCTTCTTCTATTATTGTTTGATAGGTAGATAGTACGAGTACATACATACCTGCAAAAATTCAGCTTTACATAAATGGTATGTAGAGTTGTGCACTGCATTGTCTTGCACCGGACAACTTTCAAACTCTGAAAGATAATGAAACTGTAATTAGTACTTTCATATTACACTGCACTCAGACCCCACAAATATCAAATACGCTTTGCAATTAACCTACCTTTAGTGTTCAACTTGTTGTAGTCTTCTAATTGGAAGAATACACGTTTGGCTTGAAACCACAAGATTGTCGATCTGATACTGCAAAGAGTACTGATTTTCTTTATCGATTCTGTCAAATCCACTTTCTCCAGACTGCACATCGGAGCGAAATGTGCAGTGTTGAGAGACAAGAGTGGGTTGTGCGAGATATTGTACACATTCAGTTGAGGAAGGATGCCCCAATTGGGCAACTCTTTAATTTTGCAATTCGAAACATCTAGGACCTTTAACGGCGCCCTAATTGGTCTCGATATGAGTTCCATATTAGTTTTAAGGAGAATAGGATTTCCTTTCAGATACAAATTCCTTAGTGACGGCAACTGGAACATTGAGTTGGGGAGCTCCATGATTGCGTTGCTCGAGAGATCGAGTGTTTCTAGGACTGTGAGCGAGGTGAACGCATCGTCATCTATAGAGTAGATGCGGTTGTCGACCAGGTATAGGAACCTTATGCTCGAGTAACGGGACAAAGTGTCGGCGTGGACCTCTTGCAACTTGTTATCGCTGAAGTCGAGGATCTGCAATTGATACAAAAAAAATGATCAAGTTCTCCATTCACTAGGATGGGGAAAGGTACATAGTGTAAGTACCTAGTGCCTATATTTTCATTGCGTTGCCACACTGATTTTGCCAAGTGTGGTATATTAATATAAACACGACTCTAATTGGTAAGTACAACTTCATTGCCATAAAGAAAAAAAAATGATAGAGAAACCTCGTTTCAATATTATGTTTTAGGTACACTTTTCAATTAATAGGTATAAAATATAACGCTTCTCGATGAAAATATCATTTTTTTCTGCTATTAGGTAGATATATAGTTATAAATCTCACCTCGATGCCGCCCTTTAATGAGGGTATTTCGCTTAATTCCAGGCTAGCGCAGTGAGCCCCGTACATGTCATACGCGTACTCATACGTGCAGTGCGTTCGCCGCGCCACAAGCTCTCCCATCTCTGCCATCGCCTGGCCCCGCGGGCGCCACGCGGATAACAGAGTCATCGCGAACAATAATAACTCTTCTAATCTAAAATAAGCAAAGTTAAATGATTAGGAATATAGATAATATGCCTCGCAATGAGCTCTCGGGCACGATTCCACTAACCATTAAACTAATGATGACTACCAGGGTCGTTGGGTCCCAGGGACTTCAACTTCTAGCAATGGTAGCTAAAATATGAGCAGTGTAGACATTGTCACCTTGAAGCCATTAGACAAGTCATATTCTAGTTACCATCGATAAAAGATGCTGTGTTCATGCCTTATAAAATTAAGTCATAGCAACTCTATAACGAAATGATAGTGTTAGATTTGGGGCCCTGAACATCATTAGCGACATTTATTTAACTTAATATGAAGGCTTACTTAGATACCTAATATGTAGGAAATTCGTCAGAGCATAAATGTAAAATAAGGAATGGGATTCATCATCCCGTCTTTATTTTCCAAAGGGGTAGGCAGGGGCACTGCCGTGCACTCGCATTTCACCAGAGTTACTACTCTACTACTAGATAGAAGACGACTCTATAAACGTTACAAAATGTGTTAATACCTAGCAAATTGTTGTATCAAGTCATATTAACCAAACTATATATAAGTAGGCACAGTAATGTAGCGGTTAATGAAACGTATAAAGGATACAAAGGTTGTCTTTGTACTTATTATCATGTAGATGAGGTGAGGGTCATCAGGTCATAC
Source organism: Ptilodon capucinus (assembly GCA_914767695.1). Taxonomy (NCBI): domain Eukaryota; kingdom Metazoa; phylum Arthropoda; class Insecta; order Lepidoptera; family Notodontidae; genus Ptilodon; species Ptilodon capucinus. The sequence continues at coordinate 5,053,363 of OU611808.1, forward strand.
TGAGTGCAGGGACTGACATCATACTTTTTCTCGGATCAGGTTATCTTTTCCTGGCCTTACTAGATTACTGGGCATTCATGAGTAATGTGGTATTTGAAAAAACCCCACACTCGACCCTAACTGACCTGACTTTTAAGATAGGATGAAGATGATCCTGATAGGATCGGGATGGGACGAAACAATAAGAAAATAACGAAAGTTGACTGTGTCCTAATTCCTCACATATCATTCGTTCGGGATTAGACGAGTGCAAAGGTTAAATTTGACACCTACATATGTTAATTGCTCAGATAAGCGGTATTTTGTAGGCAGATAATTATATTTATAGCTATAAATGACATAATATTAAGTAAATGCAAATGCGGTGGTAGCCAAGTGTTTGAACGCACGCCTTGGAAACAAAGTGTGCAGGTTCATACCCCGGCTCGCACCTCTGGGTTTCATTTTACTTTTCAGATTATTACCTGCTAAAAAACGGTGAAGGAAAACATCGTGGGGAAACCTGCACGTCTATAGAAAGGCGTGTGAAGTACACCAACCTGCACTGGGCTAGCTTGGTGGACTATGGCCCAAAAAGCTCCCTTGTGTCGAGGGAGAATGTGCCCGGTATAATGGCAATAGACTCGCCCCCTATTACATTGGGACCAAAATACATCGGCGAAATGTGGGCGCACTGCAATGTACCTCTGCCTACCCTTTCGGGGAATACAGGCGTGATGATGTATTTTTTTAAATATTAAGTACATAGTTCAAAGATAATAAAAAGTACCTACTTACCAGAAAATCTCTGGAGGTATAGGTACATTGGGGCAATTCTCGCATAATCGACATTATCTCTAATTTAACATACGTCGAGAATTGCCCACCTGTACGTAATCGAATTCTTAGGGATTTAAATGAAATCAACAGATAAGTTGGCAGCCAAAATATTTTGATTTTAAATGAGAGAAAGAAGTTCATTGTTCCGTATCTAAGGCCAACATCTCGTACCAAGATCTTGGATCTTCAAAAACAGCTTGTGTTGAGTAGGCAGAAAAGAAATGTATTACTAAATATGTAAATACATTGACTGTCTACGTATTTTATCAATGTGAATGTCTAATCATAATGAAGTGAGCATAGCAACCGCAATTAGAGTCTCGTGTCATGACAAAGATTCCAGTTTCTAGACTTAGTTACTTAGGTCTTTGAACCTGGAAATGTGAGCTTCAATCACTTTATTGTTTATGCATTTTACTAAGTAGGTACATATTATCTGTCTGCTGTGGGTCTATATTTATGTTCATGCATACATTGACATTACATTGCTTATTTTACCGAATATTTCCTATATCTTAAAACAGTGCCGTAAATAGTCTTTTCTGCGCCCTGAACGAGTTTTAGAATTTAATCTCAAAAAAAAATTAGGAGGACAGCGGGAACTTATCAGGAGCAAACCGTATAAATAATAGTACTTCCTGGTCTGGCCATTCTTGCGCCCCTAGAGTCTACGTCCTGTGCTTGGGCACCGGTGACACCGCCCTATTTACGGCACTGTCTTAAAAACCAAAACCTTATAATATTTACTGTTACTTGAAATTATACGATACGCATTTCTTTACACAGTGTGTCTCAGCCTGATTCGGGCGGGCGCATGTAGGGTATCAAACTAAGCAACGCTTGATCTATAGGTACTATACAATGGACTAGGGGCCTTTCCAAAATGTTCCCCTAACGGGAATCGAACCCATTCACACAGTCTTGTTGGCCGAGCGGCTTACTTTCATCTCCGTAGGAAATGCATTCCGAATGGGTGGTAGAGCTACTATTTTTACTATTTATTGACGATTCATAAGTGCCTGTATTGGTTTATATGAATAAAAACTATTCTGATTCTGATTCTGACCACTAGATCAAGCCTGGCAGCCAATAACGGCGGGGGTGTATAGTGGAATGCAGTAGTGGGAGGAAAATGTACTAGGATTTCCTCTGTATATAGTAGGCGGAGATTTTACTGCCGCCCCAGTGTGATTTCATGACGCTGATACACATGAACAATACAACGATGGACAATCGTATTAGTTATCTTAATCTTCAAGAACCGTATAAGTTATAGATACAAATTAAATGCCCTTTTCATCTGAGGCAATAATTAATTACTACTGTGCTGAAATAAGTATCTACGTATTGATAAAAAACATTTACTAAGTATGTAGTTTAGTAGAGGTATTTGATAAACTAATTTAAGTGGTAGAGTTTACCATGCGCCTCTACTCTGAGGGTACCGCACCGCCCACAAATACGGCAGTATTACTCAGTTTAATTACGCGTATTACAATGACGAATACGGAAACGTGTTTCCTGAAAAAAACATATTTGCACTGTCCTACGGCACACCTGTAATTTGCCATCGTAACATCGTGACATTGTAAAACAACATAGCCCTACTATGTTTATGTTTTGTATCCGCTAGTCACTATCGTTGAAATACGTCTGCGGTAGATTTTATAGCGGCTAACCCCAGAGCTAACAATTCGCTTTATAAATATTTTACGGCGACGCTAGCGACTGTCGAGAATACCCACGCGGTAAACTCGTGGTAGAAACGGTTATTCTTACTGTTGTCAGCGGAGATAATGAGAATAATGGAGGCGAAATGATATGAAATTAGAAGGATTATGTAATGCAATAATAGTGCGGTGCAGCGGATAATGAATAGCGTCCTCGTGATGTGATGTGAGCAACGCTCTGCTGATGTTACCAGTCTTCATGATTTTCATTATTATTTCTAAAAATTTCTTCTATATGTTCACTAGGCAATTGGATTTGTATGATCTTGCTCTATAATGGAGATGTTTTATCTAAATCGAGGTTCTTATAAGAAAATTGACATCTCTGTTTAACGCGACTGGTAAAATTATAAAACCCATCAATACAGTCAGCATCAAAAGTAGATTGTTCAAAATGTATCCCTATATCATTGAGATAAATTAAACTTTATCACAATGGGACATAATTCTGTTCCGAATGACAACTATCGGGGGCTGTGTGCATTCTGAAACCATCCCTTGTGTGATTGATATACCTATCGTTTAATTTTCTTACTTATTTTGAACGATATTAGGTATATTACTATTCTACTTCTTGCTGATGGATAGATAAGTTAAGTCTCTACTTATTTACCTACTTACTTATATGGGCTGAATCCTATATTATTATAGTAGCAGGTACCGTATCAAATGTATCTAAACTTACAGATGTATCAGTTATCTCTACGGGTTGTCTAAACATGGTTCAGCTTCTATTTACAGAGGTGCATGCTTAGAAAATCTAGAGATCTACTCACCTATCTCGCTACTTCCTACTTATCTCTATGACACTCATCACGAAACGAGATATTTAAAATCGTGTGCCCACCTACTTACTTTCCTAAATATGAGTAGGTAGGTACTTATCTACATAGATAACTAGAATTAAAATTTTGCGGCAACATAAATACATCATCTGAGAAAAATTTCAACTGTCTAACTATCACGGTTCATGAGATACAGCCTGGTGTCAGACGGACGGACGGACAGCGAAGTCGTTGTAATAGGGTACCCGTCTTACCCTTTGGGTACGGAACCCTAAAAAATTGTATTGAGTCATAGAAAAAGTTAATTCTTTAACTAAATGACACTGACAGCGCGCGAGCGAATTTTGACGCGAGGGTGCGTGGCTTTTACCACTGAAATTTAATCTTTATTTAGATTGACAAAGATCTTGTTTTGTTATTGGCAAAAATTTTGAAGCTTCTACGCACCGGTGTGCAGGCATAAGGCGTCTACTTCTTTTAACAAGCAGCAGTGCAACGATAGCAAAGAGTGGTGCACGTATGGGTACACAAACATGACCCAATTTTTTATCTAAAACGCAATTGACCATGCCCTACATAATGCATGGAGATTTTCGTCAAAGTATCATAGCGGCAGTAATCATGATAGTGTTTTGTGTCTTCAGAGATAGTAAGATAAACAAGTGCGTTTAGTTGTAATTTGGCGTGGTTCCCGATAAAAAAAAAAAACAAGGTGAAAATTCTACGTGGGCAAGTACCTTTACGAATCTATACTAAGCTACGTCAATTATATTATCTATGTTTTATTATCAGTGATGTTGAACATTGTTGACGCATAAACCAATACCCAAATTGTGGCTCAATCATTCCGATTTTAGGAATTTAAAAATAGAGGTGTACTTAACTTGAAAACATCAGGTGACACAACTGTGTCAACATTAAAAAAACATCCGTGGTAAATGTTAATAGGAAATATAAATATATTTAAATCGCCCCCATCGTTATACTTTTCATTACCTATTATTATTTATAATGTGTATTTAATGCTCTTGCTATCAATAACTTGACACTGGTTGAAATACCCGCTAATCGCCGGTAGGTAGTATAGCCTTCTCCATCTCATTCCATAAAAAAATATTCCATTAATTTCGTCAAAAATATTAAGTATAAATAGTAGTGCAAAATAGTGCAGATATGCTGCTTAATTAGACAATTAAGTGTAATAATCGTGTCGTTTTATTCATCTTTTGCAATAGGTACATTCAACTGTATTTCATCTTGCAAAGCAACTTCTTATTTTAAGGTCTCATCAGTTTTAATTGCGCGGAGGTCAATTTAATTCCTTTCAATTGTTGGCTGTCCCTCCCTCAGATGTTAGCGGGAAACTTCGCGGGATATAATGATTCATACACGGTGTATCAAAAGTCCGAAATACTACTTCACCGTTTGTATGAGTATCAGTAGCATTAGCATGACCGTGTAGGTTTAAGTTTTATCTCTTTAAACTGTCAAATTAGTGGAGTAAATGACCTGTAGATATGAAACGGTTATCCGGTAACTATCCGGCCTATCCGGTCTTGTTTTCACTATCCGGCCGGATACCGGATAGTAATTCAGTATCTGGCCGGATACCGGATAGTAATTCAGTATCCGGCCGGATACCGGATAGTAAAATTAAAAAAAAAACGTTATTTTACACAAAGCAAATCATACCGTATCGTATTACAGTACTCAAAATTAACAATTGGCAAATTGTGGTGAATGAATACCAAATTTTCCGCATTTGCGACTCCGCTTGGTTTCGTATACAGCTTCTGAAAATAGCCTTTCGCTGTAAACGCTAATGCCAGGTGCTGAAAGATTCTAGAAGAATTCTAGCAAACCTTGACAACTACGGGAACTGATGCAAATTCACTGACCACCATATGTATGGGTCGTGATTGCGATCAATTCGAGATGTATTTAAGAAGCGTCATGTAACGCGATAAAGGGCCGGATATCCGGTAGCCAGATATCCGGCGCTCCGGCCTGATAGCGTGCCGGTTATCCGGTATCCGGTATTCGGCCAAACCACTATCCGTTTCATCTCTAATGACGTGACTACGAGCATTTTGTAGGTACTGGACATAGCTCGGTGTGACGTCATTTTATCGACAAATGTGACAGTTGAAAGAGATAAAACTTATGTCTTACGCGATTATGCTAAGCTTACAGGTAATACAACTTAATGGTACACTCGTTACATTTTTTATCGAAATTCTAACATGATATTTCAACGGATATTTCGCCGCCAATTTTAAAATATTGTAATATATCGAGTCCTACGGGAAATTGTCAAGTTCTGTTTTGAGAACATTATTAGTTCCTCCATGGAGTAGAATCATACTGTTAAATAGGTTTTGAGTGTGCTCTAAGACCATAACTTGTGACAATTATTCAAAGGAAAGAAACTCATAAAATATGATAAGTAGATAAAGTCTGCCTAAGCATCTACATATCAGCTATCGTATATGTACCTGAAATATTATTTCGGACTGCTAATACACTCTGTATGCGCACAATTCATGAGTTATTCATCATTATTCATCTTGTTATTGCTTTCCTAGAAGGGTATTGTATGTCTCGCTCTTATCAATTCAGTAAATAGACCAACATTTATAAACAATTTCTAATAAGTAAGTACACATTTATCAATAAGTTTTCCTTATTTGTAATTTATATCTATCTAATAAGGATGTCTAATAGTAGATAGGTACCTATAGTTCCATTTTTTTTCATCATCATTCCTACAGTAGGTATATTATACTGAGTACTGACCTACCTAACTTTGAAAACAACCAGTTACCAATGTTTTGATATTTAATAACTACTTGGATAAGTACCTAGGTATCTACTTCTCCTACATATGTGTAGGTAATCCTTTGAAAATCTCATTAAAACAAAATTTTGCAAATGTTTGTAGGAGCCTTTTTACAAATTTCAGCAGGTAAATTAGTTAAGCTTGGCTTTTAAATTGGGAAATATTCGACGTGTTCAAGAACATTAGTTTTCCTTACACCCTATTTGATCAAAAATTCTAAAACATTGAAAGTAAAGTAAACATATAAGGCTTCCCACGCACTCGGGCGTCCACGCTCGCGCGTCTATTTGTTTGCCAATACCAAAATGAACTGTATTGACACACAGCAAAAGGTCATTTTACAACGGAGTGACACTGACAGTGCGACCGAATTTTGACGCTTGGGAGCGAGGCTTTTACGACAGAAATTCAATGCCTCAAACAGACACCGATCTCGCCGGCGAGGTCGAGGAACCTCCTCTTCCGCTCGTAGGTGCATCTTTGCACCTAGGAGCACAGTCACTACCTCTCCACTCACGGTAACTGCCCAAGCCGAGGTCGTGCCCTCTGTGGCGCCCTTGACCCTTTTCCACCCTTAAGGCCTTGGTTGGAGTGCACTCTGCGCTCGCCACTCCTCCGGTAAAGCTGTAAAGGCCACCTCACGGCCAACAGCGTAGTAAATTCAAAATAAAAAAAAAGAAATTCAATCTTTATACATATTGACACAGAGTTCGTTTTAGTTATTAGCTAAAATTGCAATGCACGAGAGTTGATGCCCCAGTGTGGTTTAAAGGATAACGGTTAGATCCTCGTTCAATTGATTTGCTGTGACCCGATATCGGCCGGTTAAACGGAAGCGGCGCGGTACACTCCTGCGCAGCGTGCGTGGCGGGCGGCCCCAATTGTCTGATTGATCTTTATGATGTGCCCACGCCCCTAGGTGCGCTGCTCGTGAAGAGGACTGATTCAAATTACAATTGGGAAATATACGAGACGCAAATCTAAGTAGGCATCTATTTAGCTAGTCTAGGTCCCACGCGGTCTATAAAACTCAAAGATTGTTTCTACCTATGTCCTTTATAGACTTTGAAACCATATAACCGATGCGATGTGCCCTAAACCGGTTTTATTAGAAAGGCAATATTACGAAGATAGTTTTAGATTACTAAATAAACACAATGTATTTCTTGTTTTAGCGTAGTAGCACATGCCGGGTCTGCTAGTAAAAAAATATAGCGGTTGTGGAAGACATTTGGAGATTGTTTCAAATAAGCGACAGGCAAATTTCGGAATGGGCTTTTCGGAATTGGCTTTGATCTGGGTGTAACTGAGATCCATTGTATGGTACCCATAGTACAAGCTTAGTTAGAGATCAAATGATGAGTAGATGTTGTCTGGCGACTAACACTGGGAACTCTAAAGTGAAGCCTAAATATGAAACAGTTGCCAGTTTCAGTAACTTATGCATCACGTTAAGTGAAATAGGAACTAATATACAACATTATACAATAATCAGGGCCACAAGTCCCATAACACTATTGTTATGAAGTTGCTATGACTTTCTTTTAAGGACTATCTTTTAAGGCATGAAAACAACATTCATTATCAATGGCAGCTAGAATATGACTAGGTAGTCTAATAGGTTCAAGGTGACATTGTGTGATGCCTTTAATGGTCACATTCTAGCCACTGTTGATAAAATAAGTTCTTTTCATGCCTTATAAACTGAAGTCATTGCGAGTTATTCACAAATTCGTGGTAGGTACTGCCGTCCGATGGCTTAAACGCCGTTAAGTCTCATTATGGCTAGTTTGAATTATATACAACATGAATGCCAAACATTTTCTCTATCAGCCAGTCTTGGTTTCTAACAATAATAGTTACATATTAAGAAATATATCGGCGTTACATCGTACCTAATATCTAGAGAGATAAATTTTCACATTTTTGCTTATAGCTCAAAATAGGGTTTAATAACATAACGGCCTTTTAGCCCCATCAGACGGCTGAGTAGGCACTAAGGTATACCTTGTAATGTGAAGTAGGTAAGTACACAACACATAGGTAGGTACTTAAGGAGGTAAGAAGATGTTTCCGCTGTCACCCAATTAAATAAAATAGTGGTTACTTAATGGAAAATCAAATGTTTCCACATTGCAACACATATTTGGTGGATTCTATAAATTGATAAGATAAACATTTAGGTATGCACAACTTATTTTGTTCAATGAATCAACCAACACGATTATAGGTAAATAGTTACTAACCAAATTAATTAACAGTGGAAAATTATATTTTATCTTATCTGTAGGTTTGCCTTACTAAGGATAAAACTGCCCTATCTAGGATACGCTGATGGACCACTGGAATAGGCATTTGTTTGGAAAATTAATATTATTTTGATGACAACTGACATTTTGGCTATCCATAAAAACTTCTACCTACCGGTTTGTTAACTATCTATTTCAAATTATTGGTTTCGGCCATAAGTAAATAGTCGCTAAGATACTTTTATTTAATGGGCAGATACTTAAACGAAATATTTTATTTACCTTTCAGTTAGTAAATCTGGCATACAGTTGTATTATGTAAAATCAGTTATCGATTTTGATACAGGAGAAATAGATTGATACCAATGCGTACATTTCGATCTTAAGTAAAATAATTTTGTAAAATACTACAACATTATTGACGATAAATCAAATCGATTATTAAGTTGATTCCATTATCTTTGCCGTGTAGGCAATTATGATAATGGTTTTCATTTCTACACACACAAAGGTACCTATGCTGTTATAATAACTGTATATCACCCTTGTTAGACACTTCAATAATAAGTAAGTACCTACTTACCCATTATTTAAAGGTAAAGGTAAAGGTGTACAACAAAACAATTTTAAAAAATATTACCATACCGATCCCTGCTTAACAAGATTTATAAAAATGATAACATATCTTTAGACTTTGAGCAATATCGTACGTGAACTCAACTCAAGAAACTTTTATAAAGAACTTAATTAAAACGTAGAAAATTATTAAGAATTACCTGTACATGGTGTTGTTTTAACTCAATAATGTATCATGATTCCACTATCCTGGATCACTGTCTCACATCACGAGAATACCAGCACTATACTAGCTGCGACGCACTCCTAGGGACCAGCATTCAGACATTCGATGCACTGATTCAATTAGCGCTCAATTCCTCCTGCTACTGAACCACTTCTAATACTTCGCCCAATTTCTACACATTTGAATCAACAGTACGTATTGAGGTGATGCTCTGTATGAAGTTACATTTAAAAATATCGCACGATTCGGTCAGGTGCGAGGTCGCGAAGATGATGCTTCCTCCGTGGGCGAACCGTCACTGTGACGCTGTAATCACTTATCAGCCCTGCGCTCGAGCATCGGCACCCCGTATCTATCCGGCTGCTATAAGACAATGACGCGATTCGGCCCAGATATAGGTACCACAATGCGATACAGCTCATATCTGTCCCAAAAGGTTCATCGATTAAGTACGAGTATATTTGTTCTGTCTGTTTGTCGAACTAAGTAGTTAATGAGACTCTTTGTTACGTATAAATTGATAAGACTAGGCCGTTTAATGAAGGCTATTAGGGTGTTAATTGTGTTCATAAAAGTGATTAAGTTATCGACGGAGGATATTTTAATTGCATGAGTTAACGACGCGTAGATAGTATGGACAGTCACGTGATACGAATCAGTGACTCTTCCGATGGAGGAATCTGTTTCTTCCCGCGCCACGGTGCTCTAAATCTTTCGCCAACTTAGGACATTTACTTACTATACCCATTTTATATTATAACTCACTCTTAAAGAGTATTTAACATAGTATAGTGACGTAGGGTATTAGAAAAAGTTGGGTAAGTGAATCGAGGGTCCATAATATTATTTAGTTACCCCAGAAAAATTACGGCATTGCTATATCGTTGGGTATATGTTCTTCTTAATAGGCGTCGCCTAACTAGGCGTCAGTATTAGCTCGTGTTGCGTCAGAAGTTAAAAACACTCGCACGAAGGGTTCCGTACCATTATCTATAAAAACGGCAAAAAAGCATGTCTGTTATATGGGAGTCCCCCTTAAATTTTATTTTAATTTTTTTTTAAAGCGAATATTATACTCAATATTCTGTGAATATTTCAAGCGTCTACAATTTGCTGTTATCAATATCGAGCAAAAAAAAATCACGTTTGTTGTATGGGAGCCACCCTTAAACATTTATTTTATTTTAATTTAATTATTTATTTAAAAGTAAATATATAACTAAATATTCTGTGAATATTTCAAGCGTCTACATGTTGCCGTTTTATTAATATCAAGCAAAAACGAGCAAAAAACCGGCCAAGTCCGAGTCGGACTCGCGCACAAAGGGTTCCGTACCATTATCTATAAAAACGGCAAAAAAATCACGTTTGTTGTATGGGAGCCCCCTTAAATATTTATTTTATCATCATCATCATCATCATCTGTGAAAATTTCAACTGTATAACTATCACGGTTCAAGAGATTGGTGCCAGACGGACGGACAGCGAAGTCTTAGTCTTGTAATAGAGTTCCCGTTTTACCCTTTGGGTACGGAACCCTAAAAAGAGATTAAGTGTAAATAGTAGTAGTTCATAAAATAATAATACTAGCTCAATCTTCTTACGTACAATTTGGTCTAAAAGCTAATTGAAATAAATACTTAAATTTAGCTTGTAGTATGCTTATCGAAGACTCGTACTCGGGACCCAGCGGTTCCTAAGTGCCTTCAATTGGATAATAGAGCCAAATTGTCGCTTCAGTGATCTTGTTTGTCGTATATTCGCATGCTGCGAGACTTTGTCTTTAATTGTCACAGGAATGTCGAGAGCAAAGAGTACAGTAATATACTAGCTGGGCCCACGCGGACTTTAGGGAGATTACCTGAAAAAATGGGTAGGTATTCTGCGGAATCCAATGCTTCTTCTAAAATAAAAGTAGCCTAAAGTATCATAGGTGTACACTTTTAAGTGTGGTAAAATGGTTTTATTTTGTTGACACTCTTATTTATTTATTTGTATAGATTCCTACAGAAAATACGACTAGTGGATGATTTGATAATGAGTGTCGATGGATGAGGCACCAATAAAATTAAATCCAATGAATAGATAAGTAAGTACCTACATAGGCTTAAATATTAGTGGTTTCTATTTCATCCATCACACTTTTCAGTGCGTAGGCCATCTACATAGTGTGTATTTTCTTCCGCTAAAATGCAATATGGTACTTGTATAGCGCGAGGGCGAGATTTACATCGCTGACACGATGTTATCGGATTGGCTGTACTGTTATACATTTGAATGTACTGAAGCTGTAACGGCCAACTCACGGCCAACAGCGTAGTCCATTAAAAAAAAAATCCTCTAGCGGTAAGTTAATGAAGTACAACACTACAAGGCTGTATTGGTAATTGGGCAAATGAGTGCAATAGGCGCTCGCCATATTACTATACCTACTATTTGCACTCGCCACCCCTCCGGTAAAGCTGTAAAGGCCACTTACGGCCAACAGCGTAGTCCTTTAAAAAAAACCGTTGTGGACTTTGGTTTTTTTGGACAAAAAATCCAACATTTCATTCACCTTTTCTTATATTATGCTGCTAGCTAGTTATTTTGATATAAAGTCACTTGTTTGTGCTACGTGAAAACATTTAAATAGTTGTTAAACTTGCAATGTAGACTGTTCTTAATATGGATATTTTTTTATAAAAATATACGAATCGAGTGCAAAAGACATCCTCCGTTGAAATAAAACTATTTTACGGATTTTATCGCGTTTATTTACTATTTTACTAAATAAACGCAATAAAATCCGTAAAATAGTTTTATTTCGATGTATAGTATTCGAGTAAATATAAGAAAACAACATCCTCCGTTTTTGAAGAAGAAACGGAAGTTTACGGAAGCCGTCTCCTATTGCATCCAAACACAAATATTTGCTTTAGCAACCATAGAGACTACACGCAGCTATTTTGTAAGCTTAACAACCATAGAGCTTACAACGCTACCTTTGACAGCCAACTGACAGTGACACTGACATTATAAACGTCGTTTTCTTGCGGCTTTTGGTTGTACAGAATTTTGGTGTAAACAAATTAATTTATAAATGAAATAAATGTCGTTATTGTAACCCTTTTTATATAATGATGAATGCGACAAGTTTATACGTTTCAACCTGTCGCTTGATAATTTTGGCCGACGCCGCGGACAAGTCTTCATGGACTGATTTGTTTCGTTTAGTCCCATATTTACGACAATCTTTATCTTGCACTGTTTGTGGGAATCTGTTAAAGGAGCCCTACACTCCAACAAGTTCTAGTTGCCAGCATCATGTCTGTAAAAAATGCAGAGGTGGAAGAAAGAAGCTAAAGCCGTCTTGCGGTTGGTGTAAAGATTACGAAGACTACTCTGAAAATTTACAGTTACGTATCTTGCTTCAGTGCTACAAGAAATTGTGTGAGTATTTCATGGATACGGACGTGTATAGAACCCTGCTGGATGAAGACGAGATATCGGCGGGCGTGAATGGCGGGACGGTCGCGAGTTCGGGCCTCATAGACCTAATACAAGAAGGCGCGGGATTCTCCGATGATTACAAAAGCACGGCGGGTCTTTCTAAGTCTGCGTACAGTATTTTACCGTGTGTATACACTAACTCTGCGGGCACGCAAACGCAGACCGCGTCGACAAGTAATTCAGAGGCTAGAACATCAAAACAAAATTCCCCAAACACTAGATCAACTTCAAATGGATCGCCACAGTATTCTGTTATGTATGCCGGATCTGGGAACAAAATTACTATTAAAAGGAAAGCTATTGACGAAACAGATTCCTCTCAAAGTGAAACTCCAAGTAGAGAAAGTAAAGTGAGTATTTCAAATTAATAAAAGCCTGAAAGGAAGGTAACAATTGGCATTACATTTTTATGTTGAAGTGTGCAAAGTCGATATGTTTTAAATTATCATTCACTTTTACCGTAGTGCTTCTTTTTCAGTCAAATCAATTAGGATTTAAAAAGCCATCGAATAGATCTCGAAGTTCAAACAACAGCAAGCGGAAAGGCTGTCGCTGTGGGAATGCGACGGCCACTCCTGGCAAGCTGACCTGCTGCGGGCAGCGATGCCCATGCTATGTTGAAAGCAAACCGTGTACAGAGTGTAAATGCAAAGGCTGTAGGAATCCTCATAGGCCAGATGGAATGAAGGTAACCTTATATTTTTATCTATAACTAGAATGTAACGTATTATTATTCTATCTTTATTATTAAATGCAGCTCTAAAGGCAACACACTGGAGATATATGTACCTGTGTATTTGTAATAAGTTTTGGCGATTTAAAAAAATTATCAGCCCACTGAGTTTCTTGCCGGATCTTCTCAGTTGAGGTCGCGTTTTGATCCGGTGGTAGTATAGTAGTTTATAAGAAAAAAATGTAAACTTGACAATTTGTAAGTGCCCCCATAGGCCTATACAAAATAAATGATTTGACTTTGACTTTGAGCCAAGAATTTAACTTTCAATATTTATTGACAATAGTAATTGTTTCTCTTTTTCATTTATTTACTATATAGTAAGCAATACATCTACTAAAATGTATTTGCTTCATGTCTTCTAAACAAAATAATAATAATGGTGTACCTAATGGACCACCATGGTACCATGACAAAGAATTGAAATAGATTTAATTACAAACTGCTATGTCTCTTAACTATATTTAATGATATTTAAGGAACAATAGGTGTTATAATATTTGTTTAGTTTATTAATCAATGCTGATTTACTCAAAAATAAATCTTAGCCCTAAATTAGATTGGAATTTTAATATTCAAGGGCTCAATTTTCTTCAGGAAATAAGTGTTATTATGTTGTATAATTTCAGGTGAGGCCACATATACCTCAGTTGGACAGTCTCCAGCTAACACTCAGCACAAACTCGGACACCTCCCCATCATGCTCTGGATCCATGGACAGTCTAGATGGAGACACACTCACCATGGAGGCTATGGAGGAATCACTCAATTACACTACCGATCTTAAAACTTCCAATATTAAAGGTAAAACTATACAAATCACTCATTGTATAAAATAGTTTATTGTTTACATATAATCGGAAAGTTTGTAGATCTGTTTGTGACAACAACAAATAGTATTGCATTTATAGGTAAACAAATCTTGATTCAGGTTTAATTTAAGATAGTACAAAGATTAATGTCTAAATGAATGGAAGGTTTTTCGAACTTAGGCGCTATACATTGTTTTAAAGAATCTGTAAAGCAAGTTCAATATACCAATAAATGCAGTACAGTTTGCCCAGATAATAACAGGGGCGGAAGAATCGCCGCAGAGCTTTACGAAGAGTGGAGTTGTTATGGGTACTCTAGATACTCTATGGCAAGGACACATTCAATAAATTATGGAGGGTAAAGTAAAGGACTGTAATCTAGGTATTGAAAAAGTGTCCGTTGAAATGCGTAATTAGTAGTTCAAACACATCCACAATGGCGCTGGTGTCGACAAATGACATATCGACGCCCCCCGGGAATAAACCGTTATCGGAAAAATCGTTCCGAATCTGGCATTAGAGACCGACTTATTCCAGGGGGGCGTTGATATGTCATTTATCGACACCAGCGCCATTGTGGAAGGTTTTTGAACAACTAATTATGCATTTCGGAGGACACATTGTCAATTTTTTTCCCATAGGAGATTGCCCTCCTTTAATTCTACCCTCCATACATTAAAAACAAAATGAGTTATGAAGATGGCAGAACTCCATAAGGTATAGATAATGACAGCAGCAAATCTGTTTAGTTCATTCAAGCGCCATAGAGTGAACAGAGAAGTCATATTGACTCCGCCTTGCGTATGGCATTCACCATTCATCCGCCATTGTAGTTGCCGGATCAAGTAAGTACCTAAGGTGTCAAACAATATAAATAAGCTGCGTATTTATTGAAGTACATACGTTTTATAGCGTTTTAATATTTTTTTTACCGAATAACTAATATAAAGTCGGTGGCAAAATCATCGCGAGCCGATGCGATGGAGCCATATTATAAAAAAAAAAAACTAATATAAATATCCGGCAACAATGGCGGATGTCAGATAAACGTAAAAAAATTGCCGCAGAGCGGATTAGATAGGGCTTCTCCTTTTTCTCTATGATTCAAGCTAACTCTCTGTAATAGTCCATAGATAAAGTATAGTTTAATATAGAAATGAAACATTTTGTATCATTACCCAGTATACACAAGTCAATTACAAGATGTGTCACCGTCGTTGCCCGCCACGATAATGATGGACGAGGACGGGTCGGCGGACGACGACACCAGCTCCCCGCACGAGTACGGCGACCAGGACCTGCAGGATGGCGACCAGGACCTGCAGGATGGCGACCAGGACCTGCAGGATGGCGACCAGGACCTGCAGCATGGCGATCAGGACCTGCAGGAGGGCGACCAGGACCTGCAGGACGGTGACCAGGACCTGCAGGACGGCGACCAGGACCTGCAGGACGGCGACCAGGACCTGCAGGACGGCGAGCTGGACTCGCCGCTGTCCGGCCAGGACGGCAACAGCGACATCGAGGTGGACGTATGACATCCGCTCTCCCTAGGGAGCGACTAGGGCATCATGTTCGTCATCATATTGACTCACGCGCGGTGGCAGCTGCGACGCTGTCCCCACCGGACGCCTCGTCTCAGCAGCCCTCCTAGTCATATGCATGTCCGACCGGTAATAGATTTAAGATTTACCTTTTTATAACACCACCTGTTGTAGCTATGTAACTATCGTTTCCGAACTTATGTAGCCAAGAAATTCTGTATCGATAATTATTATTGATTCTAATTATTAATTGGGTCCATCAAATCATAAATAGACATTAAAGTGTATAGATTTAGCGATTACTTATTTCAGTACTTAAAATATATCCAAAGTGTATTGTTTTTGTATGTTAAAATATGAATGAGGTATGGAATTAATATCCACTCGTTGAAATGTGTTTTTTTTTTGTTTATTATAAGTATTCTCAGTTATAATTAATACTATAAGAATAGCGTGTATTAGCTTTTACAATTTTAGCTTGATATAGTGATTTACAACTTTTGATTATGTAAGATATATTTTACTACTAGTTTTATATTCACCTTAGCTGTTATAAGAAATAACTATGACTTCAAATGGTATGTTCTTTATAATACAGTTGACGGAAATAAAATTGTACCTTTGATACGCGAAATGGGGTCTCTCGCGACAGCTGGAACTGCAGATGCTCTTTTGATAGAATAGTATTTGCTCAATAGAATTAAAAGCGGGTGTCCAGACTGCCCGCACCTGTGTTGAGGAGCGGCATCCTGCTACTTATAATCCGAAATAGTTAGCGCATTTTCGCGACCCACTTGTCCAGCTATCGTGAAAGACCCGTACGCGCCTAGCCTAAGAAAGCACCGAATAAATAAGTTGTAGATGGTAAAATTGGCAATGTTCCTCTTAAATATTTATGAATCAATACTGAATATTTCTTAATGTATTACGATTTTCAAGATAATGTCGAGGAACATTAACGTTGTTGTTGTAAGTTTATTCGTAGTTTGGCGCAACCCAAATCAGCAAATTCCCGGGCCCACTGGGGTAACAAGAGTCGATTTGTACGTTTTTTGGCAATACTAAAACAAACTCTGTCAAATAAAGATTGATTTTCTGTGGTAAAAGCCACGCGACCACGCGTCAAAACTCGCTCGTATTGTCAATGACATTTCGTTAGAAAATGAGTATTGTGTCTGAGTCAATACAGTTAGTTTTGATATTGCACTGCGTTTTGATGCCATGAATGTTCCCGTGACTTCATTGTAATGATAAACTCTACTAATGAGTGTCGTTCTAATATACTTATGCCGATGAAATGGCAACGATTTTGTGGTCATGGTTGATATTAAATGAGCCTTGTTTATAAAATAATAATTAATTACCTACTTTTAAATTATGCCAATCAAAAGACATGGTTCTACTAAATTAGAAAATTATTGTAAACGCTTCGTATTAGTTGTTGCCGCGTTATTAGGGTATGACTACAAAGTTAACTGTGATATTACTGTCACCAATTATGTAGTCCAACTTTATCGTATAGAACTTCTAAATAGTTATATAATGAAATGTCGATGCTAAGACTAATAAACGGCACTGGAGTACAAAACATAGTTCTACTTACTAATAATGTAAAATGTGTTTATATCAATTATCGTGTCATTCGCAAACGAAATGAAATTAAAAATATTTTTTGTTATTACTAAGCTTTTATTTGGTAAAAAATATAAATTCCTGACGCTTTATAACTGCCACATACTTCTCTAATAGTTTTCTTTACTTATTCATTTTTATTACAACCATCGTATTTACCTTGCGTTATTCCATTCCATAATCTATCGAATTCTCTCTTCAACGTTTGGACTACTGCGGTATCAGATGTAAGGACAGTGGCGTCTCTGTTGCAGTTCACTCGAGCCGTGTCGCAATCCAGTGAGCCCATCACTGCCACAGCGGCATCCTCCACTTCAGTAGCATCGATCAGAATGAACTCATGTTCCAATCTCACAGCCGGGTTGATGATCTTCACCTCTATTCCATTTTGAGCTAACAATTGCAAATTATGAAAATTATCACTGTTATGTATCGTGACCCTTATTTTCACATTGTTCTTTTGCTGGGCACTTATGAAACAATTGGCTGTTGTGGCGCTGACCAGGCTCGGAAGGCACACGTCAATCGACCGGCTGGCGTGGAGTATCAAGTAGTAAATGCAGAGAGCATTGTCCAAGCCAATTTGTTTGTTCGTGTCTTCGTCTTTGTCTCCGTAAAACAAAATTTCGTTGATCGCTACGTCCGGCTGACTTCTAGTTCTCCTTACACGGAGTTCAAACAAGTTGAAAGCTAACTCACATAACAATGATCCACCGGCACACAGAGCGGCCTTCCAATACGTTATCTCATTATTCATTTCAGAAACGTAATTTTAAGTGTCACCTTATTAATAGATATCTACGTATATATTACAATTTTAGACAAATATCACACTTCTAACGGTACCGTCTAACTATCTGTGAATTGCATTCAACTACCTACATTCCACAAACACAAAAATATAAAATAAATACTACGTGTGGGTGCAAACCAAAAACAAGATCAATTCTAGATTTCAGAAAAGTAAAGCCATGAATAATGACAGAACAGTTGAATGTGCTGATTTTGACGTTTTCTTTTTATATCGCTATTTTAATGTTTTGTAAGACAAGTCTTTGATTAGCGTAGATTCTGTCCTATCTGTACGTTCATTTCAATGTCGTTGGTAACGCGTAGGGAGTGATGTCACAGCCGAGGGTTCGGAAGGGCGCCGGCGGGGACGGCGCGGGGCGGGGTCGCGGTCCTGCCCCCAGGGTGGTAGCCCCCGCTCCCATCCCGAACATGAGTCGCCCGAAGGAACAAAGCCAACGAAGCAGGAGTAAAAATAATATACCAAAAAGCATTCGGTACGACTTGGAGAATGCGTTAGTCGGTGTAAGTTTTAACGCCTAGTGATAAAGTTAGAGCAAAATATTTGTCAGGAAAGAGAATAAATTTAAGTCGTTATCTGGTAGTCAGTCGATACATATGACTGGAGTCTCTTGGTTAACAAGTCTTCCTATTGTAGTTATGTGATGTGTGGTTCGAGGAGATCAAGCCGCACCTAGTCCGCAACAGGATCAAGCTGCACGTGCACGAGAGCGGCGCGGGCGCAGGCGCGGGCGCGGCCAGCGGCGACCACGTACCTTCCAGCGCCGGTTGTTCACACCTCGACCCAGGTGCTGCTTCCGATGTACGAGCCTCCATCGCTCCGACATCTATTTGACTCTCTTTATCGTTGACGAAACATTTCGTCATAAAAGAAAGTTTATAGAGATTATTTCGCTTACTTACCTACCTACTAGTAGGTGAACATTAAATTTTGGCGTGCAGCGTCTACCGCGACGGGATGTGAGCTATGCCGGCTGCTGTTCAACGCAGCCAACAGCATCGAAAGCGCAGTGTCGCAGGCCTCAAGTGCCGTCTTGCAACCGGCTCCCAACGCCCTCATCGACTCTGGAAACGCAGGTAAGTAACCTGCACGGTAAGAACATGCGCCCAGACCGGACTTATATCACGGTTAATGTCGCACCTAGTAGCTCTCTCACGGAGATACTGACCAAATTTAAAAATCTCTAATTTTGTGTAGTAACAAACAGCTGTGTTACCAATGCGAGTTTCTATTCCATTTCGGTTGAATTAAATAAAAAAGGTCAATATTTTATCAGATAAAATGATCACGCGTGTATAGAAGGTATTTATTAATTGAATCAGCACCCTTGTTTTAGTAAATTCAGCACTAGTGTCAGTACTAGTTACGTATTGATTGTATCTACTCTTACTTATACTTATTTAACCTACATAAATAAGTAACGGCAAAAGAGTAGGACGTGTCTTGGATTTAATGGATTTTTGATTTGATGTTTTTACAGAACCATCTTCATAACTATGAAAAGCAATCGAAGTATCCGCGCACCCGCAGAAGACAACAAACCGCCAAAGTCCAGTCGCCGCGGGAGAAGTGGCGTGTGCCTCGCATGTGCCGCACCAATAGCATCGTGTCATCGCAGCGGCCCGCCCCGTGGATTGCGGCCAGCACCATCCCCTATCAAGATCCGTGCCTCTCCGCCTCCGCGCCTTATGACGACTGTTACGTATGATAACTGTTTGCATAACTCACGAACCTAATCCCCAAATAGTTTACTCGGAGACATACTAAACTTTTAAACATATTAATTTATATATTTCTCTGTTTACTTCTACAATATCGAGGGGTGAAAGGCAATTTGATTTAAGCGACACTTTAGGCAATATTGACTTACATACATATTTGGAATCAGCGATTTTTTCTGCGTCGAATGAGTATGATCTCCTGTAAAGTTAACAAAATGTCACTTAACTAGCCTTACAGCCTTCGAAGGGTCGATATACTTAGTTATCTTTGCTTACTTGCAGTAATCAGTTCCTACGGTAAGATAGCCCGCGATGTAAATTTAATCCAACGCTACCTCAGTTTTTATTTCTATAATCACCAATACTAACTATCCACTCTTTGCATCTAGTTCCCATTCTCCAGTTCGCGTATTCAAACCAAAATGCATAGCAAGGCGACCCAAACAGACTCGTCGCCGAAACAACACTTTGTGAACGTTGGCTGTCAGTCGAACCCTTCATTACTTAACCTGCGACGCGTCAGACGGCCTATCACGGCCGCTCGGCGCTCGAGGCCAGTGTCACCACTGGTACTGGAATCTGCACTGCAAAGAGAAGGCACCTTTGTCCGATTTCAAAGTCCTGTTAAAATGGGTGCGCGCACCTGCAACAGTCCGGATTTAGAGTCCTATTCCCAAGGGTTGCCAATCCCACAGCGGTATAAACCGCCGCCATTAAATTTAAGACGTTCCTCCGTTTCACCGGTTAGACCTGTTTTGATACATGGACAAGCTGCCGAAGGTCATGCCGAAGGGGTGCCAGACAGAAATTGTGAAACTGAACCAATTGACATTTCGATGCCGCCGTTTCAAAGGACGGACAGATTCGGCCGCAGGCCCGCCACCACTACATTTTTCCCCTCGAGACGCAGAGGAGAGCGACGGCAGCCATTCGTAACCGCCCAAGAGCTCGTACTTTTTCAAGATGTAAGTTTGTGCTACAGGTATCATACCACACTACTTTTCTTAGGGTCGATTTTTAAATCCCTAGACAATATGAGAAGTACTGACAATTTAATACATTGAGGTAGAGTTATTCGTTAAATAGTCGCTTTTCTGACTGTTGAAGGCACAGCCTTAAGTCTTATGTAATAATCTTCTTAAGCAAACTGATAGACATACCTACTGGACTCAACTGCACTTCTCTAGATAACGCATCTACCTAGTCATTCTTTCATTTATGTTTTTCTGTATTTCTCTTATTTATCATTAGAAATAATGTAAATGATCATCTCCTGGTCGAATTCCGAATGTTCCTTCACTGATTATGTCCAAGTATAATTTTGCTTACCGTTCCAGGATTTAGTTAACTTAATAGGCGAAAGGAATGATAAGAGAATAAGAGTCCTATATAAGAAGCCGGAGGCGGAAGAGAGTCCGTCTTCTATGAATCTGCTGCCCACGCCCCGCGACCGCGGCAAGGCTAGCGGCGACCTGAACAAGCCTCCTTGGAAGTAAAATCAAGCGGGAAATATGGTGGAGGTCTTAAATTAAGCTATTTTAAAGTCAATGACCTAATTTCGTTAGGATGAAATCATAGATTGTTCTTTATTCTATTTATATTATTTGTTACGAGTGTGTTAAGTTGTAGATTTATTGTGTAATTTATGAATAAAATAATAAAATAGAGAATTGTAGTTTCTTTAACTTACATCGAGATCCTTGTATGGTAGACATAGAGGTTAAACGTTGTCATCTTTATGGAGAAGAGAAAAATCAAAGACGTATCTCACGCGACACTTTTGATTGGTATGTTTAATTATAAACTTACGATAAATCCTTACTTACGACTCTTTACAAAATTACAACAGACATATCGACTACAAGGGAGTTACAGGGTGCTTTTCACACGAATAAAATAATTTACAAAAACAGTCGTACATATACATCACGCTCATTACAAAACTAAATAAATAAGTCACACAGTCACCGAGCTTCGATCGCGACCGCGACAGCGACGCACGCGCCGCCCGACCGGGGCCGAAGCGCGCACGCTCTTTGGATCCGAGAAAAGTTTGAACGTCCTCGCGTCACATTCGTGCCGCTCTCATTTGCTAATTTGTGTGTTTTACGTAGTCCGTTTCGAAGTAAGCGGTGGCGCCGTGGACGCCCTTCCTGTCAAGCGCGCGCACGCGCACGAATAGGAAGGCGGCAACCAACGAGGCGACGACCAGCACTAACAGGAGCATCACCAGTCCCGCCACGAACGACGGCACTGACATGCAGATAGTCTCCGGGTCGCTTGCTGGAGACTGTATCACTACTGTCTCGTTCGCGGCTGCGTTGTTCAATGCGAAGTTGACGTCACCGGGCGCCACAACCTGGATGATACGGCTGGTGTTCACATCGGTCATCTCCTGAGCGTCTCGCTTGTAAATCCGAGTCGTCGCCGAAGTCTCTCGTCGACGTCTCACTCCCATTAATCTCTCCGGCAAGTCCTCGACGGATCGAGGTCGTCCACCTAGAGTCGCGAGGTTGCCGTGACCTTCGTCTTTCCTCTTCACAGTGTTGTACACACCGCGACGACCCGGTGGCGGTGGAGGAGGTAGGTTCACTTCGTCTTCGTCTCTCGAAGGAGCGGGGGACGAGGGGCTGGGTGCGTTCGGCGTCGATGAAACTTGCGCTTGCGGCGGAGGCACTGCATCATCGCGTTTTTCTGAGAAAGATCCTATCGCATCCGCTGGGTGTCGCGGATCCGGGAACGCGGGTGGCACTCCGTACTCCGCGTGTGGCGCCGGCGGCGGGGGTCCGTATTCACCGTGAGGTGAATTAGACACACCGTATTCTCCACCACCTAAACTGTTTCCACCTAATAATGGTACACCGTATTCTCCGCCAAGCCCACATTTAGGTTCTGGGCAATTATATCTGCATACTTGAATGACACATTGGAAATGAACATTCATCGAATCGGGGAACTTAAACGCTTGGAAGTACGCGAAGGAGACAACAGACGCTGAAGGTCCGAAATTCTTAATCTTCTGGAACTTACTCATAATTTTTGGCCTCACCACACAACCATATTGATCGACGAGTTGTATCGGCGCCCGTTTACCGTCGTGCGCTACGCAATTCCTGACCAGCATGTCGAATTTGTTTTCATCGTCCTTTATTGCGAGCACCATTGTCATCGTCTGACCAATTTTTACAATTCCCGATACTTCAGAAGCCCACGGTCCTTTTCCGACTTGAATTTGCATCCAACACTGCAAGTTGTCTCCGAGAAAGTTCGCCGTGACAGCGTGCAACATGTCCACTTGAAAAGGTCTAAAGGTGACTGCCTTCTCGTAGAAGTCATACCATGTGCACCTAAGTTTTCTCGCCTGATCCCATACCTCTTGAACGTAAGGGTCGTATTGGACGATGATCGTGTTTTCTACGTAGGACCCGCTGGGAGTGGGGCTTCCGTAGCTCGCAACATTGTGATTTGCGGAGCTAGACATGCCACAGCTGTTAAGGAAGATTTCGAAAGTCGCACTCAAGTGACCGGTGCCTGGTTTTAGATGCATACAGTGAGCGTCGCTGTAGAAGCCTTTGGAGAATATCATGCCGTAGAAGGGGCGATCAAACTCTATATTAACCCGCATATGTGTTTTCTCACACTGAACTTGTAGATGTTTGATTTTGGGGCTGTCCGGGGTTGCTAAAGGCCAGGGGTCATCTGTGTGTGCGGGCGGTAGAGGTGGCCCGTAAGCGCCGCCACCACCGGCTCGATGTTCTAACGGTAACGAAGCGGAGTCCACCGGAGGCTCGCATGTTGCTTCCTGGAAAGATAATAGAGAATGATATGATTAATTTAATAGTTAAAATATTATAGGGGTTACCTAAATTGCTTATCGTATTGTGGTGATTTAGATATAGCTACTATTTAGTTTATTAGCGGCTGTGGAATACATTCCTGCGGCTCGTCTCAGTCTACATACTCTGCGCTACGCGACGCGTGCGCGTGCGCCGATCGCCCTCGTCTCCATCCCGCGAGCGACGTTCTTTCCGACTTTCTACACTGATGGATAGCTCGCGCGAGCAATTATAATATTAATCAGTACAATCATACTGCCAAGAGGAGGTATACGAGTTGTTTCCGAGTACAGCGATTTTGAACATTTAGGTACATCTTTCAAAATGAAGTTATATCAATGACATTCTAATCACGGTGAACCTTGGTTCTTATCTCATATCTTGATATGTTTTGGTGCAAAGTAATTGACTGTAGGATGGTTAAAGACCCAGGAATAAAAGTTAATTAAAATACGTTATATGCCTTGTACAAGTGGGTCGATAAAAGTTACGATCTCTTTATCGACCTTTACTGAGGTACTTTCATAGTGGCTGTAGCAACGAGAATATAATTATAGGTGTTCCCGATTCACGATAGACTGGATCTCGCTCTATTTGGACGTTGCCAGAGAAGTATGGGTGTGAGAGTTGACGCAGCAGGTGTTAGGTAGGTACACACCTCGGACAGCTCCAAGATGTACAAGTAATGCCGGGGAATAGTGTAAGAATAGCTAGTGCAGGTTGCCGGCGGCCCGGCCGGTGCGTACCGCTCGCGTTTTCTAAACCGGTTAGAAATTACCCACTGATCGAGAATGTTAGTTGCGGAAGAAAACACTGTACCTACTATAAACGTGCAAAACATTAGCAAGATGAGTTTCTTTGGGATTTTTTATGTGTAAAGCTCCAAAAAGTACGCAGGGATGTAATATACTAGAATATTGTTTGTAGATTTGTTGTTTGTGATACATCTTGCAGTGCCTTAAGTATTGAAATGAGATAAAGTGCGTGAATGCTATTATTAGAGCAGAAGCGTTTCTTTTTATCATAATATAATTAATCATTGTTTAGAAATCAAATTAATCACGTTAATTTTAATATTTGAATAAAGATTACAATTAGGGAGGATTTAAGCAGAAATTACTTTAAAATAATACATTGAATTGCAAATTAAAACTGTGATATGAAGTATATTGTTATAGATAGGTATCATCATACATGACATCCGTGTTATAGGGTATATGTAGTGGTACGTGACTTTTATTTCAGTTTGCTCGTTAGCGTGGATAATAATTGTGAGAAATTGATAAATGCGATTACTCGCGCATGCGTCAACTGCGAGTCCGCAACGCGGTCGCTGCGCCGCGACAGGTGCCGTGCGCCATCGCAGGTGAAAGTACCCGGCTTATGCCACATCCGTTTCCAAAATACAAACTCTATCTTAATCAGCAGTGTAGTATTTCCAAGGGTTGCCAAAACCTAACTTTGCAGTTATATATTTTTATTATCTCCTACCGTTCTATTTGTTATTTAAATGTTAATTAACTATGAATAATACATGTCCCATAAATACATGTCCTACTCATTTTCCTTATATAAAAGTTTGTGACTTTTGATCTCTTTTTGAAAACCTTATAATGTAGAGTTCACGAGAATAATCAGAATCAGAATATTTTTTGTTCATGTAAACCAATACAGGCACCTATGAATCCTCAATAAATAAGAATAATA
This sequence comes from Ptilodon capucinus, assembly GCA_914767695.1. Classification (NCBI taxonomy): domain Eukaryota; kingdom Metazoa; phylum Arthropoda; class Insecta; order Lepidoptera; family Notodontidae; genus Ptilodon; species Ptilodon capucinus. The sequence goes on from OU611808.1 coordinate 5,078,875, forward strand.
GTATCTCCATTCGGAATGCATTTCCTATGGAGAATGGATAATGGGCATGGAACTCCATGGTTGCTTTTTCCAATAATAAGGATTTACATAGCTAGTTAACTAGTTTTCCCAATCACCACTCGGTTCAATATGAGCTGGTGCAATAATCGTAAAAGCTTATTCTCAATAGTTAATAAGTAAGTAATAATAAGATATGTGCGTGCGATTTTCAATTGTTTTTTTTTAGTTGAGAAAGTGTTCAAACTAAGTTCTCAAGATAACAAATGCGAATCGAGTATACCTACTTGCCCCACTGTTATAGTTGTCTAATATTATAACATTTATAACACACCTACATAATTCTTCTTGAAGATTTATAGTATATATAAAAATGCTACTTACCCAGATGAAAGTTGTTTAAATGAACGAGAAATGAGCCGAACCGGATTTTGTTTGTTTTCTTTTTGACTCGTGAATCCTAATAGGGTCGAGGTTATTTATGTTTTTCTTGTTATTTGCGTAAATCACTTATCATGCGATTTGCGTAGGTACCTACTTCCAAAATCCTCATTGTGTTTAAATAGTATTTCATATTTTTTACAATTCTGAAAACACAACACACTATACAATGTTTTCAGAAGGGGTGAAGAATACATTATGTTGATGTATTTTGGTCGATGTATAAAAGAGAACTACCCTATTATCATATCGGACAGACCATATAAGGCGGGGAAGATTCGGGCAATCGTCCACGGAACCAGCCTAGTGCGTATTGGCGAACTTTACATATGCTTCGACACTCTACAGTTATGTATCTCTACAGTTAAGTAGTTCGAGTTGTCTCTGGCTGTGTGTCTACATACTCCCATAGTATTGTCTGCAATAATTTGTAGTGTCAGTAGGGACGTGGGAAGTGTGCTGCGTATATCTGATGGAGCATGATTGAACGAATCGGCAACATGTTGTACGATATTCTTGATACAATATTTAACGCATTGATTGGCGACTCGCGCTATGTACAACACAAAACAAACTTATCATGTTTCTTAAACATCTTTTTATGCTTGAATTAATTTGTCAGTGATTGTTTGAAAATGGTCGCTTTAGGTAGTTCTTAAAAAAATCTGATTCGTATCACCAGCAATACGCGGAATTTTGGTAAAATGATAATTCATGTCATTAAAAGATTCATTATTGGAATATATAAATCTGGAAATGAGTTGGTTCAAGGAGACTATTTAAGAACCTCATATAAACATTACAGTTTCATCTCGGTTTAAAATCGGTATTTTCTGTAATTAATTACTAATGGAAATCGAACATTTTCAATGTTGTTCTGTTTTAGTTAAGATCCTACTAGATAAACCTATTTTACAGATAAAAATGCCAATAAACTAAAATATGAGTAAATAGCATGGAAGGTATATTTTACAAAACAGGCAACAGAACTGTCTATATAGATAGATACATATGCATATGTGCGTGACTAGTGCTTGAACTTGAACTCCAAGCGCGGAGGGCCACAAATATTCGTGAACACTTTCCCTTTATGGCATACAGATAAGGTATATGCGTATAACTGCATACAGCAGTTAACAAGCAGAATTTACAATTGAGTAGTAAACTCGATTTGAAAACTTTTTATAGATAATATGAAATTGGAATAAACAATGATTTTAAAAGTACAGTCACATAAATCACTTGACAATTGCTTCGATTATGTGTAAAATGCATATTGGCAGATACTTAATTCTTCGAATGAAATAATTGAAGTGTGAAGGGTGACACGAGCCCCGCGCGGGACGTATACTACCCATATTTTTAAACAACTGGTCAAATACGAAAGTGGACGCACCGGGCTAAACATAACGGTTTTTTAACCCCTTTATTTCTACCCAACTACAATGTATTTTTGGTTATTATGAACTTAATTGCTGAACTTACTAAAATTATTTAACTTTTGACGATGCGTATTTAAAAGCTTTATCCTTTTGTGGAATTGGGACTATATTATATGACGTCAAGTACAGCGTCTTGATGGTTTAATAAACATAATCTCTTGTCAAGAGACAGTCCGTGAGCACCAATATTCAGCACCCATTGTGAGCTTGGCAGATCAATTTCCACGGCTTAATGGACCATAATAAACCATCGGAAGATGTCTAAAATCCAACCGGTAAACGAAAGTGATCGCCAGTGTACACTTTCTTTATGCAATGGCTTTCTAACATGAATTAGCAATACTGACTTGTCATTGGACATTACCAATGTGTGATTTTATATGTAATAATCCCATATACATAACTACTACTACTACAGCCCTTTTAACGTCCCACTGCTGGGCACTGGCCTCCCCTCAATGCGAGGGGGATTGAGGCCATAGTCCACACGCTGGCCCAGTGCGGGTTGGCACTTCACACATCTATCGAGAACTAGTCAAGTTCCCTCAGACGTGCAGGTTTCCTCACGATGTTTTCCTTCACCATTTCATAGCATGTGATAATCTCGGATGAAAATGAGATTCGCACATAAATCCCAGAGTTGCGAGCCGGGGTTTGAACCTGCACACTTTGATTGCAAGGCGTGCGTTCGACCACTCGACTACCACTGCTTTATTTATATACATACGTGACGAATTAATTAGGATCGTAATGGTCGGCTTCTCCGTGAAGGAATAAATAAATATCCCCAGACAACACATATTCATCGTACGATCTCAAAGTAAAGCAATACTTGTACAATACCATACAATGGACTGGAGGCGATCCCAGTAACACCCAATCCATAATTTCCTAAAAGGTCATTACATAAATTTGCCGGTGACGGGAATCGAACCCAAGACTACCTGGTGCCGTGAATCAAGAAAGAAGAAGAAGACTACCACGGCACTTGAACCACTTGACCGAGCCATTTAAATTCAGAATACTTTGAAGCCCGATAAAAAGTTATTGAATGTAATTCGTTCTAATAATAGATCAGACAGGTTATAAACAACTTTAACTTTCTTTTCATCCTCCATTAGTAATTCACCTAAAGCTAATGGTCAAACAAGTGTGTGGGATGTTATGATTATTAATATCACGTAACAGTATTAGCATTGATTAATTCATTGATCACTTGAATAATGTTCTTAGATAATTATGTCTGTAACAAAATATGAAATCGATTGCACAAACGTTGCGTCACCTCTTCACAAACCTGCGAAATCCTATTCGCAGTGAAAGTGCTTGTTGAAGCTTTAGTGGTCACTGTTTTAGCAGGCTGTCAAGAGCTTACAAAGGCACTATTGCGCAATCCACATGATTCAGTTTAAGTAACTGACTTACAATACATTATACATTTGCGATGAGACGAGATTTCGAAACATGTGTGAAGTTCGGACGAATGTAAGGAATCCCCTCGAAATGAGGGTGAATATATCCAGCATAATACTTATAGGCCCCCTATTAATTTGGAAGCAAAATACATTGACGAAATGGAGGTGCACATAGTACACTTCCGCTTATCTTTTTGGAGAAATACAGACGTAATGATAGTATACTTATATTTTTTTGATTTACCGTTACAGGCGTCTATTCAAGTAGAGTTCCATGTCACTCATCATTAATAAGCCGTTGTTCATATTTAACATGGACTCTACTTCTCTATACAGTAGATATGTATATGGCGGACGCACGCGATCAATTTGCAATCAACAACATCAAACATTGATTTCTCTAGAACGTCTCTACATTCAATATCAGCATACGCAGTTAGTTTCCAATGGTCTGCTGTTTTGTGGATGTGCTAACGGAATCATTAACCTACTTGCTGGGAACGCGAGCGGAAAAAGCGGAATAATGTAGGAGCTAGTGTTGCCAGGTGCATCACGAGGAGTTAGGGAACACGAGGGGTTTAAAAAATCAAAATAAACATCTAAAACGGCTATAGCATTAATGTAGTTTTCATTTATAGTTATGTTTTCTGAGCAGGTCTATGTAAATTGAACTTTTCTGCTTTCTAACTTTACAGGGTATGCCGCATTAGGTAAGTAAATTTAACTAGAAACATTAGGTTACCAATTTTGGTAACCTAATGTTATACTAGTATATAGAAAATATTTTTTTATCTAGACCGTAGTTTGTGGAGATTCATAGAGACATCTTTGCTTAAGAGTGAGATACGGATATACGTAGGTTTAGGAAAAAACATAACAATGTAAAAATGCATTCCATGTGTACTATACCGCAACAACACAACCGGCGCAACAAGAAACATTACTTTTTTTTACCGGAGTAATGTACAGTGGAAGAAAATAAAATACTACCGTGGTACAGTAATTATCGTCCTGAAACATATACTATGATACTCAAGGTATATTCAATTGAAATGGATAAATTAATGAGATGGGCTTGAAAATGTGTGTCGTGAACTGTTTCATACGAGTAAGCGATGAGCTAAACAATGAACTGGATACCACAAAATACAGAACCTACGGAATTTACAACAGAATACGTGTGAGTTTAAAGCGATTAAGTTCTTTTAAAACAGTTACCAGGAGCGGGAGCTGAGACAACAGACTGTTATCTGCTCTGTTATGTTAGTGCAAGACTGCTCGTGCCAACGGTACCGGCCGCCTGACCGAGTGAGCTCGTGTTGGATGATTGGTAGCATCCAAGATTAATGACACTCGTTCATTTAATCACGATTTTTGTGGAGCTTTACCTACTTTCGTCAATAACGATATATTTGAAAATGTCTTGGATGGTGTGGCAGCAGTGGTAGCCTCGTGGGCAAGAACGCCCGCCTTGAACGTAAGGGGTACAAGTTCAAATCCCAGGCCCGCACCTCTGAGATAATTTTCATGTGCAAATGTCATTTTCAACAATGATTACCACTTGCTGAACGGTGAAGGAAAACATCGTGAGGAAACCTGCACGTCTAGGCGTGTGAAGTTTACCAACCCGCACTGGGCTAACGTGGTGGACTATGGCCCAAATCTCCTTCGCATTGAGGGGGAATGTGCCCGGTATAATGGCAATAGGCTCGCCCCCTATTACATGGGGACCAAATTATATCGGCGAAGTGTGGGCGCCCTACAGTGCACCTCTGCCTACCCCTTCGGGGCATACAGGCGCGATGATGTATGGATGGTCAGTAACTCCCTTCGCTGACAGATTATTGGTCTATTATTGGGACTACTTTAACATGCCAACTATTTTGGAAATGTTAGAATGTGTTCCCGGTATATAGTAAAAGAGATCTTATTCAATTGACATACATTCGTGTATATATATAACACACAAGAGTGCATGTATCGACATGGAGGCATTTCACCAAGTTTTAAGAGGAGGAAAAGTGAAAAATAATTAAGTACTTGAGAACAAGGTTCCAATTTGGCACCTACACTTCGAAGTACACTATGCCTATTTCAAAATAGAGCCTGTAGTTTGATATTAAAAATAAATCATCAAGCAAATTAAACTTGCTAGTCCAAATACAATGTTCTCAATTTCATCTCAAGGTACGGTAATTAGATTGGAGAGTGAAAATTAATATTCATGCTTTAATAAATTAACGAGAATTTCGTATATAAAAGACAAAACCCATTATAGCTTTTGATATGAAAAATGTAACCCAATAAACCCATTTCCATCCAATGATTGAAATGGGTTTATTGGGTTACATTTTTCATCGATCACAAAATGGCAATCCATCGATCACACATTAGCATGATAACCATTACAAATCTTTTTAAATATGCATTTGTGTCTTTTGCAAAATAAAAATATAAATAGAAGATTTATTTTTGCATCCAAACTTAATTATTTTGCTTATTTTTTAAAGAATTGATATAAATTAAATTTAATGGAAAAGGAATGAGAATAGCTGCACTTGCGATTAGTAGATATTTCAGTCAGTTTCAATTTATTAATTGCATGAACAAATTCAATAAATACACACTATATATAAAAAATGGGTGGTGAAATTGATTGAGATGGCGGATCTCCATATTTGATTAAAAATTAATGCATTCCGTACTTTAACTTGCAGTAATGAAAATGCGAAAATGTTTTTAAATTCGATGGCAGTTAAATAAATGTCAACTGACCTGTAACAGGAGCGCAGCGGCCACCAGTAGCAGCCTGATCCTCTTCATAGTCACAGTGCAGTCAGTCAGCTCCCTGCAACCAACAGAACACGTTCAACACTAGCCGTGGGCCGGGCCGCGGCGCGCGGGCTTAGCGTCGGGGCTACTGCGCGGGCGCAGCCATAGCGACGACTATTGCTCACCAGACTGAAGGCCCACGCGATCATCTCTCCCTCCTTCATTCGCCCCACCCCCTAGAGCAGTTGTCTTATTACACGCGATCGAATATTTTCCCCAAGACAGATAAGAGACAGGTTTTTATATTAGTAAGGAGAAAAGGTATTCCGTTGCCACCACTGTTACATGTTCTACCTTGAGCTCATGTAGACTATTTGCGCTTTTCCTGGTGAGAATGGGTTATAACATTACCGAACAAAAATACATTACTGATATACCTATTTTAAGTGAGTAAAGGCTACCTAGTACCCACTATAATAAAGTAATTTAACCATAAAATAAGGCCGACCGATGATACTACGTAGCAGTAACGGTGATATGCAATATACTTATAAAGATACGGGTGATTTTGAAGAAGCTGAATGGGTTTCCATTTCCAATAGGTTAAGGTAGGAGCTCGCTACTTGGTGTTCGCAAACAGTGAGACAAGTGTCTGCGCCACCCCGCGCGCGGCAAGTGGGCCTGACCCAGTGACCGAGTGTGGCCGCGGCGCCGGAACTGCATCGGCTGCATCTTTCACTGCGCGCGCGCCGATCCCGTTGCGTCGAGAGGAAACCACGCGCGGCCTTCACCTTATTATTACTTCAAGGTCGCATTTATTGTACATGTAAGTTTTTATTAATGTTGTCATTAATATTGATTTTATCTGCGTATTATATAAAATTTTAAGCTAATTTAGATAATTGGATAATTACTAGATTGAGTCGTGGTGTGGTCATGCGAGATTAGTAAATATTATTAACAACGATAAACGATCTAACCTTATAAGTCAACAGATAGGTATTCATAAGAACTTCTTTTTACTCCACAATTCTATTCAGATGACATGCCCGGTAGTCGTTTCTTTGTCACAAATTACATAATGCACATAACTTGCTACGCATGCGTCACACGGGACAGGTCTGCGGCGTGGTTCCATGTGTTGTCAGCTGAAAATCGCATTGCGCTCGCGCACTTGGCGATTTCACTCCAGACACTCGATCGCTCGCCGGTTAGAAAGCACAGAAAGTCTCATCTGTCGATCTGAGAGTAGTCGCATGAACACCGTTAGCCACTATAATAATATGCTACTGTGCACTAAAATCACTGAATATATAAATAATGCAGACATTGTTCCTAATCTGAGATTTATGAGTTTTAAAACCGGCAGACCAAATTATATTTAAAGCGGAAAAAATAAGCATGATAATTCAACATGTCATATTTCAACAAATAGAAGGGTTTTAAAAATACTTTGTCAGACCTACTAAATATTTATGTTCTTTATTTGGGGATTGCAACGAATATATTACAACAGAGCTTGACTCACATTGCCTTGAAACGATGGTAATCCATTATTTTGTATTTTTGTTACCCGATCATGCGCTTACCCTCTTGTGAAGGTAGCAACATACATTTATTGATCAGGGACAAACTAAGCATTATAAGTGTTAACTAAATATTTTTCTATAATCACAATGTATAGGGAGTTATCCCTATACATTGTGATTATAGAAAAATATTTCCACCAAGTCTAAAATAAAACTTGAAGTAAAAAGTCGAGCGATACATATTTTTTACAATGCGGCTGCGCCCACCTGGCTGTATCTAGGCTAGTCAGGTAGCCACTCGTAAGAAAGCGGCCCTCGGGCATTTTCTATTTTCTGTAATCTGCGGTGATATTATAATAATAGACGCTGTAGTAGGTGGCGGGTACACTATTAAACACATTCGACGGAATTGAGGGTTGAGCATTCCCGGCCTTTAAAGGCACGCAAATATCAGATTAATTGCCCACTATATATTAAACTTAGATCATAACACTTAAACCTATTGAGAATATTGAACTATTAATCATAATATAGGAAAGTTATGGTCATTATTCGTACCCATTTTGAGTTTAGACTTGGACTCGCGCGAAGTGCCAACCAATTTAGTTAAGATCCATTTCAATTAATCTCAGTACCAGGATTAAGAAAGCATTTTGAATTTTAAAAGATCATAAATAAAAGCTGTGTAACGCTTAAAATCAAAATAAAATTGTTTATTAGTGTAGGACAAAAAGCACTTACAAATAGTCAGATTCTACCAGGTTTCAGGTATTTTTACTCGTAGGTACAACAATTTATATAACTCAACTTCTTGCTTGAGGGCTAATTGTTATTTGCTTGCGTCTATTCTAATTCCATAATTGCTCTGTCAAAATACTCATCTGTTACCGGCGCGGCGTCAGAACTGGAGGTAACATCCAAATTGACACGTTGATCAACAACCGACGACGCTCTGAGAAAGTCGCTCTAATTTGTGTTTATGCACTAATGTGGCATTTGCATTATTTTCCAAGTTCTACCCTCCATATTTCCAAGTAATATGAGAACCTCCTCTTTTTTGAAGTCGGTTAAAAATATTAACAATAGATAGCAAAATTTAAAAAACATTAATAAAAAGAAAATAATATAAAATATGTAAAATACTACAACCCTATAGGTATTGGAATATTATAATTAATTAGAATCAGAATCAGATTTTTTATTCATGCTGGTCTGCATACAGGCACATATGAATCGTCAATAAATAATAATAATACTATCTCTACCACCCATTTGCAATGCATTTCCTATGGAGAAGAATGGGCAAGAAACTCCATGGTTGCTTGTTTCCAATAAGGATTAAAATTTTTGTGTGTTATTCTTAATTAACAATATACCTATTAATAATTAAATACTCACAGGTAGAGCCAACTGCCCTATAAATACGGTTTTAACGGGAACGGCTGTGCAAAGGCTGAATTGCATTTTGTATGGAAGCCTTTGCACGTGTTTTTGGTCTACAGAACTCCCGAAAATTGACAATTCGTAATTAGCGGAAAGCCAGCTTTATTGTGTGAATAGAGTCTAACTTTGTTGGCTCGCGGATTAAAAATACGTATAAAGTCATGAACAGATTTCACACGAGATGATCGACAAAAAGTAACGTGAGTCGCAACTTTACACAGAACTTTCATTTTCTGCCTATCGCTTATCTGCAAGTCAATGCATTCTGTATCGACAACGCTGTGTTTTCATGGCAATTACGAACATATTTTTTTCGATAAAACTTCTAACTTTCATACTACAAAAACATTGCGAATTACATAAAAAAAACCACACTTCATAATATTAATATTATAAAATTACACTAAAAATACATTGTTATTAGCATTAACTTTCCCCACGTTGAATTTTGCTGAAATTGTGAAATTTCTGTAACGTTATGTGCATTGTTGTAAGTGCTTGTGACGGCTGTTTTTAGTGTAAATAACGGATGAAATAAAAATTTCATACAGTCACATTTCACATATTTCGCAGTTTGATATCCTATTCTTGCACAATTTCAAAGTTTATGCGCGCGCATCCGTGAAAGTTGCCGAGTCACATAAGCAACTACACAAAGAGGCGATAGCTTGCTCATCTTCGCTTTATCATCATAATATATTAACCACATCGTTCTATTGTCTATGATAACAATTCACATAAAGATATATTAATAGTTTGTTGCTCGTGAAACAGAAAATTATATTTAATCGAGTCACGTCCACTCCAAAAATCGATAATAGATCTCTGATTGCGTTCAATCATGACGTCATCATTAAGGTCGGAAGGAACGACAGTGAAAACGATGTCACTGAGACTAGAATTCAACAAGACAAATGTTTCATCCACTGTCTTTATCACATTCATCACCATTTTTTTAATTTCTAACGTGTATTTATTGATTTTTTTCTTGCTATTAATTACTTGACATACCCGCTCATCTTATTCCATAAAATTTCATAATTTCGTATAAACAAAAATACAAATGTTATGATTATCGCTTCTGGGAGTTCACGTCCTGATTCAGACAGTCATCATAGTAGACATAAATTCCGAAAAGATATACTGTTCATAAGATATGTTTGCATGGATATAAAAAACCCTGAAGTCAAGAATGGATCCTTACTAATATTATTTGTTGTTTACGTAGCATGTACACAAAATATAAATACGGCGGATAACATTTAAACAACTCTTGACGCAATTAGATTGCAGCATAAGCATTTTCAATTAAATAATATAGTGCTATGAATGCACCCAAACACAATTATATTAATATATTCAACGTTATTAATAAATGGAATCAAATAATATAATAGATAGAAGTGGTGTAATATAAAGAGAAATCCAAGAGAAACAAATTTCACGGATTATAATGTATTTCTCTCGACAATTGTTTGAGGTGAGTACATTATATGCACACAAGCAGCTGCGTGTACATCGCTGCCTCTTACATTTGCTCAGTCACTTTCGGCTCTGATTAACGGCCCGTGGGCTCGCCTGTGACTTTTAATTGGCTAGTAACGAGCTGAAAGTTTTTTTTTAAATTAATGAATGGGAATCGCTTAGCAGATTAACTTTTCTTCTCTTTTATTATTTCGGCTTAGAAAGCGAGATATTTAGATAGTATTTACACACGGATTTAACTGCCATTGTTGAGCCGCCGCATCTCAATTGTTTTAGAGGTTTCAACATGCATTCCTAAACTGCATCAGATTTCTCCAGCATCTAAATGTAAAAACGATAAATAATCAACGTCTATTGAAGCGTTTCCAAGCATAGGCGTGATTTGCTAACGTGCATAGCTCCAATGAGACTGGAATTAATCTGTGAACGTACGAAACAAGCTATTGAATTGTTTTACTAGCTTTCGTTTCATATGAAAAACATAGCTGGCCACTTTTATTGTTGCTACGTTTTACGGTGATTGCGATTTTCACTTAAGATCGACGATCAAGTGACAATCAGGTATGAAAATTAATAATTTTAGCTCTTAGTGGTACTCAATAAGCTTCAATTATTTTTTAATAATCATGTCGCTGGCAAATAAAACAACTACTTAAGGACTCTACTACAGTAAGGTATATGATGATATCCAAAAAAGGAAACAAGGAAATCCAATCGGTAATCGCGCGGCATATGACCGCATGATCTCTAAATGCCACATTCTTGGCCCAATACCTTCATTATTTAAAAATTTATTGTTTGTTATCCGTGGCACGTAGTGTAGCGTGGTCACTGGCGATACACGTTGCGTTTACGATGCTGGCTGTGCAATCGATACATAGATAAGAATATCTTATGCTGAAGTTAAATTTACGGCATTTAATTTATCTAATAAATACAAATAGACATACTTCTACAATAAATAACTTTTATTTTTATTTATTACGTACAATTATAAAAAACTACGTACGATGGTAACGATGTGTTGGCGAAACAGTTTGCAGCATTCTAATCACCGGATGCTTCAATCAGACGTTTCGTTTAATTAGTTTTTTAATATGGTAACCATACCCACTGTTGGCATCCCCCCACTTATTGGCACCCATGACTTTAAGTTAAAATAACAAGAAAACCATGACTTTAACCCCTGATTTTACGTCAAAAATGGAAAGATTGTACATTTTTTAATTAAGGGGGTTTTACCCTTAACTTTAACCTCAAACTCAGACTTAATTAGTACAAACTTTAAGTTTGTTTGGGACACTAAAAGGCAATTTTTTACGCATTTTCTTAAGCACCAGTAAAAGTTTTTCAATCAATCATCTCATTGCATTGACCTATTGAAACACGTTATGTATTTAATATCCAAAATAACGTTTGGTTTTGCAAGTGTGATAATTTACTGATTCATTCAACAAGCAACATGTTGACCTATTGATAGCGTTGTAAGCGTTGTAAGATCTTACCCTTTACAATAAAATCGCTGTTTTTCAGTATATTTTTTGGGAAATTGTAATTTTGGGAACCGATTAAGATACTTACAATTTTATGACACATCAATCTATATGAATTGGTAACCTACTATAGTGATAGTCGTATGAGTCATCGTAATAATGAATATAGTTTGAACGAAAAAGAAAAGCCTCCTTTACTGCCATGATTGACAACATGAGCGTAACTGGACACTTGTGCACCGAGTAGGTACATATACCGGTGACGTATTGATTAGGTGATTCGCCAAAGAGCGCAGCGGGCTCAAGGTTACGCCACGAAACACTTTCACCGACGCGCGCACAGTTCGTTGCTCTCCGAATTCTGCGGTTCCCGGGATCAATGGTAACCCGCTCCGCTCGTAACTTGGACCTTCCCCAACCAAACGAACAAAATTCCACTCAAAGATTATTGTGATAGCACCGAGTTTCGAGTGGACCGCTGCAGCGCTTCCCAGATGCTATCCGCTGACGTTTACGTTCAATGCCCATGTTAATGGTAGCGAGAAACGTAACGTGGCCCGCTTTCTCTTTTAAGTACACGCCGTCTCTTTCATCGTTTCGGTTCGTGGACTACGTAGAGCGAGACAGTGGTATTTAAGAAGTTTCGTTGGGGAAGCTGGGCTCGCTTTCTTTGCCGCACTTGGCATTGGATGTGTTCAAAATCCGGTAACTTTCGTTGGCGGCGCGATTGTGGGTATTCTGTGGTCGGCATTAGTGCCGGCCCGGGCCGGCTCGTTACAATTAGCCGGTCAGTCTTTCTTACGTAATGATTATTTATCAGTTCGGTAACATAAGGAGCTCGCTCGTTGAACTTTGACTAGAATGCTGCAACATCGATCGTGTGACGTAAAACTTGAGTATTCCTTTTCTGTCAAAATTACAAAATTTAGATGAACTTGAAAGTAGTCATAAACATGTAGGTTTACATATAGATACTGCAGATTTCAAACCAAGACCGAGCGATAGGTGTATGAAAACATCTTAACTGCTTAATTTTTTGTGACCGATCTAGGTCCTCCCATGTGTAATTTAGTTATGTATAACAAATTAAATAGATTTTAAAAATTTAATAAAAAACACTCTCCCGTTTCATTGACAAACAACCAGCACTTCCGTCCGTTCTGTCCCGCGCTCTTTGACTTTTCCAGGCAACCGATACCTGGTTGGTATCATATGACATAGTCATATTAATTATGTGTCCCTAATGAAGTTTATCTAAACATTATCATTGTGGTAGCAAGTTGCTAAACATACTAAATAGCAGTCGCAATTGCCTAGTTCTCGCACAAACTTCGAAAGTATTCATTCAAATTAAATAAATAATATAAACCTGAACACATAAAACTAATTCTAACTCAACAGTTTCTGACCGCTCTACAAATCATTTACATCAGTATTGCAAATACAAAAATTTCTGTAAAGGGGGGCCTCTACCTTAAACTAAATATTTCAATATATACGTTTTCATTTTAGTAAGTTGTATATTAAACTATATGGTAGAGTCGGCTCGGCTCGCATGTCAAATATTATTCTGATGCTATTTGAATCGGCGCAAAATAGATGCTGCGAACTTCTGCGCTTGAATGTAGAGCCAGCCATAAACTTATCAAAACTAAATGCGCGCCAACAACCCACTTACAAGTATTACGATCCGGTAGCGCCGCTTATCGGCCCGAGTGACTTATCTATGCTAATACATGCGCACTCGCACCGACTCTACTGCACTATGGAAATTCTACTTAATTACGTACTGGTTCTCTATTATTAGTCTCAGTGTCGATCTGGTTTGGAAAAATTAAGTTAAATTGCGTACTTAGACATTTGCATGCGAAGAGTTGATTACGATTAAATTGATACCTAGACAAGGAAACTGGGTAGAGTAGAAAATCTTGTTTGGCTTAGTAGGATAACACGTGTATGAGAGGATTGGTACAGGTAATACATAAGTAATTAAGGATTAAGTAAGCATATCTTAATCGTCATTTGTGCCCAGTTTGTTTGAGTCTCATGCAAGAGTCTTGCTACTTATGAAACGATGTTTATGTTCTTAAAACGATTTCGACGTTATTGGTTTTGTTCTTGCTGTGATGATGTTGTGTTAGTGTGATATAAATCCAAGACTTTAAAATAATAGGGAAACTAATAGTTAGCCTGTATTATTAACCTTTATTTATAAAGCTACCAATGGGTCAGAGAAAATTTCTAATCTAGTCTATGTACCAACATAATACTAAAGTGATGATGAACAGGGAATTAGTTTAGGTGGCATCGAACCTCACCATCCTCAAATGTTTACCTAAAAGCCATCAAGTATAAAGCTGATTACTCTCGTAATGCGGTGTGAAAATACCGGACAATGTTATTTCCTGCACGAACATCTTACTCAACTGTTAAGTTTATCATCATTACAAATTGAGTAATGGTATTTTATGGTTTCTTCACACCAGCAGAGCCGCAGGGCGTCGTTCGGGAAGAATGATTTATGTGTTACTCAATGTTTGATGTCCCGAACTTGAAGAGAAAGTTGGTCCACAATGGCGGGCCAAGGACGAGGGCGTCGCTCCCGAACCTTACGCAACTCCGTGAGATAATTTATCGTGCCGGCCGGTTGCGTCCGCGCACACCTTACGAAATACGTACAATGCGGATGCCGCTTGAAGGACAATGACTTCGATTCGCTTTCTGACCTATCGTTGAAGCTCAAGGCTGTTTCTTTCACTCGAGGTTCCATGGCATGAGAAAAACCGATGGTCAGCCTAATAATTATGTCGTAACTATTTTTTAACGACTCTGTAAAGAATGTCTAATGTCTATGTACGCAATGACTTGTACTTCTTGCAGTGGGATCTACAGAGTGTAGAGAGTAGGCAAAAGAAAATAATCATAAAAATATTGTAGTAGGGTAACCATACCCACTGTTGGCATCCCCCCACTTATTGGCACCCATGACTTTAAATTAAAATAACAAGAAAACCATGACTTTAACCCCTGATTTTATGTCAAAAATGGAAAGATTGTACATTTTTTTTATCTAAAACCCTTAACTTTAACCACAAACTCAGACTTAATTAGTACAAATTTGAAGTTTGTTTGGGGCATACACTAAAAAAACCTTTTTTACGCATTTTCTTAAGGACCGGTACTTGTGCCAGTAACCGGGTAATCGGAAAATTTTGGAACAAATGTAAAAAACTTATGTTTCTAGTATTATTCTTTTACAAAAATCACGAAAAATTAAAAAAGGAGTGGATATTCTATAATCTGATATCCTTTTTTGCAAAATAACGGGTCGTGGAGCGTTTTGGTGACTGATTTTCTCCGAGTAGGTGCTTAAGGTGCTTATAGCTGGGGCTTTTACCCTATGTACGCAAAATTTTGTTCAAAAAAGTATTAGGCCAAAAATGCTCACCAAACAAAAATTATATTATGTAATCGAGAGCAATCGTATCTCGTACTTGCATTGGTAATTACTCAGGGTGAAAGTCGATACATTCGGTGATAAATGATCGAATATAAACTTGCTGCTCGCTTTCGTCTCTAACGAGTACATTGCGTAAGATACGATACAATCATTTACGTCATTGAATTACGATGATGCATTGAAAAGTGATTTATCATTCTCCACCATGGACCAATCTTAATCCATGTTCTCCACTCAAATATTTCCTAGGTTACTTTAAATAGAATTATTTACGACAGGGTTCTGCTATCCCACAATTTTATCTCATTATACGCCTCGGTCTCATTGATCTCTTCTTTCGAAGAAACGCATAATTTACGACTAATAAGACAACTTAACCTCCATGGTTCCTAACTTTATGACATCCAAAATGTTTTACTTATTTAACATTTTACGGTCATACAAATGTGATTAGGGAGCCGATTACAGAGAAATATAACTCCTAATTAAACTAATAAAGAGTACTCACAGAAATATCTCGGTGACATAAGCTCGTATGTGACCCCAATTAAGAAAACCTGGAACAGAAAAATACAGCGTTAGTTTACAATAAAAATTACAAGATTTCCCCATTAACACCTCATTCATTCCAATAGGTACCTCTACAGGTTATACACAAACTGTAACCAAATTTCGGCAACAATGGAGTTTATAAAGGGTGTGTGTTTAATCAGTTTAATCGCTTTATAGTCTATTAGGTATAATTCGTAATTGGACACAATTCGTGTTGTGAACTGACACACTTACAACCCCAATACTAGTCCTTTATATGCAATCTTTTTAGGCGGATATAAACGTCATTAGATATTAGTTAGATGGGTGTCAAATGTGACTGTTGCCAGTGGCAAAATTCCTCATTTCGTAAAAAAAGAAGAAAATGGCCTTTACGGAATTTGCCCTGGTCTGAGTGTAACTTGAATCTTCCCCAGTCCATTGTGTCCATAGTACAAGCCTTGCTTTGCAATCATACGATGAGTAATATCTATTTATAATCGGAGGGTTTCTGCTTCAATCCTCACCCCGGTCATTCAACTATTGAAGTGAACAACATTATATAATTAGACTACATTGGTAGTAATTAAATCAATTATTTATTTTAATTTCTGTCTTCTTGAGTTAATTTAAAATATATTAAGTGGTTGAGTATACAAACATTGTGTGACACATTTCGTATTATAAAATTGCATACTTAATATTCTAACCAGTTTTGTGTGACAGACTGGACAAACATTGTTACGTAGCCTACATTATATTTATGGTATTGCTACCATTGTTCTATTACGATGTCATAACAACAATAACTCTATTACCCGAGTAAGTTATCAGCGTTGTGTATTGTGAGCGGTGAAATCGTCCTTGTGACAATGTGGTTAGTAGACAATGACTTGTACTCTGACTTCCTGCAGGGCGCTTTTACGTGGCTTCGCGAAAGTGAAAGTATGAACTGAAGGAACTTGCTGGCTGAAAGGGATTACGAAATACGTGTCAACATGTAGCTATGAAAATTGGTTGGCAAGTTTTATCTCATTTTAGTTTGTGAACTCAAAGGCAATCCTAATTCTGAAATATAAATTTGTGTACTTCTTCTTAGCACGAGCATCGGTACATTTATATATTTACCAGATGAATGTATCATCCACAATTGAACGAACGCCATTCCCATACCAAGTTACCAATTCCGAATTTCCAAGCTGTTATGGGTTATCCCATTTTTTTATACCATCCCTCTATTAAAGATAACAAAAAGCAAATGTTTTTTTAAAGTAAGGTTTTTTTTGTTTAACGGCCTCTTTCCATTGAGTCTGACCCAATGTGATAACGTCGATGTCAACGTAGTGGCAAAGCTGAAGGCATCGTGCCGAGATTGATGAATCGGTTAAATTACCAAAGTTGATTTTTGTTTAAGCTTGACAACTTCGGAAATGAAGGTCCACATTATTGACAGCTGTCTCAATAAAGCCATTGAAAATGATAGACATTGAAAAGGCCATCGATTTCAAGCCGACTGGTAACTAATACTATGTGGAGTGATCGTAGGATGGATGTGGTCTGCTGCCACTCGTAAATACGAGATGAAAGTGGTGAAATCTGCAGACGGGCCGCGAGAAATCGCCGCCATAATAAATAATGCACTAGTTCGCTCCCGCAAGCCCTTAAACCGACCAACTGGTTCTAATGTACTTGTGATTTGACAAGAAATATCGTCACTCGTACTCGTTTGGGTGCAGCCGAATAAAATACCTTTCTATTGAGATAATTACCGGAAGATTGATCCATTAGATAAATCGATACGATAAACAGAGGGGATTAATCTTTGGATGGGTTTAGGAAGTTAATGGTAGGTAACAATGTAAGTGAAAATAATTTCACTTTTTATTTTTTTAATTTTGCTTTAAAAATATTTTAGTAGGGATGTACACGGAGAAGCCTGACGATGTTGTATTGATCTCTCACATCCTGCGGCTAAACTTCAATCTAGCACTTCTCAACATTTCTACAAAAAATCCTGAAACGGCTTATATTGGTAATTCTAGCTATCATCTTCTATATATTTACGTAGGACATCAATGGCACTACGCCGCCAACTAGCTTCTTACTGCAGGTGTATGTAGTATAGAAGATAATATCATCAGTACAGTCAGTACAAACGTGTTTAATACATTATTAAGGCCTGTCAAGTAACTAGTAAACCGATTGTAATCTCTTTATTAATGTCCAATTTAATTACCGACATGTGGAATGAATTGATACTGTCAGATCTGACTACTGTCTGACGTTATAGTGTCACTGTCCGCATCCCATATCGATCGGAATAGACATTTGCTTAATAGATTTAGGCTTTATGGTCCACGTAATAAGAGCGGTGGATTCGACTGGGTGCTTTCGACCATCGGCGCCACCATCTTAACCACATCCGCCGTCTCGCTCGTCAGCCATACTCATTTGGCGTAACACAAAACTTCACATTATAATTGGAGCAAAATAATTTGATGTACTTTCTCCGATTCAACGACTAAATAATTCATAAAAATTAAAAAAAAACTCTACACACAGACAATTCCAACTTGAGTTTAATTAATACTTTCTGTTTCTACACATGAGTTATATTATAAAACAATACTTTGTGTGCGAGGCGGAACATTTCTACTTTTGTTTCGAAATCTCAGTGAAAAGCCAGTTGCGTCATAATGACAAGAAGTTTCTTTACATACCCGACTGATGAATGTATTATTTCAATAAAATATTTTTTTTATGATAATCTATTTTCATAAAATATACTCTTTCCCATATTATGTATTTAAAAAGCGCATACATTTTATAAGACCGGTGATTATGTACGGCTCAGAATGCTGGGCGGCTAAAGTGCGTGAAGAGAAACGTCTCCACTCTGCCGAGATGCGAATGTTGAGATGGATGTGTGGAGTGACGCGAATGGATAAGGTGAGAAATGTGTATATCAGAGGTAGTATAAAAGTAGCGCCCATAACAGAAAAAGTAAGAAGTAGGAGATTAGAATGGTTTGGACATGTGATGAGAAGAGATGAGAATCATGTGACTAAAAGAGTGATGAGTATAAATGTGGACGGATATAGAGCGAGAGGAAGACCCAAGAAAAGATGGATGGACTGTATAAAGGGCGATATGAATGAGATCGGAGTGGATGTCAGTATGACGGAAAAGCGAGATGAATGGAAGAAAAAGACATACTGCGCCGATCCCAAATAATGGGACAAGGTAAGGCAAATGATAATGATACATTTTATTATCGGAACGCAGATAGTTCATAGTTTTATTGCACTTAGATTTTACGGCTTTATACTGCTTGAAGCACGAAAAGAGGAAAATGGACTTGGTTGGTAATTAAAAACTGATGGGGTCTTATAAAATAATATAGTTATTTAATAAAAATAACAAGTCTTTTACTGATATTTGAGTTATTACCCAGTCGTCCCAGTCTGATATTGGTAAATCAGTAGCAAAAGTGAAATCAGTCGCGTTTCCCGGCTCCAGCGCGGGCGCAGCGCAGGTTTGTGGGGTATAGGGGCGCTGTCGAACACTCTCGTTAAACATAACATACGGGTGCTTGTTGGAGACCGAAACATTATTACACTCATTACATTGTTAGCTTACAAACAAGATATTATGGGGGCACTTTCTATAGATTACAAAATCGTTTCATGTTTTTATTGAACCCAGTAAGTTACAGTAGATTCGTACACTGTATATGACCATTATCTCATAGAAAGGTCAGTATTTTTTTGTAATCGGGATAGGTACTTGTTATTGAAAAAATATAACTGTTTAATTTGCGCTAGCACAGTCTAAAGAACTAAATTCAATTAACACGTTATAGAAATGGCTTTTAAATGGTAGTATCTACGCGTGGGTCATGTGGAATGATCGTTTAATCGTCGCCACGGGCCAGGGCGGGGCGGGGCGGGCGGCGCCGGCATATCAAAACAATCATTGGAAAGCCTCTCACTAGTGTTCGCGTAGCCGCATTCCTTCCGAGACTCATCATCAGGCGACAAAAACAAAAGTTACGTCAGTCCAAAACAGATTAGAATGTTAGACGTCAATAATTACACGTTTAATTATATCCTAGGTATTGTTAGTAGAGATATTATTGGACTGAAAATAATTGGGTCCAATTTTTTAATGTTCATACATAATGCCATATATTTACCTAACGAAATTTGTGTTTTTTATGTGTCAATTTAATTTATTCAAATAAAATCTTCGTTAGCTATTTATGGAATAAATACTCTCTGTCAGTTTATCCGAAGAATCAAAAATCGGTTCAAATATATTCAGGTCGATAAAACTTTTATAAAAAACGACAATTAAGGACACGACCTTACGTTACGATGTTGGAATCGTGCCTGCTAATTTAGTCAGTGTTTACTACGCAGTTAACGGCGTTTCATTTTTATGGCATAGCAGGTACATCTATTAATTAAACATCGAAGAGTATTCCACTAATTCAAAATACTTTTAGTGATTCGGAACACACTTTACAGTTAGATATTTGGCAGCGGTTGCCGATAAGTCATTCAAACTTGCAATTACAATTTCACGCGTCTAATTCCTTCAAATAGAATACAGAAGACATCGTTTTTGATATCTACAGATAGATCGTTCGTTGTGTTGATAAATCGACCTTGTTTGGCATGAACAACGCAGTCATGACTCATTTTCCAGGCAAAAGAAAAGAGTTCCACTTGTGATCTGTGTCCGCATGAAACAATACAGGGGCGGTAGCGGCGGCGCGGGGTTGCCCACGCAGCCGTGATCTCCGTAACGATCACAAAACAACAAACCTTTTGTAGGACCTGCGATCGGTTCAGAAGTGGAACTATCATATAGCGTTCAATCAAAACCGTCTATCTAGATATTAGTTTATAAGATTTCTTGAAGAATTTTTTTTATGAGTTATTATATCTGATCTTTGAGTTATTATAAGTACTACAGGTTTATTTTTTATACCATATTCATTAATGTCCTCTCAAACTAAGTAGGTACTCTACTTAAGAGTGATAAAAGTACACTTTAAAATCACTTTCACTCATTACTTATGTTTGTTTACTTCGTAAACTTCGTAAAAGTGGTATGTAGATCCGTAAATAACAAAAGCTATTTATAAAAAAGTGTTTTTCTTTAAATATAAATAGACCCTACTGGAAAAGTGTATTAATGTTTGATCCGTGGACAAGTACAGAATGTAAAGACAACGTGCTTAGGTAAAAGCCTCATGCTTGGTAATAAACTTTCATTCCTATCTTCTCTATATCCTTACAAGAATTATCTGACTCTATTGCCTGTTAATATCTAATTACTACAGATGAAACCCAGATTACAACCTTTAAGCCTCATATATGGGATTCAGAAAAATAAATCGCACAGTCATACTATTAAATTGCGATACGCAATACGGCGCAGGCACTGCGTCTACCGCGCCGAAACGCGCGCGATATTTTTTTTTGTCAAAACAAAAACAAACTGTAAATCAAAGAATTTTTCAACGAAAGTCATTCATGAAGCGAGTAAATTTTTACGTGTGGTTTCGACGTGGCTTTTACCAGAGATATTCAATCACATCATCAAAATAGAGCACATATTCAAAATCAAATTCAAATTTTAGCAGTGTTAGTCGAGCGGTCGAAATGTGCAGGTTCAAACTCCGGCTCGCACCTCTGGGTTTTATGCACGAATCTCTTTTTTACCCAAGATTATCCCTTGCTAGAAACGGTGAAGGAAAACATCGTGAGGAAACCTGTACGTCGATAGATGTAGTTCTCGATAGATCCGCATCGGGCCAGCGTGGTGGCCTATGGTCTGTATTCCCCTCGCATTGAAGGGAGGCCCGTACGCAGCAGCGAGACGTTAAAAGGGCTACATTTTTTTTTGTTTTCTAACCCTTTGTGTCCGTCCCACTGCTGGGAAGAGGTCTCCCCACCTCCTTCTATTCAACCTGGTCTTTCAAAGTCTTTGAAAGGTCAAATGTCAAAGACAGTATTATAAGACTTTTTTTCTAGTTAATTCGCTGGCCCCAGTGTGTGCAGGGAACTATCGTGTACAAGGGTATTAGTTAAACATTGATCAGGTGTGAGGAGCGCCCGCGCCAGTGACACACTGACTCGCTTTCCACCGACGACCGCGGGAGACGCATGCCACCGTCCGTACACGAGCTTAATAACCTAATCGCTGTTCAACAAATCAACCGTTTAAACGGTTTAATTTGTTAAGAGTTTTACAATCACATTACATTATAGCGCCCCTTCATTAGTGTAGCATACACATCATAAACTGATGCTTACGGTTTGAATTAATATGCTGATATGAACAATTTTTAGGACAAAAAAATGCCCAAAATGAATCAGAATAATGTTTTTATTCAGGTAATGAAATACCTTCGGAGAGGAACGGACAAGAAAATCTATGGTAATTATTTTACAAAAGGATTTTAAACTTTTACATTTGTTTAATGATCCAAGTACACTGTCATCAATAACACTTTTAACACGTGTAGTGCCATCTCATTTGCAGATTGTTTTTAAATATTTAACTCGTCCTGACGGAAATGAGAACCAAGTAGGTATACTCATTATCGCTTTCTCCCCGATATTTCCGTTACATTCGTTACATTATCTCTTAAACGTGAATCCTATACGACGCGAAAGTGAAAGCGTCAATTAATAACAAATATGTAATAATTCAATCATAATGTTATCCGCTGTAATCGTCGCGGTAAAAGTGATCATGTTTTCTAATATGCAAATTAAATAATGTATCAAATTATACATTATATTCATGTTATGTAATACGGCGTTTGGAATTGTGTTATTTCTGGCCTACAGAATGTTCTGACTATTTGTTAAACAATAAAAACTAATGAATGGTATGTAGGTGGGATCGTTTTGTTGAAATTTTTGAACAATACCTGGTGTATTATCATTAGCGCTTTTGTGAAATACTTTGTAAAAAAAAATCTACCAAAATTATTCATGGATGTAAACAACAAAAAAAAGTAGACAAATGATGGAAGGCTTTGTTCACACGGTCAAGCCGGCTGCCATACAATTACAGTCGTGTTATCCGAAAGGAACACGTTTTCATGGATCTATCTTGGTTTTGTTGTGGCCATGATTCACCTAACAGGTAATCAAATTTAGCGATTTAAAAGATATTATTTCTAAGCTATAGCCGAAAAAGAGTTCTGTGAAGTGTCATCCACTAAAGGTCATTAACAAATTTAATTGTTGTTGACAACATATTATATGGTATAAAACCGTCGTGTACCAAATCTACCTTGAATATTCGAGTACTTACTTATGGCTGAAACCAACATTTTTTACCGATACCGAGCTGACAGGTAGTATAAATTACAACTTTTTATGGATAACCAAAATGTCAGATGTCATCAAAATAATATATTTTTTTTACGAAATGAGCGAAATGATGATATTTAATGGAATAAGATGAGGAATGGCTTCACCTGCGACTAGCGCGGGTATTTCGCCAATGTCAAGTAATTAATAGCAAGGACAAATTCAATAAATACACGTAATAAATAAAAATGAATGATGACAGTGATAAAGATGGCGGATGAATCCCATCAAAATAATATTGGGACGATTGCTCTGTTAGTCAATTTGGTAGAAGGTAAACCGAAAGGAATTTTGGGATGCAAAACAGAGAAGATAGATAAATAAATAAATAAATTTTAGATAAATAAATTTTATCCTTAGTGAGGCAAATCCACAGATTAGATAATGAGCATAGATATACATTGACGGATGCATAGTCTGACTGACCCTACGAAGAACCTTTTAATTAATATAATTAATCACGACACCGCTGATCTGTATTGTTAGTTTTACGCAATAGATGTCGAAAAGTAAATTATTTTGTATAACAAGACAGCAATTAGTGGCACTTCTGTCGCATGTAGTTGCACAACAGTACACAACAATCTCTGGAGATGTCAGCCACCGTGACGCACAACATTGTTACAAAATTTTAATGCAACTGAACAATGGAATGGGAAGTCCGACTGCGTGGACGAATTTCGCAACATGCGCTTACTGATTCGCGAGTGTAAGGTAAGGAGCTCTATTTCCGCGGGATGCCAAAAGAGAAACCAAAAACCGCCTTATGTAGATAAATCGCTATTTATTTGAAGTAAAAGTTTTATTTTATCATATATATAGGTGAAATCAACTAGTAAATACGTTTGGTCATGAGAATATCATTTTCTATTTTCTTGTTAAATATCTCTCAAAATCTTTTCCATCGTGGTTTTTGGAACTTTACCCGCGGAATTAAGATTTTGAGACTAGTTAGATATATTAAATTATTTTGAATATCAAACGCATTGTTCGAAAGTATATTAAATAATGCTCCGTTTACAGTCAAATCGTTACATAAAATGTCCCCGTATTATAATAATGAATCTAGTTATGTGAAAATACGGCGTCAACGGGGCTCCTTACCTTACTCACCGTGTATGTAGGTGCGTTAGTAATTACCACAAAGGCTTGTAGAGTATCCGCCACCAGATAAGGTTAATGCCTAAAAGCGATGGTTACTTTATGACTTTCAGTACAGATAAACAATTGTATGAATGCTAATAGAACATAATTCGAGTCGTGTTACTTAGACCCTTCAGTAGGTAATACTTGTTTTTGAATCAATTGAACATACTTTTGATTTATGACTCAGCTAGAAATATTTCAATACAGTATTGGACAGCGAATTGTTAGTAAAAGCGTGACAAATGGAATATTTGTATTAGGTTAGTTAATATTTTGCGTGAAATTAGATTTTTTGTATTACAAAATTATAGCCTACACTTTTATATAGTTTTTAAAAGTCTATTCCCACACCGCTCGCACACATTAACTTCCACATAGGTATTAGTATTAACATAAATGAGAAAACCCCACAGGTACACCTATAAAATGCGAGCTGTGTGACGCTTGGCCTACTTTCCACACGCCGGCTTCACCACATGTCGTCTCCGCTGGCGGATCTTACCGCTACCGAAATAAAGACTAAGTTCCCATGAGCAAAAAACATGCTGTGTATCGTCAGCTGCGTACAGAAATATCGTTGAATATCCGCAAATTTTGTGTCGAAATTTCGCGACATGTAAAGTTATTTGTACGGGTGTACTTTAGTGAAAGTAAAAATTATGCAACTTTCTACAACTGTTTGTTCTTAATGTAATTATACAGAGATAAGAGTTTAACGCATAATTAGGAGTACTCGTTAAGGTTACGCCGTAGTACCGTGCGTAGCACTCGTAGCCGACGTGAAGGCGTTAACAAAGCTTACTGAATGATCAGTGCGGGAAAACTATTGGTAAATATATGCTACATCAAGTTCATTATTATATTAGTGTTTATATACAAGCCGTAGCAAACTATAAAAATTACTCATATCTATTATACGAAGTAGTAGAAGTCTTTCTTGTACCTATATTAACATTCCTCTATTATCAACTACAGTATCACGATATATGTACCTTGCAATTTTACACACGTTTCCAGTCGGATAATATACACAAAATCTCTCACAAATCCAATGAACCTTTTCAGGTGAGCTTTCCAGATTCCAGAACGAAGAAACAGTTTCAGGATAACACAGGCAGCTACCGATCACTGTTCAAATAACACTGTCACAGTATGTTCGTAAATCACTTTCGTTTTCGCGGTTGCGGGCGCGCGGCGCACGCTCGGGTGCAGGTGGCAGAGAGGAGCACACTGGTCGCGGCCGCCGCCCGCCGCACGGTTTTATACGCGAGAAAGTTCCGCGCCCGCCTCGCCGGCATCTCTATCCCGGATCGGGCGGATTTGGATTTTGAAATCCTTTGATGACGCCAGCAATGACCGTGATGGGTTAGGCATTCGCGTGGGCAATGATGACATCGACTTGGTGATGAAATATTGCCTCCGTAAAGCGCATACCATGATGAAGTCTTTTGACTCATTTCTCTCACGGATACCCTTACCCCAAATTTACAAATCACATAGAATGATAATTTCCAGTAAGTGCAAATGTGTTCTATGCCGCATTAAATTAACTTTCTGTAAATATTGGGGGTCAATAGTATGGTAGAATGTAATGAAGTTATTGCTTAAGTGGTAAGTTTGGTGAATCAAGTATTTAATTATAATATATGACTTGTTTCATGTGACAAGGACACAGTCAGCCTATCAGTACTAGTCAGCCGATTTACTTTGCTGGTATTAAAATAAAAGTAACTTACCTATCTATAGAGTAAGAGAGTAAGTAGCCAAAAATCTTTTACTGATTACGAAAACGTCATGAATTATAAACATCGACGAAAATCAGTCTAGGAATAGGTAAGTACGTTTTTTACAGGTATCAAATAAATAAAGAAATGCCCTCAATATCGAGGTCATTGCAAATTCTAACAGCTATTATCTAAAGAAAAATAAAAAGTAAACAACTTTATTTCGGTATTCAATCCAGAAGAAAGTAATTTTACTTTTATGAAACCGAAAATAAAATGTTGCATTATGCGGTCGTATAAAAGACTTCAACGCACGTGAGTTAAGATTGATAAATACTTAATTTTAAATCACAGATTACAGGTAAACAAAACACAGTGTTTTACTGACCCCTACACATTAAGGTAAATAATGAACACTGTGTTTCTTTTCCACACATTACTTCTTAGATTACATCACATTACTCCTGTCTTCTTAGATACATGTTTTGGACTAACTACACAGCATTGCCTCATTCGTACTAGTACTATCATTAATTGTATAGACACATCTAAGTACCTTGATTCCCGGGTCCATTATATGAAAAATGGTGATGATATTAGATATTGTATAGGTAAGATGTTTAAGTGACAACATCCTCATCAAGCCCGTGCTTCTTGCTTCGGGTCAACGACTTTGATTCATGATTACAATGGTCAGAAGTTGGAAAACAAAATTGAATCGCACCGCTGAGTTCTGCTGTATCTATCATTGTATTGAGAACGTAATGGACACCTAGAGTCAACCGTCATAATTTAAGCACGCTCTCACAAGCGCGCAGGGGCCGGCGCGCGCGCACAAATATGAAATTTACGGAAAGAGTGAAATCGAATAAATTGCCCATTGTCTTAGTACGATGCACGAATTCTGTGGGTATTACTTTCTGTTTTCATCTCGACATGTGCGCAGGTGAACGATCTCGGTAATTGTTAACTATCAACTCCTCCCAGTGATTACGGCCGCCACAGACTATGTTATTTCATGTATTTGCTATTCCACTATTATTATTCACCAATGGTATGATTAACATCTTTTTTTACACGTTTAATTATTAAGAAACATTGAATAGATACGCGAGTGATTTGAGTGTTTTTTTTTAATTGCGACCAAGAAAGTTAATACATATAGATATAATGATTTTGATTCTGTTGTACACAAATTAAAACTGAACTATATTTGATAGCATTAAAAATATGCCTATCTTGCTCATACATTACCACCGTAAGAAGGACGGCAATACGTAAGCGTTTAGTGTCAACAGAATCGACATCAATTTCAAATCTATACAAAAAAAAATGGAGTGTCTGTATATAATGTCAAAATAACAGCTTAATGCTAAATGTTTATGTATATACGTATATACGTATACGTATATACGATTTTTATAACCAAAACCAATTAAAAAATATATATAGTCTGTTTGTTTGGAGTAAACTCTGAAACGGCTATACCGATTTTGACGGGATTATCAATGGCAGATATCTGATTTTACACTGAGTAACTTAGGTTAACTGCGTGAAAATTATAAAACCCATTTGTTCCGGGTAATTAGGGTTCCTAAATTCCGCGTGGGCGAAGTCGCGGATTTAACTAGTGTAAAATACATTTGGAAATTGTCACTGTCTGCTTAATAATACCAAAAATACAACGGCGCGGCATTCCTTACGTAATGTCGTCGCAATGAAAGCTTCTCAATTCTCGATTGAGATCAATAAGTCGAGGTTGCGTAAGCTACGTCGTCGGTCACTGAGCTTAACAATGCAATACATACAATACTGTCTCTGATACAAAAGTATAGATTGACGACGCCGTGGTCTAATGGTTCGAGTGTCAGCCGCTTGGCTCATTGCACCACGTTCGGTTCGATTCCCGACAACGGTATATTTCAGAAATGGCCTTATCCGAATTGGCATGACCGCGTAGACATAAGCTATATCTCTTTAACTATCAGATTCGTCGAGAAAAAGACGTCACACCGAGCCGTGTCCAGTACAAAGAGCTCGAAATGACATCATTTTCTCGACAAATCTGACAGTTGAAAGAGATAAAACTTATGTCTACACTTATGTGCTGAGATCGGCCCCGTATGGTTGGTATGGTACACGCTTTGCTTAGTTTGGGATCATACAATGAGTAAATGTTGTCTGACGCTATAAAACCGTAGATATGGTGATACACACGTGTCTGTGTTCTACAGATCCGCTTTGCATAATAATGCATGTCACAACTTTCTTGAAAACGGAACACAGTCTGTGTTGCTGGTTTTAGTCACTGTTCTATGCCAAGTGTTCCGATTTACATAATGGGCTTACCTACGCAGCATTATAGTTACAGCAAATGTGTCAACACCCAATTGTATCGTTTCTTCCTTAAGAAAAGTGAAAGGCCGTATAATATTATCAATATTATTTCAGGTTGTTCTGAAATTATTGTAACGGTATTTACAAAATGTATATTCAAGAAAGAAGCAGACAATGCTTTTGCAAAGAGAATTTTGTGCGTAGTCATGCTGAATAATATTCAAATGTGCAAGAATTTTAGAAAGTTATGTAAGATTTACTCATCTTTTTCTCTAAATGCAAAACCAGATTTCTATTTTGAGCAGTAGGTACAGTGAGCAAAGTTAAAAAATGAGGCCGTCTGAATCCATCTACATTACACATTAAGCCCTGCGTATACATGCGCGTCAGGACGCGCGGGACCAATTTTTGTCTATATCAAAACGAACTGCATTGAATCATACAAGACGCACGTTTTTCAATAAAATTTCGTCGACGGCGCGAGCGAATTTTGACACCCTGTTGCGTGACTGTTCAATCTTTATGTTTCTGACACAGAGTACATTTTCAAAAAAAGTTAATTATATTCGCTAGCCCAAGTATGTGCAGGGCGTTCTGGTCATTAAATTAAACCTTAAAACGCCTTTTGGATTTCTTTAACCGGATTGTTAGGCTAATTGTCCAAAAAACTGTAAATTCAATCGAGAATCGCATCTGCAAACATGTCTATATAATTTGCTAATATAAATTAACCCGGAGCGCATAGACGATTACAAATACTCAGTTACATTCTTAGACAGAAAGCAGACAGTCGAAAAACAATTTAAATGGCTGTTTGTGTGCATTATTAACTAAGCAATAATAAATGTTGCATTAAGTATTAGGTTACTGCCTCCTTACTGCTACTTTTTTTGTTGAATTTTTAATCAACTTAACAATAGAAGGAGGAGGAACGTAGGTGTGTTCTTTTTTAGTTTCGTACGCAAAGGATAAAACGGGAACCCTATTACTGAGACTTCGCTGTCCATCCGTCCGTCCGTCCGTCCGTCCGTCTGTCACCAGGCTGTATCTCATGAACCATGATAGAGAGTTGAAATTTTCACAGATGATGTATTTCTGTTGCCGCTATAACAACAAATACTAAAAAACAGAATATAATAAATATTTAAGGGGGCTCCCATACAAAAAACGTCATTTTTTTGCCGTTTTAATAGATAATAGTACGGAACCCTTCGTGCGCGAGTCCGACTCGCACTTGCCCGGTTTTTTCTTGTATTAACAGTTTTTTACGGTTATTTTATTTTCAAAAAATATAAAATATCTGGCTGGGGGGCAATTCTCGCATTATCGACTTATTTCTACCTCGCAATATTTCTAATTCGACATAATGTCGAAACAAAATGCTAAATTGGTGGTAATTTTTCGTTTTGTTTCAAAGTATGTCGAATGAGAGACAGTGTGGATCATATGAAAATTGGGCCCCTGAGCCAGCGACTTCGCGACATGCGGAATTAACCGGAAAAATGGGTTTATTTTTTTTCCCACGGAACCCTATTTTATTTCTATAATAAAAGTAGCCTAGGTCATTCTTTGTACAACGAGCTACCTGCCAGTGAAATACCTGTCAAAATCGGTCTAGCCGTTTGACCTCAAACATACAGACACAAACAAATTTAAAATTGCCTTTTTGATATAGGCAGCGTATGTACTTCCATATGTATCAAGTAAAATGCAGTTATTTTGAAATTCACACACACTTCGCAGACACTTCAATTTTATTTTATTGGTATAGATGTTACAACAATAACGCTGAAAGATGTGGTGGTTAGACCCCCGATTAGTCATCGGTGCAGCGTAACGATACACGCCATTGACCTTTGTCCAAAATAATATTTTGTTGTGTAACTACATACGTCAAAACGTTCATTAGAATGTGGCTGGCGCGGCGGTCTCGATTATTCAATTGAATGGTCGCCGAGGCGGACGCGCGAGGAATGGGGGCGGATCTCAGGCTATTTCATAACCGCTTCCATCGCGGGGCTAACGAAAGTGACTCGACGGATGTAGGAAATCCCAATTTGTTTGTAAATACAATTTAATGTAAATACGCGAAGGAAAAACTGGTTGGCGGAGTTACGGCGAATAACGTACATTATATTAAAACTTTTAGTAATAGGTATACTAGCAGACCCGGCGAAATTCGTACCGCCTTAGAATTAATATATGTTAATAGGTGACTCGTACCGGGTCCAATTGTGATTTCAAACCATCCAGGAACCCATTTAAATATACACACAAAGTTTCACCCACATCGGTCCAGCCGTTTGGGAGGAGTTAGAATAGGCAGGATAAACAAACGCCAAATTGTTCAGGAAGTTATCATTAATTTACCGTAGTACCTACTGCAAAACACGTTTGTACCGGTAAAGTATAACCATAAAGTTAGTATAAGTAAATGGTCTGGAATTTGTTGTAATTTGAAATTAATATTATATTTCACGAATGTTCAATAATCCATTCATACAACTTTCTTATTGAAATTATTATAATAAACTGTTATCTAACTCTTAATCCGATATGCAAAAATATACACGTCTCATTCAATCCTATGAAACTGCATTTTCACATACAATTTGTTAAGCCACTTTCGCCCGGCCAAGAATGTGTGTATTTATGAAGCAGCAAAATGATCTCTTGTCATTGTGTGCAGATTAGTTGACAACTTGGAATATATGGCGATGGTTTACCCAGGGCTGCCTACTTGTCGCGGACGAGTGCGAAAGTGTTCCCGTGGCTCCTCCAAAAAGCGGAGGAATGTCAACGTGTGGTTTTAGCCGGTAAGAGACCGGCACAACGCGTACGTCTCCCTCGTGGCGAGCGGGAGTCCATGAGGATTTCCACACGATAAAAAAAGGGATGTCTACTTAGAAGAGAATGTATGTATAATGAATCTTAAATACGTTTTAGCATCTTTATGATAAAATACTATTCTAAAAGATTGAGGTAAGTAGTAATATTAAAAACCGGCCAAGTGCTAGTCGGACTCGCGCACGAAGGGTTCCGTACCATTATCTATAAAAACGGCAAAAAAATCACGTTTGTTGTATGGGAGACCCCTTAAATAATTATTTTATTCTGTTTTTTAGTATTTCTTGTTATAGCGGCAATATCAATACATCATCTGTGAAAATTTCAACTCTCTAACTATCACGGTTCATGAGATACAGCCTGGTGACAGATGGACGGACGGACGGACGGACGGACGGACGGACGGACGGACGGACGGACGGACAGCGAAGTTTCAGCAATAGGGTTCCCGTTTTACCCTTTGGGTACGGAACCCTAAAAAGGTCTGACCAGAGGGCCGGTTCATGTCTCGCACAGAGAATCATCATTGCCATCCAACGTGGCAAACCTGCCAGCCTCCTGGGAACATTACCTAGCGACAGCGGCTGGGCACAAGTATATTTTTTTAAATATAAAATTTCAGTCTTTGTAATATCTATAAAAAGGTCTTAATTAATAAGTAACTTAAGAATAAGCATCAACCCTACATGAGCAATCATCTCGTTCTCTGAATAGGTGTACACCTTGGGAACTTACGTGAAACTAAGTAAGTACAGCCATTGTTATTGGAATAATAAGACTAATTTATAAACTGTAAACAACACTCCAACTCTTTATTAAATCAGTGGCCG
The DNA here is from genome assembly GCA_914767695.1 of Ptilodon capucinus. Taxonomy (NCBI): domain Eukaryota; kingdom Metazoa; phylum Arthropoda; class Insecta; order Lepidoptera; family Notodontidae; genus Ptilodon; species Ptilodon capucinus. The sequence goes on from OU611808.1 coordinate 5,111,164, forward strand.
CGGGTTCGCCAGTGTAAAATTGGCACCATTTAGTACTAAAGAAGAATGTATTAATCTATTAGTAAAATTATTTTAAGAATCTTACCAACGTTGTTTAATTTACACCGCGACTAAACTACATTTGATTATACTAAATGTATTCATGTCTTGCTCATACATTACAAAAATGAGAGGGACAAAAATACACTTAATTTAGTGAAGTGCCAACAAAATTAGTACAATTACTTACCTAGGGAACAGTCTGAACTTTTTTAGCAATGGTATACGCAAGAAGTCTGGTTAGCAGTACTAAGCTATATTGCTACCTAAAGTTTGATGATTAAATATAATGTAGAGCGTTGGCTATAATAGTTAAAGATATACTTCCAATTATTTGGAAGTTATAATCCATTTACGGCAGCATTATAAAACACTTTGGAACTGAAACAGGAAATTGTAAATGAACTGAAATTTCTATAAATAGGGAAAAGATGTTGTGTCATATACCAAATGTCGAATGAAAGTGAAAACTTTTCTAAACACCGTAACACCGAATTCAATTTTGGCAAGGGCGTTGACTCATTGTTTATTATAAAAGCCAAAATGCGGACGCTGTTGCACAATGTGTCGCACACGCAACAGCTACAAGGCGTCCTGTTCACGTAACAGCCGGCGCATGAATCATGCGGAGAGTGAAAGTGGCACATTTCGTGGTCGCCCGCAGCCCTATCTGTGTATCGTGCAACCACAACGGTAGAGCCGCGCTTCTCGTTTCCTGTAGATCCTGTGCCATAGTGAATTGCACACCAGTAAGTAAATAGGTAAATAAATTATAAATATTGTCAGGCAACTCATACTCATTCCAAACGTTAGCATTATTAACAAATAAGTATCCCGCGGTGTATTGCAACTGAAATTAACTTGATAGAATTAACTTCTCAGCGTCTTGGGTACGCATCTGCATGGACCATTTTTTTTACTTAGGTATTTAATATTTTTCTAATTAGTTATATCTCCCTTTAACTTTTAATATTGGCAATGACGGTGGCATGTTTTCGCACTCAAGAGCAAATATAACTATCCGAAAGCTTTTAGCACGTCTAAGTTAACGTAATGAAAAATACATTCCAGTGGTTACCTACCTATACTGAAAAAATAATAATAGCACAAAAGTAAAAAATATTCGACTATGAGTTGTTTTTCTTTTATGTAAATACTATTGCGGTCGCCGTTCGTTTGTTAGTAGCGTAAAAGTCCTAACTGGGTCACTTTTGCTTTACATGTCTGTCTGGCCTGGAGTTAATAGTGCATTATTCAGTTTTTTGTGTTTTATCTACGTGTTATTTCAAAATTAGAGCTATTTAAAAATATGTCTGAGGACAACTCACATTCTAGTGTAAGACTCTCTAAAATGCCCCTTTGTTTTTTTTATACTGACTATGCTGTTGGCTGAGAGTGGCTTTTACAGATTTACCGGAGGAAAATGCCCCTTTGAATTGCCCTCGTCACCTAAAAGTTCCAAGTTCGACCCCCATCGTGGACATTAAACCATTGACGTGAGCCCACTCCTCCCAAACATTTAGGGTAGACAGAGGAGCTAACTGGACCTAGTACCTACACAACAATGCTAAAAATCTGTATTCATCCGATGACTTTAGAACAGGATATGCTACGACTACCTTTTGATAGAATATTCCTCTTGTTCTAGACTGTAATAGCTAAATATAAGAGAACGTATCGCTGTTATAATTTGTCTTTTGTGTTTGAAAGGCGTGAGATTACGAGATCCCAGCGGCCGCGATGAATGAACGACAATAGCCCGCCACTCGGCGCCGCCGCCGCGCCGCCCGGCCTGCGTACACTTTCACTGGCGGGTAGGCTCTACACCGATTGTTTAAACGTATACCTCTTAATGTGCCTATTATATCGCATCTAGATGTATCCGGCTGATGCGACGGCCGTTGACTCCATTTCTAATTGCAGTTAACTATGAGATTGCTTATTCTCTTTACACCGCATTACTTGCGAAGCAGCTGAAGAAAGGTTATTTCAGTTTCTAAATACCTACGTAACTGTATTTTACACAAGCTTTAGTGTATTATTTGCAAGTCACACATTATGCTCCTAAATGTAGAAATATAAAAAGAATGTAAATATAGGCTTGATAATGAATTGAAAATTTAGCGATCTCATCGCCATCTAGCGGTATAAAAGGGAAAACGCTTAAGATAGTTACTATAATAGCACACATAACTCTGCGCCTAATTAGGCCAAAATCATAAAATATGGTCCTTTCCCAAGCAATAAGCATGGCTATTACTTTGAGTAGCGTATGTACTTAGACTGTAGAAAATCATAATTTAGTAATTACCCTTACGTGCTTAAAGATCAAAATGACAATTAGTTATTACATAAAACCACAATTTATTCACAAATAAGGTATCATTATCCTTGTTTCACAGCTTGACTGTACGAGTATGGCCTAATGGGGCTGCCTTTTCCCTGACTGTCGTAGAAGTTAACGAGGGACTTCACACTGCCCGGCCCTGGAGTCGTTATAGGGTTGGTCACCGGTTTCGGGTTGACCGGCACAGGCTTGATCTGGTTTGGTTGCTGGGCTGGTTGGGGCGGCTTTACTGTAATAGTTGTGGGCGCAGGTGGTTTCGCCACCGCCGGAGCTGGCGGTTTAGTGGTTGGCGCTGGTGCAGCTGGGGCCGGGGTAACCGCAACTGGGGCCTTAGGCTGGGGCTGAGCGGAAGGCTGACCCATCCCTCCGCGTTCCATGTTAATAAAGTCCAGATTGGCATTTTTATTTACTGGAACGACTTTGCGACCTGTAACGTGAGAAAAATAGGAACATTGCATTAAACTGCATATTATTATGGCTAATTGTACATTACGATTAAACGTAATAGGTAATTAGAAATATTATCTCGGTTATAAATTAACATGGTATCACGTTCTTTTACCTATATCTACTAATTGGCGCTAATATCATGTTCAAGTACTGAGATTGATAATCAACAGCGTTGTTATTTCGGTTATTGGAAAGCAACTTAGTACGTGTTTCTTAAACTAGTAAGTTTTCATAGGTTTGGAATAAAAAATACCTAAGTTAGTTATATTTAAGTTTAAAACAATCTACACTACGTACAAGCTACTCTTGAATCTAGATGGTAGCATCATAAGCGAAAATTTTACGATAATACTTAAATAGTACTCACATTCTATCGTACAAAATACGAACAAGAAAACCAAAGCGCCGGCCTTCATTTTGGTCACAATGTAACTTGTGTGCGGAACTCGTTGCTAGCAGGCACCGATGGTAGCTAAACACTAACGGCAGGCACTCGGATTGGTCGACATGTGATTTGGCAGGGTCAAGTTGGCTGCGCTTGGGTCGATCGCTGTGACTGGTTGGATTGGTTGCGCGAGACCTCTGGCTAGTGACCTCACCGATAACGCTTCTCAGTATGGCTTGTTTACATGCTCGTTTCGTATGAGTTCACCTGTTAAAATAAATAACGATTGATAACGTGATTCAGTTTTTGTTTTTAAGGGTACGTTAATTACGAGTATGCATGTCTTTATTATTACGCTTTACACTAAACCACATACGGCAATATTTTTAACACAAATATGTTCTACAGACCGTGTTTCAGTGTTTTTGCGTCTAAAAATCTGAATCATTTATTTTATTCATGTAAACCATTACAAGGTACTTATGAAGCGTCAAAAACTTGTAGGACCCTATTCTACTCTGCTCTACTCTTATGGAGAAGAATAAGAAGATACATCTAGATACCTAGGTGTTTTTAAACCAAGCGGTTGATACCTAACCAGTGCTTCTTAATTAATCTCTAAAATGTAGGCATAAAACAGGTCCTCGACTACGTTATGACATGTTTACTCTATTACAAATGCGATTTAAACTTATTTAGTAAATGAATATATCGAGGGGTGAAAGGCTTTGTGGCTTAAGCGACACTTTTGGGCGATATTATAATAATAATAATTTTTATTTGCCAAAAACAGATTGCAGTTTTTTTTTTTTTTTTATTCATATAAACCAATACAGGCACTTCTGAATCGTCAATAAATAGTAAAAATAGTAGCTCTACCTCTACAGTAGGTACATTAAAGGATTACATATATGCGGTTTTTATAAAATATTAAAGAGAAGGGTTTACTTAGTACTGGCCTCCTAGCTAGTACCTACCTACGACAATAACCTGTGTTTAGGAGAGACAGTTCTGATCCCCCACGATGGAAATGGTTGTGAATACAGTGGAAATACAATTTTTACGTACTACAATTCATAATAGGATGATAATTACTCAAACTTATATTGTACGTGTGAGTTGTGTGTGTGTGCGTGCGTGTGCGTGTGTAATGTGTGTGTGTTTGTGTGTCTGTGTGTGTGTGCATATTGACTTATAAACATATTAGGAATCAGCGAATTTTTCTGCGTCGAATGAGTATGCTCTCCTGTAAAGTAAAAAAAATATCACTCAAGTCAAATAGCCTTTCCTAGATATACACTAATAGGTATACTTATTAAGGTCAGTTTTCCGGGAACGACTGTGCAGGGGCTTATGCAGAACATTTTGTGTGGACGCATTCACACTAGCTGTCGGATTACAGGACGCCCGGGAAGAAACAACTCTTTCGAACGCGCACATCCGTTCGCAATAAACACCCGTAATTGTCGTACTGTCGGCTTTACCATGTAAAATGGAGCTTGAGTATCCTATGGTCTGTAATACTTGGACCTATCTAGTACAGTCAATTAAATAAGAAGTCTAACTATGAAAAATATTGTTCCCTGTCTTTTACAACAAGTTTGCAGATACAATTAGTTTCAATTACCTGAATAAGAGAAATTTTGTTTACGGTGGCATCTATTACTCAGCAACAGTGTATCAGCTGCGTTGAAACGCCAGTCCAATCTAATGGAACGTGGGCGATAGGAAACCACAGCCAGAGATGTAAATAAATGAGAATTAAACTAGAACGTTTATTATACTTACCTACAATACTTAGTACTCACATACATTTCATTGTTTTGTTATAAATTGTGATTAGCCACGTATTATTTAGCACCACTACGAAACGGTCGACGACGATATAATACAACTCTTTCTTTTATGGAACTAAGACACATTCCCACCACTGATACTCTTGTAAGGCAAGATCTGCGATCAAAATCTGCGCTAAAAATGTTTTGCCTATACTATAATGAACTTTATCACCCCAATTACAAAGCCGATGTTTCAACAAAATGTCATCGGTGACTGGAGCGAATGCGAATTTTGATGCGTGGTCAAGTGGCTTTTACCACTGTAATTCATCATTTACATAGGTATATTAACATTAAATTCGTTTTGGTATTAGCAAAAAGAAACGACGCCCCAGTGAGCCCAGGACTTACGACGACTGCATCATTTAATTATATGCCTATTTATTATTTCCCAAATTAGCTATACAAGCAGATTAAAATAAGTACCTACTTACCTATCTACTTGCAGGTAATTGTCATCTTCGCAATAAGTTTCTGTTGGCTGCTCTATGCTGTGTAGAGTTCTTAAACATCATACTAGTATTCATATTGCGAACGAACGAGATGCTGTTGCATTAAACATAAGGTAAGATACGATTTTCCCGGTGCGCGAGCTCACATCGCGCCACACGCCATCGTAGCATTGCGCACGAGCGCTCGCCCGCAACGATATGCAGGTGATAATGGCTCTTTTCTGATGACTTTCTTTTATTTGTGAACCAAAAAAATATATTATAACATCCTGATTATATCCGGTCACAGTTAGCTGTGAACGTAGTTTGAATCAGAAAACTTTTCGAACGATCAACGAGAATCAACAACTACTAAATATATTTATAGATTCCTACTTATTTAAAGGACTTTTCGTTTATAAACTAATTAAGTACGTTTAAAATGATTAACTATCTAGTAAAACACAATGCCATAGAAATCGGACAGCATACATCTACATCAACCTGGAAGTCTGGAATACCAAAATAAACCTATAAAGTCAATGTTCCTTCCTACTTACTCGATCATGAATAAAACCTATTGATTCAGCAATAGTCAAAAAATCTATTGTTAAATCGCTCCCACACCCGGTTACTTCATAATCTTGCTTATCGTTGTTGGAGGTGACCGCCTATCCTCGTTTTGGCGCAGTCCGTGAGATGTCGGCCGCCTTGATGGGATCGCGAATAGTTTCATAGTAGGTGCTTACCTACTATCAATTATGAGAAAATATCATGACTCTACAACTTGGAAAGTAGGGGTACATAGCTTAACCTATTAGAGTAGTTATGTAGTTTGGCTATGAAAAATCTTTACCTAGAAAGGTGTTAATAGTGTAAATAAAAATCCACAGGTTTAAATTAAGCCACTTAATGATAAGTGATATCTACCAAATTTTTATTAACAAAGTGATAGCTCACTTGAACTATACATCATCAGTCGAAGTATTTTTAGAGCCATGTTACAAGATACATCAAATACAAATACATCATCACGCCTGTATTCCCCGAAGGGGTAGGCAGAGGTGCACTGCAGTGCGCCCACACTTCGCCGATGTATTTTGGTCCCAATGTAATAGGGGGCGAGCCTATTGCCATTATATCGGGCACACAGGTTTCCTCACGATGTTTTCCGTCACCGTTTCTTAGCAAGTGATAATCTCAGATGAAAATGAGATTCGCACATGGAACCCAGAGGTGCGAGCCGGGGATAGAACCTGCGCACTTTGATTGCAAAGCGTGCGTTCGACCACTCGGCTACCACTGCTATTACTGCTACAAGATAAATCTGTCTAAATAGATATCAACTCTACCTACCTACATATACACGCTGTAACTTCTCTAAGTGTCTGCAACACAGGTACAATTACCATTTATGTAGGTAGGTAGGTACCTGTCTTCTACCATATTCTATAGCGCAACAGAAATGTACCTACATAGTTAGGTATGTGGTAAGTTTGTAAGTAAGAATAGAGTAAGAAATGATATCAACTTATTAAGCACTTACGAAGGTCAATTTTGTTTACCAAAGCACAAACGCCATGTAACAAATTATACATTCAGGGCAATCACCGTCACAAAAACTAGTGGTCCGCCGACTGAATCCTAACAACATGCCATATCTACATACTTGGCGATGACGTCACCCTGAGGTCGCACATATCACCTCCTCGCCGCGGGCGCGCAGATCACTAGTGCGCGGAGTTCGCGCTGGGCACAACGTACTAAATCCTATTCAATATGAAATTCACTATCGTTCTCCTGGTATGTGTGGCTGGGAGCCGCGGTGACGACTTATCGCAGGCGGCGGGCCAGATCTTCAACAGCATCCTTCCAAACCTTATCAGCAACCATGTAACCGGCCAGCAGGGCAATACGGGGGCGAACACACTCCAGCAGATAGGCACAGTGGTCGGCGGTGTCGTGGACTATGCTAAGAAGAAGAGTTACGAAGATTTGCTGCGTCAAATCCAGGACTCGACGACTGATGACGATCTGCTCAGGGTCAGTGAAGAAATGTTCAACGCGGACATCAACAACGCTTTTAATTACATTCAAGTCAATTTGCAAGGCAAAACCAGTCCTCTATCCAAGACCGACGAAGCACAATCTAGGTAAGTCGATAGCGGTAGCCGCATACCTCATAAGCGTTCTATCGTGAAAGTTGATCTTCCTAAAGTTACTAATTAGTTGTTGCTACACTTTTGAGACCGAATAGGTACCTACCATTTTCCAGATAACTATAAGTAAGTACCTACTATGCAAAATAATTAGCTCCTCTTATGTTAGTAGTTCAATGTTATTGGGTAGCAAACTGCATGATCCATCATCATGTAGATACCTAATCGCTAAAATTTGCATAGAAATCAGACTAATGACCATATAAAACAAATCTGCGATGCAATTATAAACCAAAAGCAACTTTTAACTGAAAGTTGCTTTTATAAAATATAATTTTATCCGAGTATTGGTATCTAAGTAATAACAATATTTTTTTTTTGCAGTTTACTGAATGTCCCCGAGAATGTTTGGAGCGGTCCAACAATAAGGCCATTCGTAGCGCTCTTCGACAATTATCACAAAAACGTGATTAGACCAGAGTTCGTCACGCCTAATGTGAGTAATCCAAGCAATTGATACTACGTATTATACTTGTTATAAATGGGTAAACACCTGCACATGTGTGCAAGGTAAACTGATCTCGGATGATGTCATGTTGCAGGAGGAAACGGAACAGACCACTTACATCAATACTATACTTGCAACCGGTCCCATTAGAAGTCTTATGACCTTTTTGGCGAGCAAAGGTAAGTTTCCCATTGCATTCTATGATGCTATATTTATAGGATAACGAACCGTCAACACTGTATTAAATTTAAATCACCGGTCGACTAATAATTTCTCCAATATAAAGCGGCTGGCGGTACGCGCACCAGAATAAGGCCGATTGTGCCTTACCTACATAAGAGGCACTACGTTCTACTTTTCCCATTGTAGGTAATTGGTTATCGCTTGAAAATGTCAGTCAACCATTTGAATTTTAATAATAAATTCACCTTTTTTATGCTCCAATGTTCAATTCATGCCCTCTCCTTTGATGTCCGTTGATTCTTGTTTGTGTTGTTAGCGAGAACTAGATAAAATGTCAATTTATAACAGACGTATGGCCGGACCACATAATGTACGTACCATACTTATTTCATTATTCACCAATAAGCATACCATAGTAGTTACCTTACCTACATACACGGACTGGGCCGTCTTAAGCATATTCGGCGCCGGGGAGCGGGGTGCGAAAGTCAGACTGCGCCCCATTGTTCTGAATGTAGTCCATCGAAGTCTATCGAAATGTATGGCGGTCGGCTTGCGCCCCCTAGGACTCTGCGCCCGGGTGCACCGTACCCCTTGAACCCTCAGATAAAAGACGGCCCTGTGCATGGATTCACCTAGATATGTACTACTATGTATTGCACCTACGTACGTACTCAGTGCCCACGATTCGAGTTTATTTGGTACTGCAATCAATATACAACAACATATGTTAAGCATTTATCTCGATTTTTAAATAAAATATTCGAACCTTTTTTACATTACCATGTGTATCACACAATAGCGTGATACACAGCTAATATGGGAGAGACATATTTTATTCATTGATTACTGACCCTATAGTAATTTCAATCTACCTAGTTACAAATAATAATACTTACTTAGCATTTATTGATACTTGTGTTCTACAATGCTTATGTAAATGGATAACTTTCTACTTATAAATTCGGGGGAAATATAATTGATTACCTACTAGAAATGTTCTAAGCTATTTCTTTACATAAAACGAATTGGCATTAATCCCAATTAATATTGGTGCTAAGGTTTGACTCAAATGAACGAGTACAACGAGCAAGTGGATCTGCTGAGGAAGATCTGGTTCACCAAGTACGCCCGCCACTGGACCGGTCTCTGCAAGTGCAGCTGCGCATTCGAGAACATATTTATGGCTGAACTCAAATCTAACAATGTTCTCGGTGAGTTGCATGTTCATAGTGACATACCCACCTAATCGGCATCTAGCTTTGATTTGACCGGCGAGATTTCGATTTCAATCGAGATAACAAAAATATTCCTCTCGATTTTATTTGAACAAATTAGCCAAGTGAAAGCGTAGCATTTGATCTGCATACCTATCCTAATGAAACATACCTAACGTTTAATATTTTTTTAGTAATCCGCTACAGCTGATCTAAATGCTTGTTATGGGTCTGGGCTAATAATTTAATGGGATAGGTTGGGGATTGAAACCGTAACTTAACGTAACGTAACTTGACGACGCTCAAAACGTTTAAGATTTAAAATAAACCCACATTATAAAGGTTCTTTTAGGTAGAACCCCTAATTCTTTTAATTTAGTAAAATATTAGTTTTTTGATGTCCTTAGGTCTGCACAGCTGGTTGTTCTTTGCGAAGCGCGAACTGGATCACAAAGCCAACTACTTGGGCTACATCGATAAACTGGACTTGTCCGGAGTAAGTATTAGACTGTACCTACCATGTTTGTCAATTGTTAAAAAGTACTGCTCAACCTTGGGGCTAATACTATGCATTTGCTTTGCAGAAAGGTTTGATTTTGAAGCAGCACTCCGTGTTGAGTGACACTAAGGATGCCCCCGAAGTGACAATGTTCGTGGGCACCTCGCCTGAGCTGGAGACGGCGCTATACACGTTGTGCTTCATGGCGCGCCCCGACCGGCCATGCAAACTACGTTACAACAACGTACCCTTCACCATCCAGACCAAGACTCTTAAGTCGGACAATGTACTGCTCATAGACACGGCCTATCCCGTCTATTAAACAACAAACATGTCCAATAAATGCCTTATGAGCAATAAGTAATCTTAGGAAGTTTATAAGTACAAAATTATAATTTAATAAATAAATTACCAACATAAGTTGTTTATTGTAAAATATAGAGGATAGACAACTGATATGTTAGAATTGAGGCGTATTATCTCGCCTCGATTCGCAGGTCTCGACTCTCGACCCTAGCGATAACACTAATGAATTGTTACTGTTGAAATGTACCTAGTAAACTCCGTTTGAAATAGGATAAGTTTGAAATGAAACAAATACAAATAAATGTAAACAACCTTATATTATGTTTCTCTAAAACACTGATTAAGAATATGAGACAATATTACGTCTTTATAAATGTACTTCTAAGTAGGTAAATATAACATTTCGTTCATTGACAAGAAAGTTATATATTTACGTTATTGTCTATGATGGCAACACATTAACGTTTTTATCAAACATCTACTTTTGTTTAAAATATTTATTAATAGTAAGTATGCTCGCGACACAATATAGTCCTTAGACAGAGCACATAAGAACACCTATGTATTTTAAAACTTCTCGAAAATATTCCTTGATAGCAAATATTAGGAACTCATTTATAAAATAGTAAATACAAGAAAAAGTATAGAGTAGATAAACGCGTAAAGAACACATAACTTAAAGATTAAACCTGACTAATAGAGACTAGCATACACTGATATGAAAAATACAAGTTCAATAAAATGCTTTAAAAAATGAGTACTCCAATTTACTGAGATAATATCACAGGGAGACTGTGACCCGCCGATTACTTTCCACACACAATTATTATACTCAACGTTCATTATACAAATTACAACTCGCTTAAAATTGAACCATTAAAATATTTTCCTACGTTAAAATACTTAGAAATGTTTACCAATACTTCAGTTGCTGTCGATAATTGCTTAGTTAAATATAATTTTATAACTACGGCTTTTTAATATAGAGTAGATACCTAATTGAGTTCACAACATTGACAGTCAAACCCCTTCCACAGGGGGGACAGAGATGGTCTACGACGACATAGGGTGGCATTGCGTGGTCAAGGTAAAAGCCGCACGTCAAAATGATTGCCAATACCAAAACGATCCTTATTATCTCATAGAAAAATTCATTCTTCTCCGTAATGACATTAACAGCGGAAACGAATTTTGACACGTGGAAGCGTGGCTTTTACCACAGAAGTTAAACCTTTATGTATATACACACCGTGTTCGTTTTCGTATTGGCAAATATTATGACGCCCGCGCCCCACGTACGTGCCTTATTACCGCGGCCGAGAGTGTTTCCACTTTGTCCCTTGTGACAACGGGGAGATATGTTAATAGTGAGAAATAAATTAACATACATAAGGTACTTAATTGAGACAGCATTAAATACTTCTGACTAGAACGTCGTTGGATACATTTCATTACCTACTTGCCTACAAGACACGAGTCTTGTTCTACCAATTAAGCTTAAAGTAAACGATAGCTCAAATAACAAGAGAAACATATTTACAAACATTATAACACATAAAATAGTTAATTAAAAATATAAAAGTATCTTATATGATTATTGATTGACACTTACTTGCGTAGGTACAATACTAGCATTTCTGTTATAATAACACTTTCTCTATAAATTAGAAATGATTTGATTTTATATACAGAATACAGTTACTGAACCACAGTGTATTTTTAAAATTACGTTTTCTAAATAATTATGTGTAGAGCGAAAACACTACTGCCGTTCTTAAATCTAAACGAAATATGAGCCATATTCGTGTGGCATGACGCCACGTCGCGGATAGAATGTGTGCGTGAGCGAATAGTTGAGCAAGTTGCTGATGTTGGAGGTGTAGATGTCGGCGAAGCGGAACAGCCGCCGCGAGAAGTAAGTAGGGTTGTGGTATGTGCGGAACACGCTACCGAATTGTGGATTGAACACAGCCTTTATTTCATTCCTGGAAGTGATATAACAACCCCTACAATGGAAGCATGAAAAGTAAACACAAGCGTTATTTACAGCCAATCGCGTCCAATAATGGACTTTGTTGATATATTGATATGGTATAGAATTTTAAAAATATGTTCATAATACAAAATCACAGTGACCTCATATTGAGGGGGAATGAGCTCGGTATAATGGCAATAGGCTCGCCCCCTATTACATTGGGACCAAAATATGTGTGTGGGCGCACTGCAGTGCACCTCTACCAATCCCTTCGGGGAATACAGGCTTAATGATGTATTATTTTATATTCTTACCTTAAGAAATCGCGCTCCGCCATCCACTCGCCGACCACCTCCAGTGCATCTGGTTCCTTATAGTCCTGGTGGTCCTCTATGAGCTGCGTGAGCATCTGCAGCCAATTGGCGTTCTCCTTGAACGACTGCGTGTTTAAGGTGTTGATTTCGTGCTAAAAATTTAATAAAATGTAACTTGTTGCTTGCCTTATAAAATGGGTCATAGTATTTAGATAGATCGGGTATATTGATGTTTATGGTACATGTAGTCTGATAATAATACAATCTTAATGGTACAATTTTTTTGTTTGGTAATAAGAAAGTTAAAGTCAAATCATTTAATTAAGTTCAAGGAAAACATCCTGTAGAGACCTGCACGTCTATAGAAATGCGTGTGACGTTCACCAAACCCCACTGGGCCAAAGTGGTGGATTGTAGCCTAAAAAAATCTTCGTAGTGGGGTAGTATGTGTCTGGTATAATGGCAATAGGCTCGCCCTCTATTAAATTGGGGACGAAACTACATCGGCGAAAAGTGGGTCTACTGCAGTGCACCTCTGTCTATCCGTACGGGGAATACAGTGGTGATGATGTATATCTAACCGTCAACTCGTTGATGATGGCGCCGGTCCGCCAGCCGTGCTCGAGGGTGACGTCGGCGAGGTCGCTGTACGGGTGGTCTCCGAAGTACAGCACCTGGTGGCCGCACCAGCCCGTCAGGTCCTGCAGCTGCTTCACTGTACCCTGACGACCGAACATAACACCATCATCAATACATTTACTATGCAATTCAAATGAGAATAGGATCGACTTTGCGCCATATTGTGACGTCATAGCTGTCAATTCTAACCAGTTAGGTAGGAAGCACGACAAGATAGTTTTTAAATAAAATTTATTTGCAAAGGTTGAGTGAAAAATGCACTCAATCGCACGACGAATCACATAAACAATGACAAAATGGCGACTGGCGTCCTTATATTCTTTTCTTTAATAATTTTGGCATTGCTTCTGAGCCTTTGCGACAAAAATGAAAATAAAAAAGGTTATGGTTTTAAAAAAACTAATTATGACTTTAAATAATGAAATATTATATTAAGACAATTTACTACTAATTTAACCTTTTTATTTAAATTTGATGTAAGACTATTATTATTGATATGCAAATAAGTTTCTTTTCAAACCATACTTTTCAAGCGGCATTTGACATTCCTATTCTTATTTGGATCGCATAGTACTACGATTAACTGTACTATTAACGATAAATTAAAATGGACACTGGAGCATCAAAAGTCTCACGTCATAATGTTTGCCAATACCAAAATGAACCCTGTGTCAATGTGTATAAAGATTGAATTTCTGTGGTAGTAGTCAGGCTACATATGCGTCAAAATTCGCACCCGCTGTCAGTGTCATTTCGTTGAAGATTTAACTTTTCTACGAGTCAATACAATAGCATTTCAACCATGGCAAAAAAATAAACGCGCGCGTCTAGACGCTTCAGTGTGTCGAGGGACTTAATGCGACGGGGTAAATATGAGCCGGCGTCTCGTTCATTCGTTTTATTATCACTGTCAGTCTCTTATACCGTTCTACAATTCTCTTTGCGAGCCGGACGCCGCCGCCGACACACAATGATTCTCCTTGCAGCCTACGCCACGATTATACAAAATACTGTTTTTATTTATTGCCTCAACTTCTCTCCTCCGGTGAAGCTGTAAAGGCCAACTCACGGCCAACAGCGTAGTAAATAAAAAAAAAGCCTCAACTTCTGAATACACAAGAAATACAGACCGTTTTTTCTTCAGCCTATGCCGTCCCACTTCTGGGCAAAGGCCTCCTTTTCTCTATTTCCTACCGGTTCCTATATAGTATGAGCCAGTCTCTCTTGTGCGACTCCAAATCCTATCACCATCTTTTTTTGGGCCAGCACCGCCCCTTTAACTTTCAACACAATATCTACATCAATTTAGCAATAGTAATTGTAGGGAATTACCTCATAATAAATGATGCCCTTATCCAATGAGCTGACTTTCTCCCATATGTGAGTGTTGGCGTTTTTGTCGAACACCCTGATCGGGCGGGACACTTCCGTGAAGAACTTGGGCTTGTTGGCGTTAACGATTACCACGTCGAACATCTCCCGCCAGTCGTGGCCCACTAGCATCTCCATGCCGGCGTTACTGGAAACCATAGAGACCAATAAGAGGCAGCCTTAATTTTTTATTATTATATATACACTTATATACACTATATACTTGAGCCGCATTGGACCAATGTGGTGGACAAATGGTCCGAACCCCCTTATCTAAAATCTTCACACATCTATGGCAAGTCAAATAATAGCCCAGGACCGAGATGTGTGGAGAAGGGAGGCTTTTGCCCAGGAGTGGGACGTAGAAAGGCTATAACATACTTAAGCTGTGCCCTGTGTTCGCAAAGGTTTAAAATTCATAGAGTATAGTGTTTATTTAGTCATTGAGTGTATCTAACAGTTAAAGAATATTCAGAACCAGCTAAATAATAATAAATAATCATCCTTGCACCTCTATTCTCCAAGAGGGTAGACAGAGGCGCATTAATCCCACTCTTGGGCACACTTCACCCTGGTGGAGTGTCTAATTTTTAGGGGGATCACCTGGTTCGATTCCCGCTAAAATTTGATACTTAAGTACCTATATCACGGAATATGTTTTGCCGTATCATTCTCTCACTTTCGCAAAATGCACTGGAGAAAAGAACAAAATTTACATCCAGGGGCTCCTCTTTTGTTATAAATGTTAGTCTTGGCGTGCCCATTGGATTTGGTGATATCCGCATCTACATCCCTGATGCGCATAGCGATTCCTACACTTTCTCTGAACATCCAGCATTTACAACACTTTCGATAATACAAAATGTTATTGCATATCCACAGATTCTTCTTTGATAACTAGTTATCAAAGTCGAGTTTACGAAACTTATCGTAATTATTTATCCAACACTATTTAGTTAAGTATTATTTGGTGTATCAAACTCACACAAAGTGATAAGGGCTGTTGGTGACAAGGAAGAGCTTCTTATCTTTCTCCTGAAGCATTTGGAAGTATCTTTTAAGGTCTGCATTGGGCCTTATGTATTCCTCGACATTTTGTGCAACAATCTTGTGCATTATAGGATGACAGCTTTGCACAGAATTCTGAAATTAAAAGGGAATAATAGAGCTATTACATGCTACAGACTATGTTTTACTAATATCAAGGGTAGAACGCAAGATGTGTAGGTTCAAGCCTCAGACCGACACCGATGGGAATTTTCAATATCCTTTGCACATTTAATTCTCAAAAATCTTTACTACTTGTTGAATGGCGAAGGCAAACGTAATGGGGAAACCGGCCCGTCTATAAAAAGGCGTACAAATTTAACCAAACCCTACTATGCCAGTGGTGGACTATAGCCCGAATCTTCCTGCAATTTAGGAGGAATGCGCGTGGGATAATAGCAATAGACTCACACCCCATATTGCGATAAAAAAACATCGGAAAAATATGGGTGTACCACATTATTTTACTATCTCACCTTAACATCTAGGAAGAGTATTTCCGGATGGTAATCAATGTGATTTCTTATGAAATACTCAGCAACATTACACAGTAAACCCATTTCAGGCACGGAGAACAGATCTGCTAGATGTACCATCTTGGCTCGGTTTGGCTGTAACAGAAACCATAATTACTTATACAAAATCAATCATCAATGGGTGTATTTTTTTATAATGTTCTACAATTCAGTATCTGCTCAATAAATTTCTAGCTGTTCCATTATTTATAGTCAATTAATACAGAATAGAGCATTTATTACAAACTTATATACATAATTGACTATACAAAGAGTATCCTACTGTATGGCTAAGTGCATGGCTTGGTTGAATTACATAAGTTATATTTATCCCATTGCTATAACAATAACGGACAAACAACTGATTTGTTGTGTTGCAAGTCTTATGTTAGCAAGTCATT
Source organism: Ptilodon capucinus (assembly GCA_914767695.1). Taxonomy (NCBI): domain Eukaryota; kingdom Metazoa; phylum Arthropoda; class Insecta; order Lepidoptera; family Notodontidae; genus Ptilodon; species Ptilodon capucinus. The sequence goes on from OU611808.1 coordinate 5,127,788, forward strand.
TCACCATTAAACTAGCAATATCTAACAACATACTGCACTAATACATATATGTCAACATAACACAAGGGGGAAACAAATGAATGATTGCTTACAAGTGCCAGTGATTACTGAACACCATCTAGCCTAGATCTATTTACATAAAATGAAACTTCCATTTTGTACTCTATTGCAAAGACTTTGAATACCAATTTGATTGTTCATAATGAACTGTTTCTTTAACAGTATGTATACTAGGTGTAGTTCAGAACATTAATGAAACATGAATGCAATAGCATCTTCAACAGGCTTCCCACATCTTATTATGAAGAATTTCATTATTGTTATTTTTGATTCCATTCCGTTAAAGATGTAAAAATTTAGTTCTTCTTCTTTATGTAAACAAAATATTTACCCTTTAGATGTAATTTTAATAAGAATAGGAATGCTAACCTTGTGTGCTCTCGTATCACCCTCCACATACGCTATTGGTATAATCCTGTTTCTGTAGATCTTTAGCACTTCCTCGGTAGAAACGGGCGTGAGACCTCGGTACACGGCGCCAAGTTGAATTTGCAGAAAAGAATCAAGCTTTAACAGCAAACCTTTTTCTATATCGTAATGCAGACCCCTCACCGCAAAATTCGGTTTATATTCTAACTGCAGTATTTCTGGTGGATACTGAAAACATACATTAATCTTTACAACTGTTTTACTAATACTCCAATAATGTAAACTTTTTTAAAATATTTACATAGTTATCTTGCGATTTTCATACATGCTTTTATATGAGGAACATAAAAAAAAAACCGTGTCGTGGGACACCAGGTAGGAACGAAGTTCCTTCGGCTAATGTAGAATCGACACAAATTGCAAAAAAAGATCGTACTTTATTTTGTTAATGAGAGGTTTATATTCGTTTATAGACTTGTGAAAGCAAAATAACATGAAATTTAAAAAAACAAAAAAGGTCCGTAACAACCCGGAGTTCTATGTATTTTAATAGTTCAACGACTGTCCCACAGATGGCAGTATACTCAATGTATTTAATATGTGTGTATTATTATTAGTATATAAAAAAAAACAAAAAAGGTCCATAACGACCCGGAGTTCTATGTATTTTAATAGTTCAACGACTGTCCCACAGATGGCAGTATACTCAATGTATTTAATATGTGTGTATTATTATTAGTATATGAAATAAAAACTATAGCAAAACCTAAAAAAAAAACAACAAAATATAAAAGTAATAAAATAAAAAAACATCGTAATTCAAATTATCAACTAAAGTCGTCTCATTTAACGGTTTGATTCCACGCACTTTTTCTTACGGTTTTACTATCACATTTTTTTCAGTTCGGTCGCGTAGCAAAATCCCTATCCTCTCCAAGCCTGACGTAAGGAACTTCGTTCCAAAAATTGTTAGAAATATTTACTTATTTGGCAGTATGTCAAATGAAGTCTTATTGCAGCTGATAATATTACTAACCTTATATTTTTCCAACAGGACATCTCTACCAAGATTGTACAATAAATGTTCCATTGTAGGTTTGTAGTGGGCCAATGTGTAATCATAATCAAATCCATACACTTTAACTTCAGACAGATCAAGTTCGTTGCATGCAAATACACCCCTAGGATTCACATCTTGAGGTAATTTTTTAGCTATAACAAAATAATTATTTTAATCCAGATAAGCTTTAATTGAACTAATTTTAAAGTAATAAATGTATGAAATAAACAACGAAATAAGTACTTACATTTAAATTTTAACTTCGTGCGGCAATATGCCTCTTTTAATAACTCTCGCGTAGAAAAGCATCTCATACGTACATTGTCGGGATATTTTTTAGGCTTACTAGGTATTAAACTGCACGTTAAATTCTTCAAACTACTAGTAAATCTACTGTGCAGACTTAACATTTTCGTAGAAATACGAAACTAATTATCACATGAAATGAAGATAACTAAGATACAAGTTGCTAGAAGACACTAATTAGTACAAACACATTATTTGTCAAAATAATTGAATATTGTTTTTCATAAACTAACCCACAATCGTTGCATAATTCGTATTAGATTTTAATAAAATCGCAAAATACGTTCAATTATACCATCACCACCGTCCACTGTTGTCTACTAGAGATGAGTGGTATTCACGGATTGCTATTAATAGAGTGATATTAACCGGAACATATTTGAAGTTTGAAGATTTGGTATTTTAATAGACTAGCTGGCACGTATTCCAATGTTGACAAATAAATTAAACTTGGTCTACCTAGCATGAAGATTCATCCAACTTTAAGGTATTTCGCGACAGATATTCAAATTTTGACAATAAAAAGTTTACGGTTTAGTTACATTTTATAGGTGCACCTAAATATTTACGCAGCACAACATCTCTATTGTTTCTGGAAGTCTATGGTTCGATCATTCTTTTTTATTTCTCTTGGCATTACGTTTATATATATGCCAGTGCCAAGTAAATTTACCAAGTCAAGTTCGTAGCTAAGATCTTGAAATTTAGTTTTCCAAAAGTCTATTTAATAAATCTATGATTTATATGTGCATAAAGTAATGACGACGAGTTACGACACATCCTAAAAAAATAAACATTGCGAATCCCTTAGTAAAGCGGTGTAGGTCTAAACTCGATGGGTGTTCTTGATGGAAGCCTTAAAATCGAGTTACAAGATAATAAATTGTAATAGACAAACAGTCACACAGCACTGCCACTGCACGAAATTTGAAATCTTAGTGGTTCTTATTTTTTTACGTAAATCGGAAAATTATAGCAGGTACTTCAGCTGTTCGCAACAACAATAGATAGTGCGATTCAAATAAGAAATGAATGTCAATAACTTCTATCTGTCAAATGTCACTTGAAAAGTATGGTTCGCTAAAAACTTGTTTGCATATCAATAATTCTTTTTTTTTTACGAAATGAGTGAAATGTAATGGAATAAGATGAGGAATGGCTTCACCTGCGACTAGCGCGGGTATTTCGCCAATGTCAAGTAATTAATAGCAAGGACAAATTCAATAAATACATATTAAAAATAAAAATGGATAATGACAGTGATAAAGATGGCGGATGAATCCAATTTACTATCTGTCAAATGTCACTTGAAAAGTATGATCTTGATCCGCAAAAAACTTGTTTGCATATCAATAATAATAGTTTTACATCAAATTGAAATAAAATGGTTACATTAGTAGTAAATTGTCTTAGTATAATATTTAATTAATTAAAGTCATAATTCGTTTTCGTTTGTCACAATATGGCGCAGAGTCTATTATCATTTGAATCGCATAGTACAAATAATAGTAGGTACCTACCTACTTTTGAATATAAAGGCTTAGAAATGAACACTTTGAATAATGTAAAAAATATATATTTATGAATCTACTAACATTATAGGCTTACATAATGCATAAGAACCTTCTTAATATATACAATAATGTTGAATATAATCATCTACCGATTATAATGCGTTGAACGATGGATATGCACTTCCAATATAATTCTTGCTTCGATAACGGAACGTGTGTGTAGTTATTTCAACGTCTTTATTTCCAAGTTTGAGCTTACATTCGTCGTCGGCTCGAGTCACAAAACAGAGAGTATACAGTGCTACCTCAAGTTCCGGTGATGTTCCAACGAATAAAGTATTCACAGGTTTGTCCAGTCCTTGCTGATTAAAATGCATTTTTATAACAACTCCTTTCTGTAAGCAGATAAACAAATTACATAATGCTTTTTTTATTATATATATGGACTACGCTGTTGGCCGTGAGGTGGCCTTTACAGCTTTACATAATGCTTTAAATAAAAGATGTTTCAAAAGGTTGAAATGCTGATGTATAAGAGGACATTTAACGGATACCAGGAAACGGAAGGTTTCCGTCAAATGTGAAATACCGCCCTTGTTTTACGAAATGTATTAAAATATTTCTTGATAGTTGATACTTACCTGGGTTAGCAAGTACTTAAATAGTTATTAGTTTACTTACCATATTCTCACACATAGCCATTATGAAAGTAAGTAAATAGGTTCCTAAGTAGTACCTACGGGCTACGTCTAATTAATATAACAACTTACGTCGTTTAATTCAAGGTATTTCATATAACCCAAATAGTTAATTCGATTTGCTGCTTCTTCCTTTGCGAAGTAGATCCAATTGTGTAAACCTATTAACAAAATAAAAAAGATAGTACCGACATTTGCGTTAGTTTTTATGTAAGTGCGTAAGTAGGTACATCACTACCAGCGTGGCCAGTTTTTTTTTTGTTCAGTTGGGATTTTGGAAATTTTGAGTGAAAACAGCGGGATTCTTTCGTCGAAAGCGGGACATAGTAAAAAAACGTGTGTAGTCAGAAGTTGTCAAATATTTATCTTTTTATTTGAATTAATATTACGTTTACCTGAAAATAGATAACAAAAATAGCCATAGAAAATGTATTTCAATAAAAATATAATATTTTAAAATCAGATTTACTCTATCGTTTGTATTTCGTGAAGCGATGTTTTCCTAGTTTGACTGCACACTGCGTGCATGATCGAGTTATCTCCGAAGAGCGGGACCGAGCCCACTGAGCCTGTCCCGCGCGGGACATTTAATATAATATATTAATATACTCTTTGTATCGACCTATAGAGAGAGAACCTCACACATATACTCTTTGACGTCACATCTTAACTATGAGTTACAGTACTGAATTTATAGTTAGTGTGTCTATACAAAGTGTATAGATAATTTTGTACCTACCTCCTCTATTACGACCATAAAAATGACTTGGGTATTATGTTTACTTACCACTTACTTCCCCACGTTTATTAATTTCGGACACAAAAATATGTTCGAATCCAGAACTGCCAACTTTTCCTTTACCTCGTGAATACAGACCAAACCATAGCTGTTTCACGAAATCTCTTTGCTGCCGAGGATCAGGGGTAACATATCCTACAAAAGAAAACAAAAGTAATCAGGTAACTGCCATATCATACGTAAGTATTAAAGTACTTATTAATTACCTTTATTTTTTAAAAATGTCATTAAATGACGTATAACTGGCGTAGACATGATTTCATCCATGAAAGCATTTTCTTCGGTTCGTTCCTATAATTGAAAAAAAAACAGTTAATACCCTAAACTACAAAAAAAACAGTAACTGAATAGGTAAGTAGATAGTTAGGTACCTGGGGTGTAACATGCTCATTAACCATAGCATCTCGTACGTAGTTGTCTAATAATGGAACGAATTTTTGTATTGTCGGAATATTCCAGAGCTCGGGTGAAGCGGTAATAAATCTGTAACGACACCAGCAAACAATCCACCAATCACGATTATGGTTTAGGTAGGTAGCTACTTTACTTTATATATAAGTAAAGTGTTGTACTACAAGGATAAAAATGATTAAGGCCACTAATCTAGTTACCTAAATAATTTATAAAAAATATACATCATCACGTCTATATTTCCCGAAGGGGTACGCAGAGGTGCCCACGCCGCCCATGTATTTTGGTCCCAATTTAATAGAGAGCGTGCCTAGTGCCATTATACCGGACACATTAACCTCAATACCAGGGAGATTTGAGCCATAGTCCACCACGCTGGCCTAGTGCGGGTTGGTGACCTTCACATACCTTTCTATAGACGTGCAGGTTTCCTCACGATGTTCTCCTTCACCGTTCAATAAGTGGTAATCTTAAAAGTGATATTCGCATATGAAAATAATCTAGGAGGTGAACTTGCACCTGGGATTTGAACTTGCACCATTCAAGGCGGGCGTTTTTGCCTACGAGGCTACCACTGCTTTTAAAATTGCACAATTTAATAGATAATTTATGTACTCACGGTCCAGGAGCTTTATCTTCTTTCGAATGGGAGGTAGTCTTTTCCTGATAATTAATTGTAATGTATCTAGCAGCATTATTGCTATCCTTTCTTAACAATTCTTCACTAAGTATTTGCAATTCAGCGTCACTTGGTTTATTTCCGTTGGCATTTCCTTGATTGTTGTTAACTATAGAACTTGGTAAAATTGGAGACACCGGTCGAGATGCGGTCGTGCTGTGCGGAGGTCTTGAAGATGGTTTAGGAGTAGTGACCTGATTGCTAGGCTTATTTGAGCCCGATACTATAGAACTAAAGCTAATTGGTTTTGTGGTATAGGTTGTTGAAGTTGGCTGAGGATGTTGTGTGAATTTAGTTGTAGAACTGGGTCCGTTTGTATGACCTTGTAACATCGTACTGTAACTAGGCTTGCCGTTAGGAGCCATATGGTCTTTATTTTTATTATCATAGAAGTTAATCAAATCTTTAACTGCACCCGTAGACCCTTGGTTATTTTGTGGTTTAGGTGTTGTGAACTGAGGAGCCACGTAGTCTCTAATTTTTGATGGATTGTTATTTGGTTGAGTTGGTTTTAGTGCTGGAAACTGAGAAGCTGCAAAGTTGCCTATGCTTGCTGTAGATTGTTTATTATTCTGTTGAACTGGTTTCAATGTTGGAAATTGAGGAGCTACATAATCCCTTTTTCCATTTGACGACTGGGTATTACGTTGTGGTCCAGAAGTTGGTGCTACAGTTTGTGACGTGGATGATGGGGGCCTTAATAGTGGAAATTGAGCAACGTAATCACGTTTGTCTGCATTTTGATTATTAACATGTGATTGAGGCAAATTTGAATTAGGTCCTTGTGTTACTGTATTGCCCTTTTGGTTTCCGTTTTGGTTAATTCCTCCTTCGTGCAACAAGAAATCAGTGTTTTTATTATACTTTTGTTGTTGTTTATTATATTCTAAAGCTGAAACCAAAATCAATGATTATTTCATATCTTCTAATCTTTTAATAGCTGAAAATAATTCTTATTGACGGATCTTGAGGTCTTTAGTGGTTATTACACTTCACTGAATTTAGTCGTCTTAATTCAGTCATTACTGAATTAAAACGACTAAATTCAGTGAAGTGTAAAGCACTTATTACCTAAATCAATATTATGGCTTCCATGCTACTGATGACAAGACAGCTACTACAAAACCAGGTATCAAAAGCACTCTTATATGATCAATTTTCCGTTACATGATTACATCCAAAAGCACGCTAACGTTATTATTGTTAAGCAGCAAGCTGTCTTCAAAAGTTATCAAATACTTGCGTAATGAAGAAATGTTTTTCAAAATTCGCGCTAAAGCAGTCAACGGTGCTTAATAGGTACCTACGGAACTACACATCCATTGCTTTCACTAAGTCATGTTTTATAAATAAGTCAACAAATGGTACTTAAGTAACGACTTATATGAAAATATTTCTTTCTGGTTTAAGAAGAAAATAGTAAAATTTTCTTGTTATAGTTGTTTTTAAAGCTAGGTTTTCATTACCGTATAAAATGTTTAAGGTCATGAAGTTATAAATTTCTAGTAGAGTCAAAATCTTTTTTTGCATCATGTATTGTATTTCTTAAACTTTAATATCACTTACCATGACTAGATTTGGTTAACAGTAATATCTTAACTATAATTATTGCTGAGATATGCATGGTGCAGTTGATCTATACACTAATAACCAACGAAATACGAAATAATTGAACTGACACGACTAAGAAAACTGTACCATCTCGAAGCACCGTTTGGCTACTGGCTCATTCATTCGTGATTCAACCAAGTAAATATCTACTACGTAGGAGGTAAGTGTGAGATCTATGATCTAGATACTCTATTAGCTATTCATAACGCATTTTTATTTTAATGCTATGTTTAATTAGGTACTCTCGGTATCCGAGCTCTATTTTCTTATTAAAATTTATACTAAAATGTTACACATCCTGAGAATCTCAGATCACGTGTTCAGTAAACCGCGCTTACAGTTATAACAGAACTCAGACGTACACAAGAACATCAAGGCAGATAAGTTAGTAGATAACTATGTAGGCGAATAATAAAATCCGTATGTATAAGTAGGTACCTAATTATTATGGTGATAACACTGATAACCCCTATATTATCTTACTGCTCTGCATACTATTTACTTCATAAGAGTCACACCGCCATAAACACTTGATTTGGATACACTTTTAAAATGAAGAAAACCCTGCATTTAGCAGAATTATTGTCATATTTTATTTGTTATTTATTAACGTTTGCTAAGTTTTACTTTAGTTTGTATAACTCACAAACAGGTATGTAACTTTCTAGTTATAACATTTAGACTTCCGAAATAGGCTTTCACACTATATCTTAAGTTACCCAATGGACTGAGGGCGATTCCAGTTAGTCAGGGCAAATTTCAACAAAATTCCGCAACCGAGCCATAGATTTCTTTAGTAATTGCAGTGAGCCGATTGGCATATTACTATACTCTTGACGAGTGCCCTACGCCCACTAGACCAAGCCGTCGTCGTCTACTCTACTATAATTATATTATTGTCATTACTAGCAAAAACCTATATTCCTTCTTAGTAAACTAACATTTTGATAAGTAATACTGACCTACTTTAAAACATCAGTGCCAACATAGTTAAATTAAGTATCTACACTATAAGGATGATCCCTAATCTCATAAAGTTTGTCAAGAAGTATAAAACCAAAAATCTTGGTATGTCATATTTCATAGACAATCAAGAAGGGTTCTTCGATTTGTTCATTCGTTCTTTGAATGCGTAATGCATATTCGTTCAAATCTTCTACCCCGTCAAAATCAAATTTGAAAGCACTAAGAGGAAGGCAAGAAAAAATTGTGGTGTTTTATTTTATTGTTAAATAATGAAAAGTGAATTAAAACCTGTCGAAAATGTTATTCACATCAGTGCTTGGATATTAGCTTGTTGTTATTCTTTACAAAAATTAATAAACGCACAGAGTGGTACTTAAAATTATTTCAAAATGTTGAATTTTATTTGTGTAAATAAGTACATTGATTCTTGTTCTAATGTGGATAATAATGTTTATTTTCAGAAATTATAGAGAAAGACCCTGACTTGCTATATTTTTTGAGAGATTTAAATCCTGGCTGGAGCGTCATATCTAGGCTAAAAGATGATTCAGATATTGAATGGAGTAGCTGGAAATATTTCATACATACCTCATGGTTTTATATGTTACTACAATTTATTGTATCAGAAACAATACGGAGAAATAGTACACAGTTACTGAAATACTGGTATATTATATCCAGCATTATTTTTATTGTCCTGTACATGGGAGCAAAACAATTATTAGTTATTCTTATGCAACCTGTGATATTTGCTGTAATTCTATATTTTGGAGGAAAGAAAATTAGTATATGGCTGACGAGTATTGCACTATTAGGTACTTACAACTCCCTCAAGTATAAGTACTTTTTTTGGCAGTTCTTGGATAGTGAACAAGATGAACAAGTGTTTTTATTATTATTTGCCATTGCATGGGTTGAACTGAGATGTATCAGTTATTGTCTTGATTATGTTGACAAAAAAGATGAATTTATCAAAACAAAAGGTGACAGTCACAAACAATTGTTAACATTTGATAATATTATCAGCTTGTTCAGCTACGTTTTGTATCTACCTTTATTATATGTGGGACCAATTATGCTATATGAAGAATTTGAAAAGAGTTTCAGCATGAAATGTGGGAAGCTCTCAACTCGACTGAAGAGGTTCGCTCTGGATATGTTCCTGTTTCAGTTGTATTCATTTTTATTGGACTTATCATTTCACTATATTTACTTCTTTGCAATGCAAAGTAATGTTGAGGTGAGAATTATTGTATCTACATGTTAAATGTTCCATTTAAGTACTGGCTTTATTGTTGTTAACTCCTGAAATACCTACCTGAAATGGTGTGGCCATATTGACATTGAATCTTTCCAAGCTGAGCTGTTATTAAATATTTGTAGAAGTAAATAACTAATATTTTGTTTCTAATGGGTACCTCTTAAATTCCAGGCTATTAAAAGACTACCGACACTGGCAATCTGTGGAGGAGGCCTTTGGATGGGCTTAGAATTCCATGTTAAATATGTCATATCATATGGTACCACCGCTGCATATGCCCGACTTGATAACTTTGATCCGCCGCCAACACCACGATGCATAGCCAGGATACATGTCTACTCCCAGATGTGGAGATACTTTGATGTTGGTCTTTATAGATTTTTGATAAAGTAAGTATAATTAAATTTTACATGCTTATGCAAGCAAATTTATTTTACTTTTTTCAAAGATATACTCTTTGCTCCTTAGATTGACTTAGATTGAATGTCTAAGAAAAGCTACGGAACCACGCGAATTAATTCGCGCTCGTCATTGATGATGTTTCAATGAAAAGTATTATTTTTCCATTCATAAGTCAATAGGTACCGCTTGGAAAAATATGCTCATCTGCACGTTGACATATCTGTTTGTTAAAGCCTTTATGATGACTAGGTACCTACATATAATAAGTATATTTAATTATTATTTTATTTCCAGGTACATATACAAACCTTTTTGTAACTTATTATCAAGTTATGTAAGTCTATCGGCTATGACTCATAAATTGGTTTCATCTCTTGGAACATTCATATTTATATTTATGTGGCATGGAACTCAGTGGAACATATTTGTGTGGTCTGTTTTAAATTACATAGGTATTATTATCGAATACGCTGGCAAATCCGTTGGACACAGTGCTAATTACAAATGGTTCAAAGAAAATGTGTTAAGAACTGATGCTATGGAAGTCAGATTTGTTGCGTTCTTGTGTGCGCCGTTATTGGGTTTATCAGCTATTTCTAATTTCTATTTATTTGCCGGAAGTGAGGTGGGTAATATATACTTTGGTCTTCTACATTGGCCGTCAATGTATAATTTATCTATAGTTTACATATCTTTGTACTGTAGTTGTCAAGTTGCAATTGCTCTGCAAGATGTGCCATCTAGAACTGACATAAAGAGATCTGATGAAAAGAAAGTTGAGTAATGTACCTATGTATTAACTTATTTATCATAGGGTATATTGAAATTAGACTGATTTTACTTTAAATAATTTATTACCTGTGTACCTCTTACCTTGTACAGAAGCCTATTCTGCTCTATTATATTTTGATGTTGGTAGGTATTATTTTCTATGCAAGCCTATTTAAAAGCGCATTAATAGAAATGCGTGGGACTGTTATCCTTTTAGAAGCTAATGCAATGTCACAGACTGACTTAATGCTATTAGCAGATCAACTGCCGAGCTTAATTTCAAGCATAAATAAATAAATTCATAAATAAATAAGAGCGGATGTTGCTATTGTTCAATGTTGCAACCGTCATGGCTATTGTTTCACAGTACTATATAGCGTGTACATAGTAAAAAAATACGGTTAGCAGAGCTGCGTTTGCCATGTTTTTAACATGTATATTTTTTACTGAAACGAATTATAGTTGTTTTGCATTTATTGTAAAACTGTGTTTAGGTATCACATTGCTATCAATTGGTACGTGTTAGAGGCTTTTAGTAATAAATATGAATGTGTATGCATTGCTTCGATTAAATCGCTAGGGTCGCCTGCCACGCCCGCCGCTCTGTGTATTTGTATCATTTCTTGTTTAGTAAATACATCTTTGCCTAGTTGATGGGCGCGTCTCGTTAACGCATCCAGAAACTTTTTCAGCTGGAAACAAAAAATAATCATAAGCAATCTCAGTTATATGAGTGTAATATTGCCTTTTATTGTGATAAAGAATACCTACATCAAAGATATTCCTCCATTTTTTTTGTACGATAGTGTATTGCCACTATTAACGGTTCATAACTATAAATTTGTTGGACTATCTTTGGGATATCAAAAAAGAATAAATGTATTATTGTATGACTTATGAAATAGTGCTAATGTAATTTTTTTTAGAAATTAGAATATACTTTTTATTTATATTAAGTACTCATTTAATTTTATACTTGCTTTTGTTGTGCAATGAATTTAGAAATGCAGAGTTACAACTATTCCTATTTAAATTCTGAATAAATTATATATTATAAAGCACGAACCTTGTTTCTGGAGCTTACGCCCGATCCATTGATTGACCTAGACAGCTGTATATTGCCAAACTCATCACTGAATGTGTCTATGAGGCTATGCTTCATGAGGCTTATGACTTCATTAGCATCCTGGACAGTAGCTTCTTCCCTTAAATCGACTCGAGCTCGAGCCTAAGAAAACGAAAATAACAATGTATCGAACATTCCGGCAATATTTATTTATTAACTAGCAGTTTAGGCCACGTAATACTTCAGCTTATGAAACTCCGAGCGCTCATTGTAAATAAGTGAAAGAATATTCAGGATCGGATGTTTTATAAAACAAGTATGATTAGCTCATACTTCTTTCTTAAAAGCACATAGTGTATTCTTCATCCTTTCGAGTCAATGGTCTACACCAGGGGTTCCTAAACTTTAAAGATTATGGAACATTTGATTAAAATACCTTTTATTTTATGGAACCCCATATCAAATTATTACAAATCAACACTGAAATTTATATAAAAACATTTTTATGTGGTATTATTACCGTGGTATTATTTAATAGCTAATAATAAATAATTTTGACGGAACCCTGATGACTATTCTACGGAATCCAGTTTGGGAATCCCTGGTCTACACCATAGTGTAATAAACTACTTAGAATTTAACACACACAAAAATGTGCCAGACGGAATGGCGCTAAACAATAAGTGAGGTAACCATAGTAAGACGGCTCGCTTATACTTATTCATCTATCTCGCACACACTTGTATAAAAGCATCACCGCATTGTTTGGCATGTCTCATGCACTAATAGATCGATACATTGCTTCACATTCGACGTGAATCATCCTTTTATACGGCCATGTATCTAATAATCCGGTATTTGATGCCGTCAATTTATACTTAGCTCCACGGTCATTTTAGTTCGAATGTATATGAAGTTAAAGTACCTGTGTTAACCGTATGCAGGCTTCGAGCTGTCGCGTTGTGATAGGCGTACCGTCATGAGTGCCGTCCTGATGGTTGTGTCGCAGTTCCAAGTAAAAGTTCTGCAGAGTGCTAGCTGCCTCTGAACTAAGTTTCGGGTGTACGTATCGTCTAGCATACGCGATGTACTTCCTTAGTAGCACCAGCGGCAGGTGGGCAATCACCTCTCCAGGCTTCAGTTGCAGTCTTTGTCTGGGAAAGGTTTACGGTAGATTTTTTTATTCCTTTTATGGTAGAACCCGTAGAACGCCTAAAAAAGACCCTGATGCCCACTCACAGACGCTCACTCAGGAGACGCTTAGCTTTAACGTGATGCAGTGTATAAATATTTAGGCACAACGTTTATGCGTATTTTAATGTTGTCTTAACGCACATTTGCAATCAATATTTAAAAAGGTTAAATCTGCATATTTTGATTCCTCTAGTGGCACTACAGGGATTTTGGGATTTTATATGCAATTTAAAAAAATATATTATTTGCTTTAAAACTGTGAAGGAAATCTGGGACAGCTTAACAGAGAATCCCCGTCGAACTTAAAAAGAGTGTGCCCAAAATAATGACAATGGGTTCGACTTCTATTACATAAGGATCAAATTTATTGACGCATGGTGCGCTAGTATATTTCTGCCTACATCTTCGAGGAAATAGAGGCATGAGGACGGGGATCATGTATGTTTTATCTAGAAATTCCCATTTCCCAAATAAAGTCGTTATAGGCCTGTGTATCTTTAATTACATAATTTAGCATGTAATTTGCAATGGTGCCTGCAAGCATGTTGTATTATTGTTCGATAATGTGAAATTAATGAATTTGTACAATTTAATTACCTTAACGAAATCTCGTTATCGCTTTGACTTGTATTGATTCTAGCGTTGAAATTGCTAGTTTTAGCTGCAGTCTTGCCTTTTTGGCCGGCGTGTAGAGCTAATACGTGTTCCGATAACATTGCATCCATTTTCTAAAATGAGATATATATCCATTAAATTTGGAACTCCGATAAATAATTTACCACACACTCATAATAAAGTATTATAACTTGATAATAACAAACACCTTTTATTATTCTCCTTAATTATAACAGTATTTATAAATGTGCAAAAGAACTCACCTCATCCGGTTCATCCAAAAGTATGAAGACTAAATCAAATCTTGAGAGAAGTGCGGAGTTCAGTTTCAAATTTTCAGCAACAGTTTTGGCTCTGCAGGAAGAATTTATGATTATATAACTAAAAAATTGTGAGACTTAAACAAATCAAAGCAATAAAGTACAAATTGCTTCCAATGGGAACCCAATCAAAGCCGAAGTATTAAAAGTTGCAATCTATTTTAAGTGGCATAAAAACGTTAAAATTGTATACAGCAAGGATTTGTATTTTTGTATGTAACAAATAAACTACTGGACCGTTTTCAAAAATTCTTGTGCCGTTAGAAAGCTACATTATCACTGAGTAACATACTTTACTATGGGTTATATTTTATTATCCCAAAATGTTTAAAACAAAATGTCCACCCATGCGGAGCCGGCCGCTAGTTGGGTTACAACCATTAAGTGATGATTAGTTTTATATTCAATATGTATAAATAAATAATGTACCTTACCACATAGAGTTGTAATTATCATTGACGTAAGTGTTGTATTATACCTACCTATTATAGTTACCGGCGGCGGGATTGGCGGCGGCTATGACAGTGGCGCGGGCAGCGAGACTGCACACCACGCCGCCCTTGGCCACGCTCACCCGACGCTGCTCCATAGCTTCCAATAAACTGCTGTGATGACTCGTCATCTGGAATACAAACACTACATTGACCCACATACAAAATAGGTATATTACTGGAGAGATACACGTAAGGAAGTCTATGAGAGGAACGAAGTCTTTTTAAGCATGTGTTCCGATTTTTGGATGTTTGTTATCTACTGTAAACGAAGTGGGCGGTGTCGTCACACCTGTAGGCTTAGCATGACCGCGTAGACATAAGTTTTATCTCTTTCAACTATCAGATTTGCCGAGAAAAAGACGTCACTTCGAGCTTTTTGTACTGGACATGGCTCGTTGTGGCGTCTTTTTCTCGGCAAATCTGACAGTTGAAAGAGATTACTTCTCCCGGGCAGATTGGGACGTCAAAACGCGCTTTGGCAAATACCAAAACGCATTGCATTGACTAATAGATGGTCAGTTTTGGAACGTAGTTCCTTATCGCGCGTTGCGAAAGGGGGCTAGACGGAAAAAATTAAGACTAAATTTTGTACCGACACTTTTACATATGTGTGTGTGATTTTTATTGTATACATTTATGTATACGATTTCGATGAATGTGTGTGTGTGTATGTATATGTACCATTTTATTTCAAAAGGAACTTCGTTCCATCCGGGTGTCCGACACCAATCAAGTTTTTTTTTCTTCTCCGGTAAAGCTGTTAAGGTCACCTAACGGCCAACAGCATAGTCCATTCAAAAAAAAAAAGTTTTTTTTTGCTCATATGAGGTAGTTTCCATCTATGATGTCGGGAGTTTATCGACTTGATTAGCCGCGAAAAATAATAGTGACTAAGTATTTATTATTATTTGAATATGGCATAACTAGTAGTTACCTTGTCGAGTTCGTCAATGCAGCAGACGCCCTTGTCGGCCAGCACGAGCGCGCCGGCCTCGAGCGCGAAGTCGCCGCCCGCCTCGCGGCCCAGCGCCACCGTCAGCCCGCCGGCGGACGCGGACGCACCGCACACGTAAACACCTACAACAACGGGACCATTGAACCTATTAGATAATCAGTACCGTCCGAAGGTTTTACACACATAAATCTTCACTGAACTATTATGTTGGACAATGTAACTTCGCTGACCCTTTCTTTCGATGAAATTCATGCGGGGTCCTACATAGTTTTTCTCCGAGACTCGTCACACAAATACCCGCGGTTGCAGCCAATCGTCTTCAGCGGCGGCCTTAGGGGGTGGCTAACAGGGCAATCGCCCGGGGCCTCGCTCTTGCAGGGGCCTCGCGTCAAGCAAATTAAAAAAAAATATTGATTTTTTAAACTATATTTTTTAAAATTTAAAACTTTTGATTTTGATTTTTAATTATTATTTATTAAGGTTATAACATAACGGTAAATTAAAATAAAGTTAGTTAACTAACTAATTAAAATCATAAAATTTTGTAGTACTTGAATATCGCGTCTCGAAACATTGAAGATAGGTTTTTAGGGTTCCGTACCCAAAGGGTAAAATGGGAACCCTATTACTGAGACTTCGCTGTCCGTCCGTCCGTCTGTCACCAGGCTGTATCTCATGAACCGTGATAGTTAGAGTTGAAATTTTCACAGATGATGTATTTCTGTTGCCGCTATAACAACAAATACTAAAAAATAGAATAAAATAATTATTTAAGGGGGCTCCCATACAACAAACGTTTTTTGCCGTTTTTATAGATAATGGTACGGAACCCTTCGTGCGCGAGTCCGACTCGCACTTGGCCAGTTTTTTAAACGCATAGCACTCGGGGCTAGTCTGTGACTCGGGAGTCGGGACATAATGTTCTGCTCGTCTATTGTTCGTGGAATCCCCGTCGCTAGAGGAATTTCGTTCGTCAACTTTTGTCACCTTGGAATTATTTTGCTTGCAGTATGAGTTACAAAATCGTTGCTGTACCGTATATATCTTTCAATTACATTTAATACTAGCTGTGACCGCGACTTCGTCCGCGTGGACTTTAGGGTGATGACCCGGTAATAATGGTTTTATGTTCATTTCATCCCGCGAAACCCTAATGCTTTTTCTAAAATAAAAGTAGCCTAAGTTACGCCTTGGAACATCAGCTATCTGCCAGTAAAAGACCCGTCGAAATCTGTTCATCCGTTTGGAAGTTTACCCGGTACAAAAAGACAAAATTTAAAAAAATTGCATTTTCGTAATATAGTCCAGTCAAATTAGCCCGAAAAATAGGGGTACCCTTGCATTAATTCCCAAGAAGTTGAAAATTTACAGGAATGTTAGGGATACCATTATAACGAAATTGTGAAAAGTCCCCATCGATCCCATGTATCTTACGGAAAAAATAATGAATCTCATAATGAATCTTACGGAAAAAAGTGTAGGGACATTTTTTGTAGATAATTGCATGATCTACAATTTTTGCTTGATCAATTTTATCATAAAACTAAACGTTTTGCAAAAAAAACCAAGAAACTCATTTTTGCGAACTTGGACCATGAATAAAAAAATTGCACACATGGGATCGATGGGGACTTCACAATTTCATCATAATGGTATCCCTAACGTTCATGTAAATTTTCAGCTTCTTGGGAATTTATGCAAGGGTGAATGTCTATTTTACCGGACTAATAGGTATCGTGTATGCTTTTTCATATGCATTTGTTAAAATAATGTTATTTTGATTTTACAATCAGACACTTCAATTTTATTTAGGTATATCCAATGATATTCTAATAGTTACAGCTATGTTATACACGCACTAAACCACCGAAATGCGGATTGGTTGACAGATGAATGTTCAGCGCACAGATCACTACTATACTAGTTCAGCGGATGGAACATTCATCTGTCAACCAATCCGCATGTTGTTTTTTTTTATGAGATAGGGAGACAAACGAACAGACGTTTCACGTGATGGTAAGTGATCAACGCCGTCCATGGACACCTGCAACACCAGGGGCATCGCAAGTGGTATCCGCTCGCTCGCCACGAGGGACAAAGGACAAAGGGCCTCGCAAAGACCTGCCGCCCGGAGCCTCACAATGGGTAAGACCACCGCTACTCGTCTTATTCTTTTCGTTTAAGTATTATGCGTGTGTTAATCTACATATGTCTTCAATGTTGAGCTGGTTAATGTTATAATGGTATTCGGTGTGTGGTGACATGCCTCTGGGCGCTGCGTGCGCGGCGGCCTGCAGCAGCTGCGACTTGCCGAGGCCGGGGTCGCCCAGCACCAGCACGTGCGGGCTGGCTGGTTAGTGTTATGATGGTGACATGCCTCTGGGCGCTGCGTGCGCGGCGGCCTGCAGCAGCTGCGACTTGCCGAGGCCGGGGTCGCCCAGCACCAGCACGTGCGGGCTGGCTGGTTAGTGTTATGATGGTGACATGCCTCTGGGCGCTGCGTGCGCGGCGGCCTCCAGCAGCTGCGACTTGCCGAGGCCGGGGTCGCCCAGCACCAGCACGTGCGGGCTGGCTGGTTAGTGTTATGATGGTGACATGCCTCTGGGCGCTGCGTGCGCGGCGGCCTGCAGCAGCTGCGACTTGCCGAGGCCGGGGTCGCCCAGCACCAGCACGTGCGGGCTGGCTGGTTAGTGTTATGATGGTGACATGCCTCTGGGCGCTGCGTGCGCGGCGGCCTGCAGCAGCTGCGACTTGCCGAGGCCGGGGTCGCCCAGCACCAGCACGTGCGGGCTGGCTGGTTAGTGTTATGATGGTGACATGCCTCTGGGCGCTGCGTGCGCGGCGGCCTGCAGCAGCTGCGACTTGCCGAGGCCGGGGTCGCCCAGCACCAGCACGTGCGGGCTGGCTGGTTAGTGTTATGATGGTGACATGCCTCTGGGCGCTGCGTGCGCGGCGGCCTGCAGCAGCTGCGACTTGCCGAGGCCGGGGTCGCCCAGCACCAGCACGTGCGGGCTGGCTGGTTAGTGTTATGATGGTGACATGCCTCTGGGCGCTGCGTGCGCGGCGGCCTGCAGCAGCTGCGACTTGCCGAGGCCGGGGTCGCCCAGCACCAGCACGTGCGGGCTGGCTGGTTAGTGTTATGATGGTGACATGCCTCTGGGCGCTGCGTGCGCGGCGGCCTGCAGCAGCTGCGACTTGCCGAGGCCGGGGTCGCCCAGCACCAGCACGTGCGGGCTGGCTGGTTAGTGTTATGATGGTGACATGCCTCTGGGCGCTGCGTGCGCGGCGGCCTGCAGCAGCTGCGACTTGCCGAGGCCGGGGTCGCCCAGCACCAGCACGTGCGGGCTGGCTGGTTAGTGTTATGATGGTGACATGCCTCTGGGCGCTGCGTGCGCGGCGGCCTGCAGCAGCTGCGACTTGCCGAGGCCGGGGTCGCCCAGCACCAGCACGTGCGGGCTGGCTGGTTAGTGTTATGATGGTGACATGCCTCTGGGCGCTGCGTGCGCGGCGGCCTGCAGCAGCTGCGACTTGCCGAGGCCGGGGTCGCCCAGCACCAGCACGTGCGGGCTGGCTGGTTAGTGTTATGATGGTGACATGCCTCTGGGCGCTGCGTGCGCGGCGGCCTGCAGCAGCTGCGACTTGCCGAGGCCGGGGTCGCCCAGCACCAGCACGTGCGGGCTGGCTGGTTAGTGTTATGATGGTGACATGCCTCTGGGCGCTGCGTGCGCGGCGGCCTGCAGCAGCTGCGACTTGCCGAGGCCGGGGTCGCCCAGCACCAGCACGTGCGGGCTGGCTGGTTAGTGTTATGATGGTGACATGCCTCTGGGCGCTGCGTGCGCGGCGGCCTGCAGCAGCTGCGACTTGCCGAGGCCGGGGTCGCCCAGCACCAGCACGTGCGGGCTGGCTGGTTAGTGTTATGATGGTGACATGCCTCTGGGCGCTGCGTGCGCGGCGGCCTGCAGCAGCTGCGACTTGCCGAGGCCGGGGTCGCCCAGCACCAGCACGTGCGGGCTGGCTGGTTAGTGTTATGATGGTGACATGCCTCTGGGCGCTGCGTGCGCGGCGGCCTGCAGCAGCTGCGACTTGCCGAGGCCGGGGTCGCCCAGCACCAGCACGTGCGGGCTGGCTGGTTAGTGTTATGATGGTGACATGCCTCTGGGCGCTGCGTGCGCGGCGGCCTGCAGCAGCTGCGACTTGCCGAGGCCGGGGTCGCCCAGCACCAGCACGTGCGGGCTGGCTGGTTAGTGTTATGATGGTGACATGCCTCTGGGCGCTGCGTGCGCGGCGGCCTGCAGCAGCTGCGACTTGCCGAGGCCGGGGTCGCCCAGCACCAGCACGTGCGGGCTGGCTGGTTAGTGTTATGATGGTGACATGCCTCTGGGCGCTGCGTGCGCGGCGGCCTGCAGCAGCTGCGACTTGCCGAGGCCGGGGTCGCCCAGCACCAGCACGTGCGGGCTGGCTGGTTAGTGTTATGATGGTGACATGCCTCTGGGCGCTGCGTGCGCGGCGGCCTGCAGCAGCTGCGACTTGCCGAGGCCGGGGTCGCCCAGCACCAGCACGTGCGGGCTGGCTGGTTAGTGTTATGATGGTGACATGCCTCTGGGCGCTGCGTGCGCGGCGGCCTGCAGCAGCTGCGACTTGCCGAGGCCGGGGTCGCCCAGCACCAGCACGTGCGGGCTGGCTGGTTAGTGTTATGATGGTGACATGCCTCTGGGCGCTGCGTGCGCGGCGGCCTGCAGCAGCTGCGACTTGCCGAGGCCGGGGTCGCCCAGCACCAGCACGTGCGGGCTGGCTGGTTCGTGTTATGATGGTGACATGCCTCTGGGCGCTGCGTGCGCGGCGGCCTGCAGCAGCTGCGACTTGCCGAGGCCGGGGTCGCCCAGCACCAGCACGTGCGGGCTGGCTGGTTAGTGTTATGATGGTGACATGCCTCTGGGCGCTGCGTGCGCGGCGGCCTGCAGCAGCTGCGACTTGCCGAGGCCGGGGTCGCCCAGCACCAGCACGTGCGGGCTGGCTGGTTAGTGTTATGATGGTGACATGCCTCTGGGCGCTGCGTGCGCGGCGGCCTGCAGCAGCTGCGACTTGCCGAGGCCGGGGTCGCCCAGCACCAGCACGTGCGGGCTGGCGCGCGCCCCGCCCCGCTCGGCGCCGCCCGCCAGCGCCAGCACCAGCCCCGCCTTCACCGCCTCGTGACCGAATATCGCCGGACACAGCGAGTGTACCAGCAGTCTGAACACGTCCTCCGATGCGTGTATCTCCTTCAAATTACAACATTATGAAATTATTCACATATCTTCATGTATATACAATCCCATCAAATACATCAATGTGAAATGAGAGCCAAGTTCAATATTATGATATATGCCTTGGTTGATGACTTTAATGACAAAAGAAGTGAGATCTAAATGGGTTTTAAGTTCAGTGGTCAGTTCTGAAATTTATTTATAACGACATAAAATATTTCATAACAACTTGAAATATCATTTCTTTTTTAACCGACTTCCAAAAGGAGGAGGTTCTCATATCGATTGGTATATATATTTATTATTTATTTATGTATGTACACCGATGACGCTGCAATTGATTTTCGTGATTCTTCTTAACTTTGATACGGAATAGATGCCATTTAGTCCCATAAAAATTTAACATGTTTTTTTTGGCTGAAAATATTTACTTTTTTAGGGTTTTATGTTTATGTCAAATAGTTTTTGAGTTAACAGGGGGTCAAAAGTCACTCCAAATGGTTCGTGTAATATTACACACGGTGCTGCTCGCCAGCTTGAACTTGGCTTGAACCGCGTGTCTAAATTGTTAAAATAAAAAAAAATACATTTAAATTTGAAAAGAATTAAACCCACAGTCTATCACTGTCGGGCGGTAGGTAGCCCAGGACGCTGGCAGCATTGCCACATTGAATGGCACGTTTATTAAAATAGATTTAACATCAGCAAAATAACCAATAATAATGAATTTAACACCAAACATATTAAGCTAAAGTATAGAGGTCATCTGCTATCGGGATTAGAACCCACGATCTATGAATAACAAGATGAGGCTATTATCAATATACACTTTTTTAACCGACTTCAAAAAGAGGACCAGGTTTCAATTCGACCCCTATGTTTTTTTTTTCTATAGGTAGCACAAACTTCTAAAATGATTTTAATGTGATAAGTGCTTACCTGAATAGCATAATAATCCTTCAATGTAAAAGATAGCGTCGGATTACTGAGATTCCGGTGGCTGTGTATTGACACAGCTTCGATGTAGAGCTGTAATAGCCTCGCTGCTCTTTTGCCGTCTTCACCACCTTTACTTTCGCCGCGGACCTAAGATGTACCCATCTTAATGTATGATTATCCACAACACAAACGCAAAGCGTAGCTCTGTCTTCATCTCTGTTATGCAAATTACCAATCAAATATTCTTTCTTCTTTCAATATTATACCATTTGGCATATAGGTACGGACCTGTACAATTCCAGTGACAGAGAGCACGTCGCCAGGACACGCTGCGCCAACTAGATCCCCTTGAAGTTCAATCTCCACACTCCGCGGTATCGTCCCAGAGACACTCTAAAACAGTATACAGCCAGAACATAGGTGCTGAAATAATCTTGTATTAAATGGGATATGTAACGAGCTTCCTTTTAATAACAATTGTAGAGAAAGGGACCCACCACTCACCCTCGGAATTGTTTGAATCCTTAATTATAAATCAAATAAATTTGATCGATAATAGAGGCAACTAACAAGACCGAACTCCCTGTCAGTCGAGAGTCAGTATGTCATAAATCATGGACCCTAACAATGAGCAATCCTCCGCAGAACTTTTGTCTGCGGACATAAAAGCATAAGCATCTTTGCAATTTCTGTGCACCTATTTCTTGCCGTTTGGGTTACGACCCACATTCATATTCACAAATGTTGATAAGTATTGTCATGGCACATATTGTCTAGATACCTAAAATAAGTATTAATAGTTAGATACAAGGGATTATTCTATAAAAGAGGGAGCTTATCCTAAAATTCTAAAGTTTCACACATCCAATTTTGTATGTGATGTCTTATCTATGTCAAGACATATAAGACTGCCGTGAGTTCAATGAGACCAATTTTGGTCCAATTTTATTTGGACGTCATTATGACATATTTAGGTATCTATACTTTCTAGATTCTAATTAGAGATGAAACGGATATCCGGTAACTATCCGGTATCCGGCCTTGTTTTCAATATCCGGCCTGATAACGGATATTCGGCAAGCTACCAGGCCGGAGCACCGGATATCCTGCTACCGGATACCGGTATCGGACCGGAATCCGGTATCCGGCCAGATAGTGAAAACAAAGCCGGATAGGCCAGTACCGGATAGTTACCGGATATCCATTTCATCTCTAATAGTGATTCAGTATCTGGTCGGATACCGGAAAGTAATATTTAAAAAAAAACATGATTTTATCACGACAAATACGTTAAAAATATTTGTTTTATTAATTAGTTTAGTAACTACTCAAAATTAACAATTGACAAATTGTGGTAGATGAATAAAACATTTTCCACATTTGTTGGTAAAAGGTGAAGTCTTGAACAAGCGTCATGTAACGCGATAAAGGGCCGGATATCCGGTAGCCGGATTACCGGCGCTCCGGCCTGGAAGCTCGCCGAATATCCGGTATCCGGTCAAACTATTATCCGTTTCATCTCTAATTCTAATATCATTACCTGCGACTGGATCTCCTGTATCTTGGTAACTTGCCAGTCTGTTGTGTTTGTAAATGGCGATGACTGTAGTGGTTCGAACTTTGACCCACCATCACAACTTTGGCATACATTTGGTGCTGAAAAAATTAAGATGATTGCAAGATCCAACTTATTAAAAAAATAATTAGATAATTTTGTATGACTGCGAGTGTAAAATACCCATCAACTGATAAGTGTTACTGAAATTTGAGGGATGATAAGCTACAAACCTTCAGGAACTCAATTCTTCCAGCATAATGTCAAGATTTATAACGACGCGTCGTTAAAATGAATTTTAATAAATTAAATGACCAAAAGTGATGTTAACATATTGAGGGGTTTATTTTAGTACTTTGGGCCTTGTTCATGTGTTACAGTACCTGTGAATACCCCCTGTGGTTGCACAACAGCCTGCACACTATGACAACTGGAACATTCAAATGCCATGGATGTGCATATCAGTCCTACACTTCCCACCCTTATTACAGTCCCTTTGATTGTTACCAGTTTACCTGCAATTGAGATATTAACGGAATGACTGTGAAGTTAATTTATAACTATGAGGTGATAAAAGTAAAAGAACATTAATATATATCAATTGAGTTTTTTTAAGGGTATGGAGAATGTAGGAGCATTGTTTTAGTTTTGTTATCCTGAGAAAAAAAAAATGGGTAGATATGTAAGGTAAAAATATAATTAGTTTATAATTATATAACTCTAAAACAAAAGTTAAGTAGTACATACTAAAATTAAATCATTATAATTGATCTCATTACTTACCAAAATAGTTAACTTTCAAATTAGCAATTGGGATGATGGGTTGATGATTTAATACTCTCACTTTAATTTTCGACTCAAATTTGAATACCTGTAATAAGTAATATAATATTAATTTATTATTACTTAAAATGTAAATAAAATTATTGTAATTTCACAGAAAGTGCTAGCATACTTCATGTAAGCAATATCCTAGAAGTTGTAATGTATGGTCCGGATCTTCAAACAAATCTGTACTGAAAGTAGACCACTCAGTGATAAACTCGGTGTCATTTATTAAAGTTGCTATATCCAATGGTACACTCCGAGTCTGATCAATTTTCTCTAAATCAAACAAGTTTTTATTCTTCCCAATAAAAGTCTTAAAAGTATTGATATGTTCTGTTATTTCAGGTTTACATTGTTGATCTAAAAATAGGTATATTGGGTATTAAAATAAGTATTTGGCTTAGGTTAAAATACAGGTTTCAATGTTTATGATATAACATTTACCTTCTGCCGGAAAATACAACTTCCATGTATTATTTCCACTGTTAATAGGCACTATAATTGGTAACTGATCCGCTGGTGCTCTCGAAGACCCAGCGGAGATAGATACCCTTGCGGAAGTCGAAGAGTTATTTAAACTTTGATTATCTGTTGTTTTATTCGTATTGCGAGATCGATGCCAGGTATTTTTGTATCGGCCTCTCCAACTCCGACGCATTTTGTTTTTCTTAAACTTACTATATTTTACGCAAAACCTCGATTTATGAATTCCCGCTAATTTTGTTACCTTTTAACACACAGCCACAGATCATCACTACCTACACTCAAACAGCTGATCTGTCCACAGTAGGGATGTGAAAAAATAATCGATTTTTAAAATAATCGATTTTTAATCGATTTTTTTTTAATAAAAATCGATTTTTGTAACCGATTTTTATTTTGCAATTAATCGATTAATAATCGATTTTTATTAATCGATTTTTTTATCTGCCGAACCCCGACATTTAAGTCTGACCGGAGCGCGAATTAATATTAGGTCGAATTACTATTAGGTAAATTAACGCCACCTGTGCGTCAGAGCGTCTACTACGATGGCATCCCTTTTGTGCTTTTAAAACAATTTTGTTACGCTATTAAACATTCACTAGATACTTTACTCCATTTGCTAAAGCATTAGAAAGAAGGTTATTTTTAGTGTACACTTTGTAACCAAAGTACAATTAACATTATTACAGTTATAATTGACGCCAAATTTATTATAATGTATTTATATACCAGATGTCCACTGTAACTGTAATCATTTTCACTATTTATCCTATTAAATTAAGTGGCTTTCATTTAAATATACTATTTCATTCCAAATAATAGTGTCGATGTAAAAAAACTAAAAGACGCCGGGGTGAACATACCGGGAACATTTTTCGTTTCACTATAATTCTACCAAATTTAAAATGTCACCTAATCCCTTCATACGTTGTGACAACAGGATTTTTTTTTATTTTGCCGGTTTATGTTGACTATCAAATTGACGTAAAACCTAATTAAATTTAAAATCATCATGTGATCGGTCGTTTCATTCATTGATTCGTTGTATGTTTATAATGGGTGATGAAGATGTTATTATAAATTATGCGTAATTAAAAAAAATACTTTTTATTAAGTATTTAGTACCGTGTTAGATCTATTCACTTTGAATTAAAATTGTTTTGACTCCTGCTTCTACGAGCCTCATATTTCGAATGTTATAACAAATGGAGTATAGATGGCGATAATCAACGAATTGTATTGTACTTTTTCAATGAAAAAAATTGCAATTACATTTTTATTGTAACAATTAACCTACTTATGTCCACGGATATCAGAATTTTGCCCGACATTGTTTCGGGGTTATGTTGATGATTATAATTCTAAAACTTTAATTTGTTTTGACTATTTCAAAACTTTAATTTGTATTGTTGTTTACAATAAGAATATTTCTGTTGTTTTTTTATTAATAAAACTGTGATTACATTATTTGGGTGTTTATTTTGGAATTAATTGAAAAAATTGAAAAAAAAATCGATTATTTTGAAAAAATCGATTATTTTTTTAAGAAAAATCGATTATTTATAAATCGATTTTTAATCCAAAAAAAATAATCGATTAATTAATAATCGATTTTTTATGTAGAATGTCACATCCCTAGTCCACAGATCACTAAACATACGATCTGTCTGTCTGATATTGGTATGATACTAGCAAGAAACCAAAGAACATACATCCCTGCTTAATTAAATTTTTTTAAATCTTTATTCATGACCATGGATGCAAGTCCTTCAGTCGGATACATTATATGTATACAAAACATTTTCAACAAATACAGTATAGTTTACAAATTAAAATAGTAATAGACCTACTGTAAAACAAAATATAGATATCATATTTTCTCGATAGTATTACAAATAAACTTATATATTGGGATATAATAGTCAGCATTTGCCAATCAAGCTTTACGTATTATCATTTGGTCGGTGATATTATGCTTAAAATTAATTTCTTAGGCACTATACTATTTTTATTTGCCAATTGGAATAACTTTACATTGTAAAACGGCAAAACCACGCAAAGTTTGATGCCAAACAAAACTTAACCTCTAACATACTGATTTTTTGTATAATATGGATTTTAAATCATGTAGAAAAGGATTATGGGGATTTTCGGAAGAAAATAAAACAGATAGAAATATCTCAACACTTTTTTGTTGTTGTTTGTCGAACTCGAAAGTAAATTTACGTGTTCGTTTTCGGCAGAATTTTGCATGTAGTCCGCTGGATATTGGCGAAGGATGGAGTAAAATAAGTATTATTCGTAATAATAGTGTATAAAATGCTATATTTATGTACTTCTTACAGCCTAATTGTTTTCTCATCACCGGCCTTCGACCGTGACAAATTTCTTTACGTTGACCTGTCAAATTCGTGTCTCTATGGTACATTTTGGTAACCCATGCTAGCACTTATGATAAAACACCTTATTCATACGTCAACCACGTTCTATTTAACTGTCAAACCAATTTTATATTTTTATCCAGCACGCCATGCTAGCTAATAAGACGTAACGATTTTGCCACAAAAATGACGTCACGATCCGTGAGAAAATGTCTTATCTTGGCAGGCGTACTGAGACCGCAGGCGTACTGACACTGCAGAAGTAGATTTAAGCCAAGTTTCATTTAGTAAGCAAATGGATTTTTTTTTCCATTAAAAGTTTTGTAATAAGGCTTTCTTGCTCTGTAAACTTTGTATATTGTACTGTAGTATATTTAAATAATTATCCAATAAAATTAAGTTTGATAGAAATATTTCCTTTATTTTCTTAGTAGTAAGAGGACCATCTGTCATGTTGCCAAGGGCTACTAAAGATTTTACAATCGCATTCAGGATGATATCATTGTCAGCTATTTGTTTAATAAAATTGTCAGTCATTTTAACTGGTTGCTTAGATAAGCTAGGAAATGATTTTTCATTAAGAGTTGGGGGTGTACTCAGTGGAGTATGATGATTGTAGATACCTCTTCTTCTTATCTTCCATTTTTTGTTTTTTAATAGGACAATCCCTCGACACGGCTAAGTGGTTGCCCCCGCAGTTGATACACATTATTTCTTCTACGTCACAGTCTTTATATGAATGTCGGCTGGCACATGATGAACAACTTTGTTCACCCCTGCTAATCTTAGCTGAGAAATTGAATTTTAAACATTTGTAGCACTGCAACAGAGGTGGAATATAAGTATGCACTTCATATCTTAATAATTGGATGTACCTATGCATACTGCGGTAAAGCAGTAGAGGCGAATGTCACAGTGATTGTGCCTAGTGGGACAAGTTTTCCTCCGACCTTTCTCATAAACCTTTTTATAGAAATGACCTCAGCATCACAAGAGATATTTTTGTAGATTTCTTCATTTGATAAGTCCTTAGGAACGAATCTTATAATTCCAATCTTTACTGTTAAATAAGAAGGGATGATTTATATTATAATAAAAAATCTTCAATTTTTAAAAAGTTGTTAGCATCTGCTGCCTTCTTATAAGTAATTCCAATTTTGTACGCCTGCAATTCCTTTGACATTTTCGGTAAAAAACTTAGTCAAGGTTATAGGGTTTTTATTCCCTAATTTATCATTTTCTGTAGATTCTACAAACACTACGAATTCGCTGCTTCCGTTTTCAAAAAATAATCTTTTGTAGTTACTTACTTACTTTTTTACGAAATGAGTGAAATGATGAAATTTAATGGAATAAGATGAGGAATGGCTTCACCTGCGACTAGCGCGGGTATTTCGCCAATGTCAAGTAATTAATAGCAAGGACAAATTCAATAAATACACATTATAAATAAAAATGGATAATGACAGTGATAAAGATGGTGATGGCGATAGTCTTTTGTAGTTGAGTTGAGTTTGGTGTATGTTTTATACTTATCATTGTCTGTTGGATTGCTGCCAGAATCAATAGTTTGATGTTTCCTTTTTTAAATTCTAGCTCCAGTTGGGTCCTCCCCATCACTGTGAGGACCCATTTTGGACTCTACTAGAGTCCCAGAATAAAATAAGTTAAACTATTAATGAATCTATACAGAATTATGCAATATACAAATTAAATAAATTTTATCATAAATTAAACTTGCCGCTCCGTTTGACTTCCCGCCAAAAAGTCCCCCCCTCTTAAATGTTTATTAATACGCATTGATTTGTTAGGATGAACAAATGCGAAAATCTCATAAAAAATTAAAGAGGTGCACAACTTAGTAATGCAAAGATTTTTATGTGAAAAATGTCATAGCTGATGGATTCTATCTGGACTGCGCTGATGGACGCATGCATTCTCGCAATATTGTACTATTTCTTCTTCTTTTTTACGAAATGAATGAAATGATGAGGAATAAGATGAGGAATGGCTCCACCTGCGTTTAGCCGGTATTTCAGCCAGTGTATGATGTAATAAAAATGGATGATGACAGTGATAAAGACGGCGGATGATTATTACGGACTAGACGTGGACGTTATTTCACGGGTGACACGAAAAAAACCGAAGTAATCCGAACGCACACATGCCGTGGTACTAGTATACAACAAAAAACGATACCGCGTAACAGTGGAAGGGCGCGGCGTAAATTTTAAACTAAAATCACTAAGATAGTGATTTAAACGTTTCGTTTCGTGTGTAACCTATGGTATAGTTAGTGAAGTTATTTATGTATACAATCACAGTAGCTAAATAAAAATAACTTTTTACAAAAATCACTATTTTTGAATCAGTTGACGCCGACCAAGTAAATGTTTATGTTACGTTTCTTGAAAATGATGTAACGACCATCGTCTATTACGGACTATTTGGCAAGTTAGAAATTCGTATAAAAAAACAAATACATCAATGTCATACTTAGCTGTCAGACTCTGTTGTTATTCACATCCATAGAGTATGGAGGGTAGAGGTAAGAAGAATCATCTCATATGGAGAAAAGTTGAAAAAGTGTCCAGCTGTATACTATAAATAATAGTTCAAAAGCCTCCCACAATCGCGCCGGTGTAGACAAAGGGTATGGTATGAATATAGCAATTGTAGACGAACTATACTCCATTTGTTATAGCATTAGAAAGAAGTTAAAAAAGGTTCTTTTTAAAGTACACTTTGTAGCAAAAGTAACAATTAACATATTACAGTTACGATTGACGCCCAATTTATTAGATATATTTTTAAACCAGCAGTCTCACTGTAACTAATCATTTTCACAATTTATCTTAATAAATTAAGTGGCTTTCATTTAGATATATTTATTTTTTCCAACTTAAAATAACAGTGTCGATACAAGAAACCTAAGCAAGCAGGGATGAATAATACTGGAAACGTTTTTCGTTTTACTATAATCCTATCAAATCTAAAATGTTACCTAATCCCTTCATGCGTTGTGACAAGAGGATCTTTTTTATTTTGCCGGTTTATGTTGGCAGTCAAATTGTCGTAAACAATGTTCAGTGATTGTCATTCTCATGTGAATACTTCTAAAGAGTCCCGCTCTCGCGTCAGCATCGCTCGTCCGTTCCGGGCCAGGGCCGTTGTCTCTCCCGCGTCCTTGGATTGCCGTTATTACACTATAACACTATATACATACTACTATATACACACTATAATTTTTGTTGTTTGTGTACTCAGATTTCGTCGTACGTCGCCCTCCCGTCTCGTCGCTACCTGCCACATTCGCGCGCTTTGTGTGCATCCGTTGGCGACCTTGGTCGGCACACCTGCGCGTCCCGCGCCGCACCTCCGACGCCATCACTAGTTGCGATAGCAATTTTGTTGTTATTCTAATAACGACTCTGTTGCCCTATTGTTTCTTGGTCAATTTTGGCACTACCGGCGGGAAACCTAACGGTGACAACAAGTCGGTAGTGAGCGTGCCCCGAGCACTCGCCCACCCCCTTTAGGGGTAGGTAAACTCGGCTGGGTCTGGCATAACCAGCCTTGGGGGCTTCCCTAGTCAGCGCCAGATATCGCCCTCCCACCCCTCCCTTCCCTACATCCTATTCCTCGGGTGTCTGTTTGGACTCTGTCCCGGGGCTGTTAGCCACGATCGCCTCTTGCTAGGCATGCCGGTTGGTGTGATAGGTACACACCAATACACACCCTCGCAGTTTGCGCTCCGGAAGCGGGGCGAGGCACATTTTTAGGGCACACCTAGACTACACACCCCCCCTGTCGTAACAGGGTGGGACCGTAAGCAGGTACCTCTCTCCCCGGCAATGGAGTCCGTAGGCTCCCCCTCCATTGATTTCCTCCGGGAACTCTTCGCTTCCATCAGGTGCACCGCCTCACGGAGCATATTCTCAAAGGGTTTCATAGACCGCGTCCCCACAGCATGGGAGCCCTGTTCTTCGATGTGGCGAAAGCGTTTGACAGGGTCTGGCACAACGGCTTGAACTACAAGCTGTACCTCTTGGGTGTGCCGGACAGTCTCGTGCTCATCCTGCGAGACTTTCTGTCGAACCGCACCTTTCGCTACCGCGTTGAAGGGGCGCTCTCGGCCCCTCATCCCATTAGGGCAGAAGTCCTTCAAGGCGCCGTTCTCTCCCCCCTTCTCTATAGCCTGTTCACGAACGACATCCCTCGTTCGGACAGAGTTCAGCTCGCCCTATACGCGGATGACACCGCTCTCTATTTCTCGCATAGAAATAGGGCCGTTATCACCCGTGGCGCATTAAGGTGAACCCGGAAAAGAGCGCCGCTGTGCTCTTTAACAGGGGAACCCCACGGCGTCCCCAAGCTCCCTGGTTCAGTCTGGGGACCATCTCTCTGTTCGACCAAAGCATCCCTTGGGCAAACCGCGTCAAATATCTAGGTGTCACTCTTGACAAGTCCCTTACTTTCGGTCCCCACATTAGAACGGTGAGCAACCGAGCAGCTTTTGTGCTCGGTCGCCTTCACTATTTGATCTGCAAGCGGAGTAAAATGTCTCTTAGAAATAAGGTGACACTTTACAAAACATGCATCCTCCCCATTATGTCATATGCCAGTGTGGTTTTCGCTCACGCGGCGAAGACACACATCAACCGCCTGCAAGTAGTGCAGTCCCGGTTTCTCCGTAGGGCCGTAGGTGCCCCGTGGTACATACGGAACGTAGATCTTCATTCCGTCCCTGGCCTCTTCTCAATTCGAAAACACTTAAAAATAGTGTCCGAACGCTATTTTAAAAGAGCCGCGTCGCATTTAAATCCTCTAAATGTCGCCGCCGGCAATTACGAGCCAGCCCCCGCGCACACATCATCAACTCGTCGCCGCCGTCCGCGGCACGTGTTGATTGATCCTCCCGACACAATCACCGCCCTCCTCGACCCGGGCGTTGAGAGGGCCACCAACACACAAACAAACACCGATCTCGCCAGCGAGGTCGAGAAACCCCCTCTTCCGCTCGTAGGTGCATCTTTGCACCTAGGAGCGCAGTCACTACCTCTCCCCTCACGGCAACTGCCCAAGCCGAGGTCGTGCCCTCTTTGGCGCCCTTGAGCTAGTTGCCACCCCTTTCCACCCTTAGGGCCTTGGTTGGAGTGCACTCTGCGCTCGCCACTCCTCCGGTAAAGCTGTCAAGGCCACCTCACGGCCAACAGTGTAAGTCCTTCAAAAAAATTATACTTCTGAATGCTACGCCTCGTTTGTTGTTATTACCGAATTTTAGTAATTTTGTTGTTATTTGTTATTGTTTTTCCATTGATATTGTTTTGTTTTTGAAATAAAATGTTTTGCACTCCTGCTTCTACGAGCCTCTCATTTCTAATGTTTTAACAAATGGAGTATACAGTATGCCGAGTAAAAAAAAATCATTGTGGATTAAAGCGGTTAATTATTGAAAATTTCAACAACTTATGTACATTTAATGACCTTCATTTGTTCATGTGTTTCCAGACTCCGTTGTTGACAAAATCACCGGCTAAACTCGATGGAAGCCACAGACTTTAAAAAGTGAAGTGAACAACTTACGTTGTAAAATAATGTAGTAAATAATTATATAAATAATTATTAGAAGAAAACGTGCACCTAGAGTGATTTTATTTCGTAAACTGTTAACAGTACGCTTATTGACCTACTCTAATAATATTGGGCGCTTCGATAAAAATTTATCCTGATGTTAATGTGGCGCCGCGCTACCCATAATTAATGCATTGCGACGGAGACAATTTCCATAAAAAATTATCATTACCTCTACCCTCCATAACATAGAGTTTCTATCGCCAAGGACTGTGTTATTTACGATCAGCTGTTATTTGTTTGTTTTCGAAATTTGAAATTGCACTGCGAAACCTGCGAAACGAACGTTATTCAATTGTTCATTTTACGTAGCGGGCGTAAAGTGACAATTATATTTTGATAGTCTCCTTTAGAATCGTCGATTGAAAAATATTTTCTTCAACTCTTATTGATTCCTTAGGTTTCTAAACGAGTTGGGATAACGATGGCTGATGAAGGTGGTCACGCGCCGCCAGAGGCCGAGGCCGTAGCGGCTGAAGCCGCGCCCCCGGATGATCATTCAGCTGATGTGGCGGAAACCACTTCGAAGATCGAGCTGGTTTCGAAAGGGAGGAGGTCTTCGCAAGCAAAATTATCATTTGTCGGTGATCAAGAACGCGTCGACGTAGATAGGGCGGCCCTTGAAGCTATACTGGATGTCAGCTCCCGTTTGACGGACATTCAAAAGAAAAGCAGAGTGTCTATGAGTACATTGGCATTAGCACATGAGTCTTACAAAGACAAACAAGTAAATAAAACTTGAACAATTATGATTTCGTTTTATTTGTAGGTGACCAATAAAGTAAGGAATTATTTGTTTTTTAGGCCAAAGCGAAAGAGGCTCGTAATGACCGTGTTGGAAGTCTTAAATTACAGCATACTTTCATATTAGAAAATGCGGCAGCTGGCTTAAATAGACCCATGGATTATGTTATGGTAAGAATCTTGCGTAAGCAAATACTTGTGCTTCAGACACCCTTAATAAAATAAATTGCATTGTTCACAGGATGGGGTGTATGATGCAGACATTCATATAGATTTGTTAGACAGTGCAGTAGCTGAAGGGGGCAGGAAATGCTTTGTATTATGTGATGCAATGCTTCCACCTGTGAAAATGGGTAATGTCTCAAATTCCTTTGCCTGATACATTTAGGTAGGTACTGCCCTCTATGGAGATGCTAATATGATTTCTTAATTCAGAATCTGGGAGGTTTATCCACAATCAGAAAGGTAGAATGGATAGGACATACATATCTGATGGTTCAACCATTGGCACGGAGGGCAATTGTGCAGCTATGTACAGGATCAAGAACAAAGCTATTGAACCTAAGAATGTGGCTGATGTGAGTAACAAGTGGGCTTTAATGTCTACTCAAAAGATAAACCTCAAAAGCTATGATTAATTTCCAATAGAATTCTTGAATACTTATGTATTTAAATAAGCTAGTATAGTTATGTACCCAGGTGGTTTGTAGAAGTTTCATATATTAAATTGTTTTTTTTCTAAATGAATATGGGTGTACCATGCCCCTCTTAACTTGCTTGAGAGGATATGTCTTGATGCCTTTATTACATAGCTAATTACCTACTGTGTAAAGCAAACTGTAGCATGTGCACCAAGACTAGACGTATATGTCTTGGAATATCTTGATGTTGTTTCTTTTTCTCGTATGAAATTAGAGAGCGAGCAAGTGAATCTGTGACAAAAGGTCTTGTCGCGACATGCGTGCTAACCCCACTGCTGCTTATCATCAAATTAAATAGTCCTATTGAAATTGTTCATGTATATGCGCTTTGAAACTAGCGCTTTATATGAGAGTATAAGCTCGTTTATCAAAGTGCGTGTAGGCCATAGAGTATCTAGAGTACCCATAACAACACAACTCTTATAGCTCTGCGCGATTTTCCCGCCATTTTTGTTATCTCATGTACCTTTAGTATATGGGACAGAAATGGCGGAGTCAGATAAACCAGAAAAATTTTCCGCACCGCGGGCACGAAATGCCATCTCTGTTATAATATCTCCATAGTGTAGGCGCGTATAGGCGCGCCTTTTGCCATAAGCGCAAACCCGTACGAGCGTTTAGGCGCTAATAAGTGCGAGCTGCGATGTTTCAATTGTTTCTTCGTTGGAATCCATACTGTAACTGACACTCGCCACCACCATCTGTTTGAGCGTACAAGCCGGAATAAGCTCGTGTTACGCGCCAAAAACAAAAAAACGCTAGTCTGAAAGTGCTCTTAGTAGCCTCGTGGGCAAGAACGCCCGCCTTGAAGTAAGGGGTGCAAGTTCAAATCCTGGGCCCGCAACTCTGAGATAATTTTGTCATTTTCAACAATGTTTACCACTTGCTGAACGGTGAAGGAAAACATCGTGAGGAAATCTGCACTGGGCCAACGTGGTGGACTATGGCCCAAATCTCCCTCGTATTGAGGGGGAATGTGCCCGGTTTAATGGCAATAGGGTCGCTTGGGACCAAATACATCTGCGTTATGTTGGCGCACTGCAGTGCACGTAGTATCATTATGTTACAATTGCCATGTACTTTTTTTTAATTTCAGGAATACTTTATGGTAGTGTTTGACATTAATCAAGAAACTGAGAATGTTGTGTCAGGTATTTACAAGATTTTGCGGCGGGTTTATGTGCCTGCAATCAATATGTGCAAGGCGTGGGGAGACCTCAATCCACCGAATCCTAAGAGCCAGGACATAATAAAAACTTACATATCAAAGATTATGTTATTCATTGATTATCTTGCAAGTAAGTGAAGTATTTATATTTATTATTACTAGTGATTATTTTTGCTATGTTAAACGAGCTATTGTTGTGTTAGCCAAACAAACACCTATCTCGCCGGCGAGGTCTTTTTTTGCATCTAGGAGCGCAGTCACTATCTCTCCCCTCACGGTAACTGCCCAAGCCGAGGTCGTGCCCTCTGTGGCGTCCCTGAGCTAGTTGCCACCCTTTTCCACCCTTAAGGCCTTGGTTGGAGTGCACTCTGCTGCGCTCGCCACTCCTCCGGTAAAGCTGTAAAGGCCACCTCACGGCCAGTTGTGTTAGCTTTTTTTATTATAAAGCGCTTATTTGAAAATGTACTCTGTGCTAGCATATTTAAAGATGTGTGGTAAGTTGGTGAATTTCTGTGGCAAAAGCCACTCGGCCAAGCGTTAAAATTCGCTCGCGTGGTCGATGACATTTAGTTGGAAATAATTTTTTAACATAAAACAAAAACTGACTTCAAAATCCTAGGTGCACTAAAAAGCTAGAAATAACCTTATATTTCATTACATTTGGAGTAGTTGCCAATCTACGTCAGACTAGGCAAATACACACATTAATTGGCACCGACTTCAAATGTAATGAATTATAAGGTTATTTCTAGCTTTTTAGTGCACCTAGGTTTTTGAAGTCACCAGCCTCAAACAGACACCGATCTCGCCGGCGAGGTCGAGGAACCCCCTCTTCCGCTCGTAGGTGCATCTTTGCACCTAGGAGCGCAGTCACTACCTCTCCCCTCACGGTAACTGCCCAAGCCGAGGTCGTGCCCTCTGTGGCGCCCTTGAGCTAGTTGCCACCCCTTTCCGCCCTTAAGGCCTTGGCTGGAGTGCACTCTGCGCTCGCCACTCCTCCGATAAAGCTGTAAAGGCCACCTCACGGCCAACAGTGTAAGTCCTTTCAAAAAAAAAAGTTTTTGAAGTGGGTTTTTGTTTTTTGTTATTTTTTTTTTCACGTTTTTTAGTGTCAATAATCGTTGAAAATATGCATTATATATAATTATTATCACCTCACAACAACCCTAAAAAAGTAAATATTTACAGGCAAAACTTTCCACTC
Source organism: Ptilodon capucinus (assembly GCA_914767695.1). Taxonomy (NCBI): domain Eukaryota; kingdom Metazoa; phylum Arthropoda; class Insecta; order Lepidoptera; family Notodontidae; genus Ptilodon; species Ptilodon capucinus. The sequence goes on from OU611808.1 coordinate 5,164,222, forward strand.
GTTTGGGGGTAAGTTTCGATGTATAGTAACAATCTGTATTAAACCAAAACTAATAATCAACCTACATGAAAACTCCTTATAAAGCCGTATACAACTACATCATCCACGTAAATAATGATCATAATAAACATAAAAATGTTCATACAATGAAAACTGCTTGGCCACACAATTTTAAATTTTTATGGGACCAAATGGCATCTATTCCGCATCAAACAAAAAAAGAATCACGTAAATCGGATCATAACTCGCAGCGTAATCGGTGTACATACATAAAAAACAAACATACCGACCGAATTGAGAACCTTCTCCTTTTTGGAAGTCGGTTAAAAAGAGCTTTTTCTATGAGAATGTAAATTGTCTTTTATGTCACTTATCTTTATTGAGTGTGCGAGTTAGAGGTGGGTGATAAATAACGTCACGGTGAAAAAGTCACTGTGATCAGCCGCTTACGCCTTGTGATCTGTCTCAGTGATTTTTCACTGTGACATTTTAATAACCGGAACGGCAGTCACAGTGATTAAAAAATAACGTCTTCGTCCATTACTAGTGCAAGTTACTTAGTTACAATTGAAAACCTATCAGGATTGCGTGTAAATGTCATATTTTTGCTATTTCTTATAGAAACTAAGGTCGATTTAGATTGCTGCACGAAGTTCAAGATAAATCTATCACTATATGACGATGAGCTGGCTGATCAGGATAAAATGAAGGCAGCAATTACCAAGACACATGTCTTGGAGGAGATTTGTACTTTTGTGAAGCAATGGATAAGGCAGATAACAATGGTGGGTTTAATCAGTAGTTGGACGCGGTATTATTATTACAAGCTTTATATTAACTTGCAATGTATGTCCGGGTGGAATCTTGCAACTGCATTTCAAATCAGTTATCTTTAACCGATTGAGCTGAAATTTGGTATACACGCTTATTTTGGATGACAATGCATGTTTAGCTATGTGACGTCATTATAATTCCATTATGGCGGATCATCCAAGATGGCGGAATAGTTATCTTTTCTGCACTACCACAGTATGGGTATCAAATGAAAGGGCATGCCGAGGAGAACACGAAAAATAAGGGCAATTAAATAAAAGCTTGTTTTTTAAAGTTTTTTTTTACCATTATTTTTTTTATAAATACAAAAGATTTACGCTTACCTCTACAAACATCTATAAGGGCTTTTTAGTGTTATTTGCCTCAGCGGCAAATTTCGGAACGGCGGCACTGACCTGGGTGTAACTGGGATCGCCCCCAGTTTATTGTGTGGTACCCATACAAGTTTGGCTTACTTATAGATCATTCGATGAGTACCGTACGTAGGTACCTACTATGCGATTCAAATAAGAATAGGATCGACTTTGCGCCATATTGTGACGAACGAAAACGAATGACTTTAAATAATTAAATATTATACTAAGTCAATTTAACCGTTTTATTTAAATTTGATGTAAGACTATTATTATTGATATGCAAATCAGCTTTTTGCAAACCATACTTTTCAAGTGACATTTGACAGATATAGGTTATTTACATTCCTAATCTTATTTGGATCGCACTAAACGTAGGTGTTGTCTGCCGATATTTATTTAGTTGAATAAACAAAATCTTAAATTATATTTGGGTGCACTACTTTCTACTTTGCTATTACTGTTGATTACATTACACAATAGGTGATGACAGTAATGGTGTAATAGAATTTGTAAAAAAAAATCACTCCTTGTTTGCATGCCTTGTTACATAAATATTAGTAAATTACTAATGTTTATTAATATAGGTGTTAGTCCAGAGCCAGCAGTTAAGACGGGAGCCGTCTAATATAGGTCCGCTCGCGGAGTTGGACCACTGGCGCCGTCAGCTCACCACGTTCACGTCCATCATTGAGCACATCAAGCGTGAACCCACCGCGATGTACATACACACATTGATAAGAGCCAAATCAAAACTACTTAAGGTCAGTATTGCCAGGGTGGAATTCTGTTTGTGTATACGACCTTTTGCCGGGACTCCCACATAACCCTGCTACTTTCCCCGAGGTAGCAGGGTATCCATAAAGGATTTTCCGACGACGTTAAAAAAAAAGGTGGAATTCTGTTCGCAAAGGTATCCATAAAGGAGTTTCCGACGTTAAAAAAAGGGTTGAATTGTGTAAACTCGCTTCCTTGGCAGCTCGAATTTAGCGTTGTCGCTATGCCGGGTCATTGCGGCCGACTTATAGTGAATTTCACCAAGCATTGGTACGGCGACACATGTCAAATAAACTCTATAGTGAGGTGACAATGCATAATTAATTTATGTGATTCGATTATCGAGTACAATTGCGGTTAACCTTTAATCGATTATTACAAAATAAATATATTTAAGTACCTTTTTTAATTTGTTTAAAATGTAAAAACGCATATTTAAATACTATTTCAATCTAATCAAGCATAATTGTTAGCTTTGTAAATTAATTGGTGATTTTTAAAAAAATATTTTTATCAGATTTTTTGAAAATAGTGAGTGTATTGGAACGTATCAAATGTCACGGTACCCATCCTAAACGAAATTCACTATAGTTCTATACAGAATGATATGGCTACGTCTTTACTGAGCATGTTGGTCCCGGAACTGATTGACTCTAAAAACTACCCCTAATTACCGTAGTAGCGTTTAGTTTTCAGAGACGTCCGGATCCAGGACCTACTGCAATAGAGACATCATAACGATTTTCTCAAGGTTTTAAAAACAAAATTACTTTCAGAAATGGAGACAACTAGACAATCAAGTGACAGATTATTATAACGAAGCGTTTGATAATGTTAAATATTTGTACGCTTTGGAAAAGTATTGCGAACCGTTGTACAGGTTATTGATTTTCGATTTTAATTGATAGTAGGTACAGCGATCTAGTTCTATCGCAATTAGTCTTGTTAGCAAGATTTTACTTTAGTTTTTCTTATAAGAAGTTGTTTTTTTTTTTGGCCGAAGGTGGTTGAAGCTGCAGTCATAGCGGACAGTATTGAATACTGATTCATGTGCTACTGGTCTTACACCCACGTGTGTGAAACGCCACATATCTTTTACAGGTGCGATCCACACACAATGCAGCAGTTCATCCCAGGGTTGTTATACACTGTTCGCATGATATTCGCTACATCTCGATATTACAACACCACCAAACAAATATCCACGTTGTTGGTCAAAGTGACCAATCAGATTCTAAACATGTGCATGGACTATTTGACTAATAGTGGCAAGAAGACCATCTGGAATCAGGACAAGCTTAATTTTATACGTAAAGCAAGAGTAAGTATGATTACAGAGGTCTACTATGGAGTTCAACACGTGTTTTGCCATCGCAGGTCACTAGCTTGTAGATACTTCTACAGCGCCCCTAGCGTTTGTCCGAGCAACTAATAAGTTAAATCAGCTGTCGAGACTTGTAGAGTATCAATGAAATTCCCAACAGTAACTTGACGCTCTATTAACCCATTAGTTAGTAACGTTTTCAATATTTTTTACGCGCTCGGTAGTGGATTCTGGAGTATGCTGATGCTGTTTGTAAAATGTGCAGTATTTTACCGTTGGAACTTGTTTTGCAGTACTAGTCTTCACGACTTACATTGAAAGTGGCATTATTTTACAGCTGTGTCTAAACCTCTACAATTTCTATCGCGAGTGTTACACAGAGACACAGAAGGAAATGATGGAAGCGGCCGACGAGCGACCATTCGATTGCTCGGAAATGTACATATTTGGCAATTTTGAAACATTTCGCAAGAGATTGACTAAGGTCGGTGTTTAATTTTCTTTTTGCTAAGCCTATATTTCTGCCACTGTAATCGAGAGTGCAGTTATCGGCAGTATGCAGTATGTAGTTATACAGGTGCCGGGTTTAGGTGTCTTTTCATATCTAACTGGTTGACGCTTAACTATTTTTTAGATAATAGACTTGTTCCAAACATATATTACATACTACGTGTTGAATAAAACCACATTGGAAGGTATTGAAGAGTTCGCCATCACCTTTAATAAACTATTCAAAACAATCTCATCAAAAACATACGACGCATTGGATCATAGGTGAGTTTTGAATGTCTCTGATGTAAACCCATCCATAAACATACTGAACTATAAATAAGTCTCATAAACTCGATTTTGTTTACAGGCGGCCAGATTTCGACAAAGATTACAAAGTATATAGAGACCATGTTGCCAACCAAGAGTTGCTTTTGGAGAATTATATGATCAATGTAATCTTTTTGTTTAAACACATATAGTGTATCTTCTTTAATATTCCGCAGTTATATGGTAGATTTTTTTTTATAGAGTGTAAACAAATGCCCGACAACGGAGATAGCTTTACATTTACTCAGTAGGTTTGAAAAGTTGAAGCTGGACTGTTTGTATTTAGAAGACCAGTATTACGATTTGATTAAAACTTACACGTCAGAGATTGGAGCTTTACGCGACAGGTAACAGTTTGCTAATTATTATAATGCATTTTTTGTGCTGGTTTAGGGTTGTACCCCATTCCTCGCACTTATCTCGCCTCTTCTATACTTTACTCCCTCACTCTACCTGTTTATTCCGCAGAAACGTGTCCATATCATCTCTACACTCTCTTTTGGTGTCGACACTGCTGACCCTTGTCAGCAACGCTATTATTTTCCAATTATTAACTTTTACGTTTATAGATACAACGAAGTGAGAGAGTATCCACTATTGCCTCGGAACATGCCTCCGGTTGCTGGTAGAGTTATGTGGATTAGGTTCTACGATAATAATATCAAAGTGCCGATGAGCATATTTAAGGAACATCATGAAGTCATAACCCATAGCGTACGTATTTTATCCCTTAGATAAAACAAGTTGTTGATAGGATACCATTATCTGTGAAGCTTCCACTCGCGTCATGACAAGGCTTATGCCACTTACCACTTGCTGAACGGTGAAGGAAAACATCGCAAGGAAACTTGCACGTCTATAAAAGGGCGTGTGAAGTTCACCAACCCGCGCTGGGCTAGCGTGCTGGGGCCCGATTTTCGTGCGATGGACATTCATCTCGATTCGAGATATGTTGAAACAAATGAAAAAAATACGTACGATTTGACGTTTCATTTCGAGATATCTCGAATCGAGATGAATGTCGATCTCACGAAAATCGGGCCCCTGGACTATGACCCAAATCTCCCTCATATTGAGGGGGAATGTGCCCGGTATAATGGCAATAGGCTCGCCCCCTATTACATTGGGACCTAAATACATCGGCGAAGTGTGGGCACACTCTAGTGCACCTCTGCCTATCCCTTCGTGGAATACAGGCGTAAACCATTATCTACTAAAGGCAGGCGTTAGTTATCTTTTGAATATAAATATATGTTAATGTGGTTTCTTTCTTTTGTATGTATTTATTATGAAAATGTCACTGATTAAGTGCTAAACTTGCTGCTCTAGAAGGCTGACTTAGCTAATTTAGCTCACTCTTCATGCAACGATGGAAGTGTTGTAGATACTTTGCTCTCGTTAATTGTAAAGATAGCTCTTTATTGTAGACGGCAGTAATTCTGAACTCATGTTATAGCAGAAGCACTTAGCTTAGATGGAAGTGCTAATAGCCTTATTAGTAATGTGATAACTTCACGTTGCCAGTAATCTTTAAAAAAATAATTTCAGAATACTCAAATATGCATAAAGTTATACAATGTTATGAGCATTGTATTCACAGAATTTGAACTGATCTACCATCATGCTTGGACAGAGAACGTTGGACAGGTAGTTTAATAACATTTATTGTGTGTCTCATTGTACACTTCATGGACAAAAATAAAATAAATTTATTTTCAAGGTTCGGCTAGGCCTAATCGTCCCACTTCTGATAAGGCATCCGCTAACGAATATGTACATCGTAAACTTTAGTATATTTATCCCGGAGTGCATAAGAGAGGTGGAATACATGTGGCAGTTCGGACTCCGTAAGTATCTTCTATATCTTAATATAAATAATTCTACTGTACGTGTGTATGTCACTGAACTTCTGCTAAACTTGGCTTGGAATGATTTTTTTGTATGCGTTTGGGTGGCGCCCTGGATGGTTTAGATTGACAATTGGGCTAAGTAGCGCTGCTTTCGTATATAATTCTAAGGCGGTACGAAGTGCGCCGGGACTGCTAGTATCAGTATAGATTTCGTCAGTAGTCTAGTGTTTAGGGGGCACCCGCCCTCGTAATAAGTTCAATCTCACTCAGGCCGTTAAATTTTTGACGAGACACCATAGTTCCTGAATTAATTAATAGGGGATATGACAAACTAATTAATCAGCATTATCATTTTAGGCGTGCCGGAGTCTGCGCAGATAGTGGCTTTCTGTAAAGACAAAATCCTGGGAAATTTTGAAAGGATTAAATATTTGGTTGACAGAAATGACCAAATCAGAAAGTAAGTGCTAACATGGTGTAATTTATTATACTTTATTAATAATGTCTTATAATGTAGATAGCTTTTATTTATGTCTACGTGCACGCTAGTTGCTTTTACAGCACCCTCTATAGTCCATCCGAGGAACACACGATTTGTCATAAAAATATATTACTGGCCTCAAAAGTCTACTAAAGCAAAGGTGATCTAATTCCGTTGAACATTGAATCAATCATTGCATGTTATAGGAGCATGCCTAAGCTATATCTCCCGTTGCTCCGAGCGCAATTAATCAAACTGGAGAAGGCTTTTCAACCCGGCTTATCGACCATCACGTGGACTTCGTTAGAGATACCTTCTTATTGTGACAGTATCGAGAAAGTTTTGGATGAAGTTGACTTGTTTGTCAAAGAGGTAACATTGTTAAGAAACGATATAGAGATAGATAACGCTTTACTTGGACACCAGAAGTTACCTTTATATCTGGTAGCATGTCAAAATGTATAATTGCACCCCTGACTACCCTATCTGGGAATACAGGCTCTCGCCTGATATAAAATGGACGAGTTCCTTTTCCCTGTATGCCTCTATAAAATACAGAACAAATAGTGTAGTACAATATGTAAGCAAAACTTCTCTCTACAGGTGGTAGACATGAAAGAAGCTCGAATAGATACCATACTGAAGTCAATTACAGAAACGGTGCTGGTACATTTGCCAGATACGGCAGTGGATCCTGCGAGCTTTTATGAAGAAAATCTTGTCAGACGAGACGAGCTTGGTAAGCGCTCACATTGTTCACTTCTGAAATACGAAACGACATGATAACCACCTTCTAATGTAAATATCATCATACCGCAAGACTTACTCATTCATTGCGTATAAATTCTGATTTTATAAGGTTAAAATTTCCATGCTTCTTTGGTAATAAACCTTACTGACAGCGACAGTTGAAGTCTGAATATCGTGAATGGATTACCGTTCAGCGGTTCTGATTGTTACTCTGTAGTCATGACTTTCGTGCTTTACACAGCATTAGAGATCCAGCAAAAGTCATGGAATGCAGAGATAGCCGTCATTGAGCTCATACATAAGTTCCTGGACAGTGTGCCGTCTAAACAAATTCGAGATTTGAAAGACCACTGGTATGTAGAAATTTTATGTTACCAGATTTTTTCTATAACAGTAACTTAGACACATATTTAACGAATATTTTTGCTTGAAGGTTGGATTTGGAAAAGGCTTTAAAGCAAGTTACTTCTACCACAAGAGTGTTCCCAGAAGATGCAGGTAAATAATATCTATATTGCACGATTAATATTGGTGAAGACATGTGCCCTTTTTTACGTAGGTACGTCAGATCCGTTCCTTAAAACGTTACTTCTTATTCGGCGTATTATTGGGACGGCTAGCGTCTTCGTGCATTGAATTATCCATACTTAGGGAGTAGTGGTTATTAAGCCTTTTATTATTTAACAGCGTTCTTGGAGATTGAAAATCCGGAACGATTCGAAGTGGTTCCTACAATTAATGAGTGCAATGAGTTGTTCGCTTATTTTGCTACCAAATGCTTAGAGTCGTTGATCAAATGTACCAGACAGAGTCTTGACTCGTTGCGGCGGCGGGCGTCAGTATCTAGGTAAGGATTTTTCAGTATTTTTCAAATACAAGTGCAATCGTCTTTAGAAATACATGTATGAGTGTTACTTTTAGTTTTCTCACAATGACTATCGATCCGGAAGAACAAAGGAAATTGAAACCGCTAATGCTGACGTATATGTACTTGCAAATACCAAGAATATCAATAAAACCCACTTTAGAAGAGATACAGACTTCATTCTCACTGGTATGAAATCAATTGTCAAGATTTTTGTTGTGCTGAAAAGTTAAAAGCAAGAACATGTAAAATTCACGTTTAATAACGTTTCACGACTTAATAATGAACTGTAAGTCTGTAACTTATTAACTAGTATTACAACATAAAATAGCCTGATCACAGTTTCCAAAACCATATGGCGGGTATTTGAGCGATATATGTACCATGCTATTTTGGACTTTAAAACAATGGATATACAATTACTTATTACGTGTCAAGAGTGCGCACTCTTAAATAGCACTGTATATGTTTTCCGGCAGGTTGTACTTAATTGCATAATGGATGTCCATCGCAACGTGTTCATGTGGGGACAACAGGAACAGATAAAGAGGGAACGAGAGATCAGAGGCCCCTCGTCATTTACCACAACGCGAAGTGTTTCCGGTATGAGGGGGCTTATTTAAATAAATATATAACGAAATATAAATAAACGTCTCCTACCAAATGTACGACCCTCAAACTAAGCAAAGCAGCAAAGGACGGGGCGAGGTTACACCCAGACTAGGACAAATTCTGAAAAGGCCATTTCCGATATTTGCCGCAGACGGGAATGTATCCCCCAAACCGCCCGGTGCAGTGAGACAACTGGCCTACGCTCAGTTTTGCGTAGCTAAATAGCAAAAAAGGAACGATCATATTATTATTAGCTTCTATCCACGACTTTGTCCGCCCAGAGTTCGATTATTCAATATCGTTATAAAGTATAGTATAACAATAACAGTGTAAAGTTTCATTAAAATCTGTTCAGTAATTTTTGCGTGAAAGAGTAACAAACATCCATCCATCCTCACAAGCTTTCACATTTATAATATTAGTAGGTAGGACTAATATTATAAATGTGAAAGCTAAAAGAAAAGAAAATAGTAAATAAACGCGATAAAATCCGTAAAATAGTTTTATTTCAATTAGTAGGACTACCTGCCATTTGCTTAGAAGCTAATTGTTTTGTACTTAAACAGACACTTGTTAATTGTCCTTTAATCAGGGTCCCGTTCGGGTTCAAACATTGGTGGCCTAAGGAACTATTTTAGAATGGTATCGGAACACAAAGATGTCGTCAGATCAGTGATGGCGTTGCAAGGAATGATGTATATGTACAAACCTGACATTGAAAAACTTTTGAAGGTAATTATAACGACTTTACTCCTATAGCCACAAAAGCGAAATTCAACCTTAATGCCGTACGCGTACAGGCGCGATAATGTTATTTGCCAATAACAAAACGACTCATAGAAGATTCACATTTTTCATCGAAATCGTGTGTACACGTAGTTTTTGCCAAAGAAATTCAATTTTTATGTATTTCAACAAAGAGTATATTTTAAGAAAAAGTCAAGTGAATTCGCTCTCCTAATGGGTGCAGTCGAGAAAGCAATAACTTTATGGTATTAATCTAAACAACAACTTCTTTTTATAGACGTACGGTAGATTTTCCCACTTGTGGGCTGAGAACAGAGTGCAGCAAGTCCAAGATTTTGTCGAGTCTAACCCCTTGAATGTAATGATAAAGGACATGCTCGTTAAGTACGAGGGGCAGACCGAGGAAGTGTTTAATTTGCCTGAAAGACATATCATTGGATCTGTACAAATAAATATGGGTAAGTAGAAAAGAAACTGGTTACCCACCAATGTTATTTCTTTTCAAAATAACGGACGCTGTCATTCAATAAATTGTGTAACGCATCGTGACAAAATCAAACCTTCATAGCCTCTAATCTATGTACATATAAGAATGAATGCGAAGAATGCGAAGGATTCTATTAGTGTCCTTCCCCGCCAGTGCAGACCCACTGGTATTTAAAAACCTGCACCAACGAAAGATAGTGGATACCTACCATACCATACACTGGACTTGGGGCGATCCCAGTTACACTCAAACCAGGGCAAAGACGGGAATCGAACCCACAACCACCCGGTCACAGTTTAATAATATTCCTACCAGTATTGCGACTTGGGCGTGTCGTGTAGGAATATTATGACCGTGACCCGGTGCAGTGAGCCGAGCGGCCTACGTTTAGACCACCAGTCCAAGCCGTCTTAGACTTATCGTAGGCACATTATTTATCATCGTATAAGTACAATTTGATTGTCATCTCGTTGAAAATAATTTTGTTGTTTAGAACACACAAAGTTAGCACTACACTTGGAGTCAATAGAATGGAAGAGAATATTAGGCAAACTTCTGAGTGTGGCTTATAAGGAACGTGTGCAGAAACTAATGCAGTTCATCAAAGACCGTATGAAGACTATGGGCAAAAAGATCAAGGACTTGGACGATGTCAGGGTTGCCATGATGTGCTTGGAGCTTATTCGAGAAGAATTTATTGGGTAATTAAACTTTTTAAAGTGCCTTGGTTCTTACTACTAGCAGGGTAACGTCTCCCACACAATGGGGCTTCAACACTCGCGTGTCACATTTTTTGCCAAATGCCAAAATAAACTATATTGACACATAGAAAAAGTTAATTTTTCAATAAAATGACAGTGAGCTAATTCAGAAATTCAATCTTTATGTAAATTAGCACAGAGTTAATTTTGGTATTGGCAAACATTATGATGCGCGAGGGTTGACGCCCCAGTTTGCGGAGGACCCTTGCTTCGTTCTTGCTATTAATAACCCACCGTATGTCATTAGGGCCTGATTGCAATGACGTAACCAATAATGAGTTACTATTTAATTTTCTTAGTTGTTCAGATTATTTTGAGTAGATTTTTCAAACCATTATTGTTGTCACTGACTGTATATGCTTATTTTAGAATGGATATGGAGCTAGATTTAATTGAAGAAAGCTACGCGACGTTTACTCAATTCGATATAGATATTCCCAAAGAGGACGCCGACCTGGTGTACGGATTACGTTACGCTTTCCAGAATATGTTATTAACAGTTAGTAGTGTTGTCTACTTATCTCATTTTGCAATGTATTTTAATCGTCTCCCGCATGCAAGATGTGTCGCAGGTATTTTGACGCGCCTATTTGCGTAGGGCAATGCATTTAATTTTAACTACCTTCTTACTATTTTGATTATTCGCTTATATATAAGTGAGTCAGTTACTTATCAGTTTGTGCTACTATTTTTGGAATAGTACCTAACTCTTTATTATTGTTCCACCTCCAATACAAATTACCTACATATACGATACAAATTTAAAGTGTTGCAATGGGCGATTCTATATCCCCAAAAGTGATCTCTACTTCATTACCAATTCCTCATTGATGCTAATTGATCAATCAAATAATTTCATACATCATCACTATATTCTATATCACTGGTACTGATACGGTTCTGCAACTAAATAGTTATGAGCCGTACATAAATAAATAAACATAACAAATATTACTAACTTATACAATTCGTTTCTTAGTCACAACAAGTGCAGCAGAAAATAGTTGAAATGCAAGGTCCTCTGCAGACAGAGCTGACCGAGGGCGTGGCTACGTTCCTTGAGGATGTGTTGAAGTTTGACGCTGACTACGAAGCATACGGCCCCATGTTGCCGGGACTCTCTGCACGCGAAGCCAGTGACAGGTATCTTATGAATACGAAGCGTTTTGGTGGCGCTCAAACGTAGCGCAAGGCGGGCCATAGACGGACCGCATGTTGCAGTCGAGACCGACTGCAAGATGCGGTCGCCGCACGGCGATCTGCAGTTTCCATACTAAATTCATATTCGCAATACACGGACCGCTCGAGCAGTTCCTGAGCGGTTGGAGCAGTCGCTCTGCGGTCGAGTTTCGCCGTGCGAGAGCTGCTGCCGGCCGGAACACGGACCGCTACAAGCGGTTGCTGCCGACAGCCGACCGCGCGCCACTGTCTCCCCGCTCCCGCCTCACTCACTCGACTCGCTTCCTTTGTTTATCGATGGGTCCTACGTATATGGGCCAAAGCAACAATTTGAGCATTTTCACTTTTTTGTGTTAAATGCTTCCTTTTAGCATCAGTATTATTTTGCGATCGAACACAACTGCTTCAAGCAGTCGTAGTCGACTGCATTATGCGGTCGTGTTGCAGTCGTGTACGACTTCAACGCGACCGCTCTAGAGCAGCCGGTCTCGACTGCAACATGCGGTCCGTCTATGGCCGGTCTAAGCCTAAATTATGACGGAAACCATTTTTTTACCGTGATTGACGATAGTTAGGAAAAGGTGGAAGTGTCTATGGATAACCAAAATGTTTTTGTCATCAAAATAATATTGAGACCATTGCTCGGTCAGCCCTATCCTTGGTGAAAGGTAAACTCATATGAATGCTGGGACGCAAAAATAGAGTAGATAGGCAATTTTATTCCTAATAAAAAGGCATACCCACAGATGAGACAGAATAAAGGTTTCCGCTGTTAGAGTTATCGATAAAGTCTATTAACCGCGTTATATAAGTTGATAAAGTTTGATATGATGAGGGACAGAGCTATATAAAGAAGAAGAGCTATTTGAGTATGAATCAGTTTTTCTCTTCAAATACTCGTTTCGTTTAAAAAGTTGTAGAAAGCCGAGTACGAGCTTCAAGCCACGCCTATGTATTTATAGATAGTTAAAATCGGTTAACAATGGCTGTGCTAAATTACTTTTATGCTAATTATGATCTCGCAAACCTGAAGACAATTGATAAAATTGGGGTAGATTTTGGATTTGTGTAAGACGGTTGTTTCATGTTTTATCTTTCTTTTAGAGTAATACTGTTCCAATCGAGATTTGATGAACTATGGAGGCGATTCGAAATGTACTCGAACGGTGAAAAGCTTTTCGGTATGGAGGTCAAGGATTATCCTATATTGCATCAGAAAAAGAAGGAGTTCAATTTGTTGAACAAGTTGTAAGTAGAAGGACGGAATGATATTATAAATAGATCAATTCGGAATAAAAACGTGCCCTCTTTTTCTCAAGCCGAGTTCATTCCATTGATTGAACTTTCTAAAGGGTCTTTCAATTAGGGCGGGCCGATGTTGACAGTTTGTGGCGGCCATGTTGTTTTGGCGGCAATTGTCAAACTTTTGTTTTTTATTCAAATCAGTACAGTAATCTTAGTAATTATCAAAATCAGTGTTCGGTAGTGCAAACGTTGCGCGCATTATGTCCATTTTATGGCAGACGCGGTGGGCCTTCAAAGTCAACTCTTCAAAGTTTGGTGGCAATAAATAAGCAATTATAGGCATAAATAGTCCTTTCAAATAAAAATAATAATTTCATTAATATCTCTCACACAGCTTGTTTTATGCACTTTTAACATCGACCCGTCCTTGTTAAAAGACCCTTTATATACTGAAATAAATGAAGCATAGTTCAATTATGATACCATAATACGTGTTCCCTGTGGAAAGTTTCTTTTAACTAAATGTTTAATTGTTCACAGGTACAGCCTGTATCTGGCTGTAATGAATTCTATTGATGGATATTTTGAGACGCCGTGGGTTGAAATTGATATTGAGCAAATTATTGCACAATTAGCTGAATTTGACTTGAGGTAATAATTTGAATAATCAAACAGTTAAACAAAATACGAGTTGATAAACTCCTATTTTTTGAAATCAGTTGAAGTCTTTTGATATGTATGTATTGTTATATGTTGTAGTACGTATTGGCAAAAGATCGTGTTTCTAAAATATTTCTTTTGGAAGTTATGTTATCTGTTTTTTTTCCAACTATTAGTGTCTTACTGTTGAGCAAAGGTCTTCCCCGCCCCTAATCCATCTGTTGGTATCGTTTTTTTTTTTATCAAATCTTAATATATATAATTCTACTGTACGTGTGTATGTCACTGAAATCCTCCTAAACGGCTGGACCGATTTGAATGTTTTTTTTTGTACGCGTTTGGGTGGCGCCCTGGATGGTTTACATTCAGAATTGGACCCGGTAGGTGGCGCTGCTTTCGTATGTAATTCTAAAGCGGTACAAAGTTCGCCGGGACAGCTAGTCTTTTATAGATTCATAATTATTTTTAAGATTAATGAATTACATTCTGATAGTAGGTTACATTTTATTTTATTATGAATTACATTCTGATAGTAGGTCACATTTTATTTTATTACTAGCTGTGCCCGCGACTTCGCCCGCGTGGACTTTAGGGAGATTACCCGTAAATATGGGTATTATGTTTTTCCCGCGGAACCCTAATGCTTTTTCTAAAATTAAAGTAGCCTAAGTTACGCCTTGGAACGTCAATTATATGTCAGTGAAAGTCCCATTGAAATCGGTTCAGCCGTTTAGAAGTTTACTTCAAACAAACAGACAGACAGACAGACAAAAAATTTTAAAATTGCGTTTTCGTTATAGGTATCGTATATACTTACATACGCATTTGGTAAAAAAGTGTTATTTTGATATTACAAACAGACACTCCAATTTTATTTATTTGTATAGATGTGTTCTAGGTACGACCTAGGGATAGTTTTTAATTAGTTATTAGTCGATATCGTTTTGTTAATCTAGGTGCCGTAAGCTACCAAAGGGAATGAAGGATTGGCCTGCTTTCTTAGAGTTGAAGAACAAGATTGATGACTTCAATCAGACTTGTCCGTTACTTGAGCTAATGGCTGATAAGTCCATGAAGGATAGGCACTGGAAGAGGCTGGAGAAACTGATGAGTTAGTGTTACCATAAAAACATTAGATGTTATAAATTTGAGCGTTCTCAATACATTGTAAACCTTATTGTTTTGTTTTTTTAGAATGTATATTGGATGTAGATTCTGCTGCGTTTACGTTAGCCAACGTTATGGAAGCGCCTCTGCTGAAAAATAAAGAGGAGGTTGAAGTAAGAATCGACGTCATCCTTCACGTCTATATGACACTTCAATATCTTACATAGCTTACTTATTTAATTTGTCCATCTTAGGATATATGTATTAGTGCGGTTAAAGAGAAAGACATTGAGGCAAAGCTGCATCAAGTGATAGCGGACTGGGCGGTGATTGATTTAACGTTCGCACAGTTTAAGAACAGAGGCGAGTTGCTGATCAAACCGCAGGAGACGCTGGACCTTATCACGCTATTGGAAGACTCTTTGATGGTGCTCAACTCTTTAGCATCTAACAGGTACATTACGCTTACATGTAAGATTTGAAAATACTGAATTTACAGACGTCATTTCTGAATCTCTTCTTATTTGTATCTGTTAGTTAAATTCTAAAAACTATTGATACAGAGTGTTACATAATTTTATATACATAAGTTTTATACATATAAATGCTCCCCTTACCACCACTTATCTTGCAGTACTTTCAGTTTTTGACATTTAACTTTGTACTAGATCTGTTAAAAATTAACAGTCGCTATTAAAACAATACCACTAAGAGTTGGTGGTAAGCCCCAGAATGAAATATGAAGTTATTGAAATTTGTTTTTTATATGCTTTGCCATTCGTTTTGAGAAACATGTTATAACTCTAGCCCTATTCGATATGTTCATATAGGTACTATTAGTAAAATGTTTAAGTATTCATATGTTCTTAGAGTATTTTATCAAACTTCTGATACCCTCTGTATAAACCAGATAGAAGCAAATAGCCGTTTCAGTAACGTTCCGAATCCAATGTAGTTAGAAGATTTGAAAGGTGAACGGTATGTTGTAGATATAATGCTCCCTTCAAAAAGGACATTATTTTATGGATCAATAAGCTAGTGAACACCAGCGAGATCTTGGAGAAGTGGCTTCTAGTGCAAAACTTGTGGATGTACCTCGAGGCGGTGTTTGTTGGCGGTGATATCGCTAAACAACTGCCGATGGAAGCTAAGCGATTTGCGGTTCGGAACTTTATTTAAATCACATTAAAACTTTAAATCGAATACAGAAAGCGTAGCCAACTGCGAGACTTTGATTTTATTAAATAAAAATGAGTTTCAAAAATCGAAACAAACAATGAAGCCTATAAGTATATATAAAACTATACTAGATTGTGATGCGCGACGTATCCGGTGTATTTGCAGACATTTCATGAGGTGCGAATAATCTAAACCTAGATGTAGTGGAGTTGTCAATGGCAAATCCTTATTCGAATACCAGTCCTTTTTCCCCCTAACTTTTTTCCATAGTCACGTACACGTAGGCGTATTTCAATCACAGTAAAAACATAATTTTAGCCTTCAAGAAATCATACTGTTAATGTACATACATTCTTATTTATTAAAATTATGATGATTATAACGGTATCTCGTTATAATCATCATAATTTTTACGTAGCGAAATACTATGTACAAATAATCGTGATGCCCACTCTGGTATTAAATACAGATGATCGACAAAACGTATGTGAAGATAATGTACCGCGCCCGCGACATAGTCAACTGCGTGGAGACGTGCACGTCGGATGACACCTTAAAGCAGCTCCTGCCGCACTTGTTCGAGCAGCTGGAGGCTTGCCAGAAGTCGCTCACTGGCTACCTGGAGACGAAGCGACTCATCTTCCCCAGGTTCTTCTTCGTGTCGGACCCTGTGCTTTTAGAGATCCTTGGACAGGCATCAGATCCTCGCTCTATACAGGTTATTAAATCATCCAAAATAAAATCATACATCTAGGTTTTAAATATACTCCCTACATTGGCCTTTTTCAATACAATGCCACCTACCTACCTAAATGCCACCATTTTTGCCGCCATTGCATCAAATTTGAGGATTTAGATTTTTGGTATTGTCCATTACATCACATGCTTTAAGATTTTATACATTAAGGTACTTATAGCAATGTTGTTCTATCTCAGCCCCATCTGCCGAGTATTTTTGACGCTATGTACACGGTCGACTTCGACGATAAGGAGAGGATAATAAATATGAACTCTGATAACGGAGAAACCATTCCACTTGAAAGGCCTGTTGCTTGCGTTGGAGGTGTAGAGGTAAACAATCCGCCAAAAGGTTTTATTGCAAAAAAATGTGTTATGTTCATGTAAAGTTTCGAATTGAAAACAACTTATTTTTCATCCCATTTATTCGAAAAGAACGGCTTGGTTCGCCTTTACGTGCGCCCAAAGGTGGTGTTTTCCATAAGAAACTTTTAGCGGGCAGTAATGTATTTTTAATTCTCTTTATACTCGTAATTGCGCCGCAAATAACTTTGCCGCGCACTTTTTGAATTTGGGACATCTTAGTTTTCAGCGCCAAAGAAATCGAACGCAAATATTGTTTGAATAATGACTGGCTGGTACGGCGTAGGGATGTGAAAATATAATCAATTTTTATATTAATCGATTATTTTTTTCCAATAATCGATTTTTAATAATCGATTCGCTAAAAAATGCAAAATCGATTTTTTAAAAATCTATTTATTTTATAGTGAGAAAAATGGATTATTTTGTAATCGATTTTTTTCCTGTCTAAGTCGTATCCCTAACTGTCATTGGGCGATCCACGGCGTACAATAGTGCAAAATAAGGATGTAAAAAATAATCGATTTTTATATTAATTGATATTTTTTTCCTAATAATCGATTTTAGATTTTAGTCTTATTAGTTAAGTATGTCCTACTTTTAAGTTTTTTGATTATGTTTTATATTTTATGTTTCAGTATATGTGAGCATATTATTTTATTTTATACTACGTATTTATTGTTTATATTTATGTATATGTATGGTATATTTATATAATAGATTGGTACACAACTGTCTGCCATCATGTCATTATGACAAAATCCTCTCCATCCAAAGGTTGTCTGGAAGAGATCGCAGCTTGCGATAAGACCGCCCAATGTACACTACTATTTGTTCCTTGTTTTGTCAATATATTTTGTGTAATATCCGTGTAACTATTGGTGTACAATAAAGAGTTTTCTATCTATCTATCTCTAATAATTAAAAATCGACATTTTTAAAATCGATTAATTTTAAAGGGAGAAAAATCGATTATTTAATAATTGATTTTTCTCATAGTGGGTGATGAAAAGTAGAGTGTATCACTCGGGCGCAAAATATTTTTTTGCCTCGGGCGACGTACTTTGAATCACTCGCTACGTTCAGGATTATACTAAAGAATCCCTCGCTACGCTCGGGATTCTACTCTAGTATCCCACACTTCGCTCTGGATTCAAAAAAGCGCCCTCGCCGTAAAAATATTATTTTGCTCCCTTGTGATACAATCTACTATTTCAGATTTGGCTGAATTCTCTTTTGGATGCGATGAAAGATACGGTCAGAAATATAATTGCCAATATATCTCAAACGATGTCCGGCGATCCAGAGTTTGAATTCTTAGTTGGATTCTGGAGTTTCCCTGGCCAGGTATTCTCATTTTAACTTTGATGTTATAGAGTCCAAAATTGTGCGCAGAAAAATAATACTTCTTCCCAGGCTGGGTTATTAGGGATGCAAATCCTGTGGACTAGCGACGCGGAGTATGCGTTGAAGAAAGCTAGAATTGATCGCTACATTATGAAGACAACCAATCAAAAGTTCCTAGATCTACTGAATGGACTCATAGACATGACTGTGACGGACTTGGTGCCGTTAGACCGAACACGTGTGGAGACTATGATCACCATTCACGTACATCAAAGGTAGCAATATCCTTTAACTATTTTTTTGTTTTTATTCCGATGATGACGAAAATATTTTGTTATATTTAACACGTGTATATAATATAGGGATATTTTCAACGACCTTGTGAAAATGAGAATAAGGTCTCCAATAGATTTTGAATGGCAGAAGCAAGCAAGATTTTATTACTTTGAAGAGTATGACGACTGCATCGTATCTATAACCGATGTTGATTTCTTATATCAGGTGTGTAAAATGCGTTAGTTTAATGTAGCTAAGAGTAATCCTCGTATATGCTTTATAGATTTTAACTCTTTTCGCGGTGTAAAGTTATTGTGAATGTCGACTAAATTTTAAGGTATGGGTATCTGAAATTAGTGGCATTATAAAAATATCTTTTTTTTCTTATTGTCAAAAGTTTGTCGCTTATACGGAAGCTACAGTGCAATTATTTCAGCTCTATAGTGATTAATGGATTTCGTCGAGTATTAGAAATGGATTATTATAATAGGCATTTCATTCCATACTTAATTACAACGTATGCTGCCATCTTGTTACATAGATATAGCGTAATTTTGAGGTGACCCATAACATATTGAAACTCATTGATTTCATCCGTCCATATCATAACTCCCTTTCAGAATGAGTACTTGGGTATAACTGAGCGTCTTGTGATCACGCCGCTGACCGATCGTTGTTATATAACTTTATCGCAAGCTATCGGCATGAGCATGGGCGGCGCGCCCGCCGGGCCGGCCGGCACCGGCAAGACGGAGACCACAAAGGACATGGGCAGAACGCTTGGAAAACTCGT
Organism: Ptilodon capucinus; assembly: GCA_914767695.1. Lineage (NCBI taxonomy): Eukaryota > Metazoa > Arthropoda > Insecta > Lepidoptera > Notodontidae > Ptilodon > Ptilodon capucinus. The sequence goes on from OU611808.1 coordinate 5,183,769, forward strand.
CATAGTCTTCAATTGCTCCGATCAAATGGACTTTAGAGGTCATCATTTATTGACTTTCAGACAACACACACGTAGTCCCAACACATAACCCCCTCTCAAGCATAAACTATCTCCATAGCTATCTTACGACATAAAACCTACAACACATACTACAATATTATTATCCTTAAATTTAAATAACTATGATCTATTTACATTGGCATTACAAAACACTTTTGCACTAAAAAATGCGTGTGTAAATGGTTTCTTAGAATTTCTTTGAATTTGGTGTATTTTTGTATCTAGATTAATTGCTAGTACTGTCAGGTTGTCACATTATGAGTAGTCACGTTTGCCCCTCAAACTCAATAGTTTAATTGCTTTGGTGGGGAACAACGTGCAATTCTATAAGTTATTCTGATATCCTATGTCATTGATCTAGGTTTGGGTCGTATCTACAAAGGCCTAGCCCAGTCAGGCACATGGGGATGTTTCGACGAGTTCAACCGAATAGAACTGCCTGTGTTGTCTGTCGCAGCTCAGCAGATCTATATCTGTCTCACGGCTCGAAGGGAGAAGAGAGAATTCTTCATATTCAGGTAAGATTTTCTAAATGTCATTTTGAATCTTATTTCCTGTGGGACTGATATAAATATCTAATGTTGTACCTAGTACCCTAGCCTTAGTCAATCACATTCTTTTTGTAACCTATAATATGTAGAAGCCATGAGCCAAGTAGATCCACAGTCACATGTACTTTTAGTGACGGCGACACAGTGAGTTTGAATCCGGAGTTTGCGTTCATCATCACAATGAACCCCGGTTACGCCGGCCGTCAAGAGCTGCCTGAAAACTTGAAGATTCAATTCCGTTCCGTGGCTATGATGGTGCCAGACAGACAGATCATTATTAGGGTCAAGTTGGCCAGCTGTGGTTTTAAAGAGAATATTTTGTTGGGTAATAATTTTTGTTTTGACCTTGTCATCATCTGATGTATATATTGTATTTTGTTCTTAAGGTGACAAATCCTTTGATTCTTTATTTTTATACTTAATGTAAAACGTTTTTGGTAAGGGAAAATCTAAAAGTACGATATGTAGTAGCTAACTTAACGACAGACTTGCTAGCGAACTTCAATTCCTAATTTGATCGCCATACGAATAATTTCAGCTCGTAAATTCTTCACTCTATACAAACTGTGCGAGGAACAGTTGTCGAAGCAGGTGCATTACGACTTTGGTCTTCGCAACATTCTCTCTGTGTTGCGGACTATGGGCGCGCAGAAACGAGCGAATCCAGACAGTACAGAGGAGAATATTATGATGAGAGTATTAAAGTAAGTGTCGTCACGGACATTTTAAATGTGTGTGTATGTCCTTACATAAATTTGTAATTATTTTTCAGGGAAATGAATGTGTCTAAGCTTGTAGACGAGGACGAACCACTGTTTGTCTCTTTGATTGAAGATTTGTTCCCTGGAATGAAGCTTACTCAGACCGTTCAAAGGTGTGTACGATTCGTGGAAAAACCTGTTAAAATTTGTGGGAAGGAGTTACTATTGGTTTTGTTTTTACGTAGTAAGGAACCGTTGCCGCCACCAATTAGTTATTCGAAAATTTTATATTTCTAGCAATGGCAAGTAGTATGCACTATAAACATGTTTTTATAAACTTGACACTGGCAAATAAACGAAGCGTAACGCCTTGTAAAATAATATATTTCAGGGAAATGCAACGTGCCATTGCGTTAGTGACCGACCGCACCGGCCTCGTCAACCATCCGGATTGGAATTTGAAAATAATCCAATTGTTCGAGACTTCCCTCGTGCGGCACGGCCTGATGACGATGGGGCCGACCGGCGCGGGCAAGACCACCTGCATCCACACACTCATGGCGTCACTCACCGAGATCGGGAAACCGCACAGGGAGATGAGAATGAACCCGAAGGTATTTCGATAACCACAATAGCTACCTTGCCACCGACTACAGTAGTTGTAGCATGTGTGCCAAGACTAGACGAATGTCACGGAATATCTTGATTTTGTCTCTTTCTCTCGTTTGAAATTAGACAGGGAGCGAGTGAGCAAATCCGTGACAAAGGTCTTGTAATGACATGCGTGCTAACACCACAGCATGGCGATTATATAGTTTGCCCATCTCAATCACCTTCTGTCAAAACAGCTTCTAAAATAAATTTAAAAAGCCGCCATGTTTTGTGGTTGCAAATGAAAAAATTTTGCAATAAAAGTTACATGATCGCCTGGCATTAAGGTCGTAATAATTAAACCGTCGTAGGTGCATAGTATAATATTACTAAGAAATCTATAGACAGTTTGCTTTTGTAGGCAATAACAGCGCCCCAAATGTTTGGGCGTCTAGATGTCGCTACCAATGATTGGACCGATGGTATATTCTCTACATTGTGGCGACGCGCTTTGAAAGTGAAGAAATCTGACACCACGTGGATTGTGTTGGGTAAGAATTTTGCGCTCCTACACCTCAAAGAGCGTATAAGTCACTGTCATTCACTGAAAAGTCTGAATCGTACAAAAAATTGCAGGAAAAGTGTCGCATTTAGACTCCGGCGCGGAGGTTGTATGCATTTCTATTGGTTATATTTACTTAAACTAGTTGCACCAATGATGTGTACTTCCCTTAACGAAGAAGACAAGTTACTCAGTGCAAACTCAAATATCAGTCTTGGAACCTGCCTACGCAATTGCAAACAATATAAAATCTCTGGTCAAGGCAAATTAACTCTTGTGTATTGAATAGATGGACCAGTAGACGCCGTTTGGATCGAGAATTTGAACTCTGTGCTGGATGACAATAAGACTCTCACTTTGGCCAATGGTGATCGCATCACCATGGCTCATAACAGCAAGCTGGTGTTTGAGCCCGACAATGTTGATAACGCGTCGCCGGCCACTGTCAGTCGGATGGGAATGGTGTTCTTGTCCTCTTCTGTCTTGAAGTGGCAACCAATACTAGAGGTGAAGTACATAGCGAATTATGTACTAAATATTATCAATAAAAAATGTTATTATTATGTTATTATATTATAAGCTAGATCGACATGATTAATTATGACTAACAAGAAAACACTAGAAAATACCTACTTAATATTTAGAAACAGGATATAAGTGCCAAATAACTACTAGCAGTGTCATGTCAGAGATCACTGATCACACTTTATTTATTTATTTTATTTATTTAAGATTATTTCAATGTTTTGTAAAATGTTACAGTCCCACATGAACATTGTGTTAGTATTAGGGCGAGGACGTTACCTACTTTTTTTATTTTTCTAATTTAAACTGACTGAATCAGAACGTACAGTGGATGTTAAGTTTGTATTAGTTGATCCACTTATAAGAATAAAAATAACTTTTTAAAATCATTTATAGGGATGGTTGAAAACGAGATCACAAAAGGAGTCTGAAGCATTGCGGACCGCTTTCAGTAAAGTTTATGACGAAGTTCATTCGTTCGTGCAGCATAGACTGCCCGCCAAGATGAAACTCCTCGAAGCTATATACATCAGGTACCTACCCGGTTACATATGCATATATGTAGCGTCCTCGTCATTACGGGTACTTTCCATTGGAATAATTAAATTTTTTGTGTGCAGGCAATGTATAGACGTGCTTATTGGTCTGATAATGATTGAAGTCCCTGGCGGAAGTAAGTAACGTTAAAGCAAACGAAGTATGTATACTCCGTACGTCAGGAATGATACAAAAGAGTAGATTTATTATGCGCGTTGTGTGTGTATCTTCACTAATCCATAGTCTGAAGAGTGTTTCCCCTTAACATATGCAGAGTAGCGTATATGTATACAAGCCTATAAACAATATTAATGTCTGCACTATTTTTGAATATAAATGTTATTCTTTTGAAATGTAGTATCAAACCTTTTAAACTGCATTAAGGTTCCATATTCAAACACCTGAAATATCGTTTCCGATATCTGATATACCCTGTTTAGGTATAGACCATCAGCACGGCTACCACATACGTCAAGAAAATATATGTCACGGATGTTGGTGTTTCGTGTTGCTCTCTCACTTTCATAATTCATACGAGAGGAGACAAAATTGATTTATCTCACAATGAAGACACTGAAGGCAATTTTATTATGAGTAGAGTTGCCCACGGACCGGCACCTGGAGCGGCTGTTCATATTCGCGATGATGTGGTCCCTGGGCGCGGTGCTGGAGCTGGACGCGCGCACCAAGATGGCGGAGTTCATGACCAAGCTGCCCGGCCGCATGGACTGGCCCGGCGCCAAGTCCAAGGAGTGGGTCATGCCCTTCGAGTACATGGTCAACGAGTCTGGTGTCTGGACGCATTGGTTGGCTACATTACATTCACACGTAGCGACCTTCCAAATAAAATAAATGTAGAGAGTTAGGCCCCCGCGAGCTGGTCAAAAATTTGCCAATACCAAAATTGACGTGTTCCTCAACGAAATGATATAGACGGCGCGAGTGAATTTAGACGCATGAGGGCGTGGCTTTTACCCATAGAGTATGTAGAGTACCCATAGCGACTCCACTCTGCGTATAGCTCTGCGGCGATTTTTCCGCCATTGTTGTTATCTCATGTACCTGTAGTATACGGCAACTATACGGGAAAACAATGGCGGAGTCAGATAAACCAGAAAAAATTACCGCAGCGCGGGCTCGATATGCCATCTCCGTTATAATATCTCCATGATGCTATGGGAGCCGACCATTTTTCGGATTGATATATCCTGTATGTCAAAAAGATGTCACTGCCTTTATAGTATCATTAGTTTTTGTAGAAAAATAGTTCATTCACTTAGGTTTTCATCCCAAGTAGTATACCAAAGTAATATACATGTTAATATATTTCGAATTAGGTCCGAAAACGTAGAGGACTACATCTACCCATCGGACAGTATACCAGAATACTCGTCAATTCTGGTGCCCAATATCGATAACGTGTGCATATCGTTCCTTATCGACACCATCGCTAAACAGAACAAAGCCGTTCTCTTGATCGGTGAACAGGGCACCGCCAAGACTGTCATGTTGAAGAGTTACATGCAGAAGTACGACAACGAGGTTAAGCTGTTCAAGATGATCAACTTTTCGTCTGCGACTACGCCCAATATGTTCCAAGTGAGTTTATCACCGACACTTAGCACGATTGATAGTTCGTGCAGCATAAGCTTGCATGATTCATGTTTATCATCTAACACTTTGCGGTTGGTTAAGTTACCGCAAAGTTTTTTAAATACTTACATATTCTGTATCAATAGGAAAAAAACCAGAGATAGGATTTTTAGAGTGATTTTGCTATAGGGTCATTTTGGAAGAGGGGTCTCTTGCTCAAAATTTTCGTAAGCGGTTAATTTCGGAAATGGCCTTCTCGGAATCTACCCTGGTCTGGGTGGAACTGCGCCCCCAGTCCATTATGTGGTACCCATAGTACAAGCTTTGCTTAGTTTGGGAACGTTCGGTGAGTATGTGTTGGCTTGCGATATCTATACTTAATTATAATCGTGACGAACTGTTTCAAGTCTGCATGCGCGCCAAGAAAAGACTTAAGTCATGAAATGTGTCAGTGTTTGTCTCTTCTACACTTATGAATTAAGAAAGTGCGCGAACGACTCGGCGCTACATAATCCGTGACATACGTTTTGTCCCGGTACACGTGCTAGCTCGTCTAGTTTGTTAGTTTTGGAGATTTCGCGATAAGTGACTCAGTGGTATTAGTTTAGATTTACGAAGAAAATTAAACTCTTTCTATTTCAGAGAATTGTCGAGTCGTACGTCGAGAAGCGTGTTGGTATGACGTACGGTCCTACGGGCGGTAGGGCCATGACGATCTTTGTGGACGATATCAATATGCCAGTCGTGAACGAGTGGGGAGATCAGGTAACTAATGTTACATTCACAATGTACAATACAGTTTTTCATATTGTTTTGCATTTGAAGAAGGACTAAACGGAATTCTTATAAGATCACTCTCCGTGTCTGGCTATTACTTTACCTAACTGTCATTTATTTAAGTAAAGGTAAGACAGAATCTTGAAATGTGGTATGGTAACGTTTTTAATTAACGCGTTTTTAAATACCATAGTAAACAAACAATTGTGAAAGAGTTGGGATTTTTTTCTTCCTAAAATGTTATAAATTGGTTTAGTTCATACAAAGCTGGGTGTTAGATAAAAATGTTCTTCACATGCCTTATCCAGCTCGCTTTGAAATGGTTTTTCAGGCACTTGTTCAAGTGCCCAGAATTTTGACAATTGTTTATGTATTGAATCGGCATCATCACTCATAAAAGTAGCATTACATTGAACGTTATCAATTAGTGATGAGTGTGACGGAAGTTTGAAGGGCACGGGTCTTGCGATCAGCCAGCCTAACTTCGAGCTACGCAATTGTGGCTCACCAACGCCTAAAGAACGCTGGTCGCAGCCTAAAAGGTCCCAAAATAGGTCTGCGCCTATTAACACTTCCACTGGGCTTAAAAAGTATTTTCAAAATCTGCATACAAGCAAATTATTACAGTTTGGTCTAAAAATGTCTTTATAGGTAACAAACGAAATAGTAAGACAAATGATGGAGTGCGGTGGGTTCTACTCGCTGGAGAAGCCTGGAGATTTCATTATCATTGCCGACATACAGATGTTTGGCGCCATGATCCATCCTGGTTCGTAAACAGTGAATAATGATTTAGGCATGGACGTGAACGTTATTGCCAATACCAAAAAGAACTCAGTGCCAATACACATAAGACTGAATTACTGTGGTAAAATCCACGCGGACCGCGCGTCAAAATTCGCTCCCGTCTCCGATGACATTTCGTCGATATATGAGCTTTTAAGATTATATAATACAATTCATTTTGGTATTTTATTGAAGCGAATGACATTTTATTGAAGAATGAGCTTTTTCTGTATGTAAATACAGTTCATTTTAATATTGGCATAAATTTCGATGCACGCGTTTTGTCGGCCCCAGTGTAAGCGAGGCTATATAATTCCTCTCCGTACTTTGTTTTGTAAAGTCTTATGCTATTGCAGGCGGTGGTCGAAACGACATTCCTCCAAGGTTGAAGAGACAGTTTAACATATTCAACTGCACCTTACCTAGCAATATTTCGATGGATCGCATCTTTGGTAAATAATCATTATCACTTGCTTAAACGTGAATATTCATGAAATGTGAATAGTTAATCTTTTAATTAATAATTTTAGAGACAATAAGCGTCGGATACTTTTGTAAAAGTCGCTTTGATAAGAAATTGGTGGAATTCATGCCAAAATTGGTGCCTGTCACCCGTATTATATGGCAGCAAACGAAGGTATTTAAAATATGGTCTCGATCCAAAGTTGAATATAATACAAATTATCTATATTAAATAATAATAATACATCATCACGCCTGTATTCCCTGAAGGGGTAGGCAGAGGTGCACTGCTGTGCGCCCACACTTCGCTGAATATCTATACAAAATGGTATAATAATTACATACACGGTTGTATTACCTACCCGAAGGTACTCCTTCGAGGAGGTACTCTACTGAGTGCACCCGCATTTCGTTGATGTATTTTGATCATTCGCCTATCATACTGCCATAACCTTTTATTGCGAGAGGAACTCGGGGCATAGTCACACTGACGTGGAGCCCGATTTTCCTTTGATAGATATCAATCTCTTTTAGAGATATGTCGAAACGAAATGTCAAAATAGTCGTATTTTGTTCTTTTGTTTCGACATATCTCTAATAGTGATTGTTGTCTATCAAACGAAAATCGGGCCCCTGGACAGAGTTGGTGAACTTCCCACATCTTTTATAGACTAGTTAGGCATATCTGACCATTAAGATTTCCCGACGATGTTTTACCGTTCAGCAAGTATCAATATATAATTTTAAATCAGGTGAAAATGTTGCCAACGCCTGCAAAGTTCCACTACGTGTTCAATTTGCGAGATCTGTCTCGCATATGGGAGGGTATCTTGTTCATTAAGAAGGAAGAGCTTCCGACAGTCAATGTCGCCCTCAAATTGTGGTTCCACGAATGTCTAAGGGTTATTTCCGACAGGTATGTGTACTACTACTACTACAGCCTTTTTTAAAGTCCCACTGCTGGGCACGGGCCTCCCCTCAATGCGAGGGGGATTCAGGCCATAGTCCACCACGCTGGCCCAGTGCGGGTTGACAGACTTCACACATCTATCGAGAACTAGTCAAGCTCCCTCAGACGTGCAGGTTTCCTCACGATGTTTTCCTTCACCGTTTCTTAGCAAGTGATAATCTCGGATGAAAATGAGATTCGCGCATGAAACCTAGAGGTGCGAGCCGGGGTTTAAACCTGCGCACTTTGATTGCAAAGCGTGCGTTCGACCACTCGGCTACCACTGCTTGGTATGTGTACAACTGTTCCAATATATTATTATGGATGACTCTAGATCAGAGATTCAAGTGATCATATATTTTAGATTTACGACGTTTGAAGATAAAGATTGGTTCGTGGCGAACTTCTGGAAAACAGCTGGACACGAGTTACCCGAATACGTCCCTGACTTCCCGGAGGAGGAAACCTTCTTTGTGAATTTCTTAAGGGAACCAATCGAACCGACTGGCGATGAGGACGAAGACTTTAGTACAGACGCTCCCAAAATATATGAAGAGTTGCCGTCGTGAGTACTTGTAGATTTTTATCTCTCTACCCTAAATGAATCATAGTTGTGTACTCACTTGTAGTACACAGTAGTATGCCCATATTTTACAGATTATATTTTGATCCACATGTAAAAGGAGGTGAGCTAATTGCATTTTTAGAGTGAGTGTGATTGGATTAACCGACACTGAACCCAGTGTCGGTTAATCAACCACATTGGCACATTTCGTCAAAATATGAATACGAAACAAATAACGCTTGGAATAGAATTATAGGTCCCTGTTTTGTTTCTTATACAGATGGGACTTCGTGCTCATGAAACTTGCAGGCTTCCAAGAATTGTTTAATGAACAAATTAGAGGGGCGCATTTGGACCTGGTGTTCTTTCACGACGCCATGGTGCACCTGTTCATTATATCCAGGATTATCAACACACCACGGTTAGTTACACCTGGGTCCTTAGTAAGAGTTTTAAAAGTATTTAAATATCGAACAAGTAATCGAATAGTTTACGGTAGAGCTACTCGTTTTAGCGGCGTGGCTGTGAAATGTATGGCAAGGTTCAGAATCTCGATTGGTATTTATGCTGTCTAAACTTATACGAAACCTCCAGTTCATTAATACCAGTTGTCTTCCGCGACTGCGAAAGCGCAAAGTATTATTTATCAGTTCTTAGCGGGTGTCTTGAGACCGAATCGAACTTGCTTGGAAAATGACGTAGTCTGTAGGTCCCGTAGTTTTCGAGATGAGCGAGGTTTTCGCATTTATTGCTTTTTTTATATGTTGCCCTAAGTAAATATATTAATATCATATAATAATCTAATTTACAGTGGTAACGCGTTGCTGGTGGGTGTAGGTGGATCCGGTAAACAGAGCTTGACGAAATTGGCTTCATTCATAGCGAATTTCAGATTTTACCAAATAACATTGACGAGGTAATTTTTTGCAATGCCTAACCGCCCCCATATTTGTTTTTTTTTTACCTATATTGTCCCACTGCTGGGCAACGGTCTCCCCCATTCTCCTCCACACATCTCTATATCCTGTCATATCACTCCAACCCTCCAGATAACGAACTAGGTCATCGCACCACCTTTTCCTGGGTCGACCACGGCGGCGGTGTCCGTTATCTGGGATCCATTCGGTACAAATTTTTGCCCACCGGGTGTCATCCATTCTTTTTAGATGACCCGCCCATCCCCACTTCAGCAGAGCGGACTTTTCACCCACATCTGTAATGCGAGTCATGGAGCGCAGTAAAGTGTTTGTCACACGGTCGATCCGTTTGTAACCCAAAATACTGCGCTCCATGGCGCGTTGGCAAATCTTGAGTTTGGACTTTTGAGATTCGGTCAGTGACCATGTCTGAGCGCCATAAGTAAGTACGGGCAAGATGCACATGTCGATGAGTCTGCGTTTAAGTGACAAAGGAAGGTCGCCCTTCATTAGCCCCTTCATGGACCAGTAGCTCTTCCAAGCGTTATCGATGCGACGATCGATTCCTTTGTCTTGCCTGTTTTCGAAGGAGACTAGCTGGCCCAAGTACACATACTCATCGACATATTCCAAGACCTGCGGTCTCAGTACGCCTGCCAAGATAAGACATTTTCTCACGGATCGTGACGTCATTTTTGTGGCAAAATCGTTACGTCTTATTAGCTAGCATGGCGTGCTGGATAAAAATATAAAATTGGTTTGACAGTTAAATAGAACGTGGTTGACGTATGAATAAGGTGTTTTCTCTTAAGTGCAAGCATGGGTTACCAAAATGTACCATAGAGAAACGAATTTGACAGGTCAACGTAAAGAAATTTGTCACGATCGAAGGCCGGTGATGAGAAAATAATTAGGCTGTAAGAAGTACATAAATATAGCATTTTATACACTATTATTACGAATAATACTTATTTTACTCCATCCTTCGCCAATATCCAGCGGACCAGATATGCCGAAAACGAACACGTAAATTTACTTTCGTGTTCGACAAACAAAAAAGTGTTGAGATATTTCTATCTGTTTTATTTTCTTCCGAAACTCCCCTTAATCCTTTTCTACATGATTTAAAATCCATACTATACAAAAAATCAGTATGTTAGAGGTTAGGTTTTCTTTGGCATCAAACTTTGCGTGCTTTTTGCCGTTTTTTAGGGACTCGTGAGAAAACATCTTGGCATGCGTACTGAGCTCAGTTCTTCGAACATTTGTTCGATTTCGTGGGCTGTGCAGGCGAAAAGTACAATGTCGTCGGCAAAGCGAAGGTTTGTGAGCCTGTTGTTCCCGATGACAATGCCACTTGTCGCCCAAGAAGCTGCTAAGTTTCTAAAGGATGCTGGTGAAAAGCTTTGGCGAGAGCGGGTCACCCTGTTTCACACCTTTGTCTATTTTAAATGAAGGTCCGGGGGAATTTAACTTAATAGATGCAGTGCTTTGACTATAAATAATTTTTATGTGGTCGATGGATATATATATATATATATAATAGATAATCGAGGTCTATGTATGTTTTACTATTTTTTTGTTTTTGTAAAGATGAAAATGCTTTTGTATAATCTACAAAAGTCAGGTACAGAGGTTTCTGGAATTCATTAAATTTTTCTATTATTTGGTTGAGTGAATGTATATGATCAGTGGTTGAGTAGTTGGATCGGAAACCGGCTTGTTCGGGTGGTTGTTGACTGTCTAGGGCACGGTCGATACGACTTAAAATTATCTTTATAAACACTTTGTATAGGTGAGAAACTAGGCTTATTGGTCTATAGTTTGAGATATCAGATTTACTACCTTTTTTGTGCAGAAGTATTATATTTGCATGGCACATTTTGGGTGGGACTTTGCCAGTTTTAAGGATGCTGTTACAGAAGTTGGTTATGTGTGGTAATAGTGAGAGAGACCCTATTCTTAGGGCCTCGGTTGTAACTCCATCCTCGCCCGAGCTTTTGCCATATTTCATGCTTTTGAGAGCTGATTTTACTTCTTCTCTGGTAATAAGAGGAATGGTGTTAGGGCAAGAGTAGCCGATAGGTAAATCATTTTTTGAATTATCAGAGTTAAGTTTTTCATAAAATTCACTGCAAATTTCCATGACTTTTTCCCGTCTATTGTGTTTTGTTCCGTGTTCATCTTGTAAACTATTGATCCAAGATTTCCCTTTGGACATTCCATTTTTTGCGACTCTTAACGAAGTTTGTTTTTCTAAGGCTATTTTGACTCTATCGGCATTGAATTTTCTAATATCATATCTAATACTTCGTTTAACTTCTCTGTCTACTTGTCTATAAGTTTCGGTACCTTTTAAATACTTTTCCCTGTTTGATATTAATGTTAACGTTTTGTCTGACAACTTCTTTTTCTTATTCACTATATTATTAATTTTCTTACTACAATTTTGTTTGCCTGTTACTATAGCATTGTATTGGTTTTCTGTATTTTCTCCGTCTAAATTGAGATTTTCAATATGATTATTTAGTTCTAAATTAAACTCATTGAAACTATGGATTAATGTGTGTTTTGAAAGTTGTTTTATATTTTTGGTAAATGATTGCGCTCTAAGGATTTTAAAATCAAACTTTACTTTTGCACGAACCGGTCTATGATCAGAGCTACATTTAAATTGATGAAGTGTATTAATATCTTTTATTATATATTTTTGTTGGATGAGAGTATAAAGTCTATTTAATTTTTTGTGTGTCCGTTTGGTGATATCCATGTCTAACGTCTGTGTGGTTTTTTGTAGAAGAAACTATTGCTAATATGCATATTTTGTCCGAAAGCGAATTGTATTAGTTGGGTCCCACGTTCATTCCTGACTCCTAAACCATAGTTTTCTAGAATATCTCCACGATCTGAGACCTGTCTTGAGCCTACTTTAGCATTGAAGTCTCCTAGGACTACATTGTATGTTCCTTTATTCTCGCTACAGGCTAAGTTTAACAAATCGTAGAAGTCCTCAACTTCGTCGTCAGGGTAGGAACTTGTTGGAGCATATGTTTGGAGGACTGTTAAAGTTTTTGTGGTGGTTAGCTGCAATTTGAGTATGGCAATTCTTTCTGAGTATCCACTAAATTCTACAATATTATCCTTCCACTTCTTAGATACCAAGAATCCTACACCATGTAGTCCACTAGTTTCTCCGAAGTAGAGGAATATGTTTTCGTTTCTTTCAATTATCTCTTCACCCTGTATTTTGACTTCTGAAAGACCTACTACATTCCATCTTATTTCTTTCAAGTTCTACTAAACGTTCTTCTTTCATTAGAGTTCGGAAATTGTATGTCAGTATGTTGAGCAAATCGGTATCCTTTATAAAACGCGCTGGTGTCGTTGGACATCAGCCAGATCAAGATAATTGCTTTCTTAAAAAAAAAAAAAACTATCTATCTCTGTATATGATGATGATGAGCGGCGATGATTTTTGAGTGTAGTGTAGGTGAAAATAGCACCACAGGAGAGCCTGTAGAGCTCACTAACTCAAAAGTTGATGCAGGTGACGAGATTACAAAAGATGAAATAGTGAATGCAATGAAGGGTATGAAACTTGGTAAATCTGCGGGATATGATAGAGTGCACGTCGAAATGCTGAGAAGCGGCGAGGGTATAGTGACAAAACTGATGTGGCTACTTTTTAATATGTGCTGGAAAGCTCGCAGAGTCCCAGAGGATTGGTGCAAGGCCGTCATTGTTCCGCTATACAAGGGCAAAGGGTCACATCAGGATTGCAAGTACTACCGCGGCATAAGTCTTCTTAGTGTAGTCGGTAAATTGTATGCAAAGTATTGATTAGAAGGGTGACGAATGACAGTGATAAAAAATTGTGGGATGTGCAAGCAGGATTTAGAAGAAGTATGAGCTGCACCGATCAGATCTTCTCCTTAAGGTGCATTACAGAGAAATACTTGGCAAAGTCCAGAAAACTGTACTGTGCCTTCGTGGACTTGGAGAAGGCCTATGATCGAGTGCCTAGGGACAAACTGTGGTCGACTGTCTCTTCATATGGGGTCGACGACCGCCTATTGAAGGCCTTAAAGTCTCTCTATGATAACTCAAAGGCCTGTATCAGGGTAAATGAGGCGTACTCAGAATAGTTTAAAATCACAAAAGGTGTTAGGCAAGGATGTGTTGCGTCTCCGTGGCTTTTCAACCTTTATATGGACAGCTGTTTGACAAATTTGAAAGGGATGGAATGTGCGCTAAGTATGAATGAGTTGCATGTCAAGTGTCTTCTGTACGCCGACGATCAAGTTCTACTTGCGTCGTCGGAAACGGAGTTACAGGACATGTTAAACGTGGTAAATGACGCGTTTAGGGCGAAAGGAATGAAAGTGAATGTTAGTAAGACGAAAGTGATGGTTATAGAAAGAGAGGAGGATGTTACAGACTGTAACATCGTTTTAGATGGTGTAAAAGTGGAACAATTACAAGAGTTTGTATATTTGGGAAGCATGATTACAAGGGATGGTAAATGTGATAGTGATATTGAAAGGAGAGTGACTGCTGAGAATAGAGTAAATGGTGCTTTGCATGCCGTTGTGAGTAGCCAGGCTGTTCCAAAAAAGGCTCGTCTGGCGATTCACAATGGTGTTTTGGTACCTACTCTTAAGGATGGCAGTGAATGGGTTTCGCAAAAGAGGCATGTGAGTAGGGTGAATGCGGTGGAAATGCGTTCCTTACGGAGTATGTGTGGTGTCACCATTGCTGACCGGTTGAGGAATAGCAAGATACGAGATGAATGTAAGCTGAAGGATGATGTGGTGACTAAGATTGAGAAAAGTATGTTGAGGTGGTTTGGCCATATAGAGAGGATGAATGAAAGTAGACTGACGAAAGAAATATACCAGGCAAACGTGAGTGGAAATGTCTGAAGAGGGTGCCCGAGGAGGACCTTTCACGACCAGATTAACGGTCTCTTCCAGAAAGGTCAAGTCCGTAGCACCCTAAACCGACGGAAGTGCATGAAAAGATGTATGACTGTGGATGAAGCGAAAGAGGTATGTCGGGATCGTAGCGTGTGGCATACTGTAGTCTCTGCCTACCCCCATGGGATACAGGCGTGAGTATATGTATGTATCTCTGTATATTTCTCCGCGGCATGTATACCCTTAGAATTAATAAAACAAGTAGGTACGAAAGATAGGTATTCCGTCCTCCTGTTTTGAACCTAATCTTCATTCTAGATCATACAATGTAAATAACTTCATGGACGATATTAAGATACTGTACCGTATAGCGGGCCTGCAAGGGCTAGGTATCTCATTCATATTCACCGACAACGATATCAAAGATGAGCAGTTTTTGGAGTTTCTCAACAACATCCTCAGTTCGGGTGAAATCGCCAATCTATTCCCTAAGGACGAGATGGGTAAGAAAGATTAGAGTAAAAGTAGTCTATTTATATCTGCTGTCTTTAATCTAATGAGTTTTAATGTTTTTTATTTATTATTATTTTAATTTTAAATAAGGTATAAGTAGCAATAATGTCGATTATGTTGTATACGTACTATAACTAATCTATATTTGACAGCATTAAATATATTGCCGTCTTGCACATACATTACGTCTGTTAGAAGGACGGCAATACGCTTAGTTTAGTGTAGATTAGTTTGATGCCAACTGAATCGACACCAACTATGGATTAACAAAAAATATCAAACATAAATCCTTTTGCTGTAAGGCGCCATTGAAGCTTTTGAACCGTTTCCGATATTAACGTGGAAGGATTGAAAATTAACGAAAATGTTTCTCCCAAATTTGAAAATCGGCCCACATGTAACACATACCATTTTACTAAGCGCGTAACTACAGGTATTGGTGTCCGACGTGTTTGCTAATGATGTAACTGCCGTAATTATGGGTCTACATCTATCTCTATAAAGCTCCTGAATTTTGTTTATCAGACGAGATCTTGAACGAGTTGACTCCTATAATGAAGAAGCACGCGCCGAGAAGGATCCCGGTCCCGGACGTGTTATATGAATACTTCATTATACGCTCCAGAGCCAATCTCCACGTTGTCCTTTGTTTTTCACCGGTAACAAAACACTACCTTATTTCCTAACTCCCAATTTTATAAAAATATCTAATCTGTTCTACAAACCATGCACAATTTAATTTATCATAACAATGTTTTTCTGAGATATCTTTATTAATGGATCAAATATTTATATTAGATGTCTCAGCGAACTTCGTATCACCAAATTTTTATATTAAACAAACCCTGTATTAGAGCGAATAAAAAATAATAACCAGGGAAGCCGTTTTTGAGTTATAGTGAGGCGTGAGAGAAAAAAAAGCAATGGTAGCCGAGTGGTCGAACGCACGCTTTGCAAATCAAAGTGTGCATGTTCAAACCCCGGCTCGCACCTCTGGGATTTATCTGCGAATCTCATTTTCATCCGAGATTATCACTTGCTATGCAACGGTGAAGGAAAACATCGTGAGGAAACCTGCACGTCTGAGGCAACTTGTCTAGTTCTCGATAGATGTGTGAAGTCTGCCAACCCACACTAGGCCAGCGTCGTGGACTATGGCCTGAAACCACCTCGCATTGAGGGGAGGCCCGTGCCCAGCAGTGGGACGTTAAAAGGGCTGTAGTTAGTTAGTATTTTAACGAACAGCTTTTGATTTAAGCAAGAAAATAATTAAGTATCCCCATACTTAAATATTTTCCATCACATACTATGATACTAAGTCCTCACAGATGATCGATTTTAAAAAGGATTTTTGGTAGGTGGGTGAGAAGTTCAGGAGTCGAGCGCTGAAGTTCCCCGGCCTGATCTCCGGCTCCACGATGGACTGGTTCCAGAAGTGGCCGCGGGAGGCGCTCATAGAGGTCGCGCACCACTTCTTGTGGGAGTTCCATGTTAGTCTTCGTATCCTTATATTTCCATACACATCATACGGCAGGGGATTTTCATAAGATTCATTATTTTGGTAAGCGCTTTACCTAAATCACCATTTGTTCATCTGCACTTCATAACTAAATCAAAATGTTCGACCTCACTAGAAATTCCTCACGTACTAGATATGTCTCGAATTTAAACAAAATACTATTGAAGCTGATCACTTTCGGTATTCCAGGTGATTTGTTCAACGGATACTAAGTATCAGCTGATAGAAATGATGGGTATGGTACAAGATAACGTGGCCGAAACTTGCATTATATACTACGATAGATTTAGACGACAGACGCACGTCACACCCAAGTCCTATCTCTCCTTCTTGGAGGGGTACAAAGTGTTGTACAAGGAGAAACATGAGCATATTGCTGAGATGGCGAGAAGGTACGTGTCAAGAGTACAGCTGCAGCTATTTGATAAAGTGATCATAAGTTACTGTTCTGTAATCATTAGCAAGGTCCTGACGTCATCACAGTGGGCATAGTGTTTCTACTGAATAGGAGATCTTATATAATTTTATCATCTACAAATTAAGTAGGATACATCTAGTGTAATATAGCTGAACCAGGCCTTTGGCAATGTATTTAGTTTTCGCTATTCACCGCTAGATGAAAAGTAATACATGGGCGCAGTGCAACCACCGAATTCAAGTTCAACACTTTCTCATATACCTAAGTAGACGTTTAATGGAAGTTAAACCTGCAGTTCTGAACATTATACCTGGGCGATAAGGTTTATTATTCGATTTTAATCTAATAGCTACATGTTCAACACATTTTCCGTTTTCAAGAATGATAACCGGCTTAGACAAGTTGGTTGAAGCGGCCGCGAGCGTTGATATACTGAAAAAGGAACTAGAAGTTAAGGAATTGGAAATTAAGGATGCTACCGCCAAAGCGGAAGAGGTTTGTCGATGACTCTACTTCACATTAATATTCTTTTGCTAGATGTTGAAAGTACTATAGTACCCCAACAACAACACTTGCGACGAACAACGCAATAATGTGTTATCCAGAATGATAGAGGTATTTAATTATGAACTCAATCACGAAGGCATAAAGTCCAATTTACAGTGCACCAATATGAATAATGAAGGCTGTGTTTACGTCAGGTGTTGGAGGCCGTGGCGGAGTCGCAGGCGGCCGCGGAGGTGGTGAAGGCGGAGGTGATGGAGGTGAAGGAGCGCGCGGTGAAGCTGGTGAGCGTGATCGCGGCCGAGACCGCCATCGCCGAGGACAAGCTGGCCGCCGCCAAGCCCGCGCTCGACGCTGCCGAAGCGGCTCTACTGGTACCTATCAATAAATAATAATAATAAATCAGCATACAATGCGATCACAATAAGAATAGGAATATCAAGAACCTCTATCTGTCAAATGTCACTTAAAAAGTATGGTTTCCAAAAAACGTATTTGCATATCAATAAATAATAGTCTTACATCAAATTTAAATATATATATATATATATCGGAAAATCGGGATCGCTGGCATTTTTAAATATGGCAGAACCGTTGACCTCGTTTGGTTCAACGGTTCTGTCATTGAATCTATCCATTAGAATAAGAGATTATTAAAGGAAACACGAAACACCAATTTGATAATTATTATTTCACTCCAACAGCATGAATTAATTTTAACACGATATCTTGAAAAGTAGGTAGTCAATATAGTTTAAGACAACGAGAACAAAGGCAGTTTTGAATCTTTTTAGATAATAGGAAGATAACAATATTTAAAGCAGGTAGCACAGTAAATAGAAGTAATGTCAATAGTTTACGACCTTTCCAGCGAAATTTCTGAAGCAAAAGAGAGCGAGGCACTATTTGCCCCCTTCTTTTATTTGTTCGGTTCCACCATAATATTTTTTTCACAACTACACTCAACGTAACAATAAATTGAATGATGTTTTATAATTACCAAATATGCAAAGCCTTTAAAGCGATTAACTAATTTGCCAAAATTCATAAAAGAATTTAAAACGATTTTACATAGCAAAAATAGCTAACATAGAAAATAGGTAAACTTACTTTGTTATTAGAATAGATAAACACTTCACATTATAATCAAATCAAAGCAAATTAATGTTAATGTAATGTTTTCTTATATTTACGCGAATACTATACATTGAAATTAATCTATTTTACGGATTTTATCGCGTTTAATTAGTAAATAAACGCGATAAAATCCGTAAAATAGTTTAATTTCAATGAAATAAACAATATTTTGAACGTTAGCTAAGGCAAAGAGTTATAGTAAAATAAGTAACGAATTTACATCAAATAATTATGTCTTAAATTTTAGAATAGAATTATATGGATTTGACGAGCGAAGCGCCCTCGCGGCGACATATACATATAATATTTAATTATTCAAAGTCATAATTAGTTTTTTAAAACCACAATATGGCGCAAAGTCGATCCTATTCTTATTTGAATCGCATAGTTCGACACATACTCATCCCAAATTAAGCAAAGCTTGAACTATGGGTACAGTACAATGGACTGGGGGCGATCCCAGTTATACCTAGACCGGGGCAAGTCCCCAAATTTGCCACTGGCGGGAATCGAATGCGCAACCACAATTAGAACGCAATGCAGTTAGAACGGTGGTAACGATAACGATGGCTTGGTATGGAAACCAGCGTTCCCAGTTGCACAATAAGTAATTATTAACTTTACACATACATAAAAAGTATGGCACTTATTACAAATTTATTTCTTAATAACTAGCTGTGCCCGCGACTTCGCCCGCGTGGACTTCAGGGAGATTACACGGAAATATGGATATTATGTATTTCCCGCGGAACACTAATGCTTTTTTCTAAAATTAAAGTAGCCTAAGTTACGCCTTGGAATATTAGCTATCTTCCAGTGAAAGTCCCGTCGAAATCTCTTCAGCCGTTTGGAAGTTTACCTCAAACAAACAGACAGACAGACAAAAATTTTCGTGTATACTTTCATATGCAATTCGTAAAAAGGTGTTATTTTGATATTACAAACAGACACTTCAATTTTATTTGTTTGTATGGATAACAATGCTCTTTTCCGAAAGAGTGTCTTTGAATGGATCGAATTTTATAAGTTAATTTAATAAGTTTCTACTTTTAGATTTGTTATTTTTATAGAGTATACATTGTCATGTTAATATGGTTAGTGTTATACGTTCAGAATCAGAATTATTTATTTGTCAAACATAGGTACTACATTACAATATGTATTGTATGATCTTAATATGTCGTCTTTTGGTCTACTATGTTTTGCCATTAAAGCATACAAATATGTAGGAATTGATTACATTACAAATTTGAATTTGAATTGAAGTTAAAATTATTCTAGCATAGTTAAAAATATTGTATTCATTAAAATGTAATATCTATATCTATATACAAATAAATAAAATTGGAGTGTCTGTTTGTAATATCAAAATAACACTTTTTTACCAAATGCGTATGAAAGTATATACGATAACTATAACGAAAACGCAATTTTGAATTTTTTTGTCTGTCTGTCTGTCTGTTTGTTTGAGGTAAACTTCTAAACGGCTAAACCGATTTCAATGGGACTTTCACTGACAGATAGCTGACGTTCCAGGGCGTAACTTAGGCTACTTTAATTTTAGAAAAAGCATTAGGGTTCCGCGGGAAAACATAATACCCATATTTCCGGGTAATCTCTCTAAAGTCCACGCGGGCGAAGTCGCGGGCACAGCTAGTTATGTAATTATAATTATAGTGTTTTATCATTTAGGAATTCATCTATTGTATATTAACATTTCTCAGTCAACAGTTTATGCATTGCCGTCTTAAACTTTATTAAGGGCATATTTTTAATAACATCAGTCATTTTGTTATAAACTTTGGGAGCATTATTACCAAACAAGCTCTTTTTCATCAATAATTTCGTCTTTACTGACATGAGTTTGCCTATGTATTTTTTATTTATTGTAACAGACCATCAACGCAGCCGATATCGCGACAGTGAGGAAACTCGGCAAGCCGCCATACCTCATCACTCTCATTATGGACGCTGTTATTTTACTGTTTAGAAAAAAAATTGACAGAATCAAACCGGACCCTGAAAAATTATTTTTGACTGCATCTTGGGCGGAATCCATGAAGGTATGACCTGAAAGCATCCTGTACAGTTGAAACGTTGTCTCTTTCGAGATTCAATAAGACACACTTATATGTTTACAGATATATTATATTTAGCAGATATATTATAATAGCAGGGCGTAGGTTCCTATCATCCGACCGAATTATAATTAAGCTGGAACCACCACTATCCTGCATTCGCCGACTCGCAGACAGTTGCTCGTAAGTGTAGACGTCGTAGCGCTCGTAGGTGTAGACGCAGTAGGATACCCGGGAACACGTTCAACCTCAGGTCTGGGCCCGACGGCGCCGGACTACCCGATCTGCACACGTTGCCGTACCCGGGAGTTGGGACCCTGGAAGGATGTCAACCAGACATTGTGTCAATTGCCTGGTTACTTAGTTTGACTGCAACATCAACGGCGCGGCAGCGTGAAGTAGTCGAAAAGCACGGATGGCAGTGATTAGCATATAGTAGTGATCAATGATGTGGCAGACAGATAAGACAAAATATAATTAACATAAGTAGGTAGCTATCCAATGAAATGATTTGGAGCGACCTAGCAACTCCACGATAATAGCGTAAAAAGTAAATATAAGAGCTCGTACAATTACCTAAGTACATTAAACAATACTATTTTAATGTATGAGGATTATTAAACAAGCAGAACTTGGCGTATAAAGTAAAATCAGCATGTACTTACTACGTAGGACATAAGTACTACCGGCACGACGCCATTAAATGACAATGCATTTCGATACACAATTCTAATATCTAAACGTAAGGAATTACTTGCGACACTCACCCAATTTGGGGTTATCCAGCTAGCACTAGGCACTAGCCCTTAAAATATTTAAGCACTGAAAACAGGAACAGAATCCCACCGGCAGAATTGCAGCACGTAGATATGGCCACTTAGCCGTCAATTTATTATTTAAAACCGGGCAGTTGGGTCTCTTTAGTAAGACGTCTCGCACCACAGTGGTCAGCTGTGCCGGCAGCCGCGCGCGCGCATTCCACGAGCCCGATGATAGCCGAGCCATTTACTCGTGCATTAGTGAAACATACGATGTCGCGCGGCGCCGCCTCTTATTTAATTATTTTTTAGGTTTAATTTGTAATTTTAATTAGATATTATTATTTTAGGTTCAAGTTATGTTGTTTTACGTTATAAGGTTTAGGTTTAAATTATACAGTTATCATTAGATGTTGTTCTATAAATTAAAATGATCGAGTAGTGTAACGGTCCCGTTACATATCCCCCTTTTTAAGGTGGGATTTTTCCTAGTAAAATCAGCTGAAACCCCGACTAGTACGTAGCAGCAGTCTAGGTTAACTTAAAATCTTTAATATGCCACATCCCTAAATCGTTGCCTGCCATATCCTCAAGGTGGTATACGAGTTTCGATTTTTTCCCTATAACTCGACATTTTATGAATTTAGGGGCTAACTTTTTGGAGAATTTATTGTCCTTGTCACTCTGATAGAAAGTGCGCTTCCAGACTAAATCACCAATATTAAAGTCAACACTTTTACGACGTAGATTGTATCTGGAACAGTTCCTAGAATGTGCTTTTATAAGTGAGGCTTGGACCTTATCGAAGGTCTTCCGAAGACACCCTAGATTTTCCGCGTACGGATCACGGGGAGCGAAAATAATGTGATCTTCGATATCTGGGTCTATGTAGTGAGACCCACAATTAACGAGCTCCCGGCCAAATACTAAGAATGCGGGTGTAAAGCCCGTTACCTCATTGACCGCGCTGTTTACGGCAAATTGGATTTTAGGAATATAGGTGTCCCAAGATCGATGATCGTCATCAACAAAAGTAGACACAGCTACCATTATGGTTTTATTATATCGCTCGACTGTGTTTACTTGTGGAGTATATAAGGGCGTATAGTAAATGTTGGGGATACTGTAATTGGCGAATAAGTTCTTCATAGTATTACTTATAAATTGTCTACCATTATCCATTAGTACTGTGCTAGGTATCCCATGTACCAAGAACACACTTTCTTCTAGGATTCTAGAGATTATGTCAGCGGTAGCGCGCCGAATAGGGAACAGTAAACAATACTTCGAGAAGCAACAGTTAACAACCAGTAGGAAGGTGTTCTGCTTTCTAGTTACCGGTAACGGTCCCACTAAGTCGATGCTTATCATTTGGAATGGACGACAACAATCCTTTGGTCTACCCATTGTGCCCAGAGTATTGTGATTGGGGTGCTTATATGACAGACAAGTATTACACCCTTTTACAAAGTTGGTAACATCTTGATGCATGCCCGGCCAAAAATATCTTAGTAGTAAACGTCTGTACGTTTTGAAGATACCGAAGTGTCCAGAGCTTCGTTCACTATGATTTACGGAAATAATTTCCTGACGCTGCTCTAGCGGTATAACCTCCTTCCAAGCGAATTCCCTAGTGAGTGGATTTGTAGAATCCATAAATCGGTAAAGCTTTCTGTCTACAACCCGGTACACTGTAGACGGTACTGAAGAATTTTGGCAGGCGTTAAAAGTATCTAAATACCAGAGGTCCTGCGTGTTAGAAAGGGGTATAGTATTTACGTCGGTCGAACTTACGACATCGATTGATGTTACGGGTACAGCGCGAGACAAGCTGTCTGGGACGACATTATCGGCACCTTTCCGGTGTTTTATTTTAAAATTGTAGGTAGAAAGTCTAACACCCCAGCGAGCCAGCCTTCCAGTGGGGTTGTTAAGATTTAAGAACCAAATTAGAGAAGAATGGTCAGTGAAAACAGTGAACTCGAGGCCATTTTCCAGGTAGCAACGCCAGTGTTCGATAGCAGTGAGAACCGCCAAAGCCTCGCGTTCAGTAGCACTGTAATTGCGTTCCTGTTTAGATAGGGACTTGCTCATGTAAGCGATCACTTTTTCGACACCATCCTGATTTTGCGTAAGGACTGCACCTATACCGTAATCGCTAGCATCCGTGTGGACCGCAAATGGTTTAGAATAATCGGGGCAAGAAAGAATAGGAGCAGAAGTGAGGTAGTTTTTAAGTTTCTTAAAAGCGTCGTCCGCTTCTTGAGACCAAGAAAATGGGGGAGCCTTTTTACCTTGTGAAGTTAGAATATTGAGGGGGGCTGATAAGCCGCTAAAATTTGGAATGAATCTACGGTACCAGGAAGCCGTACCGATGAATCGTCGAACTTCCTTACGGTTAGAAGGAGTGGGGTAGTTAGTGATCGCTTCCACTTTTTCGGGGTCAGCGTGCAGTCCTTTCTCGTCAATAATATAGCCAAGGTATTTTAACTGTCTCCTAAAGAACTGACTTTTTTGGAAGTTAATAGTTAGATTAGCTATTCTGAGTTTATCTAGTACGCGTCTCAATAGGGATATGTGGTGCGTAAACGTGTCGGAGACGATAATTACATCGTCGACAAACACGAAGACTTTATGTTCAAATTCCGGTCCGTAGAACAAGATATCGACCAGTCTTTGCTGTGTAGCGGGTGCGTTAGTCAGCCCAAAAGGCATGGACTTAAACTGGAACGTTCCCCGGGACGGAACATAGAAGGCAGTTTTGCATCTATCCTCCTCACGAATCGGTATTTGCCAAAAACTTTTAGAGAGATCAACGCTGCTTAGATATTTCGCGTCGCGAAGATTATCTAAGATTTCGGAAATATAAGGTAGCCTATACGCGTCTTTTTTTGTTACGGCGTTTAATTTCCTGCTGTCGAGGCAAAACCTAAGCTCACCATTCTTTTTAGGTGTGAGTAATACGGGAGATGACCAAGGGCTCTCGCATGGTTCAACTACGTCATCATTTAGCATTTCATCCAGCTGCTTAGCTAAAATCTGTTGTTTTATGGGTGACATCCGATAATATCTTTGACGTATGGGATCAGAGTTCCCAGTCTCAATCGGGTGTGCTATCAATGATGTGCGACCTAGGCCTCGCTGCTCATAGGATATATCTTGAAATTGAGAAATTAAGCTGTCAGCCATACTTCTTTGTTCCTGTGAGAGATGTTCATAAGAACACAGTACATTCGGTTTCTCGATGGGGTTAGTTAAAAGGCTAGTTTCAGAATCTTTACAAAATGTGATAGCATCCAAATGTTTAGGAAAAAGACCAAACTTTCGCCAAAAGTCTATACCGAGAATAAGGGCATTTTTGATATTTGGCACAATATATCCCTTAATTATGTGGCTTTGATTTTGAAATTGGATCGGCAGACGTAAGAATCCAATGGAATTCAATTTTTCGCCACCAGCTGCAACAAAATTCACAGATGTGTACTGTACTACAAGTCCCATATTCAGGAACCTTTCATGAGACCCGCTACCTAGTATAGTTACGCATGATCCGGTATCTAGTAATCCCGTTAGGGGCTCGTCTAAAACCTGAACAGTAACATATGGTCTAGTTGTGTCATCATCCAAATTATTATTATTGCAGATTGAAGCGACCGAACTAAAGGTAAAATAGTTGTTAATAAATTTTAACCAATCCTTCCATTCCCGAGCTTGGTCACTCCAACCTGGCTTATTTAGTTTTTTGGAGAATCCGTGTGACCAGATTGGCAGTTAGAGCATTCAGGGTAACGTACACCTTTTTTTCCGCATTTAAAACAGATAGGAAATCGCTCTTCTCTACAATTCCTAAGTGTGTGTGTGTTGGATCTACATCTAGGGCAAAATATAGGTCCCTGTGGTCCAACAGATACGGCAGCAATATCTACATTTTGTGTATCTGAATCGAAATCTACAGCATTAGTTGATAAGGTTTTGGAGACGTTATTATGGTATGTGTAACTCCTTTTCTCATTATACCGCTTATTTGAGTTACCATACTTGGTATGTTCGTGGTTTTTATTATAATTATAGGTAGTGTTATCTTTATAGGCAAACTCTGGGGCAACAGTACTGCTGGATGCTCTTGGCGGCTCACGGAATTGTGAAAATCTAGACGTTATTATTTCGTAGTTACGGCATACAGCTTTGAGGTCATTTATAGATTTAATGGGGGTTGCAGCAGCTAGAGAATTTGCGTAGCAAGGTCGTATATTATGCATTAGTATCTCTAATTTACCGTCCTCTGAAAAGGAATTGGTAAGGCGTGAAAACATACCGTGCATAATAGACAAATAGATCGTTATGTTTTCTCGCTCGCCTTGGGTGCGTGAACGTATTTCAGCAGCTAGCTTGTAGTCATAGTCGCTGCTGCTGAAATCTTCTTTAAGTAGTTCGCGTAATTTACTCCAAGAATTTACCCTGTCTTTATTGTAGCGGTACCAATGTAAAGCATCGTCCACGAAAATTTCATACGCCAGTGAGAGTATTTTATCGTAACTAATGCCCCTAGCTTGTACAAATTCTTCGACCCTTTGTATAAAAGCATGCACGCAGGTTTCCCCAGAATACTTAAGTTTACTTATGTCAGAGGTTAGACTGCGTTCGCATGTTACTGATATATTGGTCGAGTCTTGAGCGCTATCAGTAACTGCAGCGCGACTTCTAGGCTGTAGTGAACCTTGAGGAATAAGACAGGACAACTCTTTTAATTGCTCATCTAGGCTATTAGAGCAGACCTTAAAAATCTCATGAACAGCTGACGTCCTTTCAATTCTCTTAAAACGGTGGTAAACGTGATGAAGGAGGGTTTCGGTTCTACCAAAAAGGTTTTTATCAAACTTATTTTTTAGCGTAATTAGATTACTTTGCGATTTGATTAGGGAGTCTTTAACCTCGCTTAAATCAACATTAGGTTCTAAATGTGATTCTAGAATATCCTCCGCCGGCAAATGTGCTGATAATTTAATTATCTGTTTCCTAAGGTCCTGGACGGACTTGCCAGTACCCCCTCGAAGTTCCACCTCGTACAGCAATTCAGCCTTTTGGAGGGATAGGTATTTAATTGGATACGCCATTTCGGTATTACGATCCATTGGGAGTGTGTCACAAGATAGATTTTAGGTACTAATTACAAAACAATAAACAATATGCTACGCTAAGAAGTACACTTCATACTACACAACTACTGTATTTAGACAATAATAAGCGTCTACAATGACAGAAAGGCGCGTGAAATACTGTATATTTACAACACAATTACTAATATACACTGACTAGTGCGTGATTGTAGAAGACGTTTATCATAGGATTTTTAGACAATTAGATATAAGGTTTTACTATAGTTTTAAGACAATTAGATAATAGATCACAGAAAAAAATAAAAACTTACTAAAACCATGCACAGTTCATTTTTTTTTTTTTTTAACTACTTACTACTACGAAGCTAGAGGCCAGCACCAATGAAATCTACTAAATGTTACCAAGCTCAATTACAATTACGGTCATGGATGATTCCTGCAGTTTGGGCGCCAGTGAAACGTTGTCTCTTTCGAGATTCAATAAGACACACTTATATGTTTACAGATATATTATATTTAGCAGATATATTATAATAGCAGGGCGTAGGTTCCTATCATCCGACCGAATTATAATTAAGCTGGAACCACCACTATCCTGCATTCGCCGACTCGCAGACAGTTGCTCGTAAGTGTAGACGTCGTAGCGCTCGTAGGTGTAGACGCAGTAGGATACCCGGGAACACGTTCAACCTCAGGTCTGGGCCCGACGGCGCCGGACTACCCGATCTGCACACGTTGCCGTACCCGGGAGTTGGGACCCTGGAAGGATGTCAACCAGACATTGTGTCAATTGCCTGGTTACTTAGTTTGACTGCAACATCAACGGCGCGGCAGCGTGAAGTAGTCGAAAAGCACGGATGGCAGTGATTAGCATATAGTAGTGATCAATGATGTGGCAGACAGATAAGACAAAATATAATTAACATAAGTAGGTAGCTATCCAATGAAATGATTTGGAGCGACCTAGCAACTCCACGATAATAGCGTAAAAAGTAAATATAAGAGCTCGTACAATTACCTAAGTACATTAAACAATACTATTTTAATGTATGAGGATTATTAAACAAGCAGAACTTGGCGTATAAAGTAAAATCAGCATGTACTTACTACGTAGGACATAAGTACTACCGGCACGACGCCATTAAATGACAATGCATTTCGATACACAATTCTAATATCTAAACGTAAGGAATTACTTGCGACACTCACCCAATTTGGGGTTATCCAGCTAGCACTAGGCACTAGCCCTTAAAATATTTAAGCACTGAAAACAGGAACAGAATCCCACCGGCAGAATTGCAGCACGTAGATATGGCCACTTAGCCGTCAATTTATTATTTAAAACCGGGCAGTTGGGTCTCTTTAGTAAGACGTCTCGCACCACAGTGGTCAGCTGTGCCGGCGGCCGCGCGCGCGCATTCCACGAGCCCGATGATAGCCGAGCCATTTACTCGTGCATTAGTGAAACATACGATGTCGCGCGGCGCCGCCTCTTATTTAATTATTTTTTAGGTTTAATTTGTAATTTTAATTAGATATTATTATTTTAGGTTCAAGTTATGTTGTTTTACGTTATAAGGTTTAGGTTTAAATTATACAGTTATCATTAGATGTTGTTCTATAAATTAAAATGATCGAGTAGTGTAACGGTCCCGTTACACAGTTTATTTGTACAATCATAGATACTTTAATTACTCGCTTAACTATGCACTAGTGTGTCTGTTCCTAACCCCTTGAGGGAATACTGGCGTGGTTATATATTTGCGATGTATTTTTCTACAGTTGTAATGCAAAATTTACCTATAAATTAGAATGGAATATCCTCCCTATGAATCTAAACCACCTTGTTTTTTTATCGCCATGGTTCTATGTTACAGATCATGACGGATGCAAGATTTTTGACAAACTTGAAGAATTATCCAAAAGATGAGATCAATGCTGAAATGGTTGATTTGTTGCAACCATATTTTAACTTCCCGTAATTATCACATTTATTAGAGGCTCTTTTCCATTTTTATTGGGGTCGGCTCGAAGCGATTACCAACAACCCTTTGAGACCCCACTAATGGGAGTACTGCTGGACGATTAGATAGTTCTGTTGCAAACATGTTTCAGTCACCTTCCTTCAAAACAGCTGTCAAAATGGATCGAAATTTCGCCATGTTTTTTGGTTTCTAATCCCAAATGAGAGCAATTCATGTTACTTAATTGCCCAGCCGTTCACCTAAGTGTAAAACTACTGAAAAAGTTATTTTCCAAGGCATATAACTACTGTCTAATTCTTGCTTGTTATATTTCAGTCAATATACATTTGAAGCAGCAAAACTAGCTTGCGGTAACGTCGCCGGTTTAATATCGTGGACCATCGCTATGGCGCAGTTTTACTCTGTGAATAAGGATGTGTTGCCGCTGAAGGCGAACCTCGCGGTGATGCAGGGCAAGTACCAGGCTGCCAAGAGAGAGCTGGAGGCTGCCGAAGCGCAGCTGCAGGCCAAAGAAGTGCGTATTACATAGCAATAAGTCTCAAATTTGTGTAGTTTCAGGTTGTCGTACGCCGCAACGTTCGACATTAACCCGACTCAAAGTAAAGCATTGAAATCTGAGCTCTATAACAGCCAATATATCGCCGCGTGGATAAGTAAGACTCTTTGCTAACTGCTCTTTGCTTTGTCGACCCGGCTTCACTAATTTCACTTAATTTTAAATTGTACTTTAATACCCTTGATATAGAGCTCATATATCAATGCTTGAGTTTCATTCAGATTGGTATTGATTCGTTGATTTGTGCTAAATACAAAAATGAATATTATATTATTGTCGAAGCCAGAATCGAATTCGTTAAATAATAGATCAAACTTTGTTTCATTACTCTGAGTGTTTCCTAATAAAATCTGCTAACCGATCTAATTCCAGTCAGTTTAGAACACTCCGTCCACATCTCGAGACCCTATTATTGCCGGTCGCATAAGTAATAGAAAGTAGAAAAAAGGTACAAACGCATTAAAATAATGTTTCAGCGTGAGTTGGCCTCCGTCCAAAAGATGTTCGACGAGGCGATGTCCCTGAAGCAGGCCGTGCTGGACGACGCGGCCAAGTGCCAGCAGAAGATGGACGCCGCCACCGCGCTCATCAACGGGCTCAGCGGCGAGCGCGTGCGCTGGACCGAGCAGTCGGCGCTCTTCAAGTCGGAGATCGAGCGACTTGTTGGGGATATATTGCTGTTGTGCGGGTGAGTCGTATTCTCCATATATACGTACGTGTGCGTGTGTGCAGCAGTCCGAAATAATACTTTAGGTGCACATACGGTAGCTCATATGTGGATCCTTAGTGAAGACAAATTATGCCTAACTATCCTAGTTTCTGAGTTATAGACCTTTGCATTTATGTCACAGGTATCGTGTTCTGGCCTTTGGGTACATCCAAATTTTTATACCACTCGGTTGTATCGAGGTGTGCAGGTTCAAACCCCGGCTCATCTTCATCCGAGATTATCACTTGCTATAAAACGGTGAAGGAAAACATTGTGAGGAAACCTGCACGTCTCAGGGAACTTGACTAGTTTTCGATAGATGTGTAAAGTCTGCCAACCCGCACTGGGCCAGAGTGGTGGACTATGGCCTGAATCCCCCTCGCATTGAGGGGGGGCCCGTGCCCAGAAGTGGGACGTTAAAAGGGCTGTAGTAGTAGTGGAAATGTGTTAGTTTACTATTTGACTTTCTTTGTGCATACCTACAAATCAATGGATATTTTACACAAGACTTGACTTGACTCGACAGAAGTCCCATAGAAAGACCGTCTGTTTGTCTAGATTCTTAACAGTTGCTCCCATTTCTTTTTCTACAGATTTTTGTCATATTCGGGACCGTTCAATCAAGAGTTTCGTAATATGCTAATAGGCAGTTGGCTTGGGGATTTGCTCATGAAAAAAATACCCGTGTCCATGCATTTAAATATCACCGACCATCTGACTGATACAGCAACGGTAATTATTTAGTTACGGTACGGTAATTATATGTTGTGTATTTGATTGATAAAATATTTAATTTAAGAAGTAGAACACTATTTAGTAGTTCTAGAGGCCTTCTTAGCGGAGGCGGAGGCGGATGCGGAGGATAACGGAGGCGGAGGCGGAAGTGAAAGTGGATGTAGAAAAAATAGTAGTTATAGAAAAAATACAATTATTTTTCACTAAATTACTTAAAACAATCACGGTTCAATTAGAATTACATTACATCGCGTCGATAAAACTTCGTACGTACAGTTTATTTTTCTTAACTTGTCCTATTTAGTAAACAAACAGTACGGAGTACGAAAATCATGAGTTTCGGCATCAATCACACACAACTTTTAACTTATGAACGTCTTGATAGTTGGAACAAACACATATGTTATTAATTACACCGAGAACTTCTTTAAATTAACTATTTAAACACAAAAACAATAATAAAATCTAAATATTATCGGAATCAATTTGAACAGATTAAAAATGATGATCCTAATTTGACATTTCTAAATGCTAGTTTGTCTTTGAATCATAGAAATGGGAAGCAAATGAATGAGAGATTCTGACCAGTGAACTGTAATCTATAATTTTTAGAACAAAAATATATTTCGTAAAATAATAATATAACTTCTTGTTTTTTTTCTTTATATAGGGCATGGATAGTTTTAGTAATGATTTTTTTTATCTTTTTGTATTTTTTGGATGTTTCATGTTTAGATTACAAAGTTTTTTTTTAAGTGACGGAATAATTCGACTTGTGGGCAGAATTCAAACCTGCATTTTCTGGTTCGGTACACCAGACGCTATAATCTCTAGGCTAAATCATTCAGTTACAAGCTTTCTGAGTATATTTTGTTCAATCATTCATTCATTCATTCGACAATGTCCCAACGCTATTGGCGGTACGCTAATTACCTATGGTTACCAGTACGCCATATTTGTTTACTAAATAGGACAAGTTAAGAAAAATAGACTGTACGTTGGGTTGGTTTAGGTTGATTCCTGTCGCGTATCATTCATTTATCAAATTTCATTTTTTGACGTTGACGCTGATTCTTGTTCATTTGCCGCGCGCGGCCGGACGGCTGAGTCGAAGCGAGCGTCGCTGCTGGCGTATGATTAGTAAATAAACCTCCGTTATGACTCCGCAAAAATTACACGGATACTCCGCGGAGGCGGAGGAACGATTTCTTGCGGAACTTCCGCAGTAACGGAGGCGGAAGCGAAGTTCCGTTACAACCCTAGTTCTAATTATGTACCTAAGATCAACGTAAATTATGGTAGATTTTTAAAGAACGTCATATTACTCTTGGGTCAAAAACAAATATAATCTTCGCTAAATTTTATCTGACCTCGATTACACCACTACCATATTGCTAAAACTTTTTAGCAGTTACTAACATAAATTCTCTGGGTATAAAACCTCGTCGCTCGCTAGAAATATGTTTCATTAATAATTTTGTTCTCAGTTTTTTTCCCTATGTTATGGATGGGTAGAAGATTTAATCTAGAACCGAGGTAGAGATACTATTATTATTATTTATTGACTATTCATGAGTGCCTGTATTGGTTTACATGAATAAAATACCGGCCAAGTACGAGTCGGACACGAGCACGAAGGGTTCCGTACCATTATCTATAAGAACGCAGAGCAAAAAAAACTCGTTTGTTGTATGGGAGCCCCCTTATATATTTATTTAATTCTGTTTTTTAGTATTTGTTTATTTATTTATACTTGTTATAGCGGCAATAGAAATACATCATGTGTGAAAATTTCAACTCTCTAACTGTCACGGTTCATGAGATACAGCCTGGTGACAGACGGACGGACGGACGGACGGACGGACAGCGAAGTCTTAGTAATAGGGTTCCCGTTTTACCCTTTGGGTACGGAACCCTAAAAATATTCTGATTCAGATTCATTTTGCCATATAAAATAGATCGGGGACTGGAATCTGTGCGGGCTGCCGACGGACGAGCTGTCCATACAGAACGGCATCATCGTGACCAAGGCCTCGCGCTTCCCGCTGCTCATCGACCCGCAGACGCAGGGCAAGATCTGGATCAAAAACATGGAGAAATTCAACGATTTAATCGTCACCACTTTGAATCATAAATACTTCAGGTAATTCTAACGTCGACATCCAGGGCTATACAGGGTGTATCAGAAGTCCGAAATAATATTTTAGGTGCATATAAAGTAGCTAATATGTGGATGCTTAGTGAAGACAGATTATAACTAACTAACATAGTTTTGAGTTAAAAACCGTTGAATATTTGTCACAGGTATCGTGTTCTGGCTTTTGGGTAAACCCATCCTATTCAGCAGTGTAAACTGCACTTTTGAGGGGCAACTACCAATATTCACAAAACCACATGCATATTTTAAACAGGACTCGAGATATCAGGAGTTATAGAAATCGACGACGAAAAAAACTGAAAATACATGGTCGAATTTTGCAAACGCCAAAGTATTATTTCGGACATCTGATACTCCCTGTATAGGGAGAAATCGGAATTGGCGCACATTTTTTGCAGAGTAATAAGCCCATACGGGCATACGGGGCGTCTGAAAAATGTACTGTATTGTCTAATAAAAAAAACTCATTCTTCAACGAAGTGTCATTGACACTGCGAGCGAATTTGATACGTGGTCGCGTGGCTTTTATCATCGAAATTCAATCAGTATGTGGCTCAAAATCACCAAGGTTGCGAATTTCAAGATTGGTTTTATTTTAAAAAAAATGCTAGCTATAATGATGACTCTTGGTTTTATATTGTCGCAAAATTTATATATTAATAAACTTTGACAGGGCAGCGCACAGAATTCTATATTTTTTTTGTAATATTGCTTTTTAGTGGATATAGTGCAGAAAACTATCATTCCGGGAACGTTTTTTTAAGTTCGATAAAATAACCAAAAATAAGAAAAAACACATAATTTAAGCGTTGTCAAATAGCATGGGTATATAATGTATCTATATTATATAATCAATAATGAAAAAAAAAGATATAAAATTTTCTACTAACAAAATACGTCAAAGAATTAAACAAATTGCTATTACAATGCATAAAATTTAAGATATTTCATAATATACAAATCTTTTACAATTGAATTAACATTAAATGAACAGAATGAAGTTTGTTATTGCATTAAATTATTTCTTTTTCTAAAAAATGCTCAAATTATACATTTTTTATTGAAATTTTGTGATGTTCCCGGAAATGATTAACCGTTCCCGTAATGACAAAAATGTTGGCGTAGTGACGATATTGATAGTATAAGGTAAAGTAAGGAATTGTTTGAACTATAGACAACGGTTTCAATAAGAAAGATAATATATTATCATCTCGTTCGAAGACATCAACGACCTTTTGGCGAACATCTTGCTTCAAAACGACTTCTCGAATTTTAGCATCAGATTTTAAAATCGATTTTATGTGTCTTTCCTTTTGTCTAGCTGGTAAAATTCTCTTAGCCATATGTAGCATTTTGTATTTCCGCAAAGTGTTACCGCTGATACATTTATGAAATACTTCTCTTTCTATTGATTTTTTTTGGAAGAGCATCAGCTTTTTCTTGCAATTGAGTAGTCAATACTTCGCTATATACAGGGTGTTATGCACATGGACCGTAATTTTTTTTGCATGTACAGGCTATCTATCACCCATAGAACATAATGTCCAAAACGTTATGGTTTTTATGATATGATTTCTTTTTTCGTTTTCTCATATTTCGCCCAAAATTTTACCTATAATGCGCTGTAACTTTTTTGTCTTTAAATGTGACGCAACGAAATAACTTTTATTATATTAGCAAATGTTTTCCTTATGAAAATTATAAACCCTTTCATTTAATCTATTCCTAATAAATTACTTATGTGGTCAGAAACTCTTAAAAATATTTATAAATAAAAAATATCTTATAAAACCAATATTAAAATAAATACACGTAATTTTCAAATTAGTTTTATTTAAAATATATCTCTGATTCTTACTCAATCGAACGGTACATAACACTTAACGGTACAAAAACCCTAACTAGTAGTTAAAATATCCCCTACTTGCTCCAAAACAAAACGCTCCACATCCGCTTATGTGCCGATTCGAAAAATACAAAAGAGGTCTGAATTCCTGTACTCAAGCACTATACTGTACCAGTTTGTTCTTTTCTTGCATATTTTAAGTTTACAATTGTAATTTTTTTTTAAAGATTGAATTTTCCGCTTCATTTGAACTATAGATTCTTCCTGCTTTTAAATTTTCTGTATGCTTTCGCCCTATCTTTTCGTACGGTTTGTCTCCCTACTTGTCTACTCTCTGGAGGTACTGCGACTAAGTCGTCATTTGATTGTGGCGGCGTATTACTTATTGTATTTGTTAAACCTTTTTTCTTTTCCCTGTATTTTTTTGATGCATTTTTCCAACATTTTCTCTACTTTTGCTTCTCTCGTTCGGTCATATCAGCAACTTTCTTCACTTTCTTTTCTACCTTTTTCTTTTTATAATATTCCCTGTCCTTCGCTCTTTTAAGTTCTCTCTGTTTTTCAGTAATTTTATCCAAAAACTTTATTTTTCTAGCATTTGCCTTTTCTCTTTGACGCAGATAAGCTGCACTATCCTTTTTAAGCTTTTTTGAGTATTTTCTTATTTTTTTCATTGTCAGGAGTCTTCATAATGCTGTTAATAAAATACGACGAAATTGTAAAACTAATTATTGAAAAATTGTAAGTTCACCGCCTTTGGAATCATCAAATCATCATTCCGAGAACGCAACTATCATTTCGGGAACGTGCCATCATGCCCGGGAACGTTTCCGAAATGACCGTTCACGGAATGACTATTTTAAATAAACGCGCGCTTTTGTTATACGGCGGCCATTTTAAATGAGGCCTGAATTTGTCAATAGTAAAATATTTGGGGTTACTTTGTTATTTTGTGTCGTAAAACAACTTTCATCCATAATTAAAAGTAATAAACACGTTCCCGAATTGACGGACTATTGATGTACGCTCTACGAATAATTAATTGAAAGGTAGTTACCACTTATTTTAAATTTATTTGACGAGAAACGCACTGACTGCCGGTTTTGTTATTGTTTTCTTCCTCTACTGACATTTGAGACTCTATGGCTGCGTTCACTTAAAATTATTTTTGTTCGATTTTAGATGCGTTCACTGAAATGACTTGTGCGCTATCAGACAAACTATTTTTGCATTTTTATAATAAAAAATAAATACCTTTTTTGTCTACTTTTTAAAAACTAGATTTTGCATAAAAATTACGATATTTCAAGTAATGACAGGTGTTAAATAGCTCAAATTTTGCATAAATATTTTGAACTTTTTGTTGAAGATCGCACATTGAGACGCGTTCCCGAGTTGACTTTCTATGCATATATTGATATATATTTTAAAATGTACTTTATTTATGAATTGTATTGTTTGATGTATACTCAAAAAAAGTTAGTTTTAGTATTTTAGTAATTTTATCTTCTCAATAAACTTAAGATTTAAGACATAATTTGCTGGCAAAGCAAATTCGCAACCTTGGTGATTTTGAGCCATGTACATTGACACAGAGTTAGTTTATGTATGGCAAATAAAATTTGACGCGTGGGTTTTGAGTCTCTCTCTCTCTCTCTGCATTTTAATTTGGGACTATTAATAAATTCATTTAATGTTTCTCCTAGCTTTACAGTTCCTTTTATTTCAGGAACCACATAGAAGACTGCGTATCTCTAGGAAGGCCTATGTTGATAGAAGATGTCGCTGAAGAACTCGACCCAGTTTTGGATAATGTTCTTGAACGGAATTATATCAAAATTGGTTCCACATACAAAGTACGTCCCAGATTTGAATCCACATTCATCATCATCACGCCTGTATTCCCCGAGGGTGCACTGTAATAGGGAACGAGCCTATTGCCATTATATCTGGCACATTCTCCCTAAATACAAGGCAGATTTTCGGGCCATAGTCCACCACACTGGCCCAGTGTAGGTTGGTGAACTTCACACGCTTTTCTATAGACGTGCAGGTTTCCTCACGATGTTTTCCTTCATCGTTTCTTAGCAAGTGATAATCTCGGAAGAAAATGAGATTCGCATATGAAACCCAGAGGTGCGAGCCGGGGTTTGAACCTGCGCACTTTTATTGCAAAGCGTGCGTTCGACCACTCGGCTACCACTGCTGTTTTGAATCCCTTACTTATTACATCTATACATCTATACAAATAAATAAAATTGGAGTGTCTGTTTGTAATATCAAAATAACACTTTTTTACCAAATGCGTATGAAAGTATATACGATACCTATAACGAAAACGCAATTTTAAATTTTTTTGTCTGTCTGTCTGTCTGTTTGTTTGGGGGTAAACTTCTAAACGGCTGAACCGATTTCAATAGGACTTTCACTGACAGATAGCTGACGTTCCAAGGCGTAACTTAGGCTACTTTAATTTTAGAAAAAGCATTAGGGTTCCCCGGGATAAACATAATACCCATATTTCTCCCTAAAGAAATAATCTCCCTAAAGTCCACGCGGGTGAAGTCGCGGGCACAGCTAGTTTACAATAAGAGTAGTTGCTTAAACTGAAATTCCCTCGTTTCCTAGGTGAAACTGGGTGACAAAGAAATTGATGTGACAGCTGGCCATAGGATATACATAACAACAAAACTTCCCAACC
The DNA here is from genome assembly GCA_914767695.1 of Ptilodon capucinus. Lineage (NCBI taxonomy): Eukaryota > Metazoa > Arthropoda > Insecta > Lepidoptera > Notodontidae > Ptilodon > Ptilodon capucinus. The sequence continues at coordinate 5,220,995 of OU611808.1, forward strand.
CCGCATACACGCCCGAGATATCGGCCCGTACTTCCATCATCGACTTTACTGTGACTATGCAAGGTAAGTATTGGAATAAATAGATTTCTCATTTTGATACAAATTAAGCTTTCCTACATATAGGGTCTCTCACACTATTACCACACATAACCAATTTCTGTAACAGCATCTTTAAAACTGGCAAACTCCCACCCAAAATGTGCCATGCAAATATAATACTTCTGCACAAAAAAGGTAGTAAATCTGATATCTCAAACTATAGACCAATAAGGTTAGTTTCTCACCCATACAAAGTGTTTATGAAGATAATTTTAATAAATTTAATAGACAGTCAACCACCACCCGAACAAGCCGGTTTCCGATCCAACTACTCAACCACTGATCATATACATTCACTCAACCAAATAATAGAAAAAATTAATGAATTCCAGAAACCTCTGTCTGTACCTGGCTTTTGTAGATTATACAAAAGCATTTGATAGCGTTTACCATACAGCCATATTTTCATCTTTACAAAAACAACAAATTAATAAAACATACATAGACCTCATAAAAATTATATATAGTCAAAGCACTGCATCTATTAATTTAAATTTCCCCTCACCCTCATTTAAAATAGACAAAGGTGTGAAACAGGGTGACCCGCTCTCGCCAAAGCTTTTCACCAGCATCCTTGAGGAAATATTTAGAAACTTAGCAGCTTCATGGGCGACAAGTGGCATTGTCATCGGAAACAACAGGCTCACAAACCTTCGCTTCGCCTCCACAGCCCACGAAATCGAACAAATGCTCGAAGAACTGAGCACGGCTAGTCTTGAGGTTGGGCTTATGATGAATCGGTCCAAAACAAAGCTTATGACAAATAGTGACAAACGCAAAGTTGAGGTCAACGGGCAGGTCTTGGAATATGTCGATGAGTATGTTTACTTGGTCCAGCTAGTCTCTTTCGAAAACAGGCAAGACAAAGAAATCGATCGCCGCATGGATATCGCCTGGAAGAGCTACTGGTCCATGAAGGAGCTAATGAAGGGCGACCTTCCTTTGTCACTTAAACGCAGACTCATCGACATGTGCATCTTGTCCGTACTTACTTATGGCGCTCAGACATGGTCACTGACCGAATCTCAAAAGTCCAAACTCAAGATTTGCCAACGCGCCATGGAGCGCAGTATTTTGGGTTTCAAACGGATCGACCGTGTGACAAACACTTTACTGCGCTCCATGACTCGCAATACAGATGTGGGTGAAAAGTCCGCTCTGCTGAAGTGGGGATGGGCGGGTCATCTAAAAAGAATGGATGACACCCGGTGGGCCAAAATTTGTACCGAATGGATCCCAGATAACGGACACCGCCGCCGTGGTCGACCCAGGAAAAGGTGGTGCGATGACCTAGACCGTTATCTGGAGGGATGGAGTGATATGATAGGAGATAGAGATGTGTGGAGGAGAATGGGGGAGACCTTTGCCCAGCAGTGGGACAATACAGGTTAAAAAAAAACATGTGCATCTCTGGTTCTCTCATTCTTTCTTGTGATATCGCCTTAATTAATGTTACTTTTTAACATTTGTAATGCTCTGCACCATATGGATCTTTTCAACGGTCAAAAAATAAAAGCATATTCGCACTGACAAATCCAGTTCTAGTTTTGTTCACCTGAAGAGATATGATGGAGTTTGCAATCGATCAATCTGTCACTGTTGTTTTCTGACATATTATGTGGTGCGTGAGTGAAGTACATATGCAGGGTAAAGGCAAATAACAGGGAATGTATTTTTTTTCTATAGAATCATATTTTGTGTAAGGTATTTTGAATTCTTATCATTAGAATTTAAAAAAGTTAACAGATGGCGCCAAAATGCAGTTTTGTTTATGGCCAAACTATAGAATTGTTAGAATAGTTGAACTTTCAAATTGTATTTTCTCAAAATTCATTAATTAGGACATTCCCTGTTATTTGCCTGTACCCTTCATATATTATGATGATATTAAAAATCTGTGAGATTTGTAAATGGTAATCTTTAAAAATGGCTAGTCCGGTTTATATAGTCAATGACTTGGACAGATATAGGCAGTCTTTACGGATAATATTTGATTAATTTTATTATAGGTTTGGAAGATCAGCTATTAGGGCGGGTGATCTTAACTGAGAAGGCGGAAATGGAAGCGGAGCGCACGCAGCTGATAATGGACGTGACCGCGAACCGGCGCAAGATGCAGGAGCTGGAGGCTAACCTGCTGCACAAGCTCACCACCATCCAGGGCTCGCTGGTCGAGGACGTCTCCCTCATTCAAGTGCTCAATATCACCAAGTCTACCGCTACGGATGTAAGTACATAATTCATGAACAAAAATATTTTCAATCTGTGCAAACTTTCTTTTTAGAAAACTTGGCTGTCCCAGATTATCTGTCCCGTCAACCGTCATTTCGAAATATATTGTAAATGTAATGGATGGGGCATTGGTTGTTCGTGATATGCAAAACATCTTTGGAGCTCGAACAAAAATTCCTAGTTACCAAATAATATCAAAAATTATCCTCGCCATTCTATTATGCGTCAAACGTGATGAACGTCTGTACAAAAGGTTTGGTGACGGTGGTACCATGAATTTGTGTATACTCTACAATATTAAGGGTATAGGTATAAAGCTTGAACCCCAAATCAAGCAGGAATGCTCGTTTGAATAGGTAAAAGAGAAATTGGATGTCGCCAAAGAAACAGAGATAAAGATAAACGCCGCCCGCGAGGAGTTCCGTCCGGTGGCAACGCGCGGCTCCGTGCTGTACTTCCTGGTGTGCAACATGTCGCTCGTCTGCAACATGTACCAGACCTCGCTGGCGCAGTTCCTGGAGCGGTTCGACATCTCCATGGAGCGCTCTCCGCAGAGCCAGATCACGACTAGGAGGATTGCATTTATCATTGATTACTTGGTTAGGATTACTTCACTTTGTTTACGACTCAGACCTTTGATGGATAAAACTCAGGATAAGTGACTGAAAAACTTTTCTTTTAAGTTATTTGTCATCTCGCCCCCTATTACATTGGGATCAAAATACATCTGCGAAGTGTGGGCGCACTGCAGTGCACCTCTGCCTACCCCTTCGGGGAATACAGGCGTGATGATGATGTATTTATTTGTCGTATGAGCACACCTAGGAGTTCCAGCATACTAAAATATCTCAGTAGATTTCGAGGACTGTAGAACTATGAATATAATATAGAAAAAAAAAGAACACCATCATTTTCTTTGGAGGAAACTTAAGTTATATCATTTACTGAGGTTCAACAATGAGTGTAATTTTTACCAAGACTATCGTAGTGTTCATTTAAGTATTGTACGACAGTTAATCCGGAAAAGAGGAACTTTAATTGGTGGCCAGCTAACATTTTAATGACTTATTCAGACGTACGACGTGTTCAAGTATATTTCCCGTGGTTTTTATGAGCAGCACAAGTATCTGTTCACTATGCTGTTAACGTTGAAGATCGATATGAATAAGGAGCTTATTACGTATGAAGAGTTTCAGATGTTTATTAAAGGTACCACGGAACGTATATAGATAGTAGCTTTTCAAATTTCAAAATCTGTGACGTGCTTATTAGCGGTGTCAATCTGAGGCTATCGCAGTAGTTGACACTAAATTCTATTGCACCATAGGTGGTGCGGCTTTGGATCTGAACGCATGTCCTCCGAAACCTTTCAAATGGGTGACAGACATGTCATGGTTGAATTTGGTCCAACTGTCTAGCTTGCGACAGTTTACCAACATTTTGAATCAAGTCACTAACAATGAGAAAGGATGGAAAACTTGGTGAGAAATGTTAACCACTGCACGTTTTAAAGTTATTATACATATATACATACATACATATATGTACCTCATACCTGTAACCCACGGGAAGGGGTAGGGACTATCGTTTGCCATATTTTACGATCCTGACATATCTCTTTCGCTTCATCCACATTGATACATATACTTCCGTCGGTTGAGGGTGCTTTAATATATAGATGTTAAAATAAAAGTAATGCACAGGTTTGACAAGGAAGCACCAGAAGATGAGCCCTTACCTGATGGATATCATTCGTTAGACGTGTTTCGAAAACTGTTGGTAGTGCGAGCGTGGTGCCCAGACCGAACCTTGGCGCAGAGCTTGTAAGATTACCCTTTATAACCTTCTTTAAATGTCTTATAAGTGTCGAACTTACAGCTATTTTGACCTTTATCCTCTTATTTAGAAAATACGTGATCAGTTCAATGGGTGCGAGATTCTCCGAAGCGGTTATCGTGAATTACGAGGTAAGAATTTAACCAATCAAACCTTATTTAATCTTGCATGAATGATATACAATGCTTGTTCTTTTAGCAAATGGTTTTGGAGTCTCGTCCGCTGGTCCCGTTAATCGGTTTCCTAGCAATGGGCTCAGATCCTACGCCGTCCATAGAAGTTACCGCCAAGCGAATGGAAAATCTCTGCTCGTCAATATCTATGGGGCAAGGTCAGGAGATCCACGCAAGGAAACTGGTGGAGCGCGCCCTTAAAGAGGTAACAACGATGTAAAGTAAAATGTACCATCTACTCTATTACTTAAATTTTAATTTTGGTTGCAGGGTCTGTGGGTATTGCTACAGAACTGCCATTTAGGACTTGAGTATATGGTGGAAATCATGGAACAGTTCAATGAACTAGAGAAGGATCCAGAACAAGTTCATGAACTATTCAGGTTTTTCAATATTGTTATTATAATGTGTTTAAATACAATTAATGTAGAAGTTTAATACTATTTACGTGTTTTCTCACAGGCTCTGGATAACAACAGAAGTACATCCCAGGTTCCCTATTACTCTGCTGCAAATGTCTATCAAGTACACGTGTGAACCACCGTCTGGTAAACACTGCCTTATTTACTATTTACTATTTCCTTTTTGTTATTTTGTCTTGCAGTTGCTTTAAACCTTGTTTCGTTCCAGGGATCAAAGCTGGTCTAATGAGAACCTACGACTCAATGAGTCAAGACTTCCTCGACTACAGTGATAATCCCTTCTACCTGTCCATGATATACACTATCTCTTTCTTGCACACCGTTGTTCAAGAGAGACGGAAGTTCGGCCCTCTCGGTTGGAACATACCTTATGAGTTCAACTCGGCTGATTGGTTATCCTCTTGCATGTTCGTACAGAATCATTTAGATGCCTTGGAACCGGGGCAGGGTATCAGTTGGACAACTGTGCGGTAAGGTATTTCCTGAAGCCGTAGGCAGCAGCGTATCTTTGGTCCGCAAGCAATATGGAACTGATCTTTTGTCATTATACCTGTTACACTCCTCTAAGTGAGGTCATATATTATCACGCTGTCCTAGAGCGTGTTGGTGAGCTTTACACTTACTGTCATTAATATGATGCCTAAGATACCTCTCATGTAAGTGGATTGTGGTAAGAACTAGGTAGGTGAGATTCAACTGCAGTGTACTCATACTTGTTAATTATGATCAAATTATTTTGTTTCCAGGTGTCTTGTCATACCATGAGATTCTGTACTTTGCTTGGTTCCACACTTGATAAGTTTTTGTATGACCTTTTATTTTTCAGTTACATGGTATCAGCGGTGCAATACGGCGGTCGCGTGACAGACGATTACGACACTCGCCTACTCGTCACGTTCTGTAGAGTGTGGTTCTCTGATCAACTGTTCTCTGATGAGTTCCAGTTCTACAGGAATTATGGTATTATGAAGTTTAAGAATATACCCGAGTATATTGAGGAGATTGAGAAAATGAAGACGGTCGATCCACCGCAGGCTTATGGTTTACACACGAATGCTGATATTACGTGAGTTAAAATAAACTTTGAGACATGTTTTTATGCAGGATAATAATAGTTGTGGTTTCGTCCGCAAGAATTTATTAGTAGATGACACTCAGGGATAGTATAGCCTTTTATCGACGTACTATTTTTTAGAGTTAAATCTGTAGTACCGCAAGATACTCTTCCCTTCCAATTTTAATCTTGTTATTATGGTGTAACTGAAAAGCTACTTTCATGTTGTCATGTGATAGTCACGATTGTTCATATTTTGTAACTAACTGGAAACCTTTGAGTATCACAAAAAAAATGTTGTAATTAAAAATGTTGCGCTCATATGACAAGTATTTCCGTTTGGTCCCTCCTCCTACTTATTTGTGTTTTTAATTAAAGATGAAACTTTTATCGCATTTAGTTATCAACGCAACGTGACTCAAGAACTATTGGACACAATATTGTCTATTCAGCCGAAAGAATCTAGCTCTGGCGGAGGTGAAACCCGCGAGGCATCGGTCTACCGACAGTCCAAAGAAATGCTTGACAAAGTACCACCGAACTTCGATCCTCATGAGGTTAAGGAGAGGTAAGTCACAGAATATTCTGATGAAATGTGTATGAATGATTTTTTAATAAAATTGAATTTAGAATAGACTGTAGATTTTTAATAGTCCACAAAATGTGTTCTAGGAGACATTGCTAAAGCTTACATCATATAAGGTTGTATATGGTAAGGCTGGTTTTATAGCCTCGCCTATTGTTGAGTTACACTGCTCAAATATGTTTATACTAACAGCACGGGAACAGCTTGTATAATTGGGTACAGATTTGAAATTAAACCTTGTTATAGATTAAAGGTTTACGGAATTCTGAATTCTATGGTGATATTTTTGCGTCAAGAAATCGACAGAATGCAGAAAGTAATTTCCTTAGTCCGAACAACCCTAAAGGACTTGTTACTTGCAATCGATGGTACTATTATTATGAATGAGGTAATGTTCAAATTTCTTTATCTTCCTATGTTCCAGATACCCTCTCAGGTGGTTCCATTAACATTCGTTCGTTTTTATTTCAGTCACTTCGGGATTCATTAGATTGTATCTACGACGCTAAAGTGCCCCAGATCTGGTTCAAGAGCTCATGGTCTTCGTCCACTCTAGGATTCTGGTTCACCGAGTTTTTGGAGAGGAATATACAGTTCTCGACCTGGTGTTTCCAGGCGAGACCAAATTCGTTTTGGATGACTGGATTCTTTAACCCACAAGGTTATATTTTTTTCATTAAAGCATATTATGTCATCTGCAGTAGAAAATGTAAAACTACCTTACATTAGCGCACCATTCGCTACTTTCCTTTAAGAATGTGTGATCGTTAAGGATTAAATATCAATGATTTTGAACTGCCGAATAAGAGTGTATGAAAATACCTCGTAGCTCTTATACTAGGGGGCTCTGACTATTGTATTATATTTCGTTGCGTTTCTCAGTTGGTCCGGAATCTACAGTGAATTCGGAAAGAATCAACTTTAGTCACTCCTATTGTCACAGGTTTTCTCACAGCTATGCGTCAGGAAGTGACTCGTGCCCACAAAGGATGGGCATTGGATATGGTGGCCCTGCATAACGACGTCACCAAATTCACGTACGACGAAATCAAGGCTCCACCACCGGTGAGTTACAATAATACATCATCACGCCTATTTTCCCCGAAGGGGTAGGTAGAGGTACACTGCTGTGCGCCAACACTTCGCCGATTATTTTTGGTCCCAATGTTAAAAGGCGGCGAGCCATTGCCATTATACAGGGCACATTCTCCCTCAATACGAGGGAGATTTTGGGCCATAGTCCGCCACGCTGGCCCAGTGCGGGTTGGTGAACATCACTCGCCTTTCTATTTATTTATTTTATTTATTTATCAATTAGAACGGCAATACAATTGCCACTTACACTAATGACACAGTAACACAATAGGTAAGACAGACAGATAGACCTTTCACTCTTTCATCTCACACATCTTCACACTTTCTGACACTATCACCTTCCATTCGTCAGCAAATAAGTCCAGCTCGGAATTTTGGCACACAAGGGCGTTGAGCGCAGTTAGCATGCGCGGTATGGGAGACATCGCACGAGCGACCGTGCGGCACTGCGGCACAGCGAACAACTTGTGCCGTCTTGCCCGACAATAGTTATTTGGCACGAACAATTGGAATAGCCTCTCATGTAAATCAGTAACGTCAACAGTACCTAGAAGAGTATTGCAGGCCATTTAGACTTGAGCCACCGCCCGCCTTACTTCCAGGGAATTAAGGTTTAGGCATCCCAATAAGTATTTGGTAGGATACAGATATGGATAGTATTCAAACCTTCGTCTATAAAAGTACCGTAAAAAAGCCTTTTGCACTTTCTCCAGAATCAATGCGCACGACTTTTCATGGGGATTCCATATGCAGGCACTAGCTTCTAATTTGCTGCGAACTAATGTGCAATATAATAACTTGATGACATTCTCATTATTAAAGTCCCCGACAGTTGCGGAGAACAAACCCCAAACGTCGAAACGATTCTTTAGCAAGAGATCTAATGTGTTCGTGAAAAGTTAGTCTATGATCAAAGACTACACCAAGATCTTTCATCGTAACCATATCGTAACTACTCGTGAAATGTGATCATTGTTTACGATGTAATCATGTTGGATTAAGTTCCGCATACGACCGAAACTCATGTTACATTTAGATATGTTAAATTCCATTTTATTAATCTCAGACCACTCTTCGAGGGCATTGATGTCCTGTCGGATAAAGATTTTATTTGAAGATATTTCTATAGACGTGCACCTGCACGTACAGCATGCACCTACCTATCCTCACGATGTTTTCCTTCGCCGTTAGTGGTAATCATTATTGAAAATGACATTCACACATGAAAATGTTCTCAGAGTAGGCTACCACTACTTTTATAAACATCCTAATTTTAAAATCCAAATCCCATGAGGTGGTGAGGCTCGTAACTATACCAAATATTATCGCTAGTCGAGTATTGGATATAAATTATTGCGTCGATATCTTTTATTATGCCTTGGTTATATTTCAGGGGTCCTTCCATCATCCCTTTTAGCATTTCTTTTATGTCACTTAAAAAAAATACGCGTCGAAATGAGAACCTCCTCCTTTTTTTTCGTCGGTTAATAATGAATTTAGGTGTGTATTATCTAATAAAAAAATTGGGTGAAAATACACAAGGGAGCAAAATAATATTTTTACGGCGAGGCCGCTTTTTTGAACGCAGAGCGAAGTGAGGGATTCTAGAGTAGAATCCCGAGCGTAGCGAGGGATTCTTTAGTAGAATCCTGAACGTAGCGAGGGATTCAAAGTACGTCGCCCGAGCCAAAAATATATTTTGCGCCCGAGAGATAGGTACACTCTACTTTTCATCACCCACTATGGGAAAATAAAAGGCGCCTCATATTTTATTGTAATATTATTATTTAATAAGACATAGAGTAACAACTAAATTGAAATTAAACAGTATCTAATAATAAATTAACTAAAAACTTATATTTACATTTGAGAGATTTTAAACAAAACCATGAATTTCTAACAATCCGTGAAACTTGACGAAAACGTGGGCTGTAGTTCGCGCGTTGTTAATTTGATTTCTTTTTTATTATTAAGCTGGCGGCGCCACTTTGGGCCGTCGTACCAGCCAGTCTTTATTCAAACAATATTTGCGTTCGATTTCTTTGGCGCTGAACACTAAGATGTTCCAAATTAAAAAAGTGCGCGGTAAAGTAAATTGCGGCGCACTTATAAAGAGGATTAAAAACTCATTACTGCCCGCTAATAGATTCTTATAGAAAACACCACCTTTGGGCGCACTTAAAGGCGAACCAAGTCGTCCTTTTCGAATAGATGGGATGAAAACTATTTAGGTTAAATGGAAGTGTTATTAAAATCAATACCACTAAAATTATGGTTCAGTCATGGTTATGTTTGTCGTTAATCAGCGGGCTTTTGTCCGAATATGTGTCACACTTATATGTGTTTTGACCCACTTTCGATATTCATTTGGAATGAATAGGAATTCGGGATATTGAGGTCGGGCGTTCATTTCGTATCCTTTCTAGTATTGACCTAAATAAACAGCTACCGTGCCCATTTTTAACCGACTTCAAAAAGGAGGAGGTTCTCAATTCGACCCGTATGTTTTTTTTTTTTTTTTTTATGTATGTTACCGCATATCTCCGGCGTCTGTCGACCGATTTCGAAATTTTTTTTTAGGTTTGCTAGGGAATTCTTCAAGGTTGGTCCCATTTCCAAAATATTATCAGAAATCTAACCCCTTGGGGGTGAAATGGGGGGATGAAGGTCACATAATTTCAAAAATATTTTTTAACGACTTGAAACTTAGTATATATATTTAACATACAAAATAAAAAAACACGTCTTTCAGGAATTTTGAAAGAAAAAATATGTAGGGGATGAAATGGGGGTCCAATCCGGAATACAGCATATCTCCGGCGTTAGTGAACCGATTTCGAAAAATCTTTTTTTGTTTAATACGGATTGTTAACAAAGATCGAAACCCACCCCCAAAGGGGTGGAAAGGGGGGGTGATTTTTTTTTTGGCTGTAAATTTTTACTTTTTTAGGGCTGTTATAATATGATAATATTTGCAAATTTTCAACGATTATTGACACTAAAAATCGTGAAAAAAAATTATTTTTAACAAAAAACAAAAACCGACTTCAAAAACCTAGGTGCACTAAAAAGCTACAAATAACCTTACAATTCATTACATTTGGAGTCGGTGCCAATTCATGTGTGTATTTGCCTTGTCCGACGTTGATTGGCACCTACTCCAAATGTAATGAATTGTAAGGTTATTTGTAGCTTATTAGTGCACTTAGGTTTTTGAAGTCGGTTTTTGTTTTTTGTTAAAAATAATTTTATATGGAACAATCAAGCCGGTGGATGGTATATCGATAAAGGCTGTTCCAAAATTAAACTAATTTAATTTAAAATATGCCCATATTTAGATTCCTAAGAAAAATAAATATCAAAACAACAAATTTGCTTTACTTTTGGAGCTAAAGTAAAATGGTTTAATGGTGTATTGACGAAGGGTCCTGTCCTTTTTATTTGGTGTAGTTGGTAAATTAATGAAAGCATACACTCTTATTAATTGTGCATTAAGGCTAGTTTTTGTTTTATTGCACCGAGTGTTTACCGGTTCGAATCCCGTTAGTGTCTAGTTTTGGAAATGGTATTTTGGTTTTTTTTTGTACCTATAGCGTTGCTAAGTTTGGTATCATAGGATGAGTAGTTGTCTGTTTTTTTTATTATTCACTATTTGTACTAGGAGGGTGTATTCGTTCACGGTGTTTTCCTGGACGGCGCCGGATGGGACCGGCGTAACTTGCGCCTGTGCGAGTCAACCCTGAAAGTGTTGTACACGGCCCTGCCAGTCATTCACGTGTACGCTATCAACTCCACCGCTCCGAAGGATCCCAAGCTTTACCAGGTTGGTGACTATTTCCACGTTGAAATGCTCGTTTACTTAGGACAGCCATCAAGCACAATGGGGCGTCGAAAGTCGCGCGTCTACATTGTTGCCAATATCAAAACGAACTCTTTGTTAATATACATACAGATTCAATTGCTGTAGTTGAAGACAGAGTGTCTCACGCCTCAAAATTCACTCCCGCTGCCACTTTGTTGAAAAATGAACATTTTGTTGCAGTCAATACGGTTCGTTTTGGTATTGGCAAATATTTAACGCGCGGGTTTTGACACGCGAGTGGGGAGCTTAACACGGTTCAATCAAATTATAGGACTATGATCCAAAAGAAAGATCACGTGGAGAATTCGTAAACTAATAACATCAAAATTTCTACTCCTGAATAGCCTTTAGGTGTGATTTGAAAACTTATCTTGTCATCAAAGACAATTTTGAACTATACGTTTTAAGGATTCATTAACAATAACTGTAAAACTGTGTTTAAATTATTTGAACGCTATTACGTTTTCTCAGTGTCCAGTTTACAAAAAGCCGGTGCGTACAGGGTTGACATTCATCACTCCTCTATGGTTGCCTACCATCAAAAATCCCGACCACTGGATTCTAAGAGGAGTTGCCATTCTGTGCGATATCAAGTAATGTATGCATTCGACGTTTTTCCTTGGCTAGTGAAACTGGATGTTTGGCCGTATCTTTACTTTACTACTTTAATTTACTTTACTATCTTTGTGTGAACTTTACTTTTAATATGCGCTTTACAATCAATAGACATTCAGGTGTTTTCTGTTTTTTTAATGTAGGTATTGTTTATCAATCATGTTGCTTTAATGCTCGCCTCCTTGCCAAGAGATATAGATCCGATGGTAGTGTATTGTGTTGATGTTTTTTATTATTTAGTTTGTAGTTCTTTTGTTTGAATAAACTGGAATTATTTCAATGCAGTTTTATAATTTAAATTTTAAAAAAACACATAAATAGAGAGTGGTATTGTAATATATTGATATTCACAAAACATCAACTTTAATATTACAATATTTGCGAATGGATGGATTACTCACAAACACTCGATCGTCTCGAACGGCTGTCGCGCGGTTTTCGATCATTGCCGTAAAATGTTTGCGATGGAATAACACGTTTGCAAATTGATAAACAAAACAATTTTTACAAAATAATCGATTAGTGTGACAACACTCTTGGACGGAGTAAATTCGCTGAATGGTTATAAAACTGGCAACATAACCGTATGGAAGCATAATAGGAGATTCTATAAGGAGGCCAAATTCAATGTTTTAAATTACAGACATCTGTGCTACACGGACTGTAGTAGAATAAGTCTTATTTACTGGCATCAAATGTATTATTAGTATTATTTTATTGTCTGAACGTGACTTCTGGAATCCTTCCTGTTAATTCTAAAGCTTTGGCAGTAAAATAGGTACTCAAATTAATTTAAAATATCAGTCTGTTTGAATATGATTGTCATGTGTTCGTTGTAAGGAAGTCTAGTCCTCATCTTGATGTATAACATCGTAACAAATATGCTCTATATGAATACAGTATATACAAGTTACAGCAAGTAACGAGATCTAGCATTCCTAACATATTTTAACGATATCTGTAATATAACAGACTACAACAATTTTAAATTAACTAATAGCTATTACATACAGTCTTATTTTTACAAAGCTATATAAAGATTTATCATAAAACATAATACATAGGATACTCGTTACTCATACAGTTACTCGTTACTACAGGATACTCATTATAATAGTATCCCTAACATTCCTGTAAATTTTCAGTTTCTTGGGAATTTATGCAAGGGTACCCCCATTATTCGGGCAAATTTGACTGGACTAATAAAGCACATGGTGTGGAACTTCTTCGTATTGGAACTTGTACTTTGTTAACATTGATTTTGTGATTGAAACTGAGCTGTCTTGAAAAAGTACTGTGATTTAACTCATAGCTGACATCTATTGGTTCTTTGCGAAGGGAAACATGATTAAAATGTGAAGAATATCCTGGCGGGGAGTGGTTGCTATGCTCGTCAGTCGGTCGACCATCGCTGTCGTACCCAGATTCGTTAGAACTAACATAATTACTTAAGCGATGGGCCTGCACATCTGGGTTTTCTAATCCGTGGTGAAAAACTGAATTGTATTCGTAAACTAGTAAACTGTTCCTATTCCTTGGTATAAGCATAGGGTCATAATCTAAAGGCGTCCTTTGAGATATCATCGACGACCTCCTGGTTGCGTCTTCGGAACGTCCCACTGGATATATACCACCATCTATTTCGTTAATACTTCTCATTGAACTCCTTGAAAAATCATGATCTTTTCGTGATGCGTTGTTATACATCATAGCGTCCTCGTAAATGGAAATACTGTCGTTACTTTGATATCGGTCCTCTGATCTTGAGTTCGTAAGTTACATTCGTTCCCTTCGAAACTTTGGTGATTTCCTATCTATTCTATTAGAAAAGCTTTGTCTTATTGGATTAGCCCTTTGTTGTGACGCCATACTATTTTCTTCGGGCAAAACTGATAATTTAGATCTTAGAAACGCGTATGGGAAATTCGGCTTTTTTGATGCCCCGTTATTCGTTTGTACTTCGCCCAAATTAGTTATGTTGTCACAACTAATGGCTTTGGTGGAGGAGGTCACTAATGTATCTTCTGATAAAACATTGTTATGTTTTATAGGTGAGTTTTTATTCTCATTACCAGCATTCTGCAAATCTATGTCATCTGATGGGTCATCGGCCTTGACATAGGTCGAAAGATGCGAAGTTGAACAACTGCGACACAGCGATGGGCCATTTGGCGGAATTCAACATTCCTATTGAACCCATCCTGTGAAAATATGATTTAAAAGGACTCTCTAAAGGACTATCTATCTCTGGAACCGCTTCGAATGGAGTCCTTATCATTATTCCTTTTTAAAGATGTAGAATCGGAACTACTACGTCCTATTCTCCAACTTTGCTTTTTCTTGTATTGTCCAGTGATAACTGATTAATATTTTAAATCCTCGTCGGGTTCTGGTTGTTGAATGGACTCCTTATTATCTAACTTCTTTAACATTTCAAGTTTTTTACCCATTCGGCGACCCCACGTAGCAAAAACTGAAACATCACAAATACTCTTGTTAAATGTGGCATAAGCATACAATTGTGTTGAAAAGGTAAGAACATGTCGAAATACTGTTACCTTTCTTCATTTCTTTGACATCATCCTCCATGACCATGGCTGGTAGCGCCGTGACGAGCGCGTAGTCTTGCGGTGTGGGCGGAGCGGCGCGTGCAGCGTCGGCGGCGGCGGCGTCTCGGCGTGGAGACGGCGGCGCGGTCACTTCCCTACGCTTCGGCCCGTGGAAGAGGCGCATGATGACTGATCACGCAACCGTCGCGCCACACCGTACGCGCTTACTGCTCTGCAAACAATGGGGGTTTGCTCAAAAGATGGAAGAATTCTATAAATGTGGCACAAGGCATGGCAGCTGGCAGCATTGCCATATTGAATGGCACGTTTATTAAAATAGATTTAACATCAGCAACTCCAGGACACGCTGCGCCAACTAGATCCCCTTAAAGTTCAATCCCCACACTCCGCGGTATTGTCCCAGAGACACTCTAAAACAGTATACAGCCAGAATATTGGTGCTGAAATAATCTTGTATTAAATGGAATATGTAACGAGCATTATTTTGTCTGCTTAGTATTGTCATGGCACATATTGTCTAGATACCTAAAATAAGTATCAATAGTTAGATACTAGGGATTATTCTATAAAATAGGGAGCTTATCCTAAAATTCTAAAGTTTCACACATCTAATTTTGTATGTGATGTCTTATCTATGTCAAGACATATAAGACTACCGTGAGTTCAATGAGACCAATTTTGGTCCAATTTTATTTGGACGTCTTTATGACATATTTAGACGGATAGTGGTTTAGCCGGATACCGGATATTCGGCAAGCTACCAGGCCGGAGCACCGGTTATCCTGCTATCGGATACCGGTATCGGATTGGAATCCGGTATCCGGCCGGATAGTGAAAACTACGCCGGTACCGGATAGTTACCGGATATCCGTTATGCAATTATTTTCAGTAAAAAAGTAGACTTATTAAATTTTAATTATATTTATGTCATAGAAAATCATAGATAAAAGGTTTTTTGTTCCACATTGGAGCACATTCTTTCTTTTATTAACCGACTTCCAAAAAGGAGGAGGTTCTCAATTCGGCCGGTATTTATTTTTATTTTTATTTTTTACCATTTTCAAAGGCATCGTCACTGGTCTATATATATAACCTGTCTTTGAAGAACTCTAGATATCCCACGCAGTGGAAGACATCTAGTGTTACTCCAGTACCTATAGGAGGCGCTAAGAATGATGTCATTAAGACCAATGAGACCAATAGCAGTTCCATCAGTCCTTGGTAAGGTATTTAAATCCATCATAGATAACCGTATTCGACAGCAAATTCACGTTAGGTTGACTGATGAACAACATGGTTTTAGAGCCAATATGTCAACTACCACAAGTCACATTAACTTTGTCGACGACGTGACCATTGAGATGGACTCGGGAAAGCAAGTTGATGCCGCTTACATTGATTTCCGCAAAGCCTTTGATTTGGTTGACAATGACAATTCGTATCGAAAATGGCCGCTATTGGGTTCACGCCCAAACTATAAATTTTTTTCTCTTCATACATAACAGAAGTCAATACGTGAGACTGGCCAGATTTGAATCCGACACCTATTACACGAGATCGGGCGTCAGCCAGGGCAGCACACTCGGTCCTACTCAATTTATTATTATGATAAATGATTTGCAAGCAGCCGTCAGCACTGTTTGCCGATGATCTAAAACTCTATCATGGAGTAAGAGATCATAATGATTGTAACAGGTTACAACAGGATATAGATGCAATAGTGGAGTGGAGTAAAATAAACCGCTTACATTTTAATACAACCAAATGTAAGGTCATTTCCTTTTCACGCCTACGTACTCCGTTTCATTATGATTATACACTTTCTGGTTCTAAGTTGATTCGCGTTGATCAAATACGAGATGTAGGATTAGATACGCGATTAAATTTCAGACAGCATATAATAAGCGCATGTGAAAGTGCAAATAAAATGCTAGGCTTCGTAATGAGAGTTGCTTCTATGTTTAGAGGGATCAACGCGGCACTTACATTTTATAAAGCATATGTTTGCAGCCGGCTTGAGTATAATGCCATAGTTTGGGACCCACATGAATCCAAGTACGCCGTACTCATTGAACGTATACAAAATAAATTTGCTAGATTCGTTTATAAAAAGAAGTACCATTACTACCCATATTTGTATCCTTCTATATTTGTCACGGGAATGATCGGTTTGGTTGGATACGCTAGAGCTTAGGCGCAAATTGCTTCTCCTATTTCACTACTACTGCCTCCTGAATAATAAAGTGGATAATCCCACCACACTGAGGCGTGTTGGTTTGGCGGGAGTTCCGCGGCGGTTTCTGGTCGGGGGCGAGGGCGAGGGCGAGGGTGTCGATGGCCCGCGCCGACGGAGGAAACTACGCGACGAGCTGCCGCGGCACCCACGGCCAGAGCGATCACGCTGCTTAACTCGATGCTCACTCAGCACATAAATATTGATATGTTTAATGATATGCCACATAGTGTGTAAAAATGTATTTATATTTTTTTGAGTAATTTTTAATTTAGTTTATTAGTTTGTATATACATATAAAAAATATTATTTTTACAAGCTTTATATTAACTTGCAATGTTGTTACTTATTTTGTTTTTATAATAAAAGCAATACTAAAACGTTAGTGTGTAAGGTTTCGAACTGTAAACTACATTGTAAATTTAATAAATAAATAAATAAAATTGGCTCAGGTTAAAATACAGGTTTCAATGTTTATGATATAACATTTACCTTCTGCCGGAAAATACAACTTCCATGTATTATTTCCACTGTTAATAGGCACTATAATTGGTAACTGATCCGCTGGTGCTCTCGAAGACCCAGCGGAGATAGATACCCTTGCGGAAGTCGAAGAGTTATTTAAACTTTGATTATCTGTTGTTTTATTCGTATTGATTGCGAGATCGATGCCAGGTATTTTTGTATTGGCCTCTCCAACTCCGACGCATTTTGTGTTTCTTAAACTTACTACACACTTCACTTTTTAAAAAGATATGGCCTCCATCGTATTTAGTCGATGATTTTGCCAACAACAGAGTATGTAAAAACACTTGGTCGGTGGATGGGTGAGACTTGACAAAACAATAAGATATAAAATTTTGAGGCGATTAAACTTACTATATTTTACGCAAAACTTCGATTTATGAATTCCCGCTAATTTTGTTACCTTTTAGCACACAGCCACAGATCATCACTACCTACACTCACACAGCTAATCTGTCCACAGATCACTACTATACGATCTGTCTGACAGTGGTCTGATGGGTCTGATACTAGCAGGAAACCAAAGAGCATACATCCCTGCTTACATGTGTATAATACGCATTGATTTGTTATGGATGAACAAATGCGAAAATCTAATGAAAAATTAAAGGGGTGCACAATGCATAGATTTTTATGTGAAAAATGTTATAGCATCTGGATTCTATCTGGACTGCGCTGATGGACGCATGCATTCTCGCAATATTGTACTATTTCTTCTTCTTTTTTTACGAAATGAATGAAATGATGATATTTTATGGAATGGCTCCACCTGCGTTTAGCCGGTATTTCAGCCAGTGTCAAGTAATTATATAATAGCAAGGGAAAATTCAATAAATAATTAAATACACACTATAAATAAAAATGGATGATGACAGTGTTTTTTTTTTTTTTTTTAACGAAATGAGCGAAATGATGATATTTAATGGAATAAGATGAGGAATGGCATCACCTGCGACTAGCGCGAGTATTTCGCCAATGTCAAGTAATTAATAGCAAGGACAAATTCAATAAATACACATTATAAATAAAAATGGATAATGACAGTGATAAATATGGCGGATGACTCGATGACAGTGTTATAGACGGCGCGGCGGCGGATGATTATTACGGACTATTTGGCAAGTTAGAAATTCGTAAAAAAAACAAATACATCAATGTCATACTTAGCTGTCAGACTGTTGTTATTCACATCCATAGAGTATGGAGGGTAGAGGTAAGGAGAATCATCTCATATGGAGAAAAGTTGAAAAAGTGTCCAGCTGTATGCTACAAATAATGGTTCAAAAACCTTCCACAATCGCACCGGTGTAGACAAAGGGGTAGACAAACATACAAAGTAGACCGGTGTAGACAAACATACAAAGGTATGAAATAGCTATTGTAGATGAACTACAGTATGCCGAGTAAAAAAAAATAATCATTGTGGAATAAAGTAGTTAATTATTGAAAATTTCAACAACTTACGTGAATTTAATGATCTTCATTTGGTTTGTAAAGTCTCACCGAACCAGCCAAGTGTTTCCAAACTCCTTTGTTGACAAAATCATCGGCTAAACTCGATGGAACCCATAGACTTTAAAAAGTGAAGTGAAGTGAAGAACTTACGTTGTAAAAAAATAATGTAGTAAATAATTATTGCACGAAAACGTGCACCTAGAGTGATTTTATTTCGTAAACTGTTAAATAGTACGCTTATTGACCTACTCTAATAATATTGGGCACTTCGTTTAAAATTTACCCTGATATTAATGTGGCGCCACCCATAATTAATGCATTACGGCGGAGACTATTTCAATACACATTATCCTTACCTCTACCCTCCTTAACATGGAGTTTCTATCTCCAAGGACTGTGTCATTTACGATCAGCTGTTATTTGTTTGTTTTCGAAATTTGAAATTGCACTGCGAAACCTGCGAAACGAACGTTATTCAATTGTTCATTTTACGTAGCGGGAAATAGTAAAGTCAAAGTAAAGTGACAGAATTATATTCTGCTAATCTCCTTTATAATCGTCGACTGAAAAATATTTTCTTCAACGCTTATTGATTCCTTAGCTTTCTAAACGAATTGGGATAACGATGGCTGATGAAGGTGGTCACGCGCCGCCAGAGGCCGAGGCCGTAGCGGCTGAAGCCGCGCCCCCGGATGATCATGCAGCTGATGTGGCGGAAACCACTCCGAAGATCGAGCTGGTTTCGAAAGGGATGTTGAGGAGGTCTTCGCAACCAAAATTATCATTTGTCGGTGATCAAGAACGCGTCGACGTAGATAGGACGGCCCTGGAAGCTATACTGGATGTCAGCTCCCGTTTGACGGACATTCAGAAGAAAAGCAGAGTGTCTATGAGTACATTGGCATTAGCACATGAGTCTTACAAAGACAAACAAGTAAATAAAACTTGAACAATTATGATTTCGTTTCATTTGTAGGTGACCAATAAAGTAAGGAATTATTTGTTTTTAGGCCAAAGCCAAAGAGGCTCGTAACAACCGTGTTGGAGGTCTTAAAACACAGCATAGGTTCTTGCTAGAAAATGCAGCAGCTGCCTTAAATAGACCCATGGATTATGTTTTGGTAAGAATCTTGCGTAAGCAAATACTTGTGCTTCAGACACCCTTAATAAAATAAATTGCATTGTTCACAGGATGGGGTGTATGATGCAGACGTTCATATAGATTTGTTAGACAGTGCAGTAGCTGAAGGGGGCAGGAATTGCTTTGTATTATGTGATGCAATGCTTCCACCTGTGAAAATGGGTAATGTCTCAAATTCCTTTGCCTGATACATTTAGGTAGGTACTGCCCTCTATAGAGATGCTAATATGATTTCTTAATTCAGAATCTGGGAGGTTTATCCACAATCAGAAAGGTAGAATGGATAGGACATACATATCTGATGGTTCAACCATTGGCACCGAGGGCAATTGTGCAGCTATGTACAGGATCAAGAACAAAGCTATTGATACTAAGAATGTGGCTGATGTGAGTAACAAGTGGGCTTTAATGTCTACTCATAACATAAACCTCAGAAGCTATATATATTTATATATAGCTATATATATTTCCAATAGAATTCTTGAATACTTATGTATTTAAATAAGCTAGTATAGTTATGTACCCAGGTGGTTTGTAGAAGTTTCATATATTAAATTAGTTTTTTTTTCTAAAAGAATATGGGTGTACCATGCCCCTCTTAACTTGCTTGAGAGGATATGTCTTGATGCCTTTATTACATTGGTGTTCCTATATTACCTACTGTGTAAAGCAAACTGTAGCATGTGCACCAAGACTAGACATGTGTCATGGAATATCTTGATGTTGTTTCTTTTTCTCGTATGAAATTAGAGAGCGAGCGAGTGAATCTGTGACAAAAGGTCTTGTCGCGACATGCGTGCTAACCCCACTGCTGCTTATCATCAAATTAAATAATCCTATTGAAAGTGTTCATGTATATGCGCTTTGAAACTAGCGCTTTATATGAGAGTATAAGCTCGTTTTTCGAAGTGCGTGTAGGCCATAGAGTATCTAGAGTATCCATAACGACACCACTCTTCATATAGCTCTGCGCGATTTTCCCGTCATTTTTGTTATCTCATGTACCTGTAGTATATGGGAAAACAAAAATGGCGGAGTCAGATAAACCAGAATTTTTTTCCGCACCGCGGGCACGAAATGCCATCTCCGTTATAATATCTCCATAGTGTAGGCGCGTATAGGCGCGCCTTTTGCCATAAGCGCAATCCCGTACGAGCGTTTAGGCGCTAATAAGTGCGAGCTGCGATGTTTCAATTGTTTCTTCGTTGGAATCCATACTGTAACTGACACTCGCCACCACCATCGGTTTGAGCGTACAAGCCGGAATAAGCTCGTGTTACGCGCCATAAACAAAAAACGCTAGTCTGAAAGCGCTCTTAGTGGCCTCGTGGGCAAGAACGCCCGCCTTGAAGTAAAGGGTGCAAGGTGCAAGTTCGAATCCTGGGCCCGCAACTCTGAGATAATTTTCATGTCCGAATGTCATTTTCAACAATGTTTACCACTTGCTGAACGGTGAAGAAAACATCGTGAGGAAATCTGCACTGGGCCAACGTGGGGGACTATGTCCCAAATCTCCCTCGTATTGAGGATGAATGTGTACGGTTTAATGGCAATAGGCTCGCTTGGGACCAAATACATCTGCTTTATGTTGGCGCACTGTAGTGCACCTCTGCCTCCCCCTTCGGGGAATACAGGCGTGATGATGTACTTTTTAGGGTTCCGTACCCAAAGGGTAAAACGGGAACCCTATTACTGAGACTTCGCTGTCCGTCCGTCCGTTCGTCTGTCACCAGGCTGTATCTCATGAACCGTGATAGCTAGAGAGTTGAAATTTTCACAGATTATGTATTTCTGTTGCCGCTATATCAACAAATACTAAAATACAGAATAAAATAAATATTTAATTGGGCTCCCATACAACAAACGTGTTTTTTGCCGTTTTTATAGATAATGGTACGGAACCCTTTGTGCGCGAGTTTTTTTTTTGCAAGGCGTACGTTCGACCACTCAGCTACCATGTTGTGCGCGAGTCCGACTCGTTTTTAATTTCAGGAATACTTTATGGTATTGTTTGACATTAATCAAGAAACTGAGAATGTTGTGTCGGGTATTTACAAGATTTTTTGGCGGGTGTATGTGCCTGCAATCAATATGTGCAAGGCGTGGGGAGACCTCAATCCACCGAATCCTAAGAGCCAGGACATTATAAAAACTTACATATCAAAGATTATGTTGTTCATTGATTATCTTGCAAGTAAGTGAAGTATTTACATTTATTATTACTAGTGATTATTTTTACTATGTTAAACGAGCCATTGTTATGTTAGCCAAACAGACACCGATCTCGCCGGCGAGGTCTTTCTTGGCACCTAGGAGCGCAAGTCACTACCTCTCCCCTCACGGTAACTGCACAAGCCGAGGTCGTGCCCTCTGTGGCGCCCTTGAGCTAGTTGCCACCCTTTTCCACCCTTAAGGCCTTGGTTGGAGTGCACTCTGCTGCGCTCGCCACTCCTCCGCTAAATCTGTAAAGGCTACCTCACGGCCAACAGCGTAGTCCATTAAAAAAAAAGTTGTGTTAGCTTTCTTTATTATAAAGCGCTTATTTGAAAATGTACTAAAGCTAGCATATTTAAAGATGTGTGGTAAGATGGTGAATTTCTGTAGCAAAAGCCACTCGGCTAAGCGTTAAAATTCGCTCGCGTGGTCGATGACATTTCGTTGGAACAAGAGCTTTTCTTATGAGAATGTAAATTATCTTTTATGTCACTTATCTTTATTGATTTAATTAGTGTGTGCAAGTTACTTAGTTACAATTGAAAACCTATCAGGATTGCGTGTAAATGTCATATTTTTTGCTATTTCTTATAGAAACCAAGGTCGATTTAGATTGCTGCACGAAGTTCAAGATAAATCTATCACTATATGACGATGAGCTGGCTGATCAGGATAAAATGAAGGCAGCCATTACCAAGACACATGTCTTGGAGGAGATTTGTACTTTTGTGAAGCAATGGATAAGGCAGATAACAATGGTGGGTTTAATCAGTAGTTGGACGCGGTATTATTATTACAAGCTTTATATTAACTTGCAATGTATGTCCGGGTGGAATCTTGCAACTGCATTTAAAATCAGTTATCTTTAACCGATTGAGCTGAAATTTGGTACACACGCTTATTTTGGATGAAAATGCATGCTTAGCTATGTGACGTCATTCTAATTCCATTATGGCGGATCATCCAAGGTGGCAGAATAGTTATCTTTTTTGCACTACCACAGTATGGGTATCAAATGAAAGGGCATGCCGAGGAGAACACGAAAACTAAGGGCAATTAAATAAAAGCTTGTTTTTTAAAGGTTTTTTTACCATTATTTTTTATAAATACAAATGATTTACGCTTTCCTCTACAAAACATCTATAATGGCTTTTTAGTGCAAAAGTGTTATTTGCACTGACGTGGGTGTAACTAGTATCGCCCCCACTCTATTGTATGGTACCCATACAGGCTTGGTTTACTTAGATACTATAGACATACGATGAGTACTGTACGTAGGTACGTAGGTGTTGTCTGGCGGTATTTATTTATTTGGATAAACTAAGTATTAAATTCACTTTGCGTGCACTACTTTTAGTTAGTCTAATCAATTTCCGTATAATGCGTGGCTTGTGCGATCGCGAGCTTATTTGTCACCTCTGTATGATGATATGCTCCATCTTATGTTGAGTAAACAGTGAGTAGTAAGAAGATAATGTGGGATGCGTCTTTGTGGATTGAATGAGGTTCGTATACCGGCAACACGCTCCAAAGGCTTTTGATTACATTACACAATAGGTGATGACAGTATTGGTGCAAATGGATTTGTAAAAAACAATCACGCCTTGTTTGCATGCCTTGTTACATAAATATTAGTAAATTACTAATGTTTATTAATATAGGTGTTAGTCCAGAGCCAGCAGTTAAGACGGGAGCCGTCTAATATAGGTCCGCTCGCGGAGTTGGACCACTGGCGCCGTCAGCTCACCACGTTCACGTCCATCATTGAGCACATCAAGCGTGAACCCACCGCGATGTACATACACACATTGATAAGAGCCAAATCAAAACTACTTAAGGTGAGTATTATATTGCCAGGGTGAAATTCTGTTTGGGTATACGGCCTTCTGCCGGGACTCCCACATAACCCTGCTACTTTCCTTGAGGTAGGGTATCCATAAAGGATTTTCCGAAGACGTTAAAAAAAGGTGGAATTCTGTTAGCAAGGGTATCCATAAAGGAGTTTCCGACGTAAAAAAGGGTTGAATTGTGTAACCTCGCTTCCTTGCCAGCTCGAATATAGCGTTGTCGCTATGCCAGGTCATTGCGGCCGACTTAGTTCTATACAGAATGATATGGCTACGTCATTACTGAGCATGTTGGTCCTGGAACTGATTGACTCTAAAAACTACCCCTAATTACCGGTAGTAGCGTTTAGTTTTCAGAGACGTCCGGATCCAGGACCTACTGCAATAGAGACATAACGATTTTCTCAAGTTTTTTAAAAACAAAATTACTTTCAGAAATGGAGACAACTAGACAATCAAGTGACAGATTATTATAACGAAGCGTTTGATAATGTTAAATATTTGTACGCTTTGGAAAAGTATTGCGAACCGTTGTACAGGTTATTGATTTTCGATTTTAATTGATAGTAGGTACAGCGATCTAGTTCTATCGCAATTAGTCTTGTTAGCAAGATTTTAATTTAGTTTTTCTTATAAGAAGTTGTTTTTTTTTTGGCCGAAGGTGGTTGAAGCTGCAGTCATAGCGGACAGTATTGAATACTGATTCATGTGCTACTGGTTTTACACCCACGTGTGTGAAACGCCACATATCTTTTACAGGTGCGATCCACACACAATGCAGCAGTTCATCCCAGGGTTGTTATACACTGTTCGCATGATATTCGCTACATCTCGATATTACAACACCACCAAACAAATATCCACGTTGTTGGTCAAAGTGACCAATCAGATTCTAAACATGTGCATGGACTATTTGACTAATAGCGGCAGGAAAACCATCTGGAATCAGGACAAGTTTAATTTTATACGTAAAGCAAGAGTAAGTATGATTGAAGAGGTCTAATATGGAGTTCAACACGTGTTTTGCCTTCGCTGTTCACTAGCTTGTAGATACTTCTACAGCACCCCTAGCGTTTGTGCGAGGAACTAATAAGTAAAATCAGCTGTCGAGACTTGTAGAGTATATATGAAATTTCCAACGGAAACTCTATGCTCGATTGGCCCATAAGTAGTTAGTAACGTTTTCAATATTTTTTACGCGCTCGGTAGTGGATTCTGGAGTATGCTGATGCTGCTTCTAAAATGTGCAGTATTTTACCGTTGGAACTTATTTGGCAGTACTAGTCTTCACGACTTACATTGAAAGTGGCATTATTTTACAGCTGTGTCTAAACCTCTACAATTTCTATCGCGAGTGTTACACAGAGACACAGAAGGAAATGATGGAAGCGGCCGACGAGCGACCATTCGATTGCTCGGAAATGTACATATTTGGCAAATTTGAAACATTTCGCAAGAGATTGACTAAGGTCGGTGTTTAATTTTCTTTTTTGCTATGCCTATATTTCTGCCACTGTAATCGAGAGGGCAGTTATCGGCAGTATGCCAGATGTATCGAATATCTTCAATAACACGTCAGATTTATAATCTCCTTGCTTAGGAGAACCTACAATGTACCCTTTTTACCAGTGTCGTTTTAATATGGCTTTGACATTTGGCACTGGTTTACTGGATGGTAGTACAGGTGCCGGGTTTAGGTGTTCTTTCATATCTAACTGGCTGACGCTTAACTATTTTTTAGATAATAGACTTGTTCCAAACATATATCACATACTACGTGTTGAATAAAACCACATTGGAAGGTATTGAAGAGTTCGCCATCAACTTTAATAAACTATTTAAAACAATCTCATCAAAAACATACGACGCATTGGATCATAGGTGAGTTTTGAATGTCTTTAATGTAATGCTTATCCATAATCAAACTGAACTATAAATAAGTAAAGTAAGAGAAACACAAAAATGAAAATCCTTATTGGAAAAAAGCAACCACGGAGTTTCTTGCCAATTCTTCTCCATAGGAAATGCATTCTGAATAGGTGGTAGAGATACTATTATTATTATTTATTGAGGATTCATAAGTGCCTGTATTGGTTTATATGAATAAAAAATTTTGATTCTGTAAAGTCTCATAAACTTAGTTTTATAAGATGTGAACCTTATAGGTAGATGGATAAAAATCGATTTTGTTTACAGGCGGCCAGATTTCGACAAAGATTACAAAGTATATAAAGACCATGTCGCCAACCAAGAGTTGCTTTTGGAGAATTATATGATCAATGTAATATTTTTGTATGAAACAAATAGTGTATCTTATTTATTATTCCGCAGTTATATGGTAGAATATTTTTTTTAGAGTGTAAACAAATGCCCGACAACGGAGATAGCTTTACATTTACTTAGTAGGTTTGAAAAGTTGAAGCTGGACTGTTTGTATTTAGAAGACCAGTATTACGATTTGATTAGAACTTACACGTCAGAGATTGGAGCTTTACGCGACAGGTAACAGTTTGCTAATTATTATAATGCATTTTTTTTGTTCTACCCCATTCTCCGCACATATCTCGCCTTTTCTATACTCTACTCCCTCACTCTACCTGTTTATTCCGCACAAAGGTGTCCATATCATGTCTACACTGGTGTCGTCCCGGTGACCCTTGTCAGCAACGCTATTATTTTCCAATTACCTAACTTTTACGTAAAGTTGATATTTATAGATACAATGAAGTGAGAGAGCATCCACAATTGCCTCGGAACATGCCTCCGGTTGCTGGTAGAGTTATGTGGATTAGGTTCTACAATAATAATATCAAAGTGCCGATGAGCATATTCAAGGAACATCATGAAGTCATAACACATAGCGTACGTATTTTATCCCTTAGGTAAAACAAGTTGTTGATAGGATACCATTATCTGTGAAGCTTCCACTCGCGTCATGACAAGGCTTATGCCACTTACCACTTGCTGAACGGTGAACTTGCACGTCTATAAAAAGGCGTGTGAATTTCACCAACCCGCGCTGGGCTAGCGTGTTGGGGCCCGATTTTCGTGCGATCGACATTCATATCGATTCGAGATATGTCGAAACAAATGAAAAAAATACGTACGATTTGACGAAAATGTCGATCGCACGAAAATCGGGCCCCTGGTCTATGACCCAAATCTCCCTCGTATTGAGGGGGAATGTGCCCGGTATAATGGCATTAGGCTCGCCCCCTATTACATTGGAACCCAAATACATCGGCGAAGTATGGGCGCACTCTAGTGCACCTCTGCCTATCCCTTCGTGGAATACAGGCGTAAACCATTATCTACTAAAGGCAGGTGTTAGTTATCTTTTGAATATAAATATATGTTAATGTGGTTTCTTTCTTTTGTATGTATTTATTATGAAAATTGCACTGATTAAATGCGACATAACCCGTGACGCGGTCTTTCTCGGCAATCGTGCTAAACCTGCTGCTCTAGAAGGCTGACTTAGCTAATTTAGCTCACTCTTCATGCAACGATGGCAGTGTTGTAGATACTTTGCTCTCGTGAATTGTAAAGATGGCTTATTGTAGACGGCAGTAATTCTGAACTCATGTTATAGCAGAAGCACATAGCTTAGATGGAAGTGCTAATAGGTGCTAATATTAGTAATGTGATAACTTCACGTTGCCAGTAATCATTAAAAAAATAATTTCAGAATACTCAACGATGCATAAAGTTATACAATGTTATGAGCATTGTATTCACAGAATACGAACTGATCTACCATCATGCTTGGACAGAGAACATTGGACAGGTAATTTAATAACCTTTATTGTGTGTCTTATTCTTCACTTCATGGACAACAAATAAAATTTATTTTCAAGGTTCGGCTAGGCCTGATCGCTCCACTTCTGATAAGGCATCCGCTAACGAATATGTACATCGTAAACTTTAGTATATTTATCCCGGAGTGCATAAGAGAGGTGGAATACATGTGGCAGTTGGGACTCCGTAAGTATATCCGTATTTTCCAATTGTATTAGTATAGACATCGTCAGAAGTCTTGTGTTTACGGGGTAACTGCCAGTGCTGGATTAAGGTAACTTGATGCCCTTAGCAATCTTCCCCTGTGGGCCCCCCTATCCTGAAGTGAACTACAAAGAATTAATTAAAAACGTGAATACGTATCGTAGGTAGAATATGAATGTGATGTTCCTTCTGCCCTGAGAGGTCGGCATTATTTCACATGTTGTCCTAAGATTTTGAAATTGCTTTAACTTTTGTGTGCCCGTTTTTGGGGTTCCGTACCTAAAAAGGAAATTAAAAAAATAAACCGGATAGTAAAATTAAAATAATACAGATTTTACTGACTGTGAGACTCGAAAATACTGACTTTACTGACCCAACTTAAAAGGGATACCCCAAAATTTACAGAACTTTAAATCCATTTCCAAATCCCTAACAGATATTTTATAGAAAAAAGTGTTCTATATAATTGTCACTATTAAGCCCCGCACACACAAGGGCGTCAAGACACGTATTTTTTTTTTGCCAATACTAAAACAAATTCTGTGTCCCTATATATCACCATAAGGCGTCGCGACGCTCATTATAAGGCGTCGCGACGCTCACGATAAGGCGTCGCGACGCTCACTATAAAGCGTCGGGACGAAAAAATCTGAAAACTAAATTTATTGTTAGAAAATGATTTTTAGCGATTACAAACTTATTTTGTAGTTACTTTGTATGGAGATTCCAGTATACCAAAGTTAAGTTTGTCTCTTTATCCAGTTTTTCTTTTCGTTAGAGTAATGCTCGGTGCTTTCACAGTTTAGGTACGGAAGCCTAGGTGCGCGAGTCCAGCTTGCACTTGGCCGGTTTTTTTTTCCCGATCGTCTCTCGTGGGCACGACCCGATCGTCTCTCGTGGGCACGAGAGACGATCGGGAAAAAAAAACCGGCCTAGACGGGATGCCATAAGCAATTATTATTATGCTTATTTAGCTTATGGGCTAATCCAGGACTGGTAACTGCCCTCGTAATAAGTTCAATATCACTCAGGCCGTTAAATTTTTGACGTGAGTCCACACCCTAGTACCTGAATTTATTAATAGGGAATATGACAAACTTGCATCGCCCAGTAATCATCATTAACATTTTAGGCGTGCCGGAGTCTGCGCAGATAGTGGCTTTCTGTAAAGATAAAGTCCTGGGAAATTTTGAAAGGATAAAATATTTGGTTGACAGAAATGACCAAATCAGGAAGTAAGTGCTAGCATGGTCTAATTTATGATACTCTATTAATCTATGGTGCTGGTCATATAATGTAAGTAGCTTTTATTTATGTCTGTGCGTACGCTAGTTGCTTTTGCAGCACCCTCTATTGTCCACCCGAGAAACGAAGATTTGTCATAAAAATATATTACTGGCCACAATAGCCTACTAAAGCAAAGGTGATTTTATTCCGTTGAATATTGAATCAATCATTGCATGTTATAGGAGCATGCCTAAGCTATATCTCCCGTTGCTCCGAGCGCAATTAATCAAACTGGAGAAGGCTTTTCAACCCGGCTTATCGACCATCACGTGGACTTCGTTAGAGATACCTTCTTATTGTGACAGTATCGAGAAAGTTTTGGATGAAGTTGACTTGTTTGTCAAAGAGGTAACATTGTTAAGAAACTCATATATTTCATAATAGGCAACTTAAATGCAGTTCTCTATAATATAGAGATACGATATCGCTTTACTTGGACATGAAGTTACCTCTCTATCCGGTAGCATGACAAAATGTATGACTTATTGGGTAATACAGGCTCTCGCCTGATATAAAATGGACGAGTTCCTTTTCCCTGTATGCCTCTATAAAATACGGAGCAAATAGTGTAGTACAATATGTAAGCGACACTTTTGCCTACAGGTGGTAGACATGAAGGAAGCTCGAATAGATGCCATACTGAAATCAATTACAAAAACGGTGCTGGTACATTTGCCAGATAAGGCTGTGGATCCTGCGAGCTTTTATGAAGAAAATCTTGTCAGACGAGACGAGCTTGGTAAGCACTCACATTGTCCGCTTCTGAAATAGGAAACGACATGATACCTACCTCTTAATGTAAATAAATCCATAACATTAACTTAAGACTTACTCATTCATTGCGCAGAAATTCTGATTCTATAAGGTTGAATTACCATGCTTCTTTGTTAATAAACCTTCCTGACAGCGACAGTTGAAGTCTGAATATCGTGAATGGATTACCGTTCAGTGGCTCTGATTGTTACTCTGTAGTCATGACTTTTATGCTTTACACAGCATTGGAGATCCAGCAGAAGTCTTGGAATGCAGAGATCGCCGTCATTGAGCTCATACATAAGTTTCTGGACAGTGTGCCGTCTAAGCAAATTCAAGATTTGAAAGACCACTGGTATGTAGAAATTTTATGTTACCAGATTTTTTTTAGAACATTAACATAGACCTAACGAATATTTTTGCTTCAAGGTTGGACTTGGAGAAGGCTTTAAAGCAAGTGACTTCTGCCACAAGAGTGTTTCCCGAAGATGCAGGTAAGCATATTGTACGATTGGTGAAGATAGTTCACTTCACAAAGACACGTGCCCATCTTTCTTTACAAACGTTACCGCTTACTCGACGGTTGCTCGGGACGGCTCGCCTCTTCGTGGATTGTATTATCTATGCTTAGGAAGTAGTGCTTATTAAGCCTTTTATTATTTAACAGCGTTCTTGGAGATTGAAAATCCGGAACGATTCGAAGTGGTGCCTACAATTAATGAGTGCAATGAGTTGTTCGCTTATTTTGCTACCAAATGCTTAGAGTCGTTGATCAAATGTACCAGACAGAGTCTTGACTCGTTGCGGCGGCGGGCGTCAGTATCTAGGTAAGGATTTTACAGTATTTTTCAAATACAAGTGCAATCGTCTATAGAAATACATGTATGAGTGTTACTTTTAGTTTTCTCACAATGACTATCGATCCGGAAGAACAAAGGAAATTGAAACCGCTAATGCTGACGTATATGTACTTGCAAATACCAAGAATTTTAATAAAACCCTCTTTAGAAGAGATACAGACTTCATTCTCACAGGTATGACATAAATTCTCAAGATTGTTTTTTTGCTGAGTATGTAAAAGCAAAAACATGTAAAATTCGCGTTTGATTCTTCGCCCGAGTAGACACTCGGGCGAAGAGAAGTAATAATGAACTGTAACTTATTAGTATTACAACAAGAAATAGCCTGAACATAGTTTCCAAAACCATATGGCGGCTATTTGAGCCACATATCATGCTATTTTGTTCTTTAAAACAATTGCTATACAATTACTTATTACGTGTCAGAGTCCGCGCTCTTAAATAGCTCTGTATAATGTTTTCCGTCAGGTTGTACTTAATTGCATAATGGATGTACATCGCAACGTGTTCATGTGGGGACAACAGGAACAGATAAAGAAGGAACGAGAGATCAGAGGCCCCTCTTCATTGACCACAACGCGAAGTGTTACCGGTATGAGGAGGCTTATTTAAATAAATATACAGAGTGTATCTGAAGTCCGAAATAATACTTTGGGTACATATACGGTAGCTCATATGTGGATGCTTAGTAAACACAGTTTATACCTAACTGTCATCGTTTTTGAGTTACGAAGCTTTAAATATTTGTCACGGCTTCGTGTTCTGCCCTTTGGGTACATTCATAACCCTATTCAGCAGTGTTAACTATACCTATTTATTTATTTAATATAATTAGAACGGTACGTAAGAAAGTACCAATTACACTAATTATAATAACTATGTACACACACGAATAATTATTATGCATCATAAATTTGAAAAATTATAGAAAAACACAAATACGTCATTTCTCACAATACCTCACACATGCTGATAAAAAATTCTTGCAGCCATCCGCAAACACATCAACATTCGGATCAGAATCCAGGAGACCGTTGAGTGCTGATAGTGTGCGAGGTGTAGGTGACATAGCGCGGGCCACTGTGCGCGATTTTGGCACAGCGAAAAGTTTGTGCTTGCGACCGCGAATGAATGGCGACTACCAATATCCATAAAACAGAACGTGCAAATATTAAATAGGACTCGAGATATGAGAAGTTATAGAAATTGACGACGAAATAAAAGTTGGGAAAACATGGTCAAATTTCGATAAAAAAATTGTACCATTCAGTTGTATACCCGATACTGATGCGAATGTCAAAGTATTATTTCGAACTTCTGAAACACCCTGTATAACGAAATAAATAAATAAACGTCTCCTACCAAATGTATGAAGCCCGAACTAAGCAAAGCTTGTATATTATGGGTGCCATACAATGGACGTGGGGCGATCCCGGTTACACTCAGACTAGGACAAATTCTGAAAAGGCCATCTCCGATTTGCCGTAGACGGGAATGTTACCCGCTATATCCCGGTGCAGTGAGACAACTGGCCTCCGTTCGGTTCTCAACGATGACAACTTTCGCACTTAAGAGTTGGTTAGCTAAATAGCAAAGAAGGAACGCTCATATCTATTAATGGCTTCTACCCAAGACTTTGTCCGCGCAGACTTCGATTATTCAATATCGTTATAATTTAGAGCCTATATGTCATTCTGTAGTTGAAGCATGCGCGCCAAAACTAGACGTATGGAAGCATGCGCGCCAAAACTAGACGTATGGAAGCATGCGCGCCAAAACTAGACGTATGGAAGCATGCGCGCCAAAACTAGACGTATGGAAGCATGCGCGCCAAAACTAGACGTATGTCACGGAATATCTTGATGTTCCCATTCTCTTGTATGAAATTAGACAGAGAGCGAGCGAGTAAATCCATGACAAAATTCTTGTCTTGACATGCGTGCTAACCCCATTGATGTATTAACAATATTACTGTAAAGTTTCATCAAAATCTTTTCAGTAATTTTTGCGTGAGAGAGTAAAAAACATCATGCATCCTTCCTCACAAACTTTTACATGTATAATATTAGTAGGATTACCATCCATTTGCTTAGAAGTAAATTGTTTTGTACTTAAAACAGTCACTTGTAAATTTTCATATAATCAGGGTCCCGTTCGGGCTCAAACATTGGTGGCATAAGGAACTATTTTAGAATGGTATCGGAACACAAAGATATCGTCAGATCAGTGATGGCGTTGCAAGGAATGATGTTTATGTACAAACCTGACATTGAAAAACTTTTGAAGGTAATTATAACAACTATACTCTTATAGCTGCAAAAGCAAAATTCAATCTTAACGCCGTACGCGTACAGGCGCGTTAATGTTATTTGCCAATAACAAAACGAACTTTATTGACTCATAGAAGAAGCACATTTTTCAACGAAATCGTGTGGTCGCGTAGATTTTGCCAAAGAAATTCAATCTTTATGTATTTCAGCAGAATACATTTTAAGAAAAAGTCAAGTGAATTCGTTTTTATTGGGTCCAGCCGAGAAAGCAAAAACTATGATGTATTAATCTAAACAACCTTTTTATAGACGTACGGTAGATTTGCCCACTTATGGGCTGAGAACAGAGTGCAGCAAGTCCAAGAGTTCGTCGACTCCAACCCCTTGAATGTAATAATAAAGGACATGCTCGTTAAGTACGAGGGGCAGACCGAGGAAGTGTTTAATTTGCCTGAAAGACATATCATTGGATCTATACAAATAAATATGGGTAAGTAGAGAAGAAACGGGTTATCCACCAATGTTATTTCTTTTCGCAATAACGGACGCTGTCATTCAATCCGTTGTGAAACGCATCGTGACAAAATCAAACGTTCATAGCCTCTAATCAACACACATATAGGAACTACGAGGGGTTTTTTTATTATTAAGCCTTTATTGCTGGATAACTAAACACAAAATATATAATCTAGTAGTTACAAAAAAAAACTTAAAATCTAACACATCGGTTTTTCCGGTTTAGTGATCAGCGTGTCCTGTGACACATAGGCCTCTTCCAGCTGTTTCCACTCATTTCTATCTCTAGCTTTTCTAGACCAGGTAACGCCTCCAATTTTTCTTATGTCGTCCATCCATCTTTTTGCCTGTCTTCCTCTATTCCTTTTGCCATCTCGTGGTTGCCACTCTGTTATAATTTTTGTCCATTTTAATTTACTATCTCTCGTCATGTGTCCTGTCCATCTCCATTTCAACTGTCTTACTTTCTTTATTATATCTTCTACTTTGGTTCTGGATCGTATTTCGACTGCTCTTAACCGATCTTTTTTAGTGACACCAGTCATACTTCGCTCCATTCCCCGCTGACATGATCTCAGTTTTAAAAGATGTTTTTGATTTAGGGCCCACGTTTGGCTCCCATATGTCAGGCTAGGTAAGACGCACGAGTTGAGGACTTTTCTCTTAGCTGCCATGGAGAAGTATTTGCTTTTAAGTACCTCCTTGAGTGACCAATATCTTTTCCATGCACTAGCAACTCTTCTTTCGATTTCCATGTCCGTTTGATCTTTAAATGATATTAACTGTCCCAGGTACGTGTAGTTTTTCACGTATTCAATGCTTTCGCCATCTATTGTAATAGCTATTTCTTCCCTGTTTGTCATTACGTTCGTTTTAGATTTGTTCATGGTAAGACCTACTATTCTACTAGCTTCTGTTAACTGTTGCAGCATACTTTGCAGTGTACTAGGGCTGTCCGTGATTAACACTAAGTCCTCTGCGAACCTTAAATGGTTGAGTTCGTCCCCGTTGATATTTATGCCTACATTTACCCACTCTATGTTCCTAAATACACTTTCTAGGATCGCGGAAAAGAGTTTTGGGGACAACGGATCTCCTTGTCTTACGCCTTTCGCTATGGGGAATTCTTCGCCGGTTGTTTCTAATTTTATTTGTGCCGTACTGTTCTTGTAGATGTTTTTGATTATACGTATGTATTTCTTTGGAATTTCTTGTTGAGTTAAGGCCTTCCAGAGTGACTCGTGCTTGATGGAATCGAACGCCTTGCTGTAGTCCACAAATGCAATATACAGTGTTTTATTGTATTCTTTGGATTTTTCTATCAGTTGATTTAGTACATGTATATGATCGATGGTTGAGAATCCCGCTCGGAATCCAGCTTGTTCGATTGGCTGTTGTTCGTCCATTATCCTTGTCAGTCTATGTAGGATCAATTTTTAAAATACTTTATATATATTTGACAACAAACTAATTGGTCTATAGTTTTCGACGTTGCCCCGATCCCCTTTCTTGTGTAAAAGGATGATTGTACTCTTTATCCACTGCAACGGTATGGATTCAGTTCTTAATATGGTATTATATATTTCGGTGAGTTTTCTTAAATTTTTAGGTGCAGTGATTGAAGATTTTATCATCTCGTTCGTTATTTGATCTCGCCCCGGTGCCTTGTCGCTCCTTAGGCTGTAAACAGCTTTTTCTATTTCTGATTGTAGAAAAACTGGAATCTCCTCTATTTCGTCGTCTTCTAGGTTTATGGTTGGGGTCTGAACATTGGGATCCGCTGCAAAGAGTGATCTGTAAAAGTCTGTTGCGATTTGGATTATAGTTCTTCTTATAGTTTCCTGCTTACCTGCTTTATTCTTAATGTTTGGTATCCATTGTTTTGACTCTACCAGTTCTTTTAAGGCTTTTTTAACTCCTCCCGTCTTTTTTATGTGGTTGTTAAGTAGGTCTAATTTTCTTCTCACTCTGTCTTTCTTAATACTTTTACTTATTTTTTTACTTACTTCAGAAATAGCTCTTAAATTATGTTTATCTTTTATATTTTTTAGAAGCTGCCTTCTTTCTTCTATTAGGGTTTTGGTTTCATTATTCGTATAACATGCCTTAGGTTTTGCCAATTGAGCGTGTAGTGGTCCATAGATTTCGTGTATTCCTTTTTCATATCTTTCGTCTGTTTCATTTTTTGCTTCATTTGGGTGTCTACTAATAACCTTTATTGCATTATATTTATTTCTGGCTTTTTTCGGCTCTGTACAATTTATTATTGCTCTGACCTTTCTATGATTAGTGTTAAAATTCAGTTGTTTAATAACGCTTACATCATTGAAAGCTTTTCTAATATAAGATGCTATATAATCTATTTCATTTCTATATGTTCCATCTGGTGATAGCCATGTCCACTTTTTCTTTGTATTTTTATTGAAAAAACTATTCATAAATGCGAGATTGTTCTCAAAGGCCACACTGATCATTCTTTTACCATTGTTGCTTCTTCTGCCATAGCCAAATTTACCAATTACATCTTCTTCCCCGACTTGTTGGGAACCAATTCTGCCATTAAAATCCCTCATCAACACTACGTTCTTGTGCGATTGCTGTAGGACTGATGTTAGTTGTTCGTAGAAGAAGTCTTTGGCAGATTCCTCGTACTGTTCTGTGGGGGCGTAAATTTGGATAATCGACCATTTGTTTTTGTACGATGGCAGATTTAGATTAAGTACAGCTATTCTCTCTGATATGCCCTTAAATTCTTCTATGTTTATTTCTAAATGTTTTTAAATCATGAATCCCACTCCGTAGTTTCCTTTTGTTTCACCTTTGTAATATAGAATATACTCCTTGCGGTCTTCAATTCTTTCTCCTAATCTTCTTACTTCACTTAATCCTAAAACGTCCCACTTTATATTTGTGAGTGCTAGTTCTAGTTCGGTTAGACTCTCTTCTGTATGCAAGGTTAAGCAATTTAAAGTGGCAATATAAAGTTTACTTGTGTCCATTGTTTTGATGCTAATGTTATTTTTTCTTAACAATTTTGCTGGTGGGATTTTATTAATATCCTAATTTACTGCCAGTGCAAAACCAGTGCCTGCTTATATAAATAGAGTAGCGGCCCCAACCGGCTTCACACGGGTAGGCATTTTTTTAGACCAAGTCGTCTTAGACACATCGTAGGTACATTACTTACAAACGTATAAGTACAATTTGATTGTCAGGACATCTCGTTGAAACTAATTTTGTTTTTTAGAACACACAAAGTTAGCACTACACTTGGAATCAATAGAATGGAAGAGAATATTAGGCAAACTCCTAAGTGTGGCTTATAGGGAACGTGTGCAGAAACTAATGCAGTTCATCCACGACCGTATGAAGACTATGGGCAAAAAGATCAAGGACTTGGACGATGTCAGGGTTGCTATGATGTGCTTGGAGCTTATTCGAGAAGAATTTATTGGGTAATAATAACTTATTATAGTGCCTACGTTATTAATACGACTACGACTTAATACCCTTGCTTCGCTATTTATAACCCACCGTATGTCATTAGGGCCTGATTGCAATGACGTAACCAATATTGAGTTACAATTTAATTTTCTTAGTTGTTCAGATCATTTTGAGCAGAAATATTTTTAACCATTATTATTGTCACTGACTGTTTATCCTTATTTTAGAATGGATATGGAGCTAGATCTAATTGAAGAAAGCTACGCGACGTTTACGCAATTCAATATAGATATTCCCAAAGAGGACGCCGACATGGTGTACGGCTTACGTTACGCTTTCCAGAATATGTTATTAACAGTTAGTACAGTGTTGTTTACTTACCTTATATTGTGTTTGTTTTGTTGTCTACTGCATGCAAAATGGGTCGTGTGTGTTTTATCGCGCCTATTTGCCCATTAATTTTACCTTCCATTTCATTATTTTGATTATGTTCTCATATATAAGTACCTACGTCAGGTTCATTTATTATCATCTTTAAGTTGTGCTACTATTATTGGGATAGAAGATAACTATATATTATTGTTCCATTTCTAATACAAATTAGATACATAGGGTAACCATACCCACTGTTGGCATCCCCCCACTTATTGGCACCCATGACTATAAGTTAAAATAACAAGAAAACCATGACCTTAATCCCTGATTTTGTGTCAAAAATGGAAAGATTGTACATTTTTTAATCCAAAACCCTTTACTTTGACCTCAAACTCAGACTTAATTAGTACAAACTTAAAGTTTTGGTGACTGATTTTCTCCGAGTAGGCGCGTAAGGTGCCAATAGCTGGGGGTTTTACCCTATATGAAACAAATTTAAAGATACGAAACAAATAAAATATACAAATTTAAAGTCTTGCGATGGGCGACTCTATCCCAAAAGTGATCTCTACTTCATTACCAATTCTTCATTGATGCTAATCGATCAATCAAATAATTTCATACAACATCATCACTGGTACTGATTCAGAACGGCAACTAATTAGTTATGAGCCGTGCATAAATAAATAAATATACCAAATATTACTAACTTATACTATTCGTGTCTTAGTCTCAACAGGTGCAGCAGAAAATAGTTGAAATGCAAGGTCCTCTGCAGACAGAGCTGACCGAGGGCGTTGCTACATTCCTCGAGGACGTGCTGAAGTTTGACGCTGACTATGACGCATTCGGTCCCATGACACCGGGACTCAGTGCACGGGAAGCCAGTGACAGGTATGTTGTAACCCTTTAAGCGTTTCGGTGACCCTCAATCGCTGAGTAAATCTCATTACGGACAGAGAGACAGAGATAGGCGATAGTTATGGAACCAGCGGCCTCAGTACGCCTGCCAAGATAAGACATTTTCTCACGGATCGTGACGTCATTTTTGTGATAAAACCGTTACGTCTTATTAGCTAGCATGGCGTGTTGTATAAAAATATAAAATTGGTTTGACAGTAAATACAACGCGGTTGACGTATGGATAAGATGTTGTATCTTAAGTGCTAGCATGGGGTTCCAAAATGTACCACAAAGACACGAATTTGACAGATCAACGTAAAGTAATTTCTCACGGTCGAAGGCCGGTGATGAGAAAATAATTAGGCTGTAAGAAGTACATAAATATAGCTTTTTATACACTATTATAACAAATAATACATATTTTTCTCGATCCTTCACCAATATCAAGCGGACTACATGCAAAATTCTGTAGAAAACGAACACGTGAATGTAAAAATATCAGTTGTCATCAAAATAATATTGCAACGATTTGTCTGTCAGCCATATCCTTAGTGTCATAGGGATAGTCATATGAACGCAGAAATAGAGAAGATAGGTAATTTTATTTTTAGTAAGGCAAATGCATAGATTAGACAGGATATAGGTATCTGCTGTTAGAGTAGCTGACAAAGTTGTTAACCACCTTACATAAGCTGACAAAGTTTGATGTGACAACATCCAGAGCTATATGACTATTAATCAGTTTCTCTCTCCAAATAATCGTTTCGTTTGAAAAGTTGTAGAAAGCCGACTCCGAGCGTCAAGGCACGCCCATGTATCTATAGATAGTTAAAATCAGTTTATAATGGCATTGCTAAATCACTTTTATACCGAAAAAGATCTCGCAAACCTGTAGAAAATTGATTATATTACGTTAGATTTTGGATTTGTGCAAAACGGCTGGTTCATGTTTTATCTTTCTTTTAGAGTAATAATGTTCCAATCGAGATTTGATGAGCTATGGAGGCGATTCGAAATGTACTCGAACGGTGAAAAGCTTTTCGGTATGGAGGTCAAGGATTATCCTATATTGCATCAGAAAAAGAAGGAGTTCAATTTGTTGAGCAAGTTGTAAGTAGAAGGACGGAATGATACCTTTTCTTTATAGTTATATATATTTAGTTCTTGCCGTATACTTTAATGTAATATAAAAAAAACTGTCTAACTGACAAATGGGGCATGCGGTGTTTACCTTTAAGTAATTGTTGCACTCTTAATTGTTAAACTTGTGGAAGTATACCTATGTTGTATTAGTGTAAATAATTGTTGGTGAACCTAATAAAATAAAATATAAAAAAATAAATACGGTTCAATTCAGAAAAAAAAACACATGCTCTCTCTTTCTTACGCCGAGTTCGTTCCATTCAGTAGTCACCGCTTACTCGTGCGCCTTCATTTATTAAACTTTCTTTATACCGTAATAAATAAAGTATAGTTCAATTAAGATACCATAATACGTGTTCGATGTGGAACATTTCTTGTTTCTAAATATTTTATTGTTCACAGGTACAGCCTGTATCTGGCTGTAATGAATTCTATTGATGGCTATTTTGAGACGCCGTGGGTTGAAATTGATATTGAACAAATTATTGCACAATTAGCTGAATTTGACGTGAGGTAATAATTTGAATAAAATATCAAAAAGTAAAACAACATACGAGTTGATAAACTCCTATTTTTAGAAATCGGTTAATAGTTATAGTAGTCTGTTGATATGTATGTATAGTTATATGTTGTAGTACGTATTGGCAAAAGATCGTGTTTTAAAATATTCTTTTTGGAAGTTATGTTATCTGGATTTTTTTCCAACTATTAGTGTCTCACTGCTGAGCAAAGATCTTCCCCACCCCTAATCCATATGTTTTTTTCGTTTTTTTTTTGTCAAATCTTAATATATATAATTCTACTGTACGTGTGTATGTCACTGAAGTCCTCCTAAACGGATGTGCCCTGGATGGTTTAGATTCAGAATTGGACCCGGTAGGTGGCGCTGCTTTCGTATGTAATTTTAAAGCGGTACAAAGTTCGCCGGTATAGCTAGTCTTTTATAGATTCATAATTATTTTTAAGATTAATGAATTACATTATGATAGTAGGTCACATTTTATTTTATAATGTTTTTTTTTTTTTTTTTCCGGGCCTCTATCGACCCGGCCCGCGTGCTCACCTCTGATGTGGGGGTCAGAGTACTTAAAATTAGCCTTAAGTTTAGTGTGTGTAAAATAATTTTTCCAGCCTGGTTTGTTTTATTAAAAATGAAAGTCAAATAAATTTTATTAAAAATGTGTAAATGTCAAGAAAATACATGATAATAAAAAAAAAAGCAAACCCGTCTAAAAATAACAATGTAAAAAACGACAATAAAATAGCAAAAGGCTATGGACAAGGATAATATACAGCATATAAAACATGATAAAGATTAAAATGACAGAGTTTCCCTACTATCCATTGCGCGGATCCGGCAACCAGAGCCATTGATGCGCAGTGTGGTGTAGGCGGCTGTTGGTCGCTTATTACCAAATAAGTTGGCAGCTGTATAAATATAATAATGTATTCTAGGTACGACGTAGGGATAGTTTTTAATTAGTTATTAGTCTTTATCGTTTTGATAATCTAGGTGCCGTAAGCTACCAAGGGGAATGAAGGATTGGCCTGCTTTCTTAGAGTTGAAGAAAAAGATTGATGACTTCAATCAGACTTGTCCGTTACTTGAGCTAATGGCTGATAAGTCCATGAAGGATAGACACTGGAGGAGGCTGGAGAAACTGATGAGTTAGTGTTACCATAAAAACATTAGATGTTATAAATTTGAGCGTTCTCAATACATTGTAAACCTTATTGTTTTGGTTTTTAGATTGTATATTGGATGTAGAGTCTGATGCGTTTACGTTAGCCAACGTTATGGAAGCGCCTCTGTTGAAAAATAAAGAGGATGTTGAAGTAAGACTCGACGTCATCCTTCACGTCTATATAACACTTAATTATCTTACATAGCTTACTTATTTAGTTTGTCCATCTTAGGATATATGTATTAGTGCGGTTAAAGAGAAAGACATTGAAGCAAAGCTGAAGCAAGTGATAGCGGACTGGGCGGTGATCGATTTAACGTTCGCACCGTTTAAGAACAGAGGCGAGTTGCTGATCAAACCGCAGGAGACGCTGGATATTATCACGCTATTGGAAGACTCTTTGATGGTGCTCAACTCTTTGGCATCCAACAGGTACATTACGCCTACATGTAAGATTTGTAAATACTGAATTTACAGACGTAATTTCTGAGTCTCGTCTTATTTATATCCAATAACAATTGTAGAGAAAAGGACCCACCACTCACCCTCGGAATTGTCAGAATCCCAAATTATAAATCAAATTAATTTGAGCTATAAAAGAGGAAACTAACAAGACCGAAGTCCCTGTCAGTCGAGAGTCAGTATGTCATAAGTCATGGACCCTAACAATGAGCAATCCTCCGCAGAACAATCGAATTTAAATAATTAATTCGACACGTGTTTTGCCTCTCAACAAGGGAGTTCGGTCTTGTTAGTTTCCTCCATTATCGATCATATGATTTGATTTATATTTTGGGATTCTGGCAATTCCGAGGGTGAGTGGTGGGTCCCTTTCTCTACAATTGTTATTAACAATGGATTTCCGCAATATTACGACTGATTCCATCAATTATTTATATTCGTTAGTTAAATTCTACAAACTATTGATACAGAGTGTTACTTATTTGTATATACATGAGTTTTAGACTTATATAACTGCTCCCCCTACCAACACTTCTCTTGCAGTAATTAATTTAATATTACCTACTTTCAGTTTTTGACATTTATCTTTGTACAAGATCTGTCAAAAATTAACAATCAATATTAAAACAATACTACTAAGAGTTGGGGGTAATGCCCCTGAATGAAATATAAAGTTATTGAAATTTGTTTTTTTTATGCTTTGCCATCAGTTTTGAAAAACATATTTTATCCCTATTCCTATGTTCATATAGTCGAATGGTTAAGTATTCATATGTTCTTAGAGTATTTTATCAAACTTCTGATACGCTGTAGGGCCTAAGCCTCTGTGTAAACCAGATAGAAGCAAATAGCCGTTTCAGTAATGTCTCGAAGCTAATTAAAGTATTTGAGAGGTGAATGGTATGTTGTAGATATAATGCTCCCTTCAAAAAGGACATTATGTTATGGATCAATAAGCTAGTGAACACCAGCGAGATCTTGGAGAAGTGGCTTCTAGTGCAAAACTTGTGGATGTACCTCGAGGCCGTGTTTGTTGGCGGTGATATCGCTAAACAACTGCCGGCGGAAGCTAAGCGATTTGCGGTTCGGAACTTTAGTTAAATCACATTAAAACTTAAAATCGAATACATAAAGCGTAGCCAACCGAAAGGCATTGGTGAGATTCAAAAATCGAAACAAACAATGAAGCTTAACTATGCTATACTGATGCGTGACGTATCCGGTGGTACTACAGTATTTGCACACATTTCATGACGTGCGAATTGTTTAAAGTTAGATGTGGTGGAGTTGTCAATGGCAAATCCTTATTCGACTAGCAGTCCCTTTTCCCCCAACTTTTTTCCTTAGTCTTACGTACACGTAGGCGTGTTCCCATCACAGTAAAACATAATTTTAGCCTGCAAGAAATCATACTGTTACTGTACATACATTCTTATTTACTAAAATTATGATGATTATAACGAGATACGAAATAATATGTACAGATAATCGTGATGCCCACTCTGTTATTATATACAGACGATAGACAAAACGTATGTGAAGATAATGTACCGCGCCCGCGACATGATCAACTGCGTGGAGACGTGCACGTCGGATGACACCTTGAAGCAGCTCCTGCCGCACTTGTTTGAGCAGCTGGAGGCTTGCCAGAAGTCGCTCACTGGCTACCTGGAAACAAAGCGACTCATCTTCCCCAGGTTCTTCTTCGTGTCGGACCCTGTGCTTTTAGAGATCCTTGGACAGGCATCAGATCCTCGCTCTATACAGGTTAGTTTATTCAAAATAATATCATACATCTAGGTTTTAAATAAACACCCTACAATGGCCTTTTCAATACAAAAGTGGTCCTAAATGCCACCATTTTTGCCGCTATTCCATCAAGTTTGAGGATAAAGATTTTTGGCACTGTCTAAGATTTTGTCCATTTAGGTACTTATAGCAATGTTGTTGTATCTCAGCCCCATCTGCCGAGCATTTTCGACGCTATGTACACGGTCGACTTCGACGACAAGGAGAGGATAATTAATATGAACTCTGATAACGGAGAAAC
Organism: Ptilodon capucinus; assembly: GCA_914767695.1. Taxonomy (NCBI): domain Eukaryota; kingdom Metazoa; phylum Arthropoda; class Insecta; order Lepidoptera; family Notodontidae; genus Ptilodon; species Ptilodon capucinus. The sequence goes on from OU611808.1 coordinate 5,264,704, forward strand.
CATTCCACTTGAAAGGCCTGTTGCTTGCGTTGGAGGTGTGGAGGTAAACATTCCGCCAAAAGGTTTTTGTTGCAAAAGAATATGTTATGTTCACTTAGAGTTTGAATTGAAAACAATTTATTTTTCAGATTTGGCTGAATTCTCTTTTGGATACGATGAAAGATACGGTCAGAAATATCATTGCCAATATATCTCAAACGATGTCCGGCGATCCAGAGTTTGAATTTTTAGTTGGATTCTGGAATTTCCCTGGCCAGGTATTCTCATTTTAACTTTGATGTTATAAAGTCCGAAATTGTGCGCAGAAAAATAATACTTAACTTCTTCCCAGGCTGGGTTATTAGGGATGCAAATCCTGTGGACTAGCGACGCGGAGTATGCGTTGAAGAAAGCTAGAGCTGATCGCTTTATTATGAGAATAACCAATCAAAAGTTCCTTGATCTACTGAATGGACTCATAGATATGACTGTGACGGACTTGGTGCCGTTAGACCGAACACGTGTGGAGACTATGATCACCATTCACGTGCATCAAAGGTAGGAATATCCTTTAACTACTTTTTGTTTTTATTCCGATGATGGCGTAAATATTTTGTTATATTTAACACGTGTATACAATATAGGGATATTTTCGACGACCTTGTGAAAATGAGAATAAGGTCTCCAATAGATTTTGAATGGCAGAAGCAAGCAAGATTCTATTACTTTGAAGATTCTGATGACTGCATCGTATCTATAACTGATGTTGATTTCTTATATCAGGTGTGTGAAATGCGTTAGTTTAATGTAGCTAAGAATGACCCTCGTATATGCTTTATAGATTTTAACTCTCTTCACGGTGTAAAGTTGTGAATGTCGACGAAATTTTAAGGTATGGGTATCTGAAATTAGTGGCATTATAAGAATATTTTAAAGCTAGTTTTTTCTTATTGTCAAAAGTTTGTTGCTTATACGGAAGCTACAGTGAAATTATATCAGCTCTATAGTGATTATTTTTTTATTAATTTTTTTGTTGTACTTCTACCATTTTAAACAGTTATATTCTTATGTTACCAGTGATTACACATTCTGGAAAAAAGTTGATCACAATATTTGTATTTCCATTTTATTTTTATTTAATTTTTTTTTAAATCTTGATTAAGTCATAGTATCTACCGTTAAACTGTGCGTGCGGTGTTAGCCTGTAAGAGATTGTTACACTTATAAATGTAGACTAGTCAGTAAGTAGCAAGTGTATTAGTGTATACAATTGTTGGCTAACCTATTAAATAAATAAAAAAAAAAAAATTAATGGATTTCGTCGAGTATTAGAAATGGATTATTATAATAGGCATTTCATTCCATACTTAATTACAACGTATGCTGCCATCTTGTTACATAGATATAGCGTAATTTTGAGGTGACCCATAACATATTGAAACTCATTGATTTCATCCGTCCATATCATAACTCCCTTTCAGAATGAGTACTTGGGTATAACTGAGCGTCTTGTGATCACGCCGCTGACCGATCGTTGTTATATAACTTTATCGCAAGCTATCGGCATGAGCATGGGCGGCGCGCCCGCCGGGCCGGCCGGCACCGGCAAGACGGAGACCACAAAGGACATGGGCAGAACGCTTGGAAAACTCGTCATAGTCTTCAATTGCTCCGATCAAATGGACTTTAGAGGTCATCATTTATTGACTTTCACACAACACACACGTAGTCCCATCACATAACCCCCTCTCAAGCATAAACTATCTCCATAAGCTATCTTACGATATAAAACCTACAACACATACTACAATATTATTATCCTTAAATTTAAATAACTATGATCTATTTACATTGGTATTACAAAACACTTTTGCACTAAAAAATGCGTGATTTCTAAGAATTTCTTTGAATTTGGTGTATTTTTATATCTAGATTAATTGCTAGTACTGTCAGGTTGTCACATTACGAGTAGTCACGTTTGCCCCTCAAATTCAATAGTTTAATTGCTTTGGTGGGGAACAACCTGCAATTCTATAAGTTATTCTGATATCCTATGTCATTGATCTAGGTTTGGGTCGTATCTACAAAGGCCTAGCCCAGTCAGGCACATGGGGATGTTTCGACGAGTTCAACCGAATAGAACTGCCCGTGTTGTCTGTCGCCGCTCAGCAGATCTATATCTGTCTCACGGCTCGAAGGGAGAAGAGAGAATTCTTCATATTTAGGTAAGATTTTCTAAATGTCATTTTGAATCTTATTTCCTGTGGGACTGATATAAATATCTAATGTTGTACCTAGTACCCTAGCCTTAGTCAATCACATTCTTTTTGTAACCTATAATATGTAGAAGCCATGAGCCAAGTAGATCCACAGTCACATGTACTTTTAGTGACGGCGACACAGTGAGTTTGAATCCGGAGTTTGCATTCATCATCACAATGAACCCCGGTTACGCCGGCCGTCAAGAGCTGCCTGAAAACTTGAAGATTCAATTCCGTTCCGTGGCTATGATGGTGCCAGACAGACAGATCATTATTAGGGTCAAGTTGGCCAGCTGTGGTTTTAAAGAGAATATTTTGTTGGGTAATTATTTTTGTTTTGACCTTGTCATCATCTGATGTATATATTGTATTTTGTTCTTAAGGTGACAAATCCTTTGATTCTTTATTTTTATACTTAATGTAAAACGTTTTTGGTAAGGGAAAATCTAAAAGTACGATATGTAGTAGCTAACTTAACGACAGACTTGCTAGCGAACTTCAATTCCTAATTTGATCGCCATACGAATAATTTCAGCTCGTAAATTCTTCACTCTATACAAACTGTGCGAGGAACAGTTGTCGAAGCAGGTGCATTACGACTTTGGTCTTCGCAACATTCTCTCTGTGTTGCGGACTATGGGCGCGCAGAAACGAGCGAATCCAGACAGTACAGAGGAGAATATTATGATGAGAGTATTAAAGTAAGTGTCGTCACGGACATTTTAAATGTGTGTGTATGTCCTTACATAAATTTGTAATTATTTTTCAGGGAAATGAATGTGTCTAAGCTTGTAGACGAGGACGAACCACTGTTTGTCTCTTTGATTGAAGATTTGTTCCCTGGAATGAAGCTTACTCAGACCGTTCAAAGGTGTGTACGATTCGTTGAAGAACCTGTTAAAATTTGTGGGAAGGAGTTACTATTGGTTTTGTTTTTACGTAGTAAGGAACCGTAGCCGCCACCACTTAGTTATCCGAAAAATTTATATTTCTAGCAATGGCAAATAGTATGCACTATAAACATGTTTTTATAAACTTGACACTGGCAAATAAACAAATCGTGACGCCTTGTAAAATAATATATTTCAGGGAAATGCAACGTGCCATTGCGTTAGTGACCGACCGCACCGGCCTCGTCAACCATCCGGATTGGAATTTGAAAATAATCCAATTGTTCGAGACTTCCCTCGTGCGGCACGGCCTGATGACGATGGGGCCGACCGGCGCGGGCAAGACCACCTGCATCCACACACTCATGGCGTCACTCACCGAGATAGGGAAACCGCACAGGGAGATGAGAATGAACCCGAAGGTATTTCGATAACCACAATAGCTACCTTGCCACCGACTACAGTAGTTGTAGCATGTATGCCAAGACTAGACGAATGTCACGGAATATCTTGATTTTGTCTCTTTCTCTCGTTTGAAATTAGACAGAGTGCGAGTGAGCAAATCCGTGACAAAGGTCTTGTAATGACATGCGTGCTAACACCACAGCATGGCGATTATATAATTTGCCCATTTCAATCACCTTCTGTCAAAACAGCTTCTAAAATAAATTTGAAGCTGCCATGTTTTGTGGTTGCAAATGAAAAATGTTTGCAATTAAAGTTACATGATCGCCTGGCATTAAGGTCGTAATAATTAAACCGTCGTAGGTGCATAATATAATATTACTAAGAAATCTATAGACAGTTTGCTTTTGTAGGCAATAACAGCGCCCCAAATGTTTGGGCGTCTAGATGTCGCTACCAATGATTGGACCGATGGTATATTCTCTACATTGTGGCGACGCGCTTTGAAAGTGAAGAAATCTGACACCACGTGGATTGTGTTGGGTAAGAATTTTGCGCTCTTACACCTCAAAGAGCGTATAAGTCACTGTCATTCACTGAAAAGTCTGAATCGTACAAAAAAATGCAGGAAGAGTGTCGCATTTAGACTCCGGCGCGGAGGTTTTATGCATTTCTATTGGTTATATTTACTTAAACTAGTTGCACCAATGATGTGTCCTTCCCTTAACGAAGAAGACAAGTTACTCAGTGCAAACTCAAATATCAGTCGTGGAACCTGCCTACGCAATTGCAAACAATATAAAATCTCTGGTCAAGGCAAATTAACTCTTGTGTATTGAATAGATGGACCAGTAGACGCCGTTTGGATCGAGAATTTGAACTCTGTGCTGGATGACAATAAGACTCTCACTTTGGCCAATGGTGATCGCATCACCATGGCTCATAACAGCAAGCTGGTGTTTGAGCCCGACAATGTTGATAACGCGTCGCCGGCCACTGTCAGTCGGATGGGAATGGTGTTCTTGTCCTCTTCTGTCTTGAAGTGGCAACCAATACTAGAGGTGAAGTACATAGCGAATTATGTACTAAATATTATCAATAAAAAATGTTATTATTATTCTATTATATTATAAGCTAGATCGACATGATTAATTATGACTAACAAGAAAACACTAGAAAATACCTACTTAATATTTAGAAACATGATATAAGCGCTCTTACAGACCAACGGCATGTACCAACGGCATAGGCAACTTCAGCCGTCGTCACGCGTCGACGGCAGCCGTCGACGCGTGTCGACGGCTGCAGTTGTAGCGTGCCGCGCCCGCCATTTTGTCCCTCGACTGCAAATAGTTTAAGAGTGCGCATGCGTTGCAAATTTGTAAAATGAGTTCCAGTGAAGAAATTGATATTGAATTGCTTATTGTGGCAGTAAAGAAAAATACGTGTATTTGGAATTATAAATTGAAAGAGTACAGTAATAAAATAATAAAAAACAGCATGGGTGTGAAGAAATTGTAAATGATTATAATAATAAATATATTTCTTGAATCCACAAAGAACGTGTTTTTATTTTTCGTTTCTGTCGGCGCCGATGAAGTAAAAATAATAACAGTGTTTCTTCTTCCGAATCCATTTTGCAACCGACTTTTATACTATGAGAGCCGCCGACGGCTGCCGCTGATCTCTATAGTTGAGATGTCGACGGCAGCCGTCGACGCGTCGGCGGCTGCCGTCGGTTGCCGCCGACGCGTGTCTACGGCTGCAGTTGCCTATGCCGTTGGTAACATGCCGCTCGTGTGTAAGAGCACTAAGTGCCAAATAACTACTAGCAGTGTCATGTCAGAGTTCACTGAATCCTATTGAAGATTATTTCAATGTTTGTAAAATGTTACAGTCCCACATGAATATCGTGTTAATGTTAGGGCGAGGACGTTACCTCCATTCTTTATTTTTCTAATTTAAACTGACTGAATCAGATCGTACAGTGGAAGTAAAGTTTGTATTAGTTGATCCACTTATAAGAATAAAAATAACTTTTTTAAATCATTTATAGGGATGGTTGAAAAAGAGATCACAAAAGGAGTCTGATGCATTGCGGACCGCTTTCAATAAAGTTTATGACGAAGTTCATTCGTTCGTGCAGCAGAGACTGCCCGCTAAGATGAAACTCCTCGAAGCTATATACATCAGGTACTTACCTGGTCTCATATGCATATACAGGGTGGAATTTAGTAATGCCACCTGAAGGGAAAGTACTCTTTATACTTTAGGTAGAAAATAGTACTCAAAGAAAACATTCCTTTATTTTTGAAGAGAAAGAATACTGCATTCAAAGATTTTCTTAAATTCGCTAGCCACACCCGGGAATCGAACTGACTAAAATCTGTGAAAATTACACCCTGTACTTTTATTGCACCGATCGTTAGAGTCAATAAGGATCAAATCTCTCTAACAAACTTGGTAAATTAAATGAAAGGAAAACTATGTAATCTTTAATTATTTTAAATATTAAAAAAATTGTGTTTTTTTTTGTCGGTATGTAAAAAATCAAATTTACATGAAATTATATGCGAGTGTAAACGAGTTGAGAGTTGAAGTTCAGAATACGATTTATAATATTCACCACAACACGTTATTACAGGTTACTAGAAATGAATTCGTTGGAAGAATAAATATGTGTTATAAATATGTTCGAAGAAAATGGAGGCCATTTTTACCATTTTTTGTAAATAATTAAAATAATTTAAGATTTCATAGTTTTCTTTTCATTTAATTTAACAAGTTTGTAAGAGAGATTTCATCCTTATAATTGGCCCTAACGATCGATGCAATAAAAGTACAGGGTGTAATTTTTATACATTTTAGTCGGTTCGATTCCCGGGTGTGGCAAGCGAATTTCTAAAAGCTTTGAATGCAGTTTTCTTTATTTAAAAAAATAAAGGAATGTTTTCTATGAGCACTATTTTCTATCTACAGTATTAAGAGTACTTTCCCTTCAGGTGGCATTACAAAATTCCATCCTGTATGTAGCGTCCTCGTCATCGTCATTACGGGTACTTTCCATTGGAATGATGCAATTTTTTGTGTGCAGGCAATGTATAGACGTGCTTATTGGACTGATAATTATTGAAGTCCCTGGCGGAAGTAAGTAACGTTAAAGCAAACGAAGTATGTATACTCCGTACGTCAGGAATGATACAAAAGAGTAGATTTATTATGCGCGTTGTTTGTGTATCTTCACTAATCTATAGTCTGAAGAGTGTTTCCCCTTAACATATGCAGAGTAGCGTATATGTATACAATACCTAAAACCCAAAGCCTATAAACAATTTTAATGTCTGCACTATTTTTGAATATAAATGTTATTCTTTTGAAATGTAGTATCAAACCTTTTAAACTGCATTAAGGCTCCATATTCAAACACCTGAAATATCGTTTCCGATATCTGATATACCCTGTTTAGGTATAGACCATCAGCACGGCTACCACATACGTCAAGAAAATATATGTCACGGATGTTGGTGTTTCGTGTTGCTCTCTCACTTTCATAATTCATACGAGAGGAGACAAAATTGATTTATCTCACAATGAAGACACTGAAGGCAATTTTATTATGAGTAGAGTTGCCCACGGACCGGCACCTGGAGCGGCTGTTCATATTCGCGATGATGTGGTCCCTGGGCGCGGTGCTGGAGCTGGACGCGCGCACCAAGATGGCGGAGTTCATGACCAAGCTGCCCGGCCGCATGGACTGGCCCGGCGCCAAGTCCAAGGAGTGGGTCATGCCCTTCGAGTACATGGTCAACGAGTCTGGTGTCTGGACGCATTGGTTGGCTACATTACATTCACACGTAGCGACCTTCCAAATAAAATAAATGTAGAGAGTTAGGCTTTAGACGCATGAGGGCGTGGCTTTTACCCATAGGGTATGTAGAGTACCCATAACGACTCCACTCTGCGTATAGCTCTGCGGCGATTTTTCCGCCATTGTTGTTATCTCATGTACCTGTAGTATACGGCAACTATACGGGAAAACAATGGCGGAGTCAGATAAACCAGAAAAATTTACCGCAGCGCGGGCTCGATATGCCATCTCCGTTATAATATCTCCATGATGCTATGGGAGCCGACCATTTTTCGGATTGATATACCCTGTATGTCAAAAAGATGTCACTGCCTTTATAGTATCATTAGTTGTAGAAAAATAGTTCATTCACTTAGGTTTTCATCCCAAGTAGTATACCAAAGTAATATACGTGTTAATATATTTCGAATTAGGTCCGAAAACGTAGAGGACTACATCTACCCATCGGACAGTATACCAGAATACTCGTCAATTCTGGTGCCCAATATCGATAACGTGTGCATATCGTTCCTTATCGATACCATCGCTAAACAGAACAAAGCCGTCCTCTTGATCGGTGAACAGGGCACCGCTAAGACTGTCATGTTGAAGAGTTACATGCAGAAGTACGACAACGAGGTTAAGCTGTTCAAGATGATCAACTTTTCGTCTGCGACTACGCCCAATATGTTCCAAGTGAGTTTATCACCGACACTTAGCACGATTGATAGTTCGTGCAGCATAAGCTTGCATGATTCATGTTTATCATCTAATACTTTGCGGTTGGTTAAGTTACCGCAAAGTTTTTTAAATACTTACATATTCTGTATCAATAGGTAAAAAACCAGAAATAGGATTTTTAGAGTGATTTTGCTATAGGGTCAGTTTGGAAGAGGGGTCTCTTACTCAATATTTTCGCAAGCGATAAATTTCGGAAATAGCCTTCTCGGATTCTACTCTGGTCTGGGTGGAACTGCGCCCCCAGTCCATTATGTGGTACCCATAGTACAAGCTTTGCTTAGTTTGATATCATACGGTTCATACGGGGTGAGGAGGGTGATTTTTTTTGGCTGTAAATTTTTACTTTTTTAGGGCTGTTATAAGGTGATAATATTTGCACATTCTCAACGATTATTGACACTAAAAATCGTGAAAAACCGACTTCAAAAACCTAGGTGCACTAAAAAACTACAAATAACCTTACAATTCATTACATTTGGAGACAGTGCCAATTCATGTGTGTATTTGCCTTGTCTGACGTTGATTGGCATCTACTCCAAATGTAATGAATTGTAAGGTTATTTGTAGCTTTTTAGTGCACCTAAGTTTTTGAAGTTGGTTTTTGTTTTTTGTTAAAAATAATTTATAATCGTGACAAACCGTTTCAAGTCTGCATGCGCGCCAAGAAAATGCTTGTGTCATGAAATGTGTGTGTGTTTGTCTCTTCCACACTTATGAATTAAGAAAGTGAGCGAGCGACTAGGCGCTACATAAACCATGACAAACGTTTTGTCCCGGTACGTGCTAGCTCGTCTAGTTTGGTAGTTTTGGAGATTTCGCTATAAGTGACTCAGTAGTATTGGTTTTGTTTTACGAAGAAAATGGAACTCTTTCTATTTCAGAGAATTGTCGAGTCGTACGTCGAGAAGCGTGTTGGTATGACTTACGGTCCTCCGGGCGGTAGGGCCATGACGATCTTTGTGGATGATATCAATATGCCAGTGGTAAACGAGTGGGGAGATCAGGTAACTAATGTTACATTCAAAATATACAATACAGTTGTTCAAAAGATTGTTTGATAAAGGAATAAACGGAATCCTTATAAGATTACCCTCCATGTATGGCTCTTACTCTACCTAACTGTCAGGTAAGACAGAATCTTGAAATGTGGTATGGTGGCGGTTTTTACTGACGCATTTTTAAATACAATAGTAAACAAACAATTATTGTGAAAGAATTGGGATTTTTTCTTCCTAAACTGTTATAAATTGGTTTATTTCATACACAGCTGTGCATAAAAAGTATTTAAAAAATCTGTATTCAAGCAAATTAGTACAGTTTGGTCTAAACAATGTCTTTATAGGTAACAAACGAAATAGTAAGACAAATGATGGAGTGCGGTGGGTTCTACTCGCTGGAGAAGCCTGGAGAATTCATTATCATTGCCGACATACAGATGTTTGGCGCCATGATCCATCCTGGTTCGTAAACAGTGAATATGATTTAACGATGGACGTGAAAGTTATTGCCAATACCAAAAAGAACTGAGTGTCAATACACATAAAGACTGAATTACTGTGGTAAAATCCAGGCGGACCACGCGTCAAAATTCGCTCGCGCTTCAATGACATTTTATTGAAGAATGAGCCTTTTTAGGTTTCCGTACCCAAAGGGTAATACGGGAACCCTATTACTGAGACTTCGCTGTCCGTCCGTCCGTCCGTCCGTCTGTCACCAGGCTGTACCTCAAGAACCGTGATAGTTAGACAGTTGAAATTTTCACAGATTATGTATTTCTGGTGCCGCTATAACAACAAATACTAAAAAACAATAGAATAAGTATTTAAGGGGGCTCCCATACAACAAACGTATTTTTTGCTCGTTTTTATAGATAATGGTACGGAAACCTTCGTGCGCGAGTCCAACTCGCACTAGGCCGGTTTTCTCTAAGTTAATACAGTTCGTTTTAATATTGGCATAAATTTCGATGCGAGCGTTTTGTCCGCCCAGTGTAAGCGAGGCTATCTAATTCCTCTCCGTACTTAGTTCTGTAAAGTCTTATTCTATTGCAGGCGGTGGTCGAAACGACATTCCTCCACGATTGAAGAGACAGTTTAACATATTCAACTGCACTTTACCTAGCAATATTTCAATGGATCGAATCTTTGGTAAATAATCATTAAACTAACTACAGCCCTTTTAACGTCCCACTGCTGGGCACGGGCCTCCCCTCAATGCGAGGGGGATTCAGGCCATAGTCCACCACGCTGGCCCAATGTGGGTTGGCAGACTTCACACATCTATCGAGAACTAGTCAAGTTCCCTCAGATGTGCAGGTTTCCTCATGTTTTCCTTCACCGTTACATAGCAAGTGATAATCTCGGATGAAAATGAGATTCGCACATAAATCCAGAGGTGCGAGCTGGGGTTGGAACCTGCACACTTTGATTGCAAAGCGTGCGTTCGACCACTCGGCTACCACTGCTACACATGCTAATCATTATAACTTGTTTAGATGTGAATATCTTTTAATTAATACTTTTAGAGACAATAAGCGCCGGATACTTTTGTAAGACTCGCTTTGATAAGAAATTAGTGGAATTCATGCCGAAATTGGTATCTGTCACGCGTATTATATGGCAGCAAACGAAGGTATGTAAAATGGTCTCGTTCGAAAGTTGAATATAATACAAAATATCTATACACAATAGTATGATAATTACCTATGCATCACGCTTGTATTACCCACCCGAAGGAGTAGAGTACACCCCCATTTCGTTGATGTATTTTGTTCATTAACTTATGATACTGCTATCGCCTCTCATTGCAAGAGGAACTCGGGGCCCGATTTTCCTTTGATAGACATCAATCTCTCTTAGAGATATGTCGAAACGAAACGTCAAAATAGTCTATTTTTCTTTTGTTTCGACATATCTCTAATAGAGATTGATGTCTATCAAACAAAAATCGGGCCCCAGGTCCCCGATTTTCGTGCGATCGAGATTCATCTCTATTTGAGATATTTCGAAACAAATGAAAAAAATACATACGATTTGACATAATTGATGGAATCAGGCGTAATATTGCGGAAATCCATTGTTAATACAATATTAGAGAAAGGAACCCACGACTCACCCTCGATACGATTTGACGTTTCGTTTCGAGATATCTCGAATAGAGATGAATCTCGATCGCGCGAAAATCGGGGCCCAGGGCAGAGTTGGCGAACTTCACACATCTTTTATAGACTAGTTACGCTTATCTGACCATGAAGGATTTCCCGACGATGTTTTACCGTTCAGCAAGTGATATGCAAGTGATATACTTTAAATCAGGTGAAAATGTTGCCAACGCCTGCAAAATTCCACTACGTGTTCAATTTGCGAGATCTGTCTCGCATATGGGAGGGTATCTTGTTCATTAAGAAGGAAGAGCTTCCGACAGTCAATGTCGCCCTTAAATTGTGGTTCCACGAATGTCTAAGGGTTATTTCCGACAGGTATGTGTACAACTGTTCCAATATATTATTATAGATGACTCTAGATCAGAGATTGAGGTGATCATATATTTTAGATTTACGACGTTTGAAGATAAAGATTGGTTCGTGGCGAACTTCTGGAAAACAGCTGGACACGAGTTACCCGAATACGTCCCTGACTTCCCGGGGGAGGAAACCTTCTTTGTGAATTTCTTAAGGGAACCAGTCGATCCGACTGGCGATGAGGACGAAGACTTTAGTACAGACGCTCCCAAAATATACGAGGAGTTGCCGACGTGAGTACTAAAATGTAGATTTTTATTTATCTACCCTAAATGAATCACAGTTATGAACTCACTTGTAGTACACAGTAGTGTGCCCATATTTTACAGATTATATTTTGATCCACATGTAATAGGAGGTGAGCTAATTGCATTTTTAGAGTGAGTGTGATTGGATTAAACGACACTGAACCCAGTGTCGGTTAATCAACCACATTGGCACATTTCGTCTGGAAAAATATGGATACGAAACAAATAACGCTTGGAATAGAATTATAGGTCCCTGTTTTGTTTCTTGTACAGATGGGACTTCGTGCTCATGAAACTTGCAGGCTTCCAAGAATTGTTTAATGAACAAATTAGAGGGGCGCATTTGGACCTGGTGTTCTTTCACGACGCCATGGTGCACCTGTTCATTATATCCAGGATTATCAACACACCACGGTTAGTTACACCTGCGGCCTCAGTACGCCTGCCAAGATGTTTTCTCACAAGTCCCAAAAACATCTTGTCAACTTGCGTTCCCGTATCTTATTTGCTAACATGGCTTCCAAGATGTTTAAAATTAGACAGCCTGCTAAAATTTTCTCACAGTTTACGATCTTTCGTTCATTCGTTCATTGAAATGACAAATAGAGCGAGACGGAGCTTTACAAAGAAAAAAGATGCTGCATACACATCATAGAATATATTAGATTATTTATGCACAGATTAAAAATATCTTTGGGCATAGATTCTTTTTTATTATGCCGGAAGCTTTACGTATTATCATTTGGTCGGTGGTATTATGCTTATAATTTATTTCTTGGGCACTATACTATTTTTATTTGCCAATTTAAATAACTTTACATTGTAAAACGGCAAAAAGCACGCAAAGTATGATGCCAAACAAAATCTAACCTCAAACCTACAGATTTTTTGTAAAATATGGATTTTAAATCACGTGGAATAGGATTATGTGGATTTTCGGAAGAAAATAAAACAGATAGAAATGTCTCTACACTTTTTTGTTGTTGTTTGTCGAACACAAAAATAAATTTACGTGTTCATTTTCGGAAGAATTTTGCATGTAGTCCACTTGATATTGGCGAAGGATAGAGTAAAATAAGTATTATTTGTTATAATAGTGTATAAAATGCTATATTTATGTACTTCTTACAGCCTAATTATTTTCTCATCACCGGCCTTTGACCGTGAGAAATTTCTTTACGTTGACCTGTCAAATTCGTGTCTCTATGGTACATTTTGGTAACCCATGCTAGCACTTAAGATATAACATCTTATCCATACGTCAAACACGTTGTATTTAACTGTCAAACCCATTTTATATTTACGCCATGCTAGCAAATAAGACGTAACGATTTTGCCACAAAAATGACGTCACGATGCGTGAGAAAATGTCTTATCTTGGCAGGCGTACTGAAGCCGCTGGGTCCTTAGTAAGAGTTTTAAAAGTATTTAAATATCGAACAAGTAATCGATGAGTTTACGGTAGAGCTACTCGTTTTAGCGGCGTGGCTGTGAAATGTATGGCAAGGTTCAGAATCTCGATTGGTATTTATGCTGTCTAAACTTATACGAAACCTCCAGTTCATTAATACCAGTTGTCTTCCGCGACTGCGAAAGCGCAAAGTATTATTTATCAGTTCTTAGCGGGTGTCTTGAGACCGAATATGACGTAATTTCTGTAGGTCCCGTAGTTTTCGAGATGAGCGAGTCAGAGGTTTTCGCATTTATTGCTTTTTTTATATGTGGGCACTAAGTAAATATATTAATATCATATAATAATCTAATTTACAGTGGTAACGCGTTGCTGGTGGGTGTAGGTGGATCCGGTAAACAGAGCTTGACGAAATTGGCTTCATTCATAGCGAATTTCAGATTTTACCAAATAACATTGTCGAGGTAATTTTTTGCAATGCCTAACCCCCATATTTGTAAACTATTTTAATCCATCTTCAAATGACCTAGCATTCTCAGTACATAAAGTATTCAGCAACTTAAGACTTGCTGAATACACTATGATTAAAAATATATATAATCGTTTATTTCCATTTTTCTTATTTAGTACATTTTTAAATATAAAAAATACATTTAAAAATATTAAAAAAAACAGTTCTCCACCGGCATCTGGGACAGGGTCCTAGTTACCAGTGGTTAGGGCTCCAGAGAGAGGAACTTCCTCACAATGCGCGCCGTCTCCAGAAGTACTGCCTTCTGAATCTGTCCCTTGATCCAGCTGCCTAACGCGAGCCTCTTTAGGTGTTTGTCGAGGCTCTTGGCTAATAAGCCATGGGCGGTAACGACTATCGGTACAATGATTGCCGCATCAATGTCCCACATGTCGACAACCTCGTGAGCCAGATCAAGATACTAGCTTTCTTTAAAAAAATCTATCTCTGTATATGATGATGATGAGCGGCGATGATGCTCGTCACACATCACGCCAGTGTATCCCACGGGGTGAAAAGCGGACTAAAGAGTGTCGCATTGCTACGCTGAATGTCCAAGGTGGTATGAGTGATACAATTGATGAAGTATGTCAGGTGATGAATGAAAGACGTATTAAATTGTTATCTGTAACTGAGACCAAAAGAAAAGGGAAGGGTATATCACAACACGGTGTTGTAACGGCAATGTGGTCCGGGGTCCCGGAAACGGAACGGGCCGGTCAGGGTGTTGGGATCCTCTCAGATCGGCTGGCTCAATGTATGCAAGAATATGAGTGCCTGAGTCCCAGACTTCTTTGGATCCGACTGAAAGTAGGTTAAGTACGAATTTTCGCACTAGCTGTATACGCACCGGTTATTGGGCGTCCAGCGTCGGAAAGTGAAGAATTCCGGGAGAACGTGAGGGAAATATTGAATACGTGCAAGCATAATGAGAGGATTATTATGTTAAGCGATTTTAATAGTTGGGTTGGTGTGGAGAGCGACGGATATGAAGGAGTATTAGGAGAATATGGCGATGACAGAGTGAATGAGAATGGTATGTGCTTATACTTTGAAGAGCTTTTTGAGTGTAGTGAAGGTGAAAATAACACCATAGGAGAGCCTGTAGAGCTCACTAACTCAAAAGTTGATGCAGGTGACGAGATTACAAAAGATGAAATAGTGAATGCAATGAAGGGTATGAAGCTTGGTAAATCTGCGGGATATGATAGAGTGCACGTCGAAATGCTGAGAATCGGCGAGGGTGTAGTAACAAAACTGATGTGGCTACTTTTTAAAATGTGCTGGAAAGCTGGCAGAGTCCCAGAGGATTGGTGCAAGGCTGTCATTGTTCCGCTATACAAGGGCAAAGGGTCACATCAGGATTGCAAGAACTACCGCGGCATAAGTCTTCTTAGTGTTGTCGGTATATTGTATGCAAAAGTATTGATTAGAAGGGTGGCGAATGAAAGTGATAAAAAATTGTTGGATGTGCAAGCAGGATTTAGAAGAGGTATGAGCTGCACCGATCAGATCTTCTCCTTAAGGTGCATTACAGAGAAACACTTGGCAAAGTCCATAAAAACTGTACTGTGCCTTCGTGGGCTTGGAGAAGGCCTATGATCGAGTGCCGAGGGACGAACTGTGGTCGACTGTCTCTTCATATGGGGTTGACGACCGCCTAGTGTAGGCCTTAAAGTCTCTCTATGATAACTCAAAGGCCTGTATCAGGGTAAATGGGGCGTACTCAGACTGGTTTAACATCACAAAAGGTGTTAGGCAAGTATGTGTTGCGTCTCCGTGGCTTTTCAACCTTTATATGGACAGCTGTTTGACAAATTTGAAAGGGATGGAATGTGGGCTAAGTATGAATGAGTTGCATGTCAAGTGTCTTCTGTACGCCGACGATCAAGTTCTACTTGCGTCGTCGGAAACTGAGTTACAGGACATGTTAAACGTGGTAAATGACGCGTTTAAGGCGAAAGGAATGAAAGTGAATGTTAGTAAGACGAAAGTAATGGTTATAGAAAGAGAGGAGGATGTTACAGACTGTAACATCGTTTTAGATGGTGTAAAAGTGGAACAATTACAAGAGTTTGTATATTTGGGAAGCATGATTACAAGGGATGGTAAATGTGATAGTGATATTGAGAGGAGAGTGACCGCTGAGAATAGAGTAAATGGTGCTTTACATGCCGTTGTGAGTAGCCAGGCTGTTTCAAAAAAGGCTCGTTTGGCGATTCACAATGGTGTTTTGGTACCTACTCTTATGTATGGCAGTGAATGTTGGGTTTGGCAAAAGAGGCATGTGAGTAGGGTGAATGCGGTGGAAATGCGTTCCTTACGGAGTATGTGTGGTGTCACCATTGCTGACCGGTTGAGGAATAGCAAGATACGAGATGAATGTAAGCTGAAGGATGATGTGGTGACTAAGATTGTGAAAAGTATGTTGAGGTGGTTTGGCCATGTAGAGAGGATGAATGAAAGTAGACTGACGAAAGAAATATACCAAGCAAACGTGAGTGGAAATATCGGAAGAGGGCGCCCGAGGAGGACCTTTCACGACCAGATTAACGGTCTCTTCCAGAAAGGTCAAGTACGTAGCACCCTAAACCGACGGAAGTGCATGAAAAGATGTATGACTGTGGATGAAGCGAAAGAGGTATGTCGGGA
This sequence comes from Ptilodon capucinus, assembly GCA_914767695.1. Classification (NCBI taxonomy): domain Eukaryota; kingdom Metazoa; phylum Arthropoda; class Insecta; order Lepidoptera; family Notodontidae; genus Ptilodon; species Ptilodon capucinus. Next base: position 5,281,169 of record OU611808.1, read on the forward strand.
TCGTAGCTTGTGGCAAACGGTAGTCTCTGCCTACCCCCATGGGATACAGGCGTGAGTATATGTATGTATGTATCTCTGTATATTTCTCCGCGGCATTTATACCCTAAGAATTAATAAAACAAGTAGGTACGAAAGATAGGTATTCCGTCCACCTGTTTGGAACCTAATCTTCATTCTAGATCATACAATGTAAATAACTTCATGGATGATATTAAGATACTGTACCGCATAGCGGGCCTGCAAGGGGAGGGTATCTCGTTCATATTCACCGACAACGATATTAAAGATGAGCAGTTTTTGGAGTTTCTCAACAACATCCTCAGTTCGGGTGAAATCGCCAATCTATTCCCTAAGGACGAGATGGGTAAGAAAGATTAGAGTAAAAGTAGTCTATTTATATCTGCTGTCTTTAATCTAATGAGTTTTAATGTTTTTTATTGATTATTATTTTAATTTTAAATAAGGTATAAGTAGCAATAATGTCGATTATGTTGTATACGTACTATAACTAATCTATATTTGACAGCATTAAATATATTGCCGTCTTGCACATACATTACGACGGTTAGTAGGACGGCAATACGTTTAGTTTAGTGTAGATTAGTTTGATGCCAACTGAATCGACACCAACTATGGATTAACAAAAAATATCATCCATAAATCCTTTTGCTGAAAGGCGCCATTTAAGCTTTTGAACCGTTTCCGATATTAACGTGGAAGGATTGAAAATTTACGAAAATGATTATCCGAAATTTGAAAATCGGCCCACATGTAACACATAGGTACCATTTTACTAAGCGCGTAACTACAGGTATTGGTGTCTGACGTGTTTGCTAATGATGTAACTGCCGTAATTATGGGTCTACATCTATCTCTATCAAGCTCCTGAATTTTGTTTATCAGACGAGATCTTGAACGAGTTGACTCCTATAATGAAGAAGCACGCGCCGAGAAGGATCCCGGTCCCGGACGTGTTATATGAATACTTCATTATACGCTCCAGAGCCAATCTCCACGTTGTCCTTTGTTTTTCACCGGTAACAAAACACTACCTTATTTCCTAACTCCCAATTTTATAAAAATATCCAATCCATTTGACAAAAAACCATGCACAATTTAATTTATCTTTAAAAGTATTCTTACGTATCTTCATATTTATATTAGATGTTGAGACAAACTTCGTATCACCAAATTTTTATATTAAACAAACCCTGGATTAAAGCGAATAAAAAAAACGAATCAGAGAAGCCGTTTTTGATTTTTAGTGAGACTTAACGAGCAGCTATTGATATACGCAAGATTGAGGGTACTTGAAAGTTTTCTATCACATATTATGATATTAAGTCCTCGCAGATGATCGGTTTTAGAAAGGATTTTTGGTAGGTGGGTGAGAAGTTCAGAAGTCGAGCGCTGAAGTTCCCCGGCCTGATCTCCGGCTCCACGATGGACTGGTTCCAGAAGTGGCCGCGGGAGGCGCTCATAGAGGTCGCGCACCACTTCTTGTGGGAGTTCCATGTTAGTCTTCGTATCCTTATATTTCCATACACATCATACGGCAGGGGATTTTCATAAGATTCATTCTTTTGGTAAGCGCTTTCCCTAAATCTCCATTTATACATCTCCACTTCATAACTAAACCAAAATGTTCGACCTCACTAGAAATTCCTCACGTACTAGATATCTCTCGAATATAAACAAAATACTATTGAGGCTGATCACTTTCGGTATTTCAGGTGATTTGTTCAACGGATACTAAGTATCAGCTGATAGAAATGATGGGTATGGTACAAGATAACGTGGCCGACACTTGCGTTATATACTACGATAGATTCAGACGACAGACGCACGTCACACCCAAGTCCTATCTCTCCTTCTTGGAGGGGTACAAAGTGTTGTACAAGGAGAAACATGAGCATATTGCTGAGATGGCGAGAAGGTACGTGTCAAGGGTGCAGCTGCAGCGATTTGATAAAGTGATCTTAAGTTACTGTTCTGTAATCATTAGCTAGGTCTTGACGTCATCACAGTGGGCATAGTGTTTCTACTGAATAGGAGATGTCTCTGTCTTATATAATTTTATCATCTACAAATTAAGTAGGATACATCTAGTGTAATATAGCTGAACCAGGCCTTTGGCAATTTAGTTTTCGCTATTCACCGCTAGATGAAAAGTAATACATGGGCGCAGTGCTACCACCGAATTCAAGTTCAACACTTTCTCATATACCTAAGTAGACGTTTAATGGAAGTTGAACCTGCAGTTCTGAACATTATACCTGGGCGATAAGGTTTATTATTCGATTTTAATCTAATAGCTACATGTTCAACACATTTTCCGTTTTCAAGAATGATAACCGGCTTAGACAAGTTGGTTGAAGCGGCCGCGAGCGTTGATATACTGAAAAAGGAACTAGAAGTTAAGGAATTGGAAATTAAGGATGCTACCGCCAAAGCGGAAGAGGTTTGTCGATGACTCTATTTCACATTAATATTCTTTTGCTAGATGTTGAAAGTACTATAGTACCCCAACAACAACACTTGCGACGAACAATGCAATAATGTGTTATCCAGAATGATTTGAGGTATTTAATTATGAACTCAATCACGAAGGCATACAGTCCAATTTACAGTGCACCAATATGAATAATGAAAGCTGTGTTTACGTCAGGTGTTGGAGGCCGTGGCGGAGTCGCAGGCGGCCGCGGAGGTGGTGAAGGCGGAGGTGATGGAGGTGAAGGAGCGCGCGGTGAAGCTGGTGAGCGTGATCGCGGCCGAGACCGCCATCGCCGAGGACAAGCTGGCCGCCGCCAAGCCCGCGCTCGACGCTGCCGAAGCGGCTCTACTGGTACCTATCAATCCTTACTTATATTATAAATGCGAAAGTAACTCTGTCTGTGTGTTACTCATCATGCATAAACTACTGAAGTGATTTAAATGAAATTTGGTACGCAGATAATCTAGAGACCGAGAAAGAACATAGGCTACTTTTTAACCGACTTCCAAAAAGGAGGAGGTGCGTGTTCGCTGATAACTTCGTTGTTTATTAACCGATTCTGATGATTATTTTTTTGTTGTAAAGGGGATATCCCAAGAGTGGTACCACATTACCAAAATATTATCAGAAAGGGGGGGGGGGGGGGGGTGTGAAATGGGAGGTTGCAGGTCATATTTTTTGTTCGACTTCAAACTTTGTAATGTAAAATACAAAATAAAGAAATAGGTGTTTTAGGAATTTGGAAATAAAAAATATTTAGGGGGTGAAATGGGGGTCAAATCAACCGATTTCGAAAAATCTTTTATGTTTAATACCGATTGTTAACAAAAATCGAAATCCACCCCTAAATGGGTGAAAAGGGGAGGGAGGCTAATTTTTTTTTTGCTGTAATTTTTTATTTTTTAAGGCTGTTAAGAGGTGATAATACTTGCATATTTTAATTTCGTTATTATGTGTGCACTGCGAAAGCTATTGATGACACATTAAATATTGTAATATGTTTGCAATAGGTACTCATAATTACCTACAAAAAAGTCCGCGATACGATTTGCCTAACTATTAGAGTTGAGCTGTAATAACCCTTTTTGTCCAAATTAGCCGTTAAAACACGAGTTCGATGGAAAATCTTGACTTTCGTATCATGACTACGATTCCTTATCCAATTAATTATACAGGGTGGCGCAATAGAACGTGCATATTTAAAATATTGATTAGAAAATAAATACAAAAGGTATAGTTAAAATAAAACTGAGGTATTATTAAGATATAACTGAAGTTTATTTTTACTGAAGTTTAAGATCCAAGTTTAAAATTCGTTGCAAACTTCGTCGCGATAAGTGTAAGACAGACGATCTCTTGCGAGTAGACATTTGTGGATCTCCTCGTACAGACTGCATAACTCTCTCAATATTGTCGTCGGTCCTAGATGTTCTTGGACGACCTTTTGCTTGTGGTTTAAACGTTGAACCAGTCTCTTCAAAACGCTGTACCCATATTTTAATTAAATTAGCACTCGGAGCTTCACTAATTTGCCGTAGCCCATATTCAGAACAATATAAACGCCTAGTAACGATGTATGAACGAGAGTTCTCGTAAAATGCGCGCACGCAAAATGCGCGCACGCAAAATGCGCGACGCTTCCCGTCGAAGTGACTCATAGTGACTAAAACTCCATGAGCCCGCCTACCCAACGATGCAGGCTCCCCCCTCCCGCGCACTTTCTACCCCGCGAAAAAAGATGATGCAATATGCACGTTCTATTGCGCCACCCTGTATTTATAATTATAACTGATTAATCCTCTGTAAATTCCTCTTTAATTTTTTCGAATCGGACCTTTCGTTTAGAAGTAACAAGAGGTTTATTAATGCTAAAAATTTTGACTGGACTTTCACTGGCAGATAGCTGATGTTCCAGGGAGCAACTTAGGCTACTTTACATTTAGGAAAATGATTAGGATTCCTAAATTACGCGCAGGCGAAGTCGCGGGGTACAGCTAGTGAATAAATATCACCATCATACAACACATACTCATCCCAAAGTAAGCAAAGCTTGTACTATGTGTACAGTATAATGGAGGCGATTCCATATACATCAAGACCGAGGTAAATTCCCAAATTTACCACTGGTGGTAATCGAATTTGCAGCCACTTGGTCCATTGAGCTGACCGGCCTACGCTCAATTAACTGGACAGTTAGAACAGCTATAACAGTGGTAACGATAACGATGGTTTTGTATGAAAACCAGGGTTGCCACATGCACACAAGTAAATAAATTATTTTTACACATACATAAAAAGTATGGTACTTATTACAATTTTGAATGGCATAAACGCCTTAAGTGAAACAGTAAAAGTGACATAGCAATTCTCTTTTCCGAAAGTATGTTATTGAATGGATCGAATTTTACAAGATAATTGAATAAGTTTCTATTTATAAATTTGTTGTTATTTTTATAAAGTATACTTTGTCATGTTAATATTTCGAGGCTAGTGTTATACGTTACTGATATGAGTTTGCTATTATTTATTTATTTATTTATTTATTTATTTATTTATTTATTTATTTATTTATTTATTAAGACTTTAGCACAACGATGTACAAAGGCGGACTTAATGCCAAAGACATTCTCTACCAGTCAACCTTAGAGTGATGCAGAGAAAACATGGGTGATGCATTTATATATGTATTGTTTAACTAACTTTGTAACAGACCATCAACGCAGCTGATATCGCGACAGTGAGGAAACTCGGCAAGCCGCCACACCTCATCACTCTCATTATGGACGCTGTCATTTTACTGTTCAGAAAAAAAATTGATACCATCAAACCGGACCCTGACAAATTATTTTTGACTGCATCTTGGGCGGAATCCCTGAAGGTATGACCTGAAAGCATCCTGTACAGTTTATTTGTACAATCATAGATACTTTAATTACTCGCTTAACTATGCACTAGTGTGTCTGTGCCAAACCCTTTCAGGGAATACAGGCGTGGTTATGTATTTGTTATCTAGACACACGGTAGTGTGTCAAGCCAAAGTTCAAGCTGGCGAGCAGCACCGTGTGTAATATTACACGAACCATTTGGAGCCATTACACGAACCTTTTGACCCCCTCATAACTCAAAAACTATTTTACATAATATATTTTTTCTGCAGTTGTAATGCAAAATTTACCTATAAATTATAATGGAATATCCTACATATGAAACTAAAGAACCTTGGTTTTTTATCACAATATTTCTATGTTACAGGTCATGGCGGATTCAAGATTTTTGAGCAACCTGAAGAATTATCCAAAAGATGAGATCAATGCTGAAATGGTTGATTTGTTGCAACCATATTTTAGCTTCCCGTAATTATAAAAATCATTTTTCTATGCCGTGCATGACACGGGTTATGAGCAGTTATAAGTTAATTCTTTCAGGCCTTTTCAATTTTTATTGGGGTCGGCTCGCAGCGATTACCAACCCTTTGAGACCCAACTAATGGGAGTACTGCTGGACGATTAGACAATTCTGTTGCAAACATGTTTCAGTCACCTTCCTTCAAAACAGCTGTCAAAATGTATCGAAATTTCGCCATGTTTTTTGGTTTCTAATCCCAAATGAGAGCAATTCATGTTACTTAATTGCCCAGCCGTTCACCTAAGTGTAAAACATACATACATATACTCACGCCTGTATCCCATGGGGGTAGGCAGAGACTACCGTTTGCCACACGCTACCTGATCCTGACATACCTCTTTCGCTTCATCCACAGTCATACATCTTTTCATGCACTTCCGTCGGTTTAGGGTGCTACGTACTTGACCTTTCTGTAAGAGGCCGTTAATCTGGTCGTGAAAGGTCCTCCTCGGGCGCCCTCTTCCGATATTTCCACTCACTTTTGCCTGGTATATTTCTTTCGTCAGTCTACTTTCATTCATCCTCTCTATATGGCCAAACCACCTCAACATACTTTTCTCAATCTTAGTCACCACATCATCCTTCAGCTTACATTCATCTCGTATCTTGCTATTCCTCAACCGGTCAGCAATGGTGACACCACACATACTCCGTAAGGAACGCATTTCCACCGCATTCACCCTGCTCTCATGCCTCTTTTGCCAAACCCAACATTCACTACCATACATAAGAGTAGATACCAAAACACCATTGTGAATCGCCAGACGAGCCTTTTTTGAGACAGTCTGGCTACTCACAACGGCATGCAAAGCACCATTTACTCTATTCCCAGCAGTCACTCTACTCTCAATATCACTATCACATTTACCATCTCTTGTAATCATGCTTCCCAAATATACAAACTCTTGCAATTGTTCCACTTTCACACCATCTAAAACTACTGAAAAAATGTCTTGCTTGTTATATTGCAGTCAATATACATTCGAAGCGGCGAAAATAGCTTGCGGTAACGTCGCCGGTTTAATATCGTGGACCATCGCTATGGCGCAGTTTTACTCTGTGAATAAGGATGTGTTGCCGCTGAAGGCGAACCTCGCGGTGATGCAGGGCAAGTACCAGGCTGCCAAGAGAGAGCTGGAGGCTGCCGAAGCGCAGCTGCAGGCCAAAGAAGTGCGTATTACATAGCAATAAGTCTCAAATTTGTGTAGTTTCAGGTTGTCGTACGCCGCAACGTTCGACATTAACCCGACTCAAAGTAAAGCATTGAAATCTGAGCTCTATAACAGCCAATATATCTCCGCGTGGATAAGTAAGACTCTTTGCCAACTGCTCTTTGCTTTGTCGACCCGGCTTCACTAATTTCACTTAATTTTAAATTGTACTTTAATACCCTTGATATAGAGCTCATATATTAATGCTTGAGTTTAAGTGGAAGCCGAGTGGTCGAACGCACGCTTTGCAATCAAAGTGCGCAGGTTCGATCCCCGGCTCGCACCTCTGGGTTCCATGTGCGAATCTCATTTTCATCTGAGATTATCACTTGCTAAGAAACGGTGACGGAAAACATCGCGAGGAAACCTGTGTGCCCGGTATAATGGCAATAGGCTCGCCCCCTATTACATTGGGACCAAAATACATCGGCGAAGTGTGGGCGCACTGCAGTGCACCTCTGCCTACCCCTTCGGGGAATACAGGCGTGATGATGTATTTATTTTTATTTATTTCATTCAGATTGGTATTGATTCGTTGATTTGTGCTAAATACAAAAATGAATATTATATTATTGTCGAAACCAGAATCGAATTCGTTAAATAATAGATCAAACTTTGTTTCATTACTCTAAGTGTTTCCTAATAAAATCTGCTAACCGATCTAATTCCAGTCAGTTTAGAACACTCCGTCCACATCTCGAGACCCTATTATTGCCGGTCGCATAAGTAATAGAAAGTAGAAAAAAGGTACAAACGCATTAAAATAATGTTTCAGCGTGAGTTGGCCTCCGTCCAAAAGATGTTCGACGAGGCGATGTCCCTGAAGCAGGCCGTGCTGGACGACGCGGCCAAGTGCCAGCAGAAGATGGACGCCGCCACCGCGCTCATCAACGGGCTCAGCGGCGAGCGGGTGCGCTGGACCGAGCAGTCGGCGCTCTTCAAGTCGGAGATCGAGCGACTTGTTGGGGATATATTGCTGTTGTGCGGGTGAGTCGTATTCTCCATATATACGTACGTGTGCGTGTGTGCAGCAGTCCGAAATAATACTTTAGGTGCATATACGGTAGCTCATATGTGGATCCTTAGTGAAGACAAATTATGCCTAACTATCCTAGTTTCTGAGTTATAGACGTTTGAATTTATGTCACAGGTATCGTGTTCTGGCCTTTGGGTACATCCAAATTTTTATACCACTCGGTTGTATCTTGGTGTGCAGGTTCAAACCCCGGCTCGCATCTTTGGGATTTATGTGCGAATCTCATTTTCATCCGAAATTATCATTTGCTATAAAACGGTGAAGGAAAACATCGTGAGGATACCTGCACGTCTGAGTGAACTTGACTAGTTTTCAATAGATGTGTGAAGTCTGCCAATCCGCACTGGGCCAGCGTGGTGGACTATGGCCTGAATCCCCCTCGCATTGAGGGGAGGCTCGTGCCCAGCAGTGGGACGTTAAAAGGGCTGTAGTAGTAGTAGTAGTGGAAATGTGTTAGTTTACTATTAGACTTTCTTTGTGCATACGAGTCAATGGATATTTTACACAAGACTTGACTTGTCAGAAGTCTCATAGGAATACCGTCTGTTTATCTAGATTCTTAACAGTTGCTCCCATTTCTTTATATACAGATTTTTGTCATATTCGGGACCGTTCAATCAAGAGTTTCGTAATATGCTAATAGGCAGTTGGCTTGGGGAGTTGCTCAGGAGAAAAATACCCGTGTCCATGAATTTAAATATCACCGACCATCTGACTGATACAGCAACGGTAATTATTTAGTTACGGTACGGTAATTATATGTTGTGTATTTGATTGATAAAATATTTAATTTCAGAAGTAGAAGACTATTTAGTAGTTCTAATTATGTAAGATCAACGTAAATTATGGTAGATTTTTAAAGAACGTCATATTACTCTTGGGTCAAAAACAAATATAATCTTCGCTAAATTTTATCTGATATCGATTACACCACTACCATATTGCTAAAACTTTTTAGCAGTTACTAACATAAATTCTCTGGGTATAAAACCTCGTCGCTCGCTAGAAATATGTTTCATTAATAATTTTGTTCTCAGTTTTTTTCCCTATGTTATGGATGGGTAGAAGATGTAATCTAGAACCGTGGTAGAGATACTATTATTATTATTTATTGACTATTCATAAGTGCCTGTATTGGTTTACATGAATAAAAAACCGGCCAAGTACGAGTCGGACTCGCGCACGAAGGGTTCCGTACCATTATCTATAAGAACGGCAAAAAAATCTCGTTTGGTGTATAGGAGCCCCCTGATATATTTATTTAATTCTAGTTTTTAATATTTGTTTATTTATTTATACTTGTTATAGCGGCAACAGAAATACATCAGCTGTGAAAATTTCAACTCTCTAACTATCACGGTTCATGAGATACAGCCTGGTGACAGACGGACGGACGGACGGACGGACAGCGAAGTCTTAGTAATAGGGTTCCCGTTTTACCCTTTGGGTACGGAACCCTAAAAATATTCTGATTCAGATTCATTTTGCCATATAAAATAGATCGGGGACTGGAATCTGTGCGGGCTGCCGACGGACGAGCTGTCCATACAGAACGGCATCATCGTGACCAAGGCCTCGCGCTTCCCGCTGCTCATCGACCCGCAGACGCAGGGCAAGATCTGGATCAAAAACATGGAGAAATTCAACGATTTAATCGTCACCACTTTGAATCATAAATACTTCAGGTAATTCTAACGTCGACATCCAGGGCTATACAGGGTGTATCAGAAGTCTGAAATAATATTTTAGGTGCATATAAAGTAGCTTATATGTGGATGCTTAGTGAAGACACAATATGCATATTTTAAATAGGACTCGAGATATTAGGAGTTATAGAAATTGACGACGAAAAAAACTGAAAATACATGGTCGAATTTTGCAAACGCCAAAGTATTATTTCGGACTTCTGATACTCCCTGTATAGGGAGAAATCGGAATTGGCGCACATTTTTTGCAGAGTAATAAGCACATACGGGCATACAGGGCGTCTGAAAAATGTACTGTATTGTATCCCTCTCTCTCTCTGCATTTTAATTTGGGTCTATGAATAAATTCATTTAATGTTTCTCCTAGCTTTACAGTTCCTTTTATTTCAGGAACCACATAGAAGACTGCGTATCTCTAGGAAGGCCTATGTTGATAGAAGATGTCGCTGAAGAACTCGACCCAGTTTTGGATAATGTTCTTGAACGGAATTATATCAAAATTGGTTCCTCATACAAAGTACGTCCCAGATTTGAATCCACATTCATCATCATCACGCCTGTATTCCCCGAAGGTGCACTGTAGTAGGGAACGAGCGTATTGCCATTATATCTGGCACATTCTACCTAAATACAAGGGAGATTTTTGGGCCATAGTCCACCACACTGGCCCAATGTGGGTTGGTGAACTTCACACGCCTTTCTATAGACGTGCAAGTTTCCTCACGATGTTTTCCTTCATCATTTCTTAGCAAGAGATAATCTCGGAAGAAAATAAGATTCGCATATGAAACCCAGAGGTGCGAGCTGGGGTTTGAACCTGCGCACTTTTATTGCAAAGCGTGCGTTCGACCACGCGGCTACCACTGCTGTTTTGAATCCCTTATTTATTACATTTACAATAGGAGTAGTTGCTTATACTGAAATTCCCTCGTTTCCTAGGTGAAACTGGGTGACAAAGAAATTGATGTGACAGCTGGCCATAGGATATACATAACAACAAAACTTCCCAACCCCGCATACACTCCCGAGATATCGGCCCGTACTTCCATTATCGACTTTACTGTGACTATGCAAGGTAAGTATTGGAATAGATAAACTTCTCATTTTGATACAAATTATGCTTTACTACATGTGCATCTCTGATTCTCTTATTATTTCTTGAGATGTTGCCTTAATTCATGTTACTTTTTTTACTTTTGTAATGCTATGCACCATTTATGGGTATTTTCAACTGTCATAAAAAAATCTTATTCGCACTGACGAATCCAGTCCTAGTTTTGTTCACCTGAACCTTAGAAGAAACATGACGGAGTTTGTCATCGATCAATCTGTAATTGTTGTTTTCTGAAACATGTGGTGCGTGGGTCAAGTACATATGAAGGGTACATGCAAATAACAGGGATGTCCTAATTAATAATTTTTAAAAGTTTTTTTTTTTATGAGATAGGGAGACAAACGAGCAGACGTTTCACCTGATGGTAAGTGATCAACGCCGCCCATGGACACCTGCAACACCAGGGGCATCGCAATTGCGTTGCCGGCCTTTAAGGAATGAGTATGCTCGTTTCTTGAAGATACCTTTGTCGCATCGGTCCGGCAACACCGCTGCAGAAAGTTCAACTTGAACGATGCAACAACATTGTAACAGCCATAAGTGAAACTCACTGGAAGGACAGCGGCCATTTTGACACTCAAAAACATACAATCTACCTCTCAGGAACCAAAACAAACAGCTTTGCCGGAGTTGCCGTGGTTATCCCAAAGATATGGAACAAATCTGTAGTGGACTACAACCCTATCAACGAACGATTGATATCTATTAAACTCAGTGCATCCCCTGCTCCCTTAAATATCATCCAAGCCTACGCACCCACAAGCTGCGCAAGTGATGACGACGTGGAAAGTTTCTACAAACAACTTTTTTTTTTAAATCTTTATTTAATATAGAGGGTTTTATTATACCAAGATAATATGTCACCCTCATAGGACACGATTACAACTTGTAATCTACGTCTTATACCTTATTTAACAAAGTTGTACACTGATACGGCTTCCTTCGACAACGGGTGAGCCAAGATGCTATTAAATATGCCTACATTAAATATTGGTACCTCATTACCGACTGAAACGGCATTTCGTTCTGTGTCGTTCCGGACACACTCCGCTAGAATGTGAGTCACGTCTTCCACCACGTCGCACTCTGAACAAAGAGGCGATGTAGATTTCCTCATCAATCGTTCAAAGCTGTTCAACGGAATGTGTCCAGAGCGCAACCTTAAAGCCATAACAATCTCCGATCGATGCATTTCTGTCCTCGCAAACCAACAGCCACGGCACAGGCTTGGCTGAATGGTTATGTACCAAATCCCCTTACTCAGTGATCTCTCATCGAAGTGCTCTTTCCATAATGTGGTGCAACGCGCCCTTACAATCCTAATGAGATCACTAGATTAGGGTAACCATTTTCCCAATATTCCATCTGTAATTGCCTCTTTGGCTAGCCGATCGACCTCTTCATTTCCATGTAGCCCGATGTGAGAAGGAATCCACTGTAATACCACTTTTTTGCTACCCATCTTACTCAAAAACTTCAGAATTTTGTATACTATCGGTGCTCCTCGAAAATTGGAGGTATATCTAGCGAGGTGCTGAAGAGCACTTCTGGAGTACGTAAGTATCACAAAATACCCCGACTCGAACGATTCTAGGACATAGCTTCTGCGATTGTCAATAACTCCACATGCATTATAGAAAGGCTTCCTTCTAATTTAACCGTAATAGCTGATCTTGTTTGAGGATCAAATACTGCAAATCCTGATTCCTTCTTCACGTGAGACCCATCAGTGTACACGGCATAATAATTGGAGTAGTGATTCTGTAGATAGTCTTCACAAACTATCTTAAGATTATCCCCGCTATTTTTGTGCTTAGCTTGTTTTACAAATTCTATACTCAGCTTGACTATACTAGATAAGTCCACATTGCTAACCCAAGTATTTAAAGAGAATTGTTCCAACTGGCGTGTTGAATACATCGATTGAGAGTTCAGAGTCTCGTGTACCATAACTATAAGAGGTTTTGTCTTGCGTCTCCAATACAAATTTTGACAAGATTCTGTTAGGTTTTTAATGTTTGAGATTATGTCGTTATCTTTAAAACTCCTTGCCCGTAACCAAAATTTGTCTGCCAAATACTCTCTTCGAATGTATAAAGGCTGCAGGTTTAGTTCGCACTCCATCACACGTACTGGAGTGGTTTTTACAAATCCACCAATTACTCTCATACATTGATTTTGTAAGCGATCTAATTTAACTAACTTACTTGTAAGGCCATTGTTATACAAAAAGCTACCGTTGTCTAATCTTGATCGAACAATCGAAATGTATAATTGTCTTAAATGATATGGGTGAACCACCCAGAACCTGTAAGAACTTTAAAGATTTTAATCGCCTTTGAACATTTCTCTATTAATTCCGCAATATGTTTTGACCATTTGAGTGAGCGTTCCAACCAAAGACCTAAATAAATAATATTGTCAACCACTTGTAAGGGTCATCGTTTATTTTAAGTCTTGTAGCCTCTCTTAAAAACGCAAACTTTTCTTTTTGAAGTGGAAATTTCTAGTCCTAAATCCCTAACTAATTTAGCAAATACATCTAAAGAGTGCTGCATTTTCTGGGCGCCTAGTAGAATGTCTTTACATGCCGTATACAACACAAAGTCGTCCGCGTACTGTGAGATTGATACGCCACAGTTTAAGATGTTTCTACATATATCCTTAGTTGCTATGTTAAACAATAATGGGGACAGAGGGTCCCCTTGAGCTAAACCCCGTCCGGTAGTTCGACTAATATATGAATTGTCTATTAAAACCTTTAACTTTCTTTCCTTCTAGAAATTCCAAAGGTTATGACATATTTTAGACCCCAGACCAATTTCGTTTAAGGTTCGCATTAATGACTTTACATTTACGCGGAAGTAGGAGACACAAGCTCAGATGATAGTCTACGCGAAATAATTTGACATTATGGGTTGGGTAATAGAAACCGCCGAGGTGATCGTCTTATAGAGGTCGCGGCAGACAATAACCTCACCATCATGAACACAGTATTTAAACATCACCCTCGCAGAATATACACCTGGATATCCCCCGATGGCAAATACAAGAACCAGATCGACTACATAATGACAAGAACACGATGGAGAAGCTCGATATCAAATGCGCACACATTACCTGGAGCCGACTATCTTTCTGACCATAATCTTTTAATATGCCATCTTAAACTGAAACTGCGAAATACAGTTAACAAACCGACAACGAAACAAATAGAAATTTTAAACAAAGACTCGTTTGTCAAAACTGTAGAAGATGCACGTTTGGACTGGCATAAAAACGCAGATACAAGCTCCAACTATCTGTGGAACTCCACCAAACAGTTTATAATGGATTTGATTAGAAAATCTCAACCGAAAGTGGCGAAAAAGCAACGGCAACACTGGCTCTCTGTTGATACGTGGGGTCTGATTGAAGAACGCCGCAGCCTAAAGGCAAAAGGCGCCAATATCAAGAGCCTCAATCTCTACACTGCTAGAATTCAAACAGCTCGAAGAGACCGAAATATAGCCCTCCAAAACGTCTGTAAGGAGCTAGAACTAAACGCACAAAAGTTTGAAACCAAAGACCTGCATTTGAAGATTAAATATATAACAAGACAATATAAACCACGCAACTGGTCAATTGAAAACACTGCTGGTGATACGGTCACCGACATACAGGGAATTTTAAAAGTGTGGAAGGAGTACTGCGGGAACTTGTTTGTGAGCCCTCTATCGTCACTGTCAACTGTCGTTTCAATAATTAAACTAGAGGAGCAGGAGCCACACCTGCTTAAAAGCGAGGTACGTGCTGCGATAAAACATCTGAAGACCGGAAAAGCAGTAGGCGCTGATGAAATATACCTATAGAGGTCATCAAGACCATGGGATACGTAGGAGTACATCATACATACCGTCTGCTCCAAAGTATGGAGCACTGGCGATTGGCCCTCTGACTGGTCTCATTCTGTGTTTGTGCCACTGCACAAGAAAGGATCTACCAAGAAATGCAGCAACTATAGACTTATATCCCTTATATCGCACGCCAGCAAAATAATGCTGCACATCCTGAATACCAGACTTCAAGCGTTTTTGAGTCGTGAGAGTGCGCCCGAACAAGCCGGCTTTGTCAAGGGACGGGGAGGACGAGAACAGATCCTGATACTTAGACAAATCATCGAGAAAGCCAGAGAGTACAACAACCCCTTATATATTTGTTTTGTGGACTTCCGCAAAGCTTATGACACTGTGATATGGTGTAAATTGTGGGAAGTTCTTTTAGAAATGGGCGTACCACCACATCTGGTGCACCTTGTTCGATCACTGTATGAAGGTGGAACAGCATGTGTCAGACTGGACGGAATTAACTCGGAAGACTTTAGAACCCAAGCAGGGGTGCGACAGGGATGCATACTTTCACCATTGCTTTTTAATATATACACAGAATATATCATGCGGATAGTACTTGAAAGATGGGACAAGAGTGTATCTATAGGGGGGCAGCTGATATCGAACTTGAGATATGCTGATGACACTACTCTTCTCGCGACAACATAGGAAGACACAAAAAAACCTTCTCCAACTTGTGGAATCTACCAGCATAAGTTTTGGACTAACGATCAATCGTGAAAAGACCAAAATCATGATAGTGGATCGTGTTAATAACAATCAGCCTAACAACACTAGTATTGGACACTGTCAAGTAGTTCAAAACTACATATACCTTGGCTCCACTATCACAAATAACTGAGGCTGTGAGATGGAAACTAAGAGGCGTTGTGTTGTGACAAGATCTGCTGTTGAGAAGCTCACAAAAATCTGGAAGGATCGCAGAATCACAAAAAATACAAAGGTTCGTTTAATGTATGCCTTGGTCTTCCCAATTTTTCTATACGGAGCGGAAACCTGGACATTGAAGCTACAAGACAGAATGAAAATCGACGCCTTAGAAATGTGGTGCTGGCGACGCCTACTGAAGATAAGCTGGACCGCACACCGTACCAACGCCTCCATACTAAATGAGTTAAAAATAAAGCAAAGACTTTCGTCGACTGTTCAATAACGAATTCTGAAGCTTTTTGGACACGTCACTAGAAAAAATAACGTCTCAATGGATCGATTAGTTATCCAGGGTCGAACCGAAGGCAAACGGCTACGTGGTCGATCTCCAACCAGATGGGTGGATCTCATAAAAACCCTTACAAGATGCCCTATAGCACAATGCTCTCGCAACGCCGTGGACCGGGAAGCCTGGAGACGTATTACTAAAACAGCGGCCTCATCCGAAAACAAGATTAAAACTCCATAACCACGACCACTCTGACAAGAGTGTCCGACTGAGAAGAAGAATCTTTACAATGGCTAGTCCGGTTTATATAGTCAATGACCTGAACGGATAGATAGGATCACTATACGGATAATAATTGATTCATTTTATTATAGGTTTGGAAGACCAGCTGCTAGGGCGAGTGATCTTAACGGAGAAGGCGGAAATGGAAGCGGAACGCACGCAGCTGATAATGGACGTGACCGCGAACCGGCGCAAGATGCAGGAGCTGGAGGCTAACCTGCTGCACAAGCTCACCACCATCCAGGGCTCGCTGGTCGAAGACGTCTCCCTCATCCAAGTGCTCAACATCACCAAGTCTACCGCCACGGATGTAAGTCATAGAGTATCTAGAGTACCCATAACGACTCCACTCTTCGTACAGCTCTGCTGCGATTTTTCCGCCATTTTTGTTATCTCGTGTACCTGTAGTATACGGCAACTGTATGGGAGAACAAATACAGAAGAATTTACCGCAGCGCGGACTCGAAATGCCATCTCCGTTATAATATCTCCATGATGTAAGTACATATATCATGAACAAAAATATCTTCAATCTGTGCAAACTTTATTTATAGAAAACTTGGCTGTCACACTGTGATGTGACTACCTAGGACCTAGATTATCTGTCCCGTCAACCGTCATTTCGAAACATATTGTAAATGTAATGGATGGGGCATTAGTTGTTTGTGATATGCAAAACATCTTCGGAGCTCAGACAAAAACTCTTATCAAAAAAATATGAACAATTATCCTCGCCGTCACTGTGGCTGTTGAACCATGAATTTGTGTATATTCTTTAATTTTGAGAGTATAGGTTTAAAGCTCGAACCCCAAATCAAGCAGGAATGCTCGTTTGAATAGGTAAAAGAGAAATTGGATGTCGCCAAAGAAACGGAGATAAAGATAAACGCCGCCCGCGAGGAGTTCCGTCCGGTGGCGACGCGCGGCTCCGTGCTGTACTTCCTGGTGTGCAACATGTCGCTCGTCTGCAACATGTACCAGACCTCGCTGGCGCAGTTCCTGGAGCGGTTCGACATTTCCATGGAGCGCTCTCCGCAGAGCCCGATCACGACTAGAAGGATTGCATTTATCATTGATTACTTGGTTAGGATTACTTCACTTTGTTTACGACTCAGACCTTTGATGGATAAAACTCAGGAGAAGAGACTGAAAAACTTTTTTTTAAGTTATTTGTCGTCTCGCCCCTATTACATTGGGATCAAAATACATCGGCGAAGTGTGGGCGCACTGCAGTGCACCTCTGCCTACCCCTTCGGGGAATACAGGCGTGACAATGATGTATTTATTTGTCGCATGAGCACACCTAGGAGTTCCAGCATCATAAAATATGTCAGTAGATTTCGAGCACTGTAGAACTATGAATATTATATTTCTATATATAATGCAGAATGACGTTGACCTTATAATAACATCATGATTTTCTTTCGAGAAAACTTAAGTTATGTCATTTGCTGAGGTTCAACAGTCAGTGTAATTTTTACCAAGACTATCGTAGTGTTCAGTTATTTTAAGGATTGTACGACAGTTAATCCGGAAAAGAGGAACTTTAATTGGTGGCCAGCTAACATTTTAATATTGACTTATTCAGACGTACGACGTGTTCAAGTATATTTCCCGTGGTTTTTATGAGCAGCACAAGTATCTGTTCACTATGCTGTTAACGTTGAAGATCGATATGAATAAGGAGCTTATTACGTATGAAGAGTTTCAGACGTTTATTAAAGGTGCCATGGAACGTATATAGATAGTAGCTTTTGAAATATGAAAATCTGTGACTTGCTTATTAGCGGTACTAATCTGAGGCTATCGCAGTAGTTGACACTAAATTCTATTGCACATAGGTGGCGCGGCTTTGGATTTGAACGCATGTCCTCCAAAACCTTTCAAATGGGTGACAGACATGTCATGGTTGAATTTGGTCCAACTGTCTGGCTTGCGACAGTTCACCAACATTTTGAATCAAGTCACTAACAATGAGAAAGGATGGAAAACTTGGTAAGAAATGTTAGCCACTGCACGTTTTCAAGTTAATAAATAGTACATACATATATACATGTAACCCACGGGGAGAGGCAGAGACTATCGATTACAACATGTTACGATCCTGACATACCTCTTTCGTTTCATCCACATATACTTCCGTCAGTTGAGGGTGATTTAATATATAGATGTTAAAATAAAAGTAATGCCCAGGTTTGACAAGGAAGCACCAGAAGATGAGCCCTTACCTGATGGATATCATTCGTTAGACGTATTTAGAAAACTGTTGGTAGTGCGAGCGTGGTGCCCAGACCGAACCTTGGCGCAGAGCTTGTAAGATTACCCTTCATAACCTTCTTTAAATGTCTTATAAGTGCCCAACTTACAGCTATTTTGACCAATATCCTCTTATTTAGAAAATACGTGATCAGTTCAATGGGTGCGAGATTCTCCGAAGCGGTTATAGTGAATTACGAGGTAAGAATTTAACCAATCGAACCTTATTTATCCTTGCATGAATGATATACAATGCTTGTTCTTTTAGCAAATGGTTTTGGAGTCTCGTCCGCTGGTCCCGTTAATCGGTTTCCTAGCAATGGGCTCAGATCCTACGCCGTCCATAGAAGTTACCGCCAAGCGAATGGAAAATCTCTGCTCGTCAATATCTATGGGGCAAGGTCAGGAGATCCACGCAAGGAAACTGGTGGAGCGCGCTCTTAAAGAGGTAACAACGATATAGTAAAATGTACCAACTACTCTATTACTTAAATCTTAATGTTGGTTGCAGGGTCTGTGGGTATTGCTACAGAACTGCCATTTAGGACTTGAGTATATGGTGGAAATCATGGAACAGTTCAGTGAACTTGAGAAGGATCCAGAACAAGTTCATGAACTATTCAGGTTTTTCAATATTGTTATTATAATGTGTTTAAATACAATTAATGTAGAAGTTTAATAATATTTTCGCGTTTTCTCACAGGCTCTGGATAACAACAGAAGTACATCCCAGGTTCCCTATTACTCTGCTGCAAATGTCTATCAAGTACACGTGTGAACCACCGTCTGGTAAACACTGCCTTATTTACTATTTCCTTTTTGTTGTTTTGTCTTGCAGTTGCTTTAAACCTTGTTTCGTTCCAGGGATCAAAGCTGGTCTAATGAGAACTTACGACTCAATGAGTCAAGACTTCCTCGACTACAGTGATAGTCCCTTCTACCTGCCCATGATATACACTATTTCTTTCTTGCACACCGTTGTTCAAGAGAGACGGAAGTTCGGCCCTCTCGGTTGGAACATACCTTATGAGTTCAACTCAGCTGATTGGTTATCCTCTTGCATGTTTGTACAGAATCATTTAGATGCCTTGGAACCGGGGCAGGGTATTAGTTGGACAACTGTGCGGTAAGTTACCGATGTAGATCTTTATTGAAGTCATCATCATGCCTGTATTTCCTGAAGCCGTAGGCAGCAGCGTATCTTTGGTCCGCAAGCAATATGGAACTGATCTTTTGTCATTATATCTAGTACACTCCTCTAAGTGAGGTCATATATTATCACGCTGTCCTAGACCGTCTTGGTGAGCTTTACACTTACTGTCATTAATATGATGCCTAAGATACCTCTCATGTAAGTGGATTGTGGTAAGAACTAGGTAGGTGAGATTCAACTGCAGTGTACTCATACTTGTTAATTATGATCAAATTATTTTGTTTCCAGGTGTCTTGTCATACCATGAGATTCTGTACTTTGCTTGGTTCCACACTTGACAAGTTTTTGTATGACCTTTTATTTTTCAGTTACATGGTATCAGCGGTGCAATACGGCGGTCGCGTGACAGACGATTACGACACTCGCCTACTCGTCACGTTCTGTAGAGTGTGGTTCTCTGATCAACTGTTCTCTGATGAGTTCCAGTTCTACAGGAATTATGGTATTATGAAGTTTAAGAATATACCCGAGTATATTGAGGAGATTGAGAAAATGAAGACGGTCGATCCACCGCAGGCTTATGGTTTACACACGAATGCTGATATTACGTGAGTTAAAATAAACTTTGAGACATGTTTTTATGCAGGATAATAATAGTTGTGGTTTCGTTCGCAAGAATTTATTAGTAGATGACACTCAGGGATAGTATAGCCTTGTATCGACGTACTATTTTTTAGAGTTAAATCTGTAGTACCGCAAGATACTCCTCCCATCCAATTTTAATCTTGTTATTATAGTGTAACTAAAAAGCTACTTTCATGTTGTGATGTGATAGTCACGATTGTTCATATTTTGTAACTAACTGGACACCTTAGAGTATCACAAAAAAATGTTGTAATTAAAAATGTTGCGCTCATATGACAAATATTCCCGTTTGGTCCCTCCTCCTACTTATTTGTGTTTTTAATTAAAGTTAAAACTTTTATCGCATTTAGTTATCAACGCAACGTGACTCAAGAACTATTGGACACAATATTGTCTATTCAGCCGAAAGAATCTAGCTCTGGCGGAGGTGAAACCCGCGAGGCATCGGTCTACCGACAGTCCAAAGAAATGCTTGACAAAGTACCACCGAACTTCGATCCTCATGAGGTTAAGGAGAGGTAAGTCACAGAATATTCTGATGAAATGTGTATGAATGATTTTTTTAATAAAATTGAATTTAGAATAGACTGTAGATTTTTAATAGTCCACAAAATGTGTTCTAGGAGACATTGCTAAAGCTTACATCATATAAGGTTGTATATGGTAAGGCTGGTTTTATAGCCTCGCCTATTGTTGAGTTACAGTGCTTAAATATACTAACAGCACGGGAACAGCGCGTATGCTTGGGTACAGATTTGAAATTAAACCTTGTTATAGATTAAAGGTTTACGGAATTCTGAACTCTATGGTGATATTTTTGCGTCAAGAAATCGACAGAATGCAGAAAGTAATTTCCTTAGTCCGAACAACCCTAAAGGACTTGTTACTTGCAATCGATGGTACTATTATTATGAATGAGGTAATGTTCAAATTTCTTTATGTTCCTATGTTCCAGATACCCTCTCAGGTGGTTCCATTAACATTCGTTCGTTTTTATTTCAGTCACTTCGGGATTCATTAGATTGTATCTACGACGCTAAAGTGCCCCAGATCTGGTTCAAGAGCTCATGGTCTTCGTCCACTCTAGGATTCTGGTTCACCGAGTTTTTGGAGAGGAATATACAGTTCTCGACCTGGTGTTTCCAGGCGAGACCAAATTCGTTTTGGATGACTGGATTCTTTAACCCACAAGGTTATATTTTTTTCATTAAAGCATATTATGTCATCTGCAGTAGAAAATGTAAAACTACCTTACATTAGCGCACCATTCGCTACTTTCCTTCAAGAATGTGTGATCGTTAAGGATTAAATATCAATGATTTTGAACTGCCGAATAAGAGTGTATGAAAATACCTCGTACCTCTTATACTAGGGGGCTCTGACTATTGTATTATATTTCGTTGCGTTTCTCAGTTGGTCCGGAATCTACAGTGAATTCGGAAAGAATCAACGTTAGTCACTCCTATTGTCACAGGTTTTCTCACAGCTATGCGTCAGGAAGTGACTCGTGCCCACAAAGGATGGGCATTGGATATGGTGGCCCTGCATAACGACGTCACCAAATTCACGTACGACGAAATCAAGGCTCCACCACCGGTGAGTTACAATAATTCATCATCACGCCTGTTTTCCCCGAAGGGGTAGGTAGAGGTACACTGCTGTGCGCCAACACTTCGCCGATTATTTTTGGTCCCAATGTTAAAAGGCGGCGAGCCATTGCCATTATACAGGGCAGATTCTTCCTCAATACGAGGGAGATTTTGGGCCATAGTCCGCCACGCTGGCCCAGTGCGGGTTGGTGAACTTCACTCGCCTTTCTATTTATTTATTTTATTTATTTATCAATTAGAACGGCAATACAATTGCCACTTACACTAATGACACAGTAACACAATAGGTAAGACAATACAATAGGTAAGACAGACAGATAGACCTTTCACTCTTTCATCTCACACATCTTCACACTTTCTGACACTATCACCTTCCATTCGTCAGCAAATAAGTCCAGCTCGGAATTTTGGCACACAAGGGCGTTGAGCGCAGTAAGCATGCGCGGTATGGGAGACATCGCACGAGCGACCGTGCGGAACTGCGGCACAGCGAACAACTTGTGCCGTCTTGCCCGACAATATTTATAAATCAGTAACGTCAACAGTACCTAGAAGAGTCTTGCAGGCCATTAAGACTTGAGCCACCGCCCGCCTTATTTCCAGGGAATTAAAGTTTAGGCATCCCAATATTTATTTGGTAGGATACAGATATGGATAGTATCCAAACCTTCGTCTATAAAAGTACCGTAAAAAAGCCTTTTGCATACATACATCATCATACATACATCATCACGCCTGTATTCCCCGAAGGGGTAGGCAGAGGTGCACTGCAGTGCGCCCACACTTCGCCGATGTATTTTGGTCCCAATGTAATAGGGGGCGAGCCTATTGCCATTATACCGGGCACACAGGTTTCCTCACGATGTTTTCCGTCACCGTTTCTTAGCAAGTGATAATCTCAGATGAAAATTAGATTCGCACATGGAACCCAGAGGTGCGAGGCGGGGATAGAACCTGCGCACTTTGATTGCAAAGCGTGCGTTCGACCGCTCGGCTACCACTGCTAAAAAGCCAAGCCTTTTGCACTTTCTCCAGAATCAATGCGCACGACTTTTCATGGGGATTCCATATGCAGGCACTAGCTTCTAATTTGCTGCGAACTAATGTGCAATATAATAACTTGATTGAACTTGACATTCTCATTATTAAAGTCCCCGACAGTTGCGGAGAACAAACCCCAAACGTCGAAACGATTCTTTAGCAAGAGATCTAATGTGTTCGTGAAAAGTTAGTCTATGATCAAAGACTACACCAAGATCTTTCATCGTAAAGAACTACTCGTGAAATGTGATCATTGTTTACGATGTAATCATGTTGGATTAAGTTCCGCATACGACCGAAACTCATGTTACATTTAGATATTTTGAATTCCATTTTATTAATCTCAGACCACTCTTCGAGAGCATTGATGTCCTGTCGGATAAAGATTTTATTTGAAGATATTTCTATAGACGTGCAGGTATCCTCACGATGTTTTCCTTCGCCGTTAGTGGTAATCATTATTGAAAATGACATTCACACATGAAAATGTTCTCAGAGGAGGCTACCACTACTTTTATAAACATCCTAATTTTAAAATCCAAATCCCATGAGGTGGTGAGGCTCGTAACTATACCAAATATTATCGCCAGTCGAGTATTGGATATAAATTATTGCGTCGATATCTTTTATTATGCCTTGTGTATATTTCAGGGGTCCTTCCATCATCCCTTTTAGCATTTTTTTTATGTCACTTAAAAAAAATACGCGTCGAATTGAGAACCTCCTCCTTTTTTTTCGTCGGTTAATAATGAATTTAGGTGTGTATTATCTAATAAAAAAATTGGGTGAAAATAGTAGATTGTATCACAAGGGAGCAGAATAATATTTTTACGGCGAGGCCGCTTTTTTGAATCCAGAGCGAAGTGAGGGATTCTAGAGTAGAATCCCGAGCGTAGCGAGGGATTCTTTAGTAGAATCCTGAACGTAGCGAGGGATTCAAAGTACGTCGCCCGAGCCAAAAATATATTTTGCGCCCGAGAGATAGGTACACTCTACTTTTCATCACCCACTATGGGAAAATAAAAGGCGCCTCATATTTTATTGTAATATTATTATTTAATAAGACATAGAGTAACAACTAAATTGAAATTAAACAGTATCTAATAATAAATTAACTAAAAACTTATATTTACATTTTAGAGATTTTAAACAAAACCATGAATTTCTAACAATCCGTGAAACTTGACGAAAACGTGGGCTGTAGTTCGCGCGTTGTTAATTTGATTTCTTTTTTATTATTTAGCTGGCGGCACCACTTTGGGCCGTCGTACCAGCCAGTCTTTATTCAAACAATATTTGCGTTCGATTTCTTTGGCGCTGAACACTAAGATGTTCCAAATTAAAAAAGTGCGCGGTAAAGTAAATTGCGGCGCACTTATAAAGAGGATTAAAAACTCATTACTGCCCGCTAATAGATTCTTATAGAAAACACCACCTTTGGGCGCACTTAAAGGCGAACCAAGTCGTCCTTTTCGAATAGATGGGATGAAAACTATTTAGGTTAAATGGAAGTGTTATTAAAATCAATACCACTAAAATTATGGTTCAGTCATGGTTATGTTTGTCGTTAATCAGCGGGCTTTTGTCCGAATATGTGTCACACTTATATGTGTTTTGACCCACTTTCGATATTCATTTGGAATGAATAGGAATTCGGGATATTGAGGTCGGGCGTTCATTTCGTATCCTTTCTAGTATTGACCTAAATAAACAGCTACCGTGCCCATTTTGTATGGAACAATCAAGCCGGTGGATGGTATATCGATAAAGGCTGTTCCAAAATTAAACTAATTTAATTTAAAATATGCCCATATTTAGATTCCTAAGAAAAATAAATATCAAAACAACAAATTTGCTTTACTTTTGGAGCTAAAGTAAAATGGTTTAATGGTGTTTTTACGAAGGACAGGACATTTTATTTGGTGTAGTTGGTAAATTAATGAAAGCATACACTCTTATTAATTGTGCATTAAGGCTAGTTTTTGTTTTATTGCACCGAGTGTTTACCGGTTCGATTCCCGTTAGTGTCTAGTTTTGGAAATGATCTTTTGGTTTTTTTTTTGTACCTATAGCGTTGCTAAGTTTGGTATCATAGGATGAGTAGTTGTCTGTTTTTTTTATTATTCACTATTTGTACTAGGAGGGTGTATTCGTTCACGGTGTTTTCCTGGACGGCGCCGGATGGGACCGGCGTAACTTGCGCCTGTGCGAGTCAACCCTGAAAGTGTTGTACACGGCCCTGCCAGTCATTCACGTGTACGCTATCAACTCCACCGCTCCGAAGGATCCCAAGCTTTACCAGGTTGGTGACTATTTCCACGTTGAAATGCTCGTTTACTTAGGACAGCCATCAAGCACAATGGGGCGTCGAAAGTCGCGCGTCTACATTGTTGCCAATATCAAAACGAACTCTTTGTTAATATACATACAGATTCAATTGCTGTAGTTGAAGACACTCTCGCACGCCTCAAATTTCGCACCCGCTGCCACTTTGTTGAAAAATGAACATTTTGTCGCAGTCAATACGGTTTGTTTTGGTATTGGCAAATATTTGACGCGCGGGTTTTGACACGCGAGTGGGGAGCTTAACACGGTTCAATCAAATTATAGGACTATGATCCAAAAGAAAGATCACGTGGAGAATTCGTAAACTAATAACATCAAAATTTCTACTTCTGAATAGCCTTTAGGTGTGATTTGAAAACTTATCTTGTCATCAAAGACAATTTTGAACTATAGGTTTTAAGGATTCATTAACAATAACTGTAAAACTGTGTTTAAATTATTTGAACGCTGTTACGTTTTCTCAGTGTCCAGTTTACAAAAAGCCGGTGCGCACAGGGTTGACATTCATCACTCCTCTATGGTTGCCTACCATCAAAAATCCCGACCACTGGATTCTAAGGGGAGTTGCCATTCTGTGCGATATCAAGTAATGTATGCATTCGACGTTTTTCCTTGGCTAGTGAAACTGGATGTTTGGCCGTATCTTTACTTTACTACTTTAATTTACTTTACTATCTTTGTGTGAACTTTACTTTTTAATATGCGCTTTACAATCAATAGACATTCAGGTGTTTTCTGTTTTTTTAATGTAGGTATTGTTTATCAATCATGTTGCTTTAATGCTCGCCTCCTTGCCAAGAGATATAGATCCGATGGTAGTGTATTGTGTTGATGTTTTTTTATTATTTAGTTTGTAGTTCTTTTGTTTGAATAAACTGGAATTATTTCAATGCAGTTTTATAATTACAAAACACATAAATAGAGAGTGGTATTGTAATATATTGATATTCACAAAACATCAACTTTAATATTACAATATTTGCGAATGGATGGATTACTCACAAACACTCGATCGTCTCGAACGGCTGTCGCGCGGTTTTCGATCATTGCCGTAAAATGTTTGCGATGGAATAACACGTTTGCAAATTGATAAACAAAACAATTTTTACAAAATAATCGATTAGTGTGACAACACTCTTGGACGGAGTAAATTCGCTGAATGGTTATAAAACTGGCAACATAATAGGAGAGGAGAGGAAGCATAATAGGAGATTCTATAAGGAGGCCACATTCAATGTTTTAAATTACAGACATCTGTGCTACACGGACTGTAGTAGAATAAGTCTTATTTACTGGCATCAAATGTATTATTAGTATTATTTTATTGTCTGAACGTGACTTCTGGAATCCTTCCTGTTAATTCTAAAGCTTTGGCAGTAAAATAGGTACTCAAATTAATTTAAAATATCAGTCTGTTTGAATATGATTGTCATGTGTTCGTTGTAAGGAAGTCTAGTCCTCATCTTGATGTAAAACATCGTAACAAATATGCTTTATATGAATACTAGTATATACAAGTTACAGCAAATAACGAGATCTAGCATTCCTAACATATTTTAACGATATCTATAATACAACAGACTACAACAATTTTAAATTAACTAATAGCTATTACATACAGTCTTATTTTTACAAAGCTATATAAAGATTTATCATAAAACATAGTACATAGGATACTCGTTACTCATACAGGTACTCGTTACTACAGGATACTCATTATAATAGTATCCCTAACATTCCTGTAAATTTTCAGCTTCTTGGGAATTTATGCAAGGGTACCCCCATTATTCGGGCTAATTTGACTGGACTAATAAAGCACATGGTGTGGAACTTCTTCGTATTGGAACTTGTACTTTGTTAACATTGATTTTGTGATTGAAACTGAGCTGTCTTGAAAAAGTACTGTGATTTACCTCACAGCTGACATCTATTGGTTCTTTGCGAAGAGAAACATGATTAAAATGTGAAGAATATCCTGGCGGGGAGTGGTTGCTATGCTCGTCAGTCGGTCGACCATCGCTGTCGTACCCAGATTCGTTAGAACTAACATAATTACTTAAGCGATGGGCTTGCACATCTGGGTTTTCTAATCCGTGATGAATGCTTTGAGTAGACGATGTAATTTCACTCTTTAAATCTCTTATAGAACCAAAAACTGAATTGTATTCGTAAACTGGTAAACTGTTCCTATTCCTTGGTATAAGCATAGGGTCATAATCTAAATGCGTCTTTTGAGATATCATCGACGACCTCCTGGTTGCGTCTTCGGAACGTCCCACTGGATATATACCACCATCTATTTCGTTAATACTTCTCATTGAACTCCTTGAAAAATCATGATCTTTTCGTGATGCGTTGTTATACATCATAGCGTCCTCGTAAATGGAAATACTGTCGTTACTTTGATATCGGTCCTCTGATCTTGAGTTCGTAAGTTACATTCGTTCCCTTCGAAACTTTGGTGATTTCCTATCTATTCTATTAGAAAAGCTTTGTCTTATTGGATTAGCCCTTTGTTGTGACGCCATACTATTTTCTTCGGGCAAAACTGATAATTTAGATCTTAGAAACGCGTATGGGAAATTCGGCTTTTTTGATGCCCCGTTATTCGTTTGTACTTCGCCCAAATTAGTTATGTTGTCACAACTAATGGCTTTGGTGGAGGAGGTCACTAATGTATCTTCTGATAAAACATTGTTATGTTTTATAGGTGAGTTTTTATTCTCATTACCAGCATTCTGCAAATCTATGTCATCTGATGGGTCATCGGCCTTGACATAGGTCGAAAGATGCGAAGTTGAACAACTGCGACACAGCGATGGGCCATTTGGCGGAATTCAACATTCCTATTGAACCCATCCTGTGAAAATATGATTTAAAAGGACTCTCTAAAGGACTATCTATCTCTGGAACCGCTTCGAATGGAGTCCTTATCATTATTCCTTTTTAAAGATGTAGAATCGGAACTACTACGTCCTATTCTCCAACTTTGCTTTTTCTTGTATTGTCCAGTGATAACTGATTAATATTTTAAATCCTCGTCGGGTTCTGGTTGTTGAATGGACTCCTTATTATCTAGCTTCTTTAACATTTCAAGTTTTTTACCCATTCGGCGACCCCACGTAGCAAAAACTGAAACATCACAAATACTCTTGTTAAATGTGGCATAAGCATACAATTGTGTTGAAAAGGTAAGAACATGTCGAAATACTGTTACCTTTCTTCATTTCTTTGACATCATCCTCCATGACCGCGTAGTCTTGCGGTGTGGGCGGAGCGGCGCGTGCAGCGTCGGCGGCGGCGGCGTCTCGGCGTGGAGACGGCGGCGTGGTCACTTCCCTACGCTTCGGCCCGTGGAAGAGGCGCATGATGACTGATCACGCAACCGTCGCGCCACACCGTACGCGCTTACTGCTCTGCAAACAATGGGGGTTTGCTCAAAAGATGGAAGAATTCTATAAATGTGGCACAAGGCATGGCAGCTGGCAGCATTGCCATATTGAATGGCACGTTTATTAAAATAGATTTAACATCAGCAACTCCAGGACACGCTGCGCCAACTAGATCCCCTTAAAGTTCAATCCCCACACTCCGCGGTATTGTCCCAGAGACACTCTAAAACAGTATACAGCCAGAATATTGGTGCTGAAATAATCTTGTATTAAATGGAATATGTAACGAGCATTATTTTGTCTGCTTAGTATTGTCATGGCACATATTGTCTAGATACCTAAAATAAGTATCAATAGTTAGATACTAGGGATTATTCTATAAAATAGGGAGCTTATCCTAAAATTCTAAAGTTTCACACATCTAATTTTGTATGTGATGTCTTATCTATGTCAAGACATATAAGACTACCGTGAGTTCAATGAGACCAATTTTGGTCCAATTTTATTTGGACGTCTTTATGACATATTTAGACGGATAGTGGTTTAGCCGGATACCGGATATTCGGCAAGCTACCAGGCCGGAGCACCGGTTATCCTGCTATCGGATACCGGTATCGGATTGGAATCCGGTATCCGGCCGGATAGTGAAAACTACGCCGGTACCGGATAGTTACCGGATATCCGTTATGCAATTATTTTCAGTAAAAAAGTAGACTTATTAAATTTTAATTATATTTATGTCATAGAAAATCATAGATAAAAGGTTTTTTGTTCCACATTGAAGCACATTCTTTCTTTTATTAACCGACTTCCAAAAAGGAGGAGGTTCTCAATTCGGCCGGTATTTATTTTTATTTTTATTTTTTACCATTTTCAAAGGCATCGTCACTGGTCTATATATATAACCTGTCTTTGAAGAACTCTAGATATCCCACGCAGTGGAAGACATCTAGTGTTACTCCAGTACCTATAGGAGGCGCTAAGAATGATGTCATTATGACCAATGAGACCAATAGCAGTTCCATCAGTCCTTGGTAAGTATTTAAATCCATCATAGATAACCGTATTCGACAGCAAATTCACGTTAGGTTGACTGATGAACAACATGGTTTTAGAGCCAATATGTCAACTACCACAAGTCACATTAACTTTGTCGACGACGTGACCATTGAGATGGACTCTGGAAAGCAAGTTGATGCCGCTTACTTTGATTTCCGCAAAGCCTTTGATTTGGTTGACAATGACAATTCGTATCGAAAATGGCCGCTATTGGGTTCACGCCCAAACTATAAATTTTTTTCTCTTCATATATAACAGAAGTCAATACGTGAGACTGGCCAGATTTGAATCCGACACCTATTACACGAGATCGGGCGTCAGCCAGGGCAGCACACTCGGTCCTACTCAATTTATTATTATGATAAATGATTTGCAAGCAGCCGTCAGCACTGTTTGCCGATGATCTAAAACTCTATCATGGAGTAAGAGATCATAATGATTGTAACAGGTTACAACAGGATATAGATGCAATAGTGGAGTGGAGTAAAATAAACCGCTTACATTTTAATACAACCAAATGTAAGGTCATTTCCTTTTCACGCCTACGTACACCGATTCATTATGATTATACACTTTCTGGTTCTAAGTTGATTCGCGTTGATCAAATACGAGATCTAGGATTAGATACGCGATTAAATTTCAGACAACATATATTAAGCGCATGTGAAAGTGCAAATAAAATGCTAGGCTTCGTAATGAGAGTTGCATCTACGTTTAGAGGGATCAACGCGGCACTTACATTTTATAAAGCATATGTTTGCAGCCGGCTTGAGTATAATGCCATAGTTTGGGACCCACATGAATCCAAGTACGCCGTACTCATTGAACGTATACAAAAGAAATTTGCTAGATTCGTTTATAAAAAGAAGTACCATTACTACCCATATTTGTATCCTTCTATATTTGTCACGGGAATGATCGGTTTGGTTGGATACGCTAGAGCTTAGGCGCAAATTGCTTCTCCTATTTCACTACTACTGCCTCCTGAATATTAAAGTAGATAATCCCACCACACTGAGGCGTGTTGGTTTAGCGGGAGTTCCGCGGCGGTTTCTGGTCGGGGGCGAGAGCGAGGGTGTCGATGGCCCGCGCCGACGGAGGAAACTACGCGACGAGCTGCCCGATATGAATTCCCGCTAATTTTGTTACCTTTTAGCACCTGTGTGCTGTCCACAGATCATCACTACCTACACTCACACAGCTAATCTGTCCACAGATCACTACTATACGACCTGACTGATAGTGGTCTGATACTAGCAGGAAACCAAAGAGCATACATCCCTGCTTACATGTGTATAATACGCATTGATTTGTTATGGATGAACAAATGCGAAAATCTCATGAAAAATTAAAGGGGTGCACAATGCATAGATTTTTATGTGAAAAATGTTATAGCATCTGGATTCTATCTGGACTGCGCTGATGGACGCATGCATTCTCGCAATATTGTACTATTTCTTCTTCTTTTTTTACGAAATGAATGAAATGATGATATTTAATGGAATGGCTCCACCTGCGTTTAGCCGGTATTAAACCAGTGTCAAGTAATTATATAATAGCAAGGGAAAATTCAATAAATAATTAAATACACACTATAAATAAAAATGGATGATGACAGTGATAAAGACGGCGCCGGCGCGGCGGCGGATGTTTTTTTTTTTTTTTTTTTAACGAAATGAGCGAAATGATGATATTTAAACGAATAAGATGAGGAATGGCATCACCTGCGACTAGCGCGAGTATTTCGCCTATGTCAAGTAATTAATAGCAAGGACAAATTCAATAAATACACATTTTAAATAAAAATGGATAATGACAGTGATAAAGATGGCGGATGACCCCATACATAAAGTTATTATGCCTCAAATAAAAACGCCTAATTTAAAAATCCGCCGGATGATTATTAAGGACTATTTGGCAAGTTCGAAATTCGTAAAAAAAAACAAATACATCAATGTCATACTTAGCTGTCAGACTGTTGTTATTCACATCCATAGAGTATGGAGGGTAGAGGTAAAGAGAATCATCTCATATGGAGAAAAGTTGAAAAAGTGTCCAGCTGTATTCCATAATTATTAGTTCAAAAACCTTCCACAATCGCGCTAGTGTAGACAAAGGGTATGGTATGAATATAGCAATTGTAGATGAACTACAGTATGCCGAGTAAAAAAAATAATCATTGTGGATTAAAGTAGTTCATTATTGAAAATTTCATCAACTTACGTGAATTTAATGATCTTCATTTGGTTTGTAAAGTCTCACCGAACCAACCAAGTGTTTCCAAACTCCTTTGTTGACAAAATCATCGGCTAAACTCGATGGAACCCATAGACTTTAAAAAGTGTAGTGAAGTGAACAACTTACGTTGTTAAAAAATAATGTAGTAAATAATTATTGCAAGAAAAACTGAATGGTGTCGTGGGACACCAGGTAGGAACGAAGTTCCTTCGGCTAATGTAGAATGAATGAAAAGAAAGAGAAAGGTATTATACACTTTTTGTTAATGAGAGGTTTATATTCGTGTATAGACTTGTGAAAGCAAAATAACATGAAATTTAAAAAAACAAAAAAGGTCCCTATCGACCCGGAGTTCTATGTATTTTAATAGTTCAACGACTGTCCCACAGATGGCAGTATACTCAATGTATTTAATATGTGTGTATTATTATTAGTATATAAAAAAAAACAAAAAAGGTCCATAACGACCCGGAGTTCTATGTATTTTAATAGTTCAACGACTGTCCCACAGATGGCAGTATACTCAATGTATTTAATATGTGTGTATTATTATTAGTATATAAAATAAAAACTATAGCAAAACCTAAAAAAAAAACAACAAAATATAAAAGTAATAAAATAAAAAAAGTAATAAAATAAAAAAACATCGTAATTCAAATTATCAACTAAAGTCGTCTCATTTAACGGTTTGATTCCAGGCACTTTTTCTTACGGTTTTACTATCACATTTTTTTCAGTTCGGTCGCGTAGCAAAATCCCTATCCCCTCCAAGCCTGCCGTAAGGAACTTCGTTCCATAACGTGCACCTAGAGTGATTTTATTTCGTAAACTGTTAAATAGTACGCTTATTGACCTACTCTAATAAAATTGGGTGCTTCGTTTAAAATTTACCCTGATATTAATGTGGCGCCACCCATAATTAATGCATTACGACGGAGACTATTTCAATACACATTATCCTTACCTCTACCCTCCATAACATAGAGTTTCTATCTCGAAGGACTGTGTCATTTACGATCAGCTGTTATTTGTTTGTTTTCGAAATTTGAAATTGCACTGCGAAACCTGCGAAACTAACGTTATTCAATTGTTCATTTTACGTAGCGGGAAATAGTAAAGTCAAAGTAAAGTGACAGAATTATATTCTGCTAATCTCCTTTAGAATCGTCGACTGAAAAATATTTTCTTCAACGCTTATTGATTCCTTAGCTTTCTAAACGAGTTGGGATAACGATGGCTGATGAAGGTGGTCACGCGCCGCCAGAGGCCGAGGCCGTAGCGGCTGAAGCCGCGCCCCCGGATGATCATGCAGCTGATGTGGCGGAAACCACTCCGAAGATCGAGCCGGTTTCGAAAGGGATGTTGAGGAGGTCTTCGCAACCAAAATTATCATTTGTCGGTGATCAAGAACGCGTCGACGTAGATAGGACGGCCCTGGAAGCTATACTGGATGTCAGCTCCCGTTTGACGGACATTCAGAAGAAAAGCAGAGTGTCTATGAGTACATTGGCATTAGCACATGAGTCTTACAAAGACAAACAAGTAAATAAAACTTGAACAATTATGATTTCGTTTCATTTGTAGGTGACCAATAAAGTAAGGAATTATTTGTTTTTAGGCCAAAGCGAAAGAGGCTCGTAACAACCGTGTTGGAGGTCTTAAAACACAGCATAGGTTCTTACTAGAAAATGCAGCAGCTGCCTTAAATAGACCCATGGATTATGTTTTGGTAAGAATCTTGCGTAAGCAAATACTTGTGCTTGAGACACCCTTAATAAAGTAAATTGCATTGTTCACAGGATGGGGTGTATGATGCAGACGTTCATATAGATTTGTTAGACAGTGCAGTAGCTGAAGGGGGCAGGAATTGCTTTGTATTATGTGATGCAATGCTTCCACCTGTGAAAATGGGTAATGTCTCAAATTCCTTTGCCTGATACATTTAGGTAGGTACTGCCCTCTATGGAGATGCTAATATGATTTCTTAATTCAGAATCTGGGAGGTTTATCCACAATCAGAAAGGTAGAATGGATAGGACATACATATCTGATGGTTCAACCATTGGCACGGAGGGCAATTGTGCAGCTATGTACAGGATCAAGAACAAAGCTATTGATACTAAGAATGTGGCTGATGTGAGTAACAAGTGGGCTTTAATGTCTACTCATAACATAAACCTCAGAAGCTATATATATTTATATATAGCTATATATATTTCCAATAGAATTCTTGAATACTTATGTATTTAAATAAGCTAGTATAGTTATGTACCCAGGTGGTTTGTAGAAGTTTCATATATTAAATTAGTTTTTTTTTTCTAAAAGAATATGGGTGTACCATGCCCCTCTTAACTTGCTTGAGAGGATATGTCTTGATGCCTTTATTACATTGGTGTTCCTATATTACCTACTGTGTAAAGCAAACTGTAGCATTTGCACCAAGACTAGACATGTGTCATGGAATATCTTGATGTTGTTTCTTTTTCTCGTATGAAATTAGAGAGCGAGCGAGTGAATCTGTGACAAAAGGTCTTGTCGCGACATGCGTGCTAACCCCACTGCTGCTTATCATCAAATTAAATAATGAAATGAAATGAAATGCCATCTCCGTTATAATATCTCCATAGTGTAGGCGCGTATAGGCGCGCCTTTTGCCATAAGCGCAATCCCGTACGAGCGTTTAGGCGCTAATAAGTGCGAGCTGCGATGTTTCAATTGTTTCTTCGTTGGAATCCATACTGTAACTGACACTCGCCACCACCATCGGTTTGAGCGTACAAGCCGGAATAAGCTCGTGTTACGCGCCATAAACAAAAAACGCTAGTCTGAAAGCGCTCTTAGTGGCCTCGTGGGCAAGAACGCCCGCCTTGAAGTAAAGGGTGCAAGGTGCAAGTTCGAATCCTGGGCCCGCAACTCTGAGATAATTTTCATGTCCGAATGTCATTTTCAACAATGTTTACCACTTGCTGTACGGTGGATTAAACATCGTGAGGAAATCTGCACTGGGCCAACGTGGGGGACTATGTCCCAAATCTCCCTCGTATTGAGGATGAATGTGTACGGTTTAATGGCAATAGGCTCGCTTGGGACCAAATACATCTGCTTTATGTTGGCGCACTGTAGTGCACCTCTGCCTCTCCCTTCGGGGAATACAGGCGTGATGATGTACTTTTTAGGGTTCCGTACCCAAAGGGTAAAACGGGAACCCTATTACTGAGACTTCGCTGTCCGTCCGTCCGTTCGTCTGTCACCAGGCTGTATCTCATGAACCGTGATAGCTAGAGAGTTGAAATTTTCACAGATTATGTATTTCTGTTGCCGCTATATCAACAAATACTAAAATACAGAATAAAATAAATATTTAATTGGGCTCCCATACAACAAACGTGTTTTTTTGCCGTTTTTATAGATAATGGTACGGAACCCTTTGTGCGCGAGTTTTTTTTTTGCAAGGCGTACGTTCGACCACTCAGCTACCATGTTGTGCGCGAGTCCGACTCGTTTTTAATTTCAGGAATACTTTATGGTATTGTTTGACATTAATCAAGAAACTGAGAATGTTGTGTCGGGTATTTACAAGATTTTTTGGCGGGTGTATGTGCCTGCAATCAATATGTGCAAGGCGTGGGGAGACCTCAATCCACCGAATCCTAAGAGCCAGGACATTATAAAAACTTACATATCAAAGATTATGTTGTTCATTGATTATCTTGCAAGTAAGTGAAGTATTTATATTTATTATTACTAGTGATTATTTTTACTATGTTAAACGAGCCATTGTTATGTTAGCCAAACAGACACCGATCTCGCCGGCGAGGTCTTTCTTGGCACCTAGGAGCGCAAGTCACTACCTCTCCCCTCACGGTAACTGCACAAGCCGAGGTCGTGCCCTCTGTGGCGCCCTTGAGCTAGTTGCCACCCTTTTCCACCCTTAAGGCCTTGGTTGGAGTGCACTCTGCTGCGCTCGCCACTCCTCCGCTAAATCTGTAAAGGCTACCTCACGGCCAACAGCGTAGTCCATTAAAAAAAAAGTTGTGTTAGCTTTCTTTATTATAAAGCGCTTATTTGAAAATGTACTAAAGCTAGCATATTTAAAGATGTGTGGTAAGATGGTGAATTTCTGTAGCAAAAGCCACTCGGCTAAGCGTTAAAATTCGCTCGCGTGGTCGTTGGAACAAGAGCTTTTCTTATGAGAATGTAAATTATCTTTTATGTCACTTATCTTTATTGATTTAATTAGTGTGTGCAAGTTACTTAGTTACAATTGAAAACCTATCAGGATTGCGTGTAAATGTCATATTTTTTGCTATTTCTTATAGAAACCAAGGTCGATTTAGATTGCTGCACGAAGTTCAAGATAAATCTATCACTATATGACGATGAGCTGGCTGATCAGGATAAAATGAAGGCAGCCATTACCAAGACACATGTCTTGGAGGAGATTTGTACTTTTGTGAAGCAATGGATAAGGCAGATAACAATGGTGGGTTTAATCAGTAGTTGGACGCGGTATTATTATTATTACAAGCTTTATATTAACTTGCAATGTATGTCCGGGTGGAATCTTGCAACTGCATTTAAAATCAGTTATCTTTAACCGATTGAGCTGAAATTTGGTGCACACGCTTATTTTGGATGAAAATGCATGCTTAGCTATGTGAGGTCATTCTAATTCCATTATGGCGGATCATCCAAGGTGGCAGAATAGTTATCTTTTTTGCACTACCACAGTATGGGTATCAAATGAAAGGGCATGCCGAGGAGAACACGAAAACTAAGGGCAATTAAATAAAAGCTTGTTTTTTAAAGGTTTTTTTACCATTATTTTTTTATAAATACAAATGATTTACGCTTTCCTCTACAAAACATCTATAATGGCTTTTTAGTGCAAAAGTGTTATTTGCACTGACCTGGGTGTAACTAGTATCGCCCCCACTCTATTGTATGGTACCCATACAGGCTTGGTTTACTTAGATACATTAGACATACGATGAGTACTGTACGTAGGTACGTAGGTGTTGTCTGGCGGTATTTATTTATTTGGATAAACTAAGGATTAAATTCAATTTGCGTGCACTACTTTTAGTTAGTCTAATCAATTTCCGTATAATGCGTGGCTTGTGCGATCGCGAGCTTATTTGTCACCTCTGTATGATGATATGCTCCATCTTATGTTGAGTAAACAGTGAGTAGTAAGAAGATAATGTGGGATGCGTCTTTGTGGATTGAATGAGGTTCGTATACCGGCAACACGCTCCAAAGGCTTTTGATTACATTACACAATAGGTGATGACAGTATTGGTGTAAATGGATTTGTAAAAAAAAATCACGCCTTGTTTGCATGCCTTGTTACATAAATATTAGTAAATTACTAATGTTTATTAATATAGGTGTTAGTACAGAGCCAGCAGTTAAGACGGGAGCCGTCTAATATAGGTCCGCTCGCGGAGTTGGACCACTGGCGCCGTCAGCTCACCACGTTCACATCCATCATTGAGCACATCAAGCGTGAACCCACCGCGATGTACATACACACATTGATAAGAGCCAAATCAAAACTACTTAAGGTGAGTATTATATTGCCAGGGTGAAATTCTGTTTGGGTATACGGCCTTCTGCCGGGACTCCCACATAACCCTGCTACTTTCCTTGAGGTAGGGTATCCATAAAGGAGTTTCCGACGTAAAAAAAGGGTTGAATGGTGTAACCTCGCTTCCTGGCCAGCTCGAATTTAGCGTTGTCGCTATGCCAGGTCATTGCGGCCGACTTAGTTCTATACAGAATGATATGGCTACGTCATTACTGAGCATGTTGGTCCCGGAACTGATTGACTCTAAAAACTACCCCTAATTACCGGTAGTAGCGTTTAGTTTTCAGAGACGTCCGGATCCAGGACCTACTGCAATAGAGACATAATAACGATTTTCTCAATTTTTTTAAAAACAAAATTACTTTCAGAAATGGAGACAACTAGACAATCAAGTGACAGATTATTATAACGAAGCGTTTGATAATGTTAAATATTTGTACGCTTTGGAAAAGTATTGCGAACCGTTGTACAGGTTATTGATTTTCGATTTTAATGGATAGTAGGTACAGCGATCTAGTCCTATCGCAATTGGTCTTGTTAGCAAGATTTTACTTTAGTTTTTCTTATAAGAAGTTGTTTTTTTTTTGGCCGAAGGTGGTTGAAGCTGCCGTCATAGTGGACAGTATTGAATACTGATTCATGTGCTACTGGTTTTACACCCACGTGTGTGAAACGCCACATATCTTTTACAGGTGCGATCCACACACAATGCAGCAGTTCATCCCAGGGTTGTTATACACTGTTCGCATGATATTCGCTACATCTCGATATTACAACACCACCAAACAAATATCCACGTTGTTGGTCAAAGTGACCAATCAGATTCTTAACATGTGCATGGACTATTTGACTAATAGCGGCAGGAAGACCATCTGGAATCAGGACAAGTTTAATTTTATACGTAAAGCAAGAGTAAGTATGATTGAAGAGGTCTAATATGGAGTTCAACACGTGGTTTGCCTTCGCTGTTCACTAGCTTGTAGATACTTCTACAGCACCCCTAGCGTTTGTGCAAGGAACTAATAAGTAAAATCAGCTGTCGAGACTTGTAGAGTATATATGAAATTTCCAACGGAAACTCTATGCTCGATTGGCCCATAAGTAGTTAGTAACGATTTCAATATTTTTTACGCGCTCGGTAGTGGATTCTGGAGTATGCTGATGCTGCTTCTAAAATGTGCAGTATTTTACCGTTGGAACTTATTTGGCAGTACTAGTCTTGACGACTTACATTGAAAGTGGCATTATTTTACAGCTGTGTCTAAACCTCTACAATTTCTATCGCGAGTGTTACACAGAGACACAGAAGGAAATGATGGAAGCGGCCGACGAGCGACCATTCGATTGCTCGGAAATGTACATATTTGGCAAATTTGAAACATTTCGCAAGAGATTGACTAAGGTCGGTGTTTAATTTTCTTTTTGCTATGCCTATATTTCTGCCACTGTAATCGAGAAGGCAGTTATCGGCAGTATGCCAGATGTATCGAATATCTTCAATAACACGTCAGATTTATAATCTCCTTGCTTAGGAGAACCTACAATGTACCCTTTTTACCAGTGTCGTTTTAATATGGCTTTGACATTTGGCACTGGTTTACTGGATGGTAGTACAGGTGCCGGGCTTAGGTGTTCTTTCATATCTAACTGGCTGACGCTTAACTATTTTTTAGATAATAGACTTGTTCCAAACATATATCACATACTACGTGTTGAATAAAACCACATTGGAAGGTATTGAAGAGTTCGCCATCAACTTTAATAAACTATTTAAAACAATCTCATCAAAAACATACGACGCATTGGATCATAGGTGAGTTTTGAATGTCTTTAATGTATTGCTTATCCATAATCAAACTGAACTATAAATAAGTAAAGTAAGAGAAACACAAAAATGAAAATCCTTATTGGAAAAAAGCAACCATGGAGTTTCTTGCCAATTCTTCTCCATAGGAAATGCATTCTGAATGGGTGGTAGAGATACTATTATTATTATTTATTGACGATTCATAAGTGCCTGTATTGGTTTATATTAATAAAAAAATTTGATTCTGAAAAGTCTCATAAACTTAGTTTTATAAGATGTGAACCTTATAGATGGATAAAAATCGATTTTGTTTACAGGCGGCCAGATTTCGACAAAGATTACAAAGTATATAAAGACCATGTCGCCAACCAAGAGTTGCTTTTGGAGAATTATATGATCAATGTAATATTTTTGTATGAAACAAATAGTGTATCTTATTTATGATTCCGCAGTTATATGGTAGAATATTTTTTTTAGAGTGTAAACAAATGCCCGACAACGGAGATAGCTTTACATTTACTCAGTAGGTTTGAAAAGTTGAAGCTGGACTGTTTGTATTTAGAAGACCAGTATTACGATTTGATTAGAACTTACACGTCAGAGATTGGAGCTTTACGCGACAGGTAACAGTTTGCTAATTATTATAATGCATTTTTTTGTTCTACCCCATTATATCCCATATATATCCGCACATATCTCGCCTTTTCTATACTCCACTCCCTCACTCTACCTGTTTATTCCGCACAAAGGTGTCCATATCATGTCTACACTGGTGTCGTCCCGGTGACCCTTGTCAGCAACGCTATTATTTTCCAATTACCTAACTTTTACGTAAAGTTGATATTTATAGATACAATGAAGTGAGAGAGCATCCACAATTGCCTCGGAACATGCCTCCGGTTGCTGGTAGAGTTATGTGGATTAGGTTCTACAATAATAATATCAAAGTGCCGATGAGCATATTCAAGGAACATCATGAAGTCATAACCCATAGCGTACGTATTTTATCCCTTAGGTAAAACAAGTTGTTGATAGGATACCATTATCTGTGAAGCTTCCACTCGCGTCATGACAAGGCTTATGCCACTTACCACTTGCTGAACGGTGAACTTGCACGTCTATAAAAAGGCGTGTGAATTTCACCAACCCGCGCTGGGCTAGCGTGTTGGGGCCCGATTTTCGTGCGATCGACATTCATATCGATTCGAGATATGTCGAAACAAATGAAAAAAATACGTACGATTTGACGTTTCGTTTCGAGATATCTCGAATAGAGATAAATGTCGATCGCACGAAAATCGGGCCCCTGGTCTATGACCCAAATCTCCCTCGTATTGAGGGGGAATGTGCCCGGTATAATGGCATTAGGCTCGCCCCCTATTACATTGGGACCCAAATACATCGGCGAAGTATGGGCGCACTCTAGTGCACCTCTGCCTATCCCTTCGTGGAATACAGGCGTAAACCATTATCTACTAAAGGCAGGTGTTAGTTATCTTTTGAATATAAATATATGTTAATGTGGTTTCTTTCTTTTGTATGTATTTATTATGAAAATTGCACTGATTAAATGCGACATAACCCGTGACGCGGTCTTTCTCGGCAATCGTGCTAAACCTGCTGCTCTAGAAGGCTGACTTAGCTAATTTAGCTCACTCTTCATGCAACGATGGAAGTGTTGTAGATACTTTGCTCTCGTGAATTGTAAAGATGGCTTATTGTAGACGGCAGTAATTCTGAACTCATGTTATAGCAGAAGCACTTAGCTTAGATGGAAGTGCTAATAGGTGCTAATATTAGTAATGTGATAACTTCACGTTGCCAGTAATCTTTAAAAAAATAATTTCAGAATACTCAACGATGCATAAAGTTATACAATGTTATGAGCATTGTATTCACAGAATACGAACTGATCTACCATCATGCTTGGACAGAGAACATTGGACAGGTAATTTAATAACCTTTATTGTGTGTCTTATTCTTCACTTCATGGACAACAAATAAAATTTATTTTCAAGGTTCGGCTAGGCCTGATCGCTCCACTTCTGATAAGGCATCCGCTAACGAATATGTACATCGTAAACTTTAGTATATTTATCCCGGAGTGCATAAGAGAGGTGGAATACATGTGGCAGTTGGGACTCCGTAAGTATATCCGTATTTTCCAATTGTATTAGTATAGACATCGTCAGAAGTCTTGTGTTTACGGGGTAACTGCCAGTGCTGGATTAAGGTAACTTGATGCCCTTAGCAATCTTCCCCTGTGGGCCCCCCTATCCTGAAGTGAACTACAAAGAATTAATTAAAAACGTGAATACGTATCGTAGGTAGAATATGAATGTGATGTTCCTTCTGCCCTGAGAGGTCGGCATTATTTCACATGTTGTCCTAAGATTTTGAAATTGCTTTAACTTTTGTGTGCCCGTTTTTGGGGTTCCGTACCTAAAAAGGAAATTAAAAAAATAAACCGGATAGTAAAATTAAAATAATACAGATTTTACTGACTGTGAGACTCGAAAATACTGACTTTACTGACCCAACTTAAAAGGGATACCCCAAAATTTACAGAACTTTAAATCCATTTCCAAATCCCTAACAGATATTTTATAGAAAAAAGTGTTCTATATAATTGTCACTATTAAGCCCCGCACACACAAGGGCGTCAAGACACGTATTTTTTTTTTGCCAATACTAAAACAAATTCTGTGTCCCTATATATCACCATAAGGCGTCGCGACGCTCATTATAAGGCGTCGCGACGCTCACGATAAGGGGTCGCGACGCTCACTATAAAGCGTCGGGACGAAAAAATCTGAAAACTAAATTTATTGTTAGAAAATGATTTTTAGCGATTACAAACTTATTTTGTAGTTACTTTGTATGGAGATTCCAGTATACCAAAGTTAAGTTTGTCTCTTTATCCAGTTTTTCTTTTCGTTAGAGTAATGCTCGGTGCTTTCACAGTTTAGGTACGGAAGCCTAGGTGCGCGAGTCCAGCTTGCACTTGGCCGGTTTTTTTTTCCCGATCGTCTCTCGTGGGCACGAGAGACGATCGGGAAAAAAAAACCGGCCTAGACGGGATGCCATAAGCAATTATTATTATGCTTATTTAGCTTATGGGCTAATCCAGGACTGGTAACTGCCCTCGTAATAAGTTCAATATCACTCAGGCCGTTAAATTTTTGACGTGAGTCCACACCCTAGTACCTGAATTTATTAATAGGGAATATGACAAACTTGCATCGCCCAGTAATCATCATTATCATTTTAGGTGTGCCGGAGTCTGCGCAGATAGTGGCTTTCTGTAAAGATAAAGTCCTGGGAAATTTTGAAAGGATAAAATATTTGGTTGACAGAAATAACCAAATCAGGAAGTAAGTGCTAGCATGGTCTAATTTATGATACTCTATTAATCTATGGTGCTGGTCATATAATGTAAGTAGCTTTTATTTATGTCTGTGCGTACGCTAGTTGCTTTTACAGCACCCTCTATTGTCCACCCGAGAAACGAAGATTTGTCATAAAAATATATTACTGGCCACAATAGCCTACTAAAGCAAAGGTGATTTTATTCCGTTGAATATTGAATCAATCATTGCATGTTATAGGAGCATGCCTAAGCTATATCTCCCGTTGCTCCGAGCGCAATTAATCAAACTGGAGAAGGCTTTTCAACCCGGCTTATCGACCATCACGTGGACTTCGTTAGAGATACCTTCTTATTGTGACAGTATCGAGAAAGTTTTGGATGAAGTTGACTTGTTTGTCAAAGAGGTAACATTGTTAAGAAACTCATATATTTCATAATAGGCAACTTAAATGCAGTTCTCTATAATATAGAGATACGATATCGCTTTACTTGGACATGAAGTTACCTCTCTATCCGGTAGCATGACAAAATGTATGACTTATTGGGTAATACAGGCTCTCGCCTGATATAAAATGGACGAGTTCCTTTTCCCTGTATGCCTCTATAAAATACGGAGCAAATAGTGTAGTACAATATGTAAGCGACACTTTTGCCTACAGGTGGTAGACATGAAGGAAGCTCGAATAGATGCCATACTGAAATCAATTACAAAAACGGTGCTGGTACATTTGCCAGATAAGGCTGTGGATCCTGCGAGCTTTTATGAAGAAAATCTTGTCAGACGAGACGAGCTTGGTAAGCACTCACATTGTCCGCTTCTGAAATAGGAAACGACATGATACCTACCTCTTAATGTAAATAAATCCATAACATTAACTTAAGACTTACTCATTCATTGCGCAGAAATTCTGATTCTATAAGGTTGAATTACCATGCTTCTTTGTTAATAAACCTTCCTGACAGCGACAGTTGAAATCTGAATATCGTGAATGGATTACCGTTCAGTGGCTCTGATTGTTACTCTGTAGTCATGACTTTTATGCTTTACACAGCATTGGAGATCCAGCAGAAGTCTTGGAATGCAGAGATCGCCGTCATTGAGCTCATACATAAGTTTCTGGACAGTGTGCCGTCTAATCAAATTCAAGATTTGA
Organism: Ptilodon capucinus; assembly: GCA_914767695.1. Taxonomy (NCBI): domain Eukaryota; kingdom Metazoa; phylum Arthropoda; class Insecta; order Lepidoptera; family Notodontidae; genus Ptilodon; species Ptilodon capucinus. Next base: position 5,325,127 of record OU611808.1, read on the forward strand.
AAGACCACTGGTATGTAGAAATTTTATGTTACCAGATTTTTTTTAGAACATTAACATAGACCTAACGAATATTTTTGCTTCAAGGTTGGACTTGGAGAAGGCTTTAAAGCAAGTGACTTCTGCCACAAGAGTGTTTCCCGAAGATGCAGGTAAGCATATTGTACGATTGGTGAAGATAGTTCACTTCACAAAGACACGTGCCCATCTTTCTTTACAAACGTTACCGCTTACTCGACGGTTGCTCGGGACGGCTCGCCTCTTCGTGGATTGTATTATCTATGCTTAGGGAGTAGTGGTTATTAAGCCTTTTATTATTTAACAGCGTTCTTGGAGATTGAAAATCCGGAACGATTCGAAGTGGTTCCTACAATTAATGAGTGCAATGAGTTGTTCGCTTATTTTGCTACCAAATGCTTAGAGTCGTTGATCAAATGTACCAGACAGAGTCTTGACTCGTTGCGGCGGCGGGCGTCAGTATCTAGGTAAGGATTTTACACTATTTTTCAAATACAAGTGCAATCGTCTATAGAAATACATGTATGAGTGTTACTTTTAGTTTTCTCACAATGACTATCGATCCGGAAGAACAAAGGAAATTGAAACCGCTAATGCTGACGTATATGTACTTGCAAATACCAAGAATTTTAATAAAACCCTCTTTAGAAGAGATACAGACTTCATTCTCACAGGTATGACATAAATTCTCAAGATTGATTTTTTGCTGAGTATGTAAAAGCAAAAACATGTAAAATTCGCGTTTGATTCTTCGCCCGAGTAGACACTCGGGCGAAGAGAAGTAATAATGAACTGTAACTTATTAGTATTACAACAAGAAATAGCCTGAACATAGTTTCCAAAACCATATGGCGGCTATTTGAGCCACATATCATGCTATTTTGTTCTTTAAAACAATTGCTATACAATTACTTATTACGTGTCAGAGTCCGCGCTCTTAAATAGCTCTGTATAATGTTTTCCGTCAGGTTGTACTTAATTGCATAATGGATGTACATCGCAACGTGTTCATGTGGGGACAACAGGAACAGATAAAGAAGGAACGAGAGATCAGAGGCCCCTCGTCATTGACCACAACGCGAAGTGTTACCGGTATGAGGAGGCTTATTTAAATAAATATACAGAGTGTATCTGAAGTCCGAAATAATACTTTGGGTACATATACGGTAGCTCATATGTGGATGCTTAGTAAACACAGTTTATACCTAACTGTCATCGTTTTTGAGTTACGAAGCTTTAAATATTTGTCACGGCTTCGTGTTCTGCCCTTTGGGTACATTCATAACCCTATTCAGCAGTGTTAACTATACCTATTTATTTATTTAATATAATTAGAACGGTACGTAAGAAAGTACCAATTACACTAATTATAATAACTATGTACACACACGAATAATAATTATGCATCATAAATTTGAAAAATTATAGAAAAACACACATACGTCATTTCTCACAATACCTCACACATGCTGATAAAAAATTCTTGCAGCCATCCGCAAACACATCAACATTCGGATCAGAATCCAGGAGACCGTTGAGTGCTGATAGTGTGCGAGGTGTAGGTGACATAGCGCGGGCCACTGTGCGCGATTTTGGCACAGCGAAAAGTTTGTGCTTGCGACCGCGAATGAATGGCGACTACCAATATCCATAAAACAGAACGTGCAAATATTAAATAGGACTCGAGATATGAGAAGTTATAGAAATTGACGACGAAATAAAAGTTCAAAACATGGTCAAATTTCGATAAAAAAATTGTACCATTCAGTTGTATACCCGATACTGATGCGAATGTCAAAGTATTATTTCGAACTTCTGAAACACCCTGTATAACGAAATAAATAAATAAACGTCTCCTACCAAATGTATGAAGCCTGAACTAAGCAAAGCTTGTATATTATGGGTGCCATACAATGGACGTGGGGCGATCCCGGTTACACTCAGACTAGGACAAATTCTGAAAAGGCCATCTCCGATTTGCCGTAGACGGGAATGTTACCCGCTATATCCCGGTGCAGTGAGACAACTGGCCTCCGTTCGGTTCTCAACGATGACAACTTTCGCACTTAAGAGTTGGTTAGCTAAATAGCAAAGAAGGAACGCTCATATCTATTAATGGCTTCTACCCAAGACTTTGTCCGCGCAGACTTCGATTATTCAATATCGTTATAATTTAGAGCCTATATGTCATTCTGTAGTTGAAGCATGCGCGCCAAAACTAGACGTATGGAAGCATGCGCGCCAAAACTAGACGTATGGAAGCATGCGCGCCAAAACTAGACGTATGGAAGCATGCGCGCCAAAACTAGACGTATGTCACGGAATATCTTGATGTTCCCATTCTCTTGTATGAAATTAGACAGAGAGCGAGCGAGTAAATCCATGACAAAATTCTTGTCTTGACATGCGTGCTAACCCCATTGATGTATTAACAATATTACTGTAAAGTTTCATCAAAATCTTTTCAGTAATTTTTGCGTGAGAGAGTAAAAAACATCATGCATCCTTCCTCACAAACTTTTACATGTATAATATTAGTAGGATTACCATCCATTTGCTTAGAAGTAAATTGTTTTGTACTTAAAACAGTCACTTGTAAATTTTCATATAATCAGGGTCCCGTTCGGGCTCAAACATTGGTGGCATAAGGAACTATTTTAGAATGGTATCGGAACACAAAGATATCGTCAGATCAGTGATGGCGTTGCAAGGAATGATGTTTATGTACAAACCTGACATTGAAAAACTTTTGAAGGTAATTATAACAACTATACTCTTATAGCTGCAAAAGCAAAATTCAATCTTAACGCCGTACGCGTACAGGCGCGTTAATGTTATTTGCCAATAACAAAACGAACTTTATTGACTCATAGAAGAAGCACATTTTTCAACGAAATCGTGTGGTCGCGTAGATTTTGCCAAAGAAATTCAATCTTTATGTATTTCAGCAGAGTACATTTTAAGAAAAAGTGAAGTGGATTCGTTTTTATTGGGTCCAGCCGAGAAAGCAAAAACTATGATGTATTAATCTAAACAATCTTTTTATAGACGTACGGTAGATTTGCCCACTTATGGGCTGAGAACAGAGTGCAGCAAGTCCAAGAGTTCGTCGACTCCAACCCCTTGAATGTAATAATAAAGGACATGCTCGTTAAGTACGAGGGGCAGACCGAGGAAGTGTTTAATTTGCCTGAAAGACATATCATTGGATCTATACAAATAAATATGGGTAAGTAGAGAAGAAACGGGTTATCCACCAATGTTATTTCTTTTCGCAATAACGGACGCTGTCATTCAATCCGTTGTGAAACGCATCGTGACCAAATCAAACGTTCATAGCCTCTAATCAACACACATATAGGAACTACGAGGGATTTTTTATTATTAAGCCTTTATTGCTGGATAACTAAACACAAAATATAAAATCTAGTAGTTACAAAAAAAAACTTAAATCTAACACATCGGTTTTTCCGGTTTAGTGATCAGCGTGTCCTGTGACCCATAGGCCTCTTCCAGCTGTTTCCACTCATTTCTATCTCTAGCTTTTCTAGACCAGGTAACGCCTCCAATTTTTCTTATGTCGTCCATCCATCTTTTTGCCTGTCTTCCTCTATTCCTTTTGCTATCTCGTGGTTGCCACTCTGTTATAATTTTTGTCCATTTTAATTTACTATCTCTCGTCATGTGTCCTGTCCATCTCCATTTCAACTGTCTTACTTTCTTTATTATATCTTCTACTTTGGTTCTGGATCGTATTTCTACTGCTCTTAACCGATCTTTTTTAGTGACACCAGTCATACTGCGCTCCATTCCCCGCTGACATGATCTCAGTTTTAAAAGATGTTTTTGATTTAGGGCCCACGTTTGGCTCCCATATGTCAGGCTAGGTAAGACGCACGAGTTGAGGACTTTTCTCTTAGCTGCCATGGAGAAGTATTTGCTTTTAAGTACCTCCTTGAGTGACCAATATCTTTTCCATGCACTAGCAACTCTTCTTTCGATTTCCATGTCCGTTTGATCTTTAAATGATATTAACTGTCCCAGGTACGTGTAACTTTTCACGTATTCAATGCTTTCGCCATCTATTGTAATAGCTATTTCTTCCCTGTTTGTCATTACGTTCGTTTTAGATTTGTTCATGGTAAGACCTACTATTCTACTAGCTTCTGTTAACTGTTGCAGCATACTTTGCAGTGTACTGTGGGCTGTCCGTGATTAACACTAAGTCATCTGCGAACCTTAAATGGTTGAGTTCTTCCCCGTTGATATTTATGCCTACATTTACCCACTCTATGTTCCTAAATACACTTTCTAGGATCTCGGAAAAGAGTTTTGGGGACAACGGATCTCCTTGTCTTACGCCTTTCGCTATGGGGAATTCTTCGCCGGTTGTTTCTAATTTTATTTGTGCCGTACTGTTCTTGTAGATGTTCTTGATTATACGTATGTATTTCTTTGGAATTCCTTGTTGAGTTAAGGCCTTCCAGAGTGACTCGTGCTTGATGGAATCGAACGCCTTGCTGTAGTCCACAAATGCAATATACAGTGTTTTATTGTATTCTTTGGATTTTTCTATCAGTTGATTTAGTACATGTATATGATCGATGGTTAAGAATCCCGCTCGGAATCCAGCTCGTTCGATTGGCTGTTGGTCGTCCATTATCCTTGTCAGTCTATGTAGGATCAATTTTTAAAATACTTTATATATATTTGACAACAAACTAATTGGTCTATAGTTTTCGACGTTGCCCCGATCCCCTTTCTTGTGTAAAAGGATGATTGTACTCTTTATCCACTGCAACGGTATGGATTCAGTTCTTAATATGGTATTATATATTTCGGTGAGTTTTCTTAAATTTTTAGGTGCAGTGATTGAAGATTTTATCATCTCGTTCGTTATTTGATCTCGCCCCGGTGCCTTGTCGCTCCTTAGGCTGTAAACAGCTTTTTCTATTTCTGATTGTAGAAAAACTGGAATCTCCTCTATTTCGTCGTCTTCTAGGTTTATGGTTGGGGTCTGAACATTGGGATCCGCTGCAAAGAGTGATCTGTAAAAGTCTGTTGCGATTTGGATTATAGTTCTTCTTATAGTTTCCTGCTTACCTGCTTTATTCTTAATGTTTGGTATCCATTGTTTTGACTCTACCAGTTCTTTTAAGGCTTTTTTAACTCCTCCCGTCTTTTTTATGTGGTTGTTAAGTAGGTCTAATTTTCTTCTCACTCTGTCTTTCTTAATACTTTTACTTATTTTTTTACTTACTTCAGAAATAGCTCTTAAATTATGTTTATCTTTTATATTTTTTAGAAGCTGCCTTCTTTCTTCTATTAGGGTTTTGGTTTCATTATTCGTATAACATGCCTTAGGTTTTGCCAATTGAGCGTGTAGTGGTCCATAGATTTCGTGTATTCCTTTTTCATATCTTTCGTCTGTTTCATTTTTTGCTTCATTTGGGTGTCTACTAATAACCTTTATTGCATTATATTTATTTCTGGCTTTTTTCGGCTCTGTACAATTTATTATTGCTCTGACCTTTCTATGATTAGTGTTAAAATTCAGTTGTTTAATAACGCTTACATCATTGAAAGCTTTTCTAATATAAGATGCTATATAATCTATTTCATTTCTATATGTTCCATCTGGTGATAGCCATGTCCACTTTTTCTTTGTATTTTTATTGAAAAAACTATTCATAAATGCGAGATTGTTCTCAAAGGCCACACTGATCATTCTTTTACCATTGTTGCTTCTTCTGCCATAGCCAAATTTACCAATTACATCTTCTTCCCCGACTTGTTGGGAACCAATTCTGCCATTAAAATCCCTCATCAACACTACGTTCTTGTGCGATTGCTGTAGGACTGATGTTAGTTGTTCGTAGAAGAAGTCTTTGGCAGATTCCTCGTACTGTTCTGTGGGGGCGTAAATTTGGATAATCGACCATTTGTTTTTGTACGATGGCAGATTTAGATTAAGTACAGCTATTCTCTCTGATATGCCCTTAAATTCTTCTATGTTTATTTCTAAATGTTTTTAAATCATGAATCCCACTCCGTAGTTTCCTTTTGTTTCACCTTTGTAATATAGAATATACTCCTTGCGGTCTTCAATCCTTTCTCCTAATCTTCTTACTTCACTTAATCCTAAAACGTCCCACTTTATATTTGTGAGTGCTAGTTCTAGTTCGGTTAGACTCTCTTCTGTACGCAAGGTTAAGCAATTTAAAGTGGCAATATAAAGTTTACTTGTGTCCATTGTTTTGATGCTAATGTTATTTTTTCTTAACAATTTTGCTGGTGGGATTTTATTAATATCCTAATTTACTGCCAGTGCAAAACCAGTGCCTGCTTATATAAATAGAGTAGCGGCCCCAACCGGCTTCACACGGGTAGGCATTTTTTTTGACCAAGTCGTCTTAGACACATCGTAGGTACATTACTTACAAACGTATAAGTACAATTTGATTGTCAGGACATCTCGTTGAAACTAATTTTGTTTTTTAGAACACACAAAGTTAGCACTACACTTGGAATCAATAGAATGGAAGAGAATATTAGGCAAACTCCTAAGTGTGGCTTATAGGGAACGTGTGCAGAAACTAATGCAGTTCATCCACGACCGTATGAAGACTATGGGCAAAAAGATCAAGGACTTGGACGATGTCAGGGTTGCTATGATGTGCTTGGAGCTTATTCGAGAAGAATTTATTGGGTAATAATAACTTATTATAGTGCCTACGTTATTAATACGACTACGACTTAATACCCTTGCTTCGCTATTTATAACCCACCGTATGTCATTAGGGCCTGATTGCAATGACGTAACCAATATTGAGTTACAATTTAATTTTCTTAGTTGTTCAGATCATTTTGAGCAGAAATATTTTTAACCATTATTATTGTCACTGACTGTTTATCCTTATTTTAGAATGGATATGGAGCTAGATCTAATTGAAGAAAGCTACGCGACGTTTACGCAATTCAATATAGATATTCCCAAAGAGGACGCCGACATGGTGTACGGCTTACGTTACGCTTTCCAGAATATGTTATTAACAGTTAGTACAGTGTTGTTTACTTACCTTATATTGTGTTTGTTTTGTTGTCTACTGCATGCAAAATGGGTCGTGTGTGTTTTATCGCGCCTATTTGCCCATTAATTTTACCTTCCATTTCATTATTTTGATTATGTTCTCATATATAAGTACCTACGTCAGGTTCATTTATTATCATCTTTAAGTTGTGCTACTATTATTGGGATAGAAGATAACTATATATTATTGTTCCATTTCTAATACAAATTAGATACATAGGGTAACCATACCCACTGTTGGCATCCCCCCACTTATTGGCACCCATGACTATAAGTTAAAATAACAAGAAAACCATGACCTTAATCCCTGATTTTGTGTCAAAAATGGAAAGATTGTACATTTTTTAATCCAAAACCCTTTACTTTGACCTCAAACTCAGACTTAATTAGTACAAACTTAAAGTTTTGGTGACTGATTTTCTCCGAGTAGGCGCGTAAGGTGCCAATAGCTGGGGGTTTTACCCTATATGAAACAAATTTAAAGATACGAAACAAATAAAATATACAAATTTAAAGTCTTGCGATGGGCGACTCTATCCCAAAAGTGATCTCTACTTCATTACCAATTCTTCATTGATGCTAATCGATCAATCAAATAATTTCATACAACATCATCACTGGTACTGATTCAGAACGGCAACTAATTAGTTATGAGCCGTGCATAAATAAATAAATATACCAAATATTACTAACTTATACTATTCGTGTCTTAGTCTCAACAGGTGCAGCAGAAAATAGTTGAAATGCAAGGTCCTCTGCAGACAGAGCTGACCGAGGGCGTTGCTACATTCCTCGAGGACGTGCTGAAGTTTGACGCTGACTATGACGCATTCGGTCCCATGACACCGGGACTCAGTGCACGGGAAGCCAGTGACAGGTATGTTGTAACCCTTTAAGCGTTTCGGTGACCCTCAATCGCTGAGTAAATCTCATTACGGACAGAGAGACAGAGATAGGCGATAGTTATGGAACCAGCGGCCTCAGTACGCCTGCCAAGATAAGACATTTTCTCACGGATCGTGACGTCATTTTTGTGATAAAACCGTTACGTCTTATTAGCTAGCATGGCGTGTTGTATAAAAATATAAAATTGGTTTGACAGTAAATACAACGCGGTTGACGTATGGATAAGATGTTGTATCTTAAGTGCTAGCATGGGGTTCCAAAATGTACCACAAAGACACGAATTTGACAGATCAACGTAAAGTAATTTCTCACGGTCGAAGGCCGGTGATGAGAAAATAATTAGGCTGTAAGAAGTACATAAATATAGCTTTTTATACACTATTATAACAAATAATACATATTTTTCTCGATCCTTCACCAATATCAAGCGGACTACATGCAAAATTCTGTAGAAAACGAACACGTGAATATAAAAATATCAGTTGTCATCAAAATAATATTGCAACGATTTGTCTGTCAGCCATATCCTTAGTGTCATAGGGATAGTCATATGAACGCAGAAATAGAGAAGATAGGTAATTTTATTTTTAGTAAGGCAAATGCATAGATTAGACAGGATATAGGTATCTGCTGTTAGAGTAGCTGACAAAGTTGTTAACCACCTTACATAAGCTGACAAAGTTTGATGTGACAACATCCAGAGCTATATGACTATTAATCAGTTTCTCTCTCCAAATAATCGTTTCGTTTGAAAAGTTGTAGAAAGCCGACTCCGAGCGTCAAGGCACGCCCATGTATCTATAGATAGTTAAAATCAGTTTATAATGGCATTGCTAAATCACTTTTATACCGAAAAAGATCTCGCAAACCTGTAGAAAATTGATTATATTACGTTAGATTTTGGATTTGTGCAAAACGGCTGGTTCATGTTTTATCTTTCTTTTAGAGTAATAATGTTCCAATCGAGATTTGATGAGCTATGGAGGCGATTCGAAATGTACTCGAACGGTGAAAAGCTTTTCGGTATGGAGGTCAAGGATTATCCTATATTGCATCAGAAAAAGAAGGAGTTCAATTTGTTGAGCAAGTTGTAAGTAGAAGGACGGAATGATACCTTTTCTTTATAGTTATATATATTTAGTTCTTGCCGTATACTTTAATGTAATATAAAAAAAACTGTCTAACTGACAAATGGGGCATGCGGTGTTTACCTTTAAGTAATTGTTGCACTCTTAATTGTTAAACTTGTGGAAGTATACCTATGTTGTATTAGTGTAAATAATTGTTGGTGAACCTAATAAAATAAAATATAAAAAAATAAATACGGTTCAATTCAGAAAAAAAAACACATGCTCTCTCTTTCTTACGCCGAGTTCGTTCCATTCAGTAGTCACCGCTTACTCGTGCGCCTTCATTTATTAAACTTTCTTTATACCGTAATAAATAAAGTATAGTTCAATTAAGATACCATAATACGTGTTCGATGTGGAACATTTCTTGTTTCTAAATATTTTATTGTTCACAGGTACAGCCTGTATCTGGCTGTAATGAATTCTATTGATGGCTATTTTGAGACGCCGTGGGTTGAAATTGATATTGAACAAATTATTGCACAATTAGCTGAATTTGACGTGAGGTAATAATTTGAATAAAATATCAAAAAGTAAAACAACATACGAGTTGATAAACTCCTATTTTTAGAAATCGGTTAATAGTTATAGTAGTCTGTTGATATGTATGTATAGTTATATGTTGTAGTACGTATTGGCAAAAGATCGTGTTTTAAAATATTCTTTTTGGAAGTTATGTTATCTGGATTTTTTTCCAACTATTAGTGTCTCACTGCTGAGCAAAGATCTTCCCCACCCCTAATCCATATGTTTTTTTCGTTTTTTTTTGTCAAATCTTAATATATATAATTCTACTGTACGTGTGTATGTCACTGAAGTCCTCCTAAACGGATGTGCCCTGGATGGTTTAGATTCAGAATTGGACCCGGTAGGTGGCGCTGCTTTCGTATGTAATTTTAAAGCGGTACAAAGTTCGCCGGTATAGCTAGTCTTTTATAGATTCATAATTATTTTTAAGATTAATGAATTACATTATGATAGTAGGTCACATTTTATTTTATAATGTTTTTTTTTTTTTTTTCCGGGCCTCTATCGACCCGGCCCGCGTGCTCACCTCTGATGTGGGGGTCAGAGTACTTAAAATTAGCCTTAAGTTTAGTGTGTGTAAAATAATTTTTCCAGCCTGGTTTGTTTTATTAAAAATGAAAGTCAAATAAATTTTATTAAAAATGTGTAAATGTCAAGAAAATACATGATAATAAAAAAAAAAGCAAACCCGTCTAAAAATAACAATGTAAAAAACGACAATAAAATAGCAAAAGGCTATGGACAAGGATAATATACAGCATATAAAACATGATAAAGATTAAAATGACAGAGTTTCCCTACTATCCATTGCGCGGATCCGGCAACCAGAGCCATTGATGCGCAGTGTGGTGTAGGCGGCTGTTGGTCGCTTATTACCAAATAAGTTGGCAGCTGTATAAATATAATAATGTATTCTAGGTACGACGTAGGGATAGTTTTTAATTAGTTATTAGTCTTTATCGTTTTGATAATCTAGGTGCCGTAAGCTACCAAGGGGAATGAAGGATTGGCCTGCTTTCTTAGAGTTGAAGAAAAAGATTGATGACTTCAATCAGACTTGTCCGTTACTTGAGCTAATGGCTGATAAGTCCATGAAGGATAGACACTGGAGGAGGCTGGAGAAACTGATGAGTTAGTGTTACCATAAAAACATTAGATGTTATAAATTTGAGCGTTCTCAATACATTGTAAACCTTATTGTTTTGGTTTTTAGATTGTATATTGGATGTAGAGTCTGATGCGTTTACGTTAGCCAACGTTATGGAAGCGCCTCTGTTGAAAAATAAAGAGGATGTTGAAGTAAGACTCGACGTCATCCTTCACGTCTATATAACACTTAATTATCTTACATAGCTTACTTATTTAGTTTGTCCATCTTAGGATATATGTATTAGTGCGGTTAAAGAGAAAGACATTGAAGCAAAGCTGAAGCAAGTGATAGCGGACTGGGCGGTGATCGATTTAACGTTCGCACCGTTTAAGAACAGAGGCGAGTTGCTGATCAAACCGCAGGAGACGCTGGATATTATCACGCTATTGGAAGACTCTTTGATGGTGCTCAACTCTTTGGCATCCAACAGGTACATTACGCCTACATGTAAGATTTGTAAATACTGAATTTACAGACGTAATTTCTGAGTCTCGTCTTATTTATATCCAATAACAATTGTAGAGAAAAGGACCCACCACTCACCCTCGGAATTGTCAGAATCCCAAATTATAAATCAAATTAATTTGAGCTATAAAAGAGGAAACTAACAAGACCGAAGTCCCTGTCAGTCGAGAGTCAGTATGTCATAAGTCATGGACCCTAACAATGAGCAATCCTCCGCAGAACAATCGAATTTAAATAATTAATTCGACACGTGTTTTGCCTCTCAACAAGGGAGTTCGGTCTTGTTAGTTTCCTCCATTATCGATCATATGATTTGATTTATATTTTGGGATTCTGGCAATTCCGAGGGTGAGTGGTGGGTCCCTTTCTCTACAATTGTTATTAACAATGGATTTCCGCAATATTACGACTGATTCCATCAATTATTTATATTCGTTAGTTAAATTCTACAAACTATTGATACAGAGTGTTACTTATTTGTATATACATGAGTTTTAGACTTATATAACTGCTCCCCCTACCAACACTTCTCTTGCAGTAATTAATTTAATATTACCTACTTTCAGTTTTTGACATTTATCTTTGTACAAGATCTGTCAAAAATTAACAATCAATATTAAAACAATACTACTAAGAGTTGGGGGTAATGCCCCTGAATGAAATATAAAGTTATTGAAATTTGTTTTTTTTATGCTTTGCCATCAGTTTTGAAAAACATATTTTATCCCTATTCCTATGTTCATATAGTCGAATGGTTAAGTATTCATATGTTCTTAGAGTATTTTATCAAACTTCTGATACGCTGTAGGGCCTAAGCCTCTGTGTAAACCAGATAGAAGCAAATAGCCGTTTCAGTAATGTCTCGAAGCTAATTAAAGTATTTGAGAGGTGAATGGTATGTTGTAGATATAATGCTCCCTTCAAAAAGGACATTATGTTATGGATCAATAAGCTAGTGAACACCAGCGAGATCTTGGAGAAGTGGCTTCTAGTGCAAAACTTGTGGATGTACCTCGAGGCCGTGTTTGTTGGCGGTGATATCGCTAAACAACTGCCGGCGGAAGCTAAGCGATTTGCGGTTCGGAACTTTAGTTAAATCACATTAAAACTTAAAATCGAATACATAAAGCGTAGCCAACCGAAAGGCATTGGTGAGATTCAAAAATCGAAACAAACAATGAAGCTTAACTATGCTATACTGATGCGTGACGTATCCGGTGGTACTACAGTATTTGCACACATTTCATGACGTGCGAATTGTTTAAAGTTAGATGTGGTGGAGTTGTCAATGGCAAATCCTTATTCGACTAGCAGTCCCTTTTCCCCCAACTTTTTTCCTTAGTCTTACGTACACGTAGGCGTGTTCCCATCACAGTAAAACATAATTTTAGCCTGCAAGAAATCATACTGTTACTGTACATACATTCTTATTTACTAAAATTATGATGATTATAACGAGATACGAAATAATATGTACAGATAATCGTGATGCCCACTCTGTTATTATATACAGACGATAGACAAAACGTATGTGAAGATAATGTACCGCGCCCGCGACATGATCAACTGCGTGGAGACGTGCACGTCGGATGACACCTTGAAGCAGCTCCTGCCGCACTTGTTTGAGCAGCTGGAGGCTTGCCAGAAGTCGCTCACTGGCTACCTGGAAACAAAGCGACTCATCTTCCCCAGGTTCTTCTTCGTGTCGGACCCTGTGCTTTTAGAGATCCTTGGACAGGCATCAGATCCTCGCTCTATACAGGTTAGTTTATTCAAAATAATATCATACATCTAGGTTTTAAATAAACACCCTACAATGGCCTTTTCAATACAAAAGTGGTCCTAAATGCCACCATTTTTGCCGCTATTCCATCAAGTTTGAGGATAAAGATTTTTGGCACTGTCTAAGATTTTGTCCATTTAGGTACTTATAGCAATGTTGTTGTATCTCAGCCCCATCTGCCGAGCATTTTCGACGCTATGTACACGGTCGACTTCGACGACAAGGAGAGGATAATTAATATGAACTCTGATAACGGAGAAACCATTCCACTTGAAAGGCCTGTTGCTTGCGTTGGAGGTGTGGAGGTAAACATTCCGCCAAAAGGTTTTTGTTGCAAAAGAATATGTTATGTTCACTTAGAGTTTGAATTGAAAACAATTTATTTTTCAGATTTGGCTGAATTCTCTTTTGGATACGATGAAAGATACGGTCAGAAATATCATTGCCAATATATCTCAAACGATGTCCGGCGATCCAGAGTTTGAATTTTTAGTTGGATTCTGGAATTTCCCTGGCCAGGTATTCTCATTTTAACTTTGATGTTATAAAGTCCGAAATTGTGCGCAGAAAAATAATACTTAACTTCTTCCCAGGCTGGGTTATTAGGGATGCAAATCCTGTGGACTAGCGACGCGGAGTATGCGTTGAAGAAAGCTAGAGCTGATCGCTTTATTATGAGAATAACCAATCAAAAGTTCCTTGATCTACTGAATGGACTCATAGATATGACTGTGACGGACTTGGTGCCGTTAGACCGAACACGTGTGGAGACTATGATCACCATTCACGTGCATCAAAGGTAGGAATATCCTTTAACTACTTTTTGTTTTTATTCCGATGATGGCGTAAATATTTTGTTATATTTAACACGTGTATACAATATAGGGATATTTTCGACGACCTTGTGAAAATGAGAATAAGGTCTCCAATAGATTTTGAATGGCAGAAGCAAGCAAGATTCTATTACTTTGAAGATTCTGATGACTGCATCGTATCTATAACTGATGTTGATTTCTTATATCAGGTGTGTGAAATGCGTTAGTTTAATGTAGCTAAGAATGACCCTCGTATATGCTTTATAGATTTTAACTCTCTTCACGGTGTAAAGTTGTGAATGTCGACGAAATTTTAAGGTATGGGTATCTGAAATTAGTGGCATTATAAGAATATTTTAAAGCTAGTTTTTTCTTATTGTCAAAAGTTTGTTGCTTATACGGAAGCTACAGTGAAATTATATCAGCTCTATAGTGATTAATTTTTTATTAATTTTTTTGTTGTACTTTTACCATTTTAAACAGTTATATTCTTATGTTACCAGTGATTACACATTCTGGAAAAAAGTTGATCACAATATTTGTATTTCCATTTTTTTTTTTTTTTTTTTTAAATCTTGATTAAGTCATAGTATCTACCGTTAAACTGTGCGTGCGGTGTTAGCCTGTAAGAGATTGTTACACTTATAAATGTAGACTAGTCAGTAAGTAGCAAGTGTATTAGTGTATACAATTGTTGGCTAACCTATTAAATAAATAAAAAAAAAAAAATTTAATGGATTTCGTCGAGTATTAGAAATGGATTATTATAATAGGCATTTCATTCCATACTTAATTACAACGTATGCTGCCATCTTGTTACATAGATATAGCGTAATTTTGAGGTGACCCATAACATATTGAAACTCATTGATTTCATCCGTCCATATCATAACTCCCTTTCAGAATGAGTACTTGGGTATAACTGAGCGTCTTGTGATCACGCCGCTGACCGATCGTTGTTATATAACTTTATCGCAAGCTATCGGCATGAGCATGGGCGGCGCGCCCGCCGGGCCGGCCGGCACCGGCAAGACGGAGACCACAAAGGACATGGGCAGAACGCTTGGAAAACTCGTCATAGTCTTCAATTGCTCCGATCAAATGGACTTTAGAGGTCATCATTTATTGACTTTCACACAACACACACGTAGTCCCATCACATAACCCCCTCTCAAGCATAAACTATCTCCATAAGCTATCTTACGATATAAAACCTACAACACATACTACAATATTATTATCCTTAAATTTAAATAACTATGATCTATTTACATTGGTATTACAAAACACTTTTGCACTAAACAATGCGTGGTTTCTAAGAATTTCTTTGAATTTGGTGTATTTTTATATCTAGATTAATTGCTAGTACTGTCAGGTTGTCACATTACGAGTAGTCACGTTTGCCCCTCAAATTCAATAGTTTAATTGCTTTGGTGGGGAACAACCTGCAATTCTATAAGTTATTCTGATATCCTATGTCATTGATCTAGGTTTGGGTCGTATCTACAAAGGCCTAGCCCAGTCAGGCACATGGGGATGTTTCGACGAGTTCAACCGAATAGAACTGCCCGTGTTGTCTGTCGCCGCTCAGCAGATCTATATCTGTCTCACGGCTCGAAGGGAGAAGAGAGAATTCTTCATATTTAGGTAAGATTTTCTAAATGTCATTTTGAATCTTATTTCCTGTGGGACTGATATAAATATCTAATGTTGTACCTAGTACCCTAGCCTTAGTCAATCACATTCTTTTTGTAACCTATAATATGTAGAAGCCATGAGCCAAGTAGATCCACAGTCACATGTACTTTTAGTGACGGCGACACAGTGAGTTTGAATCCGGAGTTTGCATTCATCATCACAATGAACCCCGGTTACGCCGGCCGTCAAGAGCTGCCTGAAAACTTGAAGATTCAATTCCGTTCCGTGGCTATGATGGTGCCAGACAGACAGATCATTATTAGGGTCAAGTTGGCCAGCTGTGGTTTTAAAGAGAATATTTTGTTGGGTAATTATTTTTGTTTTGACCTTGTCATCATCTGATGTATATATTGTATTTTGTTCTTAAGGTGACAAATCCTTTGATTCTTTATTTTTATACTTAATGTAAAACGTTTTTGGTAAGGGAAAATCTAAAAGTACGATATGTAGTAGCTAACTTAACGACAGACTTGCTAGCGAACTTCAATTCCTAATTTGATCGCCATACGAATAATTTCAGCTCGTAAATTCTTCACTCTATACAAACTGTGCGAGGAACAGTTGTCGAAGCAGGTGCATTACGACTTTGGTCTTCGCAACATTCTCTCTGTGTTGCGGACTATGGGCGCGCAGAAACGAGCGAATCCAGACAGTACAGAGGAGAATATTATGATGAGAGTATTAAAGTAAGTGTCGTCACGGACATTTAAATGTGTGTGTATGTCCTTACATAAATTTGTAATTATTTTTCAGGGAAATGAATGTGTCTAAGCTTGTAGACGAGGACGAACCACTGTTTGTCTCTTTGATTGAAGATTTGTTCCCTGGAATGAAGCTTACTCAGACCGTTCAAAGGTGTGTACGATTCGTGGAAAAACCTGTTAAAATTTGTGGGAAGGAGTTACTATTGGTTTTGTTTTTACGTAGTAAGGAACCGTTGCCGCCACCAATTAGTTATTCGAAAATTTTATATTTCTAGCAATGGCAAGTAGTATGCACTATAAACATGTTTTTATAAACTTGACACTGGCAAATAAACAAAGCGTAACGCCTTGTAAAATAATATATTTCAGGGAAATGCAACGTGCCATTGCGTTAGTGACCGACCGCACCGGCCTCGTCAACCATCCGGATTGGAATTTGAAAATAATCCAATTGTTCGAGACTTCCCTCGTGCGGCACGGCCTGATGACGATGGGGCCGACCGGCGCGGGCAAGACCACCTGCATCCACACACTCATGGCGTCACTCACCGAGATCGGGAAACCGCACAGGGAGATGAGAATGAACCCGAAGGTATTTCGATAACCACAATAGCTACCTTGCCACCGACTACAGTAGTTGTAGCATGTATGCCAAGACTAGACGAATGTCACGGAATATCTTGATTTTGTCTCTTTCTCTCGTTTGAAATTAGACAGAGAGCGAGTGAGCAAATCCGTGACAAAGGTCTTGTAATGACATGCGTGCTAACACCACAGCATGGCGATTATATAATTTGCCCATTTCAATCACCTTCTGTCAAAACAGCTTCTAAAATAAATTTGAAGCTGCTATGTTTTGTGGTTGCAAATGAAAAAGGTTTGCAATTAAAGTTACATGATCGCCTGGCATTAAGGTCGTAATAATTAAACTGTCGTAGGTGCATAATATAATATTACTAAGAAATCTATAGACAGTTTGCTTTTGTAGGCAATAACAGCGCCCCAAATGTTTGGGCGTCTAGATGTCGCTACCAATGATTGGACCGATGGTATATTCTCTACATTGTGGCGACGCGCTTTGAAAGTGAAGAAATCTGACACCACGTGGATTGTGTTGGGTAAGAATTTTGCGCTCTTACACCTCAAAGAGCGTATAAGTCACTGTCATTCACTGAAAAGTCTGAATCGTACAAAAAATTGCAGGAAGAGTGTCGCATTTAGACTCCGGCGCGGAGGTTGTATGCATTTCTATTGGTTATATTTACTTAAACTAGTTGCACCAATGATGTGTACTTCCCTTAACGAAGAAGACAAGTTACTCAGTGCAAACTCAAATATCAGTCGTGGAACCTGCCTACGCAATTGCAAACAATATAAAATCTCTGGTCAAGGCAAATTAACTCTTGTGTATTGAATAGATGGACCAGTAGACGCCGTTTGGATCGAGAATTTGAACTCTGTGCTGGATGACAATAAGACTCTCACTTTGGCCAATGGTGATCGCATCACCATGGCTCATAACAGCAAGCTGGTGTTTGAGCCCGACAATGTTGATAACGCGTCGCCGGCCACTGTCAGTCGGATGGGAATGGTGTTCTTGTCCTCTTCTGTCTTGAAGTGGCAACCAATACTAGAGGTGAAGTACATAGCGAATTATGTACTAAATATTATCAATAAAAAATGTTATTATTATTTTATTATATTATAAGCTAGATCGACATGATTAATTATGACTAACAAGAAAACACTAGAAAATACCTACTTAATATTTAGAAACATGATATAAGCGCTCTTACAGACCAACGGCATGTACCAACGGCATAGGCAACTTCAGCCGTCGTCACGCGTCGACGGCAGCCGTCGACGCGTGTCGACGGCTGCAGTTGTAGCGTGCCGCGCCCGCCATTTTGTCCCTCGACTGCAAATAGTTTAAGAGTGCGCATGCGTTGCAAATTTGTAAAATGAGTTCCAGTGAAGAAATTGATATTGAATTGCTTATTGTGGCAGTAAAGAAAAATACGTGTATTTGGAATTATAAATTGAAAGAGTACAGTAATAAAATAATAAAAAACAGCATGGGTGTGAAGAAATTGTAAATGATTATAATAATAAATATATTTCTTGAATCCACAAAGAACGTGTTTTTATTTTTCGTTTCTGTCGGCGCCGATGAAGTAAAAATAATAACAGTGTTTCTTCTTCCGAATCCATTTTGCAACCGACTTTTATACTATGAGAGCCGCCGACGGCTGCCGCTGATCTCTATAGTTGAGATGTCGACGGCAGCCGTCGACGCGTCGGCGGCTGCCGTCGGTTGCCGCCGACGCGTGTCTACGGCTGCAGTTGCCTATGCCGTTGGTAACATGCCGCTCGTGTGTAAGAGCACTAAGTGCCAAATAACTACTAGCAGTGTCATGTCAGAGTTCACTGAATCCTATTGAAGATTATTTCAATGTTTGTAAAATGTTACAGTCCCACATGAATATCGTGTTAATGTTAGGGCGAGGACGTTACCTCCATTCTTTATTTTTCTAATTTAAACTGACTGAATCAGATCGTACAGTGGAAGTAAAGTTTGTATTAGTTGATCCACTTATAAGAATAAAAATAACTTTTTTAAATCATTTATAGGGATGGTTGAAAAAGAGATCACAAAAGGAGTCTGATGCATTGCGGACCGCTTTCAATAAAGTTTATGACGAAGTTCATTCGTTCGTGCAGCAGAGACTGCCCGCTAAGATGAAACTCCTCGAAGCTATATACATCAGGTACTTACCTGGTCTCATATGCATATACAGGGTGGAATTTAGTAATGCCACCTGAAGGGAAAGTACTCTTTATACTTTAGGTAGAAAATAGTACTCAAAGAAAACATTCCTTTATTTTTGAAGAGAAAGAATACTGCATTCAAAGATTTTCTTAAATTCGCTTGCCACACCCGGGAATCGAACTGACTAAAATCTGTGAAAATTACACCCTGTACTTTTATTGCACCGATCGTTAGAGTCAATAAGGATCAAATCTCTCTAACAAACTTGGTAAATTAAATGAAAGGAAAACTATGAAATCTTTAATTATTTTAAAAATTAAAAAAAGTGTGTTTTTTTTTGTCGGTATGTAAAAAATCAAATTTACATGAAATTATATGCGAGTGTAAACGAGTTGAGAGTTGAAGTTCAGAATACGATTTATAATATTCACCACAACACGTTATTACAGGTTACTAGAAATGAATTCGTTGGAAGAATAAATATGTGTTATAAATATGTTCGAAGAAAATGGAGGCCATTTTTACCATTTTTTGTAAATAATTAAAATAATGTAAGATTTCATAGTTTTCTTTTCATTTAATTTAACAAGTTTGTAAGAGAGATTTCATCCTTATAATTGGCCCTAACGATCGATGCAATAAAAGTACAGGGTGTAATTTTTATACATTTTAGTCGGTTCGATTCCCGGGTGTGGCAAGCGAATTTCTAAAAGCTTTGAATGCAGTTTTCTTTATTTAAAAAAATAAAGGAATGTTTTCTATGAGCACTATTTTCTATCTACAGTATTAAGAGTACTTTCCCTTCAGGTGGCATTACAAAATTCCACCCTGTATGTAGCGTCCTCGTCATCGTCATTACGGGTACTTTCCATTGGAATGATGCAATTTTTTGTTTGCAGGCAATGTATAGACGTGCTTATTGGTCTGATAATGATTGAAGTCCCTGGCGGAAGTAAGTAACGTTAAAGCAAACGAAGTATGTATACTCCGTACGTCAGGAATGATACAAAAGAGTTGATTTATTATGTGCGTTGTGTGTGTATCTTCACTAATCTATAGTCTGAAGAGTGTTTCCCCTTAACATATGCAGAGTAGCGTATATGTATACAATACCTAAAACCCAAAGCCTATAAACAATTTTAATGTCTGCACTATTTTTGAATATAAATGTTATTCTTTTGAAATGTAGTATCAAACCTTTTAAACTGCATTAAGGCTCCATATTCAAACACCTGAAATATCGTTTCCGATATCTGATATACCCTGTTTAGGTATAGACCATCAGCACGGCTACCACATACGTCAAGAAAATATATGTCACGGATGTTGGTGTTTCGTGTTGCTCTCTCACTTTCATAATTCATACGAGAGGAGACAAAATTGATTTATCTCACAATGAAGACACTGAAGGCAATTTTATTATGAGTAGAGTTGCCCACGGACCGGCACCTGGAGCGGCTGTTCATATTCGCGATGATGTGGTCCCTGGGCGCGGTGCTGGAGCTGGACGCGCGCACCAAGATGGCGGAGTTCATGACCAAGCTGCCCGGCCGCATGGACTGGCCCGGCGCCAAGTCCAAGGAGTGGGTCATGCCCTTCGAGTACATGGTCAACGAGTCTGGTGTCTGGACGCATTGGTTGGCTACATTACATTCACACGTAGCGACCTTCCAAATAAAATAAATGTAGTGAGTTAGGCTTTAGACGCATGAGGGCGTGGCTTTTACCCATAGGGTATGTAGAGTACCCATAACGACTCCACTCTGCGTATAGCTCTGCGGCGATTTTTCCGCCATTGTTGTTATCTCATGTACCTGTAGTATACGGCAACTATACGGGAAAACAATGGCGGAGTCAGATAAACCAGAAAAATTTACCGCAGCGCGGGCTCGATATGCCATCTCCGTTATAATATCTCCATGATGCTATGGGAGCCGACCATTTTTCGGATTGATATACCCTGTATGTCAAAAATATGTCACTGCCTTTATAGTATCATTAGTTGTAGAAAAATAGTTCATTCACTTAGGTTTTCATCCCAAGTAGTATACCAAAGTAATATACGTGTTAATATATTTCGAATTAGGTCCGAAAACGTAGAGGACTACATCTACCCATCGGACAGTATACCAGAATACTCGTCAATTCTGGTGCCCAATATCGATAACGTGTGCATATCGTTCCTTATCGACACCATCGCTAAACAGAACAAAGCCGTTCTCTTGATCGGTGAACAGGGCACCGCTAAGACTGTCATGTTGAAGAGTTACATGCAGAAGTACGACAACGAGGTTAAGCTGTTCAAGATGATCAACTTTTCGTCTGCGACTACGCCCAATATGTTCCAAGTGAGTTTATCACCGACACTTAGCACGATTGATAGTTCGTGCAGCATAAGCTTGCATGATTCATGTTTATCATCTAACACTTTGCGGTTGGTTAAGTTACCGCAAAGTTTTTTAAATACTTACATATTCTGTATCAATAGGTAAAAAACCAGAAATAGGATTTTTAGAGTGATTTTGCTATAGGGTCAGTTTGGAAGAGGGGTCTCTTACTCAATATTTTCGCAAGCGATAAATTTCGGAAATAGCCTTCTCGGAATCTACTCTGGTCTGGGTGGAACTGCGCCCCCAGTCCATTATGTGGTACCCATAGTACAAGCTTTGCTTAGTTTGATATCATACGGTTCATACGGGGTGAGGAGGGTGATTTTTTTGGCTGTAAATTTTTACTTTTTTAGGGCTGTTATAAGGTGATAATATTTGCACATTCTCAACGATTATTGACACTAAAAATCGTGAAAAACCGACTTCAAAAACCTAGGTGCACTAAAATACTACAAATAACCTTACAATTCATTACATTTGGAGACAGTGCCAATTCATGTGTGTATTTGCCTTGTCTGACGTTGATTGGCATCTACTCCAAATGTAATGAATTGTAAGGTTATTAACCGACGAAAAAAAAAAAAGGAGGAGGTTCTCAATTCGAGGCGTATATTTAATTTTTTTTTATGTATGATCACGCATATCTCCGGCGTCACTAAACCGATTTCGATTTTTTTTATGACGTTTGCTAAGGAATTCTTCGAGGGTGGTCCCATTTTCAAAATATTATAAGAAATTAACCCCCTTGGGGGTGAAATGAGGGGTTGAAGGTCACATAATTTAAAAATTATTTTTTGATCGACTTGAAACTTTGTATATGTATTTTACATATAAAATAAAGAAATACGTGTTTTAGGAATTTTGAAAAAAAAATGTATAGGGTGTGAAATGGGGTGATAAAGTTTGCATTCTTTTTTATGTATGATCATGCATATCTCCGGCGTCACTAAACGGATTTCGATTTTTTCTATGACGTTTGCTAAAGAATTCTTCAAGGGTGGTCCCATTTTCAAAACATTATCAGAAATCAACCCCCTTAGGGGTGAAATGGGGGGTTGAAGGTCACGCAATTTCAAAAATATTTTTTGATCAACCTGAAACTTTGTATATGTATTTTACATACAAAATAAAGAAACACGTGTTTTAGGAAATTTGAAAAAAAACATATTTAGGGGGTGAAATGGGCTGATAAAGTTTGCATTCTGGACTATAGCATATCTTCGGCGTTAGTGAGCCGATTTCGAAAAATCTTTTTTTGTTTAATACGGATAGTTAACAAATATCGAAACGATGGGATGGAAAGGGTGGAGGGGGGTGAATTCCTTTTTTGGGCTGTTATGAGGTGCTAATACTTGCATCTTTTCACAAAATAGATACTAAATTCGCCTTCAAAAACCTAGGTACACTAAAAAGTTACAAATAACCTTATAATTCATTACATTTGTAGTCGGTGCCAATTCATGTGTGTATTTGCCTAGTCTGATATAGATTGGCACCTTCACCATGATATACCTACGCCCACGTGGACTTTATTTGGAATTATACCCATTTTTAACCAACGAAGAAAACAGAAGAGGTTCACGTTTCGACACGTATTGGTTAGGGTATAACTTCGAAGTTGGTCCTATATAAATTAGGAACAAAAATCCTACCCGAAAGGTGGGAAAATAGGGAGATATTTATTGTTAATTCTCAATTTTTAATGCTGAGTTGTGTATTACAAAAAAACAAACAGTAGATTCAGATTAAGTAGTAGATTTTAGCCACAAAAAAATATAAAATAAAAACTTTTTAACAAAAAATTAAACCGCCGAAAATTTTAAAAAGCAAAAAATAATATATCTTTTTTATTTAACCTTAATAACAAAGTTCTTAAACTAATGTAAGTATACCTAAGTCATTTTGAGTCGGCGCCAAACAATTAATGAACAATAAATTTAAAGAAATAACCAAATGAAATTAACAATGCAACGTGAAATCTTCAGCGACAAACATTAACATTCCAAAAAATGTGCTCTCCGTACGACCACTCGCACACATTGTGTATCGCTATCTCGCTGTGTATTGCTGTCTCGCTGACGTTAACTTCGTGAACGCTCGGCATTTTCCAGCGAAGGTGCGTGTCGCGCCGCGCCGCCGCCGCCGCGCCGCCGCCGTACATCACACTTTACTAAATTAATTAATTTGCTTGTTTGGCGCCGACTCAAAATGACTTAGGTATACTTACATTAGTTTAAGAACTTTGTTATTAAGGTTAAATAAAAAAGATATATTATTTTTTGCTTTTTAAAATTTTCGGCGGTTTAATTTTTTGTTAAAAAGTTTTTTGTAGCTTTTTAGTGCACCTAAGTTTTTGAAGTTGGTTTTTGTTTTTTGTTAAAAATAATTTATAATAGTGACAAACCGTTTCAAGTCTGCATGCGCGCCAAGAAAATGCTTGTGTCATGAAATGTGTGTGTGTTTGTCTCTTCCACACTTATGAATTAAGAAAGTGAGCGAGCGACTAGGCGCTACATAAACCATGACAAACGTTTTGTCCCGGTACGTGCTAGCTCGTCTAGTTTGGTAGTTTTGGAGATTTCGCTATAAGTGACTCAGTAGTATTGGTTTTGTTTTACGAAGAAAATGGAACTCTTTCTATTTCAGAGAATTGTCGAGTCGTACGTCGAGAAGCGTGTTGGTATGACTTACGGTCCTCCGGGCGGTAGGGCCATGACGATCTTTGTGGATGATATCAATATGCCAGTGGTAAACGAGTGGGGAGATCAGGTAACTAATGTTACATTCACAATATACAATGTAGTTGTTCAAAAGATTGTTTGATAAAGGAATAAACGGAATCCTTATAAGATCACTCTCCATGTATAGCTCTTACTCTACCTAACTGTCCTTTATGTAAGTAAAGGTAAGACAGAATCTTGAAATGTGGTATGGTGGCGGTTTTTACTGACGCATTTTTAAATACCATAGTAAACAAACAATTATTGTGAAAGAGTTGGGATTTTATTTATTTCATACACAGCTGTGCATAAAAAGTATTTCAAAAATCTGTATTCAAGCAAATTAGAACAGTTTGGTCTAAACAAAGTCTTTATAGGTAACAAACGAAATAGTAAGACAAATGATGGAGTGCGGTGGGTTCTACTCGCTGGAGAAACCTGGAGAATTCATTATCATTGCCGACATACAGATGTTTGGCGCCATGATCCATCCTGGTTCGTAAACAATGAATATGATTTAACGATGGACGTGAAAGTTATTGCCAATACCAAAAAGAACTCAGTGCCAATACACATAAGACTGAATTACTGTGGTAAAATCCACGCGGACCACGCGTCAAAATTCCCTCGCGCTTCAATGACATTTTATTGAAGAATGAGCCTTTTCTCTAAGTTAATACAGTTCGTTTTAATATTGGCATAAATTTCGATGCGAGCGTTTTGTCCGCCCAGTGTAAGCGAGGCTATCTAATTCCTCTCCGTACTTAGTTCTGTAAAGTCTTATTCTATTGCAGGCGGTGGTCGAAACGACATTCCTCCACGATTGAAGAGACAGTTTAACATATTCAACTGCACTTTACCTAGCAATATTTCAATGGATCGAATCTTTGGTAAATAATCATTAAACTAACTACAGCCCTTTTAACGTCCCACTGCTGGGCACGGGCCTCCCCTCAATGCGAGGGGGATTCAGGCCATAGTCCACCACGCTGGCCCAGTGCGGGTTGGCAGACTTCACACATCTATCGAAAACTAGTCAAGTTCCCTCAGATGTGCAGGTTTCCTCATGATGTTTTCCTTCACCGTTTCATAGCAAGTGATAATCTCGGATGAAAATGAGATTCGCACATAAATCCCAGAGGTGCGAGCTGGGGTTTGAACCTGCACACTTTGATTGCAAAGCGTGCGTTCGACCACTCGGCTACCACTGCTACACATGCTAATCATTATAACTTGTTTAGATGTGAATATCTTTTAATTAATACTTTTAGAGACAATAAGCGCCGGATACTTTTGTAAGACTCGCTTTGATAAGAAATTAGTGGAATTCATGCCGAAATTGGTATCTGTCACGCGTATTATATGGCAGCAAACGAAGGTATGTAAAATGGTCTCGTTCGAAAGTTGAATATAATACAAAATATCTATACACAATAGTATGATAATTACCTATGCATCACGCTTGTATTACCCACCCGAAGGAGTAGAGTGCACCCGCATTTCGTTGATGTATTTTGTTCATTAACTTATGATACTGCTATCGCCTCTCATTGCAAGAGGAACTCGGGGCCCTATTTTCGTTTGATAGACATCAATCTCTTTTAGAGATATGTCGAAATGAAACGTCAAATAATAATAGAGATTGATGTCTATCATCGAGACTCATCTCTATTCGAGATATCTCGAAACAAATGAAAAAAATACATACGATTTGACGTTTCGTTTCGAGATATCTCCAATAGAGATGAATCTAGATCGCACGAAAATCGGGGCCCAGGGCAGAGTTGGCGAACTTCATACATCTTTTATAGACTAGTTAGGCTTATCTGACCATAAAGGATTTCCCAACGATGTTTTACCGTTCAGCAAGTGATATACATAACTTTAAATCAGGTGAAAATGTTGCCAACGCCTGCAAAATTCCACTACGTGTTCAATTTGCGAGATCTGTCTCGCATATGGGAGGGTATCTTGTTCATTAAGAAGGAAGAGCTTCCGACAGTCAATGTCGCCCTCAAATTGTGGTTCCACGAATGTCTAAGGGTTATTTCCGACAGGTATGTGTACAACTGTTCCAATATATTATTATAGATGACTCTAGATCAGAGATTGAGGTGATTAGATATTTTAGATTTACGACGTTTGAAGATAAAGATTGGTTCGTGGCGAACTTCTGGAAAACAGCTGGACACGAGTTACCCGAATACGTCCCTGACTTCCCGGGGGAGGAAACCTTCTTTGTGAATTTCTTAAGGGAACCAGTCGATCCGACTGGCGATGAGGACGAAGACTTTAGTACAGACGCTCCCAAAATATACGAGGAGTTGCCGACGTGAGTACTAAAATGTAGATTTTTATCTCTCTACCCTAAATGAATCATAGTTGTGAACTCGCTTGTAGTACACAGTATTGTGCCCATATTTTACAGATTATATTTTGATCCACATGTAATAGGAGGTGAGCTAATTGCATTTTTAGAGTGAGTGTGATTGGATTAACCGACACTGAACCCAGTGTCGGTTAATCAACCACATTGGCACATTTCGTCTGGAAAAATATGGATACGAAACAAATAACGCTTGGAATAGAATTATAGGTTCCTGTTTTGTTTCTTGTACAGATGGGACTTCGTGCTCATGAAACTTGCAGGCTTCCAAGAATTGTTTAATGAACAAATTAGAGGGGCGCATTTGGACCTGGTGTTCTTCCACGACGCCATGGTGCACCTGTTTATTATATCCAGGATTATCAACACACCACGGTTAGTTACACCTGGGTCCTTAGTAAGAGTTTTAAAAGTATTTAAATATCGAACAAGTAATCGAATAGTTTACGGTAGAGCTACTCGTTTTAGCGGCGTGGCTGTGAAATGTATGGCAAGGTTCAGAATCTCGATTGGTATTTATGCTGTCGAAACTTATACGAAACCTCCAGTTCATTAATACCAGTTGTCTTCCGCGACTGCAAAAGCGCAAAGTATTATTTATCAGTTCTTAGCGGGTGTCTTGAGACCGAATCGAACTTGCATTACGTCATTTACCAAATGACGTAATGTCTGTAGGTCCCGTAGTTTTCGAGATGAGCGAGTGGTTTTCGTGGTTTCAGAGGTTTTCGCATTTATTGCTTTTTTTATATGTGGGCACTAAGTAAATATATTAATATCATATAATAATCTAATTTACAGTGGTAACGCGCTGCTGGTGGGTGTAGGTGGATCCGGTAAACAGAGCTTGACGAAATTGGCTTCATTCATAGCGAATTTCAGATTTTACCAAATAACATTGTCGAGGTAATTTTTTGCAATGCCTTACCCCCATATTTGTAAACTATTTTAATTCATCTTCAAATGACCTAGCATTCTCAGTACATAAAGTGTTCAGCAACTTAAGACTTGCTGAATACACTAAAATATATATAATCGTTTATTTTCCATTTTTCTTATTTAATAAATTTTTAAATATAAAAAATACATTTAAAAATATAAAAAAAAACAGTTCCCCACCGGCATCTGGGACAGGGTCCTAGTTACCAGTGGTTAGGGCTCCAGAAAGGGGAACTTCCTCACAATGCGCGCCGTCTCCAGAAGTACTGCCTTCCGAATCTGTCCCTTGATCCAGCTGCCTAACGCGAGCCTCTTTAGGTGTTTGTCGAGGCTCTTGGCTAATAAGCCATGGGCGGTAACGACTACCGGTACAATGATTGCCGCATCAATGTCCCACATGTCGACAACCTCGTGAGCCAGATCAAGATACTTGCTTTCTTTAAAAAAATATAGATATTACTATCTATCTCTGTATATGATGATGATGAGCGGCGATGATGCTCGTCACACATCACGCCAGTGTATCCCACGGGGTGAAAAGCGGACTAAAGAATGTCGCATTGCTACGCTGAATGTCCAAGGTGGTATGAGTGATACAATTGATGAAGTATGTCAGGTGATGAATGAAAGACGTATTAAATTGTTATCTGTAACTGAGACCAAAAGAAAAGGGAAGGGTATATCACAACACGGTGTTGTAACGGCAATGTGGTCCGGGGTCCCGGAAACGGAACGGGCCGGTCAGGGTGTTGGGATTATCCTCTCAGATCGGCTGGCTCAATGTATGCAAGAATATGAGTGCCTGAGTCCCAGACTTCTTTGGATCCGACTGAAAGTAGGTTTAGTACGAATTTTCGCACTAGCTGTATACGCACCGGTTATTGGGCGTCCAGCGTCGGAAAGGGAAGAATTCCGGGAGAACGTGAGGGAAATATTGAATACGTGCAAGCATAATGAGAGGATTATTATGTTAAGCGATTTTAATAGTTGGGTTGGTGTGGAGAGAGACGGATATGAAGGAGTATTAGGAGAATATGGCGATGACAGAGTGAATGAGAATGGTATGTGCTTATACTTTGAAGAGCTTTTTGAGTGTAGTGAAGGTGAAAATAAATATAGGAGAGCCTGTAGAGCTCACTAACTCAAAATTTGATGCAGGTGACGAGATTACAAAAGATGAAATAGTGAATGCAATGAAGGGTATGAAGCTTGGTAAATCTGCGGGATATGATAGAGTGCACGTCGAAATGCTGAGAAGCGGCGAGGGTGTAGTTACAAAACTGATGTGGCTACTTTTTAAAATGTGCTGGAAAGCTGGCAGAGTCCCAGAGGATTGGTGCAAGGCCGTCATTGTTCCGCTATACAAGGGCAAAGGGTCACATCAGGATTGCAAGTACTACCGCGGCATAAGTCTTCTTAGTGTAGTCGGTAAATTGTATGCAAAAGTATTGATTAGAAGGGTGACGAATGAAAGTGATAAAAAATTGTGGGATGTGCAAGCAGGATTTAGAAGAGGTATGAGCTGCACCGATCAGATCTTCTCCTTAAGGTTCATTACAGAGAAATACTTGGCAAAGTCCAGAAAACTGTACTGTGCCTTCGTGGACTTGGAGAAGGCCTATGATCGAGTGCCTAGGGACAAACTGTGGTCGACTGTCTCTTCATATGGGGTCGACGACCGCCTAGTGAAGGCCTTAAAGTCTCTCTATGATAACTCAAAGGCCTGTATCAGGGTAAATGAGGCGTACTCAGAATAGTTTAACATCACAAAATAAGAATACAGGCGTGATGATGATGATGTATCTCTGTATATTTCTCCGCAGCATGTATACCCTTAGAATTAATAAAACAAGTAGGTACGAAAGATAGGTATTCCGCCCTCCTGTTTTGAACCTAATCTTCATTCTAGATCATACAATGTAAATAACTTCATGGACGATATTAAGATACTGTACCGCATAGCGGGCCTGCAAGGGGAGGGTATCTCGTTCATATTCACCGACAACGATATTAAAGATGAGCAGTTTTTGGAGTTTCTCAACAACATCCTCAGTTCGGGTGAAATCGCCAATCTATTCCCTAAAGACGAGATGGGTAAGAAAGATTAGAGTAAAAGATTAGTCTATTTATATCTGCTGTCTCTAATCTAATGAGTTCTAATGTTTTTTATTTATTAATATTTTAATTTTAAATAAGGTATAAGTAGCAATAATGTCGATTATGTTGTATACGTACTATAACTAATCTATATTTGACAGCATTAAATATATTGCCGTCTTGCACATACATTACGACGGTTAGTAGGATGGCAATACGTTTAGTTTAGTGTAGAATCGACACCAACTATGGAGTAACAAAAAATATCATCCATAAATCCTTTTGCTGAAAGGCGCCATTGAAGTTTTTGAACCGTTTCCGATATTAACGTGGAAGGATTGTAAATTTACGAAAATGATTCTCCGAAATTTGAAAATCGGCCCACATGTAACACATACCATTTTACTAAGCGCGTAACTACAGGTATTGGTGTCCGACGTGTTTGCTAATGATGTAACTGCCGTAATTATGGGTCTACATCTATCTCTATAAAGCTCCTGAATTTTGTTTATCAGACGAGATCTTGAACGAGTTGACTCCTATAATGAAGAAGCACGCGCCGAGAAGGATCCCGGTCCCCGACGTGTTGTATGAATACTTCATTATACGCTCCAGAGCCAATCTCCACGTTGTCCTTTGTTTTTCACCGGTAACAAAACACTACCTTATTTCCTAACTCCCAATTTTATAAAAATTTCCAATCCATTTGACAACAAACCATGCACAATTTAATTTATCTTTAAAAGTATTCTGACGTATCTTCATATTTATATTAGATGTTGAGACAAACTTCGTATCACCAAATTTTTATATTAAACAAACCCTGTATTAAAGCGAATAAAAAAAACGAATCAGAGAAGCCGTTTTTGAGTTTTAGTGAGACTTATGATATACGCAAGATTGAGGGTACTTGAAAGTTTTCTATCACATATTATGATATTAAGTCCTCGCAGATGATCGGTTTTAGAAAGGATTTTTGGTAGGTGGGTGAGAAGTTCAGGAGTCGAGCGCTGAAGTTCCCCGGCCTGATCTCCGGCTCCACGATGGACTGGTTCCAGAAGTGGCCGCGGGAGGCGCTCATAGAGGTCGCGCACCACTTCTTGTGGGAGTTCCATGTTAGTCTTCGTATCCTTATATTTCCATACACATCATACGGCAGGGGATTTTCATAAGATTCATTCTTTTGGTAAGCGCTTTCCCTAAATCTCCATTTATACATCTCCACTTCATAACTAAACCAAAATGTTCGACCTCACTAGAAATTCCTCACGTACTAGATATCTCTCGAATATAAACAAAATACTATTGAGGCTGATCACTTTCGGTATTTCAGGTGATTTGTTCAACGGATACTAAGTATCAGCTGATAGAAATGATGGGTATGGTACAAGATAACGTGGCCGACACTTGCGTTATATACTACGATAGATTTAGACGACAGACGCACGTCACACCCAAGTCCTATCTCTCCTTCTTGGAGGGGTACAAAGTGTTGTACAAGGAGAAACATGAGCATATTGCTGAGATGGCGAGAAGGTACGTGTCAAGGGTGCAGCTGCAGCGATTTGATAAAGTGATCTTAAGTTACTGTTCTGTAATCATTAGCAAGGTCCTGACGTCATCACAGTGGGCATAGTGTTTCTACTGAATAGGAGATCTTATATAATTTTATCATCTACAAATTAAGTAGGATACATCTAGCGTAATATAGCTGAACCAGGCCTTCGGCAATGTATTAAGTTTTCGCTATCCACCGCTAGATGAAAAGTAATAGATGGGCGCAGTGCTACCACCGAATTCAAGGTCAACACTTTCTCACATAAGTAGACGTTTAATGGAAGTTGAACCTGCAGTTATGAACATTATACCTGGGCGATAAGGTTTATTATTCGATTTTAATCTAATAGCTACATGTTCAACACATTTTCCGTTTTCAAGAATGATAACCGGCTTAGACAAGTTGGTTGAAGCGGCCGCGAGCGTTGATATACTGAAAAAGGAACTAGAAGTTAAGGAATTGGAAATAAAGGATGCTACCGCCAAAGCGGAAGAGGTTTGTCGGTGACTCTATTTCACATTAATATTCTTTTGCTAGATGTTGAAAGTACTATAGTACCCCAACAACAACACTTGCGACGAACAACGCAATAATGTGTTATCCAGAATGATTGAGGTATTTAATTATGAACTCAATCACGAAGGCATAAAGTCGAATTTACAGTGCACCAATATGAATAATGAAGGCTGTGTTTACGTCAGGTGTTGGAGGCCGTGGCGGAGTCGCAGGCGGCCGCGGAGGTGGTGAAGGCGGAGGTGATGGAGGTGAAGGAGCGCGCGGTGAAGCTGGTGAGCGTGATCGCGGCCGAGACCGCCATCGCCGAGGACAAGCTGGCCGCCGCCAAGCCCGCGCTCGACGCTGCCGAAGCGGCTCTACTGGTACCTATCAATCCTTACTTATATTATAAATGCGAAAGTAACTCTGTGTGTTACTCATCATGCCTAAACTACTGAAGTGATTTAAATGAAATTTGGTACGCAGATAATCTAGAGACCGAGAAAGAACATAGGCTACTTTTTAACCGACTTCCAAAAAGGAGGAGGTGCGTGTTCGCTGATAACTTCGTTGTTTATTAACCGATTCTGATGATTATTTTTTTGTTGTAAAGGCGATATCCCAAGAGTGGTACCACATTACCAAAATATTATCAGAAAGGGGGGGGGGGGGGTGAAATGGGAGGTTGCAGGTCACATAATTTCAAAAATATTTTTTGGTCGACTTCAAACTTTGTAATGTAAAATACAAAATAAAGAAATAGGTGTTTTAGGAATTTTGAAATAAAAAATATTCAGGGGGTGAAATGGGGGTCAAATCAACCGATTTCGAAAAATCTTTTATGTTTAATACCGATTGTTAACAAAAATCGAAATCCACCCCTAAATGGGTGAAAAGGGGAGGGAGGCTAATTTTTTTTTTGCTGTAATTTTTTATTTTTTAAGCTGTTAAGAGGTGATAATACTTGCATATTTTAATTTCGTTATTATGTGTGCGCTGCGAAAGCTATTGATGACACATTAAATATTGTAATATGTTTGCAATAGGTACTCATTATTACCTACAAAAAAGTCCGCAATACGATTTGCCTAACTATTAGAGTTGAGCTGTAATAACCCTTTTTGTCCAAATTAGCCGTTAAAACACGAGTTCGATGGAAAATCTTGACTTTCGTATCATGACTACGATTACATATCCAATTAATTATATTTATAATTATAACTGATTAATCCTCTGTAAATTCCTCTTTAATTTTTTCGAATCGGACCTTTCGTTTAGAAGTAACAAGAGGTTTATTAATGCTAAAAATTTTGACTGGACTTTCACTGGCAGATAGCTGATGTTCCAGGGAGCAACTTAGGCTACTTTACATTTAGGAAAATGATTAGGATTCCTAAAATACGCGCGGGCGAAGTCGCGGGGTACAGCTAGTAAATAAATATCACCATCATACAACACATACTCATCCCAAAGTAAGCAAAGCTTGTACTATGTGTACAGTATAATGGAGGCGATTCCATATACATCAAGACCGAGGTAAATTCCCAAATTTACCACTGGTGGTAATCGAATTTGCAGCCACTTGGTCCATTGAGCTGACCGGCCTACGCTCAATTAACTGGACAGTTAGAACAGTTATAACAGTGGTAACGATAACGATGGTTTTGTATGATAACCAGGGTTGCCACATGCACACAAGTAAATAAATTATTTTTACACATACATAAAAAGTATGGCACTTATTACAATTTTGAATGGCATAAACGCCTTAAGTGAAACAGTAAAAGTGTCATAGCAATTCTCTTTTCCGAAAGTATGTTATTGAATGGATCGAATTTTACAAGATAATTGAATAAGTTTCTACTTATAAATTTGTTGTTATTTTTATAAAGTATACTTCGTCATGTTAATATTTCGAGGCTAGTGTTATACGTTACTGATATGAGTTTGCTATTATTTATTTATTTATTTATTTATTAAGACTTTAGCACAAAGATGTACAAAGGCGGACTTAATGCCAAAGGCATTCTCTACCAGTCAACCTTAGGGTGATGCAGAGAAAACATGGGTGATGCATTTATATATGTATTGTTTAACTAACTTTGTAACAGACCATCAACGCAGCTGATATCGCGACAGTGAGGAAACTCGGCAAGCCGCCACACCTCATCACTCTTATTATGGACGCTGTCATTTTACTGTTCAGAAAAAAAATTGATACCATCAAACCGGACCCTGACAAATTATTTTTGACTGCATCTTGGGCGGAATCCCTAAAGGTATGACCTGAAAGCATCCTGTACAGTTTATTTGTACAATCATAGATACTTTAATTACTCGCATAACTATGCACTAGTGTGTCTGTGCCAAACCCTTTCAAGGAATACAGGCGTGGTTATGTATTTGTTATCTAGACACACGGTAGTGTGTCAAGACAAAGTTCAAGCTGGCGAGCAGCACCGTGTGTAATATTACACGAACCATTTGGAGCCACTTTTGACCCCCTCATAACTCAAAAACTATTTTACATAATATATTTTTTCTGCAGTTGTAATGCAAAATTTACCTATAAATTATAATGGAATATCCTACATATGAAGCTATAGAACCTTGTTTTTTTATCACAATATTTCTATGTTACAGGTCATGGCGGATTCAAGATTTTTGAGCAACCTGAAGAATTATCCAAAAGATGAGATCAATGCTGAAATGGTTGATTTGTTGCAACCATATTTTAGCTTCCCGTAATTATAAAAATCATTTTTATATGCCGTGCATGACACGGGTTATGAGCAGTTATAAGTTAATTCTTTCAGGCCTTTTCCATTTTTATTGGGGTCGGCTCGCAGCGATTGCCAACCCTTTGAGACCCAACTAATGGGAGTACTGCTGGACGATTAGACAATTCTGTTGCAAACATGTTTCAGTCACCTTCCTTCAAAACAGCTGTCAAAATGTATCGAAATTTCGCCATGTTTTTTGGTTTCTAATCCCAAATGAGAGCAATTCATGTTACTTAATTGCCCAGCCGTTCACCTAAGTGTAAAACATACATACATATACTCACGCCTGTATCCCATGGGGGTAGGCAGAGACTATCGTTTGCCACACGCTACCTGATCCTGACATACCTCTTTCGCTTCATCCACAGTCATACATCTTTTCATGCACTTCCGTCGGTTTAGGGTGCTACGGACTTGACCTTTCTGTAAGAGGCCGTTAATCTGGTCGTGAAAGGTCTTCCTCGGGCGCCCTCTTCCGATATTTCCACTCACTTTTGCCTGGTATATTTCTTTCGTCAGTCTACTTTCATTCATCCTCTCTATATGGCCAAACCACCTCAACATACTTTTCTCAATCTTAGTCACCACATCATCCTTCAGCTTACATTCATCTCGTATCTTGCTATTCCTCAACCGGTCAGCAATGGTGACACCACACATACTCCGCAAGGAACGCATTTCCACCGCATTCACCCTGCTCTCATGCCTCTTTTGCCAAACCCAACATTCACTACCATACATAAGAGTAGATACCAAAACACCATTGTGAATCGCCAGACGAGCCTTTTTTGAGACAGTCTGGCTACTCACAACGGCATGCAAAGCACCATTTACTCTATTCCCAGCAGTCACTCTACTCTCAATATCACTATCACATTTACCATCTCTTGTAATCATGCTTCCCAAATATACAAACTCTTGCAATTGTTCCACTTTCACACCATCTAAAACTACTGAAAAAATGTTTTCCAAGGCATATAACTACTGTCTTGCTTGTTATATTGCAGTCAATATACATTCGAAGCGGCGAAAATAGCTTGCGGTAACGTCGCCGGTTTAATATCGTGGACCATCGCTATGGCGCAGTTTTACTCTGTGAATAAGGATGTGTTGCCGCTGAAGGCGAACCTCGCGGTGATGCAGGGCAAGTACCAGGCTGCCAAGAGAGAGCTGGAGGCTGCCGAAGCGCAGCTGCAGGCCAAAGAAGTGCGTATTACATAGCAATAAGTCTCAAATTTGTGTAGTTTCAGGTTGTCGTACGCCGCAACGTTCGACATTAACCCGACTCAAAGTAAAGCATTGAAATCTGAGCTCTATAACAGCCAATATATCTCCGCGTGGATAAGTAAGACTCTTTGCTAAGGGCAACCGGTCGGTCGACCCGGCTTCACTAATTTCACTTAAATTTAAATTGTACTGTAATACCCTTGATATAGAGCTCATATATCAATGCTCGAGTTTCATTCAGATTGGTATTGATTCGTTGATTTGTGCTAAATACAAAAATGAATATGATATTATTGTCGAAGCCAAAATCGAATTCGTTAAATAATAGATCAAACCTTGTTTCCTAATCTGCTAACCGATCTAATTCCAGTCAGTTTAGAACACTCGTCCGCATCTCGAGACCCTATTAATGCCGGTCGCATAAGTAATAGAAAGTAGAAAAAAGGTACAAACGCATTAAAATAATGTTTCAGCGTGAGTTGGCCTCCGTCCAAAAGATGTTCGACGAGGCCATGTCCCTGAAGCAGGCCGTGCTGGACGACGCGGCCAAGTGCCAGCAGAAGATGGACGCCGCCACCGCGCTCATCAACGGGCTCAGCGGCGAGCGCGTGCGCTGGACCGAGCAGTCGGCGCTCTTCAAGTCGGAGATCGAGCGACTTGTTGGGGATATATTGCTGTTGTGCGGGTGAGTCGTATTCTCCATATATACGTACGTGTGCGTGTGTGCAGCAGTCCGAAATAATACTTTAGGTGCATATACGGTAGCTCATATGTGGATCCTTAGTGAAGACAAATTATGCCTAACTATCCTAGTTTCTGAGTTATAGACCTTTGAATTTATGTCACAGGTATCGTGTTCTGGCCTTTGAGTACATCCAAATTTTTATACCACTCGGTTGTATCTTGGTGTGCAGGTTCAAACCCCGGCTCGCATCTTTGGGATTTATGTGCGAATCTCATTTTCATCCGAAATTATCATTTGCTATAAAACGGTGAAGGAAAACATCGTGAGGATACCTGCACGTCTGAGTGAACTTGACTAGTTTTCAATAGATGTGTGAAGTCTGCCAATCCGCACTGGGCCAGCGTGGTGGACTATGGCCTGAATCCCCCTCGCATTGAGGGGAGGCTCGTGCCCAGCAGTGGGACGTTAAAAGGGCTGTAGTAGTAGTAGTAGTGGAAATGTGTTAGTTTACTATTAGACTTTCTTTGTGCATACCTACAAGTCAATGGATATTTTACACAAGACTTGACTTGACTCGACAGAAGTCCCATAGGAAGACCGTCTGTTTGTCTAGATTCTTAACAGTTGCTCCCATTTCTTTTGCTACAGATTTTTGTCATATTCGGGACCGTTCAATCAAGAGTTTCGTAATATGCTAATAGGCAGTTGGCTTGGGGAGTTGCTCAGGAGAAAAATACCCGTGTCCATGAATTTAAATATCACCGACCACCTGACTGATACAGCAACGGTAATTATTTAGTTACGGTACGGTTATTATATGTTGTGTATTTGATTGATAAAATATTTAATTTCAGAAGAAGAACACTATTTAGTAGTTCTAATTATGTAAGATCAACGTAAATTATGGTAGATTTTTAAAGAACGTCATATTACTCTTGGGTCAAAAACCAATATAATCTTCGCTAAATTTTATCTGACCTCGATTACACCACTACCATATTGCTAAAACTTTTTAGCATTTACTAACATAAATTCTCTGGGTATAAAACCTCGTCGCTCGCTAGAAATATGTTTCATTAATAATTTTGTTCTCAGTTTTTTTCCCTATGTTATGGATGGGTAGAAGATGTAATCTAGAACCGAGGTAGAGATACTATTATTATTATTTATTGACTATTCATAAGTGCCTGTATTGGTTTACATGAATAAAAAACCGGTTAAAAAAAAATTGGTTTACATAAAAAAAATCTCGTTTGGTGTATAGGAGCCCCCTGATATATTTATTTAATTCTAGTTTTTAGTATTTGTTTATTTATTTATACTTGTTATAGCGGCAACAGAAATACATCATATGTGAAAATTTCAACTCTCTAACTATCACGGTTCATGAGATACAGCCTGGTGACAGACGGACGGACGGACGGACGGACAGCGAAGTCTTAGTAATAGGGTTCCCGTTTTACCCTTTGGGTACGGAACCCTAAAAATATTCTGATTCAGATTCATTTTGCCATATAAAATAGATCGGGGACTGGAATCTGTGCGGGCTGCCGACGGACGAGCTGTCCATACAGAACGGCATCATCGTGACCAAGGCCTCGCGCTTCCCGCTGCTCATCGACCCGCAGACGCAGGGCAAGATCTGGATCAAAAACATGGAGAAATTCAACGATTTAATCGTCACCACTTTGAATCATAAATACTTCAGGTAATTCTAACGTCGACATCCAGGGCTATACAGGGTGTATCAGAAGTCCGAAATAATATTTTAGGTGCATATAAAGTAGCTTATATGTGGATGCTTAGTGAAGACACCACATGCATATTTTAAATAGGACTCGAGATATTAGGAGTTATAGAAATCGACGACGAAAAAAACTGAAAATACATGGTCGAATTTTGCAAACGCCAAAGTATTATTTCGGACTTCTGATACTCCCTGTATAGGGAGAAATCGGAATTGGCGCACATTTTTTGCAGAGTAATAAGCCCATACGGGCATACGGGGCGTCTGAAAAATCTACTGTATTGTATCCCTCTCTCTCTGCATTTTAATTTGGGTCTATGAATAAATTCATTTAATGTTTCTCCTAGCTTTACAGTTCCTTTTATTTCAGGAACCACATAGAAGACTGCGTATCTCTAGGAAGGCCTATGTTGATAGAAGATGTCGCTGAAGAACTCGACCCAGTTTTGGATAATGTTCTTGAACGGAATTATATCAAAATTGGTTCCTCATACAAAGTACGTCCCAGATTTGAATCCACATTCATCATCATCACGCCTGTATTCCCCGAAGGTGCACTGTAGTAGGGAACGAGCGTATTGCCATTATATCTGGCACATTCTCCCTAAATACAAGAGAGATTTTTGGGCCATAGTCCACCACAGTGGCCTTTCTGTGTGGCCGCCTTTCTGTAGACGTGCAAGTTTCCTCACGATGTTTTCCTTCATCGTTTCTTAGCAAGAGATAATCTCGGAAGAAAATAAGATTCGCATATGAAACCCAGAGGTGCGAGCTGGGGTTTGAACCTGCGCACTTTTATTGCAAAGCGTGCGTTCGACCACTCAGCTACCACTGCTGTTTTGAATCCCTTATTTATTACATTTACAATAAGAGTAGTTGCTTATACTGAAATTCCCTCGTTTCCTAGGTGAAACTGGGTGACAAAGAAATTGATGTGACAGCTGGCCATAGGATATACATAACAACAAAACTTCCCAACCCCGCATACACTCCCGAGATATCGGCCCGTACTTCCATTATCGACTTTACTGTGACTATGCAAGGTAAGTATTGGAATAGATAAACTTCTCATTTTGATACAAATTATGCTTTACTACATGTGCAGCTCTGATTCTCTTATTTTTTCTTGAGATATTGCCTTAATTCATGTTACTTTTTTTACTTTTGTAATGCTATGCACCATTTATGGGTATTTTCAACTGTCATAAAAAAATCTTATTCGCACTGACGAATCCAGTCCTAGTTTTGTTCACCTGAACCTTAGAAGAAATATGATTAGTTTGTAATCGATCAATCTGTAATTGTTGTTTTCTGAAACATGTGGTGCGTGGGTGAAGTATATATGAAGGGTACATGCAAATAACAGGGGATGTCCTAATTAATGAATTTTGAAAGTTTGACTATTCTAAAAATTCTATAGGCTAACCATAAACAAAACTGCATTTTTGGCGCCATATGTGAACTTTTTTAAATTCTAATGATTAGAATTCAAAATACCATACACAAAATATGATTCTATATAAAAAGTGACATTCCTTGTTATTTGCCTGTACCCTTCATATGATGATATAAAAAATCTGTGAGATTTGATAAATGGTAATCTATAAAACCATCTTTATAAAAGGTTACCGGCTATGAGCATGCAGGTAACCAGGCAGCCCATAGGACAAATGCTACTGGAAAAGGAAAAATATAACAATTACGGAACAAGATCCGAGTGGGCACATGGAATGTGCGGGACCTTCTCGAAAAAGGGAAATTGAACATCTTGTGTAACGAACTTGAACGATGCAACAACATTGTAACAGCCATAAGTGAAACTCACTGGAAGGACAGCGGCCATTTTGACACTCAAAAACATACAATCTACCTCTCAGGAAGCAAATCAAACAGCTTTGCCGGAGTTGCCGTGGTTATCCCAAAGATATGGAACAAATCTGTAGTAGACTACAACCCTATCAACGAACGATTGATATCTATTAAACTCAGTGCATCCCCTGCTCCCTTAAATATCATCCAAGCCTACGCACCCACAAGCTGCGCAAGTGATGACGACGTGGAAAGTTTCTACAAACAACTTTTTTTTTTAAACCTAATTTAATATAGAGGGTTTTATTATACCAAGATAATATGTCACCCTCATAGGACACGATTACAACTTATAATCTACGACTTATACCTAATTTAACAAATTTGTACACTGATACGGCTTCCTTCGACAACGGGTGAGCCAAGATGCTATTAAATATGCCTACATTAAATATTGGTACCTCATTACCGACTAAAAAGGCATTTCGTTCTGTGTCGTTCCGGACACACTCCGCTAGAATGTGAGTCACGTCTTCCACCACGTCGCACTCTGAACAAAGAGGCGATGTAGATTTCCTCATCAATCGTGCAAAGCTGTTCAACGGAATGTGCCCAGAGCGCAACCTTAAAGCCATAACAATCTCCGATCGATGCATGTCTGTCCTCGCAAACCAACAGCCACGGCACAGGCTTGGCTGAATGGTTACGTACCAAATCCCCTTACTCAGTGATCTCTCATCGAAGTGCTCTTTCCATAATCTGGTGCAACGCGCCCTTACAATCCTAATGAGATCACTAGAGTAGGGTAACCATTTTCCCAATATTCCATCTGTAATTGCCTCTTTGGCTAGCCGATCGACCTCTTCATTTCCATGTAGCCCGATGTGAGGAGGAATCCACTGTAATACCACTTTTTTGCTACCCATCTTACTCAAAAAATTAATTATTAGTAATTTTGTATACTATCGGTGCTCCTCGAAAATTTGAGGTATATCTAGCGAGGTGCTGAAGAGCACTTCTGGAGTACGTAAGTATCACAAAATACCCCGACTCGAACGGTTCTATATAGGACATAGCTTCTGCGATTGCCAATAACTCCACATGCATTATAGAAAGGCTTCCTTCTAATTTAAACTTAATAGCTGATCTTGTTTGAGGATCAAATACTGCAAATCCTGATTCCTTCTTCTCGAGAGACCTATCAGTGTACACGGCATACTTATTGGAGTAGTGATTCTGTAGATAGTCTTCACAAACTATCTTAAGACTATCCCCGCTATATTTGTGCTTAGCTTGTTTTACAAATTCTATACTCGGCTTGACTATACTAGATAAGTCCACATTGCTAACCCAAGTATTTAAAGATAATTGTTCCAACTGGCGTGTTGAATACATCGATTGAGAGTTTAGAGTCTCGTGTACCATAACTATAAGAGGTTTTGTCTTGCGTCTCTAATACAAATTTGACAAGATTCTGTTAGGTTTTTAATGTTTGAGATTATGTCGTTATCTTTAAAACTCCTTGCCCGTAACCAAAATTTGTCTGCCAAATACTCTCTTCGAATGTATAAAGGCTGCAGGTTTAGTTCGCACTCCATCACATGTACTGGAGTGGTTTTTACAAATCCACCAATTACTCTCATACATTGATTTTGTAAGCGATCTAATTTAACGAACTTACTTGTAAGGCCATTGTTATACAAAAAGCTACCGTTGTCTAATCTTGATCGAACAATAGAAATGTATAATTGTCTTAAATGATATAGGTGAACCCCCACCCAGAACCAGCAAGAACTTTAAAGATTTTAATCGCCTTTGAACATTTCTCTATTAATTCCGCAATATGTTTTGACCATTTGAGTGAGCGTTCCAACCAAAGACCTAAATAAATAATATTGTCAACCACTTGTAAGGGTCATCGTTTATTTTAAGTCTTGTAGCCTCTCTTAAAAACGCAAACTTTACTTTTTGAAGTGGAAATTTCTAGTCCTAAATCCCTAACTAATTTAGCAAATACATCTAAAGAGTGCTGCATTTTCTGGGCGCCTAGTAGAATGTCTTTACATGCCGTATACAACACAAAGTCGTCCGCGTACTGTGAGATTGATACGCCACTGTTTAAGATGTTTCTACATATATCCTTAGTTGCTATGTTAAACAATAATGGGGACAGAGGGTCCCCTTGAGCTAAACCCCGTCCGGTAGTTCGACTAATATATGAATTGTCTATTAAAACCTTTAACTTTCTTTCCTTCTAGAAATTCCAAAGGTAATGACATATTTTAGACCCCAGACCAATTTCGTTTAAGGTTCGCATTAATGACTTTACATTTACGCGGAAGTAGGAGACACAAGCTCAGATGATAGTCTACGCGAAATAATTTGACATTATGGGTTGGGTAATAGAAACCGCCGAGGTGATCGTCTTATAGAGGTCGCGGCAGACAATAACCTCACCATCATGAACACAGTAGGGGAGACCGAGGGGAATTGAAACAATTTTCACATTTTATTTTATACACCGAATAATATAGACAGAAATCGTATGATATAAGTACCAATCGATAACTCATTCTTTACACTTGCAAATTACTAACATAAAGAAATTGTAAGCGTTAAATATTATGGTGAAAAATCGATTTAACCGGAACAAGTCAACTTGTTTCAAATCCCCTCATATCAAGGTGAGATGAAACAGTGGTCGAGGAGAGTTGAAACATATGATTTTTGAGAAGTATTAAGGGCTATAAAATAAAAATGATGATATAATTTAAGGTATTTATTAATGTAAAACTTTTCAAGTACGAAACAAACTTTTTTATTAATATTTAGTACTGATATATCAGTTAAGTAGGTAACCACAGGTCTAAAACAAATAATCAACTTCTAAAGTAGTTAAAAGTACAATAACGCCCTATTCGTAACATTAGGTAAAATGACAGTCAAATAAACAAAAAAATAATCTAAATCTTTAACATAAAATTATTATTAACTTTCAGTCGTTTCTTAGGTACTTATTACAATCAGTCTTGATCAAATATTTTATGTTACAAGATCTCACAAATGTCACTTCACTTTTTAAAAAGATAT
Source organism: Ptilodon capucinus (assembly GCA_914767695.1). NCBI lineage: Eukaryota > Metazoa > Arthropoda > Insecta > Lepidoptera > Notodontidae > Ptilodon > Ptilodon capucinus. The sequence continues at coordinate 5,368,104 of OU611808.1, forward strand.
GGCCTCCATCGTATTTAGTCGATGATTATGCCAACAACAGAGTATGTAAAAACACTTGGTGAGACTTTACAAAACAATAAGATATTAAATTTTGAGGTGACTATTTCTTCTTTTTTTTTTTACGAAATGAGTGAAATGATGATATTTTGATGGAATAAGATGAGGAATGCCTGCACCTGCGATATGCGGTATTTATGGCAATGTCGAGTAATTATAGCAAGGACAAATTCAAAACATCTGACAAACAGTTGTGGCAAACATAGTTATGGCAGACATTGCACCCATTTTTCTTTGGCTCTGCTATTTGAATGACACAAAGTTACTTCTTCTGTGAGATCATATATTTCGCGACTCGCCATACCTCTGTCAGTCTTTCTTATATAATCAGTAGGCATTCTGAAACAAATTAAATTACCAAAAAAAAACATTATTTGTGCCTGTTATTTATTGACCGCTGTCATACAATTTAAGACGAGGAGAATTGAAACAGCCTGTTTCAAATCTCCTCAGTAAGAAAAAACCTCCTATTTTTTATTAAATCCACAATCAAGAAGCAAATACACATAAATCAATTGTACTAAATACACTTAATAAATGTTTAGTTAATGAACTTTCTAAAAATATATAACTTGGACCAAAATACAAAACTGTTATCAAAATATAGACATCGTAAATAAAGGTTAAAAACTTACTTTTGACGATTTTTGTCACATGACATACAGAACTCCACAACCGCGCGACTTACGCCACCGATGCGAACTGACACGTCAGCGGACGGAGGAAAGTGGTTGAAAAGCGACGTTACCAACTCGCTAACGGTTTTAAGTTCCAAGAAATCGGTTCTGTTTCAAATCACCTTTGTTTCAAATCCCCTCGGTCTCCCCTATTTAAACATCACCCTCGCAGAATATACACCTGGATATCCCCCGATGGCAAACACAAGAACCAGATCGACTACATAATGACAAGAACACGATGGAGAAGCTCGATATCAAATGCGCACACATTAGCTGGAGCCGACTATCTTTCTGACCATAATCTTTTAATATGCCATCTTAAACTGAAACTGCGAAATACAGTTAACAAACCGACAACGAAACAAATAGAAATTTTAAACAAAGACTCGTTTGTCAAAACTGTAGAAGATGCACGTTTGGACTGGCATAAAAACGCAGATACAAGCTCCAACTATCTGTGGAACTCCACCAAACAGTTTATAATGGATTTGATTAGAAAATCTCAACCGAAAGTGGCGAAAAAGCAACGGCAACACTGGCTCTCTGTTGATACGTGGGGTCTGATTGAAGAACGCCGCAGCCTAAAGGCAAAAGGCGCCAATATCAAGAGCCTCAATCTCTATACTGCTAGAATTCAAACAGCTCGAAGAGACCGAAATATAGCCCTCCAAAACGTCTGTAAGGAGCTAGAACAAAACGCACAAAAGTTTGAAACCAAAGACCTGCATTTGAAGATTAAATATATAACAAGACAATATAAACCACGCAACTGGTCAATTGAAAACACTGCTGGTGATACGGTCACCGACATACAGGGAATTTTAAAAGTGTGGAAGGAGTACTGCGGGAACTTGTTTGTGAGCCCTCTATCGTCACTGTCAACTGTCGTTTCAATAATTAAACTAGAGGAACAGGAGCCACACCTGCTTAAAAGCGAGGTACGTGCTGCGATAAAACATCTTAAGACCGGAAAAGCAGTAGGCGCTGATGAAATACCTATAGAGGTCATCAAGACCATGGGATACGTAGGAGTACATCATACATACCGTCTGCTCCAAAGTATGGAGCACTGGCGATTGGCCCTCTGACTGGTCTCATTCTGTGTTCGTGCCACTGCACAAGAAAGGATCTACCAAGAAATGCAGCAACTATAGACTTATATCCCTTATATCGCACGCCAGCAAAATAATGCTGCACATCCTGAATACCAGACTTCAAGCGTTTTTGAGTCGTGAGAGTGCGCCCGAACAACCCGGCTTTGTCAAGGGACGGGGAGGACGAGAACAGATCCTGATACTTAGACAAATCATCGAGAAAGCCAGAGAGTTCAACAACCCCTTATATATTTGTTTTGTGGACTTCCGCAAAGCTTTTGACACTGTGATATGGTGTAAATTGTGGGAAGTTCTTTTAGAAATGGGCGTACCACTACATCTGGTGCACCTTGTTCGATCACTGTATGAAGGTGGAACAGCATGTGTCAGACTGGACGGAATTAATTCGGAAGACTTCAGAACCCAAGCAGGGGTGCGACAGGGATGCATACTTTCACCATTGCTTTTTAATATATACACAGAATATATCATGCGGATAGTACTTGAAAGATGGGACAAGAGTGTATCTATAGGGGGGCAGCTGATATCGAACTTGAGATATGCTGATGACACTACTCTTCTCGCGACAACATAGGAAGACACAAAAAACCTTTTCCAACTTGTGGAATCTACCAGCATAAGTTTTGGACTAACGATCAATCGTGAAAAGACCAAAATCATGATAGTGGATCGTGTAAATAACAATCAGCCTAACAACACTAGTATTGGACACTGTCAAGTAGTTCAAAACTACATATACCTTGGCTCCACTATCACAAGTAACTGAGGCTGTGAGATGGAAATTAAGAGCCGTTGTGTTGTGACAAGATCTGCTGTTGAGAAGCTCACAAAAATCTGGAAGGATCGCAGAATCACAAAAATACAAAGGTTCGTTTAATGTATGCCTTGGTCTTCCCAATTTTTCTATACGGAGCGGAAACCTGGACATTGAAGCTACAAGACAGAAGGAAAATCGACGCCTTAGAAATGTGGTGCTTGCGACGCCTACTGAAGATAAGCTGGACCGCACACCGTACCAACGCCTCCATACTAAATGAGTTAAAAATAAAGCAAAGACTTTCGTCGACTGTTCAATAACGAATTCTGAAGCTTTTTGGACACGTCACTAGAAAAATTAACGACTCAATGAATCTATTAGTTATCCAGGGTCGAACCGAAGGCAAACGGCTACGTGGTCGATCTCCAACCAGATGGGTGGATCTCATAAAAACCCTTACAAGATGTCCTATAGCACAATGCTCTCGCAACGCCGTGGACCGGGAAGCCTGGAGATGTATTACTAAAACAGCGGCCACATCCGAAAATAAGATTAAAACTCCATAACCACGACCACTCTGACAAGAGTGTCCGACTGACAAGAAGAATCTTTATAAATGGCTAGTCCGGTTTATATAGTCAATGACCTGAACGTATAGATAGGAACACTATACGGATAATAATTGATTCATTTTATTATAGGTTTGGAAGACCAGCTGCTAGGGCGAGTGATCTTAACGGAGAAGGCGGAAATGGAAGCGGAACGCACGCAGCTGATAATGGACGTGACCGCGAACCGGCGCAAGATGCAGGAGCTAGAGGCTAACCTGCTGCACAAGCTCACCACCATCCAGGGCTCGCTGGTCGAAGACGTCTCCCTCATCCAAGTGCTCAACATCACCAAGTCTACCGCCACGGATGTAAGTCATAGAGTATTTAGAGTACCCGTAGCGACTCCACTCTTCGTATAGCTCTGCTGCGATTTTTCCGCCATTTTTGTTATCTCGTGTACCTGTAGTATACGGCAACTGTATGGGAGAACAAATACAGAATAATTTACCGCAGCGCGGACTCGAAATGCCATCTCCGTTATAATATCTCCATGATGTAAGTACATTGAACAAAAATATTTTCAATCTGTGCAAACTTTCTTTATAGAAAACTTGGCTGTCACACTGTGATGTGACTACCTAGGACCTAGATTATCTGTCCCGTCAACCGTCATTTCGAAACATATTGTAAATGTAATGGATGGGGCATTGGTTGTTTGTGATATGCAAAACATCTTCGGAGCTCAGACAAAAACTCTTACCAAAAAATATGAAAAATTATCCTCGCCGTCACGGTGGCTGTTGAATCATGAATTTGTGTATATTCTTTAATTTTGAGGGTATAGGTTTAAAGCTCGAACCCCAAATCAAGCAGGAATGCTCGTTTGAATAGGTAAAAGAGAAATTGGATGTCGCCAAAGAAACGGAGATAAAGATAAACGCCGCCCGCGAGGAGTTCCGTCCGGTGGCGACGCGCGGCTCCGTGCTGTACTTCCTGGTGTGCAACATGTCGCTCGTCTGCAACATGTACCAGACCTCGCTAGCGCAGTTCCTGGAGCGGTTCGACATCTCCATGGAGCGCTCTCCGCAGAGCCCGATCACGACTAGAAGGATTGCATTTATCATTGATTACTTGGTTAGGATTACTTCACTTTGTTTATGACTTAGCCCTTTGATGGATAAAACTCAGGATAAGTGACTGAAAAACTTTTTTTTAAGTTATTTGTCGTCTCGCCCCCTATTACATTGGGATCAAAATACATCTGCGAAGTGTGGGCGCACTGCAGTGCACCTCTGCCTACCCCTTCGGGGAATACAGGCGTGATGTATTTATTTGTCGCATGAGCACACCTAGGAGTTCCAGCATCATAAAATATATCAGTAGATTTCGAGCACTGTAGAACTATGAATATTATATAGAATGCAGAATGACGTTGACCTTATAATAACATCATGATTTTCTTTCGAGAAAACTTAAGTTATGTCATTTGCTGAGGTTCAACAGTCAGTGTAATTTTTACCAAGACTATCGTAGTGTTCAGTTATTTTAAAGATTGTACGACAGTTAATCCGGAAAAGAGGAACTTTAATTGGTGGCCAGCTAACATTTTAATATTGACTTATTCAGACGTACGACGTGTTCAAGTATATTTCCCGTGGTTTTTATGAGCAGCACAAATATCTGTTCACTATGCTGTTAACGTTGAAGATCGATATGAATAAGGAGCTTATTACGTATGAAGAGTTTCAGACGTTTATTAAAGGTGCCATGGAACGTATATAGATAGTAGCTTTTGAAATATGAAAAACTGTGACTTGCTTATTAGCGTTACCAATCTGAGGCTATAGCAGTAGTTGACACTAAATTCTATTGCACATAGGTGGTGCGGCATTGGATTTGAACGCATGTCCTCCAAAACCTTTCAAATGGGTGACAGACATGTCATGGTTGAATTTGGTCCAACTGTCTGGCTTGCGACAGTTCACCAACATTTTGAATCAAGTCACTAACAATGAGAAAGGATGGAAAACTTGGTAAGAAATGTTAGCCACTGCACGTTTTCAAGTTAATAAATAGTACATACATATATACATGTAACCCACGGGGAGAGGCAGAGACTATCGTTTGCCACATGTTACGATCCTGACATACCTCTTTCGTTTCATCCACATATACTTCCGTCAGTTGAGGGTGATTTAATATATAGATGTTAAAATAAAAGTAATGCCCAGGTTTGACAAGGAAGCACCAGAAGATGAGCCCTTACCTGATGGATATCATTCGTTAGACGTATTTAGAAAACTGTTGGTAGTGCGAGCGTGGTGCCCAGACCGAACCTTGGCGCAGAGCTTGTAAGATTACTCTTCATAACCTTCTTTAAATGTCTTATAAGTGCCCGACTTACAGCTATTTTGACCAATATCCTCTTATTTAGAAAATACGTGATCAGTTCAATGGGTGCGAGATTCTCCGAAGCGGTTATAGTGAATTACGAGGTAAGAATTTAACCAATCGAACCTTATTTACCCTTGCATGAATTATATACAATGCTTGTTCTTTTAGCAAATGGTTTTGGAGTCTCGTCCGCTGGTCCCGTTAATCGGTTTCCTAGCAATGGGCTCAGATCCTACGCCGTCCATAGAAGTTACCGCCAAGCGAATGGAAAATCTCTGCTCGTCAATATCTATGGGGCAAGGTCAGGAGATCCACGCAAGGAAACTGGTGGAGCGCGCCCTTAAAGAGGTAACAACGATGTATAGTAAAATGTACCAACTGCTCTATTACTTAAATCTTAATTTTGGTTGCAGGGTCTGTGGGTATTGCTACAGAACTGCCATTTAGGACTTGAGTATATGGTGGAAATCATGGAACAGTTCAGTGAACTTGAGAAGGATCCAGAACAAGTTCATGAACTATTCAGGTTTTTCAATATTGTTATTATAATGTGTTTAAATACAATTCATGTAGAAGTTTAATAATATTTTCGCGTTTTCTCACAGGCTCTGGATAACAACAGAAGTACATCCCAGGTTCCCTATTACTCTGCTGCAAATGTCTATCAAGTACACGTGTGAACCACCATCTGGTAAACACTGCCTTATTTACTATTTCCTTTTTGTTGTTTTGTCTTGCAGTTGCTTTAAACCTTGTTTCGTTCCAGGGATCAAAGCTGGTCTAATGAGAACTTACGACTCAATGAGTCAAGACTTCCTCGACTACAGTGATAGTCCCTTCTACCTGCCCATGATATACACTATTTCTTTCTTGCACACCGTTGTTCAAGAGAGACGGAAGTTCGGCCCTCTCGGTTGGAACATACCTTATGAGTTCAACTCAGCTGATTGGTTATCCTCTTGCATGTTTGTACAGAATCATTTAGATGCCTTGGAACCGGGGCAGGGTATTAGTTGGACAACTGTGCGGTAAGTTACCGATGTAGATCTTTATTGAAGTCATCATCATGCCTGTATTTCCTGAAGCCGTAGGCAGCAGCGTATCTTTGGTCCGCAAGCAATATGGAACTGATCTTTTGTCATTATATCTGGTACACTCCTCTAAGTGAGGTCATATATTATCACGCTGTCCTAGAGCGTCTTGGTGAGCTTTACACTTACTGTCAATAATATGATGCGTAAGATACCTCTCATGTAAGTGGATTGTGGTAAGAACTAGGTAGGTGAGATTCAACTGCAGTGTACTCATACTTGTTAATTATGATCAAATTATTTTGTTTCCAGGTGTCTTGTCATACCATGAGATTCTGTACTTTGCTTGGTTCCACACTTGACAACTTTTTGTATGACCTTTTATTTTTCAGTTACATGGTATCAGCGGTGCAATACGGCGGTCGCGTGACAGACGATTACGACACTCGCCTACTCGTCACGTTCTGTAGAGTGTGGTTCTCTGATCAACTGTTCTCTGATGAGTTCCAGTTCTACAGGAGTTATGGTATTATGAAGTTTAAGAATATACCCGAGTATATTGAGGAGATTGAGAAAATGAAGACGGTCGATCCACCGCAGGCTTATGGTTTACACACGAATGCTGATATTACGTGAGTTAAAATTAACTTTAAGACATGTTTTTATGCAGGATCATCATAGTCCTTTTTAGGGTTCCGTACCCAAAGGGTAAAACGGGAACCCTATTACTGAGACTTCGCTGTCCGGCCGTCCGTCCGTCCGTCCGTCTGTCACCAAGCTGTATCTCATGAACTGTGATAGTTAGAGAGTTGAAATTTTCACAGATGATGTATCTCTGTTGCCGCTATAACAACACATACTAAAAACAGAATAAAATAAAATATTTAAGGGGGCTCCCATACAACAAACGTGATTTTTTTGCCGTTTTTATAGATAATGGTACGGAACACTTCGTGCGCGAGTCCGACTAGCACTTGGCCGGTTTTTTCATGTTTAAACAGCGACTAATTGTGTCTCGTGATTTCGTCCGCAAGAATTTATAAGTAAATGACACTCAGAGATAGAATAGTCTTTTATCAACGTAATATTTTTCAGAGTTAAATCTGTAGTACCGCAAGATACTCTTCCCTTCCAATTTTAATCTTGTTATTATAGTGTAACTAAAAGGCTACTTTCATGTTGTCATGTGATAGTCACTATTGTTTATATTTTGTAACTAACTGGAAACCTGAGATTATCACAAAAAAAATTAATTAAAAAGTCCGCCAACTTCTTTGTGTTTTTAACTAAAGTTGAAACTTTTATCGCATCTAGTTATCAACGCAACGTGACTCAAGAACTATTGGACACAATATTGTCTATTCAGCCGAAAGAATCTAGCTCTGGCGGAGGTGAAACCCGCGAGGCATCGGTCTACCGACAGTCCAAAGAAATGCTTGACAAAGTACCACCGAACTTCGATCCTCATGAGGTTAAGGAGAGGTAAGTCACAGAATATTCTGATGAAATGTGTGTGAATGTTTTTTTTAAATAAAATCGAATTTAGAATAGACCGATTTTAATAGTCCACAGAAATGTGTTCTAGAAGACATTGCTAAAGCTTACATCATATAAGGTTGTATAAGGTAAGGCTGGTTTTATAGCCTAGCCTATTGTTAGTGTGGCTCAAATATACTAACAGTACGGGAAACCAGCTTCACCTAGCTTATACGAGCTCGCATTCTTGGGTACAAATTTGAAATTAAATCTTGTTATAGATTAAAGGTTTACGGAATTCTGAATTCTATGGTGATATTTCTGCGTCAAGAAATCGACAGAATGCAGAAAGTAATTTCCTTAGTCCGAACAACCCTAAAGGACTTGTTACTTGCAATCGATGGTACTATTATTATGAATGAGGTAATGTTCAAATTTCTTTATGTTCCTATGTTCCAGATACCTTCTCAGGTTGTTCCATTAACATTCGTTCGTTTTTATTTCAGTCACTTCGGGATTCATTAGATTGTATCTACGACGCTAAAGTGCCCCAGATCTGGTTCAAGAGCTCATGGTCTTCGTCCACTCTAGGATTCTGGTTCACCGAGTTTTTGGAGAGGAATATACAGTTCTCGACCTGGTGTTTCCAGGCGAGACCAAATTCGTTTTGGATGACTGGATTCTTTAACCCACAAGGTTATATTTTTTTCATTAAAGCATATTATGTCATCTGCAGTAGAAAATGTAAAACTACCTTACATTAGCGCACCATTCGCTACTTTCCTTCAAGAATGTGTGATCGTTAAGGATTAAATGCCAATGATTTTGAACTGCCGAATAAGAGTGTATGAAAATACCTCGTAGCTCTTATACTAGGGGGCTCTGACTATTGTATTATATATAAATCTCCTGTCACAGTGTTTGTCCGCGATGGATTCCTAAACTACTTAACCGATTTTAAATTAAATTGGCACACCGTGAGCAGTCTGGTCCAACTTGAGAGATAGGATAGCTTAGATCACAGCAACGCGTGGCCGGGTCTGCTAGTTGTATTATATTTCGTTGCGTTTCTCAGTTGGTCCGGAATCTATGTGTGAATTCGGAAATAATCAACGTTAGTCCCTCCTATTGTCTCAGCGGCTTCAGCACGCCTTCCAAGATAAGATATTATATCACGGAGCGTGACGTCATTTTTGTGATATAACCGTTGCGTCTTATTAGCTAGCATGGCGTGATGTGAAATAAATATATAATCGATTTGACAGTTGATACAAGGTTGTTGACGTATGGATAAGATGTTATAAGTGCTAGCATGGGTTACCAAAATATATCACAAAGGCATGAGTTTGACAGGTAAACGTGAAGTATTATATCACGGTCGCGGGCCGGTGGTGATATAATGATAATGCTATAAAATGTGCATAAATATAGCATGTTATACACTAATATAACAAATGTTATATATTTTAATCGATCCATCGTCAATATCAAGCAAACTTCTGCAGAAAATGAACACATAAATTAATATTGTTTTCTTATATTTACGCGAATACTACCTATACATTGAAATAAACTATTTTACGGATTTTATCGCGTTTATATACTATTTTATTTTCCCGACGTTTCGGCTGCTTTACAGCAACCATGGTCACGGGGGGACTGAGGTGTTAGACGTCCTGATGTCATAGTTAATAACTGGGTACCCTCATATTTAGTTGTTGGTTGCTGTAAAGCAGCCGAAACGGCGGGAAAATAAAATAGTAAATAAACGCGATAAAATCCGTAAAATAGTTTTATTTCAACGTAAATTAATTTTCGTGTTCGACAAACAACAACAAAAAAGTGTTGAGACATTTCTATCTGTTTTATTTTCTTCCGAAAATCCCCATAATCTTTTTCCACATGATTTAAAATCCATATGATACAAAAAAATCTGTAGGTTAGAGATTAGGTTTTGTTTGGCATCATAGTTTGCGTACTTTTTGCCGTCTTACAATGTATAGTTAATTAAATTGGTAAATAAAAATAATATAGTGCCCAACAATACAAACTTTAAGCATAATAGCACTGACACAATGATAATACGTAAATCTTCCGGCATAATAAAAAGCCAACAATGTACAAAGATATTTTTAATCTCTGCATAAACAATCTAATATATTCTATGAATTCTATGCAGCATCTTTTTTCTTTGTAAAGCTCTGTTTCGCTCTATTTGTCATTTCAATGAACGAATGAACGAACGATCTTCAACTGTGATATAATTATATCACGCCGTATAATTTTATCCATCTTGGAGGCCATGTTAGCAAATAATATATGAGCATGCAAGTTGTTAAGATATTTTAGGGACTTGTGATATAACATCTTGGAATGCGTGCTGACACTACAGGTTTTCTCACGGCTATGCGTCAGGAAGTGACTCGTGCCCACAAAGGATGGGCATTGGATATGGTTTCCCTGCATAACGACGTCACCAAATTCACGTACGACGAAATCAAGGCTCCACCACCGGTGAGTTACAATAATACATCATCACGCCTGTATTCCCCGAAGGGGTAGGCAGAGGTGCACTGCTGTGCGCCCACACTTCGCCGATGTTTTTTGGTCCCAATGTTAAAAGGCGGCGAGCCTATTGCCATTATACCGGGCACATTCTCCCTCAATACGACGGAGATTTTGGGCCATAGTCCGCCACGCTGGCCCAGTGCGGGTTGGTGAACTTCACACGCCTTTCTATAGACCTGCAAGTTACCTCACGATGTTTTCCTTCACCGTTCAGTAAGTGGTAATCATGATTGATAATGACATTCGCACATGAAAATCATCTCAGAGGTGCGGGCCTGGGATTTGAACTTGCACCCCCTTACGTTCAAGGCGGGCGTTCTACCGACGAGGCTACCACTACTTTTATAAACCTCCTAATTTTAAAATCCAAATCCCATGAGGTGGTGAGGCTCGTAACTATACTTTTATCGCTAGTCGAGTATTAGGTATAAATTATTGCGTTGATATCTTTTATAATGCCTTGTGTATATTTCAGGGGTCCTTCCATCATCCCTTTTAGCATTTCTTTTATGCCACTTCAATTACGCTACTGCAGAAAAAAAATCTTAGCTAAAATAATGATTTTAGGTTTCTCCATTAATTATCTAATAAAAAATTGGGTGAAAAACTATTTAAGTTAGGTGGAAGTGTTATTAAATATATACTACTAAAATTATGGTGGTTAAGGTCGGTCATGGTTATGTTTGTCGTTAATCAGCGGGCTTTTGTGCATATATGTGTCAAATGTTTTGACACACTTTCGATACTAAATTGGTATGAATAGGAATTCGGAATATTGAGGTCGGGCGTTCATTTCGAATCCTTTGTAGTATTGACCTAAATAAACAGCTACCGTGCCCATTTTATATGGAACAATCAAGCCGATGGATGGTATATCGATAAAGGCTGTTCCAAAATGAAACTAATTTAACTTAAAATATGCCCATATTTAGATTCCTAAGGAAAATAAATGTCAAAACAACACTATTTGCTATACTATTGAAGCTAAAGTAAAATGGTTTAATGGTGTATTGACGAAAGAGATGTGATCTCATTCGACCATTTTAATTGGGGTAGTTGGTAAATTAATGAAAGCATACACTCTTATTAATTGTGCATTAAGGCTAGTTCTTGTTTCATTGCATCAAGTGTTTACTGGTTCGATTCCCGTTAGTGTCTAGTTTTGGGAATAGTCTTTTGTTTTTTTTTGTACCTATAGCGTTGCTAAGTTTGGTATCATACGATGAGTAGTAGTTGTCTGTTTTTTTTATCATTCTCTATTTGTACTAGGAGGGTGTATTCGTTCACGGTGTTTTCCTGGACGGCGCCGGATGGGACCGGCGTAACTTGCGCCTGTGCGAGTCAACCCTGAAAGTGTTGTACACGGCCCTGCCAGTCATTCACGTGTACGCTATCAACTCCACCGCTCCGAAGGATCCCAAGCTTTACCAGGTTGGTGACTATTTCCACGCTGAAATGCTCGTTTACTTAGGACAGCCATCAAGCACAATGGGGCGTCGAAAGTCGCGCGTCTACATTGTTGCCAATATCAAAACGAACTCTTTGTTAATATACATACAGATTCAATTGCTGTAGTTGAAGACACTCTCGCACGCCTCAAAATTCACTCCCGCTGCCACTTTGTTGAAAAATGAACATTTTGTTGCAGTCAATACGGTTCGTTTTGGTATTGGCAAATATTTGACGCGCGGGTTTTGACACCCGAGTGGGGAGCTTAACACGATTCAATCAAATTATAGGACTATGATCCAAAAGAAAGATCACGTGGAGAATTCGTATACTAATAACATCAAAATTTCTACTTCTGAATAGCCTTTAAGTGTTATTTGAAAACTTATCTTGTCATCCAAGACAATTTTGAACTATACGTTTTAAGGATGCATTAACAATAACTGTATAACTGTGTTTAAATTATTTGAACGCTGTTACGTTTTCTCAGTGTCCAGTTTACAAAAAGCCGGTGCGCACAGGGTTGACATTCATCACTCCTCTGTGGTTGCCTACCATCAAAAATCCCGACCACTGGATTCTAAGGGGAGTTGCCATTCTGTGCGATATCAAGTAATGTATGCATTCGACGTTTTTCCTTGGCTAGTGAAACTGGATGTTTGGCCGTATCTTGTGTGAACTTTACTTGTTTTATATGCGCTTCACAATCAATAGACATTCAGGTGTTTTCTGTTTTTTTTTAATGTAGGTATTGTTTATCAATCATGTTGCTTTAATGCTCGCCTCCTTGCCAAGAGATTTAGATAAGATGGTCTTGTATTGTGTTGATGTTTTATTTTAGTTTGTAGTTGTTTTCTTATATTTACGCGAATACTATAGTCGGCGCGATGGCGTCAATCGATCACTTTGTTAATAAAAATAGTCCTAAAATTAATCATTAAATTGAAATTAGCTGTTAAATAATATTTTTATGTTTATGGAATGATGATTGGTATGGGTTTACTTGATAAAAATAAATACTTCGCCGAAACTATGCTATGACGTCAGTCGTTAATTTTATTAGTAAATATTGGTCTAAAAATCAGTTGATCCAATAATAATCAGGTGTATTTGTAAAAAAAATACTTCAGTATCCGGAAATACGGAAGTAATTATTTCTCATAATATTCACACTTAGTGAAAACTGTGACTTATAATTACGAGTAAAACGTTAGTAATTATCATTATTTAAATAAGCATTTATCTCATTGTAAAATCTCAAGTAAGGCGTTCGATTGTTTTGTAAAGTTTCTACGAAATCGACAACTTCCGTATTGTGCCATGATGGTGGCAAGACAGCGTGAATAGTTTGATTTTGTGTGGGTTGATTTCGTGGACGCTAAGAAAATAAAATAGAGGCTCACTTTTGCTCGAGCTTGACACCAGAGCGGACGATCTGATTATCTAAGTTAAGTACTTAGGCATTTATTTTTATTAATTAATAAGCAGTGTTATGTTATAGTAGATTTTTAGTTGTGCAAATAAATTGGTCTAATAATAATAGTGGTTAATGCGACTCAAATAAAAGTGTTTGTTATTTGTTTATCGGGTTTCAAATAAATCAATTATGATTTCAGACGACATAAATAATGATTGTGACGACGGCCCGGCCGGCGTCACGATTTCTACACAGGTGCCTTCTTTGTCATATACATTGAAATAAAAGTATTTTACGGATTCTATCGCGTTTATTTACTATTTTATTTTCCCGACGTTTCGGCTGCTTTACAGCAACCATGGTCACGGGGGGACTGAGGTGTTAAACGTCCTGATGTCATAGTTAATAACACCGATTCCGACCAAGGATCATACGTGAGGCCATTGAAATTAAAAAAACATCCTAATTTCAATAGGGAAGATGGCTGGGTGCGACCACCAACTTGGGATCCTGTAATTAAAATGATTAAATCCAAAACCAAGCGTACCATTGCAAGACCTCAAGACACTGTGAGCACTTTCTGCGTGGATCGGACCGCAAACAACAACTAAATATGAGGGTACCCAGTTATTAACTATGACATCAGGACGTCTACCACCTCAGTCCCCCCGTGACCATGGTTGCTGTAAAGCAGCCGAAACGTCGGGAAAATAAAATAGGAAATAAACGCGATAGAATCTGTAAAATACTTTTATTTCAATGTATAGTTTGTAGTTCTTTTGTTTGAATAAACTGGAATTATTTCAATGCAGTTTTATAATTACAAAACACATAAATGGAGAGAGGTATTGTAATTTATTGATATTCACAAAACATCAACTTTAATATTACAATATTTGCGAATGGATGGATTACTCACAAACACTCGATCGTCTCGAACGGATGTCGCGCGGTTTCGATCATTGTCGTGAAATGTTTGCGATGGAATAACACGTTTGCAAATCGATAAACAAAACGATTTTTACAAAATAATCGATTAGTGTGACAACACTCTTGGACGGAGTAAATTCGCTGAATGGTTATAAAACTGGAAACATAACCGTATAGAAGCATAATAGCAGATTCTATAAGGAGGTCGCATTCGATGTTTAAAATTACAGACATCTTTGCTACACGGACTGTAGTAGAATAAGTCTTATTTACTGGCATCAAATGTATTATTAGTATTATTTTATTGTCCGAACGTGACTTCTGGAATCCTTCCTGTTAATTCTAAAGCTTTGGCAGTAAAATAGGTACTCAAATTAATTTAAAATATCAGTCTGTTTGAATATGATTGTCATGTGTTCGTTGTAAGGAAGTCTAGTCTTCATCTTGATGTAAAACATCGTAACAAATTTGCTCTATATGACTACTAGTATATACAAGTTACAGCAAATAACGAGATCTAGCATTCCTAACATATTTTAACGATATCTATAATATAACAGACTACAACAATTTTAAATTAACTAATAGCTATTACATACAGTCTTATTTTTACAAAGCTATATAAAGATTTAGCATAAAAACATAATACACAGGATACTCGTGGTTATTACGTATATGCCGCATAGTTAAAGTTACGCACATTTATTATTATTATGATCCTAAAATAATATAAAAAAATCCATTACTATATATTATAAGTAATAATATTTATATTTAATAATACATCTTAAATAGAATTGGTTTCAGCGATAAAATTAATAGTCTTTAACAAAACTGGAACAGGAGTTTAGCAGGTTTAGTCTTAAGTAAGGTTGTTAATGTGAATTAATTTATTGCACTCGATAATATCATTATTTTTGGGGTATGATATATTATTCCCTTTTAGCCTCGCCACGATAATTCCCGAGAGGTTCCACAGATCTTGACCTAGGTGCTCTGAAAGTAATAATAATAATTTAAAATAAAATTATGTGTAAATTTAATGGAATATTGTAATAGCACAATCATGTAGACAAGGGTAAAATTATCGTACCTTCTTCTTGAAAGCGTCAGTTCTATTTTTCCTTCTTTAACTTGTTTGAATAGCGATATGGCGCCAGCATGGCTCAACCCACGTGTCGGCACATTGTTTACTGACAAGATCTCGTCACCTAAAAACCAGAAAGTCAAGAATATTAATTGTCATTCTAAAAGTAAATATTATGTGGAACATGTCTTTGTTTTTATGTAACGTTAAATACCTTCAAAAATGGATCCTCTGTCGGCGGCTTGACCATTCGGAAATACTGTTTTAACAAATATACCCATTTGGCCTTTTGGAGAATCGGTTCCTCCGACGATACTGAAACCGAGGCTTTTGTGCCCGGGCCCCTTCCAAAACTCGACTCTGTGTAGCGAGCTATGTGCGTAGTGTGCCCCGTGTTGATTTTCTTGGTGTGCTAAATGGTGTTCTTGAACTCGTGACACATGGGCTCCGGGGTTTGGTGAACACCGTTGTGATCCTACTCTGCTGAAAAATCTGTTGCGACTGCTATTTCTCAACTGTTCCGGAATGCTCTCGAATGATCTATTTTGATAAAGTCTCGGTAAATGTTTTATATAATGCGAAGAATTTTCTTTGATTTCGTTATTTGCGTTGTCGTTGTATACAGAATACGGCGCGACTACTTGTTGTGGACGAGAACTATGCAACGATATTGGTCTGTAATTGATAGCGTTGTTATTTCTTGGAGTTGGCGAAGATCCTAAAGAGATTTCAATGTTTGTGATGTTTTGTAAAGACCCTGATTGAGTATAACTATGCCTTTCCAATAATTTTTCATCGTCACTCTTTTGATTTGAAAGCATGGGTCTATGGTTAACTTGAGCTCCCGATTCACATTTCTGATCTTTGGTTCTTCTGGTCACAATGCCGTTAAATAATTGATTTTCACTAGGGAAATGAGTTTCGATTGTTATTTGATTTGAAGGTGAAGGCTTGTGTACTGTTTGTGATATTATATCTGGTGGGACGTTAGGGTTTGGTGATGGGGCACTATTTTGTTCATGCATTTGATTGTTTATAGTTCTGCTTAAGGTCATAGGCGTTATTTCGTCGTGAGCCATGACAAGGTCAACTTGGTAACGCTGAAATAGAGCCCCATCTTCAATGTTGGCTTCCGTCGAACAGGAATTTACTATGTGTTGTACATCTTTCAGAGAAGATAGCCCGCGTAGTACCCTGCCATTAACATTGACTATTTCATCGCCTATTCTGAGTCTGCCATCTCTGTGGGCTATACCGTCAAAGTCTAACTTTACAACTATGTATCGAATTTCATAGTTTGCACCACTATTGTCGAAGTCCACTCTGTGTTGTGCTAAATATACACCAAGACTTTCGTCTAACCTTGTTTTTAATAGTCTTATCTTCCTAAATCGTTTCGTGCAGGGCCCTCGGCCTAAAATATCGCTTTGAGAAACTTGATGCATTTGAGTTTGAGATTCCATAAGAACACAACCAGTATTAGAAGTAGATGAATTCTCGACAGGAAGCAATTGGGAATGTAAGAACTTAATTTTTCTAGTTTGCACTCGTTCGTCTAATGTTATCGTTTTGTAGACATAAGGTTGCTTTTTGTTGACTGTCTTTTTTGGAAGAGGTGGGGGTTTGGATTCAATGTGATCAAAATTGTTATACATTATATTATTAACATTCGATGATTTGTTCATATTTTCTCTGTTAACATTTTCATAGTCATGTGACTTATTTTTCTCAACTGGGAATAAAGCACATGGTGTGGAACTTCTTCGTATTGGAACTTGTACTTTGTTACCATTGATTTTGTGATTGAAACTGAGCTGTCTTGAAAAAGTACTGTGATTTACCTCACAGCTGACATCTATCGGTTCTTTGCGAAGGGAAACATGATTAAAATGTGAAGAATATCCTGGCGGGGAGTGGTTGCTATGCTCGTCTGTTGGTCGACCATCGCTGTCGTAGCCAGATTCGTTAGAACTAACATAATTACTTAAGCGATGGGCTTGCACATCTGGGTTTTCTAATCCGTGATGAATGCTTTGAGTAGACGATGTAATTTCACTCTTTAAATCTCTTATAGAACCAAAAACTGAATTGTATTCGTAAACTGGTAAACTGTTCCTATTCCTTGGTATAAGCATAGGGTCATAATCTAAAGGCGTCCTTTGAGATATCATCGACGACCTCCTGGTTGCGTCTTCGGAACGTCCCACTGGATATATACCACCATCTATTTCGTTAATACTTCTCATTGAACTCCTTGAAAAATCATGATCTTTTCGTAATGCGTTGTTATACATCATAGCGTCCTCGTAAATAGAAATACTGTCGTTACTTTGATATCGGTCTTCTGATCTTGAGTTCGTAAGATACATTCGTTCCCTTCGAAACTTTGGTGATTTCCTATCTATTCTATCAGAAAAGCTTTGTCTTATTGGATTAGCCCTTTGTTGTGACGCCATACTATTTTCTTCGGGCAAAACTGATAATTTAGATCTTAGAAACGCGTATGGGAAATTCGGCTTTTTTGATGCCCCGTTATTCGTTTGTACTTCGCCCAAATTAGTTATGTTGTCACAACTAATGGCTTTGGTGGAGGAGGTCACTAATGTATCTTCTGATAAAACATTGTTATGTTTTATAGGTGAGTTTTTATTCTCATTACCAGCATTCTGCAAATCTATGTCATCTGATGGGTCATCGGCCTTGACATAGGTCGAAAGATGCGAAGTTGAACAACTGCGATACAGCGATGGGCCATTTGCTACAGGGTAGTTTTCAGTAGTTCTATTCGTGTTGAGTGTCTGGGATTTGGCGGAATTCAACATTCCTGTTGAACCCATCCTGTGAAAAAATGATTTAAAAGGACTCGGCGATCTATCTCTGGAACCGCTTCGAATGGAGTCCGTATCATTATCCTTTTTTAAAGATGTAGAATCTGAACTACTACGTCCTATTCTCCAACTTTGCTTTTTCTTATATTGTCCAGTGATAACGGATTCATCCTTTAAATCATCGTCGGGTTCTGGTTGTTGAATGGACTCCTTATTATCTGGCTTCTTTAACATTTCAAGTTTCTTTCCCATTCGGCGACCCCACGTAGCAAAAACTGAAACATCACAAATATTCTTGTTAAATGTGGCATAAGCATACAATTGTGTTGAAAAGGTCAGAACATGTCAAAATAATGTTACCTTTCTTCATTTCTTTGACATCATCCTCCATGACCATGGCTGGTAGCGCCGTGACCAGCGCGTAGTCTTGCGGTGTGGGCGGAGCGGCGCGTGCAGCGTCGGCGGCGGCGGCGTCTCGGCGTGGAGACGGCGGCGCGGCGGCGCGCGGCGCGGTCACTTCCCTACGCTTCGGCCCGCGGAAGAGGCGCATGATGACCGATCACGCAACCATCGCGCCACACCGTACGCGCTTACTGCTCTGCAAACAATGGGGGTTTGCTCAAAATATGGAAAAATTCTATAAATGTGGCACAAGACATCTTCACGGTTTCTTCTGTCTGTCTACTAAACAATTCTAGTGAGATTTACTGTCCGTCTTGTAACAATGCCCAGTGTCCACTACAGGACCTGGGCCGAGGTACATTTCAAACGCCAGCGTTCCGTCCAAATAAAGAAGTTTGAAGGTATGAAACTACAAGTATATTCAAGGTAACTACTTGTCAAGGTTCGATAACTTTATTATGATGCGTGACGGCTGGTACATTAATTAATAAATATTCAGCGTGGTAATGCGGTAACCATACGTAATCGCCCGAGAGTTGTTGCTGTTGTTAGGTACTATAAAGAATCATGTCAAGCAACATTAGGCGGCCCTGGACACATTCAATTCTTTATTTGAAAATGTACTTTGTCGATATGTGCATAAAGATTGAATTTATGTGGCAAACGCAAGATCATGCGACAAAATTCGCCCGCATCATGGATTCCATTTCGTTGAAAAATGTGCTTCTTGTCTGAGTGAACACGGTTCGTTTTGATATTGGCAAATAGCTGGTCGCGCGCACTTCTTGTCGCGCTTGGGACCGCAGGGCTTTTTGTAGCGATGAGCCGTCATTCATGTTATTATCCGGATGAAATCAATTTGTGTAGTCGTAATTAATATTCTTGCTTTGCCGCTGGCTTGGGGCGTCTTTATTACATATACATCAGAAGAAGACCAATAGATTAACTATAGTTGGTCCTTTACAAGAGTGGGTAATTGAAGTATGCCGGCAAAACCAGAGGACATTGGGAGGATGTGGACCGTTCTCAACTATCATTACGTCTTCGTGATTGACACACGAACCGTAATTATGAGACTATCTATTATCATAATATAGACAAGAGGTTTATGTTGCATGTTCGGCTTTGATGACTCGTAAACGTGTAGCTTACAAACAGAAGCTGAGCTTGAGATGGATAATCTCTCTCATTAGTAAATAGCAATCTAGGTTTTATTTATTTGTTAAGTAGTTAACTAACTAAGCCGTCGTTGTCAAAGGATCTACCGATTCGGTTCTATTGATTATGGGCCTATTTAGGTGCCTAATAGTAATTCAATACTCGTCTTGATGCAGTCACCGTTTTAATTTGCTTGTTTTAGAAAAGATTTTAGACATATCCCTAAATGGTTTTCATTATCTACTGAAATGTATTATTATATCACATTATTTATTCAAGGTTGTTTGAAATTTGCTTTAATTAAAAAACAGTTAAGATTTTTAATTCAATTAACAATATATATTTTATTATTGTTAATGGTAGGAACTAACTCTCTTACACAAAGTATAAATATCCGTTTCGCCGATATTCGTTGTATATGTATTTTTTTCTACATACCAAATGTTTGTTCAGTCATTTTAATTTGAAACGGATTTGGAGTCGTGTGGCAATTACTTGGTTATGTTATATTTATCTGAAGGTCATTGCCATCGGTATGATTGCTCTATGCCCATCCATCAGGTATAAATATTTTCTCACTGTACTAATAGTTATGTTTGTAGAGTAAAGTGATCGCTAAGGAAAAGGTTTTTTACAAATATATTTGTGGTTTAACCGGCGAGTGCTCGCGGGCCCGCTAATGACGTAACCTGTGATGGATTAAGGAAGCGACTCTTCCTGCCGGATGTACGCCACACTCCGTGGTTATCGGTCACGACGCCGCTGCTGTTTCTAAATTTATATAATACATTATCTCCAACGAATATTATATGATGCATCTGTTGCTTTAGATTGATGAGGCATTTTAATTTTTAAATTGATTAATTATTTAATGAGTTACCTATGATGGTTTACATTAGCCGATGTCTATTTCAGACATTCTTTCACTGAGTGCCGAATTATTTATACAGGGTGTTTCAGAAGTCCGAAATAATACTTTGACGTTTGCATTAGTATAAAACAGAATGGTATAAAATTTGATCGTAATTTGTCCATGTTTTTTCAACCTTTTTTCGTCGTCAATTTCTAGTACTTGTAATATCCCGAGTCCTATGTAAGATTTGCATGTTCTATTTTGTGAATATTGGTAGACGCCCCTCATAAATTTAATTTACACTTCAGAACAGGGTGTAAGGCTAGAACACGATACCTATGACAAATATTCAAAGGTCCATAACTCAGAAACTATGATAGTTACGTAATAATCTGTCTTCACTAAGCATCCACATAATATGAACTACCGTATTATGTACCCATATATTATCTCGGACTTCTGAAACACTCTGTATATGCATCGCCATGTGTAACTATAGTTCAATATTATGGCCTGCGCAAACAGACGCGTCAAGAGAATCTATATTAATCAGCTCATAAAGTCATAGATTACCGGCGCCATTTATTCTCGTGGTGTGTAGCATTTATCACAGACATTCAATACTTTTTTGTACCTAAATTGGCAATGGTTAGCTAGGTAGGTACATTAAAAAAATGTCGAGTGAATTCAATTGCGCTTGTATGTTCCGGCCTTTAATGCTATATTATTGAAAACATTGAATGTCGCACTTCGACATTCCAATATTATAGCTACTTAACATTGCAACAAAAAGTCCTACAACTCGCTCTTGTTTACCGAATGAAGTCGTTTAAAAACACTTCCTAATTATAGTTGTTTGTAAACTTATCTTTATGCAATTGAAGACATGTTAAAACGGTTGCATGTCAACGGGTAAAGTCCCCTCGCAAACTGGGGCGTCAAGACACGCGCGTTGTATTTTTGGCAATACCAAAACTAACTTTATTGATTTCAAAAACCGGCCAAGTGCGAGTCGGACTCGCGCACGGAGGGTTCCGTACCATTATCTATAAAAACGGCAAAAAATCACGTCTGTTGTATGGGACTCCCCTTAAATATTCATTGTATTCCGTTTTTTAGTATTTGTTGTTATAGCGGCAACAGAAATACATCATCTGTGAAAATTCTAGCTATCACAGTTCATGAGATACAGCCTGGTGACAGATGGACGGACGGACGGATGGACAGCGAAGTCTCAGTAATAGGGTTCCCGTTTTACCCTTTGGGTACGGAACCCTAGAAAGTTCATTCTTCAACGAAAACACAATGACAGGGCGAGCGAATTTTCACACAAATGTAATATTCACTTACTTTAATCGACATACAGTTCATTTTGTTATTGGAAAACATTCTGACGTCCTTTGACGCCACAATTAGCGGGGGGCCTATACGTTTAAAGCACTTATTAATTTATTGGTTAAGTAGTGAATTGCGCAAGTGTTGCAATATAGCGACGAATGTTACCAGGACACGCGTAATAGTTTAAATGTCTCTAGATTACTCTACACTTAAGATTCCTAGCGGGCGCAGGCATTCTGTGGAAGTCACCGTTGCTGGAGCTGATTTGTTTACGTACTCGGTAATTACGTTTTTCTTAATGGCGCCAACGCGGAGACGTGCAGTTAACTGGCCTGCCTAGCTGTCCATCTACAGGCGCGGCAAAACGCCCTTAAACAATTTTGCCAATACAAAACGAACTGTAATAACTCTAATAAAAACTGGCAAAGTGCGAGTCGGACTCGCGCACGAAGGGTTCCGTACCATTATCTATAAAAACGGCAAAAAAATCACGTTTTTTGTATAGGAGCCCCCTTAAATATTTATGTTATTCTATTTTTTTGTATTTGTTGTTATAGCAACAACAGAAATACAGCACCTGTACAAATTTCAGCTCTCTAGCTATCACGGTTCATGAGATACAGCCTGGTGACAGGCAGAAATTCAATCTTTATGCATATTGACACTGTGTTCGTTTTGGTGTTGGCAAAAATTTGGACGCGCGAGTATTGACGCCCGAGTGTGCGTGTACAGTAGGTACGAGAAGGTTGCGTTTGACGGACATTGACATCTATACGATCGTGTCGCGAGGCAGGTGCGCGTTGCTGATAAATAGAGAGCTCACAATATATACCTATGTATAGATGGATTGTTGGCGATTTAAAAAAACCGGCCAAGTGCGAGTCGGACTCGCGCACGAAGGATTCCGTACTATTATCTATAAAAACGGCAAAAAACACGTTTGTTGTATGGGAGACCCCTTAAATATTTATGTTATTCTGGTTTTTCTGGTTAATCTGTTGCCGCTATAACAACAAATACTAAATACCAGAATAACATAAATAATAATGTATTTACATCATCTGTGAAAATTTCAACTCTATAACTGTCACGGTTCATGAGATACAGCCTGGTGACAGACGGACGGACGGACGGACGGACGGACGGACAGCGAAGTCTTAGTAATAGGGTTCCCGTTTTACCTTTTGGGTACGGAACCCTAAAAATGGTCAGCCCACTGAGTTTCTTGCCGGATCTTCTCAGTTGAGGTCGCGTTTCGATCCGGTGGCAGTATAGTATATAAGAAAAAAAAAGTAAACTTGACAATTTGTAAGTGCCCCATAGGCCTATACAAAATAAACGATTTGACTTTGATCGTTTACTTGATGTTTGACTATTTCTAGGAATTTGAACCTATTAGCAGTCCGTTCATTGAAATTTATACATCCAAAGGGATTACACAGTTCAGATTACTTTTAGATGTTTATGCAGGAGTGTAGTTTGCGATTGCATCGGCTAGTTCGGATTTGGAGCAATGACTCACCTCATACCAGTGCACATGAAGTAGACAGCGATGCAGGCGGCTCGGGCGCAGGCGACGGGACACGCAACTGAAATTAACGTTTTAATTTAAAGGATGCAGAATTCATGACAGCCTAGTAGTTAATATTATTTAATCACGTTCACTACCCATTTTTTTTTTTAATGTGTATTTATTGAATTTGCTCTTACTATTAATTACTTGACACTGGCTGAAATGCCGCTGATAATCGCAAGTGGAGCCATTTCTCATCTTATTTCATGAATTTAATTTCATCAATTCGTAATAAAAGAATAAAGAAGAATATTACTTTCACATAACGTACCTACTTATATCGTGGGATAAAACTGGATGTCTACAGGACGTGCCATCAATCTAACGCTATTATTACCATAGTCATGGATCCATCACGATGTCTATTACAGATAAAATTAATAAGCATTCATATTGATCCTTTCAATACGTACATAAAATGCTTTGATATAATAATGCTAGTAGCGTCTAGGGATCGGAAACATAAAAATTCCAACGCGTATAGAGTGTTTTATCGCCATCTATCGCAGGACAATAGGGCGGCGTTGAAAGAGTGTCCAATGGCAATCTAGTGGGTTTGAAGCTCGGCCGCTCACCATGACATGCAAATAAAATTACTCACGTTTGAGTCGAGACATAAATAAACGTTTCCACCATCAAAGAATGTCCTCGACGTGAAAATATTACAGAGATAATTTTCTCGAGTGAATTGTGGAAGACCTCGTCTTCCTCTTCCGAATTGTACACTAATTAAAAGTCATATGAAAGTTAGTCATTGAATGTGTTATCGCGAACTGAAAATGTCCGACATTTAAATAGGTGAGACGAGAATCCATTGTTTTCAACGTTACGTAATTTCCTTATTGTGAATACTTTTACAATACACAATGCGATTGTGTGCGTTTTAAAAAATAACGAGGACATTTTCATACACATATTTTGTAAGATCTATTGAACCTAACTACTTTAAGTCGAAGCTGAGTTATTAACATGCATCATATGCTCAAGACTACTAAAGATCTTTTTCCAGTAAACAGTTACATACTATGAACGTATAAGATACGTCCCTATTTATCACGACATGCACTAACATACACTAAAACGTATCAACAACGTAATATATTTTACCCATGATTTGACTGTTTTTCCTCTCATGGCTTGTTTTGGGTTTGGTGAGTGACGGAGTGGGCGCTGTTTCATATAATGTTATACAAATAATATTTTTTTTGCATAGGCCGATACGGTTATGGTCATGGTATGGAACGGGGTAGGACCTTAAGCCTCCGCCGTTTAACCCGCACAGAAATGGGCATGCCTTTATGTGCGTAGCAAATGGGTGGCAAGCAACCTAAGCCGCAACTCATCATTTGTAGGGCTGTTGCTCGGCGACGTATGACAAATATGCTAGCAATGAGACGTGATTAAACACACGCTCCATTTACGGTAAAAGCCGCTGCTACTTCACTTAATAGCAGAAATGGTTCTACTGACACCATTGAGCGCCATACGTTTTTGTTTGAGCGTGAAGTTACGAGTTTTTAAAGTCTAACATTATTATAGCCTCTAAACGTTTTATGAAATGCTATTATTTATGTAAAATAATGTTGAAGTACGTAAGTAATTATATATACCCATTATTTGTTGCTTTTTTCGAGTTCAACCAACATTCCAATCCTCAGCCGCATTTAAGTAGCCCTATGCATACAATAGGTACGATAAGGTACCTGCAGAATACAAAGAAAATACAAAACAGTTGACGCAGTCCCTTCTCGGTGTTAGTTGAAGCTTAAAAGTAGGATTTTCATTGTTTGCAGGTAAAATGTAAACACATAAACGTCGTCTTTGGCGGTAATGTGAGCAGCAAACATGGCAATTGATATTCTCAGTTGGTATTAGATAAAAACTAATAGGTATTTCTGTCGTGCTCGACACGTATTGCTTACACTTATAATGAAAAAATATTATCCATATCAAGGTACTAGAAATACCTACGTAAATATTATTTTTCGTCCGCGGTTACATTTTGATTTTGTAATTCATTTTTAACATTCTTGGTTTTAAGTTCGTCTTAAACAGTGGATGAAATGATTCGGAGATTACACATCCCGATGTTAACATGCATGTATGACGCATCCATGGCAGATGTTGTATACGATGTGTTGGTATTGCTTATCCGGGCCACGATCGTTAGCGTAAAGTTTCTATAAAAGGAACGTTTGTAATGCTCTACATATGATATTTCCACGAATACTTGTGTGCGTATTTGATTATTAATAATTTTATTAAATACGTTTCAGATATGGCATTCTACCCATAATGTACATCGAGATTTTTGACATGGGCATACTTGAATAATGTAGCCTAGTAATTAAAGCACTCGCGTATGCGTACGCGCAGACTAAAACCTTTATAACGGGCTTACAAAGGTCGGAAGGAATCCCTCTGCCATATTTCAAATCAGGAACTTCTCCATTACAGAGGTTTCGCGTTGCTTAAGACAGTGGTGTTCATCCATACTTTCCGCCGAGTATTATATATTAATCAGCGGAAAGTACGGCTAAGCATACCTACGATAGTCTCTACATAGAGTCGTGTTTACGACAACATAATCTAATTTCTTAACTCCAATGAAGGTCAGATTCAAATGAAAGAGACTGAAAGTTAACACGTTAATCCTTGGATTTGCGTTGATGTCACAACGTGACGTTAATTTACGTTCGTTGGATGGAAAATTAATGAGAGTCGACAAAAAACATTTACTCCGTTTAGCTCTTCCTAACCATGTAAAATCTGTATTTGTTACGATTAGCTAGATAAAACTAGCTGAATACTTTGACCCCTATATTATTTGGATTTGGCAACCTCGAAAATATTTCTATGTGGATGACATTTGCATTATTATTATATTATTGGTCAGTGTAATTTTTTATATTACAAAATGTTTGATATTTACAGCTCAGGGTAAAATTATAAATTCAGAATTGTTGTGCAAACATGCATAATTTACTATTTTAGCGAAATCTATGGTTTGCGCGTCATTAGCGTAGAACTGTTAATCTAGAGAAGTTTGCTTGTTACATGCGCATCTTTTACTTAAGGTATTTGATATTACTTTAGATTTTATGTTTTTAATGAGTATCTTTTAGGTTTTGCAAATTTGTGTTTAGTTTATAAATTGTAACCGTCTGTCCCCTCAAATGTGTATACGATGACAAATCAGTCCAACAATATTGTAAGATGAACTCACTGTGAGCTCATCTTACTATTAGTATACCCATTAAAATAAAACTTTGTCAAATATGTAACCTGCATCCAAAACTTTATCAGTTAGGTAATGTCAAAGGCGCATTGTTTTTCTATAGAAGATTATGTGCAAGGCATTGTACATTGCACACGTAGACGCGATGTACTGTTAATTTGTATTAATTCTCTCTCATTACTTACGGGCGATTGAATATGATTCCAATGACTTAAGATACAAGAAACACAATCATGTCTGTTACATGGGTAATTTGTCGCGTGTACAGTTAGGGAACAGTTTACAAGCACGTGGGCGGGCGGGACGCGGCGCACGCGCACTGTAGGCGGACGAGACGCCGCCATTCAAGAGAAATGCCCTTTGAAAGTATTATCCGCCTACCACCAAATGCGGTTTTTATGACGCGCAACAAAACATACCTTAATAAAACGTTAACACCTTTACAACGGCATATTTCTTTAGAACAATAATACCAAACAGATGTAAACAAATACCTTTTGTTGTTTTGTGAATAACGAGGTCACTTTTGTTTTAGCTTTTAGTAAAACCTTCCGCATGTTTCACTGTAATTCGGCAAACGTTTGAGCCTTTGTTTAATTGTTAACTGTTAACTTCTAGAGATAAGCGAGGGGCAATGCTCCTTCTAATTGATTAGATAAGTGATGGGCTACGCACCGGTATCGGAAGTGGGTCCACCTTACGTAAACCAATCGTAGGTAAATCAAGTCAGCCGCGCTATGCGACATTAATAGCTTGCGATAAAACAAACCCGACTGTTTCCTGTCAGAATCGGATCCCCGCCACTTCACTTTAAATATATTTACGAGTGTATATTAGCATAATGCAATAATTCCTTCGAGAGGATTTCTGTACTCATGATGTAATCTTGATTCAGGGTCGGCAGATTAATTATGTTCATTCATCTGTTGGTGTAGAGTTTCGTAATCATTGTGTGGCTGATGTATTTTATTCGAATGTTGATATGTTTGACAGAATGTAGGAGTAGATATTTATGATGGTGCCCTCGGAGGCTTCACTTACGCTTATATTGTTACCGGAAATGAAGATACATTTTATCACGTAACCTCCTCGTTATTTGCATAAGTGAGATATTACCACTATTTTTGACGTCTCCGCAGTGTCAATTCGAAATTTGTCGATCATAACATACAGCCTAATAATTTATAATGTGTATTTAATGAATTTGTCCTTGCTATTAATTACTAAACGTTGGCATAAATACCACCGAATACTTATTCCACACATTTCGTAAAAAATAAGAATATAAATACAGCATAACTTTGCAATAACGTAGGGTAAGTGAGCAACACTCTGGCCATTATTGAAAACAAAATCGGGTTTTCTTTCATCTCCAACATAGCTTATACAATATTTTACATCAATCCGTATACAATTTTCACATTAACAGTGTAGAGCACGCGATTTACTAAACAAGTAGATCGGATCGCGACGTTCAGCTTTATTATCCGGAACTGGCGATGCGGATTAGTTCCACGTGTGATGAGAATTCACCAATTATCGCGAGAAATTACGGTTATGCTTCACGGCCATAGAAACATTTCTCAATCTCAGGCGAAAATGTAATTTAAACACCAAATTGTATGATGACTCATTGCCATGCCGTATACAACTTTAATTAGTGAGTATGAAGAGTTTAGACGCAATTTAGATTTTATTGTTACAAATGTTGTCCTATTACTAAATAGTGAATACGGTGCAACTATGAGATAGTCACGCACGGGGTATCCCTATGAAACTACTACTAATAGTAATTGCAGTAATTAATTAATGATGGCATTATGTGATTAATAAGCTAGGTTATTGAAATAATTATGATAGTTAACGTGAAAATGAACTATTAGGTAAGTACTTACTTTTGAAAAACTATATTAAAAGATGGCTTTGTCCTAACTGCGAAGAGGATACAACAGCCAAAACGAACTGTATGGACTCGTAGAAAAGGTTAATTCTTCAACGTCATGGACGAAACTTGGCAGCGCGAGCAAGTATTGACGCATGGCTTTTACAAATACGTCAAATAAATCTTTCAATTAAATCTTTCAATTAAATCTTTATTTATATTGACACAGCGATCGTTATGGTATTGAAAAAAAAACCGGCCATGTGCGAGTCGGATTCGCGCACGCAGGGTTCCGTACCATTATCTATAAAAACGGCAAAAAACATCACATTTGTTGTATGGGAGCTCCCTGAAATATTTATTTTATTCTGTTTTTTAGTATTTGTTGTTATAGCGGCAAAAGAAATACATCATTTGTGAAAATTTCAACTCTCTAACTATCACGGTTCATGAGATACAGCCTGGTGACAGACGGACGGACGGACGGACAGCGAAGTCTCAGTAATAGGGTTCCCGTTTTACCCTTTGGGTACGGAACCCTAAAAAATCGACCTGTGCGTCTTGTCACCCCAGTGCAGTGTGTGCGATGCTTAATACCCGTGTAGTGGTCAAGTGTTGGAACTGTTCATCAGTTACCTAAAGCGTTGCGTGTCGTTTGATTGAAATAACTTGTTGTATTCAGTGAAAGCCGCACTGTTACTCAATACACGTAATGGGTTCAGAAAAAGCGATTCCCGGCTCGAACGCGGCCATTCACGACCATCGTTCATTAGTTAAAATTAAAATTCCAATTAATACTTAACTTATCTCGGTCCGTGGAACCTGTTCGCTTCCGTAGTTACGCCGAACGAGTCGGAGCGGCCCAATTTGTTATTTTAAAAATAGTTTTATAAAATGTTTCAATGGCTCTCCAGCTGTTTTATATGCAAGCTAATTTGATTGAATTGGGTTTACTTGTTAAATTTAAACAGAGGTACTTATTATATCGAAGTACCTAACCTAATAAAATATAGTTTATGAGTAATCGAGTTATCGGAGATGATATTGCTACTGCACTTAAAAGTATGCATGAAACACGGCCTCATAAATATAGCAACAAAGTGTGCTTCAGGTTGTATAAGATACCTAATATGTGAACGAATAAAATTGTCTTGCCGATAAAAGCTTTAGTTCTTTTATTGATAACGTATCTGTATATTATGCGCTTAATGTGTTATCTGTATTAGATATATCTAGAATTTATTCTTAGTTCTACGTTATGACCGATACTTATTTAGATGTAATCTAAGCAAATGTTTCGATAATCCGAGTTCGTAGTTTACTTAACTATACTACCCGTAGACGTATCAATTGTAGTTTGTAAAAAGTTTATTTTCCAGTTAGCGAAGATACTTAATTTTAATAAGTATTTATAGTGCGTACAGTAGTGCACATAAGGTAGGTTTTTGTATCAGCTTGCGTTCGCATTCTTGTGAAATTTGCATAAAGCGACCGAGTTCTTAATTAAAGGCTTTTACGTTCAGTAATGTACAATTTTAGTGGGCAATTAATTAATTGGCTTGTTTATGAGATCGAATGTCAACTTTTTGTGTAGGTTACCTACTTGATCCTGTTTTGTTTCTCACACTACGGACGGGTGTTCACGATCTTTTTTACGTGGCGTTACGCTGTAAACGTGCTCTGTCCTGCTCGCTCTACAGATTTCTTAAATAAGAATGACAGTGATCGCATCTCGAAAGCGATAGAGACACGTAAGGGGCTGATATTTTTTGCGATCTTTATAATGAACACCTTTTATTTGGCTTGTAAAGTCGCTTTGAATATGTTATTTCTCCTTCTTTTTTTTACGAATCGATGAAATTTAATGGAATAAGATCAGGAATAGCTCCATCTGCGGATAGCAAGTATTTTAGCCAGTCTCAAGTAATTAACAGCAAGAGCAATTCCAATAAATAGGTATATATTTACCTACTACAGCTAAAAATCGGCGAAGAACGTGATAAATGTAGCGGATAACGTCGAATGTTTTATTTTAATGTGGAGTTTCTATAACTATATACAATACAACGACAAGGATTGAGACATATTCTGTCTGATACATAATAATAATGTAAACCAGGTGACATTTGTGTAAAAAATGTTAAAATACTGACTGGTGGATGCAATATGTACGGTCGTGTCGATTTGTGTGCGCATGCGACGACGCGACCGCTGTAGAGGATTTTGCATTTTTAATAAACACTATCGATAAGTGCCAATCGAGCTATGAATATTTCAATGTTAATCGTGTCAAATTGAAACACGGTCTGGTAATTTTTCAACTCGTAACATGTAATAATAACGCAACATCGTACCGGTGTTAATCAACTTGTTTTTTTTTGTTGTAGAGCTCAAATTGAGGTAGTTATCTTTTTTATTCGTTATCAAAATGTAATACAGTAGCTTCTAATTCGAGCATTCGCCAACTGAATAGAGCCCAGCGCAAATAGGCGCGTGAAATCACGCGCGACTAATTTTTGCCATAAAGAACTGAATTAACTCATAAAAGTAGAACGTTTTTTCATCGAATTATCGAAGACGCGAGCGAATTAGGTCGCGTGGACGTGTGGATTGTATTGTGTATCGGTGCAAATACGCTTTATAAAAAGGTTGAGTGAATTCAATCGTCGTGGTGTGTTCAGCCCGTTATCTGTATACTGCATGTTTAATTTATTACCATTATTTACTGCAGGTAATTTATAAAGTATAGAACTAGCCTTTGTTCCTTCCACATATATGCCCTGTCAGTTTCTGAAAACTGAGAGATCACGGGTTCGTACGCGGTTAAAAGTTGTGTCTGAATGTCGGGCGTGTTAACGAATGTGTAATTACGGAGGGTGATGTTGATGAATTGTTTAGATTAGCGCGAGACGGTCTGGTGGCATCCAGGTCGCATGTGCGAGTTGCGCCCGCGCAGCCGCCCGCCTCCGCGGCCCATTGCCGCCGTTCTTAATAACTGCTTTGCGGATTAAAGGCGAGTTGAAAAACGCGCAATATTTTTTTCCAATACCAAAATGAACTGTATAAAACACACCAATTACTATTAGGAATTTCACCAACTGCACACCCGCAATAACTTACATATCGGCTGAGAGAAGCACATTTTCTAACAAAGTGCCATAGATGAGGAGAGTGAAATTTGACGCGTAGTCGCGTACCATAGAAATTCGATCTTTATGTATGTGGACGCAGAGTAATTTTTTGAAAAAAGTCAAGGTGTTTGCTCGCCCAATGTAGGGTGTATTTCACTCGTATAATTTAATGTACCCAGTTAGTTTGAAAATCCATGTTTTCGATATTTATAGCGCGTGCCGTTCAATGTAAAGCATATGGTTATGTTGTTTTCTATTATGCTTACCAATGATTTACTAGATTATCATTGATGCTTACCCATTGAGAAGTGTTTATTCACAAATTACAGCCTCGAAAGGAACGTTTTTTCTGTTATATTTTTATCAGTTTTATTTTTGTGCTAACAGAATCAGTGCAGAATGTTTCAGCTGCGTCTTAATTCGTGGTGCTTAAATTGCTGATCCGATTTCAAATTCAATGGACTAAAGATTCATTTTACAATACATTTAGTAAGCTTTCTTTAATACAATTAAAAACGAATCAAAGTCAGTCAAGTGCTTCCGTGACGAATAAACATTTAAGAGAAGTGACAAAGAAAATTGACGGAGTTTAGAGGGACTTACAAAATAATATTTACGTAATAGCTTTAGGTATAACTACCGATATGTCAACCTTGAGTCGCAAAAAGTCCCAATATTTTATCGATTGATTAGTAGGTACCTTTCTATTTTAATCAACAAATTTATTATTTTACTAGGTCTCGCTGTCTAAGGGCATATCATAAAAAAAATTACGTCCTAATATTGTCTATAAATACTTTTTTGTGAAACGTGGAATAACAATGTTTTATTTTATTGCTTTCTATTGTGTGTATGCTATCAAGTCCAAAACTCCACAGTCTTTCCCTTTTTCCTTAGGTAACTGTCGTGCTTTAGCTTGTAAAACGATCGCCTTGAACACTAGGGGTACAGGTTTAAACCCCGGGCTCGTGCTTCGTGAGGAAACCTTCACGTCTATGAAAAGGCGCCTGTATTCTTCGAAGGGGTAGGCTGCACCCACACTTCGTCGATGTAATAGTGGGCGAGCCTATTACTATTATATCGGGCACCTTCCTCTTCAATATGAGAAAGATTTGGGCCATAGTCCCCCACTTTGGCCCTGTGCGAGTTGGTGAACTTAAATGCAACTTGTTTTATGGAGATGCAGGCTTACTCAAGATGTTTTCCTTGATTTTCACAGTGATTTAGTTGTCTACAAAGCGATTACAATAACAATGTTTTTTTTATACACAAGTCTCAGAGTTCATCAGCCTAGTATGTACATGTACTTGTTTAGAGACACGATCAACGTACAAAAGTAATAATACACGTTCACGAGCACAAGCTGTGCATAATCACGGCCATCGCAGTGTTTATTAACAACTATAATAGCGTCAGGACAGAAGTCGTTAAGCGTCTAACGTTAATGTGCCAGTCACTGATGTGATCTTGATTCTTGATCGAGCAGCGCGTGCGCATCCTCACATTTGATTCCAACACGAAAGTATATAACTACGTGTATACTTTAATTGCATCGTGTAGTAAATGTATACATCAACACAAAGTACATATGATAGATATAATGTTTTATTTTTTTAGGCATTTTCGTAATATACAGAAGTCCCAAATAATACTCTGATGTTCGTATCAGTATACAACTGAATGGTATACAAATTTGATTGAAATTCGACCATGTTTTTGAACCTTTTTTTCGTCATCAATTTCTATAACTCGTAATATCTCGAGTCCTATGTAAAATTTGCATGTTCCGTTTTGTGAATATTAGTAGTCGCCCCTTATAAGAGTAGTTTACACTGCTGAATAGGGTTATGGGTGTACCCAAAGGCCAGAACTCGATACCTGTGGCAAATATTCAAAGTTCTATAACTATTAGAAAGTATGATAGTTAGTTATAAACTGTCTTCACTAAGCGTCTACATACGGGGTACCGCATATGTACCCAAAGTATTATTTCAGGCTTCTGATACATCCTGTATAATTGTGAGTAAACTATATTGATGGAATGTGTAGTTTAGTACATATTTTAAGGATCAAATTAAAATCATAATTTAAGTAAATAAAATGTATACCTAGTTTAAACTGTGTATATTGACCGAGGTTTGTTTTATTTTTTACTAATACAAAGTTGATGTGTGTTGGTAAGTGTAGGCGTACGTTTTATGCGTTCTCTATGAGTCTAAATAATAAACAGCTCATCAAAAAGGCTACCCTTGATACTAAAATTTATTTTATTTTGTTTTTAGAATTAAAACAATAAACTATCATCATTTTATTAAATTGGCCTTGAAACTATAATTAAAAATCACAGCCTTGAATATAATTAAAACTACTTTCTGTTCTGTGTTACTGTTATGAAATTTAATATGAAAGAGCACATACTTTTACGGTAATAGAATCGGGTTTGTTTCATTCGAGAGCAGCTGTCGGTTGCGTTTCATTTAGTAACTCTATAATGTCTACTGCTTGGTGTAAAAATACTTATACGTGTGTGATGTCTCTACCATCTGAAAACACGTAACCTCCTTTTGTAGAGCTATTCATTCACGCGTTAAGTGTATTTTTAGTCATATGTTTTCATCATAAATTGGAGTCCGGTGCCGTGTTTTATAAATTAGTTTGGAAGTGTAATTGCACCCTTAAAATTGATCTTCGCAATATCAAAACAATTTGCGACGAACGACTTGTAATTCGAGACTTCGGCTTTTTAATTTGACCAAAGCGTATCTTCTGACCCCGTTATTTACTGAACAGTGGAGTATTTAAAAAAATACGCTCTTGAAAAATAATAAGTAAACTGAAATAAGTTTATTGTGAAAGTTAATATTCTGGCAGAGCAGCTGCTTATTTTTACCTAGCACCAAAGCGATATTAAGTGATGTTGTATTCTTCAAATAATAATAACGATACCTTTAAAAAAATTACTTATAACTATATTTTATAATTGATTACGATACTCACTTATAGTCCTTAGGTGAAGAATGTATTTATCCTGAACATACGAATAATAAAAATCAAAACCATAAATCACAATATGTCAGACACTACACCATAGTATTTGTCAAGTATTCCAGTAGCACTCGAGTCGAGTCACGCAGCGGTCTCGATTCTCGTTATCACCGCGAAGCGCGTAAAGACATGCGGATCGATCCCAATGCGGGAATGTTGTGATAAGGGCGTGCGCGGCGTGGACTGGCCCGGGTTCCACCGTAAACGAGCGACGAACGCGGTGCGCGCGACGCGACTAAAGTCTCCTAGCCCGGAGCCTGCCGCTGTCGCCGCCGCTACGCATAAGCTCGGTCTACACTCCCACACCGATGATAAGCCAGCTCCACGCGACAAGTGCATCCATTCATTCCGCGCCGTTTCGCTACCCGATTAAACGATTCAAACAATGGCTTTATGAATAACACTCGTGATAACGACCTGCACCTATTGTTTTCGGTACGGGTTGTGTTTTCGTAAACAAAAATTACGCTGACCGCAAAGATCTGCTCTGCTCTGACATGAATGACGGTTTATTAATTAAATAAATTAGTCATGGTTGCTTTTTGTAAAATAATGAATCATTGAATATTGCGTATGAATTGTTTGTTTATTAGCTTTTGCAAGCGGTACCCACGCACTTTTGTCTTTTCCCTACCAATGGATCTATCTACCTACGTAATGAATAGGTGGGTAGGTATGCGTTTTCGATAGACATTACATATTGTAAAAATCCACATGTTAAAAGTTTAATGGCTGCGGATCGTACAAATTTTATCTCAGTACTTCGGTTGGTACATGAATCAATAAAGTCGTATAATTTGGCGCATGCTTATTTGTTAAATTTTTATTTAACTCGTATCTGAAGGGGATATCTTTTATGGCAGATATGTCTCATCATTATAAACTTGTTCGGGGACATTATGCCCATTATTGAAAAGTTTACGGTTATGTTAAGTTATGACCCTATGTATATTGATTTTTTATTTTTTTTTGAAGGACTTACACTGTTGGCCGTGAGGTGGCCTTTACAGCTTTACCGGAGGAGTGGCGAGCGCAGAGTGCACTCCAACCAAGGCCTTAAGGGCGGAAAGGGGTGGCAACTAGCTCAAGGGCGCCACAGAGGGCACGACCTCGGCTTGGGCAGTTACCGTGAGGGGAGAGGTAGTGACTGCGCTTCTAGGTGCAAAGATGCACCTACGAGCGATGTATATTGATGTACAAACATTTTGTTAATTAAAATACCATTTACTAAGTAATGTGATCTGATTAACAAAATCGAGATCTCTTAAAACAATGCCGTTGCAAAATTTCGATTATATAAGTAATCGTATCGATGTTTATCGATTTGTTGAAATTGTTGCTGTTGATTTTGGTAACCAAGCAATATCGTAAGCGATATCGATCGCTAAGTTTAAGTATGGGTTCAAGTTGTAGGATATATAGTTTGCGTTAACTAAACAATTGGTAATGACTCTCATTTCAGTAATCCGTGATACATTTTTTCGACCGCTCATTGAAATAATTAAACAATAGATAGGTATTAAGATGGTATTGTACAAACGACAAACTCATCGAAACTTCAATAGCCTAATACGACTATAGTAACAATAATGGCAATCTGAACAACCTTTTTTTTTTATCCGGGCGCTGTCTGGCCCGGCCCGCGAGCTAACCTCTGACGTGATCAGAGTCCTTATTGACTATTCTTTATTTTAATCTGGGGTCTACATAATTTTCTTATTTCCTATTTCTTAATTTCTATCTTTTTTATTTTTGTTTACATTTTCTCTTTCTTATTTATTACGTTTCATTACAACTTATCTGAACAACGTTACACACAATTATTATGTACTGGCCTCACGCACACGGGGGCGTGAACGCTCGCTCGTATTTTTTTTTTGCCAATAGCAAAACTAACTGTATTGATACCGAAAAAGTAAATTCTGCACCAAAATGACACTGATACCACGAGCGAATTTTGATGCGTAGTGGCGTGGCTTGTACTACCACAGAAATTCAATCTTTATGTTTATCTACACAGAGTTCGTTTTGGTATTAGCAAAAATGTTGACGCGTGCTTTTGGACGCTCCAGTGTGTAGGCTTTATACACAATTATAAACTGTCACTGACATTTAAATTAGTTTTTTTTTTTTTTTTATTAACTATAACGTCATTGTTATGCTATGTGCTGATAAGGGGCGTCACGACATTGATTTTGTGCAATGGTTATTAGTCCTTAACGGAATTCGTTAGATCCGCACGTTCGTCGCGCAGGCACGTGCCGACAAACGACATTTCTACGACGATAACGCATTTAAGTACCTGTATGCTACAATCTGAATATTTTTATTAATTTAAACCATTGTTGTACTTGAGGTTCGTCGAAAATGTTACGTGTTATGATGAGACTCTCCCATCGATTAGCGTTTTAAATAGATGTCCTTAGTCTAAAGTAATTATAACATTCCCTACCTCTACCTTTAAATAGACATAGGTATTAAACATACAGATTTTAACCGTTAAAGACATTATAAACGCAATGTTTGATTTGATCGCCATATTTGATATAAAAAGATTTCGGGAGTCGATACGTCCAATATGGAATGAACACGGTACCTAATCTTACGGTAAATTTTTTTAAGGACGTCCATCAAGTTATCATCGCAATAAAATATTTTATATTAAAATGCGAAAAACCTTTTCCCACAGGTACTTATATACTGACTTACTAATTAACTTAAAAAAATGTTTTGAAAACTTTGCACCATTAAAAAGAAGACAGTCGCCACTACTGTTTCCGCCTTCAGGGAATACAGACAGACATGATAATGATTAATAAACAAGAACAAACAGGTAATTTTAATTTATTTCTGTTATTATAGAATACCGAGTGGCTTGCAACAAAATGCACAAAATAATGCTTATTCTAAGATATTATATTCAGGTAATATGGTCAAAAGTTAACTGTAAGTTGCTAATTACTCGCTCAGCACCGTATGGTTAAATTGTAAAATGTTTAATTATAATATTATTCTGTTCAAGGTAATTAAAACGGCTAGTGCGCAAATTAACGAACGGTGTGTACAAGTATTTTTGTTATTACTATATCCATGTTAGCTCCAGTATGGAGAATATAATTTATCTGCAGGTAAAAATGTTCCTTTAAAGCGCTCTGAATTTTAAAATAGGAAAAATAATATTGATTTGGTACTAGTTGACTCCGCAGTGTCAATCGTTTCTAAATTTGATATCATTTCACAAATCGCCCCTTAGTCAAGATATCAATTCGACGGTTTCTATAAAGTGTTTTGCTAAAATCATAATATCATTCACCATTTTTTCATAATTATAGAAAAATTAAGATTTTATTGTTGTGGACGATGTTAGATACACGTCAGATTTTGTCAGATTTTTCGAGCAAATTTCATCACATTTAGTTAGGTCTAGTAAAACAAAGTTCGTTGTGGCGTCATTTTCTCGACAAGTCTGACAGTGGAAAGATAGAACGTATGTCTACGAAGTCATGGTTAACCTGCTGTATTTCCAGCGAATATGCCCATAGAAACATAGCATATATATAATGTTAGTATAGATTTAGATGTTCCTAATGTTCATAATGAACAGACTTTACAAGCACGTACGGGTACGCATTCCTCATTATACATGCAAGGAAACTGGGACGATGTACTAACAGTTAGTTTTTGTAATGCGACTACGTACCTACCGTAAATATCGCGCATCGTAAGTACCTATATAACCTACATCATGCTGCCATTCTCTGAAATGCAACTCATCACTCATATATTACAAATTATTGTCATGGTTGAAAACACGTGTTGTTTGCTGTCGTATCAGAGCCGTGAACCCTCACCGTGCTCACGAACATGTGAGGTTAGCAGTTAGCACACATGTCAACAATCGACCTCTGTCGCGGATTCGCTCGCTCACTCACTGTCTTATCTCATACGAGAAAAAGAGACAAAATAAAATGGTCCGTGACATACGAGTAAGTCTAGTCTTGGCGCACATGCTGCTATTGGACTATCACACTGGGTTGGAGTTTTTGGCGGATGGGTGGGCTATGATTTTGTTGGTATATTTGAGGTTCTACGATCATTATAAACTAATGGTTGCTGCCCTATGTTTTACAATGTCTTTATATGTTTTCGTTTAACTAGTGTAATTATTAGTACTACGTAAAAAAAGAAACATTGAAAAATGCATTGAGTATAAAGAGTATAAGCATCTTGCGATGCAATTTTTAACCAATTTCAAATGGCAGGAGGTTTTTTCTTTCTTTTTGTTTTTTTAGGTTATTTATAGCTTTTTAGTGCACGTAGGTGTTTGAAGCAAGAACATTTTTTAGGGTTCGGTACCCAAAGGGTAAAACGGGAACCCTATTACTGAGACTTCGCTGTCCGTCCGTCCGTCCGTCTGTCACCAGGCTGTATCTCATGAACCGTGATAGTTAGAGAGTTGAAATTTTTGCAGATGATGTATTTCTGTTGCCGCTATAACAACAAATACTAAAAAACAGAATAAAATAATTATTTAAGGGGGCTCCCATACAACAAACGTGATTTTTTTTGCCATTTTTATAGATAATGGTACGGTACCCTTCGTGCGCGAGTCCGACTCGCACTTGGCCAGTTTTTTTTAGTAAACGCAGCTAAGGAATGTAGGTACCAACTTTTGTAGAAATCGTTTTATCCAATGAAGCGTAAAATAAGGAAACGTAGACAGCTTGTGGCTTCGGTATGTAAGGATTTCTTAACAACAGCCAGTACGTTCACGATATACTATATACTATATTCATATTCATAACAATATAATAGATATTCTTTTAGTTTACAATAACATGTACCTACTTAACGAATTGCTTAAATATTGATAAAAGTTATTAAAAATATAGGTAATTATCAATACCATACACTATATTGTACTACTACTGATGTCACTAGCCCATGTTCTTTTGTTTATGTTAAAACTACTTGGGCGTATGCTATGGTGTCTGACTAATTTGTTTTTAAATTCATATGCTGTACCTATAATGATATTAAACAATATTAACTTAGTGTGTTGACCTACTTCTGCGCAAGCGCCATATTAGATGCTGTCAAGTTGTATGTATGTAAAAATTGAGCTCTTTACTTATCGGTCCAAATCATCTACAGAGTCTTTTATCTAAGCTATAATATAATATCTAATCTTTTATTATGAAGTAATTTTGTTTGTCCCTCATTGTAACTGCAGCCTTAGCACACAATGTAAAGTTATTTACATAATATTATACATACACTTGTATATAATAGTATCGCACATTT
The DNA here is from genome assembly GCA_914767695.1 of Ptilodon capucinus. Lineage (NCBI taxonomy): Eukaryota > Metazoa > Arthropoda > Insecta > Lepidoptera > Notodontidae > Ptilodon > Ptilodon capucinus. The sequence continues at coordinate 5,408,368 of OU611808.1, forward strand.
TATTGAGGTCCTTACTGATTGGGGGCACTTAATTTAATGACTGCAGAGTAATATTTTGAAAGCCGTATTTTATATCGTCCTTTATAGCTGTGGTTTATAACGTGACACAGTTTTGTAAGTAAAAATGTATATTCGATACTATCTAATCTACAGTATTCGTGTTATAAAAATTGATTTATTTATAATTGATATTTAATACACGGACACTTAAAGAGTGTTTCATTGTGTTTTTTTGTAACGTACCTACAATATAAATGGTGCTGTTTTGAAGCATCTGACGTTTAAACAAATTTTTTTCAGCAGAACAGGGGGTTCCTCGTCCTCGCCGGCGAGGACGGTGTCTGTTTGAGGCTGGTGTAGGTGTGTTGGGGGCCCTCTCGACGCCCGGGTCGAGGAGGGCGGTGATCGTGTCAGGAGGATCTATCAACACATGCCGTGGACGGCGGCGTTGTGCTGTTGTGTGCGCGGGGTTTGGCTCATAATTGCCGGCGGCGACAATTAGAGAGTTTGAATGCGACGCGGCTTTTTTAAAATAGCGTTCGGACGCTATTTTGAAATGTTTTCGAATGGAGACGAGGCCAAGATCGGAATGTAAATCTACGTTACGAATGAACCACGAGGCTCCTACGGCTCTACGGAGAAACCGGGACTGCAGTACTTGCAGGCGGTTGATGTGGGTCTTCGCCGCGTGAGCGAAAACCACACTGGCATAGGACATGATGGGAAGGATGCAAGTTTTATAAAGTGTCACCTTATTTCTAAGGGACATTTTACTCCGCTTGCAGATCAAATAGTGTTTAAACAAATATGTAACTAAAAGGTACATAAGAGTACACTCGGTTTGTAAAACAAGAGCATAGCACGTTTCCTAAAAAGGCACGGCCATAACGCGGCCGCCACGGTAAAAATACCATGCTCTGCTAATTGCTTACAACAGAAAAACTTCACCAATTTGTCTGGGATCCGACTGGTCTGGAGGGCGTGACAATTTAGCACAGCCGGTTGTGACAGGACAAAATGTGAGATATATCTCGTACAAAAGTGAGATAACTATTCGATGCGGCATAATTCTTGTCTTGGCGCCGTGCTAACCGTGCTTAGCTTATACTGACACTGATCAACGGGAGGACGCCATCGTGTTATTTAAGTACTGGCTATAGCATGTTATTTGCTCAGTTGGCCTGGCCCTTTTAGGCATTCGACTCTACCAAGTTGCTTCACTGTTAATCTGAATATGTGCCGGCTCCATTCCTTTCGTTTGCTTTTCATTGTTATTAAAATTCTTTCCTCTCTTTGTCAACTTTGTTGCGTGTTCTGCAATATCATGTAGCATATCGTAAAGTAGCGGGATGGCGACAGTAAGTGGAGACGATAGCTGGGAATGCTGGGATAGCTTGTCGATTTCTGATACGATGAAAACAATTATTGACTGTTTTATGACGAGCGGTATCGATAACTTATGTTGGAAGATTATCTATAGGTACTAATAAATTAAATTGAAGTGTGTTTTAATGTCAAAATTACAGCTTTTTAGGGTTCCGTACCCAAAGGGTAAAACGGGAATCCTATTACTGAGACTTCGCTGTCCGACCGTCCGTCCGTCCGTCTGTCACCAGGCTGTATCTCATGAACCGTGATAGCTAGAGACTGGGAATTTTCACAGATGATGTATTTCTGTTGCCGCTATAACAACAAATACTAAAAAACAGAATAAAATAAATATTTAAGGGGGCTCCCATATAATAAACGTGATTTTTTTGCCGTTTTTATAGATAATGGTACGGAACCCTTCGTGCGCGAGTCCGACTCGCACTTGGCCAGTTTTTTATTACTTAATGCATATAGAAGCAGAAGGCAGTGTAAGTAATTTTAGCGTTCTTTTTTTGGGCTGCCTTTCTGTTAGTTTGTTAGTTGCGGGTAGTCTCCGAAATGGCTGGATTATGACGGGACTTTCACTGGCTGCTGATTTTAAAATAAGTTATTTTGTTTTCTAAGTTCAGGTAACAGCTATACATACAATAATAATAACCTCAGTTTTCGGAGTCAATGGAAAGAGGCCATTAAACAAAAAAAAACCTCGGTTCTTTTGGAGATACGTAACCTCTTAATAAACTGTAGCAATAAAATATCGCTGTCTTGTTCATACATTGCGGCCATAACAAAGACAACGAGTCACCTAGTTTTGTTCCAACAACAGGAATACATTCAATTGTGTACCTACTTATTGCATTCGGAAATTGATTAGCCATTACGAAAGTGCACCAAGAATGCAGCATACATGTGTAATTTCAGTTATCTGCGAAATAAATCGGCGATTATAAAAGGTTGCTAAACACAGGCGCGAACGTAGGGCTTCCTATAAAGTTTCCCAACTGCGGAGGTGAATTAACCTTGCGATACCAATTGTTATCCTGTGCTTTGAAATAGTGATACTATACAATTTGAAAATGACATTACATGCGCGAGTAAATTTCGCCGTCACGTGGCTTTTACTACAGAAATTACATCTTTATGTATATTGATACAGAGTTCATTTTGACGTTGGCAGAAATTTCGACGTGCCTTTCGTAACGCCAATCTTGGTGCCAATAGAATAGAATACAATGTTGGCAAGTAGGGAGCTAAGTGAATACCTACAAGAATTTAAAGGTAAAAATCATAAATATGTAGATTATGCACGTCTCATTATGGTGTGTGCTTATTACTCTATGGTTCTATTTATGATATTATTGGTTCAGTTAATGTAGGTACCTACCCACAGTCTGTCTTGGATAATGTTTAATAGGTTAGGTCAATTACGTATTTTAAATGCCAGTAGATATGCAGCATTTAGCAATAGGTCACTTTAGTTATTTGAGTGAGTTATTCCGTATGTCTAATGTTGCCAACTGACCCTTTGAAGATTTGAGGAAATAACCATTTGGAATCGAATTTGAAAGATTTATTTTCAATGTAGAGAATGTTATGTTTTTATTCAATTTAGAGTGGAGACCCTACGTTCATGGGATCCAAACGCCTAAAATTTAATTATTTTTTTAGCGAAAAAAAATTGGTTGACCCCGGTGGTGATCCAAGCAGGTCATGTCCTCACTCAACGATTGGCTCTAGCGAGGGAATGCAGCTAGCATCTTGGGTAGGCTTACGCATGGGCAAATATTTTATAAAAAATGTGTTGTTATTTTAATTTTCCTTTAATGTAGAGAAGGTATCAGTTTATATCTGATGGATTATAATATCTGATGGAAAATAACTGTGGTGAAATACCTATTTTCACAATATCTTTGTAACCTCGAACAACAAGATGTACTACTTAAGTACTTATTTAAGTAACATATAATTTAGTTATTAAAAATATACATTTGAAATTGGTGAATATTAGAAATAAAAACAAATGTTAAGTTATGAGTCTGCATTGTAACTATCTAGGTCGTCTTTGCGTAGGATAACTGAAGCGTTAAATAGTGATTTACGTTTGCACTACACGCACGGTGCCCACACAATCCAATTTGCTCTATGTATTATTGTAGCAATAGCAGTGGTAGCCGAGTGGTCGAACGCACGCTTTGCAATCAAAGTGCGCAGGTTCTATCCCCGGCTCGCACCTCTGGGTTCCATGTGCGAATCTCATTTTCATCTGAGATTATCACTTGCTAAGAAACGGTGACGGAAAACATCGTGAGGAAACCTGTGTGCCCGGTATAATGGCAATAGGCTCGCCCCCTATTACATTGGGACCAAAATACATCGGCGAAGTGTGGGCGCACTGCAGTGCACCTCTGCCTACCCCTTCGGGGAATACAGGCGTGATGATGTATTATTATTATTATTGTAGGTGTAAACTAAGCCTGCTTGTAAGCATCTTGTATGTATAATCAGTCTAAAGGTTACATACATTTTGCCAAGCCTTTCTTATATAATATATTATATACAAATAAATATAATTTAAGTGTCTGTTTGTAATGTCCAAATAATAGTTTATTACTAAATACATATGAAAGTATATGTGCTAGCTACTTAGAACGAAACGCAATTTTAAATTGTTATGTCTGTCTAAAGCAGTGGTAGCCGAGTGGTCAAACGCACGCCTTGCAATCAAAGTGTGCAAGTTCAAACCCCGGCTCGCACCTCTGGGTTTATGTGCGAATCTAATTTTTATCCGAGATTATCACTTGCTTTGAAACGGTGAAGGAAAACATCGTGAGGAAATCTGCACGTCTGAGGGAACTTGACTAGTTCTCGATAGATGTGTGAAGTCTGCCAACCCGCACCGGGCCAGCGTGGTGGACTATGGCCTGAATCCCCCTCGCATTGAGGGGAGGCCCGTGCCCAGCAGTGGGACGTTAAAAGGGCTTTAGTTTGTTTATGTCTGTCTATCAGTGCATTTGTTTAAGGCAAATACCCAGACGACTGAACCGATTTTGACAGGACTTTCACTGGCAGATAGCTGATGTTATAAAGAGTAGCTTAGGCTACTTTTATTTAAAAAAAACAATAAGGAACCCTCATTGTTTTTTGCAGGAAAAAAATAAAACCTATTCGTTCCGGGCGGGTAATTATTGTTCCTAAATTCCACGTAGACGACGAAGTCGCGGGTTCAACTAGTCTATAATACATTTCATACACAATAGTATCAATTTTGTAGGCACCAAACTAAACTAAGCGTCTCTTTAACGGCCGTAATGTATAAGCAAGAGGGCTATATTTTTAGTACGGTCAAAAATAGTTTAGTTGTGGTTTGCGTACAATAAAATTGACATCAATATGAATGATGAATGCAAAACGACCGAAATCACTACATTGCATCACATCCCAGGAAGTCTCTAACGCGATTGTTGTGAGATAACGTGTTATTTTGCGTTTCAACTTCGTTAATTTGAAGGGATACTGTTACGTTATTTTTATGCGTTTATAATAAACACGTGTCCGAGTTGTGGAGATGGCTTACTAAGATTATTCAAGCAATGTTGTTGCCACAGTAATTAACCATCTGTGTGTTACAACAAAGTACTTATAACTAGAAATATCTACTTAAGTAGGTATTTCTCAGAAACTAGCTTCGAATTTCGCGATGCAACAGTATCATTGTCTTTTTTGTAAACTAACAATAATTCGCGATTCTGTCTGTGTGAAATTTTACAAGTTAACAATTGTGTTAATTGATAAAATCTAAGTAATCTACACATTAACATTTTGCGCTCTGCATAATTAAGACTATTGATTTTCTATTGTCATGCCCTATCGCCGGTGCGCGATAGATTATCGCATATTTAAATTGTATACCTACTAACTTGTAGAGCGTTAGACCAAGAAAACATGTAAATATCCCGAATAGGTAGTTTATTTCCTCTTCCTAGTGTTTTATGATAGTTTCTACGGCATATCTGTGCAAGAGAGGTTGGTACTAGAGGGTAATGAATTCACAAATAACACACATAATCTCAAACTGTATGCATACATACCTACTTATGTTTAATGGTTTAATTAAATATGCGCGTACGTCATGGTTGATGGTCAAGCAATATTTTAGAAGTGGAAACCGCTGGCGGATCGGGGTTATATTCGTTAAACCGAATGTCGAAAGATACATACACATTTGATCGGCGTGGAATGTGTTTCAAATATTACTTACACGATGTTCTAATCGCAGTCCTGTTTTTTTGTATAGTGAATTACCTACTACCCAATTTTGAAACTGCCGTTTCGTTGTTTCCTCGCAATGCGGTCGCGGTTACAAAATGACGGATTAAAATTGTTTGTAAACTTAATCTGTGTAATTATTGAAATGGATTTTTGTGAAAACGGAAAACGAGAATTACGCCTTGTGCCCACTACGGGGCGAGGGAATTAACTTGACTTTCTTTGAAAATCTACTCTGCGCTAATAGACTTATAGATTGAAATTATGTGGTAAAAGCCACGCGACATCGCGTCAAAATTCGCTGTAAGACTTTTAAATGAAGAATGAACTTTATGTATGACACAATAAAATACGTTTTGGTATTGATAAAACTTTAACGCGCGCGTTTTAAACCCTCATTGCGCTTATATATGGCATTACGTTGAAAAAGGAACCTTTTCAAGAGTAAATACGGATGGTTTTGCTATTGGCATGAAAATAGTTGCGTGAGTGTTGACGCCCCTATTGCCGCAGGGTTTTACGTAGAGCTATGCGATGGCAGGTGCAAGAGTCTCGGGAGTTTATCAAAAAAGTAGGGCTTATTCGCGGGATAGTCGGTCTCAACAATTAACCGGCTGAAAAATGTCACTCGACATCCTCAGAAAATAAACCACGAGCGCACCTGTCCGCTCTTAAGCTACTACTAACGAGTATTCCAGCTTAAGACTATTTAAAAATTCTTATTACAGATTTTTTTGCAAGTATTACATTTATAGCCAACAGCTGGGTTTTTCATTTAAACAATATAGACTATGTCGTGGCGTATGTGATATGGACGAATAAAAAGCTTGTAAAAAAGGAGAACACCACGCCGCTCATGTTGAAAGTGAAGTAACGATCGACATACTATTAGGTAACTAGGGAGGAATAGAGGTGCCTATGTATGTATACAAACGAGCCGACTTACTATAGTAACGGTACTTCACTTATTGTTTAGCGAGATCCATCTGAACTTTTTTTTCGTTCATGGTATATAACAATATTTGTTATTAATGTGTCATTTCTATTGTGAATTTGATAATAACCCGTATGTATTAGCAATATTAGTATCCTTTGAATTTACTTCGTTCGGCTAACGGCACTGTACCCTAATAAGGTTCCATGCATACGGTAAAGCCGGCTACCAGATAATTAAGGGCTTAACAGAAAGGAAATAAGCTAGTATTAAACGGGTAGTCGACTTTACCGTGCCAAGTGACTATAAAATTAAGTGCATTAGTCGGGCGATATTTATGTACTTATACTTTATTTAAACGTTCTTGCTAAACACGGAGAAAAGATTAACGATGACATCGTAATTTGTTCAATCGAAGTAGTGCATCAAATCACTTGTCGATGTTATTTCACATCAATGTTCTTGTATTTCCTATTAATATTTGCCGGCGACAGCGGCTGAGATGTCTTGCGTGCGACGTTGACAAATCGAGAGGCGCGCACGTCGCGACATTCTATTCTATTGACGTGCCTTCATTATATAAATTCTTGTTAAATATGTACAGTCGGGGTAGCAGAAAGTCGACATTTGGTTGCATTTGGTTGAATTGTCCCTAGTGGAATTATCAGTCATACCAACATTTAATATCAAACCAAACAGAATATCGAACTAATGCAAGAGAAAATATATGACACTGACAATTAATTTGTATTTATATATGTATGTAGGATTATATACTAACTACAGCCCTTTTTAACGTCCCACTGCTGGGCACGGGCCTCCCCTCAATGCGAGGGGGATTCAGGCCATTGTCCACCACGCTGGCCCAGTGCGGGTTGGCAGACTTCAATCATCGGAAACTAGTCTTATACTTATATTAAGTACACCCTCGTCTTAATAATTCCTTTAGATCCTCACCATCCTAAGGTTGCCTGGTAGAGATCGTTAATAGTGATAAGGCCGCCCATTGTGACACTCTGTATAATTTGTGTGTAATATTTTGTTAATTTTTGCGGTGGAACAATAAAGAGTTATCTATCTATCTATCTATTTAAATAGATCGTATTTAATTAGAACTTTGTAATGACTAGGCCATGAAAATGGTTATATATTGATATAAATTTAGTTTAAATAGGTAAAAGGTGTATTCTATAGTTCAAGGATTATCACCCTTGTTATCAGATCAAGGAGGTATAATTTTCTATGTAGCAGTCTCTTTAGTGCTATAGTTTCAAAGGTACTTAGAGTATACGAATTGATATAGCAATTAATTGTAAAACTGACGAAGGTTTTCGTACCCCGACTGTACTTAGAAATGGAAAAATAACTACATTACAGCAATTCATTACAATTATATGGCCTTTTATCATTGAGGTTGTATATTTCATATGCTATTTCCCTGTTAATATATATTATATGTACGCATTTTTATGGCGACCTTAGACTGTTTGTCTAATATGAATTTATACAAAAGCCTTGCCTGTACCTGGGCTACTGGTGTTATTGTTTCCTTAAAAAACGTACATGCATCTTCTTCTTCGAGTGCCTCTCCAACTAGTGAAGGTTGGCTATCAACTTCTGAAGTTCGGTTCTGTCCTGTGCATTGCGAAATAATTGGGCTGCGTTGGAGATTCCAGTCCACTCCCGTATGTTGCGGAGCCACGATTTCTTCCTGCGACCAACTCGCCTCTTGCCTTGCCCATTATAATAAGTTGCAGGAGTTGATATCTTTTGCTGGAGATGATATCTTTCGTGCCTGAGCACATGACCGAGATATGAAATTCTTCTTATGTACATGTACGGTTCTTGCCAGTTTCTACACTTACAAATGTCGCCAATATCTTCTTTTATGTCTCAGTATAACGATATAAGGCTAATTATTATTCATGGAATATTTATTATAGTAGGTAATTATACCTAATTCGATGGTTCAGTGGATATTTGTTCTTAGTTAGTTGCAGACAAAACCCAGTGACGGATGGAGGCTGCTTTGGTGTGGAAGTCATGCCATATCCCTATGTTGCTATTATGTGAATAATACAACATCATCATCACGCCTATATTCCCCGAAGGGGTAGGCAGAGGTGCACTGCAGTGCGCCCACACTTCGCCGATGTATTTTTGGTCCCAATGTAATAGGGGGCGAGCCTATTGCCATTATACCGAGCACATTTTCCCTTAATACAAGGGAGATTTTTGGGCTACAGTCCACTACGCTGGCCCAGTGCGGGTTGGTGAACTTCACACGCCTTTTCTATGGACGTGCAGGTTGAATAATGTTGTCAGATACCCATGTTATTCCAATGACAAGCACCCGATGGGTCAATCTCAAATATTACAATGCATATAGTAAGCAGCTAGGTATTAATAACAAGTGAATTAATCATTTATTGCTTACAAATATGTTTATTTACGTTAAGTTGTTTTCAAACAACACAACTCGTAAACAGATCAATACTAATAACGTGTTATTGATTACAAATTAATTAGCATGATGAATGGAATATGAAGCACGTCTTAATACATATTCAAATGGAATTACGTGTAATATTGGAACCTACGGGTTTATATCTACGGACGTAGTAAATGTATTGTGTACCTATATTGTGCAGGATAGAACGATAAGTGATTCAAAGCGCGGATCCAGTCAGTTCCGTGCGACGCGACGATTCGTTACTGCCATGATACATAAAAGATGTCTGCAGAAGTTTTATTTCAAACAAGGATAACCTAAACGATAGGTCAAAATTACAACAGGCACCGTCTAAGACAAGAAAAGTTAAAAAAAAACATACGGGTCGAATTGAGAACCTCCTCCTTTTTGAAGTCGGTTAAAAAGTAAAACATAAATACAAACTACATTACATGTATAAGATTATTGATAATTTCTCGAAATGTGAATAACCTTACTACCTAAATTGTAAAGTATTTAACCAAAATCGAAATCAATTTGTAACTTCTGCAATTATTTACAATGTGACCATGTTTTGTCAGACAATGCGTCGTGGCATTGGTTTGCCGATCGCGTCCCACTGCTCACGTAACATTTCCCCAAAAGGCATCAACGCAGGAAGGGCCTCTGACTCAGCGACCTCATATGCTCTACGCCACCATACAATACCTCACTCGCCTTTCACGATCCTCAATACACCATAGATGCGGTTATGACGCAATTGTGATTGATTTGCATCCATAGACTTATTTGGCTATGCATGGCAGGTGCCAGTGGGTGGATGATGCGAATTGTCGGTCACCTTTGGGAATAGTAAGTCATTGAAACAAATTGCTAACATAGAAGGTCGACGAGATTATTTATCGGATTAGATATGAGACGTTTGAAATGATCGGAATGTGAACAGTGATATCAAAATGAAATATCTGTCTTGTTATCTACCTCGACATGACTGGTGGTCCCAATAAGATATGTTAAGAATTGAGTGAAAAGACTAAGAACATTAAAATTAAGACTCGAGTAAGAAGGTTCTGAATGCTCTGGGAATGTGAAACTGGGAAGCCATCGTTTCAAAGTAGTGTGTATGTGCATGCCATAGTCTAAACTAGGACTTGTTCCCATGTGTTTAAATCGTTAGTGGAACGACGCTAATCTTCTTCAGCACGAACAAATCCCAAGGAAGAGATACAAATTTTAAGTAAGACTTTAAAAATATCGAAATATAATTATCCGCATTTTGTGAATAAGATTTCTTTAACGAGAATGTGCACATTTGTAAATAAGGATCTAAAGTGCAGAGTCCAATGAAAACGCCAAGGTTTTTCTGTCGTCAACTTCCGGAAAGAAGCTAGATTGTCTTAGTAAGACAGTGATCACGTAGGCACATTCAAAGTGCACCTATATTAGAATAGTTCCATCAGGAATTCGTTAGTTGACGTGCTGGACTGTATACGTGTCGGGGCATGGCGTGTACAAATTAATGGTGACGTGACGTGAACGACCGTCGCGTAGTTTGTTGCACCCGCGGACCACGCTCGCCGCTCGCGAGTTGACACCGCGACGCACTCGTCACTATTGACGTGCCCCTGCGACGATGTTGACGCCTTGAACATACTGGAACGAGCATTTTTTTGAAAATGTACTCTGCGGAAATTGATATAAAGATGTAATATGTGTGGCATTAGCCACACGACCACGCTCAATGTTCGCTATCGTCATCCATGACATTCGTTGAAAATGTTTGTTGTCAGAGTAATTAGAGTTCATTTTGTTTTAGCAAATTTTTTTATGCGCGTAGGGTTTTGAGGTCGAAAATGGTTGCGTTCACTAGCTGATGAGAGATGGCCACGAGGTCTGTAAAATTACTCTAAAATATATCTATATATTTAGATAAGAAATTAATAATCTCACAAACCTTATAGTCCCAATAGACAAAAAGGTAAAAAATATATAGAATACGAATATTACCAAAAAGGTAAATGGCAAAGTAAGAATTAATAAAAGTAACGAAATAGTGATTCTAGTTAGCTTCTGTAAGCCAACACTGCCACCTGCCTGCGCTTGCGCCGAACTTTCTACAGCGATGATTCTCTCCAATTAACAGAATGATTGGCGGGCGAAGAACATCTTAGTCGGTGCACGCGACACGGTAAAATCTTGTTGGTATAATGCTATCACAAAATTACATCACAATAACTGCAGTTTTAGTTTAAAATATTTGTTTCGACATTTTTGACTTTTTCTTACTTTATTGTTTTCTTATATTTACGCGAACTATACATTGAAATAAAACTATTTTACGGATTCTATCGCGTTTGTTTCTATTGCGTGAGGCCATTGAAATTAAAAAAAAAACATCCTAATTTCAATAGGGAAGATGGCTGGGTGCTACCACCAACTTGGGATCCAGTAATTAATATGATTAAATCCAAAACCAAGCGTACCATTGCAAGACCTCAAGACACTGTGAGCACTTTCTGCGTGGATCGGACCGCAAACAACAACTAAATATGAGGGTACCCAGTTATTAACTATGACATAAGGACGTCTAACACCTCAGTCCCCCCGTGACCGTGGTTGCTGTAAAGCATCCGAAACGTCGGGAAAATAAAAAAGTAAATAAACGCGATAGAATCCGTAAAATAGTTTTATTTCAATTTGTCTTACTTTGATATATCCTTGTTAGGAGCAAAGGAGATGACGCCTCAACTGAAGTCGTTTTGCGTCACTTTCACTTCTAGTGCCTGCACACTTAGATTTCAATTGTAATTTTATTCTAATCCTCTTACCATACTAATATCTACTTAATAAGCTTTGTCGGCGTTATTGCATATTTGATCATTTTTTATTTGATTAATTTTAATTACTACTATTTACTGGTTTCTATTTGCATTATACTTTTTTTATCAGGGGTTCTAAGATGCTGGAATCTTGAATAATATCTAATACCGAAAATAAATCTTCTGATGAAACTTCGCGTGAATCGCGCAAATGCGTAACGATTTTATGCAAAAACAGCCCTTTAGCTACGGTTCTGCAAAAAAATCAGGAAATGAATTTGTCCAAAGAGGAATTTCTGAATGGCCATTTCAGTCCCCCGGTTAGTAATTTCAGTTAATGTATGCAATTTGCTCACTGGAGTAAATTCTGTCGCCACCGTAATGTGTGAGAAAGTCGTAAATATTTTAATTGCTGTCAAATATTGTTGTGTTTTGTGAACAACAGAATGGATATCAGTGTCGGGCATTTGGTCATATTGTAGTACCGGCACTTTCACTCAGATATGATTGCACACTTGTGCCCATAACACGCGTGTAATGCACCGCAATAATCAAATAGCATGCTCTTGCGTAATCGCAACACTACAGCGCTGTATGGGAGAATGTTGAACCATCCTCAATATTTAATTTTCGAAAAGAAAGTAGGTATTATTCCTTCTACTTAAGCAAAACAGATGTAAGCTTTTTATCAAGCATTGACTACCAACCCATATAAGAGCTAACTAGACAATTGACGAAGATTTTTAATGGAAATAGGAATAGTTTTGCGACTAATCATAAACTTTTTGGATAACCCTTGTATTTTTAAAGAGTAATTAGTGACTATAGATGTAGACGTGAAGTCCAAAAGAGGACCATAATACTAGAATTTATTAAGTAGTAACAAATTACCAGTTTGCTTATTATGAAACGATTGGCTATTGCTTAACGTTTGGTAATAAGTAGTAGGTAACATAATTACACATTACTTAGCATATTAGTTTCGTGATCGCACACATTGAAAAAGTAATCAGTTTATTGCAAGGCACTGATAGCCCTTGGCAGTGACGTGTAATCTCGGGTAAATATGAGGGCGATTGTGGCAGAGAGCCGCTTATTTGGCAAAACGTCCGGCCTACATATTTCATTTTATGTCGCTATTACATTACCCAAACCCTGCGTTGCGCAAAATCTTCCGAATTCGACCCTCGTACTATTATAATTTTATGGGAAGACCTCTTTTATTGCTTATTCGTTTGTTTTTATGATGTTGATAAATAAATAAGTGAAGGGTTTCCGTCGTTATAAGCTCCCCGAAACTTCTCGGGGGTATAACCTTCACACACTGCGGCGTCTGAAGAACAAAACGCTTGCGTCGTTTTTTTTTCCCATTCCAAAATGTACTGTATTGACTTATAGAAAAGTTTATTCTGCGTTTACCAAACAAATTCAAGCTTTATTTTTAATTACATAGAGTTCGAATTGATATTAGTAAAAAGTAGTTTGGACGCGGCTATAGTCGCAGCGCTTACTTTATATAAAATTTGGTGCACGCATGTCAAGACTAGATTCACTCCCTCTCCCTCTCTGCCTTATTGCAAACGAGAGAAAGACTAAATCAACATATTTCATAATATAAGTCTAGTCTGATGTCTATAAGAGCACATGCTAAAACTGCGTGTTTATTTACCTAATGGGTGTTATTCATTCAAGTCTGCCTCGGAATAAGTTAAACGTCCTTTAATCAATTTCGACGCGATCAAGTAAATCGACTGTAAATAACAAAAGGTCCGGTTCCACTCCAATTTAAATTGCAACCAGCTTTCTCTTTGATAAATCGTCTTTCAATAAAGGAAAGCAGCTCTTGAAATCGCCGGAATGATAATCTCTTCCAAGAACTATACGGCAATTATTACTCGTCAAATACGAGATCGCTGGCTAGAGACGTTGATTGAGGTCTTAAAGGCCCGACGTGTGCGCAGCGCGTCCATCCAGTGAGTCAGCGGAATGATGGAATGCCGCGGTTTCCTGGACCGATCTCTGTTTCCTGTTTATTTGGCAAGATAGATACATAAGTAGAGTTCCCTTGATGACGTATAGTTCCATTACAATATAAAATAAGCGAGGTATGCGCGGCTTAACAGATAAAACAAGTTAGTTGAGGTAGAATAAAAGTAGGAATGTGTGTGGCTAATTTCTGAAAAAATAAATAAGTCTGTCCCTGTTAATGGTAAGTAGGTACTTACCTTACGTAAATAGGTATTTACCTAGCGTTTGAGTGACAGTTCAATTAAGTGTTTGTTATAATACGATCAATGTTTGCATGTTAGGCGTAGGTACTTAGAATTGTACTTGTGATAAAAAAAATATTACTCGACTTAATCTTCAAATAATCGTGGAACGTCTGCTCTGTTACAATGAAATCTTTAAGCGGAAAAACGTTTTGATGTAAGCAATTCTGCGTAACGCATTACTCTCTAATTAGTTGCGGCGGGCGGTCAAGCGAGCTATGCGGATATCGCGCAACCGCGGGCGGTACAATGCGCCCGCGCAGCCCGCGCCGCGTCCTTCGAGGTCGTTCCAGTTCCCCGGGGCATACCGCCGCCGTATTCATTATATTGGCTATAAAAACTTGTGACTCAAGGGAAGTTTGCACTAGAATGTTTGGTTTATGTTTAGCATTAAGTAATTATTGCTTAGATGTATTTCGTACCTACCTACATATTTATCAAGTAGGTACTTAGGTATGTAACAAGATGTTATACTAAATTGGCAGTTCATCAAATTTATTTACCAGAAATTTTCGAGAATAAATTATTGTTATTTTAACCGCAACCGGTGTTATGATTGATGATAAAAATTAATTGGCATTGAAAATACTGAGAATTGTGCGTAAGATGTGTGCTTCGACCAACGCTGATACGGTACTTACCTATAAATTAAATTTTATTGATTCATACAATGACCATATTCTATAGACATTATTTATTAGTAGGTATCAAGAATTGAATGAGTGCGTCTGTCAATTTGTAGGTAGATGATCAATTACGAATCGAATGTTATCAAATTCTTTAATAAATAGGTATAAGAAGTGGAGTGAGGTTGCCTACATGGACGGCTAGGTAAGTACTAAGAGAATGATAGTTTTTGTTTTACATAAAAACTTCTTTATTAAAAAATGCTAAATGATAAAAGAAAAAGTGTCTTGAAAGAAATCTATTTTGTACCCAAACTAAAATAGAAAATTTACGTTAATAGATGAAAATAAAGAAGAACAGTAAATTGAAATTAAACTATTTTACGGAACTATTTTTTAAAATAGTAAATAAACGCGATAAAATCCGTAAAATAGTTTAATTTCAATGTATAGTATTCGCGTAAATATAAGAAAACAATATAAGAACAGTAAAAATAAATTTTTAACAAAAACCGACTTCAAAAACCTAGGTGCACTAAAAAGCTAGAAATAACCTTATAATTTGAAGACATTTGATGTAGGTACCTAGGTTTTTGAAGTCGGTTTTTGTTTTTTGTTAAAAAATAATTTTTTTCACGCTTTTTAGTGTCAATAATCGTTGAAAATATGCAATTATTACCACCTCATAACAACCGTAAATATTTACAGCCAACCCCCCCCCCCCATTTTCCACCCTTTTGGGGGTGGGTTTCGATTTTTGTTAACAATCCGTATTAAACAAAAAAAGATTTTTCGAAATCGGTTCACTAACGCCGGAGATATGCTCTAGTCCGGATTAGTCCGGATTGGACCCCCATTGACTGAGTGGGAAGGGGGTGTCCCCTTTCCACTCCTTTGGGGGTAAGTTTCGATGTTTGTAAACAATCCGTATTAAACAAAAACTAATAATCAACCTAAATGAAAACTCCTTAAAAAGCCGTATACAACTACATCATCCACGTAAATAATGATCATAATAACCACATCAAACAAAAAAGGAATCACGTAAATCGGATCATAACTCGCAGCGTAATCGGTGTACTTACATAAAAAAAAAAAAACATACCGGCCGAATTGAGATCCTCCTCCTTTTTGGAAGTCGGTTAAAAATGCCGAAATCCTACGATGCAGTAGTTGTAGTATGAGCGCCAAGAGTAGATTTATGTCACAGAATATTTTGATTATATCTCTTTCTCTCCTATGTAATAGATACTAAATAGACAGAGAGCGTCCGAGCCAATCGGTGATAGAGGTCTTGTAGACATGCGTGCTATCACCGCAGTCGTGTTTATACTTTATAAACTGTATGCTTCAGTGCAAGGTAGAGTGCTTTTTTGTTTTGGTGAACCCTGCTATACAGGTAGTAAGCAGATAGGTACTTAGATGAAGAAATTGGATTCCATATTACAGTGGTTCGTAAGTGGATCGGAGAAACAAATTTGTAAAGGATAAAAGCCGGCGGGTGTCAACAGATTGCGTTTATTACGTGAATTACGTGGTGATGGCCGCCGGCCACGTGACCGTAATGGCGGCGGCTAGATTACTTTTCGAAGCCGACGTACATCCGCCCTCGGACGGACGTAATTGGTCATTCGCTTCACTGGACTACGAACGATCTCACGATGTATGGGAATCGTCTGTCCGTATTGCTCTAATGTTATCGATTAGTCGATCAATCTCGGCGTCTATAACACGGTTGTGTTATAGACACTTAAGCATTATTTCAACTACTACACAGATTAAAATATGTCGTTTAAAAAAGTAAGTAAAACTAAAGTACAAAACATTTTCTAAAGCTTCTTCCGATTTAAAAATATACATTAAATATCACCAGACAACAGACACTGACTTGACTTGATTGACATTTCGACCTCATCGATTCGAAAATAAGCAAAGCTTGTACTATGCATACGTGAGCAATTTAGTAGTGGTCATGAAGAGTGCTCAGTTTTGTAAGCATGCGCATCGTAAAAACCTATCGATCCTTCTACTATACTCCATGTAGGCTCAAAGAAATCCATGTTATTCACAACAAGTACATTTAGATACAAAACAATGCGTTACTTACGTCCAGGAACGCGTAATTAAACCATAGAACCGGATTGTTCACGATCGGATGGCTATTCATCGTAAATGAGGTCCTTGCGGAGACGTGTGCTATTTCACTACCTAATGGTATGGCTATTGGGATACCACGCTCTAAAATAATACACCCACCGTAATGCCCTTCCCAGTTGTTCAGATAAGTCCAACAGGAGCTTTCGCCCGTGCTGATATACAGTGGGCTGGGACCACAAACCACCATGATTAGATTAGATAGTAATAACCATTAACAGTCTATTACGACCACTGCTAGACAGATTCCGGACTCGTCGAAATCTTTATCGCGTGTATTTTCTTTTTTATACGACGTCCGCCTGTTATCTCGTTTAACTGAATGGTATTTTTAATTAATTGTGACTGATGTTAATCTGGAAATATTATCGAATTAAATTCCTCAGGCCCGATGTAGCAGCCTCATTAATTCGAATTATTTGTCCGATGCAGTTATAAATTATGTGGTCTTGTTTATAAAATTCAGTTGATAAAAGCGTTTTAATTAACATCAAATAATATTTATCATAACAGGTTGGTTGCTTGGTTACTCGCGTTATATGTGTATCTATAGTACCTACTGTGTTGTTTCATTTACATATGTATTTATAATAATGTTTTTGAATGTTGATTTATTCATAAGTAGATATGCTCTTATGCATATAACTATCTGCGTCGACTTTTTGTGGCTATAGCTACGTTTTAAAATGTTTTTCTATTTCTCAACATTGCATTTAATGCTCTTACTAGTGAAGCTGGCAGCAAGTGTCAACGTCATGTGATTTTATATTCCTGTGGTTATTTTGTCACAAAGCTTTTGACTAACAATCTATTAGAGTCCTTTCTTCAGTCAATACTTGTCCGGAAACCGAATTCATTTGACTACCACACACCACACACAGTAGAGCTTGCACGTATATCAAACTACATCTCTTTTACGGATTTGCTTGCTCGCTCTCTGTCTTATTTCATACAAGAGAAACAGAAAAAAATTACATATTCCGTGACATAAGTCTAGTCTTGGCGCGCATTCTACAACTACTGTGTCACGGATAATGTCACAGCTCAGTCATTTAGGATAGAAAGGGATATAACTTACGTATTCCGTCACATGAGTCTAGTGTTGATGCACGAGCTGGAAGTCATTCAAATAACAAATATAACACGTTTCACATTGATCATAATAGTAAAAGCCAGGAATTCGGTGCACAGCCATAAGATATATTCGCCGGTCATAACAGTCGCCGGGAGTAATATTTATTACTTTAATAAAGGATAATCGTTGGTGTGTAGCAACACTCGTCCGAGAGTGGAACCAGGGGCGCATTCCCGATTCGTTCCCTGTTGTTTTTGCGGCTAGGCTCACTAATGGGTACTGGTTTAGCTCCAGAGTTAGCCCGGCCTGCTGTGATGGCAACTCAAGTATCTACTACCGTGACGTTTCTCTACCGGGATAGTGATTTTTGTAACAAATAACAACAACAAGGTTTGAAAAAAAACAGTAAGTTGACAGGATATTTTGTGATTCACGTAATGTATAATGTTATAAAGGCATACATACATACAAGCTGCATGCTACGCTCGAAGAAACATAATAATTATAATATAAAAAATCGTCTATCGATACAATCAAAAATGGGTTAAAATACTTAAAGACAGTGTTTATGAGCTCGCTTCAATTTCTTTGATCAGTAAAAAATACTCTCCGAGTCACGCTTCTCATCACAATTTGCTGTACAAAAGAACAAAAAAAAAGATCTTTTAAGTTTTACAATTCAAATGGAAGCGAAGTATGAGGACACGAGTAAAGCGAGCGGCCGACTAAAGCGATACTTTGAAACGTAATTTATATTGCTTACGGGTAGCTAACTGGTGCTGTTTACCTACTGGTTAATGTTAGTTTTGTTAATACCTTGATCTGGTTATATATTGAAGTAATTACTGGTATGTGCTATGTAATTATTGTGCTCTGATATAAATAATGTATTCCCTAATAATTGCTTTTAATTTTTATAATGTTATGAAAAGTTACCTATAAATACCTATTTACTTCTTGATTAATTTACATAGTTTGAGTAACTTTTGTACTGATAAATGCTGTTGTAAACAGGTTCTAAACAAAAATAAATTGTTAACTTTTTGTGTAGTAATTAATATACATACGTGAGTGTGTGCGCGTATGAGTGTGTGTTTATAGGCGAGGGAGAGACAAAATCAAAATATTTCACATGGTCTTGTCACGCCTTCTATGCTAGCCTCGGCTGCTCTATCTAAGAAAATATCATCTCATTCTCGTAAGCTAGTTTTGGAATTGCAAATGGCTTCCATTGAAAACTCCGCTCAAGTTGTGATGACAATCAATTTTATGATGGATGTCCGATATTATCGACACGCGCGGAAAGTTGAATCTTCGGAAAAAAAAGTGAAAGTTGTATTGTGGTGAACTAAAAGTGAAATAAAATGAGAATCACTAGTAATAATAAAAAGGCAACTTTCAGCAGTTGCTCTGTATCGAGATTTACCTGTTCAACTTTCATGTTCTTTTTCCTGTGTCTAAATGTTCTCTTTTTCAAAAGATTCATTTTCAAATCATAAAATATTCGAGGGAATTCGGTTGGGAGTGTGATATCGCGAAATAAGTTTCCAACTTTACTACTGCATTGCTGTTAACAGTGTTAACGGTGTGTATCCATTTACTGACTAAGTAAGAATTTGTAAGTAATTCCTGCGTTGATTATTTCTGTCAGATACACACAAATAAAACAATATGAAGTAGCGAAAATCGTTCTACTTCTCGTAAGTAAGCGCGATCACAGTAGGATTGAATCGAATAACCATGAAAATGCATTTAATGACGTCTTTTTACCTTTCTGTGATAAGCGTGTACACTTTCATAAAATCAGTGCACAACTTTCATTTTCACGTGTGGCAGAGATCAGTGCGAGGGTTATTAAGACTCGGAGCAACGAACCCAGGGCCGTGACTTCCTTTTTAACGTCGCTGCACTGGGAAAGTGTCGAGGAATTAACAGGAGCGTGGCGAGAAGCTTTGTTCTTCGGCTGTAACGAAAGAGCGACCCGACTTAAATGACGAGTCATTACCGACACCATTATACACCTTGAATATATTTGTTTATATTATTATTAGGACTGCACTCTAACGTTTCAAAAGCAGCTCATTTGAAATTAAATAGAGCTGATTTATTTTATGTCCCTAAAAAGGTACAAAACAGAAAAGGTAAACCAGGAAGTTTTACAAAGTGTTAAACTTAAAATATATAAGTAGGCATACTTATTTGAATGATAGTAGAGTATGAGATATGATAGGTCATAAACAATGTCATATATTCAAACAATTATGAACAGAGTTGCTTTAGTTCCATTCTATTAGAACAAAACTAAAAGGCATAAATTAACGTATATAGGTACTAGAAGTAAAATGTCACTAAACGAACTACCTCCAGAGGAAGTTCAAATAACTGCTGACAGTTTTAAGGTTTAACCTCAGCACTGTTTGCAGGTCTGATGTAAAAGGGCGAAAGACCGAGATTAATAGGAGTTGGGAGAGACCTGGGCCCAACTGTAAGACACAAACTTCTAAAGAAAAATAGGGTTGGGGCATTACAAGTAGTCTATGGATATGACAAAGACGTCAATTAATGTTTAGAGATGGGCTGTATAGTCAGTATGTAATAATATTGTGTGCAATAATGTGCGGTGGAGCGTGCGTGCGGAGGGAGATGAGATGATGATGGAAAGCCAGTAAAGCGGCAAGTCATGTGCGCTAATAAGCGGGTCCTGTTACATCGCTTGTATCCGACTCGTTGTGTCGTTGAGGAAACATGACCTTAATGTGCTCTGTGAAAAGTAAAAAGGAGTTTGCATATCTAACTAGGTACCTATAAAATATTAGGACCATTCTGCATAAATTTTTGTTGAAAGGCCTCTTTTCATTGATGATAAGTGTAAAATTCTGCGTATTTGTACTACGAATACATGGTAATAGATACAAAGGCCTAACCAAACAAGGGCGTCATGAGCACGCGGCCAATTTTGCCAATAACAAAATGGTCTTACAAAATGCACACTTTTCATCCAATGTCAACCCATGAATGTGAGCGGTGGCGTAGATTTTGCCATAGGCATTTAATCTTTATCAATATTGGCACGGAGTTAAAAAATACAAGCTAATTTGCTGACGTCTGTAGGTTACAGCCTGTAGATTACATACTGTCCGCGTAAAGATATAATAGGTATTAGATAAGTACCTAGGTAGTTCATAAGGTTGTAGAGTCTGTATTTTATATTATTTGATAATCACTAAGCCGTCTGTGAAGTAGTTACCTCAACTAAAATGAACATAAGCCGTGGTACACGCGGGATTAACATGATACCGTGAGGCGAGAACATAACAGCGGGGCGGTCGCTCATTTGCGCTAATCGGAGTCAGTCCGAGATCGGGTTTCAATTATGCTTTCATCCAGTTTTGATCAAGCATTATGCTCAATATGTGGCCACTCGCATATGAATGCATATTAAATATCAGCCACGATGCACTTTATAAATATCTCCCATCTAATAGAAATAAAGGTGGCTTAAGATTACGTATAATTTGAATGTGTACAGCGGAATCCTATACTCTCTCTAATCTGTGGATTTGTCATACTAAGGATAACATTGCCCATCTTCTCTATTTTAAGGTCCCAACAGTGAGTTGACCTTCTATCAAGGATAGGGCTGACAGAGCAATCATCCTGACAACTGACATTTTGGTTATGCATAGAAACTTCTAATTATACTATTGGTATGATTATTGGTTTCGGCCATAATGCGACCGTGTCTGTGCCTACTCGTTATTTCCATATACTGCAACGGGGTGGGGTTTAAGTGCAAATTGTTAAAATGATAGAAGAGTCGGAGGTGAGTTGGCGTAATGCCAGCGCGATCGCTCGTGCGACGACCTCGCACTGCCGCCTGCCGCGCACTCTAGCACTTCCTAATTGGTACCAATTCTTCAGCGGAGGTACCCGAGGCGACGAGAGGCCCATCTTCGTGTCGACACTGCGCATATTTAGCATGTATTCACAGCCAATCGTGACTCAGTCGACACTTACGGCGCTACCTGCCACCCACTGCGCCATGGATATATTCACATGATCATGAATTAAGCCGTAACTGTTCATAATTTTATACGTCTATAATCGTCGTAACAGATGAGATAATTGAATGAAAACACAAGGTCTCATAGTTCGTAAGGTTATTTAGAAGTTACGACACTCGAACGCAGATGTCTCCCCTCGTTTTATCAGTGGACGAGATAATAATGCACTGGTTTAGGCCGCTCCACGCACGCTCGTGTTCTGACAACCAGTTCTTAAAGTATAACTCGTCTCCGTGTATTATGTGGTCGAACTGCCTCATTTCATAATTTTCTGTATGACATAATGTTTGCATGTGGCTTTGTTAGATATTTATCAGGCGTGTGTACATTAAGGTAATGCACCTAGGGATTTACGACTGACGGATAATTAAAAGCAACGGGTAAACATGCGTGCGCGCACCTCGGCCGACATGTGACACAACTGCATACGACGGTTTGGGATCTGTTTCCTTTTATAACTGCCGTCTGTACGGCGAACTATTTTTAGTGTCAGTTATACAAACTTTTTGTACTACTTATTCTCTCTTTGTGGCTTGTTTTTAGTTCATGGTGTGGTTTTCTCTGGTGTCTAACGGTCAAACTAAATGTTGGCCTTAATTTGTTATTTAAAACTGTAGTTTTTATGGGGTTTGATTCTCTAGGAATTTGTCACAGAAAAACAGTTATAGTTAAGTTATAGTTACGTTACGTTAGTTAACGTATTAAAAGCCTGAGTTACTACATCAACAGCATAAAACATTTGATGAATGGTAACCATTGCATTGAAGTCCAGGGCTCCGCAGCTCCACGCGTGCGTTGTAAATTAGGTTGGGGCAGTTGCTTGTTTGAACAACAGTCTCTCTGCCCCGCGGCCACCTAAAATATTGATACAGCGGTGGTAGAATAAACATAAGAAATATTTAAACTAGCTTTTGATTACAAAACGTCTAAAAAACACGTCTCATATTCGTATCCGTATATTTTATCATCAGTATTACCTTTCTCTGAACAGATTATCAAAACAATTAAGTCCTTTGATATTAAAAAAGTTGTAATTATTCCTCATTCTATTATCATTTGCGATGATACACGTTTGCTCGTCATAATACAGGATATAAAAACCTTGATTGTTTAGAAAAAATGGGCATATTATTGGATTTAACTTCAACTGTTGTTAGCTGAAATAATTAAAAAAGAGTCTCTAAAAGTACTTATTATATGGGTGTGCTAGTTCGAAATCTGTTTTGTCAAAGCGGGACGGGTGTTTGTAAGCCGGGCGGCGAAATCTGGGCCAAAGAAAATCGCCGACGACATAAATTTTTCGTGCGCCATTTATTTTGCCAAATGGACGCACGGTTAGGAATTGGGACACAAGGGGATGGTAACTGCGAATTTCATCAGTGTTTCTCATGTATAGTGATTTTAGGATTCCGCAACATATGAACCCGGATTAGCTTTTTAGGTAGAGTGAAAGCAGTCAATCATAGTTGTATAGATAAATAATATTATATCTTGGGGAAAAAAAAAGTTTTTTCGGCTCGATATTTTTTGTGGAAGTCTTATCAGACGCTTTTAACGTCAGATTAATTACAATAGATAATCATTTCTGAAATCAAATCCTTTTAACTAGATTGATGTTGAGTATTTATTTAACGGGTTTTGAATATCTTTATAAATGTCCCTGGCATACTTCGGCCCTATTTTGTTTTGATCATTCCGTCCTCTTTTCATGGCCTGAATTACTTCTGTAACCCCATTGTAAGGTACTTACAGTTACGCGTTCCAGAATCTCTAATGATTTTATTTTATTTTTACCATGTTTGTGTATTAACCTAATTTGTGATTATAATCTATGCCTAAAAGTTGAATTAATTTATTGTCATTAATTTTATCTTCTAGGCATTTTAGCTGGTTGATAGTTTTCATACAGTTTAGCAGGTAATAAGTTTTATAGACCAATCAAGGTTAAGGTCGACACAGACGCCTACTTGCGGTTAGATCTGACCTTGGTTTGGCTAAATAGTTATAATTTTAAAAATTGCCTTCGACATGGTAATTAGGCTTTTTTACATGTGACTTAAGGCCACCGCACAATGAGGCGTCAACGCCCGCACGTCGTAATTTTAGCAAGTTCCAAAAGTAACTTTGTGTCAACAGGCATAAAGTTTTAATTTAATGGTAAAAGCTACGCCCCACGCGTCACATTCGCTCGCGCTGTCATAATAATTTCGTTGAAGAATGAACTTTTACTGTGTGCCAATACAGTTCATTTTGATATGGCAATTATTTAACGCGCGACTGTCAACGCATCAATGCGTGGAAGGCCTTATC
The DNA here is from genome assembly GCA_914767695.1 of Ptilodon capucinus. Taxonomy (NCBI): domain Eukaryota; kingdom Metazoa; phylum Arthropoda; class Insecta; order Lepidoptera; family Notodontidae; genus Ptilodon; species Ptilodon capucinus. The sequence goes on from OU611808.1 coordinate 5,432,709, forward strand.
GTGTACTTTTGTGACCGATAGAACATCAGTTTCAAACATTTACAAAGACAATCAAAGTCCTCTTTGTCAAAGCCAGTAGCGCGCAATTCCCTGAATGATGATCATGTTATAAATATGGAACGCGTAAACTCAACGTAAAGCTTAACATTTCGGACTCACAGATAAGGATCACGAAGAAGATAACATTCGCTTGACTAATTACTTACGCAATATCCACAGGGCTCGCACGTCCAAGCAACCGGTGACTATGTGAACAGTGTAATACAAGCTCGTGTACCGCGGCCGCGCGTGACTTTACTATTAATTCTATTGCTTTTAATGGTTAACTATTCAACCCCACGGCCCTTTGTAAATATAAATAGTTAGTTTTGACTACTAATATTTAATAACGGTTTGTAATTCGTATGTTAAATAAATTGTATAGGTAAAAACACATCGCGTCGGAATGTCATATGGAGTTTTTGTCGATCAAAGCAACTCTAATTATATCATCAGACTAATATTGATCTAACCCTCAACACATTTTGCATCGATAGCCAAGTATATTATAAAGTTAAGAGACGATTTTGAAATCCCTTAGCAAAATATCGAATAATGTTGATATTCCAGTCAAGTTATTCGTCAAATAAATGCATATTAATCAGCCTATAGAAAATTCGGCCCTTTACTACCTATATATACCTAAACATTATTAACGTCCAGACTGTTTTTTTTAAGATAATCATTACGAGCGCTATACAATAGCTTATAAAAGCCACCGCAACTGCAAATAGCGATTGTAGATGTAGAGGACAGGCGGAAGGACGAGACACGTTATGTACTTGATATTCAGCAGAAGATGTTAAGGCTACAAAGTTCCCGGAACCCCGCCGTAGTTGGCAGTCGCCGAGCCCGCTCGGACATACTAAGTGTGCTTTTGGCGTGTTTATCATCGTGTAAATATGTACGAACCTATGTAACTTACGCGTATGTATAAGATGCCTGAGTTAATTAGCCGCGTTAAGTAATGATACAAATACTATGGTTTGTTTTATTTATAAGGTTAGTTAAGTAAAATTATCTGCTTGAACTGTTATAACATAAGGACGAGTGAATATAAAATTCAGTTGCCTTTACAGTGACTGTTTAGCTGTCCAAAGTTGATTAATAGAAGGTTAAGATGAAGTACCTAATTGCTTAAGGTATATTTCTCTTTAAATCTGCATCTAGAAATAACTTTATGATTATTCTATTGTTGCTATACAGTTTACGACAAAAAATCTACATAACACAATTTATTGCTGTAGTAAATACCGTATCGTAGTGTAGATAATTTAAATAGTTACCTCCCGGAGGTACCTACTCAACTGGTTCCCAGGGGTGTGCTCGCGCGGCTCCGGCGGTATCTCGTTACGAAAAAACTTGATAAGATATGCGAGAGAGCGCCGGATGTGATGCAGCCCTAATTATAAAACGTATTCAAGGGTATTTACTTAAATAGCACTTAGTTTATTTCGAGATGATGAGCTTTAAAGGTAGGTCGGATTCATACGGTTATGGTTGGTACATTTATATTTAATCGAGGTTGAAATAAAATTTTGTGAACTAATGAGTGCAGAACGAACGAATATGCGAGTGAATTTTGACGCGTGTTCACGTGGCTTTTACCACAGAATTTAATTCTGTATGTTCATTCATGCAGAGTTCGTTTTGGTATTGGCAAAAAAGTATGAAGCGCGTCTTGTAACTTCGAAAGAAAGATACTTAAATTGTTTACGAGCTTAACCATTAAGTAAATACATCTACTTCATGCCAATGTTGATATTGTTAATAAAATTTAATACTGGTTATAAATATTCGTGGTGCAAATGATCGAATTCAGATTATGGCCGGATCGACACCACACTGTTCGTTTTATGACATGACATTTTGTATAACACTGGAGTTCATCGAATTGACGCTGTTCGTTTTATTGACGAAAAAAATAAGAGCGTTTATAACGGTGAAAGAAGCAGTTATGTAACTAAAACGAGTGTACCTTATAATACGTGGAGAGAATGTTGTGGTTTTAACGCCGATGTTGGTGAGACACTTAATATTATGAGGATAGAATGTCCTCTCTCCTTATGTTTACATTGAAAGCTACCTGGTAAAAGTGCAAATATTATTTAATAATAAAATTGGTTCTGAAAACAAAGAGAAATGTAGGTATCTAGTCAACCTTATCATTATCACTCTACCATAATATTATTCTTTGCCATATATTTTTTGCCACAAAAAGAAACGCTGTACAATTTGCTATACTTAACAAAGACTATCTTCCACCAACAGGATGAAATCACGGTAGAGCTTCTGACGACATATTGTCTACCACTCAACGCTATCTATACTCTACTCTACAGCCCTTTTAACGTCCCACTGCTGGGCACGGGCCTCCCCTCAATGCGAGGGGGATTCAGGCCATAGTCCACCACGCTGGCCCAGTGCGGGTTGGTAGACTTCATACATCTATCGAAAACTAGTCAAGTTCCCTCAGACGTGCAGGTTTCCTCACGATGTTTTCCTTCACCGTTGCATAGCAAGTGATAATCTCGGATGAAAATGAGATTCGTACATAAATCCCAGAGGTGCGAGCCGGGGTTTGAACCTGCACACTTTGTTTGCAAGGCATGCGTTCGACCTCCACTTCTATTTATCTATACTCACGATACCATATTTATTTGAGCCCTTGGTACTTTAGATGACTCTACTCGTCCGCCTCTATCTGCATCATACAATCTAATAATAGATTGCTTGGTTATTGTCATGGATCTGTATGCGATGGCTAGCAGTGATGGATGGCAGCTAGTGACGTCAGTGCTGTCGGCGCCAGGCAGTCTCATTCCAATAGCGTTCTTGAAAATCGGATTCTAACATAACAAATGAACTGTATCGGATGATAGAGTTGAGAGCAATAATGTTAATACCTATGCTAATGTTTTGATTTCAAATGCCATAGTAACGTTTACTATAGCAGTCATCTATAGTAACTTTACACTTGAAATTATTCATGGAAATGTCTAAATTATATACCTATCTAGTCTACATACATTATTAAACGGTTGGTTTGTTACTTTCATTAAGCAAACTTGAAACTTTTGGGATATCCAAGGTAGGGTTCATTCCAGGGAATTCTCGAGCCAAGAATTCCCCGGAAATTGTTGGGCTTTGTTCTCGGGAAATCAAGCTCGAGATAAGTCGAGAACTCGAGAAATCATGTACCGATACAGAAATTATTTTTTTTCTAAATAATCAGCCGAAAATGGTGCTGTGATTGTAATTTAATTACAAGTTAAGATATTAACGTTTTCTTTCATGTTGATTTTTTGCTTAGTTTAATAGAATTCTGTCATTATAATTATGAGTCTGAATAATATTATTTATGTTTTTTTATAAAGTTAATTAGCTTATTCATAAAATTAAGGTTTTTGAATATAATCAATAAAAGTTTTATAATTAATTTGATACTTTTATTTTATTTGTTTACTTTATTGGAACCTTATAATATGAGAAAACGAACGTAAATGTTAATTTCTCGTCAACCCGAGAAACCTCGAGAAATTAGCATCGAGAATTCTCGAAACCCGAGAAATTGAAAAGCTCGAGAAATCATGAAACCTAATCCAAGGTCCATTGTTGGCCGAACGCTATGAAGCGTTAGTTTATGTCGGTATGTTAATTTGTCAGTCTATTGGATTAGCATTAGAATATATGTTTTAGAAATTAATAACATATGCTCAGGTTACAGGGTCGTTGCTTAGAGTACAAACATGCCATAACCCTAACGTGCGTTTAGTCACGGAGAATAAATACGGCAAGTTCAAGCTCACAAACATAAGGTAGCTTTTCCAGTGTAGTATTTGTTTGCAAAATTATGTGAAATTCCAGCCGAAGCGACAGCTGCGTCACCGTGCAAACTCGTCCTAAGATTATCGGCACTTTCTTATTGAATTCGTGTTACAAGTACCTCAACTTTCTACTCACGTCGACTGTCTTTTACGTGCTTTAAGGGCCGACTGAGAAAGGGCATAAACTAATTTCAACGTTAGATACATAAAAATACTGTTAAAAAGTTTCGGGTACACATAAATCTTGCGAACATGCAACGTTGGGGCTCGTATACGCTTGAATCTCAGGAAACACACAAAACAAGGTACGTACTGTTACTAAGGCAGCTAGCTATTAAATGATATTATTATATAGATATTTAAACCTGAGAAAAGTTAATAAATTAAGGTCAGTAGCAATATATTTATCAAACACATAATTACTGACTATACTTAACCAATCGTTAATGCTGATACGATTAAGCCATCGATCAAGAATTTCTCCTTTGAGTTTTATATGTATATATATATACATCATCACGCCTGTATTCCCCGAAGGGGCAGGCAGAGGTGCACCGTAGTGCGCCCACACTTCGCCGATGTATTTTTGGTCCCAATGTAATAGGGGGCGAGCCTATTGCCATTATACCGGGCACATTCTCCCTCAATACGAGGGAGATTTTTGGCCTATAGTTCACCACGCTATATTTTGGGCTATAGTTTTTTTGAGTTTTAATCTTATTAAGATGCTTTAATCTTCTCACCAATTGTTTCAATAACCATACATGATAAAAACATTGCTAACTATTCAGAATTGCACTTGAATTAAAGGGCATAATTCCTTACAATTGTTATCTTCAAGACTACCTTAGGACTTTCCATTATTATGTATGTATGCACGCTACCAATAAGTTATTGCTCTTTGTGGTTCCAAATCATATTAACATAATACAATGTCAGTATGGTAATTATATTACGAGTACAACCATACATCTTTGTACGGAAGCAACTCTTGGGCATGGAAGTAAGACTGCTACATGAAAGTGAAATTGAATCGTTTCAGAAACTGGCTGGTGGCTTATCGCACGTCAACATTGGTAGCTCGGCCTGTTGTGACAAGACTGACAAGACATAGTGTGAGATACGATATTTTGTCTCTTTCTCTCGTATGAATTACGAAAAGTAGAGAGCGTTGCGATATAATCTGTGGTATAAATCTGGACTTGTCCCACGATCTGTAATAAAATATATAGCAGCTTGAGTCAGAAACCCTCCCATTTCATAAATGTACAGTATGTTAAATCATAGCTGATTTTTTTAAAGGACTCTACCAATGTGAATAAATCGAATGTGACAATATACTATGACCTCTATGTAGAAGGCAATAAGGCTTTATCGACTTGCAGTTATATAATTTTTATACTTGTGCACGATAACAGAAATAAAATACGAAATACGAGTACCCACAAAAAATCTCCCCAGAGCGCAACTCAAAGAAAAATGACTCGTGAAATCCTCGATATTTCGCCGACAGTACGCTTTGGTATCCCAATATAAACGCAGAGTTGGCAAAGCACGTTGATTTGATTTATGTGTAGAAACGCTGGAACCATCGCAAGACGAGTCGACTTCCGATTGATTTGCGCCTGAGCCCGTGTGGGTTCCGGACCGGATACCACGTATTTGCTACTTCCTGTAGGACGCGTATAATTTTGCGTACCTATCAACGTTACACGTGTTTCGTATCGTCGAAGCATTTCTATGATTTCAGTATTTAATTGCTCCGAGGCAAGACTAATTGGAAGGCTTTGAGTTCATTTTAGCTTTCAGGCTTCTCGTTTAAACTTGCTACTAAGGTGCATAAACGCAAACGCAAGGGTCTATTCCCACGGTAGATCCGGCTTTTCGATAATTGCGGATATAACAGAAAAGGATGTGCTAGATCATTATGTATAGAGTCTTGTAATCCGGCAGCTCGTGTGAATGTTTCCATTAAATATAAATCAAAATATCTTCGTTAAAATAACAGCCAGTTTTACCGTACGAATGCATTCTTAAAGAAGAACTGTGCACATTTATGTTCTCCTCTAAAGGATTTTCTTGAAAATACGTCTACAGAAAGTGTGTAAAATAAATACCTAATAGAAGCATTACTTCAAATCCTTATGTGTACCTATAAGGTTATTTTCCCGATGTCCTGAGTAAACAAGGGCGTTACCACTAAAAGTTGTCTTAGGGGAAGATAAGGCGCATATTAGAAGGAACGTCTAGTCGTCCGTACTCGGGGCCATTTGGGTTTGAGGGGGGGTTCGCAAATAAAGATCAACGACCGGCATTAAGCTGGGAGCCCGGGCCACCTGAGACCTCGTTTCGTGAACTCTTTTATATCTCGAGTTACATGAACAGTCGGACATCTGAATATTCTTTACCACATCTACCTACATTATAACGAACGGTTTTGGATTTGAAATTGAACAACGTATCTAACCAACGGGATGTTTTAATATAATATAATGTTAATCAGAACGCTGGTATCCACGTTGGGCAACAGCTCAGCATTCAACGTGGCATTGCCAGGGTTCTGGGGTCCATTTGTCGTATGATCTTTTATTTTTCCTTTTGTTGCGACATATGTCGAATTAGAAATAATGGTGATTATGCGAGATTGCTCCCCCGGGTACCTTACCGCCAGACAGTGACTGGAGACTATGCGGTTTTTAGTTTGATACTTACCCTCGGCTTATTTTTATGGTCATGGCATTTTTTTTGTAATTATATAAAAGAAAAATAAATAGTTAAATTTAATGTTAAGTTAATTTAACACACACAAGGTGACATCGTCAGATATACAGATGGAGTTTGTTATTTGATTGTATTAAATGAAATGTCATGTTCGCCACGGGCGTGTTTAATATTCAAGTACGCTACTACTAATAAAGTCGGCGACAACTCATATCTCAGTGTAGAGCATAAAGGAGCTCCGCCGCGCCAGACAGATTTTAGGGCTTAGGGCTACCCGACGCACTTGTTGGATAACTTTTTAACGATTAATATTTATTTTTAGATATATTTCTCGTATCGTATCACTTATCTTGTTATTATCGAGGGGAGAAAGGCTATTCGACTTTAGGGGCACTTTTGGGCGATATTGTCTAACATATATATTTGGAATCAGCGATTTTTTCTGCGTCGAATGAGTAAGCTCTCCTGTAAAGTTAAAAAAAATGTTGGTTAAGTCGATAGCTCGATATAATGCATTATAGTAATTAATCAAACAACTTACATAAAAGTTGATTGAAATTTAGAAAAAATCTGCGCTAGGTTAGACAACCTTTAGCAACAAATAAAATTATAACTCAATATTTAATTCAATTATTTTTTTCTTCTATATTAATTTGTTGCAGATAAATCAATTTTACATTACGTCAATCGTAATAGGTAGGTATCTATATTATTAATGTAAGTTCAGTTTCCTAATTTATTTTTTTTCACAGATTCCTGCAAAAAAACATTTAAAGTTATTTATGATTGAGTAAAAGAACTAGTTCGGTCGTGACTTTGCTAACCATAATTATTTTACCAAAATAAAGTAAGCTAAAGTACTCCTTATATCATCAGCTATCTGCCAGTGAAAGTCACGTCAAAATCGGTTCAGCCTAGATTATTTTATACTTACAACCCTGGGTGGAGTGGGGCTGCGGTGCGCTGCGGCGAGTGCAGGCAATCGATCCGTAGTAGCGACGCCACGCGCCGACCTTCATCTGGCTACATACAATAACACGTAACAACACAATTTTCTTGGGTTCCGTACCTAAAGGGTAAAAAGGGACCCTATTACTTAGACTCCGCTGACGGTCTGACTGTACGTCTATCACCAGGGTGTATCTCATGAACCGTGATAGTTAGACAGTTGAAATTTTCACAGATGATGTACTTCTGTTGCCGCTTTAACAACAAACACTAAAAAACAAAATAAAATAAATATTTAAGGGGGCTCCGATACAACAAACGTGATATTTTTGATAGAGAATGGTACGGAACCCTTTGTGCGCGATTCCGACTCGCACTTGGCCGGTTTTTAAATGTTTGATCTAGCAACATCATCTAGCAACAATCTAGTTAGATTAGATTTAAATAGATATTAAGATAGAAAGATAGAAAGACAATAAATAAATAAATATCGCCAGACGACACATGATCCCAAACTAAGCAAAGCTTGTACTATGGGTACCAAAAAATGGACTTGGGTATCTCAGTTACGATCAGACCAGATCAAATTCCGAAACGGCCGTTTCCGAAATTTGCCGCTTGCGGGTATCAAACCCGGTACAGTGAGCCCAGCTGCCTACGCTTAGACTACTAAATCAACCCGTAGTCATCGATATATTCATATTTTTGTCTAGACACATAGTTAGGCACAATAGGCAAGGCTTTGAACGGCTAGAGTCATTGTTCTACCTCCAATTACCATTCCATATATTAATGCAATTATGTTATAAAAATATATTTTGTTCGTGATATTTTTTTAGGAGGCGGGGTGACCGTTGTGTTCGTATGAATTTTGTACTACGATGTCCGCTTTGTCGACTGTACCCATGGTACTACGGATAAGATTCTAATCTTAAAAGGATGTTGGTATTATCTGGATATTGAACTTGACTACCGCAATGCAGCTCAGTTCATAATTTATCTATGTTATGTAGAGCTTTGCGAGAGTATCGAGCCACACCGGAGCGTCAAAAGTTGCACGTCAAAATATTTGCCAATAGCAAAATGAACTCTGTGACTATAAACATAAATATTGTATTTCTGTGGAAAATGTCACGCCTCCAAGCGTCAACATTCACTCACGCTGCCAATTTTATTTCGGTGTAATTTCGTTGTTTGTGTAGCATTGTATTATTGTGAAATACAAATTGCACATCCCTCCGTTTCAGTTGCTTATAAAAACAGATTGTAGTAGATCATACTGTAGTTGTAGCATGTGCGCCAAGACTAGACGAAATATCTTGATGTTGTCTCTTTCTCACATGTGAAATTAGTCAGAGAGCGAGCGAGCAAATCCATGACAAAGGTCTTGTCTTGACATGCGTGCTAACACACTGATCCTGATATAATAGGATTGTTTGATAAATCCATAGCTTGGGTGGCTGATGGCCTAACATTGTTTATCTTTCATTTATTCTGGATACTTTGATGAAAGCGTTGAACTTGTTCGAAGTTTAGAGGGCACTTACAAATAACCTGCGCGTCTCGTCTGGATCACTTTACGTCACAATGTAGCTATTTAATTTAACGATAGCTTGGTCTAGTGGTTTGAGAAATTCCAGAAATGGCCTTTTGGGAATTTGCCTCGGTCGGGGACTGGGATCACCCCCAGTCTATTGTACTGAACCCATAGTACAAGCTTTGCTTAGTTTGGCATCATACGATGGGATGTGTTAACTGGTGTTTTTTTCTGGTGCGTACGAATTATTGAGATAGGGCAGTTTGTGAAGCTGATCTCACGTTATGATTATGTAGGTACTATTTATTAGTCATCATAGACAAGTAGCAATCAAAGCTCTAAAGTTAATCACTTGGACGAATTATCACGTCTATAATCGAATGAGCGTCCGAGCGGCGGGCTCATCACTATACTGACTGTCATCGTATAGTAAAAAAAAAAATATAGTCTGCGGATAATGTATTTGTTTGGTCGCGGGTATAATTACACCCTCATACTGAGCCACGCTGCACACAGATCCCGTCTAACTGGTATAGTTAATATTAATCTGATTAACTTTAACTAACCAATAACCGGGATGTCGGTAAAGCAGATTAACACGACGAGAATACCGACGCATCGCTTTGCACTGCATGCTTGCGTGCTCGTTATTAAATACATAAGAATATATTTTACACCTCTGCTACTAGCTATAAAATATCTATCTTCAAATAGTAAAACATTTGATATCGTGAAAGGCCCTAAAACGCACCGTTCCGCAAACGGACTAGAAGTGGAGGCGAGTCGAATGGCGATAAAATTATTGTAACAGTCGTAAAATACCGCTATAATATTTTTTACGTCCCAATTTAGGTAAGTTTAGTGGACCCTACCTGTACATAAATTGTGCGTATCTATACAATTCCTCGACAGATGCTGTAGATGGCGTCGCGTAGGAAACTATAAGTTCTAAGTAGCACCCTTACCAATAAACAGTGTGTAAGAGTCGCGCCGTCGTCGTTTCTTTACGACGTCCCTATTAGATAGGTATTCTGTATCTCATTCGTGTGTAGCAAGTGCGACAGCGTGGATATAAAGTTTCAGCAGGTGGCTACTCGATTATAAGTAGTAAGGACTCGATGCAACACTTTTATTGCTATGTAACAGCTCGGATAATCTAATTTATATTATGAAAAAACATATTTCGAAGTATATGCATAGGTGATAAACAATGATATTCGAAAGTACACATATCTAAATGTGTCAAAACAACGTTCTAAGTAATTAAATTAAAATTGGTCCCATTGATGCGACGACCGTCTAGTCGTACCTATAGGTACGTTTTGATATAGAAAATCTAACGTACTACTTCAAAGTCACAAAGTTGGATGTTTGACAGTTTAAATGTAAGGAAAAGCTCCCCTGTGACATAATAACTCAATGGTGATATAGTTACGCTGTCAATTTTAATTAAAATAGTACCCCCATACTAAAGTTACCCCTGTTCTAAAGTTTTACAAGCCACAAGTAGGTACAATAACATGACATCCCTAGTGTATTGATAGTGATTGCCATATTCAATTGAAATCTAACTAATTAGCATGTATTGTAGTATCTTACACAAAGGACTAGCCTGTAAACATAGTTCATTTTATTGTGTCTGTCATTTGTACGTACGGGAATAAAGATAAGTTATAGATAGGATAGTCCTTAAGGCACAAAATAATAAACAAAATTAAATCTTCGTGAAACCGAATTATCCTCTATTTATTTACTTATTAAGACGTTAGCACAAAGATGTACAAAGGCATTCTCTACCGGTCAACCTTAGGGTGATGCAGAGAAAACAAGTAGTCTTGCTCAGTAGATTAATTAGTGATGAGTAACTCATCTATTTTATTTGAGGTACTACACCTCAGTTTACATCGCTCGGGGCTTACGAGGTACACCTCATTTGAGGTGAGGCATCGCTCGGGCGCGTACACACTTCATTCGCTTACTCACTCATGGCATGATTAAAAGTTTACTCAACAGCTTTTACATAGGACGTGAGAAGGCAGTGAACGAGTGAGGCGAATGTTAAAACTCAAGTGACTCGTTCAATTTGTTAACATGAAAACTTCAAATGAGTCGACTCGTGAGTGAAGGACACATCTCTAATACTAACTAACCAATTAAACTCTCAGGCTTCTCCTGTGTGTTCGATTTTACTAGGAAAACAGTGAAAGCAATATAGTGATTATTAATTAAACCTTTTGCGTCCTTACCCTTAGCCATTCGTTTGCATATCATTGTAATTTGATACTTAAAGGATTGAATATCTGCCGGTGTGACGACTAGTCTTTTACCATGTTATTGTATAGGTAACTGTTCCCCAGTCTCCGAGTCAGTGCATAAGTACTTTGTAACTGTCCGTTGAAGAAGTTATCATAAACTATACAAAATATCATAACTGTTTTTAGTTTCTACATTTAGCTAACGGTATAACGAAATCTACCTAAGCATTTCATTAGATAGAATCCTTGTATAAATACATTTCTAGGAATCAGAAGCGTCTGGGTCTCACTAACTAAAATGTTACCGAATTCTTTGCAAATAACAAAACCTTGACTTGTTGACGTCCAGAATAACACTTAGCTGAATAACTTTAGTAGCCAGTAGTTATTATTTAGGGTTCCGTACGTAAAGGGTTCCGTACAAAAACGGGAACCCTATTACTAAGACTTCGCTGTCCGTCCGTCCGTCCGTCCGTCCGTCTATCACCAGGCTGTATCTCATGAACCGTGATAGTTAGAGAGTTGAAATTTTCACAGATGAAGTATTTCTGTTGCCGCTATAACAACAAATACTAAAAAAACAGAATAACATAAATATTTAAGGGGGCTCCGATACATACAACAAACGTGATTTTTTTGCCGTTTTTATAGATAATGGTACGCAACCCTTTGTGCGCGAGTCCGACTCGCACTTGGCCGTTTTTTATATTTATTACATAGAGTTAAGTTCATTTTGTTGAGTAATTCTAGACATAATGCGAGCGCAATTACTCTTTGAAGTCGTCCTATAAACAACTCATGTCCCCACGTTCACCTCCACTGAGGTGTTTCATATGAAGCATATTTGGAATAGCCGCGAGGATGATGAACTTTTGAGCGGCGTTTTGCATTCTCGGTCTATTTCAGTATCGTCCGACTCACGCGCAGTTACAAGTCAAGCTATGTTTATAGCTCACCAGTGTTGAGTCAATTACTCTTACCAGTGTTACGAATACCCTTGGCAACGTAAAACTGCAGACGTTAAGCGCAGGAAATGGATAAAATTAACCGGCCCACGATGTAAGGTTAAGAAAACAATGCAAGTGAGATCAAGCTTTATCTTGTCCTGCGATTCTGCATACTTGTTCTGCGCGATTTTAAGCAAATATAAATTTCACTTCTCATTTGCACCGCATGACAAGCTTAATTATCTGACCCTAAAATTATTACAGGCTTGGCTAAAATTATTACGCAGGTAGTCTGAGAATGGATTTTTGAAATTCCCAAAGGAACTATTTTTAGACATTCTCTTCTAGAATTTAAATTAAAACTGTCTGCTTGGACAGTCCTTGTCATAAACCTATCTAAATTACAGGCGCGTTAAAAGACAAGCGAGCAACATTTTGCCAAAATCAAAACGAACTGTATTTTAATACAACATGTCATTATCGTCGCGTACGAATTTAGTCACGTGGTCGTGTGGTTTTTACCACAGAATTTCAATCTTTATGTATATTAACACAGAGTACATTTTAAAAAAAGTCAAGCTAATTCGCTCGCCATAAAGCATAAGTTTGTGCTTAACTGTATCAAAAATGGCATGAATACATTCAGATTATGGCTTTATAAAGATTCACTTATAAAGTGGAAACGACTTGAATTTACTGCGGCATAGTTTAATCAAAATGATAATTAAATAAATCAAAGGATTGGCAAGGAAATTCCAGCGTTATAAATAAGTCGTCGAGGCTTGCTGGATGGCATTTCACGATCTAGGAAAACGTTCTGATATGGCCGGGACACGGACCCGGGTTGCAACAAAAAGCGGACACGCAATTATCCGTTGTGCGTTTTTGGTAATGTTATGGCTGGTGCGAAGAGATGTTAGGTATCTGTCGGACCGTCGATGTAATTAGAGAACTTTTTAAAAATTATAATTAAATAAATGTAACGTCGACAACGTCGCAAGAAATGTAGAATGTGAACAGGTTATATGATGCTTCTCTTGAATACGCATGTTATAGTTTCACTGTGCATAAAATACTTAATGTTACAAATTTCAACGTTAGTACGCTTATTATGTACCTATCAATTACGTAGTAGACATGTTCACAAATGTATAGCAAACACCAAAATGTACAACTGGCACCTGCTTAATATTTAGGCATCACGTTCAGGCAACTCCTAGTAATGTATAAAACGGGAATAAGTATTGTAACATTATCACAATATATGTATATGCCTGTTCTTAGCCGTGCCGCCGGTGTCATAAAAAGAAATAAACATCAAGTAATGATACTACGTTTAACTCGGACTTAATTCACTTGCCACGGGATGTAATTGTGGCTCCATAAAAGAAAAAGTAAGTGTCGGTGTATCAACTTCGGCAAATCAATATAATTACGCCCTTATCCGTTTTTGAAAGCTCGCTCGAAAGCGGGCTTGAATCGTCTCGTTCATTTTCAATGAGCTAAGTTAGGACATCTTATGTAACCCTGCACAGGAAGCGAGCATTCATACAATTGAATAAAGTGTGGAGTGCAGAAAGTGATCGTAGGCAGCGGAATACGGTAAAAGACTATCATGATATTACAGAGACTTGCTAGTTAAGATAAGTTTAAATTGTCGGTACATGTTAGTCAGTTAGAACTGGGGACATATCTAGTTAGAGAGTTCGGGCTTGATAATACAAGACATTTCTCAAATAAAGCCTTAGCTAAAAATTGAAAACTCATACATGAATTATTGGATTTCGCATAGCAGTGCTGATTGACGGTCCTCGAAACGGAACATCAAACGGTTTGATCAAACGCGTAATATTACAGACCAATCGTATTTCAAGATATTAACATTGCTTAAAATTTTACACACAAACCTTACTCAAGTTGTTGCAATTCTATAACTAATTAGTTCTAAGTGTACTAGGTATATAATTAGAAAGAACGCTAAATACAACGAATAATCGCGCGTGGACGGTCAGATCTATGGGTCAGTCAGAGTTGTAAAGCTAACGGCAGATTTATCGTTTTTAATAACATTGAAAGGGACAAACAAACATTCTTGTTATTATTCAAGCAAACGCTCCAAAACTTGGGGTGCACAAAAATATAAAATTTGCATTCACCACTTGCCTACACTTCCGCTTTGCATTTTTATATTCGCAAGGGAACAAACGTGTTTGGGAAGTTAACGAGATCAAAACGAAACGGCGCCAATTGAAGGGAAGCTCTCGGTTATACTGCTCGCTCCGACGACACTCGCAGCCCATTGTTTGGAAGAACCTTTCATTCACCTATATATATATGATAATGTTTCTAGCTCTCACAGTAAGCCCTTGAAATATAACAACATGTAATCGCTTTACTAGAAATGTAGAGTTTTTTTTTTAACTAGCATTACACTACACACAGTCAGTCTCCCTAACACTGGGCCTCAAAAGGCGCGCGTAATTTATTTTTTATAACGAACTTTGTGTCAATAAACATAAAGATCAGATTTCTGTGGAATAACGACAACCTCACGCTCGAAAATTAATTCATTTCGTTGAGAAATGAACTTATTCTATGAGACAATACAGTTCATTTTGGTATCGGCAAAAAATTTGACGCGCTGTTTTTGTCGCCCCAGTGTATGCGCGAGCTTTACTCCTCTTCCCTAGGCAAAGCCGGACCCTCTCCACAACTCTGTCCAGAGCAAGTCTTTCTTACAGAAGAGTTCAAGGCCATTTAAGATTGGAAATCTTTTCTCACTAAATTGAGTTCTTCTGCCAACTTGCTCATTTTTAGGGTTCCGTACCCAAAGGGAACCCTATTACTGAGACTTCGCTGTCCGTCCGTCCATGCGTCACCAGGCTGTATCTCATGAACCGTGATAGTTAGAGAGTTGAAATTTTCACACATTATGTATTTCTGTTGCCGCTATAACAACAAATACTAAAAAATAGAATAAAATAAATATTTAAGGGGCTCCCATACAACAACCGTGATATTTTTGGCGTTTTTATAGATAATGGTACGGAACCCTTCGTGCGCGAGTCAGACTCGTACTTGACCGGTTTTTTTAGCAGGATTTTGATTGAAATAAAACTTTTTTACGGATTTTTATTTCAGTGTATAGTATTCGCGTAAATATAAGAAAACAATAGGATTTTTATTTCTTAGCCAGTGGCTATATTCAATTTGTTTGGAATTGCCATCTATAGTATTTCAAAGATAAACGTTTTCCAGGACGTTTACATTTATTGAGCCATTTTCTGTTGAATTCCTGTCATTTATTATTTTATTTCAGCTGTCTTCCGTGTGCCGCGCGGCGAGCAATATAATTTACGGACGCCATTTAATATTGCCATGCGAAGGTCTGCATTTGCACCTGTATTTCCTATATTAAAATTGTTTCCTTCTTTAATAATCTAGTATTTACGTATTTCAGTTTGTTAGTTACGGATACAATTCAGTTGATTTTAAAAGGAAAATAAATTTTGATAAACACGTAAAGGGTCTGACAACCGTTGTGAGAAAACCTGCACGTCTGTAGAAAGGCGTGTGAAGTTCACCTGCTCGTAAACATGGTGGACTACTGCTCAATCCCGCATTGATGGGCAATATCAAATCACGCCTATATTCCCCAAAGGGGTAAGTAGAAGTTCACTGCGGCTCACCTCTGTCTATCATTTCGGGGATTACAGCGGCAAGGGCTAGTGTTTTTAAAAAGCGCTACTAAGACTTTGTGTTCACGTGCGTAAAGATAAGGCTTATGTCACACATTGTGTCTCGCCGAGTCGCTCCCTCTCTTTCGTAATTCATACGATAGGAAACGACAAAATTAACAAAACACACATTTGACTCGACACAACGGGATGTGCTACCAATCATGGTAGTTACATTTTAAATTATTATCAAAATCGGTTCCGCACTATTTTGAGGTTTTACAAACAACACAAACAAACTTATGGTCTACTATGGACACAGTATAAAAGGGTTATGGAGTGTAGAAGTAAAGGAGAGTCATCTGTGTATTGAAAAAGTGTCCGTCGAAATGCATTAAATAAGGGTGTCGTCACATTCGCATCAGGTGGCATTATTTACTCAATTTTGACAATGATAATATATTTTTTAACTACGATTGCTATATTCATACCATACCATTTGTCGACACCAGCGCCATTGTGAAAGGTTTTTGAACTGTTATTTACACTGTAATAATTGAAAAGTTGTCCAGTTGTATGCTATAAATTTTATAGCATACAGCTGGACACTTTTTATTTTTTTTTCTAATAGGTGCAAGAAGCAGTGGTAGCCTCGTGGGCAAGAACGCCCGCCTTGAACGTAAGGGGTGCAAGTTCAAATCCCGGGCCCGCACCTCTGAGGTAAT
This sequence comes from Ptilodon capucinus, assembly GCA_914767695.1. Classification (NCBI taxonomy): domain Eukaryota; kingdom Metazoa; phylum Arthropoda; class Insecta; order Lepidoptera; family Notodontidae; genus Ptilodon; species Ptilodon capucinus. The sequence continues at coordinate 5,449,385 of OU611808.1, forward strand.
TTTCATGTGCGAATGTCATTTTCAACAATGATTACCACTTGCTGAACGGTGAAGGAAAACATCGTGAGGAAACCTGCACGTCTAGGCGTGTGAAGTTCATCAACCCGCACTGGGCCAGCGTGGTGGACTATGGCCCAAATCTCCCTCGTAGTGAGGGGGAATGTGCCCGGTAAAATGGCAATAGGCTCGCCCCCTATTACATTGGGACCAAAATACATCGGCGAAGAGTGGGCGCACTACAGTGCACCTCTGCCTACCCCTTCGGGGAATACAGGCGTGATGATGTATTTATATATTTATATTTATTTAATAGGTGATGGAACTTGACTAGTTCTCAATAGATGTGTGAAGTCTGCCAACCCGCACCAGGCCAGCGTGGTGGACTATGGCCTGAATCCCCCTCGCATTGAGGGGAGGCCCGTGCCCAGCAGTGGGACATTAAAAAGGCTGTAATAGTTTAATAGTGGATGATTCTCCTTTACTTCTACACTCCATATAGAGGGTTTAAATATCAGTCAGTCATTTAAGGATGAAGACAAAAATAACCGAACCTATTATGAGGCTAGTGGAAACGGATGACTTAAAGTAAGTATACATTCGTGAAATGTTTGGACCGGCTCGCGTTGTTTTTAGAATGTGTTACAAACATACAAATCAAAAGCGTAAATATTATTTCTAATTTCATGTTTCCGTTTAAATGTCTGTTATAAACGACGTGTTAATGTTATTCTATTAATTATATCTTCCTGTGGGCTTGGACTCGGTCGTTAAATGAGCTTATGCATAGCGGAGGGACAGCCGAAAATAAACCACATCAAGGTCCACAGGGCCTATGGAGAGAGCTATGCTCGGTGTTTCTCTGCGGGATCGAATCCGGAACAAAGTAATTCGCCAGAGAACTAAATTTATCGACATAGTTCAACGGATTAGCAAACTGAAGTGGCAGTGGGCCGGTCATATAATAATAGAGATAGAGAAAATCTATAAAGACTATAATAATAATAATAATAAACGTTATGGAATTTGACCATATTTCTCAAGATACATTTGTAGCTGTTTTGAATAGATGCCACAACTGGAAAGCGCCAGGGACAGACCATCTACATAACTATTGGTACAAAAAATTTACTGCTGCTCATCCTATCTTACACAAACATATTAATGAATTCATCCAAAATCCGTCTACAATGCCGCAATATATTACACAGGGAGTAACATATATGATACCTAAAGACACAGACTACCATAATCCAGCAAAATACAGACCCATCACTTGCTTGCAGACTATTTACAAAATTCTCACATCATGCATAGCAGAACTTATTCACGTACACATCACATCTAACAATATACTAGCAGAAGAACAAAAAGGCTGTCGAAAACGTAGCCAAGGATGCAAAGAACAGCTTATAATAGACTCCGTTGCAATTTTACAGGCATACAAAGAAAAGAAAGACATCAGCACTATGTATATCGATTATCGTAAAGCCTTCGATTCCGTACCTCATAGCTGGCTTGTTTTTATATTACAACGCTATAAAATTCACCCACAAATCATTAACTTTTTAGAAGAAGCTATGCAGCATTGGAAAACCAAGCTTAAAGTCTTGGGAGCCACCAATAATTTTGAAACATCAGAAATTGCAATAAGACGGGGAATTTTTCAAGGTGATGCTCTAAGCCCCTTATGGTTCTGTCTTGCCCTAAACCCCCTCTCAAATATGCTAAACGATTCTAATCAAGGATTCATTATCACCTCAGAACATAATCACACAACACTCACTCACCTCATGTATACAGGGTGTATCAGAAGTCCGAAATAATACTTTGGGTACATATACGGTAGCTCATATGTGGATGCTTAGTGAAGACAGTTTATACCTCTCTATCATAGTTTCTGAGTTATAGACCTTTGAATAATTGTCACAAGTATCGTGTTCTGGCCTTTGGGTACATACATAACCCTATTCAGCAGTGTAAATTACACATAAGAGGGGTCACTACCAATATTCACAAAACAGAACCAGAAAATTTTACATAGAACTCGAGATATTACAAGTTACAGAAATCGGCGGCGAAAAAAAAGTTGGAAAAACATGGTCGAATTTCAATCAAATTTTTATACCATTCAGTTGTATACCGGATACTGATGCAAACGTCAAAGTATTATTTCGGACTTCTGAAACACCCTGTATGGATGACATTAAGCTCTATAGTCACACATCACAAGCACTCCACTCTCTTGCAGACATCACTCAAGCATTTTCACAGGACATACAAATGGAATTCGGAATCGATAAGTGCAAAACATTTACAGTTCATGCAGGAAAGACAATTCCCAACGACTATGTCTTAGAATCTGGATACTGTATAGAATCTCTTAATCAAAATGAATCATATAAATATTTAGGTTTTCAACAAGCTCGTCAGATACACCAAAAACAGACCAAGATAGACATAAAAAAGAAGTTTAGACACAGATTAAATATACTATTAAAATCAAAATTGAATTCTCGCAATTTAATTAAAGCTGTAAACACATTCGCAATCCCAGTACTCACATACACTTTTGGCATCATCGGTTGGCCGCAAACAGATCTCATAAACCTACAACGTATAATTAATACCACAATGACAGCGCAACGTAAACATCACCCACGATCCTGTGTACAAAGATTAACGCTGCCTAGAATAGAAGGAGGAAGAGGAATAATAGATATTACCAATTTACATAACAAATAGATAAAATCTCTACGCAATTATTTCCACCAACAAGCACATCAGTCTACATTACACAATATAGTCTCATCTGCCGATAAACACTATACGCCTCTTAACCTGCATGATCAGAATGCTCAACGCAATGAACATATTACAAAAGACAAAGACAAGATTGCAGCATGGGAGCGGAAGTCGTTGCATGGAAGACATCGCCATGACCTCCAACAGCCGCACGTCGATAAAAATGCATCGAACGAATGGCTGCGGAGGGGTGACCTCTTCCCGGAGACAGAAGCTTTCATGATTGAAATCCAAGACCAGATCATGGATACTAGAAATTATCAAAAAATCATCATACGCTCGCCTAACTTACCAACAGATATGTGTAGACATTGCCACAGTAGCTCAGAAACAATCCAACATATCACTGGCGCCTGTAAATCAATAGCCCAAACCGATTACAAACACAGACACGATCAAGTAGCCGCCATCATTCATCAAAACCTAGCACACAAATATAATTTTATACTAGAGAAAGTACCATATTATAAATATCAACCGAACGCAGTTTTAGAAAATTCTACTTACAAAATTTACTGGGACAGAACTATAATAACAGACAAAACCATACGAAACAATAGACCGGACATAACATTTTTAGATAAGAATAGCAAAACCGTATATTTAATTGACATAGCCATATGTAATACACACAATCTACTTACCACACACACTGAAAAGATTGCCAAATACACCGACCTCTCAATCGAATTAAAGACACAGTGGCAAGTTAGTACTGTTAAAACTGTACCTATTATCCTATCGTCTACAGGCGTCATACCCAATACACTCCACACCAGTCTCACAACCCTGGAGATGCATCCATCCACACTTGCACTAGCCCAAAAAGCAGTCATCCTAAATACTTGCCGCATAGTTCGGAAATTCCTCTCATTGACAGGACCATAATATATAAATAAAAATAATATGCACTTGGCTACGGCCCGTGCCACCATTCACCTCTTCGGAGAGAAGATAAATATCTTACCAACACATAATAATAATAATAAAGATTTATTGTTTATAAGCAAAATACACCATAATTATACAAACTAACACATTACATAAAATTTATAATAAATGTTGCGGGTAGAACATATTATTTTACATCGAGCCTACGATTCATTGTTGAGTTCAACCACAGAAACTTCGAACTATATACTAAGTCAGAGAATTTAATTTTATAGTTTGTAGTAATTACAATATCATAAAAAACTTGTGTAAATAAATTAAAGATTAGTAGTGTATATTTCATTGTTAATTCTAGTATCTAAACTAGGCCTAGCCTGAATCTAAGATACTAGATTATTCCTTAGATGTGTTGATGAAGTACACTCCAGTTTGAGATATTTTAATATATGTTTAACCATATATATATCTGCCACAGGACTGATAACCGTTGGGTTAGACTTGTCCTAGAGTGGAGACCGCGAATCGGCAAACGTAGCGTAGGACGTCCTGTGACCAAGTGGTGACGACATACGCAAAGCGGTGGGCAGTGGTTGGAGAAGAAGAGCCGAAGATCGGACTCAGTGGTGCATCTTGGGAGAGGCCTACGTCCAGCAGAGGACTAACACCGGCTGATGATGATGAAGGTCCACAGGGCCAAGAGGCCCATTGCAATGATTTGCCAATACCAACATGAGCTGTTTTAACACATAGGAAAAGCTTATTCTCCAACGAAATGTCATCGACGATGCGAGAGAGTTTTGGAGAGGTCGCGTGGATTTTACCACTGTAATTCAATCTTTATAAACGGGTTGGATCAGAAGTCTGAAATAATTTAACTACTAATATTCACAAATCGGAACTTGAACTTGTTAATTTTTGCCTTCAGATGTATTTACGTAGATATAGCCAATCGAAGATCTAAATATTAATATGACCGTATCTCACTGGGTACATGTGGAGTTATAGAATATAAACCCGTCGGCTCTGATAACTATTCAGTACTTTGCCGGTATTTTTTTTAGCTGTAATACAACTACAATTAACTCTGACTGTTACATAACAACATATTAAATATATTTTTATTTAATTTTCCAGTAAGTACAAAGGGGTTCTAAAAATGGCTCATAATTTTCTACAAACCTCGTGGTCATTTTATTACATAACTTTGATCGTATGCAATTGTTTTCAATTTGAATGAAGAGTCAATCTTGACCTAAAATTGCCGTTGTTTCTTAGAACAGTGAGCGGAACATTGAATGGTCATGTCGAAATTTATTGTCACGAACACAGGTCACAAAGTGAGGAAGTGTCACGTGGTTGATATGCACCATTGGGCCGTACGCAACTTCCTTGGCCCGATTGTAGTGATTACACATAAATTATAACAAAGTGTAAACACCGCTAACTGTTACTTGTCCCCGATGTAATACTTTTCGATTTCATTTAACGTATATCACAATATTTGTTATATTCCTAATGTTTTAACTATCTATGCATCTTTACGTGAAAAAGAATCGAAAAATGGTAATAGGTACATCGAGAGTCGTAATTAATTTAGTGAGTCCAAACAATGACTTTACATTATCAGCGGTGCGCGTGCGCTTGCGATGACATTTAGCCAGGTGAGAGGCGGCCGTGCCGCAACCGCGACCCTTCCGACCGATGCACTATCCGATGCCTTCACTGGATCGCTGGCTATTTGTGTAACTTGGTACAATCGACCGAACCAATGCAGAAGGGTTACGACACAAAGCGTGGTGTTAATGGGGGTCTTGGATCTACACGCCATTTTATAAATTGTATAAATATGTGAGTAGTTCCAAAACATGGTGCGGTGAAATGAGGTAGCAAATTTAGGGGCATTTTCGTAGTTATAGAGAATACTTAGGGACCCAAATTATTGTCCACACACCACGTGTATATCATACGATCCCAAATTAAGTTATGCTTTTGTGATGAGTACGATACAATGGACTGGACACGATCCCAGTTACACCCAAACCAGGGCAAATTCCAAAAAGGTCATTTCCTAAATTTGCCATTGATCGAAATCGAACACGCAAGCACCTAGTGCTGAGTGCTGAGGGGCCTATGCTCAAGGCACTAGACCAAACCGTCGTATATACAAACACGGACCACCATGTTCACTACTGTGACTGTCTGTGACGCATTCACCAACTGGTCGAGCAGCCAACTTGCAATAAATTCCCATCAATTAACTTGTCACCTTCGATTTTTTTAGTAAATAAAAGCTGATTTTACTAACTGCTGCCATTATAGTATTAAATTTAATAATTGCACTTGTCTGCGGTGACTGTCCTATCACTGATAGTTAAGGTTTCCCTTCGCGAACGTGTCGAACGAAGGTCAGCTCGGATTCGGTAACGAAATATAACTGGAATTCCGCAAAGGCGTGGTCATTGCTCTGCGACTGACTGCGCAATCTGCTGAGACCTTTACAAATATCATCATCTTTATCATAATAATATATCACATCAAATATTATGCCTCCCGCACATTGGGGCGTCAGTGCTCGCCGTTCAATTTTTTGTCAGACCAAAAAAGGAAGGGAGGCTTTAGACACACTTACATTACTTAATTTTGAAAAAAATATAATCGGAATCCAGAATACAGGCTAGGCCACAATTGGGTTCCACAATAACTATAACTTATTTTGTAATTATTTTGGAAAATACATTTTATTTTATAAGAAGGCATCTTCATGTCAGCCATCGGTACAAAGAAATATTTAATTTCGTCAATAAAAATGCCTTACATTAGCATAATTTGGTTATACACACTAATTGATCCGGTTTCCAATATGATCTTTAAAGGAATCGGATCATAAAACGTGGGTGGTATTGGAGCAAAATTGATAAAATTTGTGCGAAAACAAAAAAAAATACATATTTTATGCCGAGAGTTCTATAAACGCATAAAAATATTATTAATTCAGGCTTGCGCAAACAGGGACCTCAAATTAAGATAAAAAAAATTCAATGCTAAAACGAACTGTATCAACTTATGGAAGAAACACATTGTTTAATTAAATGTGAAAAAAAAATGTGAGCTAATTTATTTGCGTGGTCGCGTGGCTTTTGCCACAGACATTTAGTCTGTATTTTATCCACATAAATTATATTTTTAAATAAAGCTACGTGTTCAGGCCGTTAAAGGGTTATGTTGTTTATTAATAATCCCTTTTTAAATTTACAATAGCTTCTTTGTAACTTTAGTAACGTGGCGTATCTAATGAGAGGCTGTCTGTAGGTATATTTTTATTACAGCATTTGTGAGGGGTGTTAGCCGTTAATTAAAGGGAACAGCGAAGGGGAGGATGAAAATACAAATTAATTTAAAACGGCGACCATTCGGGTATTATTAGAATGTTTGGACTTGTGGTTAAACTTTTATTTGTTTGATTTACTCATATTTTAGTCAACCATCTACATATTATGTACTAAAACCCTTACTTACCACTTAATATAGCCCTTTTACCGTTCCACTGCTGGGCACGGGTCTCCCTTCAATGCAAGAGGGAATCAGCCCATAGTCAAAAACCTTAGAATTACTGAAATACTACGGAATCATAAGAATATTTAATGCCAAAACGCGCGTAAGAAGCTAATGTAATAATAACATTACAAATAGTAGGTATCGGAGTAAATGTGCGTGAAGTAAAGATTTCATCACTTTAAATAATAGTGTTGGTTATATTAATGGCTGCATTCCGTCTACGATGAACTAACTTAAAACGAAGTGTATGATTACATCAATGTTAGCGGAAGTTATTATAGTTTTGCGATGAGCAAATTAAAAACTTATAGGTCTTGATCCTGTAGAGACCATGAACAAGGAGAAGCGAGAACATTTAAGGGTTTTGGTAGAGAAATATAATAATGCCAAAAAAATACTTACCCAGATTTTTGATAAAATGTTTGACTTAGTACCTACCTAATAGAAATTCATCTTAGTTACTACACTACGGTTTTTGTATTTCGTTGATTTACGTGGATTAGATCAAGTATTATTCCTCTATTAGCTATAAGCTATTAATAAAAATATCAATACTATAAATATCGTAATAGCTTTAATGCTAGTTTGATTATGCCAATCTGGCCGCCATAAAAAGCTTTTCACAACACCTTTCCTGCAATCGTCTTGCCACCACGGGGGGGGGGGGGGGGGGGGGGGGGGTTAAGTTTTGTGTATGTTAAGGAGTATACTGCATGTTGTTATAAGCGACAGTTATTTAAAATCAAATGGCACACAATGACAAACACTAAGCAACGCTTCCTTTGATTTGTTTGCGCACAAAAAAACTAAAAGTTATTACTTTTTTGTAGCGTAAATTTATATATTATGATAAAGCTAGATGCCATGTTTAATTATTTTATTTTTTTCCTTGTAGTAAACATAATTATTTATTATATAATTGGACAACTATTTACAAAATATTTACAATGCAAAATAAAATAAGTTAAAACTAATAAGAAAATATTATATTTATAAAATATGTAAAAAATTTGGCCCATGCGGAAGCGTACCCAAGACGCTGGCTGCATTCCCTCGCTGAATGGCTAGAGCCACTCGTTGAGCGAGAAAATGGCCTGCTCTTGGGTCGCCGGTTGTGTCGACCAATTTTTTGCCGAGTAAGTTCATTAAATTTAGGGTGCTTGGACCCCATGGACCTAGGGTTTCGACTTCAAAAGGAATGAAAATATATTCGGAGCCGATAACCTCGTACTTCCGCCGTTTCTGAGTCTCAGCCGCCTCCGCCGCCGAGCCCGCTTTCTGAGTGGTTCCCGAGAGATGGGAAGGAGCCAAAGTATCAACGCAGGTTGCATCCCATACCATGGCTCGTCCCATGCTCCAAGGAACCAGAGACATTCCGTCGGGTCTCTTGCCATCGTCACGCACGATACCTTGCGGCTCTAAAATGGCCGGTACGTTGGCGGTGGCAAGAGAACGACGGATGATGTCATTCAGAGTAGCATGACGAGAGTGGCGGCCAGCACTCCTAGCGCAAGACAGTCCATGCCGTCCAAGCCAGTCGACGACAACTCCGCAGGGGCACGAGTGCGGCGTACAAACTTCGGCCCGAGCCGTAACCCTAACGCTACACGAAGTGTATTAGGATCAAGGTAGTTTCCCGTATTGGCACATGGAAAAGCATGTAGCCAATATCCGGATTCCTTACAGGAAACTGCCTTGATCCTAGCGAGCTCGGAGCCTGTGCTAGTGTCCCTTAGATTTCTAAAAGTGGCACTGCAACACAAATCATCCCATGTTTAATTGAAATACTGCACCTATTAAAATCCACAAATTATTATACTTACGAGTTGGTCTCTAGCCTGGGGCAGTCGTAAAAATAGAACGAGAAGCGAATTGCGATTAATTAATCCACATGTCCAGACATCTATTAGGTTATGGCAGGTAGCCGTTTCTAGTGTTCCTATATTTAGGGTTCCGTAGCCATATGGTAAAACCAGAACCCTTAGGTATATGATCGTCTTGTCCTTCCGTTCTTCCGTCTGTGTTTAGCACAGAAAAAATTACAGATGGCTGGCTTAGCAGCCAGAAAATGTACAGCTTTTAAAGACATATCTTAATACAATTTGGTATAGGATACCTTTGTAGTAAAACTCAATGCCGAAAAAATATAAAGAGCATCGTGGCCTGTACCACGTACCTACCTGGAAACTGAGAAGTTATTTTTTTTAACTAACCCTTAGTATCGTTGAAAGAGAAAAGGGTTCAATACAACATTTACATACTGATTTACCTTAAGTTGTAACCAGGTACCTAGGTAATGTTTGCTTGATTTTTACGTTTCGATGTAAGTAAGTAATACTACTTCTAGGGCCATCTTCTAGAATATATGATAATTATTACTAATCAAAAATTGTATTCATGCAGCACACATAGCATGACGGTATAGACATGAGTTTTATCTCTTTTAACTGTCAGTTTTGTCGAGAAATGACGCCTACATGAATCATTATTTTGGTTGCTTAGTATCGAGTTATCTTTTTAGAGAAAAAAAATGCCATATCGTAAGACCAGGGGCCCAATTTTCGTGCGATCGACATTCATCTCTATTAGAGATATGTCGAAACGAAACGTCAAATCGTACGTATTTTTTCATTTGTTTCGACATATCTCTAATAGAGTTTTTTTTCCTGTGCCGGCGCTATAATTGCCCGGCCCGCGAGCTAACTCCTCCGACATGGGGATCGGAGACCTCGATTAACTGGGATAATAAGTTTTTCAGGGGATTTTAATTTATTTGTTTGCCGACTAATTTAAATCTAATTTTTAGACATTAATGTCGATCGCACGAAAATAGGGCCCCAGCTATGAGTTATACGGAACCTCGGAGATGCTAAGTGCTCCAACTGACCATGCTCATTGCCGGTTTTTAATTATAACATAACTCTATTATTTTGTGTCTCATTTTAACATTAATCGTATTTAAAACCATGTCGTCTTGAGGAAATAATCTAGACGAATTAAAGTCATTTATTGCCAAGTAAATTTATTACACTTACCAGTTTATAAATTTAATTATGTTAGGTATTCTATTTGGTTCCTTCTTAGAAAGATAGGTAGCTATACTATTATGTTATGTACATTTTGAAGGGAATTATGTGTTGTCTAATTTATTATATCCTCTGTTTTGTTGAATGGTATGATTTTTTTTTAATTGAAAAAAAAATATCACCGTTTGTTGGATCTATGATCAGTATTAAGTACGTACCTACTGCAACGTAATCTTCAGTAACTTCTTTGATGACTCTCTGAATAATTTCTACTCATTTCCTTGACTGTTTCTTCGTTAGAAATAAATAACTGACGAGTTATTAAGATAAATCGTGTTTATGGTTATCTTCCTAGTCGTAAGTTCTTCAACATAATGAAAGGAATGAGGTTATGCCCAGACCTGTTCTTTTGTGTTGTAGCTACTAGCTATTTACCAGTCATAACATGGTAAACTGTTAGGAGACTTTTGATCATTGTATGTAAACTTTAGTGTAATACATTGTGTTACTACGTGTTAAACTTCATACATAACGGGTTTATTTCAGAACACCGTAAGACAGGCAAACGAAAGCGAATAATTTATATATTTTTAGCAGTGGTAGCCGAGTGGTCGAACGCACGCCTTGCAATCAAAGTGTGCAGGTTTAAACCCCGGCTCGCACCTCTGGGATTTGTGTGCGAATCTCATTTTCATCCGAGATTATCACTTGCTATGAAACGGTGAAGGTAAACATCGTGAGGAAATCTGCACGTCTGAGGGAACTTGTCTAGTTCTCGATAGATGTGTGAAGTCTGCCAACCCGCACTGGGCCAGCGTGGTGGACTATGGCCTGAATCCCCCTCGCATTGAGTGGCGGCCCGTGCCCAGCAGTGGGAAGTTAAAAAATAAAGGGCTGTAGTTTGTTGTTGTATTAAACTTGGCTTGTGCAACCATGGAGTTTCTTGCCCATTCTTCTCCATAGGAAATACATTTCGAATGGGTGTTAGAGATACTATTATTTTTATTTATTGGTGATTCGTAAGTGCCTGTATTGGTTTACATGAATAAAAAAAGTTCTGATTCTGATTCTAATATAATAAAAAAAAACCTATTAAATAATAAGACGCGCTTCCAATTTTTCGTCAATACCAAACCGAACTGTATTGACAGAATAGTACATTCCTCAGCAAAGACGTCGAAAGCGCGAGCGAATTTTGAGGCGTGGGGCGTTTGCCATGGAAATCCAATCTTTTTGTCTATTTGACACAGAGCTCCTTTTGGTATTGGCATACTTTTCGACGCGCAACTTTAGACACCACAGTGTGCTCGTGGCTTTAATTGCATGTTCAGTAAAACAAAGACCAGATGAAAACCAGACCAGAAATAAAATGCAATTGTTATGTCGTATAGGGCCGTATTGCTCTCGCGCAGGGTTCAACGTATTTCCCTTGGCTTACCCGCTTCGGCGCAGACGAATGGGAAGAAGAAGAGGACGCTACGCGCGTAATCTTCCCCCATAGTTGAAGCCAGGATGATGGGTCGGGGGGCTCATCATCCATTGCACGGCTTCATCGGTCTGGGAGATGGTCGGGGTTGTACCAAGCCGTCTCTTCTCAGCGCCGGAGACCCAGCCTTTGTTGGGTTATCCGCTGGTGCGTCGCGGTGCATGCGAAAGCGATCCCATGGCGCCCCGATATAAGCGGAAGATGGTACACCGTCGGTTTTTAGTGGGTATACGGCCTTCTGCCGGGACTACCACATAACCCTGTTACTTCCCCCGAGGTGGCAGGGTATAAAGGATTTTCCAACGTTAAAAAAAAAGAAAAAAAAAGGGTTCAACCTATTAGGTTAACGTGGGTTTCTGCAAAACTTCTCAAAACAAAGGAAACTAGAAATTGGCATCGTAATAAGGTTAATGCGAAGATTCGATAAGAGATTCGCAAATGTATCGTCCCAATTCAATCCACTTTTCGCGAGCTGATAACAAACTGAACCGAGACTCGAGAGTCAAGGCTTATGTACCGATAACGCAATTTATTGTCCAGATAGACAGTAGGTATCTATTGTGTAGTATCACCAGATGTCTGTTGGTTTTTGGGACATCCCTCCATACTTTTCATTAATGAATCTACTTGCTCGCACAATGTATGTGTTTTGCCTATAGTTCGTAGAGGCGTGGGGAATACGAATAAGGGGGTCAAATCAGAGAGATATAATGGGTACGTAGAAAGAGAATTTCCTGAGCAGCATTTTTTGGTAAAATAGAAAGTCAGCTATGACACGCCGATACTTCAGGGGTAGGAGATGATATGTTTTACAAAGATCATAGCAGTTAGAAGAGTGATAAGTTATGTTTTGTAGATAGCAAAGGTATTTAATAAACTGTTTTTGTACGTTCTCAATCCGATAGATCTATACATGGGGTTCCAGATCTGTGATGCGTATTCAACGTGGCTTCTAACAAATAGGTATAAAAATCCTATAAAAGTTATTTAATCGACCTTAGCCCCTAAGCTCCGTCTACCAGCGAAACTGTTTACGCTTGAAAATCAAACCTCACTAAGCGACAAAAAATCGTAAAATGAGTTATATACAGGATGTTTCAGAAGTCCGAAACAATACTTGAACATTCGCATCAGTATCGGGTATACAACTAAATGGTATAAAAAATTTAATCGAAATTCGACCATGTCTTTCGACCTTTTTTTTCGACTTCAATTTCCATAACTCGAATATCTCGAGTCCTATATAAAATTTTCATTTTCTGTTTAATTAATAATGGTAGTAGTTGCCACTCATAAGTGTAGTTTTACCCAAAAGCCAGAACACGATACCTGCGACAAATACTCAAAGGTTTATAACTCGGAAACCACGATAGTTAGGTATGATCTGTCTTCACCAAGCATCTACGTAACGTCTACCGTATATGTACCCAAAGTATTATTTCAGACTTCTGATACACCATACACCTATAGGTAGTGGCAATCTTCGTATACACGCACTAACATAGCATTAATATTTTTGCAAAGACACAAAAACAGTTCTTGGTCATAATTAAAAGATATGAATTACATAATCTGCAAACAACAGCGATATATTATCCATTATAAAATGATTTTTAAATGATTATAAAATGATGATTCGTTGCGTTATATTCGATGATTAATCAGGAGATTGCACCTATTTGTCTTCTTGGAATTTCATGAACATCGAGATTACTGTAAATCTTTTTATTATGAGCGGTGTAAGCTACTGGATCAGCAAATCATTTCCCATTAATTCACGATTTTACGGCAACACTATTACTTTATCAGAATATAGGACAATTTAGGCGGGACTGATTGGCATGATTGCTAGCCTAGACGTAGAAAATTTCAATCAAGCTAACGCGTCGCCAAGGCTTCGGGCCGTTGCCTATCTATGACAAGTAATTGGTTCCTCATTGAGCGTATTAGATAGATATTGCGTATCATTACTTATGTAATAGAAATGTTATACAATACAATTTTGTTTGTTATAGAAGTCTTATTATTTGTTATATGTATAATGTGTATTTATTGAATTTGCTCTTGCTATTAATTACTTGACACTGACTGAAATACCCGCTAACCGCAGGTGGAGCTATTTCTCATCTTCTTAAATTAAATTTCACCTTTTCATAAAACCGGCCAAGTGCGAGTCAGACTCGCGCACGAAGGGTTCCGTACCATTATCTATAAAAACGGCAAAAAATCACGTTTGTTGAATGGGAGCCCCCTAAAATATTTATTTTATTCTGTTTTTTAGTATTTGTTGTTATAGCCGCAACAGAAATACATCATCTGTGAAAATTTCAACTCTCTAACTATCACGGTTCATGAGATACAGCCTGGTGACAGACGGACGGACGGACGGACAGCGAAGTCTCAGTAATAGGGTTCCCATTTTACCCTTTGGGTACGGAACCCTAAAAAAGAAGACTTCTTAATCGTAAGAGCAAGGCTTAAAAAGTTTTACTTGAAGTAGGTAGACCTACTTCAAGTAAACTGTATAATAGTTCGATTGATCATGTTTACTATCCTAATCTTGATCCACTTATGCTTATTTCGTTGTTTGCTTATGCCTTGCCTTGGTACATATAAAATCGTTTTTGGTATCTTAGTTTATTTTTCAGAAACGTGTAACGGTCCGTAACGGGTATCGGGAGTGTTACTCTCATCACATTTTTCAAGGACAGTTTAGGACAACGTCTTATTGAAGATTTTACGGTCCGTTACAGAAATAGGGAGCGATTGCATGGTAGGTAAATAACTTGTAATATATATCTTACTTCGTTGCTAACGCAAACTAAAACTGTTACGTAATGGTTTGCCAAAAAAACTTGCCTAGCGTCTATTTCGTTGAGTCATTTTGCGCTTTTCTAGCAATTTTTGTCTGCCTATGGTTTCGTTGAACCAAGGTTAAAGGGGCGATGATGGGGCAAAAAACTCACACAGTTCCCATTATTTGGATGGATTTGTTTGGTCATTGTGTTGTATATTACTGAATCATCATTTGCCATGCGTTGATGCACCTACACTGACAAAAAACGTATGCAGGTTTAATGACAGAGCCTCTAAGCATGTATTTATAAGCGTTACAGTTATCTATTATATTCGTTTAACGTGATATTAATGCATGAGTACAGACAAAATAATAAATATTACGTGAATTGTATAGTAGAGCGAGAAAAACACGTGATTTCCCAGTTTCTTAATCTACTACGCGGTCGTGGACACTGCCCTGGATTATTACCTACTAACACTTCAGACAAATACCCTCGCGGCAGAAAACATTTGCTGTTTGCTGTTCCCGCTTGCTGTACGGATGCCGGAACTAAACCGTACCGTACCGTATGGTACCACGCACCTGGTATGTGATATATGAAAATCAATGCCACTTTTCGTTGTAAGCTAACTCCTCCTAAACGGCTGGACCGATTTGAATGATTTTTTTTTGTATGCGTTTGGGTGGCACCCTGGATGGTTTAGATTCACAATTGGACCCGGTAGGTGGCGCTGCTTTCGCTTGTCACTCATTCTAAGGCTGTACGAAGTTCGCCCCGTCAGCTAGTTATAAATAAATCACTGACATTCGTTTACTCAATCAAAAATCGACTAAAACCCGCTACTTTCCGCAAAAGGTCACTGTCCTTTAATGTTAGTTTTGATAAATAGATCTCCATAAAACGATTCGCGACATCCCGCAGCGGTGGACGCGAGGGTGTCCCTTTCATAACGGTTAATGTCTCCTAATGCCGCACAATTTCCGCCGGCCGACTCCGCAGCCGACTTCCTACGATATCAGATGCATTAGCGTTGGCAAAAAATATTACTGAGAATACACTCTTGATACTAGGGGAATTAAGCCCTGGACACACTGGAGCATTAATACGTGCTCGTCAATACTTCTGCCATTACTAAAACGAACAGTAGGCAAAACCTCAGTCTATAATGATATGTCATTGGCAGCACGACCAACCTCTGGCAAAACGAACGTAACAATATGTTATACAGTTTGCATGTAACATCGGGAGTGGTGACACACAGACCTTGTTGAGACCAGGGAAAATTTCCGTGCGTTTAAACGGTTCTGTCATACCTATTTCTGGAATCAAGTATAATGCAGCTCACATTGTTAGGTCCAACTAATGTCAAATAGCATCCGTGGTGCCTTCTTTATTTTTGTGGCAATTCAGCCAATACAGTTATTTTTGTCTCCCGCTTTGCAATGGAGGGAAGTGGATACATTTTTCTTCCAACTCCTCCTACACCTTTTTCGATTAAATTTGTGCGGGTTCCAAGACAATTTAGCTTTTTCCCGGGACTCGCCGAGGGTCAAACCTCGGTGTTTTCAATGGACACCGCTGTCGATCCTGGCTTACAGGAGTAACAGTGGTGGGAATGTGTGGCGGGCTTAGAGTTCGGTTTGGTTTTGGATTATTTTTTTCAGCGCGTGTCTCGACGCCCCAGTGTCCCAGAGGAGCTTTATGCAAATGCAAACGATGACAGCATCAGCAATCTTGTGGGTGTTGAATTAAGATTACCTAGCTAGGTGTTAATCCATTGTTTGCAAGTCTAGGCATTATTATGTAATGAGATAGAGTCGTGTACCCGTGGGAATCTTATCGTAATTTTGCTGAATTAAGCCCTGTGCAAGTAGGCGTTATATCTTACCGATACGAAAACGAACTGTATTAACTTGTAGTAAAAACACATTTTCAGCAAAATTGTATACAATACATGACGTGACCGAATTTAGCCGCATGATCGCGTGGCTTTTGCTACGGTCATTCAATCTTTATGTATTTTTGCACAGAGTACATTTTCAAAAAAAGTCAAGTTAATTCCCGCTTCAGTATGTTCAGGGCGCTGCTGTTAAGTTGCGGTATTATATCGCATAAGACTTATACAAGTATCATTATAGTATACAAGTCAATAATGATAGAGATTTCTACTTATCCTAACTCCTTTAATTTGTAGTATGGTAAAAGTGGGTAGAAACCTAACTTTATCGACGCGGTAAAGGTGTCTAACAAAGTCTTAAAAAAAAGAGTCGATTTATAGAAGATCGAGTGTTTCTTGTAGGTTAGGGAAACTACTTAATAATTTATATCTAAAGAATAAAGTGACGTAATATAACTACGGGCGTGGAGGAGCAATCATTTTGTACGGGTACGTTCACACAATCTGTCAGATGACATTCGACTTTATATTGTGAATACCTTCCATTACAAGTGAGAGCTCACCGTGCTATGTGCCCAGATATCCTTATTCCTGATTAACATGAGATAATTAACTTTCATAAGCAGTGATAGCCTCGTGGGCCCACCTTGAACGTAAGGGGAGCAAGTTCAAACCGGGCCCGCAACTCTGAGATAATTTTCATGTGCGAATGTCATTTTCAACACTGATTACCACTTGCTGAACGGTGAAGGAAAACATCGTGAGGAAACTTGCATATCTATAGAAAAGCGTGTGAAGTTCACCAACCTGTACGGGGCCAGGGTGGTGGACTATGGCCCAAATCTCCCTCGTATTGAAAGGGAATGCGCCCGGTATACTGGCAATAGGCTCGCCCCCTATTACATAGGGACCAAAATACATCGGTGAAGTGTAGGCGCATTACACTGTACCTCGGTCTACCCCTTCGGGGAATACAGGCGTGATGATGTATTATTATTAATTAACTCTCAAGATATTACAATTGGCATCAGAATTTCCAGTCAGGATGTAATTTAATTTGAGATCATTGCTGAGATATACCTAAATGAGTAAGTTCGTACTTAGTTGTTGGTTGGTACCAGTACGTATCAGGTACGAGCGTCTTCAGAGAAGTATACCTATTACGTAGTTCCGCTGTGGAAGCAACCGAACCACTTGGCTTGTCATTGTGCCCGCGACAATGCGGCTACAAATCGACCCTTTGTTGTCGCTTGCCTTGCGACATAGAGACACCTGACGCTATTCTTCAACCATACTAAAACTCTGCGTAAACAGACGCGTCAAAGTGTTAGTGATTAATATTTTCCCGATACCAAAACGCATTCTATTAACTTAAAAAAACCCAATGAAATCTAATCGAGGATGCTTGCAAATTTGGATGCATGTTTTTTACCACAGAAATTAAAACTTTATGTGTAATAATATAGAGTACACATTGAAAAAAATTAAGTTGATTCGCTCGTCCCAGTGAGTGCAGAACGTTAACCGTCCAATATAAATAACAAAGTTAATCATATAACAGGCAGTGGTACCCTAGTTGGCCTGGCGTACAGGTTCTAAACTTGCTAGGCGTCTGATATTTTAGGATTTTATGTGCTAATTTCACATTGAATAATGATTACCACTTGCTGTACGGTAAAGGAAACAATCGTGAGAAAACCTGCACGTTTGAAGATTAGATAGATACACGTATGAAGTTAACTAGCCCGCACTGGGCCATCAGCTAGGTGGACTATAGCTCAAAGTGCCCTAATAGGGTGCGACCCCTATTACAGTTGTTCCAATAATACATCGGCGAAGTGTGGTTGCACTGCAAGGCACCTCTGCCTATGAAATTACAGAGGGTGTAGACGATAATATATTTAACTCTTTATACATGTGATGAACATGATAGAGGAAATATATACTGACTCCATATTATAGTAAGAAAACGTCTCGACTCTCAACTATTATTTAGAATTCCTAAAAAAATATGGCGTATAAGTCCTCCTATAATTCATCAGTGGGTATAGATTTATTTTACTGTGGACATTAATTTTAGCTCGGTTTCGTATTCAGCGTCATCACTCGACCCGTTTCTATTATGTCCAACCACAATCGGTGACAAATCGACCCTTTCTTGTCACTCAACTTGTGACTTGTCCAATGTGGAGCTTTTAGAAACTATTCTATAGGGTCGAGCACTATCGTATACGTACACCAGCGGTCTCAGTACGCCTGCCAAGATAAGACATTTTCTCACGGATCGTGACGTCATTTTTGTGGCAAAATCGTTACGTCTTATTTGCTAGCATGGCGTAAATATAAAATGGGTTTGACAGTTAAATACAACGTGTGATTTAAATCCATATTTTACAAAAAATCTGTAGGTTTGAGGTTAGATTTTGTTTGGCATCATACTTTGCGTGCTATTTGCCGTTTTACAATGTAAAGTTCTTTAAATTGGCAAATAAAAATAGTATAGTGCCCAAGAAATAAATTTTAAGCATAATACCACCGACCAAATGATAATACGTAAAGCTTCCGGCATAATAAAAAAGAAGCTATGCCCAAAGATATTTTTAATCTCTGCATAAATAATCTAATATATTCTATGATGTGTATGCAGCATCTTTTTTCTTTGTAAAGCTCCGTCTCGCTCTATTTGTCATTTCAATGAACGAATGAACGAAAGATCGTAAACTGTGAGAAAATTTTAGCAGGCTGTCTAATTTTAAACATCTTGGAAGCCATATTAGCAAATAAGATACGGGAACGCAAGTTGACAAGATGTTTTAGGGACTTGTGAGAAAACATCTTGGCAGGCGTACTGAGGCCGCAGTTGGGTTAGAACGCATGTCGAGACTAGACCTTTGTCACGCATTTGCTCACTCGCTCTCTGTCTAATGTCATACGAGAGAAAGAGACAAAATCAAGATGTACAGTGACTGTGTACATTTTTATTTCAACTCCTCCTACACCTTTTTCGATTAAATTCGTGCGGGTTCCAAGACAATTTAGCTTTTCCCAGGGACCCGCCGAGGGGACACCGCTGTCTTCAATGGTTATCGCTGTTGATCCTGGCTTACAGGAGTAGGTAACAGTGGTGGGAATGTGTGGCGGGCTTAGTCCCAAAAAAAATACTGTTACATAAGACTAATCTTGGCGTTCATGCTACAACTACAGCCCTAAGTCCCTATCGTTGTGGAGATGCTCTGAATACATTTTTTATCAACGTTAGCGAAAATATGACCCGTGTAGACATTAGTCATTGTCACCATGAAGGCATTAGACTATTTAAATTAAGTCATAGCAACTCCCTATCGATAGGTTTTGAGGCCCTGGATTTTTGTTTTATATTTATGCGGGTAATAGCAGTCTTTGGCATACCTATGGTAGTATTTTTACTGGTCTCTTACTTACAGCCTCTACTCTATCTAGACTACGAGTAATATTCATGCGATAAAGTTTTCTGTCTGATAATTACGTGTTCGTTATTATTTTTTACATTTAACAAAAAAAATATGGTATGGTACTTCATCAAAGCCAGTTCAAACTAATATCTGATATTAATGTTACATGATTTAGATACTCGTCAGTTTTACAAGCTTATGTTCATTGTCTTTCGAAACGGGCTTCTCCACTTCCCTCGCATGGTTACTTGTACTGATGACGTGAAACCTTTGTCGTGAAATCACATTAAATTATCCGTCATTTCCCCTAATTCTCGCTGGCAAGGCCCCTGGTTTACCTCCAACCAAACAATAGCAATGTGATGTGCGTAACCACCGGAGATTTGGGATGATCTCTAGTTTCCTGTCGGTGAGTTCGAAATTGCGTAATTCAATGTTTACGTAACATGTCATAATCATTAAGATCAGCGCAAATAAGTGCGTCAAAATTCACGCGACCAATTTTATTGCAAAACGAACTGTATTAACTCATGAAAGAAGCACATTTTTCAATGAAATGTCTTAGATGACAGGCTTGAATTGAGGCTTGTGGTTGCGTGGCCTTTGCCATGGACATTTAATCTTTATGTCGATTAACATAGAATACATTTTCAAACAAGTCAAGTCATTACGCTCCCCCCAGTGTGTTCAGAGTGTGTTGTTTAATTATTATGTTCACTACTTTACATTAGTATTAGCATACAGAGTTAATTTATATTATGTTTATTATGTATGTGTTATGTATGAAAACTGACTTATGTTTAGGGTAGCTATTGTGGATAATTTAAAAATTAAAATATAAGCCCACTATACATAAAATTATAATAGAGATTTTTTTATTATTTTATAGCTACCCATAAATTCCAAGCATTGTGAACGATACTTACCTTCGCTTTTACGAGACGTAATTCAGCGTTGTACGTTTGTGGAGAAAGTTGTTCTTATCTTTTACGTAATATTTCATATAGTAGCCCGTAAGCGCAGCGCAATGAAAAATCCTCCGGGCGAAAGCCTTTGCTCATAAATCATCATAATGTGGGTAGATGCGGAAATTCTTCCGACACAATCGACTCCAAACTTTTGGGGCTGGTAACAAAATCATTGCATTATAGGAATTAACTAGAACCTTACTTATCACGGTTAGTGTTCGGAATAGGTTTTTTTTTAGAATTGGCGGTGGATTTATTTATTTATTTTAAATTCAACCCTTAGTGTCCGGGAAGTCGTAGTTGATCGTTCGCACGCGTCGCACTTTGCAATCAACGACGCGAAAATCGTGTTTTTTATTGTTTTTTGGCTATTGTGACCGCGCATTTTATGTTGTATACGTACTAAGTTCACGTTGATTGCGCGTAGCCCGCGAGTGCTGTGCCCTGATTCTCGTAATAAAAATCGTAGCGATATCGTAGCGAATTAGTCGTCCAAGCCCTTTTGGTATTCTCATCCGTCTATCGAGCTTGAACGGCACCGATTTTTTAGTACTTTCGTCGAAGTGTCGTTGAATTTGTTCGCAAAAACGTTGATCGTCTTCTAATCGTTCCACCACGTTGACATGATGGTATTCTCATAGCTCAACAAAATTACTTTCTAGCGGGAATCTGTCAAATTTCGCAATCAAAATGCCGTTGAACACTCGTAGGTTATTTGCGACGATTACATGTAATGTTCTCGTGAAAAATATAATTAATGTGCTCCAACTTAGCTGTTTTTACGATTTCGAAGACTCAGAGCCTTAAAAGTGCTCCGAGTCCTAAAATACGTTAGGAAAATTTTAAAACTTAAATTAAAATATGTTACGAACTATACCGCCATCTATTATTATTTTATGCAAACAAACTCTTAAAGGCCATCTATTGTTGTAGAGGTGACAAAAAAAGGAAAAATAAAAAGAATGTTTTTAAGGAAAATTATAAAAAAATACAAAATAAAGAAATAAAAATAAAATAAGTGCGGGCCCGGGGTTTGAACTTGCAACTATACGTTCAAGGCGGTCGTTTTACCAACTAGGCTACCACCACTAACGCTTAAATCTAATTTATACATTATATGAGAATCAATTTAGCATCCATTTAGCATATTTCTGCTTAATCATGACAAATAGTGCTATTTGAATTTCAATTTATATTTTATATTTATTATAATGATTTTAAGTGTAATTTATTGAATTTTTTCGACGAAAATCACGATATTTAGTGCAATAGACATTGTTTTGATATTACGAGAATACCAATTTTGGATAGATCTTCGATAGAGCTTGACCGGAACTGCGGCGACGCTTGGACTATTTGTAAATACGAGAATTAGCCTACTGTTGAACGACTCTAGGTGGCTCAAAGACAGGACACTGAGAGGCAAAAGTCACCAGACTTTTGCCTCTCAATACACAGTGGAACGCGATAAGGGGATCACCGGACCAGTGATCAATATGATGTATAGGTAAGTGATTTGCAAAGATAATCAATTAATTACGAACCTAATAATGTTAAACATATCGAAGGGTGAAATTACGTAAATCATTACCCTATCAATGAAATGAGAGCGCCATCATCATGATTTTACTTCATATGAACATGAAAATTGAAGACACTGCACTTTTTTCCAAAATTCACGAATCGTCGCTCGGAGGGTAGCCCGAAGGAACGCCCTGTTTAGTTTGTATGGAGACAGGGGACCTATCCCTTTATTAAGATTACGTACGGTCCGATGTTTTCCCCTATTGTGTGCTCCGTGACTTGCCCCAGAATCATTTTCGGGTTATATTTGTTAGGAGCCGATGGAAACCCAAATCACTCAGGCATTTCGGCAGGCACGTGACTGTGATATTATGAGTAAAGTTATCTACGACGTTGATACGGACCATTTGTTGTTATTAGAAAGATATATTTTAGCATCAGAGTTGTATTAGTAAAGGAAGAACATTTTCCGTGAAGTTAGTTTTAGTATTTCATTATAAATTAGAGGTCGATAGTATTTTCTCGTAATTGTAAGCGCCCATATCAAACCAATTAACAAGCTTTTCACACATAACATGACTCGAGATGCTCTAAGTTCAAAGGATCGTCCATAAAAAAGGTTTTAAAAATTATCTATGGTACCAATAACGGCATCGATTACGCACGCTTTTTTGCCTGTGAGACGCCATGATTGATATCCTGGAGGCACGCGGGACCACTGCGCGTCATTAGATCCAGTACAACTAATCGTCGTCGGGACATTGCGTGCACGCATAACACACAGGTTAGGCTGGCCTTATACTACTGAAATGACAATATCATATATTTTAACTCCAAGTTCAAAGAGATATGCAGGTAGGGTTGTCCGGGAGACGAATTTAATTTTTAAAAGTCCTTACTATTAAATTATGAACAGCCGTGAAAGAGCATCCATGTATACCATTTTCGATCGGTTACAATAATATGAGTTTTGGGGCCATACCGCCACATCTTAAAGAATTATCTGGTAGCAGTGGTATCCGAGTGGTCAAACGCACGCCTTGCAATCAAAGTGTGAAGGTTCAAACCCCGGCTCGCACCTCTGGGATATAAGTGTGAATCTCATTTTCATCCCAGCTTATCACTTGCTATGAAACGGTGAGGAAACCTGCACGTCTGAGGGAACTTGACTAGTTCTCGAAAGATGTGTGAAGTCTGTCAACCCGCACTGGGCCAGCGTGGTGGACTATGGTCTGAATCCCCCTCGCATTGAGGGAAGGCCCGTGCCCAGCAGTGGGACGTTAAAAGGGCTGTAGTAGTAGGAACTGTAAATTTTTGACAGATTATGTGCGAGGTAATTGTCAAAAACCGAAAGTAGGTAATATTAAAAAGCGTCGCGGTGCATGCGAAAGCGATCCCGTGGCGCCCCGATATAAGCGGAAGATGGTACACCGTCGGTTTTTAGTGGGTATACGGGCTTCTGCCGGGACTCCCACATAACCCTGTTACATCCCCCGAGGTGGCAGGGTATCCATAAAGGATTTTCCGACGTTAAAAAAAAAAGGTAATATTAAAAACATTGCTGCAAGACTGGTGGTGGTAAACGGACTGGCTTTGAAATCAGTTTCATTTTACGGATGTAGGTATAGGGCCAGCCTTATTTGTTGCGTGAACAAAAGCGTAAAGTTTTTGGAGCGACATGATTGGATGTTTATATCCATGGAGTACCTAGTTTAAAAAAGGAGTAAGAAGGTGAGATGGTAATATGGAAATAAAATGATGAGATTATTCTACCTTCTTACGGTAGCAGTGGTAGCAGAGTGGTCGAACGCACACTTTGCAATCAAAGTGTGCAGGTTCAAACCCTGGGATTTATGTGCGAATCTCATTTTCATCCGAGATTATCACTTGCTATGAAACGGTGAAGGAAAACATCGTGAGGAAACCTGCACGTCTGAAGGCATCTTGACTAGTTACCGATAGATGTGTGAAGTCTGCCAACCTGCACTGGGCCAGCGTGGTGGACTATGGCCCAAAACTCCCTCGTATTGAGGGGGAATGTGCCCGGTATAATGGCAATAGGCTCGCCCCCTATTACATTGGTACCAAAATATATCTGCGTAGTGTGGGCGCACTGCAGTGCACCTCTGCCTACCCCTTTGGGGAATACAGGCGTGATGATGATGATGATTTATTATTATTCTACCTAGAAGCTGAAGATAGGGAACTCTCAGAGGTCGTTGAGATTTCAGACGCGTGTCATGAACATTGATCACTTTTTAAAAACTTATGCTGTGCGGTCTTCGTGGTAAAGTATTTTCACCCTTACCTGTCATGTAAATATGAATTTATTTGAAAGGAGGGTCCACCTTCTAATTTGCGGATCTGCATTTTCATGTGGTCCACGTAACAATGAAGGCGTGAGACTATGATGTAGTATTAGTCCGGGAAACTAAAAGGGTTTCTGTGTTCACTACAAAGTAATGATGTCGGTAAATAGGGCTGTCACATACTTGGAAAATGTACATAAAAGATTCGCTTATATTACTAAAAGCTTGTTATATTTGACAACTGGCTGATCAAGCGACTTTGTTTACGTGGAATTTAGTAACCCTTATAATTTTGTCTAAATTAAAAGTAGCCTCCGTTACTCAGAACAAGTCCCGTCAAAATCGGTTAAGCCGTTTCAACGAACAAATAGACAGAGATAAGACTTTAAATGTGTTATCGTTCTAGGTTCTGTGCTCTCATAAGCATTCAGTAAAAAGGATATTCCAAACAAACACTGCAATTTTATTTATTTTTATAGATTAGTGCTAATATTGGCCAGAACTCAAGGTTAAATATGGTTTCAAACTGTTTGGTTTAATGTCCAAAAGCCTCATTAAAGTGGGCATCCCGATTTTAGTACCGGCACCGGTGCATTAACCCATTCGATCAAAGCCGGACGCGTGTTAGCTCTAAGACGCGGAAATAGTGTCCTCTCGCCTTTATTGCGAGGGCATAAAGTAACTTTTTTTACAATAAAACACTTTACTTTTATGTGACGTAGGCCTCGAATAAAGTTGTCCCGTAAAGGCATAAGCCTTACATGGATAGGAGTACGCGTTAAGCTATCTTTATACTGAGTAATATTACGATAGGTCCAATTGCGTTTACAGAACCTTTAGTTTAGTATCTAATAGTGAAACATAAAAGGTTTTTTATTATTGTTATTAACTTTAAAATCTCAGTAGATGCACATAGCATATCTCAAAAGTTATCTCATATTTGGAAACAAAAGTTGCTGTCTAGTTCATACAATATGTCCATGAGAAGGACGGTAATAGAGAGCTATGATTCAATCACAGTGGAATTTAAGAATACTTGTGTAATAAAACAATAGTTTTAGGTTTAGTATGTATAATTATAATGATACCTATAAATTTGTGTACTAAATCACATTGCGTACCACAATATAATCTAAAGATTTGTCGATGCCGGTAATGAAGGCTTCACCTGTCTTGTAGACACACGTGCGCACGCGCCGCTCGTCAGATTCGGCCCGAGTCGTTGACACTTATTCATTAACCTTATCAAGCAAACAAGGTTTCGTCACCATGATAATAGCTTTTAAAGCTCCTGCTGTAATTGAGGCGATACCGGGAACCGAGATAATGAGCAAACACGTGTGACTATGCAAACATTTATCTAACTGTAATTTAAAGCTCGCTTGTGAAACCTCGACTTAACATCTTTTACACTGTTTAGCTGAGTTACGTAATTCGTTACTGTGTTTATGGTATTAGAAATTAAATAACACAATACAATACCTACCCATCGTATGATCCCTAGCTTGATCATGGTAAATTCAGAGAAGCTTTTTTCTGTATTTTGCCGTTGACGAGAATTGAACCCATTACTACCCTGTACAGTTAGCCGAGTGGCCTAGGTATTCCCGAACCATTAGACCAGGCTATTGTAGGAAGTAGTTAGGTACTAGAACATTTTTTATAATTAATTACTTCATCACATTACAATACGTCAATTTATATTTAGAGCAAAGCATGCAAAGGTATCACAATTTCATGAAGAGGACCCGTCTACCCTTTCTACTATAATTTCATGGGCCTACATAGTATTTAAGGATCAAAAAACTATTTCCTTACTACATTTGTTCTTACATGACGCTAGAATTAAAAAAACAAAAAAATATGGCTTGTTTTGGAGTTTGTTATTTGAGTTTGGCGTTGAGGCGAGTTGGTCTCTAGGAAATTAAATCCAGAATTTACTTTTAAGACTTGTATTTACAGCAAGACACTAGCAAGAAGAAAGAGCACAGAAATAGGAATGGGACAAAGTACCTATTGTTTTAACCATAGACAAATTAGATGATTTATGACCCAGAATAATATTTCGGAAAGTTTCATTAGTCCAAATAAACCTTTGGGTCTCCATCAAGGAAGACAATTGTTAGTGGCACGCATGTTTACTTCTTTA
This sequence comes from Ptilodon capucinus, assembly GCA_914767695.1. Lineage (NCBI taxonomy): Eukaryota > Metazoa > Arthropoda > Insecta > Lepidoptera > Notodontidae > Ptilodon > Ptilodon capucinus. Next base: position 5,476,224 of record OU611808.1, read on the forward strand.
GGTCTTATTTGGCCCGCCTCGCCAGTTCAGGAAGTTTGAAAATAGCCGGATCATCAAGAGATGTCGCGGGGCGGCACTTTTTTAGACCAAGAGCTGAGAGATATTTACAGACATCAAAATAAGTGACCAGACTGAATAGGTATTAATTGCTGATATTTAGAACATTTTGTACTAATATGTTGTTATTAAAATGAATGGTGAGACTTTTTAAAGTCAAGGCCTACTCTACGCGGCTCTTTTGACCATTTAATTTAGTTAGGTATATTCAATTAGTTGCATTCTGTATTACAGGACATTCATATTTTAGTCAAAAACACTCCCTTTACCCCTCACTTAAGTATATCTTTTTGAACGATTGTCAAAGCGTTTTAGAAAAACATTTTTTATTGTGTTAACCTCAACGTCTCTTGGCCTAAGACACGCGACAGCGATGCGTTCAGTTCATTACCTCGATGAAAAGAAAACGATGGATATTTGTACTATCCTATGTGCGCCTTTCCGTTATTCAAGTTTGAGGCAATGTCACGGGGAAAGATTCACATCGTAATTAGATCGATTACCTAGATAGAGTTCAAGGAAACAAACAAGCGGGGTACAAAAATACTTACAGCACAAATAACAAGCATAATTAGTTTTGGTATTACGTACAAATCACGACTGATTTATAAGTATTGGATTCTAGATGACGTTACATAAATCAAAAGGACGGCATAAGGATATTACCGTAAACTAAGGTTAAGGACACTGTTCTGTTCAGTGACAACATGATTGGAACAATTGTGTCTCTATAAATGCGCGCAATATATTTATGATTACAGAGGTATTATACCTAATTAGGCATACCCCATATGGCAGGAATTCCAAAAAATAAATAATTTAAAACATTATCACGCCTGTATTCCCCGAAGGGGCAGGCAGAAATGCATTGCAGTGCGCCCACAAGAATTACCTATTAAAATATGAATTTCAAGATATGAAATATGTCTTTATATAGACTGCTAACGCCATCTTCGTAGATTACTTGATTGGTCAATTGTAGCTCCGTACTCAGCAGTTTAATTCTGTCATAGAGTTAATACAGAAGTGTCTTGAAAAGCCGCTAGATGGCAGTAGTGGGCATAAAATAGTTTAAATATCGAGTAGGTACTAGGCAAGACCTTGTCTTGAATCCTTGCGCTTCTAAAATCAATAAAACTACTTCAAAATATGTGCATAAGTATTATTTGTAGCATACCTTTAAATTTATTTGGTTATTCATAGGAAAATAACAGTTTTTAGGAAACAAAATGTATATTATTAATCTATAGGGAAAAATAATTGATAATAATATTTTTATGATTATTATATTTTAAACAATATATCATTACAGTTTTAATTTGATATGTATTCCTATACTAAATAATACGAGTCTCTGAACAATCTGAAATCTAATACAACTACGTAGATCATTAAAATAATAATTAGTAAGTATTAATAAATAAATCAAAAATCGCTCGTTAAAACGCGAGCGACTGTCTATTAAACAGTTTTTTTTTAAATGTCATAGATATATTTGAAAAGTAACGAAATTCAATAGTGTTAAAGATTATTACTCTCATTAACGTCACCACACGTCGCCGCGTTGAAACCCCACACTGGGGTGTCAAAACACGCGCATTGATTTTTAAGGTTCCGTACCCAAAGGGTAAATCGGGAACCCTATTACTGAGACTTCGCTGTCCGTCCGTCCGTCCGTCCGTCCGTCCGTCTGTCACCAGGCTGTATCTCATGAACCATGATAGTTAGAGAGTTGACATTTTCACCGATGATGTATTTCTGTTGCCGCTATAACAACAAATACTAAAAAACAGAAAAAATAAGTATTTAAGGGCGCTCCCATACAACAAACGTGATGTTTTTGCCGTTTTCATAGATAATGGTACGAAACTCTTCGTGCGCGAGTCCGACTCGCACTTGGCCGGTTTTTCGCCAATACCAAAACGAACTGTATTGGCTTATATAAAAAGTTAATTTTTCAATGAAATGTAATTGACAGCGCGAGCGAATATTGACGCCACAGAAAATCAATCGTTATACCTATTAGCATAGAGTTCGTATTGGTGTTGGGAAACATTTTGCCGCGCGAGTTTTGGTACACCATGTGTGTGTGTGTGAGTGCGCAGGGTTTTGACGTGAAATTGTATGGTAGTTATAGTTCGTAAACTAGCCGCCAGGGGCGCTGTACGAGTTCATCATAATTATCGCTCTATCGCAGCTACGAGACGTCAACATTTATATCGTGGGGCTGAATGGCTATTTGACTTAAACGACATGTTTTTATCTTTGCAGGAGAGCATACTCATTCGACGCAGAAATTAGCTGATTCCAAATATGTTAAAAAGTCAATAGCGCCTATCGTGTCGCTTTCACTTTTCACCCCTCGAAATGGTAATCCCACACTAGGCCCGAGTAGTGATCTGTGCGTTGAACTAAGATACTCTAACGTGTCCGTGACAAGTACACAGACGTTAAAATGCTATATTTGCAAATAGTTAACAAAATTAGGTATCGAATAAATGTGAAGAGCATTTTCTAACAGTTTAGTGTACTCGTCAAGTGTTTAAAGTAGATTTTGTGCGAAGACAGTTTTTAACGTTATTTTTCATTATTCTCTATTCTATCAATCAATATCTTATAAATCAACAACGTTTTGTTCACATAATCACATTACATTCACATAATCTACTGACGAAGTGATTTCATTTTATATACTTGCATAAAAGGAAGTCACTGGAAACTGTTTCTGTTCATTGAGTTCAGTTTAAAATAACCTGTTCAAGGTAAAAACAATATGAAAATCAATTAATACATTTTAATAATAGAAATTGATACAAAACATAATTTAATATTATAATCATCACTTTATCAAATTCAGTCTAAACAAAGTTTTCGTTATAATGTAGAGTGAAGAGTGTTGCGGACCATGTAGAGTTGGCGTACAACTATAATGCGAATTTGGCCGAATAATCAGGATGCGTAATTATTTTGTTTGAAACTGGCTCTACATTCACGCGTAGAGTAGATAATGTAGAGGCATTATCAGTTTTTAACTATGAGACTGGCACTTACGATTACATTATTTATTTGCTTCCATTCACTCGACACTATAGCGAAAACCCAAAATCAAATCAATTTAAATTAAAATAAAACTATCACAGTTGACAGATCGTTATATCAAGAGTGCGGTTCCTAATTATAATATTATTCGATATAATTTCTTATTGCACGTAAAATATTAACTAAATTACAAACATTCTATTTCTAAGACTGTACGAATCGAATGTTAGAAAACGAATTATTCGGACCTCAAGTCTACTAATACTATATTTGTGGAGTTGCTATGACTTTACTTTTTAAGGCATGAAAACAGCATCTTTTATCAATAGTAGCGTAAAAAAATACATTGTCAGCTTGAAGCCATTAAGGGGGTGATCCATTTGCGAGCCGGCGAGCTAACGGTCTAAATCGTTGGCTCGTCGATTCACGTTGGTGATCCAATAGCGTACCAAACAGTCATCTCTCATCATTGGCGAAGTCATGGCGGTTATTTGCACCGCGGACTTAGAATTTCAAGCATGCACAAAGAGCCAGCGAGCAAGTCCGCCGGTTTTTAAGTCCGCAGACTTTTAAGTGCTCCATTGGCGGTTTAGACCTTTGGCTCGCTAGTTCGTTGACAAACCGGCGGTCTTACTCGCAAATGGATCAGATCACCCCCTTTAGACTAGTCATTTTATAGCTACCATCGATGAAACATGTTGTTTTCAACTCCGCCACTAGAGTATTAGGGCTTTTGGGACCGTGGTCGAGTGTAAAATGTTTTGCTTATTCGATACACTTTAACGTAGATTGTAGGATCTATCGATACAGAAATACCTAATTCTTATCTTTGGAATTCTCAGTTTAGGTATTCACCAGGTTCGAGCGTAAGGAAAAGGAAATATTCAGGTACAGTGCATTGACAATACAAGCGAAATAATCTTTTTTAAATTTCGTTAACCTAAGTGAAAGCGTATAGTGTGCAACTACACATAAATGGCACGTTCAAATATTGATCGATTTCAGTTTGAAGTAACTTACTGCAAAATATTGGTCAGTGTGTACCCTTGGGGGCGCTAACCTAACCTAACCTAACCTAACCTTTTTTTTTTTTTGTTTGCGCTGGGAAATGCATTCCCAGCGCAAACAAAAAAAAAAATAACCCTAACCTAACCTAACTCCATAGAGCCCCCAAGGATACACCCCAACCAAAATTATTTGATTTTAAGTCAGCATGTCGCATCTCTAGTTGATTATTTAAAAAGCAGAGCTAACTGCGCGTACACATGCCGGTCTTGTCTATACCACCAGAAATACAAGTTCGGTATTTAAGTCTTTTAGTAAACTGTGATTGGACTACATCCAACACTTTATTCACATCAATTTTATTCATAATGTGTATTTATTAAATTAATGATTGATGTTTTAAATACTTGACACTGGAAAAATACCTGCCGATTTTGGGGAGAAACCGTATTTAATCTTATTTCATTTTGTAAAGGAAGGAGTTATGATTGGGGTACCATCACAAACTATGCTAAAGTGCAAAAAAGCTACCTTTAGCGGCTTGCTTGTGTTCAATGAACACTTTTATATGCAGCTTAAATAACCTGGGATTTATTTACATTGTATTTAATTTACTAATAATGTTTTCAAAACTATTTCAAAGGCTATTTTATAGCAATAAATGAAGGATTGAATCGAAATAACATCGCTCTAGCAGCTTGATAAACTGTTGTTGTTTCAGTAAAACAGTGTTCTACAACGCCACTAAAGATGGATCATAATTCATAACATTTCATAAATTAATTTGGAGATGAGAGTTTAAGTAGGAAACTGTAGAATTCACGAATCACAAATATTTACAATAGATTTTTCAGCTGAGGCAAATTTCATTCACTCTTCGTCGTTGAGAAGGTCTGTGCACGATTTAGCTTTGGTTGATCTGAAAACGAGAAAAATACAGTATTATAAACAGAAAATAACCTGGTAAGTTTGTTGTAACACTTTCCTTGTATATTTTTTTATAATTTGACGAAAGTGTCCTATATCTACACACTGGGTATGTTCTAGCAAATTCCTTGACGTTAGGACAGTTTATGGCGTGACGTCAGTGTATAGTATTCCTCTATGGTAGTGTCATTTTTTTATCTATGGTAGTATAACCGCGAGGACAAAGGCAAAATAAAAAAAAATATAACTGAAGTAAGTACGTATTATCATCGACCATAATAAACTCTTTATAACTTTGCTCTTTATCCATATATATTGTATTGCTGCTATATTATACCTACTGACGAGAATAAGTATTACTATAACTACTCTATGGTACCTACGTATTGGTAAAATAACTCGGTTGTTGGAGTAACGTTGTAGACATAATCTCGTATAAAATAAAGCATTGTGGGCACAAGTAATTTTTCAATGAGCAAATCTTGATTTACACCACATGCTCTTATAAATTTAACTATGATTAGGTCTGGTTTAACCTAACCAGTTAAAACCCCTAAGTGAACCTTCTCCTTCTTCTACTTATGAGGAGACTACTGGAACTCACATCGGTAGCTGACATGTCTAATGCCACGCCGGATGTAGCTCTGATTATTTTAAATGTGATGTCCAAGTATGCCTTAAACCCGGAAAAAGTGCCACTTTTAAGATGAAACTCTCAACCCCATATCTTTCGCTTCTCCATGACAGGAAGGTCCATTACTATTGGATGAAGCGTGCATGGCTAGCGGAGGTTCAACTACTTGGTGGTAACTTTCTGTACCACTTACTATTAACTTGAAAATAACAAAGTGTGCTTACTGTGAGTTCTTGACCCTGCGGCATATCCTGAGCTCGATGGGTCCACTCCGAACTGACTTGAACAACGCCAACGCCTCCACGTGTGCCAGCTCATGGCACGCGTGTCCGTTCACCGCCAAGACCTCGTCTCCTGAAAATGCAGTCAATATAATGTAAAACACAGCAAACAGGTTTCATTGTACCACTACGTAAATGTTTTTTTTGGGTTTGATGTCGTCATACTAATGATATTAAAAAATATAGATACCTAAAGGTGTCAAAAAAACGTACAAAAAATTCGACCGAAATCAGTCTCATTGATGCCAAGGCTGTCTTATGTAGTAAATGTCAAAGTGACTTACAATATTGGACGTGTAAAACTCTCAAATGTTAGGAGAAGGTCCTTCATAAAACAACTCTTTGTATCATACGTTGAAATGCATTAATTCTATGTTATACAATCAAGTAATTAGGCAAAACTGTATGTTTTAGGTACTGTTAATAAATTGACATTGAAACTAATTTATTTTGATAATATTAAACCTGGATGTAACGTGCCGTAATTCGAGTCATTCTAGTAATTAGTATTACGACGAATAAATTTAAATTGTGTTTGATTAGGTTTGAAATGTGTCTCATTATGTGTAAGTTCAAAGGTCGACATGCCATTATGTCATGGCAGTTCCGATAACATTTGACTTGACATTCATCAAATTGTAGCAGTAATCGTAAATCATGATTAAAATAAACATTCATATCACGTTCGCTGCCCATTTGGGTTCCAATAGCCCGCCAGTTGATACTATGCACTTTGTTATTATTATGCTACTTCGTCGAACGGCCACAATGCTGGCATCCTATCTTTATCGCGTTGCATACCCCGACACTTGTTCAAAACAATTTTAATTGTAACATTTGCAATATTATTAGTTATGTTGTGCACAGTGTACATACCTGCTTTAAGTCTCCCATCCTCGACGGCTTGCCCTTGTGGTAGGATGCTCTTGATGAAGATGCCCAGAGGTCCTCGCGGTGAGTCGCGTCCTCCCACAATGGTAAACCCGAGGGGTTTCTTCCCGTGGCCCTTTTCGAACGTGATCGTGTGGTAGGTGTGCGTAGGGGCTCGCGGCCTCCGAGGCAGCGTGCAGAAATTCGCCGCGTTCGGCGTTTGAATTTCATTCTCATTGTGTTCTTTACATTTCGCGCGTTCGACGCCATCCGGCGTGTCGACGTTCACAATGTCACCGGCACAACTGAGCGCGAACCCGTCCTTGTTGCCGCCGCCGTAGCTGACGACCTGCCGACGTAGCAGCTTGTTGTTCATGCTGCTGTAGCTCGCGTTCTGACCCTTGAGGAAGTGTGAGTGCGCGCTCGCCGCGCTGTCGGCCGGCTCGTTCGCCGCTGATAGCGCGCTGCGATTGCATGCAGCGGACTCATCCTGCGAACGCCGCCGAGCCGGCTTGACGTCATGTTTATCGGCACGTTTTTCCTTCCCTAATATTATTGCGTTCTCGTAATCTACAGAACTTTCCCTCATTAAAACTACATTCCTCTTGGAAAGTCTTTGCTTTGCATCCGACGTGTTTTCGCGTTGCCTACATATAACTATGTCGATTTCTGATGCGCCCGATTTCAGAGCTTCTTTGGCTTCAGACATTGTTAGGTCGCGGAGTCTTCGCCCGTTGACATTGAGCAGCTCATCACCGATGCGCAGTGTGCCTTCCCTGAAATAAATTATAAAGTACTTTTAAAACACATGATAAGTAAATACGGCTGACGGCAATATTATGGCGAATCAACAATGTCCCTGACGACGTTTAAGGAAATACATTTTCAAGATTAGATACAGGTTTAGAATAAATGTGTTTTTATACTTACTTTTCTGCTAACCCTCCAGGAACTACATGTGCAACTAAATAGCCAATATGACCTTCATCAAAAAGTTTTGTTTTGGCAATAAATATTCCAAGTTCATCAGCAGGACTGTTCCTAATAATTCTCACTACTTTAAATTCAGAGTGTGCTTTTTCTGACTTATTGCCCTTTATGGGTTTTCTGCAAGGAGGGATAGGTGGTATGCCACAATCATGACTGGCGTCTCTCTGACGCATCTTCTGTTTCTCCGTTAGTTGAAGGTACTGGGGTTCCTCGTAATCACTTCTACTCATTGGCATACGCCTTAGAATCTCTTTTCGATCTAGTGATAAAGCTCTTTGGTTATCTCGAGGCCTCGGTCTTGGGCAGTCTTTCCTTTCCCTACTTATTCTACCAGACGCCCTAGCCTTTGTGCAGCTATGATCCCCAGACACACTTCTTCCGTGATAAGGGACAAGGGTATTGGCTTGAGATGCAGAACTTTCACAACGAGATGATATTCTATCACTGTCGAAGATAGAAGATGCCGCTGATTCGTTGACCAGAATACCTGAATCTGCGTCCTCACAGTCTTTAAGTAACACATTTTCATCATCACATGATATTTGGTACACATCGTCATGAAACACGGATTGACCGTTTTGGAATTCTTCCAAACCAGGCAAGGCTCCATAGGAGAAGCTTCGTAATTTAGCTTTGACACCTCCTCTCTTCTTGCGACCTTTGCTGGTAGCACTTGTTGATTTTAAAATATTATCATTACTACCGATTATTTCTTCCTCATTTTCTCCTGTTTGCCTATAAAGCTTTGAAAGGAATCTGTTTGTAGATGATTTAAGATATCTATCTGACATTGCTCTGAGCTTTGCAGACAGACAGGAACTGGGACCAACGGAATCTTTGCCATCTTTTAATTTGAGTTTATCAGTCTTTTTTTGGGATTTGATAGTAATAGGAGTTTCATCGTATGCTTCATAATCGTCATTAAATATTTGATCGCTTGATTTAGATAGCTTTGCTACGGCCTTTGGTATGGGATGATATCGATCACATTCTGAACCAGAACTATAGCAACGAGTGCCCCTGTTTGTAAAGGATTTACCTTCTCGCCATTGACATTCCACAGGACTAGTCATACCTTTGGCAAAGAATACCTCGTCATCATAATTAGGCATTTTCACCCACGGATTTTGGTTTTCGAATTCAAGGTGTGTTTCGGTATAGTTATTAGTATAGCGACAATTGTTGACGTCTTCTACATGTCCAAATCCACTACAATCACTTCCGGACGTCGACGCGGCGTCGTCTCCGTGCCGCAGGGGGCCGTTTGATTTGAAGCAAGATAGTTTAGTGTTCTTCACTTTATCGAGCAACGGGTTTCGCTTTTCTCGATAGACCATATATTCTTTCTCAAGCGAGCCACCGCGGTTTTTGCGCGATGCATTATAACTTTCCTGCGGTGAAGTGGGCCCGTTTTGCAGCGATATACGCCGGCTAACTGGTGTCTCGCCACCGCGATGGTTACGATGTGGAGATTTTTCTACGATTATTATTTGATCGCTGAGATTATAGAAATTGGTTTCTACCGAGCTGCTACTACTTTTTCTGTTCGGGTAGCGCACTGGGGACAAATCTGAAAGAGATATAAACATTAAAAGTTAACAAGATGAACAAAATAACATTCACGAAATATATGATCGCCATTAGAACTAATATTAGAATTAGAACTATTATAGAATTTATTATAATCGATATACTATACCTACATTAGAATTTACAGTACCTTATGAAATAAATAAGTTCGATAGGTAATAAATATTCATGTAGATGTAGCACACAGTAAGAGAAAGTTGCATACCCTTTCCTTTACTAACAATTGCAAGCTAGCCCTTCAGGTTCGCCCATATCAAACAACTGGTAGAATGTACACGTACCCTAGAACTGCTATTTACGGAGTTTTGCGTCATTAGCGGCATGTGGAAAATCCTGACGCCACTAAGCCGTAATAGAAATACGTCAATTAAAAGTTAAAGTCAATTTTTAAGGAAAACGTTTATATTTTTCTACGTAGTCAAGTCATTTGCATTAAACTTTCCTATAACAGAAAACCTAGAAGGTATTCAAGTGTCAACTGGTTACTTCCTATTTTCTCTGTTTCTTTAGCCGTCGCTATTGTTACATAACCGCGGAGTGGTTTTACACGATTACGTAATAAATAACCACATGAATATCAATTATAAATTACAAATTCATTATACGTTAGCTATATTATGTGATCCATAACACGTGTTGAGGACACATATAAAATTAATTACGTCAAACAAACTAATTTTATAGAAATTACTTACATACCCAAGTACTTAAGTATTATCATTACTAATTATGTTTCTATTATTTACTTTACATATTACCGTATTCATAATTTTTAAATAACTCAGTTTCCTATTAAAAATTAGATTATATCGTGCAATCCAGAAAAATCTACTCATCGTGCTCAAATCGAATCGTTCTCGTTCCGTAGATTAGATTCGTGAGACTGTAATATATATTAAACGGTTTACAAGAAGTCACTCCGTGTCGGCTATAAGAGGAAAAGTAAACATATACTCTCACGACACAAATGGGAATCCCTTGAAGAGTTTGATGCACTTTGCTTCAAAAATTTGTTTGCATCATAGACCACAGTATATTGATACTGATGATTAAGTATCGACTTAATGTACATCTTATACTGTTATGATTGCCTGGTACTTTTGTCTCTAGAATTAATAAGTAAAGTATGATTTAATAGCGTCGCCCTAATAAGGATACCTATTACTGATTATTGTACCACTAAACTTTGTACATTAATTATGTTGGAATTGATAATGCGAGTTCTAGACATCTAAATTGAGCGCAAATTCATGTATAACGTCAGTGTAAATCGTATCGACCAATTTTTGCTTATACCAAAACGAACTCTATTCACTCATCGATTGAACATATTTTTCAACGAAACGTTATCGATGACGCGAGTGTATTATTCGCGTGGCTGTTGCCACTTATATATCAACTTTATGTCAATTAGCATAGAGTAGATTTTCAAAAAAAATGTGTAATGAATTCGGTCACGCCCGTAGTTCAAGAAATAATAAGTTCAGTCGGTCAGAAGGATATAACAATTTGTAAGGCAATAATTTATACTTGGTGGGTGGTAATGAGGAGTGCATACTACGTTTGCCCACACTCAATACGATGGTATTACTCAGTGGGTAGAATTAAAGGCACTTTTAAATCCATTTGTCTACTTTAGTCGAGCAGTGAGTTAGTTTATGTGGGCACGGTAATGATTTGTGCAATAATCGCTATATTCAAACGAGGAATAATCAGTAAATTGGTAGTTTTATATTCTTGTTGTTTTCCTTTATCTTAATTCTGTTGACCTTTTCGATGTAGGTTATGGTGGCTTAAGGATATACAAGTACATATTTTGTTCGGTATTGCCTTGGAATTACCCTTGAAGAAAGCGTGGTGGTAGCTTCAGAGCAATTACGATGTTAGGTCTATTATACAAATGTCGTAATACAAGCAAATATATTCTGTTGTTTTTACTTTTTAGACTAGTGAACATAGTACTTGTAACGATAACAGAATATAAAACAACGGGCTCACAGATGCGCCAAAATTCGTGCGACCAATTTTTTTGCTCAAATGTTACAGTGACAAAACGCAACGATAATTTTATACTGGATTGAACAAAGCGAAGATTGTAACCAATAGTTTTTTTTTTGCTATATACTATTGGTACCAACTTGGTTTATATTGGCGACATGAATTATTCTTGAAGGCGTATTAAAAGAGAGTTTTAAAAAGTGAAAACTCACCAATCCTCGACCTTCGTGCTGCCCTCGGCTCGGAGTCGGGTGTCACGGCGAGCAGGCGCGGCGGCTCGCCCTTCTTGAACCACCGCATTTCTCCTATAGCGCGGCTATATCATCATGACAATACTGAAACAATGAACAGTAAACTATAAGAACTTTGTTTCATTACAACTTGCACCATAAAACCATTAAACATTCAGATTTTTTGGCAGATTTATTAAATTAATAAATACTGGCAGGCAAATACCGAAAGAAATCGGCAAAGACTGGTGGACACCTAATTCCAATTTTAAATTTAAGGTGACATCAAAAGGCGCGTTGATAAAAGACAACCCAAAATAATATTCTAAAATCAAAAACTACAAACAAATATCTATCAAGATTTTAAAATAACCAAAGTAAATATCTAAGAGACAGATCATTAAAAAAAATAGTTTATAAACTGTGGAATTAACTCGACCACCCAATAGTCTGTGCAAATCGATAAGCCGTTAATGCAAAAACGTCAATGGAACAGGTCAAACACCCTGAAAAAACAAACAGTTTTTTATTTGAAATTTAAATACCGATAACCGGAAAAAAAATCGGCCAGTTATTTTTATTGTAAATATGAGCAGTCAATTAACAGCCAGTAATATCACCCGTAGCCTGGTTCGTTTTTTTAATGATTTCTCAATACTTAGTTAAGTATGTAAGCTACTTTAACCATTGAGCACCTCAAAGTCATTAAGACCCAACAGGTTGGTTTCTTAACTTGTCCGTCTCCTTTTACGATACTATTTGCACATATCAACGTGTACCCGTGAGCGACAGCTTGCGTAAGTGTAAAAAAAAATAATATTAATTATGTTATGAAGGTGAATCTGGTAGGTACTATAGACAAGATATACATTTTCTACATACATACATCATCACGCCTGTATTCCCCGAAGGGGTAGGCAGAGGTGCACTGCAGTGCGCCCACACTTCGCCGATGTATTTTGGTCCCAATGTAATAGGGGGCGAGCCTATTGCCATTATACCGGGCACACAGGTTTCCTCACGATGTTTTCCGTCACCGTTTCTTAGCAAGTGATAATCTCAGATGAAAATGAGATTCGCACATGGAACCCAGAGGTGCGAGCCGGGGATAGAACCTGCGCACTTTGATTGCAAAGCGTGCGTTCGACCACTCGGCTACCACTGCTATTGGTACATTAGCATACATTTTCTAGGTGTTGTTTATGGGTACTTACTTACATTTCTTTTCTTATCATTTTAGAGGTAGCTTAGACTTTAAAAAAAAATGGTACGCACAGTACTATTAATCTACTATTACAGTACTTGCAATAGTTGCGTCCATTGCGTTATCGTATCATCAGAGTCATAACATCGTTACCGATTCGCGACGCGCCCCGGCAAGGCATCCTTCATCGAATGATATCGTAAGAATCGAGTCGAAACTCGATTTTAATAATCACGTAACTAGTAACCTTGCCTTGCCAGTGACAGCGTTAGTGTTGGGTAACGAACGATTTTTTGCAGCAATCTAATGCGCGACTCGTAGGCGGACTCGCTCAAATGAGTGTAAAATAAATAAATTGTTCTCGACGACTATTAGGTATATCAATTACATTAATTGATTCGATTAAAAGCAATTTAATAAATCTGTGTGTCAAACATGTATTTATTAGAAGTAAAATCGGTGCTGCCTTGCAGATAGCCTTGCGTTCTGGAACTATAAACTGGTTAATTTTATAATGAAATCGAATTAAGTTACCCAAACAAGTGTCAACAGTACGTATTTCTATGTTTTATAACAGTGATTTTTATTATAGTGGCATCTAAGCTTGTACTGCGAAAAGTTTGAGATCATACAATTAGTAGTTTTGTCTGGCGACATTTTAAATATATAAAATATATCATCGTGCCTGTATATCCCGATGGAGTTGACAGAGATGCACAGCAATGCACCCACATTTTGTCGATGTATTTTGGTTCCAAGGTAATGGGGACGGATCTGTTGCCATTACACCGAGCACATTCCCCCTCAATACGAAGGAGATTGGGCCATAGTCCGCCACGCTGGCCCACTGCGAGTTGGTGAACTTCACTCACATGTCTTTCTATAGATGGCAGGCTTTCTCACGATGTTTGCCTTCACCATTTAACAAGTGGTAATCATTGTTGCAAAACAAATTAATAAAAGTCCTATTCAGTTTTAACTATTTTGTACTATTATGTTTGAACTATGTAAGTTCTTTTTTGAGAAATAAATTATTTAAACCGAAATCCGAAAATGCCAGAGCTGTGAGCCCGGTGTTTGCACCCTTTGTGTTGAAGGCCAGCGTTTTAACAACTAGGCTTTACTACTACTTCATAACAAGAAATAAATGTTTATTTTATCTAAAAGAACATCGTGAATTGCAAGTAGGTTCATTGAATCACAAAATAGTTGAAGTGTTGGACACAGAATATTTAATAAGGTTTAACCAGCCGAAGAAAATGAGGAACTAGGTGATACATCACTGAATAATGCATTCATTCAAGTATATATTAAAAAGGCAAAAGTTGTTGCTTCTGGTAGGAACGACATCTCTACAAAGCTTCCGCATACAAATGGCACAGGAAGTCAGAAAAGGTACCGGGGCGGCGAGAATACAGTCGCATAACTAATGCCTTTGCGGAATTGTACGTTCCATATACCTAGTAACAAGTTCTTCTGCGTGATGATGCTTTATTAGAAGTCAATTGAGGGTAAGAAGAGTGATGAACAAACCATGTAGTTAGTTAACAGTAACTAACGAAACCTTGAAATTGCAAACATGATTTCAGAGATATTGGCAATAATTACACATTTCACATCAGTACAAATTCCGTTACTCGTTAGTAGCTATGTGCTGGTGTTATTATTAAATAAATGGTTATGGGTTAGGATAAACGTAGAGATTGAATGAGGAACTACTCAATTACCATTTTAAAGTTATTCTTAATTGTAAGATGTTAACACCGAGATTCATGTCGATTCAAGTAGTAGTAGTAGTATTTATGTCGATTACGTGCTTTCAAATATATTTTAATTGTAAAGCACTTAAAATATTGCAGTCTCGCTCATTTATCACGGTCGTAAGAAGGACGGCAATACCTTTATTTTAGTGTACACGTCTATCTACCTATATCTCTATCTATCTGGCTTTATCAAATTGCATTATATTCTTTCTCGTTATAAATCACGCTCAAGAAAATTGTTTTTAAATTATACAGAAGGTAATAAAAGTCGAGACTCCATGTGATCATTATTTCATGGTAGGCAGAACAATGGAATGTAGCCATTGCTCTTCGTTATTATCGAAGTTACACCAGAATGGTGGTTCATGGAACTTTCCCATATAACTTTGTAAAGTTATGCAACTAAGATTTATGTTCGAATGCAAGTTCAATAAGATCACGGTGGATGATATACTATGGTGAATGTGGGAATAAACGCGAATTGTGGGTGCACTGCAATGTACCTTACGAGGAACCTTTGAATATTTGTTACACATAATGATCGGCAGGATAATGATTATCTTAACTACCTATATCCACACGATCACGATATTATGTCACGGTTGCCGTTATAGGTGCGTATGCGCTGACTTCACTACTAAGTTTTGTAGGCTTTACCTATATAAATACAACGCCTTTTGTTCTAGTAATTTGAGCGTAGGCAGCTCGGCTCGGTTTGCAGGTTCAATTCCCGCTAGTGGTAAAATTTGGAAATGAACTTTTCGGAATTTGGTCTAGGTGTAACTGGGATCGCCCCTAGTCCATTGTATGGTACCCATAGTACAAGCTTTGCTTAGTTTGGGATCATACGCTGATTATGTAAGAGTATTAAGATATTCTCAACACTTAATTTTATTATCAAGTGAATTTTCAGAGATATTTTCAAGGCGACATTTTCCAAGGTATGTTGAGACAGGACTTCTTAAGTGGGTACGTGACTAGCTTTCCAGAAGTCATTATTGGAGTCCGCCTGCGACACGATTCTAGAAACTGTTTTAGGATTTAGCCGTGCGTGACTGAAGTATCTGCGCTATGATTTTTTTGCTATCTAGTGTCGCTAATAATCATATTATAACATATACATTGTACCTATAATAAAGAATTGATATGTTTTTTGTTGAGACAAAACACGATTGGGTATTATTAAGTTTTTTCAATATACTCTGTGCTATAATATTCTGTATACATAGTACATAATAAAATCTACCTTTGATTATGTATTTTTTTTAAATATATATTGATCCATAAAAACCAATGCCAATAAAACCTACCTGATAGAGACTTTTTCGCGCATACTCATATTAAGTACCTAGTTACAACGTAATCTAATTACATAAAACATTTTTAAGCTCAAACAGTTAAAAAATATTGATTAATAGCCTCGTTGATTTAATCCAAAGTCGCATTCCATTGACAAAGCCTTGCGGGGCGATTATCGTGAGACCCGTCATCATCTCTATTTGAGATATGTCAAAACAGAACATCAAATTGGTAGTATTTTTTTAGTTTTTTTCGATATCGAATAGCAATGATGTCGATCAGGCGAAAATTGGCGTCTTGGTCAAGTGGTTTGAGTTAAGGAGGGTAGAATTTAAGGACAATCTCCTATATTAAAAAGTGATTCGGAATCAGCGATTTTTTCGTACCGTACCGGTTCATTCCAGGGGGCGTCTATATATACCAGTGTCGGCACCAGCGCCTTTGTGGATGGTTTTTGAACTATTATTTCATGGATTTCGACGGACACTTTTTCAATACACAGATTGCCCTCCTTTACTTCTACCCTCCATAGTTTGAGTGTTGGCCGTTCGGCTCACTGAACTGGGTGGGTGGCCTGCACCTAATAGTGCTTTATATCTTTACTGTATTTTTTTGTGATAATTGTCAAAACTGTCAAATACTGTAAAGGAAGTGGCGCTAAGGAGACCTTGTCAAGCTCCGAGCGCACTGGGTGCCCAAGACGCGTGCTTAAAATTATTAGCCAATACCAAAACAAACTGTATTTATTCATAGAAAAAGTTAATTCTTCAATGTAATGACGTAGACTCGCGAGCGAATTTCGAGTGGGTGTCCCCCCTTCTCTATAGCCTGTTCACGAACGACATCCCTCGTTCGGACAGAGTTCAGCTCGCCCTATACGCGGATGACACCGCTCTCTATTTCTCGCATAGAAATAGGGGCGTTATCACCCGCACCCTCCAACGCGCAGTAGATTCTTTGGGCGAATGGTTTCGGAAATGGCGCATTGAGGTGAACCCGGAAAAGAGCGCCGCTGTGCTCTTTACCAGGGGAACCCCACGGCGTCCCCGAGCTCCCTGGTTCAGTCTAGGGACCATCTCCCTGTTCGACCAAAGCATCCCTTGGGCAAACCGCGTCAAATATCTAGGTGTCACTCTTGACAAGTCCCTTACTTTCGGTCCCCACATTAGAACGGTGAGCAACCGAGCAGCTTTTGTGCTCGGTCGCCTTCACTATTTGATCTGCAAGCGGAGTAAAATGTCCCTTAGAAATAAGGTGACACTTTACAAAACATGCATCCTCCCCATTATGTCATATGCCAGTGTGGTTTTCGCTCACGCGGCGAAGACACACATCAACCGCCTGCAAGTAGTGCAGTCCCGGTGTCTCCGTAGGGCCGTAGGTGCCCCGTGGTACATACGGAACGTAGATCTTCATTCCGACCTTGGCCTCTTCTCAATTCGTAAACACTTAAAAATAGCGTCCGAACGCTATTTTAAAAAAGCCGCGTCGCATTTAAATCCTCTAATTGTCGCCGCCGGCAATTACGAGCCAGACCCCGCGCACACGTCATCAACCCGTCGCCGCCGTCCGCGGCACGTATTGATTGATCCTCCCGACACGATCACCGCCCTCCTCAACCCGGGCGTTGAGAGGGCCACCAACACACCTACACCGGCCTCAAACAGACACCGATCTCGCCGGCGAGGTCGAGGAACCCCCTCTTCCGCTCGTAGGTGCATCTTTGCACCTAGGAGCGCAGTCACTACCTCACCCCTCACGGTAACTGCCCAAGCCGAGGTCGTGCCCCCTGTGGCGCCCTTGAGCTAGTTGCCACCCCTTTCCGCCCTTAAGGCCTTGGTTGGAGTGCACTCTGCGCTCGCCACTCCTCCGGTAAAGCTGTAAAGGCCACCTCACGGCCAACAGTGTAAGTCCTTCAAAAAAAAAAAAAAAATCGAGTGGGTGTGTGGCTTTTATCACAGAAATTCAACCTTTATGAGTATTGACACAGAGTTCTCAAATGAGTTAAAGTGAAAAGCTATTATCGTTGAACACTTGACGTCGTGATCATGATTTGTCGTGCGTTTACTACCGAGTATGCTATAATAAGACAACTTTATGATTAAGCTGTAAGCTACCTAAAGCGGCTTTCAGACTACGCTATCATATATAGCACAACAATATAGCACCATACAAAGCCAATAATATATAGTACAGTACAGTGTGAACAATGTATGATGCGCGATATTGTTGTGCTATGCTATGATATTATAGCGTAGTCTGAAACCCGCTTAGTGGAAAATAATTAACAGAACCGTAGTTATATTTTAATTACCTAAGTAAATCATTACGACTATTAACTAACGGGAATGTATTTAACATTCTAAATGAAAAAAAGAATCAGCCGTTTGCACAATAATTACGACTTGTATAAAAATACATCATCATCATGCCTGCATTTCCCGAAGGGGTTGGCAGAGGTGCACTGCAGTGCGCCCACACTTCGCCGATGTATTCTGGTCCCAATGTAATAGGGGGCGAGCCTATTGCATTATACCGGGCACATTCCCGCTCAATACGAGGGAGATTTGGGCAATGGTCCACCACGCTGGCCCAGTGCGGGTTGGTGAACTTCACTCGCTTTTCTATAGACGTGCAGGTTTCCTCACGATGTTTTCCTACACAGTTTCATAGCAAGTGATAATCTCGCATGAAAATGAGGTTTACACATGACATCCAGAGGTGCGGGCAGGGGTTTGAACCTGCACACTTTGATTGCAAGGCGTGTGTTCGACCACTCGGCTACCACTGCTATGTTGTGCCGTGGTAAAACATTTTTTAAAGCTCGTGTAAGCGAGTTCATACAAAATGTTTTTTTAGAGGCACATCCGATGAATCCGAGAAGCCTTACTAGTCGTGAGGAAATTCAACGTAATCTTCAATGAATTGGCTATTCGCCAGGTCTTGATGTCCACAAGTTATACATTCTTGGTTTTACACACTTAAGCCGGGACACACAGTGGCGACAAAAGTCACGTCAAAATGTAACGAAACCCGACTCTGTGCGAATAAACATGATTACATTTATGTCGTTAAAACCACGCCCCCACGTGTCAATATTCGCTCGCTTTTTTATTCATACGTAAACCAATACAGGCACTTATGAATCGTCAGTAAAAATACTATTAATAGTAGATATCTCTACCACCCATTCGGAATGCATTTCCTATGGAAAAGAATAGGTATTCCATTGAGGAAAGAACTTTTTCTGTGTGTCAATATGGTTTATTTATTTATTTTTGCACAATTATACAGAAGTAAAAAATGTACAAGGTAAGCTTAATGCCTCAGGCATTTTCTACCAGCCAACCTTAGAGTGATGTAGAGAGAGAGTAAAAAATCAAACAATGTGGGTGCAAGAAATAAAAAAAAGTCGCGAATGCAAACAGAGAAAAGAAGTCGAGAAAAAAAGAATAGGAAAAATACCATGGTAAAATACTTACATAAACGAACAAAATTATGATTAAAGCCAATAATATTATAAAATTTTGTATACTTAAATACTATATAATTAATATAGAAAATCATAATAATATACCTATGTCATACATACATATATACCTACATATAATATTATAGTAATACATTCAGTTTGTTGAGAGATTGAAGAAATATTGTTAAGAATCTGCCAGTTGTTTCCGGTGCAGTTGTCTTACTTTAAATTTAAAAGTACCATGGTATTGACGGTAAATTGGTGCGCGGTTTGCAACGCCTCACTGTAGGTATGGGAGGCTGTAAACGTAGTAAGGTCAAAGATGACCTTAAGCGCTAACAGGTTATTTTGCGCTGCACATACTGAAGTAAAAGACATGAAATTTGGAAACATATACAGAGTGTTTCAGAAGTACGAAATTATATTTCCGGAACAAACAGACTGGCAGTCGTAAGAATTCTAAAAAATGTATTCTTGTTACAAGTACCGTATACTTTCATACATGTATTTAGTAGACAGCTGTAATTTCGACGTTATGAACAGACAGTTTTCTTGTAGATAAGATATTGAGAGCACATTGGGGCGTATTTATTGCCATACCAAAACAAACTGTATTGACTCACAGAAAAAGTTCATTCTTTAGCTAAATGACTCTGACCGCGCAAGCTAATTTTGATGCGTGGGGGCTTGGCTTTTCCCACAAAAATTTAATCGTTATGAATATTGACACAGAGTCTGATTTTGTATAGGCAAAAAAAATAACGCACGAGCTTCGACGCCCCAGTGTGGCTAAACGCATCTGACGTCATTCTCGTTTTATTTAGGCAATCTTAAGGCTGCGTCCTTCGAATTAACATTCTTTGGAGACAAAATCGTAAAGAACCTGTTTTATTGTTCTGTAGTTAGGTAGGTACATACAGTTATATATCGGACTTTAGGCACTGAATCGAGTTTGCTTGAGCATATACCTTCAACAAAATCTATTAGTGGAGTATTTATTTTATTCGCCAGTTAAACTCGCAGACAGCTTTATAGCAAATAATACAATATTTCAAACTGAAATCACGTAGAATAGACAGTTGGATAAACAGGCTTGTAAATTCATATTTAGGTAGTTATTTGACTTTTAGTTATATATTTATTATAACAGAGTTCATTTTCACAAAAAAGTCAAGCTAATTTCATCGCCTTAGCGGTATGTAATAACTTCTAGGAAACGTTTTTATTATGTGTCTTAATGGGAGTAATTTAATTCTATTAACCACGTTTGTTTAAACGCTTTGCCCTGTTTGAAAAATATTAATTTTCTACCAACCTCTTTGGAGATATCATGAAAAAAGACGACGTATCTTAATAATATTCCTCTGTTTTATAAATTATACATATACATACACAAATATAAAACATCATTATTTATTACTAGAGGTTTTACTAAAGGTTATTCCTGAGGCGGTTTTCTTTGTAATACCTATTATTATTTGTAATACTATTATTTATATACATCATCATCATCATCATCACGCCTGTATTCCCCGAAGGGGTAGGCAGAGGTGGACTGCAGTGCGCCCACACTTCGCCGATGTATTTTGGTCCCAATGTAATAGGGGGCGAGCCTATTGCCATTATACCGGGCACACAGGTTTCCTCACGATGTTTTCCGTCACCGTTTCTTAGCAAGTGATAATCTCAGATGAAAATGAGATTCGCACATGGAACCCAGAGGTGCGAGCCGGGGATAGAACCTGCGCACTTTGATTGGAAAGCGTGCGTTCGACCACTCGGCTACCACTGCTCATAGTAGTATATCTAAGTAGGGCGGATACCTGCAAAGACAATAAGAAGATAGTTGGTAAGTACTTTTCCGTAAATCCGCAATAATCTCATTTTCACTTTGGTCTAAAAAAAAGATTATTCAAATTTAGAAGCTTCCCTTCCCTTCTTTTGCGTTATTTCCGTAAAAATTGCCAATTTGCAAAAAAAGTTACCTAATCTTCCTGAAAATATCGTATTAACGACTCCGTCGCTGAAGGCAAGGGAATAAATTCGTTTTGTCTGGGAGCGAACAGTCCAATAAGACAAAAGTTTTCGTATGTTCACCGCCTATGTAATACCGGTGTATGTATTTTCCATTTGTTAACACTTGTATGTTAGTACATAGTTTATAGGAAGTCACGTAACCGGTACAGTGTTTAGGATCTGACCCACTTATTTACGTGTTTTGGTTAAACTTTGACTATAAATAAATGCTAATGGAGTTTCTATTTTGGTAGAGTGAATACTGGAATGTGTTAAAGGTATTAGCGGTGTATCTCCTGATTTATATGTAACAAAGGGGGTTACGCGAGATTACGCTATTCCTGTTAACTTTACATGCATCGATGCCCTTAAAATACAGAAAAAAAAAACTCAGACGTTCATTTGTTTCTAATAATATCTACGTTGATCGTAGGCTCGACTGTAGGTAGCTACAGCGGGATACAGGTTAAACTCTTGCGAATTACGCTCTTTAGTGTCAAGAACTTGGACGTTTGTTGATTACAAGTACCAAGTCCCTCTAGGCAACTTTGAACCAAAATGGAAACAAAGGCAGTTCCATGGAGCTAAATATTTATTCAGTGACTTGGTATTGTACAGTTTCAGAACCACAAAGATTTCAAATGTAATGCTTAATTCACATGTTTATAAGCTAAGCAACACAAGATTGTTTCATACGCTTTTACAGTAGAGTCAACATTTATAGATAGAATGAGCATTGCTAATGTAACTTTAAGTGTCATACGCCTATTACAAACTAGTTTATTACCAATATTATGTACACGGTACCCTCTAAAATCTATAGATGAAACTCATAAATATTGTAACTAAATATGCAATCTGCTATTTTTCTTAAGAATTCTGGCACAATACCAAACTATCAAGAGATACACATTTCTAAAAGCATTATCTTTTCTATCCACTCCGCTGCCTTATTTTTCGAACTGCTGAGTAAGACTGTCGAGATACATTTCATCTATATGGAAACTAGCTTTAATAAAAGGATACGTTTCTGGCAATTCATATACGCATTTGGCTCAATATCAAGAATATTTCACAGTTAATAACAATATTAGAGAGATTTTACAAAAGGCGTGTTGTTGAATAAAAAAAATGGCCCAACTTTTTTTAACCTTATTTATAATTCAAAGTAGAAGAGAGCTTTTTAACTGACTTCACTTTAGACTCGCAGAATTTATGAATAATAAATACGATTAAATTGTGTTTCTCTATGATACTTTGAATGCTAAGGTTAACTTTGACTTTGTGCGTATAAACATTATAAATTTATTTTAGTCGAAAACGTTATGGAGAAATCGCTCCAAAAATGGGATAGTGACGTTGTAAAATAGCTGCACCTCTGAGGGAACTTGTCTAGTTCTCGATAGATGTGTGAAGTCTGCCAACCCGCACTGGTCCAGCGTGGTGGACTATGGCCTGAAATCCTCCTCACATTGAGGGGAGGAGTGCCCAGCAGTGGGACGTTAAAAGGGCTGTAGTAGTAGGATACTAACGTATTTTGGTGAGTGATGTTATGCGCAAACAGGTAAAAAATTACATGGTCTCTTATGCACGGGTATTATGATATATTATTCAATGGATGGAACTCAGTGTAATTAATCCCTCCAATAGGACAAGTAGATCATAAAAGGCTTGAATCCTACACTAATGGGTTTGAAGCAGCACTTCAACCCTTGATATGAAGTGAAGGGAAATCCTAATTAGAAGGAGGTAGGTATCAGGTAGCGCGTTGCCGATCTAATGAAAAGACCGTGTCGGAGAAAATGGGAAAGTTGGTTACATTCGATATCACTAGGGGTTCCAAGGAAAGGAGAATAAGAGGCTACGTTACTTATATTTTAGGACTATTTTACCTTGCATTTTAATTCACATAAAACAAGCATATAAAATTTATGAGACAGTAATTTTTTTTTTCGATTCGATTTCATTATTTGTGCAATTTTAATCGATTTCGTTTTGAGACAGTCTAAAATTCGAAAATCGGTGTAGTAGTCAATCAGATTATTTTTTAATAGTGCACTACAGCAATCAAGATATCTTTTCATTACTATCTGAAGACATTCTGACACCATTACTACCTATTTCAAAATTATTTATCTACTTATTGTATTGTAACAGCGGCGGTGCTTGGACCCATTTCAAAACTATTACTTTCGGCTTGAGCTCAATAAAGTCCGTAAGGAATTTAGTATTACCGCTATCAGTGGCGGTTTTAAATAGGCATATCTGCTGTCTCTACTATTAATTACATACAGCACAACTGGGTCGGTAGATAATATAAACACCTACTAAATTATTATTCGATAATATTGGTGTAATATTCCAGTAGTTTGTATCCGTATTTTGCAGATCATACATTAAGCCTCTAAAAATATCTTCTCACAACATCGATGCGTCTTGATTTTTTAGGGGTCCGTACCCAAAGGGTAAAACGGGAACCCTATTACTGAGACTTCGCTGTCCGTCCGTCCGTCCGTCTGTCGCCAGGCTGTATCTCATGAACCGTGATAGTTAGAGAGTTGAAATTTTCAGAGATTATGTATTTATGTTGCCGCTAAAACACAGAATAAATTAAATTTTTAAGGGGGCTCCCATACAACAAACGTGATTTTTTGCCGTTTTTATAGATAATGGTACGGAACCCTTCGTGCGCGAGTCCGACTCGCACTTGGCCGGTTTTTGTTTAAATTCACGGTGAACTATCGATTATTCATGGTTTCGCATCGAAAGGTTTCGAGTGAAAACTCCACGTTTGGACTCGGGGCTCACGTTTACTGCTGATCAATATTGAGGTTGCGATCAGCGAAGGTGACGTCTGAATATAAACATCGTTGTTACGGACGTTAGGATGTGGTTGGTGACAATACTCTCATAACACGTCTCACTAAAATCGAACGTATTGAATGTTGATCGTTTTTTTGCGTTTGTATTTATTTAGGTACTTGCACAGGATGTGAAGTGTATTGTGTGTTTTTTTTTCCTGTTTATTTGGCGCTGCTATTGAAGTTGCCGATTGTTATATTAAAAATCGAATGACTGTTTTAACTTATTCTAACGTTGTTATTAAAATTGACTAATTTGTTTTAATAATTATTTTTACTAAAACTGTGTATAAAACAGAACATGAGTAAGTTAAAAAATATCAAATAATAATTTCATTGTTTTTCCATTGTTTATTATCTATCTACTAGGTATCTACCATGGAATTGATTTAAGATAGATGCTTCTTCATATGCAAATCGTCGCCTATCTTGTTAAAAACATGATATTATAAACCAACGGATAACACAAGTGTCGACAGTTAACAAATATAAATAAACACCACCATACACTAATAGATATATCAAAAATATTATCTGATGGACTGAACAGCGGGTTGACAGATTGCTATGATAACTTTATTGATAACTCGCGGTATCGCTTGACCCAATTTTTTAAACTAATCTCGACAGTTTTTTTAGTACAAGGGCGTTATTTATAGTGGCTGATAAGAGAAAATATGCAGAAGTCAATTACTATTTATCTTTATAGGTACATGTTTAGAAAATATCGAGATAACACTTATCGGACACTCTGCTTGTTTTAGATATAAGGTTATCTGTCTGTTAGTCAAGTCCAGCTTAACTAAATGCTTTTGTTAGGAGTGGGCTCTCATCAACAGTTCAATATCCAGGGTGTGAACGGAACATTCACGGCTACGAAGGTGACTGTTGTATCTTCTATTGACACTGAAGTTAGTTTAATTAATATTTACCGGATTTGATGGTCCTGAATACTTATAATAAATTAAGAAATAAGACGTCTGAATCATTCATTTTATATACTCTTAAATATGAGCCAGGATCTAAATTGTTCGTTGTTAGAAGGCACCCTCGAGGTAGCTCTTTTAAATCATCCAGGCAGTCTAACTGATGGCAAACCAAACATAACGAGGGTCGTTCATTGCATACATTAATTAGGTAGGTATACATTCCAGGCTGCTAGTACCTACAGAATTCGCGAGCTCGGAACAAGCTTACCTTGGCAAATTGACTAATTGCCTTCAAGGCAAATCCAACATTCCGATGTCAGCATTGCACACACTATAAGAGCCATGATTGACCTGCCCACTTATACCTAGTATAGTTAGGTAAGGGAAAGTTAGCACTAACATATCCTAACGTCGAACTTAGTAACATAATTTAATAGCATACTAGATCATATGTGAATAGCAGTGGTAGCCTAGTTGGTAAAACGACTGCCTTAAACGTAAGAGGTACAAGTACAAACCCCGTGCTCGCACCTCTCAGATTTTCATGTGCGAATACTGCGAATGTCATTTTCGATAATGATTACCACTTGCTGATCGGTGAAGGAAAACATCGTGAGGAAACCTGCACGTCTAAAGAAAGGCGTGTGAAATTAACCCCGCACTGTGCCAGCGCGGTGATAATTACAATGATAATTACAAAAGTGATAGTTACTATTACAATGGGACCAAAATATATCGTTGAAGTGTAGGTACTGTAGTCCACGTCTGTCTTCCCCTTCAGGGCATACGCACGAGATGATGTATTATTATTAAATAAGATGTACCCATAGATTTGAGACGCAAATAAAATTTACCATCCAAGTCGTTGACTCCGTTAGACCGAAGCTAGTCTCGGTCCGTCGCATATGCCGCGGAAATCAATGCTAAACGCGTAGTAAATACACATCACCGCTGTTTACGTGGATATTTGATGCCACATGAGATGCACGAATTCATTTGTATGTACTTGGGTGTGTTAGAAACAGGTTTTGTTAAGGTTATGCAAAAGGCAATATTTTTAAAAGATGTTTTGCTATGCGAAGACAATATTATGAATCCAATTTGACTTTTATTTCTCTCGTCTTTTTTTTTCTTTCTCGTATTTAGAACCTAATTGAAATTTAAACCATGTTGTACTTGAATAGGGACTAATTAAAATTAAGTTATAAAAGCCCTCTGTAAATAGGCACGTCCAATCGCGAGTGACTTATGTTTTTGCCATAACTAAAAAGGACTCTATTGACTATAGGAAACAGCAGGTTTTTCAACGAATCGCGTCACTATTACCACAGATATTCGATCTTTAAAAAAGTTATTGGCACAGAGTAGGTATTTAAAAATAGTGAATCGGCGCCCCAGTAAGTTCTGGATGTCACTATTTTAATTATGTAGGCATTTTAACGGAAAAGGTTGGTAAGTCCAAGTGTTCAATTTTGCACAACTCCACGGACGGGAACAGCGACTAGCATAAATAAAATTTTAGAATTGTATCACAAAAAACGTTGGAGTACCATGAACAATAGCATAATTTTTCATTGAAATAAAGTGACACCAGCAAAAACATGGAAACTGATATAATGACAGTGGTAATTAATGTTGAAGCGTCTCATAACTTCAATCGTTAAAGCCCTGCTCCCAAAGACGCGTCAAAACACCTCACGACGTATTATTTATCGATACCAAAACAAACTGTAATATTGACTCATAGAACAACTTAATTTTGAGAAAGTATAACACGTGCTCACCGGGCTTTCACTACAGTAATTAAATCTTTATGTATTTTGATACAAAATTGACAACAGTTTGGTCTAGCTAGTGGTTCAGCAAAGGCTTCTCGGCTTACTGAATCAGGTGTTTGCGGGTTCGATTCCTGCTCGTGACTAATTTCTGAAATGGCCTTTTCGGAATTTCTTCTGGTCTGGGTAACTGGGATCGCTGTTAGTCCACTGTATAATGCCCATAGTAGAAGCTTGGCTTAGTTTGGGATCATACGATAAGTATGTGTTGTCCCGCGATATTTATCTATACTAATATTAAAAAGAGAAAAGATTTGTATTTTTGTATGTAACGAATAAACTCAAAAACTACTGGACCGATTGAAAAAATTCTTTTGCCGTTAGTTATCACTGAGTAACATAGGCTATATTAGAAACCCGTGCAAAGCTGGGACGGGCCGCTAGTTTAGAATATTTTTTCAAAAAAAAAGTTATTTAATTCGCTCGCCCCAATAGGTGCAGGGCGCAATGGTTGCGGTGTTAACGTGAGTCAGTTGGAGGTCAAGGTGTAGTCATTCCGACGTGTTGGTGATCGCTAAGATTAGCCGTGACGCACTCGGCCTAGGAACGGTCACTACCCTCGACGGAAACGTATCATTTCAACTTACACACGCGATAGGACAGTGTTGTTCTTTATGGACACGAAATAAAACAGGAAGCTTTGCACACATCAGAACCTTTTCCTTAACGCTCAGTTCCAAGGGATTATGAAGAGGATATCTTTCCCTGTTATCCTTTTATACTTAGGCAAAAAAAAAAAAAAACAAAGTAAGGAAGAAAGTCAAAGCAGGTTGAGTGGCAGAAACAGATAAAATGAAGAAGTTATTACCTCAAAGTGTTAGCTATACGATGAAAAAATACTAGCTATACGATGAAAAAATACGAAACCAATAAATCTGAATAGAATACTCAGATCATATTTACTGCAACCGGAGGGTTGTGTGTTCACAAAGCGGTGTCATAAAAAATCACAAAAGCCTCAATCGTCTTTAAGAAGTTCTTTCCTCACTTTGCAGCCGGTGGAGGCGTATATTTCTCAATAGCACTACCGACAGGCTATTTTATGTCGACAAAGTTGGCTGCACTCTTTAAGGCTGAACCGGCTTAGGCTTTCACGCGGAACAGGGCCTTTTGCCCGGGCTGGGCGATTCTATTGAGTGTCGGGGCGTACATTGTCGCTCAGCCTCAATGAACTGCACTTTGCCAGTCAATAGTTGGAACGAGTTGCTAAACACACAGCTTCGAAATAAGACTTCCAGTAATTGTATTCCAGCTTTTGTTTTATTTTGGAATCGCAGACCCCATCCATGTACCTATTGATTATGCAAACCGTTCACTGGAATAATGAACGAATAAATAAGATTTTCACGTCCTCACTCCCACTGACTGAAATCGACTCGAGGGAACCGAACGCCATTTTTCCTTCGTTTCCGTTTTTATGACGTGTTTCCCTTTTTATTTTGCTCCAAAAATTTCATTCGCTTTTACACAATTTTGTGTTACATCACGTACACACGACGGTCGCGAAAGCTTGCCTATATGTCTTATAGCCTTTTGTTATTGTTTAATCATGGCTGTGTATGTTTATTTTGGGTCTGGCTTTGTTTGCCCGGAATTACGTAATTCTAATTAGCTGTTGTTGACATCAAAAAGAAAAGTATCAGTGAGGGGTATTTAATTACAACTGCTTTGTTCTTTCACATTTGGCAGCCTGACGCATTAATACTTAGTTCCATATGTATACAAGTAGTAGTTAAGTAGTAGTTATTAATAGTAGTATTGTTGGACGCTTTTATACTGAAGAATGCTACTCTAAATAGTTTGTGAATGATGATAAACGACATCGGCACTGGTTAACAAATATCTTCAATAATTTAAATGGTATATTAATATTTCCTTAAGTATAATTTAGACTGAGTACACATAATGCTGCAAAAAGCTATTTGCATAAATTTAATCAAACTATGTACTTAAAGTGAATTAGCTGGTTAATGCATCACTAAAAACCTCTACCAAGGTAGCGTGGGAACCGTTAATGTATTTAAATGAACTGAATTATATAATTACAGAAGTGACTTGCCCAACAGTAAGTGTCCGCTAACACTTATGAATATTCATCGCCCGCTTACCGTGAAAAGTTTTTGTTAGACAAATAATTCTTTGACTCCCGAGGAATAGCGTTTAAAACAAAAACACATGAAATATTCACAAGCCCCTTTGTCTCTAAAATTGTGAAACTTGACGGCAAACATGGAGATTTACAAGATAAAGGAGGCAAAGTGCCGGTAATGAAATTTGAGGTACACCATCAGAGTTCCGAGTGCTCTGTTGAATAGTTAAATAGTAGGCCCTGAGACGGAGGCTACAGGTATTACATCAAATGAGCTTACAAAATGAAAACCCTTTTGAAATAATTAACCTTACAACCTACCCGCGAACAAATGCTTACTATATTTTTGAGACTTTAAACTTATACTTATGATTCTACTTTAAACTTAATGAAGCTAAAGATTGCGTTAAATAATTGTATGGGATCGGATACGCGTGCTTCTATAGCACATTCTCAATGATCTTCAACGACTTCCTAACTCTTTCACTACAACATTTTCTCTCAAGAAAAAAAGCTAATTCTCACAATTTGTATTGTATAGGTACTATGAAGATGCAATTATTGTACACAACTAGGAACCACTGGAGTATGAATGAACAGTGAATAAAGTTCAGTGCACCCCATCCCGCCACGACACCGGTTACAATAAACACAGATATGAAAACGCGTTTACATATGAAACCAACCTGTGATACCTTGTTTTTATAGTAACACTCACTTGTATTTAAAGCACGTTCATTATATATTTATTTTTAACAGAATAAACTAGTAACGCAATAAATAAATATTGCCAGACAACATATACTCATCGTAATATGATTCCAAACTAAGCAAAACTTTTACTATGGGTACCAAACAATCGACTGGGGGCTATCCCAGACCAGCCCCCCTAGCATGACTGCGCAGTCATAGGTTTTATCTCTTTCAACTGTCAGAATCGTTGAGAAAATTACGTCACTTCGAGCATTTTGTACTGGCCATGGCTCGGTGTGACGTCATTTTCTCGACGAATCTTACAGTTGAAAGAGATAAAACCTTTGTCTGCGCGGTCATGCTAGGGGCCTGGTCTGGGTGGGACTGGAATAGCCCCCAGTCGATTGCTTGGTACTCATAGTAAAAGCTTTGCTTAGTTTGAGATCATATAACGATGAGTATATGTGTGATGAGTATATGTAGCTACAGGGCCTGGGCAAATTCCGCAAAGGCTATTTACAAAATATTCCGCTGATCAAACTAGACCTAGCCATCGTCATGTACGATATAGGTATATCGTACTAGTAGTCTTATTAGCCATTGTAGTCAAGATAAATGTTTGTGATAGACGTGGGCTCACGTCAATAGTTCAATGATCAGGGTACGAATCGAATCCAGAACTTCCCGATTACGAGGGTGGACCCTATAGTTGAAATCAATCAAAAAACTTCGTGATCCATTTCGTGGAGAGTACTATTCCATGATAAATTAATTTCTAACTTCATATGTTTGCTGGATATATATTAATAGAGTTTTTGAGGTTAAATTCAATTGTATTATGAGTGGGGTAGATGAGTCTGTGAAAATTGTGAATGGTATGCATAACTTTAGGCCAGAGCCGTATGTATGGGCTCTCAAACACTCTATTGATTTCATTTCCCCCACATAATATTTTGGATTATTTATTTTATTGTGTTTGTATAATAGCTAATGTTTAATAAGCAAATACTTGTCAATTAAAATATTTGATTACAAAGTAAGCGTTAAGAATACGTTTCGTAAAAAATCATAGAAAGATATGACGATTGAATTGGCGTCGTCTACGCTTCTAACACTTTTAAAATTATTAATCCATTGTTAGTTTATAATCGTTTATTATAAAATTATGTTTAAAATAATATAGCAGAGAGAATAGGCGGCGTATCAAATGGCCACCAAAAAAGTTTCAACATTGGTAATACGTTTTGTCAGAACACTTGGTTACACAAAGAAAATTTCGGTACGAACGAGTTGCTTGCTCAACGCGGTGCGGTGTCTATTTTAAAACAATTTCACCGCTCATTAAATTTTTTAGATAAACCTGATAGATACGGTAAAGGTTTCGATCATTTACGTTGATTAGAAAATATATTTATATGTGTAATCTAGAAGATATGTAAAGAAAATTACACTTTGACTTTCTATATTGCAATCTCACACAAGACCCGGAATCGGCAACTACGCCAAAACAATAACTAATTTTAGTATGACGCTTAATGTATTACTATTTTACACATACAATAGGTTACAATGAGATCACAAGTAATAACCAGTAACACACGCTTTTTAAAACATAAACAGTATTTCTTTGCAATGGAATACTATTAAGTCACAAGGAACTACTACGCTTTTGTTATTTGTGTCCATGTGACCTACCAGCAAATACGTGTCATAGTTGTAATTTTTAATCGTATTTGTCGGGTTCCTTACCTCAAAAAAAAATTACTCAAACCTAATTTATTGAACAACTATTTACAAAATATTTACAATGCAAAACAAAATAAGTTAAAACTAATAAGAAAATATATATTTGTAAAATATGTAAAAAATTTGGCCCATGCGGAAGCGTACCCAAGACGCTGGCTGCATTCCCTCGCTGAATAGCTAGAGCCACTCGTTGAGCGAGAAAATGGCATGCTCTTGGGTCGCCGGTTGTGTCGACCAATTTTTTGCCTAATATGTTCATTCAATTTTGGGTGCTTGGATCTAGGGTTTCGACTCCAAAAGGAATGAAACCTTATTATATTATTTCGTTACCGGTCTGTAAGAGCCTTTTACTCAGGGTCGTGTGGAGGTATATATTCCTCTTTACTTATTATTAAGTAAAGAGAACATTCCGAAAACTTTAAATTTGTAGTAGTTACAATAAAATATTGTTGCCATTATGAACGTAAATTTTCAGTTTGTACGTAACCTTTGTTGCGTGAGTCCGACTCATACTTGGCCGGTTTTATAAACATAAACAGAATGTCTTTGAAACAACACATAATTTAGTTACAAAGAAATACATAGTACGCGCTTACTATTTCTGACCATGTGACCTAGGAGTAGCAGACTGTCATCTTCTATTTTTATTTATAATGTGTATTTATTGAATTTGTCCTTGCTATAATTACTCGACATTGTCATAAATACCGCATATCGAAGGTGCAGGAATTCCTCATCTTATTCCATCAAAATATCATCATTTCACTCATTTTGTAAAAAAAAGAAGAAGAAGACCTACCAGCAAATACGTAATATTTTTATTAATAGTATTTTTCTGTCATTGCTTTCTAGGTTGTGGTTACGTCGAATGACCACTGCGTATTGTGTTCTGTTCAACGTCGCTGATGCGTTCACCGAACGGTTTCGTATATGTGACACGATGCAAAGTGGTCGTTGTTTGGTCTCAAACATCGTTGCTCGACTCATTATCACGTTCTTACACGGAAAGTAGTCAACATTAAAAACTACCTGAGCACAATAAAAGTGGAATACGAGACGATTTCGAACTCGAATTACAAAACTCAAGCACTGATAAATTAGGTTACTGTTTAAAGTCAGCCTCTTAACGTAGGGACGTGACGAAGTATCGATTACTATCAATATCTCGAGAGATAGAGGTTGCGAAACGGTTCATGATATAAGAAGTGCTCGTCGTGACAGAGTTGTGAAAGTGATTGACGCGTATACAAATATTCATATTACATCTCTGTGACATCTCTCTTCATGTGGAATTACCGGTACTACCTTAGATGTTGGATAATGTTAACTAAGCTCTATTCAATTTGTGTTCAGATTTAAACAGTTTTATTCGCAAGTAAGACATCATAGTGATATTGTTATTTTATTCGGAGCATCGGAAGACTTACGTAGGGATATTGTTCCACACTTATAGAACCCTTGATGTTATGTAGTGCCATCTGCTAGTGACAACCCTAACCAATGATGATGAAATATCTACTGTTAACGAAGTTTAGATGGCTGAGGTTGACGGTAAGGAGAGGGGTTTGGACAAATTAACCATCTATAATGCCTAACTTCATAGTTTTAATTATTATATTTACAATTGAACATGAAAAATCAAAATAAATGCGCATTAGGTACTTAAAAACTGAACATTTGTAGACAAACAAGCAAGGGTTACGATTATGCAGAGGGTATAATGTTCTTATATAACAATACTTTGACCTCCGAGTAGAGCAAACTTTCCTCACTATAAACTATGAAATATATTATTCTACTTAAATTCTTACTCCCACGTGGGTAGTTACTTTACTAAGCTGCAAAGACTGTAGTATTCCTATAGACATTACTACTATGACATTTACATTGAAAAACATAGAATAATAAAGCAATATAATATTTATGATTTCATCCAAGATTAGTATTCTACAACAACGTAAATAATTCAAATAGTAAAGATGTCGCAAGTGACAAGGTTGTAAATGTTAGCGATGGTAGTTTAGTTATTTTAAGTCACAAGGTAAGAGAAATAGTCACATGTTCCAGTTCACAACATTATGACGGTATCTAAATTTGTGATTTAAACTGTTTGTAGGAATTTGTTAAGGACAAAGGTTTGTAGAATGTAGAAGCAAAATAACGAGGATAGTGTTGAAGTAGATCTAAATTAAAAAAAATGTTATTAAATGTATAAGATACCTTATCTTGATGCGTACGTATGAAGAAGTGTATTAATATTTACTCATCACGCAACAATACTCCTCGTATTATTGAAAATGGGCAGTAATGTCCTTCACACAGGAATAAAGCAAAGCATATAAATTATAAGGTAGAAAGAGTGGACTGAAAAGAAAAAAGATATGGCTGAATGAATGTTTCCTGTTTCAGAATAGTTTAGACTTGTAGTGATAATGTAATTTGAAATGACCTAAGACTGGTAAACGAATAGAAGACCAAGACCAAGGGAATTCTTGAGGTAAAATGAGGTGTTTAGTTATTCAGCCTCATGGGCCGCGTGTAAAATGTGCGACTAAGTAGTTCAGGGAGGACCCAGAGGCTGCCTCTGGGGGCTAACGTGACGGTGTATAAGATGGAAAGGTATGAAAGGCGTGAAAAGGGTTTTAGAAGGTTGACAACGCGTCAATGGAGCTAAACGAGGAATGAGAATTGAGCAATCGGCAACTAGTGCATATCATTATCATAATGCTTGTTCATCTTAAGAGAAAAATCAACCTCAGGTGTCCTAATACAATCGTTGTAAAATGACACTAGCTTTCCTTTATGCGTAAGTAAAATGTTTTTTATCAATGAGAGGTAGAATATGGACCATTCTAGACATTAGACATTGACACCTTTAAGCCATTAGACTTCTATTAAAATTCTAGCTACCATTGATAAAGATGTTGTTTTTATAACTTGAGAAATGAAGCCATTTGTAGAAATGCAAGATTAATGTTTCACAAGACTTGGAGCCCTGTATTGGAATCAATCTAAACATTTCGGTTGAGCCACCACATGATCACTGTTTAATGATTCAAAAAGTAATTTGAGATCTTGTCTATGATAATCACAGTCTATCAAACAGTAAAAACATGCGCATGCATGATTACCGAAATCCGTATAAAATTCCGATAATATGACGATGATTTCCGATTTAATTCGATTTGTCATCGCATTCCTTACCATGTAGTAATCATTTAGGTAAATCGATGTACAAATAAATCAAAGTATCTGTTTGTCATGACGAAATAACAGCTTTTTACTGTATGCATCTATGAAAACGTTCTGTAATGAAAACTCAATTTTGTCTGTCTTCGAACCGATTTGGCCAGACTGTCATTGGCAGATAGCTGATGTAACAAGGGGTAACTTAGGCTACTTTTATTAAAAAAAAAGTAATTAAGGTCTGCGGAAAAAAAATAAACCCATTTTTCATGATGATCTCCCAAACGCCTGGTCCAATTATAAGGGGTAACTTAGATACTGTAATTTTGGAAAAATAATCAGGGTCCCGAAATTCCGTCACGAGTTCAGAGTTATATTGTTTCCGTTGTTTTCATTTTCTCCTAATAGCTCATCTCGGACTTAACTTCATGCGTGTTTAATAAACTCGTTTATAATATTTTTTATCAGAAAACGAGAGAAACATATACATGACATAATCTCATTAATTAAACATAAACTAAAGCGTGGCCAATTTATATACCTACCTACCTACTTTGCAATAAATTAATTTCATACCTACATAGGTAGTTGTATATACAGGTCAGCAAGTTTCCGTGTAATTAATTATCATACTTGCAAATAAAGGTAGTATAAGACTTTTTAGAACGTATTTTTAAGACAGTAGGATAGGGATATGTGGTGACGGGAGGAGCATGCCTTTGCCCAGCAGTGGGTCATTCAATAGACTTGAAAATAGTCCACGATAACGTCTTGCGTTAATAGACACTTGGTACCTATATGAATCCTTTGTCAATTTATACAGCATTATATACTCTTGAGCCCAGGACATCTCGGACATGACATCTCGGATGTGTGGAGACGTAAAGGGGCTTTTTGCCCAAAAGTGGGACATAGATAGGCTATAAAAAAGTATATACTCCTTGGTCCCACTCCATAATATTTTGTAAAGATTACGCGTATATTTTTAATAAAAAATAAAAATCTTAGAAGCTGAACTTACGTAAAACTCTTTCAAAGTTCACCAAGGGTTGTTTCACACTATATAAGTTATGCCAAGCAAAAGCACTCAATCCACGTGGTCACTTTTACAAAACACTTGGTTTGATATTAAATTACAGTACAGTTACTGTGAATTCACTTTGTATAAATTGGCTGGATAAAATATCAATGACGCATCTCTGGGCTCGAAACGTTCACTGCGATGGGAACTCTCGACGGAACTAAAGTTATTTTGTCGACGCTGCGGTCGGCGCGGGCCGTACGAACGCCGTACTATCTTACAGACGACATCGATAAACTCGAATTACATTGCCGCCTTACTACATATACACAGATTTAGAAGCAAAGCTATCGGTGCAATAAGCGACGTACACGAAAAGTTGTCGAAGGATGTATCTATATCGATGAAGCGAATGTCGTCTGATACGTTGCCGGGCGGGATTTCTCGCACGTGAACAAATTTGATCCAAGAATGAGATTATAATATCCAGGTGAAATTGTGGTGCCGTAAATCGTCTCCGATAAACATGGGAAAGGGTACAATAAACTCAATTTAGGATCTCGAGATATGAGATGAAAAAACACTATAAATACGTTACGATGAATCTTCTTATTCCCTAGCAATTTCGTCATAAACAGGGTCCAGGTAACAGCCAATGAGAATCATGTGATCAAAAGAGTGATAAGTATAAATGTAGACGGATAGGTACAGAGCGAAAGGAAGACCCTAGAAAAGATGGATGGACTGTTTGAAGGGTGACATGTATGAGATTAGAGTGAATTACAGTATGAAGGAAAAGTGGGATGAATGGAAGAAAAAGACATGAGTCTTTTAAAATTGTATTTTAGCTATGATTCCAAAAAATATATTAGGGCTAAAGGCTATATGTCACTAGGACCAATAAAATGTAGATATCGGTTGCGCAACCAAGCGGACACAAGGTAAGGTACCCTCCATACTACAGCATACATTTGGTTGGTGGTGCAACTGGTTGCATCGCCACTAGTCTCATAGTGAGTTATAGCCCTGTGAGATATTGTCATAAGGAAATATTAGCTCTAAAATTCCATCTAAAAACCATTAACAGTGTTACCATTCAGTTCAAAAGTGCATTACAATGGTAATGTAATAGACCTCACAATACCATTAACATATTCAAGTGAACCATACCTTTAACTGGTACTAGACCTATTTATTTTGGTACTAACATTAAACATTAATATTAGAGGTAGTATAAAAGTAGCGCCCATAACAGAAAAAGTGAGAAGCAAGAGTCTAGAATGGTTTGGGCATGTGATGAGAAGAGATGAGAAGCATGTGACTAAAAGAGTGATGAGTATGAATGTTGATGGATACAGAGCGAGAGGAAGACCAAAGAAAAGATGGATGGAGTAAAAAGTGATATGATTGAGATCGGAGTCGATGTTGGTATGACGGAAAAGCGAGACGAATGGAAGAAAAGGACATACTGCGCCGACCCCAAATAACGGGATAAGGTAAGGCAAATGATGATGACTAACATTAAAAATTAAAATATTAATTGCAACTAAGCACAGCTGTTGCCAACGGAGAATATTAGTAACAGAATTACTTGTCGGAAGTCCCACGCAATCTGAATTACAAAGCAATAAAATTGTTGTTCACGATGCAATAACAGTCTATCTGGTTATGACCATTTTGCAAGAGTGGCGTAACACCATCTCAATGAAGCTTATCTGTCCTTTAAAATTGTTGGTGATTATAACTAGACAATAGATTGCTTCTTTTAAACGTCGATGCAGTGCAATGAGGTCTGATAAAAGTTAGTTGGATCAATTGTCTATCTGGTATCGAGTCTAACAGAATTCTAATGTTTCAATGGGTGAAATAGGCTCTGGCACTAAGGGCCTAATAAGGGCTCTTATTTTTATTGTTTGATTTACTTACTTGATGAACTTAATTATTAAACCAAAATTCTACTTCAACTGGAAATATGGAGTAATTTACTATCATCTGGAAATATGGAGTAATTTACTACTTCTAGAGCACCTGCTTTAGGAGAGGATAATGAACAAAAAACGAGTGACATAGTAAATTTAATCCGGATATCATTTTTGGGACGCCACGTGGGTCGATACCTTAGCTCCGTCCCATCTTCGGGAGTCCAGCGCTGTGGCAGGTATTGTTGCAGCTTCTGCGGAAGGCCTCAAGCGGCGCAAGTATAACAGCCTCGATCAGGGCCACATATTTGATCCGTTTGGGGTAGAGACTTTGGGACTTTGGGACTTTGGGACCGTGGGACCCAGGTGCTCATCGCATCTTAAAAGCTGTGTCAAAAAGGCTAGTCGATGCAACCGGTGACCAGAGGGCTGGTTCATATCTCGCACAGAGCATTGCCATTCAACGTGGCAATGCTGCCAGCCTTCTGTGAACATTGCTAAGGGACAGCGGTTTGGCACAAGTATATTTTCGTTAAATATGTTTTTTCTGTATTTTTATTTTGATCTGTTTAATTTATTTATTTTTTCCTTTGAATTGTAAATATTTTGTAAATAGTTGTAATTTGAAATAAATACTTATTAAATAAGTAATGGCAGCAATAACACTTGGAAATGTTAATAACCGAACCAGATATCAAGAACAGTATAAATATCGCTGACGGATCGCAGAATTGAAAGTTAAATTATTGTGTTAATTAAGGTTTCCATTAAGGGATCGTAAGCATAACGAGCGATGTGACTTTGTATCGCTAACTCATCGGTAAGTAATGTGCATTTAGTAAAAACAATAATGCTTTTCATTAGCAAGCACCCGTCGCAAAGTATCCAGTTTCGTGGGAACACTCGGTGGTCGGTTGACGTTCAAAGAACGCCGTAAAATATTTTAGTTGTTGTTAACAATTAACACCCACCATATTTGGGACTGGTTCCATAAAACACTTGATTCTTCACTGTTTTTTGGTTTCGGCTATCGGCGGAGTTATTATTTTTTTCCTTATTTTAACACGTTTATCACACGACTTTTGGTTTGTCTAATTTACATCTTGTTTTTAATCGAAAATTACTTTTATAATAAATTGATTTACTTCGTAAGCATTATCCCATTTACCCAGTACTATATATGTTAGAAACAATGGCCCAGAAACTTATAGAAATTCACTTTTTAGAACAAAAGTGCTCTGTAATAACTACATATAAATATACATTTGAACTTTCCATGAATTTGGCTGATAGACGTACATCTTTTATGCCTCCAATGCACCAAAGATATTTGTTTAAATTAACTTTGAGAGAAGGAGGAGCTGTTCAATTCGTCCCGTTTTTTTTTTTTTTACAAATAGCCACGTGCATGTACTTACGTCATTCAATATTTTTGCGTGCCAACGGGATGTGCTGTCTATTAATATTGTGACTTTGTGAAGTCTGCTTTTTGCTCGTATTTACAATCTTTGTTTATAACAACAAAGTTTTTTGTAAGCTAAGTGACACAGATGTTACAATTTTCACGCCTAGAGCGTGTTACTAATATATATTTTATGTTCTTTTATGTTATTAAACAAAGCAATGTTAGCCATATTGCAAAGAAGACAATTTGAAACATTTCACAAAGCCTATGCATATACAAGTGGCCCCTATGTGTATCTAACTAAATACAATTTGAGTTTTTTTAAATACCATTAGTTCGGGGGGTATTGAATCCGTAACCTCTCGATTACAAGATGGCTCCTCTAGCCACTACTGATGCATATGCATCCTCTAGAAAACTGCGTAGCTCCTAGATGGTGTAGAATTGGAATTTTTATTGTTATTCGTAAGCCTGGTTGACCTGCGGGTTGATGATAAGCGAGACCGGTGGATCAAAATACATGGCACGGTTGGCCCTCATTCAATTATTGCGATAACCGTTGCCTAATCGCAATGACCTAACAATCGATGTCAAGACATTATAGCTATGACCCT
Organism: Ptilodon capucinus; assembly: GCA_914767695.1. NCBI lineage: Eukaryota > Metazoa > Arthropoda > Insecta > Lepidoptera > Notodontidae > Ptilodon > Ptilodon capucinus. The sequence goes on from OU611808.1 coordinate 5,515,897, forward strand.
CTCAATTTGTAACCCACAACCCATATAGATCACAGCTTGATGTAACGGTCTGAGCACAGGTATTCTCTAGCGGTTTTATTAGTTGATTACTTTCCATGATTCTATGCTCATCAAGTAACAGTATCAGTAGTGATAAAAAAAAAATGTATGCGCAATTAAAGCAAGGAAAAGAAAATGATTAGATATAATACCTACAACGAAAATTTAGAAACCTTAGGTCTATGGGGGCCGGCTGCCCACCGGATGTTTCAAGACGTTGCGAAACGTCTGATCGAAACATTCGGTGATCAGGACGCTGGAAACTATTTCGCACAGCACATCAGCATTGCCATTCAACGTGGCAATGCTGCCAGCGATCTGGGCACCCTACCACCCGACATAACCATAACATTTTTTTTTGTTTGATTAATTCGACTGTTTTATTCTAATACCATATTTACAAGATTAAAAAAAAATCGTAAATCAATGTAAATAGGTATCTAAAATATAAAAAAAACACATTAATTATTATGGGTTAATAAGATTTTTTTTAATCAACCAATTTCTTCTGTAGTAGGTATTATTGTAAATGACTGATATCGTTATGTTAATGAAAAGCTAAGAATTAAAAATGACTACTTAATAAAAAAAAAAAATAGCATTTATTACCTGAAGTTTGGCAAAAATAATTATGTGTTACATCTATACATATCTATGCAAATAAATAAAATTGGAGTGTCTGTTTGTAATATCAAAATAACACTTTTTTACCAAATGCCTATGAAAGTATATAACGATACCTATAACGAAAACTCAATTTTAAAATTTTTTGTTTGTCTGTCTGTCTGTCTGTCTGTTTGTTTGAAGTAAACTTCTAAACGGCTGAACCGATTTCAATGGGACTTTCGCTGACAGATAGCTGACGTTCCAAGGCGTAACTTAGGCTACTTTAATTTTAGAAAAAGCATTAGGGTTCCGCGGGAAAAACATAATACCCATATTTCCAGGTAATCTCCCTAAAGTCCACGCGGGCGAAGTCGCGGGCACAGCTAGTACTTTACTATAATAAAATGTCTTTGACTTAAGTGTGCCTGTTGGCAAAGGCCTCCTCCAACTGCTTCTATTGCTGTCTATCATTCGCCACTCTTCTCCAGTTTGCTCCCGCCATCAGCTTAATCTCGTCTTCCCGTCTTTTCCCGTCTCTTGGGTACCAATCAGATATTATTTTGCTCCATCTTTCTTCCTTATCCCGCATCATGTGGTCTGTCTATCTACATTTTTGTTTATCGATTTAGTGAAACTAAAAATGTTAAATATATGTAAAATTTAAAAATGTAAAAAGTTACAGGCCATGAATATAATAAATCTATCCCCAGACAACGTCATAACATTTTCCGTCGCGAGCGGTGTGTTTCCCTCGCTGAAATATGGGTCGGATAAAGAGAAAATAAAGGTTTATTGAGTTCACTCTTCCGTTGAGTGGGGCTACTTCCTGGAGTGTCAGGGGGACGGCCAGCAAATCCGATTACCTGCATATCGATCGGGTTTACTCAACTCTGCCGTCCCGTCCGCAGTTCGCGAGGAGGTGATATGGAACCTTTAAAGTTGATTGATGAAAAAATATGTTTATGAAAGCTATGAATTTGCACTGATGTCATATTGATCAATAGTTAACTATTCTGATGTACTTTTACTGTCTTTTTCCATATTTTTTCCAAGCATTAACTTTTTGACGGAAACAATTAAATTGAAGTTACTGTTTGTAATATCAAAATAAAGGCTTTTTACTAAATGCTTATGAATGTATACACGGTACCTTAATCGAAAACACATTTTTTTTAGTCAACAAAGCGCAACTTAAAGCATTGCGCACTACATATTCATAGTTAATTTCATAACGCGCGCGCGCTATAAAATATTGCGCGGTGTAAACAATACTTATAAATACAAAGTTTCCGAGCGAATGTTCCGGTTTACAGCAGCGAATTATGTAAATTCAGGTCGTACGTACAAGCTTCGATACTACTCTCGTTCAGCCATTTGTGCAAACAATAATTCTCGTTTTATTTGTATTTTCGTAGTCAGTTTAGGATGAGGAAGCTATTATAAAAAATAATAAATGTTATTATTGCGCGGAACGGAAAAATGTTCGCTTTTGCTTATAGAGTCTATTCTCTTAGCATAAAACTCGCGCGTATTTTTTTTTCCATACCAAAACAAACACTACTGACTCATAGACAAAGTTGATTCTTCAACTAAATGACACTAACAGCGCGAGCGAATTTTGACGCGTGGGGCGTGGCTTTTATCGCAGAAATTTAATCTTTATGAATATTGACATAGAATTCGTTTTGTATTGACAATCATTTAGACGAGCGAGTATTCGATACTAAAACATACTCTATTGAGTCATATACAAAGTTAATTCTGCAACCATACGACACTGACAGCGAGAGCGAATTTTGACGCGTGGGGCGTGGCTTTTATCACAGAAATTTAATCTTTATGAATATTGACATAGAATTCGTTTTGGTATTGGCATTTAGACGAGCGAGCGTCGACGCCCCAGTGAACCCTAAGTTTCTTATTGTAACCGTGAGTCGCTTCAATTCTAGTTAGTATTAAAAAATAATATCGCCAGACAACACATACTCATCGTATGATCCCAAACTAAGCAAAGTTTGTACCTTACAATGGACTGGGGCCGATCAAAGTTACACTCAGACCGGTGCCAATTTCGAAAAGGCCATTTCCAAAATTTACCACTGGCGGGAATCGAACCGGCAACCACACGGTTCAGTGATTCAAGCGAACAAGCGACTAAGCCATCGTCAAATGTTGTGTATGTAGAGCAGTAGTTCCCAAACTTATTTTTTAAACTGCCTACTTTGAGAATTTTCTTTTTTTTTTGCGCCCCCATTGTTTCACCTACAAGCGAATTTTTTCACCTACAGCCTCTACACAACGCCCCCATTTTTTTATAGGTCTTTTTCCGCCCCCCTTTAGGCCTGCAGCGCCCACAAGGGGGCGTTATCGGCCACTTTGGGAAAGGATGATGTACAGTAATTATCGTCAGTCTCTAACCATCTGGCACTGTTTTGACACCTGTTACTTGTTAAGCACTTAGCTCCCTCGTAACTGCAACGAAATGTGTTCTCCCTATCATAGGTAACACTCCAAATTTTATCACGTCAGTTTTTATCTTGTAATAATTCAAGTCATTATTATTGTACCATCGTACCAGCTTTCGTCGTCCAAAATAGTCTTCATACACCGTATTATAAAAGCTTTCGTGAGTAAATGCTATAAAACGTGAACCGTGACGTGATGGTTACCCTGAACTGAGCAGCGAGGATACCTACTAAATAATAAAAATACAAAAAGTTTTTTATTTTTATTTGTGACTCCAAAATATTATATCCCTAATTTAACTAAAAGGATTCTAGGATACTAGTCACATCATGTCATTATTGTGGTGGTTTATTATTTACAATAATATCTTTAACAATAATGATTATAAAGTACTAAATAATTAGTGTGAATTTCGATTTGAAGTTATTTGGCGAAAAAATCTTACATTATAGGGTGTTGATTGCTATATCTAAGTCCATTGACAACATTTTTGAAAACTTGTTTACATTATACCTAGTCCAAAAATCAAGACATAAGTGTGTAACGACATTTAGGTACATAAAACGCCAGTGGATACCTATATTTCAGATTTGAATGTTCCAGTTTACAGTTAAATGTCTATTCAATCTACCTACCATCTCACAAATATAGTAATCATAAGTTGTTATTAATATTAATGCAACCATAGAACATATATTTCTCCCACTGGGACTACCCACACATCAAAAGTGATGCAATCACAGCGCTGCCGACTTTGGTCCTTGAAACGTGAAGGTTGCACGCCAGAACCTTTGCGCAGGGCATATTATATTAAAATGCTATAGGAATGGTGTATTAGGACGAAGGAATGTTATTGTTACACCCAGTATGGTCAGTGCCATCTAAAGTTACAACCATTTAAACACTATTAGTAGTAGTAATTAATTAGGTATTGTCGATTGTTTCATTCATATTAACCCCATTTTATTCCACACCAGGTGACCCGGTAAACTCACCACCATTTTTTTAAATCACCCGTGCATTAGAGCGAACAAAACAAAATATAGTCGAATCGGTCAAGTCGTTTTTGAGTTTTAACAAGACTAACGAACAGCAATTGATTTTCATATAAATAGATAAACTATTATATGTTCGAACTACTTTTGACAGAATTGTCCTGTCTTGCTTATTTATACATTATGACCATGAATTAGTTTATTTAAGTTAAGTGCTAATAAAATCAATGCCATTGTGTACAAGAGCCAAAAGACAGCTTCTGAATACAGATTCATTTGTAAATACCTAGCAAGCGACTGTGCTAACTGTACAACACTTATCTGTCGAGCTTACTAGTTTGTAATTCTAAACATTAGGAAATCAATTGGTCGAACGCACGCCTTGCAATCGAAGTGTGCAGGTTCAAACCCCGGCTCGCACCTCTGGGATTTATGTGCGAATCTCATTTTCATCCGAGATTATCACTTGCTATGAAACGGTGATGGAAAACATCGTGAGGAAACCTGCTGCTCTAAGGGAACTTGACTAGTTTTCTATAGATGTGTGAAGTCTGCCAACCCGCACTGGGCCAGCGTGGTAGACTATGGCCTGAATCCCCCTCGCATTGTGGGGAGGCCCGTGCCCAGCAGTGGGACGTTAAAAAAAGGGTTGTAGTAGTAGTAGTAGTAGTAGGAAATCAATTATTTTTACTAAACCCTCTGAAACTAGAGAAACAGCTATTGTTGCTGCTAGTTATTGGAAGTTCTTTGGGTACTGGTAATATTAATCAAACCTTGATTCCATTATGAATAAGAATAACCTCCTTCAGCTTGAAACTATAGGATTGTTAATAATAACATAACATTTTTTTCATAGTGTTTCGCAACCTTTTGGTAGAATGTAGTTTGATTCTTATGAGAGGGCTATTCTTATGAGAGAAATAATACAATTCCAAAATATCCCAATAAAATACAGGAAAAAAGGACACGTAAACTGTTGGCAATAAATGTCAGAATTATTTAATTTATTCTTTGGGAAAATAACCTTGGAAATTGTGTTGTATAACATAATACTTACCTAATGTTTCACCACAACATAAGTATTATGTCAGAATACACGTACGAGTGCATAATTAGTGTGAAAAAGCCTCTAAAAGTGTGTAAGTGGTCTCACAAAAGCCCCCAAAGGGCACTAGCGTTAGTGCCGTAGGATCCTGCGACATAATGGCCCTCGGGCAGCGGCCCTAATGACGACTATTTATTGTGAGAAGCCCCGCAATTACACTAACATGGCGGCGTTAATCATGGCTCTAAGGAATTTAGTGTTAAATCGTTATGGAATGAGAACTTGTGATAAATATTGTTAGCGGTAGATATATGGTACGCTGAGTTTTGCATATTTTTGACTCTAAACTTGAATTTATTGTTAATTTACTGGAATTTCAAATAACGAAGACCTTTAGGAGATAATAATTAAGAATTATAAACCCTTCGGTTTGAAGTAGCGAGGTAGAATCACCATATTTAATACCCCGCGTAGTTCTTATATTAACAGTAATTAGAAGTTATGATGGTTGTATATTTTCTGTTGCAATTATATACTGAAAAACAGTTAATCCGGAAAGAAAGGATCTTAGTCAATGGCCAGATAAAGCTTTGGAACTATTTTACCGCCAAACGTTACATAATTTTACGTTTACTTGCTATCATGAACGGTAAAATGCACATATTGCTTGTATAATACATAAGTAATGAAAAAACCGGGCAAGTGCGAGTCGGACTCGCGCACGAAGGGTTCCGTACCATTATCTATAAAAACGACCAAAAAAATCTCGTTTGTTGTATGGGAGCCCCCTTTAATATTTATTATATTTTGTTTTTTAGTATTTGTTGTTATAGCAGCAACAGAAATACATAATCTGTGAAAATTTCAACAGTCTAACTATAACGGTTCATGAGGTACAGCCTGGTGACAGACGGACGGACGGACAGCGAAGTCTCAGTAATAGGGTTCCCGTTTTACCCTTTGGGTACGGAACCCTAAAAATCTTACTTTTGGCTGAATTAATATTATAGTAAAAACAATAAATCACACCGCTTCAAAAGCTAGATTGATGCGTATAAAGCTTGTGGGAAATCGTTTTGTAAATTAATTCAACAGTGGAACTAATTTGTTAATTATTCGAGCGCTCAAGTCAAGCGTCGTTCCGTCACGACGCCGCCGCTCGCCGCCGCGGGGACACCTAAAATAGTCACACACTTTGACAAAAACACCACGGACTTAACGGAAATAACTTGAGCACACAAGTGGTTATCTTGGTATCAATCAAATCCTCACCATTTTATTTCAAAACCAACATTAAAATCTGGTCCATTCTGTCTGGTCCAAGCTCGCTATTTTGATTACCAAAACAATAAGCAATTTAGGCCGCGGCAATGATCCTCCAATTATAAACTTGAGCTCATTATTCCGCCAATCAAGCACGCTGATGAGGTACATACTAGTACTTGTTAAATCTATTTCTCATCGAAAACTAATTACAAAACAACTTTTCACTTTATTGCTTCGATGACTTGCTGGAAACGTTTTAAAATATAAGTTGGTAAGTAATATCTTGTAATATTTTTTAAAGTATAATTTTTTGCGTGGAATGTTTTCTGCGTAATAATAAAGATTGCGTCATTAGTTTTTGTCGTAATAGCTTCATTAGAGGGAGCATCAAACGCGCATGTATATCCTTGGTTTCAAGTTAATAGTGTCATCATTAATGTTCCGAGTAGACTAAATGCGTGATAAGCTCGTAATATTTATCTTGAAACTTTTAACTGTCGGAACTAATGGCTGTGCGAGTGAACCTCAGGTGTGGAAGAGCCTCGGCACTCCGCAAAGTTCACTGCTCCTTCAGTCAACGCGCGCTTAGTAACGTGTACAGAGTAAAACCTGCTTTATGATACTATGTACTCGTTTCAATTTCAAATGACAAACGGTAGTTTATCCTGGTAAACCATTACATAATTCTTTATAAAGGCGAGGAAATGAGACCACCGTCGAAGATTGAAAAGCAATAAGTAGGGGATTATGTCTGTTGAGTGGTGGAATAAAATGCGCGTCAGATCCAAGCTGTTGATAACCAAGTGTCATGTGTAGACAAAGACAAATGACGCGTTTGAATAAAAGAGGGCGGTATGTCGCCACGCTTGCGTCGTGTTGTGTCGCAAGCGGCGTGAATTTGACTCGGCAGAATTCCGGTCTGGGCGAATATCGCGGTTACAATACGCCAACAACCAGTATTGTACGTCCCACCTGCTAGGCTACTGTTGCCATGAGTTTTCTACATGCACCAAAGGTATCCTTGTGCCATTGCCGTTATCCTATCGTCTACTATGTGGCTACCATTCTACGATACCTCAAGAAGGTTACCGTCGAAATAAAACAGATGTTTCATTTCATTATAATTACTGTCACGATCACTTTATGGAAAATTGTTTGCGCACACAATGAGAAATAAATATATTGTAACTAACAGAGCTATGGCATTGTGCCGATTTCTTAGCATTGATATTGTACGAAGCTCAAATAAAAATCGTATATTAAAAGGTCGTTATCATAATAGGCCTACACAATAGTCTGGATCGACCGTCGAGTAATATGAATGAATATAAACTATAAGTGTTATTTTATGGTAACGAGTGCATAATATTGCCTGATTTAAATATACAAAACTTTGAGTGTCTTGCCAAATAAGTAACTTCAAGGTTTGTTTTTCTTTACAAACTAAAACATTATGATAAAATCTGGTACATCCTTCCTACATAGCTTATAGCTTTACCTTATACAGGGCGCATGGGAAGTCCAAAATGCCGTTTGCATGAGTATATAAAAAATTGATTGAAATTCAAAAATGAGTTTTAAATATTTTTTTCATCGCAAAATTTAAAATAATGTTTTATCTCGAGTCTTATGTGCAAATTTCAAGTGCTGACCCTAAACACCCCTTGTAGATGTAGTTTACACTGTAAAATGGGGTATGGGTGTGCCCTAAGGACACAAAACGATACCTGTGACTCACATTCAAAGGTCTGTAACTCAAAATCTATGATAGTTACGTATAGTCTGCATTCATCTCTGCATTTACATATTAGTCACCGCATTACCTACAATATCATTTTGGAATTCTGATACATCCCGTACTACTCACATGTTCCATAAATCGCTGAAATATTTGAAGCAACTTCAAAAGTATTATCAGACGATGGCATCCGTTTCCGATTCGCAAATATAAATAGCACCAAATCGATACTGTGACCGGGTAACGGAAGTACTATTTAAAAGCGCACCGGCATCACCTGACGGCCCCGCAGCGGGGGTAGTTTGTCGGTTATAAATAATGTGCTAATTCCATAGTCTGTCGGCCGACTTGCAGTGCGTTGCCTCGGGTAACTAACTAATGCTCCCGAAATAATAGCCATACCGTGCTGAGAGTATGCCAAAGTGGTAATAGTGGTATTAAGGTGTCGGATATCGGAAGTAGGACCTCGTATTTAAGTAGTACCTACTATACGGTAGGTGTGTTATTTGTGTGCATATTTTCAAAGGAATTGACCTATATCTACTTACAGGCAATCCAACATATTTTACGAAATTCGTCAGGAAACCTGTACGTCTATTGAAAGGTGTGTGAAGTTCACCAATCCGCATTGAGCCAGCGTGCTAGACTATTGCTCAAATATCCCTCGTAAAGTGAAAGAATGTACCGGTGTAATGGCAATGGGCTCGCTAGGATTACATTAGAACACAATCCATTGGCGAAGTGTGGGTGCACTACAATGCACCTCTGTCTAGCCCCTTCGGAGAATACAGACGTGATGATGATGTAGACAGTTTCCATAGCACCTAAGTTTGTGTTGTGTTAACACTAGGTATGTGAATGTCATACTAGGTACTTACATTATTTATGAACTTGAGTAGGTGGTTACTGGTTAGAAAGCACGATATCCTTGCTTTAAGACATAAATTAGGCAGATACCTTAACCCCATGGTCGCTTAACAAACACCATTTCTTTAAACAAATTTCTAGTTCAAAATATTTTGTTGTATACTAGGGATTTTTGTGTCCTGAATTCTTTATTTACAAGTAGCGGGGTCGGGCAGGTAATTGGCCGTTTTGGCTTATCATCCGCAACCACCTTGCCTATGCAGATGTTTCAACGGTCCCCTATTAGAACAGAACGCTAGACGAGGGGTTGATACACCTTACGCGGGGTCACGCTTCGGCAGTTTAGCGACTGTTTTATTTTTTATCCCAACAAAATTCAAATTCAAATATATTTATTCATCTTAAATTGTAATCTAGCACACTGGTACATGTGTTACTGTAATTAAAATTAAACATGGGTGTATAACTAGTTAACAATTTAAGAGCTTAGTTTTAAACAATTTCTTAAACTTGGTTCCTACACTAAGCAAGCTTGTCTCGCAGGCATTTTTACAACAAATTAAACATGGTGCGAACTGTCAAATGTCTGTGTAATGCGAAAAATTTAAATTTAATGCAATAATTTTAATAATATTCATATTATATGATTTTTGTGTATGGGTGTGTGATGTCTTGTGTTGTGGGGTGGAATGTATGGGCGTGTATTACAAACTATGTGGTGTGTACGTGTGTGATGTGTATGTGCTACCTAAGAACTTTTAGGAATGTTTCAATATCATTGTATGTACCTAACCATTTTTGAAATATAAATTTACTTTCTTTGATGAGATTCTTTAAATGAGAGTTACTTATACCAAAATGTAGACACAATTTACTTTTGCTCTAAAATCTTTTTATTCCTTTGATACTTTACACATCAATAGTCTTGGAAATGTCGTTAACTAATAAAGTGTCATCTTATCAATGCTCCTTATATAAAATTTATGATGACTTTACGTACGTCTGAGGTTAGTGTATTTTCTTATGATATCGTTATCACATCCTGCCAGTCTTGCGACTCAGGACTCGGAGATGTTAATGTACCCAACATACGTTGACCTATCGTGTTGTGATAAGGTAGGGTAAATGTCCTGCAGACATCCGGGGCGCGGACTAAGCTTAAGTGCCTAGATTTTGCAGAACTTTTTAAAGCTGTTTAGATTCCGGAGATGGTGCCAGTGTTCTTCATGTGTGAAGCCTGATTGATAGTATATAGGTTTCTGTACACTTACCAAAAGTCAGGATCTCACAAACAAATCGAGAATTAGTCTCTCTTCTTCAAAATTACTTATTACTTCTCTCATTTTACTTTACGGATTCCGCCTAGGTCTGAAGTTCTCTCTCAATACACGGTTAAATACATCTTTTCTATTATGATTGCTAGTAATGTGTGCTTATCACAAACTAATAGTCCTAATAACTAGGCCATCTAAGCCAAATGCGTGTATCTACTAGGAGTGGGCTCACGACAATAGTTTGACGACCAGGGTGAGGACTTCTTAGATTCGAGGGCGGTCTGTAAACGCTTCTAAAATATCCTAATGCAACTTGCGTTGGATAAACTTTTTGATAGAACCTTTTTTAGTTATAGGTATTTTAGTTAAACTTATAACGCTCCCAGTAAGACAAGCCTCTGCCAGCCTGTTCTTTAATTAAAGTGTCTGTAATAATTTATGTATAATTAGAACTGGTGCCACCGGTTTACACTTAACTAGGACTTGGATATTTCAAACCCTGTGATTATTCCATTTAGTGGAAAAAATAATATCCTGTATCTTGCATACTAAGAGGAGAGATATCAGTATTGGTTAAGAACCTGGTTTATGTCCATCCATTAGCCTGGTGTTTTATACCTATACATAGGACCTTTTCTCGTGGCAATAGCTCAATGAGCTGTTTTTATGCGTCATTAGAAAATAAATGGTTCCTAAGTCCATCTCTTGTATTGGTATTTTATTTAAGTCCTATCGAAGTCAGTTTATAAATGGCAATGAGATCAATTTTTATGTACTTATAAGGACGCTATAACTTACACAATAAAATAAATAAAAATCCATTAACACAAACATACCATGTTTGTATTTCTGAGGTGTATATAAATGGTAGCTAAAGCAATTATTGATTTTAAGATCGATGCTTAAGTAAATGTTTGTAGTTACGGTCGCGATAGATATAAACATCACGACTGAGTCGTGTTTATTAATTTAATATAGGTACCGTTATTATAAACATACTCTGAACTGCCGTGGAGTGGGCTTCATAATATTCTGGTGTGTTCATATATACGATAAGTCATCTATTATTACAGATGTAAATTAGTAACTAATCTATACAAATAAATAAAATTGGAGTGTCTGTTTGTAATATCAAAATAATCTATCTATACATCTATACGAATAAATAAAATTGGAGTGTCTGTTTGTAATATCAAAATAATACTTTTTTACCAAATGCGTATGAAAGTATATACGATACCTATAACGAAAACGCAATTTTAATTTTTTTTGTCTGTCTGTCTGTCTGTCTGTCTGTCTGTTTGTTTGAGGTAAACTTCTAAACGGCTGAACCGATTTCCATGGGACTTCACTGACAGATAGCTGACGTTCCAAGGCGTAACTTAGGCTACTTTAATTTTAGAAAAAGCATTAGGGTTCCGCGGGAAAAACATAATACCCATATTTCCGGGTAATCTCCCTAAAGTCCACGCGGGCGAAGTCGCGGGCACAGCTAGTCTATGTATAGAGCTTCGGCATGGAAACCTAATTTACCTAAATACACCTTGAAAATGTTATGTAAAGTTTTTCACACAATTTCACCCCCGTAAAATTCCAGTCTTTATGGCATATAAACTTACTATCAGTGAAATAATTTTCAAATTAGCTCATTAGTACCTAGGCTACCTAATCTGCACAAAGAAACATACAATAAATTTTACCACTTTATAATAAACCAATACACATAGGTACTACAAATTTATCAAAATTTAAATTCATTTGCAAACCACATGCAAAGTCAATTTTTAATAGAAAAGATTTTTGGAATTGCACCACAAAGTCACTGAATTGGACAATTACTTTCTAAAACATTAGGAAAAATTAATAAACATACAGTAGATATCGACACATCTTACCTTCCTAGTAAATTACATTTAGACTTGCAAGACAGACATCAGAATGGTAATCTGAGCCAAGTATCAAATTACGTAAAACCAGATTTAAGTAACACTCTAGTACATAATCCTAAGGCGTGCCCGGATTTGTTATCTTACGGGAAACCAATCACTGGAGTGAAGACAAAATTTTAATTAACACCAGAGAGCCTATCGACGGCGGCCGTGATTAATTCTAGCCGTCGGATGAGATGGAATCACTTAAGCTAGAAGACGCATAAAGGGGGTATCAAATTATTACCGAAGTTACTGCGTGGGAAGGACATTAACATCATCATTAGGTTAAGCTCTTCAAATATGGTGCAAAAAGTAATTAAAGATCATTTATGGGTGCTTCTTGACGAAATTAGCTGATTGAATTTTGAAAATTTGATTATGTAATGTCAAATTATAACAATAATGGTGAAGACAATAGAATATTTGATTCTCATAATGTCAGCTAGTTAGAACTTAATTACTGGTAGACATTAAATAATAAAGAGTAACATCTCATAATTAGTATGCTTTAAATTGAGTAGTATCCCAGCCTCAACTGCTAGATGCAACTTGGAGATCATAATATTCTAAATTAAAAGTTCCCAACATTAATCTGCTTGCTTAACATTAGATTAAGTAACATAACTGAATACAGTGTATAACAAGAAAACATAATATGCCATCTTACTAAATGCATAAAGTATTCCCGAAAGGGCTTGCACATAGTTCAAAAATAAAGGTGGAGGGAAAGACGAAAATAACCAGAAAATAAATTAACCAGACATTAACCAAAAAAAATTTGCCCTTAGTTTTGTTAAAAATGAGCAAATAATCCAAAATGTAGCGGCGACATTCCAAGACGATGCCATGCATTCTGTAAATACATTTTATAGTCATGTGAACGTGGACTTCCTCACATAATCAGTATAGATTATGAGAAAAGGAACTATACGTGGAAAATAATCGAAATTCTCAAAATAATCATATTTTTAGGGTTCCGTACCCAAAGGGTAAAACGGGAACCCTATTACTGAGACTTCGCTGTCCGTCCGTCCGTCCGTCTGTCACCAGGCTGTATCTCATGAACGGTGATAGTTAGACAGTTGAAATTTTCACAGATTATGTATTTCTATTGCCGCTATAACAACAAATCCAAAAAACAGAATAAAGTGAATATTTAAAGGGGCTTCCATATAACAAACGTGTTTTTTTTGTTCGTTTTTATAGATAATGGTAAGGAACCCTTCGTGTGCGAGTCCGACTCGCACTTGGCCGGTTTTTTTATGTACGCGAGCAGTTTTAAAGTATTATAAACTTACAATGAGATCGACTGTATTGTTAACAAACTAAACGATACTAAACTAGGCATGCCGTCCTTCTCACAGTCGTAATGTATGAGCAAGAAGACAATATTTTAGTGCTGTCCAATCCAATACAGTTTGTGTTCATCAGAATTGACAAGTAAAAGGAATGTAATTTTGTATCATTTTTAAATAACATTTCATTGTGCGATATGCCTCGTAAATTTGGTTATTTAAGCAGGTAAATACTATCCAGCATATTCCATATTATAGGATATATATCCTGCTATATATATATCCTGATATATATATATCCTGATATTAGCATCCTGATTTTAAAATACTTAGTGAAATATAGAAGTACAGTTTCTAGCATTCAAGTTAATGTGAGGTGGTCTAAGCGGATACGAAAATGTGTATACATTGATTCAAATTGATATATCTTTAGGAAGGGAGTACAGATTTTCATTACAACATAATAAGGTTTAAAGTAGAATGAAGAGATTGTACAAATAAATTTCTTCAAAATAACTTCTGGTCATTAGCGATTTATCCACAATGATCCATTGTAGTCAAAAATGTAATTGTAGGTGATTTGTTCATAGGTTGTAATTAACGTACATTCCGGTTTATTCTTTGTGTTAACGATAGCGTAAGGTGGTAGTTTGGTATCTCGATACCGGCCTGCTGAGATGGCAGCTCGAGGCAAAAAATAATAACAAACCATCATCTGGTTGAGAACTGGTTCCGAGCCGGCGGATGAGCCGACCCGATAGATAGATACACGCAAAAGGAACCTTTTTTATAGCCGCACAACAACACAACGGGGATGAATGATTTGTGGTTGAACAAAAAGTCAATGTAATGACGCACGAATGCATAAAGAAACAAAAACTACTGACACAAAAAGAGGTTAAAGAGGACATGCAGTGTCTTCGTGAGATTATGGAAAAAATATCAATCAATTTAATAATCTTGCTTGTGTTACACTATTAGAAACTGACCGGTTGCACGCACTTAAATAATCTTCATAACATAATTAAAAAAGGATTCTAATAACATAATCCATTAGCAATCATAACAAAAAATCGCGCTTACCTCCGCAAACATCAATTAGTGCACCGGCGTAAACGGCGCAAACAAAAACAAAATTGGTGGCGCGTAGGTCGTCCGACAGAAAGATCCAACAGACAAACTTCTCCTGTATTATAACACTGAGTAATTGCTGCGTACTAACAATTTCTTTAGATTTTCTTAAGTTTCACTCCACTTACAGTCACAGGTGTGTGACGAAGAGAATTACTTGGAATCGCGTGCGCGCGCGAACGAGACGTACTGATGGGACGATATTTCGTTTCCAACTGATTATTTCAAGTCGCCTCGCTTGGTCCGGCTCCGGGCTTCGGCTTCGCTCATGTACCGCGCGTGGTCTGCGAAGGGCGGGCTATAGACGAGGAGCTTCTGCTTTATCTACATCTACCTACTTAAAAGTTTGATTGATTGTTGTTGATAATGTTCGGTAATGAGTACAAAGTGCACGTTTGCACTTTGATTGAATCTTACTTGAGTGTATAGCTAAGTATTACTTTATTAAACTATTTGATCGCATTTAAGTATTTCATTTTTATGTTAGATACATATCGTCAACAATACCTGGGTAATCTTTCGCATCCAGAATTTAGCTATTTATTGGTCGTTGCCTAATAAATAAAACCTAGTTCAGCTCGCGTGTGATACTTGCATGTTAAAATCGCATGTGCATTAGCATTGACGCAAATGATCATATTTAAACTCACTGCACGTGTTCGGTACAGAACTCATTTTATCATTAACTTTGCAATAAGAAGTATTTAAGTAATTAGTACCTCATCATGATCTCATCTGGCTTTGCCCTGATGACGTGAATCCATTGTACGTTCTGTAGCTAAGTCAGTGATGGACTGCTTGTCTGACTTTTAATAATAATGACAATTCCGATGTACTAATTGACAGGAGAAATTATAATGTCTCCTACAGATTACCAAAGCTACGCAAATTGAAACTCATATTTTATCATTGTGAGCCATCCCTAAAATCATGACATGGAAAAACTAAATTATAAACCACAGAATTTGATTATTCAATATCGTTTTAAATTATAACCTATATGTTATTCTGATGTATAAACAATAATACTGTAAAGTCTAATCAAAATCCGTTCAGTAGTTTTTGCGTGAAATAGTAACAAAAATGCATCCACTCATCCATCCTCACAAACTTTCACATTTTTTAGGTATATTAGTAGCATAGGATAGCATAAAATACGGCAAATAAGGTAGAGTAGGCTTGGTAGTCTTTATTTTACCCTAAAGCTGACACGAAATCAAACAAAACATTTTTCAATTTTAAAACTTGAAGTTGTCATAATGAACGTTGAATGAAATATGAAGCGGTAACAGCAAGGCCTGAGTGAAAATTAAAATTAAAAACCTCGTGGAAATTCCTCTGTATGAAATCCAATATGGCAGGAGTCCCGATGCCCGATAAAAGCAATGAAAAGGAAATCTCTAATGGATATTCCGCCGTTCACGACACCCAAATGACTGATGGACTCAAGCTTTCCTGCTAATGCCGACATTGAGTTTTCTGTCCATTGTTTCGATTTAACCGAGCAAAAGTTCACGAAACAATTACTACAATACGAATAACATTTACACATTTTCGCATTTTGTTCACTTGTTGATTGATTTGAAGCGAATCGCCTGAGACAAGTCATTGCGAAAACCATAAAACGCAATAGCCAAAGTTTTTAGCAATTGTAAACTAATTTATTACGTATTTAGAAAAGTTGTTCACAAAATGCAATTTAGTGAACACACCGTAAAGTCAAAAAAATTCAAGGGAAAGTATTAAAATGTGAACTTTATGTCATGTCAGTAGTAAAAATTACAGTGTTTTAAATGAATGGTAAGGAAGGTCAAAAGGACCTCGTCATAGCGGCTAAGAACGAAGCATTTAAGTCTACCGCATCTCAGCGAGGACAATAGGCAATAGTCTACACCATGAATGGCGACGCAACAAAAACGCGGATGCCACTCGAACGATCCACTTGGGCTTATGGACACGCAATTATAAATTCTATGATACTTGCACTATGTACTTTTAAACACCATAGAAATCCTATTGTTTATGATATTATAATATAAGGTAAAATAAGTTTTATTATTTTCATAAGTTATGCCGTTTTTCAAAGCTAAAAAGTACAAAAAGTTATTTAAAGTAATTCAAGAAATAAAATAAATGGTTTACTATTATATTTGTCATGCCAATGATGCAGAGATTTGGGAGCAATGAACACTTTTACTCTTCTGTTTACTTGATTATTTACTAGAAAGCACTATCGATATAATATTCAGGAGGTATTATACCTCTATCCCAATTACAAACACATCAAGAAATTGATAATCTCAACCAAGCTATTTCAATTTATAACTCGATGCCTGCTTGCTTCACTAGGGTATCCACTCGAGCGCGGGAATAGAGAAAACATCACCATCCTGATGATGAACGAAACTATTCATATAAAATGCTATTGGCCCAGTTTCTGAAGCGTGAGAACATTTTTTTTTTCTTTTATGTAGATAATAATAATGTCGTTTTTTTTGCATCGATGACAATTACTTGTTATTCTCTATACATCAAATCGATTAGTTCCGGAGTTATTCGATCAATTGAATATATTGTTCACACAAATTGTCGAAAACGTTCGATGGCTCAATTATTTAGCTGATGTTCATTGGTTAGGTGTCGACAAATAATTGTAAAACTTATTAGTCTTTTTAAAAAGAAAAAGTTAGTCACACTTTGAAGGTAGTATTTACAAGTAGTATCTATACATACATACATATACATATACATACTATATACAAATAAATAAAATTGGAGTGTCTGTTTGTAATATCAAAATAACACTTTTTATCAAATGCGTATGAAAGTATATACGATACCTATAAAAAAAAATCGCAATTTTAAATTTTTTTGTCTGTCTGTCTGTCTGTTTGTTTGAGGTAAACTTCTAAACGGCTGAACCGATTTTAATGGGACTTTCACTGACAGATAGCTGACGTTCCAAGGCGTAACTTAGGCTACTTTAATTTTAGAAAAAGCATTAGGGTTCCGCGGGAAAAACATAATACCCATATTTCCGGGTAATCTCCCTAAAGTCCACGCGGGCGAAGTCGCGGGCACAGCTAGTTGTAAATTAAGAAATAGCTATTATCTGCACTTAACTGACATATTCTGAAACCGCAACAAACAAACAATCTCACATCGAAAAATCACATCAAATAATCCCACTTAAATTTCTGATGATAATTTTGTCTGTACGTAATGTATCTGATGCGATGAGATAAGAATATGTGCTAAAACTTAGCTATGCCCATAAAATGACGCGCAAACATTCCAAAACAGTAAAACTCTTCCCCCCGAGTTTTGCTTTCGTTGGATAAAGAATTTTTATATGAGGGTTGTGTGGTTTACGAGGACACGTAAACCGGTCATTAATTTTGTATTGTGCTTTCGAATCAGCCTAAAACAAAAAATAGGTTGGGTAACACGTGTGAGCTGTACTCTTTGAGGCAATTTTATCTTTTTGCACATTTAAGATTTTTGTATGATTAACCGATTAAGTGGTAGCCGAGTGGTCGAACGCACGCCTTGCAATCAAAGTGTGCCAGTTCAAACCCCGGCTCGCACCTCTGGGTTTATGTGCGAATCTCATTTTCATCCGAGATTATCACTTGCTATGTAACGGTGAAGGAAAACATCGTGAGGAAACCTGCACGTCTGAGGGAACTTGGCTATTTCTTGATAGATGTGTGAAGTCTGCCAACCCGCACTGGGCCAGCTTGGTGGACTATGGCCTGAATCCCCCTCGCATTGAGTGAAGGCCCGTGCCCAGTAGTGGGACGTTAAAAAGGCTGTAGTTAATCTAAGTTAAGAAAGCACACAAATGACTGATGTGTTGATATCACAAAAAATTCGTAAGATTTTTTATTTATTATTTTCTGCCTCAAAATTCAATTTTCTTACATTTATCAAACATAAAGGTACGTTATAACGTTTTTCGAGTTTTATTTTATGTGTCAATTGAATGCTTTCAACAATATCGTACTCTTAGAATTCGTATCCGAAAAATCGGGATTAGTGAAGTGTAGATCGAGACCTTTCAAAGGGACACGTGTAAGCATAGCCTCTTACATCGTGCGACCTTTTTAAAGTGGATTGCTTAGCCGTCTGCTATCAGCATACATAAACCGAGCCATGAGTCAAGATGACCCAAATAAAAGCTAACGCCCGATATCTATGAGGAGAAAGTGATGCATCGTTACAGCAACCTTTACGCAATCTTCCGTTGCCTCTTAAGATTCAATAGCCAATGATGTAAGAACAATGCCTCCGAACATGATGATAATTAGATCGGAATTTACGGCTTTGTGCGTGAAACGGACGAGTTGTTACAAAATCCGCTCCAAAATTGGTGTTTAATTTGAAAGTTTCTTAATTGTATCCAACGAGATCTTAGACAAAGAGGGAGCTTTTCCTAATACTTGACAGCTTTACACACCCAATTTTATGTTTGTATTCGACGTATACATACGTCAGATAATCTATGACAAAACGTATAAGACTAGATGGCATCAATTTATCCATTGAGGTAATTTATTTTTGGACCTCTTTTTGAAATATTTAAGTAACTTTTTAATATCCTTGATGGTATTTATGGATTTCTACCACATTCATCACACACATCATTCAAAGGAATTCACGACAGCATAGATTTATATTCCTCTGTCTCTAATAAGGGATGTAAATGTTACCTCCTCATTTCCTATTCTCCCCTATGTCAATTCGATAGTTTACCGTCGACCACAACGTCACAGTGTCAAAGCTCGCCGCTGCAGTACACGGACCACACGGGAAACCCCACTTGAACCAATATTGGCACCACTACGACCGTATGTCGACTTTATGTGGCTTCAGACGAAGGTAACACAAAACAGCCATCGCTCTATACATAAAAAACAAAGTCACCTGTGTATACCTAATTAGGAAGTATAATTGCATAAATATATACTTAGAACCAACCTCAGCTAGGTAGGAAGTCAAGTAGAATCCTGTCATAAATACAGGCTAATATTTCTCATTCTATTCGTCGTAAAATCGAATAAAAAGCAAGCATTCAACTTTACAATCTGTCATAGATATTTATCAAGATTTGTGGAATACCTATCCCCTTCATACCCTTCATTGACTACAAAAGGTGTAACCATCTATCGTGGAATTTGTATTCGTAACTCAAGATAACAGTTTGAAGTCTCAAGTCTCAAATTAGTTATTAGAGAGGATTTCTACGGGTAGATCCATAGTTACATAACTAAAGGTGTGGACTGCACATGCAGAGTTGCAATACCAACCTAACTCGTTGTTACAAAATGAGTATGGTAATTCTGAGCGGTTGGGTAACCTACTCCATGC
The DNA here is from genome assembly GCA_914767695.1 of Ptilodon capucinus. Taxonomy (NCBI): domain Eukaryota; kingdom Metazoa; phylum Arthropoda; class Insecta; order Lepidoptera; family Notodontidae; genus Ptilodon; species Ptilodon capucinus. The sequence continues at coordinate 5,535,920 of OU611808.1, forward strand.
ATATTTACATTGTTTATGTTATCGAGACGTTGAAGGGACATTGTAACGTTGTGGTTGTCAAATAGATGTAACAACAGCGGGCTATCCACTATTGTTATTTCTTGCTAGAATATAGATTTAATCATTATTAAAGATTGTATATTAAAATCCTTTACTATCTGTCTCCGTAAGCTCTAAGGTATGCTTTTGGTTTTGGATTGTACGTCTTACAATTGTAACAGATAGAGTAGGTAGAATGTTATTGTTAATAGGACTAGAGTAAGTAAAAACAGTCTTCAAGCCTCCTATTTCATTAAAAAAAGTTACATTGGGTGAAATTATATTGGCCCTTTTATGAAATTTATCAATTGCCTGCATAATAATTCTTCGAAAACACTTATGACTGTTTACTTAATAGTTCCTCTTACATATTAAATACATTTATTGTTTTATAAAATGAAATTTATCGACCTTTGTTGGACTAAATACGGTTACAAGCCGTGTTATAGCCATAAAGTGTGTAATTTTGGGGGGCGTGCCTCGAATTTTTCTGCGGGCGAAATGCAATCCGATCAATTTTCAGAGGTCAAGAGATAACACGTCTCGTGTTCATTTATCGGGGGCATCTTAATCGGTTGGCTTGTTGACCCGAGTAACAGGAATTTGGGTGGCCGTTACGACTGGCTTCGCCGGGAAACGACGCTGTGCTGGTCCAGCGGCGATGCGTGTCTGCGGGTAACCTACCACTTAGGTTCATGCTATTACGCGGTCGCCGCCTTACGTAACGTACCTTGATGCTCAAAATGTAACCACTTTGTACTGCAAGAGACTCGATGATTATATTGTGCTAATTTAAAAAATAAATTTTGTTCTCAACAAGGATCCTATGTCGAAGGTTGTTTCGGTAATTATGTCTACATATTAAAATTTCTGGTTTTCGATTGACCTTCAATGTCTTTTTTGTGTTACATGTTTTGGCGATGTTTCTTGTTTGGTTTATTATGTCAGTTGTGAGTTCTATTTATGGTCGGCTCTGTTTCCAAATCAATTTACCTTTCGTACGATTTTAATCGACGTCATTTCAAACATAATGTCATTATTAATCGTTTCCTTGAATAGTCCTTAAAACTAGAATATTGTTGGACTGGCTTCATCGTAGTTAGAAATTACAATTTGAGCTACCATCTGCTTTACTTTGATTTTAGCTTTCCAAACAATTGCTCCATTACATATAAAGTAAAGTAAAATAAAAATACTCACAGATTCCCATTGTGTCTCTTTTTTTTTTGAAGGACTTACACTGTTGGCCGTGAGGTGGCCTTTACAGCTTTACCGGAGGAGCCCATTGTGTCTCTCCTGTAGGAAGCAAGTTATTATTACTAAAAAGGTTCACATATAAGTTCACTCTATGATAATAAAGAAAGAACACGACATACATGTCACGCCATTTATAGGTAAAATGGGAGAAGTGATAGTCATGTTGCTTTTAGTTAATGAGTTAACCGTGGTATATGCTTATAAGGGTAATGGCAGCGCAGGTTGACAACTATCGGATGGCGTGACCGTCATGTGTCGGTCCCATGTCGGTCCCGTACCGGTCTCGTGTCGTGGCGGTCACGTCACGCATCGGCAAGCAGACGTTTGGAAGTCGTTACCTGCAACAGCTTGCGGGCATACGTGAGTTCCTACCCTTGCTAATGAACGGTAGATCGTTCGTATATCAAGGGTTTCCAACCATTCTAGCTTAAATATAAATAGGTACTTGTAAGTAGTTAAATGTAGTGTATTTTGTTTTTTAGGGTTCCGTACCCAAAGAGTAAAACGGGAACCCTGAGACTTCGCTGTCCGTCCGTCCGTCCGTCCGTCCATCCGTCTGTCACCAGGCTGTATCTCATGAACCGTGATAGTTAGACAGTTGAAGTTTTCACAGATTATGTATTTCTGTTGCCGCTATAACAACAAATACTAAAAAACAGAATAAAATAAATATTGAAGGGGGCTCCCATACAACAAATGTGTTTTTTTGCTCGTTTTTAAAGATAATGGTACGGAACCCTTCGTGTGCGAGTCTGACTCGCACTTGGCCGGTTTTTAAATCAGTGAGCAATTATTAAAGCTGAGAATAGGTAATATATAACTACGACTATTAAGATACTATCGAGGAAAAAATCATTCGGATCGAATTGAGATCCTCCTTTTTTAAAGTCAGCTAAGTAATAGTTGACAACCCTACGTGGACCATGTGCGTATAAGTACGGTAGCTATTTTGATATTAAAAAGGCTATTCATTTTGTCGTTTGTTTTTTATGGTTTGGCGCGATATTCAGTCAGATTTTTAGATAAATACTTAGGTATAGTATCTGGCTAAGCTTTAGTGTAGGATTATACAATGAATATGTGTTGTCTGGCGATATTAATTTAGGTACTTTTTGTTTAATTATTTATCAATAGTCCGAGTTCTAATAGCCTTATGTAGTAATACAGCCTTAACCTAATCTAGTAGGTACTAGATAAGGCTGTTCTAATTCATTTAAGATGTCAGAAAGAATAGTGATTTATTCGAAAAAGATTAACCAAACTTATGTAGTTATGTGTTAGGAAGTCTTATGAAACTTTTTCTTTGATATTCGTTTTGCCCTAAAGTTAAGCTCGCGTCTTTAATAAGTTTTTAATTAAAATATGCTTCGGGCTGGACTGCTCACTGAGGAGCTTGATAAATGGTAAGCCACGGTACACTCTACCGGTAATAGCTAATTTCTGATTATTGTCATCAAACACCCAGCGCAAATAGCATGTTTTGCCAATACCGAAACGACCAGTATTTACTCGTTAAAAAAATTCAATTTTCAAAGAACTGTCATCGACCGAATTTAGTCGGGTCCACCACAGAATTTTAATCTATATGGATATTTTCCCAGAGTACATTTTTCAAAAAATGACAAGTAAATTCGCTCGTCTCAGTATAATCAGGGCGTAACAAAGGAAATAATCTGTGCGGAAAATGATATTATAAACTTTACGGCCCGTCAGTTTGATGAAATTTCTTTGAAGATATTACATTTTGAGGCCTCGCTGACATACATCTTATGAGGTAGGATGTACTTAGCAGATATTTAGATAGGTATTCATTGGCACCAACCTAAACTAAGTTTATGGCCATTTGCCATCACAGCTAATCTTAAACGTATTGTCCTTAGATAAAAAAAAAAAAACATCGACGCTTACTGTTACTTTTGCTTGGTTACTGTATCCCTTTATGATTACGTAATATTGTGTTTATATAATTTAGCCTTAAGTACTTTACCTATTGTTATTTATGCATGCTGTGATTTCCTATAATTGACAGGGCACTTAGCTTAAAACCTATGCATGTTACCTTGTTATTTCACACAGTGTACTTGTTGTTGGAAATCCTAAATAAATAAAATAAAAAAAATAAAAATATTTATGGTCGTAATAAGAGATGAAACGGATATCCGGTAACTATCCGGTATCCGGCCTATCCGGCCTTGTTTTCACTATCCGGCCGGATACCGGATAGTATTTCAGTATCAGGCCGGATGCCGGATATTAAAATACTCATTATTTTACACGAGGCAAATTATACCACAAAAGGTTATGGACACCGTGTATTTTTAGAATCGCACGTCAAAAATATTTGTTTTATTAATTAGTTTAGTACTCAAAATTTACGATTGGCAAATTGTGGTGAATGAATTCCAAATTTTCCGCATTTGTCGGTAAGAGGCTTGGCTTCGTATACCAGACCAACTTCAGAAAATAGCTTTCCGCTGTAAACGCTACTGCCAGGTGCTTAAAGATAAATTCTAGCAAACCTTGACAACTGCGGATACTGATAAAAATTAACTGACCACCATATGTATGAGTCGTGATGGCGATCGTATCCGATATCCTAACCACTATCCTATCTCTAGTCGTAATACAAAAGCAGAATACCAATATTTTTAAATGGTGTCAAATTTCGGTTATTCGTAGTTTGAATGTGACAGTTTAGCCCTGACCACACTGGGGCGTCACGACTCGCGGTGCAAATTTTGCCAATAGCAAAGGAACTCTGTCAATAAACATAAATATAAAATTTATGTACAATGCCACGCGTCTACGCAGCAGAATTCGACGCTGTCAATGAAAATTAATTGAATAATGAGCTTTTTCTATGAGTAAATACGGTTCGTTTTAGTATTGCCAAAAAAATTAATGAATTCATCACTCGATTTGTAATTGATTGATTCTGACAAAACTTGTAGGTACTTACCCCCTAAACTTAAGTCCTTGTTTTATTTGTGTGTTTGAAGCTATATCGAACGGTCTATGTTCCAGGCTCCTAAATCACCCCGACAATGTCCACGTCGAGTGCCGTTAGGCATTGTTACTGTACCTACCTGCCTCTGTAACAGGTTAATAGAACAACTAGATATTTTATGCTTAACCTGTATATACACTGTTGCTTGCTATAAAATTATTTTTAACAAAAAAAAAAAACCGGCCAAGTGCGAGTCAGACTCGCGCACGAAGGGTTCCGTACCATTATCTATAAATACGGCAAAAATATCACGTTTGTTGTATGGGAGCCCCTGAAAATATTTTATTCTGTTTTTTAGTATTTGTTGTAATAGCGGCAACAGAAATACATCATCTGTGAAAATTTCAACTACGGTCTAAACTATACGGTATAAACTATCACGGTTCATGAGATACAGCCTGGTGACAGACGGACGGACGGACGGACAGCGAAGTCTTAATAATAGGGTTCTGATTTAACCTTTTGGGTACGGAACCCTAAAAACCGACTCCAAAACAACAAATAGGCACTCAAAAGCGAAAAATAAATTCACAAGCGCTCTATTCGTTTCCTGCAAGAAACTCAGTGGACTGTCATTTTTAAATGTCATCTTTTGCTAAGAGTAGGCTCATGACAGTTGTTTGATGTTAAGGGAGGGTATCGAACCTGGAGCCTCTTGCTCACAAACTTGTCTATCTTTGAAAGAGTAACCATTGAGTTTCAACCGGCTCTTGGCAGTGGAAGCAGCATTCCGAACCGGTGGTAGAATCTGACTTCTTGTAAGTGCATTTTGGCCAACACTTTCTATTTTATTCTGACCTCCTATTCTGATACCAGGTCTTGAGCTGGGTATCCACGGCCTTGACCTTTTGAGGATTTAACGTGAGTAAACTTGCTGTAAGCAGCTCTTCGTCGTAATCGTACCCATTGATTAGACTCTTTACTGCAATGATATCATCTACACTAATACTAAAAAGAGGAAAGATTTGTATTTTTGTATCCAACGAATTAACTTAAAAACTACTGGACCGAATTCAAAAATTATGATGCCGTTACAAAGCTATATTATCACTGAGTAACATAGGCTTTATTAGAAACCCGTGCGAAGCCGGGACGGGCCGCTAGTACATACTAAAATAAGCGTTTAGTCATTTTCCTTTCGTATAAAACTTTATATTGAATAAGTGTGAGACGTACAATGCTGTGTATAAAGGCTTACCCAGACCAGTGTCACCAGTGTAACTTGATGCATCGGCTAATGAGGACGTGACTGCATCCGGCCCTGCTCCCTTTATCATGGGACAAGAAACGAACACCGCTAGGTTTTGAGGCCAGTCGACGTCATGGCATCTGCGCTTGATCTATAATAATATATCTGGCTGGCTGGACACGCAGAATTAAAATAAGGTTTTATCCGTTTCATAAAAAAAACCAAACCAGCCAAGTGCGAGTCGGACTTGCGCGCGGCAAAAAATCATTTCTTTTGTAAGGGGGGGTCCCTTATACATATATTAATTTTATTCTGTTTTTTAGTATTTTTTGTTATAGCGGCAACAGAAATAGGTACATCATCTGTGAAAATTTCAGAGATCATGAGACAGCCTGGTGACAGACGGACGGACAGCGGAGTGTTAGTTTACTAGTAGGGTCCCGTTTTACCCTTTGGGTACGGAACCCTAAAAATGACCTTTTTACAAGTTTTTTTTTAAAAGAAAAACAGACCGTCTACTGACACTTCGGAAGGGACCAAGAAGTTTAAAAATTCTATTCTTTCAAATAAAAATTGTGTTTAGTATCAGTTTTCAGATTACCTAAAAGGTTTGTAAGTAGGCAGGCACTTATATAATTTCCTAAACAGTTCCAAAGAAAGCAGTGGTAGCCTCGTGGGCAAGAACGCCCGCCTTGAACGTAAGGGGTTCAAGTTCAAATCCCGGGCCCGCACCTCTGAGATAATTTTCATGTGCGAATATCATTTTCAACAATGATTACCATTTGCTGAACGGTGAAGAAAAACATCGTGAGGAAACCTGCACGTCTATAGAAAGGTGTGTGAAGTTCACCAACCTGCACTGGGCCAGCTTGGTGGACTATGACCCAAAATCTCCCTCGTAAGGAGGGGGAATGTGCCCGGTATAATGGCAATAGGCTCGCCCCCTATTACATTGGGACCAAAATACATCGGCGAAGTGTGGGCGCACTACAGTGCACCTCTGCCTACCCCTTCGCGGAATACAGGCGTGATGTATTTATGTATTTATTATTTATTTAGTTCCAAAGAATTCAAGGCTGTAACCGAGCGTTAAATTAGATTCATCGTGATTCGTGTCTGCGAAAGAGACAATTTTCTATTATAATTCAAATAGGTAAGTACCTACTAAGTAACTTTCAACAATATCAAGCTCACTGTGCTATATGTAGACCTTTCCAATAGAAGCACATGGATCTATCACTGAATAAAACATCTTCAGAACCATCTCGGCGCGAATAAGTAGGTACATATGCAAACCGTTTTCAAAAACCTATCGAAAAATCGCCTTATATTTTGGTTACCAATGCATAGGTATTGATAGCAATACCTACCTACTCACAAGTTACAAATCGCCCAGCCGGAGATTACCACTTCAAAATCTATAGCATTCTTTAGGTATTTAGTTATGTTAGATGTCGTAGGTACATTTTAAAAATGAAGGTGTATTCAGAGTCAATTCTGCCTTGACTGCACTATTGCGTTTTATACAATTTATACAAAACTAATTAATATGTATGGCACATTAATCAACCATGTTCTCAAGGCGATATCGATTCTAAGGTCATACAAATAAGTAAGCAAGTACTTACCTGAGTATTTTATTTAGATAGTGAAAAAACTGAAAATAATCTTCAACGTTAGGTAGGGTTTCCATAGAGGCATAAGGTAAGCCAATGGCCAATTGAGCTGACATTTTTTTTAATCGTCAGTTTGGTACATGGAGTACGAAGTCTTAGTCACGGTAACTAAACTTAGATACCAAATCTTCCTGTCTGTAAATAATTAGTTACGTGAGTATGTTATTATGTAGGTATAATGTATATTTTATGATAGGTTCCTTTCCTACTTCATTTTCAAAGCACGATAAAGTAATCCAAAGAATACATTTTAATTAGTTTATTATACTTATTACTAAATCTATACTTACAATATTTATACACTTAATTTTTTTTCATATTATTATCATCTAAAAGTTATGTATAGCGCCATCTACCAAAACAGTTAGTAACTATGTTCTATCTTGTAAGACAATATTGTGCCAACATCAGTGCCATCTGTGGAGAAAATTAGTAACTAGCATTAAACGTTCCCAGCATTTACTTTAACTGGTTATCACAATCGATCATAGATGGCGCTATTCTTGTTTCTGAGGAAGTGAATAATGAAGCAAAAGGAAATAAAGGCCCGAAGTCTGTGATAGTATACTGTAAAGAAAATGATCTACTCTCTTACGTGTAGATAGAATGAGTATAGACCATTTTGCCTGAGTATCGTTCAAGAGTGTAGTTTCCATTTATTTAAGTTAGTAATTATAATTATTATAATTTCACTTAAAGATCGAGTAAAAGCGATCCTCGATTCAATAGACGTTGATAGTTGATTCCAACTCGAATATGCCAAACATTTCAACGGAGATGAGAGAAATAATAGTAATTTTTCGCGTCATTGACGATCGCTCCGAGTCTTCGCAGGCGTCCGTCGACTACTCGACTGCTTTCTCGTCCATTTATCACGTCGGGAGATGCGCAAAAAAAATCACGGGTTTACTCACCCGTTACAGAGTTCGTTTTGGTCCTGGCAAACATTTTGAGCCCGAGGAAAATCAAAATCAAAAAATATTTATTCGTGTAGGCCAAAAAGCACTTACAAATAGTCAGATTCTACCACCTGTTCGGAATGCTGCTTCCACTGAGAAGAGTCGGTAAGAAACTCAATGGTTACTCTTTTCAAAATGATAGGTAATTGCGAGTAATACATTCTCAGGAGCAGCAATGTCATGAGAGCAGACAGCACCTTTGCTACAATACTAGAGAAGAATTATACTCACGGCAGTCTAATATTAAATACAAATATAGTCTTTACGCTTAGGAAGCTAGTACAGAAAGGGTATACTCCGATAATCCAATCAATGGCATGATGTCGACGAGGAATCACTACTATACAATAAATTTATATATTTTTGACGTATTTTATTAATTTCGAGGTCCATTATTATATCGAGATAATAGATTTATTTTGCTTAAATTTACGATTACTAGGCACCTATGGGGCACCCAAACAATTTGAAAAATATAGAGACAAGGAACATATCATCATCATCATTTGCCTTACCTTATCCCATTATTTGGGGTCGGCGCAGTATGTCCTTTTCTTCCATTCATCAAGAAAAGGAACATATCAAAGCAAAGAAAAAGGTTTTTGTCAGTATATTTAGTAGGATGCTTCTTATCTCACCTATTCTATCACATTTCTCATTTAGGTATCATTTCCATTTTATTTAATTGACATGAAATCACTAAGATCTTGAGATCCAACAATTTTTATCATAATATACCTACCCACCACGCCGGATGCCGAAGTCTGAATTTCAATACATTTTTGCCACGGACATAAATTAGAAGTTTTGTCAAAAAATTGCTTCAGCTCTCGGAGGCTAAAGCCACGTCTATCTAGCTAGCATTTTAACGAAAATCCGAAGTCGAAACGCGTAGTAATGAAATCTAATTTACAATCTCCGTGACAGGGTGAACCTTATCTTATCAAAGGTGTGGAAATGCCTCACGTATTGAGAGCAATGCTGAATAAATATTTATTAAAAATTACATGGCGAAGGCATTTCATATTTCTAAGGTGTCCGTAACATCCGCGGTAGTGAAATATTGGCAAAATTTATTGCCCTACATTTTTCGTAACTAATAGTTGAAATGAAAATCCTAAAATGTGACGCCGAATATTTTAGCAGTTGGTTGGGAGACACCCTTGCTGGTTTTTTGGTTAGGTAACGCGAACACAGAGCTTCACTGGTAGATATCAAGAAAACTGTTATAGCTTCCTATTTGAATACAAATATGGACACAAAAAGGAAAACTTAGAAAGAGGAGGCGCTTGGTGAAGTCCTTATGTGCCTGCATTTTTTTATAAGACAGCTGGGCGATTATGTAACTTATTTTGCTCTCGTTGTGCGTTAGAAACCAAAAACATGACTGATGGTTGGACGGAAGACGATTGAAACAGCTTTGAAGCCGAGTAACGTGATCGCCCCGGGCGGTAGATTTCTTCTCTATATACGCGTAACTGAAATATTTCTTTTGCGCTACGATCCACTAAATCCCATGATCCTTTTATGAGGTTCTACGTTGCTTATGAAACAATGAATGTCGCACGGTGACGTGAGCTTACTGATCACATTAATAAATAGTTGTGAGTTTGATCTGCACATATGAACTGTTCGGCCTTATAGATAATAAAAATACTACAGCCGTTTTAACGTCCCACTGCTTGGCACGGGCCTCCCCTCGAGGGGGGTTCAGGCCATAGTCACCCACGCTGGCCCAGTGCGGTTTGCCAGACTTCACACATCTATCGAGAACTAGTCAAGTTTTCCAGACGTTTAGGTTTCCTCACGATGTTTTCCTTCACCGTTTCATAGCAAGTGATAATCTCGGACGAAAATGAGATTCGCACATACATCCCAGAGGCGCGAGCCGGGGTTTGAACCTGCACACTTTGATTGCAAGGCGTGCATTCGACCACTCGGCTACCACTGCTACTGCTGCTACTCTTCACAGATTTGCAATTTTATTGTTTTGTAGATGTATACTTCTGGATTGGTCGCGCTTTTATTGTGTTTTTTTTTTTTTTTTGAATGGACTTCGCTGTTGGCCGTGAGTTGGCCTTTACAGCTTCACCAGAAGAGTGGCGAGTGCAGAGTGCGACTCCAGCCAAAGCCTTAAGGGCGGAAGAGGAGGGCAACTAGCTCAAGGGCGCCACATGGGGCACGACCTCGGCTTGGGCAGTTGCCGTGAGGGGAGAGGTAATGACTACGCTCCTAGGAGCAAAGATGCACCTACGAGCAGAAGAGGGGGTTCCTCGAGCTCGCCGGCGAGGTCGGTGTCTGTTTGAGGCTGGTGTAGGTGTGTTGGGGGCCCTCTCGACGCCCGGGTCGAGGAGGGCGGTGATCGTGTCAGGAGGATCTATCAACACATGCCGCGGACGGCGGCGTTGTGCTGTTGTGTGCGCGGGGTTTGGCTCATAATTGCCGGCGGCGACAATTAGAGAGTTTGAGTGCGACGCGGCTTTGTTAAAATAGCGTTCGGACGCTATTTTGAAATGTTTTCGAATGGATACGAGGCCAAGATCGGAATGTATATTAGAGTTTACAATTATGGGAATGCGTTGAATTATTTATAGCGCTCAATACCTATCTATATTTACAAAGTGAAAATTACAACTCAACGCAAGGTTGCCAATCCAATATTTTTGCACTACGCAAACTCTACTGACTCAAACGAGCATACATAAAACATGAACATGATACATGAGTTTCCGTCCCGAAATATATTATTGAGAGTGGAAAGTTGGGGATTTCATTATTTTCTAAAACAATATGTTCGCGGAAAGTACCTACTTGAGGACTTAACACAAGAAAGCCATTCTACCTTGTAGTTCTATATATAAGTCGCGACATCGGGATGTGATGAGATTGATTCTACAGTGCTTACACCCGTGATAAATATTTACTGTGTGGAGCCTTCGTACTTTGTATCAGATTGAATTGAATGGGAGCCGATTCGTTTAATCAAGGAAGTGTATTTCGATCTTAAGAACCTTAAATTTCTTTCTTTCTTAAAACTCCCTTTCAATGTAAATGGTGACAGGAGATGGAGATCAAACGGTATTAGAGGACTTACTAAAATCCGTAGCAACTCATCGTGTTATAACCCCTCATTACAATGGTTGCACCACCAGTTACATTCAGTGGCCGCCACCGAATTGGTTACGCAACCAAGCGGACACCAGGTGAGGTACGCTCCATACAGCTGTGTAAATTTTGTTGGTGTCCTAGTGATATATAGTCCTAATGTGTACAATATGGGTACCACTATCCTGTTCCGTTTCTTTACGCATTCAACGACGGTAAAACGCGAAGGCAAGATGTAGAAGATGGCCCTTTTTAGGGTTCCGTACCCAACTTCGCTGTCCGTCCATTCGTCCGTCCGTCCGTCCGTCCGTCCATCCGTCAGTCTGTCACCAGGCTGTATCTCATGAACCGTGATGGTTAGAGAGTTGAAATTTTCAAAGATGACGTATTTCTGTTGCCACTATAACAACAAATACTAAAAAACAGAATAAAATAAATATTTATGGAGGGCTCCCATACAACAAACGTATTTTTTTTGCAGTCTTTATAGATAATGGTACGGAACCCTTCGTGTGCGAGTCCGACTCGCACTTGTTTGTTTTACTTATCAGTGTGCCTATAACTAAGTTAAGACTACACTCCTCTCGCCTACAAACTATTTTGTATGCACTAAATTAGTACCCTTTAGCTACAAGGATATTATTATCTTCTTTAACTCCTTAATTGATAAGTAGGGGAATAGATAAATAGGTCATATCATTCCTCACAAAATATATGTATATCATCCCTGTCATCTATAATTTCGTATCTGCAGAATTTTGTTTTCGATTAAATCTTCCTTTTACCCATTTCTCTATTACAACTCTTTGAAGTTGGAAACTATTAATAGTAAATATTTCTTTAAGAGAGAGGATGTAATTTTCCGCACGACGAGCCTCTAAACTAATAGAGAACGGGATAAACCTACTTACAACGGATAAACTCAGTAAACTGATGCTCAGATATAACTCGCCGGCTTTCGTTAGGCTTCAGAAAATCCCAATAATTGGGTATTGATGATATATTTTCGATTGGCTTACCTATTATTTTAGAAAATAAAACTATATAAACAGTTTTTAATTTCATGACGTCTAGAGAAGTGGAAAGTTAGTACTTTCCACTCAAACTTGGAAATAAATAATATTATGATCATTTATTTAAAAAAAAAGGTACACATAAAAACAATATTATGTTGGTACTTACCAAGCTATTGTTGGATATTATCTACAAGGTTCTCACAACTTATAATCCATTTATTTCTTATATGTCTAAATAAATAAGTTTCATACATAAGACGTACGGAAACGTATTAAAAAATATTACCGCCATCGATTACAGCCCACAAGCCTCCGTCGTTAAGGGCGATAGCTTCGTGCCCTGAACACATAGGAGTGAGCAAATTCACTTGGCATTTTTTAAATATATATAACATTCGTAACAATATTAATAATGCTTGAATTTCTGTGGCATAAGCTATGATTGAATTCGCTCGCGAAGAAGCACAATTTATTGAAAAATGCGCGTGTGCACTGTTTGGCAATTTATTGAAAAATGCGCGTGTGCACCTGTTTGGCAATATATTGAAAAATGCGCGTGTGCACCTGTTTGGCAATTTATTGAAAAATGCGCGTGTGCACCTGTTTGGCAATTTATTGAAAAATGCGCGTGTGCATCTGTTTGGAAATTTATTGAAAAATGCGCGTGTGCACCTGTTTGGCAATTTATTGAAAAATGCGCGTGTGCACCTGTTTGGCAATTTATTGAAAAATGCGCGTGTGCACCTGTTTGGCAATTTATTGAAAAATGCGCGTGTGCATCTGTTTGGAAATTTATTGAAAAATGCGCGTGTGCACCTGTTTGGCAATTTATTGAAAAATGCGCGTGTGCACCTGCTTGGCAATTTATTGAAAAATGCGCGTGTGCACCTGTTTGGCAATTTATTGAAAAATGCGCGTGTGCACCTGTTTGGCAATTTATTGAAAAATGCGCGTGTGCACCTGTTTGGCAATTTATTGAAAAATGCGCGTGTGCACCAGTTTGGCAATTTATTGAAAAATGCGCGTGTGCACCTGTTTGGCCATTTATTGAAAAGTGCGCGTGTGCACCTGTTTGGCAATTTATTGAAGAATGCGCGTGTGCACCTGTTTGGCATTGGCGAAGTATTAGTACCGCGCTGCGACGCACCTATTTGCACAGTACTTTACTTCACAGGCGTACGCTCTCAATCCAGTATATTGGCGAAGTAATTAATTTCACACGTCTCCCTTGCCCCCTGAATTAGTTCCTCGCCGATTACGTATATATTGTAAGGGGGAACAATAACGTAGCACATTATCGCAATATACGTAACAGTATTGTTCTCCCGGCCACCGTAATTGTGTTTGTGTCCACTAAATTTACCTGTAATAATAGTTGGAGCGGGTTCAATTAAAATTGGATCCCATATTCAATAAAATGCTCCCGTAGATTCGGGTGTCTTAGTCGGACCTTGAATTATTGACCAAATTTTTATCATCCTTTGTTAGAAACAAAACTATGATGATCGTTACTGATAGAAAGAGGCATGGAATTGAAAAACAAACTGCTTGGAGAACAAACAATACAACTTATAAGAATGACGACCGCCTTATGACTGTTACTTACCATAACATAGTTATATAGGTATTAATAAAAACGTTGAAAGCTTCTCATTATAAATTAAAACTGAGAGCTCAATTGATTTGTACATAAGCGACAGGTGAAACACCTACGTATGCAGGTCGAAATTGACTTGCTATGACGGCACTCTGAAAGTGTCGTCGCGGAGGGCTCAACAAACAAGGCTGTCATTTGGCGCCTCGGTACAAATGTCCAGGTAAGTCGACCCTTCATGTTTACCGGTTTCCCAACGCCGTTGATAAAGCCTGACGTGGTTTTTTCACTCACATGTCGTGTTCTGACATTGTTTCATATGTATAGATCATTCTAGTACAGTTAAGTAATTTCCCTGACTAGTTTATGTCAATAATATTAAGACCTTTATAGATGTACCTACTACCACCAATAAAATGATTACATCAATCAAATAAAGCCATCAATAAATTCCTTCAACTAAAACTTGAGTTATTTAAAGGCCAGGTTTCACTCCAGTTTTGTAAATAATGCCAAGTGACTTATTTAACCATTCACTATAAGCGCAAATAAAATCATAAAAAATTATGTCGATTTCATGTAAATTGGAGCACGGGAACCCCATATAAAATATCTTATATAACTCGCGATGTATCATAGCCGCCAGTGTTGATATGAGGAAGGTATTTCTCTTTCACCTGACATTTTTTATAAGAAGCTTGAACAGAAACAGCTCATGAATTTGACATAGCCCCGTGCGATGCTGCGAAGCTTACTTCAAGCGACGCCCGCTGAATACTTATTGCTATTAAGTTAAATTCGTAGCGAACATGCTAACCATTAAAGGTTTCTAGTCTAACACGGTAAAATATTCCCGAGTTCAGTTTTTTTTAATTATTTAGTGACCGTACGTATAAATAATGTTCAGTTTATTTTAAATGACTTAGAAGTACTAACTGCTTAGTACATACCTTTTAATAAAAAATAATTGTAATCATGCCAAGTGTTATAAACATAACTTTATATATTATTATTTATAAGTACCTAATATATCATCATCATCATCACGCCTGTATTCCCCGAAGGGGTAGGCAGAGGTGCACTGTGCGCCCACACTTCGCCGATGTATTTTGGTCCCAATGTAATAGGGGGCGAGCCTATTGCCATTATACCGGGCACATTCCCCCTCAATACGAGGTAGATTTGGGCCATAGTCCACCACGCTGGCCCAGTGCGGGTTGTATAATATAATTCCAAAATTTTAATGAAAAATTATATTATGGAGGCAGATTAATGAAAATTCTTAGGGTACTAATACATAAACATTGGCGTTCTTACTTGCTTATGTATTAGACAACGGTAAACTTTTATCCCAAAGGTAGTGAAATGAAATAACTTTATGAACTTCTGTAATGTAATATTATACGACTCGCCGAGAGTGGGCCGGATTAAATTTCGTTTCAGCATTTTTCCAAAATGTTTTCGTAAGTATTTCAATAAACCAATAATATAATATAAATTTATATAGAATTGTTTTACGGGTCAACTTGCTCCCAGAGACCCTTCGGACTAAACACTTAAATGTATTTCCACCCCGAATGTGTATTTCTCCGTATTGTTGAGATAAAAAAATATACCGTTGATAGTCCCCTTCCTTTTATGAAGGTGATTAAAAATGTATTATTTTAAAACCCTACAAAATGGCCGTGATGGCTTTTCAGGACTAGTCACCAAATTTGTATCCATTTAACCTTGGACGCCAACTAACACATACATAAACACCAATATTTAGTCGATTCAGAGATAGACAGCCAAAGCTTAGACAATTCAATCACAGAATCCAAACTTCATTTTCACTGATAGTTGCAACAAGCGCCAGAACGGTTCACCCAATTGCGAAGCTTGGAAATTCACGTATTTCGACAATTGTGATTCTTGTCTGATCACAGACATTCCAGATCCCTAGAACGGACTTCTGTCGTAGCTGTTTAACATAGCAATTGTGCAATAGTTGAATACGTAGCCCGTGATACTGTATTATGAGGAGAACTTCTACTAGCAGTAGTTCTTTAAGTGTGACATGCATTTGTGAGATGGAGTAAAGATGCTCGTTGCATTGAAACGCACTCCGCGTTTTCAGAATACTAATCGAATAGAACTTATTAACATATTAGTGCAACCTGTAGATGGCTAGGTAACACACATAGTCGGAATTAATTCCGAACTCAGTCGGCAAACTTAAGTGGCTCGACAGACCGTTTGCCGACTTCGTTATAAAAGAAGTGAAACTTTTAAACGCACATTTGCACAGTAAATCTCTTCTGTTAATAATTGTCCTCCTTTTCCTTGCTGTATTCCCAAGCTGCTTAGTTAAAACACCAAAAGTTTTTATACTATTCTCCCAAGGAAAACTCAACTGGTTAGTTAAATTCAAGTTGAGAAACTTTTAAAGTTTCGGGCGCCGATTATGTCTCTTATATTCTTTACACGTGTAGGTGGAACCATTTCATATGGAATTGGGCAAGGGTCTAGTTACATTGGGCGTGAAACTGTCGCAAAGCAGTTTCATTAAGTATTTAATACGAACGAGTGATCCTAAGGTTTTTTTTTGCTAAAGTATACACCTGACGTGCGAATTGTCGTTGAATTCTGACCCGACAGTATGACAATAAAACACCGCTCTATGTAGATTTTTTTGGATATTTCATTAAATGATTTCATTGTTTTATATGCTATTTATCACGAAAGAACACCCAAAGGGTATGATAGATGAGTCTAGTCATATTTTCTTCTATCGATTTCCAAAGCGTATGGCATTAGAATCACGTAGGAACCAACTGTTAAATGTGTAGAAATTTTAAAACATGTGCCAATTACCTACAGTATCATATTCAGTACCAAAGTGTTTTGAAATGCTGCTGTAAACAAATGGATCTAGAAAATCTCTAAAAATTTGATGTCGAAAGTATACCTATTCTATTAAGGTGAAGAGAAGATAATGCGCCGGTTAATGGAGTGTTGCTGAAGCCGGCATGCTACTCTAAGTGACTTTAAGCATTACTGGATTTGTAAACGTGACAAGTAAACGCGTTTATATCGAACGTGATACTTTTAGATTTTAGAAGGAACGCCAAAGAGTGGATTAGATAGGGTGTTCTGAAAATCTTCATGATAAGCAGTGTTATAATTTATATTTTAATTTTTTTTATAGCAAATTACCAAGATTTTTTTCCACAAAATGTTATCTTATGTTTCAATATTGAATATTGTTCTGCAGACAAATGATTCTCCGAATTTTATTTAAATTATTAGCTGAACATCAATATAGAATAAAACTCGTTACCTATTATTTAAAGCACTTTTAAATCGTTGGATACCGGGTAGAGCTATTAATTCGATCTCGCTGTGCCGCCGAGAAGCCACTTGCTGTAATCTTCCATTGTCAGCAATGTCGCTTTTGTACATAAGTTAGTGATGAAAAGTATCTGCTGCATTTAGAAGTTGTTTTTAACGGAGTTACAAAAATGTGGAGGATCTCAATTTGACTGTTTATTTTAGTTTTAAATATAGGATGTATGTTATTGTAGCATGTGCGTCAAGACTAGACGTATGTCACGGCATATCTTGATGTTGTCTCTTTCTCACGTATGAAACTAGACAGAGAGCGAGCGAGCAAATCTGTGACAAAGGTCTTCTTTTGACATGCGTACTAACCCAACTGGAGGAGAATGGAGAAGACCTTTGGCCAGCAGTGGGTCAACATAAAACAAATAAATATTGTAAATAAAAATACATCATCACGCATGGGGTATGCGTGATGATGTATTTGTAAGGGGTAGGCAAAGGTGCACTGCAGTGCGCCCACAATTCGCCGATGTATTTTTGGTCCCAGAGTGTAATGGGTGCGAACCTACTGCCAATCATTTTAAATTACTATTTAGTAGAGTGAATTTTTGATGCCCTGAGTTATGTTTCTATTAAGTGTATTAGTAACAGCGAACAACAGCGAATTCGGTAGTAGCAACGTGGACATGAATAAGTAAGCCACCATTTTACCGATAATAGCTTTCTAGAAATTTTAATGTGCGAGTAACCAGTGAAATTTCCTAGGAAAATTACTTTGACAACCTACGCGTAATCCATTAGAGCATTTTGTATCATTTCTACTTACAATATTTTTCCTCTCGGGCTTTAGAAACTTTTACGTGGACTGATTTATTAATGGCTCTATACGTTTGTGTAATTTGAACTCTACATACAAATATTTAATTATGAAATTCGAATAACCCCTTCGGATAACTCATAAGTTCGAATGGGTTCAAATAAATTTCACAGGCTTCAGCAGGCTTGATTGCAAGTCTGCGGTTATCGGTCTTCACCTAGTTCGGACTAAACGTTGAGATACTTTATATTTCAAAGTAAGTACTACGATATGTTGGTACAGACCTACTGTTAAATAAAAGCTTATTTATTGGATTCAAAATGTTGAGATCGGATTACTGAAATGAAAATATCAGTAAAGCTGATTTCGTTGGCAAAAAAAATATTCAAGGATTTTGTTACGCACCAAATAAACCTACACTGAAGTATTTTGCCGTGCTTCTCGGAGTTGCAATGAGCAATAGTTTTTGTGCTATCAATTATATGAATTGGGGTTTATATATTCCTCCTATCACTTGCAATACTAAGTGTAGGTACTTTGAGTTGAATACTACAGGTACAGATCATGTGTAGCCGGTGTTACGTGAATACAGTCTCAGAATCGTCTGAGTATCAACTTAATCGTATAATCTGATTACGTATTCAGAGGAACTACTAGTGGGTTGAGAGGGCCAATGATCATATTTAAAGCCTCACTAGATTTGAAGTAAGCTCCTTTGAACTGGCATGTCACCGACACAAGGGTCCGCGTCGGGTCGACACGAACTGGGTGGATTAATACCGGGTAAATATACATTTGCCCTAGAATAATATCTTGTAATTTCTACAGGTAATCAAATGTTTCAGCTTTCAGTTATGTGTTTTTGATGTAAATAAATCAAATGTAGGTAGATACCGACTTCTTACCATCTGTAAAAAGTTTTTTACCTCATTTTTAACGCTGTTTGATTGCCAAAAAGTGTAGAAGAGAAAACAAAAATAGTTTTTAATATTCATTTTAAAGTAATTCATTTTTTTTAACAAGGTCAGTTTCTGAACAATTACATAAATCTTTTTAAATTAATAATAATAATACATCATCACGCCTGTATTCCCCGAGGGGTAGGCAGAGGTGCACTGCAGTGCGCCCACACTTCGCCGATGTATTTTGGTCCCAATGTAATAGGGGGCGAGCCTATTGCCATTATACCGGGCACACAGGTTTCCTCACGATGTTTTCCGTCACCGTTTCTTAGCAAGTGAAAATCTCAGATGAAAATGAGATTCGCACATGGAACCCAGAGGTGCGAGCCGGGGATAGAACCTGCGCACTTTGATTGCAAAGCGTGCGTTCGACCACTCGGCTACCACTGCTATAGCAGCACTGAGTAAGTAGGATAAGTAGGTAGGTAAGTAGGAGTAGGAAACGCGTTAATTAAACATTTGATATTATAGGACGCTATCATGTTACTTCTCGTCAAGTTTATCGTATGTAAACGATGAAGCAACAAAGAGTTTATGAAAGAACCGAGTGGGGTATTACTTAAAACACAAAGGCGACTCGATAAAACAAATTTTGTGAAGTAGAGATGGGGTGACGTCACGACGTTAGATCCGTGCGGGCATGTATGATCATATTTCGGTTGGCGCTAGTTTCAAAGCGCGCCTCCTGCTGGGACAGATAACGGTGTAAATGTCAATCTCTGAAGGTCCGTCCCATTTTGAGGGGATCAAAGTTCCGGGAAGGGATTATAAGGGTCTAAGATAAGCTTATTTCCTAAAGCCTAATTTTCTACCTACCTACTTCCTTTGTTGAAGCGTTGATGAGTCGTGTTATTGTGGGTCGGCGTTCGGGCTCGTTTCTAAGAATGTATTTTATAAATTGAGATCATGTTATAGAAATGAAGAGAACCAGGCTATTTAACTGATAATATTTACGTACAGTTGAATATCGTATCTACTGTTTTTGTTGATAAACAGGTACTTACTATTTGTGACATTTAAGATTAGCCCATAATACGTTTCAATTGCCGAAGGCATACCATAGACGAGACGGAGGCATGGAGTAGGTTAGCAAACCCCACAACATTATTAGATATTCTAAAACATTACACATCCTTTTTGGAGATACGTAATTTATATAGGACAAGGGTTGGGACACTAATTTCCTATTGTTTAATAATTATGACTAAAAGGTAAAATAAATAACAATAAAGTGTATTTAAGTAACATCTTCAGACACCGCCCACGAACTATATACATATTTCACGAGAAAAACACCTGGTTCTATTTTGTTTTCAGAATACTATCACGCTTAAAATAAACTGCCTAGACAATGTTACCAAAACATAAGTAGATACTTTGTTTAGTAGGTACACATTGTTATAGTTGCAGGAATAGTTGCAACGAAGGCAATCAAATTAGATAAATATAGGTAAGTACCTGAATGATACGCAGACAAGATTTGTTGGCCTCATCGTAAAAGGTAAAAAGTAGGTTGCTGTAAAGCGGGCCGGCTAGTGAATATACAAATTAATTAGTTCATAACAAAGTTACCCGTGACAAGGGTCACAAAAAACCATTGTGCGATACCAAAAAACTTTTAACAAAAGCATTAATGTTGGACCCGGGTGCTATAATTTGTGATGTGTAATAACCTAATGGTTCACAAAATAATAGTTTCACATATGTAGTAAGTATAGTCACAATCAAAAGTTGAAGAAAAAGCTGCAGAAAAAGTTGGTCGTAATATTTCATTACTTTTTGGTGAGTACACGGTCGGTGGTAGAATAATATGCAAAGAAAATGTAAACATTTATGTTGCCCGTAAAGTAATATCTATAAGTGTTTCATGTTGGCAAAACTACCACGCAATTTAGTACCTACTTACTTTGAAATTAAACTATTTTACGGATTTTATCGCGTTTATTTACTATTTTATTTTCCCGACGTTTCGGCTGCTTTACAGCAACCATGGTCACGGGGGACTGAGGTGTTAGACGTCCTGATGTCATAGTTAATAACTGGGTACCCTCATATTTAGTTGTTGTTTGCGGTCCGATCCACGCAGAAAGTGCTTACGGTGTCCTGAGGTCTTGCAATGGTACACTTGGTTTTGGATTTAATCATATTGATTACTGGATCCCAAGTTGGTGGTAGCACCCAGCCATCTTCCCTATTGAAATTAGGATGTTTTTTTAATTTCAATGGCCTCACGTATCATCCTTGGTCGGAGTCGGTGTTCTTTTGCGAGGATATGCGGTTTATCAAATCTGATATAATGGCGGGTGCGGTCCTGTACATGTTCACAGATTGCAGACTTCGTGGAGCGTCGGTGTTTCACGTCAGCTATATGTTCTTTTACGCGGGTTTTAATTGATCTTTTAGTTTGTCCTATGTAAGAGAGCCAACATTCACAATCGAGTTTGTATACCCCTGCATCTTGTAGAGGAATGTGACACTTGACAGGTGGTAAAAACTGACTAATCTTCTTCGTTGGCTTGAAGTAAGTTTTGATTGAAGCCCGTTTCAAGATGTAGCCAATCTTGTCTGTGACACCTCTTATGTATGGTAGTACAGCAGGTAGACGCTCAACTGTGGCTGGTTTCACTCGGTCACTGTGATGGCGGCGTGGGACCCGAAGCTTGTTGTCATGCAATACTTGCTTGACGTGGTGGATCTCGGCAGCCAGGTGTTGCTCATCACAGATCCCTTGTGCTCTCTGAAACAAAGATTTACCCACGGTAGCTAACTGTGTTGGATGGTGGTGAGATTCACCGTTTAAGTACCTATCGGTATGGGTCTTTTTCCTATACACGGTGTGGTCTAAGGTGTTATCAGGATTACGGATCACTAAAACATCTAAGAAAGCTAGAGTATTGTTGGCCTCTAACTCCATTGTAAATTTGATTTTAGAGTGTATGGAGTTAAGATGGTTTAGAAATGCTGTTATTTTGTCAGATGGTAATATTGTGGAAGTATCGTCTACGTACCGCTTGTAGAATCTTGGGGCCACAGGTGAAGTGCGAAGGGCTGTCTCCTCGAAGTCTTCCATGAATATATCGGCGACAACGGGAGAAACAGGAGAGCCCATCGCTACACCATCTACTTGCTTGTAGAACTGTTCATTCCACAACAGATACCCGGATGTGAGGCAATGTCTTAAGAGTTCAGCATATTCCTCAGGCATGTTATTCTCTGCTAGCTTCTTTGATACTATTTCGATGCAGTCTACTACAGGTAGACAGGTAAACAAGGACTGAACATCAAAACTGACCATAGTTTCATTGTCCGCATACTTATTGTTCTACTATTACGTTTTGTCGGCTGCTTCTAATAGGTACATAGTAAGGTTTGATTAAAAAATAATACCAGTTGTGCTAAGTGACTGTATAAAGGAAGTGGACAAACTTTTAATGGAAAAGTTTTCAGTTGAAAACAAAACTGCAGTGCACTGTTAAATTGTTAAAATAAATATTTAGTACTAGAAAAAGTTTTGTGTTGGTCTTTACAATAGAACTTTGTAATAATTAAACGAATATATTTGTTCAGCTTATCAGCCTATAAAAAAATAACTCCTAGCAGGCAAATATGTATAGAACAAGGTATAAAACAAATAAGTTAACCTTACCTGCGTAATAAAAATTGTTAGAGATTTTGTATAGTGTGAAAGCATCTTAAGTAAATTCCGACCAGAGCATAATAAAATATAAATCGCCGTACCTTTTTACTGAAAAATCCTTGTTACATCGCGAACTTAACATTGATCGTTAGGAGTTTTCAATCTGCTATTTAAATGCTCTCGCTTCTTTTATTACGAGGAACAAAAATTTACTCGTCGCGCCACCCCGCCATCCCTTCGCTTCTTAATTGTCTCATAAAACAAAGGGAATGAACCGTTTTGCGTCCCCAGTACTCCCATTTTGCAAGAGAGTTTCGTAACCAGTTCAGTCGCCGAATAATGTTTCGGGATTTATGTTGTTTTTTTTTTCTTTATTTGAATAGAGCAAACCTTATTTTGCAATCTATAAAATTTATGATGAGAAGCAACTTTTTTATTGTAAATATGTCTGGTTTTCTTCATAGCTAATTAAACGGTGAGCTTCTAAGTATTCATATGACGTTGGTACTCCTACCTTCTAACATTGCGACAGTTTTTATTGTCATTTGCAAACAGAATGAGAAGTGGTCCTAAGATTTCATGTCGAAACTGTTTTATAAAAGTTGCCCTCGTTGAGTCACGTCAGCTCAATCTTTGACGCAAATCATTTCACCCAAGATTTGAGCAACGTTCGTAAAGCTCGGTAAATATGGATTTCTTCTTGTTTCAAGGTCATCCCTTCCAGTATTTTTAAAGCCCCAATGTTCCTTTTCGCAATAGCAACGACACTAAGCCGTCGTAAACATTTTCACGAAAACTTTTTTCTTACCAGAATGTCTGTTTCAAGTAAGACCTTTTTATTTCCGTTTGACTTAGTTCCTAAGTTATCTCTTTCACGATTTTTTTTTACATTTAATTTTCTCTAAGTAATCTCCCTTCTATGAGGAAACTGCGTAAGTTACATCCAAGTATATTAAATTAACTAAAGGTTATACTTAAAAAAGGTTCTGTAAAGCACTAAGTTTACAAGTAAATGGTCTATTCTAAATTTAGAGTAACGTAGAGATAATAACAACAGAGATAGATACGTGGAATAATTTATGGGCAATAGCTAACGGGTAATACCACCACATACATGGTGGGTATGCATTTAGTCCATTGAGCTTTAGAAGCTCTCATGCACAAGTAGCCATCAAGCCAGTCTAGTTTAAGTGCGCCTTCTACGTATAATATCACGGCTAAATGCACTGTTGCTTTCAAACCAGGACCTGAAATTTCCTCTCTAAAGGCTCAGGTCTTCGGGTTATTTGGAAATCGGTTATAGACCGATTATCTGTATTTAACTGTTTGCGCAATCTTTAACAACCGTTAAGTTTTATCCCTATTTATATTTCTATACGCAATTCGTAAAGTAAATAAGGGTCAAGATTTTTTCTTTTATTACTATTCAGGGAATTTTACCCGTCACACCTGGCTTTAGAGGCCAGTGTGGGTGCTTCGTCCCCTGTCCGACAGCGGATTGACATTATCCCAGCCTGGACTGTGGCATTCCCGTGCAAATGTCGCGCGGCGAACATGCAAACATGCAAAATATCATTTAGTCGGTCGCTAAACGCTGTTACTTTCATCGTACTATATTAGGGCACGCCTTGTGAATAAATAATGAGTTGTACATTAACTTTGGCAAATTAATCATCCTTAGTTCGTGCCGGTTATTTTTTGTTAATATTTTTCATTGTTTATCTCTTTCGGTGTGCCGGTGATTAGTGGAAAAGGTGTAACGTTCTAAATTAGAAAAATATTTTTCAATTTATTTATTTGCTTTATTAAGTAATATAGGTACACAATATTTTCACGTGGTTCTGATTTTCATTAGATGCTACACTTCTTATAAATACAAAGCGAGTATTTAATACTTATATAAAGCTTTATTTTTGCGATCTGTACAAGCAAACATCATGTTATTTAAGCTATGGAACTGCGGCGTTAAGTGCGAATGAAAATAGTACGATTTCCTCTTACAAAACCATAAAGAAGAGGTAATAATAATTGAGCTGGTTTTAAGAAATGTACGTTATCGCATTTTAGCCAAGCTGCCTTATAATTCAGTAATAGGTAGATAATGAGCTAATGGGTCACAAAGTCCTATTTGAGGTAGTGAATGGATGTGCCATAAGATTTTATTACAAAGATTTATATACCTAAGTGACTACAGTGACAGCGAAACGTAATTTTTGTGTGCCAAATTATATATTTTTTAAGCCGCTCCGATTTGAATATTGTCGAATCAAAAGTTAGGCGTAGACGTGTTAACGAATCACCGACTCACTGGTTGCGTTTAAAATTTACGTTCAACGTTGAATAATTTTGTCGCTCGATTGAAAATTCGTTTCAATCTAACGAGCGAGGGCCGCCGCAGTCAACAAGAAATTAAATTTGTCGTGGATTGTTTTGCCGCGATTTTTCCTGCAAGCGATAGATGCTATTTCCTTCTTATTAAATTACCAACTTGATTAATAATAAAATGCGCTCTCTCTATTATGACATAAGTTTATACACTTTTACCTCTAAGCTGTTAGAAAGTTATTATCTAATTACAGTGATTTTGTAGACAACTTTACCCTACAAATCTACTATAGGCAGATACTATAGATAGTCTGACTTTAAATTC
This sequence comes from Ptilodon capucinus, assembly GCA_914767695.1. NCBI lineage: Eukaryota > Metazoa > Arthropoda > Insecta > Lepidoptera > Notodontidae > Ptilodon > Ptilodon capucinus. Next base: position 5,561,152 of record OU611808.1, read on the forward strand.
CTTGTGGAGTTAAATATATGGCTTAACTTTCAACAGCCGTAAAGGTTTCCTTGCTACCTTTATCTTCACCGTTCTGTAACCTAGACTAAAATATAATGTAACAGCAAAACAATATAGATTTATGCGCCGTAGATACCCGTACGGGAAGGCGATAGGTACGCGGTATTGACATGTGTTCGTAGGCAGAAGGCCAGTGGGTTACTGCGATAAACATCGTTTACGATGTTGAAATTGCCTCAGAATCTCGGGATATCTGCTCTCCCAGCGAAATGCTATGAGGTCAATATCGTACCCGAGATATTCGCCTCGAGCGGTTTTATGGCAATGAACCCCGATATTGCATCCAGGGAATATTAGCGGCCACTAGCCTTGATCCGGCAACTACCATCTTTTTCCAATATCCGTTAATATTGGCTGGTAACAACTTTTAGTTTGTTGAAATGACTCTTGTGAATATTTTCTTGTGGCCGATGCGACCCCTATCATCTTTTCGGGTAAACGATACCAAAAACGTTTTATGAATAGGATATATCGATTCTTTGATCGGTAGATAGACTTAAATTTATATTAAAACAATTATCTAAATCCTTCATGGTCATTTGTCTTTAGTTTCTCTTTGAATATAGCCATTTTGTTGCTGAAAAAGAAAATAATTCACGCTGTCAATGATCATTGATATAGTCTATGGATATGGTATTCTGTAATCACTGCTTTCACAACTTTTATATACGTAATGTGAATCGTATTTTTGTTTTGCAAAGTTCATTCTTTTTATTGTTAGCCCATTGTAGTAATGTCGTTGCTTATAAATAATCTATCAAAGTTGAAAAGTCTTCCGAAGGTTGGACATTTTCTATTTTCTTACTAGAGTTACTGAATCTTCTGAAGTTGCATGAACATGGTTTGACCGTAGTTTAACCTGAATTTTAATGTGCAGGTAATATGGTCTAGAAAACTTACTTCTACACCAAAGCTGCTTGCTGAGGAACTCAATGTGCACAGAGACACCAAAGACAACAATGCTGATACTCCATTTCAATTCACCGAAGCTAACATGATGGTTAGAACATAATAATTTCAAAATTAGTATGATTAGATTCCTCCTCCTCGCGTCGTGCTCCTCATAACTGAGGGTCGTGACTCCCCCATGGAATTATTTTCTCCTTGACTGTCTTGCGCCACCTGTGCCTGTCTTTGGCGACGTGGAGAGCTTCGTGGAGATTAGTGTCCAGAGATTTGCGGATCTGGTCAGACCATCGAATGGGACTTCGACCTCTGGAACGTTTTCCGTCGATTTTTCCGGTGACCATTAGTTGCTCGAGGTTGTGACCATCTTTCCTGGCGACGTGACCGAAAAACTCAAGTATCCTACGGAGACAGATGGTAGATAGTCTGGTCTTTACATTTAGCTCCTGTAGAATAGATGCATTTGTGCGGAAGGCAGACCATGGAATCTGTAGCATTTTTCTCCAACATCTCGAAAGCGTCAATTTGGTCTCGATCGGCTTTCTTTAGGGTCCAAGTTTCTGCTCCGTAGTTGAATATGGAAAATACAAGTGAGTTGACCAGTTTGATTTTAGTTTTTCGGGAGATGTTACGGTCTTTCCATATCTTCTGGAGTTGAGTCATTGCGTTTTTGGCCATACCTATGCGTCTCCTTATTTCCTTTTTTTTTGATGATGATTAGATTAGTGTAAGATAAAGCAAAGGCAGCCGAAGCATACATGCAACGATTTATTATATCAAGAGGGAGCTTTTCTTAACATTTGTCAATTTTGTGTGCGACTATAACGTCCACGCAATTCAGATTGTCTATGTCAAGACGTATAAGAATACATGGTATATGAGACCAATGTCGGTCCAAATTTTAGGTCACAATTAGTTATCTATATAGCAGTGGTATCCAAGTGGTCGAACGCACGCCTTGCAATCAAAGTGTGCAGGTTCAAACCCCGGCTCGAGCCTCTGGGATTTATGTGCGAATCTCGAAACGGTGAAGGAAAACATCGTGAGGAAACCTGCACGTCTGAGGGAACTTGACTAGTTCTCGATAGATGTGTGAAATCTGCCAACCTGCACTGGGCCAGCGTGGTGGACTATGGCCCGAATACCCCTCGCATGGAGTGGAGGCCCGTGCCCAGCAGTGGGACGTTAAAAGGGCTGTAGTAGTAGTAGTAGTTATCTATACTTAAAATATCATTGCTTATATGATACATCTTTTCGATTAAATATTTGGTAAGTACCCAATTACTTCCCTACAATAAAAGTCAGTTATTATTCTGTTGCGTGGTTGTTTTCATTAATTTTATGCTCTCGAAATTATAATTATTACCCGCTGTACGCGTTAAAATATTATTGCATACGATTAATTAGTTCACACTACGAGACTGGCTGAAATAAGCAGTTTGTAATTTAATTTTTACGAACCGTGATAATGAGATTGCTATTGACGTGTCAATAAATTATGGGTACTTACCAATTTTTAAATTGATTCCTGATGCCTATATAAAACAGCGCGAGGGATCGGAAGCTCGCGAGTTGATGTCGATCCAATTATTTTAATTACACTGAGATTGTTCGGAAAATACGTCACACAAGTCGTTAGCTCGCATGTTTTCAACAACACCGAACGCGATGAACACATACGAGAGTGCTTTGGTTACGGAAAACAAACATTTTATATATCTATGGTGCGACTCTACGTAATCTATCTTGATATATATAATTATACAGTGCGTGTGTATGTCACTGAACTCCTCCTAAACGGCAAACTGATTTGAATGATTTTTTTTTGTATGCATTTGGGAGGCGCCCTGGATGGTTTAGATTCACAATTGGACCTGATATACTAGCTGACCGGACGAACTTCGTACCGCCTTAGTAGTATTAGTGACATACGAAAGCAGCGCCACCTACCGGGTCCAATTGTGAATTAAAACCATCCAGGGCGCCACCCAAACGCATACAAAAAAAAACCATTCAAATCGGTTCAGCCGTTTAGGAGGAGTTCGGTGACATATACACGTACAGTAGAATTATATATATAAAGATAAATAAAAATCACCTAAGAACGGTTCTACCGATTTACAATTTAGAAATTTCCATTATATAAATTGACAGGTCGATGACCCATATCAGCTTGTAATACTAATAATATCGAATTATACCTAATCAAATAATTCTAATATACCTAATTGTAAATACACATAAATACATATATTTTAAGTTCTAGATAAACTGACTATTCATATTCATAATAGTATTTTGCTTCCGTCGGTATATTATAGGTACACCGAAAATATGCAATGCATTCATAACCCCTTCAGGTTATAGCGTGGCCAATCTATATACAAATAAGTACCTTCTCACACAAAAATATACCAATCAAATTGAGAACCTCCTTCTTTCTCAGTCGGTTAAAAAAAGCTTTAACTTCCCGTATTATTTTCTACAGAAACCTTTGTTTATACCTATTTTTTAAACATAACTTCTTTCTAGTTGAAATCGAACGCAATTTCATTCCATTCGTATCTCGTTTCTTTCGTTCGTGTTCATTAAGTTACTCATGCATGCTCCTCCGATGCGGGTGCTATTCAACAACGACGTCTCTTTTCAATAAATACACGATGATTTCTGTTCGTTTGAAAATTTATATTGTTTCATTACTAACTTAATTCAAAGTTTTGACTATGGCTTGGTTTTATCATAGGAAGCTCGCGAAATGGTATTTTAAGAACTTATCTTGGTCTGAGGGGAAATGGGATGGCTGTCACTTTTTGATACCTATAGTCAAATCATTGCTCAGTTTATTGAATAGGTGCAATTGGCAGGCGATATTTAGTTGCGATATTTTCTTTTTAGAGGATTGCAGCGTTGATACAGAATTACCCAGAAGGAGCGCAAAGGTCCGTGTTGGGAGCCGCTTTGGATATCGTTCAGAGGCAGATCGGATGGATTCCCATATCAGCAATGCATACAGTGGCCGAGCTTCTCTCTATACCAAGAGTTCGTGTTTACGAATGGGCTACCTTCTATACTATGTGTAAAAGGTATGTTAGGTAAATCATTAACAGAAAAAAAATATTGGTACATTAATTTACAAGGTAAAATTGAGAGAAACCCGTTTGTCATGTTTCAAGTCTGTAGGGCTCGTAGCTTTGGATATTTTATGAGTGCGCCAGTGGTTTTCAAGTAACTAGATAATAGATTAAAGTTTTGTCTCAATCACGATTATTATAGCAACAAAATTCAAACAGAAACGTATCTTGCATTTTTATAAGACTTGAACAACTTTCTACCTACTTCCACTGTTGCTAACTCAAATAAAACTTAACTTACCTCGACGGTAGATAAGACTTCTAGATTGTTACGTACAGTTTTGCGACACACCGCAATGCTTTCTCAGGATAAAATCCCATCATGAAATCTCAGACCATATCCTGGTAAATGTGGCTTTATAGCTCACTTAGTTACATTTTACTCTGTGTTCTTCCGGAATATAGTACCTGCTAGCATTTTTTACACTTTTCAAAGTCCGGATTTGATTTTCTTAAAGATATTTTAAGGAGACTAGTATTAGAGATTATTGTGATTATTAATATCTAGAAAATATCCAAATGTGAACAAAACGGTTTTCTACCCGATCTCTACTAAATTATATTTCATTTATTATGTTTTTTTATCTTAATGTTGTGTTTGGATTGCAAGTATGACTAATACCAGTTACCTAAGATTATTTAGAGTACTACTACTACTACAGCCCTTTTAACGTCCCACTGCTGGGCACGGGCCTCCCCTCAATGCGAGGGGGATCAAGCCATAGTCCACCACGCTGGCCCGGTGCGGGTTGGCAGTAGCATAAAATATTAAGGTCATTGGTATGTATAGATTGCTGTTTAATTAATGATAGTCTCTTTGAAATTTCACTTCCACAGGCGGTTCCGAGGCAAGTTTAACGTGAAAGTGTGCATCACGACTCCGTGCATGATACGAGGTTCAGACATCATACTGCGCGCAGCCGAGGAGGCTACGTGCTGCTGCGTAGGCAGCGTGTCTCCGGACCGCATGTTCGGAGTTGACACCGTGGAGTGCCAGGGTGCCTGCGTCAACGCACCTGTCTTGGTCGTGGACGATGATTACTTCGTAAGTTGAACACGAGTAGTGACCTCTATCTTTCTCCACCACGTATCAGATCATGCCATGTGTAAGTAGATGATGAGATACTCAAATTCTCAATGCTAGAGTGGTTCAGGCTAGCCCATCAGGCAAGTTCAGTTGGCTAACTTGTGAAATTTTACTGAGAGCATGTATTAAGCAAAAGAGAAAAGAAATTCTGTATATTAAAAATAAGCTATAATAGGCTAGGCTAGCGTGAATTATATTTCACACCTGGGGGTGAAGTCTGTAAACACTATCGTTGTGGTTTTGCTATGACTTCATATTTTAAGGCACGAAAACAACATGTTTTATCAATGGTAGATAAAATACTACCGATGGAGACATTAGACATTGTCTCCTTGAAGCCATTGGACTAGTTATATTCTAGCTTCCCTTGATAAAAGATGTTGTTTTCTTGCCTTAAAATATGAAGTCATAGCAAAACCACAACGATAGTGTTTACAGACTTCCCCCCCTGCTCTCTTTCTGCACACATGACAATAGCTAACCACTCGAGCAAAAGAGATGAATAATTAATTTCGTGCTTGTTTGCTTGCACATTGGGAACTTTCGTAATTTGCATATTTTGTCTCATACCATCATCAAGGTGAAGTAACACTAAAATCTGCATAAACTACTATAATTTATTTATAGTAAGACTATATGTAATGAAGTTTGCATTACACTAATGGTTAGTATTGACTCTTTTTAATCTTGACGTAAAATATGTGAAGATGAAAAATGTAGTCCCAAATTTTCATTTTCAAGTTTATATAATTCGATACGAATGCACCAGAGAGAAAATTAAATTGATTGTTGCCCTCTGCTATTTGATAAATCGAAAGCGTAGTATTCATAAAACGTATCTTGGAATATTGAAGTATGAAGGGTAACTGAATATAGTAGGGTATTGACATATATTTGAACTAAAATAAAGCTGTTTTGATTTTTGCTCGAGCTTGTAAGTTTAGTCTTTTGAAAGAAAACCTGTATGAAATGATTTTAATTGTTTGTTAATAGGAGGACGTGACCGTGACCGATGTGTATAATATCATACAGACATTACGATGCGGGGGTATTCCACAACCAGGACCGCAGTGAGTATCACGAAGACATTACTCTGTAGATAGGTGTATGTTTAATGTTTTGCATGCCTTATGTGGGAATGATGTTTTTGTTACGCTCTGAGGTTGGAGTTAAGACTTCACCTCTTTTTTTAAACGTCGCTACGAGTTACCACGTTTCCCCTGAATTGCAATGTGAGAATCCTAGTTAATTAGCTCTAGGCTCTGTACCACTATATAAATTTCGGTGACGTCACAATAGTCGTAATCACCTTCTATGGATTCCATGCGTTTGACTTTCTGTGAGAATTATGTTATGTGAGTAATCCGTAATATACCAGTGGTTTGAAATTTATGCGGAAATTATGACCAAACTGCATTCAGGAGCGGACGGTTTGCATGTGAGCCAATATGTGGGCTGACCAGCTTGCGTGAGTGTCCTCCACCGCCTGGCTACGGCATCCAGCCCTCATTGTACGTCGTTCCTCCAACGCCCGACCCACCGAAGAAGTGAATGTGAGAAATATTCCTTAATTTACTGATTACTTAATATATTTTCACAAATTGTTTTGCATTCTATGTTGTTATCATTACTTATCTACTTTTATTGTGGCCTATTCGTAGTAGGGACCTACATATAAAATAAATTATTAATCTTTTACTTTATTACCTTTGTTATCATTGCGTAGGGTGTACATATGCTGCTAGGCAGCTATAAATATTGCCAATAAAACGTAGGTATCTGAAGGTAATGAAAATTTCAATTCGAAAAATGTTTTGCCCACATTTAATATCCTGTCGCAAAAACGACAGTATAAAATTCCAATTTTCCAGTGGGGGCACTCGAGACGTGGGAGACGGCCGACGAATGTATAATTAGTTTAGAAAGTCGAAATTACCCAACGAACAATCGCTGCGACAAACATTTACACGGTTCTATTACTCTTTTGTGGCCATTGAAATATAAACCTTGAAATGCTCGAGTGGGCAAACAGTTATTATTTGTCACTAACTTGCTCTTCTGCTCTAGTTAATGTAGTCCTTTTTATTATCGCTGTTCTTTTGTTCTCACTGTGTTCATTGATTACTGCAGCGTTTAAAGCAAATTTATACTTTGTAAGTAATTCTACCTATTTGGCTGAGAGCATTTTGGCTACGACGTACAGGCAGATAGATAAGGAGCAAAATCGGTCAAACTAATAATACTGTATTAAGCAAAAGGGCAAAAATAGATCTTTTGTCTAGTCTAGATGTATTCTAAACCATATTCGTAGTGTGATTCGAAATGACAAAAAAAGGTGCTATATCCAAAATATTTAGCAGATTTATCCCATAAATAGTGTGTAACTTTTGATTTAGTGTCTCAAATTAATGTTATATTGTTAAGGTTTATGTTAGCAAACAGGCTCGACAAGAAGCGTCTGACATGTCTATTGCTTGATAATAAAAAAAAACATTTTAAGAAAGCATATTGTTTAAGGAAATGCCGTCGATGCAAGTGAATATATCCGTGTGTTTGCGTTTTTTTGCGTATATTAAACCAGTTTAATAGGAACTGTTTGTAATCGATGTTATAATTACAAGTTGTTGGGCTACTCAGATCAAGTGAGGTCAAGAACAGTAAATCTTTGAGGGCGCTCGCCGCTCGCGATCCGATCGCTTCCCCCGGGATCGGTCCGTCCCGTAATTAAGTACTTGGCTGCAATCACAGCCGATATAATCCGCCCCGCAAACTTTAATTACAGGTGAAAACTATCTGCGAACAACAATGGGAAGTGTTGTTGCCGCGAGCGCCTTTGTTTTAGAATTGCTGCTCAAGTAGCAAATAATTAAAACTATCTTATAACAGCTTGTTTTATGAGGAATTGTTTTAAGACTATCATGAATATTTATTGTTCTGTCATTTAATTTCTTACAGTTCTTACAATCAAACAATATCCATGCTTAATGATCCAGAAAATTAGAATAATTCAACTGAAAAATATTTATTAGAAAAATGAAACCCAGTTAAGTACCTATGGGTAATATCAAAATAAGAATTACATGAAGTGATTCCACTATTTCATTTTATCTGTCCTTATAATTTATCTTAATTTAAATTGAACATCCCTTTGCTAATCCAGTTGTGAAAGAAAAATAGATTTATTGATCTAAATCAAATATTTTCTGTCTCAATCTCCACTTACAGCTGTGTATCTATTAAATTGTCCAGAATGGTCACATTATTATTCGACTATGTCTGTTTCTACGCGCATTAGAACTAACCCTTTGTAACATAAAGAACTTGCATTAGGTGTCTTGAGGTGGCAACTATTGCTTCAGTTAAATGCTAGAGTATCAACATATCCCCTTTCAATTCCATCAGTAGTTGTAGAATGTGTGCCAAGACTAGAATTAAGTCACGGAATATCTTGATGTTGTCTCTTTCTCTCGTATAAAATTAAGCAGAGAGCGAGCGAGCGCATCCGTGACAAAGGTCTTGTCTTAACATGCGTGCTAACCGGTGTGTCTGTGTTCGGTTTAATGTTAACCTGAATTCTAAACAAGTCTATCAATGTGGACAACTGGTTCCTTTATTAATGGCGTTGTAATGAGTCAGTAACTTTTTTAAACAGTCATATTTACTCAATTTAAAATGCCACGGGCGTGCATGGGACAGGAACTCGTTATTCACCATAATTGGTTTCCGTTTACAAGTTAAATGATTTTAATGCAAAGTCCTTTCATACGTAGAAAAAAACGAAATTGGATTATTTTTGTATTTTAATATTTTCTATGCAAACGTACTTAGTACCTGACGACTCAGACGGGTGTGTACCCCTATTGTGTAATAGGTACAAGTAATTGTATCCATCCTAATGGCCTGTCTTTAGGACCTCAAATTTTAATTTATCAAAACATTAATCAATTAATTATCATCATTTGACAACGGCTTAGTGTTGTGTTCTGAGCGTAGCCCACTTACTGCTTACTGGTGGTTGCAGGTTCGATTCTAGCCAGCGGGAAATTTCAGAAATTACCTTTTCAGAATTTGCCCTGGTCTGTCTGTAACTCAAATCTCCCCGGGCCATTATATAATACCTACCCATAGTACAAGCGTTGCTTAGTTGGGGTCATACGGCGAGTAGGTACGTGTTGTCTGGCGATATTTATTATATCCATATTAGCTTCTACAGCTCAAGTGACCCACAGCGCATTTGTAGAGAGATCGTAACATTCTATAAATTTATAAGTAAAACCTACAGAGAAAACCGTCGGTTCAGTCAAGTAGCAATAATTTATTTCATAAGTAACAATAAATTATAGCAATCAAATGATATTGTACCACCAATGCGTCCGTCCCTCGCGGTGACGGCGAGTGAAAAGTCCAAATATTTGAAAAGAGCAGCACCGAGATAATGCTGTAGTTAATGGCGGCCGGACGTCGCGGCGTGTTGTTATTGCTTCAGGAAGCTGGCGTGCACACCGTACTGTAATGTTCAGGAAATTGTATTCGATTCAGCTCGACAAGTTGGCAAGTAAGGAATTATTTGAAACACTACGTGTAATTTTGGCAAGTTACTGCCATCTTGCGTATTAAATTAAAGGTTGACTGGACCTTCAATGCAAATTAATAAATGAAAAGATAAAAGAATGTGAATGAAGCGAGCTGTCGAGATCTTAGCGTATGGAAATTAGTGGTTTCTAACTTGCCAGGTGTCTACATTGACTGGCTACTTGTCCTATTTTTATGACAACTGAAATCTTGTGAACCGGGCACTAAAAATGTTATTATACAAATATCCATAGTAAGTAAGGAATAGCTAAGTTTTTGTAAAGAGATGTAGTTTCATAGCTCACCTGATTTCATTATTATCCATTTTAAATCGCTTTTATGGAACTCATAAATAAAACATAGTAATAAGTATCCGGATTAAAGAAAATATTTTGCATGATATTTTGAAAGGTATAGTAGGTACTATAATACCACCGATAATTCGTATTGTGAAATATTTACAAAGAAATTACAGTTCGTTGTAACAGCCGGCGGTGGTCTTACGGACCCCGAGGCCAGACACCAAAGCCGTTACTGTATAAATGGAAAACAAAAATGCAATAATATTTTCCACGAATTGCGATTCCAACGCTCTTCATTGCGAACCATTGCTAGGTATCCTGATGTTAAAGGAATGTGAACTTTATTGAATGTGTTTTACCTATGATATAGAATAGGATCCGCAAGAGGAGTGCTCAATTTCTATTGAGGCATTCCAAAAAAAATGTATCCTTTGTGCACTAGCTTTCAGACAGTATCGATATAATTAGAATTGATATGAAGTCTATAATCGAAATGAAATCTCGCTCACCATCATTGTCGATATGCCATAAAGATAGCATTATTTTATTATGTAAGTGCAGTCAGTGTTGCCAACTTAGGGGGTTTCCCCTAAATTTAGGGGGTAAATAAGTGGAATGGGATTTTTTTAGGGGCGTTCTATGTTTAGGGGTATTTTTAGGGATTTTTTGAATAAACACAAATAAAAATATTAACGACAACTAGTACGGCTCCTCGGTACAACTACTCTGTGCTGATTGGTGGTCTGTGCTTTCTGGAAATATTGTTATATTAGTTATTTATTTTTTATTTTTTATTAAGTTTCTATTGTACCGTTGTGCCGACCAGCGATTTGTTAATAATTCTTTAGGATAAAACAACATTCAAAAGTTTACAAAGTTTTGGGAAGCAGATCCAGATTTAGAAGGTAAAGTAATTTCATTGCATTTTTTGTAATTTAGAAATGAAATATATAATACAATTTTTAAGGGGTATTTTCATGTAGTTGTGGCAATTTTAGAGGTTTTTAACTTAAGCTTTAGGGACAATTGGTAACACTGAGAGCAGTTTAGTTTACGTCGCAAAATATAATGATAAATTTAAATCCTGCTTTCAGTTAAGTTTCCCTCATAACATTAGTACTTACAGACTTCTCCGTCAAACGAAACCACAAATCCATTGAAGTTTCTGTTCTACGGATAGTTTATACGCCTGCCACCGGACTTAGATGATACTTAGAGCTCCAGACAATATAACAAGATAATCACCTTAATCCGACCAGAAACTTGTACTATTTATCATCGTTCCTACAGAACAACGGTATTGATTACCAATTAGTCTTTTGTTTACTTTGCGTTGCCTATTCGGCTGGTTGGGTACGGCTGCAGAAAACAAAATAATATGGAGTGTATTTGTTCCGAAACCTATGCGCTGATATCATGGGTATACATTGCTAAGTGGTAAGAGCGTAATTTTGTCTTTACGTTTTTCTTCTTAGAACATTAATTGCATTGTTCTATAGATGAAAACTGATACCCGACACTCGGCATACTCTAAATGTGAAACGAAGATTTGAAAACATACAAGCCGAACTGAAAACCTCCACCTTATTGTAAGTTTTGATTAGTTTCTTTTCTAACTGACATAGAAAGAATATGTCTTATATACTATGATGAAACTGGCCTCCTGTTAGCTTTTGTTGCACCACATAGTCGCCGTGAGCGTCCCACCCAACTGCCCATGAAATGTGTCGTGCGTGGCTCTCTTACTCTCTCTCTGACATGTTCTTATCAGCAATTCCTCATTCTGTGGCTACGGCCTCCTCCGGTAAAGCTGTAAAGGCCACCTCACGGCCAACAGCGTAGTCCATTAAAAAAAAATGTGGCTACGGCGTCTATAATTTCTCAACGGTTTACGTTACGAGTGAAAGATGATAGCCGTAAGAGTTGGACAAGACGTCAGAATTTTTTACGATCCTAAATGAAATATTATACAAAGGTCTGTATAATGATCCTCTGAATATCAGATATAAAGTTTACAGCTTTGCTTGTGGTTTTAAGTACTTAAAATAATATTGAAACTTTGGAGCCCTTTGAAATAGTACTTTGACGAAAGCGGACACGCGTCAGAGTTGCTTCTATTAAAACTAAGTTTCGTGATATCGTCCAACCCGAAAATAGCGGGTGCTTATTACCAACTTCCCGGATATAATAAATCCGTTTGTCAAATTTGTTTGGAATTGTTTTGCTTTAATAATGTTTGATGTCAATATTCTGATGCTTATACACATATAATGCTGGTATTCCCTGGAGGAGTAGGCAGAGGTACACTGCTTACACTTATCTCCGAAATGAGGAAGCAAGTCTATTGCGATTTTACTGCTTTATGAGATGGTAGAACGGTCCCAGAACTAATTAGGGCTCAGGAATGTATGTCGCAACCATCCGATTCCTGAGACCAGCCTAAGCTCAAACCACCCCAGTTCACCCCATTAGATCGTCAAAAAAGGATTCTGTCCTCATTTACATAAGCTAAAACTATAAAACCCAACAAAAGTAAATTTATGCGGCAAACTTTGGGGCAATATCCGTTTTGTGTGACACGTTTTTTCGAGGGCCGTTGTTCATCGTTAATCTTTGAAACAAAAACAGCAAGTTTGGTCGCGCGCGTCTGCTCCGACCATAATTTACGTGGAACAAGTGCTCGGGACATGCGGTGCTCTCCCTACCTATATTATTCAAATTATATAATGGTACGTCCTATTAAATAGCAATTTGAGAATATCAAGAGCTCTTTAACAGCAAATATTAAGCGTTCTTATTTAGCATTGATAAAAATCTTACCCCTACATTGAAAGACATACCTAAATTATAGATTAATAGTGGCATTGTAGAATACATTTCTACCTAAAATGGTAGAGAGTTTGTAGATGGATTGATATTTCTATAAATTTGTGAGTTATTTATAATAGTTATATATTTAAACTGATATAAAATTCTGAGTAGCAGTTACTCAGAATTTTATTCTTGAATGCTTCTACGATTTTTCTGAAATTGATAATTTATTGAAAATTTATTAAGCAGTAGGGAGAAGTACTTATATTGGTAGTTCCAATCGGTTGCCAGGCAATTTCATTCAATTAAATCCAGGTTTTTGATAGTAGGAGTGAGTATATACTCTTGTTATGTTATTAAAAAAAAAAAAAAATTAAAAAAAACTTAAGTACCAAGATATTTCTGGTACAAAGCCGAGTGTCTACCATTTATGCGCAAACGCGGCTTCCTGGTAAATTGATGGGCTCTCGTATAAGCCATCAATCAAGATTTACAACCAAAACTCCTTTTAAACTTGCCAAAGTCCGTAAATTTAATAAAAAGTGTTGTTGACAACGAGAAATTTCAAAAGACATTGATTAGATGGAGTAATAATTTTTTTGAGTTAGTTTTGCATCACATCTATAATAGTAAAGAAAATTATAATATTCTGACGCATCGGAGGTATCCAATTTTTTTTCCATAATTTTCCTATTTTCCCAGACAGGCAAAAGTGGCCATTCAAGTAACTACCTATCGATAAAATCGCAAACCTTTAGCCTCCAAGTTTCATTAGTGTTCAAACTTTCGAGCTTTAGTTTCGAAAGCCCTCAAGGACGGTGCCAATGAATAGCGCTCAGCGGAAATTTCAGTCGATTTCGTAAAGTGATATAGACGCTAGACGTTTCCCTTCGACGTGATTGATCGTGGTAAATGGTTTGTGATGCTGCGTGGCGTCGCGTCACAGACCAAGGAACTGTAGCCTTACGATCGGAACCATGCGACCTGTTTGTAACGGATTTAACTCAAGATAGACTAAAGGTGCTAACAGCAATCAATATGCCATTATGTTATTTGCCATCTGCGGCGCGGGTGTGAGTGAAACACGCACAGCATACGCGTAAAGAATCTTGTTCCTATTACCTTACAGTTATACACATAAGAAATGCCAGTATATCGCTCAGTCATGCTCATGGAGAAGTTTTGTAAATGGCATGTCCAGTGTATAAAGTCAATGGTTTTAATCAACCATAGTCAATATTTGCATATGAGTAGTGAGAGACTTTCAAATAAAATTAATAATTGAATTAATTCAGATGGTGCTTAGGACTGACATCTCTGGTCATGTACCACATTTAATTTAATGGCCTGTAGCTTATAAAATTTTGTGGATAGTACAATTCATTCCCAGTTATTTTAGATGTTGCTAAGTTGGCAGAGATGAAGGCAAATGACATAAAGTAAGTGAACATATTAATTGTTAAGCATTTTGATATTTCGGGCACCGAAATCAAAAGTTTTAAAGGATTCACATTTGAAATACGAATTAAATTGTTGGTGATATCAACCCAAATACCATAATATTACACTCTACTTTAAACAACGTATCGATTTACCCAATTGCTAAATACAGTTCATAGGGTACCTATATTTTGTGATGCGAGTGAAACCGGTGGAAGTCTGTGATAAAATTCTATCATTCCCTCGGCGTAGATACGGCGATGAATTTTCTGAAATATACATTGCAATAAAAAGGAAAGTGTTCTTGGGGACGTTGAAAATGTGTCCGCATTTGGACAAATTCGGGACGAACATAACCTCGAATGAGACTGAAACGATCCCTCACCCACAACGGTGATATAAAATACTGCGGATACTTCAGTATTGATGAACTTAATAAAAAAAAAACATGAATTTAGGACCCTTTTGATTATTTAATTTATGAAAAATTGTATAACCTATTAATTGAAGTCATTTAGCAAAATGATTGAAGAAGACTTACCCCCCCCCTCTTGTAGACTTAATTTGTATTGAAAAATGCCACTAAATTATGTTTTTAGATGGATTGTACTTTATATAAATTTCTATATAATTTCTAATTGTTATATATTTTTCTATAATTAGTAGGCATGTAAGTCTGAAACGAAAGACCAAAGAGGCAGGTGCATAATATGTAGGTTTGAAACACGAATTCATAAAAAAAGAACCCTAATATTCTTTAACTTTAAATACCTAATTGATCGTTATAAGCTAATGATGGAACGGCCCAGTCCTATTAGCCAACTGTTTGGCAAAAAGTGAAACGTCTTCGGCCAATTTAATCCGGTAATTTAAATCTGTCGTCTCACACAGTAACCAGTAACGAGTCGGCGAGCATTGGTGACTTTTTGTTCGCAAGATTAACGACAAAGTATGGGCCACAAAAAAGCGCCGCCAAGTACGGAAATTACCGTAACTTCGTGTTGAAGCTTGAAATTTTCTTGTTCTAAATGTCCTCGTAAATGAAAGATGGGTCTTTTAAAATCGGAAAAGAAATTACGAACAGACGTTTTTAGGATTACGAGTTTCTTAACAAGTTAAAGTTACCTATTACATAAGTGTAGGTAGGTTTTATGACAGTAGCTGTACGCTCGTGTCCGTGGTAAGCCGCCTTGCCGATGGTAGTGTGTTGGGATAGGAAAAACTATTTCTTCCGCAATAAATGTATTTAAAGTATTTTACGTTTTATACAGAATGTGTCGTCGTTGATGGCAAGCAAGCATGAGATGACACTGACAGCCGTCTGTGTCTATGGTAGCTATCATTCGCAGATAAAGGCTACCATGCACAGACGGTATACTGTAGTGGCGCCATCAAGTGACAAATGGCTAAATTAGGCCCTTCATGTCGATTACTAGATGGCGCCGTAACAGTAGGTTAAGCCCCAGATTTTTAATAGTAATAGCCCGCTACTCAGCTTTAAGCCACTGGACGTCAAAATACATATAAAGAAATATTGAATTTTCATGGTAAAAGCCATGCGCGTCAAAACTCACTCGCTCTGTCAATGTCGTTACGTTGAAGATTGAACTTTGTCCATGAGTCAATACAGTTCGTTTTGGTATTGGCATATACCATGAGTCGTTTGTGCAGGTGGCTTTATACTTAAAATAAATTAATGGTAAAAATATACTTTTTCAAAACAAGCATTTATTTAATTGCCTTTAATTTTCGCGTTCTCCTGGGCATGCCCTTTCATTTGATACCCATACTGTGGTAGTGCAAAAAAAATAACTATTCCGCCATCTTGGATGATCCGCCATATTGGAATTAGAATGACGTCACATAGCTAAGCATGCATCGTCATCCAAAATAAGCGTGCATACCAAATTTCAGCTCAATTGGTTAAAGATAACTGATTTAAAATTCAGTTGCAAGATTCCACCCGGACATACGTTGCAAGCGAATAAAAAGCTTGTAATGAAAGCCACTGAAATTTTCATTAAGTAGAAACACTCACATTGCGAAATATTATTTATTGTACAAATGAGGCATAGGTATGAACAGTTACTCAGAACTGTACGAATTTATGTTTTTCGACTGCGGGCAGTGGCGTTTGGTGCCTAATGAGGAGCGCTGGCCCACAATATATCTCCCGTAGTGAGGCGCAGAAATCACAGTGACGCGTACACTTGATTGAGTTTTCTTTTCCACTGTGCTTCCATTAACAAAATGGCTTTCGCCTATATGCTTTCTCTGGGGACGTTGTGTGCTCGCGGGTAATAATGTCGGCCATTTTTCTTTGTTCTTGAGGTAGACAACTAACAGAGAACTTGTATTAAAGGTATCAAAATGTATTTTATTTTAGAAATTTCGGAATACACCTCATGATTAACCTATTCAGATTCAAGTACAGCTTAGTAGCTTAAACTATCACAATACGGTAAGATAATCATACTAAAAGTGATTTAATTTCAACTGTTAGCATAGAAGCTCCCATAGTTCTCCGCGGCAAGTAAACGAAAGAGGCCCTGGAGTGCTCTTGCAGAGCCGCGTCTAATTAACGACGTATCTAATTATACCATCTCGGTGCTCTAGCTGCCGCCGAACGAATTCCCTAAATTACGCATTACCGAAAGCAAATTAAGTCCTAAATACATTACCAAAAGCAAATCAAGTTTTAGGGAAACCCTATAATGTGAATGGTGCACCCTTAAATTGAAAGATAATACGAGTCTAACTGACTGACGTTACATTAATTGGTTACCCTTTCATGGAACTATTTGTTTTCTAAGAATACTTGCAATGAGAATGGTTGTTGTACCTAAAGTTACCCTACAACAACTTGAAATTTCCAAGATCCTCTCAGAAACTTGTAACTGATATTCCCATAGGTAATCCATATTTATACCCAAACATGATACCGTGTCTCAAATCCGTTGAAGAGCAACAGTTCGTTTTAGTATTCGCAATACATTGGTCACGGCCTGTTTGTTTAAGGCTTTATAATATTTTCTTGAAAAATAATGCAAACTATTTGTTATAACTATTTATCAGTTTATTTTTATTGTTATGTTTAGATCTTGAAGAACTATATTGTTATTTGTTGACATCAATTGTTGAAAAGTGCAACGAATGTTTTTTAAAGAACAAATGACAAGCCATGAAATGCATCGAGAGTATTATGAACTAACTAGCTACGAACTGGGAGTTAGGTCCCATTGATAGTTTTCCGTTAGCGAATCAGAACGATTCTTGAATAAAGGAATTATACAAATCCACTTCCGATATATAGATTAATGTGTGATTTGCTTTTACGCTGGGAACCTCTGCACTGCGCAGTTATTAGAACTAGTCGATAAACTTTATTACCCCATAAAGTTTCAACTTGTTACTGTTCTCTGAAAACAGTAGAGTCGAAAGTTCAGTGTGCATATTTTATTTGAAGCCACCACTTTCCATTCTAGTGTGCAGTAAAATCCCGCTCTATTACGACTTTACGTATGTCTCTACGATTCCAGACTCTATCTCGGTATACATAATAAGTTTTTTTTTTTATTAATTGCACAAATTTCTTTCATTCTTAATTTTTAAAATTCGTAAATGTAAAGTCAGAAATAGTGGAATCATTTCACCGCGTTATATTTATCTACTTGTAATAGATAAAAAAGAACTAAGAAGTGTTTAAGTATTCTTTGTTATACAGTATAATATTGTACTCAATTGAATACTTGAAGCTTATGGCAACCCTTCATATCTACTATGGCATCGAGTCGTTTAAAAAAACGTTCGACGTTGAAAACCCTACGGGACAGTTTGTCGTTCGGCTGAATTCACCCGCTACCAATTTGTCGACACCGAAACGTAATGTGGAAAGTTAGCTACCTATTTGGATAATATCGATATGAACGTAAACTTTGTATACCTATAGAAAATACCGTACATATTTTTATGTACGCAAATTTAAACATCGATTCACAAGTTACGTGTGAAGTAGGTTGCCCAATAATTTCTTATTTAACAAATGTGTGATGGTAGAATTTTTTATATGAAAGCATTCACATGACTTGTAGGATTACAGAGCTCTGACAGCGAGTGTAAGTGAGCCGACTTTACGGTGTGAATGAAGTCTTAATGTTCGGTCCCATTGGGCACTCATAAAACACATGCTTATGAACGTAGAAACCGTAAAATGGTTACAATATAGAATAAGCGCAATATATGAGTCTATAAAAACCTCGGAAACATAAAATTTTCCAACGATATATTAGCAATTTCCTATATGGCAGCTTACAGCACTTAATGTTATGGCTCCAGCAGTTTTTTTCCGTTTATTACAGTTGAAACTTTGTACTCAATAACTACCGGGAACTATTTTAGATAGTAGGTACTGATAAGCATTTTCATCGGGTAATGTTAGTGTTGCAAATGAATAGTGCTCCGTCGCTACGTCCGTCACTTTCGAGGAATTAAAATGAACAGTTTTAAGGTCTGTAACTACCTGTTATTATGGGAACATGTTCCTCTCGATTCAGAACTCAGATAAAAATAATCTTCATTGGCTAAAATCAAGAATACTATGTCTACGTCTTTGGAGAATGTAGTCGCAGCGATGTTATATTTTCATTACCTTTTTTTAATAAAGCCTCCATTTTGTAATATATGGGGAGTTAACTAGGAGTTTTAAAACATGGGCGTACTCAATACCAGTGACTTGTAAAGCTAGGTTCCTATAAAAAAAAACGTTATCGTTATGAGCATCGATTTGTTGTTCTTTGAGTTCCATACCTCAAGAGGAACCTTATAGGCTCCCTTAGTTATCCGACTGTCTGTCTGTCAAGATCTTTTTTACCGTACTAGACTGTCTTTTCGAACCATAAATAAAAACGGTTAATCTTTTATAAGCTCGTTAAAGTCAACACCTAATTTCGTGATAATCACCCAGAAAAATGTGTTGGAATTTCTTTTGGAGCATTAAATCAGGCTCACATATGAAATGTTACACGGAGGATATTTTGGGGTATTTCGTACCCTCGGCGCGGGTAATGGGCACCGCGGCTAATGACGAGTACTGGCCCACTTAGACCTCTGGTAGTTAGCGCAAAAATCTCGGCGACGCGTAAGCTTGATTGAGTTTTCCTTCCATTGTATCCGTCCATTAACGAAATGGGTATTCTCTGTAACTTTCTTGCCGTAAACGATTTACCCCCAAATGTTTGATTGTTGTTTAAACATTTACAATCGTCCGACATAACAAAACACTTTTGATTTCATTAAACGGTTTACGATAAATGGTTTGTAAAAAAAAAAAAATCTCTCCGATTTAAAACCTACAATTTCATTATGCTTTATTTAATATTCTTCAACAATTCACCGCCAAAAAGAACCCCTTTGTCGCATCTCCTCGTTTCGAAGACACTCTCCTTAATGCCAAGCCAAGTATCGGGATCCTTGGAGTCGACATATCGAACGACGTGCAATTCCGCGGTCATCTGGAAAGTAAGGCCAAGTTGGCCTCCAAAAAGCTGGGTGTGCTCGGTAGGGCGAGGCGGTATTTCACTGCGGCTCATCGCCTGCAACTTTACAAGGCGCAAGTCCGTCCGCACATGGAATACTGCTCTCACCTTTGGGCCGGTGCACCACAGTACCAACTTCTTCCTTTTGACCGCCTGCAACGAAGGGCAGTTCGAATTGTCGATGACAAAAAGCTTACCGATCGGCTAGACCCTCTGGCGTTGCGTAGAGATGTAGGCTCCCTCTGCATTTTCTACCGCTTCTATCATGGAGAGTGTTCCGAGGAATTGTTCGGTATTATACCTGCCGCTGAATTCCACCATCGCACGGCTCGCCACCGACTGCATTACCATCCTCACCATCTGGATGAATGGCGTTCCAGTACAGTGCGATTTACCAGGAATTTTCTCCCTCGCACCACCAAATTGTGGAATGAACTTCCTGCAGCGGTGTTCCCGGACCGATGCGACAAAGGTATCTTCAAGAAACGAGCATACTCATTCCTTAAAGGCCGGCAACGCACTTGCGATGCCCCTGGTGTTGCAGGTGTCCATGGGCGGCGTTGATCACTTACCATCAGGTGAAACGTCTGCTCGTTTGTCTCCCTATCTCATAAAAAAAAATAATAATAATAATAACTTACTGAAGATAATTTATGATAAACCTAAAAAACCGGCTAAGTGCGAGTCAGACTCGCGCATGAAGGGTTTCGTGCCATTATCTATAAAATCACGTTTGTTGTATGGAAGCCCCCTTAAATATTTATTTTATTCTGTTTTTTAGTATTTTGTTGTTATAGCGGCAAAATAAATACATCATCTGTGAAAATTTCAACACTCTAACTATCACGGTTCATGAGATACAGCCTGGTGACAGACGGACGGATGGACGGGCGGACAGCGAAGTCTCAGTAATAGGGTTCCCGTTTTACCATTTGGGTACGGAACCCTAAAAAAAATGCACTCTGGGACGAATTTTTTGCTACTACCAAAATGGATTGTATTGGCTCTTCGAAAAAGTTCATTTTACAACGAAATGACTTTGACAGTGCGAGTAAATTTTGACGCGCGAGACCATAGTTTTTATCACAGAAATTCAATCTTCAATGCGTTCGTACAGAGTTCGTTTTGGTACTGGCACTTTAGACGCGCCAGTGCATACTTTATTCCTTCGACAATCAAGCAGGAATAAAGCCCCCAGAAAAAAACAGAACGTTCACGATTATGTTAAAAATCTGTGCGTTATACTTATCATGTCAGACTTTCCCTTCTGCGCAGTGGAATCGCTTCATCCTACTGACAATACCTAGTCCCCGCCAGCACTTGTAGTGGAAAACAAATGAGAGCAGCCCCGGAGTGCACTTGCGGTGGCGCCTAATTAACGACCTATGTAATTGTCCGCGTCTAGAAAAACCAAATGACTGCTATTTTTTGTACTAAGCTGGTTTTCCTGTTGGAAAATAAAAAATGACAGTTATTTTTCAGTAAACATTCCATAAAAATTTTACTTTGTAGAATTGTTTATTGCTATTGTTATGATAAATGTTTTACGTACAGTATTCAATGACGCCATGTACAACGTAATTTGTGACTGCGTACATCTAGGATTATGGCTGAAATATTATATTTCTAACTTCAAATTGAATGCATTCTGTAGATAAATGACGTAAAAAACCATTGAATAAAACATTTTCTTAAGACAAACCTAGTTATCATTCTAGATAAATAGATTTTTCTTTTTCTCAAAAATAAAAAGTTAGTTCAATAAACTCATTTCTGTCCGTTACAATATTTGTATCGCAAGCTGAAAAGGTCAGATGTGTTCGACACTTCGCAATATCAGAAGTAAAACTTTGTGTATATTGCTGTGTCCATCATGACCGCACAGATTCTAGTCACGTCAACGGGTTTCTGTATTATACAATACATCATCACGCCTGTATTCCCCGAAGGGGTAGGCAGAGGTGCACTGTAGTGCACCCACACTTCGCCGATGTATTTTGGTCCCAATGTAATAGGGGGCGAGCCTATTGCCATTATACCGGGCACATTCCCCCTCAATACGAGGGAGATTTGGGCCATAGTCCACCACACTGGCCCAGTGCGGGTTGGTGAACTTCACACGCCTTTCTACAGACGTGCAGGTTTCCTCACGATGTTTTCCTTCACCGTTCAGCAAGCGGTAATCATTGTTGAAAACGACATTCGCACATGAAAATTATCTCAGAGGTGCGGGCCTGGGATTTGAACGTGCACCCCTTAAGTTCAAGGCGGGCGTTCTTGCCCACGAGGCTACCACTGCTAGAAGCTGTATTATATACATACAAGATAATAAAACTGCAGTGTCTGTTTGTAATATTAAAATTACAGATTTTTTGCATATTGACAGTTAAAATTTACATATTGACAGTTAAAAAGCGAAGATAGTTATGCGCCATTTTGGAAACTTTGCACTAGAACCAGCACAAAAGACGGTGAAAAAATCGCAGATTCCAACGATATAAACCGAATACCGCCAAACATGGCACTTGAGTCAAATTGTCTTTTAACCATCGAGACCTATATAGATTGTTTTTAATCCTTTAAATACTTACTTTCAGCATACATCTAAAGGTACAGTTTAATTTCTAGTCTTTGGTTTCTAAAAAACTGCTCCCACGGAACTGATACATGGTACAGGTTCCTGCCTGATTGATCGCGTT
This sequence comes from Ptilodon capucinus, assembly GCA_914767695.1. Classification (NCBI taxonomy): domain Eukaryota; kingdom Metazoa; phylum Arthropoda; class Insecta; order Lepidoptera; family Notodontidae; genus Ptilodon; species Ptilodon capucinus. The sequence continues at coordinate 5,583,694 of OU611808.1, forward strand.
AAATGGTTCGGCTCCATGGCTTCGACGATCGCAAGTAACTTTACGAGCCACCGCTCGCTCGTTCGAATCGAAGGGACGTTGGACCTAAACTCTTGTTCGTGGAATGGTCACTGTTCTTTTACGATATTAACGTTATTGTTGACCAATCAGACGCGATTGGGCGAGTGGGTATAGAAATGAAAAATAACAATATTGTTATTATTAATTCAAACTAAAAAGGGTACATACATGCAGGTAAGGATAGTAGATTATTTTAGAATAGGAAGTATTAGAAACTTGTTATCAGAACTTATTTGCTCATTTTGTATTATCATGGAGTAGTATTTATTGGCTTTTTGTGGACTCCTCGTAACTATGAGGATTATGGAAGGCTCTTCAAACTCCAAATTCTCCAGAATTTGTTTCAAGCTTACCTTAGTCCTCTGCTGAAATCTCAAGTACTTAGGTAAGACTTTTAATATGACGTTTTTTTTTTATCATTACGGAAGGATCTAAATAGAAATGTCATTACCACAGCTGATGACAAAATTAATGTTACTCAATGCACCATATTGATATTTAGTAATATGCAATAGAATTTCGATTCGGTTGTACCGATGAAATTTCTGAAATATACATTCCAATAAAAAGAACAGTGTTCGTCGAGACGACGAAAATGTGTCCGCATTTGGACAAATTTGGGTCGAATATAACCCCGAATGAAGAGCCTGGAACGATCCCTTTCAACCGTAATATAGAACATGTGAATGCCTCTTTGACAATATTGAATAGGTAGAGACAAAAGGAGTAGAAACACTTAATTATTATTGTGAAGGATACTCGATAAACATTAGGATAAATTCACGATTTCAATATGTTCCGCCCTTTTTCTTTTGTGTATATTTTGACCCGCGTTGTAGTACATATTTCCTACATTGGGTAGTTAAATAAATACATAAATAAGCAAAGCTTGTACTATGGGTACCATACAATCGATCCCAGTTTCAGCCAGACCAGGGCTAGTTCCGACCATTTCCGAATTTTGCCACCGGCGGAAATCAAAGTCGCAACCACCTCGTTTAGTGAGCCGACTCAAACCAGACCAAGTATCTCCCTAACTTCTTCTTCATATTTGCCAATTTTCGACAGCTAATATACCTGCATGGTACATTTTTCCTAGATCCCTTATTCTTCCAACTTCTCCTACACCTATTTCGATTAAATTCGTGTGGGTTCCAAGACTATTTAGCTGTTCCCCGGGACTCGCCGAGGGTCAAACCTCGGAGTCTTCAATGGACACCGCTGTCGATCCTGGCTTACAGGAGTAACAGTGGTGGGAATGTGGCTTAGTTCCATAAAAAAAAAATCCTGCTTGGTTTTCTTTAATTGATTTTCTGTGTATTTGGATGATTTGTATAAGTAGGCACGATTATTTATGTAACTACGTTGAAAATGTAGTAAGTACAACCTTTTGAGAGGTATTTGGGCACGCGCGCGATTACGTGCCTCGCCTTTTAAGCGAGGCAGATATTACTACCCCCATAAATAAGTCTCAAACGATTACCTTGTAATTTAAACAACATATTCTCACGAAATGTCTCCTAAGCTTTTAAATAGTGAAGAGTTTCATAAATCATATCGAGGGGGAAAGGCTATTTGATCTTAACGAATTTTTTTAAACTTTTTTGGAGATAATACTCGTTCGACGCAGAAAAATTTGCTAATTTCAAATATGTATATAGGTCAATGTCACTCAAAATGGTCTGTGCTCAAAAGTGTCGCTTAAGTCAATTAGCCTTCACCCTCGATATTGCAATTTACAGAAAGTGTAACCTATCCAGATCCACGAACCACCTACAATGAAATGATTCTGTACAAAATGTTCGCCAAAGCCAAGTTAAATGCAACATTGCCTACTTTTTATGAAATTGAGCGATAGCTTATAATATTTTCATCTTACAAAATAACACAAGAGGATATAAGTAAATAATTAAATTGTTTTACAAGGAAATTCTTGTATACTTGTTGTTTACAAATCATAATGAGCAACTGCGTCGGGTAATGGCGCGTTTTATTGTCTGTTAAATTTTAAGTGTCTGTTTAATTAACGTGATTTAATTTCAACGGTTAGCGAAGTGTCTACTAGTTATCTTGGGCAAGTGAACGAAAACGGCCCCAGAGTGCTCTTGGAGCTGCGTCTAATTAACGACGTAACTAATTATACTACCGCGGAGCTAGGCGCCATCGAACGGAACTCCCAAAATTACGTATTACGGAGCGCAATTATCTACACTTAAGGGAAATGCAAGGAGACAAATTTATTTAGCTCTTAAAACGGAACGGGTAGCGGACTTCAATCGATTTTGTGTCATTTTTAAATATATTGAAGCGTAAGTATCCTAGGGGCTAGACGAATGGTCGGTCACCGAGAGGTCCAGGGTTTGATTCCCACCCTGACAATTAAAATTAGCCCACTTCTATCAGAAGTATTTCGTTTCGTTGGAAGAACTAACGGAGCTACTAGTAATATGAATATCTTACATTGCTGCGAACAAAAACCTGCATACAAATTGTAAAGTAAAATTTATTATCTAACAAAAATGTCTAGTCGTTTAGTTGGCTTCCTCATGCAGTCGGCTATGTGGATGAAAATCAAAATTCGTCGGGTTACACTGAAGGGTTTCGAACGCTTGAGATCTGTTTTGAGGAGGTACTTAGTCCGCTTCCCGGTTCTATTGCTCCCTCTGAAATAAAAATAGCATTACTATCCTTTATTTTCATTTTGGGTAAAATAAACTATTGTAAGCTCTTTTTGTTTTTATTTAGACGAGTCCAGGAGGAAAAAACAACATTAGTATTTGCTTTAGGAAATCTACTATTTTCATGTAAATTTAAATGTTCTAACACATACTTGCTTCGATGAATGACGACGAGACTAAAAATTAAAAGGTAATTAATCGTAGTGGTATTTTTCCATCAAAATCTTTTCATCCCCATTTTTGTGCCAGTTTTCCTACAAAATCCGAGTCCGTATCAACATAATAAAAACTTGGCTCCTACTAATTATAACCGTTAAACAAATTTTAGTATATCATAAAGCTCAAACTGTTTGGGGCTAAAGAACTTAAGGTACTTACCTACTGAAACCGAAAGTTCGGCGTACATATTTAATTTTATGCTACCATTCACTATCTCAGTGGCTGTGCCGTAAACCAGAGGTCTCTCGTTAACGCAAAGTGGTTACGGGAAACTGTCTCCCGCCTCACTTCTTGTTTAAGCTTAAGTTATCGACGATATTATAGCATCTTAGCTACTGAATATACGTCCTATTATTAAGAGAAGCTCAACTCTGTTTCTCTAATGTTTTATAACCACTCATATAGAACGCTGAGGCAAGTATTCCAAATGTAAAGCATTTCAGCTTTCGATTATATCACTTTGGTTTTTTGACAGATTACATGTTCGATTATAAAAAATACCTACTAGGTTTCCATAAAATCGAATAGGTTGTTGATGAACGAGTAACCTGAGGTAATTGGAAACGGGAGCCTTATATATGAAACTTTATAGGACAGTCTTGACTTACATCTCATTGCAATCGGCCTTATCTGAATATAGGAATCGGTCAAGAGGGTAAATACATCTTAAAATGTACTAAAAACGCTCTATACCAAAATTGATTTAAAAGCCCCAAGGTACCCTTATTATTCTCAAACGTTTCCCATTCATCGCATTTAAAGCCACAAGTAGCTAATAAACATCAACCGAGGAAAACGAAAGCTATAAAAGGGCTGTATCATTATTTACATAAACACCATAAAATCTAACAAAAGTAAATTTATGCGGAAAGTTTTTGGGCGATATCCGTTTTGTGTGACACGTTTTTTCGAGGGCCGTTGTTAGTCGTTAATCTTTGAAACAAAAACGGTAAGTTTGGTCGCGCGCGTCTGTTCAGAGTAAAATCATAATTTACGCGGAATAAGTGCCCGGGACATGCGGCGCTGTGCCGACTCGTGACTGCGGGCAAAAATTACCTTCCGAATACATAACTTGGTCACGACTTCATACCACGGTCTCATTCCCCAGTAAGTAGGTATCGCCTAACTGGTGCTAACAAAGTTCTGTTGTTACGCTCGGCCGGGATATTGTTTTTTCCGGCCCCTAATGAATTTAGGTAGCCGTCACATAATTTGGATATTGTTTCAAACAAGTATGATAAAACGCAGTAATTAAAGTGGAGTTAAACACATTTTTGTGTGTAAGCATACGTGTAAGCATGTAAGTAACGTGTAAGCATTCTTACAAATTGATAGAAAAACCAATCGCTCTACAAACCACCTACATTGGTATTTTTAGTTGAAAATAATTCTACGGTGCCTCAAAAAAAAGGATCTTAACATTAAAATAAATTTGGGAAAATAGTCTCATTAACTTTGATAGACACGACTTGCGTAATAAAAATAAATTTTCAGTATTAAACTGAGTATTTTATAATCAAAGTAACAGGTACGTACGTACCGAAGTTGGAATTTAACCTTCGACCGCTCTAGTATACATTTACCAAAATATTTGATGTTGTCTCAATTTTTTTACAACCTTAAATAAGGAGCAACCATAGACTATCTAGAGTACCCATAACGACTCCACTCTTCGTATAGCTCTACACTCGTATAGCTCCACGGCGTTTTTCCGTCATATTTGTTATCTTATGTACCTGTAGTGTATGGTAACCGTGTGGGAACAACGGCGGAGTCAGGTAAACCAGAAAAAAATACCGCAGCGAGACTTGAAAAGCCATCTCCATTAAAATTTATCCATGGGAGCAACAAACAAAGATTTCATGTTGACATCGACACGTCATGTCAATGTTACAGATTTCGAGCTACAACAGAGTATTATCCAGAGACGGCACGAGTTTCAGTTCCTTTAAAAATGTATAGTAATCTGCCAATGTTGCTTAGACACCTTTGTTTGTTAATAATTGATGAGAGGGAAGGGTTGGCAGTCCCCGGAATGGTTGAGCGGACGACGTCAAATAGCATTGTTTAATTCTCCTGGTATTAGCCCTGTCTTGCGACGGAATTCCTAATTAACCTTAGGTATACTTAAGGGTAAACCTATCTTTAGAGATGTAGACATGATACTGCGGTAGATATTTCAGTATTTTTTTATGGGTAGATTCTGATGTTGGCAAGATTCCGTAGGCAAGTAAACGAAAGCCCCCTGAGTGCTCTTACGGAGTCTAATTAACAACATATCTAATTATACCATCGCGAGCTAGCTCCGCCTAACAGAATATACCTACCAAATTACGTAATACGGTAGGTAAAGTATACTTAGGGGGAAACGTTATGAGACAAATTGAGTTATATCGAAACGGAAAAGCGTTTAGTAGATTGATTAAAATAAGGAGGTAAGGACCTTCATTTTAATGGATATTTGAAATTAGAACAGTGTAAAAGTAGGTATGTCGCGTACGTCAACCCCTACTTACTTACATAAGTAAGAATTATAAACTAAGATTTTAATAGTATGTTGTAACCATACGGCCGTTGAGATATTTTATGGCTAGGTAATATATTAATATATTATACAAATAATATATTACTTACTGCTGGTTACAATTTTGATCACAGATCTGATCCACCTTAAGGGATGTACAAAATACTTGATAGTGTATTCATTCAACGAAAAAATACTTATTATAAAAATGATATTGAAATAATTCGTATTTATAATGTAATTTGATATCTACGTATGAAAACAGGAATGGTCATAGACTATCGGCCATGCACAATTATTGACTTTATTAATTTTGATCTAAAACTTTATCTGTCTATGACAGACGCTTACGCTGTGTTTCCGGTGATAATAATATCCGAGGGTAGATGATCCTGAATGAAAATATGATATATTTGTGTGTGTGCGTTACGTGATTATATTTTTTTCCTACAGTATAACATTTAAAACTACTGCCGTATTATATAAAGTGTACGAACACCTAGACCGATGGGATACAGGTATCTGCTCGATACGCTTCGTCAGATCGCCTTTTGTAAACACGACTCATCGCCTCGTGTGGTTTGAGCTCAACCGCGTCGCGTCTCGGTTTTTAAAATAAAGACTTTTGTTATAGAGTGTATAAAATTAAAACGTTTGTGATACAATAAATATGAAAGTGCTTGTGTGTTGGAGTGTGTGCTTCATACCTACATTGCCGTCACCAAGTACTTCAACATCGAGGCCTGTTGTCTGCTAGGCGTTCGCTGTTATATGGTAAGTCCTTTTTCCTTAGCTTCAAGTTTGTTTTGTGATTGCTTTGTGTGAGTTTTGTAATTATATTTTCCCCTAGAATATAGCCTTTAGAACTACCGCCTTATTATGTAAAGTATTCGTATCCACACCGGTGGGTTACAGGTATCTGCTCGATACGCTTCGTCAGATCGCCTTTTGTAAACGCGACCCATCACCTCGTGTGGTTTGAGCTCATCCGCGCCGCGTCTCAGTGATTACATTATAGACTTTTGTTATAGAGTGTATAAAATTAAAACGTATGTGATACAATAAATATAAAATTGATAATGTGTTGAAAGTGTGTGCTTCAATCCTACATCTTCACCACGTTCTTCAAATCGGGCCGTGATGGCTCCTGAGCATACCGGTTGGCTGTTATAAGGTAAGTGCTTATTTTTTTATGCGATTATTTCTCCTTAAAATCAAAACTTATTTACATTGTCTAGTATGTTTATAGTACGTTTTCATATACTTACAGCTCTACAGACATATTATGTATCTATGCATAGTTAATTTTATTTCAGAATGACTTTATTTTTGTGTGACAGGTTTTTTTGTGACACTATTTTAAATGTCACCCGTAATTTATAGATTTTTTCTACAGAAATATACTTTAGTACAAAATTATTATTATTATAGCCCTTTAACGTCCCAGTACTGAGCACGGGCCTCCCTTCATTGCAAGGAAGATTTGAGCCATAGTCCACCTCGCTAGCCCAGTGCTGGTTGGGATACTGGCATATATCGAGAACTGGTAAGGGTTCCTCGGACTTCGGATTTTCTAACGATGATTTTCTTTAACGTATTAGCAAGTGATAATATTGAACAAAAATTAATACCATACCTTTTTCAAAGAATTGTAAGTTCCTACTTTTTTTTTTTTTTTTTTTTACTCTTTATTTATAAGAATATGTTCTAAACAATCAAAATCAAAACAATCCCACTCAACAAGATTTTGAAACAAATAATGCTAAGTTTTAATACTTTGTATTCGATGTATCCTTTTTCGTGTTTTCCATACTCACGGCGCCGCCGACGTTGAATTTAGTGATTGATGAGAGTTTATAATGGGATTTGTTCTGATTCCTATTTAATTTCCTGTTCGGATATTTAGCAGTCGTTTTATTATAAATTTAACAAAGTCGTGAACGATCGCGTGTATGCCGAGTTTCGTAAAATAATTTTAATTATTCTTACTTAAATATTAACGACGCTTAGGCGGTTGGAGGTCGAAGGTAGGCCGCTTGGCTTACAGCACCGAGTGGTCGCAGGTCACCAGGAAATGTCAGAATCGCCCATTTCGGACTTGTTCCTAGTCTGGATGTAGCTGAAATCATCCCGTATCCTGGGATGTATCAGTACAAGCGTTGCTTAGTTTGGGAGCATACGATGAGTAGGTGTTGTCTGCGATCATAAATTACGAAGAGTGGATTTATTATTGAAAAGTTAAAATAAATAACATTGTGTGAAAATGTACCTGGATCTTTTCAAAAACAAGATAAAATATTTTAATGAAATTGATTCAAAGTAAGGATTGATTTTAATTAACAGATATTCGAACTGGACCCATTGTGTTTTTCACTGGCTTGATTAGATTTTCGTGAAACAATGTGTAAAGGGACAGATAACAAATTGAATCGTGAGTTTATTAAAATTTGTTCGTGTTTATGGCGACATAATTCTTTTGTTCCCCATCGGAGCGCGACGAACAGAAATGTCAACCGAACGTTGAAATTCAACAACAATAATGTAATGAAACACAACAATCCTGGAATTAAAAGAAAATATCACTTAACATAGCAAAGGTGAACTCGTTCGATAAACCACTGATATAAAATAAATTTGTGTTTTGTTTATTTCCAAATTGTTTTCGTTAATTTTGGATTAAAAAGCGATGCTTGTACGTTCGGAGTTAAAGCTTACTTTTGTTGTATGTAGACTGTAATCATTTTAATTAGCGCAACGTGTTTCCAGCCACAGTTAAAGCTTAAACGAACGCATAATAACACACACTCCTACCTATACCTGTTTTTGTAAGCACACAAATTTTACGGGAACTTTTAAAATTAAAACGCAAAAGTTTTTATTTCATGAATTCATGATACGGAACAAAACAGAGGTAGGTATGCAAAAAACTCTGCGTTCTAAAAAAAGTTTATAATAAAACAATCCGAAGCTCAGAGTGTAATACAGTGAAAAATGAGACGAAAGAATTTAAAATGGCCAGCATTCGCGGAATATTTTAAGCGGTAAAACATAAAATAAAAAGTGAGGTATGTTACGAGTGTTGTTCATAATTATTTTATTGTGTATAATGTCGAATGAGCTGTGTTAGTCTCGTCGTTAAGAACGCCTTGAACGTAAGGGGTGCAAGTTCAAACCCCGGGCCGCACCTTTGAGATAATTTTTATGTGCGAATTTAATTTTCAATAATAATTACCACTTGCTGAAAGGTAAGGGAAAAATTCGTTAGGAAACCTACACGTCGAAAGGCGTGTGAAGTTGACCAACCCGCACTGGGGCAGCGTGGTGGGCTATTGCCCGAAATCTCGCGCGTATTGAGGGAGATTGAACCCGGCATAATGGCAATAGGTTCATCCCCTATTACATTGGGAACCAAATACATCGGTGAAGTTTGGGTGCACTGTAGTGCACCTCTGCCTATCCCTTCCGGGAATACAAGCGTGATGATGTATATATATAAATATTATGTTGCATAACGGACCTAGAGCGAGTGACGGTGTAGTCTCCATTATAAAATAGTATGTCTCGTTTGTTCTGGAGTGAATTTTCTTAATATTAAGTTCGGCACGTTCTCAGCAACAGGCGGGTTAGAGCGAAAACATAGCATTGCGAACGCAAGCCGCAAGCCCCCAGAGATTCAGAGGACTCGCCTGGAATAGCTTTGTGCCGTATTCCTTTGTCTTTAACTGAGCATTCTCTACTATCACCCTCGACTTGCTTATATATTCTCGACTGAACCACAAGCATCAGCCGTTTGTAAGTACCTACTTACCTAATTACCTACTTGCGAACAAGCTACACATGCAGTCGAAGTGTTGATGAATATGTATGACGTTGCTATATCAGAATTTCCCTTAGGAACCTATAGGTACATAACTTTTATGTAATGAGTAGATACCTATGTATGTAGATTCAATTTCAGTTTACAAACAATCAATGCCAAAAGAACGCAAATTTATTGTAATTATAATCAGATTTGTTTACTGCTGATTCTTAAATGTTTTTTTTATATGCAAAAAAATATTGAAATTTATCGAATAAAAATGTTCCAAAATATATTATTTTGAAATTGTAAAAGTTTAAAGGAAGCAAACAATTCGTTAGGAAAGATTTGCCTGAATAATTTCAAGTAAATACAATCTTTCGCTCGATTTGCAATTCACATAACGGTGGTCGTCCTAAATTATTCATTTTATTTTTAGCGTTCCGCATTCAGGTAAACGGTTTCAACTCAATTTTCCCACAAATAATGTTTCAATTAAATTGATTGATGTTTGGCTGCACTTAAAAATGTACGCGAAAGGATAAAATGAATGCATGGAGATATTATAACGGAGATGGCATTTCGAGCCCGCACTACGGTAAATATTTCTGGTTTATTTTACTCCGCCATTTTTGTTTTCAACAATAGCGGGAAAATCGCTGAAGAGCTATACGAAGAGTGGAGTCGTTATGGGTACTCTAGATACTCTATGAATGAATGAGACAGTGCAATATAGTCTGCATTTTTTAGGGTTCCGTGCCCAAAGGGTAAAGCGGGAACCCTATTGCTGAGACTTTGCTGTCCGTCCGTCCGTCCGTCCGTCTGTCCGTCTGTCACCAGGCTGTATCTCATGAACCGTGACAGTTAGAGAGTTGAAAATTTCACAGATTATGTATTTCGGTTGCCGCTATAACAACAAATACTAAAAAACAGAATAAAATCAATATTTGAGGGGGCTCCCATACAACAAACGTGATTTTTTTGCCGTTTTAATAAATAATGGTACAGAACCCTTGGTGCGCGAGTTCGACTCGCACTTGGCCGGTTTTTTATAACTATTACGCAGGAGTTTTTATTTAATTTAGATATGGGAAATAAAATTAACACTTAGTCATCTTTTCACTTTTCTGATTATATCCAAGTGTTAATTTGGTTCATTTAATAGATAGTCCATGCGGTTATAATAAAATTAGAGTCCACGCCACCACTTTCGCTACAAATGCGTTAATTAGCCGGTGACTATGTAATCTGCGGCGTATTTTGGGTGTATATGGGCGTTCTCGAAATGAGATTATTACCGCAACATAATTTAGCGTGCCTCATAACCACGATTGTAAAACCCACTGCATACTGAAGCGTCAAGACGTGCGTCGACTATTTTGCCATAAGCAAAACGAACTTTATTGCCTCACAGAAAAAGTTCATTATTCAACGAAATTGTATAGACAGTGAGAGTGAATTTGGGCGCGTGTCAAATCTGACAGTTGAAAGATAAAACTTATGTCTGAAGTCTCATAAACGCACAGATAACTATCATCCGCCATCTTTATCACTGTCATTATCCATTTTTATTTATAATGTGTATTTATTGAATTTGTCCTTGCTATTAATTACTTGACATTGGCGAAATACTCGCGCTAGTCGCAGGTGATGCCATTCCTCATCTTATTCCATTAAATATCATCATTTCGCTCATTTCGTTAAAAAAATAAAATAAAAACTATTTACAATTATCATCATTCATTTTTATTTATAATGTGTATTTATTGAATTTGTCCTTACTATTAATTACTTGACATTGGCGAAATACCCGCGCTAGTCGCAGGTGAAGCCATTCCTCATCTTATTCCATTAAATATCATCATTTCGCTCATTTCGTAAAAAAAAAAAAAACTTATGTCTACATGGTCATGCTAAGGGTGTTGAATCCGTATCCAATAACTAGTGACTTGATACTTGGAAACGTTCTTTAGCCATTCAGTGTATTAGGCAACTATGAAAATGTATAAGCGATGAGGAAGGAAAATAAAATACTAACTTCCACTATTGTACACTTGTGTATGTACTGTAGGTATAATAGGGATGTCCTGCAGTTTTGTCAACGGGAAAGGCATTGCTTTTGATATCGAGTGAATAATAATGATAATTGTTATATCAGATTGTAGTCCAGGAGCTCATCATACTACAAACAAAAATTTATGAGAGACTTACTGTGCAAAAATATTCAACGATAATCTTATAATAGCCAGTCAGGGACCAACCGACGCATCACCGTGTTTAACCCTTTATTATTTAAGCTACTGAACGCGTACAAAAACCAACCTGTAATTGAATATTAAATAAAAGTAAATTAATGACGTCATCAGTGGCCCTGAATATAGTAATCCTTTTGGCCGGGAGAATTAGACCCTTATAATCCAACCCTTCAGTTCCATCCTTGGTCCAACCCTCGTGTGATTGACGTTTCAGTGGCGATTATTGTAGGGGACTCTTGAACCCCTCTTTGCGGGGACCCCAGCTTATATCCGCAGACTTTTTCATTGAACTGTACATACTTGCGTAACATCGGACGTCATTATAATTTCGTTCAATATAGAAGCTTTTATTTGTAGCTTGTGCTAGAAATAGATTTTATTTGTATGAAACATTACATTTGTAGGTATATTTACCTATACAGGGTGTATCAAAAGTCTGAAATAATATTTTAGGTACATATATGGTAGCTAAATAGATGCTTATCAAGGCAGACTATACCTAACTATCATATTTTCCGAGTTACAGACCTTTGGATATTTACCACATGTTTTTTTTTTTTTTTTTTTATGACATAGGGAGGCAAACGAGCAGACGCTTCACCTGATGGTAAGCGATCAACGCCGCCCATGGACACCTGCAACACCAGGGGCATCGCAAGTGCGTTGCCGGCCTTTAAGGAATGAGTAGGCTCGTTTCTTGAAGATACCTTTGTCGCATCGGTCCGGGAACACCGCTGCAGGAAGTTCATTCCACAGTTTGGTGGTGCGAGGGAGAAAATTCCTGGTAAATCGCACTGTACTGGAACGCCATTCATCCAGATGGTGGGGATGGTAATGCAGTCTGTGGCGAGCCGTGCGATAGTGGAATTCAGCGGCAGGTATAATACCGAACAATTCCTCGGAACACTCTCCATGATAGAAGCGGTAGAAAATGCAGAGAGAACCTACATCTCTACGCAACGCCAGAGGGTCTAGCCGATCGGTAAGCTTTTTGTCATCGACAATTCGAACTGCCCTTCGTTGCAGGCGGTCAAAAGGAAGAAGTTGGTACTGTGGTGCACCGGTCCAAAGGTGAAAGCAGTATTCCATGTGCGGACGGATTTGCGCCTTGTAAAGTTGCAGGCGATGAGCCGCAGTGAAATACCGCCTCGCCCTACCGAGCACACCCAGCTTTTTGGAGGCCAACTTGGCCTTACTTTCAAGATAACCGCGGAATTGCACGTCGTTCGATATGTCGACTCCAAGGATCCCGATACTTGGCTTGGCATTAAGAAGAGTGTCTTCGAAACGAGGAGGTGCGACAAAGGGGTTCTTTTTGGCGGTGAACGCACAAATTTGTGTCTTATTGGGGTTGAATGGCACCAAGTTTAGTTTGCCCCAGTTCGAGACTAGATGTAAAGAAGTCTCGACTTCAGACACAAGTTTGTTCCGACACTCATCGACGTTTGCCCGAGAAATATTAGCACGACCGGTGTAAAGAGCATCTCCTGTACTGTCATCTGCATAACAACGGAAGTTGCTGATATTATGCAACATATCGTTGATATGTAGCAGGAGCAGCAGGAATATGCATCGTTGATATGCAACATGTACCTTATAGTGGCCTTAGAGCATATCTATAGCCCTATTTAACAGTGCAAACTACATTAACGAGAGACGACAACTAATATTCGAATACAGAAAAAAAATCGCATAGAACTAGAGAGATACTTAAAGTTTTTTAAATTCGCGGCGAAAACAAAATAAAAATCATGATCGAATTTAATAAAAAACATTATAACATTCGGTTCTCTACCCGATACTCATGCAAACGACCAAGTATTATTTCGGATTTTTAAAACACCCAGTATTTATGGTTCCACAGACGTAAGAGTAGTTGACCAAACTTGACATGGAAAGTGAGGCAAAAATCGCTTAACGCACAAGATGATCTCTTGGTTGATCAATGGTTTATGTACATAATAGGTAACTAAGATTAGGTCTAGAGGTTCAAATATTGGCCGCTCGGCTCATTACATCTAGTGATTGTGGGAGTAATTCTCAGCTATGGAAAATTTCGGAACTTGCCTTAGAAGTTGCCTTGTCTATTGTGTGGTGCTGCTCCCTTGGTACAAGCGCACTTTTGTGCGTCGATTCTTATTATAGGGAATCACCTGACATTTTCTAAGCACACAACTTTTAGTATTATGTTTGATCAGCTACTCTATGCACGTAGGTGGTAGGTTATATTTGAAACTATTTGTGCCGATTTTAAAAATTCTTTCAATTATACAAAACCACATCATCCTTGATTATCAGTCCTTATTAAATACGCTGTAGTAACTCGCGGGGAACGGCCATCTTCGTAATCATACTTAGACTTTTCCTACATATTCAACATAAATAAACAAGGTGTTGCTGTATGCAAAGAAACAAGCAGGTAGAGGTGTGTCTACACTAATGTACTTTATAGCACATTACCGCGGAATAGAGCGGGGTCGTTAAAGGAAACGTGGAATAAGCAAACATGCGTAGTTTGCAAACCTACTAAGGATCTCGGTGAAACGTTTTGCATTCGAAACGCTGCAGAACCCTGATACAACATGTAGGTACCAAGAAGTTGCCTTACTCATACGCACGTATTGCCAAACCCTGTATTTTCTGTTAAATGGTGCTTAATTGCTAATCCTCATAAAACAACAACTAATTTAACGTGGGTTATTTAACTTATTTAGATACGATTTGTGTCAACAATACGTTTACTAGTTTTAATAAATCAGAATCACCGTTGGTATATATCCGTGTCTAAAACTGAATCTGCGTCACGTCAGCTTTAGGCGGAACTTTATATTGGCCATAAAACCGTAATCTCTAATCGCGCACACTGTCAAAAAGAGCAAAATATTCATAAGACTACGTATTCTTATTACGTGTGGATGAGAGCGTTAGGTCGACGTCGCGTTGGCGCATAATGTGCTACAATGTGTTCCGAGGTAACAACCTGGGCTTACGAGGCTCTCGTGGCACCACAGATAAGGCACGCCGGAGGCTTTGTAAAGGTACTCTTACAATGTAATAAGGTGGCCACTGTAATACCGGCACGCGCGTCTATGCCAACCTTTTATAAACAATGTTTACGAGATGCTAGCGCGACCTATTGCGACCTCGTTGTGCCAAGGACGCAATTAGTTTTCACGTTCATTGTTGATTTCCTGTGAACTCGCACGACAAACTTACGTGTACGCTCGCTGACTGTGTTAAAAATGTTGTAAATTCTTGATGTCTGATGACGTCACACGTCAGAACCACTGAGACACGATGAATTATTCATGAAAACATTCTGCGAAAAACAACGCTTATATACCTACATCATATTATTTGAAGCGTCGTGCTTTAAGTTATTCTGATGCGCTTCATAACAGCTGCCGCGAAGTGTTACTATCATCTTATGCGGCACTCGCGTGGTTATATCCTTACCATATCGCTACCCACTTGTTAGTATGTAACACAGTGTAAGATCACGGTTGCGAGAAGAAACTCGTGCGTGACGGAACGACGTACACACGTGTACACTAACGAGGTCGTTTGTGCTTTTCAGATATAATAAAAGTTCCCAAAGAAGTTTCTAGCGTAAACTAGGCACAAAATAGCGTTCAAGTTTAGTGGAATTTGTGGGCGAGATAAAATCTCAAGGCCTCTCAAATTTCGTGTTATTTTTTTATGAACTGAATTATTTGAAATCCGTTCGAGATGTGCGATTCATTATGCTCGCAGATGCTAGAGTGGAGCACGGTAGAGTAAGGGGCAAGTTTTAATAATGTAGGGCGGTTGGCAAGGCTGCTGCCGTTTCCTTCCATTCATCTCTCCCCTTTCCGGTTGGCGCAATTAAAACGGCGGCTTGTTCCGGCACTTGAAAAACTTTTAAAGTATAGGCACAGACAATTGAACTGTAACTAGGAGCGCATTGTCGCGAATAATATCAGGTCCCCAAGTCTAGTCCGAATGTAGCTTCATTTTTATGGCATGATAACAACTTATTATATTAATGGTAGCGAGAATATGACTAGTATGATGGCTTCAAGGAGACAATTTCTAATTTCTACTACTCATACTCTCGCTGTGATTGCATGAAATTGTTATCCACGCACTGTAAAGTGAACCTATATTCATTTCACAACGATAGTGTTAGTAGTGACTTGAGGTCTAGGAACACTGTATTGCCCATATATCATTTTACAACTTAGAGGTACATTAGCTCTATTGTGAAAACAATTTTATCGTTTATGTGTCAAGTTACATATAATAATGTTATCTAACGGTAATATTATTCTTAGTGTGTAAGCAGAGCTATCGTTAAGTTTGTATGTTATCACGTCGTCTCTACGTCGTCAACGTGACTTCGCCAGGAAACTGTCTAACTTTGATTATAATTTGGCCCTAAGCGCCAGTTTCTCGGCATAAAGCAACATATGACGACATCGCGGCAGTGAAAATCAGCGGTGACGATGTCGGGGCGACGTCGGCCTGCCTTTCCACCGGGCCGGCAAAACGTCTGAATCATTCGCGTGTGGTTGAAGCCGTTCACCACCGTGCTGAAGTTCCGCTACGCGTGATTAATGGTCTCGCGTTCCCTCGACATTGTGTTTTTGTGATGCAAATAACTCGAGCCGTCGGAACAAGGAAAATTGAGTGGGAGGACCGAGCACCGCCGCAGTTTCAATTGCTCCGCCGCTGAATACTGATGAACCGTTTCGATTAAAGGCATTATCTCAGTTGCAATGTTTAAGGCGGCAAAGCGGTTGACATAAGCGTTGCGATTTGTAACACGACTGCCGGTTTAACCTTGAATCAGTTTGAGCGAGATTGTTAAGCGCGCTGAGTGTTTGAGCGTGATCCGATTACGATGACTGCGAGATGAGAATACAGCTTGTATAGGTATGCCAAAGGGGTTTAAAAGCATAAATATTAAATGCGAGATGATTTACTTGCAAATTACTATGTCTATGTACCTAATCTTTATTACGGGTGCGTGTGAGGTCAAAAATCGTACTGAATCCATCGGTGACATTGCTTCTGTGACTCAGTGCATGACGCAACTAAACAATCGAAGCGTAAAAATAAATGAACGGGATGAAATACATAAAATTTGTTACACTACATAAAATAAACTTTTAGTAGGTACCTTAGTGTATTGTACCGATTCGTATATACCTATAATTACTGACGTCTGGGATTTTCTGTAACGATTATTTTAATGAACTACCTAATATTATGCAACAACGCACGAGCTGCTTTGTTGTATCAATTGTAGGTACCTTTTGCTGTGAACCAATTTATTTTAAGTGCAGAGTTATTCATGAAGCTGAAATTTTAAACTTCAGTGGTGTGGGTTATTAAACGTATTTACTATTCAACCATTTTAATCTTACGAGCTTTAACGAGACAATGCTTATTCTGCTACGCTTGCACGATATTATTTATTTATAGTTCTTACCCTGAGATGATAAAATTTAGTAATTTATATTTTGGATATCAAATTTGAGCTGCAAACTTTGTTGGAAAAGATGTGATAGAGAACTTTAAACAAAGTGAATCCCGTATTGCTATGCCAAAGAACATACATCGTTACAAACTTTGTTATGAACATATCCAGGTAAGAGTTATACGCAACAGCACCTTCGGTGATGCGGATTACATCAAACATGATCAAAGAAGATTCAACAAGATAATAATATCACTCTGCTGCGAAAACATCCCGAGACACTTCCAGGCTAAAGTTTTTGCCGCGAACGTTAAGTATGCAAACTTCTCTTGTCGTTCTTCCACATTGAAATGTGAAAACAATTCGTGTCTACCCCCTACAGGCGGTCGCGGCAAAAAACCCTTCGTAAGTAATTAAGAAGTTTTAGAACACCGGCTCATTGGCATACTTTCAGCTTGTAATACGCAGTTAATCTCGACGCAAAAACTTGGCGTCCTATGTTATAATTCACGAGGGGCCGCCCGCCGCCACCGACAAGGGTGAATTTCTTATGAGGACGACGTGTATTTGTCACGAAAATCTATATGTATATTAGGCGCGCTGCGTGCTCCCAGATCTCGCTTGGATAACGCATAAGTGGCGTAGTTCTTCATTGCCTATACAACCATCGTATTTCCATATCTTACTTCTGATGGGCATTTTCTGCGACTATAGAGTAATTTAGACCCTCTCGCCGTCTTTAAATTGTTATAAAGTCGGTTCGTAATATTGTCTCCCACACCCGTCGCAGCTGGGTCACGGAGAACATTTCATTACGATTATTGCCGAGTTAATGATGTCTTACTAACTTCAGTCGCTCGAGCCGGGCGAGGTATGCTGCGAATTTAAATAAATTCGGGCACACACGGCTAAGTTATTCACGACTCCGACAGACGAACTCGGAGCGGCGGTGTCACACAAAGACACGAAGGCGGTAATTCACCAGCTTAGCGCGATCCACTCTTATCTTTCAGTTTTGCGAGCGACGACGCTCTTAAATCTTGCCGAGACTCTGATACCCACCGCTCCCGAATACTTACAAGCCTTTAATTCGAGACAAATTATTGCATAATTTAGCAGCGCCTATTTTAATCCGTACCAGCGAGCTTCGGCTGTGACAGTTGTCGGAGCTCAGCGCCGTCGAAATCAGTTTTGTAAAAAAATCGTTTGCGCGTTCACTTTGTATTTTATATTTTGCCGTATTTATTGTGTATTTTTATGCCTATGAAAATTTGTTTACATCAATTGGTGCTAATATTTTATCATCGCAAATGTGATCAGTGCAGATATTGATATTGAAAATGTGATCAATGCGGATATTGATACTGAAGTTCCACGGATTTAGATGCTGATATTCCCAATACCTAACAATGAGACTCAAGATTACTAACACAATCGTTGACGTATAACTGTGGCTTTATTTTTTAATGCGTAATAAAACAATTTTTATCAATGGTAACTGGAATATGACCAGTGTACAAATAAGACATTGTCACCTTGAATCCATTAGACTGACAAGTCTAAGCGACAAGCTATAGACAAGCTTTAATTATGACATTGACTATTGGTGAAAGATGTTGTTTTCATGCCTTAATAGTGAAGTCATAGCAACTCGACAATGATATGTTAGGGTACTTTTCGCTTCATAAAAATCAATCTCTTTTTGAGATATGTCGAAACAAAACGTCAAATTGGTCGTATTTTACAAGCTTTATATTAACTTGCAATGTATGTATGTCCAGGTGGAATCTTGCAACAGAATTTAACATCACTTATCTTTAACCGATTGAGCTGAAATTTGGTATACACGATTGTTTTGGATGACAATGCATGCTATGTCACGTCATTCTAATTCCATTATGGCGGTTCATCCAAGATGGCGGAATACTTAGTATTTTTTTCTGTACTACCACAGTATGGGTATCAAATGAAAGGGCTTGCTGAGGAGAACACGAAAACTAAGGGGAATTAAATAAAAGCTTATTTTTTAAAGTTTTTTTTTACCATTAATTTATTTTCGTTATTTTTCGTCATATCTAGAATCTAGAATGAATAGAGATGATGTCTATCAAACTAAAATCGGGCCCCTGGTGTATAGTAGACATAATGTAGGTACATTTCAGATTCCCATACAGTGGACAACAAAATATTCATGTTACAAAGTCAGGTTATGCTGCGCGCTGTAACCTGAGTTATAAAAAGGGCCCGACTCGACCCAACTAATACCCTTGTCATGTCGAGATGAAATTAGTTGAACTTGTGCAGCTGCGCCGCTGAAACCCCGATGTTTGTCGAAAATTTATGTAATCTGATAATATAATGTCGATGTAGAGCACCGCCTTACGGACCGCAACACTGCGTCTCTATGTGTCTGCGAAATTAATTGACAGACACCTACTAGGAATATGCGCTTCTTCAAACAAGAAGGTTTTCAGTTCCATTCGTATGTTTATTTTGGTATGAAGTGTACTTAGATACCTTCTTTGTTCTGTTAAAATTTTTGAAGCATGAACACGCATTTTTTTTGTAAAAAACAATTATCACAGCCCTTGCAACTCAAATGCTTGTACGAGATGTGTGTTCACGTCAATAATTTAATGAGGTGTGGATTGAACCCGGAACCTCTCAGTTACGAGAGTGCTCCGTCTAATCACTACACTATTGCCGCTTATATTAGTTCTATGGTTTGTCGATTGACTTGTATGGGATAAACAACACGATATTGAAGGATGAAAGGCTAATTGACTTAAGCGACACTTTTTGAACTTTACAGGAGAGCATACTCATTCGACGCAGAAACAATCGCTGATGCCAAATATGTATATGAGACAATATCGTCCAAAAGTGTGGCTTAGCCTTTCACCCTTCAATATAGTTATCGCCACCGGTTTTTTTGTTTTTTTTTTTTTTTTTTTTTTTTTCCCGGACCTCTATCGGCCCGGCCCGCGTGCTCACCTCTGATGTGGGGGTCAGAGTTCTTAAAATTAGCCTTAAGTTTAGTGTGTAAAATAATTTTTCCAGCCTGGATTATATTTATTGAAATAATAAAATCAAATTTTTTTATTAAAAAATCAAAAGTCAAAAGTCAAAAGTCAAAAGACACAATAAAAAGTAAACCCGTCTAAAAAATAACACTATAACAGACAATAAAATACCAAGAGGCAAGGATAATAAACAGAATATAATACATGGTAAAATAAAATAACAGTTTCCCTACTATCCATTACGCGGATCCGGCAACCAGAGTCATTGATGCGCAGTGTAGTGTAGGCGGCTGTTGGTCGCTTATTGACAAATAAGTTGGCAGCTGGCCTCTTTCTGCTCAGGTCTTATTTCTATCAATGACTCTGGTCGCCACCTCCACGCAATAGCTTAGTAGGGTATCACGTCTATCCTTGTCCATGACGAGCTTACTTAGGCTGGATAAAACTAAGGCTACGCCCAAGGTCATCTCAACATCATGCCTTCGGCGCGCAAACACAGGGCAATGAAGCAAGATGTGCTCCACTGTCTCGCTGACACCCGGTTCGCAGATGCACGATGGGTCCTCCCTGCGCTTGAAACGGTTCAAGTACCCAGAGAACCCACCGTGCCCCGTCAGAACCTGTGTGAGCACGACAGTGGGCACGATCTCTCTAATCGTCCTGTACGCTACCAGAAGGTCAGGGAAAAACATTTTGGTCGTGGATGCAGTGGTGCCAGTCTGGTACCTACGATTCCATTCGTCAAGCGATTCCGAGCGGATTTGTCGCTTGACGAATGAAACCGGACATTTGTCGTACACAGGTTTGGTCCTAACGTGCAGCGCTGCTTGTTTAGCCAGCTCGTCTGCTCTCTCATTACCCGCCAGCCCCGCGTGTGCTTTTATCCAAAACAAGGAAACGTCCTTGTTTTGGAGTCTACAGCGGGCGATGTTGTCCCGCGCCTCAGCGGCTAGCGGATGATGAGAGAGTGCGTTGACCACTGTCTCGAGTGCCGAACGCGAGTCGCTGATGATAGCAAAACTGGCGCTTCCACTCTCAAACGCGAATTTCGTGGCTCTGCATATGGCCAAAAGTTCAGCCTGATAGACCGTGCAGTAAGATGACAGCTTGAGTTTGAACGACTTGGTCTCCACTTCGCTATTCCATACGGATAGTGAGGCGCCGACCTTGCCTTCAATCTTGCTGCCATCTGTATAGATTCGTACTGCGCTGCATACGTTGATGGTCACGTCTCGCTGATCCATCAGGCTTATGAACTTGAGGTCCATATGTTTCGCGGGATGCGGAGTACTCGTGTACGCCAGTCTGCTTTCTACCTCGACGTCTCTCAGCTCTGGTCGAGGTACTCCCCTCTTTGCCTTGTAAAGGGAGGCCGCTTCGCGTATGCGAATGTCGAGGGGTAGTAACCCGGTCAGAGCGAGCGACGCGTTCAGGGACACCGTTTTGTAGGCTTTGCACATCTTCAGCGCAAAGCCTCTCTGGACAGTGTTCAGCTGCTTCTGAATAGTGATCTTGTTTGTCGACGGCGACCAGGCACTGGCGGCATACAGGATGAGGGGCTCAACAGTGGCTGTGTAAATCACCCGGATGACTTCCGGGTGGAGGCCCCAGCTAGTTTTGGCGGCCCTTGCCAACTGTTTGTAGACATTCAACGCCTTTCTGCAGGTATTCGCAGTGTGGCTGTTGAATGTCAACTTATGATCGATGGTGAGTCCCAAGATCTTGACCTCATCGGTCATGCCAATATCAACCCCGTCCATGGTCAGCAGGGGGGTGTCATAAATACGCTTCCTTGTCACAACCATCGCGCTTGTTTTGTGAGGTGCGAACTTCAGCTTATTTTTGACACCCCAATCCCGCACATATGCGAGGGTGGGATTGGCTTGCCTCTGTATGTCCAGTGCCGTTTCGCCGTGGAAAACAAGCACTACGTCGTCTGCGAAAGCCTGTACGTAATGCCCTCGCGTTTCAAGTCCTTTCAGCAGCGGGTCAAGGAGAAGATTCCAGAGTACCGGTCCGCCAATAGACCCCTGCACGCACCCTTTCTGAGTGCCCTTTATGTACTCCTCACCAGCATACCTGACACGGACCTTACGATCCTGCAGGTAGCTGTCGACGACTCGTCGGAGGTTGACCGGGCACTCCTCCTCGGCCAGTCTCACCCTTATGGCCGGCCACCATGCATTGTCGAAGGCTCCCTCTATGTCCAGTGATACCACGGTCACGATCTTTCGCTGAAGTAGTTTGCCGCGTATGTACTGTATCAGATCATAGAGGGAGTCCTCGGTGCTCCGCTGGGGCATAAAGCCATATTGGCGTAGACTGAGCCTAGGAATCAGGTGCCACTTGAGCCTATTGACTACCATCTTCTCGAAAATCTTCCCCATGACCGGCAGAAGGCCGATGGGCCGATAGGACTTGGGGCTCGTGTAGTCCGTTTTACCGGGCTTTCGCAGAACGACCACCACTGCTACCTTCCATTGTTCCGGGAAGAGACTCAACTCGAGGCACTTGTTCATGATTGCCAGGAAAAGGTCCGGATCCTTGTTGATGACCTGGCAACATATGTCAGCGGTGAAGCCGTCTCCTCCGGGTGCCTTCTTCGGGTTAAAACTTTCCGCCGCGGCTCTAAGCTCCTCCACTGTGAACGGCTGATCATGGACTTCGCCATCAACTCGGTCATTCACACGGTTAGCTAGGGCTCTCGTCCGCTGGTGGTCTAAGTTGTCCTCCGTCTCCAGGTCTCCCGGGAAGAATGTGTCCGCCAGTAACTTGGCAGACTCTCTCTGCCCCACCGAAATGCCGTCTCTCACCAATGGAAGGTCTTCTTTCCTTCTGGTAGTGTTTTTTATGACCCTGTAGATGCCCCCCCATACTGTTTCTCGGTCTTGTTTCTCACAGAATCCCTTCCAGCTTTGTATCTGGGCCTTCTTGGCTTCTTCCTCGTACTTTCCTTTTGCCTGCAGGTACTGCTCAACGACTCCAGGTCTTCGGGATAGCGCTGCGCATCGGACTCTACGCTTTTTTGTGTTGACTTCTCGCTTCATTCTCTCAAGATCCTCAGACCACCATGGCAATTTAAATTTTTGGCCTGGTTTATGTGTTACTATTGTTTGGATGCATGCGTCTGAGATTACTTGTGTAAGGCTATTCACATGGCTGTCTAATTCTACTTTACTATTAATGTCATCTATTTCTAATCTATTTAATTTGCGTTCTAGTTTTAACTGGTCCAGTTTCTCATGAAACCGGTCCCAGTTAGCGTTTTTAGTTTTAAATTTTCGCGTGGTTCTACTGATGTTAATTCCATTTGCCTTACACAATCGAATTTGGAAAAGTATGCCATTGTGATCTGAGCTGGTGAGATCTTCAGCCACTCTCCAGTCTTCCACCAGCGCTAAAAGGTCCTCCGTGCAGGCTGTGACGTCGATGAAGCTTGTTAGCCGTCGTCCTCCCCTCACCGTATCGAACGTGGGGACGTCACCGTTGTTTAGTACGTGCAGGTTCATCTCTGTTAACGCACCCAGCATTTCTTCGCCTCTGCCGTCCGTCGTGGTGCTGCCCCACCAAGAGCTCTTGGCGTTTGCGTCGCCCCCAACTATGATCTTATAGTTTGCGTGAGAAAGAACTATGGTGTTAAGATGGTCCAAGTATGGCCCTATGGGTTGGTCAGGTTCGAAGTAGTATGAGACGGCGAGAACTTCCCATGCACTCGTTCGCAATTTTACCACCACGATATTATTGGTGGTAAGGCTCGGGCATTGCAAGACGTCGATAGTTGGGTCAAAGACGACTATCGCAGCCTTGACAGTGGCCTCACCGCGATCCGCGCTTTGGTAAATTCTCGCCGCACCGTAATTCTTCATTTCCTTTTGCCCCCCCACGTAAGGTTCCTGGACCATTGCGACCGCGATACGCCGTCTATTGGCTTCGAGCATTAGCTCATTGGTCGCTAGTCCTTTTCTCTGGAGGTTCGCCTGGGCTATCCTGTATGCTTGGGTGCTCGTACCAAGTGGGATCCCCGGCACCACCTTAGCAATAGGCTATGGCGGCTCTCGCCAAGGCATCCCACTTCTTCCTGATCGGGCATTCTGTGCTGAAAGCAGTATGGGCAGTGCCTGAAACTTTTGCGTTATCGCCACCGGTTGAGAGGTTTATCCCGTTATTAATTCTGAAATGGCTACGTTTTATTGTAAACAATAATTGCCTCGTCATTTGAATATCAGTCGAAAAAAGAAAACATTAAAAATCAGGCCGGCAATCAGTGAAATGTCACAGTGCCCGTAAATTATTACCGAAACAGATGTTGCGCGCCAAACAAGAGGTATTCGTTACAAAGATTAACGAGAGAGAACTTGTATAAAAAGCGTTACAGCGGACGCGAAGCGGCAATAAAGTTATTTTATGACAAATATACAACCGTTTAAGCCTAGGACACACTGGAGCGACAAAACGCGTGCGTCAACGTTTTGGCCAATCAACGAACTGTATTGACTTATAAATATGGCTGATTCTTCCACGATACGTTCTTGTCAGCGCGAACAATTCACAATTGGTGCGAGGCAAAAAGCAGTGGTAGCCTCGTGGGCAAGAACGCCCGCCTTGAATGTAAGGGGTGCAAGTTCAAATCCCAGGCCCACACCTCTGCGAAAATTTTCATGTGCGCATGTCATTTTCAACGGTGAAGGAAAACATCGTGAGGAAACCTGCACGTATATAGAGAGGCATGTGAAGTTCACCAACCCGCATTGGGCCAGCGTTGCGGACTATGGCCCAAATCTCTCTCGTATTAAGGGGGAATGTGCCCGGTATAATGGCAATAGACTCGCCCCCTATTACATTGGAACCAAAATACTGCACTTCAGTGCACCTCTGCCTACCTCTTCGGGGAATACAGGCGTGATGGTGCGTGGCTTTTACCATAGAAATTAAATGTTTATGTATATTGACACAAGGTTCGTTTCGCTATTGGTAAAAATCTTGACGCCCCTGTGTCCCCGGGGTTTTGCAGTAACGACTACGGGTCTTAAATGTTGATAGATTGTGGAAAAATGCGCGACGAATGTATTGATGGTAATACAATGCGACACCGTTAAGACTCCTTGTTTACGTGCTAGATATCAAATCGTTAAATTTCTTTGGAATATTTTATAGGTCATATTTTAACGATCTTGTTCATTGTTAGAGAAAGCCATAAACTGACATTAGAGAGTCTAACGGACTGGTGTGACGTGTTATGTTGATTCTACTCCTATGAACATAATATATTTCTATAATATTAATCTTTTTCTGGCAAGAAATGAAATATAACGGAATAAAATGAAGATTGGCTGCACCTGAAACTAGCTGGTATTTTGCCAGTGTTAGGTAATTAAAAGTATTCAAGTATTTAATAAATACACATTAGAAACAAAGTGAAAGATGAAGGTGGGAGACAAAGATGGCAGATCCCGTTTTTATTCAAATGTTACATTGAATGATGCAATAAAATAACCACCGTGGTATATAATTTGGTATATACCACGGTAATTATGTACTTTGGTATATATTTAGTATAAGAATTGCATTGAATTTTGAAAGAATGTGGAGTACCTAACTACACAGAATGTATTAGAAGTGCGAAATAATATTTTCTAATAACTATATTATTCATATAATAACTATCATAATTTCTGAGTTACAGACCTTTGAATATTTATCACAGGTATCGTGTTCATATCCATAGCCCTATTTAACAGTGCAAACTATATCAATCAAGAGGCGACTACTAATATTCAAACACAACTAGAAAATTTCGCTTAGGACTAGAGATTTTAAGTTTTTAAAATTCGTGTCGAAAATGAGCGAATTTCGGTCAAACTTTTATACCATTCGGTTGTATATCCGATACTCATGCAAACGGCCAAGTGTTATTTCGGACTTCTGAAACACCCTGTATACCACATCTAATTTTAGTACCAATTTTAATAATCCTGTAAAAATTATGAATTCTGTTGTATTAAACATTGTTACGCGATTTGTACGTAGTACAAACGGGTTGCTATAAATTATGCATAGAAGGATTAAGTTAAGCATGAGAGAAAAAATGCTGCGGAAAAAATGGAAGTGTTCGCTTCCGGCCGTTATTAATATCATCATCCGAGAAGTATACCGCTCCGGGGAAACATTACAGTAACGGCCATATAAAAGACAAATGAGTCAAGAATACGATCGTAATTTTAAAAATATATTTTCTCACAGCCGCCAACATTCATTTTTTATCCATTATTACACTGTTTAAGTGTAATCTCCTTTGTTTAAAAACATAATAAAAACGTTTTACTCCATCTTATCTTAAAGGACGCTACAGACGAGCGGTCGTCCTATATCTTTGCTATTCAAAAACCGTCTTATTCAAAAAACTGTGCTTATCTCCGCCCCTCAAATGATTTGAAAGTATGATTGATGATACATTGAAATGAGATAGCTCGCTACTTTACTCATATTTAAAAGTACGATGCTCGAGGGCCACTTCGTACGAATTTTTATACTTTTATTAATACACTAGCTGTGCCCGCGACTTCGCCCGCGTGGACTTTAGGGAGATTACCCGGAAATATGGGTATTATGTTTTTCCCGCGGAACCCTAATGCTTTTTCTAAAATTAAAGTAGCCTAAGTTACGCCTTGGAACGGCAGCTATCTGTCAGTGAAAGTCCCATTGAAATCGGTTCAGCCGTTTAGAAGTTTACCTCAAACAAACAGACAGACAGACAAAAAAATTTAAAATTGCGTTTTCGTTATAGGTATCGTATATACTTTCATACGCATTTGGTAAAAAAGTGTTATTTTGATATTACAAACAGACACTCCAATTTTATTTATTTGTATGTATGTATGTAAGTATGTATTATTTATTTGTATGTATGTATGTATGTATGTGTGTATATGTATGTATGTATAGATAGATTCCAAATTGAGACTTTCGCGATCGGTCAAGTTCACCAGTCGCACGTTATATACTCCGAATATGTTGATAGTTACGATCCACTTACAGGTGCATTGTAAAACACTTTTGAACTAAGATATGCCAATGAGACTTGAAGCTAGGTTTGAAACTAGATTAACAGTTCTGTAAATTTGGAGGACACGTTTTAAAACTTTCAGCCACTACACAATTACAATTTGATGCAGTATTCACTGCAACTTGAAAGAAAATCGACTATTTTGGTTTTAAATAATGAGAATAATTTTATTTGTATGTAATAAATTGATTCGCTATTTAACTATCTGCCTACCCGCACCGGGCCAGCGTGGTGGACTATGGCCCGAATCCCCCTCGCAATGAGGGGAGGCCCGTGCCCAGCAGTGGGACGTTAAAAGGGCTGTAGTAGTAGTAGTAGTAGTAGTAGTAATATTGTGAAACTATTTCACGGAAATTTATCTGAGAGTAATAAAAAATAAAAATTGTATAAAAGCAACAAGCCCGAGTCCATGAATACCTTTTACCCATTTCGTTCAATATTCATATTTGTCATGGCCAAAATATCGCTTCCGGAGGATTCCATAACCCACTGCCACGGTTTTTGCAACCAAATCGAGAAATAATACATACATCATCATCATCACGCCTGTACTGTAAAGGGTAGGCACACTTCGCCTATGTATTTTGCTCCCAATGTAATAGGGAGCGAACCTATTGCCATAATGCCGGGCACATTCCCCCTCAATACGAGGGAGATTTGGGCCATAGTCCACCACGCTGGCACAGTGCAGGTT
Source organism: Ptilodon capucinus (assembly GCA_914767695.1). Taxonomy (NCBI): domain Eukaryota; kingdom Metazoa; phylum Arthropoda; class Insecta; order Lepidoptera; family Notodontidae; genus Ptilodon; species Ptilodon capucinus. Next base: position 5,611,470 of record OU611808.1, read on the forward strand.
GGTGAATTTCACACGCCTTTCTATAGACGTGCAGGTTTTCTCACGATGGTTTCCTTCACCGTTTAGCAAGTGGTAATCATTGCTGAAAATGACAGTCGCACATGAAAATTATCTCAGAGGTGCGGGCCCGGGATTCGAACTTGCACCCCTTACGTTCAAGGCGAGCGTTCTTGCCCACGAGGCTACCACTGCAAATAATAATAAAATATAGATCTAGGCGACCCGTACGAAGATTACACAATACTTATGTAATATACAATAGGTGTAGGCACGTTTTACCCTGGGACGGTACGCAAGTGTCCCTTGATGTTCCTCTTACGCGGAACCCGCGTCGGGAACAACGTTTTTTAATGGAAACTTTTGGCACAACGAGGCCGACCGGATCCACTATCTCAGTTAAATTGGAATATATTTTTCACTGCGAGACCGGGGCTCGCAAATAGAAAGAACATCCACCGACTTTCTAACATTCAAGTCGTTTCCTACAGATATTTGTACGGTGACACAGAAAAATGGTCCATCCGTGCGTTTTCCAAGACCTAAAATATGTGTTGAACAACTTTTTTGTGATGGAACTCGTAGTTCCATACTTATCTCGGCAGTTTTATGCACGTATTGCTTCAATATTTTATATCTTTTTTATTCGATGTCACCGTACATTGTGTTCAGTGAACTGTAATTTATAATGGTTACGGTTTATGGAGAATTCCTTTCATTGTTGTTGTTATGACTATAAAGATTGCATCTTGTTTTTAACCGACTTCAAAGAGGAGGAGGGTCTCAATTCAACCCGTATTGTTTTAATTTAAATCCTAATATTAAACAAACACGGCGCTTATGTAAGATAAGTATAAGATAGTTAAATGAGGAATAGCCGGATGTCCAGAAATATCTAAAAAACTTTTTTAGGAATTTGCAAACAATATTGTCGAATTAGACTACCTACAGCTAAATTATATTTGACAGCACTAAAAGATGGCAGGAATATTGGGCATATTAGGAATATACCGTTGGTTGGTCTTAAACATGCACAATTTTGGTTGACAACAGAATCAATACTATTGTGTCACAAACGAAACGAAATTCATGGCTGATACTCAATAACTGACTCTAAATCAATGATGGTTTACTGTTCGCCATCTCTAGTATAATATAAAGGATATAAAACATGCATCTATCTATATCCCGGAACAAAAACAAACAAGAAATAAACAACACCATTCACATAACATCTATTTCACATTGTCCGCACAGACAAAAGGCATTAGGGTTTGTTTTTGTGTAAATATCAATTTAGATTAGACAAAACAACCCGTATTCGCCGGCAATGGGCCTTGGTACCAGAGGATACGTATTAAGAAGAAATATGTAGTACGTGAGTACGTGTCCCGAAACACAAATGTATACGAAAGTCGGTAAAAGGTTGCCGTAGGTACAATTATACGACTATTTGGCTTCGGAAGGAAATATACCTCGTAGTAATGGTTTAGGGTTTTAATTCCGGATAAGGCGAGTTTTTTTTCTCCAATATGCTCAAAATTTTGTTTAAATTAATTTTCTATAGTAGGTAATTTACTAATTGTGTAGATATTTTTTTTTTAATCATAACCAAATTTAAACATGAATTTATATTTTTAGTACAAAGCTGCTAGTATGTTTTATTATTTCCTTGTTTTTTAATCTATTCCCTTTTTACACTCCATGTTTGTTTAGATATTTTTTTTCTGGATTTGATATTATTTTCATCAAATAATAAAATTAAACCCATACTTACCTATCAGTGGTACAGTTATGTACCTATAATTGCACTAAAAAATTAAAACATTCGATCTAGAAAGTAATTTGCATTATTGTCAGCGGTTTGTTAACGAATTGGAATTCTAAAAACACAATAAATACACAAATTACTATAGATTCTTATCATAAAATGTCATATTTATTTACCTAATCTAGACCCACACGAACTTAGAGCTACCACTATTGATTAAGACAATAGACGCGACCAAACTACAGGCAATGAATCAATCACTACGAGAGCTAATGCTGCCCATCCCACTTCGAGCAACCAACTTGTTTGATTAGCGTTGTAGGAACATGGGTTAGTCGTCTTGAAAGCGGCTTTGAAGGCGTATTATGGTTTAAACAATGCAAACAATATGATGTGTTTCATACTCTATTATTAGTCTGTAGTCAATAATAATACTAACTTTGATATATTCATACAATTGCAAGTCTAAAGATGACAAAATTGTATTAGACATATGTACATTTTGTATAACTAGAAAGGCGATTTGACACTTTTTAATTAACTTCAACTCTAATGAGTACGTGTCACCATCATTTTACTACAATTTTAAAAGCGTTCTGGGTTCAAAATGGTGATTTAAAATTAATTATTTTGAGCTTTTTATTTTCCAAGCGATGAAAGAATTCACATTCTTTTTTTATTTCTAAAAAGCCACAGAAAATATTTGTCCCGTCAGCGAACAACCCCTGCTGCGTGCACGATAAAAAATACTCGACGCAATATTTCGATAAATTCTGTTAAAAATTAAAATCATTTCAGCACAGGTTTTCTGGCGAAAATAAATATTTGTATCTTCTATCAAAAATAATAAATTTGTAAAAGGAAAACATCGTGAGGAAACCTGCACGTCTATAGAAAGGCGTGTGAAGTTCACCAACCCGCACTGGGCCAGCGTGGTGGACTATGGCCCAAATCTCCCTCGTATTAAGGGGGAATGCGGGGAAAGAATCAAGAAAGTGTGGGCGCACTACAGTGCACCTCTGCCTATCTCTTCGGGGTATACAAGCGTGATGATGATGTGTAAAAGCTATCATTTTGTATCTGTATACGACAAATGAAACACTTATTAGATTTAAATATCTTATATGATATTATATGATAACTAAATTGAGACATCTATTATCTAAATAAGTATAAAATAACGATTATGTTCACATTTAAAAAACTTTTTTTTCAACAGTGTTAACAAAAAATAATTCTACGAATCTTTATTAGATACACAGTCCTTAAAGTATTTCAGTGCAGTTATAAAGTTAGTAGATTAATTATTCTTGTTAATAATTTAACATAAATGCAACTTCAAACGAGTTTTTCTGGAACTAAAATTATAAAGTATCAAAGTATCTATGATTATATTTAGGAAAAATAATACATAGGTTGTTTATGTAAGGTATGATAGTATTCACGGCATGCATGAATTCGCTTCTCTATTGCAAGCTCTGAGCAAACAATCGTTTAGCAAGCCGGGCCGTTGCGTAGAGAGAAACGCTTCATCAGCTGCCCGGCATCCGTTGAAAGCCGCCCGGCTACGCCCAATCATTGTAGGATTCACACTGTTAGCTCACTGGCTGTTAGTCACACCGTTATATCCAATCACTTACCGATAAATAAAACTAAAAAGTATAGTTGTTATTGGCGAAGTACAAAATCGAAAATAGGTTCCCACTTTGATTTTTAGACCTTTATAAGCTTCTTAAAACTGTTTTTTTTTAGAAATAATGACTCCGTAACAGTTGTTTTAGCATGTGCGTCAAGCTAGACTTGATTATGTCTCTTTCTCTCGTATAAAGTAAAACAGAATGCAAGCGACTTGGTGCGACACAATCCGTGACAGAGGTCTAGTCCTGATATGCGTGATATACCCACAGGTATGATACCTGATCTTTGTAAATTAAGTATTTCCAAAGGAGCGTACAAAACGTGTCGGAAAAATACATAGAAAATATGACGTTTTACTTTTGTTTATTTTTATAATGTAGTTGGAAAATGGTTTTCGAAAACAATTTGGGATACCAGTAAGTTCTCGCGTGCCGATACAATGTTACTATGTAAGCCAGGTATCTAAACAAGGAAAGCTACATCATTTGTCCCGTTTCATGCTATTATAACTTAAGCAAATAAGGAAAGCGCAAATAATTGTTTGCGTAGGAAAGACAAATATTTTCAAGTTTTCCGGGAAGGACGCCGACATCACATTATGTTGCAAATAAGCTGAATTATATTAAAATGTACTATATTCTGTAGGTATTATTGTTTACGGTGGTATTATAGTTGATGCATTTTTTGCGTTGGTTCTGGAAATCTAGGCTACATCAATGGCCAGTTCAGCGAAAGAAAGTTAAGCCTAACTTAGCAATATCACTACATATTATAAAACAAAGTCCTCCGCCGCGTCTGCCTGTTCGCGATAAACTCCAAAAATTCATCTCCGATTTTCTTGCAGTTTTCACCAATGGATAGACTGGTTTTCGAGGAAGGTTTTAGTATATAATTTGTCAAGATTTTGTATACGTTGGCTAAAATGTAATGATATTTGTTGAAGGCGTCAATTTGTTTGAGGTGAACATAATTAGAGTTCCTAAATTCCGCGCGGGCGAAGTCGTGGGTTGCGGCTAGTGGATTATAATGCAATGACAGTGTAATAGTTGCCGTTAGCAGTGCGTCCAGTCATCACAGGTTTGGCTCGAGTCATTTGCATCACAACACCGCATCAAGGCTACATTGTCTAATTACTCGACAGACACGTCCAACTGTTTGCAGCCCATTGGAGCCCAGCGTGCTTCTTGAAATATTTAGGCTGTCTTAAATTAAATCTTGGCTATATGTATTTAGACTTTTGATTAGTACACGTTACACTTATCCCCTAAAGTGAATCTTCGGATTTAACTAACTAACAACTAAATATGAGGGTACCCAGTTATTAACTATGACATCAGGACGTCTAACACCTCAGTCCCCCCGTGACTATGGTAAAGCAGCCGAAACGTCGGGAACATAAAAAAACTAAATATACGCGATAGAATCCGTAACACCGAGGGATGAAAGGCTTTTTGACTTAAACGACATTTTTGGGCGATATTGACTTCTATAAATATTTGGAATCAGTGATTTTTCTGCATCGAATGAGTATGCTCTCCTGTAAAGTTAAAAAAACCGGCCAAGTGCGAGTCAGACTCGCGCACGAAGGGTTCTGTACCATTATCTATGACAACGGCAAAAAAATCAAGTTTGTTGTATGGGAGCCCCCTTAAATATTTATTTTATTCTGTTATTTTATATTTATTTTTTGTTATAGCGGCAATAGAAATACATCATCTGTGAAAATTTCAACTCTCTAACTATCACGGTTCATGAGATACAGCCTGGTGACAGACGGACGGACAGAGAAGTCTTAGTTATAGGGTACCCGTTTTACCCTTTGGGTACGGAACCCTAAAAAATGTCGCTTAAGTCAAATAGCCTTTCACCCCTCGATATGTATATTTAGGTATAAGCGGTGTGACTAATTTTGGGTAAGTGCTCACGTAGACTCCGCGACTGACGGTGCAAGAAGTACACGAAAAAGGCATAATGTGAAAATCATACCACTATTATATTTCGTGTGTTTTTATACCTTTAGTTACAAAAAAAATACTAAAATAACTACATAACTCTTGGCTTTCCTGAAAATTACTCCTTAAACGAAGTTGGTTTTTTTCAGTTACAAGTTGAAAATATTAGTGTATTTTTCCTTTTAACCTTGCCTGTCCGCCCTCGGGCAAAATTTGGCTAATTAAGCCTTTGTTTCTTTGGAATATTTTTTTCTTGCTTCCTTTTTGTGATAATCAAGCAACAATGCGCTTCGTGATTGCTCCCCGACGACTCTACAACAAACAGACAGAGATAATAACTGGATGGTTAGATTAGCTAGGCTTTATCCTCCGGAGAGGTTCCTACTAATACGTTAATGAAATTTACTGAACAAGCATGAGTCACCGTTTGATACCATAATTCTCATAATACAAACTTGCTCTACAGCTCTAACAACATATAACTGGTACATATAACAGAACAACATATAACTGAACAACATATAACTGAACAACATATAACTGAACAACAACAACATATAACTGAACAACATATAACTGAACAACATATAACTGAACAACATATAACTGAACAACATATAACTGAACAACATATAACTGAACAACATATAACTGAACAACATATAACTGAACAACATATAACTGAACAACATATAACTGAACAACATATAACTGAACAACATATAACTGAACAACATATAACTGAACAACATATAACTGGTACATATAACAGAACAACATATAACAGAACAACACATCGGTCGGGGAAATATCATTATTGATGTTTAATAATGCACATTCATCTGAATATTTCATCCACGGTTTTCATATGAAATAAAAAAAAAACATCATCACGCCTGTATTCCCCGAAGGGGTAGGCAGAGGTGCACTGTAGTGCGCCCACACTTCGCCGATGTATTTTGGTCCTAATGTAATAGGGGGCGAGCCTATTGCCATTATACCGGGCACATTCCCCCTCAATATGAGGGAGATTTCGGCCATAGTCCACCACGCTGGCCCAGTGCGGGTTGGTGAACTTCACACGGCTTTCTATAGACGTGCACGTTCCCTCACGATGTTTCCTTCACCGGTATATGAAAGTCATATGAAAGTCGTATACAAATTATTTAACTACCAAAATACTTATTCGTTTATATATTCAACGATATTTCTATATTGTGTAGGTATAAAGTGGCATGAATTATTGCTTTTCGCCACAAAAGTTCGTAAACGATTTTCAATGAAAAAAAATATTTTAATAGCCCTTTGAAAATGTCAATAATGGCTTCCGAGTATAACAATAGGGTTCCGTCCACCGACAGGAGCATTGTCATCGGCTTCAATAGGTGCCCTGCCTCTGGAAAATGGCTCCTCAAATCATTTGCCTTTATGCATTCAAGAGTGACAACTCTCTTTTTAAAATATACCAAGTAATTGAAATCTCATCTGCGCGAGAACAGACTTAAAAAAGACTTAATTCATGATAAATCATGTACCTTTTCACTTTTCACAGAAACTTCGACAATAACAACATTACGTTAACATATTTGTAGGTTATATTAGATCATTTGCGTTCAGTTCCTTTTTCAATAAGTTGGTTCATTTTGAAAACTCATTCTATAGAACTGTTCCATGTTTTCATTCGCTCAGGATTTCCATCACAAAAAAAAACAAGGCGCCTGAATGCTCTCATGGGATTTGCATTCACACTTTCAAGCGTAATCTCGAATGCTTGCTCAGTGCGAGCATTATGTACAACAATAAACTCACACAGCCAGTGCATCTGCGCCAGATAAAAGTTTTAATGACTCCGTTCATTCGAGTATAAAGGATGCGATTCGAGTTCTCTTCTCCTTCATCTAGATGACAGTAACGTTGCCGAGAAGCTAATCGATAAGAAAACTTCTCGATTGAAAAAGTTTTGTGTACCCTACCTATTAATCAATTTAACATCTGAATGTAACTGGAGTTTTGTCTATTACACATTTTATTGCTTTTCCTAGGTTTCTGTCTGTAAAGTTAGTACATTTTTAATCGGCGGAATGAATGGTAGACAGTTGAAATTTATAGGAAAACTGTAGTAAATAACAAATGGTCCAGCTTCCTAGTGCCTTCGCCAAATACGATTAACCGTGTTCCAGAGCTCAAAATAGCTCGAAATTGCTAGCGTAAATAGATACAGTATTTCTAATGGTGTTTCTCTGAATTTAGTAATCACGAGACACGTCCTAGGTATAAACTAACTTACCTATCCAGGTATGTGACATTAAAGGTTAAAAAAGATAAATATTAATTTTGCATCTAATAATAGATTCTAGTAAGTATAGAAAATCTGGTATATTATTGATATATTATAAACTAGCTGTGCCCGCGACTTCGCCCGCGTGGACTTTAGGGAGATTAACCGGAAATATGGGTATTATGTTTTTCCCGTGGAACCCTAATGCTTTTTCTAAAATTAAAGTAGCCTAAGTTACGCCTTGAAACGTCAGCTATCTGTCAGTGAAAGTCCCATTGAAATCGGTTCAGCCGTTTAGAAGTTTACCTCAAACAAACAGACAGACAGACAAAAAAAAATGCGTTTTCGTTATAGGTATCGTATATACTTTCATACGCATTTGGTAAAAAAGTGTTATTTTTATATTACAAACAGACACTCCAATTTTATTTATTTGTTGATGATGATGATTTGTATAGATGTATATGTCGGCACAGGAGCCTGATCAGAGTAGGTATCTTCCCCGTTGAACATAGTGTGGGCGCAGCGTGGGCTTCGAGCAACAAAGAAAGTCTCTTGAATCGCACAATTGATTTATTGAGATGTAGGTAGGTAGGTACTTCTTGATACAACGAGTCGTGAACAGTTCCTAGACTAGTTGTCCACGCGGCGGCCAGCAGAAGAGAGAGAGCTCATCGTCGCTCCGTCATCTTATATACGGCGCGCGTGGATTCCAGCCGAGACTCTGTCAAAGCGTAACGTCAACGCTTTCGCCTCGTTGTCAAATCAGATGTCATACCATAGATTTCTCCGACACGGCCATCCTACGAGACACACGTCCCTGTGTGTTACTCTGAAACAATATTCACCACACAGTATCACATCGCTCGGTCACTCCTGACCTAACTAGACAGATATGAACGCCTTATCTGTTTGGATTCAATAAAACTCATCATTTGACAGAACTGTGCGGTTAATTTAATTAAACTAGTACACCTTATTACGAACATCGAAATAATTTACAACAAAACTTGTTATTCAAATTACGTTTCAATATCAAAATAAATAATCAGGAAACTCAAAGCACAACTGACTCAATTATCGCGGTATTGCACAAGAGACACAATCAAATCAGATAAACTAAAACATTTAAGCTCTGCATGCGATGTCTGGCTACGCATAGCCCAGTAACCTCCAGTTACTCATCCTTATGCGAATCCCCCACGGAAACGCCGAGTCTCTCTTGAACTCTATGGTCTCCACTGAAACCCGACCTCCGCCAGAGTTGACTGCTTACCGCGTACTCACGGACTACTTTAGCAGTAGATACCGATTTCTACTGAGCTACGGCTACACGACAACCTCTGGTATGGTCCAATCACTATGCAAACTTAAACACTCTCTTCATTATCACAACTACTTTGCTCTACCTCAATTTCGTCAGTTATACTCTGGTTTTCCGGCATTTTTCGCAACCTATCATGTGCGTATTTGTAAGTGCGGTTACAATTAAGTGCTTTCAAATTATAGCGATCACCATCGAGTACCTCTATGACCTCAAACGGCTCCTTAAAATCCGCCTATGTCATACCGGGGTAGGAAACTGAAGATAGCCACGCTGATGCTGTTCCTTTGAAGGCTTTGCTAATGGCGAAAATCAGCTTACCTCCTTCCATTGGGTTTTCGGCGAAACACAGGTCCGAAGTTACACACCACGAACGAGCATCTGCGTCAGTCTTGTCTGGGTCGAATTCGGGTAGGTTCACAGACTGATTTGAACGCTGTGACTTACCGAGTGCTTCAATTAAGGCCTTCATATTCGAATTTTGCATTTCAAATAATAACCGCCAATTGTCTCCATTCCCACCATTTTCTTCGCCACGTGGTGTAATCTCAGTGTGGTTTTCGTTTGCCTGCTCGAATCCCACTTCTGATGTCGGCACAGGAGCCTGATCAGAGTAGGTATCTTCCCCGTTGAACATAGTGTGGGCGCAGCGTGGGCTTCGAGCAACAAAGAAAGTCTCTTGAATCGCACAATTGATTTATTGAGATGTAGGTAGGTAGGTACTTCTTGATACAACGAGTCGTGAACAGTTCCTAGACTAGTTATCCACGCGGCGGCCAGCAGAAGAGAGAGAGCTCATCGTCGCTCCGTCATCTTATATACGGCGCGCGTGGATTCCAGCCGAGACTCTGTCAAAGCGTAACGTCAACGCTTTCGCCTCGTTGTCAAATCAGATGTCATACCATAGATTTCTCCGACATATAGATTTATTTCTATATATTTCTATAAGACGTGGAAATAGATAATAATTTACAATAAGAAAGATAAGATAAGATTACAATTAAAAATATACATCACTCAATTGCCGTTCGTTAGTCTCGCTAAAACTCAACAACGTTTGACCAATTATATGTTTCTTTTTATTTTGTTCAATCTAATACATCCTTAAGAAAATGAAATAAATTGCAGGTGATACGAAGTTTGCCGGGTCATCTAGTTTTAAATAGTTTGTAATTCATATAGCAACTATAAAGCAGCGGCTCTGCTATACGTGCCAAGTGTTCCCGGCAAAAGATTTTCCAAGTTAACAGGAAGCAAACGATATCGGCCTCCACCTTCTAAAGTTCGGGGGAGTTTATATCAGTTCTGTGTTCAAATAAAAAGAATGAACGATTTATCCTTACCTGTTAAATTGAAAAAGTTGCCGGGACCACTGTAAGGGCAGATTTACGTGCAGCTTGTGCTGAGTAATATCAAAAAAGTTTATACCCAACGGTTAGCGTTGCCAGTGCTGCGACAGCGCCTCGCTTTAATAATTTCCAACGAAAAGTAACTCAAATACGGATATCGATTGACGATGACCGGATAGTGTATTCATTCTACGTATGCTTGCCATACCTCCTCGTTTGTGGAGTCAGCACACTCCGTGCCAGCATTGTAAGCATGCGTTCAGGTCGCAACTCACTGAAGCGCGCCCTCGTAAACCCGTCACGGATAAAGAAACTTAAGTAACTGCAATTATCTTGTGTACATTATCAGAGTAAGAATTGGAATTTAACGGCAGAATTTTGTTTGTATTCTATAAGGTAACTAACCTTAGGCACTTTACTGTATGTATGTTTGTTGGTATGCTATAAAGAAAGAGGGCGCCCGAAAAGGATCTTTCACGACCAGATTATTGGTCTCTTCCAGAAAGGTCAAGTCCGTAGCATCTTCAACCGACGGTGCATGAAAAAATGTATGACTGTGGATGAAGCGAAAGAGGTATGTCAGGATCGTAGCATGTGACAAACGGTAGTCACTGCCTAACCCCATAGGATACAGGCGTGAGTATATGTAAGTATATAATACGTATATGCTAGTTAAAAAACAGACAGGTAAACTATCAAAAGTATCAATTTTGAATACGTACGAGATCCTTATAAATAGTGTTTTGTAAAGCTCTTATCATATCAAAGCTGATTAAAATGTTCAACTCTTCCCAATTCAAAAATTAAATTACAAATGTATAATAAAATCAATTTATTTCAACCAATAAACAGTATTAACAAATCCCGCTGCCGATTGTTCAGATATTTGTTAATTCCGATTTATGGCAACAAAATGCCATTTTCGGATAATTTCCACATGGTAACCTTAATCACCTAACGGCGACATTAATTTTGGCTTTGCTACGGCGCGTAATATGCGCGCTCATTGTAAACAAAACGAACATCGATGTGGCTTACCGCAGCACATTCTATGAAAAAAAAACTATATTTTTGTAATATATCCACTGTTTTTACTTTAAATTAAGTTAGGCATGACCAAAAATATATTTATTTATTTTTTTATGTGATAGGGAGGCAAACGAGCAGACTTTTCACCTGATGGTAAGTGATCAACGCCGCCCATGGACACGTGCAACACCAGGGGCATCGCAAGTGCGTTGCCGGCCTTTAAGGAATGAGTATGCTCAAATTATTATTTAGACAAAATATTGTGTTATAAGCAAAAAAAAAACTTAGTGTGAAGAAAATACGACGAAAATAACCCTTAAATGTTAATACTTATGTAAGTAGTAATAACATAAACGAACATTCTTAAATTCACGTTCAAATTACAACCAAACACTGAACGGCTACACAAATGTTTGTTCAAGTCCATGGTGCTACGACGCGGCGACGTAGCGCTACGGAACGGGCTACGGTGGCTCGTAGCATCTCTACGCGACATGTCCGAGCCATTGGTTCGGAAACATTTACTCGATTAGACGGAAGGCGTACGCTTTAGTGGTAACGGAATTGTCTGCTTGCTTGGCCAGCGGATGCTTGATTAGTAACCATACTGTATATAATATATTTATAAGTATATTTCAAAACATCGTCGAATATTGTAGTAAATCAAGTTATTCATGCCGTCCATATAATATTGTATTATCAGAAAAGTGGGTAAAAAGTACATGGTAGATTCCAACACGAGATCGAATGAAGATATATGGTCTAGACGTGAAGTGTTATCTTTTATTATCGCCACGGAAACGACAGTGTGGTTAATATATTCCATGTGCATACGCAGGCAATATAACGTTAGTTCTGAGTTATTTGACCCGTTATCTCACGGGATGGGGTGGGACGTGTCGCATCGAACACTTATCAACGTCGTCCGGTCGCCGGCCGAATCGAAAAGGTCCGGTGCGGCCACGGCATCAGTCACGCGCCTGGCTTAAGTGGAAGAATTTGCGGTTTCGTCTTAGCAATGGGCACGATAGAGGCATTAATTTTTATTTACGTACTTGATTGTATAATAACTATCTTTTTATGCAGCTAATTGATTGTGAATATCTCTAATAAGTATCCAATATTAAATATAATTTAAATATCACTAGACAACACAAACTATGTGTTGGGTATCATAAATTTGGATAGGGGGCGTGTTCTACAACAATGGCACTGCTAAAAATATTTGTAAAGTTTTATTATAAATAATCTGGAAACAAGAATGATACGTTTGTATTGCCTGTCTCGTTCGTAAAAAAAGAAATATATAAATGAATACAATAAAATAACTCACAAAGTGAAAGTGCTCCGGTGAACTATGTAAAACCCTTAGCGTGGAAAAATCCTTGCGCATCACTCTCTTATGCTTCATTGGGTTTTGTGTTTTAGGCGTGTATTTTACGATCGTGCGGTTGGAGCACGTTTTAGATTTGAATTGAGATCGTTTGACTCAATATTTTTTAAGTTGAGTATCTTTACGAATTATTCATTCTTTCATGTAATTAGGGCTAAATGTATGATATAATTAAATGTATCTTGTTCATCGTCATTTGCCTTACCTTATCCCATTATTTCGGGTCGGCGCAGTTTGTCTTTTTCTTCCATTCATCTCGCTTTTCCGTCATACCGACATCCACTCCGATCTCATTCATATCACTTTTTACACAATCCATCTGTCTCTATCTACTTGCTGGCATGTTTTTAATTATAATTTTAATGTTCGGTGTCACACTAACATTGTAACCAAGTGTACCAAGCCCCCTTACCACCGCCTGTCTTGCAGCCATATTTTGAAATATTACTGATAGTTGACGCAGTATAAAATATGTAAAAAAAATACGGTTACTATTAAAATAACAATACTTTAAGACGGATTCATCTTATTTTGTATTTATTGAATATTTCCTGGCTATTAACTACATTGCAATAAATACCGCATCGCAGGTCCGCACTCCTCATCTTATTCCAATATTTTTTTATCATTTAACTCATTTCGTAAATAAAGAAGAAGATACTTTAAGAGGCGGTGATAAGGCCCCTAAAATTATAATGTAAAACAACGGATTGAAATGTTACATAAATGTGAAGGCGGTCACCTAAACATCGAGTGGTGAGATACTATGAAAAGCTGTTACCGCAATTGAAGCCAGATGCCGAGGCATTTAATAAAAAATAAACGGGAGCGGCGGCGACCGGCCGGCAATCTATCACGCTCTCAGTCATAAGCTGACTTTAATGCTGGGTCACTTCAGGCCTTTTTGTTGACGTTAATATTACTTAAAAAATTACAAAGTCATCGGGCGCTCTTTAAATGAAACGTCAACGTCGGGATAAACGTCTGAATATTCATAGCGACCCATGGGGTGACGTGACTCACTTTTAATCAACGTTGAAATATTATAGCATACGTATTTTGTTGCTTTTCAGCGGCGTTAATTAGCTTACGTCCTAAAAATTCTCCGCCGGTGGCCTTATCGGGAGCGGAGCTATTGTTTTTTTATCGGGTTTTACTGTTCGCGTTAAATAAGGGCGTCTGGCTCGCCTTTGAGGTCGGGCTTACATGCACGGTCAATACCGGCGGCATGTTGCCGTTTTTATACAAAAGCACCAAAATATTCGTTTGTGACTTTGAAATTATGCGGTGGAAAAAACCCTTTCAGCGTGACATAAAAAGTTGCTTTAAGCCCTGTACACACTGGGGCGTCAAAGCTCGCTCGTCAATATTTTGGTCAACGCCAAAACGAATTCTGTTTCAATATGTATAAAGTGTAATATCGTTGTAGAATGAACTTATTTTTATGTGTCACTACAGTCTGTTTCTTTGTTGGCAAACAAAAATCCGCGAGTGTTGACGCCACAGTTTGCGGGGGATCTAACAGATGTAGCGCGTGCCCACATTCGTCGACTGCGGTCATCGTACAAGCGGAATGACACGGCCGCCGGAATGCGCGCCACCCCGGGTGATTTCACCCTTTGTTTTAAATGACGAGGAGTCGTCTTCGCCGGTCGAGAACGTTAAGTGGGGAAGATGTCGCTGTTCCGTTGCTCCCCTACGTACTCGGAGAGTCGAGCATTCTCCGCGACCCGTGATGCAGCAAAAGTGCAGATTTCAACAGCCTTTTGTTGTTACGCAGCAAGTGTAAGAATGTTTCTGGAGATACACGGTACATATATTTTATTATATTCTGAGCCCTTGTAAATACAGGATGTATCAGAAGTATGAAATAATATTTTAGGTACATATATTTTAACTGGGACTATGGCTTCAATCCCCCTAGCTTTGAAGGGAGGCCCGTGCTCAGCAGTATGACGTTAAAAAAGGGTAATAGTAATGACTAGCAATACGGTTACTTATACGTAGATGCTCGGTGTAAACAGAATTTACCTAACAAGATAAGTTTCTGAGATACAGAAACTTAAATATTTATCACAAGTATCGTGTTATGGCCTGTAGGCACATAACCGGCCCTATTCAACAGTGTAAACTACATTTACAAGGGGTGGCTATTACTACTACTACAGCCATTTTAACGTCCCACTGCTGGGCACGGGCCTCCCCTCAATGCGAGGGGGATTCGGGCCGTAGTCCACCACGCTGGCCCAGTGCGGGTTGGCAGACTTCACACATCTATCGAAAACTAGTCAAGTTTTCTTACTGTAGTGGCTACTGATAATAACAAAATAAAACTTGAAAATGTTGCATAGGTCTCGAGATCAATGGCAAAAAAATATTATTAAAGTTTCATACATTCATTTGAGTATTATTTCGGATACTCGTACAAGTCTGATACACCCAAATATGAAGTTTTTTTTATAAATACGTTGTTATCGTATCTTTGATTGAGTCCCCCATTAGACGTAATTGCGTATTTGTTTTAAGCCGCAATACGTATTGTAACAATAAAAGTAACCAGCATGATTCAGCGCCACTACAAACGCAAATGAGGATCGTTCTCCGGAGGCTTGGCGCAAATGAGTTTCTCAAATGAATCGTTACCAAGTGTTGGCAAACGAGAAATCATTCCGCTAAGCTCGCTCGAGGACTTTCCAATTTTGTGCATTGACGTTTTAGTTCAAATTCAATTCGGTTTTATAGTAGAGACTTTAGGCATACGTTAAAGCCGGCTTGATAATTGCGGGCTTAAAAGAAGCGTATATGCAGAACGTTAAGCTTCTAGCACTGGAACGTCAATTTTTTTGCCAATACCAAAACGATCCGTATTATCTTATAGAAAAAGTTCATTCTATAACGGAATGACATTGACAGCGCGAGCGAATTTTACGCGTGGCGGCGTGACCGACTAAATTTAATCATTATTTATATTTACACAGAGTGTTTTTTAGTATTAGCAAACATTTTGACACGTGACTTTTACGTCGTAGTGTGCATCCCAGTGTGCGCCTTAATGTTTAGAAGTATTCAGATCACAATTAAACTTGTTATTATTGGACAACCTGTTTTACCGTGCAAATAGAGTGTGGACTCGTAAAGTTTATAAACCTAAAACTGTACGTTTAAGTAACCTATAAACAGGGTCTATAACATTATTTTGGGTGCATATACGGTAGCTCATATGTGGATGCTTAGTAGAGGCAGATTATTCCTTACTATCATAGTTGCTGAGTTATGGACCTTTGAATATTTGTCACAGGTATCTTGTTCTGGCCTTTGGGTACATCCATAACACAATTCAGGAGTATAAAATACACTAATGAGGGGTGGCTACTAATATTTACAAAACAGAACGTGCAAATTATACATAGGACTCGAGGTATTACAAGTAATATCAAATTGACGACGAAAATAAAGTTGAAAAATCTAAGCCGAATTTCGATAAAAAAAATTATACCATTTGTATACCCGATACTGATGCAAACGCCAAAGTATTATTTCGGACTTCTGATACACCCTGTATAACAACTCGCCACAGTAAATAATATTGGAAAACAAATAAAGAAAACAGACTGTGGAAGCAGTAAAGATAGTGAAAAATGTATTTTCTTTCACAAAGCGCATAACGTAGAGAACATGAAATATGGTACGGATTCCGTTTGGCTCAGCGTGTGTCGGGGACTCTACCTATCGGTTTTCGCGACTCGAAAGCTGTCGAACTTATTTTGTGCATTTGTTTTGTATTTTAGCGAAGCTATGCACTAAAAGCCCACTGTAAAGGAAGGGGTGTAAAAGTGGTAGAGTTTTATGTAGCTGTTTAAACGAAAATAATACATCATCAGGTTTCAACTCCAGTTGCATATGCATTGAAGAGCAAGAATTAAGGTTATCACCAACCTGTACTGGGCTATTGTAGTGGACTATAGCCCAAAGCTCCATTGTATCGAGGGAGAAAGTGCCCGGCATAACGGAAATAGGCTGCCTACCACTTCGGCGCATACAGGCATGATGTATTCTCTATTAGCACCTAATTTCAATTTAAATAAGAACTGTCTTATTTTAATACCGTTATTATTTCTCGCAAGTGCCAAACTACTGACGAATTTGTGTTATTGTCTAAAAAAAATCTTAATTATGAACAAATTGAAAATATATTCTCTGTTAATAAACTTTAAACCCATTAAAAGCATTGAAAGAATATCACATTCAAACATCACATACACACACGCACACATACACACACATACTCACAATCGTACAAGCTCACCCTCATAAACCGGCATAACCCACCTCTGTCTTAAACATACATGCACACTTTTTCATACCACACTTTCATACACTTTAATACACGTATCTAACTCACACTACTTAATAAGATAATGTATCTAGTTTTAAATTTATTATTATTTTATGATACTTACTTTGGCCTTACCCTTTTTTTGTAAACAAATAACACGGACTCCCAGAATAGAGCGGTCCTTCCCTAACACAGGTATTATTACTTAACAGGGCAGGACCATACTTTGGAAAATTTCACATGTTTTTACAAATAAAGAATTTTAATTCTAATTTAAATTTGTCTTCAATGTACCTCATGATAGGCTAACTAAGACTACAGGGGCCCAAGTCCTCTAACACTATCTTTCCGAAGTTGCTATGATTTCATTTTTGGCATGAAAATAAAATGTTTTATCAATGGTAAGTAGAATATGACTAGTCTAATAGCTTCACGGGGACAATGTCTTATGTCTACAGTGGTCATGTTCTAGCTACTATTGATAAAGGATGTTGTTTTTATGCCTTAAAAAACAGTCATAGCAACTCCACAATGATTGTGTTATGGGACTTCGGGCCCTGTTTAATTGTATTCGGTGTTTGATAATGTTACCCGTTCTCTATGTTATCAACACTAAATGAACGTTAGGCGATTACAGTAACGAGATACATGCCTTAGACAGGCGCTGGCGAAATTACGCTTACCGTTGACAAGCCTTGAATTAATTAAAGTCAAACAACGCAAGCATTCTGCAAAATTATCTCCTTGGCAAACGGAATTAATAATTTCATTTGGTGTGTGTGCTCGTGCAGAATTTGTAATTAGCATTTCGCTATCAAACATATATAGCAGATCAGTTCAGTCTAAAGCAGACTACTAGCAATGGATTATATTTGGTTGACGATATTACTATATCTGCTGTCACATGGCTAAAAAGCCGTACAGTGATTAAACCCAATTTCGAGGTACAAGCAAAAATGCGAAAATTGATTTCGCTAAAAATAATGAAGACGCACAGATTTGTTTCCATGTATTTCAATAACTATTAATGAAAGATTCATGAGACCAAGTGTGACCTATAGATGAAACGTTTCGTTTTCCGACTACGAAGAAGCTATTCATATTAGTATACCAAATTTTATGATACAAGCAAATATGCAGAGAGTGATGTCTTCAGAGGGAACTTGTCTAGTTCTCGATAGATGTGTGAAGTCTGCCAACCCGCACTAGGCCAGCGTGGTGGACTATGGCCTGAAATCCTCCTCACATTGAGGGGAAGACCGTGCCCAGCAGTGCGACGTTAAAAGGGCTGTAGTAGATGTCTTCAGAAATTGTGAAGGCATAGATATTTGTCTCCACTTGATAACTAAAAATAGTTCGAAAAGTAAAACCTAGACTGGCCGATTGAGAAATATTTGGCTTTCATGTAGGTATACATAACTCAAATTATCCAAGATGTCACTTAACGGCCTATTAGAATTCGAACGGCAGATATGCATAGCTATCAGGTATTGATCGGCAACCGGGTATTATTAAACATTTTGTTAAAGAGTGATTTTATAGAATCTTGTTTTTGTTTTTGAGTCTTTTGTTTTTATGTCTATACTAACCTATATAACCTCTAAAATCGGACAGTGCTTAAAATATTCCTTTGTGAGATAAAAAGTGCACCGTAGTTTACACTTACGATTTATTTATATATAAAAGTAAACATTCAACTTAGGAAAAAAGTATATAAATGCGCTATCTTCTATTTGATTCTATTGCAGTGAACGGTTTAGGGAATGGAATGACTATTCGTTATTTGCGTAACAGTTGTACAGTCTGCGAGAGCCGTTGAAAGCTTTCCAATGTTTGATTGGAACAAACGATTTATCCACTAAAATATGACTGGTAAAACGATATCCCTGTTATACTGTATATTAAATACAAAATTGTAACTCGGTACATAAGCGTGATAAATAACTTTGTTTTATTAAAACATCATGTTTTTGTGTAGATTAGATTTTTTATATATATTTTAGGCATTATGCGCTGAAGTACGGAACGCGATATCTTACGTCCTGCTATATGTGATATATTAAAGACTCTGGCAAACTGGGCTGTCAGAAGACGCGGATCAGCATTTTTTCAAATACTAAAATTTTGGGGTTTACCACACAAATTCAATATTTATGTATATTGACACAGATACCGTTTTGGTATTTGCAAAATTTGTGACGCAAGCGTTCGGACGTTTCAGCGCGCTCAGCGTACATACAGTCACACAAACAAGTCGGTCTTAATCAGTATACTAACTCAAGTTTTAATTTTACTTTGTCTTTAATCTCAAAAGACTCTACCGAGACTTTACAAGAATAATTGTTTATCATTGCCCTAGTAAAAAAAAAAGCGAGGCATGGCAGCTTAAAAAGTTTTTCTTAGGTTGCGTTGGCTGCAACTTGGTCTGTAGTTCAAATGGCAAAGTTTTGGTTTCAGACATGCCGACCTAAGTGCACTTTGTCACTTAAATTGGAAAATATTGTTCTCTACCAAAGAACGGGGACGACGGTTTTCAAGTAAAAGAATGTCATTGTTATTTTATACGATTTGAGAAGTGCTCAGTGGGCCACGTTAAAAAATACTGCTTCCATTAGAATGTCAGTGTATTATTCCATAATATGGCCGTAGGGCTTTCAACTCTTAGTTTCACCGGGGAAAGGATAAATTACCCAAAATGAAGCTGCATTAATACGACTGAAAGATAACATAGACTTACATACGATTTCTGTTAAATAAATGATAATTGATTTTAGATAAAATCAATCCTACTCAAATAAGAAACAGGATCGTTCTTTACTTGATAAGTAATGTATTCATGTATTCAATGTATTCATCAATTAATTTTCTATGTATGAATAAATAAATCACGTAGAACGTAGGTGAATTAGTTGATATGAACTCGGTGTAATCTGCAAACGACTATTCGCGATTCATTCGCTAAAAGCACTTACAAAACCCACCGGTCCATTGTTTGTTAGCAATTTCCAAAACTAACAACAGACGCCGACCAGATAAGGGTCAAATTCCAATATTGGATTTAGTTCTGGCGATGAGACCGCAACTGCAACAATTTAGTGTTCTCTCACAGTGCAAAAGGAAAGTTTCACATAATTAAAGTTTTGCTCGTGTTAGCACCACTTACAACTTGTAACACTTTGTACACTCGTGTAATATATTTAACACGTTTGCATCAGTAATTCCAGCTTCTTTGCTCTCTCCTCGTCGAGTTCCCTTTATATTATTTACATACGTCGGAAACTTAAAAATATACTTGCTCCTTTGTGCATCTCTACGACACGAGTAAGTTTCCTCATTAAAAAAGTTGTGCTAGTGTCAAATAAAGAATAAACAAATGCATGCAGTATTATTATTTCATATTACTTATATAGCATGTGGGTCTAATATAAAAGGCAAAGATAATATTTATTCCCAAACTAACTTTTATATGAGATAAGTCAAAGAGTAATAAATTCGCAACAAAATATTTGCAGCGACAAGTAATAAAGTTATTTTTCATAACGTCTAAAGAAAAATATTTTTATCATAAATATTCGTTTTCTTAACATTAA
The DNA here is from genome assembly GCA_914767695.1 of Ptilodon capucinus. Classification (NCBI taxonomy): domain Eukaryota; kingdom Metazoa; phylum Arthropoda; class Insecta; order Lepidoptera; family Notodontidae; genus Ptilodon; species Ptilodon capucinus. The sequence continues at coordinate 5,632,127 of OU611808.1, forward strand.
TAATGCCTCAAATATTATCTTAAACGAACTTAAGTGCGATAAAAAAAGAAAAAGCCTACCGTATTCGTTTTGTCTTTAGACATTCCTCTAACCGTACTCAACCAATTTGATCAACTCGAAACCATTCCGTTTCGGGAATCGCTGGCAGCTAGAAATGAGGGAGACATTTTAAAAAGGTCCGAGCTATTGTCCCCCGCTCCGCCGCGACGCTTAACCCACCAGTCTCGGAACACAAAGCCACTACAAAAGGTAAATGGGCTTTCTGCTCCTGAAACCACGTTCACATTATGCTTTACAGCAGACGGTGGCGGTGGTGCGCACCGAGCATTGTTGCTGCGTCTTATTACAATATGCATAATAACCATAATAACATAACATTCATAACTGACACCGCGGCGCCCTCCGGCCGGGTTTATTAAACCGAGCTGGGTTACGCCGGCCTCCTCTGAATTTAATTCTATTAAATATTTTCTTTACCTCTGTGGTACGATTTTGTTCATAGTATTTGATATAAAACCGATTGAATAGGTGAAAATGTTCTTGTCTCATATTTTACATGACCTGCATCTGTAAAATATATAATAGTTATATTAAATTACTTGCCATTCTGTCTAGCGTTGTACAGATAATATATAATTTCGAGTATATTAAATGTACTGAATGTAACAAATTAATAGAATCATAAATTAATAATACTACATTAACTGTGTTAATACTCGTAAGATACTAATATAGTTAAAATCTGCTTTACATACTCTAGTATATAAACAGAAAAAGCGTTCCATAGGCTAATATTTATTGAGATCATGAGAGTTATTATATAGCATCACAAAATATTTATACGCCACGCTCACGCGTAAGTTGTGGGCATATAAAACAAAACGAGCCGATCCCGAACATAGCCATTATTTGGACGATAACTGCTCTCTCCATCGATATCCAAATCCCTATCTCAGATACAAGACACGTTTGGTCAACACGGAGTAGTGTTTAAGGAAATAAGTGGTCCGATACGTCTTCAGAGCCGCGTGCCGACGATGTTGACGGATTACTTGTTAGAAACGAATTCATCACTGATAGAATTAGTTGTTTTTATTTGCTAAATAACATTGGCGTCGGTTCTATTGGCACTAACTAAAGTGCACTTAACTAGACTTTTGGCCGTCTTACTTACGACCGTATGTGAACATAAAATCTTTCAAATATATTTCAGTTGTAGAATAGAATCGACATCAATAACATATGCTATCCGTACACGTTACTCGTCTCCACAGAATAAATAACTCTTTCATGGGGCAAAGTATACGCTTTTTCAATAAACTTCCATAATAAATCAGAGATTTGTCCATTAATAAATTTAAAACTGCAATAAAATGTATATTGTATCAAAAGGGCTATTACAAAATCTCGGATTATTTGGAACGAATTATTTGGATTGAACAGCTCAGGTTCAAATCAAAACTAAAATATTGCCCATCATCATGTCAAAGTGTAGCCTTACTAACGTATTATTATCTTATCTTTATTATGAAAAGCAGCTCTAAGGCAACACACTGGAGCTATATGTACCTATGTATTTGTAATAAGTTTTGGCGATTTAAAAAATGATCAGCCCACTGAGTTTCTTGCCGGATCTTGTCAGTTGCGGTCGCGCTTCGATCCGGTGGTAGTATAGTAGAATATAAGAAAAAAATATATAAACGTGACCATTTGTAAGAAGAAGTGGTAGCCGAGTGGTCGAACGCACGCCTTGCAAATCAAAGTGTGCAGGTTCGAACCCCTGCTCGCACCTCTGGGTTTCATGTGCGAATCTCATTTACATCCGAGATTACCACTTGCTATGAAACGGTGAAGGAAAACATCGTGAGGAAACCTGCACGTTTGAGGGAACTTGACTAGTTCTCGATGTGTGAAGTCTGCCAACCCGCACTGGGCCAGCGTGGTGGACAAAGACCTGAATCCCCCTCGCATTGAGGGGAGGCCCGTGCCCAGCAGTGGGACGTTAAAAAAGGCTGTAGTTAGACCATTTGTAAGTTCCGCCATAGGCCTATACAGAATAAATGATTTGACTTTGACTTTATCATTTTTGCTATCCGTTTGAGCATTAGGTATATAAATAACATTTTTCTTTACATAAACACTTGTTTTGCTTTTATGAAGCACTGACGGAGTTTTGAAAGCACGTGAATGCCTCCGTACGTAATAACGGGTATCAAATAATTTGACAAAATTATTTCCGCAGTTTTGTCATACAAATAGATGTACCAGGAACGCATCAGCCATGAAGAGGATTAAATTCAATCATACAGTCTTCCAAAAGTAGTATAAGAATTTGTATTTCGACTAGAGCTTATCCTCTTTGCTCAACCATGCGATGCACTCTGCATGGAGCTTCTTCAAGTTTCCAAGTACTCGTACAACTCGTTGTATGCATCAAAAAGATTTTTCAGTTCTGTTATCTTTATTCGAATAGAACGTAGACCAAACAAAATATTCGTAATGCGATAGCAATGTTTTTTACATTCTAGCCACGTCCACTCCACATGGATAGTTCTGCGCACATATTTTGATAAGGTAAGGAGCTCTTTTTCCCCGGTATGTCAAAATGTGAATCAAAAACCGTCTTAAGTAGATAAATCGTTATGGCTTCGAAGTAAAAGCTTTGTTTTAACTTGAATAGGTGTAATTAGGTAGTAAATACCTTTTGTCGAGAGAACGACATCATATTTTAATTACATATTTCTCAAAATCTTTTCTATCGTGGTTTCATGAAATTTTACCCGCAAGATTAGGATTTTGCGAGTAGTTACATATTATATTTAATTATTTTGAATATAAAACGCATTGTAATTGTTAAATAATTTACCATATTTGGAGATAATGTGAAATAATGTTCCGTATACATTCAAATTGTTACATAAAAGGTCTAAATTACAATAATGAATCCAGTTAATATGAAAATAAGGCGGCGACGGGCCTCCTTACCTTACGTTCTTTTGGATTTCAATAATAGCGATAGATACGAAGTGGTACAATCTCGTGCTTTTAGTTTGGTAAATACGGTGAAATTTTTATTTGTTATAGGTGTTAGTGGGGAGCCTCCGTTGTTCCGCCGCTGAAGTAGCCTCCCGTACGATAACTGAAAGTGGATTGTGAAGATATTGAACAAGTAGACAACGTATGAGCTACACAAGCACTTACACAAATTGATTCGAGCGACGCGGTTTCATCAACAAATCGTATTATTGGATTATCAGAGAAATGTTTTTACGATTACGGGATTCTTATATTACATATAGAATTTCATTTATATCAGCTACCTAACTAATAATTTAATATAATAGCAATCATGAGGTGATACCTATTCACGTAAAGAGCTATTAGGTACTATAGTACTTAGTCCCCAAGGCTATGTGCAGGTTAAAACCTGTGCTTTTATACTTAAATCTGTCTAGACAAAACTTTAACCCCCTAAAGTCTAAGTTACAATATTTTAAGAGCATTTGAAAGGACCTTTAATACATAATGTTCAATTTGATCGACGTCAACAATTTAAAGAAAGTTACAATTCATTTTAAGGCAGATAAATACTTTGTAAAACCATTTTAAGTTGATGATTGTTTTATTGCTTATGGGGCCTATGATTTAAATGTTTGTAAAAAGTAATCATAGAAACCACAGATCTGATTTTGAAAATTTCTTCTACTGATAATTAATTATAGTATCTTTGATTGACGTGGCTTTCTTGCGAATCAAACCCTGCACAAATTGGCATGTCTAAACGCCAACAAATTTCTCGCCCATACTAAAATGAACTGTATTGACTCATTGAAGAAGCACATTTTTCAACGAAATATCAATGACGCGAGTGAACTAAACACGTGGTCGCTTAGTGTTTGCTACAGACATTCTATCTTTATGTGTATTAACCAATGATATTCTAGTAAACAGATATGTTATACTAGCACAAAATCGTAAAAAAGTATTCCGCGTAACACACATAAACACTTTTCATTCATTTTATATTTCACAACACGTAGAAATGTGCAAAAGAGATGGCTTGATAAAACCAACGAGAAAAAAAGAGAAAGCTAGTGTTGTCACTTGCGCTTCTATGTGATGTAACATTCATCTATCAACCAATTCGCATGTTGGTATCAAATATACGTCCTAATTAGGATGTATTCGAGTCTTCAGTAGTGCGCGCTCATAACATATCTGTTTACTAGAATATCATTGGTATTAGCACAAAGTTCATTGAAATAAAACTATTTTACGGATTCTATCGCGTTTGTTTACTATTTAAATTCATTTTCAAACAAAAATGTATGTTCAGAGTGTAAGGCCGCTGTGCTAGTATGTTATAAATAGGTCGGCCATTAAATCGTTTATTAACTGTAATAATGCTCAGTGGCGTAAAGTTAATTTGTTCGGAACGCGGAAAATTGCGCTGAACCCTACCTGTGCCTTATTAGTCCTCATTCATTCTATAAAAAAAGTAATAATAACATCAGAGCCTCAGGAAATTGAGTTTTGCGATGGGATATATTTGGTATGAAATTAGGTTGAACATGCATTAATACTCGTTGAAGAAATAGCAAAGCCAGTACCTCGATAATTTACATTATCGAGCTACACGTAAAGTTAAACATCTGTAGCAACTTATATGCAAATTTTAAATCATATCGAGGGATAAGAGGCTATCTGAATTCAGTGACATTTTTTACATTTCCAGAAGAGCATACTCATTCGACGCAGAAAAATTAGCTGATTCCAAATATATATAACGGCGCGTGATAGTATTTAATAAGAAAACAATCAGTAAAATTTTAGAATCACAATATAATTGTAACTTTTCAATTATTAGGGGAATTGTTGTTATTTTTTTAACGTCAGATTATTTTTGTACTCGAAATGTTGTAATTATAATTTGAGAGCGGGTAACCCCGAATGGAGTTGCGTCTATGATGGCGGGCAAACGTCATATCGAAAGACAGACGATGGTCGCACGTGTTCATGCGCAAACCCATTGGCTCTCTTAAATCAATAATTATTAATGCAATCCTTCATTGTTAAAGTAATTTAAGTGGCTGTGTAATTAAAATAGTGGAGTATCTAAGTTACGGTGCATTTATTTCAACGTTTCCTGCGAGTTAACAACGCCCACCATGGATTCCCGTGCTGACGACGATACGACCCAGTCACCCAGGCATGGCAGCCGGGTCTACGGGATTCCTGTTATGTATATAAGCCAATATCGCCCAAAAGTGTCGCTTAAGACAAATAGCCTGTCACCCCGCGATATTATAAGCCCCGGGGCTCTTGACGCCTCAGTGTGTCCGGACACAACGCGTGCGTCAAAATGTTTGAAATTAATGACTAAAATTATAAATACATATACTATTTTTTTTCTAGGAAATTAAAAAGTATTCACGGGAGTACTAAAACACGCAGTTTTAAACAGTGTGATGGCTCCAAAACGTAATGATATTTATCAGAAAACTGTCCAACGACAAACATATACGTTCCAATGGTTGTAGCCTACACAATATTGGTGGGCTTGTATGTTTTTACTGTTTATCGATAAAGTGTCTATAATGGGAACAGGCTGGGATTGTGAGCTGAGCTCTAAACAAATGACAATCGGGCTCGGCGACTCGGCATCGTCATCCAATCCGATAGGAAGCAATTTCCTACGACAAGGATTTTCTATCCCTTGAGCAAATATGCACTCATGAGTCTGAGAACTACGATGAAAGTCGTACAGAAAATTGAATTGTACCTACGGAGAGGGTCTTGTTTACTTTGATACAGCGCTCTGTGACGTAGCTATGCTGCTCTCTGCGGCATATTTTGTTTTAATGTTTCTGTTTATAATTAATTCCTTTATATCCAAAGGGTGATTCCATGATAAAATAAATTAAGGCTGCTACGTATGTGTTGATAGGTAAAAGTCATTACAAAGGCCAAAGGAATATTATAGCGAGATATATTTCAATATAGGCCACCCACAGGAGCATACACAAGACAGTATTAATATAATATTTTTACATCGTTTATCTTACGATATGGAGCGATACGGAAATATACATATGTGTATCCTTACTATGCGATTTAAATAAGAATAGGAATGTCAATAACCTCTATCTGACAAATGTCACTTAAAAGTATGGTTTGAAAAATCTTATTTGCATATCAATAATAATAGTCTTACATCAAATATAAATATAAAGTTTAAATTAGTAGTAAATTGTCTTAATATAACATTTAATTATTTAAAGACATAATTCGTTTTTTAAAACGATACCATAACCTTTTTCATTTTTGGCGCAAAGGGCCAGAAGCCATGCCAAAATTATTAAAGAAAAGAAAATAAGGATGCCAGTCGCCATTTTGTCGTTGTTAGTGTGCTTCGTCGTACGTCTGAGTGCATTTTCACTCAACCTTTGCAAATAAATTTTATTTGAAAAATATATTGTTTTGGATACCCTAACTGGATGGAAATGATAGCTACGACTATTGTGAAATATGGCGCAAAGTTGATCCTATTCTCATTTAAATCGCAAAGTACATCTCGTATTCTCCATAAATAGTAAAGGAGAAGGATATATTAGGCTACTTTCTGTGTGTCGGCTTAGCTATATATTTTATACCATAAAGCGGCTTTCAGACTACGCTATAATATATAGCACACAATATCGCGCACCATACATAACCAATAATATACAAGGCGTCCCACGGCTATGCCACATGGAGGGAAATTACCTTGAATATTGTTGATGGAACATTTTACTGAAAGAAGACATTATTTTAATTAAAAAAAAAAACTGCATTCATAGATATTTAAATAATCACATGGTTGAACCGGGAATCGAACCCGTTACACGAGAAAAATAATCAGCCTGTAGCTTTATTATACCGATCGAAAGGCTTCATCATAAGGATTATTTTTTGCTAAATAACATAGTGTCAGAAATAAAAGGAAGACAATGAATTTTAACATTTGATGTGAAATTTGCTTCATCATAAGGATTATTTTTTGCTAAATAACATAGTGTCAGAAATAAAAGGAAGACAATGAATTTTAACATTTGATGTGAAATTTTGTTCAGAAAAATGAAAAGCATTATCATAAGTACCTATTTGTTGCATACAACCAGGTACCTACTTGTTACGTATCTCTTTATCATTATATCATGCACTTAAATTATAATAGGGAAATGATCGTCCTTAGTCTTCTCAAGTGGTTACATTTATTAGTCACTAGCTGTGCCCGCGACTTCGCCCGCGTGGACTTTAGGGAGATTACCCGGAAATATGGGTATTATGTTTTTCTCGCGGAACCCTAATGCTTTTTCTAAAATTAAAGTAGCCTAAGTTACGCCTTGGAACGTCAGCTATCTGTCAGTCCCATTGAAATCGGTTCAGCCGTTTAGAAGTTTACCTCAAACAAACAGACAGACAGACAGACAGACAGTTTTCGTTATAGGTATCGTATATACTTTCATACGCATTTGGTAAAAAAGTGTTATTTTGATATTACAAACAGACACTCCAATTTTATTTATTTGTATAGATATAGATGTATAGATAGGTACCTACTTCTGATAATGTCAGTTGTATGTCCTTACGGCAATGTCAGTTTCGTGGTTCTATTCCCGGTTCAACCATGTAATTATTTAAATATCTATGAATGAAGTTTAAATTGTTTTTTAAATTCAAATAATGTCTTCTTTCAGTAAAATGTTCCATCTACAATATTCAAGGTACTTTCCCTCCATGTGGCATAGCCGTGGGACACCCTGTTTAGTACAGTACAGTGTGAACGTGTCCATAACAATGTATGGTCCGCGATATTGTTGTGCTATGAGCTAAATACTATAGGCTATTATATTATACCGTAGTCTGAAACCCGCTTGAGTTATTATACCAAGAGGGATCTTTTTCTAACATTTGACAGTTTCACACGTCCAAATGTATGTGATTTTGTCGTCTACGCTATGTTGAGTCTATGGCCTCGTGCGTGATAGCCCTTTGCTGCCATCGGTGGTCCGATGACCTTGCGTTGCTAGGCCATAAGGCGGACAGTCATAGATCCGACAGATGATATCTTCTACTTTTTTAGAAATGAATGAAATGATGATATTTAATGGAATAAGATGAGGATTGGCTCCACTTGCGTTTAGCCAGTGTCAAGTAATTAATAGCAAGGGCAAATTCAATAAAAACACACTTAAAAAAAAAGGATGACGACAATGATAAAGATGGCGGATGAATCCCCGACAGATATAATATGCCTTAATATTCTAGTAACCGTTGGTGACGACCTTAAGTAACTTAATGCATTTAAAAAAAGTGGATATTAAAAATACTTTACCTACTATTAATATTGTTCTCCTAATATAACGGCCTGAATGTTTTTTATATGTTATTAGGTACATTACCATCAATCATTGGCTTTGTATCGCTTTGCAAACTGAACTGGCTTGTTCATGAGCCTTGTTTTTTTAGGATTCCGTTCCTAAAACGGAACACTAATAGGACCACTTGTCGGTCTGTCTGGTAATAAAAAACCTAGGTACTTCCCGCTGACCTAGAATCATGAATTTGGTAAGCAGCAATGTCTTATAGCACAAGTAAAGGAAAAAATCCAAAAACTGTAAATATATATTTAGGACACACAAAAAATGTTACTTTGCGATTATAAGCTTATTTTCAGTTGGTAAACTAATCCTATCTTCATATATTGGGAAAGCAGTTTTCCAACGGCAATGTTAAGTTTGTCCGTCAATCGAGTTTATCCTTTCGTTGGAGCAATGTTCGGTGCTTTCATAGTTTATGTACGGGAGCCTCGGTGCGCGAGTCCAACTCGCACTTGGCCGGTGTTTTTTCTTCTACCGATCGATACAGGCACATGTGTTGTGAGAATCCACGGACTATATTTTCCCGCTAAGCTGAGATTCGCTAACGACGTGAAAAAGTTTTGATGGATATTTCATAGCTCTAGTAAAAAAATACAGCAGTGTGCGGGCGTCCAATAACGAAAGTTTTCAACTGTCCTTTCCTCGTTAGACGAATTGAGATTGTTCTTGTACGTATAGGTACTGTAAGTTTGGTATAGGTAATATAACCGAGGTTAGTCAGTTCCACGGCTATTTGAATACTAATACCTTTAAATAATACCTTTAAAAAACAATTACACATTTTTGTGTAAATATATAAGTATATAGAGCAGTGGTAGCCTAGTTGGTAAAACGTCCGGTTTGAATGCCAGAGGTGCAGGTTCAAAACCCGGGCTCGCACCTTTGGGATTATTGATCATTTGCGAATGTCATTTACAGAAATGATTACTACTTTCTGAACGACGAAGGTCAACATTGTGAGGAAAACAGCAAGCCTGTGAAGTTCACCAACTTGCACTGGGCCAACGTGGTGGACTGGTAGTGAGGGGGAATGAGCACAGGGTAACGGCAATAGACTTATCCCACCCTATTACATTGGGATCAAAATAAATCGGCGTAGCGTAGGTGCACTGCGGTGCACCTCTGACTACCCCTTCAGGTAACTAGCGTGATGACATATTTTTTAAATCATATTTGTATTAATAATTTCATTGCTCTTATGAAAGGGTTACCTCGCACAGTAGTAAATAGATAAAAGAGTTGAAATGGAGTTCATTAAATTCGTAATGCGTTTTTGAAACGAGCACCACCTTCGCATTATAACTTAATTGGTTCACATTAAACATTTCGCCGTTCAGTCTCCGGTGTATTATTATTTTTCATTGTGGTCCGTTATTGCGGACGCGAGTTGGGAACACAACAGAGTAAAAAAAATCAATTTATTTCCCTTGTGAGCGAACATGTCCCGAGCTAATCCAGTTTGTTCGACCGCGCAAGGGTTGAATCGACAATGAGGAACGCAGTCCAAATGTAAAAGTGTGCCACTCGGGGAAAAAGTATCGAATATTGGCTCTTCGCAATGAGACCCGGCCCTGAATGTGATCAGTATCTATTTGTAATTCTCCTTACTCGTAGAAAGGTCCCTGGAACTCAGACTCAGATAGTTGCGCGAGTAAGTTCCAAATGTGTTTAGGTAATATGTTATTGAGTTTAGTTTAGAGTTTATTGTTTGTACGTGAACGATGTTATGTAGATGTCTACATCCTTTTTTGTTTATATCTGTGGATTACAATAAAAAAACACAAGTACAGTTTTATATATTTAATATTAGCTACAAAAAGTGTTGATTTTGTTGGCACCATACTGAACTAAGTGTATTTCCATCCTTCTCACGACCGTAATTTATGAGCGACGCAACAATATTTTAAGTGCTTTCAAATTAAGTTTAGTTGTAGTTGACTATCAATAGAATCGGCACTAATATTAGTTTATTTTTAACCGACTTTAAAAAAGGTTCTCAATTCAAAGCGTACCTATGTATTTTTTAAATAAGTGGTAACTTTACGTTAGTAAGGATCTCCAGCTGGGAACATTATAATTCATTAACGGGAGACGCAAGTTAAATATAAAATGTTGAAAATATTTTTCATTACATTCCGCTGGTTGTGAGGGTTCTTCTTTTATTTTAAGTTAAGTTACATTAATTTGTTTTGCAAGCTCACCGCTATTACACTTCGCGCTTTTTATTTAGACTTGGCAAACAAGATTGTAACAATTTAACGCAAAGGGTTAGTTTTGTAATCTTTCGTTGAATACTATGTACTTAGGTAGGACTTACCTACTTCTAATTTGTTCTTAAACTTTTCTTAGGTATAAAATACCCTTGATTATTGTTACCATCAATGTCAAGTGAAATTGTTAAAGGAAATTGTTTTTTTCGAAATTAAAAAAGTATGTTTATGTAGGTCAGTTTTAAACAGCATCTGTGTGTACGTACGAGATTTCTACAGAAAAAAAACATAATGTCATTCCACTCATACGGCCACCATGTGCCTACACAGCATTTTATGAATGAATTTTATTTTTTAACTTCAAAACTCATCACAAACGAGTAGGATGCTCCGACCGCTGGCTTTAGAGCAGAAAAACTTATGAATAAAAAATGAATTCCTTGGTTTTTAAATTAGCATTACAAAGAGAGGGTAATTCTCGTACCTTTGCGCCTGCAAAAGAATTGTATAAACGTGGTCTTCGTCGTTTTACTGCAGGGGAAAAATCAACGTTTCACGTAAAACAATTTTAAAGTGCGATGATAAGACTAGTAGGTATAATATAGTTATGACCCTTGGTATTATTTATTCATCAAGACCGCGGCCAATTTATGCCAAAACTAAAATGAACTGTATTTACTCATTCATGAAGGACAGTTTTCAACGAAATATCATCGATGTTGTGAGCGAATTTATTTGTGTGGTAGCCTGACATAGAAATTCATACTTTGTCAATGTTGGCATAGAGTACAGAGTAGAGTACAGAGCGCATAGAGTATATAGTTCAGGGCGAAAAGCGTTTGCACGTAACACCATAGCATTGATGTAATAAATTTGTAACAGTTCCCGAAAACTAAGTAATAATTGATTACACTTTCAGCAGCAGTCGTGTGGAGGCTGAGCTCTCAAAAACTCACAATATAAATCGAATTGTTCCGCCACATTTAACCCTCCAGTTACGTGAGAGGGCCGCGTGATTGATCCGACTAAATGGCACGTACCAATTTTTTTTCTAGAAAACCTTACTTTTTCAATTCCTTCGAAAAAAAAATCATTTGTTTATCCTCTATCTTGAATATTATTTATATTATGTATACCTATATTATATTGTTATAAATCAACTATTGTTATTAATCTCGCAGTGCTACCGGAAATGCTGCCAGAAGTGGAGAAGCATTGCCAGTGCGGTAACCAAGGAGAACGACGACACGGAGGATCCACCATGCACACCATCTCAACAACCATGACCACTCTGACAAGAGTGCCCGACTGAGAAGAAGAATCCACTATTTCTGTAAGGGGTAGGCAGTGGTCATATTTCCCTGAAGTATTTTGGTTTATACCCACCATATCGTGCGACCGTAGCGTTCTTAGTACGAGAGGTATTAAGGCCATTTTAAAGGCCTAGTGTGCAATGTCGGACTAACCTTTTTCGAGTTTGTTGAACGATTGTTGAACAACGACGATAGTAGGTACTAATTGAATATGTATGTACTCAATGCACATAATTATTGTTTAAATTAAATATAACAGGGTCCTTGTGATAAGGGTCACGCGAGCGCGCGCTCTCGCCTCTCCGCCCAGTTGCGTGCAGTGAAACGTTTAAAGTGAATAATTTTCGCGTCAACCGTATTGGTTCAAGTTTTTAAACGACATTACGTAATATTAAAATTGCATCAAGTTTTTAAAATATCACTTCATAAATTGGGAATTAAATACTTATATAGAAATGCTTTCTTGTATATGTATTTATCTATTTATATTATTATACTAGCTGTGCCCGCGACTTCGCCCGCGTGGACTTTAGGGAGATTACCCGGAAATATGGGTATTATGTTTTTCCCGCGGCACCCTAATGCATTTTCTAAAATTAAAGTAGCCTAAGTTACGCCTTGGAACGTCAGCTATCTGTCAGTGAAAGTCCCATTGAAATCGGTTCAGCCGTTTAGAAGTTTACCTCAAACAAACAGACAGACAGACAGACAGAAAAAATTTAAAATTGCGTTTTCGTTATAGGTATCGTATATATTTTCATACGCATTTGGTAAAAAAGTGTTATTTTGATATTACAAACAGACACTCCAATTTGATTTATTTGTATAGATGTATAGATGAAAATCAATTGCTGTTTGTAAGTCTTGCTTAAACTCAAAAACGGCATGGCTGATTTCATGTTCTTTTTGTTGTTCTTATATAGGGGTGATTTAAAAAAATGAAAATACGATGTTGCAGAGGTAGCCCCGTGGAAAGCAGTGGTAGCCCCGTGGAAAGCAGTGGTAGCCCCGTGGGCAAGAACGCCCGCCTTGAACGTAAGGGTGCAAGTTTAAATCCCAGGCCCGCACCTTTGAGATAATTTTCATGTGCGAATGTCATTTTCAACAATGATTACCACTTGCTGAACGATGAAGGAAAACATCGTGAGGAAACCTGCACGTCTGTAGAAAGGCGTGTGAAGTTCACCAACCCGCACTGGGCCAGCATGGTGGACTATGGCCCAAATCTCCCTCGTATTGAAGGGGAATGTGCCCGGTATAATGGCAATAGGGTCGCCCCCTATTACATTGGGACCAAAATACATCGGCGAAGTGTGGGTGCACTACAGTGCGCCTCTGCCTATCCCTTCGGGGAATACAGGCGTGATGATGTATTTATTTGATGATGATGATGTACGATGTTCATTATGTTTTCATCATCATTTCATCCAATGAGAAATCAGAAATATTTTATTCATCTAAACCAAATTAATAATAATTATAATAGATTTTTTACCACCCATTCGAAATGCATTTCCTATGAAGAAAATGGGCAAAAAACCCCATAGTTATTCTAGTTTCTGAAATAAGCTGAAATGAGTTCAAGGTATGTGGGGTTACGTTACTTCCTTCATATCCCATTGTGTTTTTATAAAGCAAATGCTCACTACACGAATACATCCCAATTCAACCATTGTACCTAAACGTTTCAAGTGTCACTTCATTCTTTGTGAAAAGAAAGCTTCGCGCATCACGACTCATTGTAGTGCGGTGTTATTTCCAGCGAAAGGGCTCAATTTTGTGTGAAGTGATAACATTTTCATGATAATGCGCCCGGGATACATCTTTTCATATTACATTGCGGCCATCCTCGCACACGCTTTGACAACGTAACAAAATATGAGATCCTATGCATAACTAGTGGATTGATAAAATATGTAATACGTACTTTATTGCTCGCAGCTAAAATAAAATCCTTGCATTTCGCACCGAATATTTTACACTCCTTTATTCTCGATACCGCAAAACACTGTTTTCGTTGAAGGTACTTAGTTGGCGTGATTGTATTGCATTTATATACCCAATATTTACATACGCAATAAAAGTTCATTGTTTTCACTGTACTTTTTATTTATCTACTGATAAGTCTTACTACAAATATAATTAGCAGTTTTTGTAACTATAATATAGTGTATATAATATAAGTAGGTAGGTACTATCACATAAACAAATTATCAGAAACACCACACATTTTTTCAGCATATAACTAAAAATAGACGATTTTTACAGCGCTCTGTGAAAACATGCCTATTTTTGCTTATTATTGCAATGTCATCTTTTCCGAGCCCGCCGCGTCACCGCACCGCGTGACGACCTCACAAAATGTATGAAAAGATACGTTTAAAAACCAGCCAAGTGCGAGTTGGACTTGCGCACGACATATTCCGTACCATTATCTATAAAAAACGGCAAAATAATCATGTCTGTTGTATGGGAGCCACCCCTTAAATATTTATTTTATTTTAATTTAAATATTTATTTTTAAAGTGAATAATATAACTCAATATTCTGTGAATATTTAAAGCGTCCACCTATTGCCGTTATCAATATTGACCATAAACGAGCAAAAAAACACGTTTGTTGTATAGAAGCCCCCTTGAATATTAGTTTTATTCTGTTTTTTAGTATTTGTTTTTATAGCGGCAACAGAAATACATCATCTGTGAATATTTCAACTGTCTAACTATCACGGTTCATTAGATACAGCCTGGTGCAGACAAACAGACTGACAGACAGACGGGCAGCGGAGTCATATTAATAGGGTCCCTTTTTACCTTTTGGGTTCGGAACCCTAAAAATGCCTCTCTTTCAGTGTCATACAAAAACAGTGACATCGGAATTTCTCATTACAGCTACAAGCAAGATTCCCATATATCACGATGGGGAAATATCGCTTTAAACGTCGCCCGTCGCCATTAATAGTCGCACACACTTAGTGCGTTTATATGGAGTCCAATAAAATGCGCACATGCGTCAAGGAGAGTTATGTTGGGATCACAGATGAAACGACATGCGTACTTAAATACTTAACTTCAATTTATTTGCTAACAATTTTTTAAAAATACACATTAAATGATGTAAGCATTCAGTGCCGTCTTACGAATGCCTTTGTTAAGTATTGTTTATATGTTATACTAGATGATGCCCGCGGCTTCATCCGCGTAGATGTCGGTTATCGCGACCAAAAGTAATCATGAAATGTTGATCCAGTTCGCGCGACCCATGGAAACCTATTCCAGGGATAGCTTTATAATAGCTTTCCAATGACCGCTTTATAATTGCCCATTTTTTAAAGTATTCAAATGGATATGTTATCCTTAAGAGATCTAACTTATCCTTAGATAAGCCATCGCAAACTCTTCTGTAGACCTATATAAGATAGACAATTCCACCATACTTACATCATTTTGTTATATCTCAAAGGGTTTAGGCAGCGTTTTCGTTGAAAGCTCCCAGGCGGCTTATTTTTTTCCGACACCTCCAACAAATATCATTATATTTTAGCCCATGTTTACAAAAACTTGACAAATTATATACTAAAACCTTCCTCTTGAATCACTCTATCTATCAAAAAAACCGCATCAAAATCCGTTGCGTAGTTCTAAAGATCTAAGCATACATAGGGACAGACAGACAGACAGCGGGAAGCAACTTTGTTTTATACTATGTGGTGATATTTATATTTACTAGCCCTTTTAACGTCCCACTACTGGCACGGGCCTCCCCTCAATGCGAGGGTGATTCAGGGCATATAATATTACTTTATTTTGTTGACAACCTTTTCTGCTCAAAATTTGTTAGTAAATAGAAGAAGTTAATAGTTATACGAATGTCTAGGCATATAAAATAACGTCGATTGTGATGTACACAAACTACAACAAAACTATTTTTGACGGCACTTAAAGTATAGCCATCTTGCTCATGCGTTCCGGCTGAAAGAAGGTTGGCAATACGCTTAGTTCTATGATTTAAATAAATTGGCCACGAAGTTGTTGATGTTAAGTAAGTACGTTTATTTTTCGATCAATCTTGTTTATGTATCTCTTGTCTGGTAACAGTGTATAGCTATTGAAAAAGAAAGTAATCAACTATTTTCTCTGTTTACCACACCGGAGCGTATTGAGAAACTTGTTGAAGCAATTTCCAAGAAGTTTCAGTTACCGGCACTTAGTTCATGATTAAAAAATAATAAAAGTTAATGAACACCAATTAACGTGAGTAAATTTTAGTAAACGCCCGCAGGATCTTGAAACCATTGCTTTAATTAAGACAGGAAAACATAACCTCAGTTTAAGGCAGTGCGTAATTACTGTTAGGTACCCATTGCTTGGGAAATACGAAAACTCCGCCCATAAACGTTAATACTATACAATGATACTATTACAATGACAATTATTGTTGCTTATAGCCTAATCCATATTTTTGTACATAACCGAACTTTGTTACAACAAAATATGACTTCATTGAAATATCATTTATTGTGTCTCAATTTGAATCAACTAGTTTAAATAACTAGACTAGTGAGGTGATATATATCTTATTTGCAATAAAGAAAGTTACATTTTGAAACTTTTGTAACTGTGATTCAATGTCAGCACCCATTTCCCAAATATACGTGAGCGATATCTAAATTTATGAAGATTTACTTCATAGTCAAATATCAGCTAAAGCTGACAAACTTTGCTTGCACGGACCATCAAACTTTTCGCTACAACTAGTATTAACTATGCCACAGTAATGGTATCCCTCAGCGCTGAATTACGTAGTAGCATGTCTCTCCATTAGCCTGATCTTAATTAGGAGCCATCAGGGAAGATCTCTAGAGCCAAGTTGGTCGCACCGGGTCGCCTTAATCCCACCATCAGAATTCTGATCACGTCCACAGTTCTATGGGTGCGCCGAATGTCAGCGGTGTGGTCGCATCAAATTTATAATCAAGAGGGATCACAAGTACCCAAATATTAGACTTTGTTGGGTCATGTTTATAAATTCCGAGCAGATCTATGTATCAGCTGAGCGATTATGCTACTTTTATCGTGGTATTATTTCGTTAGAATTTTAAAACAGGGCGGGTTTTTGACACCTTTTGAGAGATGTTGCAATAGAAAATAAAATTTAAAATGTATTGAATATTGACCCTAATTTTGCATCTTTACAGTATATGCCGTGGACCCATACTAGACTTAAGCATACCATTACAAGTGTGGAGATGAATGAAACGGGTTTGAAAACAAACTACAACAAAATTAAATCAAAACAAT
Source organism: Ptilodon capucinus (assembly GCA_914767695.1). Classification (NCBI taxonomy): domain Eukaryota; kingdom Metazoa; phylum Arthropoda; class Insecta; order Lepidoptera; family Notodontidae; genus Ptilodon; species Ptilodon capucinus. The sequence continues at coordinate 5,649,373 of OU611808.1, forward strand.
ATTTCAGAGTCTTTAATAGCATTTTTTTTTCTAAACTGTTTTTTATATCATCATTTATTGCAGAATTGAAACCCAAAAATTTATAGAAATATTTATCGATTGACTATGATTTAATACAAAAGAACATTTTAAATGCTTTTTAAGAGTCTATTTTAGGGGAATGGCTGCTAAGGAGTCTTACTTAGAGCGAGTGGAATAGAACAAACGGCTTAACAAGCACCACAAGCGATTTACATAACCTGTGATACTAAATTCCCTTTGTGTTTGAGAGGCCGCTGAATGGGCTCTGATCAATCTTCCTTTGAACCATTGTATTGGGGTGATTGGCTGTAGGTGATGTTGATGTGGACATGGATTATTTAATGTGTTCACGTAAAAATGTATAAAAAAGTATGTTTTAGTGTCATTCAAAGGACATATAATAAAAGAGAGAGTAATAATACAAATAATAATACATCATCACGTCTGCATTCCCCGAAGGGTTAGGCAGAGGTGCACTCCAGTGCACCCACACTTCGCCAATGTATTTTGGTCGCAATATAAAAGGGGGCCAATCCTATTGTCATGATACTGTGCACATTCCCCTATAAACGTGAAAAAGTTTGTATTCATTATAAAATAATAATCATGCACACTTTTTAGGGTTCCGTACCCAAAGGGTAAAACGGGAACCTAAGACTTCGCTGTCCGTCCGTCCGTCTGTCACCAGTCTGTATCTCATAAACCGTCATAGTGAGACAGTTGAAATTTTCACAGATTATGTATTTCTGTTGCCGCTATAACAAAAAATACTAAAAAATAGAATAAAATAAACATTTAAGTTTTTGTAGATTCCTTCGTACGGAACCCTTCGTGCGCGAGTCCGACTCGCACTTGGCCGGTTTTTTAAATAGCAGCTACGATTTACCTTTTAATAATTTTCAGGTATTTACAAGATTATTTTTCGGTCTGACACTAACTTTAGGGTAAAACCGCTTTGCAAAGGAGGGAATTACATATGGCGCTACGATAAAATGTGATATTTCTTTGTTATAAAAGAGGACATCCTCACTTTTACGAACGTGTTATTAAAAACTTTAACAATACCCCCCATAATTAATTTTGCAATTAGGTTACGTAAGTTAAGTGTCCTGGGCCGTCTAGTCTTGTATTTCCGTAGCTAGGAAACTGAATCCTACCCGCTTAAACCGGATCGCTACGAACCGGGCGTAGCATTAAACGAATCCCTGCTACAGCGGCCCCTGTAATACTCTACAAATTCAACTGGCTGTATTATATCTTTAAAAATAACACATTTTAACAAAATTGTAGCGCGTTCCGTGTTTCAGGCATATGTTGTTTACATTTTTATGTAAGTAGAGTTTAAGAGCTTTGGCTTTTAAATTAAACTATGTTATATGGAGTTTATGAGTCTTTAATTGTTATTGTTTCTTTTTATTATTGTTTTTGTATTAACTGAGCAGATTTCCGCAGACCTTCTAAAGTATGAAAATTACAATCCATCTCGTCAAGGGTTATCATCAGTCGATTTAGAAAGTCATTACTTTCAAGTGATCGTGATTTTGTTTTATTTAACATGACAACAGTAATAATCACTTTTAAAATATTAATACCTTATTTCGTGTGTGCTATTTGTGTCATACATACCTTACGTACTATTCGTTCCGTAAACGTTTTGTTGTTCCAAGTTTGGCTTCCAATATTTATCGTTGGTGACAATATTGTTTGCTGCTGTAACTTCTGAGCCAATTAAGAGAATCCGTGATCGTCTTCAAGTGGCAGTTTCAGTACAAATTAACTACGAGCCAAGTCCGCCCATTGGGTTTCAAGTCACGAACAAACTGAATTTAGATGAGTGTATCAATGTATATGGACAGGATGGGGCTGCGTGGAGCGCAAAAACTTCTCCGTTTGATGAAATTGGGTCCATAAATAAAGTTGTAGAGTCATTTTGCGTGTATATCAACTTGTACGCGTTTCAATCAAAATATATCTAGGTGAAACCTCTCGGTACAGTTTCGTATCCGGGAACGACCTTTTTTCTTTTTTTCCATGTTGACATTGACTTGGCAGGCGAAAAAAAATGTTTTTATAAGCATGACGTACCAGATAAGATATTAAAATGCTAGTTAATATTCTCATAAACATAAAACTGTCCTTTAACAGTAGGTATTGTTTGATATACTTTGGTTTTTGACGGATTATTTAGAACGAAATCTTAATAAAATTTCCTAAAAAGTAACGATGTCTGAAATCATTGATATATTTGTGAGGGTGCAATATTTGAAAATGTATAATATAGGCGCCAATATAAACCTTTTGCCATATAACGGAAGCCCCTTCTTCCCCTTCATACAGAGTAGCCAAGTAAAAATACTTTTCGTTCCTAAATAATAAACATAGATACGTTTAGACACACAATATAAAGGTTGGTATTTGTTTATAATTTAAAATAAATAAAGTGCACATAACACTTGAGTAGCAGTGGTAGCCGAGCATAGCAGTGGTAGCCGAGTATAGCAGTGGTAGCCGAGTATAGCAGTGGTAGCCGAGTGGTCGAACGCACGCCTTGCAAATCAAAGTGTGCAGGTTCAAACCCCGGCTCGCACCTCTGGGTTTCATGTGTGAATCTCATTGACATCCGAGATTACCACTTGCTATGAAACGGTGAAGTTTCCTTCGTGAGAAAACCTGCACGTCTGAGGGAACTTGACTAGTTCTCGATATATGTGTGAAGTCTGCCAACCCGCAACGGGCCAGCGTGGTGGACTATGGCCTGAATCCCCCTCGCATTGAGGGGAGGCCCGTGCCCAGCAGTGGGACATTAAAAAGGGGTGTAGTTATTATTCATTATTTAACACTTGAAAGTGAAACTATATTCAGTAGTTCCTAATCTAGGTTTGGTACCAAGCTCATAACATACATCAATAAAGTACGCTATTGGAAACTTGTACAATGTGATTCAAGTACGTACTATAGCGAACAATATTCCATCCTATTATGTGATAGGAACTTTCTTACGAATGCAAGCCGGGGTGACTCGTTTATCCATGTATGTACTCAGAACGCTGACCTGGCAGATAGCTTGTGCGATAACGGGTCGTAGTCACGGCTGCATAGAAATGGGCTCGCTTCCAACGGGGACTGCACTTTAAACACCTACCCATCTAGAATAATACATACTTTTACTTTAAATGGAATCGATATCGAATGCTTGCTCTACCTTCAAGGAAGTAGGTATACTTGTAATGATATATCCATTATAAGTATATTTGAAATTTACAAAATACATTTGTTAATACAGAAATATTCATTAATTTTAAATGAACACTGAAGTTTTCCGTAAAGTTCTTATAACAAAAATATCAACTCACCTCTATACTTATAAAGGCTTATGATAAAGCTTATATATTATATATGCTTACCAATAACCATTAGCGTAATCCTCATTTAATTTTAAAAAGGTCCGAATCCCCGATAGTTATGGTTACAAGCTGAAAGTACCATAATTTCGCAAGTAACGGTAACGGCGGGGTTTGAGCGAAAGGCATATTTTATCAGTTTTGGCGGATAAAGGCTATCAACTACACCTGAGACTTATTTTACGCCCGACGTGCCAATATCCATATCGACGAGCTACCTACGATGTGGGTAGTGGGGTAGCTAGTAACTGCCTACGTAGGTACTACCATCAGAGTGAATTTCCACGGATAAATCACAAAAGTCGCGTTCAGGCCGACCGGACGGAATTAGCTTTGTTAATTCTAATTTGTTTTGTTACCTCGCCGTGAAATATGGCCGTTTATTGTTTCATGTGTAGGCTTGTAAATAATAAATCAGAATGCGTTGCGCTACCAGCACTGGGTTTTTGTTACTCGAATGTAAATGTTAGGTACCTACACTATTTGCTATGAATTATTGGTTTTTGTAGAACACCGAGTAATATTTGGAATCGTTTTGAATATTCCATATAACTTTTAAAAGTTATTTAAGTATTGTTCTAACTCAATAAGATAGCATTATAACGTTTTAAATCAAAACATAATTATGAAACTACCTAGTTCTGAAAGTAGATTATATTACGGACGTTTGAAATCTACCTATAAAGACACAACCTAACCGTAATAAGCGGTATTTGGATTTCAAAAATTTACAATAAACGAGGATGTGATGTGCAGAACTAAATTATTAACAAATTAAAAAAAAATTAAGCCAAGTGTTTTGGTATACCTTTTCTCAAGACACTTGGATGAGACCATTTTTATTTCAGACTGAACCCGATACAGTACCCCCATCACTGTTACTCTTGTAAGCCGGTCTCATAAACGCTGTTCAATGAAGTCACCGAAGTTTGACCTTTGACAAGTCTTCAAGAAAAGCTAATCTGACTTGGAACAACACACATACAATATAAAATAAGGGTAGGCGAAACTAGTAGAAGGCTGGGACATTTGTATTCCATCAATTGGCCGGTATCGCATGCACCGGGCTACCGACCGTTTGCGTATGTGCCCCGAATAACTCATCCGACCTTTGGCTTTATCCCAATGCGCCCTATCCCTTGGCCTTGTTACGGTATCATAACTAATCTTTAATCACCTTGTGGTTATTGGTACTTTATGTGTGTTTGAACCCATAGACCACACATCTAGTTATATATATGCTCACCTTGCGTACAGCTGTGAAGTCCTGTAACCACTGAGGCGAGCGATGAACAGAGTTTATGAAAATATATTCTGTGTTAAGATACAAAAATATAGATTTTCTGTGGTGGAATCCTCGTTACGTGTCAAATTATTATGAAGTAATTTTATTGAAAAATGTTGTTGTTCTATGAACGAATACACTTCATTTTTATTGCAGAAATAAGTACTTACAATATTTTTAACTTAAAAACAAGCACGGGTAGGTACACTTGCCTGTCGCATTGAATGCTTACCTTCTACTTTTTAAATCTGTTTAAAAATTATAAAAGTACAGAGAGCACCTAAAAGGTCTATAAGCTAAATGTTAAACACTTTAATTGTAATTTTAATAATTCAAATTTATTGGCATAGTACCTACAAGTACATTTTTCAGTACAAAAGTGTTCTAGAATACTACTGTCAATGGATCGTATCTTTATGTATATAACAGGTTTACAATACATAATTTTAATAATATTTATTGAAATATGATCGAGTAATGCAGTGGTAGCCTCGCGGGCAAGAACGCCCGCCTTGAACGTAAGGGGTGCAAGTTCAAATCCCAGGCCCGCACCTCTGAGATAATTTTCATGTGCGAATGTCATTTTCAACAATGATTACCACTTGCTGAACGGTGAAGGTCATCGTGAGGAAACCTGCACGTCTATAGCTTTCTATAGCATGTGGATTTCTCCAACCCGCACTGGGCCAGCATGGTGGACTATGGCCCAAATCTCCCTCGAATTGAGGGGGAATGTACCCGGTATAATGGCAATAGGCTCGCCCCCTATTACATTGGGACCAAAATACATCGGCGAAGTGTGGGCGCACTACAGTGCTCCTCTGCCTACCCCTTCGGGGAATACAGGCGTGATGATGTATGTATTTATATTTATGATCGAGTACATGGAAGGGTATTTTTTTAGCTTTGACATTTATTTATAACGATCTCAATGACGTTAATCGATGTGATCCTTAATTATATACCTAGTATATCGATATCTGTTTTGTTACTAATAAGTCACCTTTTGTCTTATGTTTTTCTTTCTTTGTTTTGTCTAGAGGATGTTTCAGAAATCCGAAATAATACTTTGACGTTTGTATCAGTATCAGATGTAGAAATGATATAAAAATTTGATCGAAATTCGATCATGATTTTTTAAATTTTATTTCGCCGTCTATTTCTTTATCTAGTAATGTCTCGAGTCCTATGCAAAATTTGCATGCTCGTTGTTGTAAGTATTAGTAGCCGCGCCTCATAAGTATAATTTACACTGCTTAATTGGGTTATGGAAGTACCATAGGCCAGAACACGATATCTGTGGCAAATATTCAAAGGTCCATAACTAAAAAACTATGATAGTTAGGTACGATCCGTCTTTATTAAGCATCGGCATATGAGCTACCGTATATGTACCTAAAATATTATTTCGGAATTCTGAGCCTGTATACATGTAAAGATGGTAGGTTTTGAAAAAATCTGATGCAGCCCAGAATCGTTACGTTTAAGTGTACTTACAATATTTTCATTTGCTCATGGCTAACCACAGAACTGGATTGCTCCTCCAATTGAAAGGAAATTGCGCTGAACTATTTGCTTACCTTGCTTCATTTTATTTCCCAATAGTGATTGCAGCCACCTGAATTCCACCATTACTCTTTTAAAATTGCAAACTTTATAGCGTCAATATTTCAATGCAATTGCGGAACTGTTCAGGAAAATAATTTATTTCAGGGAATAGCGACGTCCACTTCTTTTTATTTAAATGACTGTTATCACCGTTACGCAAAGGCTGTTTATTACCGAGGTACCCACTTTGTCATCTGAATACATACCTACTTGTGTCTCGCTGAAGGATAGCTGTTACCGACTGAAGAAGAATAATGGTAAAAAAATACCATTCCTATCCTACCTACCATTTATCTTTTTTGCAAATTCCTGAAACAAAATATCGAATTTCGTTTAACGCGAAGCACAAAAAACCGAAGTCACCAAATGTACGAACTAATTTCAGCTGTTGAAATGCTAGTAGCACTTTTTGGGAACGGTATATTAGATCGGCGTTGCACGTGACCGGTTTTACAATACTTAATGCCTCGAAAGCTTGGGCAGCAGGCTGTATTTACTTTTCAACGGTCTTCTCTTTCACACGTCGAAGGATAGTGAGGGATAGGGTTAGTTCAGGTTCTATTAGTGGGTAATATGCCGTAGAAAATTCACTGACGCAGCAACCTTCATTACTGGTTCACGACAGGGAGAACAAACGAGCCGGCGGCGTTGAAACATTATTACTGAGTAATCCGCGATTACATCCCTGGCCGTAACAAATTCTGTAAAGGTGAAAAAGTGCTCAATTTACTCGGAAGGCCGAGCTTTATCTCCGTTCCCTTGTTACTGATCTGGAAGATAAAATAGACTGGAAGATAGCTACGTCATTTTTTACCAATAGTTACTAGCTTGTTGGATAGTTTGATTTGGTTACTAACGCGTTTTTCTTATGTACCTATACAGTTTTACTGCTTTTCTAAGGCTCATCAGGTAAATGGTAGGTATCTACTACCTCAACTATTTTTCACGTTTATTTATTGACAAATGCGATAGCTTAGTAGTGATTATGATTATGCATCAAAGGCTCAACCTAAAAGCCCCCGCACGCTCGCGCGTCCATGCTTTTTGCCATAGCAAAACGAACTGTATTGACACATAGAAAAAGGTCATTCTACATCAATGACGACGCGAGCAAATTCTGACTTGCGGGGGCGTAGCTAATACTACAGAAATTTAATCTTTATGCATATTGATATAGATTTCGTTTTGGTACTGGTAGAAATTTTGACGCGAGTGTTGACGCCCCAATGTGCTTAATGCTTTTCAATTAAAATTTCAGCGTTCAGTTCTAACGCTTCTTACAAATAATTATTAACAGCGCAGCCTATTAATTTCCTCCTGCGAGGCCGCTAATATCGGCACAATTAGATTTTTTGAAATCGAGACTTTGTTAAAGCAACTTCCTGTTAATTAAAATGCCTTTGTTCGATTCTTATAGCTTAATTAAGGCCTGCGCAGGCCGGCGCGTCAAGACTCACAGTACAGTTTTTTGTCAATACCAAAAATAACTGTAATATAAATGAATAAGCACATTTAATAACAAAATGTCGAAACATACATTTAATCTTTATGAATATGAGCACTTTTTCACAACAAATCAAGAGTATTCGCTCACTCCAATATATTCAGGGCGTTCTGAAATCAGTATAAACTTTTTTTTTGGTTTACTTTCGTGTTGAATCCATCAAAATGGTATTATTACTTATTTATGAAATCAGTATCTTGGCTCGAAAGTTTAACCGCTGAGCTAATTTGTATCGAGTAATCCAACTGTGGAATCCGCGACGTACAGTGGGAATATTCAATAAATTATCCGCCAAGGTGAAGACTTGTCCAGATTTTTAGAACTCATTGCTAAGCGCTTTGTATTAACAGGACGAAAATGTATCTAGGCTGGTTTAAGATGTTGTCGTAATCAGTTCGTACAGCCTGTTGTGATATATGTTGCCTCTTTCTCGGTGACTCTGTGCATCATAATCCATTGTATAAGTTTTGGCTTCGCACCCGTGCTATAATCGTGTATGCAACTTTAGTGACTTAAAACTTACGGACTACCTACCTATCAAAGGTAGAAGAAACGTTAGTACGTATTTAATAAAGCAATTTCAATTCATACAACCCACGGCCATTACAGCTCGGCGAAGTGTAATAGTCCAGTTTATGAAGCCCGCCGCGGCACACCGATGCCTCCACTTGCAATTTATTGCGGCTTGTTTTCGTAAATATCAGCTGGATTATTTTAAAATTAAGGGCTCTATAAATTTCTTCTGTTACCAGCACGTCATTCCCTTGGGTAGGGGTGGAAGCCTTCATCGAATACTCTACGTGATTAAAATAAAACTAGGTAATGTTCATTGAATATATACATGTACTGGGGACTGGTTATTGCCTACATAACGTAATTAAAGTAAGGATTATAAAATCATCCTAACTGTAATTATTGCTAGTAGTGTGAATAGACTAAAATAATTATCATGCTGTATCATAGTTATGATTTAGGTACCTACTTACCTATGATTAAGATAGTAATATTTTAGTTGAGTCATATTTTGGGTACCTATCTAGATTTGATTGTATTTTTTTGTAATTGTTTCTTTTTTTGTAATTACACCTATCTTTGAGTATTACGCCATGCAAGCACTGGGGAGCGAATAAATTTGACTTGTTAAAAATTAATGTTGTATCAATATGAATAAAGATTAAATTTCTGTGGTAAAAGCTACGCGACGTAGTAGCTTGACGTGTCATAATTCGCTCGCTTCTTCGATGATATTTCATTGAGAAATGAGCTTTTTATTGCGTACTTAGTTTGTGGTATTAGCAAATGGTGGGTACAATTTCTTTACGTAACCGTCTTTGCTAATACTTGAAGTTTTTTGTATGATTTTCAGTGGCCTTCGCTAAGTTTCAGAGTATAACAAAGATTTTTTCGCAATCGACTCTACTAAGATTTCTTACGATGTTTGCAATAATTTCGCTAAGGCTTCGCTAGTGGTGCCGAGCCTGGATACTGTGAGACGTTAATTGCTGCGCCCCGCAAAGGAACCCAGGCCAATTGGCGTACTCTTCACAATGCAGCAACGTGCTAGCCTGAATAGTGGCAATCAACCATTTAAAAAAAACCTGAAAATTTACCTCAATACTTAGGTTTCTTTCGTGGTTCTTAATATTATCTTTAATTTTGCTGGAGTTTTTTAAATGTTTCAGAGTGGAATGTCAATAGCTTATTAGTTACAAGGGCTTCCCTTGTTACCGAGAGGTCCCGGGTTTCTTGCCGTGACTATAAAGTTACCGTCGGGAACATGGTTAGGCATAAGCTCTAGGAAATATTATTTTGAATTGCTATAAACCTTTAATAAATTGGTGATATTTATTCAATTTTAATTTCAGTAAGCAGTGGTAGCCTCATCGGTAGCAGGGGTGCCAGTTCAAATCCCGGGCCCGCGCCTCTGAGGTAGGTAATTTTCATGAGCGGATGTTCTTTTCAACAATGATTACCACTCGGTAAACGGTGAAGGAAAGCATCGTGAAGAAACCAACACGTCTATAGAAAAGCGTGTGAAGTTCACCAACCCGCACTGGATCAGCGTAGTGGACTATGGCCCAAAATCTCCCTTGTATTGAGGGAGGATGTGCCCGGTGTAATGGCAATAGGCTCGCCCCCTATTATATTGGCGAAATACCAAAATACATCGGCGAAGTGTAGGTGCACTGCAGTGCACCTCTGCCTACCCCTTCGGGTAATACAGGCGCGATGATGTTTCATGATGATGTATTTAATTTCAGACCTTTTTTTGTTTGTTTTTTTTCATATAACCAGTCATATATAGTATACTCCCACCATTGTTACTTATGTTATCAAAGATATAAATTAAAAATCTTAATCTATAGACTCATTAGGAAACATAATTTGCCTTACCTTGTCCCATTATTTGGGGTCGGCGCAGTATGTCTTTATCTTCCATTCATCTCGCTTTTCCGTCATACTGACATCCACTCCGATGTCATTCATATCTCATTAGGAAACATATGTGCAAAATAGAGAACCTATCCTGATTTTGTTACGACAAATAGAGGTTGCAATTGTTTACAAAATGCGCAGTCGAACTTTATAATTTATTCACCCATTTCAACTGTTCGAACCTCGTTCTACACTGGAAAACGTACAACCAACAAACGACTTGAGTGAGACTGAAACATTTATTTACCTTCTGAACATACTGGGCCGTTTGAATAAACTGGTCATAAAAAAAACTGGCCAAGTGCTAGTCGGACTCGCCCACGAAGGATTCCGTACCATTATCTTTAAAAATGACTAAAAAAATCACGTTTGTTCTATGGAAGCCCCCTTAATATTTACTTTATTCTGTTTTTAGTATTTTTTGTTATAGCGGCAACAGAAATACATCATCTGTGAAAATTTCAACTCCCTAACTATTACGGTTCATGAGATACAGCCTGGTGACGGACGGACGGACCGACAGCTAAGTCTTAGTAATAGGGTTCCCGTTTTACCCTTTTGACGGAACCCTAAAAAGGACTCTATGATCAAATAAATAACGATTTAATTTCTGAGGCAATGCTGCGCGCGTACCCGTGATTTAATTTGTTCATGTCATCTATGACACGTCGTGGAAAAATGTGCGTAGTCTACTAGTTAATACAGTCCATTTAGGTACTGGCAAAATTGTCGCGAGCCTTAGACTGCTGTTTATGTAATATCAATATTCAAAGCCAGTAGAAAAATCGGGTGTTGTTCAGCAGCTTGGCTGCAGGCGGATGTTTATGCAGCAGTCTCGCTTCACTGCCGACGAGAAAATTCACTCACATCCTCCTGTATGCACTTAGCTTTGAATCCTATAGTCCTGTTCCATAGTTATTTTACTGCTAACAAGAGAGTCGTACAATTTCCGCCAAATTTAAAGAAAAATGTTGGCAATGTAGAACACTTATAAATCTCTATAAATTAAGTTTTTTAAGGGTCTAATGCAGATACTTAGCTAATGCACACAAACACAGATAGCTATCTGTAATTTAACTTGATACAAGGAATATTTGTGGTAACGGTAATGCTCAGTTCTTGTAAACACGAACTGTAATCGATTAAAGCAAGAATTCTATTTTGTATGAAACAAGCAAGCAGCCGTAAGAGTTACGAAAATACGTTACTTATATTATTCTTTTATGTGGGAACAATTTTGACTAAGGTCTTGTTGCAAATTTTGGCAGGTTATCACATTCAAGTTCAAAATAAACTCATTTGGAGATTATTCTGGAGATTCAAACCAGGATGCTTTAGCCGGCAGGTCGCACTAAATGCCACTGCACCTGTAAAGAAAATCAGCTATAAAAATCCTTCATCGATGTATAGGGAACACGTTGATATGTAAGACAATAATTATATAAAAGTGTAAAGTAGACCGGAACAGTCCTTGGCAATTTTTGTTCACCCAATGTTTATTTGGGCAATTATAGCCATTTTCCTGCTCAAATTTAAGGGAAACCTTCCATAACCAATATTTTGTGAAGTAATATTATTTTAGGAATAAAATCGCTACACAGCGGGAATATTTCAAACTTATATTCCTGTTATTGTACGTAATGGCACGCGGAAGTAGTGGAATTTATTCTTTATGAAGTAATTTTTCGACGACAGCTTGGTCTAGTGGTATAAGCGTAGGTCGCTCAGCTCACTGAACCGGATGGTTCTGGGTCCGATTCCAACCAGAGGCAAATTTCCGAAATGTCCTTTTTGGAATATGCCCTGGTCTGGATGTAACTGGGATCGACCAGTCCATTGTATGGTACCCATAGTTCAAGCTTTGCTTACTTTGGGATCCATACGATGCGTATGTGTTGTCTGGCAGTATTTGTTTATATTTATTAAATAAATTTTGAAATCCTTTTTTCCATTCTTTAAGAATAACAGTATCATTATATGTACGCAATATTGTCAGGAAAAATACAAAAACCAGTTGACAAAACTTTTTAATAACTATTTCTTGTATAATTTTCTCAACAAGCAATTCGGCTTCTGCAAGAACGGGGCTAGTTAGCTATTAATTAACAAGGACTAGCCTCTAGGGGGCGCCTTTCGTTTCGCAAAATTATTCACTGTACTGTTTTAACCCTTTTGCAAAATAATTATTAAAGTAGGTACATCTAATTAATTATCCCAGTGAGCCGCGCATCATCTTATTTTGTATAATTTTGCAATATAAAATGTTTTAGCAACATTTACGTTCAGTGCCTACTTACTCAGGTAGTAGGTTTATTAGCCTAGTTTCTGTTCAATCAAGGGCCGACAAAATGATAACCAGGTCAATTTGAAGGGGGGTTTCTGAAAATAAACTTGTATGGCATCCACGTATTGTGTACGTTTCTGTAATCCAAGAGCGGCCGAACCATACCCACAACATGGGAGTGCGGTAATACCTCTCACGGGATTCTTCCCGTTTGCACTTCACACGTTTGCAAATCAACGAAAATGAAACACAACTCATCCGGTTTTATCATAATATCTAGAGTACCTAACCTGCCATTGCAATTTTTCTAAAGAGTTATAACCTTAGAGCTTATATCTCAATTATTATTTCTCAATGTATTCCTAGGATATGGACTATAGTTATTTTTATCTGATATAACTATAGTTAAATTTTCAAATACGATCTGTAATGAAGCACAACGGAAGATAGTTTGATTTTTAATAATGACATTGGTTCTGTTGTCACAAAACTTTGTTTAAACTAAGTTATGACTAAATATATTACTGTCTCGCCTACACATTAGGGACGTGAGAAGGATGGCAATACAACTCATTTACTTTAGACAGAATAAATATTGAACGTCACACAATTGAACGACTGTGGTCGTGTACTGGCGAGGAAAAATATTTGTATTAAAAATCTCCGTAGCTCTTATATGTATATAGATTACATCCCCAAATGTTTGTTGTGCTTCTTTACAGTTGTATTTGAAAATTTAACGATAACTAGTTAATCCAGATAAAAATAACTGTAGTCCATATCCCAGGAATACATTGAGTAATAAGTTAGGGATGGGCTGACAGAATAACTCGCTCGCTGATTGAGCGGTACCTGGCTCAGATCGTACTGTTGTAGTGTTTGTGCCAATCCCGCAGTCAGCAACTATCCTTGATTAGGCTGGACTGGACTAATCAAGGGCCTCACCATAAAATAGATAATAGTTACGTAGCCTGGCTGCACTCGAACGTGCACTGTATAATTACGCAATGGCTTTGGAATTAGGCCCTAAGTCTACTAACAAAATCATTCTAGTATATGGTTTAACTTTTCATGGTATGAATAAAATATATTTTATCAATCGTAGCTAAAGTATCACTTGTCTAATGGCTTCAAGGTGATAATCAAACAATGTCTACTATCGACACTGCTCATATTCTAGCTATCATCGATATTTTTTACGCAATGTACACAATTTTTTATTTGTGTAGTCCAAAAATCACGTCAGAATTTTTAGATTCTGCCACTAATTCAAAATTCTGTTTCGACTGAGAAGAGCCGGTTCGAAAGAAACTATTATGCTACAAAGATAGTGTGAAAACAGAACCAGTATATACATAAAAAACTGTATTGACTCATGGGAAAAGTTCATTCTTCAACTAAATGACACTGACAGCGCGAGGGAGTTTTGACGCATGGGGGTGTGGCTAGTAGCACAGAAATTTAATATGTGTTAACAGAGTTAGTTTTGGTATTGGCTTAAAATCGACGTCCCAGCGTGCTAGTGGCCAGCCAGCTACGTCTGTACTTCATGTACTTTGCATGCAACACACGACCACACTTAAGTCTTGTTTTCACTGAAATCAAGTAACATAATCACTCTTGTATTCTTCATAAGCCCACCTTAAGTATGTGCTTGAATATGCGAAGTACGCAGTATTGCAATAAGGATTACGAAATCTGTTTTCGTACTTCGCATATTAATACTACTCTTTAGAAATATGTGTATTTCGTGCTTTGGGTTTTGGTAATTATAATTGAAGACATTTAAATTAACTTTCAACGCTACATACTTGAAACTTAAGAGCTGAAATTCGATTTACATACTAATCAGAGTAATCAGTGAATTAACTTTAGCCCTGTTGAGCGCTTGCAATTTCACACACTCGTGTGTGTTTAAGTAAAGCCCCGGAGACACTGAGGCTTCAAAAACAAACTCGTTTTATTTATAAAATCGAAGCAAAATGTGTTGGGGGCCTAGCGGATGTCCTAAGTGATCTTAGGACATCCAGTAGCTGGTGATCCATCTACACGTGCTGCACGAAGATCTGCTGAGGCGGGAGACTGCTGCTCGGTCTAGTCCGGACTCGCTGCTTGCTACGCGCATCTTAGGATGTAGGCAACATTTCTGCCGCATGCAGCGCAGTGACAGCTGCTAGTGTGGAAATTATCGTTATTGTGCTGTTGTTTAGTGATGTTAATAAACCAGATAATTTATGTGGTAAAAGCCAAGGCCAATTCACTCGCTCTGTCAATGTTATTTATTTGAAGAATGAACCTTTTCTATGAGTCAATACAGTTCGTTTTGGTACTGGTAAACAATCAACGCTTGCGTCTTGACGCCCTGGAGCGCGGGGGGACTTAAAGTTAAGTTGACACGCGCTAATTACACTGCGAATTCTGAACTGACATTAGTCATTGACAATTAGATGGCAGAAATAAATTCACGAGCTTCCGTACCTATAATCAAATTAGCAACATAAACTTTCCTTAATTAATTAAAACTTGTAATTTGTATGCAAAAGGTGGGAACGGAGGCAGCCGTCAAAAGCGCCGACGTTCCTTGAGTTCCGACAACGATGTCTTCGACTCCAGCCTCACTCCTGATAAATAAATAAAGACTAAATTATCGTGTTCGAACATTCCCTGAAGGCTCGTTATTTGTGGAGTAAATTCAATTACTCTTAGAGGTCGTTTAATTTGGAATGTAAATGTTTGTACTGATTAAATAATGTTTGGATACAATATTATAACATCGATACCGGACCGAGTCCTTACCCTGGATTGACGATAAGACATTAAACACAACCAATTTAACCGAACGACCAATTTAATTTGAACATCAATTTGAATCTACGTAAAACTTGTAGAAATGAAAATATTTTCGTAAATTCGTAATCTAGGTTTAATAAGCTGTCTGCCAGAATTTTGACGGGTTTAAACCTTTGAGCCGCAGAAATTTAGAGGAATAGCTTAGATACATTTATAATTCAACGAAATTAAAATCTGTCTTAAATTAATGAATACTTGTACTTGTTACAAGTTGTAACCTGAGGCTTAAAATTTGTTAAGATTTTGAATAAAATCAGTTACAATTTTTCCTTGGGGTTTTAGAATCAATTTCATTACGGCTGATAAATATGAGACTGAACTAATGGGTACCTACAACAAACCAACGCGAGGATATTTTATAAGCGGGCTTGCAACGATTCCAGATAGCCGATGATACTTTGAGGCGTTAATTGCAACGCTCGCCGTAGTAGCCCGCGGCCATTGGCGACCCTATATTCAACACAGTACTCGGAACTCCGCAATGAACCCAACCATTTAATAAAAAAAACAAGAATTGCTCATTACTTCTCTGCGCATATCTTACAGAGACAAGTTTTAAATCGATCATATAGATTAGTTACATTAACATAGATTGAGCAGCTAAATTAATATTCAATCAGCTAGATGTTGAAGTGCTTTTTCAACAAAAGTCCCTCTCCAAAGTAAAAAGCTCAAGAGTTCGGCGGGGCAAAGTTTCTTAAATAAACCGAGAGGTTAAAACTTTGCGAGATCTCTCAGAATTATCAAACTGGCACTTATCCTGAATATTTGGCCACTTTATCGGCGAAACGCGAAACCTTTAAGATATGAGTATCTCTGTGTGTTTCTTTATAACGCATAAGGGTAGACCTTTTTCACACGAACCTCCTACAGAATTCGTGGGGTAAGGAACGTACTGTTTCCTTTTACAATCTCAATTGCGAAAAAAATATGTTGAAATTGAAAAAAAATAAGCATGTATAATCGGAATAATTACTCTGCTATTGATGATATTCAGACCCCCAAATTTATTGAAATATTTGACAAATTTACAGGAATTATAGAACAAAAAATGCTTTGTAATTCTATTGATAAGCTGAATACATAGACAACATTATCACGCATACTTTCCAATTTAATATACCTTCGCAAAATGCGTCAGGTCTGTTTTCAGATATAAGCTTGAGAAAGGCGTAGATAGCGAGCCGAACATGCATTTTATCGTTGTTTATACATTATCTATATTCCGAGCTGATAAAAAATCAGGTGGCTGCAACTGGGTTGAGCTGTTTGGTTGCAGGCATGTGTTTATGCAGCAGCGGGCTCGCTTCGCTGGCTTCACGAACGACAAAATGCACTCACGTCCTCCCGCGTGCACTCAACCGGGAATCCAAGATGTTCGTATTGATCACGGGCTCAATCTGTGCACGCTTCGGTGTTTTAAACTAAGATAAGAGTATGTAAAGTATGTTTTAACATCGTGAATATCGGTTATAATCATACTCTCGGTCACAAGAACAATTAGTACTTTAATAGCTTGAGTCATGAACAGGACATTATGTCCCATGACAATAGAAAGTCAATTCTTTAAATTATGCATGGCGTGCGTGGATTGCTCTAAGATATTATTTATGCTAGAAGAAGCTTCTAATGTCGGTATTATTGTAAAGTAATACGAAGACTGGATTTGTTATAAAGTTACACAAATACAATATGACAGTGTTTTCATATTATATCGCCATATATTCATATCATATTATAACAATGTTTTCATATTATATCGCCCCATATATTTCCTATTCTTTGCTTTTTGCAGTGTTCAAACCTTAGCTCGTTCGTATTATTAAGCTCTACCAAAGTTGCATAAATTTACAACTCCTAAGTTATCAAATCCCGCTAAGATCTGAGTAGGTAGTCCGAGATCGTTATTTGTCGCGAGGTGCGTCGCAGCTCGATAGTTAAAAAGGTATTTTGTCTCATTGTATTTTGGTCATTCACTACCGCATCGTTGAGTCGGGTACGTGAGCACTTCTCCTAAATTAGTAGGGGCTCAATTCGGCGTGCATTCACTGGCGGGCGTTACACGCGATGGAGCGTGAGATCCGCCGGCGCTAAGTTAAACCGAGGCTGTCTTAACGAGCCCGTTCTAACATTCGTCAATGTTCTAATTCTAGTACTGTACTAGAAGTGTCGTTTGGGAATATATAGCATTTATGTCATCAGTGTCCATCAGCCTTCTACAGTCCAGCAAACCACTTACCGGCTATTCATGTCATGTGCAATCTGAAACAGCTGCCATTTATTAAAATGCCTCTAATGTTCTGTCAGAAAAAGAAAAAAATAACAACTTTAATATTTAAACAAAACGAAGGTACTAATTTGTTTTTAGTTTGTGATTTAAGCAAATATTGTTAAATTCACAGTCACTACTAGGTGAATACCGTGCGCTACTAAGTATGTACCAATGGGACTATTTCATATAGGTATAGCTTTTGTAAAAATGTTTTCGGGGATTACGTCGTATCTGTAAATAAGATTTCACGTTTCAAACATTACAAACGGTATTCAAAGAGATTTATTACAAAGACGTACTAAGTATAGGGGTTCGTCAGGGGTCACGTATTGTGCTCAGTGAATCAAAACCACTCTCATATCAAGACAATGTGATAAGATTTCTCTGTTCTCATTCCATTCTTTTCTATACAAATGCTTAGTACTTATTGTAAACCTTTGAGGCTCGGAACGTTGCCTAGAACGAAATTTGCGAGGAATTTAAATTGAGACCGATTTTGACATTCCGACATCTAATTGTTTTCCAATTTATTTCTCATTCCATTAAACTCCATCATTTTATAGAAGAAACAAAGAAAGTAATTAAAAAATACTGATTGTAACGACACCCACGATGAAATAGAACAGAGATAGAAAATAAAGTGAGAACAATATTGAAGACCAAATATAGTATGGGAATGTATTTGTTAATACTTCGAATATAATGTAGTAGACAAGTGAACAAAAGTTGAACAAACATGAATGAATCAACGAGAGCAAACAAACAATACGGTTCTCTCCCTCGCACGACGGATTGAACATCCAATCTCCATCGAAACTCCTTCGTTAGTCTTCGTTCCTTTGGTCGGTAGGTGCATAGCATCACGTATTTGCAAATGAGCGATAGAGGAAAAGCGTGAGCGAGATTACGGAGCATTCCAATGCTACGGGTCCCAAGGAATGTCTCACAAAGCGGAAAAATACCGCAGCCTCATTTGTTACACGAGATCTTTGTGATTTATTTTTGCGACGATACTTAAGGCAGATGTGGGGAATCTTAACATAACATACCCTAATTTTGTATGTAGATACACAAAGTGGAATTAACTTTTACTGATAGCGAATTATTGCAATCTTATTCAAATGTGTTGAACAAGAGAAGAGCGATACACTAAGTTCAGTGTAGATCAGTTTGATGGCAAAAAAAATACCACTGGTATGAAAATACATACCTACCTACTAAATAAGACAACTTAATTACAAGTAATTTTTAAATTTCTCACGAAACACATATTTATATCTAATCTTTGTTATATTGATTCGATGAATATACCGATGAATATTTGATTCCATTGTTTTTAAACAAACTTCCGAAGAATCTCCAAATGCTCTATTTAACAGATGTTAAAAAACTTAAACCAAATTTATAAAGACACTATGTACCGATGCTAGGCAAGTAACAATGTTATATGTGTATTATTAACGGCTCGCTGATACCCACATAGACCCTACGAGGTCTGCGTGGTACAGCTTTTGTAAATTGCAGATGTAAAACTTTGTATATTATACATCATCACGCCTGTATTCCCCGAAGGGGTAGGCAGAGGTGCACTGCAGTGCGCCCACACTTCGCCGATGTATTTTGGTCCCAATGTAATAGGGGGCGAGCCTATTGCCATTATACCGGGCACACAGGTTTCCTCACGATGTTTTCCGTCACCGTTTCTTAGCAAGTGATAATCTCAGATGAAAATGAGATTCGCACATGGAACCCAGAGGTGCGAGCCGGGGATAGAACCTGCGCACTTTGATTGCAAAGCGTGCGTTCGACCACTCGGCTACCACTGCTACTTTGTATATTGTAAATAAATAAATAAAAATAAAAAATTATGCGTGTGTAAAAATGGAAACTTTTTTGCCATATTGCTACTTTAATTAGTCTAATTCGAGATTTGAAATCACTAGATCCGGTAAGTGTATGAAAAATAATTAATGAGTCACCAACCTTAAATATGAGTACATATTTTGTTAGCCTCGTGTTTAATAGATAATAAAGATCCTTCCCTTTCAATTTGGATGATGAAACAATCACCATTATGTTTATGGAGGTTGATTATATTATTAGTGTAATAAAAATGACAATATAATTTAGTAGTTAAATTACTCAACCTTTGATGAACGTATTGGGCAGCATTTTAATTATTTTATTGCAATTAATAATTACATTTATGAATGTATAACACTCGTATTTATACGATTATACGCATTTATTATTAATATTTATAGAAATGTATTCAAGCAGTGGTAGCCGAGTGGTCAAACGCACGCCTTGCAAATCAAAGTGTGCAGGTTCAAACCCCGGCTCGCACCTCTGGGTTTATGTGCGAATCTCATTTTCATCCGAGATTACCACTTGCTTTGAAACGGTGAAGGAAAACATCGTGAGGAATACTGCACGTCTATAGAAAGGCGTCTGAAGTTCACAAACCCGCACTGGGCCAGCGTGGTGGACTATAGCCCAAAAATCTCCCTTGTATTGAGGGAGAATGTGCCCGGTATAATGGCAATAGGCTCGCCCCCTAGTACATTGGGACCAAAAATGCATCGGCAAAGTGTGGGCGCACTACAGTGCACCTCTGCCTACCCCTTCGGGAATACAGGCGTGATGATGATTATGTATTCATTTTATTTTTCAGTAAGTAATTACAACGGTTTTTTGTAATGGAATTTTATTGCATCACGAATACTTCTAAAAATATTGCCGTAAGTACGTTATTATATTTGAATACATGAAAAAATAAAAATAATTGCCTCACTACAATAACCTGCAGGTACTTTAAAGAGTAAACAACATTTATACAAAACCATGTGAGATTTTTTGAAACGCATAAGTCTATTGTAACTCGATCAAACATTGTAAGGAAGGCATGTAAATAAAGCAACGACCTTAAAGATTATTCTAGTCTACAATAAACGTAAGAGGATATTCCAACTTCTCCGCTTCCGCTACATTTATATGCACGAACAAAATAAGTATAACAACGAAAAGGAATGTCTCGGAGACATTAGAATGCAAAACAAAAAATAACCAATATTTATTTTAATTTTGCAAAAGGGTCCCCCGAGCAGACAGTAAATATCAATTAAGTATTCCGATGTTTTCCCGGAGCGAAACAATAGCCCGAGTACAATTACTTGTCCTTCATTAGCGAGAGACAAATCTTTTCACTAGTATTGCTCGTTCTAATTGCAGCATTAGGGGAGCTGAATGAGCTATTGTAGAGCGCTGTCTGTTGGGGCTGTTTTATTTTTAACGCCCCGAGCTTACAAAAAGCGGGTTTTAGAATTCGCAACGCTAAAGACTTTTGTTTGTAGCAACAAAAGTTTTGCCGATGAATAGGTATCTACGATTTCTCGATATTGTACCCTTGATCGGGTCGAATTAAATCATTTGTGTCGAAATGCGACAGGATACTGTTGTTGAGTCTTTTAAAACTCGAAATATCCAAATTTGAACACTTTTGTACTGAAATTCCATAGGAGAATGTTTGTCGATGGATAAAAAAAAATGGGGGGCTACGCAGATTATTTTATTTCAATATGTCGTCTGTGACTTAGAAAGGGGAAATAAAAAACATAGCCATTTTTCTGATTACTTTTATTGTAGGAATGGTAAGTTTATAATTTTAAGCTGCTGATGGGTAGAAAGCGCTGTAAATTGCCATACGTATTTATATATTTTAGATATCTTCTGATGGTAGAGTTACAATTGTATAGTTGCTCCTAAAACGCATTTATCAAAGTCAAAGTCAAAGTAATTTATTTGCGAATACAGGTTATTCTAAGGTGACACAGGTAGCGTATGCCGTATTCTACCTTACGGTATGCAAATATTAAACAATAGTTGCAAATGCTTAACATAGTTGGTATACAACTATTAAACTTATGGTATACAAAATTAAAAATAAAATAAAAAAGATTACAACTTATCATTAAAATACTCCTGTACACTATTCAATTCAATTCAATTCAATAATTTTATTTCAGATAATTACATCCATATGTGTTAGTAACAATTTTTATTTAAGATTATGTTAGTAGATGATGACAAAGGACAATTTACAAAATACCATTAAGCCAATTTACATTTACAATTGATAAGTCTTATTTTATTATTTATTTAAATCTATAATAACATTGAATAATATTTTACTGGGACAATATTTCTGATAAAAAATATTTTTAGAATGATTGCCAATAATGTGGTGTGTGATTGTTAAACTAATAAATACTAGGTAGGTACAAACAAACGATGTATTATTTACCAAATTATCTATTTTTATTTTTCTCTGTTGTGTGAAGCCGAATCCACTGTTGCAGTAGGGGCGAGTCCCACCTATCATTAAACACGTTCAGCATACTGTTGGTACTGCCACGGATACGCGCTAGTAGGGAGGCACACCGCTTCCTCATGATTACCCTTATGACTATAATAACCCTTATCATGTAGAAGTCTCGTAAGATTTTTTTTCAAGGAATATAAGCTGTTGGCTTCTTTAATATTGTTCGGCAGTTTATTATAAATTTTGGACGCCATACAGAATACACTTCTCACTCACTTCTCTTCACATACATTTCTCTACCAGTTTCAAACCATTGAAAACGGAATCATTTGTTTAAACCATTATTAATCATTGTAAAGTTCGACGTACAACGAGAAAAGTTTCAAGTGAGAGTTTGGTATGAGTTTAAAACACTTGAGATGAGTGCATAAATTACGGAATGAGTATTTTGATGGAAACTCAAAAGTTGGGTTTCCTATTGAATATTCATGCTTTGAGTATCTTGTATGAAAATAAAGCTAGAAAAAACATGATATTTTTTTAATGCGATTACTCGAGAAAGTACTTAATGATTACCTCGATTAAATAAATTTTATATTAAAAATTTATGTTAACGTATATGAATTTCTATTGAACTCAAAGGCGGTAAGAATATGTTTGAATATTTTCTGTATGCTTCATTTAGTATCATTTTAGTGGAGACAGGTTCAAACATTAAAAGGTTATAAATTTTGGAATAACTCATAGGTAAGTTAACCTCCTCCTTTTTTGAAGTCAATAAAAAAGTTTCACTGACCATTTGAGGTCTACAAAAGACAGTTATTTTTGTTAAAAGCCGTTTATGAACACTACGTACCCACTGTATACTCATCCATTAAGTAATTTTCTAACCTTCTTAAATAGAATGAAAAAATATTGAGGATAAGTGCCAATTTGATAATTCGGAGCAGTCTTGAGAACTTTTAACCTCTCGGTTTATTAAACCAACTTTGGCCCCTTGTGAAGTAGGTACTCTTCAGTTCTTTTATATCGAAGTGCGATTTCAGGAAGAGAAAGCCTGAGTAAATTATTGTTTTTACGTCCATTACGGCCTTTTTAGTAGTACCTATAAGTAAAAGCAAGCTTATCGATACGTTCAATTTAATGAATAAAAATAAGATAAATAAAATGAAAAAGGAACCTAGAAGATTCTCATAATTATTTTAACGAATACAAGAAGTTCAGTCTCTACGGTTAAATAAAATCTTTATATTTGTAAAAAGAAGTTCAGTGTCGACGCTATGATGCGGCTGCGCCACTGGCGAAACTGAACTTTGTATTAAATTGAAAATTCCAACAATTTTATTTGCTTATTCAATACTGGAAACGGCAGAAAGGATGCGAAAAAGACAACCATTATTAACCTATTTCTGAAAGTGGAGAAAAGCGTCGGGTGGATGATTAATTAACGGAGAGTCGGCCGCAAGCGAGCTACGAAGGAAAACTTAATTACTTTTCTCGGCGGAATCATAAAGCTGAATAATTCATGCACTCGCTGCAAGGACAGTGTTGGGTGTGTTGCAAAAACGTCGTGGTAGCTCGCGCTGGGATTCGCTTGCTCCTTTGATACCACTCACATCAATAAGGTCTTTGATCTAGTGGTCTTAGTTTCATCTAGTCTTTGAGAAATCACTTTTACATTTTTAAAAGTGATTTCTAACTGATATTTGTATCAGTGTTTCGGTGGGTGGAATAACAAGTTAATATTCCCACGTACCAAATGCGACACTAATGGGCGATATTGATATGTATACATACTTGGAATCAGCAAATTTTTCTGCGTCAAATGAGTATGCTGTAAAGTTATTTTTTTTTTGTTTAAGTCACATAGCCACGATATAAAATTACTACACTACTCCACTACTTTCATTAAACAATATAAACAGCAATATCAAATATACTTAACAATTTGTATTTTAAACAATGGCTGTAAAATTTAAAAGAAGAAGCCTTGATTCAAACCGAAATAGAAAGGTATAATTATGAAAGCCAATAAAACATAATTAGAGTTGAAAAAGTACTGTCTAATTAAACGTCTAAAGTACAAAAGTAAACGCGCTCTTAGGACAAAACTTCATTAATTCTGTTCCAAGGGTGAACATTGACTTTCTGATTTTAAGAAAATGTCCGCACATTCTTACATATTATTAGGTTGGATTGTTTGGGGTTTTTTTTTTCATTTCCCCTAATTATAAACGTTTTGTTGTCAGTAAAACGATTATGTATTTCAATTTGTTCAGTGTAAAATAAAGTATTCAAGGCGTAAATACTCGTAATTAAATACTTAAGATTGTTGCTGCATGATAACCTCAATAAACATTACTTCAATGTATATTTCGATAAAACATCAAAATAGTAAAAGCAAGAAATAATAGAAAAAGCAGTGGTAGCCTCGCGGGCAAGAACGCCCGCCTTGAACGTAAGGGGTGCAAGTTCAAATCCCAGGCCCGCACCTCTGAGATAATTTTCATGTGCGAATGTCATTTTCAACAATGATTACCACTTGCTGAACGGTGAAGGTAAACATCGTTAGGAAACCTGCACGTCTATAGAAAGACGTGTGAAGTTCACCAACCCGCACTGGGCCAGCGTGGTGGACTATGGCCCAAATCTCCCTCGTATTGAGGAGGAATGTGCCCGGTATAATGGCAATAGGCTCGCCCCCTATTACATTGGGACCAAAATACATCGTGGGCATCGTACAGTGTGGGCGCACTAAAGTGCATCTCTGCCTACCCCTTCGGGGAATACAGGCGTGATGATGATGATGATGATATATCAAAATAGTAAGTTCACTTTTGATCGTCTAGAGTCTAGACTACACGGTACCTATATAATTTCTTACACGGAGCTCATTTAAGTTCACCTAGAAATGTTTTACATAGTACGTATAGGTATACAGAGTGTTTCAGAAGTTCGAAATACATTGAAGTTTGCATCAGTATCGTAATTCGACCATGTTTTTCCAACAGTTTTTTCGTCGACAATTTCTATAACTCGTAATATCTCGAGTCATATGTAAAATGTGCATGTTCTATTTGTTAATATTGTTATACGCCCCTCATAACTGAAGTTAACACTACTGAAAAGGGTTATGCATGTACCCAAAGGCCAGAACACGATACCTGTGACAAATATTCAAAGGTCTGTAAATCAGGAACTATGATAGTTAGGTATAAACTGTCTACACTAAGCATTTCCATATGAGCGACCGTACCTATATGTACCCAAAGAATTGTTTTGGACTTCTGATACACCCCGTATAAACTTTTCTTTCAGTCACTTGTTCAGAAATATATTTAATGCGCGAACCTTCCCACGAAACGGATCTAATTTACTAGTAATTACTGAAGCTTGACAGTTATTAGACGGCGCTTAGTTGGGTCTCATGAATTAAATTACATTTCTCCCTAAAATGTATGAAATTAATTATGAGTTCTCAACTCATTACTAACTTAAAACAAAAAAAATAACGATATTTTTTTTGACATTTGAATTGTCATTTTTAATAATGATTATCACATTATGAAAGGTATACAAAAACTTTTTGAGGAAACCAGCACGTGGATAGAGAGACGTGTGAAGTCCAGTATAGGTCCAGGTATCCGGGTATCTGGTCCAGGGTGGTGAACTATGGCCCAAATCTCACTCGTATTGACTGGGAATGTGCCCGTTATTAGAAATACCATACATCGACGAAATCTAGATGAACTACAGTATACCTCTGCCGGTC
This sequence comes from Ptilodon capucinus, assembly GCA_914767695.1. Taxonomy (NCBI): domain Eukaryota; kingdom Metazoa; phylum Arthropoda; class Insecta; order Lepidoptera; family Notodontidae; genus Ptilodon; species Ptilodon capucinus. The sequence goes on from OU611808.1 coordinate 5,675,127, forward strand.
TTCACGTGGAATTTAGGCGTGATGATAATGATCATGTATTTTTAGAGTTCCGTACCCAAAGAGTAAAACGGGAATCCTATTATTAAGACTTCACTGTCCGTCCGTCCGTCTGTCACTAGGCTGTATCTCATGAACCGTTTTAGTTAGACAGTTGAAATTTTCACAGATGATGTATTTTTGTTACCGCTATAACAACAAACTAAACAACAAAAAAACAGAATAAAATAAATATTTAAGGGAGCTCCCATACAACAAATGAGATTTTTTTTCCGTTTCTATAGATCTGTACGGAATCCTTCGTGCGAGAGTCGGACTCGCACTTGGCCAGTTTTTTTACGAACTCAAGTCCCAGCGTACGTCAATTGTATATGGATTTCAATTTCTGTAAAATTAGGGACAAGTGCCATGGGAGATAAATTATGAACTGCAGAATACAAGACTTATAAAATACTTGTTCACGTTATCTTGATTCTACTTGACGTGGATAAGCTAGAGTATGATACAGTAGGTAGATGACTACCGAAAATGTCTGTGGGGCATGCTATGATAGTCAGTAGCCGCACGATGTTGTGATTAAATATGCTCTTTCAGGCATGTGTAGTTGGTTTTATATCGGACCACATCCAATGCCTGTAAGTTGAACGATGAGCGGTATTATAATTCTTTGATTACTACCACTCAGCGTAAACTTAAAGTTAAAGTTTAAGATTTAGAATTAATTCGGATTTAAAACTTTTCACAATTCATACCAAAAAAGTTCAAGAAAACGTTGCTTCTCTGCAGGGTGTATCAGATAGCCGAAATAATATTTTAAGTAAACGGTAAGTAATAGTTTTGTCACTAAAGACACATCTGTAGGTCTATTGAGCAGTTAAATTGAATTTAGTGACAAGATGAAACTACATGAAAATTACGATCAGTAATCAAGATATTTAACAAGTCAAAAAGAAATACATATTTCAGTTATATACGCGTTAAGTGTTTTTCATTTATGGAAGTATTATTTAAAACTTCTTTTAAACTCTGTATATAAGTTCCGATAATAGAAAATGTAATCTGATAGTAAACGCAAAGGTCACATGATTCGCTTAGGAATAAATGAAATAGCGAATCGTTAAAAGAAATTCGAGGGAATGTAACCCGTTCCCATCCTGCACCCACTAAAGCAAGCGAATTAAATTGAATTTTTCAAAAATGTACTCTGTATGAATATTTATAAAGGTAGAGTTTCTGTGGTAAAAGCCATGCGACTACGTGTCGAAATTCACTAGCGATATTGGTGAAAATTTGTTGAAAAATTATTTTTTTCTATGAATTATTACAGTTTGTTTTGGTGTTGGCAACATATTTGGTTGCGCGCATTTAGACGCGCCTGTGTGTGCATGGCTATAGACGTTTCAGTGGCGTCCCGAGGGATCGCGAGACACGTACGGCACACTCAGCTGCCTCAGCAAGAGCTTCCATTCTCAAAGACAATTGTTCTTTTGCCAAGCTCAATAGCTTGCTATATTAGCTCAAGATATGCTTAATTTCGTACCAATTCTGCTTTCACAATGTACAAGCCGATATTGGGTACCTGAATACCTAATTTAATCATTTTTCTAAGTCAGAATTTCGATAAGGAAGATTTAGTTTCATTCAAAATTATAGTGAAATAGTCGAGCCCAGCATAATTTAAATAATGTATTTTCTATTGTTATGAGATGTATATTATGAATATTCTTGCATCGGGACTCAACGGATTCGTTTATTTATTTGCTTTAACAAGCCTAGGCATGTTAAGTCGAGTGTGAATAGTTTGTAGATAGTAATTTCCGAAACTATTTATTAAGTTGATTTTTCTAGGTAATATACACACATCATCATGCCTGTGTTTCCCGAAGGGGTAGGCAGAGGTCTGCACTTCACTGATGTATTTTGGTCCCAATGTAATTGGGGGCGAGCTATTGCCATTTTCCCTCAATACGAGAGAGATTTTTGGGCCATAGTCCACCACGCTGGCCCAGTGCGGGTTAGTGAACTTTACACGCCTTTCTATAGACGTGCAGGTTTCCTCACGATGTTTTCCTTCACCGTTTTTCAAGTGATAATCATTATTAAAAATGACTAATTAATTGGTAATAATTTTAACGTAATAAAAGTATCAATTATTCATGGAAGGTATGAAAATACATTTTTTATCTTGTAGTTATTAGTATTAGTATTACTAAATAATAATACTGATTTCATCCCAATATGTTATATTATCGCTCTCTCAACAATAAGATTAAATATATTTCTTAAGAATATTGTTAACCAATGACGCCCTTACGTACGTAGACCCGCTGCTTTTAATATTACTACATACATATGAGTAAGTTCGGTAACCAAGATGAAAGAAAGATAAACCCTGGAAGCAGTGATTTATTTCCGGAAAATGCATTTATTCTGTAACAAGAGCACGTTGCAGAGTTTTCCCAACTCATATATCTCAAACTCTTCCGAGATTACAAAGTTATGCCTTCTTTTCCTTTTTACAGAAAAAGTGGATTAAGATTTCCTATATCTACCTAATATATCAACATTAGGGTAGGTTCGCATGATTTATAGGCCAAGTTGAGGAACTTCTGCATGTCATCTACTGGCTCTCAGCGGAATTTTCTAAAGGAATTTTAAACTTTTTACATTAGCGTGATGATGGCGTCTAACCTAGGTATGTATTTTTTATTTAATACAAGTTATTCTTTCAAAGTGGGTAAGAAGTTAGATTATTTTGCGCACTTAATGAAAAACTTTTTTACTGTCTCAGTAGCCGAAGCAAAGAGGAATATTATATGGGTATAAAAAAGAACCCATAAAAGTTATCCAGATTCAAGATTCCATTAATACTTCAGTCACTTTAGTCTCCGTTGCACAGACGGCTGCGGATTATGGAGAGCTTGAAAATTTTAATTCTTAATTGGAATTCAGGATCTAGAGGAAAAGTGATATCGTTTGAAAAGAACATAAACATTATCAATGATCGGTTTAAAAACCGCTTCGCAGGGCGTCGTAACGGGGAAAGAGAACTAATGATATTTGTCTGGCGCCGGTGATTAATGGTAAGAGAGTCGCGGATTGTTCGAGCGAGATGAGTTCTGAAGAAGCATTCACAACCCGTGAAATTAACTTTCGCCGCCTTTCGAAGACCCGTCAGTTTATCTCCAGACGAGTGTTTCACTTTTTGTGACCGAACATTTGAAAGGTTATTGGAAATGTTTGATTATTAGTTCAGTGTTACATTGTTTTGTATGTATTGAGATTTCTGTATTTAAATCGCCAATTTACAGTGTTATGACCGGTCAAAATAACATCATAAAACATGTTGGAAATAAAAGTCTTAATAAAAGATTCATGGATTGGAATTTGTACAGATTTGGGTTACGTTTTTTATCGTTGATTACCGAATATTTTAATACTCATAACATCTAATTATCTTATATGAATGCTTCGGTGTTTATAGGTAGAGTATTCTATTAGCCAATACGTACTTTTATATGTACGTATACTTAAAATCCAATCCGTTACCTAAATAATATAATTATTTCTACAACAAAATTTACTAATTATTTTGCAAGTGTAAATTGTACAGTGTTCATTTGAAAATCCCCGCCATCATTGTGTTATGTAAGCCAGCCGAACATGAAATTTTGCGGTAGGTAACAATTATGTTCCACACGCATTCGCGGCAGCTCTGCCACCGTGACACCACCCTGATAATAATGTATTGCTAGATTACTCGCTATAAACGTGCTACGCTTCAGAAATGTAATTTTGATATGATAGAGACTTATTAATTCCTAAATCAAAGTTTTTTTAATTCGTGTAGGCCAAAAAGCACTTACAAATAGTCAGATTCTACCACATGTTCGGAATGCCGCTTCCACTAGGAAGAGCCGGTATGAAACTCAATGGTTACTCTTTTCAAAATTATAAATAGTAAGGATTGTGAGTAATACATTCTCAGAAGCTGCAACGCCATGAGATCAGGCAGCACCTTTGCCTCAATACTAGAGAAGAATTATACTGACGCAATCTAATATTAGATAAAAAAAATAACATTACAGGTGCCTACTTACAGTATTAGTTTCCCTTCATGTATTGATAAAGCTATGAACGAGCGAGTATTTGAAAGGCGGGACCTTTACCAAATCTATCCACACAAGTCTACATACTATCCTCTTTTTCTAATTTTGCAGTATAATCGCCTTTTGTTATTTTTTAACAGTTAAAAGCAGTAAAATTACCACAAAAACACCCAATGTAAAAAAAAAGTTATTCCTCATGTAATACAAACATACAATTGGAACTAAATGCATTTAAACCCAAAAAAATACGTGTATGTAATTGAAATACATTATCTGAGTGCAATATTTATGAGTGCTTATCTTTTACTGTTACAAAGCCAGTAAATCTCGTAATAAACTTCGGTTTCTAGTTCCAAAAGGTTTTATCCCCTTCTGAATTTTAAGTAATCCAACTCAAAAGGGATTCTCGTAATCTTGAAATGCTTTAAGCCTAATTTGCTAAAAGGCGATCGATTTAACTGGCTCGCCGGAGGTATTTATAGGCCTGTCGTCCATAGCAGCATTACGAAAAGAAACCTCTTGCATTCGTAATGTAACTTGCATATTAGAAATTGGAGTGCTACTACCGATTGCAATGCCTAAAAAGATTACACGGGCGGATATATTAAAAGCAGTTGCCTTAGTTGAGTTAGTCTAGATTGGCACACACATGAAGAAAAAAAATTATATATATATACGGTCGAAAAAACCTGCATCTCGTTTGACTTTTGAAGTTTTGGCATCATGGTGTATTCGACACCAAATACCAGTGATAAGAGGGTACATCTTCAAATAAGTACACTAGTGTATTTTTGTATATCCATTATTTTAGGGTAAACCGCGACTTATCTCACGTTGAGTGCGATACCGGGTCTAAAACGCCCGATCCATGTCTGACTTGTGCTGCGGCTAAGAAATCTGCCGCCATTATTATAGTTTAGCGTTTTAAACGCCCTGTACCGTAGGAATAGAAAGTATAGATAAATTAGTGCCGCATTGAACGTGTTATACACAGACGTGATACCAAGAAATTATAACATTCCCTATGAATGGTACACAACTGTCTGGGGGATGGGCCGACCACTAATGGATCAGCAACGTGCGTCATGCTTTATGTCAATAAATGTTCTGACTTTTAATGCTGCCTTTGTTGAAGTAGGCCAATCACTATCAGTGGTGGCAATTACGGCCGTGTTCATGCAACGGTTCCCATACCCATGATGGCGCGCTCTGAAAACATTTTGTGATTGATTCAACAATGGCTGATATAATCACTTTGAATTAAAATTGTGACCGTAAAGAGCGTTTTTATCAGACACGGTGTATTAAACCGTATCACCCATTTGGGGAATTAGATTTTCAAGACAATAAAAGCACTAAAAGACTGACTGAGCTCCAGTTAAATGAGACGTCTAAATTATCTAAATGTATCTTGTGATTGCAAAACAAACTGTATTCCATCCATTTAAAGTTCATTTCGTAATGTAAAGCACTTGGAGGTGATTAGGTATTAAGGTGCACTCATGAGGAGACTTCGATAGTTAAAACGCGAAGTAGCAATTTAACCGTGGCGATTGAAAAATAAAAGTGCTCGTAAATCGCACACGTGACTGTTTCGAACACATAACATTTGAAACAAGCGTTTGTGATGACAGTACGTTTTATTTGCTTTCCAGACAGCTACCTGGGATTTTGAGACCAATATTTAAATGCATTCGCAAGTGCACATGGCTCGGCTGAGGCGTGAGTGCATTTTGTCGTAGAGGAAAAGGCAGCGAGGCGTGACGCCACGATCCACTGTTTCTGATTTTGCGAGGTCAACCATGCTTTGCAAGATTTAAATGTAAACTTCTTTCACGAGTTTTATTTGCCATATTTTTTTTTTGTAAATTAGAAAATAGTTATATTCGTGACATATTCAAATACATTTCTGGAATAATATTACAGTCAACATTGATTTAAGGATCATTTTACAGGCGTAGGTACTAACTAGATACTCATAAGTTTATTTGAGACCAAATTTCATTAGGCAGCCTTATCATTTTTCGATTCCACCCGATTGCGCAAGCTGGCAAATCCCTCGAGGGCATTTAGATCAATTTATTTCATATTTGCCCGCGTAATCAGTTTCATTTCAGACAAGATGATTAGTTTTCGCCCTTCGAGAATTAGACTTAATTGGTCCGAATGTTTAATTGAATTCGTGTCACTGAGCTAACGAATTTTCATGATAACATCAAGCTCGTCTGCGTAACGCAACCAAATGTTATCTATTAAAGGTAATATGAGACAGCCATAATATATCCCTCCAAACTTTTGCATAAACTCTTCAGGGGAGTGCTTTGTCAAAACAAAGATTAATTATGGCATTCCCTTAAATATAATAGCTATTTACTAGTGGAACACAGTTTTTGGGGCCCATGATTGAATAGTTGCATGTTTGCAGGTATTAAAAGCCGGGTGTTGTCGTGGTTCGCCGCCGTAAGTTCGACTTAATTTTCGCGCTGTAATGACTGGGGAAAATCGTTGCTGATTTGATGGCCATGTCCTGCTGATCGTTTGGCGTTAACGAGGGCCTATAAATAATGAATCATTCTGTTATCTAATTTATAAATAAACTTGCTTTGAAATGCGGCAAATTCAAACCCAAATTGCTAGGTAAATGTGTAGTTTTCTGTCAATGAAATAATATTCGTAATCGTATTAGTAAAGTTATGAAGGTGAATAAATATTTTTGTTGCAACATAACAAAAAAATCATAGTCCCAATCACGCATGTCTCGTCACAGCCAACTGTGCAATCATTAAGGACACAATACAAAAGGGATGACTCCGTTTTTTTTTTCTGACGAGAATAAAATTTGTGACCTAAGTTTTGTGAGATTAATAAATCCGACAGGCTTTTATATTACCGAAAACTCAACAATTATCTTCTATTGGCCAAATCAACTTACTGTGTACCTACTAAGAATACAAAATTGTTAATAATAATTTTATTCTGATATAAAAATTCGTTCATACATAAATGTTAATTGCACCGCCTCATTACAATATTTATGTATCTAGGTAAAACCGTCTAAATACTTTATTATTCAAAGTAGGGCTATAAATCTTTTTTAATATAGGCCTGTCTGGAAACCAGGCTAAGTGTTTGTAAAGCCGCTGTATTCTTATCCATGTACCAGTAAAACTTTAATTACATAGATTTCAAAATCCGATAGGCAAACAGTTTGATTCAAAGTGTAGAGATAAGTTGAAAGTTAATTAAACGTGTAGCCGTTGCCACAGTAAAACAAGAAAAGCATGTTCATTTTCAAAGACTCTGATTTTTCACTTGGTAAATAAAGCTTGCATTCTAGTCTCCTTGACGCCAGTTGAGATTTCAGTCCCTACAGACAGAGGCGTCAACAAGCGCTACAAAATATATTGCCAATACCAACATGAAGGCTGTGCATATATAAAGATTAAATTGATGCGATAATAAAAGCCACGCAATCACGCTGCAAAATCCGTTCGCGCCGTCAATGACATTTCGTTGTAGATTGAACTTTTTTTTAAAAACGGCGCAAAAATTTAGCAGCGCTTTGACGTCCCCGTGTGCAGCTTTATTCCAATTAATAATAATAGTCTTTATTTCAGCCAAAAAAGCCATATCTTTACAAAAGTAATTGTACTATACTCTAATAGGAATGACAACAAAATAAATAAAAATAAAATAAAATTGTAAATACAAATTGGACATTAAACTAAACGCTAAGATAGTAGATAACGTAGAAGGTTAATACAGGACTCCTTAGAATCTAACGTTACGTCACTTTCGGTTCACACGCATATGCACAGATAGCCAATATTTATATATTAAGTATGTGCAGGCGTTTATTGTCATGTCACACAATACTGCTGATTTTATTGAAACCAAATTTTACTCAAAGTCAAAGTCAAATCATTTATTCTGTATAGGCCTATGGGGGCACTTACGAATTGTCAAGTTTACACTTTTTTTCTTATAATCTACTATGCTACCACCGGATCGAAACGCGACCTCAACTGAGAAGATCCGGCAAGAAACTCAGTGGGCTGATCATTTTTTAAATCGCCAAAACTTATTACAAATACATGTGTGTTGCCGTAGAGCTGTTTTTAATAATAAAGATAAGATAATAATACGTTAGTAAGGCAACACACGCTACACTTTGACAGGACGGGCAATATTTTTATTTTTGATTTGAACCTGAGCTGTACCCAAGCTGATTTATCTTCCAAATAATACTATACTTTGTGATCAATCTTCTTGCCACAACCTCTTGTAATATTTTAATTAATTTATTTAATACAGTAGGTACCTACTATTGTTTTAATGGTAGCTGCATTTTGTCTCGTCATACTTTGAAGAAAAAACAAGAATGAGGTCTGTGAATTCTTCAAATTGAGATTTTTTATGCCAAAGCTCGCCTATACCATTAAAAATGTCCAAGTGTATTTTTTTCAAAGAGAATTTGTCAAATTATCATACTGTTATTGCTATACTGTGTTATTTGTTAGTTTACCGACAGTTCCCATACCTACTTAAGTGTACAGTGTCAAAATTTGTTGGTATGCGGTTGCAACACAAGCTGTTCGCTGAAGTTAAATACGACTTAGCCAAACTTCAGCGACATACCGAACTAGACTAAGACGCCAGTTTTGGCAACCAAACTAGTTGACTTTGTTTCATACTAGGTACCTGATATAAGACGGCTATTAAAGTCTGGGTTACCACTTAAGCACAAATTGTTGGTTAAAGTTATTATACAGGAACCATTTTTTGCATATACCAAAACTAACTCTGTGCTAATATACATACAGATTGAATTTATGTGGTAGAAGCCACGCGACTACGCGTCATAATACGATTGCATCCTTGGTAACATTTTGTTAAAAAACCGGCCAAGTGCGAGTTGGACTCACGCACGAATGGTTCCGTTCAATTATCTATAAAAACGGCAAAAAAATACGTTTGTTGTATGGGAGGCCCCTTTTTTATTCAGATTTTTAGTATTTGTTGTTATAGCGGCAATAGAAATACATCATCTGTGAAAATTTCAACACTCTAACCATCACGGTTCATGAGTTACAGCCTGGTGACAGACGGGGGGGCGGACGGACGGACGGACGGACAGCGAAGTCTTAGTAATAGGGTTCCCGTTTTACCCTTTGGGTACGGAACCCTAAAAACTAGCTTTTTTGTAAGTTCCTTCTGGTTTGGGCAAGAATTTCGCGCGATTGTTGATGCTCGGTCTTCTTCCCCTTTTTATCATATTTACAATTACATTATTTTCATACCTTAAGACTTATCACCTTTAATATTGGAGTAATGATTTCTCAGGGCTAATACTGAACAGGATTTCGGGTATTTTCTTTTCAGAATTTTGGATCTGTAGAATATTAAATTGGTGCCTAATTAATGAGACAAGGTCACCTTTAAGTAGTTTCTTCGAATTCACCACAATAAATAATGATTGTAGAGTAACTTTTCCGTATTACAATATAAATCCATTTTTGCATTGGACTCGGTCCTGTATTTAGTCTGTGTGTGTTTTCATTTTGTAATATACTCGTTGCTCGCTCAGCTTCCGGCGTCTCATCGTGAACAATATTGCGATCCGTGATCGTCGCGATTACATTTTGCATTCGTGTTTAAGCCGAACGTACATCCGAAAGGAATTCTTTTTCATAAACAACACCTTTACGTGATCCTTAGAGGAAATATAAAACGGAGATGGTTATACGATCAATTCACATTTTTTTACTGCAATCTATGTTGCAGTGTTGAGGTACATGCTTAGAGTCAGAGTAGGTTCGCTTAAAAATAATGATGTTTCTATGAACTCACATTACAACACACACAAATATTGCACAGGTTAGCCGGCAGCAGTCAAATACTATTCGAAACTGGAGATATTTGATAGTGGGAAAAGTTCATAAAATGCAACTCCAGTTTAAATAGTCAAAGGCGTGATCGTTGGACAAAACGATGATAAACAAACTGATTTTTAAGTCTATTTTATTACTACTGAATCCAAGCTTAAGTGTGTTGTGATGATTATAAACATATATATTTGTACACATAGCAGCTAACAGCTTTCTTACGTTGCAAGTAGAATATATTTGTGTAAAATAGCAGGCGATAACGCTTTGCAATCGTTCATGTTCCCATTCTCACCTTAATTTAATTATCCGATGGTACCCAAGCGTAGGTCCTTGTACAGAGCTTTAAACATTCTTGCAACGTCGAGTTTTGCTGAGGTTTGCATATAATAACTGAAGCGTGTTAATCCCTGCTCCCGGGCTCAAGGTACGGAATAGAAATTCTATTTATGTTACCTAACACCGGTGTTTCGTAGCCGAGGCATTAGCATTTTGTTTGCACACGTGTTTGTAGGATAATGCAAATTAATTTTCTATAGGTTGGTACTATGATTGATCAGTAATATAGGTTTTATTAAATTTGGGAGGGATGGTTTTATGCTCGACGAGATCATGTTTATCAATATGTTTTATGAATACATACTCATTGAATGAGACTTACTGAAAACCACTTGGGTTTAACAAGATGCAATGAACGTATTCACGACTATCGTTAGACAAAACTCGACCTATCGATCGCTTCATCAGTAACAAGTATCTTCATAAACCCAGAAAAGCCTCTAAATTATAATTTCTTTAAATATACGCACAATCTGTAAGATCTCCAATGAATCCTACCCGCAAACATTTAATAAGGACCCTTGAACCTTACTCTACACAACATGTAAACGGATTTCGATTACAACTCACAACAAATTGACGTGTATCGGCCGTAATCCGAATTTATATCTACTTGCACGATCAGGCCGTATTATGTCCGATCGAATGGTGTGCGGATTGTTGTCGAAGCACCAGGTACGGGTATTCCTAGCACTTTGGGACTCGATCGCAGTAAATTGCGATGGCGTTTTGGCCTTCGCAATCGGTCGAGTCACCGGAGTGGAATTAAACGATTTATCGTAGTCACGGAGTCCGATTTTCACGGATCCCTCCCTGTCACGGGTCGCAATACTGTTGTTACATGGGCCGATCTAAGCACACGTATAAATTTGTATTTTCTGACCTATAATAGGGTGGAATTTATAGTGGGATAATTTTTTGCGTCCTTATATATTTAGTACATGATTTAGTTAGGTGCTTTGAGATGATTTTGTAAGGAAAAATAGTGGCTTTAAATAAATTATATGTTTGAGTTCTATTATTACATAGGTACCTACACTTTATTTTTTTTCTTGAGCAAGTCTTTTCACAACTGTGCAGATGAAGAGTTATCTCAATAAGAATTCTCAAGAATCCCAATTTATTTTTTGTGGCCTATAGTCTAGTGGTAGCCGAGTGGTCGAACGCACGCCTTGCAAATCAAAGTGTGCAGGTTCAAACCCCGGCTCGCACCTCTGTGATTTATGTGCGAATCTCATTTTCATCCGAGATTATCACTTGCTAAGAAACGGTGAAGGAAAACATCGTGAGGAAACCTGCACGTCTGAGGGAACCTGACTAGTTTTCGATAGATGTGTGAAGTCTGCCAACCCGCAATGGGCCAGCGTGGTGGACTATGGCCTGAATCCCCATCGCATTGAGGGGAGGCCCGTGCCCAGCAGTGGGACGTTAAAAGGGCTGTATAGTAGTAGTAGTCTACAAAAACTGTGGTTCAATCGACCGTAATCCAAAATCGACTATGTTTATATAGATCTAGTGATCTAAAAATATGTAAGTTATATAATTCGTACAGTCACTTAGCAATTTTTTTTTATTAAATCTACACATATAACACACATTCGTAATTCTATTGCTCATGTCTTATTAAAGTATACGCTGGTAAATATTTCAAAACGCCTCATATCATGTGGGCCACCTCCACTGGGACAATTTATCAACCCGAATTTATTTCCTCTCCATCCATTCATAACCACGACATTCTGTCTACATCTTTAAATTTATAAAATGTTTATGAATTACCTTTTTGTAAATTGTTACGTTATATAGGTAGGATATTCGTAATGTGGATATACCCACCCGATGTCTTTTAGAGTTTCTTCGCTCAACCTCAACTCTGTTCAAAGACAGAATGGACAAACAATTTCGTGATACGATACTAGTTAAAGACGATGTCCTTTTACAATATTCTAGGCATAAGTGAAGCATTGCGAAGTATAAAAAAATTCAATGGTTTATTATCGTCAGAGATATCTCACAGCTGTTGCATAAAATTATCTAACGCTGCCTTACCTAACTCGGTAATATAACTATCTGTCAGTGAAATTCCTGTCAAAATCGATTCAGCTGTCTGGGAGTTTCTCTGAAACAGACAGATGGGCCAAAAAAATGCGTTTTTATAAGGGTTCCGTACCCAAAGGGTAAAACGGGACCCTATAACTAAGACTCCGCTGTCCGTCCGTCTGTCCGTCTGTCACCAGGCTGTATCTCATGAACCGTGATAATAACAAATACTAAAAAGACAGAATAAAATAAATATTTAAGGGGGCTCCCATACAACAAACATGTTTTTTTTTTTGCCGTTTTTATAGATAATGGTACGGAAACCTTCGTGCGCGAGTCCGACTCGCACTTGTTACTAAATAGTGAACATTGATATTAACATTTTAAAACTACAAACATACACTTTAATTTTATTTATTTATAGTTGTATAGATAGAGCGGTAATAGGTATGAAGTTAAAGTTCATGTTATTTATTACAAGACCTCCTTCCTAGCTCAATAATATTTATCGTATCACTCTACGCCAGCTTATTAACTGTAAGATACAAGCTTTCCTCAGAGATGTCCAAGTGCTGCGTTTGGATTTCTTTCAGTGAGTTTTGAAACGGGAGGTTTCTCGGCGTATCAGCAGGCATCCCGAATTCACGACACGTCGCGCGCTGCGGGGAGACAGGCACAAATCCCGAGAGATGCCACGAATCTGTATATCTTCATGTTCACCTTACCTTTATTTATACGCGATTGAAAGAAAAATACGTGCATCACCGTGCGACATACAAAGCGCATCGCAGTTTTATCATGTCTTTGTGTTGATATTCTGCGAAATACATTCTTCACGACGCTAGTTTTAGCTGATTGTACAAACGTGTGTTTCTGGTGTTGTCAATTCAGTTTCACATAACTTCGTGATTTGAAAAAACCGCCCAAGTTTGAGTCGGACTCGCGCACGAAGGGTTCCGTACCATTATTTATAAAAACGAGTTAAAAAATCATGTTTGTTGTATGGGAGCCCCCTTAAATATTTATATTATTCTGTTTTTTAGTATTTGTTGTTATAGCGGCAACAGAAATACATAATCTGTGAAAATCTCAACTGTCTAACTATCACGGTTCATGAGATACAGCCTGGTGACAGATGGACGGACGGACGGACGGACGGACAGTGAAGTCTTAGTAATAGGATTCCCTTTTTACCCTTTGGGTACGGAACCCTAAAAATGTACTAAATCTTAAAAAGCGAAGGGTGATAGATAGTATGGAATGATTTTCCTACCCGGAATGTATTATGCTTTGCATGGGTTAAAACAAAGGTGATTAAATTGTTCTCATAAAAATAAAATGCTGAATAAATATCAGACAATTAACACCAACAAGTACCTACAATTAGTTTGTAGCAAACACTACAAATTTGCGGCTATTACAGCGCACCATGCAGCTATACGAAACACTTCAAGCAAGAACTTTTACACCTAGAAAACCTTGCTACCAAACGACTCTAACACTTAATAAAGTGATAAAGTGCCTGCACCTAAACACGCGATTTTTTTTTAATTCCATTTCGTTATCTTTTAAAAAGTATTTTTTCATCTCCACGGGTTTCTAAGTGGGTTCCTTTAACTTTTATAATCTAGAAGCTTTTGGTATAAGTAAAATGTCTATTCGATTCCACGTTACTATCGAGGGACAAAAAGTTAAAAGAAAGTGTATGAATTAATGATGAGATGAATTTCTCTAGAGTAATATTTGAATTTAGATAATCAAAAATCTAGAGATTGTTTTTTTTGCTTAGTTCGATTTGTAGGGGTATCTAAATTTCAAATTGTATCTTACATTTTTGTTTGCCCCAGTATCGGGTATACAACTGTAGTGGTAGCACGTGTGTCAAGACTACACTTATGTCACGGAATATCTTAATGTTGTCTCTTTCTGTTGTATGAAATTAGATAGAGAGCAAACATGTGCATCTGTGACAACGATCTTGTCTTAACATGCGTGCTAACCCCATTGAATGGTATAAAATTCGAGCGAAATTCAACCATGTTTTTCCAACTTTTTTTTCGTCGTCAATTTCTTTAACACGTAATATCTCGAGTCCTATGTAAAGTTAGCATGTTCTGTTTTGTGAAAATTGGTAGTCGCCCGTCATAAGTGTAGTTTAAACTGCTGAATAGGGTTATGGATGTACCCAAAGGCGAGAACACGATACCTGTGACAAATATTTAAAGATCTATAACTCAGAAACTATGATAGTAAGGTATAAACTGTCCTCACTAAGAAGCATCCACATATGAGCTACAGTATATGTAATCAAAGTATTATTTCGGACTTCTGATACACCTGTATATGTACTTATTACAACAGATCTAGGAAATAATTCATTCATTCAACTAAACAAAACGTCTCTCTATTTATGAGTGGACATTGTCTCGTATTTAGGTATACCTTCAGATAATTCACCATTTCCATGAGGAAATCACTCCACCCCTCGCCGCGAAGAAGTATACTTTCTCACATATCATGGAGCACCACCCAGAGCGGCATTTTACTTTTTGGTTAATATCTACCTATTGCTTATTTTCCTCCACCGTAATACCCTGAGGGATTCCGGTGGCTCCCGTGATTTATGGCTTATGCAAAGAATGAGAGGATATTTTCTACACCATAATTCAGGCTAGTTGAGATTAGAGGCGGGTCTGTGTTGCGGATGATATATCAATCCGTTCGCTTCTCCTCTCGTGCCCTCGTATATTACGCACTATTGTCAAATAAATAAGGATATGTGTTGGTAGCCCTTAGTAGTTGGTAGTTGGGTACTTACCAAATTTATATGACTTTGGCCCCAAACTAAAGTACACAAACCTAAGTCAAAGTCAAAGTGTATTGCTGTCCTTATCTCGGTTGTAATGTATGAAGATGACAATATTTTAGTGTTGTCCAATATTGCTTGGTTTTCGTTTTTGTACAACAGAATCGACATCAATATCGGACAGATATTTAATATTTATTAAAATAATGATGACTGAGTTACCTGTTTCTTCGGATTTTGTACACAACTTAGTACAATAGAGTTTATTCTTTCCAAATTAAAATGACTCACGTAGTTGTAGCATGTGCGCCAAGACTAGACGTATGTCACGGAATATCTTGATGTTGTCTCTTTCTTCCGTATGAAATTAAACAGAGAGCGAGCGAGCAACTCTGTGACAAAGGTCTTGTCTTGACATACGTGCTAACCCCACTCAACGATTTTTTGCGAAGCACACGACTGACTGAAATAGTTACTTTTAAATACTGTTTAAAGTAATAAAACATGACGCAAATAATATTTTACATAATACCTAAAAATAAAATCATAAACCACATCGAAACACGAGTAAACAAGCTTCCGTTCACCAATCTAATCGCCTAATAGCCATCGGCTCGCGTCGGAAGCGTCATCGGCCTATTGTATAAGCTATGAGGCGGGTAGTGCTACAATTGTCTCTATCATTAAATTAAAAGCTTTCGTGTTTGAAGGCTATAAGTAATATTCCTGGCACCTACAGCCATTCGGACAAGGGCACGGTTGGTAAAACAGTTAACTAATTTATTATCCATAAATTCACGATCATGGAGTTGATAAGACACGTCCTCAGGATTTTATGAGTTCAGCTTTTGTTTAATCAGTTAGTAAATCGGCAGGAGTTTAGTCTAGCTATTTTGTAAAAGTAGATTGTAAAGGCAATCCTTTACAATCTCACAACGCGATATTGTAACAACAAAGTTTAACACACAGGCTTGAATCTAGCACAAAACATGCAATTTGGACATTTAAGACATTTTGTTAACTTAGTAGAAAAGCGTTTGGTATATGCCAAACTAATCGGGCTTTCTCTAGTTTCTGAAATTGAGAAACCGTATAGGTATCTAAAATTAAATAGCCCCAATTTAAAATGTGTAATTAACACTTCTCATTTAATTCAAGAATTGGCCCAGTGCAAAGTTATGATATAAAATCAATTAAAGAAAATAACATGTTAAGCGTAGGTTTGTCGAAAATCTGACGCCTTTGCGCCAATTCTGAAAATCTATAATATACCTTGACATTTGCATTGTTGAATCATGATGCCATTATCAATTTCGGTAGGGACGACAGTGAAAACGATGTTTCGAGACGACAAATGTCTGGATAAATAGACTATCTTTTTTTCAAGTCGACGCTATTATATTAAGGACTATTTAGAAAAAAACACATATTACGGATTGCAGTCTCATTTTAATTTATATTTCTCGTTTTATTAAACTAAGATAGTTACATTAACACTCATATTGCGTAACGATTTGGACTGGAAAATATTATGTAAGGATCAATGATAACACGATACTGCACCTACGGGAGTGCTATTGCTGACAATTCTTAATTCAGTTCACTAGAGTTCCATCAGTTTAAGTACATTATTATAAGTACAACTACCAACGGAATGTACACATTTATAAAACTCCGAATCAACAGCAATAAGGTTCACCTAAATATAATCTAAGTGTTTGGTAGCTATGTATCCACTAAGCGACAAATCTAATGATATGCTCAATGCTAATACTTTATACACAACAATGAACTCCATAAAGTTAGATCTTTGTAGTTGAGCAACTTCAATATAAGTATTCCCTTGATTATATCTGTCAAAACTTTTTAACTGTCAATATAGGATCGAGAAATAAGCTTGGCCGATTTGTCAACCTTTGAAAATCAGACAATCACTTCAAGTTTCTGGCAACAGTTGAATACGTGACGTTTATATTGCCGCCTAGTGACTACTCAGCGTATGTCTTCTTCGATCGCAAAGCATGTCTAACACGAAAAACGTAACTCTAAATGCCATTTTGATATATACTTTAATATTGTCATTGTTTAACTTTAATTAGTATTAGGTAGTTATAATACTTTACAAGTAGTTCGCTAGACGAAAAGTAGAACGCGAACTCAGTTTACACTTCGAGAGCGCTTAGCGTTAGCGTAACATGAAAAGAACGAACTAAAAGTTACCTTAGGTAATTCGTTCTAAGCTACATTATCAATTTTTCTATACATAACATTACGTATGTAGTTATTCAAAAATTTACAGGCTTATAAATAAAATTGAAATTCGTTAATTTATTAATTTATACTTTACAGCCGGCCATACCTTTAACTAGTCAAAACAATATCTTAGTTAATGTTAATCATATTTTATCAAAATGGATATTTCGTGAGTTTGCAATTTTTTTGTCAATAGCAAGTTGCAACACTAAAATGTTGAGGGACTCTTTAAGAATTGAGTTGATTATGTACTGGTTAGTTACTCGCTCGGGTCACTAGGTCAACGGACATTTCGTAACAATACATACATATTTCAATCAAAACAGTAAAGCGGCTTGTAAAAAAAACTAATCTAGGTAATGTTTTATATACATATATTACACTATATCAATAGTTAGGTATAATTAATTAATCTCAATAAACTAAAATGCCGATCTGATGTAACTTAAAATTAATATCGTGGGTTTCATGCATCCACTATGGAGGGTCTAGTCACGAAGAAAAGTGAAAGGTTATTTATTATTTATTTGAGTAGGTAATTTGATGTTTATTAAAACATAAAATATATGATTTCATGAAATATTCTGCTACTCTATTTTATTGTAAAAATAATATTACACGATCTATATAAATGCATGAAACCATGAGTATACTATTATAAAATTCTTAAAAACAGCTACTATACACATACTATGGCACTGTTTAAATAATCACTATTTAGTATTTAGTCGTATAAAAAAGGAATGACAAGAATTGAATTACAATTGATGACAATAATTTAATAAAAACATCAGAAAAAAAAACACAAACTTGTTCTTAATACCAAAAAGGTATGTCTCAAATTCGTTTAAGTACATGAATATTGAGGGAGCTGGAATGTAAATAAACTTAATCATATTATTACTACATCAATAAAGTTTTAAAAACTGTAAATTTTCACATCGTACTTATCATCAGCTTTTGCTTATAATATTAAGTATATTGATTTATTACGAACTATTCTATATACTTACTAGATTAATATATTTCTGCTAGTTTTAACATCAAAATATCCAGTTTTTAAGGTTTTCCTCTCAGTACTTTTACATTTTTTTTTCCACCTCTGATGTGTAATTCGAGTACCTATTTCAAAAGATATGAATTGATATAGATATGAATCGATATTACTTTAAAGCTACAACGTAACGTATTATGGCAACGAACTTATTTGGTAAAATATTATGATGTTTTAAACGCAGCTTTACGGAATACTTTATCTCTTTAGAGACGAACATTATAATTAATCGGTTCAAAAAATCGATTATGCATAATTAATTTCGGAACGGATATGTTATCGGTAGGTAGGTACATTAAAAGACAGGTACTTTAAAACACTAAACAACGCAACAACTGCAAAATAATACTTTTTAATCTCACAATCCACTTGGCATTTCAGTGTCCATCCCTGTCGAGTGGTTTGCACGACTAGTCCCGCGATCAGACGCAGTGTCGCACGTTAGTAGCTGGTCGGATTGGTGCACTGAGATTGATGTGTCGCCCGTTTGCTTTGACACTAGCGACGCAACCGTTTAGTCCTGTGTAGAGCGCCGCTGGTAAGCCAAGAGGCAAGGACGGTGAACCTCCTGTATAAAATAAATACATTTAATATTCAAGAACACCAAGTAATATTTCATTCAGTAACTTTTTATAAATCTACTAGCTGACCGGGCTAACTTCGTACCGCCTTAAACTAGAAAAAAGCAGCGCCACCTACCGGGTCCAATTCTGAATCTAAGCCATCCAAGGCGCCACCCAAACGCATAAAAAAATATCATTCAAATCGGTCCAGCCGTTTAGGAGCAGTTCAGTGACATACACACGTACAGTAGAATTATATATATAAAGAAGATGATGGTAATAATGAAAAATATAAACATTGAATTTGCACGTACCAATCCACAATTTGGGGTTCGCCTTCGAGGGCACCAGTAAGGACTGCGAGTACCCTCTTACCGGAGACGTGTCATCGACTTGCAGCATCGCCAGTCTCTTCCTCCGCCTCACCGTGGCCGTATGCCACCTACCGTCGTCGACCCTCATCTTCGACTCTACACATTGGAACCAATCCTCGTGTGTTACAGAATTCATCTCCTTTATATCTGTGTCTGTGTATATTAGTTGCAGCTTGCCCGCGCTGAGACCTAGGCCGATGAAGTCTCGAGGGCGTATTCCAATTTTCCGCCTCCACATGAGAAGACCGGAGTCATTGTAAGTTCGAAATTTGACTTCATATCTGATACCGCGGGCGCCGCTGTTCCTAAAATCGGTCACAGATAAGTATGACTCAATAGATACAATGTGACAACAAGGCCGTTAATGGAGTGCCTAATTAATATTAATAAAATAGTCATGGCAAAAACAAAAAGAATGCGCAGGCAAAACAAAAAGTCGTATCCATTGTAACGGAACAGTTACACTACTCGATTAGTTTAATGCTATAAAACAATATCTAGTGAAAACTATGAACTTTAACCTAAAATAATATCTGGAAAGAAAGGCTATTTGACTCAAGCGACACTTTAGGTCGATATTGACTTATTTACATATTTGGAATCAGCGCATTTTTCTGCTTCAAATGAGTATGCTCTCCTGTAAAGTTAAAAAAATGTCGCTTGTGCCAAATAGCCTTTCACTCCTTGATATTATATAATTATACTAATGCACGAGTATATTACTCGGCTATCATCGGGGATACTCGCGAAATGTGAGATCCCAAAATTACACTTAGCCTAAAGTGCTTGTATATCTTTCCAAACGTAATAAATTCAAGGTTGATCAAATCGCGTCAATTCATGGACGCCCAATAACGGTCTCCAACATCGTGGCAGGTCATACCTAAGATAGCGCGATAATTTGGACACTTCCTAATAAAATGTAGGTACAATAACCCCAAGAAACGGATCTGTTCAAGGGAAAACCTTTGCCCTGCAGTGGGACACAAAGTCACACACTCAAAAGCATATAAAAATATATATTTAGGTAATTATGAAGCGAGTTTTTTTTCATAATAAGCTCGAGCATAAATGTGATTAAGTTAACTTTTTGATAAGAGTATGATTTGTAAAGATGAGGAAAACCAAGCACCTTCCGTTTTCGCAATGGCGTGTCAGTAAGCAAAAACATTAATCTACATAATTACGTGCTTGTGCCTTATTAAAGCGGATAAGGTCAGTGGGTGGGTTAGCTTATTAGCCGCATTTATTTACTTGTATTATTGTACAATGTGCTTTTTATTGTATGTGTGTTAAGACATTTATTAGTTTCGAAGCGAAGTTACCATTTCTTTTCATGTCAAGGAACGTCATTATTCAAACATTAAATGAAATAATTCGGTAATAATGATGCGGTGTTGATAGGAATGGGACAATTTTAACAATATATTATTTATATTTAATAAAGACAATGAATTAATAATTGAGTTGAATGTCCAAACCAATTAACACATTGCGAATCATAAAACTGATGTCCATTAATAAATAATGCGTTCGGCAAACAGTGCGAGTATTTTTAATGAAATTCTTGTTAGGTACTATTAAGTTAACATGCAAATGATTCGAACGAATAAAGACCCGCGTGCACTGGAGCGTCAAAGCGCGCATAAAATTTTTGACCAATGCCAAAACGAACTCAGTGCCAACATTTATAAAGATTTCATATGTTTGGTAATAGCCATATGACCATCCGTCTAATTCGCCCGCGCTATCAATGACATAACGTTGAAAAATAACCTTTTACGATGAGTCAATACAGTTCATTTTAGTATTGGCAAAAGTACTGACGCGCGTCTTGACTCCCTCATGTGCGCGGGGTTTTAAGTGCGTCTATACAGGCTATTTAGAAACAGTTTAAACAATCTACATAGTTCAGTCAATGTGTTTATATAAGTGCATAAACTTCGACGTAAGTTATTTGACTTGCTCCGAATTTATACATTCAGAGCGGTGGTGGCCCAAGAAAGCAAATTAGACTGCATTTATTTAAACTACTTTAGAGCAACACTAAAAAAACAAAAAACTAGAAAATAAAAGAAAGCGCAAAATGGCTACAAGAAAGAGATGCGTCTAGGTGCGCGCGTGGAAAGAGCACTTTTGTAACCAAATGTCATCAATTAAGTCAGCGAATTTAATTGCGTGGCCGCGTGGCTTTTGCCACAGACATTAAAGATTTCTGGTAAGTATTAAGGTGCATTTTAACCGATTAATCAAACTCCATCGTGTCTTCGCCACTACGTTGACATTGGCGGAAATACATTGGGCCTGACTCAATGAAAAGAGGCCGTTAAAACTAAAAAAAAGTTAGTTAGTAGTTAGTTAGTAAAACTAAAATAAGGTAAGCATATTAGTAGCATCGTCGTATATGAGGTATCAAATTTAAAGAAAACAATTAAAACCAACATTATTAATGTACTATGCGATTCAAATGAGAATAGGATCGACTTTGCGCCATATTGTGACTTGAATAATTATGATTTTAAATAATTAAATATTATATTAAGACAATTTACTACTAATTCAAACTTTTTATTTAAATTTGATGTAAGACTATTATTATTGATATGCCAATAAGTTGTTTGCAAACCATACTTTTCATGTGACATTTGACAGATAGAGGTTATTGACATTCCTATTCTTATTTGGATCGCATAGTACAAATATAAAACCATGAAAAATACTTGGAAACAATACGTAATGGTTTTTAATAACAAAACAATGTATCCAGTACTTAATAATCGTTTAACTGTTTAGTTACGGTGGTAAAGCCAACTGGGTCAAAGATATGAATAATACCTAGTGATAATTATCATTACATTCAGCCAACTATTCAAATTACACTTTAAGTGGTGAAATTTCCATGTTTCTATTAAGTATTCATAATCTTAAGCTACATTGCTGCCTAATACCCCCAACTGTAACTACAACTACGTGGAAAATAACATCATAATGTTTTACCTAATCTAACCGCTGTGATGTATGTAATAGCTATATAATATAATTATTCCACGTGTCCTTTGAATGTTATCTTACACCGAAGGTTCCTTCACCGGCGTCTCTGTTAGTATGTAAGCTAGAAAGAAGGAACATTAGTAAGTATGACATGAAGGTGTTCTGAATATTAATATATTTATTAATTAGTTCTTATAATAAATACATAACGTATCAGCACATAACAACCTATAAATAGTTAATAAGGGTACGAGTTAGACCCAAAAACAGGCCATTTTATCGCTCATCGAGTGCCTCTATCCATACAGCGAGCCATGCAGCAAACATTTTGGTTACGCTTCCGCATGGACCAATTGTAAAGTATTTCATATTTTTTTGTTAGTATTTTAATTTTATCTTGAGTTAATATATTGCAAATATTTGTGATTTGAATAAATACCGCCGTGTTAGATACAGATTAAAATATTTCGTCAAAAATATTTGCAGAGTAGATTATTCTTAGAAGTCACGACAGCTCACGACAAATTTCAATAAATAGATGGTAAGTTTTTATATAGATAATAATAATTTCTAAAACCTAATATTTACACCCAATCTTGATCTTGTTATGACCAGTTAAATAAATAATTGAATTTGTTTTCCCAAATTAAGAAAATACAATTTTGAGTACAATTGTTAATCTTAAAAAGTTAATTAGACAGTAAAAAAAATGTAAGAAAAAGGGGGTATTTAAACAATTTCTTACCTGCGACTTCCTCTGCTTCTGTAAGAGAAGTAATTGTTCCCGTCGAACTTGACCGGCGTCCTCTCGTTCAACATTTCTACGTTGAGCTGCACCTCGCAGTTCCTGCCCTGGTACCCACCGCGGCAGATACATTTGTATTCGTTGAGCAGAGGTACACAAGACCCGTTGTTCTTGCAAGGCGTGAAACCTATTGTAGACATGTTGTAGATTACAATACAATATTCCCTACTTATAACCATTCATGTTGGAAAAAGTCACGTCATATGAAACGTCACGTGGCATTTAGATTGCGTTTGAAATGAAACTGTTTATAATCTGTTGGTATATAAAACCCCGAGCACACTGCGACGTCTCTATGCGGGCCTCATTGTTATGCCAATACCAAAATGAACTCTTTGTCAATATACATAAAGATTGAATTTCTGTAATTATACGACTACGCGTCAATATTCGCTCGCGCTGTCGTTAAAGAATGGGATTTTTCTAAAGGTACATAAAGGTTTCATGAAACCAAAATCTATGAAACCATAACAAAAGCTCGAATACCATTGGGCAAGTCCTCATAGGACGAGCGGCTTCGTGAAGCAAATTATCCGTCCGCACCACTTTGTTTGCGCACGATAACAATATTTGATGCCCTCACGGAAACCTATTTATTGGCTGACAAACTTGATTACATACAACAATCATGTCATCTTTCCACAAAATGTATGAATATAAATAGACATGACAACTTGTTTTTATAAGGGTTCCGTACCAAAGTGTAAACCGGGAACCCTATTACTAAGACTTCGCTGTCCGTCCGTCCGTCCGTCTGTCACCAGGCTGTATCTCATGAACCGTGATAGTTCGAGAGTTGAAATTTTCACAGATCATGTATTTCTGTTGCCGCTATAACAACTAATACTAAAAAAAACAGAATAAAATAAATATTTAAAGGGGCTCCCATACAACAAACGTGATTTTTATACATAATGGTACGGAACCCTTCGTGCGCGAGTCCGACTCGGACTTGGTCGGTTTTTTTATTATTATTATTTAAAGGTTTTAGCGCAATTATCTTTTTACCATTATATAACCATATACTATTTTTGCATAAAGTGATTGTTTGACTGTCGGCATGTTTACCGTGTGAACGCACCCACTGACTCTAACTTAAATACACAGTTTAAACAAACCTGAAATAGTACTAAGAGTTGTAAACAAATGTTTGTTAAGAAACTTGCCATCTCCACAAGGTGGTCCGGTATACTTGGTGACCCCTGTCGTGGCACACGGCAGACGGTCTTCCTCTTGAACGATAGCACACTTGGCGGTGTCCGCCCCATACAGAGATAATGGATTGCCATTCACGAAGACCTGTTGCACGGATCCTATAAAACTGCTGGTCACGCCGGACATCTTGTGCGGACGAATGTATGATCTATTGAAACAATACTGCCATTTTATACTTCAATCAGCTTGAAACTGTACTACTTAAAGTAAAAGAAAAAAATAGATTTTACTGTCCTTAAGAACCTGAATATTATTTAAAGAATTGGATGGAAATTCATGCTAAACCAACCATGATTTAAGGTATTTCTGAGAATTGCGACAAGAAAATGTAACCGAGTTTTCGCGAGAAATTATGAAATTATTCTCACGGTAGAGATCCAATGAACAGAGGTAGGTTGAGTTCCAAGTGCGTTAGTGGCGGCGCCGAGTGTCCTTTTTGTGTGGGGTGATGGTCTAACTGCAAACTGCCGTGGCGACCAGACCTAGAGACCCGAGCGCGGTGCCATCGACCCTTCGTTATTGAAACCGGAGACCTTTAACAAAATAAACACCAAAATTTACTTACCTCAAAATAAATAAACAAGCAACCAGATAAAAACCGTACAAAATCGAAGAAGCAACAAAGATAACTTTCTTTAAAATAACAGGTATAACTTACGTTATGTTAGCGATACCGCTCCCCAAATTGTACCTAAACTGTAGGTAACCATTAACCAGGTTAATCGCTACAAAATCTCCCTTGGCTTTATTAGACTGGCCGGTGTAAAGGAGCATTCCGGAAAATCGGTTCGTTAAAAACCAAATTTCAATGCGGAATGCCTTGCCGAGCCCTTCGAGCGGCGGTAATTCCACGTAGCTCGTCCCATTGAATTGAGGAGACCATGTTTCTTGGACTACATTTACATCTGTAAATGGGCGGAATCATTACAGAACACATGAAAAATTTATCAAAAATAATTGTTCATTTTTAAAAAAGTCTGACCGTTGTTGCAAGTATTTCCATTGGAGCCAATTTCACCGCCGAATAAACAGCGGCAGACGTGTCCACCCTCGGGTCCTATATCACACAATAGCCCCTCATCATACCCACAGGGATTCGACTCGCACGGATCTAATCTCTCATCACAATTGGTTCCTTGAAATCCGATAGGGCAGCTACAAGTATATTCGGTCGCCGACCCCTCCACGGATTTACACGTGGCGCCGTTGTTGCATGGCATACTCATACAGGGGTTGGCCTGGCACTCTAGAACGTTCTCTATGGCAACGACTAATGAGTCCGGACGACCCAATTTCTTTGTCACTTGATGACGTATTATCCTTAAGTATTTTACGCAGCCGATAAATCCGCTTCGTGTCCCGATATTATCGAATACCCTGAACAGAAACGTTATTATGTCCTTGATTGCTTATTACGGATCAGTAAACTATTTGAGGAAAATATTGCGCATAGAGTTGACAGAGGCGGGTTGTAGGTACAGCAATAGGTATAAAATCGCCTAAACTCGTTTAATAACTTTTACAATAACATTAAATGCTCAGATAGGTGTAAAGGAAATTGGGGTAGTGCAAAAACTAGATCTGTTTAAAACAATTTCTTCGCAAAGTGAACTACTACTTTACATGAGCAGTGACTCCGAATATATATTTTACCTAGACGCTAGTGAATATCGAAGTAATGGTAGAGTCACATTGATGATGGGTTGCTCTAGTGATTTGAGCATAGGTTCACTGAACCAAGTGGGTTCGACTCCTAGCAGTAACGAATTTCAGAAATGGCCTTTCCGGAATTTGCCCAAATCCATTGTACGGTACCCATAGTACAAGCTTTGCTTAGTTTGGGATCATACGATGGCTATGTGTTGTTTGGAAATATTTACATGTAAATAGGGTAGGTAACTAACCTCGTGTAGTTAGTTGGTACGCTGCCGATATAAGCGTCCTCGTTTAAATCTAACGCCTTCAAATGGCCACTGGACTGGCCCACAACGTCTTCCGTATCGTCGACAGATAAAATCCCGTCTCGATGGTATCGCTTCGCAGACACTTTGTGATACTCGTTTAGCGATATCTTTTCCAGCGAGGTTAGTATTAGCACACCATTCCCAAGATTATACCTGCATCGATAATGAGAAGTAACTCCATTGAATACCAAATGTCGTTTGTAATGGTTTCAAACAGTCATACAGAATGTGCCATAAGTCCGAAATAATACTTTACCGTATGCACGCCCATCACGTATAAATTTCATCGAAATTTGAACATGATTTTAATTTTTTTGTCGCCTCTTTTAAAATCTTGTAGTATTTCGAGTACTATGCAATATTTTCAAGTTCCTTCTATGACAAATGTCAAAGGTTCACAACCCAGAAACTATGATAGTTAGGTATATTTTGCCTTCCCTATGCTTCTACATAATATTAGCTACCGTAATATATATATATATACCTAAAATATTATTTCGGACTTCTGATACAGATACAATATTTTTCCTTACTCACCTAAATTCTAAATACCCGTTGACTAAAGCGAGCGAAACAAAATCGCCGGTGCCGTCGGGTTTCTGCTGATTGTACAAAATTACGCCGTTCTCGGAGAAAGCTTTAAATTCGATATCGATATTCAGCTTGTGGTAAGCCTTCAAGGGTTTTAAGCGTATATATGAAGCACCATCGAAGGACGGGGTTTCGATGTACGAGCCCAATAGTCCTTCTTTTGCCACAGATTCGCAATTCAGTCCGGTGTATGGGCTGGCACACAAGCACGCGTAAGTGGATCCGGGCAAATCAATACATGTGCCGAGATTGTAGCATGGGTCTGATAGACAAGCACTGTACTCCTCTGTCGTCTCCTGCGGTGATTGTTCTGTAGACAATTTTGTTAATTGGAACAATGTGTTTAAAAAAAGTAATACCTCCATGAAAATTACCTTGGAATACTAAATTAGCTTGTACGACAAATGAATATTTTTTTATCGTGTCCCTGACACGTAAGCACCTTTGCTACCTGCTCATTATTTCTTTTTTCTCTTTTATTAAATTGTTGACTGTACAATAAATCAATACACACACGTCTAGAACCTTGTAAGTGAAGAAAGGGTACGTAATTATTTCAGATACAATGAGCAATAAGTGTAAAATTATAAAAAGTTTTTAAGTGAGATAAACGCTATTATTATAAAGACGTAAATTGAGTTGATGAAAATGTAACTGGGTGGAAAGAAATGCATCACCAAGATCATTTAAATACAACTAAAAGAAGCTTGTTATACCGAGCGCTATTAAGTAAAGTGCTGACGCGGACCATGCGCCCGACGCGTGCGCATCGCCACATAGAAACAGCAAGGTGGGGAAATGTGCTGACTCCAACCACGAGGCTCCACGGACCTGCCTGCGTGACCGCTCCACGTCACTTAGATACATACATCGATCGGGTCAATATCTTAAGGTCTCTAATTGTAATTTCATTTGTAATAAATTTTATTTTATAATTAATCGGTTTTTTTTGAGTCCTCCGGCCGCAGCCTTCGTAATTGGCGCAGTCGGTAGGATTCCCGGGTCGTATTGCGATAGTTCGGTAATCGCACCGTGTTCGCTATCGATAAACTTTCAACGTTGCACCGGGAGATCCTGAACCACGAAGCCGCGCCGGAGATCCAGACTTCGATACCGCTCAACGAAAATCGATATGTTCATGTAAGTACACTGAATTTTCTAGTGGTTGCTTACTTTCCTTTCGTGCGTAATTTTTTTTTATATAGTAAGAAATAGTTATATACCAAGATTTTCTATCCGAGAGAATCAAGGACACCTAGGGTAGTTAGCAGTAGGGAAAATAGTATAGATTCTAGACGTAACATGAACTCGGATACAACTACCGTAATGTCTAACATCGATAATATCATTAAAGCACTCCGTTTGGTTCCGGACTTTGACGGAAACCCGAACGTCCTTATAAGATTTATCCAACTATGCGACCAGCTAGTTGTGCAGTACGGGCAAGGACAACCGGAGATAAATCAGTTAGCGCTATTGAACGGCATTTTAAATAAGGTTACAGGGCCCGCCGCCCGTTTGATTAACACCAGTGGCACACCTAATGGTTGGAAGGGTATCCGTAGTGCTCTTATTAATAACTTTGCCGACCAGAGAGACGAGACCGCTCTTTATAACGATTTGGCTCTTCTTACACAAGGTTCCAGTACACCGCAGGAATTCTATGAGCGCTGTCTAAACCTTTTTAGTACTGTAATGACGTATGTCGCATTGCATGACAGCGAATCATCAGTCGTTAACGCTAAACGCGATCTATACCGTAGCCTTGCACTGAAGTCCTATCTCCGCGGTTTAAAGGACCCCTTAGGGTCCCGAATTAGATGTATGCGCCCGGAAACTATTGAAAAGGCACTTGAATTCGTACACGAGGAAACTAACACCATGTATTTGCAGAGTAGGAACGATGGGTTATCTGAAAGGAGGCCCACCTCTCAGCCGTTATCGAATCGAGTTGAATACGCTTACAATTTTAAGATGCCTAGCCCACCTAACATTGTGCACGCACCACCATTTAATACAAATACCGGCAGCAACAGGCCTGGTCCTTTCAGACCACAATTCATGCCACGCCCCATGTCGGCACAGCACCAATTTGGGATGCCTATGCATTCACGTGGCCCAACGCGCACGCAACAAATGTTAAGCGCGCCGCCACCGGGTTACAACCAAAGCGGCCCCGCATTCAGAATGCCTACACCGCCAAGGAATCAATCCCAATCCTGGAACAACGGCCCTAAGCCAATGAGCGGCGTTAGTCACTTTATTTCTAAACCCCTAATACCAGCCTCCAACTGGAACTGGGCAAAGCAAGGGAACCCACCACCTACCAACTATTTCAAGTCCCGCGATGTTAACATGAACGAATGTTCGAGTTATGACGACTATTATTACCACCCAGACTCGTTTGACTATTACTACTCGGACTCTAACAATTACGATGACTATAATAATGAATGTTCTTATTATAACTCTGCCTATCCCTATGAATACGACGCCCCTGGACAGACAGACTTGGTACAGGAATATAGCGTGCCAGCTATTGACGAGCAGGCGCAACCGCCGGCGTCCACTAGCCAGGATTTTCCCAAGGGACCGAAGTTAAACAAATTAGGATAGAACTGAATATGCAAACTCAAAGGCAATTACCATACATTCGAATCCATAACCCCGCGCTTAACTTTCTTATAGACACAGGCGCGAATCAGTCTTTCATTAGTCCGGAAGCAGTCCAAAATTATTTCGGAGATATCCCTCTAAACTACGACCCCTTCGAGGTCACTAACGTTCATGCCACAAGCAGGAACGATTATTCTATCAATCTCCCCTGCTTCAAGGAATTCAAGGACTCTGATAATATTAAACTATTTATATATAAATTTCACGATCATTTTGACGGATTGATAGGTATGGATTTGCTCACAAAATGGGAAGCCAAATTAGATCTTAAAGAGCTTACCCTAATTACTAAGTTTGCGTCGAACCCTATTCGAATTTATAATTCTCGAAATTTAAACCTATATGAGGACATTATACCAGCTAATAGTTCTAAACTAGTTAGACTGCCTATTAACGCCCCGGATGGCGAAATTTTCATTGAAGAACAAATAATTTGTAACTGCATAGTGATCGAATGCATTACTACTGTTCATAACAGCCGTGGCATAGTAGAAGTCGTTAATCCGACAAATAATGACTTAATATTCTCATTAGATCATGCCACGCAGGCGGCCGCGTTCAATGTTGAGTGCATAAGCACCGAACGTATATCGCCGCGAGCTAAAGAGGTCATACCGCGCCTACGAACCGAACATCTCAACGAAGAGGAGAAGGCCAATTTGTTAGCACTATGTTCAAAATACGCCGACGTGTTTTACATAGAAGGCGAAGCGTTAACTTTCACTAATAGAGTAAAACATAGTATTAAAACAACCGATGAAGTTCCAACCTATACAAAAAGCTATCGGTACCCGTTCGTTCATCGTCAAGAAGTTAGCGATCAAATAGGCAAAATGTTAGAACAAGGGATTATTAGACCATCCGAGTCTGCTTGGAGCTCGCCTATTTGGGTGGTCCCAAAAAAGGTCGATGCCTCGGGAAAACAAAAGTGGCGTTTGGTAGTTGACTTCCGTAAACTTAATGAAAAGACTATCGACGACAAATACCCGATACCTAACATTACAGACGTTTTAGACAAATTAGGCAAGTGTCAGTACTTCACAACCCTTGACCTTGCATCAGGCTTCTACCAAGTGGAGATGAACCCCAGTGACATCCCCAAAACTGCATTTAATGTCGAACACGGGCACTTCGAATTTTTGAGAATGCCCATGGGATTAAAAAATTCTCCGTCCACATTCCAGCGTGTGATGGATAATGTTCTGAGGGGACTCCAAAATGTGATTTGTCTCGTTTATCTGGATGACATCATTGTCTTCAGCACCTCTCTCCAAGAGCATATGATTAACCTAGAGAAAGTGTTTCAAAGACTGCGTGAATCTAACTTTAAAATCCAGTTAGATAAATCGGAGTTCCTGAAACTCGAGACCGCGTACCTAGGACATGTTATCAGCAATGAAGGTATTAAACCAAATCCAGATAAAATCACAGCCATCCAGAAATATCCTATACCTGAAACCCCTAAACAAATAAAACAATTTCTTGGACTCCTCGGTTATTACCGAAAATTCATCCCAGATTTCGCCCGAATTACTAAGCCCATGACACAATGCCTAAAGAAAGGAAAGAGAATTACGTTTGACTCGGACTATGTTAACTGCTTTGAGAAATGTAAAACCTTGTTAACCAATGACCCCATTCTAAGTTACCCCGACTTTGAGAGAGAATTCATTTTAACCACTGACGCGTCTAACTTTGCAATCGGTGCAGTTCTCTCACAAGGCACCATTGGATCGGATAAGCCCATAGCGTACGCTTCACGTACGTTAAACGAGAGTGAGGTCAACTACAGTACCATCGAAAAAGAGCTCCTAGCAATTGTGTGGGCGACGAAGTATTTTCGACCGTATCTCTTTGGGAGGAAATTTAAAATCGTCACGGATCACAGACCGCTTGAGTGGATAATGAGTTTAAAAGATCCAAACTCGAGATTAACTAGATGGCGGCTAAAATTAAGCGAGTATGATTATAAAGTTATCTATAAAAAGGGCAAAAACAACACTAACGCCGACGCCCTCTCCCGTGTAGAGATCTGCAACGAGGAAGTTAGTTCGATGATTGCTAACGCGACCGACAGACCACCATCTTTAGCAAACTCCGAGACTATGACCGCACATACCGCTGGCGAAAACCCAATCTTCGAAGTCCCCATAACTGACGACCCACTTAATAAATTCCATCGGCAGTTATGTTTGACCGTTGTAGGTGACATTAAAAAACGTACGACAGCGACAAAACCTTTTGACACCCATACCCGAACATCTGTTCAGTTATCAGCATCTAACTTAGAAGAAGATCTAATAAACGCGATAAAAGAATATGTCAACCCGAAGATTAAGACGGCCCTCCTTATAAATCCACCTCTCGCTATGTATGACATAGTTCCCATTATTCAAAAATATTTTAGAAGTTCATCTATGAGTTTAGTATTAGCGAAAAAAGAGCTCGAAAACGTTAAAGAATATCTCAGACAGCAAGATATAATTCGTCATTACCACGAAGGAAAAACCAACCACCGTGGCATAAACGAATGCTATTTAGCCTTATCTGCGAGGTATTTCTGGCCTAAGATGAGAGATCAAATAACTAAATTCATAAATGACTGTACTATATGTGGGCAAGCGAAATACGATAGAAACCCTATTAGACCTAAATTTAACATAGTACCGCCTGCCACTAGGCCTTTCGAAATAATACACATGGATAGTTTTACCGCGCAAAGCGAGAAGTACTTGACGTTCATAGACGCCTTCTCAAAGTATGGGCAAGCATATCTGTTGAGAGATGGGACCGCAGTTAGCGTAATACAAGCTTTATTAACATTTAGCACGCATCACGGCTTACCACTCACTATCATCTCAGACCAAGGTACAGAGTTTACTAACCAAATGTTTTCAGAATTTTGTAGGGTTCATAAGATCATTCACCACCAGACTTTAGCTCACTCCCCAAACGCGAACGGAAACATTGAACGTTTCCATTCTACAATATTAGAACATCTCCGTATTCTAAAGTTAACACACAAAGATGAGCCAGTCATTAATCTAATGCCCTATGCCATATTAGGCTATAATAGCTCGATTCACTCTTTTACACGATGCAAACCCTACGATCTTATTTTAGGACACACTGACCCACGAGATCCGACTGACATAGACTTAACGGGACACTTATTACAGCAATACACGGAGACGCACAGAGCACGCATGCAAAAAGTGTACGAGCTTATTAACGAGACGTCTCTTGCAAATAGGACAGACATTATAGAGCGACGCAACAATACTCGCGAATCTGAGGTAGAATACCTACCAGATCAGCAAGTATTTGTCAGTAACCCTTCCGCTAGTAGATCTAAACTCGCCCCTAGATACACTCAGGACACTGTACTAGCGAACCTACCAATCCATATCTACACCTCAAAGAAAAGAGGACCCGTGGCAAAAGCGAGATTAAAACGTCTCCCTAAATCCCCGAAATTGTTACAGGATACAACTGATGCTGTCTCTAAGCCTAGTACAGGCCCAGGAGATTAAACTCGAACGACTCGAAGACGGACCTGGACTTTTACCCTTCAAATTAGGACCCATGCAACTAACAACTCATTACCATACGTTCTTACAGTACATAGAATTAAAAGATATTCATAACAATATAGAACTTGTACGGAACCAGCTGACTAAGGCTACGGACAGACTTGACAACTACACTTACGCGCTATACGAATTTCAAATAGTTCATCTGAATACTAAGTTAGACACAGCATCCATCCAATTAAAAAGTTTGGAACCTAATAGTTTTAAGAGAGGTTTAATAGACGGTATTGGGTCAATAATTAAGAGTATTACTGGTAACCTAGATTACGCGGATGCCATAAAGTATGACAACGCCCTTAAGGCCCTAACAGATAACCAGCATCGGATAGCTATGGAGCAAAATCACCACATTAGTCTTAGCAAAGAACTAATGGATGAACACACGAAAATCATTGCGAAACTTGTAGAGAATCAAATTCAATTAAATCAATCTCTGCATATTTTATTTGACACCGATAAGTATAAACAACATGGCCTTATAAAATTTGCAAAATTCGCACAAATACTTGGAATAATTGGCGACAATACGGACAGCTTACTAGGCGAATTAAGTAGGTTAGAAAATGCGATAGCACTTTGTAGTGAATCGCGCACTCATCATTCTATGTTAAGTACAAATATATTGTACAATATGCTAAGTAAACTTAAAACATTTTATAGTAAAGAGCAACTATTAGAAATTGATCTAAGAGAGTATTACGACGTTATTAAGCCAGCATCCTATTACAGCGGTAATCAAATAGTCTTTGCTTTTAGATTTCCAATAGTATCTCCTCATATATTTGCGCTATACAGACTAATTATAGTACCTAACAAAATTAAGCAAGCTATCATTCCCCCCTTCCCGCTCCTTGCAATCACTGGAAATATTCACGTGTATATAGAGGCAGAATGCCCGAAGGTCAACAAGCGGTACATCTGCGAAGAAAAATTCAACCACCAGATGAGATCTCAACCGGACTGCATCTGCAACATCATTGGAGGCCGAACAACGAATAACTCCTGTAGCACCATGACCATCGACCTTAAGAAAGCAGCCATGGAAAAACTAGATGACCGTCGCTACGTCGTCGTGTTCCCGAACCCGACACCAACACAACTCACATGCGAACGAGAAGAATCCATTTCGGTATCCGGGAGTTTTCTAGCTACCATCCCGCAGAACTGCAAACTACGAACAGATGAATTTACTATCGTCAACGTGAATGACCAACTTCGAGGACAACCCATGAAGATAATCGGCTTACCAGACAAAATCACAGAAGAACCAACGTCACTACCACTCGAAATTAATTCAATCAACCTGAGGAAGCTGCATGATATTCAAGACAGAATAAACTCACAGACCCCAGTTCAAGCAGTGGAAAATTCGACCTTATACCATACAACCATCCCATTTTATGGTATACTATTCGGTGCACTCGTACTCAGTTTAATATTGCTGTGTCGAATATGCATACGCCGCCGCAACCAAGCTTCAACGACAGATAACGCCGAGCATACATACGCCGAACCTAAATCATCCACGAAGCAAGAAGGTCAACCATCGTCCCAAGATCAAAAGAAGCCTTCAGCGATATTTCATCTCAAAATCTGAAATAGTCGCTGATCTGTGGGTGGAGATGTTATACCGAGCGCTATTAAGTAAAGTGCTGACGCGGACCATGCGCCCGACGCGTGCGCATCGCCACATAGAAACAGCAAGGTGGGGAAATGTGCTGACTCCAACCACGAGGCTCCACGGACCTGCCTGCGTGACCGCTCCACGTCACTTAGATACATACATCGATCGGGTCAATATCTTAAGGTCTCTAATTGTAATTTCATTTGTAATAAATTTTATTTTATAATTAATCGGTTTTTTTTGAGTCCTCCGGCCGCAGCCTTCGTAATTAGCTGGTGTTACTTATTTTTGTTTTTGATGTGTTACTTGAATTACCTATCAAAAAAATATTAAAGTACTTATATAAAATAAGCAGGTAACTTTTAATAACACTTCTTGTCACGAAATGACTCTCTATGTCTATTACGGAATAGGATAAAGGACCGTAATTTGTGGCGATCTATGGGGGAGGTCTATGTCCAGCAGTGGATGTCCCTGGCTGATAGATAGATAATCTATATGTCCATCTGGATGTATTCTACTACGCAGATTGTACCCAGTCAGGTTACCAGCCTGTGGTACTGCATCATGTACAGTGCCCATGTTGTCATGACAGAATTGCCGAGAATAGCTAGAAGTAATCACTTACCAACACAAGCCTTCCTGTGTACAGTGGGCACGTAGCCAGGCTTGCAGACGCAGCCGCCCCGCGGGCAGTGCGATCCGGGCAGCGCCGCACAGTCCATATCCACAGTGCACAGATCGCCGAGAAGCGCCCCAACTGCACCCACCGTAGCGGTAGTCGCTGTTTGTGAAACTAACGTTACAGTCATTGGTAGTAGAGAGTATAGATACCTACCTAAATGTGTAAAAAAACAGCTAAAATTAATGCCACGGCGGTCGTCTTATACGTATAGATTATCTGAAGTACAGAGACGTCAAAGTCACGAAAAAAAATTCGACGTGTGAAACTTAATGTTAGACAAAGCTCCCTCTTTGGTGTAATAACTCGCTGGTTAGTATACCTATAGGTACTAACCAACGAAAGAAAGTTGAGAGCGGAATTAAAAAAGCAGTTTCGTTTTGTATAGTGATGTTGTAAATACTTTGTAGATGGATTGAAATATTTTTAATATTTGTGCGTATCTACTCTACCCTATCAATGAGTGTTACGTAGAGATAACAACAGAGATGAAAATTATGAGCTGTGATAGTAAATTTACTGTGGAGATTTACTATACTCGACTGTGTTCTTGAGTTACCAAGTATTCGTTACAAAAGACAAATGCATTGCAATTATAATGTTGATAATTAATAGTTGTAATACGGCCCATGAGTAACCGAGAATGATCCATAATCTAGCTTCACATAAGTTTGTTGGCATATATTAAACTACCACGCAAGTTATAACATATCGTAAGTCATATAAAGTTTGTAATAGTATAAGTACGCCGCGCGGTTGTTATGCTAACCATATTCAGAGTAGTTGGCCCACTGTGTTGATAGGCAAAGTTACGTACACAAATCCATTTAACAAAATGCTTTCAATCAAATATATTTAAACTTCGCGAACGAACCAATCGAACGGTAAGGGCAAAATTAAATATTGACAATTCAATATTGGCATAATAATATCGCTTGATGAAAAAACGGGATACTCGCCGATAAAACTGTTTGTACGCAAAACATATTTATTTTAAGGGTATAAATTCACACGAACCTTTGAACTTTTGACCGGACAGGATGCTGTCGAAATCGCTCGGCGTCTCCTTTCTTGTCCAGTCGTATTTGTTGTAGTATTTGTCGGGGTTGAGGAGGTGTCTGGTGGATTTGGACGCGGCCCCGTCGTCCTGTTGTGTGAACTGTATGGGGGAGGAGGGGCGCGGGGGCCCGGCGGTGCCAGCCACCTCCCCCAGCTTGCACGGCCCGAACGCCTGAACCACGATGTCCTCTTGCGTGCGACACGCTTGCAATTTCAGGTGACACTCAGACTCATAAGTTTTCCCGTCGCTACCGCATACCTGTTGGTTTCGGTTTAACTCAACATTCCGCAAAGTTACAAGGTCGCGTACTTATATGAATTTAAATTGGGCTGAGCGAGTTACGAATTTCACTTCTAAATTAGAAGATTGAGTTTAATTAATAATTTAGTAGATGGTGTCCGTTATGGCACTTTATTAATTAGAGGAATGTTTTTTTATAAGGATGTCAATATGACTTATTGACTTAATGGGGTTGTAAAAGGAAGGGTTTAAGGTAAAGGTTTCAACTCACAAGCATATTGGTATCGCTATCTGAGCAAGGTGCAGCGGCGCACTCGCACAGCGCTCCGCCTGTCCGTTCAGTACACACTGCGCCAAAGTAGCAAGACAATTCCGCACACGATGATACCACGCCGCCGGTCTCCGCTAACAAGGAAAAGTCTCCATTGACGCTTTATACTTCATGAGGTAAACATCATCACAAAGAA
Source organism: Ptilodon capucinus (assembly GCA_914767695.1). Classification (NCBI taxonomy): domain Eukaryota; kingdom Metazoa; phylum Arthropoda; class Insecta; order Lepidoptera; family Notodontidae; genus Ptilodon; species Ptilodon capucinus. Next base: position 5,712,455 of record OU611808.1, read on the forward strand.
CTTCGAAATCAAAGTGAGTCGAGATGAAAGATTGCGCGCCAAACACACGCCTTTTCGCATAGGTAGGTACCTATCAATCTATTTTTACGACTTGGAACCTTGAATAACATTTCCAGTAAGTTAACCTAAGCTTTGAAATATAAAAGACATTTTGCGCGCACCAAAAATATTTTTTTTTATTAGATAGAGTAAATAGTTGTAGTAGCCGAGTGGTCGAACGCACGCCTTGCAAATCAAAGTGTGCAGGTTCAAACCCCGGCTCGCACCTCTGGAATTTATGTTCGAATCTAATTTTCATCCGAGATTATCACTTGCTATGAAACGGTGAAGGAAAACATCGTGAGGAAACCTGCACGTCTGAGAGAACTTGTCTAGTTCTCGATAGATGTGTGAAGTCTGCCAACCCGCACTGGGCCAGCGTGGTGGACTATGGCCTAAATCCCCCTCGTATTGAGGGGAGGCCCGTGCCCAGCAGAATTTAATAACATAAAATGATCACAAGAATATTGTCTAGCATGTAATAAAGAGAAAAATAACTAGTTAATAACAACAATCTTGATACGGGTCAGACAAGCTATTGTAAGCAACGTTATTAAGTACTTTTTGTATAAGGACATAGAACATTATTATTAATATAGACGCATTTTATGTGAAAACAAAATATATTAATCTTACGATCTGAGCATCCGTTAGGTCCCAATCTGCGCATATGATCCGCGCATACTGTGCATTTCTGTCCTTGAACACCATTCCGACACACACATCGTCCCGTCATTTGCTCACAATCTTCCCGCACCGAGCCAAACGCCGAGCATCCACAGGCTAAAAACGGAAACAGTGTTGGAACATGGCTGCTCGATATACAGAATGTTAAATTAAATCAGAAAACAGGAAAGGAGGGAATTTGTTAAAAAAAAATACATATATTCATTGAAGAAATGATTAATGACATTGAGATTTTATAACGGTGACTAGTGTTTAACTTTGTGTTATATTCTGTTATCTTATTCCAATTACACAGTATTCTGCTATTGCATTAAATGAAATTTTGGATTAAATTTTGATTATTAAATTAAATTTTGGAGGTATAATTTTATACCTACTTTCATCAACAGTATTCGGTTCTATTTCTAAATATAAGAAAAATATTATCTCTACTTACATTTATTATCAATAAACAATGTGTGTCATAATAATTATTACATTTCATATTCTAATGGAAATCGCTCGCTAACACTTTGCAAGACTCAAACAATTTTTTATAATAATTAGCTCTATTTTTACAAGCTTTTTTACTTCTATATCAATAAGTTACGTGTACGCGTGTATTACCATAAACTTAAATACGTCCCGGACCGTGTAGAATAATAAAAAAAGTAAAAAAAATACGTACGAATGCATCCAGTATGTCCGGAGCCGATTCTCGGCAGGCCCCAGTAGCCGGGCTCGCAACGGTCGCACTTTAGGCCGCCCACACCCGGCCGACACACACACTGACCGTCCTCCGCGCATCGGTCCGACACCGACCCGAGCCGATTGCAACCGCAAGTCGAACTTGTGATTGGACACCCTTCCTCATTAGGAGCCGCGGCCGCAGTCAACCCATCCGAACAACAACCATACGCCGACTCACCACATTGAGACGTCTTCTTATCGTCGATTTGTTTCGTGTCATCTGTATAATGTATTAACAAAGTTATGCCCTAAATTTCCCTTGCTTATAAGAGGATACATGACGAATAAAACACCCTAGTTTATAAGATGGGGACAAAGGATGCGAAGCGGCAACGGCTAGCGTGATTGTATCCAATTTACTGTTGGTGCCGTGTACCGTTAGTGTCTTCACCCTGACAAATCACCGGTTTGGTATCATATTAAATGCATGAAGGCAGCACGGGTTGCCTCGGCAGAATATTTGGTTTGTAGAACATAATAAATACGCTAATCATTGGTAATTTTTAGGGTTTCGTACCCAAAGGGTAAAACGGGAACCCTATTACTGAGACTTCGCTGTCCGTCCGTCCGTCCGTCTGTCCGTCCGTCTGTCCGTCCGTCCATCCGTCCGTCTGTCACCAGGCTGTATCTCATGAACCGTGATAGTTAAAGAGTTGAAATTTTCACAGATGATCTATTTCTATTGCCGCTATAACAACAAATACTAAAAACAGAATAAAATAAAATATTTAAGGGGGCTCCCGTACAACAAACGTGATTTTTATGCCGATTTATAGATAATGGTACGGAACCCTTCGTGCGCGAGTCAGACTCGCACTTGGCCGGTTTTTTAAGACACAAAAATACCACAGGTAAGTAATTATGTATTGAGTGTCATAAGATTCCAGTTTTAAAATGACATTGTTTGTCAGGCAGTACTCACTTTTAGGGCAACACCTAGCTGCAGCCAATGTAATATGGCAGTAGCTGCCTACAGGGCAATCTTGGCGATGGGGCCCGTTACCACAGTCTATTTCAAGACCAGTTGTCGAATCAACCATCGCTTTGTTGTTACCGCAGGGCCTTACTTCCATACCTGTGGTTAACAGCAATTCATTGTCAAGATTGTACGTACAGTTACACTTTGTCAAACTAAAGAGGTGTGTTAGTAAATGTTAATAGCGAGACAAACCTTTGCAGAGATCCAAAGGTCTGAGACGTAATTCGAGCTGTTTCTGGCAGCCTTCTTTGCGCATAGCACAGAGGCTAGTGTAGAGTCTGAAGTCGGAGGCACACACTGGGAAGTAGTCGTCGTCGAGGCAGTCAAACAGGCAAGAGCAACGAGGATAGCCATCGGAACCGATTTCGCAGCTGGCACCAAAGTCACAGCGAATGTCCCGACAAGCAGTGGGGTTCGACGTGCCGTCCAGGTCAGTCAAGCCCCAAGAATCCGTCGAGCCGTCCTCCGCCTCGGTAGTGGTCATCGCGGTCGTGCCTATACCCCCACCCAAATATTTGCGTGTTAGTCAAGCGGTGAAGCGGAAAGTTAGTTGATTGATCGAGGATGGGTCTCTTTATTGAAAATACTGCTAACAACTTGGTTGATGACGGTCCGTCGGTCAATAATCCGGACCTAACGGTTTTAATTGAGCTCGAAATATACATATTCAATTTTTGGATTTCGGACAATTAGGATGTGTTAATTGGAAAGGTTAATAAAAGCTTAGATAGTTTATTAAGAGAAATAATATACGTACTCATAGCAATGGGTGGTACAACAGCCAATCTATCTTTGCAGTCTCCATAGAATATGACGTGTAGCGTGGCTGGAGGCGGTACTCTACAAGCTGCCTTTTGCAGTTCGCACTCATTTGGGAATGTCTGCATGGTACTACCGCAAACTGGTTCACGGGCAGCTCCAGTGCAGTCCGTCGGGCAAATGCATTCACCAGCAGAGCAGTGAGCTCCGAAAGAACACTCCACTCCTTCGCATAGAGCTGTTCACAAATAAAAACGCTGTACCCATTACCGATACTTCAAATTTTACTCAGAAAATAATGCAAATTTAATTGAATCTATAAAAAGGGTTCTAACTTAAGGGTACCGGAGTGGGCCATAAATAATAATACAAGCGCGAGTTTTATTTTGGCTGCGCTGGCAAGGTTACGACTTTGTAAGCACCCGGCTGAAGTTTTCCAAGACATGAATGGTTGAACAGATAATGTCATTACGTTGGACAATTGTGAGCTTCCCATCGTACTTTCTCATTCTGCCGTTAAAGAGAATTAGTCTTTCTCGTTCTCACGCTGAGGGGCGAGGGAAGACACCCGTGCAAATTTAATAACGATTGTTTACCACTTCTCCGCAAAATGAAAGTCTTGTGAAAGCGGCCGATTAGTGCCGGACGGAAAATTAAAGATATTTTGTAATAAATTTCTGAACAACGCTACGGACGATACGTACCCACCGAATATTACTTAGCAAGTCGGTTTTGTATACCTTAAAAAAACCTGTTTACTGAGTATTATAGTTCGTAAACGGTATTTGGCTCATAATTTAGTTTATGAAGTTATACTAACTTTTTTTTTATTTTAATTGTATTACCACCTTGGTTTCAATAAACCCAAGATGGATGGAAGGATGGGATGGATATGGATACAAGAGGCCTTGGCCCAGGTGTAGGATCTAATAAAGGGCAATGTAATAAACTACAGCTAAATTCAATAAAACATATTGTTGTCTTGATCATAAAGTAGGACGATGAGAAAATGGCATAATATAAAATACACGGTTTATATTTTAATTTTTTTTTTAAAGGTAAGCTTAATGCCTCAGGCATTTTCTACCAGCCAACCTTAGAGTGATGTAGAGAGAGTGAAAAAAATCAAACAAAGTGGGTGCAAGAAAATAAAAAAAGTCGCGAATGCAAACAGAGAAAAGGAGTCGAGAAAAAAAAAGAATAAGAAAAATACTATTGTAAAATACTTACATAAACGAACAAAATTATGATTAAAGCCAATAATATTATAAATTTTTTTAAATTATAAAATTTAAAAATATAAAATTTAAAATTTAAAATTATAAAATATTGATAATCATAATAATATACCTATGTCATACATACATACATATATACCTACATATAATATTATAATAATAAATTCATAAGAGGATTAATAACCACACAAGAACATACATTTTGATTCAAGAACTTTCCATAAAAGGTAGTTTAAATTAAGATTAAACTTGATGTAGACGTCACCTCCCGCGATCAGCAAACCAATCCGGGATACACATCACAAAGGCGATTTGGTTAATCTGGCTCTGTTTCGGGTGCGCCCGCTGTGGGCCCCCTAATCCTCTATCGATCCCTAATCCCTCGACGCGACACAAGTATCCAGCTATCATGGACTTGTCAAAATACTCAACGATACGATGTTTCTGTGAATTTATTAGTCCCTTGCCGTTTGGGTTTTTCGATAATTCACGTTTTGATTGGGAATAAAATTAGTTTATTTTTTATAATAAAATGAAAATCAGAAGTTTTCATGTGAAATCATCCACGTATTGCAGTTTAATATAGTTAAGTTGGTTTATTTTCACATTATCATTTGCAATTATTCTAATGAAATGTACACAACTTTTTCACTAAGATATATTAATTTAAAACAACATAAAAAATCATGATTTATCGTTAGAACTAAATAAAACTAGTCCACATTCTTATTTGAAAATAAACATCAATTAATAACGTTTAATAACCGTTATTATGTCAATTAAAATATTTAGATTTCAAAGTTGGTAACATAATAGCGATAAAACGGAAGTTGGATCAGCCTTTTGTTTACACGGATTTTAAATAGCTTTCAGAGCTAATGTGATATCCTGACATGAGCCATGATGAATCAAATTACTATATACGGCGTCGGTGGGTACTTCATATATATGGAGGGGTGGAAGGCTAATTTGACTTAAGCGACAATTTTTTAACTGTACAGGAGAGCATACTCATTCGGCGCAGAAAAAATCGCTGATTCCAAATATGTGTTTATACACATGTATATACTTATGTCAATATCACCAAAAGTGTCGTTCAAGACAAATAGCATTTCAGCCCTCGATTTAAGTTATTTTTCTTCTAGGAAATAAATGTAGTTATATGGAAAAGGTAAGTATACGTAATTCAGGTTATATTTAATTTTAACATTGAAAAGATTGCCAGTAACGATTTTGCGGGAATCAAACATGCCAAAAAAGCGTTAAGGTAAATTAACGATTGACAGGGTCAAATAGCGGCACACCTGCTATATATACATTTTATAAATTTTGACAAAATAAAAAAAAAATTTGTTTACTGTTACTATTTTTTTTTTACCAAAAACATTTCGTGCTCATGTAATTTGTGGGTAAGGCACGTTTCAAACTGACATGTCAAATACGATATCTAAACATTTGAACAATACCCGTAGTAGTATTACATAATAATAAAATATGTAAGCTGCTTTATGTACGAGTATTACTCACCGCAATCGCCTTTGTAGGCGAGCCGCATTTCGCTTTGCTCGCGACACGCTGTCGACTCCAGCTCACATTGTGAAGGGTACGTTTGACCGTCGCTCCCGCATACCGCATCAGACTCCTGCCGCAGGCATTACATGGATAACATTATCAATGATATTTTTGTATTTTTAACCGACTTTAAAAAGGAGGAGGTTCTCAATTAAACCCGTACGTTTTTTTATGTAGGTATGTTACCGCATATCTCCGGCGTCTGTCGACCGATTTTTTTTTCTTTTGATGTTTACTAGGGAATTCTTCAAGGTTGGTCCCATTTTCAAAATATTATCAGAACTCAACCCCCTTGAGGGTGACATGGAGTCGGTGCCAATTCATGTGTGTATTTACCTAGTTTGACGTAGATTGGTAAGTTTTTGAGTCGGTTTTTGTTAAAAATATTTACTTTATACTCCAAGTACGATTTTTTTAAATCGAAAATAAGCATTTAACTCGTTTGCTAAGTGTTCTAAGTTAGGGTTATGAACTCAGTCTTAATTAAGTCTACTCCCGTGTGCTTTTTTATTGGCAATAGCCTTGCCCTCTATAACGTTCGGACTGAAACCTTTTCCTACACCTGAGGATGATTCATTTAAGATACCTATATATTTATCAATGTCGTTTCACGGTAACAATTAGTTCTTTAATCAATTTCCAAAAAAAAGAGGACGTTCTGAAATTGACCAATGTGTTTATATTTCACTAGCGGCGCGTCCCGGCTTCGCACTGGTTTATAATATAGCCCATGTTACTCAGTGATAATATAGCTGTCTAAAATTTTTGAAATCGGTCTATGAGTTTTTAAGTTAATTGGTTACATACACAAATACAAATATTCCCTCTTTATAATATTAGTATAGGTATAGTATAGTATGGATAATCATTTATTTAGGCAATGCTCAGTGTAGTATAATATACTAAGGCTACAAATCTTAAGCATGCTAACGGTCTTAGATTACACCTTGTCTAACCTTAAACTAAAGATAATTCCTTCCGCGAACCATGAACAAGACGAATAATTTTATTAACAAATTAAGGGTATCCGCAGCATCAATTATTCCTAAGCGCGTTATTACCGGGATCACAAAACAAACGGGTATAACTAATCACAGATTCTCTTTCACCAATTATGTACTATTTTGGTGGCTTATTTCGGGGTATTGTTAAATCAGCTCAACGTGATTGGTTCAGTACGCCAGTATCAGGAGGTTATTTGAATATTAATGCTGATGTTACTTATTGCTAAAGCTATGTGAACTTAAAAGCTACGGTTAATTAATTATCCTAGTTTTACCAAACCGCAACTTTTAATCTATAAGATAGTTAAAATATTGATGACTATCACCCTATAGAAATTAAATTTTAAGTTGTAACACACAGTAAGGCATGTCCTAGTGCTCATCAAAACAGGCTTATGAGGTGCACATAAAATATTCAGTTTCACTTCCAGTATCTTGAGTTTTTATAAAATGTATCTAAGTATTTGCATCTCTATTTCTAGAGACATGAAGAACGAACTCGCTTCGCTCTTACCAAATTCTTGGAGACAAGGGGACATGTACATTCTATAACATGACCAGTATATTACCTGTGCTTCAGTGCAGTTGTGGTTGCAACGGCACAAGGGGCGTCCAGTATCGGGGTCCACGGCGCAGTCGCCGCCGCCTTGACACACGATGTCCGCACACGTCTCTACACAATGAATACTTTACTACAAACTCTATAATAAAACAAAATATGCAATAAAACAAACGAAATAACAACGTTGGACGAGTATAGGTATAAAATGCAGTATGTGCGACTCTACCAAACCATGATTCAAATTACCTATGCTTACTGGAAATATTAACGTTAACTCTAAAATATTTTTAGTTAGACACGACATAGCATTGTTTCGTTTTCTTATAATAATCTTAACAATATTATGTAAAGTCAAAGATGAAAGTATATGAAGTAGTCCTCTACATCCAAAGGTGCCTGGTTGAGATTACTTTTAGTGATAAGGTCGCCCATTGTACACTTTTTTTTTTTTATCATATATGAATAGTTACATAACATCACATTAAAAGGTGGAACAATAAAGTTATCTATCTATAACAGAGTTTCAGTTTTGTACTTTTGAAAATAGAGTTACTAATAAGTTAAACATTAAACGCACCTCAGAAATACATATACATTACACTATTTGTAAATATTTCCACGATGTTCCTTTAATGCAAATTGCTTATTTCCTTAGATGAAATTTGTATTCGTATCACAGATAGAATGATTGATAGCCGGTAATTATATTTAAGGGTTACCTTTGTAATTTTATCGACAAGCTATAAAGTTCAAACTCCTTTGAAAGCAATTCTATTAAATTGTGACTAAGAGCCGGTGAACGTCTCTATCAAATATTGTTCCAAATAATTAATAGACACGCTCGCTCGCACGCCTTCAAATAATAAAATTAATCCGTAGACTCCGATCATCAATCCGCGTCAAGTTCAATTTCCCTGAAGCCATTTTAATCTCTAATTGACATTTCACTACGCAATCATAGAGTTACCTGTAATTTGGTACTGAGTCGAGTGGAGTGCCAACGTCGCCAATACTCAATTGAATGGAAATTTACAGCTTAAAAACAATTCATTGTTGGATTTTAGTGATTCATTGTAAATTTATAAGTAAACTAGCTGGCGAACCTCGTACTGCCTTAGAATCAGTGACATACGAAAGCAGCGCCACCTAACGGGTCCGATTGTGAATCTAAACCATCCAGGTACCCATTGAAATATATACACAATTTCATCCAAATCAGTCCATCCGTTTAGGAGGAGTGGCATGCACACGTACAGTAGAATTAAATATATAAAGGTTTATTTTATTCTCTTAAAAATGTTTTCGTTTCGAAATCGTAGGCATAATTTAAAAGCCGAATTATTATATTGGAAAAGAATCTCGTGCGTATTTTATTGACAATCTCATAAAAGGAAAAATGTTTTCATCACGAAAAGATGACAGCAATTTTTCTTAAAGAATTTCTAAATTATATTTCATCTCCGAATTCTGTGCGGTGAAGAGATTATAATTTAAATGAGCTGTGAAAGCATTTTGTGTTCGTTCGAATTGTAAATATAACAGTAGGAAATCACTCTCTGATTAAATACATTGTTAAATAGAAAATACGCTACGAGGCGAGGCTACGCGCTGAAAAGATGAACTTTGAAACTAAGACCACTAAAGGTAGGTCATCTGACAACCTATATTAATTGCCAAAGTTACTCTTATTTCTTATTAATTTTCCCGGAGCAAGTTTTCCTTATTTATAAGTATTAAAGTATCCAGAGTAGGCGTAAATATCAAGCATCATAAAGGCAATCTAGTACCTAAGCTCATGTCACGATACACATTATGTTAGGGAATGTCGTTTCAGTATTTCCAGGTAGCATAAATAATTAAATAATATGACCTTCATATAAGTACTATTTAAAAATACTTTAACAAAGACATGATTAATGACATTTGAATTTCGTAAAAGTGCGTTCTATATAGTAGTACTTAGGATCTAAATTTACGTCGTCATGCTAGTGTGATCCCGCGGGCTTCAATACAAGGAAAATGATACACCTTTTTCCACCGGTCGGACATTCCAAATTACAAGTATATTACATGTGCAGTATAAGCAGGGATCTGCTGCTACCCCCGAGGTGGCAGGGTACCCATAAAGGATTTTAGGACGTTTTAAAAACAGGATCTAAATTTACTTACGGCAAGTCCCGTTATAGAGAACAAGCAGGTCCCCTTCCTTGATCCCATCCTGGCACGCGTGCATGCGCATCTTGCACTCGCTGCCGTATGTATTATGGTCAGTGGCGCATACAGGTGTTAGAGTACCATCGCACACCGGGCAAGCGCACTGCGCCGCGCCACTGCGGGCGATGCAAGCGCCGCCCCATGGACACGATGCGCGAGCGCATGGGTTCTCAACACCTAATACACGAAAAGAAACGATATAAAATGTTTCAGTAGTCGTTAATGATTTAAACAAGGAGCCAAGAATTATATTCTATTATTTTTTTATCTGAACCTTTTTCGGCCCGGCCCGCGTGCTCACCTCTGATGTGGGGGTCAGAGTTCTTAAAATTAGCCTTAAGTTTAATGTGTGTAAATTATATTCTTTTGAATGTGTGCCCTATTTACTATATAATGTCTTTACAATGCCCTTCTTAATTATGATTAAGACGGCTTATAGATAAATTGGAATCCTACACATTTAAAGACTAAACATTATATCTCAACATTTAGTTTAGAAATGTCTTAATAGATAATTTGCGTAATAGATAGTTTGCGGAAGCAAGGGTACCAGACTTCTACGCAATCATTCGATCGCGGGTTGCGTCATTTTGGCAGCGCTTGAGAAGCTCCAGTAACGAAATCCCACGGGCTGTTGTTAACAACATGGAGAGTCCTATATTCGAATATTGGATTTCAGTTCACCTCAGCGAAAATAAAAAGTAATAAGCACATTTTGACGAGCTTTACCGACAATAGGTACCTAGATTTTAACTGTTTATTTAATTATTTTAGATTAGACTACTGTATTTAATATAACTTAATCTAAGTTCATCCTAATCTAAGTTTATAATGATTTTGTATATGGGTTTACTTGCCTGCAATAAACGTTTATTATTATTATTATTATTTGAAATAGCCGAAAATTCGTACAACAGTCTAAAAATCGAAAAATTTGGGGCGACAAATGATCTTCATGTAGAGAAATAGGTAATGGCTAGTATATACAAACTTAACGGACGACGCCATGGGTGTCTATTAGCCCATATTTACTCAGCTATTTATGGTTCCTGAAGGTTTATTCTTACCGCAAGGTCCAGTATAAGCAACCCGTACATCCCGATTGTCAAGACACGAAGTGCGGTCCAAGTGGCAGCGAGTGTCGTAGGTGCGGCCGTCCGAGCCGCACACGGGCCGTACAGCCGGCTCGCACTCCGGCCCGCAGCCGCACACAGCCACCCCGTGTGCATCCAACGAACAGTGCTCCCGAGACCCGCACTTCACGGAGTCACATGGATGTTGAGCTACATTGAACATTACTATATTACTTTTGACGTTCTTGAATTAAACGTTGTTAAAAGTCGCACGTCAATTATTTTGTCACTACCAAAACGAACTGAATCAATACCTTGAAAAAACTCATTCTTCAGCGAAATTTTATTGATAGCGCGAGCGAATTTTGATTTGTGGGGGCGTGGCTTTAATCGCTGAAATTCAATCTTGATATATATTGTAGACACACAGTTTGTTTCGATATTTTCGTTAAATATTGAGCAGTACAGTTCGTTTTAGTATTCGCAAACATTTTGGTAAATAATAAAAGGATAAGTGGCTTTTTTCTAATCTGTAAAACAAATGTGCTGATGAACATTCATTTTTGAATAATTTTGCACTACTTTAGCATCAATGCGATCAATTAAAACTAAATCCTTTACTCATCAATGAAACAGTATTTCAGATACAAGTCGCGACATACAAGCTACAATAGTGGTGTCAGAGCGAAAGCTTTTACCTACATTGTACTGTTCCATTGATGATCACAGAGCCTCAAGACAGTACTTTCAAATGACACAATACGATTAATAAAATGATTTCCTCCTTGTCACAATTTCTTTTGACTCGACTTGACGGTTCGGTGCTCGCATCCAATTACTTTCCAAAGAACAAAATATCTTCTCAACACGGGATACAAATAAGCGGGGCTTCTTGCGTTTTCGAATACAGATTTAATTTTAGATTAGGAGACAAGGTTCTCGAGGTAAACGCCTATTTATAATGGAATAGAATTTTCTAAAAATACGAGATGGTGTGATAATAGGAGTTGAAGATATGATTAGATTTGTTTTTAATTACCGGAGGCACAATCTCCTCTGTAGACGATGGTTAGTTGTTGCCTGGTTCGACACGACTCCCTGCGTAATGCGCACTCGCTTGGGTAGTCTTTATAGTCGGAGCCGCACACGGCTGAGCCGGGCCGCACCAGCAGCTCGCACGGGGGACCACATCGGCAGACAGGCGCACGCACTTCATTTAACTGACACACGCCACCGTCAGCGCACTCGTGTTCTGAACACGGGTCTGTGGGGACAACAACACCTCTTTTCACTTACTATGGTATGTGGGAAATTTCGCCTTTTGCAACACTGATCAGTTATGGCCCGGTATCTAAAAATAGGGCTTATATTTTCAATCCCCATAGTACTACTTAATTTATTTAGTATTAACTATAGTGTCACCTGTAGATTCCTAGAAGCAAAATTGTTCAATGATTCTCATTGGATGTTCTATGCAGATAAAAGTATTAGGGCAGTATAACCTTAAAGATACCCTCTAAAAATAAAAGCTTAATTGTATTGGTTTGAAAATCGAAGTAAATATCTTGCTTTGTCCTCTTGGAAAAGAGTGCAGCTTATGATGAAACAATTTAATAAAAGCGCAAAGAGCAATGTAAATAAAGAATTTTACAAAGGATGTCTGAATGTACAGGCATTCGTTCTTGTACAAATTTAGTTCGGATTGAATGCTTCGAATCTATATCAAGGAAAAATATTTCCGCGTGTTGGGACTTTCCTACATTTTAATATTCTAACACTAAGGTAAAAAATATGTACCTACTTAAATCAAATGTATTTTCTAGAACTATATTTTCTTCTAATGCGCTTTCATTCAAATTCAAAATATATTATCAATAAATTTATAGATTCAATGTTATCATTTCGTAATAGATAACTTCTATATTTTTCTCAGATTATTACATTGAGATTTCATTTATAAAACACCTAAATGATTATGACAGGATATCGGTAAAAACGTTCAATTGCGTAAACTGTATCAGTTAATATCACGGTAGGTGGATCTTTTCAATAAAAGGAGAGTGACAGGAGGCGTGTCATCGTTCCACGCACGTTTCCTCGGAAAGGCCGATTTTAGTGGGACAGTCACGTCATCTGACACGGCCCAAATGAAATGTTGACCCTTTTTGTGCTCCGCGTCTATTATTAAGAAAAGACCTTTTAACGAGTTCCTTTTATACTCCCAGAGATCGACACTAACAATACGAACCCATTGTAATTAAAATTAATAATCTCTCAAAAATTGTGTGGCTTGCAAAGTGGGCGTAACTGAAAAAAATGCCTTCATAGTTTCAAAATAAGTTGTGTAAAAATGAAAACACATTCCGTTAGAATGCTCTCATCTTATAATTATCAGTTTCATTTAAGAAAATTTCTGGTGCTCTTGTAATGCTCACTTGCAAGAAACTAGATCGGATTTTAAATAAGTATAGAGTAGTTGCGCCGATATTCATTTAATTACATTTAGATTTATTCACTCGTGACACACACTTTGATGTATTCGTAGTTGCTGTTACTACAATATCATTTTTGAATACTAGCACGCAATTGCGTCTCTGTCAGTCCCATACATTGAGGGCGAAACGCAAAATTAAATAAAAAGGTCCTTCAGTCAGTTCCCTTTCCTACACAATAGTATTTGACAGCCCTACATCTTAGCTCTAAAAACAAGTCAGAAGCTTACCGCATTTGCCATGATATTTAACAGTTATGTTGAGCTGGTTGTCACAGGCGTGCTTGTCTAGGTGACACCCTGACGGGTACTCCCTGCCGTCGGTACCGCAGACCGCTTTGCGGCGCTGACAGCTCCGTGGACACCTGCATTCGGGCTGACCGAAGCTCGCAACACAACGAGCCCCGGATGGGCAGGATATACCAGTGCAAGGGTCGCCTGCGTCTGTGTAAGAATTTTTAAATAATAACATTTGTTATTTTGAACAGGGTTCAAAACATTTATATGTGCTTGAAATTTTTACAAAGATTTAGGTGCCACAAAAATTGAATAGAAAAATAATGATGAAACGAGAAAATCGTATCTCATAGTCGTCTTTCGTACTAACAGTAAATAAAAATATATTAAAATAAATAAAGAACCTAGAATATTGTACGAAATGAAATGATTAGTGTTACGGCAGAACGAAAACAGAAAATATAATTTTATTCGAAATCCGTTGAAATGTGACAGATGCTTTGTACAACTTGAAAGTAATGTTTTCATTGTACAAACGTTTAATTAAATTTCGTTCCCTAGGAACAGTATTATGACTCAAAGGAAATAGCAATAAACTGGCTTCAGACACGAATTACAAGATCGCCGTACATTTCCATTTGTGTAACTAGGTACTTTATACATTTTTAACGAAACCAAGTGTACTGAAATTAAATTTCGTTTCAGGATAAATAAGTAAATATTTACTATCGCAATGTTTACACAATGTATGCATCTGGAAAATGGGACGGGAATACGAGATTAGTATTGGTAACCATTTGCATCAAATTATTTTTCGAAAGAATGTACATTTATAAATAAAAGTGGATGATGACAGTGATAAAGACGGCGGATGAATCCAATTTTAGTATTATTCATAAACATTATAACATTTTATTTATTTGACTAGGGTTAGTAGTATCCACCATCTTTTTCACTGTCATCATGCATTTTTATTTGCATTGCTATAAATACCGCTAATCGCAGGTGCAGGCATTCCACATCTTATTCCATAAAAATATCATCATTTCACTCATTTCGTAAAAAAAGACGAAGAAGAAGTTACAGGTTACTCACCACATTCACCCTCATGCTTCACGCGCAAGTTGAGCCTACGCTCGCATGCTTCTTTCCGCAAGTAACAGTGGTTCCTGTAAGTTCTTCCCACGGTTGAGCACACGGGCGCGGCCGCCATGGGACACGTGGTTGGACAAGCGCAGTGCGCCCTCCCATTGCCGAGGGAGACGCACTCAGCACCCCAACGGCAAAACGTCTTCTCGCATGCCTCTGTGAAAGAAATACTTGGATGCAATGGATAACTTCCTCTTCCAAATTATTTCCCGTTTTGTTGAGATCAGCTTCCAGTCCACTCTGATTTAGATGAACACTTTAGACCAGTTTACCTGTCATAGTTTTCATGTTTTCTTTTCAGTATCGACAGCTGGGACCGGCTCTAGTTAAATATGCCTTAGCGCTGTGGTGATTAGATATGCCAGCCATCCAAGGTCCGAACCAACCAGGTGGTTAACACGCCGATCAATCAAAGCTATTGTCAATAAATATAGAATTTATAACCTTGTATTTTTATTATATTTGTCCAGTAGAAAGAAGTTTATCCTCATCGGTGAAAATGTTCAACAATTTTGAAATCGTCCTATATATCTCGACCAGATTAAATGCGATCTAATTTATCAAGTTGATTGAATTAAGTCATTACATATTCGACGAAAAGTAACTGAATTGATTAGAGTACGTCGTCACCGTCTATACCGTGAATAGCGCTAATAAAACTGATAACCTCTGGCGGCAGCCAGGCGAATTCTTTGAAGAAGACATAATTCCTTAGCGAATTCGGCTAAGGATGACACAATTTCCAATTTTCTACCTGGGGAGTCGGAGGCGTGACTAAATTATTAAAGAGGACTAAAATAAGATGCGGCTTCCGTTTTGCCACAGAATTGTGTTCACGCTGACTATAAACATTAACGATTTCTTGTTTAAATTCCAAGCAGATATTGTCGGACTACAAGTTGCACGGCGGCTTGGTAAAAGTTAATTTACGTATTTCATCCCGATTTCAAAGTTTAAAGTGTTGGTAATTGTAAGTCAATAACACTTAAGTACAGATTTGAAACAAGCAGAATATAGTGGACTACACTTCCATTACGTTGATAGTTTTAATTCAGCATATAAAATTAAAGCATTTGGCCTTTTTTAACAACACAAAGATGCACTTATAATATTAATTTTTAAAAATCCGATCAATTTTGCCCTAATACCAAAATGAAATCTGGATTTAAAATATTTTGCTATTTATATTTAAATATTTTACAAAAGAACTAACAAGATTTTTAATAAATGGTAACAATAGCGGGCCGAACACCTGGGCCGAGGGTGCAAATATTCGAAAATCTCTACGCGGCACGGCTGGGATAGAAATAGCTGATTCCTATAAGCGCTCAGTTGCTGTACTTTGCGGCCAGTTGCCAGTTGCTCTTCTTTACACATACATACAGAGGACACACAGTTACTGTGCAACTGACTTTAGTCGTTCTCATTCCAACAAACAAATGAACTTTGTTCAAACTCGCTAGCATACCAGATAATTATACACTGACCAACACGCGACAGTTTAACTTAATGAAATAAATAGATTGAACTCGTTTTTTCAACCTTGACCATATACAGTGTATTTCAGAAGTCCGAAACAATACTTTACCGTTTGCATGAGTATCGGTAATACAACTCGAAATTCGAACATTATTTGCAATTTTTTTTTCGTGTCCAATTCTATTTTTTTTTCAAATATCTCGAGTCCTATGCGAAACTTTCAAGTTCTATTATGTGAATATTAGTATTCTCCCCTCGTTTATGAATTTTGCAGTATTAAATAGGGTTCTGAATGTGCCCTAAGGCTACAGCACGATACCTATGACAAATATTCAAAGGTCTAGATGGTCTTTGTAACTCAAAAACTATGATATTTAGATGTGATCTACCTTCACTATGCAGCTACATATTGGCCACCGTGTATGTACCTAAAGTATTATTTCGGACTTCTCAAACACCCGGTAGAGTAAGGTATGTTTTTAATTGAATTTCTATTGTTCAGTTTTATAAGTCATCAAATATTAAAACTTTAAGTGATACTAAGAAGTTAAACTTGATATTAGAAATGTTATAAAGGTAGCATTCTAGGTGAAAATTTGTTTTTATTATTATAAATCAATTTATCTACAAAGAGGTCAAATACAAGAATTCAGGCGGGAACTCATTTCCTTGGCTTTCGAGTAAGGTGGCGATGAATCCGCTTAAACGAAAGAAAGCAGTCGGAAATAACAATTTTGTAAGAAACAAACAAAATGTTATATCGCGAATCGCTGTTGGAGAGGCCCGAGATAAATGGAGACAGGGAGGGGAGATAAAAATGATGGCGGATGCTTCGTGAATGGAAGAAAATTAGGAAATTCACCGCGGCGCTTTTTCAGCCGCCAGAGCTGTTTAAATTATCCACATTATCTGCGTATAAATAAATTCGCATTCATGGGAGCTTAATATGTAATAACATAATGACAACGTGTTCAAAAAATAAATAAATAACGCTTTGATATTACATTTCTTTTAAGCGATTATGTTTTGATTTTGACATATAACATAAGCTGTTTTGTGCCATAATCAAAAGATTTTGATATAAAGGCAACACGTAACAGAAAATGGATTAGGACGGAAAGATAAGATATCGTTTTTGGAAATAATATGTCCTTTTGTTGCGTAATAAATAAACATTCTAACTATTAGGTTTTGGAACACAATTTATCATTATTAAACTATACAATCCGGAAACGTACAATAACTGGGGCCACCCACAATTCGTCAATAGACGGTCATTAAGAGAAAGGCATCTATGGAACACAGGGATTCATTAGGAGCATTCGTCGAAAGAAATAAGCCGAAAATAATAACAGAACAATGCACGTCACTCCTACCCACATAACGCGGGGCGCGCCCTCCCAAAGTCTCTGAGACAAAGCAATTTCGTTGGCTCGAGACTCCGGCGTAGTTGGCATGTCACCCGCACATTGTACATACACATGCGGACTAAAGATAAGCTTTAAAGACGTACTGAAGCATACACTGCTTAGTTGATGGTACCTAAGTAATAGCTTGGCGAAAGTTAACTAACAAGGCAATGTTCAAGTTAACGTAGATTTGTGGCGGCCTGGTCGACTTTAATTGGAGCCTGTTAGTAGATAAGCCGAGTTTTACTACTGTTATCAAAGTGACGTGTCAGACCAGCTAGTATGCTGAGAACACAGGTAGGTATGGTAATGTGACATTACTAATGTCACTCATAATATTATAGACATTATGAACATTGCTTACTTTAAACTTTAATTACAAACATAATTGATTACCTTTAAAACACGGGAAAAAAACCATTTAGTATTACCAAAAAATATATTTAGTAAGCAATAGATTTTTCTGTTGTTGTTTCATAGCTGCATAGTAGGTAGGTACATAGAAATATACTATTTCGTTGTAGGTAAATCTATAAAGAGATAGTAAAACACTAATATCACTTACCCTCCGGAGCAGGTGGCCGAGGTTGATAATGTAAATCTGAAACAAATAACAAAAAAATATAAGTGACATTAGGCAATAAAGAAAAATGATTCTATAAAATATAGACTATAATAGACACAAAAGATTATCGACAACTTTCGATAAATTATAGCCACCATCACTAAACCACAGTTTTCATAGATATTCCAAGAAAAGCCTTCTTTCGTATTCCTATCCGACTTTATCTACATGAAATTTGTAGATCACGTAGCATTTTCTTGGCCATTCCGGGGCGAGGGTATTAGTTTTCTATCCAGTGAAAATATTTAGCTGAAAAAATACTGTAAACCAAACGGTGGCTGCATTTTTATGCAAAACACATCTGCCGGGGAGTCGTCTGTACGCTTCAAGAGTCGGCAAGCTCAATGTTTATTTTTGTCAGAAAGTAACCAAAGAACTTTCGTTCGATCTTTCCACGAGTAGTAAAAAAACAAATTAAACATAATATTATTTTATGAAACTAAACTGTTTACGGTGAAACTGAGATAAATAAACATAGTTTTCCAAAGGAAAATTGGAGAGATGAGACGCATGTTTGTACGTCAACTAGGTTTAAGCAGCCTGGGGCCTGTTTTTCGTTTGTTATAAATCAACTCTATTCGAGAATTTTTATTTTTGTTTGACATATCTCGAACAGAGATGATGTCTATCAAGCGAACATCGGGCCCCTGATCACATGCAGTTTAAGTAATTATCTGTATTACTATATTAACAGTGGTATCTTTAAAGTAAATAAACAACACAAAAGTCTGTTTAGCAGAATATTTCAAGCTTTTCATGTATTTAAATACATCATCACGCCTGTATTCCCCTAAGAGGTAGGCAGAGGTGTACTGTAGTGCACCCACACTTCGCCGATGTATTTTGGTCCCAATGTAATAGGGGGCGAGCCTATTGCCATTATACCGGGCACATTCCCAGTCCACCACGCTGGCCCAGTGCGGGTTGGTGAACTTCACACGCCTTTCTACAGACGTGCAGGTTTCGTCACGATGTTTTCCTGTAGCAAGTGGTAATCATTGTTGAAAATGACATTCGCACATGAAAATTATCTCAGAGGTGCGGGCCTGGGATTTGAACTTGCACTTTAAGCTCAAGGCGGGCGTTCTTGCCCACGAGGCTACCACTGCTTATGTATTTATTACAAAAAATACATTTACAATTGAATGTCCACAAATGAACAGCTACCCTTAAAATCAATTCAAACAAAAAGCGCCAGGTATACGGGTTTACTTTGCTTTTTATTGATTCTCACAAACTTGTATGAGCCTGTTTCAATAACGCCCCGGGGGTAATATTTAAAATTGTATCCTGAAATAGCTTTTCTTTTCAACCTATAAATATATATATATACATCATCACGCCTGTATTCCCCGAAGGGGTAGGCAGAGGTGCACTGTAGTGCACCCACACTTCGCCGATGTATTTTGGTCCCAATGTAATAGGGGGCGAGCCTATTGCCATTATACCGGGCACATTCCCCCTCAATACGAGGGAGATTTGGGCCATAGTCCACCACGCTGGCCCAGTGCGGGTTGGTGAACTTCACACGCTATAGAAAGCTATAGACGTGCAGGTTTCCTCACGATGTTTACCTTCACCGTTCAGCAAGTGGTAATCATTGTTGAAAATGACATTCGCACATGAAAATTATTTCAGAGGTGCGGGCCTGGGATTTGAACTTGCACCCCTTACGTTCAAGGCGGGCGTTCTTGCCCACGAGGCTACCACTGCTAACCTATAAATATATTTCAAAAGAACAGTCACCATGGAAATACTAAATAAATAATATTTTCGGGGACACTTTAATAGAAATAATTTATTTCAGGAATTGTTAAATGTAGATCTACATCTGTGCTACCAAGAACTGAAGAGATACTGATAATGGATAACTGAAGAGAAGATACTTACCTAATATTATTTAACTGTTTGATGGGAGCTTTGCCACGTTAAACTATCCCCGGTGATTGGAGACCGTTATCGTTAACCCTTGCTGGCTCATATTAAATATTATTTTACAGGTTACGTACTTTTATAACTTTCAATAAAATTAGCGAGAATATTCCAAGTTATGTAAATATACAAAAAGGCGAGAAAATATTAATGAATACCCTGCTGTGACATCATTCGTTAAGTAGGTACCTAGTTATTCATGAATATTAAAGGATAGGGGTTCATTAAAAGTTATTTTAATCCGATTCCCCTCCGTTGCATATTAATTAGTTTATCTTGCTTTCCCGTTGGGCTTGTAATGAGTACGACGCAAAAAATATCAGGAGCTAAAAGGTAATTGAATTCAAAAGCATATTACGAATCCGCGGATTAATTTCGCTCGAGAGAAACGTAACATCGGTAATATGACACAAAGAGGTCATGCGACTGTCCCCAGTTCGTATAAATTAAAAATCCACCAAGTGCGAGTCGGACTCGCGCACGAAGGGTTCCTTACCATTACCTATCTATAAAAACGTCAAAAAAATCACGTTTGTTGTATAGGAGCCCCCTTAAATATTTATTTTATTTTGTTTTTTAGTATTTGTTGTTATAGCGGCAATAGAAATACATCATCTGTGAAAATTTCAACTCTCTAACTATCACGGTTCATGAGATACAGCCTGGTGACAGATGGACGGACGGACGGACGGACAGCGAAGTCTTAGTAATAGGGTTCCCGTATTACCCTTTGGGTACGGAACCCTAAAAAACAACACGAGGTTGGAGGTTGGTAGAACGCTCGGCCACGATGCTGGGCCCGTGCCATATTGTTTTATTGCAAATTGGTTGGCCGTACACCGCGGCTGTCCTTTACATATACGAGGCTATTAAACTACCGCCGGTGTCCAGTCACGTGTTAAACGAATTCGATCGCTGCATACAATGTTAGAAGAGTTGTGCTCGTGACGTGCAGGTAACAGCGGTTTAGAAAACCCTCGTTATAGTAATGGCAAGCGCCCGCTCTGTTTGAAACTAAATTCAAATTTGGCTAAGCCTTCTGCCTCCATTGTACTCGTATAAAAATAAATTAACTAAACTAAACAAAAAAAAAATATTTACTTAGACTTTTTGCCATTTGGTAATTTGAAGACTTTATTTCTATTTTATAAAAACATCGTATATATATATATATATATATATATATATATATATATATATATATATATACAATATATATACATCATCACGCCTGTATTCCCCGAAGGGGTAGGCAGAGGTGCACTGTAGTGCGCCCACACTTCGCCGATGTATTTTGGTCCCAATGTAATATGGGGCGAGCCTATTGCCATTATACCGGGCACATACCTCCTCAATACGAGGGAGATTTAGGCCATAGTCCACCACGCTGGCCCAGTGCGGGTTGGTGAACTTCACACGCCTTTCTATAGACGTGCAGGTTTCCTCACGATGTTTTCCTTCACCGTTCAGCAAGTGGTAATCATTGTTGAAAATGACATTCGCACATGAGAATTATCTCAGAGGTGCGGGCCTGGGGTTTGAACTTGCACCCCTTACGTTCAAGGCGGGCGTTCTTGCCCACGAGGCTACCACTGCTTTAAAAAAAATCGATATTCACCGTAATAAAGCGAAGGTACCTATTTATAACTGGTCTAGGTACAATATTAAATAAGCTACGTACCTATTATTTTATTGTAAAAGCCGTCCAATGTCTCAGCATAATCAACTTTAAGTACCAAATTGTATAGTTTTAAGAGAAACTCTTTGCTATATTTAACATTAATTTAATCCAATTTGGACTGTGGCGTATATATTTTTTAATTTGTCAAATACGATTGTTATTTTTTTTTTACAAGTTTGTCGGGGTGGAATATTGCAACTTAATTTTAAATCAGTTATCTTTAACCGATTGAGCTGAAATTTGGAATACACGCTTACTTTGGATGAGAATGCATGCTTAGCTATGTGACATCATTCTAATTCCAATATGGCGGATGATCCAAGATGGTGGAATAGTTATTTTTTCTGCACTACCACAGTATGGGTATCAAATGAAAGGGCTTGCTGAGGAGAACACGAACACGAAGGGCAATTAAATAAAAGGTTGTTTTTAAAAAACTAGTTTTACCATTATATTATTACTATTATTCTCTCATAGTTTTTGTAAATAATTGTTACGTATGTAAATATTTTGTCGTCTAAATAAGCGATATTTTTTAGTGAAATATGTTATAAAGTCTTTAACGAGGATCACACAATACCAAAGGAAGCCGTAATACTTTATAGCCCTAACGAAGAAAATTTCTGCAGCAAACGACCTTTTTATATATTTATATTGGCAACGTAAGATAGGTTATCACGATAAATTGGTATGTTCCAAGACAAAATATAATGTATGTCATGGATTGTATCCCTCCATATCGCTCTTATGCTTTCGTAATTAAAAAAAGAAAGTGCAGAAAGTGATAAAAATTACATATCTCACATTTTGTCTTATCACAACCGGCTTGATGTAAGATATCAAAAATATATTTTTCCACTCGTCATTCTAGCTTTTCTGGATCATGTACACTTTAAATTATTGTAACTTATTTACTTGTAAGGCTGGTTAACCTGCTCGACACGTGCTTTTATAATGTTTTGGATTTAGTATATAAGTAAGTAACTATATACTTCGATAAAGTTTATATTATCTGAGTGCTGTGTGCGTCGGGCTCTATAATATTGTATTTGACTACAAACAGCCATCGATCATTGCAGACCTATTGATACATCAATTACAGTAAAATGATTCGGGTAATATATTTACACAGACAAAAGCAAATAAAATTACCCATATTACCCAGATTCGTAATTTCCAGCTATGTTATTCTAAATTCCAACGAACTGCCAGTAGCCCAATTATTAGGAAATTAATTTCTAAAAAGAAATTAATTACTGAAATGCAAATTAGAAATCTATATTCAACGCAATATCATTGGACATCAGATTGTTAGTCAGAGAAATATTCTACGAATCACGCACAACACCCCAATTGTATCCAAGCCTGTACAATAATTGTGTATGAAGCTATAATTTATACGACGATAATGAATTTGACTAACTGTTCAGTATCACGAAGGTTTTTACCCTAATAAGTAGCGCCGAGTCACAAAAAAAAGTTGCACAAAAGGTATTGAATTATGTCTCGGGGAAACCTTTCGTGAACGCACCGCTCATAATGAATCATTCCTAATGTAGTACTACAAAGAGGATAATACAAATACCAGCTTTCACCTGTTTCCCGTCATACAATGTTTTTTTTAGAATATATTGTAAGGTGAAGGTGATACCATTAAGGCCACGTTTTTGGATACACTACAAATAGGTAGTTTAATCGATCATTTCGCATCGTTATTTTTCTAAGTAACCAAATTTCAATTAGGTAAGACAATATGGTATATTTATGATAAAAAATAGACATTTTTGCAATGACTGAAGTACGGCTTGCTTAAAAGGTTTTACGTTGGTAACATGTGAAAAGTTATAAAGTTAGCTAACTAAATTAATAACATGAGCCACGCGTGGGATGTACGTCAGTAATTGTTTTAATTATGCCCAACTCGACAAATTAACAAGGATAAACGTAAGTTCCTACGCATGTATGTTTGATATGTTTTTTCGTGCACGCTATATACCGCTGTTGAATTCCAGCGAAAGCCACAATTACGCACAAACAAGACGGGAAGTCGTCGTAGATATAACAAAGTGTTAGATACGGCGACCACCTACACTGCTCGTAGGCAAGTGCGTGATTGCGCTTGACACCCGTAATATCCGGCCGCTCGCTGCTGCCCACCGATGGTATCAATTTCAATTTGTTGCGGCCGCCATAACAGCCGCCTCAACTCGATTCGTTGTATGAATCGATTTCGCTCCAGTTTCCTGTTGCGTTCGAATCGAACTTAATCTCGCATCGCACGATTGAAATGCTCGCCGGGAATCAGTGTTTTATGGTTCTATTTAATTTCACATTCGCTGAAATTCAATTGAACACAGGTTTATGATAGAGAGAGCACCTAAATAGATTTACGAATGGCTTTAAAGAGATACGATTATATTTATATGATGAGTATACTTGTGTCACTGTTTTATTAAATTTAAAATACGAACACATTTGTCAATGCGAATTTAAACTTAGAAGTATGGTATAAGTTTTCTATAAATCCGATACCTGTATCGAGAAACGGAACATATTTTAGTTAATCCAGATTCCAATCCGTGCATTCCACAAGAATTTTGTGTTCAAACGGCGTGAGAATTAATCGATCGATTAGCCATTCACGCTCGGCTTCAAAAGCTAAAGTTGAACGTGACTCGTGGACCAGCCCCTGCCGCATCGGCGCCGGTGGAAATTAATCCTTCTGTTAAAAAAAGGCCGATCCGCTGGGAGTTTTTCGACAATCTATTGCAGGGAGCTCGAACTAACTTTACAGTTGTTGGAATACGTAAAGCGCCGGGTAACACGGAAACCATATGTGGAAATATAAATCTGAATTGGTTCGCATATTTTAAAACCACACGAAAAATAATGCATATCAACACAGTGTCAAGGGCTGAAATTTAATTCTCATCTGAATTCTTTCCGCAACTTCTAAGGTTAAGTAACATTTTGTAGCCAATTAATAGATTGTATCACAAGGGAGCAAAATAATATTTTTACGGCGAGGGCGCTTTTTTGAATCCAGAGCGAAGTGAGGGATTCAAAGTACGTCGCCCGAGCCAAAAATATATTTTGCGCCCGAGACATAGACGCTACTTTTCAACACCCACTATGAGAAAATGAAAAGCGCCTAATAATTTATTGTAATATTATTATTTAATAAGACATAGAGTAACAACTAAATTGAAATTAAATAGTATCTAATAATAAAACAACTAAAAACTTATATTTAAATTCGAGATATTTTAAAGAAAACCATGAATTTCTAAAAATCCGTGAAAATTGTCGAAAACGTGGGCCGTAGTTCGCGCGTTGTTAATTTGTTATTTTTATATTATTCAGCTGGCGGCGCGACTATGGGCCGTCGTACCAGCCAGTCTTTATTCAAACAATATTTGCGTTCGATTTCTTTGGCGCTGAACACTAAGATGTTCCAAATTGAAAAAGTGCGCGGCAAAGTAAATTGCGGCGCACTTATAAAGAGGATTAAAAACGCTTAAAGTTTGTTATAGAAAACACCACCTATGGGCGCATTTAAAGGCGAACCAAGGTACGACTTGTTACCTATTTTACGATGCCAATGTATTGAAATAAGAAAATATATTAGCAATATGAGCATATCGCATTATTTGTAGTCGCTGTAGCCTGCTTAACTAAACAAAATGTTTGAGATAGGAGGCCAAGTGAGGATCGAACCGTAAACAACTCGCTTCCGAATCCAGTACCAACAGTTAACTGTTTAGTTTTCTTGTATTTTTAATATGGATCATATACTTTTATCATTTTGGGGGTTTGTTTATAATAATGTCTTGTAATAAGTCATTACTGAGACAGTAGTCGGACATGAAATAAGCTTATACGAGCACGCTTTAACCCATAAACTTGGTCCTCCGGTATGAATAGCTAATAGTTGTTGTGGAACTACTTAGGTAAGCTGCTGTCGCCGGCACCGTGTTCCAGTTATAATTTATTTAGCGTCAAACCGGGTTCATTATTACTAGGTACCCACCTAATATCCAATATCAAATATCTACTATATAGTTAACATCGTTTTGCAACCACAGTTTGTTAACTGAAAATGGTATAGTTAATATTTAAATACAAAAAGTGTAAATATCTCTATATATTTCAAAACGTCAGGAATTTCGTTCAATGCTGGGGGGCAATTCTCGCAAGATCGACATCGTATCTCATAGGAAAAAAACCGGCCAAGTGCGAGTCGGACTCGCGCACGAAGAGTTCCGTACCATTAACTATAAAAACGGCAAAAAAATCACGTTTGTTGTATGGGAGCCCCCTTAAATATTTATTTTTATAGCGGCAACAGAAATACATCATCTGTGAAAATTCTAACTCACTAACTATCACGGTTCATGAGATACAGCCTGGTGACAGACGGACGGACGGACGGACGGATGGACGGACGGACGGACAGCGAAGTCTCAGTAATAGGGTTCCCGTTTTACCCTTTGGGTACGGAACCCTAAAAAACGACCAATTTGACGTTTTGTTTCGACATAATATCGAATTAGAGATGATGTCGATAATGCGAGAATTGGGTCCCATAACAGATACATTTTTTTTTAACTGAAAATTTTGTCGATGTAGGTTGTTTTAGATTAAAAAAAAAAAACAAACGAATAGGATAGACCCATTGCAATGATAAAATTGTAACATGCATGGTAGAATCTGACTATTTGTAATTGCTTTTTAAGCGCACACAAATAAAAAAAAAAATTTTTGATTTTGATTTGTAAATATGGTCAAATTGTTCGTATGATAGATAGATATGCCTACTCTACTATATACAGATAAGCTTTAAAGCTTAAAATTGGCAGTAAGGTTAACCTTACTGCCAATTTTCTAGAAACCCTGAATTCAACTCCCATCAAAGATAAAATGTTGCCGAGAGACTTAATCAATATCTATAAAAGTGTTCGCAGAGGTAACTTTAGGTCTCATTAATTAAAAGTTAATCGACAACTCTCCAAGTCGGAAGTTTTTGCGCCACACGTTCCACTTCGGAGTTATGCACGAATAAAATTTGCTTCATGAAAGCAACAAAGGCAATATATTACAGGTTTTAAAGATTTACCTTTATTCTCAGAAACTCTTTAATTAAGGCAAAAAAAAATTGATGAAAAGCATAAAACAAATATAATCTCAATGTAATTGACTACTCCAAAAAACAAATTCAAATATGTAATTTTTTGGTATATTATAAAGTAACCTTCACTATTTAACCGAAATCCTAATAAAATTATAAATGTGAAACTTTGTGAGGATGGATGGATGTTTGTTACTCTTTCACGCAAAAACTACTGATCTGATTTTCATTCAATACAGTATTATTGTTTGTACATCAGAATTATAATTTATAAACATAATGTATAAACGAAGTCTGCGTCGACGAAGCCGCGAGTAGAAGCTAGTACCTTATAAATGTGGGTGGCTCACCTCTCTAATCGTATTATCAAAAATATTTTTGCACGACCCGTGAATCGAACTACAAGCCACCTCTGAAACCAATATCTACACAACGCTTAGACAGTACAAAGACTCAATTTTTCAACATAGTTCTGATTTTATAAAATAAACGAACAACCCTCATGAATATTTAAGCTACTTCCTTAATACTGATGGTTTCACCGCAATTTGAAAATCCAACTCCGTACGGGCGCCCAGAGTGCCACTAAAATGAATGTTCTGCCAGAAAGAAAAACGAGCGGAACAGAATGGAACCCGGTATTCATACACATATATATAAACACTTGTGAGTATTATTTAAGCGTCTACTTATAATGATGGTGTAAATAATAACGTAAAATATATAAATATTTATAATTATAACATTATTATGGAAAATGAGGTAATGCTAACTTACTAATATATTCCGTTTTTGGTCGTATTATTCATTCTGCAAAAGATACAATACTACTGGAGAAGTTAAAAACTTTTGTTATACTCCGAAATAAAACAGTTATATCAACAAAGAGATTACATCTTTGAACAAAAAAACTGACTACTTTTTTACCGCGCTTATGGCCTTAAAAAGTTTCACGCGAAAAAAACGGCTAGTATTATAATATTTAAAAACATTTTTTATTGAGTTAACCTCATTTTATAACTGGCCAAAATACTCGAAAATCATGCAGATGCCAGAAAAAATCTTTTTAAAAGTCATTATTCATGGCTATGAGAGTTATTTTTTCGTCAAAACTGCCAGTAATATAATTATTATATTGTACTTAAACCTTTTTTAAAATACATTATGAAAATAAGCATTGACTAGGGACATTAAGTTTACGTTACAGTTTACTTCTGTCTCAGACTTGCCTTGGGCCACGGCAAAAGTTGAAATTACTGTGTAGGGACCAAGGTACTAAGAACCGCGTTTGTATATTTTTAAAATTTGGACAAGATCATTTTCATTCTAGCTGTGTGCCGCTCGCTACATCATTTAAATACAGGCACTGTAAATTTGTTGACGTTTAAGTGGTGTTTTGTAAGCCGGCGAGGGATTGCGATGCAGGTGCAGCTTTTCAACTTCACGACTGGGAGTCATAATTTGTTCTACATCTGAAAACTTTTGAATATCCTTTGAATATAAATTTTCCGTAGTATTATGTTGCAAACCCCGTTCTGTCACGAAATTACTGAGATTTATTATTATAGTGATTGTTGTTGGGTATGTCATTTGGGACTGGCACGAAGCCTTTGACTATTTATCGTAAGTTATCGATACCATAGACATATTTGTCATACCCTATTGGGTGTGGCTGAAAATTAGCGCTGGGGGAAGCAACGCTCCTCCAGCATGTGCTGAGCCATTACCTTTTTGGCACAGTTCACACTGAGCTCTTTTCCTTTTGTTCTTGTTTGTATCTATTTTTAAGTTTTATATTCTCTGTGTGCTGTGTTGAATAAATGTTTTTTCTTCATTTCTTTCTCAATAAGTTCTTAGTAGTAAAAGAAAAAAACTTTAAAAGTGTCTGAGACAAAAAGCAGGCAAAAAAAAACTCGACACATAATATTATGGTATTTACAACAATATTTAAAAATACGAGTATGTTCGATGTTTATATTCGATGGAACGATCATAGCAGCCGCAATCACAGGCTTTAGATGTCAAGTCAATTATCATAATACTAAATTGAGTTAATCGAGCTAACGAGCAAAATGTATGCAGTTATTAATGCCATCGACGCGACGGTTTAAGTTTAGTTTTAATTTATTGTACCTACTTCACGATTCCTTTCTATTTGTTCTGAAACGATCTTAAAATTAAATCGCATTTAAAGAAATTCCGTTTCTTACTATTATGTTATCATTTTCGATTATTTAGGCATGCTACCTACGTGCTCCCCCATTTGATATACTTTGATGGCCGATAAACGAATTAGTTTAGGCATATAACGTAAAATGTAATAAGTGAAACACTGAATAAAAAGGGACCGCAATGCGGCGGTCAATGCCACAAAGGTCAAAGTTAATAAGGATTACTATTTGAATAATGTACTCACAATTATTCGTCAGTAGGAAACCAGTAGAAACACCCAACAGGACTAGAAAAAAGAGGAGTAATAACACTATAAGCGCGGGCCGGCAGTAGTGGATCCAGCAGTAGTCCTCGGAATTGGCGGCGGGCGGGCTCGAGGACCACACGCAACAACTAGCGCATGTCCTCGGCTCAGAAGGCGACGCCGCACGAACCACGGCATTGTTTCCTTGCTGATTCACAATCACACCTTGCACCGGAGCTTCACTCCCCTGTCCGTACATCGCACCCTTCTCCGAGAGCCGCGCAAACCCTGAACTATCGTCGTCTCTAGGGTTACCGTATACCCCATAAGACGCAACCATATCGACTCCCGACAAAGATCTTGTCGTCTCGTTCCCACCACCATCTTGGACGATATTATTGTCTGTACTTGGCCAGCATTCGCACGAGCACCGATCCTCTTTCCTTCTCTGTCGCGGCTGAGACGCGTCCGACCGTCGGACTGGTACTTCGGTTTTCTTCTCCTCTTCTTTCTTAACTTTGGCATCTTGAGGTAAGGCGTCATTGACTTCATAAGTTGGCTGTAAGTTCTTATGATTCTCTATGTACCAGTGTCTCTCCTCCGCTCTGAGGGTAGTGTCATTGTTGCCCTCGTAAATATCAGCGTAATTGGAGAGTGGATGAGAGGAAGGGCTGTACAAAGGACCCACAGTGAGCTCTCCATAACCGCGCTCGTATTGTGGCGGTCTATTATTGCTCGCGTAGTAGGTGGTAGATGCAGGCACGGTATAATCGTAGCCTGACCTGTTCATCTTCAATGCTTAATCGCCTCATTTGAGCTTATGTTTCTGCATAAAACATTATTAATAGCGCTGTAAATCAATTAAGCAACCGTTAAGATGTGTACGGTGATGCTATTTTCGCCATGAAGATATATCTACGAATATGGGTAATGGAGTTATAAAAGGTTGATTGGATTGTATACCCGTGCGGTAATCAACACAGAGTGTGTGGATAGCAAGTTAGGTCGAAGTTAGTTGATTTTGTTACGCGTTACATTCGGAGTCGGAAAGTTGTATAGTAGAATTACACATCTGTTTATCTCAATTACTCCTCTTGTTCGGCGGTGGTATTTATCTTTTGTGTTACAGCGGGCGCCCGTCGCGCGCATCTCCTCGTATAGGAAGACAAAGAAATAGCGACGTGAGTAAACGAACTCCCCTAACTTAAATTAACCGTATTTATTTCTCTGATTTTGACACGTGAGTGCGAGATAGGTAACTTGATTTGGGAACTATAAGAAAGTGGAAGATGCGTGTATCGCGGAGTGGTCCCCATTTAATTATTGGGTCTTCGCTGTTACACTGGTACAAAAGTTGGTAACATTAGCTATAGGGCCGTTGACCTTTCGACTGAGTCAATAACAAAGTTTTCGGTGAATCCCTGCGATAACTGGGATAATCCCCACGAATTAATTAAATTAAAAACAAACAAAAGTCATTATATAAAAGTTGGGGGACAGCAAGTTACGAGTCGTGACTGTTGACCCAGTTGGATTTAGGTGTAACTGTATGCTTAAAAATAATCAAATAATAGTACATACATTAATTACATGTTAGTATTGTATTAAGCAGGTACAACTGGAATAATCCCTAGAGCACCTAATCTTTTCTAAGTATACCTACGACTAGATTTGTTCGAGCGTCTACACGATAATTCGGTTCTTATTACAGATTAAGGATTCCTCTAATTGTGCCCATAAACGATTTAGTTTTTCGGTGATTAGGATCTTAGCGTTTACTGAGCGATTACCTCATTGTTTTCTAATACTAACTACTTGAATATAAATATTTTTACGTAAGATGTAAGACGTCATCGATATACTGAGTATAGTATAACCAAGCTTTACAACAATACTTTAGTAAACGGGAATACTGAACATCATGATTAAAAAAAAATGCGGAAAGAGCACACGGTAGCCAGAATGACCACTAAGTAACTAACAAGCTAAACCGACCAATTTACAAAAAAAACGCCTAGGATTTCTTCTGTCTGGCTACGTCCTACTTTCACCAATAGAGGCGCTAGCTAAATTGCTAATTAGATACCTCTATCGCTTTTAAATATCAGCGTTGAGTAATTGAAGAATATTAAAAAATAAGACATACGGGACCAATTCAACATTAGAAATCAGTAAAAAGAATTTTAGATACATATTTAATCCCCAAAATGTATAGAAATTCTATGAAAGCGTCAAAATCCTGGTGGTTAGATTAACCACCATAGTTGTCGATAGATCATGGGACCGACAACCACCCTGATCGATACCCTGAGCCAACTAAGCATTTAGCTTAGTTGGAGAAACTAACGGGGAGCTACTAGTAATTTGATAAATCGACATTAGGTACTAGTAATCATTAAACAAAAAAAGATTGTGGCTTTTTTACTAATAAAGTTAAACTTAAAAACTACTAATAACTTGTACTGAAAAATGCTGAAGATTTGTATTTTGATTGGGGGTTAGATTACATGGATACAAGGTATAATCTCTCATGAGGCACCTCAGCTAGGTGACCTTCAAAATCCGGTAATAATAAAATATTTGTGGCCTCATCGAATACGCGTACATACTTAATAACAAACTAAGTACGCAAGTAGAAAAATGCTCTCGTTTGCTATTATCTTTTTTACGGCGCCGGCGGCCGTGGAGCAGAGTGCGATAATGGAATCAATAACGTTACATAAAATTTCCATGATCAAATTTTAATATTAAAATCTTATATTGAGTGGTAGGGTAATACGTTCCAATTTTGAAAATTACGAGATAAAGGTATTCTTTATACCCTGGTTGTGACTAATATCGTTCCTCCGTAGGTAGTTACTTAGTTTGAGATACATATATTTCACCCTGAAGCTTTCTGCAAAAGGGACACTGAAGGCAAAGAATCGCTGAATTAAAATATGGAATAGAGATTTTCTAAGATTACTTTTACTTCCCATTAATCTAAAATATAATACGTGTGTAGATTTTTTTTTTGTTGTTAAACTGTAATACTTCGCATTTTGCAAGGAGGTTTTACTCCGTTTCTACTCCAGTGTTGGTTGACTGATTGTTAGTAAAGCGAGGGCCGTTTATGGTTATCGGCTATTACGTAAATTGTTCTCTTAATTCCTGTTATTTTGTGTAAAACGATGTAGTGAATTTATGGCATTTACAGTGAACAACACTTTGATAAGTTCAAAAAGTGAATCCTTTTCGAGTGTTAACTTACTTACTGGACTAAGGTCATAGAAATATTTAATAGCCGAGTGCTTTGAAAACAATGTGTACTTAGAGGTCGAACCACGATGAGATTAAAAAATATATTTATTAAAACATTCTACTTGCTGAATGTGAAGGTAAACATTGGAATCTTATTTTCATTCGAGATTACCACTTGCTTTGAAACGGTGAAGGAAAACATCGTGAGGAAACCTGCACGTCTATAGAAAGGCGTGTGAAGTTCACCAACCCGCACTGGGCCAGCGTGGTGGACTATAGCCCAAAAATCTCCCTCGTATTGAGGGAGAATGTGCCCGGTATAATGGCAATAGGCTCGCCCCCTATTACATTGGGACCAAAAGTGCATCGGCGAAGTGTGGGCGCACTGCAGTGCACCTCTGCCTACCCCTTCGGGGAATACAGGCGTGATGATGATGATGATGTATTTATTTGGAAAAGATGTGCAGTTTGCTAATACGGTGTAGCTCGATGGATTGTTCTAAATAAGGATTGTAAGGATAGTTTTCTGCGCTGCTGAGAGCCGTGTCCCTAAGTGCAACATTAAGGTGATTATCTTCTTGTAGACATTGGTACTAAAAATAATTTAGACGATACATATGCCTAGCTTACCCCTTTAACCCCTTAAATGATTTTTTTTGCACAACAAAAGCGTTTTACACCGTCACTAAAGGTTAACTTTTTAAAACTTTAAGTATTTCTACGTTCTTAGTCTTTAAGTAAATAGGATAACCAAAATCAAATCCTTCGATAAACTACCAAACGAAAACATCATGCATGAATACACAAATTTTCCCCTAACCAGTAGTTGTATCTACTTGCTTAACCAACCCCTAGTGGTTTTATACGAACAAACAAGGGTACGACATGTGAATTAATTGTTTCCACCTACATATTAATAAGTGTTAGCTACACAAAATAATTCAATTTACGGGCCTAAAACACCCAGATATTTTAGACCCGATATTTTAGGGTCACGTCATTTGGACGTTGGGTGCCCGGTAACAATTCGATTAGACACCAAACTGTACGCGTGTTGTTTAAAAATGAATAGGTTGTGAGCCTACATGGGTCATAAGGTCCTGTGCAAATAGATGCGTCACAATCTGTCTTGTAATACCAAAACGGACTGTACCTATTAACTCATAGAATAAGTACATTTGTCAACGAAATTTCATGAATGACGCGAGCGATTTTTTTGATCGCGTACCTTTTACCATAGACATTCTATCTTTGTGTATATTGACAAAGAGTACATTCATAGTCTAGTATAATGGATTGTATAATAAAACCAGTACGCTTGTATTAAAATCATTAATTCGTAACCGATATTTACACGGAACAGCTGCCGTCTGCTTCCCTGCCCTTCGACAACTAACTACGGGCACCATAAAACTTAGTGGCTCCACTAGTGGTCAGAATCTTCGGCCTGAATTACAGAAGTTCAGATTAAATCATCTGAAGAATTCTAAGTAATACGAACAAAAATTGTCTTGAATTATGGATATTGATTGTCATATAATTTTGAGGAGCATTTCGCAGTGTTGCAGTTCTGCTTCCCATCCAAATAATTAAAATCTGGCTAACATACCTTAATGCCACAGCCTTTAATTACTCACAATTGGTGGTTCCATTTCTACGACAACCTTTAAATAGGTATGAAAACATGTGTTTACTTAAACAATATAAAATACTCGAAGTGGAAACTCGTGAAAGATTTTTAACACATTCTAAAATATCTTTAATTAAGCAAAATAAATAAATTTAGCATTTAAATTAATTTAAGTCGGAAAGATATAATGCCACATCTTGCCTTTAATAATTAAACATTTAATTCGGAGAAATGAAGCATACGACGAAAATACTTCTTCGTAGAAGTTCGTCGCCAACATGCAAAAGGTCAACCAACAAAGGGAGCAGTGATTAAATTAATTTATGAATCCGCAGGCAAACCTCAAATTTAATTATACCGCACGCTAACATTGCTGAAAAGTGGGGTTTAAGCAGATAACTTTTCAGGAAGACATGATGGTTGTAGTGCCTATGACATAGTAACTTTCTACTACAAAGTACTACCTGTCCAATTGGTAACTAATACGATAACTTAGTGCTATGAATTCTCACATGGGCAATGCGTCCTAATTACTGAAGGGAATTATTTATCTTCATTTAACAAAAATAGCATCACACAACGCTATCATCTCGGCCGTGCGTCACAATCTAGTTCATTCCAATCATCGAAAGTGGGTGACAGACCGCGGGGTGACGAACCAGTGCACCCATATAAACGGAACCCTCGACTTCAGCACACGTTACATGA
Source organism: Ptilodon capucinus (assembly GCA_914767695.1). Taxonomy (NCBI): domain Eukaryota; kingdom Metazoa; phylum Arthropoda; class Insecta; order Lepidoptera; family Notodontidae; genus Ptilodon; species Ptilodon capucinus. The sequence goes on from OU611808.1 coordinate 5,747,436, forward strand.
AACTAAAACACCATCCATACGGCACACTGAACACATTCATAGGCCTCACTCGCCTCAATAGGGCAGGAATCCCCATCATAGTCAGTGTACAGTTCGCAATATAAATAGTCTGAAAATAATGGGGTTCGCGATCGCGAGTTTAGGTAGGCGCTGGGCGGCGTCGCGACGACGTAACGTCGCGAGAGCGGCGCGGCGCGGACTGGCACAACCGCCCGTAAAACCCCGCCCGCCCTTGCGTCTCGTCCGCCTCTGTCACCGCCACTCTTCGCTCAAATCCAGACGAGTTTTCATTAATGTTGTTATCGGTGTAAAAGTTTCACAAAGTCAAACTAAGAACGTACAGCTTTAATTAACTGTCCGTAAAATAACACTAAACAAACGGAAGATCCGACAGCCTTCAGCCGTAGTTATCAATAGGCCAAGTTCTTGAATGACGCGGGATGGTGATTGACTTTGTAATACAAATAGCTATAATACAAATTTATCTCCAAATCACTAAGAAAATTAGTACAAATATTTCATTCGAAAATAGCTACTCCCTTTGATCTGCGAGTTATGATTAAAATAAGGGTTTCCTTTATAGCCTTTACCTAGTCAGATATTTAGACATTAAAGTTTTAGTTATGTATACATTTTTACCTATCACTCTAATGATAGAGTAGACCTTGTACTTGAGATTTCTTGTAAAGAAAGAGAAGGTAGAGTTTAAAATCTTACTTATGTTAAGGTGAAAGCTGACTACTTAATTAGAAAATATATTTCTAGCTACTAATCTAATTTGACTACGTAACACAGTGGTGACACGTTTACTTTTCATGTTAATGTCAAACCAAGGTCACAGATGTCAGAATGTCAGGAAAAATTGTATACTGGCTGATTAATAGTCTAGATTACATACAAACTAATAGCAATTCAGAAGTTTAGATGTTTATCGGTATTTTCGTAGTCAATAAGGTTTCCGAGTTCCATCGATATAATACGATCACAAATTGTAAGAATTATTGATATCGCGTCTGTGGAGGCTCATACAGAAAGTTTATAAAAGGAATTGGAGCGAACAAACTGGCGGGGAACAAACTTTTATGCGGGGACGCGACGAACGCGAACGTTACTTATCTGCCGCCGCCGACCTGACAGCTGCAGATGAAAAATTGAAATTGTGTGAGATAAAACTACCTAACTGCGCTGCAGCGGCCAAACAATGTGACGACAACAACGACGACGCGTTTTTCAAGTTTAATATTCTGTTAAATTTTCAACTACAGTAACAAGTGTTCAGTGTAGAAAAGTAATTTGTTATAAATATTTCTACAAAAATATTTCATGACAATATACCTACATTGTTGGATCAAAACACAGAGTTAACTGCTTCACATTAAAAAAATACAAATATCTATACAGTACTGTTGTATAGATATGTTTATTACAAACCAAAAGCAAGAAATAACGCGGGCTGTTCAAATATGAGTGACTCGGTTGCCCGTATCAATTCGGCACAAGCGATAGTTGAATCGTTGACAGTGACGCACGTCTATAGAACACAATAACATCGGCGCCCCAACGCCAGCCGGGACCCTTCTCTATTTACGAACTACGCCGTCGAGGGCGCCACGTGAAAAGTCCCGCGTAAATCAAAGTCATAAATTCTCCTATCGTGAATGAACATTTCTCTTGGCGGACGTCTACACCGGCTGAATGGATAACGTCGACCCACCCTCGCAGGATCACCTCCACCGAGTCATTTGCTTTTGTTCCTGGGGCAATTAATAACGGGCAGAAGGGCGTTTTCGAACCACCAGCGCCATTCGCATATCAGTAATGATCTAGCGGCACGGCCAACCTCCGGTTCGGCTCAACTATCGATCATAACGGAACATATGAAATGTTTCGGAGTGAGCCGATGGCACCTGATTCCTCCACCGAGTATGGTTCATTTCTTTATATAGTATGATCATGAGTCAAACGGTATGTGACTTAATTTAGTATGGTGCCAGCAAAATCGACAGTCGTTAAAATAATACAAATTCGAATTTGAATAGTACCTGCATCAGAGATGAGTAAAACCTATGTATGTACCCTCATCCATCAATATAGCGTGCCCGACAGGCGATTCCTAAAAACTTATTAAATATTTTCCACTTTACTCTTGTAAAACACCTTTTATTATATATTGGAAATAATTTACCTGTTGCATTTTAATGAAACTATTAACAATAAATTAGCTTTAACTGTAGAGTTTTTATTAGCTACTTACCTAGTTCGTTCTACAATTATTTAAACATCACATAAGCATACTGGCCTTCTGCGTCTACTATAAAAAAGACACCGAAGTTGTCACGTTACCGCGAAAGTTCCGCGCGACTAATAAAGTCTCATAACAAACCTCGACACGAATTTTTCAGCGAGGCTTATTTTCCATTTTCGCTGTCACATTAGGCCGGCGACCAAACATTGGATAAGTTCTATATTGTTGTTTACTGCAAACTTGGAACTTAGTTGGAGCAATTCACCTCATAAATTTCCTTGTAATAACAGCTCACAGTTTCCCTAGACACTAGTAAGAGCGCAATAAGGTAGCGCGCCAAGGAATCGGGTCACCACCGAGTCCCCGCACATCGATACGTCACATGTTGTACCTATTTAATGTTACTTCAGCCGTATAAACCCAGTTTAATGACGGGTTACATTACCGAAATTTTGATGGGACCATTATCTACAGATTAACATACCCAGTAATCGCAAGGTTCAACTAAGCTGTTTCGGTAATTGGGATAGCATAAAATTGCCTACCCCTACAAATAAACACATTGAAGTCCTAAATAAGGATTCATTTTTAGGCTGTTTAGTTCAAATACTCATTTTATACAAACTATTTCAATTTTAATAAAGTAAATTAACGAAAGAAAAATATATATATGTTATAAAAATAATTTAATAAGTAGTTACTCTCATTTATTATTTTAGTGAACTCATAATCTCTTGTAACACTTTGATATTTTGCTATAAATAAGTATGTGACGTCGAGGAGATATAGGTGGCTCCACTATAGTGTTTCATCTCTCAGAAAGCCGGTAAATTTACACATAGTTACTGCAACTTGAAATGTTTTAGGTATACTGTTAACAAAGTGGTAAGTTACGTCAGACCCACATGGGTCTGACGTAACTGACTGATCATGTGATCAGTTCAATAAGATAACATCTGCTTTTGACACTTTCGTAGCATTGTTTTGAGTTTCTAACATAATATTATATTTTAAATCCTGTCTTTATTTTAGCAATATAATATATTATTATGACTACATTTGCTATCAATAATGTCAGTAGATAATGCTACATCGCAACGCCATCATAATAATTTAATCCCAAAAGACCTTTCACAGCAGCTTTGTTTTAAAAACTGCTTGAAACTTAACCTCTTTTGTTGAGGTCAAAAAGGTGAAAAGCTAAGGTGCGATAGCTAATCCAGCTTATTATACCCAACTCGTTGTACTATGCGAAACTTTTGAGCGAAGTGCACACAAGAGTATTTTTAGTTACGCAACTGTTGGCTACTCGGAGTTGTTGCTGCTGCAAAAAATATCAGATAGAGGTAAATTTAGATGCTCCTAAGCACCTGAGTGGTATCTCAGATAAACTGAACTGAAATTTTGCGGTTTTTGGTGCAGCTCAGTTACTGGTACATATTCCTAATTTAGTTAGTAGATATATGCTCGATATTGAAGGAACTTAAAAAATGAGCATTGTTGTAAGAAATTGTATTACCGTAGTATCATAAGTTTTATTACCTAAATCATTCAATGAAATAATGAAACAGTGTTACGTAACACTGTTTCATTATTTAATTCAGCTTGTGTTATAAAGAAACTTGCGATACAGGGAGTGGTAAGGTAACTACATACCATCTTTATCTTACTGTGTAAAACATATCAACTAGTTTCTTACAATCACTTTATAACCAGTATCGGAGAGTTATATACGAATGTCCATTAATAATAAATACCGATATTGATAAACAGAAAACAGTTCAATTAGCAATATCTACGTTTATCAGTCAATTTGAAAGTTAATTGCAAATTGAGATACGCTCCACACAAGTCTTAAACAATTTTTAAATCGATATGGCGTCTTAAATATTCAGATACTATTTGAAGTGGAATCCGCGGCCGTGAGTCCAAACCGCCATCCGGACGGCCGCAGCCCGCAGCGTAATTAGCTAAATATGACTTTTAAACTAAGAGCTCCCAGCTAAAAGCCTCTCCATATTCCAGCGAACCTTTTTGCTAAACGAGCTCATTTTCATGCGAACATCCTATTCCTGGCATGATATTTAATTTGGGACTAAAGAAATTTACACCGTCGCATTAAAATGTTGTTTTTGAGATAAATGCGTTACGAATTTACGCCATGCGGTGAGCGAAATGTTTGAGTGCATATTTTTATTCAATATGTGTGGTGAAAACTTCTTTTATAGAAGTAAGCCGGTATTTTGAACATACATAAAAAGAAAAGCAGACCAATAATTACAGTAAAATTATTAGAAATGCTTACATACAAATCTAAACGTGAACAATTATTTCAGGTGCTTTCCTTAATTGATAATTTATGAGCAAGAAGGTGCACGTCAGCATTTTATTTCAGACATTTTTGGCACTTCAATATGCAAGAAAAACTTGTGGGTTCCTCCGATTTTTTAATTCGTCATGGTCTTTTTGCATCAGTTTCCATTTTATGTTTGGTAAATATATTTTTCTTAATATGTCCGTGCTATCTTGGCATTTCGTAATACGAAAATGAAATGATATTGACAATATAAACCAATAGGTAAGTTAATTTTTCGGTGTAATGTTGAAGTTCCCGTCACGTCCGTGTCGGAAGCTGGCCGTAATACCGGTTCGTGGAGTCGCACTATAAATCATAACGCCGTTTCAATTTACCGACTGTAACACAGCTCTAATAGGCCAGCCGCTGCCCGCCGTGTGCTGAAAGACCCCAATTTGTATTCAAGAAACGATATGATCATTAGTTAGTGCAATTTTCTTCGCATCCAGTACACGAATGCTATCGTCGGGTACGGTATGACTCGAATGAATAATACTTTGTAATTGCTTCAGTGATCTTGGAAATCCAGCTACTGGGATTCGATAATTTGTATGGATATTCACGCTGATGCGGCCTCGTTATGTATCCTTGAAACTCGTTAAAATTCGTATTTGCATAATATGCGCTACATTCTATCAAACTGTAATTGCAAGCCATTCTTTGCTAATCGAGTATGTGTTATCAAGTTGTTTTCATTTAAATTCGATCGAGTAAGTGCCCGCTTCGATTAAGCAGGCGTAGGTATGGCGAGGATTCTCACTTCATTTACACTTTTAAGATAACCAAAGATGATTTTATGAGTGGCCGTGTAAGTTGTTCTATGACTAAACAAGACTGTTAAACAATTTTACTGGGCTATGGCACCGCTGCATTATTAACGATATTATGTTTCATTAGTCTCGGAGTAGAGAGTGTCTGTCAATAAAAATCGAATTACACAAATTGATGTTTAATCGATAACGGATAGGTACAATACCGTGAAAGCATCGTATCGAACGGTTATTACTTTTAACGGCCTCTAAAAAGGCGGAGGTTCCTAATTTGATCAATATGTATTTTAGATACGCGTTGATATGTGGATGTAAGTAAGCCGCCGCCGTTAGTGGCCGTCCCGCTTCGGGGTTCGTTCTTGGAGCCGAAACTTCAGGAAGCACGTACGTGTAATATTATTGATTACCGGGTGCGGCGGCCCAGCGCCATTTGAATTTCCAATGAGCTCGTTAGAATGGGCGAGGACACAGGCTTCGGACAACCGATAAAAAAACTACGCTATTTTGGCCTGATTGTGCGCGATTGCGAATTCAGCTGAATTACCGTAATCGCTCTCGTTTGCAAGATTTGATAATAAGCAATTTCTTGGTTCATCGATAATGCGGACTGAGTATAGTCAGCAAATTCTCTCAATTTATCAGACGCCTATATCTGCTGGTATTATCTTTATCGTCACACTTATGACGAGAACATTTAGTAAGTACCTACAATAATTTTATAATCTCTTTAGTTTATTTGTGACTTGAGACATTTTTTTTTACTTTTTAATTCATAAGTCCAAAACTTATATTATACGACCACCTCATATTCTATGGTAGGTAAGTAAGTTCCTGTTTTTATTTTAATAAATATATCTGTATTCCTACTTTGCCATATAAGTACTTACCTACCTAATGTCGATAAAGTCGAAGATTGTTAACGTTAATATGCCGACCATTCGTTAATGGCTAGATTGAACTAGATTGAACTAGCTAGATTGACCGCAGAAAATCATCAACAGTTTTGTGGCGTAAGTAGGTGTATTTACTATAAAGCATTTAACCCGATTCAGTAGAGTCATTCAGCGTATATAAATTAGTCGTGCCCAATTAAAGTATCAATGAAGTTTGCGTGTAATCGCATAAAGTAACCACGAATAGCGCTACGGAGCGCGGCCCGATACGTAGCAATTCGAGTTCGTACGGCTCTTAATTAAAGCTGGAGCCTAGCGGCAAACTTCGATTGCGCTGTCAAAAATCCGAAGAATTATTCCTGCAGTAAAATAACTTCTGCGATTTTAGGCTTTATCGTACGAGTTCAGGCATATTAGCGAATTTATACCGGCGGATGCAATATGGCGCCGGTTCGCGTCGGGACGGTACGCGCTAGTTGGGCGCAACGCTTTTATTAAAAACTGTTTTTATTTATTGATAGTTCGAGGCGGATTTTCTTCGAATTTATTTGTGATACTCTGATTTTGTTTCAATTTAAACAAGCTACTACTATTTTTGCTTAATGAAGTGTGAACCAATTAGAGCACAAATCAAACCTTTTAAGATAATAAATACCCTGTTTGTCCTTTTACATTTAATTACTTCCCAGGCATATTCGCCTCGGCTTTATAATTAAAACCGTCTAACGATGTCGCCACAACACCCTAAAAGCAAATCGTCCTCTCCTTTTCCCATTTTCATTCCGGCCCAATAATACTACACACAGTATCAACTGCACGCACTGCGCTTATTTGGCAACCATAGGTAACCCGACCATTCGCCTGTGAACCCCATATATAGAGCATCCCCACTAAACCGATGCGCGGAATAATTGAAAAGGTAACGATAGAAGGGGTCCAATTAGGCTGGTGTCGTCCACCGTACCCCGCCACCCTACGGTAATTAGACCGGGATGGAACCGCGACACGCTACGAAATTACGGAAGGCATTTGTTCGGCACTATTATTTGGACGTTTAGGAAATTTTGTTCATGATTGGATATGGTTCCTTGCATGTGTGGGTACTTTCAAAATTTTGCAAATTGCTTGGGATGGTTATGTATCATGTAGGTACAAAATAATATTATATTAATTTGAGACTTGCTTTTAAGCAGGAAGTAACTTTAAAAGCAACTGATAATCATACATAGAGTTATTGTCTTACCTTTAACTTGGCATTCTGAAAAATATTTCGTATATTATATCTTATTCGTGCAAGTAACAGGTATGTTCTATTATTATAACATTAGAGTTAAATACAATTAGTATTGTAAAGTGTATTTGAATGTCACTCTGCTATAATTGAGCCACAAAAGAATTAGAATATAAGCAATTATGTTTCGACGCAGACATAATGCCTCCACGTAAAGGCCGCATCCCACGCACAGTTTTATAGCCACGATATTTACATTAATATCATTACTCATTTTAAATGTAGCAGTCGATACCTTTGAAATTATATACCTTTGAGGCATTAACATCGTACTTTTTTTATTTATCGAAGGTTCTCGCTCGAATTTATTAAAACGATATCTGAATGCCAAGTCCGGCGGTATTTACAACGGCTCAATTAGCAACCGGCTCGCTATAAGAACGCTATGATGCTTCAAGATGCCTGTACGCTAGTTATTTAAATTATGAACATCGTTGACAATTTGCAAGACTGGGAATTTTATTTTAGTTTCTATATTAAATCGTATAATTTGCAAACGATTAAGGTTGATTTTGCTTTGATCGGGGTAGTTTAGACGGACGTTTCCGTAACACGTGCAGTTTACGGCCCCTGCGGAAGAACAAGCCTCGACATACTAGATAGTGGCGGACGACACTCGCGCCACCCACGCCCGCACGCCATTACCTAAAAGAAGGAATTCCCGTTGGCAATTTTATTGTTACGGACTGTGGTCTACTACCGCAGCTTTTTTTAATAGGGCAATTTTGTTGCTTGCAGATGGCTTTTCCAACTTTATCAGACGTAGCGAGAGTGCGACACAGCTTATGTCAAGATCCTTTGATCTTAGATTGGTAGCGGTTGACATGATATGGAGGGTCAACTACCCTCCATATCATCAAATTTGTAGTACTGTGTAGCTAGCAATCGGTGTCTATTCAAGTGTGACACCATCATGTTAACTGTTCCGAGGAGTTTTCTGGGTAATAAGCCTGAGAAAGGCATATCGTGGGCGACACAGACCACGGTTTATTGTGTAGTCGGCATTAATGCGAAGCAAATTATGTACTGTACTCCAACTGGACGGTTTTATAGCTGCAATTAATTATTCAATAATTATGCTTTTACTAAATTTCTTAAAATGATAGCTCGTATTATGTTAAACTTAAAACATCCAACTAGTCCTACTAATATTATAAATGTGAAAGTTTGTGAGGATGGTTGGATGGTTGGATGGATGGGCTTTTTTACTCTTTCACGCAAAAACTACTGAACGGATTTTGGTAAAACTTTACAGTATTATTGTTTATACAGCACAGCAGGTTAAATATAAACTATATTCTAATGATATTTTCTTTAGATTCTCATACTACATAGCATAACTAATTTTTTAATAAGCGTCTTGTGTTACATAAGAACGTTCGTTACAGACACGTCGCGACATAAGTTCTTAGTTAAGTAACTTGCTATAGTTTATGCATTGTTTCAAACTCATAACATAACATTTGGAAAATGTTTTGTCTTGTGGTTTTTTCGATGACCTGAGGTCTCAAATCTTCCTGACCTACGTACTGTTATAGTTTTATGTAGATAAATAGTCAACGTAAAAAAAAAACTAATGATTTTCATAGTAAAATTAAAGTAAAATTCTAATTGACTTTGATTCCTGATGACATTCTTAACACAATAATCTGCAAATCTTTATCAAAAACATTCTCAACAATACCGTTAGTTTTTTATTCTGTTTTAAAAACCATAACATACTTCAATAGAAAACACAGTATGAAGACAATATATTTATCAGAAAGTCTTTGCTACACAATTTGTTTCCTTAACACTTCGCTCATACCATGTCTCCTTAGCCGAATGTGTCGTGATTTACTTAATTGTTAATGTCTAGTGTTCTAAGGCCAGGTAGACCCCATGTAGGTTAATGAGATCGTTACTAAGTCATCGCACAGAAGCCCGCTAGTTATGAAAACTTCCCGTGTTCCACGTAAACAACTTTTATGGGTAGTATTTTGTCATTTAGCGACTTATGCTTTCAGGTTTTAGTAGTGTATAGACGTACTTATAAAGATCAGTTTTATCAATCATATCGGCGTACAAAACCTACCCGACTCCCATTTTTTTCTATTTATTCTACATTTCTCCCTATAGCACACAGACCAGTAGCTGAAGAGTGAGCGCCAAGACTAGACTTATGTCACAGAATATATTATTTAATTTATCTCTTTCTCTCGTATGAAATAAGACAGAGACCGACCGAGCCAATCCGTGACAGAAGTCTTGTCTAGAAATGGCGTGGCGTGGCGTGGCGTAGGTACTAACACCACAGGTAACAGGTCTATGGTATAGCATAATCACATAAACATCGCAAAGGAATAAAATATCATAAAAAGGTAAAGTGAATTAGCACCAGTAAAAGCACCACACAATACCATGTTGTTAATAAAATCATCATCACGCCTGTTTTCCTCGTAAGGGTAAGCAGTGGTGCAATGCAGTGCCCCCACACTTAACCGATGTATTTTGGTCCCAATGTAATAGGGGGCGAGCCTATAAGAATTATATCGGCCACGTTCTCCATCAATATGTTGTGGAAACATTTGAAATTGTTTCTATCAAAATACTGATATATAAATGAAATAAGTAGATAAATGGGTTGAACCAATGCGCTTAATGCAGCTTATATATTAATAAAATAAAAAAAGCCCTGATAATATTAGGTACCTACCTTATTATAAAAGCACATTTGTTTGCTGGTCTAATTAGTCTACAACGTTGGATAAAAATGTCAAACCATGTCGTCCTTAGTCTTGCCTTGTTTATTTTTCCTTCTATTATTTGTTATAATATTGCAAGAATGGAACTGTCTTCCACAAGCAATAAAATATAATTTCATCCAGCTGCTACTTTGAACGTAATACTATTGTACAAACGAGAACACAGTATTTTTGTGTATATAATAGTAAATGCACCAAAAACAGCAATTACTTTCCAGTTAAAACAACTCAGTGGCATCGTAAAAACACGTCACTTGTCCAATCCTGATTTAATTTAAATAAGAAGTACGCTCGTGACACCTAGATAAGGCACGGTCGAGGGAAAACATTTCCCTGGACTATTAAACGAGGCGTCATCAACTGGAGAGCAATAAGCAAATGAACGCGTTTTATCTGCCGTTCAGACGTCCTGTTATCGGAGGGCGGACGAGCGTTGCAGTAGTAGCCAAGATACCATCGCGAACCCGACCTAATTCGATTCGCCGCGCCGCCGGAGCCCGCCTACCCCACGTAACCCGCCAGCTCCATCGCCTTATTATGTAACGAGCGGCCGCGGCTGCCGCTTCAGAGATAACTGAATTGATATGTCAACGTGCGAACATATTTATAACTAGCTGTACCCGCGACTTCGCCCACGTGGACTTTAGGGAGATTACCCGGAAAAATGGGTATTAGGTTTTTTCCAGCGGAACCCTAAAACATTTTCAAAAATAAAAGTAGCCTTATTTATTCCGTGTAACATCACCTATTTGCCAGTGAAAGTCACGTCCGAATGTTCATATTATCAAATCAAACATGTCATAGAAGTACAAACACGCCCAATATGGACTAATTTCAGAACTTCACTTTTTTCCGCTGTCCGTGAAATGCCCCGTACACTTTGTTACAAAAAAACCTTAAAGCCTGGCCTCCAATAGGTAGTCATAGCGTAATCGTTTTTATCTTATCTACTATGCTATCATAAAGTGAAAACCTTCTACTTCTTTTTTTACGAAATGAATGAAATGATGATATTTAATGGAATGGCTCCTGCGTTTAGCGGGTATTTCAGCCAGTGTCAAGTAATCCTTCTTAAAATCAGTTCTAAATTTAAAACAGGCAAGAATTTAAAAAAATGTCTGCCTTCCAAATTAATTACTCTATTTCACCATTTTATTACAAGTTATTATTACAAGCTTTATATTAACTTTCAATGTATGTCCGGGTGGAATCTTGCAACTGAATTTTAAATCAGTTACCTTTAACCGATTGAGCTGAAATTTGGTATACACGCTTATTATGGATGACAATGCATGCTCAGCTATGTGACGTCATTCTAATTCCAATATGGCGGATCATCCAAGATAGCGGAATAGTTATTTTTTCTGCACTACCACAGTATGGGTATCAAACGAAAGGGCTTGCTGAGGAGAACACGAAAACTAAGGGCAATTAAATTAAAGCTTGTTTTTAAAAAGTTTTTTTACCATTAATTTTTAATAACATAACCATACAAATTCGGTTGCATTACCGTTTTGTAATAGCATCTATATCTAGAAGTTTATGAGTACTGTCACAGGGAAATATCCATGAGTGTTAGTATAGAATGGTACTGTGTAGGTGATAGAATAGGTGGCGTGTTACGTGATAACAGCGTACTCTGACTCGGCCATGTCGTATTCCAACGGAGAGTGTACTACCCGGAGTAACATGCAAACTCTGCTGGAAACGTGATACATTCTCAAATACGTTTCAAAGTGATTTTTTTATACTTGCGTGTTAAATAAATACAAAGTAAAGACACTAGTGTGTGTTTGGTTAGAAAATAAAGTTGCACCTAAAATTGCATCGTAAATAATAATGTAACTACCTAAGACGATATTTTTGCACAGCATGGTGTCGTAACTTGATACAAAAACGGAGGCATCTTTTATTTAAAGTTTATAAAGTTATATGCAACATACAAAGGTCTTAAAAGATAATTTAAAGTGTCTGTTTGTAATGGTTAAATAATAGATATATACTAAATTTCCACGACACAAAACAACAACAAAAAACAACATTTTTATTTCATTTTATCTGGCTGTCTGTCTACCTGTCTGTTTGTTCCGGGAAATCTCCGAAATGGTTGGACTGATTTTGACGGCACTTACATGAACTGCTGATGTTAAAATGAGTGACTTAAACTACTTCTCTAAATTCCACACGAACGCAATTGGAACAGCTAGTTGTAAATAAGTATCTTATCATTAAATAAACTTGTGTCTCCGTAATGAACTATTAAAATTTTATCTGCGTGTGTGAAATTTACATAGCTTTGCTTGCTTGATACGATTCATGAGAAAAATGCATTTTAAACGAGACTGAAAAACTGTTTTCATTGGGAATGCATTGTGCGGGGAAACATCGCGGCGCGACGCGAACGGCGGGCGCACCACGCCGAACCGCAACACTTCCGCTCGGCTCCGTCTGCGTAATTAATTCAATGATCGTCCGCATAATGACTTGCATGCGGCTACCCTCTTACGAGTGAGCCTCAAACTAACGCTCACTAATTGCCACCGCGTTAATGAACGAGATTCGCCGCAGATACGTTTTTGTTAGCGCCGGCACACGGCACGAGTCGAGGATTTTTGGCACTGTCACCGCCGATCGTTTAAACGTTCCCGCTATTAATCTTTCTCCTCCACGAAGATAGCTTTTTAAAGTTCACGTTCGCGTAACGTTTGCTTGTAATGTTTCATTTCGACCGCCTATTACGTGCTATTACACAACAGAATTGAAACGAAAGCCGGTGCAACCCGTAAATAAACAAAATTGTTTTCGTGTCTGCGGCTCTGCAGGCCCGATACGACCAAGTTGGCGAGCTCGTGTCGATCGTCAGGTATAACCCGTTAGTTCTCATTATATGGGAGGGATTTTCATAACAACGTTTAGGAGTGTCGGTGGGGAGCGACACTGCTTTAGGCTACTTAGAGAGCCGTTTCCAGAGGAATTGGACCGACCTAGGAGGTAGATTGCGGAACTTTGAAGATAACTTCTCTGAACTTGGAACATTTTGACGCTGGAATACTTGGATAAGGTAAACTGACTGTCTTAATTAAGTTAGAGATATTCAAACGCAACTTAGTTTCATATTAATTGTGAATTTGATAAGGTAAATGACATTAGAGAAGCCTCGTTTGCCCTAAGGGCTTATATCGCAGAGTCTCTTTGGCCCTTTTGATGTACGTAACTTTGCTGTGTTGTTTCAAGCTTTTAGTTTAATGTAAAGTATAGTGTTAATGAAACTTTCAGTTTTATGAGCGTAGGATGTTTCCTCGTTCAGGTTAGCAAAGTAGTTACTTTGCTTACCGCAATATCTACCAAACTCTAGAACATTATTATTAATTTGATAAGTCGAGTTATAATCTCTTTAAAAGTAGGTAGTTTGGTAAACCATACGTAGGTATATAGGTATGTATACACGAGGAAGAAAACTTATCATAAAAAAATAGAAATGTATCCTTGCTGGTTCATTAATTAACTTTAAGTACCTGCAAATGTATTCTCTTAACACCTAAACCACGTAAGTGTGATGATATTTTGACATAAAATTACACGGTCGCTCGAATACAAGCCACTAGGGATGTGCCTACTTGTTTGTGTATGATATACTTTAGGGCATAAACGTATTTTACACACTCTATAGAGGCGAGAGACTCGCGACCACGCATTTAAAATTCGCTAGCGTTATCGATAATATTTCTAAAATAATTGTGCTCCTTCTACGAGCAAAAACTAAACAACATATTTCGTCTATTATTCCATATTCACGGATAGCGTTACATACAGAGGAGAGGCCTACACCCAGCAGTGGGTTGACGAAGGCTGAAAATCGAAAACGTCCGGTTAGCCTAAGCTTTGGCCCCTTTGACTAAATACTTGTGCTGGCTACGGATCACTGATCAGAGTAGAGATCGAATCTGAAACCTCTCGGTTAAAACATAAAAATGTAAATCCTTATAGGAAAAGAGCAACCTTGGAGTTTTTTGCTCATTCTTCTCCATAAAAAATAAATTCCGAATGGGTGGTAGACTTACTTTTATTACTTTTTATATCGTGGGCAAGAACGCCCGCCTTGAACGTAAGGGGTGCAAGTTCAAATCCCAGGCCCGCACCTCTGAGATAATTTTCATGTGAGAATGTCATTTTCAACAATGATTACCACTTGCTGAACGGTGAAGGAAAACATCGTGAGGAAACCTGCACGTCTGTAAAAAGGCGTGTGAATTTCACCAACCCGCACTGGGCCAGCGTGGTGGACTATGGCCCAAATCTCCCTCGCATTGAGGGGGAATATGCCCGGTATAATGGCAATAGGCTCGCCCCCTATTACATTGGGACCAAAATACATCGGCGAAGAGTGGGTGCACTACAGTGCACCTCTGCCTACCCCTTCGGGGAATACAGGCGTGGTGATGAATTATTATTTATTTATATAATGATGATTAATAAGTGCCTGTATTGCTTTACTGGCATAAAAAAAATCTGATTCTGATTATAGCCAGGTGTCCCATCTAGGTTATTTACACTTCGTAGGTAAAATATACGGGAAATTAGAATGTTGACTATTATTTACGTATTTAGATTTATTAATCAAATATTTACAAGGAGAGTCAACTTGTTTTTTTATTTATATAATCCCCGCATCTCCCGTGACCATCCTTCACCTGAGGGACGCATAAGCCCGCCTCTGAGGCCGTCCTAATGTTCAAGTTTATTTTATAAGTATTTTACGAGTCACCGCACTTATGGAATTATGTACGTAAGTATAATGTAATGTTTATTTATATTATAGAGGTAAGTACATCTTAGTAAATTACAATATTAGGGTTAAAGGTTTCTAGGACAGTTGTTTGAAATAGATTCATAAAGTTATTAATTTTTGTGTATCTTTTCTTTTCTGGATCTTAGTAAAATACGTACCTACACATCTATTTTGGTCCGTCTTGAAAAAACCTCATGATATGCATTCAATGTATTCGAAAGTTTTGTCGCTAGGTAAATGCCTAATTATATTTTTTTTAAATATGGAATACTGGTGGAAAATATTTAATTTTACAAAGCCTCTTTTTATGTAACTCTTTAATAATTTTTTTGCGTAATGAAACTTTTTGAACAATGCATGCAGCATACACTTGATGATTTAATATCGGAGTCGATGAAGCTTTAATGATAGGGATTCCCGATTGGACGCGTAGTACGTGCACGTAACATAATGATTTACTTTCCGAGAAAGCTTTGTATTAAGACATTATTATAATTCGTCATATCCCAGATGAGAATTACTATTTGCAAATAACACATAAAGATATAAGTACTTTGGATCTAAACTTCAGGTCTATTCAAAGGGTAAAGGCTACCCCCGATTGTTACGAGCTATGTGGAATTGAATTTTCATTCTTAGAAACATAGATGAGCAGATAACTTCATCTAAACAGGCCTAACATCAAATTATTGTTAATATCAATACTCTACAAAATTATTTACCTAAAAATAGAATTTAAAGTTACGAGATTGCAAATTTGTTCCTCAGTCGGCCGATAGTTGTGCTCGAGTCGAGCGAATTTATTTGACTTTAGGTATTTGAAAATTTACTCTTTCTGTGTACTTTCTGTGTTAAGGCGTCGTTGATGACATATGAGATGTTTATGAGTCGCGTGAATTTGAATTTGAACTAGGCGCAGGACTTTATACTTCATACAAATAATAATATATTTAACGAAGACGCTAGAGACTTTCAAGAGTGAACTTTGCGTGTAATGGTAGAGCTGTAGAATCTCATCGAATTGTCACATGCTTTGACAATTTTTATCCACTCTTCAAACACATAAGCCATCGCAGCGGCTAGTGGGAGTACATAAATCCTATGTTCTCGGAGACGCCCAGGTCCCGACACAATGCCCCGGGAACGTATTGTATAGCATTTCAAGAAATCGCTCTCTCCAAAGCGGGGTTCGCCTTTTTGCAATTTATAACGGCTCTCATCCAGATTGTATGAATACAAACAGTGTGTCCTTTGTGTTTGTCCGTCCGTCTTTTGATTAAGACGTTTGTTTGGAAGTTCAAATTTCATTTAACAGAAGATCGGGACGAGATTGAAACATACAACGGACTTAGAATGGAAACAATTGAAGGGATGTAATAACGAAGCATGTAAGCAAAATCTTTTTTCAACAACAGGGATATCTTTGGTTTTGCAGACATTTATAATGAATTATTAAGTACTTTAAACATCAAGGATTGCTTCAAAAGCACTGGGCCCGCGTAATGGAAACTGGCCCTAATCAAATATAATGACAATAGGCTCGCCCCCTATTAAATTGGGACCAAAATACATCGACGAAGTGTTGGTGCACTGTAGTACTCTTCCTATCCCTTCGTGGAATACACGAGACCTTACGTTACGTTACGTTCCTAGTTTAGACTGTGAAGTATACGCAAGCAAGCTACTAACATCGATTTAAGAGGATGATCCCTTTAAATAGATGTTAGTAGCTTATGAAGCCAATTTACATGTGTACATTAATCTTTCAAGTTAACAATCATTCTATGTACAAAATAAGCGAACGTTTTACCGCCTTACAAACCGAAGTCACATTACAAACATCGATCACCGATTGATATCAGCCTATCATTAATAATTTGTTTTGTTATCACAGTACAAAACTTGTTTTATTGATCAGCGGGATGTTCTATTTCGTTCTATCTAATCTATTTTTGATAAGAACAGTGTCTACTATTTTCTTATAAAATATAAATAATTATAAATTATAGTTAACTAATTTTGACAACAGGTCAATAGCCTAGATAGACCGGCCATCCCAGTATCTCACATACATTGTTTTTCTTAGCTGTCAAAGCCATTTTCAAGCCACTGTCAAGCCAAATGAAAGCTGTAGTGAAAGAGGGCAACAACGGGACTACTAGAAGTGTGACAACCTCGTACGCTAGGAGCTATAAAAAGTAGGCTCTGCTTATTGCCCAAATTGCGTTTCCCTCCCCCTGGGTGGGGGCATCAATCCATGAGGATTTCCTGACGTTTAAAAACATAACTGCATATGTTAATATTTAAAATATTTAAGAATGTTTACGTCGTTATAAAGCATCCGAAACTGGATGTATACAAGTGGTGCCAAGCGAATAGCATCGTGTCCAAGATCGCTGGCGCCACTCGCCTCAGCGTGGGCGGACTCGCGCCGCGGCCCGCGAACGCCGTGATTAACTGTGCATTGCACACACCACTAAAACCACAAAATTCATAATTATTACCCGCACCCATTATAAGCTCTTAAAGTAATTGCCAGAGAGTTTAAAATTGAATAAAGCAAACATTTCGATCCACAAATAGATATTGAATAAACCGTCATTAGTTTAACAACGTAATGATTTTGAAACGTGAATTATTTATTGATTGTCTTGATTGATATAAAACTATTAAGTTATTGGTAATCTTTTGGGAAAATCAAATTAGCGACTCTCTGCTTACATACCTGGCGACTATTGCTATACCCCATTGATTTTAGGACTATAATCTTGGCAAGATATTTTTTAACATTACTCTAGCAATAAACAAATCGAATAACGATGTCAAAACACAATGAGGAAACTAACACACGTGCCTCAAATGATTAAAAGCCTGTCTCGTAAAATAGGACACAGTGAACCATGAAACGTACATACAATTCGAAATAAGCGATATTTCCCTTTTTGTCCTGTGCCCATGTATCAGTTTCGCTGTCGAAGTAACTCAAAACGAACGGGCGGCGCCTAACGGCCTACACTAATAAACAACACAAGTTATTTGCTGGAGAAATTACAGATATGACAAGCAATAACGCTTTTGTTTAGAATAAGAACATCATCTAATCTTCAGAGGAATATGGAGGAACTCTAGCACCGTAGGTAATTCTCGCCGTTTACGAGTATGCTTCGCTATTTTTTTTATATCTAAATTCTTCATTAATTATTCTCATATTATCCATCCACCCCGTAGCAAAGACCTCTGCACTTCTAATCTATCAGTATGGCATAATAATATGTCAAGTGATCTGCTTATCAATAGCTCATGTTTTTTCCACATATTTCAGCGTTACTTGTGGCAGGATTGTCTTTAGCTACGAGTATGAGGTACCTACAACAGAAAAATATTAATAAGTACCCCATATTGTGATGGATGCCATTATGGACTACTATGGAACACTTCGTATTAACTGCGTAGATAGGTACTCCGAGCGAGTGGCTAGTACAACGGTAGGTAGATATTTATATTTGTTTGAACATCGTAAGAAATAACGCGGTTTTGGTTTTGATACAACCTCTGCAAAAATGCAAACGTAAATCTTACACACACATATTTATGTTACCTAAACATAATATTTATGTGAAAATAGTTACTGAGGGGAGCGTAAATTAAAATGAACCACGACGAGATTGAATCTCCCCCGGCTACGTTGCGGGGACGTATCTAGCTTTAATCAGTACACGTAGCGGCCTATTGCATGTTCGCGGCGCAATCGAGCACTCTACAACGCGACCCCTCTAGTGCTGTATGCCATAAAATTAATACGTGTCACGTACACTCGTGCATAACGCCGTCCAAGGGTCCTAAGATACGGAGTGCGTGATTAAAGTTGTGTTAATTGCCCGTAACTATATGTGCTGTGCACCATACACAAGGTTGAACTGATCAAGCCTACATGTTTTGTCTATAGAGTAGAACGCTGGATAGTGGACATCTTGATGGAATTACCCAAATCCCAATCCTGGAACTTTAGTCTAAGTTTTTAAGAGTATAGACGTCGTATGTATAATACGGGGGGTTAGTCCTAGTTCCGATTTTATAAGGAAGACCATTAAGATTCACCCTCACCTACAAAACGTAGACATTCTGTTTCGAGTTTCACACGTAGTACCTCAAATTGCAAGAGTAAAGTGCAACATATTAAATATTGACAGAAATTCTGTCACATCCATACTTGGATTGAGCAGTGACCACTTTCCACACATTCTGCGCGAGTACAACGGGCCGCTCAATACAGTACAAATAAGTCGCGCCACCTAAATACATTTGATTATTTGAACAGCACAGTCAACACATAAATGTATTTACTGATATACATAGCACAGTGACCATTCAGTTACTGGGTAAGTTTTCTATCGGTTAATAATATCATCACCATCAAAGTATTATTATGGTTAAATAAAGTTTGAAAATAGATAACGATTATTCGATACGTTTTCGCAACAAAAAATTATTAAAACAGAATTGCAACATCATTTTAATCAACCTGCAGCAACTCAAACCCTTATCAATAAAAACAAAAGAACCTGACCATTCGTTGGTCGTTTTAAATTAAGTACTCGTGCAGAAAACAAACGAAAATTCATTTAATATTCATACTAATGTATTCATATTTTGATGTAGGTACTCATATATGGCTGGAACATAACTCAGTTGAAGTAGGCAGTGCAAATACTAGATGTGAACTCAGAACGCGAGCCAAACAGAATTAAATATGCAAACCTGAGTTTTGAGGTCTCTACACAAATTTTGATTTCACTAAAACCTGTCATATTTACGTTAACGTCAGTCCATACGAGGGCCAGCAGCGGTGGCGCCACCGTCAACTTGCGGGTACGTATGTAAACAAGAGTTTGCGAAAACCAGCCCTCGGGCACGCCTCCAACTTGTATTATTAACTAACTGAAGACTAAACCAGCTAACTTCTGGTAGCGACGGCACGTTTGCTTGAATTCAAACAAAGACCGCTCTAAATAAATTGTATTTAAGAACTTTTTATTACTTTATCGTTACTTATATAAATGTAACCATTCATAATAAATAGTATAGGTACGGCCCAATAAAAAAAAACACTCAATTTAAGTCAATCTGGACATAACTATAATTAATTATAGTTAAGTTTCCTATAATTTTGCAATAATCGAGACAACTATTTGACAAATAACTCAACAGAAATGTATGAAACTATTAACTGATAGATAAACAGCCATAAAACTTTATATGTTAGGTAGTTCCAAATTTTGGCTGAGCATAGGAAAATTTACCCTAAAGTATAGATACCGTATTATTATAATTAAAATCCAAAATTAATAGCGATATTCGTTAAAAATTCCTCAAAAATGCTAAATGACTCGTATTTTTTAAGTCTCGGTAATTAGTACCTGTCTTGAAAAATACTGCTTATGTCCGGTACTTTTACGGCGGGAGCACACGCAAGACGGCTGGTTTATTTAAAGTAGATTGTTTAACATTATTTCGAGTATAAACGACATGGTATGAACGACATTTTTTTACTCGCACCACGACGAATGACGATGTTGTGGAATCTTTAATACACTACAGCCCTTTTAACGTCCCACTGCTGGGCACGGGCCTCCCCTCAATGCGAGGGGGATTCGGGCCATAGTCCACCACGCTGGCCCAGTGCGGGTTGGCAGACTTCACACATCTATCGAAAACTAGTCAAGTTCCCTCAGACGTGCAGGTTTCCTCACGATGTTTTCCTTCACCGTTTCATAGCAAGTGATAATCTCGGATGAAAATGAGATTCGCACATAAATCCCAGAGGTGCAAGCTGGGGTTTGAACCTGCACACTTTGATTTGCAAGGCGTGCGTTCTACCACTCGGCTACCACTGCTATCTTTTTGTATACAATGCAATATTTTTTTTTATTGTTTACAAAATAACGTAATATGCATTATGTACACATGGTAACTTTTAAATAGACGTATTACATCGATAGGTAGAAAAATAATTTAAAATAAAGCACATTTTAAGATAATGATAATCCACATGGAGTACCTAGTAACTAATTCTGTAATTGGCTGACGAAATTTCGTATGTACAATTTGCTGACGTTAACACTATGATTGTATGGTACAAAGTTTAATCAGTTATGACCTTCTTGAAAGATATTACCTACAACTTTTTAGGGTTCCGTACTTAATAAGAAAAAAGCGGTCAAGTGCGAGCTGGACTCACGCACCAAGGCGTCCGTACCTAAACTGTGAATGCACCGAGCATTATTCTAAGAAAAGATAAACTGGCTAAAGAGACAAACTTAACTTTACCTTGGTATACTGGTGTGCCCATATAAAGTAACTACAAAATAAGTTTGTAATCGCAAAAAAACATTTTCATGATTCATGATTTTAGGGTTCCGTAACCAAAGGGTAAAAAGAGAACCCTATTACTGAGACTTCGCTGTCTGTCCGTCCGTCCGTCTGTGCGTCCGTCTGTCCGTCCGTCTGTCACCAGACTTTATCTCATCAACCGTGATAGTTAGAGAGTGGAAATTTTCACAGATGATGTATTTCTGTTGCCGCTATAACAACAAATACTAAAAAAAAACTAAAAAACAGAATAAAATAAATATTTAAGGGGGCTCCCATACAACGAACGTGATTTTTTGCCGTTTATATAGAACGGAACCCTTCGTGCGCGAGTCCGACTCGCACTTGGCTGGTTTTTACGTATAGAACAGTTTAAGTTTGAATAGTTCTTCGGGATATTTTTTTATAGTTGAGAGTACGCCGTTGTAAGAATAAAAAAGTCACCGTCAGACAATATTGGCAAGTGCCAATATTGTCGTAATGTTTAATGTGTAATGTTTTGCTACGAAAACCAAGTGGTTTTCGTAGCAAAACATTAAGTTAAAAAAATATACCTTAAGCATTAGTACCTATAGTACTATCAAGAGTAGTTTTTTTTTAATAGATTTTACATATAAATATCTTAGCGACCAGTGATCGTAAAAAAACGCCTAAAAGATATGTAGAGCTACTTGTTTTGTTATTTATTTATTTTCATAAAGACAGTGACCAGACTTTACATTGATAACGACTGTGATTGGTTAACTAGTGATTCGAGTATAAGCGACTAAGCTTTCTCCACCGGATTGTTGCTGGTTCGTTGCCGTCAGCGGTAAATTAAAAAAAAAAACCGCATTTTTCGCATTTACCCTGGTCTGGGAGTGTAGCCATATTACATTTTTATTTTAGAATCATACGATGAGTATGTGTTGTGTACCACATAATGTACCTTCTACGATTTAAGCGATGGTTCAACTGAAACTGGGATTCGACTATTTACAACATAATGTCAGTAAGAAAATCCATAATACCTACATACTAATATTTTATGTATTAAAAAACCAGCATCCAATTAACCAGACCTTGCCGAACAAGACACCGCCATACCTGTAACAATAAGGAATAAAAACAATTAGTAAATCAGCGGTTACCTCATCGCTCTACACAATATATCAATGCCCCCGCAGCATTGTTGGGAGCGGTTCACAGTGGGTGTTGGTTATAAGTTTGTTGCTCTGGAACTCTACCATGATATTTACGCCCGTCGGTCGTAAGCGCCAACGTAAAATATTTATCTAACTATTGTACCGTATCGATGGACCAATGTACTTAAAAGATATCATAAAATTGTTATACGGCGGTGCTAGAGTAGCTAACGACTCAAAGCGAACGCATAAACCCATAGTAGAGCTTCTGAATTAGTTGAACGTATGACGTACGAGTATGCTACGGATAAAGTTTACATTCCAATATATTAAGTATAAACGAACGCTATATACAGATTATAGGTAAAGTAACTACGCTTGAAATGCGCGTACAGTTTTATGTCACAAAATATGGTAGTACCAGTATCTCTACGCACTATATTTAAATGGAATCATCAAAAGACATTCTTTATTATTTTAATAAATTGTATATTAAATGATTTGACATGTTTTCAAACCAAATAAATGCGTAGAAAAGTGTTTCTAAAAAAGTACAATTCTAATACGAAACTGTAGTAGATTGTTTCTAATATAGTATAAACGTCATTAAATTAGGAACTACATTAGTTAAGGATATCTACCTCAAAATCATCATCTATAGTTTTGTCTCACCTACTAGAAACTATTCAGTCACACTATGTCAAATATATTTGTGCTCGGCCCGATATTAAGTACAGCGGGTTGTGACAAGACAAAATGTGAGATAACACGGCAACTTAATCCGTGACAAGATTGGTGCACGTGCTAGCCACTCCAGTTCAGTGAAACCGCTTAAGGACTGGGAGACACGGGTGGACTGCGACGATGATTGTGTAACATGGAACCGCAAGATATTACACCCACGACCGGAACGGACCAGGGTGCTTTATTATTATTGCGCTTCAACGGAAACACAGGCCGTAAGAATGTATTGCTTAATACCGATCCAGTTTCACAATACTGGGCGTTCTCAAGTTCGATAAAGCAGGTAGACTGGTACGGTACGACTCGCGCTGTAAAAAAATGCCAATATCAAAACGCACTGTATCGACTCATGGACAGAGCCTCAAACAGACACCGATCTCGCCGGCGAGGTCGAGGAACCCCCTCTTCCGCTCGTAGGTGCATCTATGCACCTAGGAGCGCAGTCACTACCTCTCCCCTCACGGTAACTGCCCAAGCCGAGGTCGTGCCCTCTGTGGCGCCCTTGAGCTAGTTGCCACCCCTTTCAGCCCTTAAGGCCTTGGTTGGAGTGCACTTTGCGCTCGCCACTCCTCCGGTAAAGCTGTAAAGGCGACCTCACGGCCAACAACAGTCTCATGTCCTTCAAAAAAAAAAAGACTCATGGAATAAGCTCAGTCTTCAACGAAATGTTATTGACAGCGCGAGCCAACTTTGTCGCGTGATCACAGCAATTCAATCTTTATTGATATATATTTAGTTCGATTTGGTATAAGCAATCTTAACGCACGCTTCTCGCCAAGTAGAGGTAATAGCGAGCCGTCTACTATCCTTTAATTTGTAAGGAAACGCAACATGATGAAATATAGCCTAGAAATCATGTTACGTTGATGCTCGCTAAATAAAAAGCTATCTTCAAATATCTAGAGTTCAAATCACAATAACCACATTTTTATCTATATCAAGAACGTTCGATTTCAATTTGAATCTCATAAAACAACAGCTATAAACCGAAATATGTTTCTAACCTTACGTAATGTTTATAAAAGTATAATAAAACATACGGTTTTCTCCACAAAAGTTTTATTGTAACAGATAAAAAGTTTGGAACCATTTTTCAAAAGCACTCGGGAGACAAATGCGACCTTACTGAGCCGTTTGTATTTTTAAGTGACACATATCTTTTATAATGACGGTTTATCAAAAATATATTAAGCAGGACACCCGAGCGGGGCCTACTGTAGGCGACTGCGTATTATAAACGCCTCAACACGAGCCATGAATCATGTGGTTGATGTATGGCATCCACCATTACACTTGTCTCTCATTGACAGTTAAAAAAACATCAATTATCTACCCGCGGCGCACGGTAAACATCTCTTAACTAGCCATTAGGTAGACAATGATGTCGGAACCGGTTAATCGTTAACCATTAATTTTTAATTCTCATACTCATTGAAATTAAACAAAATGGTTTTGTTAACATTTCGGTTTAATTAGAAATATTTTGAGTTCATGTAATTGATTTCCTTGTAGGCTAGCATCTTTCTTAATGCTTATCAACAATCATATTTCTAAATGATGTATCTATAACTTAAGATAAATTAATGGTAAAAAAAACTTGTTTAAAATAAAGCTTTTTTTAATTGCCTCTAGTTTTTGTAATCTCCTCAGCAAGCCCTTTCATTCGATACTCATACTGCGGTAGTGCAGAAAAAAATAACTATTCCGCCATCTTGGATGATCCGCCATATTGGGATTAGAATGACGTCACATAGCTAAGCATGCATTGTCATCCAAAATAAGCGTGTTTACCAAATTTCAGCTCAATCGGTTAAAGATAACTGATTTAAAACTCAGTTGCAAGATTCCACCCGAACATACATACATTGCAAGTTAATATAAAGCTTGTAATAAACCGTCTTCAGCAGTATCGTTTCTAAATTTCATAATTTATTTAAAAATTGATATAAATACAATCTTGTTATATGAGATGATGGTCCATTCCTGGTAGACTATTCATATTATGATTTAGGGTGCCGTTCCAATAACCTGTGCAGCTTTACCAATACAAATGCGTCATTTTCTTAGCTTATGACGCTTAGTGAATTATTGAAAGTTTATATTTAACTAATAGAAACTTTCAATAATAAACGTGCTTATTGCAGGTATAAAAAAGTAAGACTTGCATGTGTTCTAAGAAATAATCAGTTATAATAAGCCGTCTAGAAATGCTTAATTTGCTTCATATTGATTGGTTCTCGATAAATCATAATACCCAACATATGAGGACAGCTAATTTCGAAAGCATCTTAAGCTGCACAATGACAATCTATTTAGCACAATGACAGTATATTAACGAGCTATTAGATTAAACTCTAATGGATTCAACGGTTTAAGGTTTGTACCGCATCCGGAAGTGTGTGGGCCGCCCATCGTCATCCCAACAGCCGAACAAAGCGATGGAATGTCGGCCGAATCCTACCTGCGCACGAGTCATCGTTGGCGTTTACACCTTCCAAAGGCATTAACATCTTTACGCACGACAACTTAAAACTCACATTTGTTTATTATTTTATTTATGAAGCGAACATGTTAAATGGTGACACAGGATTACTAACGCCGAATAAAAGAAATTTAAAAGCACCTTATAATGGGTCTCCCATTCGGATTTAGAATAAAAGGAATTTAACTGTTCATATCTAAGGATATGATCTGTCCATCAAATTCACGTTATCTTGAGTGTCTGTCAATGATTTATTCTATTCGTAACAAAGTTTATGTAGGATTATGCACAAAACGATTTTTAAGGCTATATTGGATCGATCCGCCATTTTATCACCTGCTTTGCCATTTTTTTATTTGAAGATCTATATGTATTGTTGTTTGTTCGGTATTTTTAATTACTTGACATTGGCAAAAAAACTTGCTAATCCTAGGTGAATCAATTAACTCAACATATTTCATTAAGTTTCATGATTGCGTGAAAAATGCTCCATTGGTATTTTTTAAACAGTAAGTTTAGTAAACAAACTGTTTCGAATAAACGTATTTTCAAACTATTATTTGCATAAAAACGTTTCTCAAGATAGGTCTGTTCAACTATAGGTGTATTCACTTGACCACTAAAACACTGACTGAGCGCTATTCAATTTAAATCGAGGTTTTGAACGAGTGGTAGCGGCAAAAGTCGGCCCTCTTTATGGTACCAGCACCCGCGCCGTAACGTCGCTTTACGATCCCCACATCCCTTTATTCCAGCCGTCTCGTCCCTAAGTAAAATGCCTAAAAGGATTCTTCCGTCAAAATAAACGACATCTAATTTTCATTTGAACAACACACACAATCACACTTCGACATCTTTTACAACTTCGTACATAAATACAGCTTTTCTGATAATGCTGTTGATTTTTTTCCTCCTCATTCACGTTGACACCCTAAGCTCCAATTTGAATGTAATAAATAAGAATGTACCAACACATATTTCTCGGGAATTAATATAGGAAGCCGAGAAACCATTTCATTGGCTCGTATATGAGAAATAAGCCGATTATTTTTTTGTAAGGCAAAAAATACATAGTCATATCTTTCGATGTAATTCAAAGGCAATTATTGGTATCGCCATTCAGTGCGAATTAATGTAATCGCTAGAAATGCCGCGTGCAAATATATCTGTTACACTTTTGACACGTGCTCAGCCGCAATGGTAGTCGTAAACTCAGTTATTAAAGCTATAAACCTTTGTTAAGAATTCCTCATTGCGTTATAACAAGTCGTAACATAGACAAATAAAACGGAATTTCGTAGACAGATAAACCGACGCAGCGCCTTTCAAAGCAAAATATTAGTCCAAGTTAATGGAGGCAATATTACCTTAGGATACCCGGACAGTTTCTAACATTGTTTTAGTGTCCTCCGCACCTAATATAATAACGTTTTGTTATCCAAACGTAATTAGTGCTAATTAAATAAAGCTGCTGCTGAAATCTGTATTAGATAAAATAACTGTATTGTAATATTAGCCCTGAGGTAGTTTTATCTGAAACGTCGCCGGTACAAATGAATAATAGTAAGATATAATAATATAATCCAGCGTATCGTTCGATACTGATGTAAAGAGACAATGAACAAAAGAATCGCTGGATATAAAACAGACCACCGAAGTAATTTCATTAGATAATAATCTGATTTGATTTATAACAATTGATACAAAAACCAACCGTATTAACTCTGAGAAAAGTACATTTTACAACGAAATGTCATCGTTGAAGCGAGCGGCTGTACTCACGTGACTATTGCCATACACATTCAATCTATATGTATATTGGGATAGAGAGCATTTTTAATCCAAAACGAAGTCATGTGAATTCACTTATCCTAGAATGGTTAGACCATAATATCATGCTATTAAACTAATACACTCCCCTAATGTGACTTATGTGAGAACTTTAGAAACACACACTTTGTTACCTGAAAGGGGTTTCATAAAACTGAATGATGGTCATAACCTTAACTTGGTCTTGAGGATCGTCGTAAAGTAGCATCTTGGATGCTCACAGGACACGTGAAATCGAGTGTTGTTAAATTTTATGGAAACTGGGGTAGATACAATGAGAATATGTAAATTAAGGTAACGTTCCCAGTTGCCGGACGTTACGTACTTTTGTAGGAGCGCAGGTCCCGATCATCATTTGCCTTACCTTATCCCATTATTTAGGGTTGGCGCAGTATTCTTCTTCCATTCATCTCGCTTTTCCGTCATACCGACATCCACTCCGATCTCATTCATATCACTTTTTACACAATCCATCCATATTTTCTTTGGTCTTCCCCTCGCTCTGTATCCATCCACATTCATACTCATCTCTCTTTTAGTCACATGCTTCTCATCTCTTTTCATCACATGCCCAAACCATTCTAGTCTCTTACTTCTCACTTTTTCTGTAATGGGCGCTACTTTTATACTACCTCTAATATACACATTCCTCACCTTATCCATTCACGTCACTCCACACATCCATCTCAACATTCGCATCTCGGCAGAGTGGAGACGTTTCTCTTCACGCACTTTAGCATTCAGCATTCCGAGCCGTACATAATCACTGGTCTTATAACTGATTTGTAAATTCTTCCTTTTACCTTTAACGGCATTTTGGGGTCACAAGTACTGGTATGAGAGCGCAGGTCCTGATACCATATCTTTTATTCCCAACATAAGATTGTAACATTTGCGATCTATCCCCGCTTTGTGTATCGCCGGATCGGTCCATCGTTATATTGAAATTCATGTCGTGATGTTAACATTCACAATATTCTATTCAGCTAAAAGCGAGCAAATAGCATCCCCGCGAGTATTCTTCGGACGTAATGTAAATTTTACAGCGATGTTGGTCTCTTTTAGAGGAATAAAAATTCTTGTTTATTATAGATACAATGCTGGTTTGGAATGACCATTCATAAGTCCCTCTTTATAAACGTAGATAGATAGGTAGGTTCATTTATAGATATTATAGATACTTTTGCATGAATATTGGGTATCTCTACAACTGTTTGGAATAAAACTAATTTTAAAATTCTTTTTTTTTCCTACTACCTACTATTATTTGTCGCAAATATTCAAAGGCTAGTAGCCCAGAAACTATAATAGTTATATGGAGTATGCTTCTACTCAGCATCTACATATCAGTTACTGTATACTCATATGTACGTAAAATATTGTATCGGACTACTGTTACTTCTTGTATATAGTTAATTTAAAATAATTTTCAAAAGTTATTTTCCACCGAATGGAATAACTAGTAGGATAAAGGTTGTAACTTATGTCGAGCGCGTAAAGCCCTGCACCCACAGACGCGTCAAAACAATTTTTTTGCTACTACCGATAACGAACTATCAGCTCATTGAAAAAGCAAATTTTTCAACAAAATTTCATCAATGACGCGAGGGCGAGTGCCCTTTGCCACAGAAATTCAATATTGGTATGCACATTGTACATTACAAAAAAAACTAGTTAATCCACTCGCCCCAGTCTGTCCAGGGTCGTTAAGGCGTCGGCACTGAGTAGATGTCACGTACCGGTTCTAGGAACACACTACGTCGTATGTCATTTCCCTTCCAAAACAATGCGTCAGCAAAAAATAACTTATTCTGGTGTCACGTCCCTAAGGAGATTATCTCCGTCACCCTGATCTACCTCAACGCATATAAAAACAATAACATTTGAAAACGTCGAGTGATGATCATTCGTTTCTGGACTCGTGTTATTTACTGTGGTTATTTTTATTGTCTTGCATACATAACGATAAGAAGCTCGGCTTAAGTGATGTGGGTGTACATTTACGACATTAATATTGGCCTACGTTTATTTCCTATTATGAATTTATAGTTCAGAGAACGGTCTCACTACATCTCAAATATATAACGGCGAGCGTATAATATTAACATAATTTATTGTTTATACATTTTATAGTCATTAAGATAATAATACATTTCCAAATTTGAAATATTTTATTATTTATTCGATGCTAACATTATGTTTATAATAGTTTAGCAATGAATTCTAAAGGAAATTGGAACCTTTGCATGAGATTACTTTTCCGCTCGCAGACAACGAAATCGCGCTGGGTAAGCTTTTTGCAGGGAAGATATGTGCGCAAAAACGCGTGTTTGTGAAACGCGCAACTATGAGCACACTTAAGTCACGGGCTCCGAAAATTTGTACTAACTATGTTTTTGACGATACGAAAACTAAATATCCGATTAAATTTTTGGACATGAGAGAATAGCATAGTGGTAGTAACTGTATACTACTCTGAATCACCATATCACAATAGTGTCAGATTGCAATAAAAAATAACCGTTAATCGTGAAAAGATAAATAGCTAATAAATTGTTGTTTCTTGACCCTATTAGTATACTTACATCGTTTTACATGAAAATGCGCGAGGTTCGCGTCTTAACGACCTGTTTGGCGATGGCGCCGGAGGCCGCTGGCGGCGCCGTGAATTTTCCCCGCCATGCGCCCACGCATCATCGCTTATCTGCCGTGTTCTCACATAGAAATTTACACGTGCTCGCGAGTGGCGTGCCGTAACAACGCAGTCGTCGCATTTTATCTGGCAGCGCGGCAGCTGCGCCTCGTCCAGACCCGATATGCAGCCGTGTATGAACACCCGACAACACCCGCGGGACGTGGGCGAGAGCGGCCGCAACCGTCGCATTTTATAACCTTTTTATTCCATTGTCACTCCGCCGGAGCGGCGTATCCGAGGGAAAAATAAATTTTACTCTTTATCTAAATGTCAAATCGTTCGGTTTCGATCGAATCAGTTTCCAAATAGTTTTAATAAATCTCCTTTTACGGCGATCGGAACGGGCGGCGGCGGCCGATACGGGGACGCATTACGAATACACGCGGCGAGTTATCGTGTTTTATTCTGTTATGACCGCTGTGTCTGTTCGGGGTAACAATAGGTTTAATTGAAAGAGTGTCAATAAATTTGTCGGGTGGTGTCGGGCGCAGCGCGCGTCGCCGGTGGTCCGATAGAGCCGATCGTCCCCAGCGCGACACATCCCGGAGGATCCGACCCTTGTTCCGGAGGACGAATGTTTGTTTTTATCTCCCGCCGACCTTGTCTTCATTATAATATATCTTCCTAAGGATTTATCTCCGAGTTAGTGAGCGATCTGTACGCTATCTTGTCCCACTTGACGTTAACCCTTATTTTACAAAGCAGTTGTAATTCCGTGTATACAAAACATTAAACCCTTCAATTTACTTTTTGATAAATAAAATAAGACCGAATATAAATGTCCCTTTTTGAAACGTTGAAACCTTAAATATTTACCTTAAATATTTACCTTAAATATCAAACTGGATTGACAGACAGACCGACAACAACCGACAACTACAATTTAAGTAAGCGCTGGCTCGTTACAATAAAAACAAAAGATAATTTAACTAATTGTGTTGGATAATAATGAAACCCATTTCTTAACAGCTCTCTGAATCGGACCAACAATGTCGGAATTTGTATTCTCACGGTGGACCCCGCCCACACTCTGCTTCCACGAATACATTTCGGACCAAGGAGTGGGACTTTGTGTCCATAGTTTAGCTATAAAGACGGATAATCAAATTATCACAGTTTCAGACGTGTCGTATAGCGTACGCAGTTGAGTGCCGCACAGATGCGGGGTCTAATGCGGATAAATAATGTGTTGATACATGTAAACAAAAAATTATATGCATACCCATTAAAATAATATAAAATATAGACACGAAAGTTGTTTTTATCGCTGTCACCGGCGGTATTAGCCATGCGAGCCGATATAAATTAACTATGTATGCCACAAACCGTTTAGTAAAAATATACTTACTATATAACTACTATTTCGTAACAAATAATAGTATTAATAATTAATTGCCGACATCAAATTAAATTTTTGTCATTATAATAGAGTTAGCAGATAATAAAAGTGGCTACTCAACTGTTTGAATTTTTTTTTTTTGATGGAATGCGGATTGTATAATTATTTTTTAACAACTATTTTTTTTTTTATAAACAAAATATTCCGCAAGGATAATTAAATTTACGTAATTAAAATCTCATTTTCATTTTCATCTGAGATTATCACTTGCTAAGAAACGGTGACGGAAAACATCGTGAGGAAACCTGTGTGCCCGGTATAATGGCAATAGGCTCGCCCCCTATTACATTGGGACCAAAATACATCGGCGAAGTGTGGGCGCACTGCAGTGCACCTCTGCCTACCCCTTCGGGGAATACAGGCGTGATGATGATGATGATGTATATAATTAAAATCTGCTTCTCATATGAGTCCGTTTTGGTATTGCCACACAATTGGTCACGCAAGCTTTAAAGCAAAGGAATAAAACGTTATTCACTCGCAGGAGTGGATTCAGAGCGTTATGGTTTTATGCAAACATCCCTATTTTTGCTGTCAATAAATTGATCGATTCGTCGGTACAAACAAATTCACGATAAAATCGATCTTGTTACAATGTAACAACAATAAAATAACAAGTCTTATATAATACTGCCTCCAGTTTTTCTTAGTTCGATGGATTTACAACTATACTCCACCTTTGGGCCCTCCAATTCACACCCGATAATAATCTGTGAGATAAACGCCGCGCGCTGGTACGTCACCGTGAAATCAACATACAAATTATACAATGTTTCTAAGTCTTTTAATACTTTAATACTTTCAAATATGTCTGTAGATATCAAGTATACAGCTGAACGGTATAAAACTTTGATCGAAATTTAAAAATTTTTTTTTTTGCTTGCTGCCAGTTTAAAAAACTTAAATATATCAAATTTTAATAAAACCTCCTTTTAATATTAGAAGCCGCATTGTGTTTACTAAGCATGTAGGGCAGGACACAACGCGGTGACAAATATTTAAAGGCGTAATTCAGGAACAATGTTAGTTATAGTTTGTTCACGCCTAACGATTATATTTCAGCGACCGTATATTATGTATTTAGGATATTATTTCAAACTTCTGTTACTTTCTATATCTTCTAACGAGTACTGACAATTTAAAATCTTGTAATGGCGTACTCGCGTGTCATTAGTAATGCTTTACGTTGATTAATAGTGTTCGCCTATTGTATTTTGAAAGTGTCTACGAATACCTGAATTTATTTGTTTAAAAATAAAAGTACCCACTTAGTATGTATGATCTTAGGTATGATAAAGATCCTAAAATGTAGAGTTATTTATTTTTGTTTGACGCCATCCGTAGGTATATCTTAAAATAGGTAAGTGCCTACCTATTGTTATATAAGCATTGATTGTCCTCTAAAAAAATCCGTACGCGAACGCAAGCCTACGTAGGTATACATTTACATAAAAATATGTTGGGTTGTCTTCAGCGCAGAGTCGTGTACTCAATAAAATATGATTTTGTTTTTCTTATCTTAAACTAAATGTGGGTTTATCCTATTGTTCCGTAACCATTTTGTATATAAGACATGATCGAATAAATTAAGACCAACCTACACTTTGAAACGACCAACATTTATTTCTTTACTTTTTGTTCACTTATATTTTTACAATTTAGCACCTACGCATATTTAAAGAGCATGGAGTATTGTTAATTCTGGAGAAATCGTGACCTAATCGTGCTTTATGACTACTTTGTATTGTACTGACACTAATAAACGCCTACTTCCGAATCATGCTCTCGCATAAATGCGTTAGAGGTGCTAATTTCGTTATACATCTGAAAAGATCTACTAGAACGATGTTACCTTTTATTACAGCTTTCACTCGACGCACTCCATCGAGGTTTGAAGGTACAGGATCTACTAACAACTTAAGCGGCGAGGTGAACTCTTCGCCACTGAAAAGCAGCGCCGACCATCCTTGCGACCCCGCACACTCTCTCCTCCACAGCCTCCCCTCCGCAAACAAGTACGCACGATTCGACGAATTAAACGTCCTAGTTTCAAAGTTCAGTATCTCACTCAACTCATCAACATCCCCCTTTAGTATTCGCCGCACAAACACTTTAAATATGCTTCTCTTAAATTTTCCACGGTTCCGCTTTAGCGCACTTGAAATTTTCCCCGTAAAAATAAACTTGGACGCGAGCACAATCCGTTCCAAAGTCTCATTGTTTCTAAATACTGAATTGTTATTGTAGCACCTCGGTGGAAAATTGTCGTTTATTTTTATAACTGTGTTCCGCTTTTTAACTTTTCCTTTTATAATAAAGTCCGCTTCGGTCGTGACAATTAACACGACCGCTATTAGCAAAATTGACTTTATCATTTTGTATCATAGTATGTTGTTAACACTTACAAAAATGGAAACATAACTATTAATTTTTACTGCCACTGCGTTTTTATGTCTTTAAAACATATTGTTACAATTTCAGGCGGGATACCGAGGGTAAACATCGCGATAAGTGTTGTGAAAGAGTGTTGCTTAGATGCGCGCGCGCCGCATGCCGTGCTAACCTCGACTGGAGGCTTTATCGGATCCACTGCAACTTGCAACCTGTTGTATTTTAATCCTTATGCTCGCTACTACGGCTTTCGTACCACACTACTACGAATACGTACGCAATATTTCAATCGTTTTAATTTTCGTTTTTGCGAGAGGAATCGGCGCTTTATCTCAGCCGGTGAGTAATGTAGTTTAATCTGTTTTACTACCAAATAGGCTTAATAAATGGAGCTTTTATATTTTCACATCGATTTGAATTGACATAAATATAAGCAACAGTATATGCAATGAGAAAAATATTTAATATCTGTGTCGATGACGGCTTGGTCTGGTGGTTTAAGCGTATTCCGCTCGGCTCACTGAACCAAGTGCTTGGTTCAATTCCCGCCAGTGACAAATTTCGAAAATGGGCTTTTCGGATGTTTCCCTGGTCTGGATGTAGGTAACCGAGATCACCCTCAATCCATTGTATGTTACCCATAGTTTGCACTATAGGTGGTGTACAAACCTTGTGGTTTGCTTAGTTTACGATCATACGATGAGTATGTGTTGGCTGGTAATATAAATGTCGGTATGACTAGGTATGTAGCTACCTGACTTGTAGGGGGAAGCAGCGGGCGCTAAGTAGTAAAACGTATAAGTTACCTACTTATTATTCAGTTTTATATGTGTGAATGTGGTTATGCATTTACGAGTCAGTGAAAACTTGTACTAGCTCTTAGTAGACATAAGGTCATCATTGGCAGTTATAGGAAGGCATAGGTATCAGCATTTTATATAGTCGTCAGAAAATTGAGCTGTGGATACCGGTATGCCTGTTGCGTACGCGCGGTGATCACGCGCGATCCATGCGTAGATTCACGTTACTTGAATCCGTATTTTAGTGACATGAAGCGAGGGTACAAAATCTGATTGTATTTTGTTTTATCAAGAAGAAAATTACCTCTTAAGTAATAGGTACTGTTTTATTATTCACAGATTTTGTACTACACTTGTAAAAGCAAATCTACATTGAAAGCTCACACACTTGTGACAACATATGTGTGATAAGTCAATTTTGTCATGAATTGCCTACAAAAGTGAGTGCTAGTCAGTAAGACAAAATCAGTGACAAGTCTTGTCTTGACTTGTCTTGTGACAAAACATTGTGACGCAGCTTATTGAGCGATATTAACTGATCGTGCAACATAAAAATGAGATCTTTAATGTTAATAAATTTAAAGTCCAATTTCATTCCCCTAAGCTGTAACAATATAAAAAGATAATTACTATTATGCTTCGCAGTCGACATTTACGATACATGTAAGCAATTAACTTGTCAAAATACAATTGTTTAATCCGCAATAAGAGGAAAAGGTATCTGATGGCCGCAAGAACATGTATTCACGGCAGCTCAACTGCTAAACTCTTTTTAATAAAGTCGTAAGAAACTTATTTAATCCTTCAACCTGTTCCAGGAATTGGTTAAAGCTTAGTGTCCTTGTGCATAATTGGTAATCGTGTTTCCATTACTTTTAGTATCGATACGGCTTAATATCGATATCTGTATCGATAAACATTTGTACCTACTGTAATGTTTTATATTCTTAATCTGTATTAAAATAGTGAAGTCAAATAATCGAACCACAAAAAAAAACTGGTAAACTCGTTCTGTATTTAAATTTAATATTATAGTCTGTTAAAAAGCACGGGAACACTGATCGATGTTCGATATTTAAATCTATAAATAGGTACTGTCGATACCTAGAGTCCATCGCCTCTACACAAGGCTGTGAGACAAGGCAAGGCTGTAAGTGCATCATTGCACGTGGCATCGCGTGGGCGGACTGGGCGCCCGGCGCGAAGGCCTCGGCTCCAAACGTGGCGGTCGACGTGCCATGCGACTTGAGTTGCCACCCATACCTGATATATTATCTAGAAAGTACCAGTTCTTGAGATAATAAAGCAAATGTGCAGACACAACTGGATTTCAAATATTCCAGTTATTAACACAATCGTATCTGCTGCGTACATACAAATAAATATCCCCAGACATACTCATGTTTTGATCCCAAACTGATTAAAGCTTGTAGTATGGGTACCATACAATGGTCTGGGGGCAAACCCAGTTGCACCTAGAACAAACGGCCTATGCTTAAACCAATAGACAAAGCTATTGGTTTAAGCATAGGCCGCAATTAAAATGAAAAATGGCATGCGACAAAATTCAGAAAATCTTTCTTTCGCATATAATAATAAGATTGACTTTCTGTAATTATACCTCATCATTCAGATGTTAATAGAAATCACAGGGAATCAAATCAGAAATGATATTTGTATGGTACCGACCTACAAAAATAACACATAAACTTGTAGCATTATAAAATTGATGGTATTCTCATTTAACCTTCTTTTTCCATTTCTAATTACAAACTAGTGGTTAGATACGTTAATAATTCACGCCACGAAGGAATTTACAATGGGTTGAAACTCCGCGGGCTGCGGACATAACCCTGAGCTATGTGACCCTAATTGAAGGGCTCATTGTAGGCGACCACACTTCGCAATAAATAAATATAACGACTGAAATCAGGACCAGTAAAGTACCGCGCGCACCGACATCCCAATGTACAATCGCGTTCAACATTTGAGTTAGGACCGACCCTTCATATTTTTAGCTACAATATGAAGGGATTCTACGGACGACATTTTATACCTTATTATCGTATAGGTACATACGTAAGCGTAAGTATATTATAATGGCAATAGGCTAGCCCATTTAACATTGGAACCAAAGACACAGGCTAAGTTTAGGTGCGCTGCAGTGCACCTCTGCCTTCTCCCTTCGAGGAATACAGGCGTGATGATGTATTGATGTATAGGTACGTGTCCGTTGGTATAGTATGTTATTAATACCTATTATATATTTTATTTTTATTACAAACTAAGTTACTCACAAATTAAGAATTCATTTACCATAGCATAACAAAGAATTTTTCACAATGAAGTGAACAGATATGTGAAGAATAGTTTATTTTTTTAAGAAAATATACAGTAAGTAATTATATTGATTTTTAAACTAATCTAATCCTAAAGCCTAATTTTCTATAAGGGAAGTAATCTGTGGGACTATATAGCTATCTTTAATTACCATGGGTATAGTTCGCAAGGAGATAAGTACATATACAGTTTATTACACTTATAAGGAGAATTCAGCGCTGAACACGTGTACGATGATATTATTACACTTTCGCAGAACTGTTTAAGGAGGAAATCATATTTTAATATCTAGTAGTCAGATACTTGTAATATGTTATGATAGTCTAAATAGTTTTTAATTTATTGTCAACAACTATTTACAAAATATATATAATAAAAGACCAACGAAACGAAAAACTAGTGGGTAGTCGAATACTGCGTCAGTTAGTAGCTACAGCAACGGATATAAAAATAATATGAATCCAGTATGAATATAAATAACTAGCGGCCCGTCCCGGCTTCGCACGGTTGGACAATGTTCATTTTTTAAAACATTTTGGAAGAAATAAACATAGCTTAAGTTACTCTCAGTGATAATGTAGTTTTCTAACGGCTCGGCCCTGATGCCCGGGGCCCAAAACAACGGGCTACACTTGGGGTCGTGAGCGTCTAGGGTGTGGGCCCCGGAAGCTCTTAAGTAGACGACGACCCTGAGGAGGACGGCGGCGAGAGGTGGTCTCTCGCCGCTGTATGCACTGCGAGGGTGCAGGGGGGAGCGAACATCTGCTCCCCCCGAGACGAGCTCCTGGGCACTTAAGCTCGGGAGCGAGGCACAGAGGGACACCGGTGCGTTCCGGTAGGAGATCCCGGAGTCCCTCTAACTTGTCGAAGACGGCCACCGGGGAGGTTTTAGTGGGTAAGAATCCCACAAATCCCAGTCTTCTCCCACACATAAGACTGGGAATCTTTCTGAAGATTTCCTCCCCGTCAAAAAAAAAAAAGTTTTCTAACGGCAAAAGAATTTTCACAATTATTAAGTTTACGTTTTCTCAGTTTATTGTGAGTAACCGGCAAGCTTAGCTGATTAGCAATACTCTACTATTCCAATATTAATCCGCAACACGCCTATCTAGTTAGTTAATATGCACCACCTTATTAAAACCACTGACCACCAATAAAATCTAAAACACATGTTATATTCATGCAAATACATCATTAATATGTATACGGTACATTGCATTTCCAATAACGCGTAGTAATTTCATCGGAATAAGGTTGTTTATATCGAGATAATATCGATTATAAGATAGAATACTAAATCCTAATCTGCCGGTAAGCCAATGCCTGTAGTGGACTTTATAACGCCAATGGGTGTGTACTGGCGAGGAGGTAGGTGTGACTTGTGGAACAAAAGGCCAACAATAGGTATTGTATCATAATAAATTCCCGCACACTGAGGCGCGCGTCAATATTTTTGCCAATAACAAAACGAACTCTGTTTCAATATAAATAAAGATTGAATTTCTATGTTAACAACTACGCCCCTATGCGTCAAAATTCGCTCGCGCTGTCAGTATCATTTAGTTGAATAATGAACTTTCTGTATGAGTCAGTACAGTTTGATTTGGATAAAACAATTCGCGTGTCCGTCGACGCCCCAGTAGTGTGCGGGCGGATTAACGGTGGTTGCTTATTTCATTCTCACCGCTAAATTACTGTAACATGCTTCTGGAAACAATACGAAAGTGTAGATTTAATTTCATACAGGATGTTTCCTCGATACTCACATTTACCTGCATTTGTAACCTATTGGCACCTACCTTTGAATCCAATATAAATTCTCGTGTGTTATTTTAGTGTGAGGTTAGCTGTTTGGCCGGTCGGGCAAGTTACGAGCGCACCAGGAGAAGTATTTGCGGTGAAATTCATATTGGAAACAATAACTTTGAAAGGAGGTCCATGCGAGGGTATAGATTAGTCGTAGACAACTTGTCCGTCGTATATCGGGGTCTGGGCTCATGCTTGGCTCACATCGGAATGCAATTCAAGCATAGCTGCGGCAGACAGGGGTCGATAATTGCATTTTGTGGTCGCAACGCTACACTCGCCGCCGACCACGGGTAAACAAACTTCAGTTTTCTTCCAGAGAATTCAATTGGTTTAATAAGAAGCAAAGCGCTTCGCAAAATGCTTTCGAAGTAATGAACCTCTTTAATTAGTTACATTGAACTAATTTGTGAAAACGACGAAGGTTCCTTCTTTTGCTATTGAATTAGCGGTTTTTAGCTTGTTAGTGCATTTATTTATTGATGTTCCTAATGTAAAATTTAAATAGTTGTTGTATATATTTTACTTGAATAAAAATAAAGGAATATTAGTTTATTTAATAACCTATAATACATGTCTTATGTATATTTACATAATAATCAGTGGCATATTAACTTTTATATTTATTGATATTAAAATTCTGGAAATGTAGAGTTATACGTTCAACTCCGGGCCAGACCTATATTTTACGTACCAAAACAGTATACAGTCATATTTAGATAGTCAATAATATAAATATTAATTTTAGTAACCATCCGCCTACTTTTGAAGACAAGTTATTATTAAGTTGCTCAAAAGACCATTACAAAACTTCACGTTTCAAATTGTCTGCAACTTTTCAAATAATCATTTTGGAGATAATCTTTTAAACTTGCGAGTACTTACCTTATTACTTTTGTTTACGTTCAATACGTAAACAAAAGTAATAAGGTAGACAGGTAGACAGGTAGACAGTAGAGAGCAACAACGACGGAAATATTTTCCTTTACATTTCAACGTTCAGGATGCCAGATATCAAAGAAAACTTTACACCGTAATGAGGATGGTAAGTATAGAAGGCCATACCCATCTACACATACATTTTTTGTTCTAAACAAAAACAAAGTAAATTTTGTTTTTATAATAACAATATTTATAGGGTGAAAATGGCAATGGAGGCAGTGGTAGCCGAGTGGTCGAACGCACGCCTTGCAAATCAAAGTGTGCAGGTTCAAACCCCGGCTCGCACCTCTGGGTTTATGTGCGAATCTCAGTTTCATCCGAGATTATCACTTGCTATGAAACGGTAAAGGAAAACATCGTGAGGAAACCTGCACGTCTAAGGGAACTTGTCTAGTTCTCGATAGATGTGTGAAGTCTGCCAACCCGCACTGGGCCAGCATGGTGGACTATGGCCTGAATCCCCCTCGCATTTAGGGGAGGCCCGTGCCCAGCAGTGGGACGTTAAACGTAGTAGTAGTAAGGTAAAAAAATAACCGCAGATTTCCCTATGCTAATAAGAATAAACTTGAAAACAACGAAACTTCGGCAAGAACAGCCCATGCTTAAACTAAGTTGTTAAGTGCCAAGTTTATGGAAAGTTCAAGTGGGTATCCCACATGAGGTCACTGCCATTTCCAGATAAACATTTAACAATTCAATTAAATACTTTGAAATTGGTAGAGGTCTGAGAATTCTAATGATTTTCTTCTTCAGGGAACTTGATAATTGGTATTTTTTAGGGTTCCGTACCCAAAGGGTAAAACGGGAACCCTATTAATGAGACTTCGCTGTCCGTCCGTCCGTCTGTCACCAGGCTGTATCTCATGAACCGTAATAGCTAGAGAGTTGTAATTTTCACAGATGATGTGTGTCTGTTGCCGCTATAACAACAAATACTAAAAAACAGAATAAAATAAATATTTAAGGGGGCTCCCATACAACAAACGTGATTTTTTTGCCGTTTTTATAGTTAATGGTACGGAACCCTTCGTGCGCGAGTCCGACTCGCACTTGGCCGGTTTTTTAAATATCGTAGCAGTATTTCATTTGAATATAGAATCGTTATTTCCGGCATCGTAAATAAAAGAATAACTATCGATAAGATAAACAAGTGTGACCTGCACACATCCCTAAAATAGGATGGTCGCGCCCAGCCAGAGGCGAGATTAAACGTCGCCTGCCACTTCCACCCGCTAAAATATTAGTCCACATTGAAACGGCACTAAAATAAAATACCGTTTCTGTTATGCAATGTACTGTATTATGAAATAAAAAGAACTAGCTTTTACCCGGGATAATTTTCTAACAAAAAGTACTCCAGCTTTTATACGAGCGCAAAAGTTCGAATACCGACCGAATGAATCCAGACAGAGCTAACGAGACAATTTCCACGACTGTGCTAGTCATGGGTATTCTTTAACGAAATATTTATTGAAAAAAGATACGACAGTTCAATGACGATATGAACAAAAGCACTAATTTTGCACAGAGCTATCGGTAGTTTCGCTTCAGCTCGATTCGTAGCGTTGTTACGATGACACAAGAGAAATGCCCGACAAATTGCGTCGTACGAGTGCATCGCGTCGCGGACACAATGCCCGGTCGCATCAATTGTTATTTTATGCACAACTGGACACCATCGACAAAACGGTCCGGTGCGGTGTGCTAAGAAAAATTCTGAACAATAGTTAGCAATTGTTGATTCGAGTATAAAATAATGAAGCGTTTTACTTGTGAAACTACTGCTGTGAAATCCAAAAAAAACTTTCCTTTCGTGACTGAACTTATCAGGGGTCTTTCTTCTTTCTTCGAATGGGTGATTCTTATAGTAGTGTTGATTTAATGTTAATTGCATTTTTTTTTAAGGTTTTGTTATAAATTATCTGTCAGAAAAAAGCAGTACACAAAAGGGTGCTCTTTTTCGTCTAAAGAAACGGAGGCAGCACATCTACACATTTCTTTCGTCCTAATCCGCAGAAGTGTCGCGCGGCATGCGAGAGAAATGGTCTACAAATTGCGATCGCCTGACTGGGCCGGTGCGCGGCCGTCCCGACCACCCGCTCCAAAATGAATAACATAACTAAAATACATGAACTAGACGCCTATTCTGTTTATAGTCTACCTTACCTCGATACTCTAAGCAAGGTTGCCCTTTTGTACCTTTAATAAACTATAATAGTTATATTCGGTGAGATACATCTTACACTAAACTTAACCCAGGTAGGAGATTATGTAACTTCCAATGCTATCATTTATTAGTAGTAACAAAATTTTTTTAGTAGTAATCAAAGCCAAGGGGCTTTTCAATTCATTTTGCATAACGGATAACGGCCTTTAAGGATCTTACCCGTGATGAAAACCTGTTGGCTTAACATTTGAGAGCTGACGAGAATTGCAAAAAGACATCGTTAAATGTCTTACGATAAAATAATAAATGTACGAATGAGAAGCAGCTGAGCATTCCGTGATATTTTTTTCCGTTGGCATGTCTTAGTTGTGCCTATCAACGGCATTCCGAAAATAAAAACTTCTTATCAAATATCAAAATCGGAGCATTTTAAATGGTAGCACTAAACGTTGAAATTGCCCGGGACAACATTACGACGCCGTAAAATGTGAAATTTCTTTTAATTCGCGATTTTGTGTCGAAGAACGGCTCCTCACAATAAAACATGGTGACGAGCGGCCGTGTTTCGTGTTGGAATCGAATCGTTCGTCGACAATAAAGCTTGTTTAATGCGCCCCGAGAAAATTAACGTCACACCTAGCTAGGTGCCAAACATAAAAAATAATTATAGCTCCATAAATTCACATACCTACATAAGAAAGCACTTGGAAATTTGTTTTGTTTAAAACTGTTCATCGCTTAAATGGTTTATTTAATTCATTTACATAACGCTCAATATTTTTTTTATTTGACTATGCTTTATGCACAGTCTGCCACTTTTCTTTTGACATAACCTTATTTTGGTTTATAAAACGCTTAAGATTCCACATTATCAGGATAAAACTTTTGGCCAAAATCAAAAGGGGTCAACACATAAAATAACCACTAAGATTTGAAAGCTATGATTAATTGAAAAGTGAATTTAAAATCTATTATTATTATGTAGGTGTATTATGATGTTGATTAAAAATAAATTGTTTTTTTTTATAAATTTATAATTTTTTCTTTATTTATTTTTAGGTCCCAGCGAAACTTTAAAATAAACTTTGTTGTCGCTCCCGTGCTGTTAAATTTTCTAAGTAAGCATCTATTTAGTGGCAACATTAACTCCAGACAAAACGTTTCTTCCTACGAGCAACGACTTGGTATTCATTTTATGATCCTCATTTGCTGTCTTTAAATTTTATAAGATGACAATCATCGTGTAACAACGAGACGTCTCTTTGTTTGCAATTAATTCTCGGCTTCTTGCTGTTTATTAACTCAAATCTTTCAATACAGATTGGTACTTAATTCAACAATAGATTTAACTTTAGTTCCATTCCTATCAGAAGGACCTTTTCAGTTGGTTCTGAAAGCCGTGTTCATTACTCTTTTTCGTCGTTTAACTGTTACTTTTTACAGGGACGTTTTTAGGGTTCCGTACCCAATGGGTAAAACGGGAACCCTATAGCTGAGACTTCGCTATCCGTCCGTCCGTCCGTCAGTCTGTCACCAGGCTGTATTTCATGAACCGTGATAGTGAGAGAGTTGAAATTTTCACAGATGATGTATTTTGGTTGCCGCTATAACAACAAATACTAAAAAACAGAATAGAATAAATATTTAAGTGAGCTCTCATACAACAAACGTGATTTTTTTGGCCGTTTTAATAGATAATGGTACGGAACCGTTCGTGCGCGAGTTCGACTCGCACTTGGC
The DNA here is from genome assembly GCA_914767695.1 of Ptilodon capucinus. NCBI lineage: Eukaryota > Metazoa > Arthropoda > Insecta > Lepidoptera > Notodontidae > Ptilodon > Ptilodon capucinus. The sequence continues at coordinate 5,791,353 of OU611808.1, forward strand.
CGGTTTTTTTATTCGTTTCTGTGGAGCGCTTGGCGAGCGACATTGAAAAGGTGCTTGTGCGTTGACCGCGTCCGTATTGTGTGAAATGTCAAAGTGAAGGGGAAAAGCTAGGTGAGGGTACAAAATTGTGTTGACGCACTGACCGCAGCGCGGTGCGTGTTCTCGTGGGGCGTCGCGACGCCCCTGACCTGGCGCGAGGGCGGGTGGTCCGCGTGCAGACCCACTCAAGAACAATTCTACCGAAGCCGTCAACCGGCGGGATAAGCGGCTCATTATTCACTAAAAGCCCACGGCGTGCCCGCTCGGGTAATTGGAGGCTTTGTTCCTTTGCGCTCGGCTTTGACGCTCTCGTGAACTATACGAGACTCCGCTGCGCCGGATTATTATTCGCACAATCAACGATGCACGCCAGCCCTTAGATTAATCTGACAGTTGAAGTATGAATTGTTTGTGTAGCAGGATAAATGTCGCATTACTTTTTGCGGTATCCTTATTTCTGTTGTGTAATCTGCTGCGTGAAATTTGTACAGACCACGAATAAGGCGGCGACGCATCGCGTAATCTCTCTTATTTATAAGCGTGATTATACATATACATAAAGCATTGTTGGAGGGATTCGACGTTAACTAAAAAAGTAAAATATTACACCCATTGTCGAAACCAGTTCTCGTATCGGAGAGGTTTGGGATTTGCGTGAGCGTGAGAAAAGTGAGAAGTTAGTGTGGTTTATTGCAGGAGGAAATAGTCGCTACAGCCGCGAGCAGGCAACGACTCCGCGCCGTGAAATATTGCTGTCACATGACATAACGTGGGTGTTACGTATATGTACGAAAGTGTCCAAATAAAATATCTATTAATACTTATAGCGTTACGACATTATACATCGTCTCTATTTTATCCCATCGCTGAATGTTCATCAGAATGTAAAGTTACAGTAACTAATTTCACTCCTCTTGTTAAGATATTCATTAACACCAATTTTATAGATATTTAAATCTATCTACTAACCGTTTTCAAAGTATTTTTTCAGTAGCTGCAAAAGTTTAACACTGATTAATTAAATCATAACTTTAACACGCACCTACCTAATGTTTTTCTTCAGTGATCATTGGGTAGCAGGCATTAAAGGCATTGGCATCGCCCGTCAAATTTTTTGCCATTACGAAAACGAATTATGTATCAATAGTCATAAAGATTAAATTGCTGCGGTTAAAGCCACGCCCTTTCGCTTGCTTCGGTCGTTCTCTCAGTGTCATTTAGTTGAAGAATGAACTTTTTCTTTGATTCAATAGAGTCTGTTTTGGTTTAAATTACCCGCGAGGTTCGACGCACAAGTATGCGGGAGGCTTAACATGTGCATGGGGCCTTAGAAGGAGGATCTACTTAAATTGAATTGTAAGACAAATTAACCGTATTAAAGGCAGCAGTTTTCATTAATCTTCGTCTCGTCTGTCTCCGTGCTCGGTAAGTTACTTTCTAATCTAAGTTGCACGCAGCCTCCTCTATCCTAGCTCATCTCTCACTCGTTGCGCCGTTATTGCACTCCTCAGTTATGGTCTAATTAATTGTTAGTCGGGAACATATCGTCAGTTTAATTATAACTTGTAAACTAAAGGCACATGCCTTTAGTTACATACATTAGTGTACATACTCTCAACAATAATAAAACGACAACTTGTATCATTTGCAATTGGTAACACTATTATTGTAGTACCTAGTAAAATAACCTTTTAATCTCCTACTCCTAAACAAAACCCTTACCCTTACCTCTCCACATACCTCGGCCCTGGGCTATTTCCTGCCACGCAGTTCCCGCATATGTGTTCAAATAATCTCTTCAAATTAAAACAATTATATTAGTAGTCATATGAAAATTTTAAAACATTTGAAATATTTTTTTATCGTAACGTTACTAAGAGTTTAACGCATGGTTCGACCTCAATAGTAGTAAACGTTTACGTAAAAAAATAAAAAGAATAGGTGACCAATAGCTATACAAGAATCAGAATCAGAATATTTTTTATTCATATAAACCACATACAGGCACTAATGAATCGTCAATAAATAGTAAAAATAGTAGCTCTACCACCCATTCGGAATGCATTTCCTATGGAGAAGAATGGGCAAGAAACTCCACAAGCTTCTAGTACAAATAATCTTCATCGACACCACCCAACCCAATTACCCACAGGTATATTCCACGGATAAATACTAGCAACACCGTAAATTAGATACTTTGTGTGAAGCGTGTCTAGTACGCAATAAGCAAGTGAAACTAACAAGAACACGCATTTCTAACATAAACTCACTTACTCGGTAATCTAGCATAAATACTCATAATTTGAACTTAGTTAACCTAGCTTAGTTAATAGAGCAAGTAATATACACGGTGTATCAGAAGGCCGATAGAACTTTACCATTTTTTAAGGTATCTGATGCACAACTGAATGGTATTAATATTTTTTAACGAAATACGATGTTTTCAATTCTTTTTCGCCTCCAGACGATAATCCTCATTTATAATTAACGTTAACTCAACACTCAGAAACTTGCTTCAGATACAATACATTTATAAGTTTATTATGGTATCCAAATCCATAAAAATATTCTTTAAGTTCACGAGTTTGTCGCGATCGCCGGCGCCGTCATTGCAGTTCCCTCGTTATACCGAACCCTGCGGCGCTTGGGACTGAACCACCATCTTATACATTCACCTGTCAACATCGATGGACAAGCGATTTTCAACCTTACTACTTTACAGCTTACGACTAGAATGTTCTTCTCTGTGGTGGTAGAAGATGGCAAAGGTTTGCAGGCCTTCCTCATTACGTCTGTCGGCGATGTTGCCACGTCGTGCGTCGTAGCAACATCAGTGAGTGCCGCCGCACAGAAAAATATTTACATACATCTCCCACACAAATATTGGAAGCAAAGGCAACATGCAGTAAGTAATTATGTTTAACTCGTACGTATATTAATAACGCAGGTACCTTCCGAGAAACTTATTGCATTGGGTTTTCACAGCTCGCCTAGAGTCGTTTGCGCATGAAGGTGTTTGTTCTGGTCATTCGCTTTTATAACACCTATTACTAGCTGCTGGTAATGCCGAGCCTATTAGTGTTAGTGGCTAACTACCATTGACGTAAAATACTAGACACAGCTATATATTCGAAAATATTTAAGTAAAATCGAATCACATAATGAAAACTTATTTAGTTTTAAAGATATCCTTCAAGGATACTTGGTAATGGAACGTAATAAAATTAGTCAAATAAGGCAAGGTAAAATACCATTTTTTTGTGCATCCTTTGTGAAGAATGTTTACTACATATATATTATAAGGTTAAAAGTAATTATCTAACATTGAACCCCTATAAGTTACTTTCTAATGTCGATACTCGTAATAATTCCTGTACTGTATTTCATACTGAATTGTCTCAAGATGACACAACATCCGCGTGGGCGAGCTCGACGAATCATAAAAGTTACGATTTCTATTAAACTTGGTCATTAGATCTTAATGCCATAAAAGATTTTGGACATTCGTTTGCGAATTAGCACTTGCCTGTTGCGAGTTTCATTTATTGTAGTTGATTTTTGGAAAACCGCCTACATAACATACATTGACTAGGTAAGAAAGGCAATATTACAAGCATGTTGCCGTTACATCGCTCAGCTCAGGCACCAAAAAAATTGTGTGTACGAAATCTGAATAAAAATATTTTTTATTTTTTCATTATCATATTGGAAATGTGGTGTTCCATTAGTAGAGCAGGATAGTGGCACTCTTCTCTTCTTACTGCCAGCTATTTTGCTTCCCTGCACGTTCTTAAATTAACGGAGGAAAGATATTGAAGATACTTAGACCCAGTGACTTATGTCATTTCCATAGATTTTGGTGCAACTATTTATAGGCGCCGAAGTCTCAGCAAATGTATATCTATACCAACAACAACTAAACGCTGATTAACAATTACTATAAAACTATATAGAGATCAAGCAATTAGAACACTCCCACACATCTTGCATTTTCAAATTAAGCTTAGTTTAACTAACCACTGACTAATGTGTGTTTTAATGCTTGTCAGTTTGAATTGTTCGCGTGTGATTTAAATGCCATTCTCTTCCCTTGACTATTTGAGGTGGGCGGCAAATTGTTAACTGATTTCCCTAATTCGTTGCATTATGCTTGCTTTTATTGTGATTAGTTCCGAGCAGTTTTTACTGCTTGCAAACGGTTAAACTGCTCGTTTGGAATCTCAGATGTATTTTTTTTTTTTTTTATACCGGACCTCTATCGGCCCGGCCCGCGTGCTCACCTCTGATATGGGGGTCAGAGTTCTTAAAATTAGCCTTAAGTTTAGTGTGTAAAATAATTTTTCCAGCCTGGATTATATTTATTGAAACAATAAAATCAAAAAAAAAATTTATTAAAAAATTTAAAGTCAAAAGACACAATAAAAAGTAAACCCGTCTAAAAAATAACACTATAACAGACAATAAAATACCAAAAGGCTATGGACAAGGTTCTCAGATGTATTTGAAGCGTCTCTCGAGTCGCTGCTTAGTTCTTCATTCAGCTGAAAGCCCACCTATTGAAATGCCATGTAGTATGTACCTATGCTCATCTAAAAATATCTAAGTTAGACTTATGTATTGTAGTCTGTTACTTAACAGGCAGGCAACTAGCTATACAGAACTTTTTTGACTATGGATGATAGTTTTTTTTGTAAGCCGAGGTCTGAACCATGGCGTTATACCATTACAGACCCCAAGGTCTGAAATGTCATTTTTATATCACCTCATACCAATATGAGGTGATATAAAAATGACCATCTGTTTTGGTAATTATATGACAACGCTTACCTAAAAAATAGCCGATCTAATACATTATTTAGTATGATTTCTCTAAACAAAATTATAGACCTATGCATAAATACCTACCTGGATAGAAAGAAAGATAGATAGAAAGCTCTTTCAGTTAGCAACAAAAAGGTACGCCTGTAAGTGGATAGTAAAACTCTTTGTCAGGACCCCAAACGCATATACGCATAATTTATCCTGAATTTAGATCGCATTTATTAAATACAACCGAAAATCAGAATCGGACTTGAACAACCAAGGTGCACTGAAAAGCTGAAAATAACCTAATCTGACACTTCGTTACACAATTGAATTGGCTCCGATACAAAATTAAATCAATAATTTATCCAGATTGGTTTTGTTTATAATATTTTTTGCTGATACGATTATTAATTCCGATTATTATAACAATTTTAATGCTATATACTTTTTAAATCATATGAATCATGATCGCTGATACTATATTAGCTACTACAATAATAGTACCGTCATAACATCAGCATATAAAATCCCTAAAGGAATAGCTGTCGATTACAGCAATTTAAAAATGATTATGCAGACTAAGTGATTCGCTTTATCATGCATAAACATTATTTACTACCCGTTCTTTGGTGTATAATCTATCCGTCAACCAAGACTATAATGTTATATCATTGTGGCTTTCGCCGCAAAGGATTTTATGACTTTAAATATACCCCTATTATACCTTACAGGACGGCCAACAGTATAACACAAACTATGTCGCAGCAAGTCACTCTCTTACTTCCATAGTTCATATTAATAAGATGAGGAATGGCTTCACCTGCGACTAGTGCGGGTATTTTGCCAATGTCAAGTAATTAATAGCAAGGACAAATTCAATAAATACACATAAATAAAAATGGATAATGACAGTGATAAAGATGAGAGAAGAGAATGAGATAAAATTGACACATTTTGTCTTGTCAGAACTGATTGTAGATGACAAAAAAATATGTCTCCGTCGACAACAGCAGAATGGTAGAAGAAAAATACTCTTAGATACGTCGCCAACTTAGGTATAAATACTTCACAATATTATTAGAGTATATATGATTTTATACGACAGTAACAAATAATACATGTCGCATCTTTAAAAGTATAGAGACCTAACTCAAAAATAATGTTGTTGAAAAATGGTCCTTAGAACGACCCTTTAAGATTTATAGTCGTAATCCTAAAATTTCAAAATAGGTCTTTAAAGGTGCGATGTGTTTAGTTTGAACATTGCACCCACAGGAGCGTCAAAATGCGCGCGACTTTTTTGCCAATAACAAAACAAACTGTAATAATAAATAAAATAAGCACATATTTCATCGCCGTATTCGCGTCGCATTTTACCAAAGAAATTCCATCTTTATGAATAATCATACATAGTACCTTAAAAAACGTCACATTAATTCGGCCGCCCCAGTGAGTGCAGGGCGTAAAGCTGATACAATTTAATTCCATTACGTTACCTACATACGGCTGGGACGAACAATGGCGACTTAATCCATTAAACAGTAGCCATTGATCCCATACTCTGATTTGAGACGACTTTAAAAATACAAACGTGGAATCGTATTGCAAACACAATTTATGTAAAAGCTTTGCGAGCGGACAGTTTTAAGTAGGTAGTTTTTAGGGTTCAAAACAAAAAAATGTAGCAATTAAAGGATCAGTACGTTGTCCGTCTGTCTGTCAAAACCTTTTTCTCAGGAACGCGTGGAGGCATCAAATTGAAATTAATAAAATAATAAAATACTCAGGTGTGCAATCCCCTTGAGCTGTAAAAAAATAAAACTTCTAAGTCAACGCAATCAAAAGATACGGCCTCTAATACTGCATATTTTAACCCGCAAGGGAATCAAAACCTATATGACACTGCCCGTTGTCCTAGAATCATTGAAATTGGGTAAGAAACAATGTAAGCACAAGGAAAGAGAAACATCCAAAACCGTAAATTTGTCGTTACATCACAATTTTTTTTTGGTGTCCAAATGTCTCGAGACTCTATTCCCGTGATACCTAAAAGTTTGTATGGAACTCTTAGTGCGCGAAACCGACTTAAACTTGAACGGTTTTTATTACAGTAGCCTCAATCACGTCTTTAAACTTATATGTGTATAATATAATGTATCGCATAGGTAAGCAATGATGCTTACCTATAACCTATACCTATCGTATGAACGAGACTAAACATTGCTAATAACTTGATATCTTTTTGCTGAATTTATTAACGTTCAGTCATTTGTTATTTGACCGTATTATTCTAACTTATTAAACAATGTCGTTATTAAATCCATGTTATTGATTACATACTTATTGTAATAGTTCTATAAATCTAAACTGTTTTAAAGGATCATACTTATTTTGTACATGAATTCAATCAATTTAGCGAATTAAATATGCGGCGTGTTTCAAAATTTCAAACGGATACATTCATAGTTTTATATATTTTATTTATATCGGATACTCATTGTTTAGTTAATCTTAACTTATATTGTTTTTGTAATAAGATATTGAATATTGCAATTGAAATACCTGATATTGGTATAATACCTACTCATTATTGATAACACCATAATTTTAATTTTTCGACGTTTTTTTTTTATAATTGAGAACTTGTACAGCTTTAGAACTTGCGAAGGCTATAACATAATTCGTATATTAGAACTATACTGAACTTGGCACCCATATAGATCACACTTCTGTTGTAGTTGAAGTCAGATATTTCTAGGCACATTAAACATAGCATAGGAAACCAAGGCATATTTCATAATATTGAACTTTGGCTCTCATTTCACATTTACGTTTTTGATGGGATATTATATTTCCGTGGTCAAGGCATGTGTTTAGCATTTGTATCAGTAACGCGTTCTCATTAAATCTACATTTCAGATGACGACAAACCTAAAACATTATTCGGACCTCTGATAGTTACACCATGTAGTTTGTACGTATATCCATTCGATAGATTAATTGATAGAAAAGGATCTAAGCTGGAAGTGATGTTTCCGCGAAACGTCAATCATGGTACCGTTGGAAACTATTAATTACAAAGGTTGGTTATGTTTTAATTAATAGTTGGAAGATGGTTGGAAGCTCAAGTTCTGGTTCCAACATACATATATCAACTGTACTTCTGACGGCTATCGTCGGCTGCAGTTCTTGTGTATGAAATACAATAAATATTGCCTAAGTAGCTAAATGAGCCCATGTTTAAGAGAAATAGGCTTATCATGACCGCGTAGACATAAATTTGATCACTTTCAACTGTCAGACTTGCCGAACAAATAACGTCACATTGTGATTTTTATTCTAGAAATTGATGTGACATTACTTACTAGACAAATCTGACAGTTTAAAGTGATAAAATGTATGTCTACGTAGACTTGTTAAGCCAGCTCGATGTGTAGAGACCGACTTGTGAAGGAAGAGTAGTCAATAACACAAGATTTATGAAAATCTGTTCTATAAGATAGCCACAAAAATAAATTAATTAATTAATTATACAGCTTAACTATTCTGTTCGCGACAACAGCTTACTACTCTTCTTTTACTGACATAAATATCGCTTTAACATATGTTTATGATGACCTAAAGTATTCATCCGCCATTTTTATTTATAATGTGTATTTATTGAATTTGCCCTTACTATTAATTATTTGACACTGGCTGAAATATCCGCTAAACGCAGGTGAAGCCATTCCTAATCTTATTCCATTAAATTTCATTAATTTCGTAAAAAAGACGAAGAAGAAGACCTAAAGATTGAAATAACAATACATTTTCTACAAATTTTGAATCTTAAGTTGTAAATATGTCATTCTCACGTACATCAAAAGTAAGCATCACAAAGTTTAGAAAATCTTGTGAAAAAAAAGTTAAAAATCCTTTCATGTTTTAATTTTGCGCTTAGTCTTGCCACTCCTCTCTTAATACGGTCATTTCCCTGAAGTTTAACAGATAAGATACAATGGGACTTGACTCAACAGTCGTAAAGATAGAAGGAAATATAAAAGATGATGTTAATAAAGCCAAGTAACAAGTGCAGTTGTTTTTGAAGAAATGAGAGTTTTTTTTTAGAACGGATACTAGTCAACTGCACATAATTTGGATAGAAACCATTTGTTAGAAATCATATTAAAAGTACAGATAAAAATTTATTTATTTTAAATATTATTAATACTTAAGTGAAAAATGAATTTAAAATAAATTAACTAAAGATACGTGAAATAAAAATATTTTTAATTCCACATTTATCAGTTTTATCACACAAAAATCAAGAATATACAATAATACTATATTTTACTTTCTCTACCTAAATCACATCTTGATTCATTGTATGATATATGTTTCATTCCTTTGTCTTAAAGTTACATAGAAGATTATATTTTTTTACGACAATGTCTAATAACTTGACGGTTTAATAACCACATACCGTATCGTCACGTACATCCCTATTATTATTTTTACGCATCGAACCGAACCTTATAATTATCTCGCATTGGATTTACACCGAACAATAGCTAGGACCTTTCCAGTAAGAAAAATAAAAACACCGCCCGATGTAGGTACAGTCACGAGCTCGTAATCCAAACAGATATACGTTCTGTCAGCGTGGCATTGTGCGACCACGGACACACTAATGTACCGGAGGTAAGATCCTGAGAAGAGATGCTGGGACGTGACATCAGTTATCACTTAGCTAATGACTTTGCTCGTAGCTGTTAATTAATCGTACGGATGTTAGTTGGGAGTAAATGTTGTTTACTGTTAGGCGATAGTTTATTTTATAAGCACTGGTGTTACATAGCTTTAAGACCACCAGGTTCCCATGTCTGCTAACATGGTGGTTGTATTAATTCTAGATGCTATCATTGATAAAAAATGGATTTCATGCCTCATAAAATGAAGTTATAGTCATCTTTCGTTAATAGTAGACTTTAGGTACTACACGCCAGACCACGGTAGACCTACTGCACGCCAGCTCAAGAAGTAAGTTGCTGCCAAACATAAATCAAACTTGCCAAAACATGTGTGAAGTATACTAACAAGGATTTGGTCAACATGTCCCAAATCCACCTAAATTGGTAATAAGCTTGCCCCGTTGAGACCACAATACCTAAATACACTGCTCCTTTGCATACCCCTGGGATTACAGGCGTGATGATGTTGCATTCGTTATTTAAATAACAATTTTGTTTTGAAACTACTTCACTGCTTTGTACCTACCACCGAAAGTTATTACCATCGACAATTTTTATATTTTTATTACAAAAGCTACTTATCTTTCACAAAGCGCGGAACAATTTCAATACCTCACGATTTATGGTAAACAGCATTAAACCTTAATACAACAAATCAGATTTTCGAAACAATAAAGAACCTTTATTTTGCGGAATAAAATAAAAAATATACCTTTCTTAAATAAATCTTCTAAATATTTACATTACGTTCTGTTCGACTGTAGAATAAATATTTAATGTCAATAAAGTTTGCTTCTAGTCGAATGAAAGGTTTTTGTTTGAGAATTTTAATAAATTGTTAACATTCAAGCCCCCGCACACTGGGACGTCAAAACTCGCATGTCAAAATATCTGCCAATACAAAATGGACTCTGTGTCAATATGCACAGAGATTAAATTTCTATCGTAAATACCACACCCCACGTGACAAAATTCGCTCGCGCTATCAGTGTCATTTCGTTGTACAATGAACTTTTTCTGCGTGTCAATACAGTTCCTTTTGGAATGCCAAAAAATTTTACTCGCGAGTGTGTGGGAGGCCTAAGGCTCTTATTATTTTACGGGGGCCATAAAGACATGTCTCGCATGGTGGCGTGGAGCGAGGTGGCAAGTGGGACGCCACCGGTCGTGGGGGCCCCCTCGCGTCCCATGGGCCGCGGGGTGACCCCCCATTATAATGTCACTAACGGTGAAACAGATAAGACAATATTCCGTTTCATCTCGCGATAATCGATAGGACATTGAGGAAAATTGCGGGTAAATTCGGAACATATAGATCAAATGTTTTTTATTAGTTGCTTACATATTTATTGGACTTAAAAGATTCTTATTTTATTTGTGAAAACGAAAACTGGTTGTTGATTCTTATTTTTAGTATCTATTTACTAGCATCCTTATTGCACTTCTCAAATGAATTATTGAGATAGGTAGGCAGGCAGCGTGAAACTGGGTAGGGAGATAGGTAAGTTTTTTCATGAAATAAATCTCAGATATGATTTGTTGGTCGTCCTGAAATGACCCACTGACTGAATGACAAATGTCCCACTATGGAACGAGTGAGCTCTTAGAAAAACGAATCGTTAACGATAACAATAGTTGTTATGCAACGAGTCGTAACAGGTTTCGCGAACGAACCTTAAGAGACTTAGGGAACAGTTTTGCTTAACGTCTTGTTGGAAATTCTACGGCCCGTTGGTATAACTGGGCATTGCGTACTTATCATCTTTAAGTCAGCAATAGAGATCAATGTTCTATACGTTTTATTAATTGAATACACGAAACAAGGTCTATATTACAAAATAATCAATATTATCACCCTTTACATACTAGGGTGCGGGTTTTTTTTTAACAAAGAAAGAACTAACTAAGAAAGTTCGTTTATTACCTAATAAAAAAATATTACACGCACCGTTTGACGCGCCTATTTTCCCAGGTCTTTAATCACTACACCTTGATATTTATGAAGCTCAACCTTACGCGCAAAGCCACCGACGTTTTTAATGAAAACTTTGCACGTTTGAAAACGCGCCCGCAATAAATAGCTGGAAATACAGTTGGTAGTTACCGCGGAATGAAAGCAGGAAAGGCAGTAAAAATGGCGCTTTTCAATAACACCGGCGGCGTGAAACTGGGCTATTGGTTTTCTTTGCGGGCTGGTCGATATAGCTCGAGCCCTGCACTGAAAAACATGCAAATATGAAACACCTTAGTTAAGTCACCATCACGTATCAAAACAACTTCACTAAGTGTTCAGTTTATAGACCCAATAGTGAGGTCTATCCTAACAACCGGTCTACCTAGTAATCCTGGCAGGTTATTTAGCATAAACCCTGGACACACTGGGGTGTCAAGACGCAAGCTATAAACGTTTTACCAATACCAAAACGAACTATATTCACTCATAGAAAAAGCCAATTCTTCAACGAAATGTCATCGATAGCGCGAACAAACGGCGTGGTCACAAAATTTACGGCGTGGTCACGTTTGGCTTTGACTAAGGAAATTCTATCTTTATTTGTATAGATACAGAGTTCGTTTTGGTACTGGCAAATCTCCAGTCTACCCGGGGTTCGATTCTCCTGAGACCAGCTCAGTTGCTTCCACGACATTATTTCTAAGCCTTTAGCTTTCTTGGAATCCTCCCACATATCTAATTACATTATTCTAAATACATAAAGCCTTCACGGCACACCTGTAGTGAATAGGTATCAGTATAGGCGTCATAGATCAGTCGAACATAATCAGTACTACAATATAAATAGGTAGGTTATAAATTATAAGGCATCAACTTAAGGAAAAATTAAGAACCAAATTAATTATATTTAAGTCAGTATTTGAGTATAATTAAAATGGAAAATACAGCTCATACTTTTAAAAACAATTTTAATAAAAATATGATTACGAACATTATTTTCAATTATTATAGTCCCTCCTAAATGTTTCAAATTAATTAATTCGATTTAATGTTAAAGCTGTCCCTTGTTCGGAAAGATTTCAATTTACAGGCTAATAAAAGTTTGTAATTATATTTTTATAAGTTATAAATTGATACGTACCTATGATCAAACAAATCGACTCGATTTATTGAACATTAATTATAGATTTCCAAAAGAAGGCGCCATTAAAGCTTTGATCGATGTAGTTTCCCAACATTATGCATAATGAAAATAGATAGGTACATACAAATAGCCGAGGTCAGATTGACTGATCGAATTGAGGACAAATTCTTCCATCGAGATGACGTAATATAATTTTCTCATGCATACTTTAATAATTATTAATGAGTTGTTAGTGTAATAAAGAGATTCGATACAAAAGCTCAAAATGCGACTTAACTTTGACGCCCACGCACACGTGAAATATGAAGACAGAACAAGATTGAGTGTAGTGTAATTTATAAGAGATGAACATAGAAAATCACTAGTTATTTATTAGTTTTTAAATAAGTAGAAATATATCTCAAGCTAGGTACGTATGTAACACAAAGGAAATTTATTTATAAGTAAAAAACACGAATGACAGAAATCCTAATAATATGTGGAACATGTTTTCTGATAAGTCAAAGTAGGTTGTGTCTCTATAGATTTATTATGAGAGCTGTAACAAGTAGGTACTATTAGAATTGTATGTACCTACTCGTAAAAGCCCTGCATAAATGGGCTAACCAAAATGGACAATTGCCAATACCAAAATTGACTGTATAAACACACAGATAAAGCACATTTTTTAACAAAATTTAATCGATGCCACGAGCGTATTTAGTCCCGGGATGTCGTGGTTCTTGCCACAAACATGTAGGTATATTGAAAAAGTGCGCACTTTTAATAAGAAAGACAAATGATATCACTCGCGGTAGTTGAACCCGCCACATCAGTTTCAACTTGATGTATAGAAATATCAACTTTGAGTATCGATAATAATACTAACGTAGTGTATCGTGTAGATGCTTACTATTTGTACCAAGCGACAAGCGTATCGCTGCATCACGACTGTCAGTGCACGCGTCGAAGACCGACTCCGACCATGACTACACAACTTCTGCTCCATTTATGTTATTATCATAATCATTTACATAGTCACCTATACGGATTAGGGCCTCTTTCTTACTATCGTAACTAATTATTGTTTTTTGTGTTAAAATTTTGAACCAACCCGCACTCGGCTAGCGTCGTGGACTATGGCCCAAATCTCCCTCGTATAGAGAAGGAATGTGCTCGATATAATGACAATAGGATCGCCCCCTATTACCTACATTGGGACCCAAATACATCAGTGAAGTGTGGGTGCACTGTAGTACACCTCTGCGTAGCCCTTCGGGTAATACAGGTGTGGTGATGATTAATTTATTTATACATAGTACTGTACTACCACCGCCTTTACCGACAATACTTACTAAAATAAAACACTAACATCTGCATCTACTAAAAGAAAATACACAAAAATTTAAATCATTATTGGAAAAGAGTAGCCACGGAGTTTTCTTGCTCATTCTTCTCCATAGAAAATGTATTCCGAATGGGTCGTAAAGATACTATTATATTTTTTTGTTTATTATCGGTTTAAATAAATTTAAAAAAATCTTTTTCTGATTCTAAGTGTTACCTACCATAATAAAAGAATATGCTCATGTGATATTCGTCTTAAAATGGATATTAGATTTCGGGTCACACATTCACATATTTTTACAAACGGAATACATTAGAAAGAACGCCCAGTCGCATAAATCGTACTATGGCAGGGGACGTCACATAAACTTGATTTATATTTCGTGACGTAAGTTAACTCTTATCAAACTCGTAGGTTACAGATTCAACTTTTATGAAACCATTTTTATATTAGTTAAATCGATGGAAAATGTTTGTAGAAAATGTTACCTCTCTACAAACATTTTTCATAAAATAATTGGTTTTGGGAAGAATTAAATCTACATATCAACTATTCATTTATTTATGTTGTAATACCTACTACAAATAATAAAGATATTGTTGACTTGAACAGTTGATCAATGCAATTTGTTTGCTATTTATTTTATATTATAGTTTTTACTAATCCTTATTGTTAAGAACTACGATATGATTTGTTTAGGAACGATTAAAGTGCCGCAAAGGCATTGGGAGAAATTTCGACGGTCCGTTAGCGAAACGCAGGGTTTTTTGTTCATAGGAAACGGCACTTTCAATCCTGTTCTATTATCTAGTAAAGTCATATACAAAAGAGGCATGGAGTTAAAATAAAGAATAGAATAGAAAACTCTTTATTGTACACCAATAGTTACATGGATATTACACAAAATATATTGACAAAACAAGGAACAAATAGTAGTGTACATTGGGCGGTCTTATCGCAAGCTGCGATCTCTTCCAGACAACCACAGCACAGGCCTTAAAGTCCTGACGTGAATAGTATTAAGCCTCCCGCACACTGGGTTGTCAAAAGCGGCGCAGAATATTCGTCAGTACCAAAGTGAACTCTGTGTCAATAAACATAAAGATTTAATTTCCGGGGTAAAAGCACGTAGGGGACGCGTCAAAATTCACTCTTGATGTCAGTGTAACTTAGTTGAATAATGAACCTTTTCCTTGAGTAATTACAGTTTTTTTTTTGGTATGGCAAAATTACGCGCGAGAGTAAACGCCCCAGTATGCGGTACTATTCGCGTCAGACGTTTAATGAAACCATTGCGTTTATTGCTCGGACTACCGAGAGTAATCCTAAAATAAATAAAATATGCTTAAACAATCGGCTCAGAGGGAAGTGTTTGCTCCGACTGTGTTTGCCGTCTCGTGCGCATTGCTATTGCTTGGCATTGCGAATAAATATCATGAATTGATGTTGAAGCGTTTAGAAGTGTTTTAAGTTCCACGCATCAAAGAGAAATGAGGCGGACATCTACAGTAATACGTAGGTACATTTTGTTCAGTGCACTTTAGGTAACTACTAACTAAATTAGCACTTATATCATAAACTAAATACTGGAATAGGGAATAGACACTTTGTTTCTACAAAGCCTAATATATCTACCCAATTGTATTATGTGCAGTATATTACTGAGTATGTTCCTATTTAGCTTAATTAATATACATTAAGGTGGTATGCATTAGCAGTATTGATGCAATTGGAAGCCGTCGGCATCGCCGTTCTAATTCACTCGAAGCAATAAAATTTCAATTAGTTGTCTATACGTTTCCACCAAGGAGATCTCATCGCTTACTCTCATTTACCTGCTGCTGAGTAAACAATAACGTTAACCCACACGTTTGTGTTACGTAATTAACGCGTTTGAAAACTGGCTAAATATACAGGATTTATCAGAATTCGAAATGTTGTACCCTTAGTATGAGCATCGGGTATCTATACAATTCAATTGTATAAAAATTGCATCGAAATTCGAAATACGAACATGATTTTTCTATTTATCATCACCACCATTTTTAAAATCTTGCTGTATTTGATGCCAAAATTTCAAGTTATGTTTCTTGAATATCAATAGTTGCCCCTCGTAAATGTAGTTTACACTTTTAAATAGGGTTATGGGTGTGTCCTAAGCTCACAACACGATACCTGTGACAAATATTCAAAGGTATAGTCTTCCTTCAATACGCATTAAATATTATTCTGACTTTTGATTCACAAGCAACTGCCGTAATAACACAGAGGAATGTATGTGTCGTTGTAATATATTTCTTATTTCTATCACATGAACGTTTAAAAAAGGTCGGCATCCGATTAGTTATGCTCCTATGTCGCACACACTTAAAGCATAGTAAGTCTATCCGTACGCCGCGCTATGCCAGGTCTACGTTAATTGACATCGGTTTGTCTAATGTATGTACAATAGTCGTACACTTGAATATTCATGGGGCATTCTCGCCCCCGAAGTCTGTAGGGTTACCAGATCTGCGAAAGTTTACTTGACTTTCATGTCGATACGCATTCACTACGAGGTTGTATGACATCTTTTAAGGCGTGAAAAAAGCGACGGATTTTTAAGGAGGTTTGGACCATAGTCCACCACGCTGGTCCAATACGGGTTGGTGGACGGTTCGTCAGAGCCTCGTTTGTTGTTCGGCAGGGTGTACCACGAGCAGGTGAGCTTGACTTGAGTTCTTCTTAGATGTTGTTAGAACCCTTGCAACAGCTGATAAAATTCATGGAGAAAAAAAAACACATTTTTTCACATTCTATATCCATATAACCCAGTTAACCAAAACATTGAGCTTGGAATTACAAAAACTTGTAAGTCTCTGCAAAATGTCTTCATAAATATATCTTCTCCAGAATGAACCATTCCAATCATATTCGGCCCTGAATAAATGAAATCGTTGTCAAATTGAAATCATACTTTTCCAATGCATATACAATAAAAATCCATAGCGGCCGCGACTCAATCACATTTCAATTTGAAACTGACAACCCTACGCCCTCCCTCAGCTCACTCACCGAACTGCTCATTGTTATTGAGACATTATTGTCAATTTATTATAATCCTTATTGTGAGATAAACCGCCTGAACCATTTTAGTTCATGAAAAATGTATTTTGTTTCCAATAAACTTTATTCTTTTATCTTCAATTATTTATTATCTCTATTTATTCTTTTTATTCTTTTATCTTCAATTATTTATTATATATATCTTCAATTATTAATTATTTATTTATCTTTATTCTTTTTAACGTCAAGTATGTCATTTGAGAACATGAAACACTTAAGAAAAATCGAGATTTAGTGTATTAAATAAATACCTACTAAATGCTAGTTTATTTAATGTTAATAACATGTGAAATTTATAACTTATTTGGGCTTAATCAGTATAACACAGGCGTAGTGCTACAACTTAACATTAGACTTTATAACTTAGTACAGAGTCCTAGGAATTTTGTCTGTTATTTCGCATTCGTACACCGAAAATCACATTACCTAAATCTCTAAAGATACCTTCGTATTAGTTAAGTTAAATCTTTGTTCTCGCGCTTACTTGTATTTGAGTTAATCCTGCCTTTATTTTAGAATGATTGAATAAGTGGCGAAAAACATATTAATACAAATACACACTTAAATACAGCACTCGAATTGAGAACCTATTCTGTTTTGAAGTCTGTTAATTTTTTTTTAATAATTTAACCGCGTATTTTTTTAAAATATTTATCTGTAACTGCTGTAAGCATGTTAAACTACCTGCATGTTAAGTAACTAATAATATCTGTTTTTGGTAGAGTTTAAAAATAGCTACTATAGCTCTTTTTAACGTCGCACTGCTGGGCACGGGCCTCCCCTCAATGCGAGGGGGATTCAGGCCATAGTCCACCACGCTGGCCCAGTGCGGGTTGGCAGACTTCACACATCTATCGAGAACTAGGCAAGTTCCCTCAGACGTGCAGGTTTCCTCACGATGTTTTCCTTCACCGTTTCATAGCAAGTGATAATCTCGGATGAAAATGAGATTCGCACATAAATCCCAGAGGTGCGAGGCCGGGTTTGAACCTGCACACTTTGATTTGCAAGGCGTGCGCTTGACCACTGGGCTACCACTGCTATTATAATTATATCTGTTTTTGGTAGAGTTTAAAAATTGTGTACAGTCTTAAGTTCGACGTTAGGATAGATTACATGCATGATAGACAACATATAAATTACCTCAAGGTAGACTTAGCAAAATTTGAAGTCGAATATGATCGGACCTGTTTATTGTCACAAATAGTTTATACAAAAAAAGAATCGTAAACCCATATTGGGTGGGCGGTATAGGAAGTGATGCGCGCTGACATGGCGTCCGTGATTTGACTTCCGGCCACGTATCCGGTGAACGAAACTACATATACCCAGGTATTTACACAGCATTGTGTTTATTTGACAAATATGTATGAATATTTCAATAATCTGTGTATCCGCGAATGAATAGCCGTTGGCTATTTTTCTATTTAATTTATCGTCTGGTGACAGGAAAAGTACAAAAATAGGATAGATTTTTTAAACTAAGTGCCTTAAAATATCAACAACATTGCACACACTGATAGTTGGATTGGGTTCTTTTGTTTAATTAAAACTGAAATAAATTTTATTAAAATATTTAATTATTATGTAACATGAAAAATAAATGTCATAGTAGGCGATCCACTGATGTTGTTCCTTTCCAGATTAGCTTACCATGCAGTTGAGACTATGAAACTCAACGGGTTAAGTAGAAGTCGGTTAAAAACTAGTCTCTATTCTTAAAACATTATAGTTGTGTTTAGTGACGGCTTGGTCTAGTAGTTTAAGCGTCGGCCGATCCTCCCCAATCGTCCCCAGTCCAGTATGGTACCCATAGTTACATGCTTTGCTTAGTTTGGGATCACACGATGAGTATGTGTTGTCTGGCGATATTTCTTTATGTATCTTTTAATACAGTCATTATTTCTCCCTGGTGCAAGTAGTGGTAGCAGAGTGGTCGAACGCACGCCTTGCAATCAAAGTGTGCAGGTTCAAACCCCGGCTCGCACCTCTAGGATTTATGTGTGAATCTCATTTTCATCCGAAATTATCCCTTGCTATAAAACGGTGAAGGAAAACATCGTGAGGAAACCTGCACGTCTGTGGGAACTTGACTAGTTCTCCATAGATGTGCGAAGTATCCCAACCCGCACCGGGCCAGCGTGGTGGACTATGACCTGAAACCCCCTCGCATTGAGGAAAGGCCCGTGCTCAGCAGTGGGACGTTAAAAAGGGCTGTAGTAGTAGTAGTAGTAGGTGCAAACCAACTAGCGTCCATATGATAGAAAATAATGTAAGTAGATAATCCACTATTATCTTTAAAATTCAGTTATTATAAGGGATACTATAGTTACCTAATCAATCGCAAACTTTAAACTCAATTTTAAGCCATGACCCAAAATACTATCTCGACAAAATTATTCGACAGAGTTATTCCTATCTCGTCCGATGTTACATTTGTCTTAATTAATGACCGAAGGCTCGCCGGCTCCATTAACTTAACGAACGCCCGACACGTTGTCTGTCAATCATCACTGTTCCACGTATCCTGCCCACGTACGCAGGACAGCCCAAACAATAATTAATTATAAATACAATATCAGCAGCTCTACCATAGATACCTTTTTTTTTCTTTTTATAGTTACTATTGGCGTCAGATCATATCATAACTTATGGGTCCGTTAGGTTCGACAAAACTAAATTTATTTATTTAAAAACTTTAAAACAATTACACTAGTTACACAAAATACTGATGCTGAATCATTCATGCAAAACCTCATATACATCAACAAAATCTTCACCCACTTATCCGCGAACAAATCCAACCCAGGGTGAGAGTCCAGGGGGTCGTACAACTTGGTTGAACTCACGTCCATAAATTATGATTCTAGGTATTTATTATTCGAACCTGGATTCTCTCGGTAAAGAGGGTGAGCTGCCTAACTACTACGCCTATGGCACATATTACACGTTCACAGTCCGTACGTAAAGTACTTATATGAAACGTATTAGTTCTTCAGGTTTCAACTAACAGTTTTCCAAAGAAGTATTTTACGTTAACGTTAGCGACTTTCGAGCCTGAACCACGTGCCAAAATTATGGTAGAGCCTCTGTTTCGGATCACTGACAGTTTGTAATAACACCATGGAGACTGCGGGTCTTAGGTCAATTCGCGTCTTAAGCGGACATATTGTTATGAGGTACATATTTGGAAGCGTGAAATATTACACTCCTGATTAATTTCTTTAAGGAGCTTCCTTTTAAGTTCGTGCCATATTCATATTCAAAATACAATGAATAAAGGTAGGCATCTGGGCAAATAATATCTACCTGCATTACGTCATGCTATATATAAAAGTACCTCAAGTACAGTCGACCAAGACGACGGTAGTACAGCAATAAGTTCAAAATCTCTTGCACCTGAACGTCCGAATACAACGGTAGCTCCACCTCTTAAAACAACTGCACCAACAGATATTTTTTGTTGACCCTGGAAAATCGAAGACGAAGCAGTGGCTAGATTTGTTTCAAAAATATTCGCAAACTATAAAAAAAGTGGCATTGAAGAACGCTTTTGTACTACAAATCCAGTTATAGGTTTGTTAATTAATTTTAATTTAAAAAAATTGGAGTGTATTATATTTGCGAAGTGCATTTCCGCCAACCGTTGTGATTATACATACTTAGTTATTATATTTCGATCAGTTTCTATGTTATTATGTTACGCCTGACTTGACTTGATATAGTATATTGTATCTGCCTTTCTCGATACTATATGTAATTATGAGACTACAACTGCAAAATGTGCCTATTTAATTTATCGTACAACTTTATTACTTAACAACACCCAACATAAGGCTGTACTCATATGATCGAGGTGCTCGCAGCGATATTTATCGCTCGACCCAACGGCACGGGCTATAAAGCACCGTACACAAACGCTCGCAGTCATAACATAATCGTACGCAGCGCTGACAGATATATAGATGGCGCCACTGTGCGAAACGAGGTGCGCGCTCGTGATGAAATAATTTCGCGTTTAGAGGATATAAAACCCTATAAACGGGTGTTAAACCAATAAATAATTATTTCAGCCACGGAGATAAGCGGTAACTTTGACCGGCCATAAAAACCTAACATAACATAGTCTCAATTGGTCCTAAATTTCAATTAAATAAATAATGACTTGATGAAATTTATTATTTTAGTAGCTTGTCACATAATTTCCGAGACTAAAACATGCTCGGTTTTGGTATATAAGCTACATTTCTTGGGAAGGTATACCCGTTTAAAATTTAAGATGCGTCCCCAGAGAGGCACCAATGTGCGTAATTAGCAATGAAGTAATAAAATACATGACACAACCCAAACATACAATGTTTGGGGAAGAATATAACTTTGTATACAGGGATACCATTACAATTATACCTAATTATACATGGTGGATTAGAAGTCCAAAATAATACTTTAAAGTTAACACTAGTTTACAAAGGCCGAAATTCGAACATGATTTTTTTGTTTCTTTTTCAGTCATTTTAAACACACATCATCAATCATCACGCCTGTATTCCCCGAAGGGCTATCCCTTCGGGGAAGTACATGCACAGCTTATGCACAGGTGCACTGTAGTGCGCCCACACTTTGCCGATGTAGCATGGTCTCAATATAATACGGGGCGAGCCTATTGCTAATTTTAAAATCTTGTAATATTCAAGTCCTATGGGAAATTTTCATATTCGGTTTTATGAATATTACTATCCCTTGTAGATGAACTTTACACTGTTGAATACGGTTATATGTGTGCTTTAAGTCTACAGGATACCTGTGAAATACTCAAAGGTCTGTAACTCAGAAACTATGATAGTTAGGTATAATCTACCTTCACTATAAATCTATATATATTATTTCAGACTTCTGATACACCCTGTAAATTCCTGAATGTACGAAAGTTCCATATTGAGTCGAGCGTAATTAGCTCCTAATTCTGAAACATAATACCTTTTGCACTAAGTGGTATCTCAGCGCGCATCCGACATTTAGTCCTTAAAGACGACCGCCGATCGACATCGGAACCCACCCTTAAATCCGCTCATTAAGCTAATAATGAGGGATTAAATACCGATACGGTGTTATTACATCTAACTAACTCAATTAATATAGAACGTGCAATTACTTACAATGGTGTACCCGGTAGCGCGTGCGAACAATATTGGGCTTTCAATCGCTAATGTAAAGGGACGGTTTCGCGTGCACCGCATGCTTCAGACCAGTTATGAAATTGAATATTTAAACGCAACGGATAGTGTAGCATGATTACGAGGCTCGCGTGATACTGCCGCCTTGAGGATGCATGGTAGCACAATCTTATGGCACAAATGAATACGTTAATGCAATTGACCGCGAGCTCTTATATTTAATTCAACAGCTAATTAAGAACAAATCATTCTATTGGCATGTTAATACTTCAAGTTCAATTTATTTGCTTACTGATCATAAATTTAATTCGATAGTAGTCTGAGAAAAATCGTAGATTCTTGTAGCATGTGATTGTTAATACCTATTAGTTTCACCTATGGTAATTTACTCCTACCATCATAGTGTTCCCATTAACTGGATACAATCCAGACACTGTAAAAGATAGTATTCCGCATTCATAGCTCAGCCGGTGGTGGCAAGATAAACCGTGAGATATATCATGTTTAGCTCTTTCACACGTCTTAATAACGAAAGTAAAAAAATCCACTGAGTGTGACTAATCTGTGACATAAGTCTTGTCTTGTCCCACGGGCTAGCCGTGAAGTTAGTGGATGTACTCTCGTATGTGATTCTTGTGTTCTTATTAAGAAACTCAATTATTTGAGTTGTACGTACGATCACACTAACTGTACCTGTCTAAATAATTGTTTTAGACAATAAATTATAGTAGTTAATGTTAATTAAATACTAATATGAATGTATGAGGAGCATTGTACATAAAAAACAACCAATTATTTTATAATTGGGTACAAATAACAGTTACCAAATATCATGCGTAGGTTGTCTTGTATCTTTTATTATTATTATCAATGTAATTTCCTTTCATTGAGTCATGTAAAATTGTGACTTTATAGACAGTATTCTGCTCATTCCCACCCATCGGGAAATTGTAATAAATTTCGTATGATTCTTTAACAATCATAAACTTTACGATGTCTATGATTTAGATGGAGCTAAAATGAAAGTTGTGCGGTCAGAACTATAACTTTAGAAGCATGTTGACATTTGATATTTCAACGTAAAACATGCAATCTATCACAAGCCCTGTGGCCTCACGACTCGATTTAAAATCACTTCTAAAATTTATAGTTTACATAAATTGTATTTTATTCTTCAGAATCTTTCAACATAAACTAATTAAGCTCTTATAGAAGTATTTATAAACGTATATAACGGTAGCAGTGGTAGCAGAGTGGTCGAACGCACGCTTTGCAATCAAAGTGCGCAGGTTCTATCCCCGGCTCGCACCTCTGGGTTCCATGTGCGAATCTCATTTTCATCTGAGATTATCACTTGCTAAGAAACGGTGACGGAAAAACATCGTGAGGAAACCTGTGTGCCCGGTATAATGGCAATAGGCTCGCCCCCTATTACATTGGGACCAAAATACATCGGCGAAGTGTGGGCGCACTGCAGTGCACCTCTGCCTACCCCTTCGGGGAATACAGGCGTGATGATGTATTATTATTATTATAAACGTATACATGAAACAGTTTATGAACAATTAATTGTTATTTGTATATTTTAGTTATCTTAAGTATTTTTTAAAAAGGTTGGTCATTTTCCACATGCAGAAAATATAACTACAAAGATGCTGTCTACACAAAAATGAATATTTACTCTGTGTTTTTTCAATTTCTTTTTAAAAGTTGATTAAAAAAGAAATTTAAATGTTTAAGAACGTGTATGTAACAAAGCGAATATGGGTATAGCTGCTAAGTTATTTAGTTGCCTTGGAGAAGGTACAGTAGCTATCATTAAAGTAGCTCATTAGTAGTAAATAAATAAATATACATACATCATCACGCCTTTATTCCCCGAAGGGGTAGGCAGAGGTGCACTGTAGTGCGCCCACAATTCGCCGATGTATTTTGGTCCCAATGTAATAGGGGGCGAGCCTATTGCCATTATACCGGACACATTCCCCCTCAATACGAGGGAGATTTGGGCCATAGTCCACCACGCTGGCCCAGTGCGGGTTGGTGAACTTCACACGCCTTTCTATAGATGTTCAGGTTTCCTCACGATGTTTTCCTTCACCGTTCAGCAAGTGGTAATCATTGTTGAAAATGACATTCGCACATAAAAAATATCTCAGAGGTGCGGGCCTGGGATTTGAACTTGCACCCCTTACGTTCAAGGCGGGCGTTCTTGCCCGCGAGGCTACCACTGCTCATTATAGATACATTATTAATTACTCATCATGATAGCGAGATAGCCGTCTCACCCCATTTCATGTTAAAGAGCCTCTATAGCAGGATTATTCAATAAATAAACTTATAACAAGTAAGCCAAGGTTGCTATTTCAAAGTTCATATAAGTTGTTATCTTTATATCTATACTTCCATTTCGTTTTCTTAATACTAAAAGTATTTAAAAAAATTCTCTATATACCTTCGTCAATACAAAGCCAACTGTGATATCCGGCCGTTGGTCAAAAACAGTGATGAAGTCACGACCATGGATGATTTCATTAATTGTGTAAGTCCTATCTACTCAAAATATTTTTTTCTGTTTTATCCATTATTCTAAATACATTTAAGTATTCTTAGTGTAGCCTTTATTATACAAGCAGTATTTTTATACAAAAAATCATGATGTTATTACATGTTATATTGACGAAAAATCTATTAAAGATGTAATATGTATTGGAATACGAGAAAAGGGTCTAAAACATTATCTTGATCATTGGATATCGATATAAGGAATCTGTGGCTTGGTTATTGCCTTGGCTATTGCCTGGTAGGTATGTAAATAGATCATTACAAGAGCATTTACGCTTTCGCCTGCGGGAGACACTCGGCGTTTGTATAAAATTATACTGGTAGTACGTTGTTATGTGCCTGTAGTCGAACAGGAATCTTATTATTGTGATCATTGGTAGAGAGATGTTTTGTACAAATTTGAAGTCAAGTTAGAGCAACAATTCGTGTTTTGAGATTGGGACTTACGAATCTCTTTTATAGGAACCGTTTTGACTAAAATCTCGCTATAAGTATTGCCGTTGAACGTAGTTGAAGCAAGTGCGCTTAGACTACATTTATTACACGGAATATATAATTTTGTCTCTTTCTCTCGTATGAAATAAGACAGAGAGCGAGCGAGTGAATCCGTGATAGAGGTCTTGGCCTGCCTTCATACCCACAGGTATGTATAAAGTTATACAGCCGTAACTTCTCAATAACAAGGGTAAGCAAAATTAATTGATCTTGAGACTCGATTAATTTATATAATGCACTTTAAAGACGGGCCACCATGAACGTCGAGCCAAGCCAGGCCTCATTTACACGGGTGATTTACGAGTTCACACATCGGGCCGATCTCACTCGGCAATGATTTATGCGCAACATCTCTCCCTGCCGAGTTAAGCGCATTATCGAACCGCATACCCTATCAACTTTGTACGCCGTTTAAGCGTTAGCTCGATACACGTGTGCCGTAGCTGTTACGGTCTAATAGAGGGCCATAATTTTAGACAATTCAAAGGACATGGTGCTCTAGAGTGAGTTACGACCGTCAGTTATCAGGTTAGTATACCCAACGTACGATAAAAGACACAGGATACCTACTTTGAAAATATGTTTTTCATATATGGCAACTATTCCCAAGTTATCGTTAAACACCTCTATAGTTATGGTAGGTCAGAAGTCGGCAAAAGATTACTGAACTCTTTTGTATAAATTATTCCGCTCGGTTTTTATTTTTATACGTATTTTTTTTAAAGCAAAGAAATTTTAGTCCTGCAATCAGGGGAGAATTTGAGTACCACCCACAATACTTGCTCACACGATGCAAGCTACTAGCAAGATTTGATCTGCCCCCAGAGACCACTTAAGGCGGTTAACATTGGAACTAAGATGTCCTCCTGCTGATTTAAAGCAAGGCTATTCGCGTTGACAAACAGCATGAAATACAGGCAAACTCCCTTTGACAATGGAACAGAGTGTGTGCCGAGGTTGCGACGCATTGTGAGACACTTTCGCACTGAGAAATATCATTGGACAGATCCAAAAATCTGCATCTATAAAACAGATTTTATAGATGCAGATATCTGCATTTCTGTGGATTTATCAGTTAAAGTCTACCTTCTAGCGTAATTGATCCTACTCTTATGTAAATATTCAGGAAAATAAACCGCACGCAACGTAATGTATTTGGTAAGTGGACCCAAGGATCACAAATCACAATATTCGCCACAATTTTTCCTCATACTCCCACGCTCTACCGTACACAATAGCCTACAATTTCGTACAGCCAGAAATATCGCACTCATTAATCCGACTATATAGAGGCCAGTGTACGCGGAGTTTAGCTTACGCGCGTGCAAATTATGGGTGACACTCTATAATTAACTGAATATCAGTTGTATCACAGCCCAATGTTGAGAATTAAGTGCTTTGTCAAAAACAAGTGACTAGCAGTTGTGACAAGACATAATGAGCAAAATATTAGATACGAATTACGAATGTGAGTGAGCGATTTAGTGCGATATGGTCCGTAAAAGAAGTCTTGTCTTGACGGGTTTTAACTAACTCAATTACATAACGCATCTATAACAAGCAACCGAATCGTAGACGTCAAAATCTCGCAAGCGCCGCACGGCCAAAAGACAAACATAATTCCGCTACATCTCAGTCATGTCCCACCTTCGAACCGCTTACAGTTTTTGTAATACAAAAAGTGTCAAAAATTATTAGTTATAACAAATTAATGAGAGGTGGTAGTATAGTTTGTAATGTCTGAAGCCTAATTTTAGGGACGGGGTTTCCGAAAAAGCAGTTAGATAGCAGTGTTTTATATTTCTTTGTACACCCCATCTCTCATCATGTCAGACTGTGTGGACAGTCGCTGTTAATTCGAGGCCAGTGTACTCAATATGAGGTTAGATTATGAAAGAAACTATTTGTATTAACACCGCAAAGTTGGCAAGTCAAAGGACATGAACAGTGATAGAATGTAAGCCGCTTTCAATTTATGAACAAGGCGCTCACGCTGGCTGCAAAGCGTGGAAATGAAAGAGTGCAAAGCTCTTACGTAGGTGACAAACGCCGCGACCCGCGCTAACGAGACGCCCCGGAGGTCTCTATCATCGAACTGCTGTACACGACTTAATTACGTGGTTACGTACAAGTCGTTACTAGACTTTTTAATTAGGTCAGTAAGGTACCTCAAGTGTAACTGTGCTTTGTTTAGTTGTACGTTGATTAAAGTAAAATATCCCTTTCCGTTTTTTTTTCTTTTTTCATAACGGTCACAGCGTACACGCAGAGTGATCCATTCTTAGCAAGTATCTGGAGGCTGTGACCAACCCGTCTGTGATTCGGGGATTTTAAGAAGAAAGAGACATTGGGTTTCATAATTAATGTTACTCGTAAAACGATCATCAAAGCAACCGGTCATGAACTTACGAGTGATCATGTGTAACAACAAAAACAATAATCGGTAACAGTAGCTTTTAATTGGAGAGCGTAAATCCTGGAAGTGTTAATAGCTATAATTAAAACATTTACACCACTAATTTAAGCACATGACAATTGTATGAAACTATTTAACGTAACGTAATTATTTATCGACTTAACAATTCATGAACTACTGCGGTTCCAACTTATCGCACTTCTTTTGTTCCTGGAATTACTTGTCTCACGCTTTTTCATTTTAAAAGATAAACTTGCTAATTTTACTTGTTTCATCTTTACTTTACTCATTTATTTTCACACTTACGTACAAATTACTTGCAAAGTTTACATTATTAGTGTTTTGACGCATGATTTAACAATCCAATTGCATTCATACGAGTATGTATGTACTTACTAATTTTTTATTCAATTTTTTGTTCCAAAAGGCGAAACCAACCATCACTTAAAAAAATCTGTTTTATGTGTAGGTGCAATAAGTGTGTAGCTATGATATACACGTTAGGTACGAGATTAGTTCATTTAGTCTATAGGATTCTGTAAAGCGAATGCTTGTGCGAACGCTTTCATACAAATTGTTTTCTGATTCCGTGAAACCTGTTATTTTGGATATCCGACGTTACCATGTGAAAACTGCCGATAGAGTTTACAATCTAAAACTTATTTTCCAATACAAAAGTGTTTTACATTACCACTGTAAAGGGTTTATAACTCCTTAAAGCTTTAGGTGTAAGTGTTCTTTCAAAATCTTTCTCTAATACGTCCTATCTCCGCTGGAATTTCGTAGCATCTGCCACTTATGGCCACGCATATGGCTGACGCTTGTGATAATATACATATCAATGGCCGTTAATCGATTAACGACGCATGCAGACATCATCCGGATATATCCTAATCATGGAACCAAACGGATCATACTTAGAATGAGAAGATATTTGACCCGGAAAGGTCAGAGAGAGTAATAACCCTAAATTTATGGTGAGTAATGATCTTCATGCAATGACAGTATTAATCTCGTAATTTTCCTATAAAAAGATGAGAAGGTATTAATTTACTTTTACATACACACTGAAATATTTATATACATACTGAAATATGCCTTTGTAGGTGTTTTTTTGCACAGTACAAAATTGTGGTTTAGTTTGATTTTCATCCTCAAGAGATCTGGGAAAGAGAGAGCTGGGAGTCTAAAATGGGTACATTGAAATACTCATGTTTACATGATTCATAAATGAAAAACGCTTAAAGGCCACTTCAGTAAGTAGTTGATATTATTATTCACACTTAATTCATGTTTTGTGTATAGACGAGCAGGATGAAGAAATGCGTAAATAACAAGTGAGTTATGCTCCAAAACCTGAATTCCCCGAGGAGGATTCCGGAGCCGACAGAAGGACACTAAAACCTTTGAACAATTCTGAACTGTATATTACCCATACGAGATTACGAGGCCCTTGTAAAAACCTAACCGTGTTCATTGTTTCGTTGTTTTTATGATTCCTAACCTTTTTTTATGATGAAGTCTCGGTTCGCGCATTTCATTTTAATTTTACAACTCCAGTAGGTAATGCCGTGAACAGATTGCCGGGTGGGTGGTTTGAGGCCAATTACTTCGTTCACAGAAACCGTAACATTGTCATTGGCGTAATGTAGCCTACATTTTTACAGGCATGCATGATGAGTTTCCTTTATTACAGCCTAGCTTCGTTATAATACTTATAATGTTTGAGATGAAAGAGGCACGATGTAGCCTGATGTAGGTACAAACCTAATAAACTTTATTGTCGAGTAGATTATAATGCCTGTCTGTTCTCTTTCTTAAATGTTTCTCGGCCATCACTCAAATAGACATATACCTTACGAACTGACTAAAACGATGAAAACAAAGTGGTCACTCCATAAATTTACAAAAAGTTATAGTCAAATGATAATGATATTCTAAGAATATCATTGTTATAATCCGTTTACGTGCTCACATGATGCAAACTGATGCATTGTAGAAGACTTTAGACATTGTAGAAGAATTATATTCAGTTTGTAGTTTGATATTTCTATAAAATCATGAGTTTTTGTGTTTTGTAGGCGGCATGTTAATAGCGAACGCAGTCACATGCCCATTGAGAATTATTTCGCTCGTAAAATAATGTATGTTCTAAACGACCCTATAAAAAGGACAAAACAATAACGAGATGTGTCCCCGGCACATTATATTCGTAGTCACTTGACACATATCGGCATTTAGGTATCTCGTTCTGGGTTAATTTTCCGGGTCAGGCGCCCGTGGCGGGCGGGCTGGCGCGGCCCCCGGTCGAATGAATTCAATCAGAAGCAACAACCTAAGCAATCTCGACGCCAGTGAAAACGATTGCGGACGAGTGTGTATTGGGTTGACCGCCAGACGAGTGCCGTCGAGGGCTCTCACCTCAATCGCAAACTTCTGCACCGACAAAACTGCTTAAGCGTTTTGCTATGTGTTGCAGACGACGCTCGCTCCGAGGTAGTACGCTACGCACATTATGATTTCCAAATTTAAATTCATTTATATTTCTCGCCTGGCGGTTGCCATATACGTTCCATAAAAATACTTTTTTTATACTATGCCGAGCTAGACACGTTAGTATTTTTTTATAACACGGATGATAGCAATATATCTTATGATTACAATAAATATTAACTGTAACGTAAATATTAATTAATTTTGCACGCCAATTGCAACTGTAGTTTTAATGAAAATAATATTGATGCGAAACGTGCGCGTGCTAGTCGCAATGTTTACCGCAACAGTGAAATGGCTGCTTTATTCCCCGCCATTATCTGAGGAGTGCTGAAACACAATTTCCTTATTTAAAGAACCGACATCACCGAACGAAATTAAATTTCGTGCTCGCTTAGAGTCCGTTTAGTCGGTACTTCGAATTTCAATGCACAATGAGCCAGTCGTAAAGTACAATACGAATCTGTGAAGTGGCCGTTTCGTTTTTGTTTTGTCTCGGTTAAGCCGCGGGTTCGGAGTCATAATAATATAATGTTGTGAATACAAGTAGCGGCCACCGTTTACTCCAGGGCTGCGGGCTACGGTTTAAGTGAAACAGACAGCGAACCACTTAACCTTCGTCTTGTATTTAAAGGGAAGGCAAAACGTTGAACCGCACCGCAGTGCTCGTGAATATGAGGTAAAACAAAAAGGGACCCCAATTGACGTGCTTTTATTTTTTTCACAGAAGGTTTTTAGCCGTAAATGAGAAAATGCGTGCTTGAGTGATCTTCAACCGGGAATCGCGTTTTATTTTACGATCGGCGAGGAGCAACAATACAAATTTAAAAAATGCGTATATATATTTGATTTCATAATGGATTATTACTTTATATTAAAGGGATAAGTTAGTCATAGATTAATTGTAAGTGTCCATCCATTATCTGAATGACCAAGTTATTTTTAACGGTCTTCGCAAAGGAGGTGCTACTCTAATCGTCCCGTTTTTTTGTGTCACTATTTATGGTTTCTTATCATCAGCTGCCGTACCAATTATCCCATCACTATTAGCATAAAAAGCTGTACCAAAGGACCAGTTTGTGTACTCCCTATACAGTATGCGTAATCACTCAGAACATTATCGTGATCAATGCAAGTAGTGTCACCGATCCTTGTAGACGCAGCGACGCTCAATAAATTGAGTCAATTATTTGTCTTTACAGAGTCAGTCTGTCTGTGACCCTAATATAACTTCCATTCGTGTTAGTGAAATCAGAAATCAGACATTTTTATGGATGTAATCATTACAGAGTAGTCGTGTCAAGGCGAGACTTACGTCACGGATTATACCACATCGAATCGCTATCTCACTTTTTTAAATTCAGAAAAGAGACAAAATTTAAATATCTGAAATTTGTTATTGTAAAAAAGAATCAACTGCGCTACCAATGCTTATGCTTCAAAATTTACAAAATTGTCTCAAAACTGTAACCCCAAATTTTATAAAATATTTTCTTCAATTTAAACTCGCGTAACATGAACTTTTGTACTAAAACACCCTGTTCTAGATAGTTTCTAGTAGGATTGAAATGTTTTATCCTAACTTATAAAAACTTTTAATTCAAAACAAAATTAAGGGAATACAAGAGTCTATCAGGGGTTCGGAATGTTGGTCCTATCAAGAAGAATGGGTGTAAAACTCCTTTCAAAATGATTCTTTAGTGGGCGCGTGCGTGCAATAATATAACTTACACAACTTTATTATATTCTTCCACAGTGCAAGCAACACGAGCGTTTTAACTAACCTATTGTGTCGAGAAGCTAAAAACTCTATAGCTAAACATTCATCCTACGCTCCATTTGAATGTACGTTGAAAAGAAATGGCGCAGAAATCTGACAAGTAGGCAACTCGACGTGTTTACAGATGTAAAAGAATGAAACATAAAGCAAAGCCTGATTAAGAAGGTTGACATATCTACGAGTGCTGTGACTTTACCAACATAGACAGACAGATAACTATTTAAAATGAGAGTCATCCGCCATCTTTATCACTGTCATTATCCATTTTTATTTATAATGTGTATTTATTGAATTTGTCCTTGCTATTAATTACTTGACATTGGCGAAATACTCGCGCTAGTCGCAGGTGATGCCATTCCTCATCTTATTCCATTAAATATCACCATTTCGCTCATTTCGTTAAAAAAAAAAAAAAAAAAACTATTTAAAATATAATTTACTTCATATGGCGTAAAATGTAATTTTTTTAACACAAATTTTGGATGAAGATGTTCTGTGTATTGAAAATTCGCGGAAGAATACATAAATCTTAGCAACAATTCGTTTCCATTCATCGATAAAGAAACTAAGATATGGCAACATATGCTTGTCTTTTTACTTTACGTCCATATCGATGTTACGACACAATTGCCACAAAATAAATCTAAAGCGCTTCACAATTGATTACGTAATATTATTATGTTTTCGAGAAAACACTTGATGTTTAGCGCTATAAAGATTTGTTGGATGGAGCAGTAAAACCTTATACGGTTCAATAAAAATATGTTTGTATGTATGTCTCGACCACCTACGATATGGGTTTATTGACGAGACAGAGTAGCTCGGGCTGCAAGCCTTCCGCCATAATACCATGGAATGCGATACTTGCAATAGCAAATAATGTACCATCGTTTAAGTTTATTATTGTTTCAATATGATTTTATTGATCGTAATAATCTGAAATAACTTATAATAAGTCGATTTCCATGAATGTAAACTTTCAAGTTATGTACCTGGCGACAGACAAATGTGTATAAATTCGCTATACTGATTTATTATTATTACCTACTTTAATATCAAGCCAAGTTCCTATACGTGCCTTCATGAAATAAGTTTGAAAATTAATCATAGTATTTATAGATAAATTGAAGCCAAATCCACAATTCATGGAATTAATTTCTGCTAATTTCAAAAGGTTTAATGCGTAGAATTAATTTTACTTGTTTATGATGAGAATGACTATTTTTTTTAAAGGAAACCAAAACTTTTAAAACGAAGTTGCGCTGTCTTGTCACTTTCTCTTTTCATTTGGATACGTCTCTCTATTTATGGCATTGAGAGCACAAGGAGATCATTCCTAGAACTCGCTGTTTTTATGTTATTGATGGCTAGAAAATTGACATAGTAATTTATACAATCTGTCCGCATAACGACTGGGGTCCGACTAGTTCACTAGACGGTTTAAGGCTAACTAATTTGGTTAATGTTGGCGATGGAAATTTGTGCCGGCAACGTTTTCCCTGGCGCTAATATATGGAACTGACTAGTCGGATTTCAGTTGGAAATGGGTTTAAACGTTTTGCACGTTACGCTCATTAATCTTGTCCAGTTATCTTGAGGGGAAAAGCAATTTAGTCACGCCAACTTTATATAGATCTTTAATGCGGTGGTTTGAATGTGTTACTGTATTTTACAGCGTGTGTTACATGTTATCGTAGTGAATTTATTATAGTATGTATTAAAAATTAATATATTGCTAATTTAAATCAGGCATTAAGTAGGTTATTTTGTTGATTAGCCCTTAAATGCATAGTTCTCTAAAATGCCAGAACGCGTTTGTGCAAAATTAACCCCATTAATTATTACCTAGCCAGCATCTAGAAGTCAAAAATAGTGGTAACTTAGTACGTACCTTACAAATATCGTGATAGCTAATTATCATAGTCCATGCCGAATTGGTCTGAAAGACAATTATGAGCAAATCTAATGAATGCATCAGATATTGCAAAGAGCCAATTACCTAACACCCACGGAACCTAGCATAAACCACACAGTCTCTAATGTTTCACCATTAGTATTGTTTCGAGTGGAAGTTGGTCAACAGCGATGGCCACATTCCTAGAAAATGCCACGACTTTACTGCCTTCAGTAACTATTGAACAATATTATCTGCTAATACATGAAGCCAATGCCTCGCCAGGTATATTGGGGCTGCTTATCTGTCAATATTTTTCGAGGCGTCTTCTCTTGACCTGTATATACTTGTTGCTACAATGTCAGTGATGTACCTATTATGACCCCTCGTGCAGTAATCAGAGGGCTCTAATTCCTCACAGCGCTGAAGGGCCGTGTCCACGACAGTAGTTATTTGTTTCTCACGGTCGCACCCGCCCACTGCGCGGCGCTTGCGGACGGACGACCCGTAAATCCCGTAATCCACGGAGATGCGATATAACAATACTTGTCACTGATGTACTAGGGGACATCTGCAGTTTATGTATTGATATATATGTAATACAAATATCGCTCATCATGTACGTGACTAATTAATTATTATTATTTTATTAGCTTGGAGTTTTGTAGCTACTAGGTAGCTAGTAGGTACTAGCAATTTGAGATTATCACATTGCTAGCAGTCAAGTCCCTCCGACTAAGATATATACTTGTGCTAGAAGTAGGGTGGTATCAATTGTTTAATAGCCAGTGTGGAAATATAACCCAAAACCTATCCGCAGTCAGATAAGACAGCAGAACTTTGGACTGAAATAACATTGGTTAGATTTGTGATGCGAATAAAATGGGACATGCTAACGTGGAGTAAACGGCACGTAAAAAAGTTAGTCTTCGCTCCTTATTTTGTGTAATAACATCGAAAGAATTAAATATGAGATCCATAGAAGTAATTTCACACACACGATCCTTTTAAACCCTCAAACAAAAAATAATTATCCATATAATCTTATTTAAAACGTTGCATTCGGTGTCTACGTGATTTCAACATCAAATATTTGCTCGACCCTTATTAATTTTTAATTATTTTCATAATGCCGTGTAAACCACGAAGGTAAGGCACACGTAATAAATTCTCAGAGGCCGACCTACACAACGAATGCTATTGCTTTAGTGTTGGTGTGAACTCCACCCACGTCTTTCCCATTTCTAACAAGCACTAATTTCTATTACCATTATTGACACGTAATAATGGCGGCGCGGCTCATCCTCAGCGACTGTAAAACAAAGTCGTTACTGTGTTTGAACTTGCACTTGTGAGTTTCCGTATAGCGTGTGTGACCACCATAAGAGGCCGGCCACTTAGATGCACATTAATAAATTATGTCGCATCGGTGGAAGCTGTTAATGCATTCTTTAAACGCTCTTAAGTGAGCCGTAATGTTGTTCGGCTTGATTTCTTAATATGGATGTGAGTCAGCGGTTTATAACAGCTAGTTCGTGGCAACGCTGAAACCTGTCTCAAGTACGTAGATAGATAGTAACTGTTTCAACTTTGAATCAGAGAAGTTACTTTACAAACCGATAATCGATATATTTGACATATTTTGGCGCGTCAAATCAAGACGTCATCATCGTTATCAGAACGAACGACAAATGCCGCTATACTCGTATATCAATTTATCGATTCTGTTAGTAGAGGCATAGAAATAAAATACGTACGTCTCTAGAGATTTGATATCACTTCGTATTTCTGATTAACTTGGATAGCCAATTGTTTTCGAACACATTACAAAAAATAAATCATGTTCGGAACATAATCTCAAAAATTTGTGACCATTGCTCCGTATTGTACCCAGATTACTTCATTTTTAAAAATCAAGAATGGCCCTTCACTATTTTACGTAAGAGATTATTTTTATCAAACGTTGGTTCGTTATTCGTGAAACCAAATCTTGCAGTAATTTTATATTCATACGCAATTTATTCTGCATGTTATAACTTTTAACAAGTATCCACGCTCCCGAAGTGATATTCGCTAGTTACGCCACGCACGCTAGTTTCCCACCCTTCGTGTATAATGGCCTAGTATAAATTTTGGACAGAAACTAGAGACACGCAAGTCGTTTCTTTGAGTCTTGGATTACCATCCAAATGGTTGCTCTTGATTCCCACTTTCTAAATTAGGAAGTCGCAGATAAAAAACATGAATTTTCCCACTAACATCATTTTGTCTGAGTTCATTATTATTATGTTAATAATTGAAATCAATGTCCTACGCCTTACTCGTAGTAGTAGCCTTACTTATAGCAGTATTCATTTGGTATTTGCTTAAGATTTATTCAGTTTTAAATTAGTGTAATTTTTTTGGGTAAATAACTATTTCAATAAAAGTATTAAATCGCAGGCATCTCAACTGTATATTTGAAACGGGATCTAATTTTAGTTTTCAAGGTCCGGATATAGCTCCAAACTTAATATGTAGGGTCGGACTCAAATCTATCTTTAAAGCACACCTCTAGGACCTTCCTCGGCGGATATCTGTGTGCGAACTCCATCCACGGGTGAAACCGTCATTAGTCATTTTCTACTAACTAACAGGTAAAGTTGGCCGCTAACGTCATGAAGTTGGGTCGTCTTTTTACTATAACTAAGCAGGCGTCAAAATTTAGATAGATACACGTTATTGTATTTTGATAAGCAGAGCAGCATTTTTTTCTTTGGTTGCGGTTTTTATGAGCGCCGTCTTGTAGATGAAGTAGGTATGTATGTTCTTTTATAGAGAATATTAGAATTGTATGGTTTATTAACATAAAAAGTTTTGTTTTATTATATTTACGCGAATACTATAAATTTACGCTTTAAAGCTGCTGTAAAGCAGCCGAAACGTCGGGAAAATAAACGCGATAAAATCCGTAAAATAGTTTTATTTCAATAAAAAGTTTTTTTTTAAGTAGTGCGCTTTTCCAATAACACTAGGTGATGCCTTACCGTGAAGCCTAAATATTGAAACACTGGCAAAAGTCGATTATTTCATAAAATCGGCGTTAGTGATATCTTTATAGTTGTGGCTGACAGGTTGTACAAAAAGCAGAGACGAATATTCGATTTTCACATATATTTTTGTAAATTTTACTCGCAGTTTGACTCACTCTGTTATTACTGTAATCTTACTCCTAAATATACGACTGTTATACAATATAACATCACAGTAATTTAATACAGATAATAATCAAAGTTGTCGTTACTCTGTTGGGTCAACGATATGTTAAGCTCATTGTTATATTAACGCGGCGAACAATAGCTTTGATTTGATTTAGATGATCAATACACTCCGGTCTATTATATCGAGGTATTAGCTGAACTAATATCTGCCTAATACCCACGAAACTTGGGAGATAAATAAGACGTAATCAAGCGGTTATACCTCTCGCTTCAGCGAATAAATTTTAGCAACTCTCATAGGATAGGGTTCATTTAGTCATTGGATAAGTTATATCAACAAGTTGTTATATCACAGAAAGTGCATTTCTTAACATATGACCATTTCTCGCGTCAAATTTTGTGTGTCAGATTGTCGTGTGAATCACGACGTATAAGACTAGACGGTTTCGGTTACAATGACACCAATTTCGAAAAAAATGGACTATTTGACACATTTAAGTATCTATAATTTCTGATATCATTGGGTTATATTTTATTATGGACTACGGATAAAAGTTATATGATACCTAATATCAGTGGCGATGTTTTGTTTCTCACATAATTTGTGCTAAAGAAATACACATATTTCACGCTCATGATTTCTTGAATAATTTTAGTACCTAGTATCGTGGCATTTAAATGACAAGGTTATTTAGTTTACCTATATAATAAAGCGATATGTTATTATTAATCGCTGAAACAGGTTAAGCGCTGATAACTTGCAACAACTAAAGGTCCCATTCTAAAACTAAACCTGTATTTAATACCTCCGAATTGTCACTAAATAAAACAATATGTTTTTGCGTTGAACTCGCGCGCCAATTTGTTTCCACTACCCATACGAACTGTGTCAGTAGATATTAAGATGGAATTTCTAAGATAAAAGCTACGCCCCCTCGCGTCAAAAATTCGCTTGCGCTGTCAGTCCCATTTCTTGGAAGCATGAACTTTTCTATGGGTCAGAGCAGTTCGTTTTTGTATTGGCAAACATGAGTTTGACGAGATTTTATAGTAACTCATCAAGTAACTACCTATTTAATGCAGTGTCGTACGTATTACTTTCTGAATTGCGACCACCGCAGTGTTATCTTCCGATAGCTTAATGAATCAGGACATTATGGTGGAGGACGCGACTGGTCTCACGACATTACTGCGGGCGCCCCATCGCTACAGGGGGGCCTTTTATTGAGCAAACGTGGAGCCATCGTAGCGGGACTGACCTCGGATATAGGCAAGGGATAGCGTTAACGGTCATAAAGAATAGGGCAGGCTTACCGGGACCGACATTTGAACATGATACAAACAAAACTATAGAACAGGTAGCGATCTAAATATCTTATCCACCTTATTATCCACTTCTTCGGTTTAAAGCAGGAAAATCAACTCCAATTCATAACGAAAACAGTGGTTCCCAAACTTATTTTGTATATTGCCTACTTTGAGAATAAATTATTTTAAGCGCCCCCATTTTTTCAACTACTTAAAAACCACTAAAACGTCAAATTAAATTAATTGATTAAAGCCTCTACACAACGCCCCCATTTTTTTTTCTGGGTCTCTTACCGCCCCCCCTTTAGACCTGCAGCGCCCACAAGGGGGCGTTATCGCCCACTTTGGGAAAAGATCTACAAAATCTAAGCAAAAATGTGCATCGCATATGGCCTTACTTATCTATTTACTTTTCGATGTTTATCTTACCCCAAGGGGAAGTAGGTATCGCAGTAAAGATATGATATCTATGAGATTAATAACTGTTGCCAGCGCATGGTCGGTGTTTAGTAAAACTATGATATTTCCTAAGATATTCATTGAAATCATATGTGCGTCAGTGGCAATTTTGTTCACAATTAAATACGTATGATGAATAACGTATTCATTTGGATTAAGATAACAGATTAAGTAGTAACATACTAGAAAGTATGTATCAGTATGATCATAGTGTATGAGTCATGGCGTGAGAAGAGTCGACCGTCGCAGGCGCGGCGCGTGGGCGAACCTGTCCTGCGCACGCAGGCGTACTAACAAATTACGTTTACCTACTCCCGACTAAAACATGCCTAATCTACCGGCAACTTAATGTACCGTATACCTAACCAGTGGAGAATACGTTTTGACCCGTGAGAAATGCGTACACTGTTACTAAATTTGACTTGTTGACTTCAAGAAGTAAAAGGGTAAGATCAAAATGAGCCGTCTACACACGATGTGGCTAGACACACAATCGGCAGAGCCTATTATCAATCTCTGAGGTTATAAGTCGGGGCGCGACCACCCTATAGATTTTCTAATATTGATCGGTCCATATAAAATGATCCGTTTGACGATTTGCATGTATTTCCAATATGAACTAACTGACTGTTGGCCTTTGGCACGTTATGAACTAACAACGATACTAAAATATACCTTATAGGTTAACTTGGTGCCACATGCAATAAGGTATATTGCTGTGTATTTAGTGCATGTGCTAGAATAGTTATGCAGGATGTTTCAGAAATCCGAAATAATACTTTGACGTTTGCATCAGTATCGGGTATACAACTGAATGGTATAAAAATTTGATTGAAATTCGACCATGTTATTCCCACTTTTTTTTCGTCGCCAATTTCTAGAACTCGTAATATCTAGAGACCTATGTTAAATTTTCATGATCTGTTTTGTGAATATTGGTGGCCGCCCTTCGTAAATGTAGTTTTCACCTGCTTGATAGGTTCAAAAATTTACTTGTGAGAAATATTCAAAGAGCTTTAACTCAGAAACTATGATAGATAGGTATAAACTGTCTTGACTAAGCATCCCGTATATGTACCTAAAGTATTATTTCGGACTTCTGATACACCCTGTAGATGTTTTAATTAATATAATGAAAATACTTCAAGTCATGTCGCAGCATCCCAAAAATATAATGTATAAATAGCATGTACAATGTCGCACTCCGATTACGTCACAATTATCATATTTGTTTGTTATTAGTAGTGATGGCCGGCCTTTGTGTTGGTCTTAAGTCTTGTGCAAGTCTCGCTCGAGACATGCAATAAGTTTATCGCTTGTTATCAACATTCTATTAATACATTAAAATTAGGGTCAGTTTCGATTTTCTAACAGCGAGCAACAGACTAAATTTTAACGAAAATAAACGTTACCATCCCATGATATCATAGAGTAACTGAAGTACCTACCCATAACGACTATACTCTTCATATGGCTCTGCGGTAAATTTTCCGCCATTGTTGTTATCTCACGTACCTGTAGTGTACGGCAATTATATGGGAAAACAACAATGGCGGAGTCAGATACACCAGAAAAAATTACCGCAGCGTGGGCTTGATATGCCATCTCCATTATATTATCTTCATGCATGATTTGCAAACAATAATCAATGTCAAACCTTATTATTCCGTCACTGTACATATTGGTCTTGCAAAAATGCACGAGATAGAAGACAAGACAGATTATGGGCAACACTAGCCGTTGCGTGTTATCTATTAAAAAAAATATTTGGTAGTTTTTGCGCGAGTTGGTTATCAACTCGGCATTAGTGTTCACGCCATCATGTCGGAACGTGCCGTTTTGTCAGGAGTTTTTTACGGCGACCAAAACTTCCCCGTGCCAACCCACATGAATTATGGATCCTTGTTTTTGGAAACAATATTAAAATTTGGATATAAAACTGCCTTGGTGAGTTCTTGTTACGAATTTCTATAACGCTTTGCTTGGTTGTTTTAACAATAATAACTTTAAAATCTACAAATAATCAGCAACGCCCAAGTTCTTTATTTAGTAGCTATTACACATACAAATTTATAGGTTAAATTATATTTCTAAAATAAACACCTACCTATGTAAATAATATTAATAATTAAATACATTTAATTATAAGAACAGAGAATTCCACAAACGGCTCTAATAATAATATCATCCAAGTACTCCTAAGTGAACCAATAAAATATTTAAGTATCTAATTACTGTATTGCTCTTTTATATCTTTCGGAAGTAAAGAAATATTGAAATAAAATATCGTCAAGTTCATTTTCTACTTATAAATTCTACTTTTATAACGCAAAATAGGGTGATTATTTACATTCCTATGCATGTCTGTTTGTGGCATAAAAAGTCCAAAACAGTTAACTTGGTTCGTGCGACAATACTTGGTCTCGCATTATATCAGACCGTGGTGCTCTCTCACTTTCATAATTAATATCAGAGAAAGAGACAAACTTTATATATCTCACATTTTGTCTTGTCACCAACGGCTATGCTAACAATGTAGATAATAGTCAAGTCATATGCAGGCTGTATCAAAAGTCATATGTAGATCTATGCTTAGTGAAGACAGTTTATACCTAACTATCATAGTTTCTGAGTGAGACATTTGAATATTTGTCACAGGTATCATGTTCTGGCCTTTACATCCATACATCCATAACTCTATTCAGCACTGTGAACTACACGCATGAGGGGCGGCTAGCAATATTTACAAAAAGAAGATGAAAATTTTACATAGGACTCGAGATATTACGAGTCGAATTTCGATAAAATTGTTATACCACTCAGTTGTATACCCAATACTGACGCAAACGTCAAAGTATTATTTCGGACTTCTGAAACAGCTGTGTTCCATGGGAATAGAATAACAACTGTAAACATCTTATTATTACAGGTTAATGGAGCCACTCAAGAAGAAATAACTTTCCATGACTTAGCCCAACAGATAGTGAACACAGCCTCGTCCCTGATCCGTATGGGACTGAAGCCAGGAGATGTCGCAGCCATTTGTAGTGAGAACAGGATCGAATACATCATCACTACGATCGCTTTGTTCTCCATCGGAGCCATAGCTACATTAATTAATAGTGCTTATAGCAAAGGTATTAAGATACAGAACAGTTTCACACAGTTTTAGATAGTATGTGATGGTAGCTTAGTGGGTGACCAAACCCACCTGCGCCCACCGGCAGGTTCAAATCTTGGCTTGCACCTTGGCCCCGATTTTTGTGCGATCGAGATTCATCTCTATTCGAGATATCTCAAAACGAAACATCAAATCGTATGTGTTTTTTTCATTTGTTTCGAGATATCTCGAATAGAGATGAATCTCGATCGCACGAAAATCGGAGCCCTGGATTTTTATGTACGAATATCATTGTCATGCGAGATTATTACTTATTTTAACGGTGTGGGGAAGCATCGTGGGGACCTCACAAACCTCACCAAACTAGTTCTCGATAGACGTGTGAAGTCTGCAAACCCGCACGGGGCCAGTATTGGCGGCTATGGGCCTAAATATCTTTCGCATAGGATAGGCCCGTTCCCAGTACTTCAATTATTATTATGTTAGTAAAAAAACAAGGATAATTGACTGCAATTCATCCAATCTTCGTCGTTCTACATTTTAATTTTAATACAAAAATCCATTGTTTGAAAGTACAATATTTTCTAACTTTGAATATATTTTTTCGTAGCAGCTTTGGGGAGTTTTATTATCCCAATGAACATAAATAATTAATATTATGCTAAAAGGTTAACAGAAACGTTCGGAATTCTGTTTTTCGGGATAGAGTTTATGTATACTCACATTCTACGAAATATAATGATTTAGTAATAAGTACTAGTAACTAGTTCCCTATTAATTAAAATAATACTTACCGATTTCAGATGAATTAGTCCACACAATGAAAATATCGAAGCCTAAATATATGTTCCTATCGAGCGATGCCTTTGAAACACATTATGAAACTTTGAAGAGCCTTAATACTGTAAGGGAATTCTTTATCTACGGAAAGAACGTTATAAGCAAAACTAAAGCGATAAGTTTTGAGAGCCTCGCGAGAGAATTCGTTGATATGAATTCTTTCAGGCCGAAAAATTTTGATGGTAAGATTATCCGTACAGAATATTCATGAGTCACATCGATTACGCCTATTATTAGCTACTATGTGTCCGAAATGATATTATGAACGATTTTTTTTTTTGATAATAGTCACCATATACGGCTCAGACATGTGACAATATTAATAATCTGAATATAGGTACCCACCAGGTAGTGAGATAAAGATATGAAGTGAGTTGATGATAATCAAATTATTAACCAGCTTTACTTGAATGATAATTCATGAATTCCAACTCGTATCTAGATAATGTAGAGTAGAATCGTAAATAAGTATAAATTGGTACATTGCATCTGCTAAATATAATTATGACATTTTAGCAACAAAATTAGTACTTATCACAGATAAATTATTTGTAGATTATCAGTTTCACTTTTAATCTATGCTATTGAGATAAGCACACTACATACTAGCATTTAGCTTATTTGAAGATACTTACGAAACTAATAATCCCATAACGTCACTTTGGTAATCTTTATAAAAATAATATATAATTTTCAGGTCAAGCGCACACCGCTCTCATTCTCTATTCTTCCGGAACAACGGGACTACCAAAAGGAGTCAAGTTAACTCACCTTAATATAATCGTGACTGCGTTCCAAGAAAAGTGAGTAGGTATCTATATTCATTAAGAGTAAATTTTGCCAACTCACGCCAATGAGGACGTGGTAGATTTTATAGATGAATCTCTAAATTTGATTTAAAAAAAATGTTGTCACGTCACGTAACCGTTGTTTTTGTCATTATTCATTGATGTTACAATAAGGTTTTTTTTAATCTGGATCTCTATCGGCCCGGCCCGCGTGCTCACCTCTGATGTGGGGGTCAGAGTTCTTTAAATTAGCCTTAAGTTTAGTGTGTGTAAAATAATTTATCCAGCCTGGATTATTTTAATAAATAACTTATGCAATATAATACCATAAGGTATTACAGCTACTATAAGGTAGTTGTGGCTAGTAGGCGCTCAGCGTTAGACTTTTCTGAGACGTTTACATATCTACACGAAAAAACACCTAATTTAGCACATGATTTGCAACACCGAATATAGCTGTTATATTATTGTAATTACAACAACGTTTGGTTATAATTACAGGGCAAGTTATGTCCGAGACCTGTCAATATTGACAGTAACACCTTTTTGCAACACCATGGGTATTTTCTGTGTAACAGACGCGCATGTCATCGGGAAGACGGTTGTATTTCTACCCAGATTCAACGAAACAACATATTTAGAAACCATTCAAAGGTATAAGGTAAGATAAGGTCATCACAGATTTTTATTTATGAGTATTTATTAAATTTGTCCTTTCTATTAATTACTTGACACTGGCTGAAATACCCGCTAAACGTTGGTAGAGCCATTCCTCATCTTATTCCATTAAATATCATCACTTCATTCATTTTGTAAAAAAAAGAAAAGAAGAAGAAAAATGCTACCCCTTTCACTCATCAAGTAGATATTTTGCTGATATCAAGAAGGTATCTGATTAGGTAGCAATAAGTATATAAATAGACATTAGAAATAAAATATATAATTAAATGAAAATTTATAATTTCGAAAAAAATAAAAGAGATTATCTCCCTAGTAAATCAATTTAATGGAAACTGTCATGAATTGAGAAATAAAAATTTATTTTTTATTTTTTTTATTTTATTTATTTATTTATTAAAACATCTCCCTTACGTCTATCATTACAGGTACAATACCTAATGCGATAGTGAGGCTT
Source organism: Ptilodon capucinus (assembly GCA_914767695.1). Lineage (NCBI taxonomy): Eukaryota > Metazoa > Arthropoda > Insecta > Lepidoptera > Notodontidae > Ptilodon > Ptilodon capucinus. The sequence goes on from OU611808.1 coordinate 5,836,126, forward strand.
ATTTTCTAATACCTAATAACTATAATAAAAACAATGGCTTACTTACACTAATACCTACTCATTATAACATAAAATAAATAACAGAATCTTTGCGAATTCATTCAAATGACATGTATAAACATCAATTTTGGCATGAAGTTCGTTAATTACGTGGATTGCACGGGTAAGAGGTGTCTTAGCTAGTAAGTTGGTCCTAGCTGTCGGCACGGCCAGCAGTGGCGGACAAAGCCGCCTCCATACGTAGCGGTCCGGTACACACAAATTAAACCGTTGCAACACTCCTGGATTATGCTCGATACCACGGAGCAATCTAACCAGGTACGCGACCAGTGTGAACTCCCGTCGCACCCTCAGTTTATTATACCCCACCATACCAAGTACAAATAGAGTTGGGTACATCAATGGGTAAAACGGATATACCCCATACAGCTTCTTGTACAAGTATCGCGTAAACTTGTTCTGAACGCGCTCTAACATTACTGAGTACTTAGCCTCATGCGGCGCCCATATGATCGCACTATGTTCCAGATGACTCCTGACTAGTGCGTCATACAAGACTCTGACAGTTGAAATGTTGGTGAAGTGTTGCGTCTGTCTCAGAACAAATCCTAGGTTTCTGAACGCCCTTTTGCAGATATTAGTAATATGATCGCCAAAGAGCAGTTCAGGAGTTACAGAAACCCCTAAATCACGTACTTGCGTGACTCGTTGCATAGGCGCTGCATCCACCACATACTCGTGAAGAAGAGGCGTACGTGCACGTGTAAAACTCATCACCGAGCACTTCGATACGTTGAAGCAGAGCTTGTTCTTATGACTCCATTCCACTATCCTATCTATTTTAGTTCATTTCGATAATCCGCCATCTTTATCACCCATTTTTATTTGTCTTTACTATTAATAACTTCACATACAGGCTAACCGCTGCGGCAGCCATTTCTCATCTTATACCATTATATTTTATCATGAAATGATAAAATATCATATAAGTCACTTTTCTGCATGCTTCCACCAATAAGGATACTAATTTCTTAAGCGACACCGAGATAATCAAAAATGAAGGATTCTTATTAGTGGAAGCGCGCAGGCCAGCCATCTAACACAGCTAACACCGAAAAGACCCATGATTGGCACAAATAAACAGTATTTAATATATTTCAGGTAGGAATATTGATAGCAGCACCACCTATCGTGGTTATATTGTCCAAATCGTCAATCCTAAAGGATTATGACGTGAGCTCCGTTGAAATGATCAACTGTGGAGGCGCTCCCCTTGACCCGGAGCTCATTCGAGGAACCAAAAACAGGTAAAATCATATAGAGTACCTATTAAGAATTTTTTTTAAAAAAACCATACTACATAAAAAATCTACGACAAAATATTTTTAAATAGCCATTTTACTGTTGCGACTTACGCAGCGACTAGCACACGCCTTGAGCGTGCTTCCATTTTTACCGTTGAAGCTACAACTGTGCCTCAATAATGTGTGGAGTAAGTGTCGCTTTATGTTGAACATTATGTATCAATATTATACATGTCATCAACAAAATTTATCTGTAGCTTGTGTAAATGCTGGTAGATACTTTAATATGTATCTCCAGGTATATATTATTAAGTAACAGACTATTCACGCTATCAGTCCCATTCGAGTAAGTCAGTTAAGGTATCGTACAAAAATAACTCTTATACTAACACTCTTGTTCTTTTATCCGATACAGATTACCGAAACTACAGCACATAGTACAAGGCTACGGTATGACAGAAACGACGGGAGCGCTGACTAGGGAAACTGATAGAACATTCAGACAAGGCAGCGTTGGGAAAGTCACAGCTGGTATTATATTGAAGGTAGTGTACCTACCGTGTATATTTTATAGCTATTTAAGTTAATTATGTAAAATACGGTACAGGCATATCTCCATACATTATCTTAAGCATCTTTCAGTAGCGTTGTGTAATATCTACAACAAATTTCTATATCATATGAAAAATCGGTCTTTTTATTGATTGCCAATAAATATATACAGCATATACGCTAAGATATACTTTGCCAGCAATTCCTTCTTATCGTCAACTGTACATTTACTTGCATTTACCTACACTACACATAATTTTAAACATTGCAATTTTATCTTAATGCTTTGTAGGTATGATTCAATGGCCGCCAACCGTGAAAATGCATGATAAACTTAGAAAAAAAAGTTTTTGCTTTTCACCTTTATGCCATATTCCTTTTGGCATAGACATAAGTATGACAACTATAGCGGAACAACGCTCTTCTGAAAATATTACTCCTGATATTTTGTTGTTTCCAAATCTAGTCACGTGGTAGCGTGTCAAGCCAAGTTCAAGCTGACGAGCAGCACCGTGTGTAATATTACACGAACCAATTTGGAGCCACTTTTGACCTCTTTAAATAATTCAGGATTTATTGTTCCGCTTATTGTATTTGTTATATCTAATAGTGATATTAGTATCTATTCTACTGCATATATCTACTTAAAGTGACTGTATGAACTCATATGACTGATAATAAACTAATGATTATTTATAAACTCATTTCAGATAGTAGACATTGAAACAGGCAAAACTCTTGGACCCAATGAACGAGGCGAAATTCGTGTTAAAGGGCCAGCCCTATTCAACGGGTATATTAGAATAGGAATGAGCTCAGATGAAGATTACGATGAGGAAGGATTTTTCAGAACTGGTGACATCGCGTTATATGATCAAGATGGGTTCTTCTACATAGTAGATAGAATTAAAGAACTTATTAAGTATAAAGCTTGGCAGGTACGTTTCAAACAACAATTGAGTGAGAATTATTACATGTATCTATTAAAATTCTGACGTTGGCATTAGAATATTCTTTGAATAGCATAGCCGTAATTAATCATTTCAGGTTGCCCCATCGGAATTAGAAGCAGTTCTACTGCAGCATCCAGCAGTAAAAGACGTTGGTGTCGTCGGAGCTCCAGATCCAGCGTCCGGGGAACTGCCCACAGCATTCGTAGTTAAGAAACCCGGAATGAGTCTTACGGAACAGGAACTTATTGAGTTTGTGGCTTCTAAGGTAATCTTTCCATGTATTTTTAGTATTTCTTTTTAGGCACTTATTGAGATTATCTCTCGTGTACCTGTTCACCGATATGTATACAAAATGATTGCCTTCCCTTATAGACTCCATTGCTAGCCCCACCGATCTAAGGGCTTCTAAAAAACGTTTGTTAATAATGACTTATTACTTATTGAAGTTCAAATAAATTTCCACTATATTGTACAAATGCGTGCTAAACTTCAATATCCCTGGCAAAATTGTCTTCACGAGGACGGCCCACCTAACTGCATTCATGTCTTTTTGCAGGACATTTATAAAATGCTTAATGCGCAGTCGAAATGATGGACAGTTATTTCATTCTTGTCTTTCTATTACTTTTGACCTAAGATCGCCTTGTAACCTAAGATCGTGTATTTATGTTACTGATAAGACCTCATTTAACCTCTGTATATTGTGTGATAAGAAGTACCCTACATATACGACGTACCATTATATTTTTTAGGTGTCACCATGGAAACGACTCAGAGGTGGCGTGAGATTCATCCAAGAGATCCCTAAGAACGGGAGCGGTAAAATACTGCGACGTATATTACGAGGGTCCCTGGCTAAGCCCCCGGCGAGCAAGCTATAACCGTGTCCGGAATGGTAGAGGCTACAATAAATACTTCACAACTACTTTGTGATTCCTTTCCAAAATACCATTATGGTTCTAAATTGTTTACCTACTTTGAAACTCTAAAAGGGTTCGAAATATAATTGTATTCCAAAAAATCATTTTTACTTAATACATTTTTCATAATCATCCATTTTCGGATAAAATTAAAAGCTTTCTTCTTTTGTTTTCTTGTTAAATGTTGTGTTGTCTTTATTTTGCAGATATAGCGGAAATTCTCAAAACAAAATACATGTTATACTTTACAAGTTTACATCTAATAAATTGTCTTGTGAAACGATGACTAGTTTCTCGTGGATGTTGTTTTTTTTGTATTCGGAAATGCAGTGTTCGATCCTTAACGGTTCTAGTTTCTTCATAAATTGAGTAAATACATATCTATGTTGATGTCATATTTTTAACCTATTAGGACATTACATTACATAGATGGTAAGTGTTTTTAGGGTTCCGTACCCAAAGGGTAAAACGGAACCCTATTACTGAGACTTCGCTGTCCGTCCGTCCGTCCGTCTGTCACCAGGCTGTATCTCATGAACCGTGATAGTTAGAGTGTTGAAATTTTCACAGATGATGTATTTCTGTTGCCGCTATAACAACAAATACTAAAACATAGAATAAAATAATTATTTAAGGGGGCTCCCATACAACAAACGTGATATTTTTGCCGTTTTTATAGATAATGGTACGGAACCCTTCGTGCGTGAGTCTGACTCTCACTTGGCCGGTTTTTTTTAGATGTGGCATATAAGTTATATATTCAACTAAAATATCATTAGTTTTACATGGACGCAGATGAGCAACAGTGAGATTAAAATTAACAGGATCTAATAAATAAGATATATCTAGTTTTAAGTACTAAGTTTGTAAGTCAAGATTAGAGGTTACAAATATTTTATAATTGAATAAAATATAAAATATAACTCGTCCTTTAATATCAATTGAAAATTAAATTTCAATTTAAAGCTTAATTTGTAAGCTAAAAATAAATTATTGTGCCCGTCGTCGTAATAAATTTACGCACAAATTAATTTGTAACACAGCGTTGTAGGAGATTTCATTAAAATTGTAACAGCATAATAATAACAGAAGAGTGGTTAGTGTAACTAAATAATTGATATAAATTTTACAATGTTCGGTAATTTTGTAGGGCTGACACGAACGGTTTTAATACTTTACTTGTTGGGACAAAGGGTTTGGGCAAAGGGGTCAAGCTGACACATCTCAATTTAATTGCTACCGGTAATAAACTCTCGCAAGAATTTGCGTGACAAATCCTCAAACAATATCAATTAACTAGTCGAATATGAATGAGACTGCATAATTATGTGATTCAGAAAGGGTGTACCTACTAACACTTAACTAACTTAGTTATTAACCCTTACTGTTCTTGTATGCGATTATGTGAATTGTTCACCTTAATCACCTATTATAATGTATATTTATTTCATTTGTTATTGCTATTAAAGGAAGAAGAAAATCTAGCGTAAGTTGTGTGCAGTGATGGAGGTAATTACAAGAAGCGCAACTCATCTGACGCTGTAACTAATAAACATATATTTTGCAAGCCATGTCAGAAGTCAGCGTCAGAGAAATTAAAAGTTGCAGAATAAAGAAATTTTAAATTCAGAATCGTTGAACAAACCTCTAGCTAAAATCACGTACATAGTACCTACACTAACTGTAGTTTCACAAAGTTCCATTTAACTATTTTAAAAGACTTTTATCACATTCTTAAAATGATTCTGTTCCTTACATATACTCTAAAAAAATAGTCAAGGATGACCGGTATTAGGAAATACAAAAAACTAAACATAATATAACCTCGAAAAGCTCAACAAACAACCTCTTAAATCTTACGATTGTACTGTGAGCCGACCTACAATTCATCGCTCCTATTTAGGTAATGTTTAAACGGGTTCACGTAGGCAGGTATTGTAGTATAGGTAATTGACCATAACATACAGCTTCGTCCTTCTCTGGGTAAATTGCATGGAGAGCAAACCCCCGCCCACGCATGCCTCTCCACCTCTCCGCCTATAGTGCGTAATGATACTACACAGCATATGACCTATATTTTTACTACTATCTAACCATGGTATAAAACAAGACTGGAAAAACTTATTTCACATAATAATTTTAAGGCTTATTATGAAATCTGACCCCTACATCAGAGGTAGCGCACGGTAGAGGTAGAGGTAGAGCACGCGGGCCGGCCCGAATTATGACTCGGATAAAAAAAAACATGGTATAACCTAACTCTATTTTAACACAATACCCGTTTTTAATCTTTGTAAATCTGTGTAAATAGCGCACTTAATTTTTTTAAACATCATTTGAAACATGACTGGTACAAGTTTTCATTTGTATGCTTAATGAAGATAATAAGTAAAAATATGGTTTTGTTTCATTTTAATTACTACATATACCTACTTTGCAAATTATGTTTAATATGTATGTACATAGTTTATGCACACGCACGCAACATATCAAAATTTAATATTTGTTGAATATTTTACACTGCGCATCGAATGTCGAATATGGATAAAATATCCGTTGTCAAATTATTTTCAGAGTAGGCTTTTGTTCGCGCTTTACCAAAAATAAAAAATATATTTTTGCCATCGGCCGTCAGTGTTAATCATGAGTGAAGCAATAACCACAGTTTTACGCATGAATACATAAGCTTTTACAGGTATTCATTAAAAGCCGAGGCCTAGGCGCAGCTACCGATTCGCGGTGACACTATAAACTTAAAACAAATATTGTCCATTCAATTATCATCGGAAAACATGTAGATGTATGACGATGTAACAACAAAACGCCATCCCAAACCAATAAAGATGCTAATTCAAGCATCTAACAATAAAAGCACATAACTTTATAAGTTGTGTGTATACGCAGCGCCCACAAAAGCCGTCACCTTGCAAGACAGTAAACATTTACCTTTCAACGCGGCGTTTACTCTATCCAAATCGTAAAGTGACAGTGGAAGAGGCTCGTTCAACAGCCGAAGACGAGGCTCGCTGCCGTCGCCCATGTCTTCGTGATAACCGTCACTCAAGAATATGCCCGACGAATGTCTGTACAATTTGTAAGCACACTTATTCGTGCGGAGCCAGTCGACGAACACAATCGCCCCATTCAACGTGCGTTCGTCGCCTGAAGTCACGCAGCTCCTCAAATCTTTGATGCTCCCCTTCATAACGAGCCGTATGTACAGTTTGTAAAACATAAACACTCTCGAGTTGGATTTACCGCCGCGCTTTATCTTCCTCACGCTCAGAACTCTAGCAGTGAAAATGTATTTAGATTCAGACACGGCCGACGACAGAATCTCGTAGTCATTAGTTATCGTCTCGTTTAAAACACATTTGGAGCTATTTATGTCTTTCTTGCGGTAAACCATGTCCCGCTTCTTCGCAACACCCTTTATACGGCTTAGGGCATGAATGATCGCGAACCAGTAAAGTAATAACACTAAAAACTGTAGCTTCATCTTCGTTGTAGATTGTCTCCGGTGTCATATGTTTATTAAAGCCATTTCAGCGGCTTATGGGTTAGAAACTTTTGATGTGGATCGTAAACCCGCGGCGAACGGAAAGTTGTGCAAGCGGAGCTTTGGCGCCACCGAGACGCGTGCGCGAGCGCAGCCTCGCGCGATGACTGGGAGACCTCGCAATTCGATACAACCTTCATCAACATAAACAAACAGACTTACGTTACGTTAATCGTGAGTACGTGCAGATAAGTTAATTAGAACTGAATGTGCTAATTGGCGTCATGTTTTAAAATGGAAAGTGATCGTGTATGTCGATACTCCTGCTATTGAGCTGTGTAACATAATAGCTTTCCCTTTTAGTTGCGGCAAAATAATTATATTATGAAGCCTGTCCAACGGATAACAAACAGGACAGTGTGGCAAAGATGCAGTTAACAGTTATTGTTGAACGCCGCAGTGCGTTGGTGGCGCTACTGAATATTCATGTTAGTACATTCGAGGATGTTCACCCATCCCCAATGTTGTTCAACTAGCTGACAAACTTTGACTGTGATCTAAATAACAAACCGAACAACAACACACAACTGCATTAATGTTTCGCGATTTTATTTTTGCCTTTGTCATAACTTATTAATTAAGTTTTTCAATATAAGCACACATTTTTAGTATCTACTTGCTTAATTATAAGATTGTTAATACGTTAGTAATAAGATTGGTATAGTTACAAATTTTTAATTTGAAATTAAATTAAATCTGAGTTAAATCAGGACAAACCCCATAACAATAGGAAATCATTTGTTTCAATTATGCACGGCTCAACTGGTCATCATCCGATGTCACGTAGACTGTTATCTAAAATCTCTACATAATAATTACAATACCGATACTGTTTACGTAAATCAAAACAGGACCATGTTTCATTACATATAGCAACAAGGGAATCTTTCCAAGCGTTTTATTACATTTTTCAAACACGATTTTTAAAAATGTTGTTAGCCGTCGTCTCACGTACATTGGTGATTGCAAGCGCTTACACGAGGAATTTGGAAAGTGGTACTAGCGTGGGCGTGGGCGGGCGAGTCGCCGCTCGCTTTCTTGACGAATCTTCAACGTCGCACTTTATATTCTGTAACATTTTTCACAGACTAGTCTGTTTAAGTGTTTACTTTATAGCTCCACTCAAAAACACTTAAGAAGGTAACTTGTTCACAAATCGCGTCATCATCTCTATCGTACGATTTTATATTACCATTCCAGTTGAACAAACAAAAAGAAACTTTGTATGTTAAGCTTGCTTGAATGTTCAACTCGGTTGCAAACATGTCTTTAAATATATTTGACGACGCGCGATGCATCGACAATATCATTTCCTAATACAGCTTAAGTAGGTAGCCGTGTCTCTAATAAGATGATAATTGAATATTTCAAGATAACAATCTTAAGATATTTTAATTTTATAGTCATTACGGGCACGTCATATGCAATCATATGAGCTTCGTGTGTGGTACGTCGATATCGTGACGAATACACTCAGTCATTACTTTCTCTACAGTCTATAGCGCCTCCTGTGATGATAGTTTAAGATATGGAGTGAAGTATCGACGCATCGATACGATGGCATTCCTTAACTTTATTTCATCAGATAAAATTTCTGTGAAGAATATCCATTGTCGAAACATTACTTTGTCTCACGCGAGATCCTTCAGCGCACGGGACCTTAATGTCTAATGAAGCTGATTAAATCGCGTACGTCTGTGGTCTCTCGCTTTATCTAGAAGGATTCTCACGGATCGTGCGGCCAGACTGATATGAATCGTCGGTAGCGGCGGGCGCCGCTGCAGGCACTAACTAACCCAACTCTAGGGTAATACATTCACAACAAAGAGTCACACGTCGCCCGGGGTGCGATAGGGTTGCCGATAGCCGCCCTCTGCAATTCCACGTCCAATGTTAAAACTTGTGGACGAGTGGCCGGAGTGCGACGCGGCGCGATATTCATCTCGTCGCTGGATTATGCGAGGCTTAAATTGGATCTTCTTGGAATTTTTAGGTTAAAACGGCTTTCGCAATAAAATTTATTGCAGAGTATTTGACTCGGAACAAAGTCTATTCGTGACCCACTGCGAATTCAATTAAAGACCATCTCAGCGTAATATTATTTACATTCTTTCGTACTGGGCACCCTCTTTTAAGTAGTTGGTATAAAAGATATTGAAACAGTAAGAATGGAATTTGTAGTAGGTAGATAAGTTTTTATGAAACTTTTTTATCGTACCAAATAGTATAATATCACTTTTATTAGATACAGTTAACCGATCAATGTTCGTGTGAGGCTTGGACATTTGCGGTGTTTATCCTGTTGATCAGAATTCAGTTGTGGTAGGTAACAATTCGATGCCTGTGCGATATTGATTGATCCTTGTCTATCCAAAGCTATGTTTATGTCAAGTACAGTCGGCCGGAGCTCAAACGTTCCGATCGCCTTCACTCCATTAACTTAACGAACGGTTGTCAAGATGTCGATCAAAATCGCCTCGTAATGCCCTCACGATACTGTGTACGTTATGGATGCAACACCCACACATTATTGTAATTCCTACGCCGCTATAGCGATTGCATTCATTATCTTTTGCTTCTATTCGTTTTAATTTTTATCCCACGAGGCGTAATTTTATCGTGCTCATGTGAACAACTGCAGCTTTGTAGCTGTTTACTGTTGTCAGTATCTAAAGACACTTTTAAGTAGTTATTAGTGTTATAAAGTAATTTGGAAAACTCACCTTTGACAGCAGCGTTGACTCTATCTAAATGGTAGAGTGTTAATGGGACTGGATCAGTCACGATTCGAAGGCGAGGGGAAGGCCCTCGACCCATATCAGCGTATGCTCCATCACTGAGGAAGATCGCAGAAAGGCGAGGCCTGGGAGCAGGCGCGCAGGACTCCCGCGCCTGGGGTCGCTCCACCATCATCGTGGAACCACCCAGCGCCTCATCCGTGCCTTCCTCTTTAACGAACGCCCTTAACTCACTCACATCCCCCTTCAACACTCTCCGAAGATACACTGTATACAAATTGGATTTCTTTCTTGACATTTCATCCTCCGATCTAAACTTCTTTACGTGTAAAACTTTACCGGTAAAGATGTACTTGGATTTCCCTATCGCCTCCATCAGCGACCACTCGTCATCAATGATTGTTTCATTGAAATTACACGGCGGCAGGACGGCGCGGTGCCGCCGGTGCGGAGTGTATCTTTTCCTTACTCGGCCGCGGATCCGCATCTCGCCACCGACGACGAGCGCCAGCGCAATCACATAAACGATAACCATCGAGGGCTTCATATTCTCTATCGTCGGTTAACAATCCTAAATGCGATCGCAACAAATGTATCTGTCACATTATGCACGTTATTTACGTACGCAGATGCGAATAAAGTGGCGGCGACGACTTAATAAAGGTTCGATGCGTCGACATCTCACTAACGGAAAGTCGTGAAATTGGATATTTAATACTTCGATAGCATCAGTGTACTTGCGAAAAAAAAGTCAATTTTATTCATGACATATGCATAATTTGTACGAAGAACGTTCTCACGGTCGATCGATCGGATCGATGTTAGTAAACAAACGGAGTTGCGTCTCGTGGGTACGGCGTGTCGTGAGGAACGCGTGCGCGCGCGCAGCCCGTCGGCGCTGACTGAAGGAAGGCTGTCATACGCAGCCTCACCACAGAAAACAAGGGAAGCCGCTCTGCTTACGAATGACGATCGTAAACACTTAATTAGCTTTTAACTGACCAATCAATCGATTACAATGGAGTGGAGACTTTTAAGTGTGCATCTTTTATTTTATAATGTAATAAAGCACCTTCATTTGGAGTTAATTACTTCATTTACGCATCGTGTAAGATGTCAACGTGCCACACGTGTGAAGAGATAAAGGTAGCAGGTGTATCTCATCTATCCCCGGAGTATTTCGCAAACACTATTATTGTAACCAAGCTTGTACCCATACCCGTACGATTAGAGCGAAATCCTGGCATATTCAAATACCTCTGCATTCCAAATTATTGGCATACCCTACAAGGTAGTCGGGAGCAAATAAATCCGTCTTGGAGACGATAGATAGAGACGGTTCTATGTTCACGATAGCATACGTAGTGTTGCCAGTTGAGTTATTGTCACCCATTAATTTATTAAAGTTATTTTCTTTAGATTTTATAATTAAACGCAAAATGCACATAAAAAAATATTAAATCAGACCAAAATTAAATTTTCTGTCGCTTACATATTTCTATATTCGGCTATTTGATACAAGATCCTACTCAATTATTAATTACTAGCGGTCCGTCCCGGCTGCGCACGGGCTTATAATATAGCCTATGTTACTCAGTGATAAAAGCTCTCTAACGACAAAAGAATTTTTGAAATCGGTCCAGTAGTTTTTAAGTTAAATCGTTACATACAAAAATACAAATCTTTCCTCTTTATAATATTAGTATAGATTATAGTAATTAGTATTAGTAAAGATAGTATAGGTGAACATTTAGTTTATTTTTCTCTTCATTTGCTTGTATTTGCTATCATAGAAATATACTAGCAAGTAACGCTCCCAAGCGACAAGCTAATACAATTAAGGCGCTACGAATAATCTTTAAATGACACTACACGACGACAGCTTGGTCTAGTGGTTTGAAGATAGGCCGCTCGACTCACTGAACCAGGTGGATGCGGGTTCGATTTCCTTCAGTGGCAAATTTTGGACATTACCTTTTCGGAATTGGCTCTGGTCATGATGTAGCTGGGATTGTAGCTGGCCTCCAGTACTTTGTATGGTATCATACGATGAGTTTGTGTTGTCTGGCGATATTTTTTGAAACATCTAATGGCGCGCTTGGCGAGTGAGAGCAACTGTTGATGCCGCGATGCCGTGATGCAAAAAATTCGAGCAGCTCCGTGGCTCCTCGGTTCTTTCCGACGCTTAGACTCCGACCACCGGTTGACTCCGCTCACTCGCCACTACAACGCTTCTCTCTCTCTCTACTCTGAATAACATAATGTTTCACATCCGCCAGGCACCCCGCGACGGCTACTGTTTTTGTTCATAGTACCTAATTACTAACTACAGCCCTATTAACGTCCCACTGCTGGGCACGGGCCTCCCCTCAATGCGAGGGGGATTCAGGCCATAGTCCACCACGCTGGCCCAGTGCGGGTTGGCAGACTTCACACAACTATCGAGAACTAGTCAAGTTCCCTCAGACGTGCAGGTTTCCTCACGATGTTTTCCTTCACCGTTTCATAGCAAGTGATAATCTCAGATGAAAATGAGATTCGCACATAAACCCAGAGGTGCGAGCCGGGGTTTGAACTTGCACACTTTGATTGCAAGGCGTGCGTTCGACCACTCGGTTACCACTGCTTTGTTCATAGTAATTACTAATAATGTATTTTTATTTGTCTCCGTATTATGGCAACACAAGATGATAGCGCGACAGTCGGCTGTACGCGAGCGATGGTTGTGAAAGCTCGCGATCGCGATGCGTGCTAAGCGTGGGCGAACAAGATGTGGCGCCGCGAACGACGATCGCTGGATAGGGCTCGGGCCAAGGTGTGAGACAACTCTACATAACTGTACAAAATGCAATATAATACATTTAAAAAAGTGTCATTAATGTTTGCCATCTTGCTCATACATTGAAGCCGTAACAAGGATGGCAATACGCTTATTAGGCAAAACCGATGTCAATATAGCTCAGCGATCAGTTGTTTCAGCAGAAGCAAAACATGATCTAACATCTATTTTATTAAATGTGTCTTAGTCTCTATGATTTTCTTTTCTTTTTTTAATATTTATAGATGATAGACAAACACTATCCTTAACATAACTGAATCTATATACATACTACTAAGGCTAGATGCACACGAGACATGAAATGATCGTTAAAAAATTCGGAACAACGGATTTCCGTTTCAAAATCCGTAAATATAATTTTCCTTCAAAATTCGTTTTGAAGCCCAGGCTTCATAAGGCGTCAAGATGCGCTCTGCTAAATTTTTGTCAATAACAAAACGGACTGTATTAACTGATAGAAAAAGCTCATTCTTCTACGATTTCCTTGGAAATAGTGTTGTTACAACAAGCAGGGTTTTCATTAACTTAGCCCATACCCGATGGCGGTGCCTACAAATCTTTGAGGTGTAATTGCAGTATACCTACGCCGATACAGAAACTGTGGGGCAAAACGGGAATGTTATCTGCTCCACTACAAACTACAACACTAATGGCGAAACGATGTACCGAGCGCGAACCAATATTTTATGTTAATATTTTATTGATAATTTTAATAACATAGTCGTGTTATTACTGTATTAAGTACGTACAGAAGATGATAACAATCTCTTTAGATGTAATACAAAAGATTATAAGTCTAAGTAGCGTAGATATAGAACATCTTTTGGTATATATATACGGAATACTACAAATAGATTGATACAATGTTTTTATTTTGGTATGAGAGTTCCAAGTTGTATACAGTTCAGCACATAGGTACAGTGTGATTCCTAAAATATAGATTTTTAAACGAATATGTGAAATTATGTGAATTAGAAAAAAAAACCATCATCACGTCTGTATTCCCCGAAGGGGTAGGCAGAGGTGCACTGTAGTGCGCCCACACTTCGCCGATGTATTTTGGTCCCAATGTAATAGGGAGCGAGCCTATTGCCATTATACCGGGCACATTCCCCCTCAATACGAGAGAGATTAGGGCTATAGTACACAACGCTGGCTCAGTGCGGGTTGGTGAACTTCACACGCCTTTCTATAGACGTGCAGGTTTCCTCACGATGTTTTTATTATAGTGTTTAATAGGATTTTTTCTAAGTGTTATGTTTTCCCAAAAATAAGGCGCAACACAGCTCCATAACGAGCTGTTATTTTTGAAATCCCTTTGATCTTAAGATTCACACAACAAAAGGTACCAGCGATGAATTATGCCTACGCTTCCCAAAGCATAGAAATAAATTATTATTTTAATTTAGTTGGAGAAAAATATGACATAACGGTATTATCTTTGTATGTAATGCAAAAACTTAAAAACTACTAGACTGGTTTCACAAATTATTTTGCCTTTACATAGTAGGCTATATCCCAAAATGAAAAAAAAATGTCTACCCGTGCGAAGCCGGGACGGGCCGATAGTGTCATAATCAATTATTTTTTATACTTTACATGACAAAAGTTTGCAGGCTAATTATACCTATACTGTAACACCCTGTATACAACAGGGTGTTCCAGAAGTCTGAAATAATACTTCACCGTATCGGTTATACAACTGAATCGTATACAAAAAACATATCGAAGATGATTTTCAATGTAATTTTCGTCGGAAATTTTATAATCTTATAATATCTCGAGTCCTGTGCGAAAATTTCAATTTCAGTCGCCACCCCTCGTAGGGGCACTTTACACTGTTAAATATGGTTATGTGTGAGCCCTAACTTCTTTCTGGCCAGAACTCTATGCCAGTGACAAATATTCAAAGGTCTGTAACTAAGAAACTATGATAGATAGGTATAGTCTGTCATCACTATGCATCTACATATCAGCTACCTTTTAAGTACCTAAAATATTATTTCAGACTTCTGATACATCCTGTAGATACATTAAAATAATGTATTTGACGTAAAAATGCAAGCCCTTATTGGATGTATGAAACAATTGATACTTTATTTTCCTTACTCATGTCCAATGCATATTATTAACACAACAATGTCTTAATTCAAAACAGGAAATGTATAAGAAATTACTTGCATTAACTACGTTTAATACCTACTTAGGGTATTCACACGATAAAGCCGGCTCTACCCGAGAACTACAAGTTTTACCAACAGCTCGTATGAATTTGTTCCATGCACATTGCTCTGCGCCTGCACGTTCCGTTCCGGTTAAATTTGCAACTGTCGGGCAGCCGGCTTCGCCGTGTGAATAAAGCCTTACCTTGACCTTATAAGGTACCTACGATATACTTACTGCTTTCGTATTCAATAAAGAAAATATGTAAAATGTAGCAGTGGTAGCCGAGTGGTCGAACGCACGCCTTGCAATCGTAGTGTGCAGGTTCAAACCCCGGCTCGCACCTCTGGGTTTATGTGCGAATCTCATTTTCATCCGAGATTATCACTTGAAGAAGGAACTTCAAACGGTGAAGGAAAACATCGTGAGGAAACCTGCACGTCTGAGGGAACTTGACTAGTTCTCGATAGATGTGTGAAGTCTGCCAACCCGCACTGGGCCAGCGTGGTGGACTATGGCCTGAATCCCCCTCGCATTGAGGGGAGGCCCGTGCCCAGCAGTGGGACGTTAAAAGGGCTGTAGTAGAAGAAAGAAAATAAAACTTCTACGTGTGTGTCTGAGTTGTATAGCTTAGCAGGAACTTATCAGGAAAAACGGCTGTCCGCGCCTTCATTTCGCTTAAAAAATATTATGATAATTTAATAATAACAGGGCTGGGCCCATATTCGAGAATAAAAAGAACATGCATAATGCACCGTCCCACACACGCAGTTTTGTTTGCGTTAATAACTGCTAGGGTTGTAAAAGTATTTATAATATCAAAAACCGTATGTACTTGATATGGAATCAATCATTACCAGGTTTGAAACTACCAAACCTAATATTTTTGGCCACAAAATCTATATACAAGCAGCGTCACGGGCACGCACAAGGAATTTCCTGTATGTAACTATTGCCACACTGATATAATGAGTACTTAATACAAAGGTAATTTATTAAATGAAAGTTATTTATAGGTATTATTTTATTTTGTTAAATCGTTTTATTTTTTATCTAACACGAGTTTTTAGTTATATTTTAAGTAATTCATTAGAATACTTTTAAAAGTATCGATTCGTTACCTCGGCCCTGTCACTGTACTCATAAATAAGTAACAAGTAGTATAAACTAGTACAGAGGGTAGATTGACTTTACACCCGCGATGTGTTAGTCTATTATCAGTAAAATAAAATTAACTATTTTTTTAATACTGTAATCCTACAAAATATTATAATAGTTTAACAGCCCTAATACAATAACTGCATGCGATTCGGTACGAGGAACGAGTCTTGTTCGAGTTGCTGGCACGCTTTTGTTCCGCCGATGTGCCCGTACACGTGTAATTGATGTGGATCGGGACCACTTGCCGTGTGTGGGTATCCAACCGAAGTTATCGTGTAACATATAACATCACCCTTGATTCCTTGAAGGGATAGGCAGAGGTACACTGCAACAAACTTGTTGACGATATTCGGCCCCAATGTCATTGGCTAATATTAATACCTAGTATATAAATATCAGTGACTATATCAAAGTTTGATAGTGACGTAGTATGCTTCATAATCTCAAGGAACAGTGTAATTACAGTTAATTGTTAGTTCTTTTTATCTTCGGCCCTTGAAAATCAAAAATTCATGGTAGCATGAGAAAATATTGTTCTACCATCTCATCTTGTTGACAATTGTCTTGTTTTCGTCAATGTCAAATATTAACATGTTAATATGCAATCATATAAACAAATTAAAATGATGATGACAATATGGAAATAGTGGGTAACATGCTTTCTAAAACTTCACCTTTTTTATTATTTCGCAAAGAGAGAAGTAGACCCCGTCTGTTGCATTGTCCATAAGGTAGCATTGCTCAGAACAAGGCCATAGACCTCATCAACATTCCTAAGTACCTGCACAGTGTTGACACAAATAATAATTTCGGCAGCAACGGCAGCACCGTAATAATTCACGCATCGGCCTCGCCCCGAACTAATCCCGATTTACTGAAACGATCACGGCGCGATATTAAATCACTCTGTCAAACTACAACAAGCCGCTCATTAAACCCGCCCTGGTTGGTAAACACCGATACACCCCTATTGCGGCTGACTAACTCAATTAATATACCGACCGGACTGAGAAAAACGCCCTAACTTTACTATTAAACGACATTCGATAACCTTCCTTGTATCGCCCACAAATAAGATTCAAATTTCGGTCAACCTAACTCGGCGTTAGACGTAGGCATTTAATTGAAAATGCAAATTGATGCGAGCACTAAACTTAATACGATTACTTTCTCGTTAAAAATATTCTTTATGGAGTAGACAACGAATAGCCAGAGGCGTATGTTCGTTTAATGGCGATTTCTGATGGAATTATCGTTAAATATGTCAATGTTGTTATAAATACATACTGTGTTGAAGATAGGTGGTCTAATGATACTTAGGAAATTATATCTCGCGTTTAAATTCAAGCCAATTTCATATAACTCGTTAGCTAGATGACGCTATAAATACATTTTGTATTGCCATTTCCAATGTACTTACCTACTAGGCATAATTCACTATTAAAAGTTATACACTTTATTTTATCCTAATGGTTGAATGGTGATCAAGCAGTTTCAGGTTTAGTAGCCAGTGCTGTTTTTAACCGACTTCCAAAAAGGAGGAGGTTTCTCAATTCGACCGTATTTTTGTTGTTCGCGGATAACTTCGTCGTTTATGAACCGATTTTGATGATAATTTTTTTTAATTATGAGGTTATGTCTAGCTTTTTAGTGCACCTATGTTTTTGAAGACGGTTTTTTTTTGTTTAAAAATATTTTATTCTAAATAATAAAGGTAAAAAAAAACGCAATAGAACAAGAAATCAGTATCGCCGTTCGGTTCAGACAACAAGCATTGGTAGAAATAAACGTTAAAACAGTCAGGATTAGTCACCTATACCACTGGAGCTCAGTGAATTGCCGATTTATGCGTGGCAAGCGAAACGCCGCTGAATCGCGCGCGCGAGGGCAAAAGCCGGTGGAGCTCACAAAGCCCTCTCACATAAACCTCGAGGCAATGTGAACATTCGTATAATGCACTAACTGCTACTGAGCGTGAGCTCAAATATGAAATATTACCTATTGCTGAACAATTTGTAGTCTAATCTATTGTATAGGCAGATAAGTACGAGTACCACAAGATAATAATAGCATGGCCTAAGCTAAGCTATTTTTTGGAAATTACAAAATACGTTTTAGCAAAACTGTCATTGTATGCGCATGGAAGAGACATATAACTCGCTCTAGAAACAAGATATCGCTTAAAATCCAAGATCGGTATCTCTGCTTCTGCCACCTATCTAGATGCATGTTATTATAGTCAAAATAAGGTAAAAAAATAAACATTTGCAATAAAAAAAATGACAGTGTGTTTGGGACATAAAAAGGAAAGAGTCTAGATAGATATTAAAATACATTTATCTGTTTACCTAACTCACTATGGACTGAAAACTTAATCGTTCGATCTATTATTGAACGTGCAATGCACCAACTGAAACCACTTAAAAATCGCCTACAAGTTTTATCTATGAGTCAATGTTGACAGCAAACAATTTCATAAAGATTAAAATGAGTACCTCCTTACAAAGGTTATTTACTAGTCTAGTCTTACTCACAAAATATTCAAATAAATATAATCGAAGCAGTTACATAGCTACAATGATCAGTAATAAAATCTCTTTCCAACCTGAACGAGGTCTTCATTAGTCTTTTACGAATCACGGTCCAACAGAGCAGAAGGTCTTTAGAACACAAAGGTGTCGGACTCGCCGGAGGACGGGCCAGTTGGAGGCTCCCGTTTGAGCGGGAGCGGTGATCCGCAACAAATGTACTGTTCCCTACGTCCGAGAGCCGCCCTTTTTGTACAACTCGATCTACGCTTTATTGCCACTGAACACTTTGGAGTTCCACTTCGCTAAGTTGAATGTTTATGGGCTACTTACCTGCGATAGTTGTCCGTGGAGTCATGCGCGTAAACGTTATTTAAACCTTGGTCAAATTGATGGGAGGTCAATTTATACAACCATCATCAGTATTGTCATAAAGAGGCACTTTTACCATTGCACATTCATTCTACCGTAGAGCCTACTTACCGCATTTACACGTATACAATTCAAGACTTAACATACACAGCGGTATTTATAGCTTACTACCGTACTCATTGTATACGCTTGTCAATTATTTATATCCAAACATTAAAAAAACGGATACACAGTTAATTAAAGAGTATTATTATCGCTCACCCGTAAGCGTAAGCTCAGTGCTGTCTCAAGGTTCTGGATAGACATCAACAAAGTTCTAGAACAATGTGTATTGGATAGTGGAGTGGAGAATGTAATTAAAGTCAACTGATCAGGGATCTGATAGATCAGTTACAAATTTAGACCTAAATTGAGAGCGTCAATCTGAAACTTAACCGGGCCCGGACGGAACTTACATTGACGGCCCGCCGGCGGAAGTTCCGCCCGCCGTGAGGACATGCCTTCAATAATTCAATCCATCCGCCCACCGCCGCTCCGATGGCCACATGCAGCCAGTTTTACGAACTTCCGGGAGACAACCTCAATGCGAATTATGTTTAAATCATTTTATTTTATAAATACATAAACCCTTTTTTTATTTTGATGGCAATTGCATGAAATGACCGGACAGCGGAAGTTGCGTACCTATTCACAGTATAATTTGAATAACTTTGATCCTCTTGCACTTAGATGAAAACGTCATAGTAATATTAGATGCAGGAAGATTAAAGTAGAACATTAGTATTGCTTGAATAATAATAATACATCATCACGCCTGTATTCCCCGAAGGGGTAGGCAGAGGTGCACTGTAGTGCGCCAACACTTCGCCGATGTATTTTTGGTCCCAATGTAATAGGAGGCGAGCCTATTGCCATTATACCGGGCACATTCTCCCTCAATACGAGGGAGATTTTTGGGCTATAGTCCACCACGCTGGCCCAGTGCGGGTTGGTGAACTTCACACGCCTTTCTATAGACGTGCAGGTTTCCTCACGATGTTTTCCTTCACCGTTTCATAGCAAGTGGTAATCTCGGATGAAAATGAGATTCGCACATAAACCCAGAGGTGCGAGCCGGGGTTTGAACCTGCACACTTTGATTTGCAAGGCGTGCGTTCGACCACTCGGCTACCACTGCTTGAAAATATTAAATATAGAAAATATTATAATACCTATACTTAAAAAAGCGCCCAAGTTCTACATGGTGAGCAAAATCATGTTAGGTAGGTATTTACTTACACTTAAATCTGCGATATAGTTCTCATGGATATCAATTCATATAAAAACGACTACTACTACTACTACAGCCCTTTTTAAGTCCCACTGCTGGGCATGGGCCTCCCATCAATGCGAGGGAGATTCAGGCCATAGTCCACCACGCTGGCCCAGTGCGGGTTGGTGAACTTCACACGCCTTTCTATAGACGTGCAGGTTTCCTCACGATGTTTTCCTTTACCGTTTCTTAGCAAGTGATAATCTCGGATGAAAATGAGATTCGCACATGAAACCCAGAGGTGCGAGCCGGGGTTTGAACCTGCGCACTTTGATTGCAAAGCGTGCGTTCGACCACTCGGCTACCACTGCTTAAAAACTACTATTACACAATTAATCTAAACAGTATTACTTACGTAATACGTCTGTCAGTGAAATATTCATTTCGTATTTAGAGCACGAAGCCCTGCAATATCAATGCGGATAAAGTTATAAATGACACATAAATACGCTGCGATGGGCTTTTTGATTATGTATGAATCCTCCATTTAGGCTATTTGGCAGCCGTGTCCATTTCACACGGCGATAACTGGCTTTATTTATCCAACATACCTAATATTTCTGGCGGTAATCGTAGAACTGCATTAGTAGAGTTGGTAAAGATAATTTAACGTATAATAAATATAAAGAAATCGCAATGTAGGACCTTGGACCTTGGACCTTGGACCTTGGACCAATGGAAACTCTCGCCATAAAGTTATACTATCACCAATTTTCAATGTCCCACAAAAAGAACTACGCGATGCGTACATATAAATCTTATACCATAAAAACAAATTGAAGTAAGTTCATTATATTTCGAACCAGCGTTCGAGCAATATCTTTCGAACAACCACGTAGAGTCCTCAACAGAGGTGGAACACAAATTTCATCTTTCCATATTTATTCTACCAACAAAGGGAGTCAAATGTGACGTACATTCCATCTGACTTACTAATATCATGAATATAAATTGAAACATCATGGATATTTATGCGGGGTTGCCCGCGGATATTGCTCACGGCAGCGATACGCGCCGGCAGGTGTTCAGACAATGTGCCCGCCGGCAATAGATTCCTGATACCGATATTTATGCCTATTACCGACCCGTTCAGAAGAAATATAATGCCCGTAATTTCGGCCACCGGTATTCCTAGCCGCAGCAGCGGACATTACGAAAAAGTTGCCCTGTTTTTATTTATACCTAAATCTGAATGGACTGTTTATTTTTTCTTTATATATAAGAATGATTTGCGATTGTGCTTTCCGGCTTATTTATTATATCTCGTATTAAACTCGCGTAGTAACGACTTCCTTTGTTAGTGTAATTTTATTTCCCGAGACGGAACCCGTGATAGGTATAATTTATTGGCCACGTCAGCTCATGTCTGCTTTCCATTTTGAATGACAGAACGATGCTCAAAGAACGAGTTGGGTATTTTGCAATAATATTTCGATGTTTACTGGGTAGTGCAGACTGGGTACAGCAGAGTTTGAAATAACTTATTTGTATTCGAGCCGATTTTCCAATTTATATACAAAATGTGATATAACTACCAAACGAATAAAATTTCAGCTGAATATGCGCAAATTAAATACATGGTAGGTAGTTGAGTTATTCATCAAATAAAGATTATTTATTATTTATTAATTATTTATTATGCTGTATCCGGCGTACCTCAAGGATCTCATCTTGGAACCATTCTCTTTTCAATTTTTATCAATGATATCAGTACAAAAATACAAAAATGCAAGTTTTTATTATTTGCGGATGATTTAAAAATGTATAAAACCGTTAAAACTATGGATGATATAAGGGAGGTTCAGGATGACTTGGATAGAGTTATAACTTGGTGTAATGATAATCTGATGGAGCTAAATATAAATAAATGTTTTCATATGAGATATACTAGGAGAAAGAAACCACTAGATTCATCATACCAAATTGTAGGCGCAGCATTACAGAAGGTAAATGAGATGAGAGATCTAGGTGTGATAATGGATCGTGAGCTTCGATTCTTGCCACACATTGATTCTATAGTTAAAAAGGCTGCTCAAATGTTTGGGTTTATTAAACGGAACACCAAAGGTTTTAAACATGCTCGTACCAGAATTATACTTTACAATGCGTTAGTTCGAAGCCATTTAGAATACGCATGCGTTGTTTGGAATCCGTTTTACAGTGTACATTCACAACGCATTGAAAGTATACAACGTGCTTTTACACGACACTTGGCTTTCGTATCTCCTGGTATATCTCACCGATGTAGTTACGGGCAGCGCTTAGAATTTTTTAAGCTAAAATAATTATCCAGTCGTCGAAAAATTCATGATTTGATATTTCTTTATAAAATAGTCAACAATGTCATCAGCTGCAGTGACATTCTTAACCATATATCGTTCACTGTACCTCACAATGTTCCTCGGAATCCCACTACAAGATCGTTTTATACGCCATTAGTAAGAACCAATCTGGGTCTCAACTCTCCTGCAGTAAGAATATGTAATGAGTATATCATGTTTAACAGTAAAATTATCAACTTAGACATATTCAACGAGTTTAGAAAAATGATACTTAAATCATTGCCATAAATATTTTAATTTTATTTTTACTTTTTCAGTATTCAAATTTTAAATTTTAGCTTTAAATTTAATTTTTAGTTTAGTTTCAACTTTATTTGTTTCTTTTTTTTAAATGTTTAAGTCTCACGTCGGTGAAAGTTGTACACACCTGTCATTGGTGTACCTATCAGACCAGTTTTTATTTAATATTTTATTTACCCAATTGTTTAATAGGTATACTATTGGTGTGTCGTTCTTAAATAAATAAATAAGGATTTGCTGATTTAAAAAAAATATATATAGCGATCTCGAATGACCACTGTCATATAACGATTGAAAACGATTTTATTTTATAGGCTTTACAGGTGAACAAAACAAAGCTAAATGTCGTATCAATTAAATTATATTTTACCGTGTGGTTACCCATAATATTTTGCATTTGAATATCAACTCTATGGACTCATAGAAGAAGCACGTTTTTCAGTGAAATATTCATCATCAACGGCGAAAACCAATCGGGTCGCGAGGACGCGTGGATTTTGTCGCAGAAATTCATAATCTTTTCGTAATGCTAGAAATACATTTTCAAAAAAGTCAAGTAAATTCGCTCGCACCAGTGGATGCAGGACGTAATACCAATCATGTAAACCGGCTGTTATACCGTGGACTACAATAATTGAATTAAAAATATATTATTTCAATAAAATCTATAAATTCGAGCACCATGACGACCGCATCGAATGCAATTACAGTAATCCCTTAATGTATGTATTTAAAGGTCTTTGTAAAGCCAACACTACGATGTAAAAGCTTTTGAGGTTTCCGCTTGCATTCCAACTTATAAATCCAATTTATTTTGCCACACTAATGAAAAGCTTTTCCGAAAAATAACATGATTAAAAAATAAACCTTCTTTTCAACAATGATTACCACTTCCTGAACGGTGAAGGAAAACATCGTGAGGAAACCTGCACGTCTATAAAAAGGCGTGTGAAGTTCACCAACTCGCACTGCGCCAGCATGGTGGACTATGGCCCAAATCTCCCTCGTATTGTGGGGAATGTGCCCGGTATAATGGCAATAGGCTCGCCCTCTATTACATTGGGACCAAAATACATCGGCGAAATGTGGGCGCACTACAGTGCACCTCTGCCTACCCCTTCGGGGAATACAGACGTGATGATGATGATGATGTATTTAAAAAAAAAAATATGGTGTGCCAAATTAAAGCAATCACAAAGTATACAACTCTATGCCAAACACGTTAAGCCCTGGACACACTGGCACGTTAAAACGCGCACACCAAAAAGCTTGCCAGTACCAAAGCAAACTGTATTGACTCAAAGAATAACTAAATTTTTGAACGAAAATGACAGCGCGAGCGAATTTATACGCATAGTCGCGTAGAAATTGCATCTTTATATGTATTGTGACAGAGCTCGTTTTCGTATACGTTTTGACGCCCCAGTGTATACGGGGCTAGATACTAACGGGAAATCTAATATTGGCTCACACCTACATAATGTAGGAAAACATCGATAGTACATTAGCACGCCATTAACAGTTGATGATGGAGCAAATATTAGGTGCACAAGTCTGTTGCATCGCAAAATTAATTTATAACAACATATACAGCACGCGGCCGGTCTCCCACACGCTGGATAGACTTAATTAAGACGGCAACTCAATCTACCATAGCGCAGTGTTCTCGCAATGCTACCAACCGCCAGAAGTGGAGAAGCATTGCCAGAGCGGTAACCAAGGAGAACGACGACACGGAGGATCCACCATGCACACCATCTCAACAACCACGACCACTCTGACAAGAGTGCCCGACTGAGAAGATACATATATTGATTGATCAATCTTCACTAGATGTCAATCTCGAAATGAGTCATGTAGCAAATAGGTATATCTACATTATACAAACTCTTACCCCAAGTTAAAACATTTAAGTATGTAGAATGGTTTTTTTTAACTCTCTAGGTTCGTATGGTTGGCAATAATTCTACTGACTTCATGGGGGGAAAAACATACGAGCAAGTGCTTGCCACAACAATCAAACTTTCTAAGACACTCATACAGGAACTTAAACTCCTCTCGAAATCAGTGCAATGGTGCTATTCTTTTTGCAAAAAACTATAACTAAACTAAATTTGAAAGCTCTAAAAAAATGCTGTCTCGCTCATACATTACGGCTGTGAAAAAGAGGGCAATACACTTAGCTTAATTTATACCCTTAGCTTAGTCTAGTATAGTGTCAACAGAATCAGCACCTATAAAGATTTTATGAACACAGATTTATTGAGAACAGCGTGCGGAACTACAGGTTAGCATGCCTACACGAGGAGGCGCGCCGATGGGAGATACGCGCGTTATCCCGACAGACGGCACCTACAGACCGATTGAATGTCACTAGGGCTGCCGTTTAGGAAGTATTGATAAGTGTGAATATCCCAGCGGCTAATTTTACGTGTCCACGTTGAGAATCAAGGTGTAAAATGATAGCACGTTTCTATTTTTTTAATATAGTTAACTACGGTACTTGATTCAATTAGGGCCACATTAATTCTTTTATAAGTACGTGTAATTAATCAGAAAAAAATATAGTCTTGAAATTCCAGTTTGGTGGCTTTTTTGGTACCCTTACCAAAGTAACAATTTAAGGTACTATACAAAATAAGTTATGACGTTAGTATAAATATAAGATACATTGTCTGAAAACATATTAGAAAACCTAATTTAAAAGCACGGGAGCCTCGATCAAAGTTTGTCCCAGCAAAAGTCGTCATTATGGTGGCACTTGTTCAACTTAAAAGCAACCCCAGCTGGCATAATTGTTTAATACGGAATCAAAAACACAATGGCGATCTGTTAAGCTTAGCAGGACGATGCTTAATTCTATTGCAAACTAATTTCAATCATCTCCTGTCAAAACAGCTGCAAAAATATATTGGAATTCGGTTCATATTGTTTGGTTTCTATAAATATCAGTACCATTAAGTGTTACGTAATCGCCTAAACTCGGAAAGAGAACATCTTGAACATTATTTAATGACGACTCCAGTTATTCAAGTCTGTCAAAATTGAGACCGGCCTTTATGTCTTAGTAAGTATAGTCCCAAGATTTCGTCTCAGTCCGTTAATTTGTAAATCCATTGCAATGCATTTAATTTTAAGTCCTCAAACTCAGAATTTAACACGATTCTGATGATGATAGATTATAATGTTATGTAGTGACCTAATAATTGCTATCCTATCCTTTGTTCAATAATAATTACTATAATCGCTACAAGTAACTAGGTATAGATTACGAGAGGAATTTATACCTCGACATTTATCAAATTAAATTGCAGTGTCAGTTTGTATTACACTTTCCGTTTGTTCTGTTCGAGCTTACAGCTGACACCCCTGCATACCACACTGAGATATTGACTATCCGACTAATGTGGGCGGTAATGGATGGAAAGTGCCCTAAAACTGGTGTAGGGTTGACGTCGACCGCGTGCGATTTAAATATACACGAAAATGTTCTGATGTAATCATAAATCCGTGGAGTAATTTTGTATTGTTTGGCTTAAGCTTGCAGCCACTGGTGTGAGCGAATTGACTAGCCTTTTTTGACAATGTACTCTGTATCAATTTCCTTGGTAAAAGCCATGTGAGACTTTGTTGAAAAATAAGCTGATTGTTGTTTGACCTCACATTTTTTTTTGGTATTGCAAAAAATATTAGTCACGCACCTGTTAGCCCAGAGCTTTACAACCGTTATAGTATCATCTTTCATCGCAGAAAACAAGTCTACAGACGTTGTAACTTTGAGGAATTCACTATTTCCCGCTGTTAAAACAAAAAATAATATCACGGAATTTATTTTGAAGACAATCTATCTATAGTATTTCCTATGTTGCCCGTCTTCAGCACTTTGGATAGTCTGAAATCGAACCCTTTGTAGTAACATACTTGTTCCGGATTATTGCACCGCAAATTCTCACCATCAAAAGCATACTTGAGTAACTCAATGGGTGCAGCGATCAACTATTTCTCATCGAGTCGTGCGCTCAGAAATCAAAGGCGATAGCTAGGACATAATAGGCCTGAGCAGAGTGCCGTAGCTTCGATCTTCGGGCTATTGTGAGCGGAGGCAGACCGCGCTCGAAACGCTTCGGTTCCGGCCGAATATAGATTCCATTAATTACCAACCAACTGAGGCCCACTCAACAGACAAACAGACAATGAGGTATCGGAGCACACATATTTGCATATCAATCGCATCTTAATCGAGTGATAGCTAATTGAATTGAGTAACATCTCAATTCCTCGTGTGTTAATTGGGTGTATTGGCTGCTTGAAGGTTATATAGGTGTATAGCCTTATATATTCAGTAATATAAATTGCAAATGGCTTATGTAGATATATTTACATACATATAAAAGCAGCTCTACCATGACGCATTTACGCATGTTTCATGTTACCTACTACTAAGCATCTTACGTATAATATTTGTATAATTATTTGTATGGTCTACCTGACTGACAAACATTTTCAGATATTTCATTTATTGTAGACGTCTAGCAGACATATCAGCTCAATGTAGATACATCATTATTATATTTTCTATAAAAATAGTTGTAACTTTATTTTATGCACTTAACTATAGTAGATATTGGTCTGAGGACTATATACTACTATCTCTCATGATATTATTACTTTGAATATGTTCACAGGTTTTATGCCAAAAAATCCAAGTAATATTAAAATAATACTGCTAAAGTCATAATGGTAAGGGACTGATTCAATAAAATGGTTATGTTACAACTCTAGAAGGATTCCACGATCCCCGAGGCAATCGTTCTACCGACCGTGGTTATTATTGCTACTTTAGATTACGTAATTGAATGGTGAATCCAGTTCTTAAGTCAACTTAACTAGTTCCTGTGCAACCCCACTTTCACTAATCCAATTAAATTGCAATCTGTAGCACCCACATAACGCTATCCGATCCGCTGGTACCGTTCACAAAAGCCTGACGACACGCACTTGAGTTATCTAGAATAAGTTTTATTTAATTTTTATTATTAGTTACGAATTCTTTATTTTCAAACCTTCACTGGACAGGTCTAGCTTAGTGTGAACAGGGAAAATAATAAATAATATTCTGCAACGGTTTTTCTCTTAAATATATATTCTTATTCTTAATATATAAAAAACTCTTTATAATTATCGTAAACAGTATAACGGAAAAGCAATTTTAACATTTCTTGTTTGTCTGTTTGTTTGAAGTAGTCTCCCAAACGGCTGGACCGATTTTAACGAGACTTACACTGGCAGATATCTGATGTCACAAGGAGTAGCTTAGGCAAATTTTGTTTTAGAAATAGAATTCGGGTAATCTAATAGGTACAAATATGTTTATTTATAAAATTACGTGATTAAATGCGAGTCATCTCAGTTACACTTGTCAAATGATGTAATTTGCCGCGAGCGAGAATTGAAACCATAATCACCCAAACAGCCTACGCTCCAAACACTAAACCAAAACGTCTTCATATGACTAATTTATTTGTTTAAATAAACGTGTTTGTCATGTAAACAAATTACTAGTATTTCAATTATAAGTCATTACTTTTAACGGCACTCATTTATAGTGGAAAGCAAATTTTATTTTCTCGTCGGTGCATCGCGGCCGCGTCAAGTTTTCAATTATGTTAATTGAGGAGCGAGTCGGGCAGCATTTCTTGTTGACGACGCGTGGCGACCATCTTCCTAGGTAACTGCAAATAAGTTAGGCACTGGCTCATTACGGTACTCAAATATGCACTGAAACTTCATTAGTAATTAGTATACCTATAAAATCATTGAAATACCTAGCATATTAGTCATCAATATATATAAAAATCAATGCCACTTTTCGTTGTAAGCTAACTCCTCCTAAACGGCTGGACCGATTTGAATGTTTTTTTTGTATGCGTTTGGGTGGCACCCTGGATGGTTTAGATTCACAATTGGACCCGGTAGGTGGAGCTGCTTTCGTATGTCACTCATTCTAAGGCGGTACGAAGTTCGCCCGGTCAGCTAGTATGTTATATTGTTCTGATCAAATGTCAAACGAAGAAGAACTTGTTTGACGACTGCTTGGTCTAGTGGTCTGAGCTAAGGCTGCTGGGCTCACTGGGTGGTGGCAAGTTCGATACCCACCAGCGACAAATTTCGGAAATGGCCTTTTGGAAGTTTACCCTGGTCTGGTTATAACTGGGATGACTTCCAGTCCATTATAAGGTAGGTACCCATAGTACAACCATTGCTTAGTTTAAGGTCATACGATAAGTATGTGTTGTCTGGAGATATAAATATGTTGTTAAATAATAGTTATTTAACTTTGAGTGCATAAATTAATGCACACTTTTGCAAACTCCTGTAAACTATATTTTTTGTCCACTATTATCTAATAATAGTTATTTCAACAGAAACTGACTTACTGAATTATCTTTTATTAAGTCTACTTATGTATTACTCATATCAAGTTCGTGTTTAAATCGTTTCGTAACGTATACAAACAAGCATTCCGTGTGATCAAATAAAGCTACCAAAGCGTTGTTAATTCAGTTGCAAATTAAATCACTTAACTTCTCAATTGAAGCTGTGTAATTCACACAAACAAATAATTTCAGTTCTAAAAAAGGAAATCGCATATAGAAAGTAAAGTGGTTTTACAACCCTGTTAATTGACTTTGGGTTGTATATTTGCGATGACGCAGTATTTTGAAACTAGTTTCTTACGAAGAATTGTGAAAATTGGATTCATACATTTATGTCAACATTTTACTCTATGGGTTTGCATAACGCAATAAGAATCATTATTTCTGTTTTATGTCTGTAACTACTTGCTAAGATTTCGTACTAATATTTGATGGTCACGTATCTTTATTATTAAAATACTTAAAGTAATATATATTAAATATCTGACACTTTTATAAAGGCCTTAAACTTACACATCGTCGACTGAACATGCAAACTTCATTTGCTTTACGTCAGGCACATAACATCAATGTTAGCTTGCAAATTCATTAAAGCACATTAACTAGTTGAGCGATCAACGATAAAGTCCATTACATTCTATCAAAAAAGTTCTGGGAAGTTTAAGTTTTATGTAGCTTTTTTATAGGTTCTATTTTCAAAGACTATTTTTCCACCGACTTTAATCATAAACTACGGAGTATAGATATTAAAATACCATATGTCATACATATATGTGTGTGGGTGTGTGTGTCAAACGCAAGGTAGTGTGTGTGATATTTTTATTATAAATTTAACGCATTTCTAATAAATAGTTTAATGCCATTAAATCAAAACAATAATCATATCATTTAAAAATATGTGATTTCTACATTCCTTCCCCATATAAACTTTAATTCTGCCAAATGTAATTTTTTCCGCGATTTTTTTTCTAAAAGTCGTACATATTGTTTACTTCAAGTACCTATTAGTAATGTTTACTTTTTATCAATTTCATGTTGCGGGAAACCTCATTTTTAGGGTTCCGTACCCAAAGGGTAAAACGGGAACCCTATTACTAAGACTTCGCTGTCCGTCCGTCCGTCTATCCGTCCGTCCATCCGTCCGTCCGTCTGTCACCAGGCTGTATCTCATGAACTGTGATAGCTAGAGAGTTGAAATTTTATAGATTATGTATTTCTGTTGCCGCTATAACAACAAATACTAAAAAACATAATAAAATAAATATTTAAGGGGGCTCCCATACAACAAACGTGATTTTTTTTGCCGTTTTTATAGATAATGGTACGGAACCCTTCGTGCGCGAGTCTGACTCGCACTTGGCCGGTTTTACTATTAACTATAATTCGTTCTACAATAGCCTAGAATCCACATTACAGAATAATGCATACGGTAAGAAATGATAGTGCGCGACAAAATAAAATTGGCTCACGTCCTCACTATATTTCCATTCTTAAACAAATGTCACTTGAGAAAGATCAGAGGGCCCGACAAAAATTTATAAGTAATTCAGCATAAACGGCGCCACGTCCCCTTATTCTGTTGGTACGATATCCCGTAAATCCAGGGCAGACGAGCGGTGCCGATGGCGTCGCGGCGCGCGCTTGACTGAGATGTATGCAAAGGGATCAATGAGATAAATTGCTCGCCGCTGTCACTTATTTCACGGCAAAATGGATGGAGGGGTGCGGGGGGTGGGGCAGGGTGCGAGGAAATCCGAGCTAATGGTGCGCGTGGGCATTACGCTTCGCTCGGTTTAATTACACTTTAGACAAAGGCAAATGGCCCCTACCCGTTCCCGTATAATTACATACAACGCAAACTAATACTTAGATAATGGTTTTTCCTTATATACATTTTCCGTTATAAAACAGAAACTATCGTTAAAACCAATGTAGGGATAAAGTTTTATTACGCTTCATGATCGATTAGATTCTGTTGGCAACAAAATGTTGATGGATGACGTCGCGTAATTTGTTTAAAAATCCCATTTCTTAAAAAATATTCTCGTTTATTCTGGCGTAGGTACTTGTCAAAAATCGCATAGATAAAGCATTCAAAGCCTCCCCCGTTTAACTCTTGATTATATTGCCGGAATACGACATCAAACGAATGGGAGCACTTGGGACGTTGTTCCGCAAATTACACCGTTATGAGACTACAAATAACCGCAAATTTATGTAGATAGCTATCGAGTGTTCAGTGTTACGTAAAACGTGTTTAAGACGGCAGCGGGGGCGATAACACGACACTAGTGTTAACATCTGGGCCCCGCTCGTCTGCTGAGCATAAACACCCCGGTGTCGGCGTCCTGTCTTCATTTGCATGTTTCAGGCGCGTAACGTCGACACCCGTGCCCATGATGTCAATGGATCTTTATCCGAATTTATTCAGTATAGGCATCCTGTTTATATGACCTATTAACAAGGTATGTACCGTGCGAGATAAGGGATATAGTGTAGTCAAAGTATGCACCTACGAAAATGGATAGTCAAGTGAGCTGATAGTTACTATTAGTGAAATAGATAACAACATAGCTGAAATGGTAGACAAATATTAGCTACACAAAGCATCGCATTACAAACAATGATACCTTATTTAACTAACATGGTTAATACCAAAGGATTTCTAATCAATAGTCTGATAATTATTGACCACAAGGTAGCTTAACCCGAGAAGCACTGCGAAATCAGATAATCAGATTTCAGTTATCCACCAATGACTGATTTTTGTTTGTTCATAAAGTCTATATTGTTTTTATTATAGTGTTAGTTCTATAAAGTATAGTTTATGGCCCTATTCTTATATAGTAGGAATGGGTGGTGGGTAGATTATAGCTATAGAAGAGGCAATCAACTTTGGCTGCTTTCGTCTGCGATATTGCATTGTTAAATCGATAGCTACAGCACAATGGCCGCTCGTTTGCCAGCTCCATAAAAGTGAATTATAACAATAACCCGAGCGCATGCTCCTCTTCATCCGTATAATACCTAGGTGGGTGCCTACTAGAGATGAGTCCCTCACTCATGAGTCATTTGATGTCCTCATGTTAGCAAATTGAATGAGTTACTCGAATTTCAACATTGTACCGCCTCACTCGTGTTGTGAGTGAGTAAGCTAAGTAAGCGATCGAGATGAATACTCGCTCGAGCGATGCCTCACCTCTAATGAAATATACCACATGAGCACATTGCGAGATAAAATACAGTACTCCCTTATCCTCAAATAACATAGATGAGTTACCCATCACTAGTGCCTACGTATAATTACACCTACTTTATTATCTGACCAGTAACTTACTAGATCTTGGCACATAAAAGATCTAATCAATTGAATTCTTCAGCCACCACACGGTTGGCTCCATAACAATTTGCAAGTCTACATCGCCCAATAAAAAGAAAATTGACCATTTGTGAAATTTTATCTAGCAGCTATTACTAGGCTCCAATTTTTAGGAAGATTAGGAACCATAATCTTGTCGCGTCTACAACTATCGCTTCGACTTTGAATATATGAGTTGAATCAGTAGAAACTATTCTCTGTGTAATAAAACTAAGCCTTTGTTTAGTTATCTAAGCTAAAAGTACCTAAGTAGGCTTTTTCTGTTTGATAATCTTTGGATTATTATTACCTACTTTTTTAGTATTTTTAGAAAGTGTAGGTAATCGAACGAAGTGTGAATATTTGCAATAATCCTATAGACCCATAACGGTGGGCATAACTCGTGAAAAAGTATTTAGGCCTCCGCTGTGACAGGTCGCCGCCCCGCCCACAGCCGGCACCGGGCCAAAAAATGTATTGTATTTTTATCGATAACTTGCCCTCCCCTTTAAAACGATGTTCATATTTACGCGAATACTATACATTTAAATAAAACTATTTTACGGATTCTATGTTAATGTTCGTAACTATGAACTGTTATGAAACTTATGAAATTTAGATATGTAGAGAAGAAGTGGGTATTACACTATTTCCCATATATCTACAGCATGTTTAGGAAATCCGAAATAATACTTGGCCGTTTGCATGAGTATTGGGTATACAACCGAATGGTATAAAAAAATTATCGAAATTCGATCATGAATTTTCAATGTTCTTTTGGCCGCGAATTTTAAAAACTTGAAGAAATTTTCAAGTTCTGTTTTCTGAATATAAGTAGTCGCCTCTCGTTGATGTAGTTTGCACTGTTAAATTGGGTTATGGGTGTGCCCTAAGGCCACAACACGATACCTGTGACAAATATTTAAAGGGTTGTAACTCAGAAACTATAGTAGTTAGGTATAATTTACCTTCACTGTGCATCTACATATTAGCTACCGAATATGTACCTAAAGCATTATTTCGGACTTCTGGACCATCCTGTATATGTATCCACTCTTAAAATTTAGTTATCTTGCTTATAGAAGATCTTTGGAACTACTGATCGAATAATGAAAATCATTCAATTAAAAGAACGCTAGCTTAGCGCTAACGTAACCTGCGCATTCCTGTACGAGAAGCACGTGCGGCAAGACAAGACACAGATTGCGTCGCATGTCATGAGAGAGTGACTCGGTGCTACATGGAGACAAAATTAACAGAATCAGAATCAGAATATTTTTTATTCATATAAACCAATACAGGCACTTATGAATCGTCAATAAATAGTAAAAATAGTAGCTCTACCACCCATTCGGATTGCATTTCCTATGGAGAAGAATGGGCAAGAAACTCCATGGTTGCTTTATTCAAATAAGACATTTTTGTGTTTTAACAATGATTATCTCACATTTTGTCGTGTCACAACTCGCTCGGGTCTGCCAAAGAAACATTTCTACCGACCATACCAACTTACCGGTCCTAGCAGGGAATGTGTATGAAATTATACATGAAGTCGGCCAAAAATAGATTATGTTACATGCCCGTACGTCCATTTCCCACGAGACACTTAAGATGGGAGTCGTATCTACGACCATTTTCCGTCACGCGAACCTCTCGTTAGTTGGACAATAAGTAAATAGGTAGATACTCTAAATAATAAATGCTTCACGCACAGGGTTGGGTTTTAGAAGTCCGCCGGCACACCGAAGCGATAAGAAACACTTTTTTTTTCGTTTTGTATTGTATTTTTTTTCGAGTAACTGCAACAAAGACTTTTTGTAATATGTTAGTATTAATAATTTACTTGTGATGGAAGTAAATATTTCATTTTTAGGGTTCCGTACCCAAAGGGTAAAACGGAAACCCTATAACTGAGACTTCGCTGTCCGTCCGTCCGTCCGTCCGTCTGTCACCAGGCTGTATCTCATGAACCGTGATACCTAGAGAGTTGAAATTTTAACAGATGATGTATTTCTATTGCCGCTATAACAACAAATAATAACTACTAATAGCTATGACTAAAATACAGAATAAAATAAATATTTAAGGGGGCTCCCATACAACAAACGTGATTTTTTTGCCGTTTTTATAGATAATGGTACGGAACCCTTTGTGCGCGAGTCCGGCACGCACTTGGCCGGTTTTTAATACATTTCACATTGTACTCGTAGATTGTTGCACAAATTGTGCATTCCTACTTATAAACAGGTACGTTATGATAACTGTCTTGATAAAAATAAACCTTAGCCCGATTATAAACTAGTTAGGTATATACGTATCGAATTCAAAAACTCCTCCTCTACTTCTTTGGAATCGGTAAAAAAATTGAAAAAAATCTTACTCATGTGAGAATTGGTGTATCGGTTAAATAAATAACCATATTTACAAACATAACTATATCCAAAAACAACAAATTATACCCCGAAATCAGTAGTACACTAATGATAGGTACCTTAATGTACTTACAGGTTCAATATCAAGAACTTCGACCTTTAGCGTGATTCATTCAATTCAAATAAGACGTTATTAGGCACGGTACACACATGTACAAATAAATGGAGCCAATAAAAGTGATAGGGTTCGATGTCGACTCGCCCTTGCATGTAAATGGGCTGCCGGCAGTGACATTACGGCCACTTGGAAGCTGTATCTTAATTGCGCCGTTTAAGATAATTTAAGCCCTTATTATTTGGTATAAAGTCATCGACTTCAATGCGCCTGAGTCACCGCCATTGAAGCGCCGAAATGTATAACGAAACTCAATAAAATAGTTAAGTCATTTTAGATACTTGTAGTACATATGATAACCTATATGCTCGTAAGTTACTGTATTCACCACGCTCATCAAAGCACTTATACATGACAACGGAATGAATTTGCCCTTGCTAATAATTACTTGACACTGGCTGGAATACCCGCTAAACGCACGTGGAGCCAATCCTCATCTTATTCCATTAAATCTCATCATCATCAATCACGGCTTGATCTAGTGGATCGAGCGTAGCACGCCCGGCTCACTGCACTGGGTGGATGCGGGTTCAATTCCCGTTAAGGTAAATTTCGGAGACTTTTTGGTCAGGGTGTAAAGTTGATCGCGCGTTTGAACTCATACAATTTGTCAGTATCGTCTGGGGATATTCTACTTATATTATAAATGTGAAAGTTTGTGAGGATGGATGGTTTGTTACTCTTTCACGCAAAAACTACTGAACGGATTTTGATAAAACTTCACATTATTATTGTTTATACATCAGAATAACATATAGGCTATAACGATATTGAATAATAGAAGTCTGCGCGTGGAAGCGTGTAATTAGAACGAATTTCCAGGGGTAGAAGTCTGTAATCAATATCGTTGTGGTTTTGCTATGACTTCATATTTTAAGGCACGAAAACAACATGTTTTATCAATGGTAGATAAAATACTACCGATGGAGACATTAGACATTGTCTCCTTGAAGCCATTGGACTAGTTATATTCTAGCTACCCTTGATAAAAGGTGTTGTTTTCGTGCCTTAAAATATGAATTCATAGCAAAACCACAACGATAGTGTTTACAGACTTCACCCCCAGTTTCCATGTCGGTATACTATCGATAGTTCAACACGGTAGCGTGTCAACAAGTTGGAATACCACTGGACCACGACAGGTTATTATGTCTAGGTAGGTAGGTAAACAGCAGTGGTAGCCGAGTGGTCGAACGCACGCCGCCTTGCAATCGAAGCGTGCAGGTTCAAACCTCTGGGATTTATGTGCGAATCTCATTTTCATCTGAGATTATCACTTGCTATGAAACGGTGAAGGAAAACATCGTGAGGAAACCTGCACGTCTGAGGGAACTTGACTAGTTTTCGATAGATGTGTGAAGTCTGCCAACCCGCACTGGGCCTACGTGGTGGACTATGGCCTGAATCCCCCTCGCATTGAGGGAAGGCCCGTGCCCAGCAGTGGAACGTTAAAAGGGCTGTAGTAGGTAGGTACTGGAATATAAACATAAGAATGCATTCAAATGAAAGTGCTCGGTTATCGTATCATATGAAATAAGGTTAGTACATACTTTGTATACATGTGTACAGGGCATTAAAATTATAATAATTTAACATGCGTGGCTGGAACAGGCGGAATGGGAATGCCTCCGTATCGTAAAAGGTTTTAATGAAAGCCATAACAGGAGACGATTTCAATTTATGCGTACGCGACGCTCGGCGCCCAACAAAATTATTAAATTGAAGAACTTTATGAGTATCGCGCACAGAAATCATAATATTTTATACAAAGACATAAAAATAATGTATCTGTTAATCTCATTTTTCTTCTTTTACGAAGAGACATGATGAAATAATATAGGTATTGTATTCACTTTGGTTTTATAAAGAAATTTTGAAGTGAGTCAAAAATATTTTATGGGTCATCGGTGAGAAAAATATGAATCTCAAAGGAGATGTGGGGGAGATAGTTGGCAAAATATTTACAATGCCTTCGTTGGTCAGGGCTACGTTAAAATAATCTTTTTCCTATGAACCTTACTACAAGGCACTTATAACAGAAAAAATAATGGCACACAACAAAGTACTTTTACAGCCAAATGCCATTATAAATAAGAGGCAAAGAGCCTCCCCTGCATCCCGCTAAAACAACCATAATATGAAACGAAAAAAAAGCGTATTTTAAAACAATCCCAATAAGCTCTCGGAGTATTTTACATTACACGTCTAATTACTTTCACTGAATTGTGTCCTTACAATTCGATACACGCAAACATGGCCCGTACTGATCGTCGTACAGTTTGCATAAACAACCCACTGGGCGTCTGGAGTAGCGATATCAGAGCTCCCCCGGTGCACAGGCCAAATATTCAAAATGTTGTTTTAGGACTATGTCAACAATGCTG
This sequence comes from Ptilodon capucinus, assembly GCA_914767695.1. Taxonomy (NCBI): domain Eukaryota; kingdom Metazoa; phylum Arthropoda; class Insecta; order Lepidoptera; family Notodontidae; genus Ptilodon; species Ptilodon capucinus. Next base: position 5,873,835 of record OU611808.1, read on the forward strand.
TACCAAGACAACATATTAATTGCAAATAACCAAACCCTACTTACGCTGTTTATAAAGGCCAGTCAAACCTCCGCAATGAGAATCCAACAATCTCACGGTCAACAGCAAACAGAAGCTAATATTGGAGAAGTTGTCGTTTAGCCGTTACATAAAAGTAGCTATATATTTTCACAGGAGTTTGAGGTTATTTAAATATATTTCTGAAATATAAAATCCACATATTTGTGTAACGTAACATCTTTACAAAAAATATGAAAAGCACATTGTTACGAAATAAATTATATGGTGAAATTTTAATGGATTCTATCAATGTCAAACAATTAATAAAGATAAATAAAAATGGGTGATGAACGTGACAAAGATGGCCGACAAATCCATGAAAAGCACTCGAAAGTCACAAATAGAAAACAATTGTAACATGACACGCCAACTAATCATAGTGTTAGAGGTTAAAACACGCCGACATAAATTGTTTGTATAAACGTGTAGCAGCTAAATACACAAGTTGCTCAGCTGCCGTATACACGTTCAGTAAACTCTGTATCGGGCTAATCGAATCGACCTATAACTTGGCTACGGGCTTGTCGTAAATACGGTCCACTTTATTATCTGCACCAGATTTAACAGCCCCCTCTCCGGGCCGGATGAGACGTTAACGTTACACTCGCTAACTTATTTTCACGCCGTTCGACACTTAATTGAATCACACATGTGTTACTTTCGTGATCGATTAGGTATATTGTTAGAGTGAGTTGGGAACTTTATTTCGTAAACAATACATCTACAATAGTTATTTTCGTTCACATAACATTTTTGTATGGCAAATAGTCAGCACTCTTATAAGGGGTCAAAAAAACATCATTAAAATATTTAACGTTCATGCTTTTACCAAACATATAAACTCGTAGTAGTGCTTTTGAAGTTAAATAGAAAAATAATATCATATTATTTTATAACAGAAAGCGAATGAACACGAATTTATGATCACGATTGAAGCACTTGGAAACTTTACCGTAACAGTTCACACGATTGAAGGCGCGCCTCGTGCCGTTTTATGATTTTTTACACGTTTGATCACCCTCTGTCAGTTGCTGCTTTAATTGAATCGCGCGTCAGACCTGTGATATACGAGAGGCGAACCGCTCGCGGCCGTCGGCAAACCGACCCTCGGCGAATAATTAATCCCACATAAACAATTATCGAGAACCGATTTATATCCGATGGATTCGTCGAATCGAACACTTAACCCTTCACTCCCTTTAATAATAAAAATCTTGCACGAGTTAATTACGCAGTGATGGTAATGCATAAGTATGATTTTATCTCACATCGGCTCGAGGTGTTTATATTGATTAAGATAGTTTAACTTCATATCTATTTTTAAGCAATATATATAGTTGTAAACTTTTAAAATTCGCCGGTTTTAATATATATTATCAAAACACTCGAGGTTTGCGTTCAAAATTACAAGAATTTAATTGTAATCTAGCTTGTTTTAACTACGACGCTTTAATATTAACTGAAACCTGGCTCAACAGTAATATTCTGAACAGTGAGCTTTTTGATCATAGATACAACATTTTTAGGCGAGATAGAGAATGTTCAGGATTTCATAATCAGAAGGAGGGAGGCGGTGTGTTAGTAGCAGTTTCCAAAAGATTTAATGCTAATAGAATGTTTGATTGGGAAAGCAAGTGTGAAGATTTGTGGATAACTGTCGATATCGCGCCAGGCCTCAAAATAGCAATATGTGCAATTTACTTACCACCACCATTGCAACACTATCATTTAAAACATTTCATGGACAAATTTAATTCTATTTCGGAGGTAAACGACTGTCATACTGTCTTGATTGGCGACTTCAACATGAGTAAAATAGACTGGATCAACATAAACAGTGTCACGGGTCCTTCTTTGCGCTCGCTTTCGAATATGTGTCAGGAGTTTTTAGATTTTACGTACATGAATAACCTTAGACAATGTAACGGAATTACTAATAAAATCGATAAAGTTCTGGACTTGGTACTTGTTGATCTTTCTCATTGTAATGTAACTGAGGCTTCACATAGTCTATCTAAAATTGATGCCTACCACCCCCCACTGGATATATTTATACCATGTAAACCTAAAAATTATTTAAAGCAAAATATGACATCCAGATTAAACTTTAATAAAGCCGATTATAAAACCATCAACAAAGAGCTTGAAAAAACAGATTGGTGTAAATTATTTTTAGACATTGACGATCCAAGTGTTATGCTTGATATTTTTTATAACATTGTAAACAGACTAATAAAGCAATATGTTCCATCGACTAAAATCAGGACCAACTCAACCCCACCCTGGTTCAACAAAAGCTTACAGAGGTTAATACGCGAAAAAAATAGATACAGAAAAAAATATAACATATACAAAAACCCAATGGACAAAGTATCCCTAATCATTTGCAGCAAACGTTGTGAACATCTTGCAAAAGAATGTTACAATGCCTATTTACACAACATTGAACAGAAAATTGGTGCCAATTGTAAATTCTTTTGGTCATATATTAAGGCTAAACGAAAGCAGACCAGTGCCTTCCCCACTTATATTACCAACGGAGATCAAAAAGCTAACAATGGTACTGACATCTGTAACATGTTTGGTTCTTATTTTTCGTCAGTATATTCCCCACCTGTAATACAACCCTATAACGTAGTAACAATGTATCCTTATTTATACAATTTGTCTAGCAGCTCCGACTGTTTTTCCACATTCAGCATTCATAAAGAAAATATAACTAGATATCTTGAGAATCTAGATACATCAAAAGGACCAGGCTGTGATGGAATACCTCCTGTATTCTTTGTGAAATGTGCCAATAACTTGACTATCCCGCTTCAGTCCATATTCAACAAATCACTCAGGGCTGGAATTTTTCCTGCGCAATGGAAACTTGCGAAAGTGATTCCCATTCATAAAGCGGATAGCGAAGAACATGTGGGAAACTATAGACCCATATCCATTCTCACAACTTTAGCTAAGGTTTTTGAAGCGCTAGTGTGTCCAAGCATACAAAATTATTTCAAAAAATATATTTCTGATTACCAGCATGGCTTCATTGCTAACAGATCTACGTGTAGTAACCTGGTTACTTTTGTCGAAAATGCTGCGAAGGCAATGGATTCCAATAAACAAGTTGACGTAATTTACACTGACTTCAGTAAAGCTTTCGACAAAGTTTCACATGCTATTTTAGTTCAGAAACTTTATGCATATGGGTTTGCGGGTCCGTTCCTCGAATGGCTTAAATCTTATCTAAGCAATAGATGCTTTTATGTTGTAGTTGACGGATATGAGTCTAATATTTTCAACATATCTTCTGGAGTTCCACAGGGATCACATTTAGGCCCAATACTTTTCGACATCTTCATCAATGACCTACCGTACTGTTTTGTCCACTCGACGCCTTACTTATTTGCAGATGACTTAAAGGTAACCAGAGTTATTGACACACATAACGACGCCATACTACTTCAGATCGATATTGACAGGCTTTTAAGTTGGTGTTCAAACAATGATATGCAACTGAACATCAAAAAATGTTCGCAAATTACCTTCACGCGTAAATTAAATCCCATTCGTTTCAGCTACCACATAGACGGTACACAACTCCAAATAATCGATGTTGTTCGCGATCTTGGAGTCTTACTGGACCAGAAACTTACATTTATCCCGCACATTGATAACATTATAAAGAAAGCGTCAAAAATGTTAGGTTTTATAATAAGAAATGCCAAATCCTTTAATGTTAACACTAAAATTATTCTCTACAATGGCCTTGTTCGTAGCATTCTTGAGTATTGCGTGGTTGTGTGGCGTCCTCACTATGCAACACATAATTTGAGAATTGAACGTATTCAGAAACGTTTCATACGGCATTTAGTCTTCTCGACAGGTGCTGCTAGAAGACTCCCTTCCTATACGGAAAGACTTAAAACCTATAAATTGGCGTCTCTGGAAAGCCGTAGAAATCTTCTTGATTTAAAATTTGTTTTGAAACTATTCCGTTGTAACATTGACTGTCCCCAACTGTTGACATTGTTTAAGCTTAATATTCCGTACAAATACCCTAGAAATCGTATCAGACTATTTAATCCACCTCTCCGTAAAACTGTGCATGGTTCTAATTCCCCTGTACCCAGGCTGTGTAAGCTTTTAAACACAATGGAAAACATTGACATATTTCACACGTCATTATACAAGCTTAAGTACCAAGTCCTTAGCTAGTTGTTTGATTTGCTTTGTATATTATTTTTTGTTTTTAATTTTATTATTATAGTGTTATTTAATAATTTATTATTTTTTCTACCTACTGGCTGGTTTCAGCAATACGTCACAGATTTAATGTTATGTTGTGTTACTTTTAAACTGCATGCTCTGCACTTTTGAGCTAACTGTTAGATCGTTTTTTACTTCTTACCTACCTATTTTAAAAAAATGTATTATCTTTATGTTCTCTCGCATACCTAAATAGTTATGTAGTTTTTGCATGATGTGTTTACCTTAGAGAATTGTACACTTAGTTTTAGAAAACCTTGTTTCCATTATGTTATTTTTGGTGTAACAATTATTGGTGAACCTTAAATAAATAAATAAAAATAAATAAATAAATTAAAGTGGCTGCATTGGCTTGCTTGCGATTCGGACTTTGACTTTATAGTTGGCATTGTTTTCCCAAAGGATCCAAAGCTGGTCGAGTTCAAGCGAACTCGATCATGAACTTTAACGATCTGGGAAGTTTAGACATTAAGTGTTCTACTTTCATGTGGGTACTAATATTTAGATTACTTTTTAACTGTCATGAATAAATTAAAAATACATTTTGGAGATTAAAGAGCTCTTCTCATAGGTAGAGCGTTATAGAAAACGCATACCTCTTGTGTTCTCTCAAAAGATACCCTAGCTATTGTCGGATTTACGATCTATTGATTCATTTATACAGATAAGTATCATCAGACGACACACACACATCGTATGACCCCAAACTAAGCAATGCTTGTACGACTGTTTACCGTTTTTTTTTAAATCATGGCCCTAATTCGGCCCGCCCCGCGTGCACCTCTGATGTGGGGGTCAGAATCCTTATATTATGCCTTATAATTAGTGTGTAAAATGAGTTTTTCCAGTCCTATTTTGTGTTTACCGTTATATAAGTTTACCTACTTATTATCTTAACTATCCTCTATGAGACTAATTGCTTATAGACGAAAATTTGCTTCAATATAAAATATTTTTATTTGTATATCAGTAGGAATGTTTTTAATATTGGATGGTAGGTAACTCAGGCGCAGGGTGCAGGCTCCAATCAGACCGTCTCCTGCGTCGACATAAAACACGAGCCGTCAAACTTTATGTTTTCTTATAATCTCGACGACGACGATGTGTGAAATATAAGACCGAAATAAACATAAAAGTCTCACGAGCAACGTTTTTACAACTCTGCAAACAACTCATTGTCAGAACTTCAGTTTATTCCTCATGATCACGTTGTAAACATGAACTTAGATTCCTATTTTATGACTAGGTAAAGAGGTCCTTTGTAGTTCAAATAATTCTTTGAAAATGTACCTAGTTATTGAAACAGGAAAATTTATAAAAAAAAACAACGTATACCAAGTATGCGTAAGAAGCTCTAGATATGCTCAGCTAAAACAAGGTGGTTCCTATAACTACAGCATAATATAATATATACATCATCACGCCTGTATTCCCCGAAGGGGTAGGTAGAGGTGCACTGCAGTGCGCCCACACTTCGCCGATGTATGTTGGTCCCAATGTTTTAGGGGCCAGCCTATTGACATTATACCGGGCACATTCCCCCTCAATACGAGGGAGATTTGGGCCATAGTCCACCACGCTGCCCCAGTGCGGGTTGGTGAACCACACACGCCTTTCTATAGACGTACAGGTTTCCTCACGATGTTTTCCTTCTCCTTTCAGCAAGTGGTAATCATTGTTAAAAATGACATTCGCACATGAAAATTATCTCAGAGGTGCGGGATCGGGATTTGAACTTGCACCCCTGACGTTCAAGGCGGGCGTTCTTGCCAACGAGGCTACTACTGCTTTTACAAAGCATAATATAACTAGTAAACGCATACTTACCAATTCGCCTAATTTGAACCAGATTAATAAAACTAGTGGTAAATTGAAATATATTTATTCCCAGATCTAAAATTTAATCACAAATTGTATCTTTATACGTTTCCCTCATCAAGGTAGAGATATCTTAAAAATTGCACAAAGTAAATTGTACTCGTTTAGGTAGGTAAGTAACAGAATTCAGTTCCCAAACTATTAGCTTCTCGACTTGATAGGATGTCATAAAACCTCGTGTTGCGAAGGCATGGGTACTTTACTAAAGAGGGATATAAAATAAAGTTAGCCGCTTCCCCCGGATCAAAGTTGACATACGATATAAGCTAGTCAAATTCATCTATTTACTGACAGAAGTTCGCTACTTACTATTTTCATAATATTAATATCCTCGTGGCGCAGCGGGCAGGTAAACGAAACTTCAAACCATGACGAACTTTACGGAGACATGTGAGTAGAAAATTTAATATTCCTGTAGTTGCAGAGTCTCAAATGTCAAGAGGAAATTGATTTTTAGTTTATGTGAGATAAATTCCTCATAGTTTATCTAAAGATTTTCAAGAACTCGACATTTAATCAGATTTCAATCTTAACTTATATAAGCGCTGAACAGAAAAGTAATCAGGAACGTATAAGTAGTAGTAGTAGGATTTAAAAAATGCAAAGAAAATTAATAATACTTGAAGCCTGTCCGGTAACAGGTAGCCGCAATAAGTTCCGGTCCCTCGGTCCACGCTGACACTCGCCCCGCCCTTAAGCTAATTGCCGCCTACTTGTTTATTTACGCACCGCCATTAAAATAGCTGCACTAGATACTTTAACATACTATAATGATACAAACCGGTAGCAAGATATCGAGCAAACTTTGTAATCAATGACTACAGGGGCGGTACATGGTAATCTGATGACTTGTTCAATAGGTAAGCATCTGTGGCTTTTAAATCTTACCTTTAACTGCTGCTTCTATTACTTCTATGCTCCGTAGTGTTAGTAGCACGGGTTCCACAACTAAATTCAACCATAATGCACCTCTTTCTCGCCTCTTTTCTGTCAAAAATATGCCATATGTCCGCACACGCAAAGGTGAACAAGTAGCACTGAGACTCTCTACGAACACTGTAGCATCATTGAAGCGCAAGGACTTCGCCGTCCCAAACTTAACGACCACTCCTATATCGTTTAAGTCACCCTTCAAAACTCTGCGTATGTTCACTCTGTATGTTCTAGTCCCGTCATAACTCGAATTGACACCAAACACTTTACCTGTAAATACGTATTTTGAAATCAACGTCACATGCTTTAACCAAACTTTGTCATACGTGATGCTTCTGTTGCACGTAGAGGTCGCGTAACGTTGTCGGCTGCGGAGCGGGTTGACGTCACTGCGCGGTAGAACGTCCGTGTTGGCCGTGACCAGCGTCAACATAATGAACGAAGCGAGAGCCCACATCGCGAATGATAAATAAACAATTACTTGAACGTCCCGGTGAGTGGACACTTGTGTTTCCCTGGCCGCTGTCCACATTTATCAGATAAGGATCACGCGTCACGCGAGGATTTGCGTCGCTGGTACGAGGCGTGCGCACGAGCGCAGGGCGCGCCGGAGGCTGTCGCGCCGCACGACCTCTCTACTATCTACCCACTCACTCCAGATCATTCACCTACCCCCTACATATTTACATACTGATTGGTCCCGCGTAAATAACACCACGCACCATGTAATAGGACACCTGGTGATTGGATGCGACGTTTATCGCGACACTATCTTGATTTGTCGAGTCAGAAAACGAACTAATACTTCCCTTTTCACGTCTTCATAGAAAAGCCATTTATTAACCAAATGTCTCTATAAAGTTTAATGTAACAAGTACAAATACAAAAACATGAATCGTAATATAAAATAAAATAAGGCAGTTGACGTTCTAAGACTTATAAATATAGAGGACACTTCACTTATTAAGCATTGCTTAATAACAGCATCAAGTTATTTTAACGATTGACAGTTGGTACCTACTTAAATTTAAAGTAAATAATATGCAGTAAATCTTGCCGTACAGAATATCATCGTAGCTTGTGTGTGAAACGCCCCGTCTCACAGCCTATGATTCGACGCTCTCATTATGTTAGAAGTCATAATTACACGGAAGGTAAACGTGTTCACGATGGAGGCGCAATGAGATAATAAATTACAATTAAACTATCAGCTGGTAACGGCGAACATAATTCAATTAATCATCGATAACGACCGCTCGCTCTGTAAAAGATAATTTTACATAGGTACCTACTGTACTTTAGTTTATCGATAAATAAAGGTTTTTTTCGGACAATCGAGAGACAGCGCGCCGCAGAAAATCATTACCGCGACGCAAGCCGGCGACATCAAAAATCAATTTGTTTTCTTGCCTCTCGGAGCTGTCTTATCGTTTTTGCTGTGAAACAAATATCTTTCCAGCAATATAAGAAAAAGGCCATCATTGGCGATTTGCCTAACAAGCTTGCAGATTATTGCGGTTCGATACTTCACCTATTCTGTTTTATAGTACAGTACGGTATCGCCTACCCACTCCTCACTATGGCCTCTCATTTCCCTAAGTATAGAAATATATACCTAATGCAATCGAGGAATATGAACCATATGGGCAGTAAGTATGTGATTGTAACGAGATGATCAGCTAACGTTAGCAGTAATGGCAAATATTGGACTTTCTTAAACATTTCCAATGCGGATAATCTACCTACCTAATAGCAATGAGTTACCGCACAGTAACTGATAAGGTATTTATCACACCAAATTGTATTGAAAAAAATATTTTAACACATAATCAGATACGGGTAAGGTAGAGCCGCTCGATAGAGCCTGTCAAAGTTTTATTTAAAAAAATATGGGCAATATATTTGTCGCACGTTTTAAAAAGGTCCATGTAAACAAGGGTCATAAAATTAAAATTCATGCCTACAAAGGTGTTCTAGTTGAGTTGCAATTAATATGAAAATCTCTGGACAATATTTATGACACAGGCGAAATTATTGCAGAGTATAATATTTACTGACGCGCCGTATTTTACACGTCGGGCGGATTACTCGCGATATATAAACGTAAGCTGCGTTATCCAAATTTAATGGCCGCTATTTGACACCTCGATCATTTGCATATCCTGTAAATACTCATTCGGTTGTAGTTATTGGTACCGTTTATTACAGCGGGCGGGCCGCACGGAGCTTAGTTACTTATCATACGATGACTAGACGACAACCTTCGATTTGCTTCCATAGTTTATTGTACTTTCCATTCCGGCTTCCTTAAGGTGTACTTTGTAGCAAACAACGCATCAATGCAGCGGGGCAATTCTCGCATGAATGATATTATCTCTAATTCGACATTATTATGTCGAAACCAAACGCCAAATTGGTCATATTGGGCCCATACCAGCACAGCTAAAAAGTCAAATTGGATGCAGCACAAAGCCACGCCTAATCCGAAATGTACCAATGGGCCTGTAACAAATCTGTGTTCCATTATGCATTCTGTCAGTGCATTACAAATGAGTCCTCGCTAACCCGTCACATCTAGGCGTGCAGCAGGATAATTTCCGACATGTTTGTATAGTGATTACTTTCACAACTGCCACCCGACAGCGGCGGCTGCGTGAAATATGGCCGCACCTACGTTTACGTTTTCAAATAATCCCCTGCGCCAGGGAATTATAACCCGTGAATAAACATAAAAGAGCGCGGTGGCGCGCCAGGCTGTAATTCCGCAATGGAAACGTCGTAAATAATTGTTGTAGCTTTCGCACTAATTCCTCGGCAACAGTGAAATCTATGAAAACGCTCGCGTGCGCACTTATGAAAAATTCTTCGCGACTTCCTAACCTGTTGCTTACTACAATTTTATTAAATATTTTATTCAACAGTTCTACTATGGTTTTAAATTCGACTCTTAATGAAAATAAACGTTACGATATTTAGTGAGACAGACTGTAAACTCATTTGCGAGGTTAAATGGAACTCATGGTAGAGCTACAGGAATATCAGGCATGCGATAAATAGTGAAATAAGTAATAACGCAACGTACGTCAGAGCCTAGCAGGCACGCGGCGCCTGCTATGTGCTCGTCCCAGGATGTCACAGAGGTAATTACACATTCCTCAGCCGCTCTTGATATTAACCCGTTCGAAAATGCAAACAATGTTGTTTGCTACGCGTTTTCTAAGAAAATGTTCTAATATTAACAAAGGTAAGTATGGGACATTTCAATATAAAGGCATACATTTTCTATAACGTTTTAATAAAACTTTTTATATTCCTATCGCCAATTTTTTTTATGGGTATATATAAAAACCACGACAAAGATGAGATAAGCGTTTGCTTAAAATGAAACCCTAAAATGTTATCCAGGTAGGTATTTAGTAACGTAAGCATTTTAGACCCATACACAGGAATTCCATATGGAATTTTACAATAGGTATCAACTAAATCCACGAGCATTTTCTCTCAACAACATAGAATCAATTATACAGGAACTGAAAACTTTTAGCTACCAGTACTAGCGGAGAAAATAAACCCACACCGCGGCTTGTACGTTCCTTAAGCAAGTTTCAGATTGTGTAATTGGATTACCGGAAATTTCTTGAAGTGTTTCAGAACTAAAAAGACGATACCCGACTTACCTACTCGCGTAATGTTTTATATTAAGGAAATTTCTTCAGCTTATTCCTATACTTATGTAGGTAACTTTCATATGTATCTTTTTAATGGTGAATTATATTAATCTTGTCACGTGACTAATTGTATCGTAACATTAATTAGAATTCCGGAAATATAATGAAACGCAAAACCAATAAAATTATCCGGAAACACGGTGGCTTTAAGGATAAAACCACAGGCACGTGTCCTGCGTTTTCAATCAGTAAATGTTCCATAAACATACCTAATGGAGTTCATTCGCGTAGATGTATAATTAAAATGAACGTAAATAAAATAATGTTCGGCGACCGCCTAAAGCGTGCCCTTAATAGATAAGCTTAATAATCACGAAGAGCGCCAGGTTTCGTCGGCCACTTATAAACAACCCTTTGTTCCTCGGCCGTTAACTAAGCCCCTGACCCTTTCTTAAAACCTTCCATGCTAAATACATTTCTATTCTATTGTCATTCCAAATACTTTATAATCACTTTCCCCTTAGTAGTCCATAGACATGGGCATTTGAAACGCTGACGAAGAACTTCGCTTAGCATTTTATGATAGAACACAGCTTTAATTATTCAAATCGTGGTTGCTCAGGGTGGCCGTGGTAACTCAGTGGGAGCGCCATGAGATCCAAAAGTTATGGATTCGAAGGCGTTCGCTACGCGCCAGTTATTTTCTCCTTTTGTCCGTAAACAGAAGCGCTCGTGGCAGCAAATATCTAAGTAGCATCGCATTAACGTTTTAGTGGTCACGGTGAGCAATCAGTTCAGAGTTTTGCATCTGATACTAAACGAGCAAATATAGCGACATGTTGATATCACTACGAAGTCATTAACCCAGTAACTATGGCTATTAAGTGTTAAACTGTAGTTTTACGCTATCGTATTTAGCGATTAAACAATTTTTGCAATGTGCACTGTAAAAGCTAATTACACAACGATATTTGCGCCAAATGTAGCGTTAAAACAACTTAAATGTTCAGCTAAACTAGTTATATCATACTTTATAGAAATTGTTTTCCCTTTAGGAATATTCTTTGCGTAGAAAGTAGGAAAAGTTGCTTAATAACACTAACAGACAGATAGAGGACATAACGTCTCTACGGATGATATCATAATCGGGACCCTAACGTTAATTTCCATCATATCCCATTTCGCACAGAAAGTCACATCAATACGACAGCGTTTAAACGATGGTGGGGAAAGGGGGGGAATAATGAATAGAGGCTTTTAGACATATTAGAGTGGCGCAGGCGGTTGAGCAGGCGACTGTTATGACGAAATTAATGTCTGACGCCTAAGTGAGTGCTCACACGGCCCACCTCAATCTTAATGACGCGGGGACGACACCGACTGAGGAAATATTTTTGTGAATATAACTCATTGTGATGACAACGTTTTAACCTTACCCCCATGAGATAATGTCAGCTAATTTACATGTCGTTAAGGAATGACTCTCATCTATAAAAATTAGACTTCATATTATTTTATAACATTTGCAATCAATCTACAAACCACTATGACAAGTGTTTTAAAATACCACTGAATTATAACATTCTATACCTACATTTGTATGTAAGTTTTTAAGAATTTACCTTACTGAGTTACCTTAAGGTAAATTCTTAAAAAATTCAGCCAGGATAATCATTTAAGCAAGGATTGTGAGTAATTATTTCGTATAGGTTGTAATTTGTCATACATAGCTTAGTATAACAGAACTTGTAGGCATTGCAGGAAATAAATCTACCTACTTAAACACTTCATAAAATCTTTATTATTGCGCGTCTTGAATAAAATGAGTATCTATTTAAAACTCTATAATTGTTAAAAAGTAAAACTTATAAAAATAAATTCACTTGTTCTTATAACGGAATAATGGTTTTAAATTTGGAAGTCCTTAGCTTTTATGAAGTAGAGAGCGATAAGGTTTATAAAGGGGAAGTGGGGATGAAACGACGATAAGGAAATAGGGGTTGCAATGAAACTGAGGGAAATGTTAGACTCTGCTTTCAGGAACTGTAGTAATCAGTAGTCTTAAACTGTATATTTAAAAAGTAAGTTATAAAAATTCAACTTCGATAAAGAACTACGCATTGTATAGTAGCTAGTAGATACGTCGTACCATAAGCATTGAAGCGACAAGAAAAGAAAATAGTCTTAATTCAATTTATGCACATACAAGTATCTACCTATATATTTTAAGTTTTACAATAATTAGAATTGGAGCTCTGGCCCAAATTGTCTTACCTAATATGTATCTATCTTACAGACTTATGAATCATAATTTGTTTTTAGTCCATACCTTAGGTTCCATCGAAAATTATAGGAACTGAACGAATGAGATGCATACCTCGTTAAAATTGTACGGTATCTACAGGACTTGAGGCCTTGTAAAATAAAAAGCAAATATTTCAATAACTGTATAATAAAAGGAGATAATTTGTTATAAACTTCATAGAATAGATATGTTAGAGATAACAATTTGTTACAATATCAGAAGTCGTTAGGAAGTAGATTTATACGAATATCACATCGCAAGGTAAGTATAGTGGCTATAAGTATAGTAATAGTGTCAGTACATCAAGAATATTCTTCTTATTGCAGGATTACAACTGCGTAAAAGATATTTAATCCGAAATAGAAAGTTCTGACTTAGGCCTAGTTCTGAAAACAGTTAATAAAATCTGCAAGTAATTTAAACAAAATCTAATTAAATAATATATTTCACGGTATCTTGTAACGAATAATCAAACACTAAATAAACGAAATAATATGACTTTGTAAATAAAGATTATTAACTCCAAAAGAAAGAAACTCTGCACACAGAACGCAGCGCGACGAAAAGATATAAAAGCAAATTAGCGCGTACCGCCACTCCGTATTTGGTTTACCATGTCAAATTGCAAAACACAATATGACACAGACCACTCAAAAAAGGCTCATTAAGGGGAAAAACTCAGTTCAACAGGTTGCGGCTTCACAAAACATTTCCAGGAATCTCTCTTCGCTGTGAAAGATTTCCAGTAAATGTCAGCACCTTTTATAAGCTTTTTCTTTTTGGGCATATGTAATTACCAGTAAACCAGAGCCGAAAAAGGTGTCTCATCCAATTTTTTGCCACTCAATGGGATTTAACAAAAATAAGTACTTGTTCAGAATTATCTTGATTAATGACCGAGACCTTTGCACGACATATAGGTTAATGAGGAAAAATGTGGGACATCGTACTTAAACTTTTGAAACAATAAAAATGTTTTGGCTCAAATCGCACCGAGTTCTATGAACGAAGACTCTTGTTATAGCCTGTTCAATCCACGAAGACGCAACCCATCCTATGTCATACAGAGTAAAAAATAACGACGATAAGGAACGGTAAAAGAGTATGGCGCGCTTTGTTTGATGAACAGGCTACATGCTACGATGTAATCTGTGTCTTATAAAGATTTATTTATGGACAAACCAGTCGCGCCAAGTTATGTGGGGTACAAGATCTCAGTCCGGTCGCGGTGATAGTTAACCCTCGAGATGGAGGTATCAAGTCATGGCCACTCACACGAAGCCGATGCACGCAACCAATAAAACCTGGTATCGCTGAAGCTCCCGACAATCTAAACCAACGATAAGATATTTTCTTTATATTCTATAGAACCATTCCAGTCTTCCAAGGAAGAACAAATCAGGAATCAAATTTTGTTATAACATACTTAGTAAGCTACAACTCACCGTGAGACATTCTCCGGTGGCTGGCCGAGGTAGATGTAAGGATCCACATCCAGTGAAGTCATGCGGCCGTGAGCCGAGGCCGTCGCCGTCGCTGACCCCAACCTCAAAACCGCGTCTTTCTTATATCTCCTCGCGGATATTTTAGACCTTCCATCGGTTTTAACCCTTCCGGTATACAATTCCGTAGGCCCGCTTCCCGCGTCCCATCGCAGTACGACCTTATCATCCACAAATCCAAGCCACAGATGGTCCCTCGTCCCGGAAGCACTCACTAACGCCCCTTTACCGCATACTGCAGACACCTCTGCCCAAATATCGAAGCGTTTAGCTGGAAGCCTCACGCGAGCCATCATCCTCGCCTCTCCATCGAACAACGGCACATCAAAAATATCATTGCCATTCTCTTCTACGTACTCTTCACCTGAATAGTCTTCAATATCATTAGAGTCAAAATCATCATCAAAGACTACTTGACTTAGATCCTTTGGAGACTTAACACAATTTTCTTGGGAAGTACTCTCAGTGATACTATAAGAGCGAGTAGAGACGTATTCTGCGAATTACCCATTAAAGAAGAGAATTAAACTTTTTATTTTAATATTAAAATCAAATCTACTATAAATGGTTGCTACTGTAAATCTAGCATTAATTCTAGCGATATCCAACTGGTGGGAGGATGTCGATGCATGTCAGCTCGGGTTCGGGACTGTCAGGTTTGCCGCTATCACTTGTGTCTACTGAAGCGTCAGTGTTCTGCAGTGAGTTCGTACTAAGATGTTTGGTTATATCAAAATTGTTGAGTGATGTTTTATCGGTGGCTTTGAGTTGTTCGCTAGCTTTACGTGGGACCGAGCGGTTTGATCTGCCGGAGCGGCTACCTCGCCGGACATGTGGGGATTCTTCGCTGCAGGGTCCGAAGGCTTGTACCACAACATCTGATTGTGTTCTGCAAGCGTGCCCGCGGAGATGGCACGAAGAGAGATATGTGCGTCCGTCACTGCCGCAGACTGATGGTCCGTCTGTCGCCGGACATTCGGTTGTACCACACTCGCATGTCGCCAGTCCGCTTCGAATCCCACAATGAGCTCCGAAGTAACACGTCATATCATCACAGTTAGTCGCTGGCAGTTGGGTAGTTTCCGCTGTTGAAGAAACACGTTAATCAGAACTCTGAGGCAGTTTAAACAAGTATTAATTTATGGGCATGTACATACGATCGAAACATCCATTAGGTCCTAAAGTGTGTTCGTGGTTGGAGCAAACAGTGCATTTCTGCCCCTGTATTCCTGGTTTGCAAACACATCGACCTGTCATCTGCTCGCAGTCCTCACGCACCGAACCAAACGCAGAACAGCCGCACGCTACATAAACAATTATATACATTATTAGATGTACCCTCACCACGTTAAAACACTATACCGAGTGAATCTATATAAGTGCTGTGCTCGACGATGCTCGATCACTTTTTGCCTGGCAGCGCGCGGAGCGGTCGCATTTGTTTGGATTCCTCGGTATACGTGAGCCATTTTGTGTTATAATTCTGTTTTCTTATTTAATCGTGAATTGCTTGTTATCCGTTGATTATACTTGTCCTAAATTGAATTGTAATTAGATTGTAACCATAAAAACCGAATAAAATAAGGTTAGGTAGTCGCGTGTTGTTTTTTTTTTTAATTTAATTCCACTTCTGAGGCTAAAATCAGAAGTGGGATAAAGAACTCAAAGCTCACATAATTCCTTGACTGTTATTTTGTTTGGCGGATACCAAGTAATTCACGAACTACCCTCTTTTTTAATTTAATTTTTTGTGTGTGTGTTATCTTTGCATATTTCTTTGCATTTGTTCTTGTTTACTTACTAAAAGTATACTGCGATAAGAGTGTGATTTGATAAGTGTTAAATAATGCCGCGAAGTACGTCACGTGGACGTTCTCGGCATCGTCAAAATGGCTCGCGTATTCGAGACTTCTCCCGTTCTCGTGATAAACGTTTACGTGACCGGTATCGCAGGAGATCGCATTCTCATTCTTATTCAAGTAACAACGATCGTGTATCGTATAGTCGGTCGCGCCATTCTCGCAGCGTTTCACGCCGGTCTTATCGATCTCGTAGTGCGTTACGTCGTTCAAGGAGAGGTTTTCGTAGCTCACGCCACTCACGTAGATCTCGCAGTATCTCACGGAACCGCTATTGTTCACGTCAGCCATCGCGACCTAGGGTTCGTGACAGTCGTAGCCATGACCCAAGAGGATACACCCCTCCACCACGACAACAAACTCCGACACCAGGTAGTCCGGAACCCATTACTTTTACTAGACACAATGAATCTACCCTCATAGACAAAGGTCGTGGCTCTGTTTCCGTTTTACGCAGCTCAGAGGCTCCTACCCTCGCTCAGGCAATTATCGAAGCCGTAAAGGCAGTTCAACCGGTGCGTACACACAACTATTTTGTTTCTAATTTCGACCCTACTATTAACAACATCGGGACATGGTGCGAGGAGGTAGACCGTGCAAAAGAAACAAATGGATGGTCCGACTACGAGTGTTTGTCCCGCGTGGCAAATTGTTTGAAGGGCGATGCAAAAGTTTGGATAGGTGAATGGGTAACCAACGATAGGACCTGGTCTAATTTTAAAAAGGAATTCAAATCTCTTTGTCCGGCGAAACTCGACTACGCTAACATACTTTACAATGCTATGAACAATAACTCGGATAAATACACCACTTATGCCGAATATGCTCGGCGCACCTTGCTTCGTTTGCGTATTGTGCAAGGTTTAAGTGATGAACTACGTACACTTATCGTCATAAGAGGAATCGTCAACCCTCAAGTACGCGCGGCCGCCGCTAATGCGGATTTGAACCCAGAAAACATTGTGTCATTCCTGTCTATTTATACAAAACCAAACCATAATATACGAGAACCCCGGGGTACCGTCTTAAAAGTTCCTTCACGTCCACCAAGGCCAAATGACCGGGATAAGGACATTAACTGTTTCACTTGTGGTCAACAAGGCCACTTGCGTCGAAATTGTCATATGAGGTCAAAGCCTCCAGTTAGCAATGAAACGAGTAGGCCACCCATAAATACTAATAATAGTCCTGCTAACCTGTGCACGTTTTGCAAGAAACCGGGACACAAAGAGGATAACTGCTTCGCTAAGGCTAGGTCTCGAAATGAACGTACTTCTTATGAATAACAGCGTGAGAGAAGGTATTGAGTTACTTCGTAGGGTGCTAGGATCCCTTACAACCGCGGGATTTTCTGTCAACATACGAAAATGCTCCTTTCTAGTCACGGAGGTAGGGTGTCTAGGTAGCACTATTAGCAAAGGTCAGGTGAGGCCGAGCACTCGAAAGATTGAGGCCTTCGTTAACACAAATGGCGCCTGTAAACGTTAAGCCGTTAAGCGTTACATCAAATTCAAAAGCCTCGTAATGGGGCTCACACTGCTCAGTAAAGCGACCAAGACACTCAGGACTCAAAAGCTGCAGGACAGCACCCTTGACGTGAACAGTTTCAGAATGCGAGGGCCATACAAGGTCGTGAACATCCTGCCTAGTGGACGATGTGAATTGAAAATCGTCAGTGGAGTCTACGGGAAGATGACGCAAGTCGCGACGCAGCATATGGTGCCCTGGCGTTGTGAGTGGAGTCCAGAAGCGTGTGCTGCATTTTTTGATACCATCCGTTCGTAGTGAGTTGTCTCGCTAGTCGAACACGGGCGTAGACGTACTGTCTAGTCGCTAGTATATCTGTTCGTAGTGAGTTGTCTCGCTAGTCGAACACGGGCGTAGACGTACTGTCTAGTCGCTATTATATCTGTTCGTAGTGAGTTGTCTCACTAGTCGAACGCAGGCGTAGACGTACTGTCTAGTCGCTGTTTAATTGGTTCGTAGTGAGTAGTCTCGCTAGTCGAACGCAAGCGTAGACGTACTGTCTAGTCGCTGTTTTATCGGTTCATAGTGAGTTGTCTCGCTAGTCGAACATGGGCGTAGACGTACTGTCTAGTCGCCGTTTACTAACGAATGCGTTAGCAGAAGCATCAAAGTCGTTCTGACGTTAGCAACTTGTTGTTAAGTCGTTAGAATGTTGGTGCTGAGCTAAGTCGTGTTGGCGTTAGTGTCTCAGTCGTATGTATCGTTGGTATTTGATATCAAGTCGTGCATCACGTTGACGGTTACGAGTGTTACCAATTGCTAAGTCACTGTACAATCTGTAGCGTTCGATTCGCTAGTCAGATATTTGGTGAAGGGAAAATGGTCCCAAAATAACCCCGCCTAGTTACAGATGAAGACGATCACTAGGAGCCTACTCAACCACCCATGCCGACATCATCACCAGGAGAACATCGCAGCGTTGGTGACGTAGCACCTGATTCGCTGCCTACATGCAACGCTGACAACGCTGTTGACTCGCCGCAGCCATCTACGATCGGTACGGCTGGACAGTCGATGCCACTACTGGACTAGGCCACGTTCTGGACGTCTCGGCGAGCCTGCGCACTCCAGGATCGAGGACGACCAGCTGTCAGGAGAGGCCGTATTAGATGTACCCCCACCACGTTAAATCACTATACCGAGTGAATCTATATAAGTGCTGTGCTCGACGATGCTCGATCACTTTTTGCCTGGCAGCGCGCGGAGCGGTCGCATTTGTTTGGATTCCTCGGTATACGTGAGCCATTTTGTGTTATAATTCTGTTTTCTTATTTAATCGTGAATTGCTTGTTATCCGTTGATTATACTTGTCCTAAATTGAATTGTAATTAGATTGTAACCATAAAAACCGAATAAAATAAGGTTAGGTAGTCGCGAGTTGTTTTTTTTTTAAATTTAATTCCACTTGTGAGGCTAAAAACATATTTATAAAAAAACACAACACTAAATAGAGCAAAAATGCTTTTCGTTTATCAACGTCATCGTAATCGGCGTCTTTAAGCTGCATATTAAACTTTTTATAAACTTGGTTCGTAATGACAATGCATAGGTTTTTATGCTCGTTTTCATGAACACCTATGGGACATCTTAATGCGATGCCTAAATATTAAGCGTTTACCGAGCGCAAAAACTACGGATCTCAGTGCCGGCGACGCGTAAGCTAAAGAAACATGGTATATGGATGTACTAGATTCTACTCGTGACTTCGTGCGCGCAGACTTTGATTATCCATCCATCCTCACAAACTTTTACATTTATAATATTGGTAGAATGTGAAAGTTTATGAGGACGGATGGATGGATATTTGATACTTTTTGAGGCAAAAACTTCTAAAGAAAATTTGATAAATCGTGATGGAAAACATCGTGAGGGAACTTGCACGTCTATAGAAAGGCGTGTGAAGTTCACCAACCCTCATTGGGCCAGCGTATTGAGGGGGAGGGTCCCCGGTATAATGGCAATAGGCTCGCCCCCTATTACATTGGGACCAAAATACATCGGCGAAGTGTGGGCGCACTGCACTGCCTGGGAATACAGACGCGATGGTGATGTATAAGTAGGATGACACAGACGTATGCAGCCGACGTGTCCGGAGCCGATCCTGGGCAGGCCCCAGTAGGCGGGCTCGCAGCGGTCGCACTTGAGGCCGCCCACGCCGGGCCGGCACGCGCACTGCCCGCCGGCCGCGCAGCGCTCGCCCGCCGCGCCCAGCCGGTGGCAGCCACACTGCGCGGGGCAGCCGGCGCCGCCCGGCCCGCGCGCCATAGACACCCCATCCGCGCAGCACCCGTGCCACGACTCCTGGCAACCCTTCTTCTCCACCACTGCTTTATCTGAACATTATATTTTTTTCAATCAAACCCTTTCCGTGGAAGACCAAGGCAACGCTTGCGGGAAAGAAGAGGCCGGAAATGGCCGCGACGCGTAATAATGAGCGTCACGACGCTTTATGGTAAGCACTGCGACGTTGTATAATGTAGGTCGCGACGCCTTATGGTAGGCTTATAATTATCGTCGCGAAGCTTTGTAGAGAGCGTCACGACGCCATATGCTAAGTATCGCGACGCTTTATAATGAGCGTCGCGGCGCCTTGACGTGTGCACCATGAGGTGAGCGTCACGACGCTGTATGGTGAGCGTCGCGACACCTTATAATTAACGTCGCGACGCTTTATATGCAGCGCCGCGACGCCGTGTGGTGAGTGGCGAGACGCTTTATAGTGAACGCTGCGACGCCCTGTTTTGTCTGCAGTATACATACGTATATATAACTTACGTTCAATTGTTTTGAACTCTACTACTCGAGCATGATCCTCGATTCCTATGAATGGGAGATCAAACAATAATTTACCTATTGACTAGAAAAACAGTACCTACAAAGGTCTCTATAAATAAAGAGCCACAGTTATGGTATTAATTGAAATATTTTGAATTCCCATTATATTGCACCTAGCTTACGTAAATTCATATTACAAATGTCATTCAATTTCAGTATGCCAGCTTACCAAAAATAGTTCAGACGAATATGGAAATAAAACAGGTAATATTGATCTTGAGGCTTTCTAAATAAATTATGTAAACAAGTATTCTGTACTAGGCCCCTGTTTGCATTGCGCATGCGCACCCAATGCGATCTACTGTCTTTGATTTTCATTAGACACTCGGTTTAAGGTACAATATCACTCATTCTAATTGACGTCTTATGTTTTATTTATTTTACTTTCTTAATGTTGTGTACTGCTGATTTCATTAAGATTCTGTTTACACAATCTCAAAGAGCGATAAATTAGTACAATGTTGAAGCCTCCTTCTAATACTTACTGCACCTTATTTACATTTTTTATGTAAAAAATGCTAACAATTTGAGTTTCTTCCTAATAGCCTCGATCCCCTCCAACTAAGTTATATGCTTGTTCTAGGATTGGGCACGCATTTATAGTTACACATAATAATAAAATATAATAAACCTAAATTTATATTTCAAAGAAATGCCATAATTTATTAGTAACTAAGCCAGAGTTTAAATTCGTTAGGTACCTTTCCTGCAACATCTGGCCGCTTTGGCAGTGTGGTGGCAGTAGCTTCCAATAGGGCAGTCCTTCCTATGAGGTCCTCCGCCGCAGTCAATAGGCCTGCCATCGGTGTCGGTCACAGATTCGTCATCGCCACATGGTTTAAACTGTACACATTCGTATATTTTGAAGAAAATCACCGGAAGTATTCAAGTTTCAGAACCCGTTGGTGTACCTATAATTATTTTAAATATTGTAACAATGTACTCGACTACCTAGATTGCATTGCATAGACTTAGTTACTCTTTTTCTTTTTTTTATGACCATTGATTTTTACGCCGGTTTTGCTGAGTGAAAACAGCATTTTTAACTATTGGCCTTTTCGTTATTGGCATATAAGTGTGATTGTCTTTTATTTTAATAGTTACCACCGCCGTCGCTATAGCTTTATACCTCGAGTCCTTTACACAATGCAAGCGGTCGTAGTCTCAAGTCCTCTTGTCTCCGGCAAGCCTCCAGCTTCATATGGCACAGTGTGGGGTACAGTCTGAGATCTGACGCGCAGACCGGGGTGGAGGACGCCGCGGCTGCTGCAGCCACGCAGTCGAATAGACATGCACATCTGGGAACAATCACTACTTATATAAGGACCTCTATCTCTAAGGATATCTATTTCAGAGAAAATGAGACAACAAACAAATGAGACAAATGAGACCTCAAGCAATAAAGAGACCTAAGTATCTTTTTTATGTTTTCCACGAAGGACGAAATCATATACTGGAACACATATTAAGTCACTAAAATGTTTAAATACCTACAACAATAGTCAGGTAGTTCCAAATTTAAATCATATATCGCCTTTCTTGTCATGTTTGTGATGTAGATCAAGACAGAAATATTTAAGTGTGGACAAACGTCCGATGTTCATACGTTGAAATTTAAGGGCATTGCCTTCGAGTTAACATGTTGATGTTACTGTCATTCGTATTAATGAAATCTGTAGTGGGAGTAGGACGGGACACAATAGGCTAGTACCTAGGCTGTCCATTGGAGTCGACAGCGCAAGTGGCTTCATAGGCGCACTGCACGCGCGCGCACACGGCCGTGCCCGCCACACTCTCGCCCGAATCCTCCGCTCCGTCATCGCCGGAGCGGATCTCGTTGTTAAACTCAGTCATTTTCGACGATCTGTTACCATCTGGAAGTTCACTTTGGATTATTTTTTGATATATGACCTGTGCTACAATTATAACATCACAGTGTAGACTTTTGGATTGGCTTTAATGTTAAGTATCTACGTTGTGCATACTTACTTCGTAACCCTTACGCTGTCATTCAATTTGTTAGTTTAAAATTTATTTTTACGCTCGAAAAACCTTCATACTTGTACAAGTTTGTCAGATATTACAATTAAGATTGTCGACAGTTCAACAGCAAGATATAAATAATAGTTTCATACCAGCCGTATTATTATCGTCGAGTGCGTCGGTGCATTCACCGTAGTAGGCGAGGCTCGGTGGTGGGTCGCCGCGCGCGTGCGCCTCGCACGCGGCGCGGCGCAGCGCGCACGCGTGCGGGAACGTGCGATGCGCGCGTACTGCACCCGAACCTGAACCCGAACCCAAACCCGTACCCACACCTAAATCCGTACCCGCACCCAAACCCGTACCCGCACCCAAACCAGCGCATACGGGTGCGCGCTCCGCCGCGCCGCACGCTGCCGCGCAGCCGCACGCGCCGCGCGCGCACCACGTGCCCGCCGGACACTGCACCCCCGAGCACGACTCTGCACCAGACATGCACATTAACCTCCCAATTTATTGAAATTCTCATCAAATTAAATGTCTTTGTTACTATGAATTTCTGAAGTAAATGGCTGAAACATTTAGGAGTAAAGGTAGTGCAGGGTGATTACGTAATTAAATTGCAATGGCGTTGCATTGCAATTTCAATCGCCTGCTGTCAACATGTATGAAAAATCATGTGAATTGACTTGTAACGAAAACGTATAATAATAATAGTCACTTAATAGCTTAACTGATTTCACAACTAAATACTATCATTAAGAAACAGAGAGTAGATTAACATAAAGGTACGTATCTCACGATAGTCTCGCCGACCTTTAAGGTTATAGGATATAAGATGACGGAAAGATATTACAGATATGAAATCTCCTTGCAGGTAACGTGATTCCGCATGTAACCATACCTAATATGTGTACATATAGCTACATAGACAAAGTTCTCGCAATGGTATTGCACCACGTGTCAACAAGACAATATTGACGGCCGATCCACCGTTCTCTTTCTACTTACCCATATGTCCACAACCTTAAGTACCATCTACTGTGCAAACCCGTACCTACCATTACAAACACGTCTCTGCATAAATTCAAAGACTGTTTAGCTTTATTGATCATTATCTAACACTAAAATAGCGTTATTATAGACGGCTCTTTTCGCACATGTTCTATGTAACTACCCCGATAAACGTTGTAAATACCAAGTAGGATAATAGGGTCGTATATTGTTTTAATCGTTACATATAGTTGGCTACAAGTGGCCTTTACATTCTCAAGGAATAAAGTGGTAAACGTCTTGACCTGTGAAGACCTTAGTTCAAAAGAGCGACAATTTGTATTTAAAGTAAAAGTAACGGTGACACTTCAGGAGAGTCATGCACGAAGTAGTTAGTTTTAGAAACAGATTCGACTAGCGAAACATTGAAAATTTTACTATTTGTTAGGGAATTGACTATGGATTTTAGATTATATGTCTATGTGCTGTGACTATAACAAGGTATTCAGACCTCATTAGGGTAGATCTAGCGTGAAGAAACTTAGAAGACATCTGCGACGTCCTTTTATAAGTGAAATATAACTTACCACAGGACCCCATGTGGTTAATATGTAGCCTCCTCTTTTCCTTGCAAGAGGTGTCACGCAATGCGCATACGCTGCTATAAGTTTGATTATCACTCCCGCAAACTTCCTCCGTTTCCTGTTAATGAAATATCTATAGAATATAAACCCGGTAACGTAATAAGGCTCTTAAATTCAAGGTTATTGGGTATTAATTAGCGTGTAAGTGTAATGATTACCAACCGTCCCCTCCTCACAGTGTTTGGGGCACACACAACTCGCCTCAGAAACGCCGTCGCTCTCGCAAACCGCGTAGAATTCGCACTTCTTGTTCTCACATCCGTCTGTGAAAACGAACATTTAACTACAAACATCATTATCATAATGAATATCTGCTAGTCGAGAGTCGACTATGTGCTAACGAGGATGTTGTAAGCCAAATGATGGGCGCTTAAATAATATATGCCTCTACATATTTCACACTAATAGTACAAGAGGAATTTATGATTATCAAACCCGGCTTCGATGAGTCCATACATAAATATGTAGATATGTAAATATTGTATCAATTCGCTCAAAACGCATTCAAATCCGACGATTCCGTATGCATAAGATAATTAAAGTAACCATTATTGTACAAATTATATGACGCCGTTCAAATGAAGTCGCTAGAAATTGAAACAACCTCTGCTCTCAATCGCATGTTTTGAACGTTATGCGTTTAGCATTTACCAACTGCTGTGGTGCTATAATAATTTCTAAGGAGTTATTTGCCAGTTCTTTAATTAGATTGTATAGAAACCGCAACATATTCCAGTTTTCATAGAGTAGGTCAGAATAGAATTCCTATTCATTACATAACACTGTCTTGCAGTCTCCGTCACACTAACCAAGATTCAGCGAGTCTAATGCAGACGGTAATAATTCTGTCAAAATTCTTCAGAAAACGGATTTGAGAATACAGTTATTGGATTTCAAAGAGACTTTCCGAATCTGAATACCTACCCCCGCTGGTACCTAACATGAAAATCAGGTGCAGATGACGGCAAATCAAGGAACGATTGAGAGGAGAAGATTGTATGCCTTGTATGTGAATATATAATAACACTTGAGCTGCATTTCTGTATTCTGCTAGCCTTTAAAGCATTAAACCATAGAACGAAAGTGGAACACCTCTCCAATGGAAATAGAAACTCTGAAAATGAAAACTTTGAGGGATACGATGATAGAGGAGTGTACTCACTGCAGGGTCCGTCGTAGAGCACCTGCACGTCGCGCCTGTGCCGGCAGGCCTCGAGCTGTAGCTTGCAGCGGTTGCCGTAGGAGATGCCGTCAGAGCCGCAGACGGGCGCGAACTCGTTGGAGCAGCGCGGGCAGCGGCACACGCCGCGCCCGCCCGTAGCCACGCACTCGCCGCCGTGCGGGCACACGCGATCCGCGCACACGCCGTTGGAACCTACCCATTATCGTTTACATAGAACATCAGGTAATGTCACGTAATGTCAGTAAAGCGTGGCCACCCAACACTGATCAGGTATACCCGTATATTATAACTTCCAAAAGGTAACAACCTACTATTACCTACAAGCCTTAACTAGTAAGAGGTGATACCAGCTCAAGCGCATCATGATCGCAGTATAAGTCTTAATTTGGACAGACCCAAAGAAGTTTGAAAATGTAACTTACTATGTACTTAATCTTTTATTTTTCTACCCTTGTATTATAATTTTCTTTGAATTTAGTGTTTAATGTAAATAAATATTTCTATGTACCACTGTACTACTATCTAGGCTACTATAAACTAACACACCACATATTATTACTAATCTCTACCTCCTATCACCTTAGGTTTATCTTGTGGTTTGACAGATGTTCCGTATCTTTCTTGAACTTGTGTTTCAGGGATGATTTAAAATTTCCTTTTTGAATCTTGTTCCGCTATTATGAATTTGTTCGCGTTACGGGCAATAAGCGTGACTAACTCTTCTATTTGTCCCGAGCAACGAAATGTTCTATTGCTAAAAAACTTTACCCTACTCCGTAGAAACCCAACTCCTAACCTAAGTTTCGTGCGTGACTCACCGCAAGCGCCTGCGTGCAGCACCTTTAACTCTCTCCCTAGGAGACAGGCGGCTCTACGCAGCTCGCATTCGCTGTCGTGCGTGCGCGAGTCAGAGCCGCACACGGGCCGCAGCACCGGCTCGCAGGCCGGCGGGCAGGCGCACACGGCGCCTCCACCCTCCACGCGGCACTCCGCGCCGTGACGGCACTCCACTTCCGCACACGGGTTCACACCTGCGAGGTGGAATAATCAGTGTGTCCGGGACTTAAACTTACAAGATTACAAACCATCCTCCTTAGCATGACCGCGTAGACATAAGTTTTATCTCCTTCAACTGTATTATGTGTGCACACATATTTAGAGTTGCAATCTGGGCCTATTTTTTTTAAGTATTATGTTATAAAAATCTGATTGTAACTTGTTTTGTAAGTCAAATAAATAAAAAATAAAAAGATTTGTCGAGAAAATGACGTCACATTGAACTTTTTGTATCTACTGGACATGGCTCAGTGTGATGATATTTTCTCGACAAATATGATAGTTGCAAGAGATAAAACTTATATCTACACGATCATGCTAAAGGGCAAGTGTCGCTTGGACACTTATTAGAATCTGAACCAAGATTTGTACAATATGGTTTGTTAGGTTAGGTCCGACGCGGCATAATGTCGTTAAGTGAAATTGTGATAACTACCTTCCTGAACCTTAAGTCCTGTGCAGATAATGTGCACATTATATGATATTATACCTGTGCAAATTGCGTCTACCTAGCTGGCGTCCGCGTTGTGAAAATTATGCGCAATTTTCTATTTGCCAAATTATGCGACATCAGGCCACACTGAACATTTATGTCATTGAGAGTAGTTTGATTTAACGATCAAGCTTATTATGATGGCCCATTACGTAGGCCTGTATTATAGGTTATGGAGTATACCCACCATGATGATGGGATAAGACTTATTTATTTATTACTAAGATGTCGAGCGCTGTAACTTTATACAATGTTAATGTAGGTAGGTACATTTTATAAGTAAAGATATTTAATTGCATTTAGATAAATTAAAATGGTTTGTACCTACAGCGCTTTTCGGATCATCACTTAAACGAGGTTTGATATGACAGTCGATTTGGAAACGGAGGTAAAGCAAAATACAGTTACGCATCTAGATAACAAAGTTCAAAATCAAGCGTTTTGTTTAAGTAAACTAAATACCTATTAAGTTTTGGATGTGCACTTGTCATAGGATGAATGTTCGGTCAGGTATTGTTTTTGTTAGTGAACCGTGCATCTTATTTTTCATATAGGTCTACCCCTTATTTAATCAGTTTTTATTTATTTTTTTGAATGGGCTACGCTGTTGGCCGTGAGTTGGCCTTTACAGCTTCACCGGAGGAGTGGCGAGTGCAGAATGCGACTCCAGCCAAAGATTTAAGGGCAGAAGAGGAGGGCAACTAGCTCAAGGGCGCCTCATGGGGCACGACCTCGGCTTGGGCAGTTGCCGTGAGGGGAGAGGTAATGACTACGCTCCTAGGTGCAAAGATGCACCTACGAGCAGAAGAGGGGGTTCCTCGACCTCGCCGGCGAGGTCGGTGTCTGTGTGAGGCTTATTTAATCAGAGTAGTAATTCTAACCTGGACAGACGGTAGCGATAATCGAGTGAGAAATATCCTCAAATCTATAGTAGGTAGAGTTTAGAGCGCCACCCTATGCGTAGAGCGACGAGAGGGATTCAGCCAAACTTTTTGGTGCAGAGGTGTAAGTATGTAGTATAGTACATTTATTTACCTGAACTACACTGTCCTTTGAAAATAATCTTTAGCTGTTTTCTGGCACGACAGGACTCCCGGTGCATTTGGCACTCGTTGGAATATGTCTTGCCGTCGGAAGCGCAGACGGGTGAGAATTCGAGCGGACACGGCTCGGCGCAGCGGCAGGACGGCGCGCGCCGTTCGTCCAGCTGGCAAATCTCCGGGTCGGGGCACGTCACTCCAGCACAAGGGTCTATTTAAATTAGTGGGCTCTCTTTTATCTGATGTGGTATTATAATTTAGTAGCAAATTCAGTGATGCCTTCAATAGCGAATTGCAGTGTCAGTAAGATGGTCAATTTCTAATTCATTCACATCCGTATTGTGTGCGCTTCTGGGGTCATTAAGATACTAGGGAAGAAGCATAAGACTTCTTTTGTGTAGTAGATAACTTTTCAAATTCTCTTTGTTTTACAGGATAAGGTGATAATCATTTGAGTTAAGTACCTATCAACTACACTGGCGAATAGACCCAAGGTTTACAGATCGTGTTACATAGAGTATTTACTCACCACATTTACCATAATACTTGAATGTGATGTTAGTGTTCGATTCGCAAGCGGCTCTCCGCATCTCGCAATCGCCGGGATAGTCGCGCGCGTCGCTGGCACAGAGCGGGCGCGAGCCCTCGTGGTCCCCGTAGCTGGGGCAAGAAGTGGGGCACTCGCAGCTATACGCGCGCGCGTCCACAGTCGGCCGGCACGCCGCGCCCGGCCCGCACACCACACCACGACATGGGTCCGGCACGTCTATACCACAGATCACGGCAGAAGTAATCATAAGTTAAACTTGAAATTAAACTATTTTACGGATTTTATCGCGTTTATTTACTATTTTATTTTCCCGACGTTTCGGCTGCTTTACAGCAACCATGGTCACGGGGGGACTGAGGTGTTAGACGTCCTGATGTCATAGTTAATAACTGGGTACCCTCATATTTAGTTGTTGTTTGCGGTCCGATCCACGCAGAAAGTGCTTACGGTGTCCTGAGGTCTTGCAATGGTACACTTGGTTTTGGATTTAATCATATTGATTACTGGATCCCAAGTTGGTGGTAGCACCCAGCCATCTTCCCTATTGAAATTAGGATGTTTTTTAATTTCAATGGCCTCACGTATCATCCTTGGTCGGAGTCGGTGTTCTTTAGCGAGGATATGCGGTTTATCAAATCTGATATAATGGCGGGTGCGGTCCTGTACATGTTCACAGATTGCAGACTTCGTGGAGCGTCGGTGTTTCACGTCAGCTATATGTTCTTTTACGCGGGTTTTAATTGATCTTTTAGTTAAGGACAAAGGACATAGGAAAAAGACCCATACCGATAGGTACTTAAACGGTGAATCTCACCACCATCACACACAGTTAGCTACCGTGGGTAAATCTTTGTTTCAGAGAGCACAAGGGATCTGTGATGAGCAACACCTGGCTGCCGAGATCCACCACGTCAAGCAAGTATTGCATGACAACAAGCTTCGGGTCCCACGCCGCCATCACAGTGACCGAGTGAAACAGCCACAGTTGAGCGTCTACCTGCTGTACTACCATACATAAGAGGTGTCACAGACAAGATTGGCTACATCTTGAAACGGGCTTCAATCAAAACTTACTTCAAGCCACCGAAGAAGATTAGTCAGTTTTTACCACCTGTCAAGTGTCACATTCCTCTACAAGATGCAGGGGTATACAAACTCGATTGTGAATGTGGGCTCTCTTATATAGGACAAACTAAAAGATCAATTAAAACCCGCGTAAAAGAACATATAGCTGACGTGAAACACCGACGCTCCACGAAGTCTGCAATCTGTGAACATGTACAGGACCGCACCCGCCATTATATCAGATTTGATAAACCGCATATCCTCGCTAAAGAACACCGACTCCGACCAAGGATGATACGTGAGGCCATTGAAATTAAAAAACATCCTAATTTCAATAGGGAAGATGGCTGGGTGCTACCACCAACTTGGGATCCAGTAATCAATATGATTAAATCCAAAACCAAGTGTACCATTGCAAGACCTCAGGACACCGTAAGCACTTTCTGCGTGGATCGGACCGCAAACAACAACTAAATATGAGGGTACCCAGTTATTAACTATGACATCAGCCCCCGTAGCATGACCGCGTAGACATAAGTTATATCTATTTCAACTGTCGAGAAAATGACGTCACCGAGCCATGTTCAGTACAAACTGCTCGAAGTGACGTCATTTTCTCGACAGTTGAAATAGATAAAACTTATGTCTACGCGTTCATGCTACGGGGCCAGGACGTCTAACACCTCAGTCCCCCCGTGACCATGGTTGCTGTAAAGCAGCCGAAACGTCGGGAAAATAAAATAGTAAATAAACGCGATAAAATCCGTAAAATAGTTTAATTTCAATGTATAGTATTCGCGTAAATATAAGAAAACAATATAAGTTAAACTTGGTCAGAATCCGAGTACCTATCAGTTTGTAAAACCAAATACCGGTTTCAGAAATCGAAACCAAGAATTCTGAAACCAAGAGTCAATTTCTGTAATCGCGCTTTTGTTTCAGAAACCAAACGTCAATTTCAGAAATCGAGCGTCAGTATCAGAAACCGTATACCTACCTAAAGGGTTCAGAAACCAATTGTCATTTTAAGGAACCAAATATCAGTTTCAAAAACTAACTGTGAACTAAATTTCCGTGTCTGATATCGAATATCAAGTTCAGAAACCTCCCAGTTCCAGAAATCACTTGTTAGAAACCGACCGTCAGTTTTAGAAACTATGTGTCGGTTTCAAAGATACAGCGTCAGAAGTTGGGGTCTAAGTCAAGATTGGTTACACTCATGCCTATTGACATGAGTCCGAGATAAGTCGTGTCGTTGCAGAATTATTTTCTTATTTTAATGATACTTGCTATAAGTATAAATAAATTTCTTTTCTCGCGTCGATAAGTAGGTACCTATATCGCGACCGAGTGGTGTTTTGTTAAGCTTGCTGAGAATTACACATACCACTAGGAAACAGGTAACAGCATTTGACAGCAGCCACCAGCGTGCACAGCGACGCCAGCCGCACTGTCAACATGGTCCGGCTGGCTCGCTGCGACCGGCTCCGTTTTGTGTTCCCATCACACATGGCACAATAACATTCTAATGTTGCCTTAAAAATAACAACACCTGTAGAACCTTAAATAATCAATTTATGTACGTAGTTTTGCAAACAAATTATATTTCCATTGAGTTTTACATAAGAGTCGCCATAAAGCGATCTTCAGGTGGTTACCTACTAATAAAATATCTTCCTACTACATTAGTGGATAAGTTTATTTTTAACGAATTTTATATCATATCGATTCGAACTCGATTACATTTTCATTCAAATACCTACGAAGTATGTAACTTACGTAACTATGTACCTACGTAAACAAGAAGTCTTCCACAATTAGGTATAATGCGATCAATAGTTGGCTACTTTGATTGTTACCACCAAACTCAATTAGCGTCATGAACCAAGGCAAAATGACTACCTACTTATCTTATAACAACCTAAAATAAATCCAAAAGACTTACCGTGTCACCTTGCGGTCATATTAAAATATCGAACAGAACGCCAAACAAGATCAATTTGTATTGACTAACAACAAAAATTAAAGCTTCGTTGCGACAAACACTCATTCCTACCAAACATAGGTAGTTAACTGATGCTGGCTGGATGGGCCCGTCTGAATGAACTCCTTTCGATCATGCGCATTACGACATACAAACAATAATACCTACTACCTATATCTGTATAACTGCTTACCAGTACCGGATTAAGGTAACTTGATGCCCTAAGCAATCTTCCCCTGTGGGCCTTCCTATCCTGAACTGAACTACGACGAATTAATTGAAAAAAAAAGTGAATACGTGTCATAAGTAAAATATGAATGTGACGTTCCTTCTGCCCTGAGAGGTCGGCAGGACATGATTCCACATCTTGTCCTAAGATTTTGAAATTGCTTTAACTTTTGTGTGGCCGTTTTTAGGGTTCCGTACCTGCCTAAAAAGGGAAAACGGAACCCTTATAGGATCACTTTGTTGTCCGTCTATCTGTCTGTCTGTCAAGACATTACATTTATTCTCAGAAACGCGTGAAGATATCAAGTTGAAATTTACAGGGGTCAAAACTAGAGATGAAACGGATATCCAGTAACTATCCAGTATCCGGCCTATCTGGCCTTGTTTTCACTATCCGGCCGGATACCGGTTAGTAATTCAGTATCCGGTCGGATACCAGATAGTAATTCAGTATCCGACCGGATACCGGATAGTAATTCAGTATCCGGCCGGCTACCAGATAGTAATTCAGTATCCGGCAGGGTACCGGATATTAATTCAGTATCCGGCCGTATACCAGATAGTAATGCAGTATCTAGAGATGAAGTAACTGGAGATGAAACGGATATCCGGTAACTATCCGATATCCGGCCGGATACTGAATTACTATCCGGTATCTGGCCGGATACTGAATTACTATCCGGTATCCGGCCGGATACTGAATTACTATCCGGTATCCGGCCGGATACTGAATTACTATCCGGTATTCGGCCGGATACTGAATTACTATCTGGTATCCGGCCGGATACTGAATTAATATCTGGTACCCTGCCGGATAATGCTGATCCGGCCGAAAACTGTAAATTTATTCTTAGAAAATGTTTTTTTGCGATTACAAACTTATTTTGTAGTTACTTTGTATGGGGACACCAGTATACCAACTACAAAGTTAAGTTTGTCTCTCTACCCAGTTTATCTTTTCATTAGAGTAATGCTCGGTGCTTTCACAGTTCAAGTAGGTACGGAAGCCTTGGTGCGCCTTGGGTTTTTTTGCTTAATCTTCACAATCAAGCGTCTCCTAGTGCTAGGAGGATCTGGGTTTTAGGTAGGTAGGTAGGTTTTTCGATCGTAGGTGTTGCGTAATACATGCAACTTCGAAATCCCCAGTTAACTTTATGATTAGGGACTGGGGTGAAGTAGACAAGAATTTTCACTACTTTCTTTATTTAAAACCTCACTATTATTTCATTAAACTCGATTTCATCCTTGTATGTGCTTACTTGAAATAGGTAACGAACGATAGGTGATTAGGATAACATTTTGATAGGATCAAGGAGTAAAGCAAATGCACACTGCAACTTTAATATGTTTATTTATATCATGGTATTTTACCATTTAAGACGTTTTCGCTCTTATTACATTCAAATTGCATGTAACAGAGAATAAGACTTTACATAATGTATAAAAATAGGATTGTATGAGCCCCGTCAGGGCTCGGAAATGCACGCAAAATGAGAAATTAATTTATAACTCAAAAACTTTATGTCCACTGCTAAAATGCAATGACAAATTATGTGCCCCTTCCGCTAAGCTATACACAATTTCATGAAATTGCACATGATTTTGAATTACACACAAACCTACAAACAATTGCTAAATTTTGTACATTCACTACGACCTATGTGTATCACGTGTTTCTGTCAGATTACATACATACATATAACATGATGATGAAGCTTCAAATAAATAAAAGATTGGATTAGAGATTAAAAAAATAATAAAACAGCGACAAAATTGGAACAATATAAAAAAAATAATGGTATGTATTTTTGTTTGTAAATTATGTACATTAACAATCATTCGACAGATTCGGCAATAAATAATTCACTATACAGACTTACTTAAACAATCACTATGTTAAATGTCTCAATACATACGATAAAAACCACAGCACTTTTTGTCACTTAACTTTACGCGCTCACGGTTAGACCAGTGTCCTCGGAAGTGATGTCTATGAGCTATCTATTTACAGAATAAAATACAAGAATATTTACAGGATGGGGCCGGGCCCTTCACCGCGAGGGCTCTACGTGGGGGGCGCTCGGCGGTCGTAATCCCTCCGATACACTTCGCGCTCATAGTCCCGCTCGTCGTACGTGTAGTCGGGCTGCGCGTACGGCCGCCAGTCCTCCGGGTAGGGCCGCACGGGCGCGAAGGCCATGCCGGCCGCCATGGCCGCGCTGTCGTAGTACGCGCCGGCGTACGAGCCCGCCATGGCACCGAACCCGCCGTACCTGCTGCACGATGCATTACGATTACAACACAAGTATTTTGACAATATCCTAGTATATTATTGGTACAACAACAGATATCGCCTATGAACTGATCAGAGGCCGTTCAAGTATTACGTAAGCACTATGGGGGAGGGGGAGGGTATCGGGGGTCTTTTTTTTTAAATGACTACGCTGTTGGCCGTGTAGTGGCCTTTACAGCTTTACCGGAGTAGTGGCGAGCGCAGAGTGCACTCCAACCAAGGCCTTAAGGGCGGAAAAGGGTGGCAACTAGCTCAAGGGCGCGACCTCGGCTTGGGCAGTTACCGTGAGAGGAGAGGTAGTGACAGTGCTCCTACGTGCAAAGATGCACCTACGAGCGGAAGAGGTGGTTCCACGACCTCACCGGCGAGATCGGTGTCTGTTTGAGGCTGGTGTAGGTGTTGGTGGCCCTCTCGGCCCGGGTCGAGGAGGGCGGTGATCGTGTCGGGAGGATCAATCAACACGTGCCGCGCCGCGGACGACGGCGACGAGATGATGATGTGTGCGCGGGGTCTGGCTCGTAATTGCCGGCGGCGACAATTAGAGGATTTAAATGCGACGCGGCTTTTTAAAATAGCGTTCGGACGCTATTTTTATGTGTTTTCGAATTGAGTAGAGGCCAAGGTCGGAATGATATGAGAAATACTCCCAAAAGACAGTCGTATTGGATAATTAGATAGAATACCAACCTTCTCTTGTCGGCGGTGCGCGGGTTGCGGTCGCCGCGGTACTGGCGCGGGCCGGGGTAGGCGGGCGTCCAGGCGGCATGCTGCGCGTGCGGCGCGTGCGCGGCGTGTTCGGCGTGCGGCGCGTAGGGCTGGCGCGCACGCGCCGTACCGCCGCTGTCTCGACGCGAGCGCGAGCGTTCCCGCGCGCGCTCCCGCTCTCGGTCCCGGTCCCGATCGCGATCCCGATCTCGATCCCGGTCTCGGTCTCGATCCCGATCGCGCTCGCGATCCGATCGGTTCCGCTCTCTGTACATCA
The DNA here is from genome assembly GCA_914767695.1 of Ptilodon capucinus. Classification (NCBI taxonomy): domain Eukaryota; kingdom Metazoa; phylum Arthropoda; class Insecta; order Lepidoptera; family Notodontidae; genus Ptilodon; species Ptilodon capucinus. The sequence goes on from OU611808.1 coordinate 5,909,153, forward strand.
AATCGTCCCGCTTCAGGCTGCCGTCCCTATCCTTGCGATCCTTGTGCTTGTGTTTATGTCTGCAGGGGTGGAACGAGCGATGATGGAAGTGAGCGAAAGAGGTAATTAGCGATGTTAATAGTATGTTATGACGACGAGTAAGCTGGCGAGTGAGGAATGTCTAAAAGTGCGGTTAGTGATATTAATGGGAGTTCGTCTTCGTCTCGGTGACGCGCCCCGGAATTTCCAACAGATAAAATATTCTCTATTAAGAAATCTGCGATATTCGACTCGGAATTTCCGATGCGTGTAACTGGCTAGTGATTTTTGTGTTTACCTCTCGTGACGTTTATTTTCATTGGGCTCGGGGTCGCATTCTCCCTCTTCTAATTTTCTCTTAATTCCTGATGTGTGGGGTACCTTATCGTTAGTTTTGTCGACCTTTTCTCGACTGTTCTTGGGTTTCTTTTCCTTTTTATCATTATTTTCCTCCTGTTTTCCATCTTTTTTGCCTATCTTAGCATGATTATTAGAATTGTGATTATTTTTATTATTTGACTGTAACAAAGTTTTAATTATTTTAAACTTGACATTTAACAAATTCGATCATCACATTATACACCTTATCATTTTACTAAACAAACTTGGAGCAACAAAAACACCAACCTTGACATTTTCTTTATGCTTGCCACCTCTTTGTTTTGAACCATCACTTTTCTTCAGTCCATACTTATATAACCTGTACAATTGTTTCGCATCAAAGTTGGTAAACTTGGATACAAAATACCAGAGATTACTCCTCCATTCCACCTTTTTTTCGGCATCCGGATATGCCTCTAAGCATATATCTATTTGAGTTCCTATTTGGGTGAGACATGTTCGCGTTCTGGTAACCTGTTCAGATTCCGTTAATGTTTGATCTGGATTGTCGAGTGCTCTTAGAGCCTTCTTAACCGGCCTCATCTTCTCTTTACACTGCAATGCGAAAAAAAAAGTTAAATAACTCAACTCAACTACAATGACAAAAGTATTCATTCCTCTATGCGTTACCATACCTCCTCAAATACGGAAGGATCGAGATCCCCGAGAACCTCGAGCGCTCTGGGCTCGTTGTTGGCAGTAAAATGCATAGGGCCCGCTGCTGTTTTCTTACGTCCCTTAGATTTATCACCTTTTGTCCTATCCTTGCCTTCTTTTCTGGAACGTTTCTTGTCTTTTTCTTTCCGATCATTGGAAGTTTCATCATGGGTTGATACCTCTTCTAATTTCAACTTGCCCTGTTAAAGAAAAAGAATTAATGACTAAACCAAGATAAAAACGATAGTCTCAAAATTAAGCTCAATACAAACCTTTTCAGATTTATCATTCTTAGCAGTCTTACTTGATTTCTTATTTTCATCGCCAGAACTCGCGTCGTCTTCAACTATATCTTTGGTGACAGGCTCTTTGGTCCCCCTCTTGGTGCGCACTTTCCTCTGTTTCTGTTTTCCATTTTTCTGGTCGAGAAGTTTCTTTATAAGCTTTAACAGATACTCCGCACGCGATTGCAAATGTTTCGCCTGAGGTTTCTTGTCCTCGTTCGTGAGAATCTTGTCTCCTATTTCGAAGGAAGAGTCCATTTTTATGGCTTCCCATGAGCCTAAGCCGTATTGATATATTCCAGCAAGCAACTTAGAGTCATCAGGAAGTCCCCACTCCACATCAAAGTTTGCAGGTCTCGTCCTGCAACAAAAAAATGTCATTATGTAATCAAAATCATTAACATTATTTTTCGGGGCGAATAAAGCAAGCAGTCTACCTGAAATCCAGCTGCCATTTTAGCCTCTCCTCTTTTGTGTCTGGCAAGAAATCGTCCAAAGGAGCTAACTCGTTTTGACACGCCGCCAAAGTCTTAGCATTGACTGGTACTCCACCAAGTTTGAATGTTTTTCTGGTATTTTTGCGACCCTCGGTCTGTTCATCTGGAAAAATTTCGAATGTGAATATATTTTTAAGAAAACTTCATTTTAAATATCCAATTTGATATCGCAATACTCACTATTCGTCTCTGTAGTATCATTCAATACCGCCTTGCATCTCTCTTGTAGGGTTTCTCCTAATTTCTTCAGTTCAGCCAAGGGTTTCTCTTGCAACTCGGCGTCGCACGCTATACTGTCTAAATGTTTCAAGGGCGCCGAAAACTTTTTGTAACTTTTAACAAACCGTCGAATCTGAAAATGGGTAACCTAAATTACGATCTTGATTTCACATTATACAGTGCATCATCATAACTTTCGTATTCCTTGCAGAAGTTGGCACACAAAAACATTATTTTTTTCAGTATAATTAAATCTTCAGGTTGAATTTTTAGGAAAAAACATCACCAGCCCATGTGGGTCTATTGGCATTAGGATAAAATAACATTCGTATAACGAATTTTCATTCACATTAAAAAATACGGGTTTAAAGAGTCTATTCGCTCATTTGTCGCTTAGTCTCCGTAGAGCAAAGATGTAAAAGACAAATGAAAGAGATATTTATACAAGTAGATTCGTGCAGGTCTGTACCTCCTGGTCGGTGAAGCCCTTGATCTTCTCCCGGTGCGAGGCGGGCGGGCGGCCGCGCTTGCGGGGGCGGTCGTCGTCGGCGCTGGCGTCGTCGCTGCCCTCGCTGTCGCTGCCCTCGCCCTCCCCGCCCTCCCCGCCCTCTTCGCCGCCTTCGCCCGAGCCGCGCCCGCGACGCTTTCTACCCTCTGTACAACGCAGACACTATCATCGGTAACACTTTATAGCTAGACAAATTAGATAATAAATCGTTCGATCGATATACGCCCGGGCTACTTGTACAGAGGCTCAAGGTGTGGAATGAACTTACGGTTTTCGGCATTGTTTTGTTGCGCATTCTTTCTCCTGGGTGGCAAATATAAATCCTCCATTTCTTTAGTTTTCTCCTGTTCGGCTATTGCCTTCTTCACGTTTTCCGGTATGATGTCATCCTAAAATAAGCTTATTAATTTATACTCAACTTATTTGTAATAAAGGCAACTTAATGTAAAAGCCTGACATTTATAACCTGTTTTCAAACGCCTTAACGTGATAAATATCATATTAATAAAGTAAATACATAAGTAATACTTTCATACCCAATCTTTAGTTTCTTCAGTGCTCTCTTTTTTTACTTCCATTACGGCTTTATCTTCGTCGAAGGCGAAACTGGCGACTTTGAATGCGGAGAGCAACTCATCTCCCACCATGGATGGTCCTTCATCACGAGTCTCGGCTCGTTGTAGAATTTCATCAATATCACACTGTAAGAAAAAAGATAATTAGTAAAATAAAAATCAATCAATGACGTATAACTGTTTAAAGTATCTAAAAAATACACTTACGACAGGGTCCTCGTCATTTTCATCATCATCTTTAAACAATTCCTCCGCGCCAAACTTTAGAATAGCGTTCAAATCTTCCTTGTTAAAGGGATTGTTCGCCGTCGTCGCTGAGCCTTCACGCTTGTTGAGCACAGTCCGACCAGTGGTGTCCATTCGCTGGATAACAAGATGATCAAGCACCATTTTCCGTTTGGCTCTCTCCACGATATCTTCTTCTACAGACCGGGCGGTAACTAATCTATAAATATTGACCTGTGAAAGAGATTTATAGTTATTATAGGAAATCATATCATAAATAACTATATAATGTTGTGTAATTGTTTGTTGTGTAAACAGGAAATTTAAAATAGGTACCTGATTTTTTTGCCCAATACGATGAGCGCGAGCTTGAGCTTGCAAATCGTTTTGTGGATTCCAATCCGAGTCGAAAATTATCACAGTATCAGCTGTAGCCAAATTGATACCCAGGCCGCCGGCACGGGTCGACAGCAGAAAGCAGAAATCTGTGGATCCTTCAGCATTGAAGTGATCCAAGGCCTGTTTCCTTATTTCTCCTTTTATACTACCATCGAGACGTTGAAAAGGGAAATGCCTCCTTTGCAAGTACTCAGCTAGAATGTCCAACATTCGGACCATTTGTGAAAATATGAGTACTCTATGCCCAGTTTCTTTTAGCCTACATAATAATTTGTCCAAAAGAAGTAACTTTCCGGAGCCCCTCAATAATTTCTGAAAATAATTGAAATGGATTGAGTAAACACTTTACTAGTACGTAAATTAATTATGTAAGCTTCCTTATATTGTTATTTACCTCCACAGCGTCTGTTGTGGCAAGTGATGCCCTTGACTCGAAATCTTCGGGCTTCGTTAATAACGCATGATTGCAACATTTTTTCAACTCAATAACAATATTGATAAATGTGTTTATAGAGCCTTTTACGCCTTTGCGTAGGGCACTATAGTTTTTGGTAAGAATCCATTTATAATATTGTTTCTGTATCGAGGTCATTTCTACTCTCAATATTTGTTCTACTTTAGCGGGTAACGATTTCTCCACATCTTTCTTCTGCCTCCTGATTATAAATGGTTCTAATTGTTTGTGTAACTTCTCATAACCTTTGGTGGCAGCATCTTCATGGTCTTTTTCGAACTCTTCCCATGATTCAAACCTAGAATCGGAATACATATGTATAGAAGAAATAAATAACGCAAATAATAATTAGTTCGTTGTCTGTTAATTAGAGTTATAACTTACTTGTAAGGCATAATAAAATGTAGAAGCGCCCACAACTCTTTCAATGAATTTTGCAATGGGGTACCAGTGACAAGTAACCTATGATTTGTATCAAATTCCTTAAGTGCTTTGTACAATAACGAATCATCGTTTTTTAACCTGTGCGCTTCGTCAACCAGCAGACACGCCCAACTGAACGATCTTAAGAACTGTCTATCTTTGAGTAAGATCTCGTACGTTGTTAAAATAGCGTTGAATTTCAGTCTTTTTGAACTGGCAAAGCTCCATTCAAACTGTCTAATCTGAAAAGGAAAACTGTTTATAAAATGCATGAAGCTACAATAATAATAGGTAGCTTAGAAGAGAAGACAAAAAGTCAACTTACAATGTCTCTACTTGAGACATCACCGATGTAAGTGACGACATTGATATCAGGCGCCCATTGTTCAAACTCCCTTTGCCACGCAGTCATAGTGCTAAGTGGTACGACACAAAGGAACGGGCCATACAACTGTTGCGACTTGAAGAGGTAGTGTAAAAAACAAATAGTCTGAAAAAAAATTTTATGATCAGAAACATAAAAATAAAAATTATAAAAAGTAAACAATTTTAATACAAATTAATTAGTAATTTACCTGAATAGTTTTACCTAAACCCATTTCATCCGCAAGAATGACAGAGTTTTCCTTGCACCAGGAATGTACCAACCAATTCAAACCATCCATTTGGTAATCGCGCAAAACGTAACTCTGAAAAACAATAACATGCCGAGTTTATTTAACTGCTTAACCCGTGAAAAAAAGGAGCGTGAAGATAATTGAAGGTCATATAAAGGTACAATATTTGTTTAACTGTTGAACTATTGAAAAAAGCGACATCCAACTAATGCTCTCTTAAACTCATGGCAGACTGATAAGCGTCGTAAATCGTAATTTAAACAGATTTTGTTAGATGGCGCTGTGCCAAACATACAGTAATGAAAAAACAAATCTAAAATTAACTTCATCATTTGTGATACAAGTAACTGTAGATTCGTGCCGATAACATAGCATACCAAAAGAGTTAAATGATTTCAATTGGCTTTTCATATTGATATTTTAACCGAAACTCAACAATTATAACGTAACCATCAATTTCAAATGACTATTAATTATTTTATTACAACTAACTCTTGTATTACTAAGAAAAAAAAGTTAAATCTCAATAAAAAAATCCATGAAAAGCAGCTTTCATTATAATTAGCTTATAAGTTAATTAGCCGCCTAAGGGTTAAGATGAATGACGCAGTTAGACAACCAACTTGTTTAGTTGTTTTGTACATCTCTTCAGAACAATTTATGTTTTATATATTCCGTGTAAGTAATAATCAAGATAAAAATATCTATGAATACATACTGCATCCTTTCCCATGTATTCTGGCTGCTCCTTCAGCTGATGGAACTTGGGCCGCCGCCTTAAAACAGGACAATGTCGTGATGGAGTAGTCTTCGCAGCTTCCCTGTATTTAAAGTGCTCCACTTGATGAGGCCATTTCCTCACTATAAGTACGGCATCCTCCCAGGTGGCATCAGCATATGGCAGGGATTCCCATTTGCACAAATATTCATGCGTTGTTCCACCACCCTCCAATTCTCTTGTTTGCTCCGCTATTAAGGCAAACAGTTAATAAAGAGATAAGTATTTGATAAAAATATTCTATGACAATTGTGATGTTGTTTATGTTAAAGCCATTAAGTAATTGATCATTTAAAAACTAGTATAAATAATCACCTATTATCCTCTCTACATAATTGTATGTTTTCACCAATTCTTGTTGCAGCTCAGATTGACATTCGAAGTAATCAATATCTTCAGGACCCGCCTGCTGCCGCCACCATGACAATTCAGCTTCCTTCTTAATATAATTCTCTAATTTCTTGAGACCTTTGACTTTTTGTTCATTGAGTGACTTCTCAGATTCCCAGGTATTATGAATATGAGACCAGCCTTTCCATTTGATCAGGTACTGAGGTTCAGAAGATTCTTCATCGTCAGGATTACAGCCCTCATTAGGATCGCCATTCTCCTCTATATAGTAAACTGTAGTCACATTCCCCGTGACTGCATAATGATAAGAAGACATTAGCTAAAATTTAACATCATATTTGCACCAAAATGCAAATGTTATAACAAACACCTACTCGAGTAGGTATATAGTATATTATAAAATGGATTTGAGTGATAGTGAAGTTAATAATAAATAAATAATATTACTCAGCTATAAACACTACCTAAAATAATAAAATAGGGACCAGACATTAAAACAAAACAAAAATATTTTACATATTGAAAATATTAAGGAGTTTACCTCCTTTTTTGCCTCGCCGATGCCCCAAGACCCTCTCAATAGTCTCACTATGTTCTTCTGGCTCGGGCTCCACTTCAACCTCTCCATCTTTTTCCATAAGATCAGAAGAATCTGTTTGTTCATCACTAGCTTCTTTATAACTAACAGCTGCACCCGTACGCCTCGTAGCTGTTCGACTGGATAATTTATTATTGAATTTATTAGAGCTATATGTAAAGTGGTCAAAGGCAAGTATTTGATCAAAGTGTGCAACTTCAAACCTCGGATTGCATCAGAGGTTATCACTAGTTGACAATCTTAGAAAAACATGCCGAGAAAACCTGTCTAATATAATAATGTCTAATCTCCATATTGCGAATACCCCCCACCCAAGGGGAGGCGTAGCGGGTAAAATGGTCATAGGCTCATCCCCGCAACGTGGGTGCACGCACCGTAATGTACCTCAGCCTACCCTTTTGGCGAATGCAGGCGTGATGGTGTTTTATTTTAAAGCTCTCAATGCAATAATAATAGTACCTCTAAGAGCGGCATCTATTACATTAAAGTCAAAACAAATATAAATAAGTATGGCTACCAACTGCGTCAAATATTACGTAAGCAATACGTCATCTCGGTCAAGTGCACGCGGTGAATTCATACATATCGTGCGCGCGTGAATATAGCCGCCATTTTGTGGTGACATTACCATGACTAGTTATGACAATTTTGTTTTCGACATTATTATTATTTGATAAACAGCATTTAGCGTTAATTTCTATAAAAAAACATTCGGCCAACATACTTGCGAATTGCCAAGTAATAAATTGATAGGATTAAATTAATCGTACCGAATTTATGGCCGAAGAATTATTCTTCGGCCATTATGACAACTCGGAATACTTGTGTTCAAATGTTTTAGAATTAAAAATAAAATACAAGTGTCTATTAATTTGTACTCAAACTACAAGTACACTATATTTGACAGCACTAAAATTATTGTCCTCTAACTCGTACATAAGAGCCAGTCATATGGCCGCAAGAAGAATGGCTATACGCTTAGTTTGATGCCAACAGTTTCGACCGATTATTGTCGTCGTAATCTAGGAAGCCCGTTTAGACAGCTAGTTATGACAGGGCCGAATGCCGAATAATAATTGCCAATTTATTTTTTTGCCTGAATACCGAACAACTAATAGCCGAGTAGGTACTAATATTTATTTTAGTTCGAATGACGAATTAAGGTTTTACAAAGAATATTTATTAATTCGACCGAATGCCGAATAGTGACTCTTATTTCAGCCGAATGCCGAATAGTGACTCTTATTTCAGCCGAATGCCGAACGATTTTAGTGCCCGACGGAAGGTCCATTTTTGGCCGAAGCCGATTAATCGGCTTTAGCCACAACCTTGTTCAAGATTGCCGAAAGGTGAATAAAATGTTTTTTTTATTTATTTTGACTGTTGTCTTGTTGAACTTATCATAAATAATTACACAACGGCGACTGGGTTGCTCAACTGGGTTGTTCTTCGATTGCGCTCTCGCGTAGTTTTAACAATTCGCTCAATTTTGACGCCTTTCGGCCTAGGCCAAAACTTCGGCCAAATGTGGCCGAAGCCAAAGCTTCAGTCAGAAACTATTATTTTATACAGTACAGCGCCAGTAAGTTAGGTATAAAATGCAAAATAGAGGTACTACACTACAAACTAACGAAATTATAATACCTTTTAGTTCCATCACTGCCCTCAGAGCTTTCATCTTCTTCACTCGAAAATCTTCTTCTTGTTGGCTTTCTTTTTCTGAGTGGTACACTTCTTTGGCCTGGTCGTTTAGAAGGTGGAGGTGGAGAACCATTTAAATCACTATCACTTTCTGAAGAATCCGAGTTCCATGAATCACTAAAAATTACTCAGATCTTTAATAATTAACCATTAAAAACTAATCTGATATACCTGATAGTACAACACCTGGTAATACATCACCTGATATAATAAATTTTTTTTTAAATTAGAAATGATAAAAAATTGTCATATCTACCTTTTTTTCCTGTTTTTCCGACTATGTGTTCTTCCTTTTTCACTAGAATCACTGTCTGCTAACTTAAGCCTATCTGGTTCTTTACGAGATCTACCTGATCTCCTAATTCCATAAATATCCGGATTATCCTCCCAAAGGTCTGATTTTAACTTTCCATGACTACTCCGTGACTTGGATTTAAAATGAGAATCATCATCAGAAGAATTTTTATCAGTGTGATGATCAGATTTTGATGAGTTGGCATTACTATGCTTTGGTGATGACTTTGTGTCATCACTATGATGCGATCTATCAACAGATTTCTCTGAACCAGACCTTCCAGATCCTGAGCCTGTTGAGCTGGATCCACTGTCACTGTGAAACCATTATAAAAATTGTACATGGGATATCTCAACCACTGATTCTAATCCTGTCTGTATAGAAAACTTAATGTATAGCTACCTACTTCTTATAGTCAGCTATGGTACTGTCTGAGATGATATGAATTATAACAGGCCAAAATATTGAAACTACTGATAAATCCTGGAAAGATCTGGGAAGTTTTTCTGAGTGTCAAAGGACCTTCAAGCAGTAGAACCGTTGGGCTTGCCTATAACATATAAGTATGACAAACAGCAGGTGATACCTTGCACAGTAAGGGTCAACGGGAAGCAAATGACAACTATGAAAGAAGACTTACCTCTCACTTCCTGAGCCTGATGCACTGGAGTCACTCCTGTCACCTTTCTCACTCATAGAATCACTCTCAGATTCATGCATGGAGCCCTTCTGAAACAAGGTTTCATGTCAATATGTACACAACAAATAATTTGACTATAAACAAACAATGATATTCAAATTGTAGTACATGTCAGACTTGATTTCAGACCTAAAGATAGAAATTACATAATGAAAATTATAATTTTAATAACTGCTAATGATATGTCGGCTGACGGTAACGAAGAAAATTTGTTTATTAATAAATGAAACACCCTATTAAGCAAGTAGTATATTAAAAATGAATCAAAACACTATTAAATCCAATGTAAAATGTGTACAAAGGCCTAATTCTACAGTTTGATAGAAATACAAATGGCTATAGTGGTTCTTTGATCAAAATTATTAAAAAATATAAAAAATCTTTTGTCATTCCAAATTAGTTAAGATGATAAATCCCAGTTGTATACACATTTTGGGAGCTCATATAGAGGACGTATGTGAAAAAACAAAGACATAACCTCAAAACACTTCAATAACATGGCTAAATAACCATAACTTTTGAAAATATTTTTAAAATCATAACATATTGCATAGGTAACTTCACCCTGCATCCAGGCCTGTTAGAATACTTTTAAATAAGCTGTGTTGTATTAAACTACCACAACATAACCTCAAAAACTTGATTATTGAAAGGCACTGCTTGGTAAGACCAATTTTCAAAGCTAAATTGCAAAAATGGGTCCACTTTGGAATCCAATTTTGCTAGTCTCTATAGAAAGATTACGTAACAAAGAATCATTGGATACACTTTCTTTCGTGGGACAAGAATGTTTTAATACATAAAAACATCGAAATGCATTGTAAACAATCACAAAACCCCCATAAATCCAGAATTACGTCTTAAAATTTCACCTCCTTTCAGGGCCACACCCAAACTTCTAGAACGTTCCAGGAATAATGTAATACCACATACATATAACGAATTAATATATACACCAAAACAATGACGAAAAAGGCTTGAAAATCACTTACCAAGTGCATTTTGTTGAAAATGCAAGGTACACACGGTTTCTTATATAATTATTGACATATACCAAGATAAACAAGACAAATAAATGAGAAAAATGCTAAGGAATCACACGCTATTGTTTTTAACTGCATATTTATATGAAAAGGGGATAAAATGCGAAAAAATATTTTGCAGTTATATCTTGTCAAGCGACGCCATTTTGTCGTCGAATGAATAGTGGTGACGACGGAAATGAAAAATGTGTTATTTGCCACAAAACTTTGGTTCAAACAAGGTAAACAGAAGCAATAACCACTAAAAAAATTAAAAATGAAACTTTAGAACCGTCAGAAATACTACTTCTGTACTGGAAATGATGCGAGCACCGCGCACTGCCAGCGAAACTCGAAAGCTACGGCCATATTGCCATCTGCCAGCTGCCTGGCAAAATTTCGAGTAGAGTTGTGCTTACAATGTTACCCACGTTGCTTTACTCGCAAGTAAATTCCAACAAAATTACGTACTACAAAAGTAAGTCGTGTTTTTTTTAATACTTAAAAAGTTAATTAGGCACATATGTACATATATACGTGGATGAGTTTTTTAAAATAAATAACTACCTTGTCAAATGACGATTTTAGTAAAGGTCATATAACACTTATAAGATAGTATTTTCTCACACAATAGCAAATATAAATAATTCACCTAATTAAATCTAACGTTTATACTTTTCACTGCTAGGATATAGCGATTTCAGTAGCTTTATTTATTTAGGCTGAATGCCTTGAGTGGTTTAGATATGGGCTCTGTTCAAACAGACCACTTATGAACCCTATCCACTAAAAACGACGAAAGTGTAGAATTATAGTGTTCTAATGACCACCTTGACATGTTAGCAAGGTGTCGGCTTGCCACCACGACCCGCTATCTAAATATTATAAAATTGATTTTCAGGGATGTAATTGAATCAATAACGATGTACTTGCTTGCATGCACGTAACAGTATGAGTAACTTTGTTGGTAATCGTTATTACAAATATTAAAGTTTAATGTTTAATAACATACTAAGTAATACAAAACATAACATAATAGCTGTTAAAGTAGTCAGCCTATTAAAAATCGAGTATTACAGAATTCACAAGACTTTACATGTCAACTTTTTATAGGTCATTTAATTTTAAAATCAACGAGTACTCGCTAACACTTTAGATATGCAGTTTGAAAAATGGTAAATATTAATTTACTGGTAAATTATGCAACGGGTGCAACACTATGCCTAGAAAAGCATGAGAAACGTAATCAATGTTGCCAGCGTTATTTCCGTTTTTTAAATAAATGTTTATTTAGATTGGGTTTGGTTTGTTAAAAGTTGACATTCTATTTTATAAATGTGCAGTTGTTTCTTTTAAAACCTAAGTAAAATATAAGTAAGATATAAATATAATTTTATTTATAGTACGTATTTTATTGAATTTGTTAGTAGGCAATAACAAACTGGGAAAATATTTGCTAATTGCAGGCGGGTATAGTTATAATCAACTTATTCCAATACATTTATCTGTCAGCCAGGGACGTCCACTGCTGGACATAGGCCTCCCCCATAGATCGCCACAAATGGCAGTCTTGGGCTGTATGCGCCCACCGACTCCCGGCGACCATGATGAGGTCGTCCGTCCATCTGGTCGGGGGTCGTCCGTCCCACATTCCGCTTCCCTGTTCGTGGCCGCCACTCTAGGACTTTGATGCCCCAACGACCAGCCCATTGCCACTTCAAACGTGCAACCCTGCGAGCTATGTCTGTAACCTTGGTTCTTCTGCGGATGTCCTCATTTCTGATTCTATCGCGCAGTGAAACTCCCAGCATAGCTCGCTCCATTGCACGTTGAGTGACTCTGAGCCGTCTTATGAGTCCCATTGTGAGCGACCACGTCTCGGATCCGTACGTCATCACTGGCAGCACACACTGTTCGAAGACTTTTCACTGTTCGAAAGTCTTCAATACATTTAATTGTAAAATAATTATCATCTCATTCCGTAATTACGTTTTTGATACCTTTATAAACAAATATAAATATTATCTTATTTTCATAATTTAGCTGTGGTGCTTTTGTAAATTACTTGACACTGGCAAAACACCCGCTAATCGCAGGTACAGCCATTCCTCATGCAATTCCATTATTGCCTCATTAATTCGTTCAATTCTATATTTAAAAACTGCAATTAAATTCGAACAAATAAATTTGATTTGATTTGTTTTGCAACGTTTTGAAATTATTTCGAACAGCACTAAAAAAAAAACTGAGGCGTCGCGGGACGCTTGGCAGATGTGAAGCATGAAACATAAAAGTCGTAGTGGCAGGCGAGTAACCAGAGTCAGCCGGTGGGCGAAGTCTAAGCGGCGGACGAAGCGTGGCCGCATTTAAAACTATGTACACTTTATTCATTAAGTCATAAGGTTGATTTCATTTTCCCTTCTTCTTTTTTACGAAATGAATGAAATGATGATATATAATGGAACAAGAAGAGGAATGGCTCCACCTGCGTTTAGCGGGTATTTCTGCCAGTGAAAGAAAAGTAATGAATAGCATGGGCAAATTCAATAAATACATATTATAAATAAAAATGGATGATGACAGTGATAAAGATGGCGGATGAATCCTGATTTCATTTTGTTGTGGCGAAGCGTCGGCAAATCTCGCCACGCCAAAAATCAGGTTTATCCCTCGCCATGTTTTATTTCACATCATTATCATCTTGCTCATACTTTAGTGCCCATAAAGGATAGCAATACACTTAGTTTACCTAAGGTGCCAACAAAATCAACACGGGCAGAATACTTTTTGGCTAGAAAATAGTGATTAGCGGCACGCTGCCATTCTCATCTTTTTATCATTAAATTTCATCATATTCATTTCTATTTTGCAAAACATTAACCCTTAATCAAAGAGCATAATTCTTTGGAGTATAGTGCATAGTTCTTTAGAAAACTCGATGAGTTTTTCTCTATGTACCTACCTACATCACAGATCACTCTCTCACAATATATTACTATACTCTTTGGATGACTCTAAATGTAATGAATTGCCTAATCTAATCTATGGGTCGGCCAGCTGACTTTGTTGATCGATATTCCACATCTGAAGATATCTAATTTTACTCGATTTAAAAACTTGTACGATTTTACTACCTAATGTAGTGATAATAAATAGAATCAAAGATTATAATAGGAATTAAATAGTAAAGGAACTCGGGGTAAGTATGTAAACTCAACCCTTAACAATTAAGTGAAACCCGTTGACAACTTTATCTTTCTCCATGCAATTTAGGTACCTGTTTAAAATATTAAACGAATTTAAAACGGGGATTTTCTGTTTCATGTATAATTAATTAGCTTTTACCCGCGACTTCGTCCGCACAGACTTCGATTATTCAATAACGTTTTAGATTGTAGACTATAGGTATGTTTTTTTGATTTATAAACAATAATACTGTAAAGTTGCATCAAATACCTTTCAGATCTTGCGTGAAATGGTAACAAACATCCATTCATCCATCCATCCCCACAAACTTTCACATTTATAATATTATTAGGATATGTTTGCAACAAATTCATAAGAAAAATATATTTTTTAGTTAATTTCTTATTTTTTATCATCTTTTGGTAATTTGTTTTTCTATATTTTGTTGATGTAATTGTTTCGTATGTTGTATTCAAAAAGCAAAATAAATTTATTATTATAGTATGAAAGTGAGGATACTTGTGTGTTGTTATCCAACTTCCAAAGAAGGTTTGCTATTTGATTGGTATAATTTAAATTTTTTTTCTTCTATCAATACTAATTGAGTGCATGGAAATGAATCATTCATGAAATGTAGTTGTTTAAGTTTTTTATCTTGTTACACCATGTCTGATAATACACACTGTAGGATATATTATATTCAAGTGCTTTTTGTTTTCAGGAAACATGCTTTTGACAGATCTACCAGCAGAAATATTGATCATGATCATCAGGGAATTGGATCTGCAGTCTTTAGAGAGCATGTACAACACATGTAAACATATTAGAAATACAGTTTGTATGCATGGAGTCATACGACAATGCAATATGTCCATGAGCATCATGGCAACAGCCACCACATTGAAACATGCATTTTTTAAAGACATTTCATGGCATTTGCTAGAGCTCAATTTATGCGGAGTTCCTGATCTGTTCAAGACATCACTTTTGCCTGCATTGAAACAATTGAAGAATTTGAAAAAATTAGATGTCACATACACAAACATAACTATAATGGATTTTTTAGATATGCATAAAATATGCCCAACACTGAAGGATATCAGCATTAATTTTGTGTTTGGCAAGCTCGGTCTGGTGAGGACCGGATCAAAGACTTTATTAGAATGCCAGTTAGTTTTTGAACATTTTGAAAATGTACACTTTGTTGGGTCTCTCAATAATTTAATATATTCTAAACTAGCATTTTATTTATTAGAAAAGGCAAAGTTAAATAATTTAAAATATACTATAGCGGAATGTGATTATGTGTGTACCACAACAGATGAAAATATTGTATGTAATAGGTTGCCACAATTTGATATTTTTTTTATTTATTTATTAAACTGGAGAGAGCCTAATAAGTATTATGGATGCATCAAAAACCTCCCTGTGCTAGCTATGCTAGAGTTAAAAAACTTTGAATTTATCATAATTGTTATGAGAACTATGAATGGATATGTAGTGAATGCATCTCCATTGTTTCATAATTTTTTCAAACATAATTTTGATGTTGATGCAGAATACTCTACAGATTTTCAAGCTGCGCTCTTGGGGAATGCTGTTATTATGGTCTGGAACAAAGAGACAACAAATTTCGATGAATATTTTTTTTCTAAACTTAGAAATCACATCAAAATGTATTTTCCTTTCTTCTGCTCATCCCCTTGTGAAACGCAGGTGCCAAAAAAGTTTGATTGGTTTTATATAATACCCAAAGCACCTGATGTAGCAAAAGATATAGACACACATAAATATGAGCCTCAAGTAAGGAAAAGAAGAATTGTGCCACCAAACTTTGTCTTAAACTATGATACCACATTCAAAGAAAAAAGAAAATTTCAATTAAGTCTAAACTTTATTGCTCACATAACAAGTGCAATCACACTGACCACAAATTGTGACTACCTCAAGAAACTGACATTTTTAAGTTTAAGTGGTGCCGTGCGTTATAGTACAGAATTTTTTAATATTCTTTTTCGCAGCTGCGATAATCTTATTACATTGACTGTCCACGCTGCGCCCATATCACCCTGTGCTTCATCCATTTCTCGTTCAATACCATTAACACATTCTCTTAAAAACTTACGCTTGGTAGATAAAAGGATTGATTTTGGAACACTATTTTCGTCTCTCAGTCAGTGTCCTACTTTAGAAAACATCCATATTCTGGACGAGGCGGAATCGGAATTATGTGATTTAGGTGATCCTAGTTTAATATTAGGGAAATGTTGTAATCTGTACAGTTTGTATATAGAAGCACCTATGTCCGATGCAGCTCGAATGAAAAAACAACAAATGTTAAATAAAGCAAAAGTAATATGTAATAAACATAATCTTAGTTTTGTGTTACATGCCAAATCTGTAAATAACAAATCTCGATACAATTATGATCCTTTTATAGGGGTTTTCAATTTGAGTCCAATAAAACCATTTTAAATGCAATATTTGGAACAAAACAGAATAAAGGTACTATAAAAAATAATAACTTATTTAAATGTTACTACTTTACCTAATACTAAATGACCTATAAAACTAAATTTTTGGTTTTACTGTATTTACTTAGGTACATTATGTTTTATAAGTAGGTTTTAACATGAAATCAAGTAATTATGTACAAACCAAAATAGGTAGGTATAAACTAGAAATCAAGTAATAAGGTACAAACCAAAATAGGTAGATATAAACTAAGGGCGACTTATTTAACCAAGGTACCTAATGATAAAATAGGTAAGCAGATTATAACAAGGAGCACTTATGCCTATGTAACAAATAAATTAAAACTATAATATTGGAACTGGGTATTATAATTGAGTTTGAGTTTTTTTCTTTGCTACAATCTTAGCGAATGATAGTGACAACATCCCCAAGATCGCACTCCCTCCACAGGCGTATGTTAGGACACCTCTGTAGTACTGCGGGCAGTGCGTTACATCTTTACATTTGCTGAAATTAAAAAAGAGGATATTAGCAATAATGAGCTTGTAATGTAAGCTCCTAAAATCTTAGATAAAATACCTATTAGATATTAATTGGCTATCCCTAACGACGATGCATTCTTAGCGGGCGTTTAGTGACCATAAGGAACCTGTCTAACAAATTTCATGTCTTTTTTTATGGGACATAGCCCGCCACACATTCCCACCACTGTTAGGTACTCCTGTAAGCCAGGATCGACAGCGGTGTCCATTGAAGACACCGAGATTTGACCCTCGGCGAGTCCCGGGGAAAAAGCTAAGTTGTCTTGGAACCCGCACGTATTTCATTGAAAAAGGTGTATGTAGTTGGAACTAACAATGTGAGCTACATTATACTTAATTAAACGTTTGAACGCATGGAATTTTCCCTGGTCTCAACAAGGTCTGTGTAGTAAACCACTCCCGATGTTACCTACATGCAAACTTCATGTTTGTGGTGCTTAGTTTCGGTATTTTTGTGATGATGTCAGTGGTTGTTGCCTTCATAGGTAGGTATTATAGATTCATATTAGATGTACTGCAATTATTGATTCAAGAATAAATACAGTCGAGATAGATCAGATGTTCCGATAGCATATGTAGGAGTTAATTAAGTACTTACTAATTTTCAATAGCAACAACTGCTATACCCGTGACTAGTTTGTCAGCGAATGTAACGATCGAATAGATGGCAGCACTTTGATGGGCATGCGGACCAATCAAGTCCGCAGTAATGCATAAGCTGGAGACGAGTGTTATTGAACTACCCGCACCTGAAATACAATCACATTTTAGGATCGATTTAAGTTACCTACCTACGTACCTATCTATATCTCAGATGGCAGAAATGTTGTTGAAAGAATTACTACTACCTACTACTACTGATACTATTCATAGTGATTAGGTAAGCTGGAAAAGTATAAAAATGTGCCGCTGACTGGAATAAAACCGGAAGCCACACGGTGTAGGAATCCCAGGGGGCTCGACGTAGTCGTCATTACAATTATAAACTTACCCATTAGTGTAGCTACCAAGTATATCTGTACTATACTAGCATGGGGGTCTATGGCAAGAGCTATCCACAGACAGCTTATTAAACTCAGCAAACTTCCTATCAAATACGCCACCTGTAAAACAATATTATGTTAAATCTTTGCTGACCGCTGGTTACGTATTAAAAACTACTTACTTAGTACTTGGAACACGAAATTGAATTATCAAATTAAATATTGACGTCTATATCAAATAACTGGCTCAGAGTTTTAGGGGTTTCAAGCTCAAAGTTTCATCAAAGGAAAACATCATGAGGAAACCTGCATGTCTAAGAGAATCTAAATAATTTTCACGAGATGAGTGAAGTCTGCCAACCAGTACTGGGTCAGCGTGGTTCTTCCAAGGATTGTGGGGGGTGTGTCTGCTGTTAAAATAGGGTCGCCCCCTATATGACGTAACGTGCCAAAAAATCCGCCGTGATTAGGTATTTTTATTTCATACTGCAACACATGACTAAGTAATAATTTTAGTAGTCACTTACCTGATTACCGCAAATGTTAATTTTACTCTTTAGAAGTAGGGAGAAGAAGAATGAAGATATGTAAAGAACCAGGGGAACTGTGGCGACCAGTTCTGAACCCTCAGTCGGATTCACCGTGAGACGCTCCTCCAGAAACAGCGGCACATATACAAGACCAAGAGCCCAGTATAATCTCGAGAACACATATCTGAAAAGATAATAGAAGTCAAATTGTATGATTAAGTTCTGCCTCCTGGGGTCTAAATAAGTATTTGACTTTTTAAAGTACAATACTGCATTTGGTTCGCTATTCCAGTCAGTATCCAGCAGTAGATAGCAGTAGAATTTGGTACAATATCTCGGGGATATATTTAGTGCCCGCGAGGGTATTCTACACTCCATAGTATATACAAGAAACTGGATTTATTTAGTTATCTGTAGATAAATCATACGATCAAAGCTAGCTAGTTACGTACTAATGCTTAGTACCTAAATTGCCTGTACCTGCTTATTAATATTTTAAAATAGTAGGTACTAAAGGACTTACAGCAAACTTGTTTGATATAACAGTGGCATCCGTAAGAAGTACATTATTTTTGATTTAGCTATCGAACCGGTAGCTTCGCCCTCCTCGTCAGTAACCGGAGTAGTCACATTGTTCGCGGCAATTCCATTTGCTTTATTCTCCTTATTTGATCTTAGTTTGAAGAATGCGTGGAAGAACAGAGAAAATAATATTCCAATTCCTGTGATTATTAACGAAACATTCTAAAAACAAAAGATTGATACATTAAAGGTCTCATTGGATGGTTGCTTATTTCGTTTATGAAGTAATTGCTTATGTAGGTTTCAGCTCATTAAACAATCATTATCTTACTCTGAACTTATAGTCATCACTTGGTCCAATTAATGAGCTGTAGTCTGTGGCTCTTAACACTACCCATGTTATGAGGTACACGGTCAAACTCGATATCACAGATGCCATATATCTGAAAAGTAAAACTACTATAATATTTGTATAAATAAGCTCGTGTCTATCGAGGTACCTACGCACGCAATACTTACGGCCATTAGAATAATATAATAATATAGATACCTACTTAATAATTTACTAAATCAAAGTAGGTGTTGAAATACGACATCCACATTTGGAACTTCGGAAATTTGCTTGGCTTGCTTACATCATTAATTTATCACATATTGATTCAAGTGTTGTAGTTTAAAATAGAAATTGTATGTTACAAAACATTAACTTATTATTGTTGAGTTACGAACTAGTCTTGCTTTATAACGACAGTATCTTTAACGTATGCTTTGCTAATCCACCTCAAAGTTTAAACAAAATATGCATCGTTAGCAAATCTTTTTTTCTTAAAACTTTTTCTTTTTTATCATAGGTACACTACCTACTCATCGCATGATACCAAACTAATCAAAACTAACACTGTGGGTACATAATTATGGCTGACTGAACTGGAGGCGATCTCAATTAGACCACTGATAATCGGAGGATTTTATTTCCTAAATTCGTCGCTAACCTGGGCCCCAAGTCTGCTAACACTATCGTCGTGGAGTTGTTATGAAGCCATTTTTAAGGTATAAAAATTACATCTTGTATCAATAGTAACTAGAATATGCCTAGTTAAATTGCATGAAGGTGACAATATCTAATGTCTACACTGCTCATATTCTAGGTACCATTGAAAAAAGATGTTGTTTTCATGCCTTAAAAATGGAGACAGGGAAACTCCACGACGATAGTGTTCGTAGATTTCGGGCCCTGGAAACGAACCCGCAATTACTCGATGTAGTGAGCCGAGCGACCTACGCTTGCACCACTGGACCGGACCGTCGCGTCATCATCAAAGCTTGCTGGCAACTGACATGATTGTCAAGCTAGGTGTGCCTAATTTTCTGATTATCCGTATCCTTACCTAATTGAGGTCAATTCTGCGCGGACTTGCAAATTGTCCGAAATAGCGGGTATCATAGCGAGGTGGGATATCTGGACGACGGCCCAGCCGATTTGGAATATCGCTATGAGTATTGCATAGTAGAGCGGCATCCACCAGCCCAGGTAGCCCTCGTCCTCCACCAGCCAGCATCCCCAGCACCTCACGAACAGTAGAGGGAACGTGCATGTTATGAGGGTTGTGCCTGGAAATAAATGTTATTTTCTTTGAACTAGATTTATTATAAATAAATTCGATATATATAGGTTATAACTACCTCCAGGCAACAGACAGCCAGACAAGTATACCGATGCACTTGTATCTAGTTAAATACATAGATACGTAGGTAGGTAAGTAATTAATCATTACAATTTCTTGCTACTTCTTTAGCCTAGGTGGCTTAAGCATAATTTGTAATGTAAGTGTTAAAATATAAAAACCATTATAATAGTAATATGGCTTTATGCAGCAGAACTAAAATAAATGACATATGTCATATCACTACATTCTCCCGAGCTACAAAATAAAATCCCGGTAGCGATCCGGGAGCCTTCGCTCTCGGGCAGACCTTTGATTTTGCGATGTCATTTATTTTAGTTCTGCTGAATAAACTGTTAAAATATAAAAACCATTATAATAGTAATATGGCTTTATGCAGCAGAACTAAAATAAATGACATATGTCATATCACTACATTCTCCCGAGCTACAAAATAAAATCCCGGTAGCGGTCCGGGAGCCTTCGCTCTCGGGCAGACCTTTGATTTTGCGATGTCATTTATTTTAGTTCTGCTGAATAAACTGTTAAAATATAAAAACCATTATAATAGTAATATGGCTTTATTCAGCAGAACTAAAATAAATGACATATGCCATATCACTACAGTAAGTACCTAGTAGGTAGGTATATCTACTCAAGAAGATACACAAAGTTAGTTGTGCTAAATCAATTTGATTAAGTAAGTCGATAAATAAATATCTTTCACTTAATTATTCCATAGTTCTCATTAGCATGTTTCCCTATTTAAGTAGGTACTTATACTATTGTAACCAAGGTATTTTTCTATTTTACATTTACTTGGTAACAGTACGTCTTCATGGCGCATTTTTTTTAAATTGCCACCACTAGGTACACCTTCAGATTTGTTGTACCTACCTACCTACTACTGTACCTAGTAACTAATGTAAAATATACTTTGGTAACGATAACTTAAACACCGTATAAAGATGGTGTTCTTCATATAATTACCATGTTAAAATAGAACACAATAATGGTTGGCACTGACCTGCTAAATGCCAACTTTTTTTGGTTCCAAATCTGTCAGCCAGCACTCCCACCACTGGAGTCGCTAAAGCGTCTATTACTTGACCTGAAACACAATAAATAAAATAGTTACACACTTGTAATGAACAATATAAGCATACGCATTAATATGTTTAATATCATTATTTTTCTTAGCAAAATGCTTTCTTTCTATGTAGTAGTATCTATGTAAGTAGGTTCTCTAAAGCTTAGATTCAAAATCATATTTTTTTTATTCGTGTATGCCAAAAAGTACTTACAAATACTCAGATTCTACCACCGATTATATCCACAGGTTAACTATAAATCGTAATTTGCCTCAAGATGGCATAGTACCTATAACTGTTCATACTCTAGGTATTTTTTTATGTTATGGAGTAGGTAAACCACAGGCCTCAGTCTTCTAATGATGTAGAGACAGATAGAGCTTAATAAAATTCCAATATTATTCTGTCTGAATTTCATTTCATTAGCTTCGTAAAATTTACTACGTAGAGTAACAGTTAAGTACGTACTTACCATGTACCTATGTATATAATTTTCTATTTCATAAATTATAAATGCAACATGAGCAACCGAGCAGTGGTAGCCTCGTGGGCAAGAACGCCCGCCTTGAACGTAAGGGGTGCAAGTTCAAATCCCAGGCCCGCACCTCTGAGATAAATTTCATGTGCGAATGTCATTTTCAATAATGATTACCACTTGCTGTACGGTGAAGGAAAACATCGTGAGGAAACCTGCACGTCTATAGAAAGGCGTGTGAAGTTCACCAATCCGCACTGGGCCAGCGTGGTGGACTATGGTCCAAAATCTCCCTCGTGTTGAGGGAGAATGTGCCCGGTATAATGGCAATAGGCTAGCCCCCTATTACATTGGGACCAAAATACATCGGCGAAGTGTGGGCGCACTGCAGTGCACCTCTGCCTACCCCTTCGGGGAATACAGGCGTGATGATGATGATGTATAAATGCAACACAGTACAATTTAAAACATATTACCTTGCCAATATAAATGAATGCCTATAGACTTTACTTAGTGACGAGTCTTTCATTCAAAGAAAAATAAAATGTGTACAAAAAGTACATACTGACGTCACACAGAGCTCACCTGTGTCATAGTTGCATTTCATTTTCACGACGAGTGATAACAAACAATAAAAATAGTGATTCACTAGAAGAAAGGGCTATGTATTCGACAAGGGACTGGAAAACAAGTATTATTTATATTTACAAAAGAATATATAATGAGTTTTATAAGCTTTATAGTTATAAGGACATACATACTTATTGTCTATATTTCCCAGTAGTTATTAGATCTACGGACGAATCCATTTCTTTGGTGGCCTACAAGGACGCATATTCTAGGTACACAAAGGACATGCTACCTTTGTACTTGTTTAACAGTTATCAGACATCACTACCAGTATTTTCATAAGATGATAGGTATAACAATCAATTCGAGTGAGCCCCGAATTGGTTTAAAATAATATTAATAAAAATTTTCATAGAGTAAGATTGGCATCCTTTGGCGTAGGTACCAATATGGTAGGTATGTTAAATCGAACCAGGACCCCAAGTCTACTAATGACTCCATTTTTTAAGGCTTGAAAACATCATCCTTTATCAATGGTACCTAGAATATGAGCAGTGTAGATATGAGATATGTCACCTTATACATTAGATATTGGTCATTGATACAAGATGTAATTTTTATGCCTTAAAAAAATTGTCATAGCAACTCCACGAATCGTCGTGGTGTTAGCAGACTTGGGGCCCAGGCCGCTTTAAAGTGATAATAGTCACCTGGTCAGATTCTATCTACAATAAACAGTGATATTGTCGCGCCATTACTAATGTAGCCATCGTCATTTGGAAGAGATCGTGTTCGGTAGTATACTTGGGACCTTGTGATCACGTCTACCGACTGTTAGACGTCATCATAAGGGAGTAGAACGTTCTTTGTTGGCGAATAGGGGGTGGGAACATTTCAAGGTAGATCACTATAGATCTCTTCTTACCTAAGAGCAGCATAGCTCCAGCGACGACCGACTGCATGTGGAGTACGGATTGGAAGAACAGCATCATGTAGGAGAACCACATGCCTGCGCAGAGGTCGTTGTACACGTGCCCCAACCCGTAAAGGAAGTTCTGGCTGAGCCGCCACCATTGTCTGCGTGGTCCGCTGATGGAAAAAAAATGTGTATAGATCTGTTTTTTACTAGGTAACTATATGTAGCAGAGCTATATCTAGAGCAGTGGTAGCCGAGTGGTCAAACGCACGCCTTGCAATCAAAGTGTGCAATTTCAAACCCCGGCTCGCACCTCTGGGTTTATGTGCGAATCTCATTTTCATCTGAGATTATTACTTGCTATGAAACGGTGAAGGAAAACATCGTGAGGAAACCTGCACGTCTGAGGGAACTTGACTAGTTCTCGATAGATGTGTGAAGTCTGCCAACCCGCACCGGGCCACCGTGGTGGACTATGGTCTGAATCCCCCTCGCATTGAGGGGAGGCCCGTGCCCAGCAGTGGGACGTTAAAAGGGCTGTAGTTAGTTAACTATATTTATCTGTCCATATCTGATAATTATCTCTTATTATGATTCCGTGGTATTATAATGGTGTGAATAAATGCATTTTGCATACGGCGACTACGTTCAAAGTCGCCGTATGCAAAATGCAAACTGTCTTAAAAACGGCCCACTGCACCTTGCACTCACTAGGGCGAGTGAAAATACTAGGCTTTTTTTAAAATGTTCTATGTTAACATACATACTCGTAGATAAAGATCGGTTCGGTCGCTTCATCGGTGACATTTCGCTGAAATATGTGCTATTTTCAGGAGTTAATACAATCCATTTTGATAGATATTTGCAAAAAATATGTGATTAAAGGCTTGTAACGTGATAAGCATTCAGTTTTATTACTTACTTATTATTGTATTCTGGATATTGTTTTTTTTCTTTAAAATTTTAAGCCTTTAAATTAATTCACGCTAAGTTCTACGCAACCTCATTAATTACATGTTTAATTGAATTAGGTAGTTAGGTAATATTTATTGGATGTCGTGAAAATATATGCAACAAGTAGGTAAATTAATGATGTCCTCACTTTGGGTAGGTAAGCAGCTACTCAGAAATAAAATTAACTAGATCAAAAAGTATTTTCACAATGCCGAACGCGACAATAGGTTACATTGCCAAAGTGCAAATGATAACATGAATCCTGAGAAGTGTAGTTCAAAACAATTGTAATAAGCGAGTAGGTACCTATATCGTTGTATGTACTCAGTAATCAAAATAATTTATATAATTTTCGCAGATAATTATAAACTTGTGTTGTGATCCGTATGTTTTGATATCGCACTTAGCAATTATGACTTTTCGCTTTTCTCACTCTTAGGGAGACAGGAATGAGTTGGTAGTAAGTATCTACCAAATTTTATTATACTATAAATTGAAAACTAACGCCATTTGGTAGGGATGTCAAAAGATGTTAGAAAAATAGCACTTAACATACCTACTACTTCTATTAATAGATACTAAATTCGCACAGGATCAACCAACTGCCTGGACATGAACAGTTAATACGCCAATTACCTCCATTGAATCTCAACTTCGGCCGCCACATCCTTCTTGTTTTCTTCTATTTTACCGTTCACATCCGTCGCACCATAATTCGCACTCATTTTCTTTTTTATTAACAAGGTAAATTTCACGTGAACCAACACACACGATGTTTTGTACAATACCGTTTTACAACTGTGTTAACAAGTAACGATTTCTTAATGTGCTGTTAATGGTATTTATTGTTGTATGGTTACTGCGGTTTGTGCGCTAGGGCGCGTGTGTTTTGTGCCGAGCTCTCGACTTGTGTGACATCAAATTAGCCCCTATCCCGAGCGACAATAGACCGCAACTGACGCAGACATCTATTCTCCTATAGACACTTAGTTACTTTCAATTTGGTTCCTGTAGGACAATCGTATGACGGGCTACTAATAACATTCTTGTATTATTTTTACCTTTGGAACTAAGGACGCCATACATTTTCACCACTGCTACTCATGTAAACCAGGATTCATTTATTTGATTGAAATATATAAATAATATAAAAACATCATCATCACGCCTGTATTCCCCGAAGGGGTAGGCAGAGGTGCACTGCAGTGCGCCCACACTTCGCCGATGCATTTTTGGTCCCAATGTAATAGGGGGCGAGCCTATTGCCATTATACCGTGCACATTCTCCCTCAATACGAGGGAGATTTTTGGGCTATAGTCCACCGCGCTGGCCCAGTGCGGGTTGGTGAACTTCACACGCCTTTCTATAGACGTGCAGGTTTCCTCACGATGTTTTCCTTCACCATTTCAAAGCAAGTGGTAATCTCGGATGAAAATGAGATTCGCACAAACCCAGAGGTGCGAGCCGGGGTTTGAACCTGCACACTTTGATTTGCAAGGCGTGCGTTTGACCACTCGGCTACCACTGCTAGTTTTAGTATTTGATTGAAGCCCGTATATAATTTCGTTACTTAAGAAAATGTAGGTAGTTTTGTATTGATGGAGAGTGTAGACAAATTCGATTAGGTACTATAAACCTGTTAGGTATAAAATGAATAGATTAGACAAAATATTTTACTAAATGGATTGGTGTCAATGTAGCAAAATTTGGCATTAAGTATGAAATACCTGCAATTCTATCACCAAAATTTTAATTAATTATCTAAGAATGGTGTACCTATCTAATAGACACCTATCAGCCGAAACCTATTTAGGTCAAAGCGGTGGAATTGCTTGATAGTTAAATCTTCTGTCTATTATTTCTTTTTGCGTTACAACTTTTAGCCGGGGTACGGCTGAAATATTACTTTAACGTGCATTTTTATGGAAAAAACAGAAATTTCGTCCCAATATTTTTTTGATAACAACCGACATTTTAGTTATCTGTAGATTTGTAACTTTAAACTTGTCACTAGATTCATTATAATAACGTGGTTCTTCACATAATGTGTAAAAATTTAATATCAAAATAATGTAGCGTAGGTAATAATGTGATAGTAGCGCTACAACTGCTACAACTGCTTCTTGACGACAGCTTCGTCAAGAAGCAGTTATAGCCGATAATTAACATTTAGAAGGATAATATAACTAGGAACCGGAAGAGTACAATGGTTTGTTACAGCGGTAACAAACCACATGAAATAATTACTAAATGGAACCATGAAGTAGTGTAGTCGTATTTTATTAGGTTTTTATTTACAGTTAATTATCTTATAACGCTTGGATTAGTATCTTACTCATAATAAAATGTACGTTTTGCTCTTCAGAGACTACAGAATACCATCATTATCTTCATCATCTATCTACTGAAGAAAGGGCAAGATGTTCCACGAGTTTTCACTATGCGTCTATAGTAATAAAACGTATAATAAAATTGTACTAGTAAGTACAAGTGAAGTCTGCCAACCCGCACTGGGCCAGCGTGGTGGACTATGGCCTGAAATCCTCCTCATATTGAGGGGAGGCCCGTGCCCAGCAGTGGGACGTTAAAAGGGCTGTAGTAGTAGTAGTAATAGTAGTAGTAGTAAGTATAATTCGGTAGCTCTGTTAAATAATTGTAAAAGTATAATAAATAAGAAATCACAGAGGTTGCATAAATGTTTTATTTCCCAAAAAGGCTACACATGTACAGTGAACGGAATATGAACGGGCTTGGTCCTGTACCCCCCCCCCCCCCATTGATAATTATCGAGGTCTTCTTCACTACGTTACGCGCTTATTGTGAATGATTCTTCCTTACGTGGCTTGAGTTCTAACACCGCGGATGTCAAATTAGGTACTTTCTTTACCACTGACTGATACACGCGGTTTTTTTCTTTTTTGAATAACGCCTCACCATTGGTCCAAACTCCCGTGTTTGATAGGTCAAATGATGCGTCTTACGATTCCCTATCGACATTCGATAGCGAATCGTAAGACGCATCGTTTGACCATCGTTTATCAATGATAAACGAAACTTATTTTGGTCAAAATATGACTTCCGCGGTGTTAGAACTTAAGCGACATTATACACCTTATATATCATAAAAACGTGGGATCCTTGTCGATGCAGCTATTTTGGTGTATTATTGTGAATCTATTACTAATAATTAAACTTAAACACAACCCGAAATTGCAATCTATGCTATTAGTATATCATCGGGATATAGTATAACGGAGATATAACGGAGAACTATAGCTTGTCATTGTCAAACAAAATAAAGTTATCGGCTGTAAGACTCCAATAGTCATTGATAAGTACAGTCAATAATTTATAAAGTATTTATTAATAAAAAAAGTATCTCTACATTTTATTTTCACTACCTGTCAGTTATTATTTCACTTTGTGCGCCTGGATTAAGTCCTCTGGGTGCGCAAAGTAGATAAGGAAGTCGCAATTATCCACCAAGGAATAATTCCACTTTTGGAGTCTATTAAAACCAGTTGCAATCAGTATTACCTACCTGCCTCCGAATTTATGAAAAACATTAAACATTGGTAATCTACAGTACCAAGTGAAGGGTACAGGCAAATTACAGGGAATGTCACTATTTTTTTATAGAATCATATTTTGTGTAAGGTATTTTGAATTCTAATGATTAGAATTTAAAAAAAGTTAACAGATGGCACCAAAAATGCAGTTTTGTTTATGGCTAAACTAAAAGCTAAAACTAAAAGAGTTGTTAGAATAGTTGAACTTTCAAATGGGGTTTTCTCAAAATACATTAATTAGGACATTCCTTGTTATTTGCCTGTACCCTTCAAGTGTTCTACAATGCCACTATAAATGGAGCATTCTATAAATTTGATGCTCAGTGTAGTAGTCAAAGTAAAGGGATTTCTTATTCTGGACATACCTACCTATATCCGACAAGGTCATTGAGCGATTGTCAAAATATACCGATATTAAACAAGATATAGGTACATGTACCGTGGACGATGACATGCGAGTAAGGTATGTGTATAGGTGATTTGACTGACAGTGGCTTCCGTGGGTATTAGGTTTCCTTACCGACCGCGGTTCATGGCTCGATAGACATGGATACTCTGACCCTAATGTATGGAATAGTAAAAGTGGGCACGTATTATAATGTCTGAATTGGGTAATGTAATTATTTGTATTCAAGTGAACAATGATAGAAGTCCAATAGCTAGGCGTTTACTTAGATACGAACATAAGTAGCGTTATGTTCATACAGGTAAGTACATTCGTAGGAATAAAAACTTGAGAGGTGTCAAGATACACCCGGATGGAGCGAAGTTTCTTTTGAAATAAATAAAAAAGCAAAAAAATTGTACATATACATACACACACACACACACACACATCGAAATCGAAATCGAAATCGGAATCGGAACCGAAACCGAAACCGAAACCGAAATCGAAATCGAAATCGAATTTTATTGTATACATAAATGTATACAATAAAAACCACACACACATATGTAAAAGTGCCGGTCGACACTTTTAGTCTTAATTTTTTCCGTCTAGCCCCCTTTCGCAACGCGCCATAAGGAACTACGTTCCAATAATATACATCCTAATAAAATGAACTTGAAGTGATAAGTATTTAATTATTATTTTGGCAAAGATAAGCGATATGTATAGCGAATATAATATTGGGACGATTGCACTGTCAGCCCTATCCTTGGTATAAAGTAAACACACATGAATGTTAGGACGCAAAAATAGAGTATATGGCAAATCCACAGGTTAAACGGAATAGGTTTACGCTGTAAAGGAATAGTCATCATAATCGTAATTGATACCGGATGCGATATAGGAACGTAACTACTAGGAGTTTGATATGAAGATGCTAAACACTGTAGATAATATTAGACAATTTATCGTAATTTGTATATAAATGATAAAGGGGCAGGGTCCGGGCACACGTGCTGATAACTAAGTATGTAATATAACACAAGCATGCTGACATGCACGCTTTGAAAATTATATACCTATCATAACAGTCTAAGGTCCCAAACGAAGCTACACTCGACGGGGCACAAGAAAAACGTCATTATTGATAAACTGGTAACATTGTAAATAAGACTCTGTTCTTTGTGTCCCCAAGAGCCATATTTGCAAACAATGCACGTTGCTGTAACTTTGTTTTTGGTATAAGTCGTAGTGGCTCTACCAAATGGTAAATACCTAGGGGTAAATACATGCCTCATTCATAATATGACACTCAGTAGTTTCCTAAGTTTCTACTAGATTTAGAAACATCAAATTTATTTTGAGTAGGTAAAATTGGTTACGTATAGACATCGGATTAAATGCATTTGTCTGTTAGGCATGTTGTATTATGCCATCGACACATCCGCCTCGCACTCACTTAGCGAGTGCTCTTAAAGGTCTTGAAGGAATAAACAAAATTGATGCATTTATCAACGGCACCGGACCAACTCTGCCTGAAGAGGTCTCTGCAGAAATGGCGCCTAATTTCAAGTTCTGTCCGGTAACGTCAGTTGACGTCGAAAGGTCATTTTCAGCTCATAAATTATAAGTGACAAACGTCACAAGTTTGCTGCAGAAAACCTGGAAAAATATGTTATTGTTTATTATCACAAGAATTATAATAAATAATTCTTGTATATTTTTTTATATTTTTAAATGTATTTTTTAATATTTATATTATAAATGTAATCGACAAGAATTAGAAATGAACTGATTAATTTATAACTAATATACCTATTAATATAATGTAAAAAAAACTTAATTTGGTTTTTTGACAGTGCATATTTTGTGCATATTTCGCCTCTTTTTAGTGCATATTAGCATGCATATTTTTTATGTCTAGTTATGTAGCTCTTATTAGTATTCCAAAAACACTTATTTCCTTTACTTAAATCTAAGTTCATTTATTTACACTAATCAATATTATTTAAAAAAATATCTGATTTTGATTTTTATATTTTCAATATAGTTTTGTATATTTGCTAAGAACGATAAATAAAACGTTTACTGCATTACGCTAGCCTTCTACTAACGAGACCTAGACACGAGCAAAACAATAAAAATATCTGCTAAAATTCGATATTTATTTTCTATCAACATTACATATAAAACCAGCATAGTAGGTATTATGTGGCTGTTCGCGATGGATTTTCTAGTTTGCCGAAAAGAAATGGTTACCCTGCTCTATACAATATAAAATATATCGGTTATCGTACAAGCGCCCTTATAGGCGTCATGAAGCATACTGTAGCAAATTTAAATGTAGACAACAACTAGCAGTCTCATTCTTGAGCCATGCGCACTAGTTACATTGACCGTGAGACTTAGAAAACAATTATTATTATGTTGTTGAATGTCAATGGAAGGTATATAATTGAAAAGACCGATATTTGCATGATACTAGAGTGTTATGTTTGCTTACATAGGTATACTTATGAGTCCTATTAGGTATGTACGTAACTAATTTAGCATTGATTGGGATCAGGTGCCTATTTAGGCGTCTATAGTCTAATGGTGAGACAAGTCATCCTAGTAATAGATAGATATCTTCTGAGTTCCACCCCTACCGACGCTAGCTATTGAATTATTGACGTGAGTCCAATCTAGTATAGTAGTGATCTGTGGTTCATTCCTCGCACAATCGTATCATAGTCTAACGGCAGTCCTACCTAATTTCAATCTTAAATTGCTAGTAATCTATAAAAACAAAGTTTCGTGTAACACAAAAACACGTCAAAGAACCCACTTGGCATACCTACTTTATACTCGGTCTTGGGCTCATTACGCTAGATCCCTGGCTAAGATCGGTGAAAGATGTTGCGAATCTGATTTCTCTTAGTTGTCTAGATTGACAAATGCACAGAGGAAGCATGCTTGAATATGACTAACAATGCAGGTAAAATAATGGCTGATGAAACTTTACGATTACAACAGAGAAATGGAATGTACTTAGGTATTCCTAAGTGTATTAAGTTCCTAAGTGTCTTGTACTAGGATTGAGCAATTAATTATTTATGTAACCAATAACGATATACACTGAACAACTGTAATAATGATACCTACATGTCGGACCCAAAAAATAATACCAAGGAATCTATACAATCGACCTAACCGATAGTTATATCATATTCTATAACAAAGGTATTATATTATGATTTATCGGTTGCAACAATACACTGTCACATCATACTTAAGTTATTAGGTAGGTATTAAATAGTTGGTATGACAAATTGAGCAATCGGGAAGTAAAAAATCAAAATGAATTTATTTACCTCATGGTGGCTTCGGTTGAAGGCGTGTCGTTAAGTCTTTACGTGGATCTTGAGTATTATAGTACTTTAATATAAATTAAATTTGGAAACACAATGTTTAAGAAGGCACCAGTCACTAAAACTAACTAGGTACCTACCATAACATTTTTATCAATCACGAGATTGCGAGGTCAAAGGTCCCAAAATCTATAATATTAAGATTTATTTGTAAATTGGACGTTATTAGACACTGAAAAGTTATTAATATCTGCTCCTTACTTTTTAATTTGAGTAAACTTATATATTTTTTGAGATCTATAAACTAGTTATACCTAGACGAATCAGACCTGTTTTTTGCGTATATTAATCCGATGTAAGTTACGACCGGGGAGATCGTAACGTCTTGAGAGGCGTCCAATGCTTTGAATGTCACAAGGCGTATACAGGGTGTATCAGAAGTCCAAAATAATACTTTGGGTACATAATATACGGTAGCATAATGTGGATGCTTAGTGAATACAGATTATACCTAACTATCATAGTTTCTGAGTTATAGACCTTTGAATATTTGTCACAGGTATCGTATTCTGGCGTTTGGGTACATCTCTATGTAACCCTATTTAGCAGTATAAACTACACTTATGAGAGGCGACTACCAATATTCACTAAACAGAACATGCAAATTTTACATAGGAGTCGAGATATTACACGTTATAGAAATTGACGACGAAAGAAAAGTTGAAAAACATGTTCGAATTTCGATAAAACTTTTATACCATTCTGATGCAAACGTCAAAGTATTATTTCGGACTTCTGAAACATTCTGTATACAGCCAAATATAAGCTTAGAGATGCCTATATTACTTACGCATTGCCACCTCCCCGATGAAAGGGTGGTATTATTAAAATCATTGGAAATACATATATGTATTGTATTTTGTAGCGCCATCTGTCTAAGTGCAAGCTTATTGGATACATAAACAACCAATGAAAACGTTCCGTGTTCTGTGACTGACCCGCGTGGAGCAGCTAAGCGAGAACAGAAATAGTTTACTCTTATTACTCAAGAGGGCAGCACATGTATGAAATTGTAATAAAACTTGAACTGAGTACTTTTAACTCTAGTAAAAAAATAGTCATTCTGTAAGCAGTAAATACCCATATGGTAATATATGCTGAAAAGTTATGTATTGGGTTAAGTTGCTTTCCACAATTTAGATAAGGCGCTTACACCTCATATTGACTCTACATTCAGTTTACACCAGCTACCTAAAATAATAAAACATATTCCGGGTTTTCTTTAGACATTTTCGCACTTTGCGTTTTCATGAGCTAAATGTAGTCAGCTCTACCATGGGTGTAACGCGGAGTTCAAGCTCGCTAGTCACCAGCGTATATCGTCGCGTGACAGGAAAAACTCACTATGTGCAAAAAATAGCAGTGGTAGCCGAGTGGTCGAACGCACGCCTTGCAATCAATGTGTGCAGGTTCAAACCCCGGCTCACACCTCTGGGATTTATATGCGAATCTCATTTTCATCCGAGATTATCACTTGCTATGAAACGGTGAAGGAAAACATCGTGAGGAAACCTGCACGTCTGAGGGAACTTGACTAGTTCTAGATAGATGTGTGAAGTCTGTCAACCCGCACTGGGCCAGCGTGGTGGACTATGGCCTGAATCCCCCTCGCATTGAGGGGAGGCCCGAGCCCAGCAGTGGGACGTTAAAAGGGCTGTAGTAGTAGTAGTAGTACAAAAAATAGTGAAGGTGTATTTTTACACTAAGTATCTTAAAATATCAACAACTTTCCCAGGGCAATTCATCATATACATAGGTAGCTTCTTGGAATTCTGTAAAGTAATCTTAAATTCTGTCACCGATGAATAAGATGACTTTTCCTGGGAAAGTCGTTGACATTGTAAGATACTTTGTGTAAAAATAAACCTTTGCTATTTTTTGTACTCAATAAGTTTTTCTTGTCACCCGTAAAGTACAAAGACCGTGCATTTTTGATCCTAAAAATATGGTATTTACTACCTATAGTATTTGTATTGAATATCTATAGGTATCTTTATCAGTAACACGAGCAAAGAATGATTGGTAATGTTCTTCTTCTTTTTTTAAAAGTGTTTGGCTTCCATCGTCAATTTGTCGATGATTTTGCCAACAACTGAGTTTGCCAGAGACTTGGACGGTGAGGCTTATAAAAGTATAATAAAAAGAGGACTAACGATTTTGAGATATGGTACGGTTGAGCAAACAGAATTTCGGTGGGAAATATAGATAGGCATATTAGTAAAGGAGCAAATGAAACAGACAGAATACAACATTTGATTATTATTACGTCAAATGGAAATTGGTAATGTTATCATTTTACGTAAACGCTAGCGTCAAACACACAGAAGAGCTAGACTTGCTCTATTACATAGCTACTAGTAGGTACTAGCTCTACTACTAATGAGTTTCTATGATACAACATTAACCGATAAGGAATACAACTTGAAATACTTAATGAAAACTGTAAATCGAACATTAAAATCGATTTAAAACAATAGAAACACGAGCGGTCACAATCGATTGCACAACGTTAGCCCTAGGTGCATGTACCCAACTGTAGTCCAGATTTATTGCCCAGGCGACGTCACCCACTCTGCCTAGCCAGACAGCAATGCACCGCGCTCGTGATAATTAAATTCCACATAATTGATAAGGCTGCACTAATAGCAATTACGATTTATTATGCTCGCTCTCATTTGATGCGATGTGCAAAACCTATAACAATATCTACTAAAACAATTTGTAGGATCTATGTAGGACCCATTGTAGCATAGACGGATGTGGCAGGACAAAATGCGAGATATGACTATATTGTGTCTTTTATCGTGGAAGTTGTAACGCGGGCAACAATAGAACGAACGCCCCGTACGATAAAACGCCTCTTTATGGAGGACCGATTTTACTTACTAACTTCTTTGGTATAGATTGTGATTATAAATATTTAATTTTAAAAAGTAATGATGATTGTCTATAGTTCGCTCTTTTGAAAATGTTATTACATTTTTTGTCTTGTAAAATTCTAAAATACGATTGTGAGAAGATTAAAAGTTGATTTGATTTTGAGAGAGCAACTGTGTAATACATACTCCGTGACATAGGTAAGCTATTTCTCGCCTTGGCAATCGTGCTAGCCAGTGTAGCTTAAAACGATTACGTAATAACACTATTGTTTGATCATACAATGGGCTATAGGTAATTCAAGTTACAACCAGACGACACCTAAGATAAAGCCATTTCTAATATGACCCGCTAACGGGAACGGTGTAGAGGACCGCGCGGCTTAACCTCGAACCAATAAAAAACATTTAACTAGTGAAGTTACTTTGATATGAATTTATTTATTTGTCTAAATGACAACAATCCTGAGTAACTAACTATTAACACTTAAATAAATTGTATATTTATACTTAAGATGCAAATAGTAACATCATCAAATAAAATAAGTCCGTCTGTCTGCGGACATAAAATTGAATTTGAGTTTACGACCCGAGGCGAAGGGTTGTAAACTTCTTTTGAAGTTTTTGCCCTCTCCAATTACCATAATATATAACGGTCTACTACATTTTGCTCCATTTAAGTAGTCTTTTAAAGTTATACTACTACTGTATACGCTTATCTGAAAGAACTGTAACAAAATCAAGGAACAAAATCAATTAGAGACATGAGCCTAACCTCACGCATATATTTCTGACATACTAGGTTTAGTATGTACAACATATGTAGGTACGTTTGTTTTAAAATACATATCTACAGTAGGTACTTCAGCATTTGCAGGCTGCATACGTGTATGTTCATTTGTATTCCTACCTGCAGTCTAACGGCAAGAGGTCATAAATAAATACAACCAACAAGTTTTGAGTGGACAATTGATGTTTGTCATATAATTTTCGTAAGTACGTACGTAATAACAATGAACAGGAAAATAACGCAGTGACTGGTGCACGGATACGCCTGCATTTTTTGATAAAGTTGCCTATCAACAGGAAACCGCAGCCAATGGTTGCTCAGGATAAGGTTAGCTACTTAATTTGCGTGAAGTAGGCAGCGACACGTCGAGTTGTAAGGAAAAGGTCACAAAGCGGGTGCTGCCGACAAACTTTTAAACTGGTTCCAAAGAAAGCCTTCAGACGCTCAATGAGATTGTTGTTCCACCGCCTAAACTTGTGCACGTTCTGTATGTTAATGTACTTGTGTAGTACGGTAACAATATCTTGTCATACAATTTCCTTTTTTGTGTAATATGCTAGTAAGTATACCTACCTAATAGTTGACAGCTAGTAATAACAATACATGAAATTGCATGAAATCCATAAAAGAAATAACTACAAAAATCCAAAAAACCCTTAATTGTTTATATTTTATTACCTTTTATTGTTTTTGCTTTCACGAAATAATCCATAGTTAAGGATTACCTTAATTATAAAGACAGGTGTTGAAACGGGACCCTTAGGCCCAGATAAATAGTCGTTGCTAAGCATTGGTCTAAAGTACGACTTGGCGAAGTATTACTTTGACGTGTCTAAGCCAAGCACCTGTTATGTACTAAAATAGACGTAACTATAAACATTGCTTAGCCGAGCACGAGCTAAGTCAAAATCGAAAGTAATACTTTTGCATAAAAAGAAGCGTTCAGAGATTGGGAAAGTGTCGGGTTTAATATTGTCAAAATTTAATATATTACAATTAATATTAACAGTTCTATATCATTATAAATGTATTACATATAATAAAAAATGTTTTAATACTTGTGATCACAATGGAAAACTTGATTTGTTTGCTTTTTATACAAATGGCCATATTTCAAAAAATGAACGCACTGAATTCTGTGGTAAATTATTGGTGTCGATGGTATTTTTAGGAGAATGACACTTGGCTTGGCAGTTGATATTTCGTTTTGCCTCTGTTGTTGATTTGTGATAAGTTCATCACACATTTTTATTTACAATGTTTATTTATTGAATTTGTCCTTGATTTGATATTAATTACTCGACATTGGCATAAGTACACACTATTCGCAGGTGCAGCGGAAAAAATTGAATCATTACATTCATTTCGTATAAAAAGAAGAAGATTTGTGTTATTGTGTGCATTTATTACATTTTGTCTTTCTTTCTCTCGGATTAAATGAAAATGCAAGTGATGAACTTTTTGTTTTATTTTTAGTTAGAATAATAATGATAAAGGTAAACCTTTGTTTTTGGCTACTGAAGTAAACACAAATACTACACTAAACTACCTACTTCTTTTTTTTACGAACTGAATCAAATGATGATATTTAATTAATTATGATGAGGGATGGCTCCACCTGCATTTAGCGGGTATTTCAGCCAGTATCAAGTAATTAATTGCAAGGGCAAATTCAATAAATACACATTTTAAATAAAAATGTATGATAACAGCGTTAAAGAGGGCGGATGAATCACTATTACAATATAAAACATACTGCAGCATACAATACGACGGTTCAAAAATCATTTTATTTAGTGAAATTGTTGCTTAGACCATGCTAAGTCATCAAAAATCTTGACTAATACTTGGCTTAGCCGAGTTCGACTTCTGACAGAACTGACAACTGAAAGTCACGTCTATTTAATGGAATTTCGTGAACTTTGGCTTAGATCGTGCTAAGTAACGTTTATTTATCTGGGCCTTAGACTTCGACGACTGTAACTATCACAGTCAAATAATTTGTATTGTGTAGGCCAGGGGCCCTTCAGCATTGGCACTACTTTGACAGAGGCCTGATTCCGTCAATGTCAACGTAGCTCTTAAATCAATAGAAGGAGGCTAAATAACAAAAAAGGGGCACTGCTAATTGTAATTTTCGTACATTTTCCTATTATGCGTCGGAGCGATCTTAAGGCGTCTTCGAGTGAGAAGTACAGGCAAGGAAGTCAGCGGGAATGTTTTGTTTTATTGCTTGTATTCCAATACCGGGATAACTTGTTGTTAAGTTAGAGCTTAAGCCAGATGTATTATTTACTTAAGTATTTATCTATTCATATCTTAGTAATAAGGCAGTTAAATAGTATATTATTTGTTGAGTATATATTTGCTGTTAGCAACATTGAAAGCTTATAAAAACGATTGCATAAACGATTGTACATTGCTCTTACAATTACCTACTCTAAAGGTGCTGGTCTGTCGTAACTCAGTTTTGGCGGATACGCGGGCGTGGGTGGACGTGCTGAATTATAGCATTTGACGATATTATGTATTTGGGTCTATTGTTTGCATTATTTATGATTGATTGCAATATAAATTAAATTTGCCCGTACACATTATGAACACCGCTAAAGCAATAATGATTTAATCTTAATTGTTGATCTAGTTACTATTTAGTAATAATTTTCGTATAATTGAAATAATATCAGTAACGAAGCTGCTGTATGGTCATTTAATAAATTTAAATTTTATTAGCAAAACTAACATTTCTAACCGAATTTTTGAATTAGGAATAAATAGACATTGGTGTGGATTCTCTTGTTAAAAAACTAAACTACACCACACTATATTATATTGCCGTCCTGCTTACAGCCGTATGTATAAGCGGAACGGAAATGTTTTTAGTGCTGTCAAAAATAGTTTAAAGGTAGTTTGAAATCGACATAATTAACTATTAAATACGCATTAAAAGAATAAAGGGACGACACTTTCGACCCTAATAATAATAAAATCATCTGAAGAGGCTCGCGTTAGACGGCTGGATCAAGGGACAGATTCAGAAGGCGGTACTTCTGGAAACGGCGCGCATAGTGAGGAAGTTCCTCTCTCTGGAGCCCTAACCACTGGTAACTAGGACCCTGTTCCAGATGCCGGTGGGGAAATGTTTTTTATATTTTTAAATGTATTTTTTATATAAATATATTTAAAAATGTAATTTATAAGAAAGATAAGAAATAAGGGAATAAAATCACAATATATTACTACATAATGTTCGCATAGCATAAAGCCCCCCGGAGCGTGAAAAGACGCCCGTCAAAAGGTTTGCCACTACAAAAATGAACTGTAATGACTTATAGAAAAAGTTCATTCCTCAACGACATGGCACTGACGGGGCGAGCGAATTTTGACGTGTAGAGGCGTGGCTTCTATCACAGAAATCAATATTTATGTATACTGTGACACAGAGTTCGTATTGGCCAAAATTATTACGTGCGGCTTTTGACGTCGTCCCAGTATGTGGGAGGTATTAACCCATATACAGTATGTATCAGAAATCCAAAATAATACTTTGGGTACATACGGTAGCTCATATGTGGATGCTTGGTGAAGACGGTTTATACCTAAATATCATAGTTTTTGAATTATAGACCTTTGAATATTTGTCACAGGTATTTGTACAGGTACTGGCTTTTGTGTACATCCATAACCCTATTCGCAGTGTAAACTACACTTATAAGAGGCGGCTACCAATATTCACAAAACAGACCATACTAATTTTAAATAGGACTCGAGATGTTAGATACGAGTTACAGAAATTGAAAACGAAAAAACGTTCGAAAAGCATGGTCGAATTTCGATCACATTTTTGTACCATTCAGTTGTATACCCGATACTGATGCAAACGTCAAAGTATTATTTCGGAATTCTGAAGCACCCTGTATACAGGTATTAAACTGCTACGTTATAACCTTAATACGATTATGGTACCATCTGAATGTAGGGGGACCTGTCACCGTAGACAATCCCATATGCACATGCACGCAGAAGCCACCTACGCTTCAAATTCAAACGCTCTTAACCGCATTTATGTGCGGACATTTAATAAAGCGTAGTTCATTACTAGATATACAGGTTGTTCCAGAAGTCGTACATAATATTACTTTCACATGTATAATATCAGACAAACAATAGCAGTGGTAGCCGTGTGGTCGAACGCACGTCTTGCAAATCAAAGTGTGCAGGTTCAGACCCTGGCTCGCACCTCTGGGTTGCATGTGCGAATCTCATTTTCATCTGAGATTATTACTTGCTATGAAACGGTGAAGGATAACATCGTGAGGAAAGCTGCACGTCTGAGGGAACTTGTCTAGTTCTCGATAGATGTGTGAAGTCTGCCAACCCGCACTGGGCCAGCGTGGTGGACTATAGCCTGAAATCCCCCTCGCATTGAGGGGAGGCCCGTGCCCAGCAGTGGGACGTTACAAGGGCTGTAGTAGCTAGACAAACAAAATAAGTACTTAGCAAAAAACAAATTTGAAAATCGAATATGACTTTTCAAAAAATACCGTCCATTATTTGTTTTTTTACCTAGTTTTTGGTAAAAGAAGATACCTACTTGGAACTTTAGGATTCGATAATCTCCAGTATTCACATATCTAAGATTTTACTTTAGAATATTCAATGTTAGTAACAGTTACTCACAGGTACCCATAGTATAGGTATCTATACTGGTCTATAGGCAGTTTAACTACATTAGAGTCACAACATAAAAGTTATGACATACAAAAAAATACATCATCACGCCTGTATTCCCCGTAGGGGTAGGCAGAGGTGCACTGCAGTGCGCCCACACTTCGCCGATGCATTTTTGGTCCCAATTTAATAAGGGGCGAGCCTATTGCCATTATACCGGGCACATTCTCCCTCAATACGAGGGAGATTTTTGGGCTATAGTCCAAAGTGTGGGCTACAGTGCGGGTTGGTGAACTTCACACGCCTTTCTATAGACGTGCAGGTTTCCTCACGATGTTTTCCTTCACCGTTTCAAAGCAAGTGGTAATCTCGGATGAAAATGAGATTCGCACATAAACCCAGAGGTGCGAGCGATGGATGGATGGATGGATGGATGGATGGACGGACGGACGGACGGACGGACGGACGGACGGACGGATGGATGGACGGATGGATGGATGGATGGATGGATGGATGGATGGATGGATGGATAGATTGATGGATGGATGGAACGAAGTCTGCGTGGACGAAGTCGCGGGTAGAAGCTGGTATTTTAAATGTCCTATCATATATGTCTACTTCGAAGGAACTTCGTTCCTACCTGGTGTCCCACGACACCATTTAGTTTTTTTTTTTTTATTTATTTAAATACGACACACTAACAGTATACCTATTAACAATTGGGTAAATAAAATATTAAATAAAAACAGGTCTGATAGGTACACACCAATGACAGGCGAGTACAACTTTCACAGACGTGAGATTTAAACATTTTAAAAAGAAACAAATAAAGTTGAAACTTAACTAAAAATTGAATAATGAAAAAGTAAAAATACAATTATAATATTTATGGAAATGACATAAGTATCCTTTTTCTAAACTCGTATAATGTATAATTACGTCTCTATAGTCCGTCTTTTCTGAGCAATTGAGCATTTGCATGTCAGTCAAATAAAATATATTTTTTTTACTTGTTCAACATACTGTATCTCAGACATCATGCGAAGGTCGAAAAATAGATTACACAGCCGCTGGCAACATACGCTTCCTGTAATTACTGCCTACCTGATGCTAAGGTACATTATTTTTACTAGTGCATGCCAAATCAACCCTCAAGATCTATTCACACGACAAAGCCGACTACTCTATAATTACAGGTTTACCAAGAACGGATGTGCAGTAGCAGAACATTCTGTAGATGTCGGATGTCGGCTAAACGCTTCATAAATTGATAAACAGATAACTCTTTATTGTTCCATCCCTTAAAGTAATACAAACTATATAAATTTAAAGTGTCACAATGCTTATCACTAAAAGAGATACGTAGTGTAATGAAAACTGCAAATCCGTTCCCGATCAACTCGTAATTATCAGTCGGCCGGCTTTTCCGTGTGTATCATGCGTGCAGCCTCAGGCTAGCATTAGCTTATTAAATTTATTCCACTCGACTTTTCAAAGGAAGCAGAGAATCGTACACTTTGTTGACTTATACCTACCTTCTGCAAATGGCGCGTGTCTCGGCATGCTCGTAGCTATAAGAACGACCAGCGTGAGACGTGGCTTACACTGATAACAATATGATTATTCTGCGCCCTTCACTGTTACATCGTATAACGTTTTAAGGTAATCTTAGCTAACGATACTAGCTCACCCTTCGCTGGAACAACATCGCACCCTAACAATTTACAAGGGAATGAATTTCTAGATAGAGCACATAGGTACATTTTGTCGGCCGTTTGATTATAGACATTACAGGGTTTAAACGTACATCGTAGTAGTTATACCGCAAAATCTTCAAGCTAAAACACATTTGTACTGAAAATTTGCTATTGCATTTGCAATAACTAACCAGTACTGGTTAGTACTAAGGTGCAAGTACTAACCATTTGGTTAGTACTATCATATTAGATAGTATAGATAGCAAAAATGTCATAAAAAAGGCTTAAAAAAATTGGACCATAATTGGTATTATTGATGCCACAGCTGACTAGTCTTATACGTCTTGACATGGACAATATGACGTACGGAAACGTCAAAGTTACACACAAAATTGGATATGTGAAACTGTCTACTACTACTACTTCTACTACAGCCGTTTTTGAGGTCCCACTGCTGGGCACGGGCTTCCCCTCAATGCAGGTCTCCTCACGAAAATGAGATTCGCACATAAATCCCAGAGGTGTGTGCCGGGGTTTGAACCTGCACACTTCAATTGCAAGGCGTGCTTTCGACCACTCGGCTACCACTGCTACTCTGAAACTGTCTAATGATAGAAAAAACCTCCTTGATATAAAACATTTTTTACAGATTGAGAGGATTCGTATTTAAATATATTAGAGTGTATAAAATCATATGAGCATTACGCTCGTTAAATTAGATGTTCGAGTATGAAAATATAGGACATAATCTGAGGGAGGTGGCGTCGTCACCGCGGGTGTTACGGGCGCGCGATCTCGTGCAAAAACGCTATAGACGTTGGTTTAAAACCATTTTTATGTTTATTTTTAGTAGAAGCGTGACCCGATTTACACGTGATAGGTCCATAAACTCGTTTAGGACACCGACGGCAATGTATCGTAAGTGCGGGAGACGAGCAGATGTACCACTCCATCAAAATATACTCAAGTACGTTTATATTTTGATTTAACTTCACATCTGTTGTAACAATGGTGTCCATTCCAATTTGACTTACTTAACTTGCTATTAGTACATAATAATTTTTTTTGGCCTATTTTCGTGTACCACTCTTGAGCACAAGCCTCTCCTTTAATCTTCCACAAACTACGGTCTCTTGCTGTTTGTGACCCGCAAAGTTGTCCAGATCGTCTTGCCATTGCAGAAGCTATATACAATGCTAATAATACTTGTACAAAACTACAATGGAAATCACATGTATATTATTAGCACAATTATGTTAATATTACAGCATTTATTGCTTCATTATATAATCGCATTTACATGAGCAGGTAAGACATTTTTAAGTCCAATCACATAATAATGTCGTTATTAGGATCTCATGGTTGCATGTACATAATATAGGCGAACAGAAATGTATTAAGACCCTGTTATTAGCTTTAGAATCGATACCTAGTAATCAAAAT
Organism: Ptilodon capucinus; assembly: GCA_914767695.1. Taxonomy (NCBI): domain Eukaryota; kingdom Metazoa; phylum Arthropoda; class Insecta; order Lepidoptera; family Notodontidae; genus Ptilodon; species Ptilodon capucinus. The sequence goes on from OU611808.1 coordinate 5,952,608, forward strand.
AAATATTTGTCAACTCTTAAAATCGCCAGTTTAGGATATCGATGTACGGCATCAACTCCCAAAATCGATAACGATTTATTGGAAAATATACTCGATAGTTTCCCGATGTATCGCATCTACGTCCTAAACTAGTCCTCGTGTGTCGGTAATAAACCTAGATCAATTAAATTAACCAAGTGCGTATTGTTCCGTTACTAGTACACTAATACGGTTGTCCAAACCACGATATCCAGATCGGATACAAGTATATTTTGGCATGTGGGTCACGCACGCGTGTCTTGTCTCTTCGAATTCATACAACTGTAGTTCAACTATCAGTTCGTTTGCTATGCGTCGGCAGTCGCTAGCGTATACGTTAAAATTTTAAGCAATCCAAGTCTGATTCCTAATTTTAAGATTAACCGTCTCGATTTGTTAATGGTCCGATCATTTTCAACAAGACGCTAGTTAATACTGTATCTGCAATAAGGTATCGTAAGTAACGCTTCTAATATCTGTCACGACTTGTTACTCGTTTCTCAAATAGGAAGGTACCTCAAAACCGGCCAAGTGCGAGTCGGACTCAGGGTTCCGCACCATTATCTATAAAAACTGCAAAAAAATCACGTTTGTTGTATGGGAGCCCCCTTAAATATTTATTTTATTCTGTTTTTTAGTATTTGTTGTTATAGCGGCAACAGAAATACATAATCTGTGAAAATTTCAACTCTCTAGCTACCACGGTTCATGAGACTGGTGACGGACGGACGGACGGACAGCGAAGTCTCAGTAATAGGGATCCCGTTTTACCCTTTGGTTTGTTAAAAACATACGAAATTGAAATCATCATTTTTGTGAAGTCGATAAAAGTCTCGCTACTAATAATGTGGTGCGATACAAGTTGCCACAAAAATGTTTTACGTATTCGCCTATCGACTAGCGAGCGTAAAAGAAGTGTATACTTATGGTAGAGCTACAGCTCAGTATTTGTGTGACCTTAGACGCACGCGAGTAATTAAAAGCGCGACCATCTGTTATCATCACTTCACAGGCGCTATTGGAATTTCAATGGTCCCAAAATATTATTCAAACTTTAAACCAGCTTTGAATGGGTAAGCGCTACTGATGAACTCATAAGAAATAATTACTAGCAATTGACCTAAAATGGAATCGTGTCCCGAAATTAGCTATATTCTCAAGTGTGTTAACGTATTCCATATTTGTTAATTGAGGTCTCTTTTAGAACTAGGTAACTCGGTAGGTTCAGATAGGCTCAGATAGGTTTTTCTTATAGGAACAAACAACGTTTACTTTTACGGCACTACATTCTTACCTACTTTTTTTAATTACGAAGAAATCATGTCTCAGACTTCAAATATGAAATTACTCAAATCCAAGCCCCAGTTAGTTTCTTTTACTTTAAAAAATGTTGTGTCGTTTATGTTAGTAAACTAAGCGTTTTGCTGTCTTTCTTACGGCCGTGATGTATAAGCGAGACGACAGTATTTTTAGTGTATAGTCAAATATAGTTGAATCGAAGTTTGGTGCCAACACAATCAACACGATTATGTAGATACTTACGACTAAATTAATTTTCCACGACTTCGTTTTTGGTGAAAGCGTGGATCCGAGGATTTGGAAGTGGTAAAAACTAACTTGCAACATATTTCATTGGCTATAACTTTTGTAATATGAATGTCACGCCTCTTGGGAAACTTTGCCGGCGTAGTGTTGCCAGCCGTTCGGTTATATTGGGACGGGACATGATTTTTAATGTGGCTTGGGTTGAATTGAAAAGTAATTTTTTCGGGGGCTAGGTGTCTAGACCCAACTGGGTTTTATAAGAGCATTTAATGTCGCAGACACTCATGAGCAAAACATTGAATTTTCAAACATATTTTTCTGCTTTTCAAATATATTTTTTTTATTCGTTACCCCGCTTGTTATATTGTCGAGAAGTATAAGTTAAATATGCTTAAAGTACACATATTTTTTTATTATATTACACAACTGCATCGACTTTATTATTCTATACGTAAATTCAACTTTATGTTCGAAATCGAAAATGGCGTTTACGGTTTACGAAAATCGTGACGACCTTGGTTTCTGGAGAACACCGTAATGGCTCAAAATAATTAAATGCGATCATTCGTATACCCGTTTTCACTAATACTAGGAGACGCTTTAACTATTTACAATTGGCAACTGCTTAATATTTAAGCATCAGTTTAGGGGATTCCTAGTTTGAGTGGAAATGGGGATTAGTGTCCTGTTTCACATGAGTTTATGGTTACCTGTAGTCAGCCGATGTTTGCGGGAGACGGCCGCGTCAGAAACAGGATTTGCTAAAAGTAACTGGAGAGTTTTATAGAAGGTTATTAGACGTTGCAGCGCCAACTGCCTACATTTTAGTTGTACCTTCATTAATGTGGCGTCACTTACTTGGTCTAGATGACTGAGCGTAGGGCGTTCGACTCGCTATACCAGGTGGTGTCAGCACGCAAGGCAAGACAAGACCTCTGTCACGGGTTGACTCGGTCGCTCTCTGTCTTATTTCATACGAGAGAAAGAGATATAATCCACATTATCTGTGACATAAGTCTAGTCTTGTCGCGCATGCTTCAACTACAGGTGGTTGCAGGTTCAGTTTGGGATTATGAGTAGGTGTTGTCTGACGATATTTTTTATTAAGTACCTACTTTGGAGGCTGGTTTAAAGTTAGTGTGTCTATTGGATTTTTGAGCAGGTTAATAACACGAACGTCGGAAATTATTTCTCGGACATGAGAATAATTGTATAGTGGATTCCAACCAGTCAAGAGTTTGTTTTGAAAATCAAAGTATCTGAACTATCAGTTTAGACTCTCCTTTAACAATTATCTACATTCCTAACCTCGGTTCAGTGACCAATATTTCATTCACAAATGCCCACATCCTAGTACATTCCTATTGATGTGGGTTTCCGTTCCACATAGGCTTCGATCTGCGCTGTACGGTCGCAATAATTGTGTGAATCGTTTAGGCTTTATTCACATGGTAAAGTCGGTTACCTAATAATTCCGGGTTTAACGAAGTGTAGTGGCAGAATATTTTGTATGGAAGCCTCCACATAAGCTATCGGAATCACAGGACGAATCCAGTAAACCAACGACCCCTGTAGACACTTCTTTACTGTGCTGCCATTTATCGTAATTTTCAGGCAGCTGGCTTAACCGTGTAAATGGAGCCTTACTCACGATTTTATAAAATGCCGCCTCCATTTTCTGCGGCATGTAAGGATTTTGCAATGCAACGAATAGTTCGCAAGTGGCACACAATACCGTGATCCACTGTCGTTCTTTTCAGGAATTTGTCATCGTTAAAAATTGAACACCAGTAGATAGCTAGCTACGAGTGAGCATCAAATTATAAGGCAGATCCTCGCTACAGCGCTTAATTAGCTCGTATTAAAAGGGAATAAACTTCAAGATTTTAACTTGAATTTAATTAAAACTTGCGAATTCAGGCGCGAGATCACAATCATTTATTGAGTAAAGTTTAGACAATAGTGTGTTCTGTTTACGTATGGGATTTCGTTCGTTTGAAGCAGCAAGTTCGGCGTGGTGTGGGTGAACACATTAGTATTGTCTTGAAACTGTGGTGCGTAGGCCGGATAACCCCCGGACAATACGCCATTTGTTCAGTCCGTCTGATTCTTTATTTGCATACCAATTAATTTGAGCCGTTTTAAATCTTACCACTGCAATTGCTCTGTAATTAGTTTTGAAATCAGTAATTTAGTAGCAGGCGTGCCTACTATACAGTTAGTATATTATTTTTTATTTCTATAAACGAAACGAAACAAAAGAGCAGTGGTAGCCGAGTGGTCGAACGCATGCCTTGCAATTAAAGTGTGCAAGTTCAAACCCCAGCTCGCACCTCTGGGTTTATGTGCGAATCTCATTTTCATCCGAGATTATCACTTGCTATGAAACGCTGAAGGAAAACATCGTGAGGAAACCTGCACGTTTGAGGGAACTTGACTAGTTCTCGATAGATGTGTGAAGTCTGCCAACCCGCACTGGGCCAGCGTAGTGGACTATGGTCTGAATCCCCCTCGCATTGAGGGGAGGCCCGTCCCTAGCAGTGGGACGTTAAAAGGGCTGTAGTTAGTTAGTATTTCTATAAACACCTAATTGCATAGGTATTTTGATTTAAGTGTTCATAACTGTGACACACATGTAAAATGTATAGTTCTGTACCAACAAGTCTATTGAGACGTGTATTGCTCGTCAATCCGCTCTGAGTTAGCGAACTAAAGCTCGTATCCCTCTCTCATGGATAAGGAATGTGCCCGCTATAATTGCAATAGGCGTACTACATTACCCCTATTACGTTATGATTAAACATACACTGACGGTGTGTGGATTTTTTTTATGGGACTAAGCCCGCCACACATTCCCACCACTGTTCTGTGTCCATTGAAAACACCGAGGTTTGACCCTCGGCGAGTCCCGGGGAAAAGCTAAATTGTCTTGGAACCCGCACGAATTTAATCGAAAACGGTGTAGGAGGAGTTGGCAGTAAAATTTATCCACTTCCCTCCATTGCAAAGCGGGAGACAAAAATAACTGTATTGGCTGAATTGCCACAGAAATAAAGAAGGCACCACGGATGCTATGTGGATGTGTGGATGCACTAAACTGTACATCTGCATCCCCCACTAGAGAATACAGACGTGATGACGATTATAAATGTTTTGTGCATAGAAAAGAAGTGGTTCTATATATTCCCTAAAGAACATCTCCATAATGCGCTTTTAATTTCTTTGATAGACTGTTTTCCTTATCTTCCCTATTCCAGTTGGTGTCCTCTTCTAAAACACGAACATCAACCAAGTCTCTCTGATTACATCTCTGAACGAGCCTTTTGATAGCACTTTTAAATTGTAGAATTTGTTGGAACAAAGGTTTTCATTCGTGGGGGAACGCCAACTACTTTCAACAGACCGAGGTATGGTACCTACTTAACAATAAATTTCGAAAGGCGTAAGTGTCTCATAAAATACCAGTTTTCGTAAAGATACAGTTTGGTATCACGCGAATTTGTCCCAGGGTGCGTTCAATAGTTGCCCAACAATATTATTTATTAGGTATTGACTAGCACGCGACTATGAGTTTAAAAAAAAAAACAAAATTCTTACAATGTCAAGCACTCCTAACGACAGTCTCAGTTTTAATAATAACAAACATCATATTTTTTTATTTACATATGCCAATTTAATATTTTTATTATTGTATGAATGATTGTTGGTCAAAATTTGACCATGGAAACTTATGGTACATGTTTACTTTGTATCACTATGATAGAGTAGGTACAATCTTCTATACATATACATATACATACAAATAAATAAAATTGGAGTGTCTGTTTGTAATATCAAAATAACACTTTTTTACCAAATGCGTATGAAAGTATATACGATACCTATAACGAAAACGCAATTTTAATTTTTTTTGTCTGTCTGTCTGTCTGTTTGTTTGAGGTAAACTTCTAAACGGCTGAACCGATTTCAATGGGACTTTCACTGACATATAGCTGACGTTCCAAGGCGTAACTTAGGCTACTTTAATTTTAGAAAAAGCATTAGGGTTCCGCGGGAAAAACATAATACCCATATTTCCGGGTAATCTCCCTAAAGTCCACGCGGGCGAAGTCGCGGGCACAGCTAGTAAGAAATAAAATTGGGTAATCTCCGCGGAATATCATACGCGTGTAGATGCTGTGATAAGAATATCAAATAGGGTGTTTTTATCAATGTCGACATATCCCACGGGGTTGAAAACTGTGTTAGCGTAGACCAACCAACCCCAAGAGTAAAAATAGTAGATTATAAAAACTGAAACCATTTTTTTTACGGAAGTTGTATATGTACCTATACATAGTTGCTGTTTAATATTCAATTGGAATGAAATTTAGCCAGTCTGCTGGGAACTTTAGGTACTGACGATGATGTCGAGTCATTCCTTTGTATATAATTTTGTTTTTGATTATATTTTTATTATAAATTATATAAATAAACTAATTGTATTCTTATATGTAATATTCAAACTGCAATTACCCTTCCGAACACTACCAACCTTTTACAGTAAGTTAATCTAAAGTAATAGTGCCCTAGGTAGTTATGCCGTCTCAAGAAAGCAGTAACATTATTCATAAAAGCTATGAAGTCTCGGTGTTTTGATTAGTAAGCTATCAATTACGATTTATTTTCAAGTACGGCAGGTGCGGTGGACTGCATTCCCGGCTGCTAGAAAAACTGGATTCGAACTCCGCTGCAGCAGTGGAGCCGGCAATTGCCGAGACAGACGCCGAGATTAGGCGTATTGATAGAAAATTTACTCATTTTATTATAGCTTATAGACGTGGGAAAGACGATATTATGAGATCAAAGTACCTTGGCATCACAGGCTTCAAATTGACGAGAAATTTGAAATGTTTTGTGTTCACTATCTAATTTCATATCATCTACACGATCCTAAATAAGTAGATAAAGTTCACGTTCGACCACAACTGCTTAGTACTAAAGTAATACCAATTATACCTATTGTAGTAGGTATATAAATATCTACGTTCCGTAAAGCAGACTTATTAAAAATGTTATCCACAATAAGAATATAAGAGCATTGAGTCTAGGGCAACATTTAACCAAAAGAATTAATATTTATTTTTACAATCGCAGTATTACCATACCATGCGAAAGATACTTTTATCATTTTTCCTTCCAGTAAACTTTGGCAAGTCGCGAATATTTTTTGTTTTATTTCCTTCCATTTATAAGGGAGCATTGAACTTGAAATGCTATAAAAGTTGGCGTGGATCGTTCATTTGAAAATTACATCGGCCGTTAGAAGGGTAGGTGAGTAGTAAAGTTGGTGCAATTAAGCCCTGCACATGGTCTGTCATGAATTGTAATCTCATTATGCAAATGCTGGACGACACACGGCGGTCGAGAGCCCGTGATTAGCACTGCTTATGCGCTGTCAATGTAGCTACTGCTTCCATAGATATTCTATCCAGTATATTAACCTTCACTAGATTTTTACAGAACTAGGTTCTTTAGATACATACACAAGTAATCAAAGACTCATCAGGCTCGTCTTTGATTATAGCCTCGTACTTTTTTCGTAAAGGGTATGGAGGGTAGAGTAAAGGAGTGTAATCTAGGTATTGAAAAAGCGTCCGTCGAAATGCATAATGAGTAGTTCAAAAACCTTTCACAAAGGCGCTGGTGTCGATAAATGACATATCAACGCCCCCCGGGAATAAACCGGTAATCGGAAAAATCGCTGATTCCAAATCTAGCATAACAGCTAAAAGTCCATAATGGCACGAATTTAATCGAAAACGGTGTAGGAGGAGTTGGCAGTAAAATTTATCCACTTCCCTCCATTGCAAAGCGGGAGACAAAAATAACTGTATTGGCTGAATTGCCACAGAAATAAAGAAGGCACCACGGATGCTATGTGGATGTGTGGATGCACTAAACTGTACATCTGCATCCCCCACTAGAGAATACAGACGTGATGACGATTATAAATGTTTTGTGCATAGAAAAGAAGTGGTTCTATATATTCCCTAAAGAACATCTCCATAATGCGCTTTTAATTTCTTTGATAGACTGTTTTCCTTATCTTCCCTATTCCAGTTGGTGTCCTCTTCTAAAACACGAACATCAACCAAGTCTCTCTGATTACATCTCTGAACGAGCCTTTTGATAGCACTTTTAAATTGTAGAATTTGTTGGAACAAAGGTTTTCATTCGTGGGGGAACGCCAACTACTTTCAACAGACCGAGGTATGGTACCTACTTAACAATAAATTTCGAAAGGCGTAAGTGTCTCATAAAATACCAGTTTTCGTAAAGATACAGTTTGGTATCACGCGAATTTGTCCCAGGGTGCGTTCAATAGTTGCCCAACAATATTATTTATTAGGTATTGACTAGCACGCGACTATGAGTTTAAAAAAAAAAACAAAATTCTTACAATGTCAAGCACTCCTAACGACAGTCTCAGTTTTAATAATAACAAACATCATATTTTTTTATTTACATATGCCAATTTAATATTTTTATTATTGTATGAATGATTGTTGGTCAAAATTTGACCATGGAAACTTATGGTACATGTTTACTTTGTATCACTATGATAGAGTAGGTACAATCTTCTATACATATACATATACATACAAATAAATAAAATTGGAGTGTCTGTTTGTAATATCAAAATAACACTTTTTTACCAAATGCGTATGAAAGTATATACGATACCTATAACGAAAACGCAATTTTAATTTTTTTTGTCTGTCTGTCTGTCTGTTTGTTTGAGGTAAACTTCTAAACGGCTGAACCGATTTCAATGGGACTTTCACTGACATATAGCTGACGTTCCAAGGCGTAACTTAGGCTACTTTAATTTTAGAAAAAGCATTAGGGTTCCGCGGGAAAAACATAATACCCATATTTCCGGGTAATCTCCCTAAAGTCCACGCGGGCGAAGTCGCGGGCACAGCTAGTAAGAAATAAAATTGGGTAATCTCCGCGGAATATCATACGCGTGTAGATGCTGTGATAAGAATATCAAATAGGGTGTTTTTATCAATGTCGACATATCCCACGGGGTTGAAAACTGTGTTAGCGTAGACCAACCAACCCCAAGAGTAAAAATAGTAGATTATAAAAACTGAAACCATTTTTTTTACGGAAGTTGTATATGTACCTATACATAGTTGCTGTTTAATATTCAATTGGAATGAAATTTAGCCAGTCTGCTGGGAACTTTAGGTACTGACGATGATGTCGAGTCATTCCTTTGTATATAATTTTGTTTTTGATTATATTTTTATTATAAATTATATAAATAAACTAATTGTATTCTTATATGTAATATTCAAACTGCAATTACCCTTCCGAACACTACCAACCTTTTACAGTAAGTTAATCTAAAGTAATAGTGCCCTAGGTAGTTATGCCGTCTCAAGAAAGCAGTAACATTATTCATAAAAGCTATGAAGTCTCGGTGTTTTGATTAGTAAGCTATCAATTACGATTTATTTTCAAGTACGGCAGGTGCGGTGGACTGCATTCCCGGCTGCTAGAAAAACTGGATTCGAACTCCGCTGCAGCAGTGGAGCCGGCAATTGCCGAGACAGACGCCGAGATTAGGCGTATTGATAGAAAATTTACTCATTTTATTATAGCTTATAGACGTGGGAAAGACGATATTATGAGATCAAAGTACCTTGGCATCACAGGCTTCAAATTGACGAGAAATTTGAAATGTTTTGTGTTCACTATCTAATTTCATATCATCTACACGATCCTAAATAAGTAGATAAAGTTCACGTTCGACCACAACTGCTTAGTACTAAAGTAATACCAATTATACCTATTGTAGTAGGTATATAAATATCTACGTTCCGTAAAGCAGACTTATTAAAAATGTTATCCACAATAAGAATATAAGAGCATTGAGTCTAGGGCAACATTTAACCAAAAGAATTAATATTTATTTTTACAATCGCAGTATTACCATACCATGCGAAAGATACTTTTATCATTTTTCCTTCCAGTAAACTTTGGCAAGTCGCGAATATTTTTTGTTTTATTTCCTTCCATTTATAAGGGAGCATTGAACTTGAAATGCTATAAAAGTTGGCGTGGATCGTTCATTTGAAAATTACATCGGCCGTTAGAAGGGTAGGTGAGTAGTAAAGTTGGTGCAATTAAGCCCTGCACATGGTCTGTCATGAATTGTAATCTCATTATGCAAATGCTGGACGACACACGGCGGTCGAGAGCCCGTGATTAGCACTGCTTATGCGCTGTCAATGTAGCTACTGCTTCCATAGATATTCTATCCAGTATATTAACCTTCACTAGATTTTTACAGAACTAGGTTCTTTAGATACATACACAAGTAATCAAAGACTCATCAGGCTCGTCTTTGATTATAGCCTCGTACTTTTTTCGTAAAGGGTATGGAGGGTAGAGTAAAGGAGTGTAATCTAGGTATTGAAAAAGCGTCCGTCGAAATGCATAATGAGTAGTTCAAAAACCTTTCACAAAGGCGCTGGTGTCGATAAATGACATATCAACGCCCCCCGGGAATAAACCGGTAATCGGAAAAATCGCTGATTCCAAATCTAGCATAACAGCTAAAAGTCCATAATGGCACGGACCGTCTTATTCCAGAGTCTTATTATTATTTTTGAACTACTAATTATGCATTTCGACGAACACTTTTTCATTTTTTTTCCCATAATAGATGTGTCTACTCTCGTTATTAGTAGATACTTACGTACTTCTAAAATAATATAAAGATTACTAACATTGTGTGATTACTGACATTACCTTCTAGTAGTCCCGTTAGCTAAATGTTTACGTTAGGAGTGGGCTTATTTCAAAGTTTAATGGCCTCGGGTGACACAGTTTTTCTAAATAATTACTACCATTTTATAAAAAAATCCCGGCCAAGTGCGAGCTGGACTCGCGCACCGAGGCTTCCGTACCTAAGTTGTGAAAGCACCGAGGATTACTCTAACGAAAAGATAAACTGGATAGAGAGACAAACTTAACAAACTTAACTTGCCGTTGGTACACTGATGTCTCCATACAAACGAACTGCAAAGAAGTTTGTAATCGCAAAAAAACATTTTCTAACTATAAATATCAACTTGAGAAAAAGTGTCTTGACAGACAGACAGACGGACAACAAAGTGATCCTATAAGAATTCCTTTTTAGGTACGGAAACTTAAAATTGGCAGTTTCATATGTAATTACTGACTAACACAGTCACATCACATAGGTATATTACAAGGCTCGCACCTAACAAGTAGACCGGGGGTCGCACCTGTAAATAAAATTGTTTATGAAAGTTACTTTTTTCATATATACCGTGTCAGGCATCTATAATTCACACAGCCCGAGGACATTGTCACAATTACGCCACCGTACATGCCTCGTGCTCACATTAAAAAGTAGCAATTGCCAGAATCAGAGTGCGGGCCTCATAACTTGAACATTTGAGCATTAGAGGCCGGTTATTCAGGTACACATAAATTTGTGAGCGCGCCGCGGCCATCGCACTTTCATTAACGAAATTATTTGCTAATTTGTACTGAACACGACCGCAGCCACTCAGTAAGGGGTAACTGGGGGCTTAATCTACTTCATTATACAGGCTTTAGTGATAATTAAACACGGCCGGTGGTGGTACCATTTCAAACAATTTTATGTGGACAGACAATTATTATATCAGTTTTGTTATGTCTGCTTTACAGAAAGTTCAGTGAATTTCCTTGGACATTTGTCCGAAAATGACAAAAAATACTTAACGTGAAAGGAGAGTAGAAAGAGTTCATGAATTTAATATTCTCGCGAAGAGCGCCGATAGCATCTTTCATAGAAGACTTACCATATTCAAATATAAAAATACCAAAATGCAAGCTATAAACGATTTATGGGCGCACCATCAGCCTCGAGTGTAGTAGCTATATTTCTATAAATAGATGCGCGTTCATGAAACTGAAATTATAACTTGACCCGGCATTGTTATGCTACAAGTCATTGACCGCACAACGCGGTTACTTTTCTAAATTCAGTGTAAACACGCCCTACGAGTACATCCACGATTATCAACATAACAGTTTAAACTGTGCCGTGAATTCCTATTTTCCTATTGATTTTTGTTATTGTGCGTAGGTCGATAATTGTATAGCCGGTTCAGCCATAGATTTCGCATTAAAACGTTAACTATTAAATAAACGCACGTGTCTCCTTTGTCGGCTGAATGGAATACAATGTGACCTCTCTTAGCAGTAAACAAAGTGCCTCAGGAGACCAATTTCTCTTTAAAAAGGGTATTATTTGCTCAAGTGTGCACCTCGGGCCCGTACGCACAAACGAGCGTATTAGATTAGGCAATGTTATAACAGTTAGCTACGCTAATTCGGTTTTAGTAGGTTATTACAGTAGTTTTGTGCGTAAAGATAATAATTGGCATGTTTACTTTGTGTACATAGGTATTCAAGTTTCCTTGGGTTAGAATTTTTCTCTTGGTGTAATTTTTTACGTTTTTAGGGCAGTTAAGAGGTGATATTACTTGAATATTTTCAACGATTATTAACTACAGCCCTTTTTAATGTCCCACTGCTGGGCACGGGCCTCCACTCAATGCGAGGGGGATTCAGGCCATAGTCCACCACTCTGGCCCAGTGCGGGTTGGCAGACTTCACACATCTATCGAGAACTAGTCAAGTTCCCTCAGACGTGTAGGTTTCCTCACGATGTTTTCCTTCACAGTTTCATAGCAAGTGGTAATCTCGGATGTAAATGAGATTCGCACATGAAACTCAGAGGTGCGAGCCGGGGTTTGAACCTGCACACTTTGATTTGCAAGGCGTAAGTTCGACCACTCGGCTACCACTGCTATTATGATATTATTATTTCAACGATTATTGGCGCTAAAAAATTAAAAATATTTTGAAACATTTTTTTAATCATAGATACTATCCGTGCTTACCTACAAATGTGTGCATTTATATACATATTATTAATACGTCAACATCCTACGCCCACAGCTATAACTATTTATATCGATATTTTAAAATCGATTTCGGAATTGGAATAATTGAACACCTTTGCGCTTGAGCAATCGACACAAACGTGATGAATGGGTGTCTGTTCGGCTGACATTTCCGTTGTTTTGCATAACCTGACATTAAGCTGATCGAGGTGCCGTCTTCGCGCCGGAGGACACCGACATCGCGCGCTCTTTACACTCTCCATCTCCAACACGACATCATAAAAAAAATCTAACAGTTTGAATTGAGAACCTCTTCCTTTTCGACGATGGTAAAAAAAACCATGGTGACGCGTCCCAATGATATTCTTTTACTATTGGAAGATCATTGACGCGTCCCGTCATATTTTACAAATATGAAGCGGAATTGTAGTACAAAATAATAAAATCTAAAGAGCGACATTGACTCAGTTAAAATACGCACAGTCGCTGAATAATAGCACTATATTTGGACATTCAATTTCTGCAAGGACTGAATCACGTTTAGCAAGATTTTGATCACTTGGAAAGTGAACATGAACCAATTTCGTAAAACAATAATAACAAGAATGCAACGGTATGAAACTTTATGGTCATAATAAAAAAGAAACTAAATATAATGATTTGACAGCGTTGCAAGTAATTGGCATACTCAGAACATACGGACCCATATCTCATGATGCGGCGGCCGTCATACTAATTATCTACATTGTTCGATTGTACATTAGCTCTTAAGCTTCTGTATCAGTTATGGTCAAATAATTCGGATTCTAGGCGTAGCGTTACATAGTATAAACATCACTGTATGACGTACACTTTTCAAGACGTAGTTTTTGTCTGAAAGGCGATAACCACAGAGTATCACATATGGGGGGAAATATAATTTGGGAGCTTATAAAGACTACAAAGGCTACACTTTTAAGACTTCATCTATTTAAAAGTTTCGTTTATCTTAGGTTGTGGCAGTCGTCGAGTTTGCAACACAATGCTCCCGATGATATATGAAGATAGTTCTCAGACGGCTATTGATATGTTTCGTAATACATTTCTTTATAATTAGATTGATAAGAAGAATGTATTGTGCTAGTAAAATAAAAGAGATTTAATGAATAGGTGCTGAAGATACATCACACAGTGACAGCTGCAAACGATCAGAAGACGTGATAGACTGTTGCGCTTGCGCAGCGTATGAGTGCAATAAGATTTATGTTGCTATTGAAATTACAGAAAAGATTTAATTGGTTTACGATATTGCAAAATACTCAATTAATTTTAGAGCGGTCGTGTATGAGACCATTTTAGAGTCATTAGTTCTGCTGAGTTTATTTACACATCCGCTAGGGTTCACTAGCTTCTACGTAAAATATTTGTGCATCAAATAGTTCGCTCGGGTGGCTACGGGCTGATGATGTAGGATTTGCGATATAAATTGACGGGTCCCAAGAGGAAAGTCATAATTGAAAAATTGGGGACAATGCGAATAAGACTTTGTTCTTTGTTACCCCAAGAATCATATTTGTAAATTGGTATAGGTCGAATTATTTACAATAGCGTCAAGCAAACTTACAACTCGTAGTAAATCTTTAGAAGTAGCCATTTTTGCGTAAAGTTAACTGTTCTTTTACGACAGCGCCGCGAAAGGTAGCTGTTACTGATACAAATCTCTAATAATCCGTGCAGTCGTAACTTGCGAAATCGTATAACTATAATGTGTATCGACACCAAATCTATACACGATTGTCGTTAGTTAAATTAGATACAAACCAATGATATTAGAAAGTATAGAAACCTAAATGTGTAAAAAGACGTCGAAACATTTTGCCATGGCCAAACGGCCATGTCAAAACGTATAAGACCAAACAGTCTTATACGTTTTGACATAGATAATAATATGACGTAGACGTCAAAATCACACACAAAATTAGACGCGTCGTAAGTGCTGTCAAATGTATATGACAGCTCTCTTTTTGATATAATAACTAGTAGGTACCTAGGAATTCATCTTTATCACTGTCATCATCAATTTTTATTTATAACTAGCGGCCCGTCCCAGCTTCGCACGGGTTTCTTATATAGCCTATGTTACTCAGTGATAAAGTAGCTTTCTAACGGTAAAAGAATTTTTCAAATCGGTCCAGTAGTTTTTGAGTTTATTCGTTACATACAAAAATACAAATCTTTCCTCTTTATTATATTAGTATAGATGTGTATTTATTGAATTTGCCCTTGCTATTAATTACTTGACACTGGCTGAAATACCCGCTAAATGCAGGTGGATATGGTTTTTAATTGATCACAACACAAGATTTGCATTTGTTCACTATTTAACTTTAGTATAATGATATCATCACGAAAACACGACAATTTTCTATCTATCATTTTAGTTTTTACGGTCTATGAACAAAATAATTTCAAACAACTATGCAGTTTATTTTGGTTGCAATTAATATAGTGACCCAGCTGACATGATTGTGCTGTCGTGACCGCCTCGGCTTTCACCGCTGGATGACATACCTAACTTGGCATTGTTTTCGTTATATCACAATATAGGTAATTATCCGTGTAATTAAAACTAAAAAGCTCTACCACGAGTTACTACGTTTTTAGGAGTCTATTCCTCGTCAATATGCGATATACATACATTTAATGCAGATGCTAGCAGAGCGTTTAAGAGTCCAAATCATCACTCGGCTATTGGAAAACAACAGTGGTCAAAATATAACTCTGCCACTACTTCAAACGTCGCCGTATATGGGGCGTCAAAAGTTGGAATCAAAATTATTGCCAAGACCAAAATGATCTGTGTGTCAATATACAAAAGGATTGAATTTCCGTGGTAAAAGTTACGCCCTCGAGCGTCAAAATTCGCTTGCACTGTCCATGTCATTTCATATTAAGAATAAACTATCTCTATGATTCCATACAGTTTTTTTCAATTCAAGTATTGGCAAAAAAATCGACGCGCGTGTCTTGACGGTTCTGAGTGCGGTGTTTAACACAAAGTTTATAACCTCCCCGTTAGAGGCGTAGTGTAAGTTCACCGTACAAACTTCGCGGTAACGGTACGAAGAATTTCAAATACCTAGTGATATTTTCACATTAAATATGCCGATTTCTAACATTACAAATTCAAAGCAGCGCTTAATAAATCATTAATTTACTGAATGAATTCGATAAAACAAACAAACATATGGGGCCTTATGATCGTAATGGGCCAGGTGATGGTACCTGTTAATAGTTTTTTAGTCCGGGCGCTTAAGGGCCCGGCCCGCGAGCTGACTTCCCCAATATGGGGATCGGAGACCTTAATTAAAGCTTTGTTATTGCCGTACTGTTAATTGTTGACAGATTTTGTATTAAGTTAACTGTCAAACACTGCAAGTAATATTAAAAACATTTCTGCAGGTGGTGGTATGGGGGCTGATATATTAAACAGGCGACTGTTGTATAATTGAAAAAGTAAAATATCTGTCGACGTCTACCAATTATTCTGCTGACTCTGTGGGATATTCCGTTCTTTTTTAATGCTAAGTATAATAATAATACTTGTGAGAGATTCTCGCGATCTACAACAATACCATTGTACTCTATTGTTTCACTTAATTTTGCTAAACGAAGTTCTCACCACGCGGCCACTTTCATTCATCACCAGTCTGTATTAGTATGATACCAGTGGCATCTGACGCTTGGCACTAAATATCAGATCCGATATAATCTCTACTATCAGTATACTCTACTATTGCTGCCGATCGCTACTGGGCAAGTCAACAAACAACTTACCACGAACTGCTCCTTGATCACTAAAGAGTCCGTATACACTTCGAAAAATCATGCTGTCACCGTCATTCTTATTTAAGAAATCTATAGTGTGACGGGGACGGGACACGTGTGCGTAGAGTAACGCGACGTAAAATGTTAATGAACGCCCCGCTGCTGTAGAAAGTAAGCGATTGTTTATTATAATCAACTAGCATAGAAAGAACTGGCACAGTATGCGAGCAAAGTGGTGACTCGTATTAAAACAGAATACAAATATGCTTGACACTGAATTCTGAATAAAAAAACGAATAGATATGAAATTGTAAAAGATACTTAAATATAGCCAAACAGAATAAAACAGTCTCATTGTCATTATCATTGTCAAAGAACCTCGAGGGAATCTTCACTTTTATATTTTCTACGCTTAAAATTTATTCAGACTGAATCCAACGACCCTGTCCTCTGTAGTGTAAGAATAATCAATAGATATTTACTTACAATGTGAACCTCATCAAAATAATCCTCACGACAATAAAATTGGTAATTGAACTAAATAAAGGAACGTACAAACAATCTAAATTGAAGTTTTCCAATTAAGGGCTCATTTATTTTGAAGCACAAATGGGATCTCGGTTGTGTCAATAGACGGTTAAAATGCGAATCGGTCTTAACAAAGCGTGTGGCGTCAAGGCGCGGTCACTGGCGCGTAATGCCGCTAGCAAATACGAACCGACCCTCGAAACCAACCAGCTACAAATAATTCCCTTCATTCCCGATCTATTTACCACACGCCGGTATTCCGGTACCATTGTGTGATATGAGACGCAATTCATCGGTAAATATGCGGACACTTGTTGCTCGAGCCTATTCATTTACAATAAGTCACGTACCGGCTAATATTAGCACGTGTTAATATATAATCCTTTGTGCAAATAATTATTAATCGGTCGCAAGTCATACTTTAGAATATAAATGTTGTACTGTTTAATATAATAATTTAGAAATTTGAATACTGAATGTAAGACCCATACACATACACACACCCACTGGATTGGGTGCCCAATCGTGCCTTGTCTATACAATTTTTGTATTGCCTGCGACTTCTAGTGGAATTTAGATTTAAAACAATAATAAAGACGTCTGAGGTACTCCATATAACAACAGCTATCTATCCTATCTGTATACAACAGTCCAATCGCTTCGAAGATTTCTCGGATTTTTTAAAGTACGGTATATACTTTTACTTTAACTGTCAAAAATGCATTTAGAAAAAACTGTTATTTTGACATTTAGACAGAAAATTCAATTTTAAATAGATTAGGGATGCCTACACAAGGCCCACCCTATTGATATCCCAATATAGGCGTACGTGCGTGTTTACAGTGTAGGTGTACCTATGTAGGTTAGGCACAGGGCAGACGTAATCAACGCTAGGGGCTAAGTGCGAGGGTGTTTGCTTCAATTAATATAAGGGTATCGGCTCAAAGAACCGCGCGCCTGCTAACGATTGCTGCAGTTTAAAGCGTGTAAACATTTAAAACTAACTTACATAATTTAGTTACGTGGTTTTACATGAAAGTGTAGGTAGATTATATCGCAGCTACGCTCGGCCTTATTTAATCACGCGTAGCTTTTTGAACAACATAATCATGTATTCCAAACTTATAATGGCAAACCCTTAGGTGATAGGTATTGTGTTTTTTTCTGAGAATAAGTGTTTAAATAAAATCATTATTGCAACAGGTGTTACTTCTGAATCAGTTCTACATTAATTGTATGTAGAGTATTTGCAAATTACTTAGGTACATACGTTGAGTTTGACCAAGTGGTTGACGAATCGATACAAAGAAACAAACATCTATTAAGTAGATAAGTGCGAATGGCATTCGTCATGTGTGTTACTCAGATGCGTCAGTCGGGGTGAGCTTAATCATTGATAAAGTATACTACACATGCAAATGACGCATTGTACGCTTCGAGCGCGGCGCATGCAATCAGTTGCACTGTGTTATATGTTGCTTGTATGCCTGTATACTATCGTGCCGCCGCCGCCCCGTAACGACGCGACGGCATTTTTCATCCCCCGACATCCGGTCTGCCCGAGTTACGCCCTGAATACACATGGGCGAGCGAATACACTTAAAAAGTGTACTCTGTACCACATACATTATGGTTGAATGTTTGCAGCAAAAGCCATACGAACACGCGATTCGGGACACAATTCTAGCAAAATCGACATCATCTCTGATTCGACATAATGTCGAAACAAAACGAAAATTATATCCAATTTGTCGTTTTGTATCGCCATAATGTCGTTTTGTATCGCCATAATGTCGATACAAAACGTCAAATTGGTTGTAATTTTTGGTTTTGTTTCGACATTATGTCGAATCAGATGATGTCGATTTTGCTGGTGTGTCGAATTAGAGAAAGTCATGCGAGAATTACCTCGCAAATACATCCCCATCATTTGTGACATATCGTTGAAAAAAGGTACTTCTTGTACGAGTTAATACAGTTCGTTTTAGTTTTGGCAAAAAATTGGTCTCGCGCGTTTAGACACCGCTATCTGCACAGGGCTTTAAACACCCACGGAAATTTATGTAGCTGTAACTATTACGCTCAGTCAATAGCTACTAGCGCTGAAAACGGCTGGGTATGTAAATTTAATACGGACAACACATATGATTCTCTATACCGCGTTCTAAGCTATCTGAATTAATTAATAATTTACCGTGTTCAAGGTGAATTCTAATTACAAGTATTAAACATGGCATATCCTAATTAATAAACATTATATCTAGCGGTCAAGTCATCTACATTAGCTATTTTCAGTACAAAAGTGTTCTACAACAGGTCTGTAAGTAAATGGTTCATAACTTTCTATAAAATTGTGAATAATTCGATATACTCGTAGATTGATTTCTTTCATCACAGCTGGAGGCAGGCGGCCTATTATGAGCACATTTTGGGCACAGCTTAGATGCATAAAGAATTCGGCAAATACTTTTTGATGTCCAGTGAATGAAAATAAATACACTGCTACGTTATTTTTATTCGCGTCGACATAGATTTATACACATATAAGAAGAATACGATCATAACCAGTGTCACCAGTGATACATATATGAACAATATATAATTATTTCACCTACATAAAAAGCGAACCACCGATCAGTCCCATTTATTAGATACTTGCTTAAATAACATATAAACAACTTTTGTAACTTTCTGCATAAGGAAACTTAATTTGCTTCCGACAATAAATAAATAATAGGTCTATCTATGCAATGACAAAATGCTCGTCAACAATGATGTAGATTAAAACCCAGGTCCCACAGGGTCGTACTTTTTTTGCCTTTACCAAAATGAGCTCTATAACAATTTCATTATTATCGAATTTCTATGTTAGGGACATGCGTCTACGCGTCAAAATTCGCTCGCGTCATCGCTGACATTTCCTTAAAAAAATGCTAGTTTTGACGCGGCTGTGGGTCCAGTAGTGGCTTTAAGCACTTAAGTTAAAACCAAAAATATATTTAATCTCATATAAGGAGCCAAAAGTAAAATAAGTGTAAGTCTAATATGGTGAGACAAGCACCGACGGCGCCTTAAAGTTTACTTTGTTTAACATACAACCTATTCTAGCTTCATTATCACATACTAAAGCGTCATAAACCCTACTCTCCACGTATACCTATTAACTCCCCGTCGGCGTCGGGATGTTCTTTGAGTGGGTATACTCATCCGGTAAGACACCACGGATGTTGTAAATTGCTAAACCCAACGCAATTACTGAGGCAGCTGTTTTATAGAAGTGAGCGTGATAACGCGTGTAGACATTGGCGATCGATGAAGGTATGCAAGGAAATCGGCTCTTATTGAGCGTAAATGCATAAATGAAGCCCGCTGCCCGATAATTACGGGTTTTACGGGAACGGATGTGGATTTGTAGAACATTTTGCGTTTCACACGAGCTGCCGCATGCGCCGGTTCACGGGAATCC
Organism: Ptilodon capucinus; assembly: GCA_914767695.1. Lineage (NCBI taxonomy): Eukaryota > Metazoa > Arthropoda > Insecta > Lepidoptera > Notodontidae > Ptilodon > Ptilodon capucinus. Next base: position 5,972,954 of record OU611808.1, read on the forward strand.
TGCCATCAGACAATTCTCAGTTCTCGTTAATCCTGTAATTATCGGGAAGCCGGCGTTCTGGCGGGAATAATTCCGCACCACCGCCGCCGGTTGCAGCGCCGATAATGAATTACCGAGCCATTGCTGGCTTGCTAAATGTAGCCGCCGTCGTATCGGTAAGTAACGAGGCTCCCCGCTCTCCCTAGAGTCGGACGATCGTGTCGTGACTCGGGAAGCCTTCGGGAGCGTTCATGGGCGAATTATCTTCTATAATAGCTAATATAATTTATGGTTAAGCGGTTTAATTCCGTGTATTTTGATTCAGGTTAAGTTATAAATGATGGCCAATGTTATACTTTGCGCTTTGACGACAATAAGCAATTCATCTTATGTCAGAAATTTAAAACCAAAGTTCTTACGTTTTTTGTAATTACGACAGAATTACAAAACGTAAAAAGGAAGCAATCGCTGAAGTGTGGATGCGATAAAAGCGCTTTTATCCAAGATTTTACGATTCTTTTCCCACTATCCCGGCTATAAATGCCGAATCAGATGGAGTGAGAGACCGCGGCGCGGGTGGCATAGCAAAAAATAACTCTATTTACTCCGGCTCACATAAAGGCGAAACTCCGATATTGCTTCGAGTCAAAATAACATTGATACATTATTATATTTACAATAATGTGTTAGGTCCAGCACAAATATGTGCGTCAAAATACGCGCGATAAATTAACACAAAAATTAACTGATTTATCTCATACAATATGCACAGTTTTCTATGAAATGCCATCAGTGACGCGTGCGAGGTTTGTCAAGTGGTCGCAGAGCTTTTGCTATAGACATACAACCCTTATATACATTGCCACATTTAAGTTAATTCGCTCGCTCTAGTGTGTCTAAGGCATTATTGTCATATCCATTCAAACATCTACATACAGTTATATTGTCAATCTTAAAACCAATATAAATTTATACGTAATCCAATAAAATTTCATCTAAAATTTGATGTTTCACAATTTTCTCTCGTTTCGAGATCTGAAAACCCTGAATAATACACACTTCTGACTTGACTCTAAAACCTTTCTACAACGTAAACTACAAATGATTCGTTTTTAGCAGGATAGTAAAAAGAATTGACAGCGCACAAAGTTGACCGCTGAGGTTGGGATAGTCATAAAGTATGGACTCTACGAGGCGCTTCGCTGGTACGGGACCTCAGAGCTGACCGATAAAACATCCGGCGACTCTGGGCGTGACACCAAATTACCAGAATTCAGATATAGATCGTCTACAGCACACTTTATGTGAGAACGATTTTCCAAAGTAAATTTACGCGTTAGAAAAATAATGTACCTACTTAGTGTAAAAGCATGCTGTGATAACAGAAAAAGTACTTTAATGTCGCTTTATTGAAAACACGATTGATTACGCCATCTTTTTATATTATAGCCAAGCCTACAAGATATTCGAACGCACATACAGTTGAGACGCTACCGTCAACATAGTGATGTATAATATATCAATATAAGTGATGACGTCTTGTAAAGTAATTAGTCCAAATAAGGCAGAACTTGCCCATTATCGATCTTGATCCTGGGCCAATTTTTTCTTCTGCCCAGTACCTTATATAACCCTTCTTTTGAGGATAGTCGGGTAAAAAAGTTATCTTCACATAACAAAGTAGGCTATTCAAATAAGTTCTGACACACAACAAGTCGTCGTGCTCGCTGTATCGAAGCGGCAAATTGGTCAACATCACCTGCAGGTATATTACGTACATGTTTATGCAAACAGTGTCTTGTTATAACTGCTCCGCTTACTTTTTTTCAGATCAGTAATAAGCACCTACTTACGAGGGCAACGGTACAGGTAATTGTGCAGTAAATGAGCTCCTGAGCTGGCTTCATTAGTTCAGCAAATTGAAACCTAATTAATATGGAATAGACTTGGCGGCTCATGGTTGGCGTTATTTAGAGATGTATTTAAGATATGTCAGAATGGCACATGCAATTAAAGAGACATGCAAACATCTTTTATTTGTTATTTTTCTATCTTTTTATCTACCTCATAATTAACTTTTTCATCACTTGTTTTTATTTATGAACACTAACCAAGTAGATACTAGTTAATCAATAATTTAATAAAAAAATAGGGCTGAAATGTGTCTTGAATGTTGTAAAGATTATAAATGGTTTCAATAAGAATGTAGTTTTCTGGTAAGAATAAGTGTCACGAAAAAAAGAAGACATCCAAAAACTATCTAATATTCCGCACATTTGCTTATCCAACTGAGCTGTTGCCAATATCTTCTCATTTCCTCCCATCAAGCTGGCTTTGCCGCTCGTGACGGCTGTCTGTTGCTCAATAATCGACCCCCACGACTATGGAAATCCAGTTAAGTGTTGTATCACGATGCCGCCGGTCAAATTTCAGTAAACACTCCAATTTTGGACTTAATGGCTACGAATGACAATGAAACGGTTGGCAAAGGTCGCCGTTTAAGAACGTGGGAGTTTGGAAATTATACGGCTCATGAGTTACAGTGCCGGTCAATTATAGAGTCATTGATGAAAAATAGGTTGTAGACGACTTTCATAACCGTCCATAAAAGCTAAGTCAACTGCATTAATCCATGTATCAAATTAGATTAGATTATTGCCCGCAATTATTTTTTCAATGTCCTGAAAGAACGTGTCAATCACAACATACATTTTCAATGGGTCTGCCTATCTAGAGCCGAGCAATCCCTGTGATTCGTAGAGACGATATGAATTTAATATATAAAAATATTTCGAGCTGATGCTAGATATCATATATTGCGCCCTTGAAATACATGGTAGAGGAGTAGATCTAATCGATTCACTAGTTAAGGTATAACTTACGAATAAGTTGCGCATTTTAGGAACAGACAGACTAAACGTACGGATTTTCCGACCTAAAAAGGCACCAACGTACTAGACAAAGATCTCTTAACGGAGTGACTAGCTCAAATTGACGTATCATCAAGGTGCTGCTGCTTTACATAACGTAAAGATAATAGCATCACAATGCACAATACGGCACGCCATTTACATTTTTCCCCGTCATCGTAATACCTCTTCAGGGGATAATAGCCTCTATAACAGCATATAGAGCGTAAACAATATCGTACGTGCTTGTATGAATTGATGACATGCATTTAAACTTGTTACAACTTATGGAAAGTGAGAATGGAAAGAAGAATAGATCCGGGTGAGAAATGGGTTATTTGATTGTTAGTTTCCGTTGCTTTGGCCTACTTACGATAACTGGCTAAACACTAAATCTATTAACAATTTTAATGCCAATGCCAGAAACAAGTAACTTATGGCATAAGCACATTTTATCAGCGTAATATCATGGATGGCACGAGCGGCTTTTAATGCGTGGTCACGCAGCTTGTACCACAGAAACTCAATCTATACTAGAAAGATTTGTATTTTTGTATGTAACAAATAAACATAAAAACTACTGGCCCGATTTTAAAAAATCTTTTGCCGTTAGAGAGCTACATTATTACCGAGTAACATAGGCTATATTTAATTATCCCATAATAAACACTCGTGCGAAGCCGGGACGGGCCGCTAGTCTTATATATTGACACAGAGAACATAAAGTCAATTTGATGGCCTTTTGGGTGCCGGTTGATGTTCCATGTTTACCTAAAACGCTAAATGTACGCTAATTTGCTTCAACATGTACCCACAACTTCCATATGGTTGATGTGTGTTATGTGGGCCCATAAATTGAGGATTCCTCGTCGCTATTATCTATAGGTACTATACTAATAACTTAAAAACTACTAGACCGATGTCATCAAATTATTTTGCCGTTAGAGACATTAACACTGAGTAACATAGGCTATATTTATTTATTCCAAAATGTTTAAAAATAAAGTCCACCCGTGTGAAGCCGGGGCGGGTCGCTAGTTATACATATAAGTACCTACTTATTACTCTTTTAATTGATGGAATCAGGCGTAATATTGCGGAAATCCATTGTTCATACATTAAAGTGCAAAGAGCACCGACCCCATGCTGGCGTACAGCAGGGTTAGAGACTCTAATAGCCACTCCAGTCTGAACCAAGCTCAGTTTCCCGACCTTTACTACGCCGCGATTAGCTATGCCAAGGCTAACAAGCTAATAGGGGAGAACTTCCAGATGTCAAGCTCGCACCTGGCCACTAACACAGTGCTGATAGACAAATACATTAGAAAGATGGCGTCGGCAGAACTAGGAACCCTGTCAGAAGAGGCCAAGGAGAAGCTCACACGTCTCGGATACCCGGTCCCGGCGGTAGGGAGGAGGAGAACACGCCTGGCAGAGTCAGAGGAAGATGATGACGAGGAGCCGCCCTCCCGTCGTCACAAGGGTCGCCATTAGTGTGCAAGGCCTCCCCGAGGCACGTCTGCTAGCGTAAGAGTACCTATCTTTAAGAAAAAATGACCCCCGTGGTTACCAAAGGCAGCAATCATGAACCAATCAGAGGAGGAGTTTCTAGAAGACGCCATTCTCACTCTGCAAACGAAAGCTAAAGGCGAGATTCTGCAGCAAGGGGTAACATCAGCACCACTTGGGACACCGGGCGTCACAACAAGGGCAGGGAGAAGAAAGTCAGAGGAGGAACCCCCGAGCAGAATGAAACGAAGACCCAGAACACCTTAAATCGCCCCCGTGGCAGAGTGGAGAGAGGAAGAAGAGGAAGAAACTGCAGGTGCCTCATCACACCGGGCCACAGCACCACCCCCCGGTGGAACAGATGAGGGAGGCTGGCTGTACACCATGCTAGTGAACATCCAGCGCACCCAGCGTGAGATACTGGCTAAGGTCTCGACCATGCATGAGCAGGCCCAGCAGGATAGACAGCGGCTTCACAATATGGAACTACGTGTGGAGAGCCTCCAACGCGCGAGAATGATGGGCTTGACGGCGCAGACTGTTCGCATCACATTCGAGGCCGAGTTGTGTGTAGTGTACGTGACCACCAAGACCTGCTACCGTACCGTACTCACTCCTGCTTTGCTTCTCCGACATGTGTGCTGCCTGGTTCTCTGTAGACAGCTACTCCATGATCCACAATGACAAGTACCCTGGCTATTCTCTACTACAAGAGGTGCGCTCATGTCTGGAAAGATGATCAACTTTGATGATCTTTGATGATGAAAAAAAAGATCTTTCATGATCACGTTGCTCCAGCAACACCAACAACAGGCCTACATTCTCCTCAAGATGTGGCCCTCCCTCATCATTGGCTCCATCCTTCGCGACCTAGAAGGGTCAGCTGAGTTTCTAGACACGATAACTGTGGACCTTGTCCCCCATCTCAAGCGCACATCCTTTTTCATATCAGCCACATCAACAGTAACAGACCCCACCCACGCAATGTTAAAACTGGAGCTCGCGGGTCTATGGAAGACCATGGGCCACCCCATCGTTAACATGGATGCGAGCACCAGAAGCTGGGTAACCAAAGGAACCGTTTTAAAGACCGGGTTAGAGCCCGCTGCACATCAAATAGACAATATGTTTAAAAAAGAGTTTTGCCAACAATACTATAAAATTCATAAACGATGGCCAAACGTATCTACGTCACCTGCGACGGATCCGCAATGCTCGCATGCCTGCATGCAAACGAGTGGGGAGAAACATCAACTCGAAAATGGTCCCCTGAAGACTTTGAAGGTATCACGCTCCTAAAGAATTTTGAGTTCAACAATCATATCGACACGATCGATATAATCTCCGATAAGGCCATCATCCCCTGCAGGGCGGAGTGGATTCACGAATACGATACCAAAGGGTTCCGGACACTGCACGGACACATGCCTCACGGCCCGCCCTCCACCACGAAGAGTGTCGTCATGCACTTTTTGACCACGGAAGTGTTTGATTGCCGCGAGATCCTTGGACTCCTCGACCAGGGGATAATACTCAGTGAGTGGAGGGTTATGGTGGCGGTGCCAAAAGAACGTGGGTTCAAAGAGAACGACGCAAGGTGCTACGGTAAAATGACCCCTGAAATGAGAGCATACCAGGTAGTGACCGAAAAGAACATTGCCGATACTATCTTCAGGTACATTAAGCATCAGTCGATGACCCTATCAGAGGAACAGCTGACAAAAACACTGAACAGGATGAGTTGTCCGGGGGAGGGCCACGACTACATAAACATTATCATCGACTTTTCGTCTTGGTGCACGCACTTTCGCGCTGAGCTCCTGGCTCCCCTATTCAGAAGCCTGGACGGCCTATTTGGTCTAAACAGTGTCTACAGTTTTACTCATATCTTCCCCTTGATTTCCACACTTCTGTTCCAAGACAGGTATGCACCCCCGTCTCAGGGGCCAGACGGTCTGCCAGAAGAGGGCCCAAAGTGTGTAGTTGGTCCCGCGGCGTGGTTGGAGGGGTTGAGACAGAAGGGGTGGACTCTAGCCACCATACTCATCATTCTGAGGGCGGCCCACCTGTGTGGCACCACAGCCTCACTCCTGGGTCAAGGAGACAATCAGGTGATCGTCTTGAGAATCCCCTCTGCTGAGTACCTACAGGCTCGGGGCCAGACCCCCGATACATACACGCAACAATTCCTCCAGCTGCTGGAAACCATCTGCACGAAAGCCGGAATTGTTATAAAAGTGCCTGAGTCATGGAAGTCTCGCCGCCTCCTTGAATATGGAAGAAAATACTTCGTTGATGGCGTGCAGGTGAGTGGTGCCCTCAAGAAAGTTTCACGACTGACAAGTGAGGCCAACCAGGCGGTCTACACCATGAACACTCTCATCTCTGGTTTATTCTCCAGCGGAGCCTCCATCGCAGGGGATGATGTAACACCCATTCCCTCATACATGCTTACAATATTTGAGGCTGCCCTGGCATTGTGACGAAACCACCCAATAACAAACAAACATGCCCAGACGAATGGATGGTTGTATTATTGATAATGAACAGGTCAGTAGGAGGATACCCCACTGTTCTGTACCCTCAATTTGCCCTGCGCGCCACCCAGGACACTCTCAGCCTGGGGTTTAGCACCCTGAAAAGCTTGTTGCAGAATCCTCTTTTTAACACCCAAGTGCACGCCCTTCTCGATATATCAAGGCCGCAGCAGGTGGATCACCTTCAACTGATAAAGGATCCCAGCAGCATCCCACTCAATATACCGCCTCAACCAGAGAACATGTTCAGAAGGAAACTTAAAGAGGGTCTGCCTTCCCTGGTGAGAAACAGGAGTGTAGCCGCCATATATGGGGCTCAAGCGGACGAGGAAGAGGTCAAGCTCAAAAACGACCTTCTCTCCATCACCCCTGTGAACCCCAAGTTGATGGGTAAGGTATGGCAACTCTCTAACATCGGAGTGAGAGAGAAGGTCATGGGGAAATTTGCGACAGCAAGATCCATCCAAAGCGCCTCCCTCGGCGCGTGGATCGACGAGCGATCCCTGCTATGCACCATAGGTGCACTACAAGAGAGGACGGCACAATACTACGTGAGAAGGAAAAACAGGCCATTCACTCAGACCCTCACAAACTGCGAATGTGTAACCGTTCTCACCCAGCAAGTGAGAGAGACCCTCTGGGGGTTGCAGATGGAAGGAATAACAATGCCTGCCCCTTGCGACAAGCTGGTTATAGCACCGTGGACCAACATCACTGAGGAGGTGGTCCCCTCCGCCATAATGGTGGGTTGGTCAGGGTCCTCAGATAAGAACAGCTTCTACACTCGTTGACCACATACACCCTATATAGGTTCTCAAACCAAGGTTCGAGCGCGAAGATCTGCCTTGCAAGTCCTAGAGGTGGGGAACATGGTGGAGAATATCAAGACCCTCCTAGAGTTAAAGAGCTGGGTTAGAGGGAGTGAAGGGTTACAAACACTGCTGAAAGTGCTTGTGGAAGAAAAGACCCACCTGACCCTTGATGAGCTGGAGCCGTTCACCTCTCAAGTGTACTCCGGGATGTTGGCCCACAGATTACCTTGCCCAGCATTGAGGAGGGGTGCTATGTGGAACGGATGCACCAACATTCTGTCTTGGCTAAGGATAGTGTCTGACACCGCCACTCATTACGCAAAACAAGGAACCAATTACAACATTTGTTTCCAGGAGGACTTCTTGTACACCTTATCTGTTTTATCTGAGCGGTATCGAGAGCATGGTTACCTACCACCCACTATGGCCTCAGTGTTTGCGGAGAAATGCTGCGTGTGGGAGCTGCCCCCGGAGACCTTCCACCTTGGGGAAAGCACATATCAAGGTCTTCCTTTACAGAAGGTTATTGAGAGTCTCACCCAGGTGGAGGACAGGCATCTGAGCCCAACCACGGCTCAGGGAAACCCTCGCGTGTCCTACACCGTCCACACAGCACATAAACTGGCAGCTTGGACTCTCCACATCAGGTCAGAGGAGTTTGTAACATCATTGGAGAACAGAGCCATATCCGAGAGTGTGCATGCTGCATTTCTGAACCTCACTGAGTTTAAGTCGGTGATAATAGAAACCCTCATCCCTTGCTTCGTGTTTTATCTGATGATATATGACCGGGACTTCTCCCTCAAGAAAACCACCTACGACGTATTCCTGGACACTATCATGGCTTGTGGCAAAGCCGGAGAACTATATGCTTGGACAGGGTTGTCCGCCGCCGGAAAGGGAAGTGACCTCAGATCAACCTTATACCTGGCGCTCACCAAGTGTGTGGACAACGGGTATCTTCGTCTCATAGACAAGGGAGCCTTCCTAACACCCGACAACGCGGACCGAGTCTATCCACGCCTGGTGAGGCTGGTGTTGAGGATACTTGGTGAGCCCCTTCCCCTGCACGAGGTGACCAGTTATGAGGACTATGTTCAGTATGTAGAAAGCCTCCCTGCAGCAGTGGCGCGGCACATTCCTCACCGCGTAGTTCACACTGAAGAAGAGTCGGTCAGTTTTGTAACGGAGGAGGCACCGCGTGCGTCACCAAGCATAGGGTTGACCCTGATGAGAAACCCATCTGGAGATCTTGCATTAACACCTGGCATCATGTCGTCCCAGCGAACTGTCCAGTTGGCTCTTCCCTATAGCACAAGTCAGCTGGGATGCTCTCTGTTGTGCGCATTGCAAGGATTGGGTGAGGTGCCGCAGTTCCGGCACTTGCGACTGCTCACGCTGGAGGACTCCGAGGGGGAGATATTCAACCTGGTAAATCACATCTTGAAACTGGAGGGCTTCCCTCATTGGACGGAGGTGGATGTCAGATCCAACCTGTGGGAGAGAGGGCCCCTCGCCTGCGCAACGGACCCCTGTGGAAGCACACTGTTGATGAGTGGATTCTTCTCCAATATAATACAGCCAATATAATAAAATCTAAAAAAATAATTCGACACGTGAATTTAGATTCGATTGTTCTGCGGAGGATTGCTCATAGTTAGGGCCCATGACTTATGATATACTGACTCTCGACTGACAGGGAGTTCGGTCTTGTTGGTTTCCTCTATTATCGATCAATTTTTTTTTTTTATTTATAATTTGGGATTCTAAACAATTCCGAGGGTGAGTGGTGGGTCCCTTTCTCTACTATTGTATTATTACTCTTTATTTTACAAGGACTAACCCTGAACCTTTAAAGGACCCTGCTTTATTATTTCTTTTCATATCGTTTACCCTTAAGTATGTAGATTCTTCTACCTACTTGAAAACATTTTATTGATTCATGAACGCAAGTTAGGGATTTTCTTTGGAATTTGTTAATTAATGCATGACTTACAGATTGCTACAGGTAAATGTATGTTATAAATAGGCATTGGTCGATGTAAATCCACAGAATCCAGTAGCAAAGAACTCGAAACCGGTAATAAACAGGAAACATTGGTGGATTATATTAATTAAGTAGTTACTGAGTTAATACAACAGTAGGTACGTACTGTAGACTGAAATATTTTTGTTCATGTAAATTTTAGTAGTGTTTTTAAATCGTTAAAGTTGCTTTAACATTAAATTACCTTTTTCTCTGACACTATGACCTCTGATAGTATTAACTTAACATGATGCCAAATAAAGTAAAAATTCACAACAACAAGGAGACGACTTATATGACGGCTAAATATAAAGCAGTTGCCTAAATGCATTACATTAAGATGTCTGAAAGAAAGAAATAAAAAAAATATTTATGAAATTGAGTAAATACAGTAACATTTTGAGACATAATGCCTATTTAGAATGAGGTTCCTATGGAGAGGGGTTGGGGTAGAAACGCCATGGTTACTCTTTTCATTATAATAACTTCTCTAAAAAATGCTACTTACTGACGTGTTGTTCTTCGCAGAGATTCTTTGATTGTTGTTGTATCAAACATAGCAACATAATTCTTCGCTGGTTTAATCATATTCTCCGTAATAGGTTTCTTGGCACACGAACTGAACGTTGAAGTTGATCGGGTGGTGGATCAAGGGGCTGGTCTGGCTTTTATCGTATGAAGAATTTTATTTTATAATGAAGTGGTTACCAGACTACCGGTATCTTCATTATGGTCCATACTCTTCTTCGATATGTTGCTTACGCTAGGATTTGATTCTCAGGTATTATTTGTATATATTAGCCTTTTTCTTTATTTGTAGCGTTCCTTTCACTTACGATTTTGTTATGTTTAGTTCACGCTAATGGAGACTGTAACAACAGCCATTTGTAATATTGCCCCGCCTTCCGCCCGAACGCATCGTTATTTTATTGTACTCCGTAAATAAATCATAAAAATTTATTTCCACGGGTAAAAAAGTGTCCAGAGCGTCCAGAGTTTTATCGTGCAGTGTTATAGTGTTGACTCGCCTGGATACATGGAGGCAAGTCTGTGAGCGAAGTGGCTCCATAGTTGAGGACCCAGGAACCTGAGGACGCGCGTTTGAGCACCAAACCGAGCCGAGGCAAGCGCACCCACCTAGCGCCGGCACACCACTACTAGTTGTCGCCGGAAAAACGAGGATCCGACAGACCCTCAGCCCAGAACAGCATATCCAGTTCTGGGTTTTTTCCACCTCGGCAAACACGCGTCGTAGTTCAGGGTGACGTCACGTACGCAGGTGTCCACTTGATCGGTAAACACCGCGTCATCGAGTACGTTCACGCCGTGCCGACCAGCAACAACACCGCGTCATCAGCAGCCAGTGACGTCAGACAGGCCTCCAGACTTGCTCCATCGGGTACCTGCACCTGAGGGGGGGGCAGTAACGCATCAGGCCACCGCCAGTTCAGCGTGTGATCGACCGCCGCCCAGCGCGTCCTGTGAAGTGTGAGCGCACCCGATAAGTAGGTTCCCCTTCCACCTACCTTCCCCTTCCACCTTACCCCCCCCCCTCCCAAATCCCCCCCCTCCCCCTTCCTCACCCCCCCTCAAAAAGTCAAATTTTTGGTTCCCCCCCCCGACCCCCCTCGGAAGAAATTCCCCTCGGGCCATAACTTTTGACCCGAGAGTCGCAGAAGAGTGGGAGTGGTCTTGGCAGGTTGCTACCATCTAGGCGCAACTTCTGGCCCCAAAAACCCGCCCCCAAATTTTGACTCCCCCCCCTCCCCCCAAATCCAAAAATTCCCCCTACAGGGTGCCAGTGCCACACTGGTCATCTGGGCGTGCGCTCTCCACCCGGGTATCCGCCGCCGCTGCTCCGACCGTGGACTGCCTTTTTGGGCGCCCGGGTGTAAGCGACCGGAAACACAACCGGCGCCGCTTTTTACCACCATCACATCGGGACCTGAGCAACCGAACGTCGAGCGACGTCTTCGGGCTCGACATTTAGACATAAGACAGTTCCTAGACTGTTGTCTAGGAACTTAGCTTTAATTAAGTTTAAGTTTTTTACTCTTATTGACCGCCTGCTAGTCAGGTTTTTATTTTTGACTATTTTAAAATTATTTATTTTTGATTTTAATTTTTACCGAACTAGCCGCTTTTTACACGGCTAGTCCTTAACCTGTCGGTCCACATTTACAACTTCTACAAACTTTTGGACCGACCAACCCGCGGACCCTCTGTAAGATGTTCGTGGCCCACCGCACACCGGCAAAGCGACAGCGGGGAGTAACAACTCCCCCGGACGGAAGCCGGTCTGACCAGCTGACCGGGCAGTCAGATCAAAGGCGGAGTCCGGGGGAGCAGGAGACCCGAACGCTGAAGCGGACGCCACAAAACCCCTCCACCCCACCCCAGACGGCAAGCCAGAACAAGACGGTGGTGAAGCCATCGAAGGCGGCTTCTACCCAAGAGGGCAGAATAGCCACTGCCCACTCACCATCCGCCACCGTCAGCAGTCCACCCGATAACCCCAAGTACCCGTCCAGAACTGATGAGGCAAGAGCCTGCCTAACCAAGGCAAATGTCCACCTCAGCAGTTCTAGAAACATAAAGGCGGAGATTAAGAAGGGAGTTCAGGCGGCCGTAAACCGTCTGTACCAACTCGTCGAGGAGTCCGAGTTGGAAATGAGTGGGAATTCCAACCAAGGAGAGGTACAACAACCTGCAAAGGTCGTACAAGACGCCGGAGGCCAGGACCAGATGGCCGAACTTTGCCGGAAGATAGAGGAGAACAGCAGACTGTCGAGGGAAAATACTGACAGGATGCTAGCTCTCCAAGCCTCAATTACACATCACCAGAAGGTGATGGACGAGACCACACCGGCGGCGGGCGCCGCCGTAGGATGCGATCACAAGGACCTCATGGCAGAGGTCCAATCTCTGAAGCAGACGGCGGAAGAGATTAGTGGAAGGCTCTCCGCAATGAGCGAGAAGTCTCCCTCATATGCGGAGACGCTATCGAAGCCACGGCCTTCAATAAGTGGGCCAAAACACTCCGTGATCGTCTCCTCCGACGACGCCATGCATACCGGGGCAGATGTGGTCGACAAAGTTCGGCAAGCACTAGATGCCAAGAAGTGCGGCCTTCAGATTGAGCGGGTCCGCAAGATCCGAGACCAAAAAGTCGTTCTGAGCTGTGCCACCAAGGGAGAGATAGAGCGGACGGTGACACAGCTCAGAAAGGACAAGACGCTCAAGGTCCAGGAGGCGGTTAACAAGAACCCCCTGGTCCTAATTAGAGATGTCTTCAAATACAACACCGATGAAGACATCAAGGCCGCACTTGTCTCCCAGAACATGCGGCTGGTAGGGGACCTTTCGGCTGAGGACCAAGCCGTTACCATTAAATTCCGCAAGAGGGCACGGAACCCCCTTCAGAACCATGTGGTTCTACAGGTGTCCTCTAAGATGTGGAAGCGGCTGACCACGGCCGAAAGGGTCTTTATAGACATTCAATATGTCCAAGTGCAAGACCAGACGCCGTTGGTACAGTGTACGCGGTGCCTAGCATTTGGACACGGCCGCAAAACATGTCGGGAGACCACTGACCTCTGCGCGCATTGCGGTGGGCGCCACCTCAGGGCCGACTGCCCGAAGTGGGAGTCAGGCGAGGCGCCAGTGTGCCGAAACTGCGATAACGCAAAAGTTTCAGGCACTGCCCATACTGCCTTCAGCACGGAATGCCCGATCAGGAAGAAGTGGGATGCCTTGGCGAGAGCCGCCATAGCCTATTGCTAAGGTGGTGCCGGGGACCCCACTTGGTACGAGCACCCAAGCATACAGAATAGCCCAGGCGAACCTCCAGAGAAAAGGGCTAGCGACCAACGAGCTAATGCTCGAAGCCAATAGACGGCGTATCGCGGTTGCAATGGTCCAGGAACCTTACGTGGGGGGGCAAAAGGAAATGAAGAATTACGGCGCGGCGAGAGTTTACCAAAGCGCGGATCGCGGTGAGGGCACTATCAAGGCTGCGATAATTGTTTTTGACAAAACTATCGACGTCTTGCAGTGCCCGAGCCTAACCACCAATAACATCGTGGTAGTAAAATTGCGAACGAGTGCATGGGAGATTCTCGCCGTCTCGTACTACTTCGAACCTGACCAACCCATAGGGCCATACCTGGACCATCTTAACACCATAGTTCTTTCTCACGCAAACTATAAGATCATAGTTGGGGGCGACGCAAACGCCAAGAGCTCATGGTGGGGCAGCACCACGACGGACAGCAGAGGCGAAGAAATGCTGGGTGCGTTAACAGAGATGAACCTGCACGTACTGAACAATGGTGACGTCCCCACGTTCGATACGGTGAGGGGAGGACGACGGCTAACTAGCTTCATCGACGTCACAGCCTGCACGGAGGACCTTTTAGCGCTGGTGGAAGACTGGAGAGTGGCTGAAGATCTCACCAGCTCAGATCACAATGGCATACTTTTTCAAATTCGATTGTGTAAGGCAAACGGGATTAACATCAGTAGAACCACGCGGAAATTTAAAACTAAAAACGCTAACTGGGACCGGTTTCATGAGAAACTGGACCAGTTAAAACTAGAACGCAAATTAAATAGATTAGAAATAGATGACATTAATAGTAAAGTAGAATTAGACAGCCATGTGAATAGCCTTACACAAGTAATCTCAGACGCATGCATCCAAACAATAGTAACACATAAACCAGGCCAAAAATTTAAATTGCCATGGTGGTCTGAGGATCTTGAGAAAATGAAGCGAGATGTCAACACAAAAAAGCGTAGAGTCCGATGCGCAGCGCCATCCCGAAGACCTGGAGTCGTTGAGCAGTACCTGCAGGCAAAAGGAAAGTACGAGGAAGAAGCCAAGAAGGCCCAGATTCAAAGCTGGAAGGGATTCTGTGAGAAACAAGACAGAGAAACAGTATGGGAGGGCATCTACAGGGTCATGAAAAACACTACCAGAAGGAAAGAAGACCTTCCATTGGTGAGAGACGGCATTTCGGTGGGGCAGAGAGAGTCTGCCAAGTTACTGGCGGACACATTCTTCCCGGGAGACCTGGAGACGGAGGACAACTTAGACCACCAGCGGACGAGAGCCCAAGCTAACCGTGTGAATGACCGAGTTGATGGCGAAGTCCATGATCAGCCGTTCACAGTGGAGGAGCTTAGAGCCGCGGCGGAAAGTTTTAACCCGAAGAAGGCACCCGGAGGAGACGGCTTCACCGCTGACATATGTTGCCAGGTCATCAACAAGGATCCGGACCTTTACCTGGCAATCATGAACAAGTGCCTCGAGTTGAGTCTCTTCCCGGAACAATGGAAGGTAGCAGTGGTGGTCGTTCTGCGAAAGCCCGGTAAAACGGACTACACGAGCCCCAAGTCCTATCGGCCCATCGGCCTTCTGCCGGTCATGGGGAAGATTTTTGAAAAGATGGTAGTCAATAGGCTCAAGTGGCACCTGATTCCTAGGCTCAGTCTACGCCAATATGGCTTTATGCCCCAGCGGAGTACCGAGGACTCCCTCTATGACCTGATACAGTACATACGCGGCAAAGTACTTCAGCGAAAGATCGTGACCGTGGTATCACTGGACATAGAGGGAGCCTTTGATAATGCATGGTGGCCGGCCATAAGGGTGAGACTGGCCGAGGAGGAGTGCCCGGTCAACCTCCGACGAGTCGTCGACAGTTACCTGCAGGATCGCAAGGTCCGTGTCAGGTATGCTGGTGAGGAGCACATAAAGGGCACTCAGAAAGGGTGCGTGCAGGGGTCTATTGGCGGACCGGTACTCTGGAATCTTCTCCTTGACCCACTGCTGAAAGGACTTGAAACGCGAGGGCAATACGTACAGGCTTTCGCAGACGACGTAGTGCTCGTTTTCGACGGCGACACGGCACTGGACATACAGAGGCAAGCCAATCCCACCCTTGCCTATGTGCGGGATTGGGGTGTCAAAAATAAGCTGAAGTTCGCACCTCACAAAACAAGCGCGATGGTTGTGACAAGGAAGCGTATTTATGACACCCCCCTACTTACCATGGGCGGGATTGATATTGGCATGACCAATGAGATTAAGATCTTGGGGCTCACTATCGATCATAAGTTGACATTCAACAGCCACACTGCGAACACCTGCAGAAAGGCGTTGAATGTCTACAAACAGTTGGCAAGGGCCGCCAAAACTAGCTGGGGCCTCCACCCAGAAGTCATCCGGGTGATTTACACAGCCACTGTTGAGCCCCTCATCCTGTATGCCGCTAGTGCCTGGTCGCCGTCGACAAACAAGATCACTATACAGAAGCAGCTGAACACTGTCCAGAGAGGCTTTGCGCTAAAGATGTGCAAAGCCTACAAAACGGTGTCCCTGAACGCGTCACTCGCTCTGACCGGGTTACTACCCCTCGACATTCGCATACGCGAAGCGGCCTCCCTTTACAAGGCCAAGAGGGGAGTACCTCGACCAGAGCTGAGAGACGTCGAGGTAGAAAGCAGACTGGCGTACACGAGTACTCCGCATCCCGCGAAACATATGGACCTCAAGTTCATAAGCCTGATGGACCAGCGAGACGTGACCATCAACGTATGCAGCGCAGTACGAATCTATACAGATGGCAGCAAGATTGAAGGCAAGGTCGGCGCCTCACTATCCGTATGGAATAGTGAAATGGAGACCAAGTCGCTCAAACTCAAGCTGTCATCTTACTGCACGGTCTACCAGGCTGAACTTTTGGCTATATGCAGAGCCACGAAATTCGCGTTAGAGAGTGGAAGCGCCAGTTTTGCTATCATCAGCGACTCGCGTTCGGCACTCGAGACAGTGGTCAACGCACTCTCTCATCATCCGCTAGCCGCCGAGGCGCGGGACAACATCGCCCGCTGTAGACTCCAAAACAAGGACGTTTCCTTGTTTTGGATAAAAGCACACGCGGGGCTGGCGGGTAATGAGAGAGCAGACGAGCTGGCTAAACAAGCAGCGCTGCACGTTAGGTCCAAACCTGTGTACGACAAATGTCCGGTTTCATTCGTCAAGCAACAAATCCGCTCGGAATCGCTTGACGAATGGAATCGTAGGTACCAGACTGGCACCACTGCATCCACGACCAAAATGTTTTTCCCTGACCTTCTGGTAGCGTACAGGACGATTAGAGAGATCGTGCCCACTGCCGTGCTCACACAGGTTCTGACGGGGCACGGTGGGTTCTCTGGGTACTTGAACCGTTTCAAGCGCAAGGAGGACCCATCATGCATCTGCGAACCGGGTGTCAGCGAGACAGTGGAGCACATCTTGCTTCATTGCCCTGTGTTTGCGCGCCGAAGGCATGATGTTGAGATGACCTTAGGCGTAGCCTTAGTTTTATCCAGCCTAAGTAAGCTCGTCATGGACAAGGATAGACGTGATACCCTACTAGGCTATTGCGTGGAGGTGGCGACCAGAGTCATTGATAGAAATAAAACCTAAGCAGAAAGAGGCCAGCTGCCAACTTATTTGTCAATAAGCGACCAACAGCCGCCTACACTACACTGCGCATCAATGGCTCTGGTTGCCGGATCCGCGCAATGGATAGTAGGGAAACTCCGTTATTTTATTTTTATCATGTTTTATATGCTGTTTATTATCCTTGTCCATAGCCTTTTGCTATTTTATTGTCTTTTTATATTGTTAATTTTAAGACGGGTTTACTTGCTTTTTTTTTTGTCATCATGTATTTTTTGACTTTTACTTGACATTGACTTTTCATTTATTTTCAATAAAAATAATCCAGGCTGGAGAAATTATTTTACACACATTAAACTTAAGGCTAATTTTAAGAACTCTGACCCCCACATCAGAGGTGAGCACGCGGGCCGGGCCGATAGAGGTCCGGAATAATAAAAAAAAAAAAAAAAAAAAAAAAAAAAAAAAAAAACAACAGCCATTTTGGATCGATTCCGTAATTACCGGCACAAAAAAGTGTGGGTCATATTGACAGTTGCCGTAGGTATTTGGTTGTCTTGGTGGACTGATTTTCACAGCAAATGCAACGTATTCATCCTAATCAACGAAGCAATTGTTATTTTCAAACCAATACAGACACTTATGAATCGGTAAAAAATAAATAACAATAATAATAGTATCTCTATCAACTGTACTAACTATTTGTCACAATCAACCACGCGGTTGGAACGTTCCACGTTGGTTCTACTGAGAAGAGCCTGCAAGTAAGATTGAAATCACCAGTAACTTTATAATTAGAACAGAAATTTAATTTAAATTACTGAGATAAGGCCTGAGTTACGTATGACGTAAGTTATTTATTGGTTCGCCTGCTTACGCTAGCTTATTATAAATACAGTTGTGCAAACGGTAGAGACACAAAAAAATTAAACATGTTCCAATTTTTTTTTAAGTTACAAAATTATGCGGCGGCGGCTGCCTAAACACACAACCTGTACCTATTTATGAACTTTCCCTTTGATTTGTTACTTAAAGTTAATTATTTTTTAATGTACTCGTGCTTACATCGTACCGAACACTGTCATGTAACTGTTGATATGACATGTAATTTGTTCAAGTAATAAGAGCCGGTGTCCACTGAAGCGTAGCATCGCGTTGTTAGATCAAAAGCGTGGCATTAATTCGACAATAAAATAGAAAGATGTAAGTAAGACAGGTTCGATCAGATTTAGCTATCTGATGTTACGTCTCGGTTGACAGCGGGTTTAACTTTCAAAGATGTGGCGGTTAAATGCAACGTGAAAAATGTTATAGGTTTGATACAAGTGTAGGTTACATAAGGCTTGCTTAGTGGTAATCACGCGGAATGATAGTCTATGCGATTTGGTTAGTTATGTAATGTTGCTTTGCACTAAGCTTGGAGAAAGAATACGTTTAAATAATAGGCATAAGAAGTTACCATTGAAATACCACTGACTGTCATTAGGAGGTAAATTAAAAAAACTTATTTCCGCTTTTATAACTTTGCAATTAAGAACGAATAGAATACCTTCAATTATTATATGATACAAAGAATACACTTAAAGCTTATTTAGATATTTTTTAGTTAGACTCGCTGTCACAAAAGCTAAATCCTTTTAAAATATTATACCGCTTTGTTCGGCGGCTGTAATTTTTTTGATACAACCAACTTTAATCCTACACATTTATAACTGTAATAAGACAAACAATCGTACCATATTCAGACTGAATATAAAGTACTTGACTTGTCTAAAAATATCAATAAGAGTTAGGTAACTATTATAATTAAACTTAGTATACAAGGCACAAAATGAAATTATTAATAGCTCTGACCCAAGCCAATCTAAAAATACCAAATCTCTAAAATTAGGAAATGGCCTCAACCTGACACTACATTATAAAATAGTGTAGTAAGGTCACACTAATAGTTTGGTGCAGGTGGCAAATTAACTAGATGAACCGGTTTGTCAAAACAAAGATAAATTGGCATAGAACGAAATTATGTAAAACTAAGTCTAGAAAACAAAATGGTGCCGAGTTCGTTCGCCCAAAGTCGCTCCAAAAGCTCCATATATATGATGTGTTGAAAACAGGTTTGTTGAAAAAACCTACCTAACGTTCGGTATCACTTGACACTTCAAGTTTAGTTTAAAAAGTAATCTATTAAGTTATCTGCTCACTTGAAACTTCGGAGGTGTAAAGTGTTTACAAGAAAAGATAGGAGTTTCGTAATAAATCTGTGAAATCCTCACTCAGTATGGAGATAACATTTATATTCTTTTTATTTTAGTATTCTTGATTCCAACTGGTTAAATTTAAGGTGTTAAATAAGGTGAGAAAAATATTTTTATAAAAATCGGTTTTGCTCGTCCCTTTTGAAATATTCATTCTTTATTACTTGTCAATTTTAACAAAAATATTGACAATTAAGTTAATTGCTTTGGATAAACCAAAGATAAAGATGTTCATATTAATTTTAATAAAACAATACTTAACCGTTGCTTAATATGCTCTCCACACAACTATTATTGAAGTCCCCTTTTTCCATTTGGCACGATGTCAACGCAGATGCGAGGCACAGTTTCCCAGATAACGGCCAAGTTGGTAACTTTTCGCATTTCCTCGGCGACGTGTCCTCTGCCGATGCCGACATTGTCACGCGCTGTGAATTTGCTATCTTAGCATACGATTAACGAGATCTACACAACTCAGTCACAAAGCATTTACAACATATAAATCGTGTGTCGCACATTTTGCATTGTGTCGCTAACGCTCCGGAACGATAGTGGTCGTAACCATAATTTCCCATGGTAACATCATAATTACCATGGTCATTACTTACGCTAACGGCTATTTATTTTGCATAATGGTGTTTGGGTGAGCGCAACAAAGGCGGCGCGGCGCAGTGCAGGCGGAGATACGGTCAGAGCTTGCTACCGAGCGCCTGAATCGCCAAACTTGACCGCGCGAGGCTTTGTCTGCTCGCTAGACATAGTGCTTTTCGCTGCTCATTTGAGTTATTCGTGAAATAAGCAGACTAGACTAGCCACGGATTATGCACAAATTTAATTTAGCCGTATGCTTAAATAGAAAGGCTTAAGGTTAAGAATGAGGTTACTTAATTCCAGCTTCCTTCCTTCAATGTCCAGCTTCCTTATTTGTCTGCGCTCAAAAAGTCTAGTGTCCATAATTACTCAAATATGACATATAGGGGATACTAACGTAAACTTACTTATAGGTAAACTGCTTCTATGATTATCTTGACTACAAAGATGCATGTATCGATGTCCTATTATAAAAATCATGGCAGTTATTCTCTAATTTTTACGACGACCGCAATCATTCTGTAACCTTTATGATTAGTTCTCAATAATGCTGATTCTAGTAATTTCAGACATCTTCTTAACCACGTCGGCGGAGGGGGAGTTGAACATGTTTGGCTTAAGGCTACGGAACACTCTTACGAAGTCATATGAGTGGGAGGAACCGCCATTTCTTTCAGCGTCCCCGGACAAAAACGCTTATATCGTGGAGATAAAAATGACACTTTTATATCGCACTTTTTGCTATCGCAGCCGTTTTTTATCAAACTTGTGTGTAACTGTGCTATAAGTAGTTTTGTGATGGGTGGTTTATTTTTTTATCATCAGAATTAACAAGATTTTTTTCTTTAAAATACTACCAACAGTTATTACCTACCTGCTTACCTACTCTAAACTTATTTGACTTTTTTTTACCTCTTGGGATTATTCAGTAACAAGAGAGGATTGAATTATCTTTGTAAAGTTGTTCGTCGTTACCACTAGCTGCAAATCATTAAACACTTAGCTACCATTCTTGGAAACATCTATCTTTATCATAGATAGACATAAAGCTTATAAACCAATATGTCAGTAGCTCAAATCATATTGTTATATTACATGACTTTACGAAATTTTGGGATAGTAAGGTTACTAATTAAAATCAGTCTCATATAGGTATATCAGACTGATTTTAATACCTCACTGCGTTTAGTGTGATTAAGTGTTCGATGAATATTGTTTCGCGTGTCGGATTATATCAATAGCGGTAACCTTTTGTGACCTGCAGCTTTCACTCGTTTCGCGTCGCCAGCGCAGGTTTTACTATCCATTAATCACTGTAATGATGTCAAATGAATTAAACATGGTACACTGTCGGTCCCTGTACAAAACATTCAATTACTGTTAGAATTATCTTTTATCAGTATCGTTAACAAACGCTACCGAATGTAAGAAATATTGACCACTGTAGTAAGTTTTGTATGTTAAATTATACACCACAGTAATACTTTTTAAATGTCGAAAGCGTATCGTATTTAGTTACGTTTATCTCGATTAATTAATACATAATCAATGTAAACGGCGAACATATTTCTTAACCTGGGATAACAAAATCCCAATTAAGCAATAACATAAATAATGAGGCCAAGTTTAGTAGTACACACTTTATGAATCTTATTTGAGTTCCCCAGCGTGTTGACTTGAAAAAGACAAAAGTAGGACAGTAACCTTCTTCAATCTAGTAAACTGTCCAGAAAGTTTCAAATAAACTTTAAACTACGATGTTTTTTGTGAGCCTGTCATCTGATTCGCGTTGCAGCGTTGACCTCGCTTGGGCCACAGACGACAAGGATCATGTTCGGTAACCTAACACCTCTTTATGTGTGTGTTTGCACCGAAATTCAAGCCGAGGAATAAATGACGTCACTGGACGGAATTATGACACTATTACGATAAATGAGACCAGCTCTACCATAAGTCGTGAGCGTTTTGCGCTCACTAGTCACTGGCGTCCTAGGAAACTTATATGTCTAACGTAATGGTTTCGGCCTGACAAATATTTAACGTAGACGTTGACGTCTGTAGTTACCCCTGGCGAACTCGTACGGATGATAGAACTACTGTTCCCGGCTCCCGTGGGACGAGGCGGCATTATAATCTAGTCTTAAACAGACACTTTAAGACAATCAAAGTGACTTGCTGGTAATCCTTACTAATCTGTTAGTGACTGCTTTATTATCAGCACACGTAAAGTAAAAGAGATCGATTGAAATGTAAGCGTAGGCCCAGTTAGCTGGATTTGAATAAGTTACAGTACAGCCTATATAGTGTTACGTATTAAATAAGGAAAAATAAACATGTAGGCCAACAGAGCACGTATGAATAACCGGAATCGACCAGCTTCTCGAAATTAAGCTTCCACTGAGAAACTCAAAGTTTACCTACTCCAAGTTAATAAGCGTATAAATCCCATTAACAGCAACGTAATATGAGCACTGAACAACGCCATTTTCTCTCAAATGTCTTAAAAATTCATCCATTCATTCATTCATTCAGAAAGATTATAACTACTATTGTTCACAACAAGTGTAAGTAAGTGATACACACAGAAAATTCGCTTGACGAGATTTCGTATCCATTTAAATAACGCTTTCATTGTGAATTTGTATAGCTGTGTAAAATTATCTGCATCAAGCCTGCTGTAAATTTCAGCAGCAATTCTGCTGCACTATAAACCGCGATAACCCAAATTTGTCCGCGCGTCACTGCGCCCAACATATTTGCACACTTCCTATATATAAATGGTAAGGTACATACATAAAACAAAGAACCATTGACTGCACAATTAGACCTTGCCTGGTATCCATAAAATACGCATCTATTAATTAATATTCATAATATAACTAGCCCCAACAATATGCGTTCGATGAATTGCATATGAATTCTGTATGGATTTGTGGTAGCTCATGCATTTTATAGTAGGCGTGGTACGAGGAGAACTGCTCATTGTTAAGGCCCGTGGACTTGGGCGCACGTACGTCGAAATACTACTAACAAACATATACTTATGTACAACACGCCATCGCCTACTAACAGCCTTATTATAAGTACTTAGGCGTTAATCGCACAGTCACGTTGGCTGCTGGTTTACGCGAGTCCTATAATCCGACACTCCGTGTGAAAAATTCCATACAAAACAATCTGAAGCTGCACATCCGTTGCCATTAAACCTGTTTTTATCGAGGAGCCAGCTTTTCGCGTGAACCGAGCCATAGGTTTATAAATAATGCGTGGTCAGAAACACGTGTAAGTACTTACACGTGTTTCTGATCATGCTAGTCGAAGGGTCTTTAGAGTACAATTAGGACACTTGGGAAATACTTTCTTATTAAAGAGGACCTCGCTTATAATTTATATGAAGTCATACAATGTACGGGTTAAATTAGTAAAAAATATTTCAAAATATATGAAGAATAGTACTATAAGATGGTGATAATAATAATTATAGCCTTTTATAATTTGATGGATACATACCTACTTATCATAGAAATGCTCTGGCTTTATTTAGTCGCACTCAAGTTTGCTCGTTTAGCTGTTGATTTTAGATAAGTATCTATCAGAAATCGAGTAAGACCAAATTTAATCCTGGTAGATGGCAAGAAAAGATAGATAATTACATACTATGTGGCAGCAGATAACCGCTATTCTAATAAGCATATTGTCTAATGCTGAAGGTCTTGCAAGTTCTGTCCTGTTTTAGGTCTAATAGCGCCACTAGATCCAAACCAAACATTAAGGTAATTGCATAGTAGATAGAATAATTCGCTAACGGTCTGTAAAATATGATGTTCCAGTCAGATCTCTCCGCCGTTGCCGTCTAATGTGACCTAGTTGCGTTGATTTGCTCAAATTGCTCCTACTTAAGGCGTATATTTGTTTGACCTAGTAATTTGAACTTCAAATTACTATCGCAGATTTAACCTACAACGGAGTGCCCGTGTTGTCAAATTTCTAGATCAATCTAGGGAAGTACGAGAATGACCTCACTTTAGTTTCATCTAGGAACACAAACACCAAATATTAGGGCCATAAATATTTTTAGACAATTAGGACAATATTGCCTGCAGCGTAGGTGCTAATTTCACCTAGAAGAATTTAAGTTACCATGTAGTTACGTCAGCTATGGGCTTTCGTGTCGAGGAAATTCATTTTTGCCTTACGATCTAGCGTGGCGGACGATAACCTGAATCCACTTTTCACTGAAGGGAGGCCAGTGCCTATTAGTGGAACGTAAAGAAGGTTATAATTATCTATTATTCCTTACGGTTGCCTTACGCAGGCGTTGCAAATATTCAAAAACAACTAAAGGCGACAATGTTAGAATGTTTGGTTTAGCGACCATGCTTAAAACCAAATAATTATACATTTATTTCATTTCTATATTACTTTACCTAAGTATAAATGGCAAGTGATTTTCCTTCAGCTTCAATTTAGTAAAACGAGACATGACATTGTCAGAACAAACACTACCGTAGTTTCGTATTTGAAAATGAAACATTGTAGAGATGTGTACCTACCTTGTGAACCCCTCTCCTTCCATTTCTTCCCTAAAATATTTACTGCCTTTGCTTTTGTGTAAAGGTAAAATTGGTTACTCTCCTGGTTTCTTATTAATAATATTATACATCCCACCGAGCATCATATAAGAAGCAAAAAAACTTTAAAGAATCATTAAAGCGTTGGCAAAGTTTGAACAAAATTAAACCAACCTTCTACCTGAAAAGTTAGCAATTGAAGTTTATTAAGCAATTTTATTAAAGCACCTAACATTGTTATATTGGTAATGGGTACTGAATCTATCTATAAAGATATATTGCAACTTTTTAAATGAACATGTAAGTAAATATTATGGTCATTACTGCACTGAAACAAGACAGAGTGGGGGTCGCGATACAACAATAGCAGTCGCTTACAAGCTGGCAAATAAAAAAATGAATTTAGTTCTACGAACTTCCATAAGACTTGACTTGGTTATGCTTTATTACTATGATGGATTAATCTAGTAAATTGTATTACGTTGCGTTAAACTTCAACAATGGAAAGTCAGTTTGGCTCGGTTAGAGGGTAGTTTGGAGGCGATCGGGGCGAGAGGAGATTGCGTCAACTTTGAAATTCGATAACCAAAGCACACTACGTACTAGAGACAGCCGTATGTCCCTTACTGCTTATCCTGTATTATGACAAACCAAGGGTACAACTTTGGCAACTATATATACTTTTGAAGAGTGTCCTTAAAGAGATAGATACAGTATTGAATTATGAGACCAAAAAGATTATTCAACGTTGAGTATCCGAGTGATACCTATCCCCTGAGTATACAAAGTATACTTAAAGTAGCAATTGTTAACCTAGAAAAAATGAATTCTTCAAATGAACCTCTTAATGAAATCCTTACAAATAGAAGGCACGACCGCGCATTGGTGTTTCAAATCGTTAGATCTTTGTTAATATTAATTCAGTGTTACAAAATAAAACGTTGAATACATCCAATGTCCACAACAGTCCTCTTATAATAACC
Organism: Ptilodon capucinus; assembly: GCA_914767695.1. NCBI lineage: Eukaryota > Metazoa > Arthropoda > Insecta > Lepidoptera > Notodontidae > Ptilodon > Ptilodon capucinus. The sequence continues at coordinate 5,998,579 of OU611808.1, forward strand.
GAGTCACATAAGGTTCTATTCATTCTGTAAAGTCGGTTGTTCGATAATTACAAGTTAACTCGAAGTACAGTGACAGTACCGGAATCCCGTAATCCGACTTCTTGTGACTTTCTTGTGACTGATTCGACTAATAGTCCCTATAGGTTCTCCACCATGCACGCCTCAGTACTTCAAGATATACCTTTGAAACAATACCTATTACTGGAATCAAGTATAATGCAGCTCACATTGTTAGGTCCAACTAATGTCAAATAGCATCCGTGGTGCCTTCTTTATTTCTGTGGCAATTCAGCCAATACAGTTAATTTTGTCTCCCACTTTGCAATGGAGGGAAGTGGATACATTTTTCTTCCAACTCCTCCTACACCTTTTTCGATTAAATTCGTGCGGGTTCCAAGACAATTTAGCTTTTCCCCGGGACTCGCCGAGGATCAAACCTCGGTGTTTTCAATGGACGCCGCTGTCGATCCTGGCTTACACTAGTAACAGTGGTGGGAATGTGTGCCGGTCTTAGTTCCAAATTGAAACAAAAAATCCTTTGAAACCTAATCAATCACCTTGAGTGACATTTTAACTGTTTATTCTACGTACGTATCTAAGCAGAAATAGTTTATGCTTTAAAATATTGTCTATACCTAAATTAACGCCAATTAGTGTTGGGATTAATCCATCAAGTTTAATTAGCTACACCCGTAGGAGATCACTTCAAGTTCAAAGGATTCTCGGGATGCCAGTCCCAGCTTAAGTTATAAGTTCGACCAAACGAGTAACTCTAAATTAACTTGATAAAATTGTTTAAGTAGCTCCCGCTACAGTAATTTAATATTCGTGTCATGTAAAATGTAAACTGTGCTACCGATGTAGTATACGGGGTAAAACAGCAATTGTCAGTCAAAATTGGGCCTCGGGGAAGTAGACGTACTGAACTTTTGACCCCAGCCTATAATATCAAAACAATCGCCTCATAAATATCAGCACAGTAACAAAATACCACGAATTTTGTCGTGCATTGTTAGTCTGCCGTAGATCAAAGAACCTACCTATATATTTTGGCAAAACACACTAAACTCGATAATCACGATACCGCCCCGGGCGGGAACAGTGGTCTGTAAAGCCTCTACACACTGGGGCGTGAACTCTAGCGCGTCAAAATATTTGCCAATACCAAAATGAACTCTGTTTCAATATAAGTAAAGATTGAATTCCTATGGTACGAGCCACGCTCCCACGCGTCAATATTCGCTCGCGCTGTCAGTTTTATCAGTTGAAGAATGAACTTTTTCTACGATTCAATACATTTTGTTTTGGCATTGCAAAAAAATTGTCGCGCGAGTGTCGACGCTCCAGTGTGGAGGCATAAAGGTTAAGTTTAATCTGATTGTCGGTTTAACAATACACCGGGGGCCAGTTCAGCTCCGCTGCCGCCGACGATACGTACCTACTAACTCGCCTTCCACGGGACATATTTATCTGCAAGTGACCGTGAACGAGCCAGAAATGTTTTTGTAGATAGGTAGTCACAACGCCGGTATATCCAGACTACATTTTCTCTCCTGTTCTAATTCAGGCTCACTCTCGACTTTAATTCACACCTTCCTGAAGTTGAAAAACACGCAAGTACGTAATGTCCTTTATTAGAACCGTTTGTATTGTACCTACCTACCTATAATTTCCTTTGGTTTTTGGATAAGCGTGAAAGATTTGAGTATATTCACACGATAACGCCGGCTGTCTGATAATAATGGTTTACCCGGGTTAAGTCTGATATATTGAACAGTCATGTTTATGGTGTTGATACTAGAGATGAAACGGATATCCGGTAACTATCCGGTATCCGGGCATATCCGGCCTTGTTTTTACTATCCAGCCGGATACCGGATAGTAAAATTTTAAAAAAAACTCATTAGTTTATTTAAGTCAAATCATACCACAATAGGTTATGGACACTGTTTATTTTTAAAATCGCACGTCAAATATATTTGTTATATAATTAGTTTAGTACTTAAAATTAACACTTGGCAATTTGTGGTGAATGAATACAAAATTTTCCGCATTTGTTGGTAAGAGACGACTCCGCTTAGCTTCGTATACCAGACCAGCTTCTGAAAATAGCCTTTCGTTGTAAACGCTACTGCCAGGTGCTGAAAAATAAATTCTAGCAAACCTTGACACAGCTGCGGGTACTGATAAATTAACTCACCACCATATTTATTTATGGGTCGTGATTGCAATCGATTGGAGATGTCTTTAAGAAACGTTATGTAACGCGATAAAGGGCCGGATATCCGATAGCCGGCGCTCCGGCCTGGTAGCTTGCCGAATATGCGGTATCCGGCCAAACCACTATCCGTTTCATCTCTAGTTGATACACCCTTAAGGCGCTAAGTCCCCTTACATCCCCAAATCCCTTTAAAATGACATTTGAATCTCATATTGGTAGTATATAGAAAGAATTTTCTCCAGTTTTGCAGCTGAAACAAAATAAATTTGAAAAGGGATGCTTGTTGTTGTTGAATTCTTAAGAAATAAAGTTCACGATTCATTCATTCACGATAAAGTTCACTATGAAGTAAGAAATAATATTTCATATACATCACACTCAATACATCTCACTCATGCTAGTATTACACATTTGCTAATATTACACGAGGTAAGAATACTGCCACATGCATAGACACATTATTTCCACTTCATCCATGTTCACACATCTTTTTATTCAAATACTTAAGTACAAACTAGTGCTAGGAAAGTGACTTTTACCCCTTTATCTTAAAGTTGAAGTAAATAAATAAAATATCCCCAGACAACACTCATCCTGCGAGCCCAAACTAAGCAAAGCTTGCTTAGTGCATGATAGTTGGGGGTTCGATTGACCTCAGTGACAAATTTCGGAAATGGTTTTTTTGGGTGTAAGGTGTAACTGGGATCGCCCCCAGTACCCATATTATAAACTGAGCTTTGCTTAGTTCATACGATATGTGCTGTCTGAAGATTTTTAATTTTTCAAATCATTTTATTCTACGGTTCCGTTCACGTATCGTTGCGATGTAAATCGATTCTGTCTGGTTGGGCTATGGGCAAATGAATAAATACGCTAATCGCACGATGGCGCTCGGCGCGGCGCTGTCCGGCGGCGATGCGTCGCGCCGAATATCAAATGTTGCACGTCAGGCAGCCAGCCAGTTAAATAAATTCATTCGCACGCACCGTGCAACCGACATTTTTATATGGGTAATGATTTCGATTCTGTCGCACTCAAACAACAACTTAACTATATTTGACAGCACTAAAGATATGGTCCAAATCTTCTTCCTCGTAAAAAGGATGTCCCCGGTATAATGGTAATAGGGTCATCCATTATTACATTGGAACTAAAATACATCGGCAGTGTTGGTGCAAAGCGCTTGCTTAAGGAAAATGAAATAATTACCTGAAAAATATTTATTAAATTTAATGTTACGTAAAACTCATTTTATGTATCTAAGGCACTTTTGTATTATAGTATTAACGTAAGCTCCGACATAATGTTATAGTATATTTTAAACAGGTTTAGTTTTATAGTTAAGTTAAACTAAATGTGATAAATTTCGGTTTTAATTAATGTGTGTTGTGGTCGTCTTTAAAAAAAAAAGAAAAGCAAGGGCATTATGAGTGCGTTGGAGCGGAAGAGTGCGCGGGCGTCGCATCACGTGGGCGTTACATATTGTAATCATGTTATAAAAGGCTTTTAAGTCGTTGAGATAACACCAAACATTAAAAAAATACCATTTGCAATAGCTTTACAAAGGTTTGTCTTAAAAAAAGATTTTGTAATGAAACTTTAAGATTTGTAGTAACCTACCTACTTATTTGACAGAATTATTAGTCAAATAAAGACACAACATTAATTATTTTTCGACCACCATTATTTCCCTTAATATCTATGAAATACATTCTATTCAAATATATTTCATCAATTCATTTCTTACGAAAATAAGAATAAGCTAGACTAAACTAACACTTAGTTTAGTTGCTACAATTCTCACAGCTATAATTTATTCACAAAGCAGAAATATTGTTGGTCCAGTCAAATTTGGTATAATTGTAGTTTGGTACCAGGCCAACAGAATTAGCACAAATGAGGCCCACTTACGTAATATTCAGAAAGAAATAGAATAGTAAATAAACTTTGAAACTTTTGTAAACAGTCTGTTATTATACGATTTATACAATCAAGACTACGCAATACCTTAATTTGTTTATTACGAAATAAAATGTGTCTGATTAAAATGTAATACAATTTATCACGGGCAAACAGGCTTTGGTTTCGGTTGTCACTACGCACAGAATGACATAATTTTGTAATCACATCCGAAATCGGCTGTAGTACAACGTTTCGATTAAATTTCGATGAATTATTCTATAGATATTTTTATCTGGCAGTTGTCAATAAAACACTTAACTACGAGTCGAATTGAGAACTTCCTCCGACTTCGAATTTGGTTAAAAAGTAAAGCGCGTTTATGCAAAAACATTTTCATTTAGAACTTTTTACAGACTACTATTAATGTAACATTACTACATTAAGTATTGATATAGTCCAGTAAGCCCTTCTTCCATTATGCTGTCCACTATGTCTAGTCTAATAGCTTCAAGGTGCCAATGTCTAATATCTACACTACTGGTCATATTTTGATAAAAGATGTTGTTTTCATGCCTTAAAAATGATGTCATAGCCACTCCACAAGGATAGTGTTAAGAGACTTGGGGCCCAGGACTGACGTCAATAATTTAAAAGCGAAGAGGTCTAACCCAGATCCTGTCAGTTAAAATTATAGCCGCTCTTATCTCTGGTCTATTGACACCATGTTTCTCTTTTCCTCGCTTTATTTACATACGAACCGTGGCTAATAACACTTTAGCACACGTTTTAGCAACAAAAGTAAAGTTTGAAGCAACAGTTACAAAGACAAGTTTTGTTAAATATTTATTAAACTCATCTACTTTTATTTTTAATAATTGAATTGTATTTAGCCGGGGGGGCACACTGGAGCGTCATGAAGCGCGCGTTGAAATTCTTGCCAATACCAAATCAACTATATTGACTCTTATAAAAAGTTCATTCTTCAATGAAATGTCATTGAAAACGCCAGCGAATTCTGACGCGTGCGGGATTGGTTATTACTACAGAAATTTAATCTTTATCCATATTGTCACAGAGTCCGTTTTGGTATGAGCAGAAATTTTGACTCGCATCTTTTGAAGCCCCTGCGTGGGTCTTGCCCGCTTTCATTACGGGAGCTCAGTTATAGGATTGTAGGTACGTTTGTTACGAGCCACTTTCACGGTAGCGTTTACTAAAAATATTGTACTCGAGGGACCGATACGGCATATAATTTGCCACACTTTTAAGTCGACAATACCGATCAGCGAACGTAACTTATGGTAGAGCTATTCACTACCTACACCAAAACTGCGAACAACAGTGACTAAGTATGACTTTCACTTACACGATCAGTGTATACAATTAATTACGCGTGTTGATTAAACTTTCTACAATTATGATCTATTAGCGCCGCGCCGGTGGTAGCGTAAAGTATTAACTATTATTTAATATAATATCCAATATTTTATACAACGTCATATCAATTGAAAATAAATCTACTCGAAAAGTTAATGTTATTTCATCAATTCGGTTTTCGAATATAAATATTTAAAAAACTTTATATGTTAAAAAAGTATTATCAGATCGTAAACGTTGCAAGATAAAGGTCAACTCACCATCTTATTATGGTCCACGGTATACGCATATCATCAGTCAACTAATCTGAAATAAGATAAATATGATCTTAGCATTGACTGAATTTGGTTACCATCGTTGCAAAATTGCTTATTCATACAAACAATGAATCACCGTGAAAATGGTTTGCAGTTCAATTCGGTTTTGTGTTGATAGAGCCAGTTTCCCAGAACGTGGCGACACGAACGGAAGTCGGACGACTGACTCAGACGTACACTACATCGCGAATTCAACTTTATTGTTACAAAATGGCGATGCATAGTAATTAATATTGACTGTTCACTCGTCAAATAACATGGAAGTTACATACACTTAAACTCAGATATTAAACGAGCTTGGTTAAACCGAAAGTAACTTTCTAATTTTATATTTACTTAGTTCAGGATAGATGGCGTTAGTGACACATATATCACGCTATCTTCTACAAGTATTTTAAGAAAATACGCTAGATTACACTTTATAGATAAGATTATAACAAAACGCCATAAACAATTGAGACAGTCACGAACTAAAGACTAATTCTGAATAAACTGTAATGAGTCACATTTAGTTAACAAACTGCACTAACTTATCTGGACTTAAAAGTAAATCAGATAAAACATTCCACAGTAACTATTAACTTTGTTTTTCATGCGAAACGTCTGCGTTCGGATTTTTTTATTCAATTTATATTGTGTTGTGGATTCAAAACCAGCGTTGTTCATTTGAGGGATGTAGGTACAACCGCGATAAAATATTCAGGCACTTGGAGTTAGGATTTGACCTTTGTTTGGACTGAGTGACGCTTAGTACCTACACCCTTTAGGCATGACAGACAACGTTTAACACGTAAAGCGTAGTTACGCACAACTGCTTGTGTTTTTACGGTTCACAATTAATATTAACGGCCACATCCGCCTGCCGCGGGCGGTGTCGGAAACAACAATGTATTTTAAAGTAGGTTATGTATTATGAATTCAAGCCGAGATGTTTTTGCGAACGTTACTTACATACAACAGTGTTATTGTAACAGCTGAGCACTTGACTCGAGATCGCTAAAAAATTGTATGCTACGTCTATCTTTGTATTACATAATGGCGAGCGAATTTGGACGCGAAGTGAAATTCAATCTTTATTTATATTGTCACAGAGTTCGTTTTGTAATTGGCAATATAGTTCATTTTGTCTTGACATCCCAGTGTGTCTGGTGTTTTATATCCTAGCGATTAGCGCCAAAAGGTTAGTAGTCAACACTCGTACCGAAGAGGTTCGAGGTTCTACAGGTCCCTAGACCTGAAATCACTCCTAACACAAGCTCAGTTGGCTAACGGAACAACTAGTAGTGATAATTACCTATCGTTAGTAATCTTATAGGTACAAACCAAAATCCGAACCCAAGCAATGGAATAAAATGACCTGAAGGATAACTTAAAACCTTTCACTTTCATATATCGGTGCGAATGGGTCGGTACGAGGATAAATTGGTAACACATTAAGCCCATTTTTGTGATACACACACGAACTCAACATAATTTTACAGCTCTAAACTATTGTTGTCCTGTTTATAACTTAACGACCATGAGGAGGACAAAAAATAGGTACACTTCTCTCCAAATGTATAAAAAAAATGATACATTTATATTATAAAATAGATACCTACTGTTTTACTACTCATTACCACAGCCCTTTTAACGTCCCACTGCTGGGCACGGGTCTCCCCTCAATGCGAGGGGGCTACTGTTGTGGCAAAATAAAATTGCAAGTGGATTTATTACAAATGTTATGTGTTATGTTATTCTTAACAAATTTGAAAGAAAAAAGAAAAAGTTTAAGTTTGTTTTGGTGTCGACCACACATTAGTGCGCGTTTTATTGCACGTGCTTGTACAGGCTCTTACCTACATGTGGTTTTCCTCGCTGGTGTCTTCAAGAGAGGTGTTCTGTTACAACTAGTTTGCAAGGACCGTACTTCTTTGTACGCACTCGTTAAGTTACTCTTGTCTGTAGCCTGTTCAGGGTGGCCGCGCTAGTAAAGAAACCTAACCCTTTCTCTTTTTGTTCGTCGCGCCTCCCAGCCACTGGACCGCAGAGCTTGTTTTTTTCAAAACCGGCTCCTCGATCCTCTCGCTCCCGACTATATTGCGCCCTCTTTATGATTCTCGCTCCGTACACTCACTTCGAAAACTAATTGAAGATAACAAGCTTGTTTTTTTCGCCGATCCACTTCTTCATTTTGGAATCGATGCCGATGGAGTTCAATATTTATTTTACCGGTTTTATCGTTACTCCTGATATAAAACTTATGCAAGTTCGGCGACGTTACGTTGGAACAGTGAGCAATAACGTTTATAGGAATTTGCTTAAACATTTTCATGGAAATATGGAACACTTTTTGTCTGATCGAAAAAAAGATTAACCTACTAGGTTACGTACCTACCTAGTTATTTAGTTTTTATCGCAGGGTGATGGTATAGCTTCGTTTAAGTGTCAGTATGCAGATTTTTGAGATCAATTAATAATTACGACAAAAAACTGTTTTGTCACAAGAAGTTGAGAGTGAACTGTGTTTACGCCACGAGTCAGAGCGTCACCACATCAGCCTTTTTAACCGACTTCAAAAAGGAGGAGGTTCTCAATTCGACCCGTATGTTTTTTTTTTAATGTATGTTACCGCATATCTCCGGCGTCTGTCGACCGATTTCGATTTTTTTTTTTAGGTTTGCTAGGGAATTCTTCAACGTTGGTCCCATTTCCAAAATATTACAGAAATCTAACCCCTTGGGGGTGAAATGGGGGGTTGAAGGTCACATAATTTCAAAAATATTTTTTGAACGACTTCAAACTTTGTATATGTATTTAACATACAAAATAAAAAAACACGTCTTTCAGGAATTTTGAAAGAAAAAATATGTAGGGGGTGAAATGGGGGTCCAATCCGGACTACAGCATATCGCCGGCGTTAGTGAACCGATTTCGAAAAATCTTTTTTTGTTTAATACGGATTGTTAACAAAGATCGAAACCCACCCCCAAAGAGGTGGAAAGAGGGGGTGAGGGGGGGTGATTTTTTTTTGGCTGTAAATTTTACTTTTTTAGGGCTGTTATAAGGTGATAATATTTGCAAATTTTCAACGATTATTGACACTAAAAATCGTGAAAAAAAAATATTTTTAACAAAAAACAAAAACCGACTTCAAAAACCTAGGTGCACTAAAAAGCTACAAATAACCTTACAATTCATTACATTTGGAGTCGGTGCCAATTCATGTGTGTATTTGCCTTGTCTGACTTTGATTGGCACCTACTCCAAATGTAATGAATTGTAAGGTTATTTGTAGCTTTTTAGTGCACCTAGGTTTTTGAAGTCGGTTTTTGTTTTTTGTTAAAAATAATTCTAAAACCAATTACATTTTTCTATGCATAAAATTAGGTATTAAGTATGAGTAGTAGTATTAGTAGACAAATTAGAGGACTATTTAAGACATTAATTTTGCATTTTAATGAAACAAGTATTTATATTTTCTCAACTTATTTAGGAGCCTGTTTCAAACTACAATTTGGTTAGCCGCCTAATTTAGACTCGCAACTAGTTTTTGTAATAGCTTGAGCTTGAATGTAGATGCCTTTCAGTCACAACTATTTTGGATTTGCGCAAGAAACAGAAGGATTACTTGCCTACCTAAAAAATACGGCCGCAAACGATTTAACTATAGAAACTCCTCTGAAGGTTTATGAATTGTTCTAAAGTATGAAATGATTGCGTAATGAATAAACCAAAGAAGTTTGTCGGTCGACGACCGAATAATTTTGGCGTCAATTGCCACCACGACACGATGGCGTGTTGATTTTGGAAACGACCGCAACCTTAGGTCAACCACCCAAAAGTTACGCTCTGGTACCGAGTAACTTGGAATAAACAATAACAGTTCAAGTTATTTTTGGATGTTCAAAAATTCATGTGAATTTGTACAAACCACACGAACTTGGGCCAAGAACATCGAATATTCAAAACCTTCAACTTTTATAAACAAGCATCTGTAAATACTAACACCTACCGAGATATCGATTTATTACTTCAGTAAGTGCATAGTCGCTATTTAATTAAGTAATAAAAGTCTAATAAGAAGTAGAAAATGTAAGAATAAAAAGCCGTCCTTTACCTTTATGCTAGGTTGGGTACCTACCTTCACAAAGAAATCTAAATAATCTTAATACATTTTCTTAAACATTCTTCATTTAAAACTTGAATATATTATATCACTAGCGGCCCGTCCCGGCTTCGCACTGGTTTATAGCCTATATTACTCAGTGATAATATAGCTTTCTAACGGCAAAAGATTTTTTGAAATCGGTCCATTAGTTTTAAGTTAATTCGTTACATACAAAAATACACGGGAATCGCGCAGCCACCCGGAGTACTGAGCCGGGTGGCTTATATGCTAGAAATACTAGACCATTCCGTTGTCAAGTTGTAGGAGAGTGAACAAGTTTGGGTTAACAAAAGAAAGTTGCAACAATATGAGTCGTTGGCGGTTGTAAACATGGCCTACCGCTGCCGCGCTGACGTCCGGGCTTGATGTTGTATCAAAACATAACTACATGTTATGGATGTCGATTGAGCAGCCCTAAAAATATGACCATCCTGCCTGCTCATACATTACGCCCATACGCTTATCTAAGGATCACTGTAGGTAAGTTTAGTGCCAACAGAATCGACATAATTATCTACGATTTCAAGTCCGTACTAATTTTATTGCATCACAATCTTTCTGACCGAACACTAGTTATACAAAAATGTGTTTAACCTGTCGAGCCGCGCATAATTGAAATTCATCTATTATTCGGCCACAAAACAGATATAAACTTATTCAAAATCAAACAAATATATACACAAACATATGGTAATAAATTCGTCTAGATCATACAATAAAATCTCCAGTAGACATATTTATTTGGGTGCATTAATTAAACAAACACCTGTCGTTGTGGAACCAGTTCGTTTCTCTTCCTACATACAGTATAAACATCGTACTGAGACAAGGCAAGCCTACCAGTGGATGTACCACTTCTCGGGCGACACTTAACCGGGTCCATTATCCGTCAACCACGATTTCCTGCTTACAGAACAGTCGAAGGTCTCTTGACCATGTTTAATTTTTTTTATTCAACCACCTTTACGTTCATACTTTTAAAACTTTTAACTTCAGCGATAGCTCATCTGTAGGCTTCGCATGACCGCTTAGACATAAGTTTTATCTCTTTCAACTGTCAAATTGGTCGTATTTTTTTGTTTTGTTTCGACATATTATGTCGAATTAGAGATAATGTCCACCTTGCGAGAATTGTTCTGCAATACAAAAAACTCGAAGTGACGTCATTTCTCAACAAACCTGACAGTTGAAAGAGATAAAACTTATGTCTACACGGTCATGCTTAGCCTACTGGACCACGTATTCTATCTATCAGTATCTCGAGGGAGTTTGGAATAATACTGTTTAGATCAGACAATATTTTTCCGAAACGCTGTCGTGTATGATAAAATAAACGCTATGTAATCCAAATTTCACGTTCCAAAGAACACCGATTGAAGCGGGGCGTTGATATCATATCATCACTTGCATTTTCTTTTTCTTTGTATAGATTTGTGTGACAATAGAGTTGTGTGAGTGGTAGCCGAGTGGTCGAACGTTCGCCTTGCAATCAAAGTGTGCAGGTTCGAACCCCGGCTCGCACCTCTGGGTTTCATGTGCGAATCTCATTTTCATCCGAGATTACCACTTGCTATGAAACGGAAGGAAAACATGAAGGAAAACATCGTGAGGAAACCTGCACGCCTATAGAAAGGTGTGTGAAGTTCACCAACCCGCACTGGGCCAGCGTGGTGGACTATAGCCCAAAAATCTCCCTCGTATTGAGGGGGAATGTGCCCGGTATGATGGCAATAGGCTTGCCCCCTATTACATCGGGACAAAAATACATCGGCGAAGTGTGGGCGCACTGCAGTGCACCTCTGCCCACCCCTTCGGGGAATACAGGCGTGATGATGTATATATAGAAAGCCTTTGAGTTGTTTATTATTCTACACGTGTAAATATCTGTTCCTGGTGGCTTGTGGCGCGGCTAGTGTTGAAATGTAATCAACACAATAACGAACTATAGAGGCTGGAGTTTTTATTGTGCGATGTACTGTTTATTTGGTGTTTATCTTTTGATTGAGATTGGAGCGGGGAGTTTTTTTTGTACTATGATAATAGAATGCGGTAACTGTAACATATTGTTTTTTTATTTTGTTTGTTTAAATATCTTTGTAGGTTGTAGTTGCTATCCTACTTTAGCACCTAAAGACATTGCAAGATACCTACTGTAAGATTTTATACGATAAATTAATTTAGTTTCGATCGTGAAAACTTGCCTTAGCTTATCTAGATGGGACTAATATTATTTCTGTTATTAGCAGAGTGTTAATCTGCTCTATTCCAAGTATAACTGGCGAAGCGAGCAAGTTAACCACTGTTACAATGTTACCGTATAATGATAAAGTACCGAATTATTCCGCTGTCTGTATTATCTGTGTACAATCTAGTGGTCAATATAAACGTGTTGTACACAATTGAGATCTTAGATTTTATTGTCCGTGTATAAACAGTGAGCAGCGGTGGACCGATATTGAGATAAGTGAGCGGGGTCGCACAATTTTGAAGACGCAATGTAGAGAATGCAGCGACATAAGCCTAAGCGAGTCTAGCGAATTACTAAGCTAAACTATACTTCATTAAATTCGTTTAGCACTGCAATCTAGATAGATTCAGATGGATAGATGCAAACATCTGCATACCTCTTCGTGGAATACAGGCGAGATGAAATAAACAACCCTTTAGATACAATTGCAACCGAACCAAATAAAAAAGCTTTTGATTATATGAAGCGCTTCCTAATAATCTTTTTGTAGCTCTGCCTTACTCTACGTATTAGTCTCTACCCGACTGAATGAGAACGGGATACTAAAACACCCATATTTCACCGCAATTTTCTGTGGTCACAAACCCAGAATACTCAGCATCTGTCCTAGGTACCTATATACCATGGGGTTATTTTCATCTTTGTTCGCTGTTTAGGCAGTAATTATTTATTTGTTATATTCAGCGTATTACATAAGAATCAAAGACTGATTATAAGCTTGCATCACTTAAATTCTAGTGAATTAATAAATTCGACGATTTTGTTTCAATATTTGTCTTTTATCGCTTATAATTTGAACCGTAGAGTAGCGGCCATTTACAGTCCAAGGTTAGTGCAGAAATCGGCGCGGGCGCAGGCGGGTGCAACACGTCACTCGTTACACAACCCACGCCTCTCATACAGACCAACTGACCACCAGCCAAATTAATTACCGGCCAACATTTCACGACAGATCGCTGTGATGAAACAAAACGCTGTTTGCTAAACACTCAACGGCGTTTTGAACTTTAGCCGCTTATATTTAGCAATAAAAATAAACATGTTTGTGAATTATTACATGGCGATGCGGTAATATTTTTGACAGTTGGCGCAATAAATACTTATTTATACATATAACGCAATTTATGCAAATAACATGTAAATCCTTATTGGAAAAAAGCAACCATGGAGTTCCTTGCCCATTCTTCTCCATCAGAAATGCATTCCGAATGGGTGGTAGAGATACTATTAATATTATTTATTTTTTACTGACGATTCATAAGTGCCTGTATTGGTTTAAATGAATAAACAAAATCTGATTCTGAATCTTTCGATCGATGTTCACATTTGGAATTTATAATTTGGAAAAAATATTGGTACCGAAAATACAACCTCGAAAGCAATAAGTTTGTTTATTAAAGGATACCGGGTATCCTTAATACGCAGCGCGAATGGTAACCGCCCAAGAGTAATGCTGCAAGCAAAGCCGTCGCGTTATAATTTTCTCTTTCACTCTAGAAGCTGGATCTTAATATTAGATTTTCAGTACTGTAATGGAACGTTTATGCAAATTTGGCTCGAGAACGTTTTGCTCGAGTTATGAATGGGCGTCCTAGATTTGCGTCTGTACTGTAATCATGTAGTGTCGCAGAGGCAGCACCGGGCGCCCGCGACCCGCACGGAAGCTCAAAACTGCTGCTAACGGCGCGGCGCCTCCATTCCTATGTAAATCCTGGTGCCGCATCCGACGGCGGATAATACAGCTACAATTTGCATGTCCCCTTGCCCTTTGTGGTCGGAAAACAGGCAGTAGACTCTACCTGACGCCCAACGGAGCGGATATCAATATCGAACGGGCCTTACACGATCAGCAAGCGACGTATACACAATGGCTATTGTAGATAGTGAGCTGAAGTGAAGTGATTTCACATCGGTATTGTCACGGGAAAGTGTAGTGTGTAGGCAGGACCCTCACGTGACGTGAATAATTTAAACTGGCACGCCACAGATAGCTCGATACATTTGTAACTGAATATCATATTAATTAATTAAATTCAATGGTTGCATCTAATCCGCTAAGTAATTAATTTAATGTGTTCGTACGATCCCTTACGAAGATATTCAACATAGGGGTTCGTACATGTGAATATTTTCTAGACCGTGATAACTAGGGTAGAACGTGCTTCTACAAATTACAGTCGGACTATAATCACCTTAAATGCTTATTGTGTGTTGGCTACGAACGCACGTGTTTAAACGCTGTAATATCCTGTTCTGTAAGTATGAATCTTCGTTTAACTTTGAAAAAAAAACAGTGGTCACCAACAATTTAATTGTCTCGTCAATCAACATGTCAACCAAATGATGATTAGCTTTTTATACATAAGTGTGCATGCGATATGCCGCATGCTATTCCTCTAATGGCACGGCAGAGACCGCATCGCGCTTGGAACTTCTGCAACGATACGTAGAACCAATTATGAGTTTTTCCCTCCGGCAGACCGGCATCCGGCGCGGTCCCTACGCAGATCGTTGCCGTTTCTTGCTTAGCTATATTAACCGGCAGATTCCACGCGTACGCCCCACAACGGCAACGTCCTGCTTTCAATAATAAGCTTTCAATTATTTCATGACAATTCTATGATTTAGAAAAAAGTTGCTATACGAACGACATAAGCACATGTAGCGAGTAATGTATGCCCCAACCTAATTCAATAGAAAATTTATACATAATTATGATTCATTTATAGTAATATCGAGAACACTTGTTCATCCTAAAGAATGTAAACTGTAGTTAGTTTGAAATTTCTATAAATCTAACGCTTAAAATTAGGCAGACTTTTTGCCGTACGTATAAAACAGATTTTACTCTACGTGTTCACAGTAGCGGGGTACACCTAGTTAAAATATTTCATAAAAACCGTTAAGGTTTCGAGCCCAAAATGAATAACATTTTATGTGAATAAGAGCGTATTCAATTATTATTAAAATACATTAAGATGAAAGTATCACCTAAAACTACTCTCGATCACACCGATGATGGCGCAACAATCTCATTATTATTTAAATTCCAAATAGTTTTATTACACACCTGGACCCGCCGCGGTCGGTCTCTACCACCACTTAATGCTCTATATAGAGTAATTTGTTTTCGGCTTCTGATACGGCTCATATAGATTATAATCACGATAGGAATGCTCTAACGACTTAACAATTCGATACAGATACTTTTTTTCATACCACTATCAAAGATATGTACAAAAAATACTATTCAACGCTAAAGCAATAGACATCGTTACTCGTAAGTAAGCCAACAATAATGGGAACACTTACACGCAGCCCGCACTTATTTCCTAGATCATTTGTTAGCTCTTAATTGGAGTTGGTCGAGAGGGTATCGAGGGTACGTTTGGCGACGAAATCGCCCTGCGTGTGGAATGAGCTCCGGCGTGAAATTGGATGCTTTTATATGGAAATATGCAGGCAATCTTAAACATTCATGGGCTGGTTTTCTTTTTCTGCAGTCCACTTATTCACTGTTGTTAAGTTTGATCTTTGAAATCTTTAAAATGGTCAGTCGGTAGGTCGCATAGAACCGTTCCCAGAAAATGAAAACTATTTATTGTATTCTGTGTTTTAGTATTTGTTGTTATAGCGGCAACAGAAATAATAATAATAATAATAATTTAAAGAGGCTCGCGTTAGGCAGCTGGATCAGGGGACAGATTCAGAAGGCAGTACTTCTGGAGACGGCGCGCATTGTGAGGAAGTTCCTCTCTCTGGAGCCCTAACCACTGGTAACTAGGACCCTGTTCCAGATGCCGGTGGGGAACTGTTTTTTATATTTTTAAATGTATATTTTATATATATATTTAAAAATGTAATTTATAAAAAAGATAAGAAATAAAGGAAATAATAATTTTATTTGTCTCACTCAGAAATACATCATCTGTGAAAATTTCAACTCTCTAACTATCACGGTTCATGAGATACAGCCTGTTGATTGACGGACGGACGGACGGACGGACGGACGGACGGACGGACGGCCAGCGAAGTCTCAGTAATAGGGTTCCCGTTTTACCCTTCGGGTACGGAACCCTAAAAAATACAACACACGATACGTTTGAAACGTTACAGTTGTTTTTGCGAAAGTAAAACTACATTATTCATACTGATTTAATATAAAATTTATATTTGTCGGTATTATCTTTTTAAATAAAGATATTCTGCTCTTCTCATTCGTAGAAACCTACATATTACCCCATAAACAAATCAAGTTTGAACTTTACGGTGTCTGGTAGAATAAAAATTGAATTAGCATACTTCATTGTCACCTGTCTGTTGAAAAACTACTATATTTTATCCCACGAACGTTAGATCTTGGTAGGACATCATTGCGCTGTCGTTAGAACGCGACATGCGGCATCAGTAGTCTGTCGCAGTTGTAAATCACAGAGAGATGTCATGCCACAGGTTATCGGAGCTAAGATATACGTGGGACAAAGCGCACTCACTCACATACCAATGTAGTATCGGATGGATGCACCAGACATTAGTGTTGATTTTGTTGGCATCAAAATAAACTACACTAAAGCGTAAGCGTATTGCCGTCCTACTTATCATGGTAATGTATGAGTAAGACAGCTATGTTTCTAGTATAGTTTGTGTACAACAAAATCAACATCAATAACCCCAAATTTATACGAAAGTATGATTCTTAATAGAGTTTTTTGTGTAAAATAATACGCAGGTAATAAATCCTACGAGAAGCATCTGCGTGCCAACCTGCTATATCTATTTGTGAGCCTACTTACTTTTGTACTAGGTAGACATTTCTCTCGTAAATTCCCTTTATATTATCGACAGAAATCCGTCCCGCAATGCCATAAAGCTGGAATCGTTACTGCAAATAAACGAAAATAGAAAACTGCTACGTGCCGATGAAATGTGCGCGTTCGGTGTCCTTGGAATATTCGAGTGTCAACTTTGAATATTCTAAGTGCTTTATTTATCAATATCTGCAATGGTGTTGCGTGCGAATATTTTATTCAAATTACTCGATATCGAGTCAATTTTTTTGGCGCAGAAATACTTTATTTCGGTTTTCAATTTAATATCGTAGCTGCGTAGGTATTATGACGCAGACACATTTTATCACCAATACGAAGCACGACTTTCAACTATTATTCCCGATTTTCAGATGTTCTACATTGTTTGCCACTTCGTTGTTCATTGCGTCGTCGAATTTAGCAGTGCACTTAGATTATTGTGGCAATTAATAATATTAACAATATCTTAATTGAAGATATATTTGGCGTATAAAAGTGATAATCTTTTTCAACTCTATGCAAAACAAAACCAGCATATCTTTACGGCAAGCTTACAGGGGTTATGTTAGTATTTTTTTAAATGTATTAACTGGATCGTGTACGAAATTTCTAACAGACGAGCTAAAACGTAAGCCGCTAAAACACTGTTTTGTACGAACACTACCATCAGGCTTAGAAGCGTATCAGCGGGATTAAGTCGTCGGTTAGGGGCCCGATCTACATACCGCACAGCAGCAAAAATTTGTTAGGTACAACTGAATTCCGGTCGAGTGCCACCGAGCCGCCGTCGTCGTCGATATCCGAATAACTGAAATATCTTTCCGAATCTATTTGCTTCTCTGACTGCTGGAGATGTTAACATCGCGTTCCAGATACCCGAAATGTAATAGACAGCAGTGGCTTACTTCTACAATCTCCATTTTTGTTTCTTTATCGAGTTCGTTTAAATATTTTATACATATCATGGACATTCAGTTGCAATCTATAACAATATATTGTTATCGACCGAATAAACCTATATATCTTTTCAGTTGTAAAAAATACCGTACCATCAAGCAAATCTTTAAGAATTTTATTATTTGTAATAAAGTATCTACTTACCGTTCCAAGATATCCAATTACCAAACCACAAATAAGCCTTGATCTGACATCAAAGAAAATATTACTCACCAACAAATAATTGGGTTCTACGAAGAATGTCGGGATACAAATCCGACAACTGACCATTCGTTACGTTTTCTCATAATCAAGAGCAATGATTCAATTCCCCGGTGGAATAAAACGTTATTTATTCTGCAAACATCCAATACGATTGAAATGTAATAATGTCACTAAGCAGAAAGAAAAGTCACTTTGTTGCCGTGAACTTTTCGCAAGGGCGGGCGGCGCGCTCGTGGCCGCCCGCCCGCCCAGTGCCACGCGAGCCGCCCCACGCGTCGAACGTGCACATCGACTCTCTTTATCCTTCTATATCGTGAATACTACCGACAGTCGTGACTTTCAGTGAGTGATTAACTGATGGCCAAGTGTTGGTTGCCATGATTGAATTAAAGTTGGACCAAACGACCCGAGTATAAGCGGGAAAACTTAAGCAAAACTTTACCTAATCTCGTGCAATTTATTTTTAAATTGCATGTGCGGGACTTTCTAATTAGTTGAATGAAAGCACAAAAACATTTCACAGAGACGATCGAATTTCTTTTTTAAAATTTATCATTTAGTACTTTTTAATGTAGACTAGAGTTGGGTTTGTTTATCAATTACTTAATATATAAAATACAATTTGTTTGTTAAATAAATTAACATCTTCAGAAGTTAAATGTTCATAGGACTATGTTATATTATAAGTGAATAAGAAAGAAACTCGTAAAAGGCAAGTTTTCGGATTCAGCCGAGTTCGCAACGGGACTTTAATATAACTTGCAATTGAACCGGAAGTTCCAGGATCTTTGAATAAGGTACGAAAATGACTTCTATTTAGATGCTTAGGCATATGGAGTTATTAAGGAATAAGCAGGCAAGTATCTAGAATTAGTTATATACATATTTTCAGAAAATACTAATGAACATAAATTTGTTGTTAGTACAAATGGTCTAAAATAACCAGGAAAAATGCTCTTAATGAAAGAAATTAATTTCATGAATTTTCAGAAGAACTATTCAATTCCGCTTATTAATATGAATATGCGCATAAATGGTTGACCATTTTAAGATAATTAGCAATTCCTATAATTATCTTGAAATGGTCAAGCATTTATGCGCATATTCGTAGATATCATTTGCGAATTTATATTCAGTATCATGAATAATAAGTAGTGTGAAATTTTAAACATACCTTAAAATTATATAAATGGTTTTATTATGTACGCCACATAGTTGAATATTTTACTTAAGTATTCTTTCAACGCAATATCACTACAAAAGAAAATGAGGCAAATTTTTACGCGAGCTTTCTCGCACGAAATTTCATTTGGCGCTAATGGCGTTATATTAAAAATGGTATTGTGACTCGAAATTACATTTATTGAGAGCGCGTACCGCCACTGAAATTAGTTAAGTATTTTGTTCAGTACTCGAGTGAAATAAGTAAGGTTATTAACGTTGACAAATCGTTTGTCGGTGGACAATTTCGTCGCGGTTTCATCTTGTCGAGAGTCAAGAGGCGTGGGAAAACAAACAAGCGCTGCTCTCGTTAACAGCCTCTTGTCCTGTACCGGCACAACACTACTGCTGCCGACCCTACCGCAATTCCACATTCAAATTCCGACTCTATGCCGGTGTATTACGGCGGTAATGAACGAGGCCAGCGTGCAAAAACTGACGTAGATGGACTCCGTTCCCGTAATATTTGTTCGGGCCTGTAAAATCTAGCGACATTCTGTTATGACTCAAGAAAAACAGTGGAAAATGTATTTACTATGTATTTAGGACACTTATCTTTAAATGCTGGCATTTCCTTTTAGATGGAAATGTTCCCAGAATCCTTTAGTGGGGCAGCATGAATGTGTAGCGAGCGGAATAAATAGCAAGATTACGTGAAAGTGATGCTATTTATTGTAATAACATTGTCGTGGAAAATGTACGAACTTTTAAGATTTTATCCACCTATTACGTTATCTTGGTCTGTAAACTAATGTATACAATTGTATCTAAAATCTATTGACAATGGTATTACAAAGCACTTTAAAAATAAAATGGGTTTTGATTAAGTTATAGTACCTACATATCGTCTATACCTATATTATCTTGTGCATTTTTATCTAAAACTATGAGCACGCGCAATCCCTATCAACTTATTACAATTGATATCCATGCAGTCTTAAGTTTTAATTATAAACGGCCACCGCAGACACCAAGGAGTTTATTAACTTGCAGTACTTACATTAAATTCTCATTCTGTTTAATGGTTCCTATTCTCGTATCCATTTCCGTTCGCTAACAGTTCTGTTTCCTTTCCTCGCCATAATACGCAGACCTTACGTAAAGTAAAGCTGCGAGTGTGTTAGATGATTATCTATGCATGAGTTTTTATTTGTAAGGACTCGGCTACAATACAGAACCGGTTAGTCAACGCCGACGCCAACCGGACGAACGACAAAGTTTCTGTCTGTTTCTTTTTGGTTCAGTGATCTAATCTGAAGTCTCCCCTGTCGCTTCGAGTAAGAGTGAGAGAGGAAAGTTGTTTTCTTGTTTACGCACACAGAGAGCCGATGTTGGCCGAGGGCGATCGAGCATACACGAAGCGCTTGCGCTGTTTGTTTCGTTTCTACGCCTACATCGTGTTTCGAGTATCTGACGTGAATCCATTGATATTTTTGTTACTATTAATGCTGTTGTAGCCAAACGTGCCACTGAGTAGGTATGCGTAAAATCACATCGATGAAATCATTATCATGATTGTGACAAATACTTAATAAGGCATGTATGTACGCAAAAAGCTCTTCTTCTATATTTTGTCCTAAAATCTAACAGGTACTTAATTGATATAGAAGTTACGAAATTATATGCTCCTTTTTACTAAAGACAAGTGAATTGACGCCAAGTTAAGTAATATCTAACGTATAGTTTCACCTAAGCAACTTTCGTTTCATCATTAATTGTTCTTTAGACGACTATTATTGATAGTTTTCTGTGTTTACATTGCGAATATTATCTCGATGTTTGCCAACGCGGACGACGCTCAAATGCATCAAAATGTAGCGTAAACTAGTTGCCTACACTTACGCGTAGCCGCCGAATCGGTGTCGTTACTTTAGACAGCTCTAAGATCTGAAGTCGTCGATTAACGTTTTTTTGGTTTACAACCACAAATTATTTAGGCATCTCATGAAGGCGTCGCCTAGAGTTAGTGAAACGAGCATACAGCGTGATAATATAGTTATAATATTAATGGTTTTAAGTCTTTGTTCGAACTGGTTCAGTGTGATTGTAAGTGGGTGACTGTCAGAATAATTGAGTGGTGGGTGCCGCACTCTGCCACAGCCATGCGGCGCGCACAGTGGGCCCAAACTGAAAATTGGTGGACATAGGCAACAAAGTTCCAATATCGATGCGATTTTTTTTTATATGACGTGTTAAGATATTCCTGACAACTTTTATTCAGATAAAATTTCTTCTAAAGTTGATAGTTTGTCTTGAAAAAAATAAATTAGATTTTTTTGTATGGAGCGAATCACGTTTCATTTATTTTCTTCAATTGTACAAATATGTTGGGTTTGTGGCGTGAGTATATGATAGCTAGGGTCATTCTGTATCCACGAAAAAATAAATCAGCGCCGGCCATTTGCGGCTGCGCGAGTAATCATTCGGTAAAAAAAAAAAATTTGGAAGATTTTTTTTTCCATTTAAAATAAATTCAAAGTATCTTTTTTGTCTCATTTGGCTGTTTTGACCTTCTTTTTAGTTAAATATATAGTTTTAATAGCGCATAGGAACTTATAACTAGTAATTCTGGTAGAGATTTAGTTATTATTGCATGTTATCGGTAGCACCTGCATTGTGATTGATGACTCATTTGTTTGTGCGCTCGGCTAAGCGCATAACTAATGAGTCATTGTTAAATGCTCGTCTCTGATTGGCTGACTAAAAACTCACTGTTATGTCCATAACTTGAGTAATTAACACTTACTATAAATTTAAAGACATTAATTAAGTCCATCTAGTTTCGCTCTTACCGCTTATTTGTAAACACAGTGAAATACTTTTATTTTTATATTTGAACTATGGCTGGATTTTGTACCAACCTAGATATTTTTGTGAAATTAAGAAATGGCGGTGATCTGAAAAATCATACGTTTCTATATGAAAGTATCATTTCTGTCTTGACTACCGAAGTTTTTGAAGAAGACAAGAACCGAATCAAGGAGTTCTGTCGACTTATTTGTGTAAATCTAAATAAAAAGTGGATAGAGTCAAGTAGAAATCTAAAAACTTTTATGAATCGTGAAAGTAATCGCAAGTGGTTGGAAAAAAACATCAACTGGCCTGTTTGTGGCAGTGTTGACCTGAGAAGTGAGATGGGCTTCTCGGAGGCAGCCTTATCTGAGCCTAAGGATATTGATTCCCATGTTCCCACTCTTGCAGTATGTACTGCGGAAGCGGGAACATCTACAGAAAAAGAGCACAGAAAACCGTTCGAAGAGTTAAGTAATAAGCAAAAAAAAAGACGTACTACTTCCATAGTAGAAGAAAATTCCGAGGAAGAGTTGCGGTACTGGTACATAACAAAATTGAAAGACGACGGCAAAACTAATCTGGCGAAAGTTGTCGAATACCTTTCCAGTAATCCAGATGCGCTATCCAAAGTAGACGAGCAACTATTCAAAAAGCAGAGCTTGAGTACTGTTTCTTCAGATAAATGTTTAGCTCTTTATACATCAGTTGCGCTCTCGAAATGGAAGTACTTAGCTCTTCGACAATTTCTGAAAGAAGAAAACTGTGCTGCCTTTCCATCTTATCCAAAGCTTGTAAATGCTAAGAAAAGATGTTACCCTCCACAAGAGAGTATGGAGATTACCGAAAAAGGAGCTCACATTAAATTGCAAGCGCTATTGGACCACACTGTGGAGAGGATTTTACTAGATATTAATTCTGTTGATAGGTCTCAAAATGAAGAACTCAAGTTGACCTGGAAATGGGGACTTGATGGTTCTTCGTCGCAGAGCAATTATAAACAGAAGACGTCAAACACAGCTGTAGAGTTCAATGATTCATCAGTAGTCATGATAAGCATCGTAACTCTTCGGCTAGTGTCTACTAGCCCATCATCTGGGAATGAAAATATAGTTTGGGAGAACCCCACACCTTGCTCAACTCTGTACTGTCGACCAGTAAAGTTCACTTTCACTTCGGAGACAGCTGATTTTATAAAGTCTGAAGAGTCTGAGATGAAAAAACAAATTGATGAACGAATATCTACACAGTGTGGTAATATTATTGTGTCACATGAATTGCATATGACCATGATTGATGGAAAAGTGGCCAATATTATTGCTGAAGTACCATCATATGCAACGTGTCCCATTTGCTTGGCAAAACCGAGCGAAATGAATAATTTAGAAGCTTTGACTGCCAAACCACTTCGTGAAGAAATTTACAAACAAGGAATTTCTTCACTGCATATGAAAATTCGGTGTATGGAATGTCTTCTCCATATATCTTATAATCTGGATTTTCAACGATGGTCAGCTCGAGGCGAACATAAGGCTATGAAACAAGCTAAAAAAAATACCACGCAACAAGAGTTTCGTGAGCAAACTGGAATGCTGATTGATATAGTCAAACAGGTATTATTTAATTTTCGCTCTTTTTATGTATTTTGTGTAGTAAATCTCTATGTATTGTATATTACAGTATTGTTTTCCCATTTTAGGGTTTTGGAACTACAAATGACGGGAATACTGCTAGGCGCTTTTTACAAGATTACAAAACATCATCCAGAATAACGGGAATTGACGAAAATCTGATTTTCAGATTTTCCGTTATTCTACAAGCCATATCATCAGGCAAAAACATTGACTGTGAAAAATTTAGAAGATACTGTAGAGAAACAGCTGATGTATACGTGCAACACTATTCGTGGTACTACATGCCAGTTAGTGTACATAAACTTCTAATGCACGGTGCAGACATCTGTAACCACTTTGGTATTTTGCCAATCGGTGAGTAAAAAAAATATATAGTTTGATTTATTATTTGGCTCGATTGAATTTTGAAATTAAAAGTTATGTACTTATTCGTTTTAGGTACCTTATCTGAAGAAGCTTCGGAAGCCCGTAATAAGGACTTCAGAAACGTCAGGGAGAGGCACACTCGGAAGTCGGGGAGAATAGCAACAAACGAAGACATCCTACATGGACTTCTAATAAGCTCTGATCCCCACATATCCTACATAAGACCTAGATTAACGAAACAGGCTCATAATGAGTTGTTGCCTGAAGCAATTCAGTTGTTACAGACTACTGAGCCTCCCTGTGACAGTGAGATTATGGAGGAAGAAGAATACCTCATAGCAGAGTCCGAAAATTTGCCGGACCCACTAGCACTTCTGGAATAAGAAATGATGCGATCCGGCTTTAGATTATTCCCACAAAAGCCCATCAGGGCTAGGAATATGACAAACAGCCCTTTTCAGGGCTACAATTACTTCACAGTTTCATATTGATCATACGTACGATAAATAATAATAAATTAATCTATAATATACATACGCTTGATTATGTAGATAATTATCAACGACTTGCCCGTACAAATTTAAATTATTTCACCTATCATTAACAAAATTAGTATAACCTGAAATTTATTACGATATTTATTCAACAATAGATAACGTGCAGTTAAAATAATAACACAGCCAATCAGAGACAAGCATTTTTCGGTGACTCATTAGTTATGCGCTTAGCCGAGTGCACAAACAAATGAGTCATCAATCACAATGCAGGTGCTACCGATAACATGCAATAATAACTAAATCTCTACCAGAATTACTAGTTATAAGTTCCTATGCGCTATTAAAACTATATATTTAACTAAAAAGAAGGTCAAAACAGCCAAATGAGACAAAAAAGATACTTTGAGTTTATTTTAAATGGAAAAAAAAATCTTACAAAACTTTTTTTTTTACCGAATGATTACTCGCGCAGCCGCAGATGGCCGGCGCTGATTTATTTTTTCGTGGATAGAGAATGACCCTAGCTATCATATACTCACGCCACAAACCCAACATATTTGTACAATTGAAGAAAATAAATGAAACGTAATTCGCTCCATACAAAAAAATCTAATTTATTTTTTTCAAGACAAACTATCAACTTTAGAAGAAATTTTATCTGAATAAAAGTTGTCAGGAATATCTTAACACGTCATATAAAAAAAAATCGCATCGATATTGGAACTTTGTTGCCTATGTCCACCAATTTTCAGTTTGGGCCCACTGTGCGGCGCAGTGAACGCTGCACGACCAACTTAACATTGAAAATGAAGGCAAAGTCCAATTAACTTAATTCTATAAGAGCGCAAAGCTTTTATAAGACTCTTGTAATTATTCACCTTGTACTAACATAAGTCATTAATTATTAGGTACACTTGGATGGAAGAGTTGATGAACCAAAATGTTAACCACGTTAATCTTGCCAGGGGCACTGTGTTATTAATTACTAAAATGTCAGTGCCAGTCACTCGGTGGTAATTCATATCGAGGGGTGAAAGGCTATTTGACTGAAGTGACAAACTCTTAACTTCATACTAATTGGATGCAGAGAAATTCGCTGATTCCAAATCTCTATAAATAAATATCGCCCATAGTGTCGCTTGAGTAAAATAGCCTTTCACCTGTCGATATAAAAACAAAGAATAGGTTTGTCCTTTGGTAGTTACTACCTACTATGAGAGCAATGTACTTAGTAACCATATTCACATACTTAGTCGCTGTATACGGAATTTACTTAATATATTATATTTAAATAGAGTGTCTTTTAGCAAGACATTGAGCTGTAATATCAGTGAATGAACGAACAAAATATAGAGCCATATTGTTGTATACCTAGTTACCTACAGATATTTATTTAAGCCCCAAAATGACCGTCTGGACGAGTTCACCTTTACACCACTGTGTTCAAGTTACTTTAAAATTAATAAGGTGTGGCGATGAGCAATGTACCGCTAAGACATTTCGGTTATACCATTGATCAATAAGGTCATCGTGACCGGCCGTGCACTCGGCTACTCGGCCGCGTGTCACCCCATCCACAATCAACAACGTCTCTCTTATTAAACAATCTGACCTGGAAAGGTGCTCAACTGCTTATTCAGTCAATATCGCTATACCAAGTTAGAGCTGATCGCATTTCGTTATTCAAGCCAGGATCTATAGGGTTGTCCAATAAAGATTGAAGTTTGACCCTAGACGAAGTTAATTGTTTTGTTACCTTATGGATTTAATCGAAAGGAGGGGTAGAAGTTTTGGGCAGGAGACCTAGTGGTGGATGCGTGTGGTGGGCTTAGACCCATACAAATAATACTTATGCTAAGTAATCAATAATTCCAAGCATAGCCAGTAGTTGTAGCATGTGCGCCAAGACTAGGCCTTTGTCACGAAATATATTGATTTTGTCTCTTTCTATCGTATGAAATAAGACAGAGAGCGAGCGAGCGAAACCGTGGCATAGGTCTAATCTTGAGCATGCGTGCTAACCCCACATGGTTGTATTATGAGTAGGTATCGAGCCGGGCCTATTACAATATAACTTTTCATAATTTTGACAAGGCAAGACTAATCCTGAGACGGACCACAAGATGCGATTGAGTTTCCTATTCTGCTTGCAGGGATACCAAACTACCTTTGATAACGGGCATTTATGAGAAATAGGCCTTAGCTAATATCAAACAGTATCCATGTATATACTTAGTTCAGTCGAGCTTATGTTACTTGAGTAGAACGAAACTATAAAACTTTACGATCAAAACTATTTTCATAGTCATTTAATTGCATTATCTCTGTCCTTAAAGCTGGCCCATAAACTCACTTTAAGCTAAGTTTGCATTTTAAAATCATATTACGTTTAAGCGAATTGAGCTCTTAATAATATCTTACAGAACAACAATTTCGCTTATTTAAGCTATTTTAAATTTACTAAGCATAATTAGTTTGACTTCACTTAATTAAAACAGTATTATTTAAATGTGTGGATCAATATCGAATCCAGCTCGTTAGACTAATACATTGGGTGTTGTTGATCGCAAGTAGGCGCAGGCTGTTAACGAATGCTGGTAATAGTAGTGGTTGAACTTGGCCCGCAACCTTACGGCGCAGTCATGTACTTGCAATTGTGTTAGTTCAAGTTTTATGACGTCGTCTGCGTAAATATCATTGAACGTTTATCTTCAACATAGTTTCAAGTTCATTCTTGTAATAATTTTCAACTGAATTAATTCTATGCGAGAGATATTTTTATAATAACTTATTCAAGCCTTCACGTGAAAAGTTCACTGAGCTTTTTTTAATATTGCACAGAAAATCTTGAATTATTTTCAAGGTCATTGCAATTTTAATTAAATATGTCTATAAGCACCTCTTAATAGCATTAATACATTACTATTTTTTTTTAATTGAGATCTTGCTGAACACCTCTTACTCTCATCGCTTGGTGGTCCATATCTGTGACGTCACCAGGATTACATAATTTACGCATTACTGCGAATTGTCAGGTATCGGGCGAACAGAAGCGCAAGTAGGGCAACAAATCATCGAATTTAACGACACTCAATGCCATCACTAATGTTTCTGGGAGGCCGCACAAGTGTCGCTCACCGAACAACACAATTGGATCCCGTGAGGGTTTCCACGCCATATTTTCCCCTTGACTTGTTCGAAATGTGACAAAATCTATTCGTTAGTGTATACTGTATAAATCATTCATTCCACCGGTGAAGAATGTAATCATTTTCTTTTAGTTATGTAGGAATGTACTTTAATCCCCCTATTTATAGAAAAGGATCAAACATGCTTCAATATTTGGGCATAAAAGTATTCTTGGACATGGGCCATTCGGCATCCTATACTGAGTCGTTGCGGTTTCGATACTCATCAAAGGAAACTAGTTTTCGTAAACCAAAAAATAACATATAATTTACAATCGTAACATAAAAAACACGTATGCCAATATCACGGCACACATAATTTCATTCCGCTACAATCAATACGAATTTATTCAACATAACTATTCAATCACCACTTATTTCAGTTCAGCCGACCGTAATACTGAGGCTCGAACACTCTCTAGATGAATAGGGTTTTGCAATCGATTGGCATCCATAGATCTATTGTATCAATTTGATGGGGATCAATTCGTGGCAATTGCAATAAATGGGCCACGTAACTGACGTTACTTGACCGACATCTAGAGGCAGAAGACACGGCGACGACAATTATACTGAATTGTACAAACACCGAGCACACTTCCACCCATTCAATTCCATTTCATTCAAACGCATTTTTTCAGCTGTTTTTTTTCTTTGTTATTTTAAATGACGTCGTTTGTGATTGTATTAAACAATAGCTTTTGCTGATGACGACTTTGTCTGCACAGTCTTAAGTAATTGTATATTTTCTTCTGCCTCCCAACCTCCAATAGTAATAGTGTGGTCACCTAAGTTTTGGGTCTACATACTATCCAAAAAAGAAAATTTCGGATTAGTAGTTTTATAGTGATGCTCATTAAATAGGCAGACATTATTAAGAAAACCGCATGTTTTGAATTGTTTAAAGTATCCTCTCATCTCCGTTACAGTTTAATAATAGTATCGATTGAGCACCAACCTAATTTTGTTTTAATCGTAATATTTTGTCAGATAGTAAAAATCGTCTAGTATTTTTCATGAAGACCTATATAAAGTTCTGAGTTAGAAATAAAACTATTAAATAGGTACTTAGTTAACTAATTAAACAACTAACATTTTACTTGTAGCCTTTCAAAAAATATCTAAATATGTGTGATAAGAACCTATTCTCGAATTTTCTTCGGCCCGTCATTACACTTCTTATCTTGGTAAGTAGTCATTTCGGGACAGAAAGTTGGCCTTTTGTGCTTAAATAGACACGTTTCAAAGGAAAGATTGAATTCATTGTTAACTTCTTTTAAAACGACTTGACTTAGACACTCGACGAGTTAGCATTTAAATAAACTTTTAAGAGAAAAACGAACAAAAGAAGTGGAGTAATGTCATAGACAAGGCGCGAAACTTTTATTAAAACACTTTAAAATCTGCTCGAAGTACTGTCGCCGCCAGTTCCGGTTAAGTTACTTGCCTAATTAATTTACTTAAAAGAACTCTGTTTTGAACTGTAAATCTGTTATGCATAAAAAATCAATTTAAAAATGTGGCTTTTGTAACACAAAATAAGAAACTACATGAATACTTATTAAACTAAAGCCACAATAACATAAACCTTATGTTTCGAGATAAAATAACTATAGGAGTGGCCACATACCCATAGTACATTTTGCTAAATGAACTAGCGGGCAATTTTGGTGTTTACTAAGCGCCTAAAGACCTCTTACGATATGGTATAACGATTAATATCGGAAAATAGTTGACCTTCAGGTCAACTATTTTCCGCGAAAGCTAAACATGGCTTCTGAAGCTTGAATGTGATAAGTACCTATAGTTGTACCTAAACCTTATAATATAGTTACTGCATATTTACCATTAACACCTCAGAAGAAAGTCTAAAGAAGAAACTTGTCACCGAGACACTCAATGCTCTTAACGGTACAGCAATCACTTTGACGATGCACGAACATAAAAATTCGATCCACTTAAAATTACAGCCTCAATGAAATTAGTTGCGTACAAAAAGCCACTTCAAGTAATCACTCCACAAGATATCTGAATAAGACGGCCATTGTCAACCAAACGAAACTCAAAGACACACACTTTCTCACGACAAACGAGAGAGAGCGGCCTATCAAGCGAATTGACACTCCATTCTTCACTTTTTATATTCCCTTCGCGTCTCCACGAACTGTAATCACCTACGTATATCAATGTTCAATTAATCACTACACACAGTAATCGTATTTAAGATGCGATACATATCTGAGGCGCAGTTATTTTCATTGCAGTAGTCTTATTTGCTTACAATAGCTCCAGCCAGTCGTAAAACCAAAGCGGACTAATTGAAAACATAGACGCGCATAGCAACTAGGTTTTTACAATTCCGCTTCATTAATTCGCAGCTAGCCAGTTGGACGCGACTATACAAAAACTTAATCTCTCACAGCCATTATTTTGACGTAGTATCGACTAGAACAATGGGCCAAGCGCGTGACATGATTACGCTTATGAAAATACATAGTACTCGGAGATCATATCGGCATTATAGTAATACGTGAATGTATTATAATATGTATTTATCTACCTGATTCGAAAACAAAAATTAGAGATCCAAGCAATCGTAAAAAGGAATTATTATAATGATCGACTGGGACTATACCTGCTTAGCTGTGCTATGGTTATAATAATTTGTTGTTTTTTAGTTTGTTATGAAGTAAAGATAATGCCATCTTTGCTTTATCGAGTCTCCATTATTTGAATACCGACATCGTATCAGTATAATATTTGCAGGTGCTTGTTAGCTGAATATGAAAGGCTTCTGGCCACAGTCGAGCGCGCGCCACAGCGAGATGTCGTTTAGAGGAAGTGGTCTCATCCAATTAAGAGCATGCCCGCTGGATTGCTTCCAGCGTTTTTGTCGTTTTTGCAATTGTCTTTCCGCACTTTTTCTTTTTACAATAGTGACATCGGAAACGCTTTCTTGTACCATGTTCAATTTGTAAGGGTTGAGAGAGGCGGTCGAGCCACAGTGAACATATTCACACATGCCAGTTTGTTTTAAATGCATGGAGTGTAATTGCAAATTAATCTGAAGAGGCGTACTTACAGATTCTGATAAGTTCATTCTAGAGCTTCAGAGATAAATAAGTCTCGAGAAGATATGCCTATTTATAGATAGCGGAAAAGCCGTAAGTAATTCGCCTATTCAAGTTTCGTGCGGCGTAATGTTCACATACGAGTATCAGTGCAGCTCAAAGCGGCATGTTGGTAAAATAGACGCACATCGCAGGGGTATGCAAATGAGGAATATCGGGAGTACCGGCGGTTGTGCGCCATTGTACCGTACCCATTGTGGTGGCACTACTGTAGATAGTTACATACTCGGCCTTACATGTGTCAAGACAGCTCTTCGTATTACCATGCATTCGACGAACCGGAGACGTAGCTAACATGAGCTGCGTTTCGTATGACTGTATGTGACTTTTGTGTCGCTCTTTATTTTTAACCGACTTTTAACAAATAGGAGGTGGTTCTCAATTAACATGTATGATTTTTGTTAAAAAAACGTCATTGATATCAAATAGCAGTGGTAGCCTACTTAGTAAAACACCCGCTTTTAAAGTAAGGGGTGCAAGTTCAAACCCCGGGCTCGCACCTCTGAGATTTTCATGTGCGAATGTCATTCTCAATAATTATTACCACTTACCGTTTCAATGTCCACATATAGCATAGGCTACAACTTATGTTTAATGTTTAACTCGTATGTTTAATACATATGACAGTGAATGTACAATTCTAAACACGGCATAATGTGTGTGCGGGTGGCAATAGTCGTCGCCGGCCGCATGACAAAACGGTACCGGTCTAGTATTTGTTTCGAGTTTGAGTCGTAAGCAGTCGTGATCGCCTCTCGGCCGGTTTCTTGCTGCCGTGCCGACGCTGATACATTACGGCGAAGTCGACGTTGTCGGGTCTATCAATCGTGACCGTATTCACGGCCAACATAAAAACTAGAATAATAATATAAAATACGAGTGGTCGTGTGCAAGTTTCTCTATATCGAGGAACTTCTTCTTTGAAGTCCTTTTTGATCTTATTTAGCCAATTACCGATGTTTATATGAAGCTATGATTGTCTCATGGGTGTAACTTGAGGGTAACAACAGATCAAATATTTTTCAGGCCCCTAACTTAAAAGGTCAGATTAAATTTGGCGGAGGAACACGAGACCTTATGATGTTGCAGAGTGACAAGTACTTTTGAAAATAATATCAGAAGATTAGTTTTTTCTCTTGTGCCTTGATACTTTAATACTAGTTTCTCACTACCTTTATGTAGAGGTGGATAATTTGGAATCACAGCAGTATTCGTAGATAAGACAGCTTAACATCAATAGTGTCGAAGTTGTGTGCCACAAAACAACTAACGCGTTTATCAAGCTACACAGACAGACACCGTTAAGCTCGTGCAGTCGTAGTCGTGCCAAATCTCTTCATTAAACTGGTTGGAGGTGGGCCGATAGCGGTACATCCCGCTGTTTACATATACAATGCAGCCTACTATTTAACTCTGCCTCGTATTGTCCCACAATATGCAGCTGTGTACAAACACAGATGCTTATCAGATTTTGCTCATAAGGATGAGCACATAACGCAGAGGTACCTGTTTAAAATTTGCATACTGCTTTTAAGTTTGTTTGCTAGTTTTATATGTGCAACGAACTTACTGCTGCTGAGGTGAAGCTCATTATGAAACCCCTTTTCTTAAATTTCACTATTGTCAATAAAGTCTATATTACCGCAGATGAATAATCACAGTAGTCTTCAAAGCCTCTACGCATCAAAGTATAGTCTACCCTTATCCCATCGCGTGCACTGAACCATCAATATTTTGCCGGTCGAATTGTCTCAGAGGCCAAGCAATGACGATGCCAATTAACGCAGATAACATTCTAATATCATATCGGAACGCCCATTATAGTCGGTGATCCGAACTACAGATCATGAACAGAGATTATAGCGCGGCCTCATTCAAGCTTAGAACTAATTTATTATTCAGCTAGTGTCGCTTGCCAACGTAATTTATATAGCGCGGTTATCGCAGACGAATGCGGCTCTGTCGCTTTGAACAGTGATTACAGGCCATGGGGCGATAACACCGTAGGTGTCAGTCCCCTGATGCAACGGCCCGCCGCCGGCGCCCTGACACAGTTTCAGCTAATTCAGCATGCAATAATTGCGATGAAGCTAAATATAATTGCACATTGTCATTCGTCGCGCGACGTCGCCCGCTGCGATGGCCCGAACATCCTCGCACGCATCCAAATAAGCGGCCGTCGCCCTGCAGCCTACGAATGAGGATATAATTTTATGTTCTGGATAGTAATACGTCTCAAAACAATGGCATCAAGCCGCGACATTGAATACATACGAGCTTGCAACGTTTTAGTTGCGACGTGGATAAGGCGCTGTTTTTGTACGTATAAATCATATAATTATGTAAATTTTTGGTTTAATATGTCGCGCTCTCAACGGACTCTTAAATAAAATTTAAGTATTATAACTAAATACTTGATAAAATAATCTGCGTGAGCGGCATTATCTTCAGTTAAATTAACACAAAATAATTTCTGGTTTGGATTTAAATAATATATTATTATTTTGTACGTGTAAGCTAAGGTCCCATAGCGTCGATAAAGAAACCATAATCTCTAATATAGATGCGTACCGTTTGCTGGAATATGTTTTTATTAAAAAAAACCAAAGAAATCTGAGGCCTCATTGGGTGGATAATCTTGCTATAAATAGCCCCGCGAAATCTGGGAATCCGGACTAAGGGATAATATATTCGATTGAACGTAACAGAGGTACCACGGATTTAACGTTTTGGCATCAAAATATTGTTGCGGTGTTTGCTCGAGTTTGGCAGACGTCCATTTGTGTCTATTTATCGGGGTGAACTGACCACACTGAATAGGTGCGCAGATGTAAATAATATTATACCCTGTAGAACCCAGTAGACTCAGTTACTACCTAGGTTCTGCAGAATAACATATTATACACAGTTTTTCAATTATCATATAAAGTATTCGCGAGAATCTCAATCCCGTTGCGCGTCAGCAAGAAATGTAATTTCTACTCCAAAAGTAATCAAAACATCACAATTCCTTCCGTTCCGACCTTGCACATTTTCGTAATCAATAGCACTTAAACATTCGCCATTCGTGTTGTTTAAACAGACACTATAAGCATTGCAAGAAAACGTTATTTCCAATTGCATGTTTTACATCCTTACAAGCCCAAGCGTGAATTCCTAGCGGCCGACGAAGACAGGGTGTGCGAAGGGACGGGGGCGGCGCGCGCGATGCATACTGATGCCAGGATCGAGACGGCAAGATGATCCACGCACCGCACATTGGACGAAAGCCCACCACACTACTGCCAACCACAACAAACTATCGTGTAAATACCAACAGCTCCAGGGCTCAACCGGGTTTAACGTCCGTGCGTGGAACACAGCCAAGCAATAAAACTTGATGTTTATACAACCAGTCTGCAACATGCTAGTTTATGCATCGGGCTTAACTCTATACATATAGGGAGAAGTGTACACAGACTTAACGGACTGGCTGGGAGTTGTGACAGCGCTCAATGTCGCGTGTGTCGAACAAAATGAACCACAAATATGCCTACAGTGTTAGGTCATGTGTGAACTGCTTTATTAAGTTTTTTCGATCGCAATACCTAATGGGGAATCGTAGGACCAGCGGCTGGCTGCCGGCGAGGTGTTATTGTTGGAGTTAACGAGGCCATTGTTCCGTGGGGTGGGTTACCGAGGTGTCGTCTGCACCACATTGTCTGGCAGCCAAGTGTTTAATATCATCACACCATTGTTATCCTAGCTGTGCAGTGTACAAGCATTTCACTCAAATATGTAACACTCCCTGTGGCCGTCTCTGTTAAGAAATCTTAATTATTGTTGCAAGTCCGTATGAGTTAAGCTTGTTATTAAGCTGATATATCAAATATTACTTATCATTTTATTATGCAAAAAAATGTTATGACTCACATACATATCTAAACAAATAGATAGGAGATAGTTATCTACTCAATATCCCTCTGAGACTTTCGTACATACCACAAAAAAACAGTATTCACATTTTTTCTTAAAAGGGCTGTTAAAGGGGTTAGATCTATTCTAGATAATTCGATCAAATTAGTGGGGTTAAGCTATAAAGTCCTTAAATGAAGACTTTATAATTAGATGCTCTAAGTATACGCTACCCGAAACTCCTGACGAAATGGACATTATGTTTCTACTTACAAAACAATATACTTAGTAGCCACACAAACAGCACAACGAGTTCTATTTACATACCGCCCGGAGAAAGTAAAGTATAGGAAATGTAACCAGATCGAACTAACAACGATTCCTTAATGGAAGGTTACTGGGAGAATGGCGCTGATACAAATCCTAATGGCGTGTGCAGCCCAAACGGAATAAAACTTAAGTACCAAAAGTTCTTCACGATAAGTAATTACAGTAGGTAAGTATACAAGTATACTCTTCACTTTCCATACAGACAAATGTTTTTATATTTCTGTTTTATTAATCTCAAAAGACTCACTAAGATTTTACAATGTTTATAAAGGTACGCAGAAACGAGCTTTCCATTTCGTTTCTAGCCTGGGGCCCAATTCTCATCTCTAATTCGACATATGTCGAAACAATCGTCAAATTGGCCGTATTTTTTCGTTTTGTTTCTAAATACCTATGTCGAATTGGAGACAATGTCGATCTTGCGAGATTTGCCCCCCTGTATTCTACGCGTTGTTTTACTGCGTCTGTATAAAACGTGTAAAATAACTGACCGGATTAACGGTAATGTGGGTGAAAACTGCGTAAGTGAGCGTTCCTAGGGCACACACATCTGAAAAGCATTGTTTTTGTTTTGCTTTCTGTACACCGCGCGTCAAAGTTTGAAAGGTACTTTGAATTCACATACCGCAAGCCTTTATTCAGTTAACGTAACGTTAACGTACATATATCCATACCCATTTTAAACTGATCACTTCTTCGAGTAAACTTGCAAATCCTTTATAAGTTATATTGCGCAGAAATGATTTAGGTACAATTTATTTACGAAAAAAGCAGTTAGTACCAGGGGGTTAATTCTCACAAGCGACCAATATGGCGTTTTGTTTCGACATATGTCGATAATTTCAATCATACGAGGAGAATTGCGCACCTGATAAATATCAATATGTCCCGTCTAGTATTTTATGTCTCTGCCTTTTTGGTTTGCTTTAATATTTGTTCTTACTTACTACGATTTTGGTCCGAAGTTTAGTTTAGTGTTTTATGCACAGCGTTTTTTCTAGTAAAGATAAATCAAAGCATTAAACATTGCTTACGAAGGTAAGCAGATTAAGGAATCTCTGTAAGTATATTAATAACATGCCGTTATGTAAATTACACGACTCAGCTTGCTTTATATGTAGGAACCAATATAAACATGTAAGTACACACACATCGCGTGTAAGTTACATGTCTTCCCTCAAGTTAGATACAGGGAAATAGGTCACACACTCGCAAGCGATGGGCCAGTAATTAATCAATCACCAGTTAGAAACTATTAAGACGTATACATTTAAATAAGCCACTTTGAAGCGTAGATTGTAAGGCATTTGAAGAAAGTTAAAATCTTTAGATTTACTCAGCTTGGTTAGTATACAAATCTCATTGCATTGTTTTGAATAGACGCAGCCTTGCAGGAAATTAAAAAATAAAAATTTAATTAGTGTTCCTTTTGCGATTGCACAATTGAAAAAAGTACAAGGCTCCCATAATAACATGAGAATGATCACGTACCAAGCGAGGTTTTATCTATTATAACGAAGCACCCTTGATTATTCATCTCGGTTCGCGTTGCGTGCTGTGTATTGTATTATGTTAAATGTCGAGCCTGTAGTAAGACCGCGATTAATCAACGGCAACCTTGAAACTCCGTGCTCCACATCTTAAGTTTAAAATTAATTTTCATGTAGTGCTCAGATTCTGCAATTAGTTATCTCCGCTACTTGCCGAGTTGACCTACTGTTTGTTGTCTTACAACTACGGCATAACTTTTAATTAATACACAAACTATTTTTAAATAAGTAGTCTTCTACTTTAGCTGCTTTCTGCAAAATATCTAAAACTAACTTTCAAACTGTACTTGAGAGCTAAGTGAAATGTCTCGGTAACCATTTGTCATTTATCCGATACCGGCTTGATATTGATTTATTATGTTGTTATTTTTTATTTATTTATTTTGCATACATTCCTTTTAAAGAAAATGTTAGTTTTCAAGAACGTTGAGTTTATATCTTTTTTCATTTACAAATTTAACTCAGTGAGTTATAACTAACCTATATCGCTACAAAAGTAGCAACTTCATTTGTAGACCACTTTACACTATTATACCAATACCATAGCTATTCAATAAACTCCGAGATTATTCTTAAAGCAAAAAGATATAACGTAAACAAAGTTATTTGAATCCTTTGAAAATCTAAACCTGTGCTAACTCTATAAATAAGAAATTGAATTCATTCTTAACCGTAGGTACAGTAACGGGCAGCCCTCACTAAAAATATCTCTATGGAGGTGTTTAACTGCAGATAGCAAACTGGAGCTTTCGGCGTGTTGTTTAGCTAAGCGATTAGCCGGCGCGTAGGTGGTCATTTGCTATAATTTGCCCCGCGATGGCGGGCGCGGCGTAGCTTCGTATATTTAGAAATACGATTAAACTCGTGAATGCAACAGGAACGTTATACCTACAACGGTGATATTTACATAACCATATAAACATCGTTTGCTGATGGTAATTTTATTTTCATAATCCTACAATTTACGGGAGGGTCGAGATTGCGGCAAAAAGAAATTGTGGTGCGAAACTAACCGTGAAATATAACATTACACAGTGCAACTTACTTATAATTTGATATTGGCAATCGATTAGCGTCGTCGAGTCGAGGTTCGACGGTGTCAGTTTTCTTTTCGATCGATTCGTTACGATAAGCCAAAAAAAAAGTGTCTGGTTACCCAAACACAAAGAAAAACCTTTATAGTTTGGTTCTGAAAGGACTAATTAAGGCCATTATAAATTGCTCTGCAGAATCAATGAAACGTTCGAAGACCAAATCACTTCGGTACATATAATGTAAGTACATGCACAGTAAGGTCAACAGGTTTGGTTACAAAAAACAGCTTATAGACTTCATAATGTCCATTGTAAAAAAAATTATGATGTGTACACAGGATTAATTAATACATGTTTATTTTAGGCATATCTACATCGAAGTACGTCATCGTTGGTGGGGCCAGGCCGTCTGTGAGCTCAAGGCTAGCCGTTAGCACCATTTGACAAACGTGACATGTAGCCGTCTCTACCTACATGCATAGGACTACTATTGTTTGTATTATGCCTTTACAGAGTAAAATGTCAATAAGTACTTTATTGTACGTCTGCCCACGGCCTTTCATATACGAATAAGTTCATACATAAATACAAGTTGGTACCTACGGTAGGTAATACGACTGGTAAAGTACGTGTTTCGTCAACTTCAATGAAATTATCTTTATTTAAGTTGAGACAACAATCCTCAAGTGTAATGACAATGGCATGAAAGTTATTGGACTTTGCGAAACAACAAAAGGTCTCAGACAAGTGTTTTAGTTATATTTGTTCATGAATTGTTTAAATTTCGGGACCAATAACTTTATCAAGTCTAAATAATAGATGTACCTACAGGTACTTAGATGTTAGACTAGTTTAAAGACACTATCGATTTTCTCGCCTCAATAGTAAGTACTGTATAATGTTCTCACAACTTCTCACTATGTAGGTATTTATGTTTATTTTTAGGTATTATTTACCACCAATACAATAAATGAAGTGCGCTTTTTCATTAAATGTTACTAAGGGGATTTTGTATCGCGTGATCACTTCTTCGTAAGGGTGCGAATTTATTAGTAATAAATAATAATATAACTGTCAGCGCTACTGGCTATAAAGAATGTGTGTGATGCAATCCGACGCTGACCCACCTGCGCCCGCGCCGCCAAGCGGTCTTCTGACACCAATTAATCTCATGGCAGGAATTTTCATACGTAACCGCTAATGGTATTTCTAATGTCCCATTATAAAGTTAAACCATACGTTATTGAGGCAGACCACGTATAAGCCGCCGGCATTAAAGATTAGTGATTAACATTGTTTAGTAACCGTTAACACTTTAGTGTTGATTAGTATATTATGTACTTAGTAAATCAATGTAATTTAAAATACATTTAAACTAATATATAAATAAAATTCATTTTTTTCTACCTTTCGAAGTTTAAATAGGGTTTATCCATTTATACGGTACAATTACTGTATGCCTTCACTTATGATAACCTAAAGAAAATCTCAATTCTCGAATTGCCTCTTTACGACTGTTAAAAAACCTATTTGATTGAATACTGCTACATCAGGATCGGACCGACCATGCAAATTCTGCTGTGTGATGTCGGCTGAGAGTTTGACTGTTAGCAAGTATTTCTTACTGAAATTAATTGGTTTGATACTTACCTTCCACGTTCAGAAGAACAGTAGATTGATGTTTGCGTATTTAAACACTGCTTATTAAGGCACCCGAAAACACCACACCAACTTGAAACATGCATTCTTTGGAGATATAAATCTCTAAAATATTTTTTTTTTAATAATACGCGGCGGCGTGACTTTCTGTCGCAGCCCTAGGTAACCCTCGGCACCCCTTTTCGTGTGAGATCGTGACGTTATGGGCGTCAATATACAATACCCACAAATTTACTCTACGTTTCGGACCATTCTTAAAATAAGGCTACTTTCTTATGCCACAATTTTAAAGGATACAGATGCAAGTTCGGACGCAGGGCTATTCAATACTCTATTAAAGATTAGACGCTTATGGTACCTTATCTCCAGAACATAAATCCATACCTTAGCACTTATCGTTGACAATCATAAACTAAATAACAGATAACATTAACACAAACTACACCACTGATGTTGGGATTAGCGAAATTTTTCAAAGCTATCTCGTCTTTATTTCTTCGTAGATAAAGTCAAGAATAGGGTTCTGTTATTTTACTGATGGTTATAATTCAGCACGTTACCTGCAGATAGTGGTCATTGCAGGCACATTAAGCATTATCGAGTATCGATATCAAGTGATTTACTAATGCCTGCCCGTGCACACCATTGAACCGTTCAAGTTATTTTATTGGCCAGTCATCGGAACACGATACAATTTCGTTTCAATTGACAAGTCGCAATAGATGATTTAGGATGGCAATTAACTATTGCCATGGTGGTGTTAATGAAGTACTATTTTATGTAAAATAAAAATATTGTTATATTCTGGTACCCATGCATCTGTATTCCTCGAAGGAGTTCTTCGGACGTAAAGCTGCATATTTAATTTTGACCTAATAATAAAGTTATTAGGTCAAAATGAAATATTAATTAATATGTTAAGTACCTAATTCATATTAGGGAACGAGATACGTATAATACGCATTGAAAGCAATAAATCTTAAGACGCATGTTTGTTTTAATTTTAACACGTCCTAATTACCAGCACTGCTTGTATCTTTCGAGTGCTCTCAGTTTCAACAATCCGTTTTATCGTTTGAAGTTCTCTAGAAAATTCCATTTTAAACTTTGTTCGCACATTGTATTTGTTATTCCACTTTAAACATAGAACATTGGTGTAAATAATGAGAAGATAGCTATAGCAAAGTAAACTCGGCACGAAGAACACACAACGGATTCGCAGAAAACACGTTTCCGACTGTTAAACTCGCTGTTAAATATTATGATTTAGCTCAGAAATATATTATTTGCATGCATCTTTATAGCTGTGGGTCTGGACTCCGCCATTACTAAATCTTTTATCCGTTTTATGACTTTGCACGTCAATTAACTGCGCCGTTAGATTTTATGTAGTCAAAAATTGCAGAAGTTGGGATATTTTTTGCAGAAAACTTAGAATTTAATCAGCCCTTTGTAACTATCTAAAAGTTAATGGAAACGTTCATTGAATTGTTACTTTAATTTGAAACGTATAATACTATCTTATACTCGTCTCTAACGTATTTTTCTTTTTCTGAGAACCAAGTTCTACAACGCCACCTGTCTCGTTACACTAAAACATATGGCGCGGTGCATGTGATAGCGGTTCTTCCATTCTTCTGGTTATCTATCTAAGAAACTGCCATAAACAGCATGTGTTAAATAAAACAGGTGGAACACAAGTAATATGTAGGACGGTTATTACTATTCATTTGTTTTGAGTCCCTATAGCAAGTCATAACAAAATATTGACTACAATTTTACCACTAAGCCAAATTCGTGCGCACTAAAAGATTGCTGCATTGCTTTTACCATATGCTGAGAAAGAAAGCAAAACATTCGAGTTTGGTGCGAACAAAAACAAAAACACTATCTATTTCAATACAGGAATGTTACCGAAAATTCCGCTCGCAGCGACTAAAAAACAATAGTAAATCCATTGTTTGGAGGAAGAATATAACTTTCGACGACCTGTCCCGATAACCGGGAGATAAGTTCACAGCGTACTTTATTGTGAAACAGGCGGGAGGAATGAATTAATTCTAAAATCCCAAGATAACCCGGCCAACAAAATTTCAAACAAGCTATTATAAAGTATAAAAACAGTCAAGAATATCTTCTATGAAAGCTCCGTTCCTTTTTACTGCTGATTGTGCGGCGGGAACACCTGAGCATCAGGGGAGGAGGAACAATACACCGATCGCTGCGGATACTCGGCCAGTACATACAACTGGAGTAAATACGCAAAGGTGAAACAAAGCCTGAGGTCTCGAACATTTTGATTAAGTTGGACGCGATAACAGGAACAAAGACATGATTCGGTAACTTACGAAAGTGGAATCGGCTGCAAAGACGGTCGAGTAGAGATGTAAAATCGACATTAAACTTAATTACTCCGAATAAAAGTCGGCAGAACTCTGACCAGACTGAGAAGTAATTACATTTCTACGGGCTTTGAATTTTAATCGTTTGCGGGTGTGCGGAGGCTGCGCCGCACACATGCTCCCTCGCTCCAGCAGCGGCTCCTTACATTCAATAGGTACCTACGTGGCGAGTCAGTAAACTATGAAATTTATTGAAAGGAACCAGGAAACTCCATTAGAAAATATGTTTTATTGATTTCCGGCCTCTGTTTGGATTTA
The DNA here is from genome assembly GCA_914767695.1 of Ptilodon capucinus. Classification (NCBI taxonomy): domain Eukaryota; kingdom Metazoa; phylum Arthropoda; class Insecta; order Lepidoptera; family Notodontidae; genus Ptilodon; species Ptilodon capucinus. The sequence goes on from OU611808.1 coordinate 6,040,717, forward strand.
GCATTCACCATTTTTGTTAAATCGCCCCTTCGATTCTCAGATCCATGATTACGAAATCAACAATGCCATGAAATCATTCAATATATTATGTTGCACAAACCTAAATTTGTTTAGCAGCTTATTAAATTGAGCACTTTTTCTTATATTGCCGAGATTCTAGTCAAGATGTATCGGGCTTCATTAGAGCTTCCTCCCAACGGCAGGTGCGAATGACTCGCTCGCTACGGACGACGGCGCGGCGCCTTGCCATTGGCTGGCGCGATGCGCACACGCTGATTTACGGGACGACTCAGGGAGCATGCAGCTGCCTCCTTCCTGCCACTGTTGCCATACAGACGTAGGATGTGAATGTTTAGACACGATGCACCAAGAAGGAAGTCGCGAAACCCGATATTTAATATTAGGTAATGAAAAGCAAACCTGTCCTGTCCTTTTATCCTCAATTTGAGCTTACTGGCAGCCACCCGTTTGCTTTTTGCAAACTGGTTTATAAAATAAACGTTAGCCATATAGCGTTTCATTGGCCACTTTACTTTCACGTTAAATTCAGTGTCATGTAATTTTTACTGTGCGATCACATTTCAAAATTTAAAACTGTAGTTATTGAATTGTTCTTTAATCGGGTCGGTATGTTGTTTGCACTAATCATTCAAATACACAAGTAGATACACAAAATACTTCGTAAACAGTTGTAGCCCAGAACTACTGTGGAGTCCTATCGCAGTTTATGAAGTATCATTTAGACAAGTTACAATCTGGCACATACCTTCTACATAGGCACGCCGCAGCGGCGCGGCGGTCGTGGTGCTGTGGTGCGGCTGGCGTGACCAGAAATTGACAGCGCGACGGCGGCGAGCGCCCGGGACCCCGCCGGAGCCAGGCACGGCGCCCGCCCCTCACGCGATGTCAGCACACAAAATAACACTGAAAAAATCCGGAAACAATATGATAATTATTATGCGAAAACTTTTCATAAACCACATTTTTAATTCAAATTCGAAATAGAAGGAGTCGAGACGATCTATCACCCGACGGCGAGGTTTCGTTCCGCGCTCATGTTATAACTCGCACGATGCTTAATTAGTGGTGAAGATAAAAGCGCGGCTGCCGGCCTCTGCTAAACGGCGTGCGACGATTTATCAGCGTCATCTGCACCACGTTTCTTTTGTCACAACGTCATTCATAACCGGAGCCGCGGTACAGCGCCGTTCACGTCGCCGGACCGACGCGACGCGCGCCCGCAACGAGTGATGATCACAATTAGTCCTCAGAGCCCACATCACTATGATTAATGTTAATTACACCTCGATTTTCCCGCAGATAGCGATTAAGACCGCCATTAGACAATCTCCCGAGGCGATCATTACTCCTACTTTTCAAATATTTGATCGTCCTCCCGGGTAATGTTTTCAAAGAATATTGGGAGTCATTCAAGATGGGGACCTATTGCCTTCGGTACAGACTTTCTGTCTAGACTTTTCTATTAGTTCTTCTTATTTCTATTAATTCTTCTCTAGTATTGAGGCAAAGGTGCTGCCTGCTCTTATAGCATTGCTGCTCCTGATAATGTATTACTCACAATCCTTACTATTTATCATTTTAAAAAGAGTAACCATTGAGTTTCTTATCGGCTCTTTTCAGTGGAAGCAGCAATCCGAATCGGTGGTAGAATCTGACTATTTGTAAGTGCCTTTTGGCCTACACGAATAAAACAATTTTGATTTTGATCGGTCCTTGTACCCAATTGAGAAATAAGAAAATACAGGCAACAAAATACAAAGAAATGAAATGGCAACTGATTCTTCGTTTCTCGCTTTCGCTTTGGCTTGCGTTTGTTTGGTAATTGAGCCGTCAGAGCAGACACTGAAGCATCAAGTAGCGCTGATTCGCATTTCGTAACATTAGATTATACCGTATTTGAACGACTCAAGGCACTTGTCTGCAATATATTTGCTTTTGTAACGCACCTCTTAGTTTCCTATCACCTACATTAAATGTTAAGTTGACTTTATCTCATCGCCATACTGGTATCATTCGAACCACAATTTACACTACTTTATGGATATTGATTTCAATTCTAGTTCCGTATCTTAACAGAGTGCCTAATGTATTTACATTAGGTGACATATACCTTAGATTTAGTACTTACGTTTTATTTACTTCTCACAAGCCCTTTTGGTTGCAATGCATACCTAATATTATTCAAATCGGTCGTCCGTATCAACTTGTTACATAAATTGCAAATGTAATAATCACAGCCGTAGTTCGACCCGGCCGCGGTTCACCGGGAGCTCTACCATGAGTTTGTACATACACTAAGTCGTGGTCTTCGCTATCGTTTACGTAAAGCATTGTACCTATAGCAAATAAAGGTTGTAAGACCTCGGGCAGCTTAGGGTCCCGCCTTGTTATCACATAGTATTGTTTTAACATTACTTAGATATATTGACAGTTTTTTTATGTCTGTAAAAAAAATCAAATTAAGTAACATTAAAGCTTTTACTTATAAAGGGACGGCTCCGTACAAAAATGTTCCATACAAATAGTTTACCTTGACGCTCGTGACTAGTGAGGGCGAAACACGATAAAAACTCATGATAGAGCTGCACCTCGTCACATCCCAGTGCTGGCAACTTTTTATCGACTTCAATGACCGTTAAATTCGATTACGACGTATACCGAGATGAAAACGACAGTTGCCTAACTGGATAGATAGTGCAATTTCGTTATTTATAAGTACCTTTGTGCTGACACCGGTAACAGTTTTAGGTTACGTAATTATCAACCGGTTTGCGGTCAATCATACCTACCTACCAGTTCTTTTATTTTAACCATTGTGTTTCAAATTACCTTGACATGCGCGTAATGGATGAATTAAATAATTGCGTGTAGTTAATTATAGTGATTTATTGCTGGATTAGATGTTTTTACTTTCTTTTTATCTTGTTGGTGGTCGATTTTGTATAGAGTGACTTTAAGTTATTTTATTGCTAAAATAAACATTTTCTACATGGCTAAAATAACTTAGCGCTGCAAACAGTCGGAGGTTCTTTACCGATCTGTTTATATACGTCAGAAGATTCAATCACGAGAAATTTAATAAAAAAATATGTTGCCACATACGTATGGTCAAAGCTTAATGCATCAAATCAAATGCCTTACAAACATCACTCATGTTTCCAGAAAACAGCCATTAACGAAAATTAAATAACGGTAAGGAACAGGTTTACAAGTTCTAAAAATTGATTGAGTGGGTGTTGCAATTAAAAAATAATAATTAAACATTTTGTTAAACGACCTCGCATGATTTTTTTGTGAATTTTAAATAGAGTGAATAGATGTGAACATCCAAAAAAGTGCAATTAAGAAATTGTTTGTGATCTATTGGGAAAAAAGGTGTGGTTGACTGACCCCCACACACTGGAGCGCGGCGTCAAAAGTTTGGCGTCCAAATGTTTACCAATGCCAAAACGAACTCTGTATCAATATGAATTAAGATTGAATTTCTGTGGTAAAAGCCACGCCTCCACTTGTCAAAATTCACCACGGTCAGTGCCATTTCGTTGTAGAATGAACTTTATCTATCTGTCAATACAGTCCGTTTTGGTATTGGCAAAAAAATGTCGACGCTCTAGTGTGGCCTCAGAACTTAATAAGTAATTGATTGCACAATGAGTGTGAAGAGCCACCACTGACCCCTTGACATCTTCTATCAAGCGCTCACTATTAGCAAATTAACAAACTTTTATAAATATAGTGAAGTAACAAAATTTTAATATATTCAATCACTTAGTGATTTAAATATTACGCAACGAATATTGCATAATATTTACTTATATGAAAATTGTAAAAACCGTGATTATCAATTCGCCATGGTGTTCGATTTCGACATGGCTGTCGCATCAGTTTGTCAATGACTTGGCTTGACCGGCGGCACGAGCGGCCATCTTGCGACCAAAACAAACAATATCTTGCCGTGGATTTTACCTCTTACGATGATTTGTACCGTAACCATTGTGACGTAACCCATGGCGGTAGCTCACAAATTACGGTAATGACATTTCATTCCACCTTTTGTATTTTAACTAAATTGTATACAAGTAACTTGGGATTTATTATACAAATGAACAAAATTCAAGTGCCTTTTTGTAATGTGAAAATGACAGCTTCTTACTTAATGCATATAAAAGTTGCACCTATAACGAAAACGCTATTCTAAAACTTTTTGTCTGTCTGCCTCTGTGTTTGTTTGTTTGATGTAAACTGCCAAACGGCTGGACCGATTTTGAGGGGATATTCAATGGCAGATGATGTTACTAAGAGTGACTTAGGTAACTTTTATTTTGTCCGAGTAGTTTCTAAATTCCGCGCATACAAAGTCGCAGGCTCAGCAAATACCTACTTAATAAATTTAAATTGACCACATTCGGTAATAACTAATTCAAATTATATTAAGTAATTAGCGATATATAAGACGGCACGTCTCTAGGCAAGTGGCCACCTGGTCGAGCTAATTAACAAGTACACGAACCAGTAATAATTTCCATTTTCCCATTTGTTACAGCACTACAGCGGCGACGTCGCGCAATAAACACCAATAACCGAGCAGTATTCTATCTACAAGTTATGGGTAAGTAACACTGTTACGTATTGAAATTGATTATACAACTTACATCATTGGCTGTTTAATATACAGCGATAAATTGTCAGTATTCGTAATCATCAGAAAACATTAAATGCATAACGAACAGCCGACGAAAAAGAATAAAACCTCTTTATAAGGACTTACAACGCAATAAATCTTAATTGATCCGAAAATAATAATTTCCCTAAATTAAGAACTCGACCATATTGAGACTGAAAATCTCTTATATTAAGTAGATTGAAGCCTTCTCATTTAGTATAATTAATTGATAAACCTGTTTAACTCGAGACTTGACCGCCATATTCCAAAATAGGCGAAAAAAACACTAAAATTTTCCTGTTAAAAAATATTCAAGCAAAGCATACTGTTACAAGGGAACACAATTACTTGGTGTATTAATGTGTTATCTCATGTAAGGTAACACATAATTTGGTGACGTAGATAAGCTAAGCATCGTTGTATAGTACCAAACACAGTGGGCGCGGTACCTACGGTTCATTCAAGAGTCCACGGGTGGTATCGGGCGGAGGGGGGGTCCGCAAGTCCGCCCACGTCGTCGTGCTAATCCACATACCCAAGTATCAACTTGCCCATTAGAAAAAAGAAACAAAAATCCACTTAATGTAACTTCCGTTTTAACTACATAAGTTATTAAGTACCTAGTTTGTGGTAAGTTACATTTTATAGAGACGATAGAGCCAGTGTCAGTATTACCGGAGTGGAATTTCTTAAACAACTTTATATAACCTTTGAATCTTTCTTTTGATAGGCACACTAAGCTCTAAGGTTTAACATTGTAACGTATACATGTTAGTAACTATAACACAAAATATATTTAGTAGGTATAATTTAAATATTAGATATTTATATTTTTCATAAAACAAAATATGTTTACATTTTTATAAGGACCGTCCAGGTTCGTAGAAAAAATCATTGACTTCCATTTCCGAGTAAGCTATAAACGAAAGCTAACACGATGGTTTTGTTAAATCTTTAATTTCGAGTATCTCGCAATATTTCTGTGAATCAACCGTGTACACGCCACCCGCTGAGGCTTATTGTTAAAGAGATTATAGACTTGTTGTAGGAACCCGTGCCACTCGACTCGATGACGACACGTTGTTAAGTTCATGCGGAGGGACGATAGTCAATACAAAGCTAGTGTCTAGATATAAACAGATGCGAGGAATACAGCATTACCGGAGGCTGTAATTTAAATAACAGCATGGGCAATCTCCATACCTATTTATTTAAATTGTGATAATTTCAAACTCGTGATAATAAATAAACAAATATCAACAACCAATATCTTCTCATCATGATACCCCGAATTATGCAACGTTTCTTCTATGAGTAGGTACCATACGATGGACTGGGGACGAACCTAGTTATAGACACACCAGAACAAATTCTGAAAAAGCCATTTACGAAATTTGCCCCTTATCGGAATTGAACTAGTAACCGCTGATGCTATGAGCCGAGTGATCTACGCTCAAACTACTAGACCAAGCTATCTTCAGTAAAATTAAGCGTAGCGTACATTACAATCCTGTAAGATATAAAAATTAATACTGAGCAAAGGTTATGACGTCAAAGATGTCGTTGAAAATACACTTGCCGAGCTTTAAGACATCTCTGCCATTGTTGGGCGGTGTAGCAATAAATAACCACCAACTTTAGTTTCGTGGTCGCAGTGGTCACTATTGAATTTGATTGACTGTACGTTAAATTGCAGCACAGGTATAATTAGCTAGAAGGTTTCCACGTGCACTGAGGAATGAGGTGGAATGCCGTTTCAAGGCGAACCGCTGACATCATGGCTCGGCGCAGGAAAATACTAAGATTAAGCTAATGTTGATTGCAGGTGTGATAGAAACATTAAGCTTGCAAGTGCGCAGCTTCATCTGAAGCTTAGAATAATTAATGAAAACTTATAAATACCTACTTATTTACTGAAACACGCGTCATTGTACCGTGTATGGCAGTCGTATACCTACCCTGTTTAGTAGCACTGAGACTAGAACATTACAAAAGGGTAGCCAAAGCCAGAGCAGTTTGTTTGACGGCATTATATAGGTACACTGTCAAATCTACGACTATCGACATCATTTCTAATTCGATATATTATGTCATAAGAATTGGTACCCTGGCATTTTCATTTTTAGTAGAGTATAGTTCCCTCTTACCTAAATACAAAAACATTTTACATTGTGACTGTAAAGGGATCATTAAATTTCTGTTAGTAATTTTTAGTTCATTGTTTTCGCTCACTTACGAGTATATACGAGTATTAGGATTTTTTATACGGAACGCCTGTTGATTGACATAATTTTCATAGATAAGATAACTTCCAACTTATAATATTTCATAGTTTTCTCAGGCAGACGATCTGGCGGCGACACGATTAAAATAGGTGCGCCAAATGTTTACGACTTCATAAATAATTTATATAAACATGGGTAGGTCCAGTTATGCGTAAAATGTGTATTAATGCAATCCGAATATTATAAAATCTTGTTTAACAATTGAGAAATGGTGTCGTGTTGGTAGTGACTCCGATTCAGAGTAGGAACGAAATCAAAAGTGGAGGTCACCGAAATGCCCGAATTTGCATTCGAATTGTTGCCTACTAAATGCAAGTAAAGAAACGAGTATCGCACAGGATAAAAATCGAATACTTCTGTTTTATTTCCCAGAACATAAACTGTAAACAATACCTGGAAATCATTCCTTTCTCTTCGCAAGTTCATGTTAACCTTATATTATATAATATACCTACTAGGAAGTGAGCACCGCATTCATGAACCAATCCGTTATTCAGTTCAAAGGAACAGCAGTAGTTAGGTACTTTTGGAGTCGTCAAAGGCTACGGGTTCAATACGATTTCTGCGAATCCTGTATTGATTGATAACTGCTTGTCGATCAACTATAAAAGATAGTTAACCGGTGAGTTCTACGGAAGGTTAATTGGAACATCGAAGCTGGTAGTCAACGCTCTTTAATTGAAATGGAATTTATAATAAGTTCAATACGCTGCAATCGCGTTATTTGCTAGACAGTATCGCACAGGGTAGTCAGCGACAACTGATCGACAAAGTTATTTCGCTTGACTATATGTAGACATCTAAACGTGATAATAATTTTTCACAACATGATAACGCCTATATCTATAATAAGTAATTAAATTACTTAAATAAAACATGGAATTTACTTTTTAAACTACCTAGTATTGAATAAGCAGGCACTTATTACGTTTATTTCTCTATTGCTATGAAATCTATCTTTATCCAGCTTTGTTGAAAATTTGATGGCCTTACAGAAATGCATCGTACCAGTATACCTATTTCAACTAATCTTCTATAAAATTGGGTGATAATCACTAAAGCAATGGTTGTAATAATCATAGGTTTATCGAGATAAACAACGTAAAGCCTTTACCAACAAACATTTACTATTAAGATAGATCGACGCAACGTGAGTAGCGTTGACGGCTCATAAATCGGGGATTATTCGAACACATACGTAATACTTTTCTTGGTATAATCTATTTGTGAGAGCACTCGGGCGGTGGTGGTACTCCTCGCCGCGGTACGGGCTCCCGGTGATTGATGGCGAGCGGGATGAGACTACTATAGATTATTCTGCAAATAACGTGCCGTATGGCGAAAGCTAGGGGAACTACTGACGCCGGCGATGATGATTAATAGCACCGTCCCGGTATACAAATTAGATGGATACAAATATACTGGTAAATCCGTTAATCATACACGCATCTTGTTTCGACAGCCAGTGGGAGTTCGTGACATGCGTAATAGTTGGTTTGAAACTTTCAAGAACAGAGCACTATGAGGGATAGGTTTAACGTGTACATAATGTTTGTTCTCTGCCTGCCTGCAATCCATAGAAGCTCTTTGAAAAGATAATTATTTAAATAATTATTATCCAACTCGAGATAAATGAATCTGGGTCACCAAGAGATTGAGGGAAATTATTTAAATACGCCAAAATTGTTAGGTAAGTATACTAAGGATTTTTGTAACTTTTACAACTAATTCACAATCAATTGCCATTCCTGCATCGCATATAACAATGCAGTGTAATGATCACGCGCTGCAGCTGCCCTTAGCACCTGCATCTTATCGGCAGTCCAGTGAACTCGCGACCTTTCAATGCACCCCCGTTTGACGCCGCATTGCGCCGGGAACACCTGACGTGTGCCATTTTAAATGCAAAGACCGGCAAATGGTTGCAGAAAAAAATAAAATTGTCGATGAAATTGATGGGACTTATCAAAAGGAAAAGTATCTTCTCTTGCTCAATTACATTTTAACATATAGTTAAAAAAATACTGACTACAAACCAAATGATATTTTATAGGACCAACAAGTAGTACTGGTGGTGAATTAAAATTGTGTTTTAGAATTCAGTACTTGACCACTGATGAGACTTGTGCAATACTTATAATAAACATCACATTACTAGGTAAACTGTACCAATAGCAGAGTGTATTATTAACTAAGAAACAAGATAGCCCGAGCAATGCGCACTTATTATTATACTTTTATTACACTTATGTAATTTATAGCGGCAACTTGAGATGCATGTCCACTGCACGATATAAACAACACATTTGCTACCTATGCAACTTATATTAAAAACAAATTGCTGTAATTTAACGCATATCCTACAGGAGTCATTAAACTGCAATCAAAAACCAGCTTTCCCAGTTTAGCTTTCCGTATTTGGTAGTCGTTGAACTTTTAGCGAGAATCTCCTCCAATTAGGAGCCTGATAAGCGTATCGCTACATATCCGGGAGTATTCGTAATATACCCTCCTTTACAGGGTTTTTCTGTGCGCGTAATTAGACGGTGTGATCGGGGGCGGTGGCGGTCGACATCCGGTGGGGTAACAGTGACCGTTACTCGCCGTCCAGCGCTCCGTGTCGTCGCAATTAACCACAACTGGATCTCGTACCTTACCAGGGAACGGTGATTTCTATAACCCGCTCCATGTGAATGTAAAGGTTCATTAGAACGCTTCAGATCTCTCGAAATTAATATTAAATTACTCTGCTTCAGCATCTTTGCGTACCCAAAGGGAATACTTGAACATGAACGTTAATTTCTTTAGTTGTGCGTTATTAATGTAAATTAACGAATGAAAAATGCACCCCTGGCAATAAGGACCAATGAAGCGGTCCATGTAAATCGGTTCAATCACTTGTGAATAATTGAGCGCCAAATGGAAGAGTAATAAGAATTTAGGGAGGGCAATGTATCGTAACCCAATGATGTGCGTGAGGATCGGACAATGGATGGAATCCAACTGAAAATAATAATTGTTTGGGAGTGAGCGTTGAACGGCCTAAACTAATGTCACTTCATAAGGTTAATCCTAGGACGCTTGAAAGACATTATGAGGCCTTTCAAAATAAACTTGACTGAATTTAATTATTAAATTGTATTTGGAAACCGCTACGCTGATCCTGAAACTGAAAAGAGATGTGATATTAAAAACTCCATAAAAAGATTTTGAGCTATGCAAATATGTCGGGAGGTTGAGAATAACTAGGCAGTTAATAATTTGAAGGGCGGTAGAAATGCACCCCGATCGCCGCCCGCCCCGCTCGCCGCGCCCGCCCACGGCCACCTCTTATTTAGCGCGCTAAAACAATAACAAGTGTACAATTTTGGTCAATGTGTATTTATGCACTTTTATGACGTCATACTGGCATTTGCTTTACAAAATGTAGGTTGACGACTCCAGAAATATATTATACTTTATATTCTAGCTTGGCTATCATTTCATTATCATGGTCATCATCGTGTTCATTTTAGACATTGAGTTACTACGATTTTAGAGTAGGTAGGTACCTACTTAGATAAATATACTGCTCGTGACGGGAATAGACATTTATAACCAATAGAACTTTTTACATTCCACTAATAAACTGATACTGCGCGTGAGTTCCCCGTTACGGTAAGTGCTATGAAATCTAAAAGTATTTTAGCCGTAAAATGATATTATAATGGTAATAAACATATAGAAAGTTTTGGATGAAATGTTTTGTCTTAACCGAGTAGTATGTATACACAGTGAGCCTCACTATCGACTTGTCTGTAAGATGTGACTTTTTATGTTTGCTGTAAGAGTAAATATCCATTAGGGGGAGCCGAGTAATGGCTCCGGGTACATTAGGCGCTGGAGGTCGTCCCGCCTTATTAAAGCTACACTTTTCTTCTATATGATAACGAAACGACAATAGTCTGCCGACGCCTTTTAGCCCCATATTACTATGATTCTACGATTATTATAATTTTCTATCTAAAATAAGCTCGTTAAGCGCGTAGTTATTAAAACAAAAGCAGTTCATACAAATTCAATTAAGAGCTCTCGTTTTCAAAAGTACAATGGCCGTATGAGAATGTCAGTGACCTATGTAGGTTATAAGAAAAATCAATTTATAGGAATCGGAGTGTTCTTTTGTGCGCCACCGCCGCCGGTACTTTGTTAACAATGGTGATATACAGGGTTCATACGAGCACAGGCGGAATGTAAATGGAGCAGCAAGCGACTCGGTCGCGAATATCTCGGACGATAAATCGTCGTCGGTGACACGACGCCCGACTGCGCTCTTTATAACCCTATACTTAGACGCCGCGGTTAATTCTCATGCAGGCTGACTAACCATTGCAGACTCGCCATATTTCAACATCCCCAATTTAATCTAAAACAATTATTAATTTTATAACATGCCGTTATATAGCTAAAATTAATCACGCTACAACCAATCCGGCGGCCTGCAGAATTGGAGCACATCAATCCCAGTAAACTGTTTACTTTTTGAAAGCCGTGAAACCTGTCAGAAATATAAATAAGTGTAATACATCAACCGGGACCTTTCAAACTGAACCAAAACTACTGTTACGGCCATTTCTCAACGTTAGCTCGAGCCGGGTGGCAGGCCATCGAACCGGGTGAAAGCTCGGTAAGCGATACGCGGCGTAGTACTTGAGCAAACATAACTTTGCCTTACTGACCGGCTTTGACATGCAGAGGTGTATATTGTTTACCGACTGACGACATAGGTACGGCGCAGAGACAACTCCGTGAATAGGCGACTCGCGACGCGCCGCCACCATGCGTCTGATTCGATTTATTTGCAGCGACGGCGGCGCCCGACCTATAAAAAGCTCTCGCATGTACCGTACAAGCGTCTGCCGCACTGTCTCCTTCTAGTCACGTTTAGAGAAATGTTATGATAAATTAAGGCTGCTGCACGTATATTGCAACTCCGTAACAAACACTAAAATCGCCGGCGGCGTGACGAACGGACTGGAATAACAATATGGACTTTCTATAATACAAATTATTCTAAATTACATTACACAATCATGAAGAAAAATAAGCTTTCATCTATCTGACGTCAAAATGTATAGGAAATTCTGAATAGGTGAAAGAAATCCTTGGAGACGTCGCATATTGGACATGCAATGGTTCCAGCCATGGCAGGATGCACATGTTCGGGTGTCGGCTTCACGGCATTATTATGACAGAACGGGCCCGCGTCTCGTGAGTGCCGACCCGCGAGACGCCACGTCGAGTAACCGTATCTCAATCAAATGGAAGTGCGGGGTTACCCTATACATGCTACTTCGAAAGCCTGCTGTAAAAATAAAAATTCAAAAGCATTTCAAATACGATAAGCACATCAGGGACTAGAAATCCAACATAAATACAAAAAAATGCATATGAGCTAGGAATATACGTAACTCTAATTGATGAGCAAAAAGTCGCTCAGAAATTGCAAGAAATGTAAGTATCTATACTCCAGTTAGTCCGATTAGGTACTCTACTGTGGAATCAATGTCGAAATAGCGAAATATTGACTGTCAAACTTAAGCAGCCTTAAAAGCGTCGTGCCATTAGTCAGCTTGCGTCTTCCGCCCGCTGCCGATTGCCAAACCGCGCGATGGTTAGAGCTGCACCACCATCCGCGTAACGCTATTTTGATGAAACTGCGGTCACAGCCGGCTCGCTGTTGGCTTCGACTCAAAGCGAAACCTAGGCATATTTTGGGCCTACGTATCTAGACAGTCTACCATTTATGTAAGCCCAAGGTAAATAATTATTCGCCTAAGGTATTTAACGACCGACGAGACTCCAATTTTGTTGTACATAGACCACCTATGACTAAAATATATTTGTCTCACTCGTATTTTACGATCATGATAAGGAGAGCCATAGGTGCACTTAGTTAGTATAGGGCCAACAAAATCAGCACTACTGAATACGTAAAATAAAATTTTTATATACAGAAAATTGTAAGTGTAAAGCGTTACATGCATTTTACGTAGGCTGTGGCGGCTATCGAGTCAGTCTCTTTGTAGATTGTCATTACTTTGGTTCTCAGTAATACCGCGCTTATAAGCTATTCCATGACACCCGCCCTACACCCCTAGTTAATTGTCATTTGATTCAAGCCCCTAGTTAGAGGGGCTTTAAAATGGATGTAGGTACTGGAGGCCAGCCATTTACACCGTATGTATTGCTGAGGAGTTGATATTATTATTATTAAAACAATACTATTCAAGGTAATTTGAGCACTCGCGTAGGTAAAATGAGTATTTTCGTAGAATTTTAAACCCAGCAGAGGTTATGCAAACATTTCAAATTTCAATTGAGAATACCGTACTGTCTAACAAATAAGATAGCAAAAAATGGTTGAGTATAAATGGGGAACTAGCAAAATTACCATGTTAAAACTAACCTAATGAAATATGTATCTACCGCGCCGATCCGAGAAACCCTTTATATGCTAAAGACTTCCGTCAGTGAAAATAATAATTTAGGCAGGTTACTGGAATATAGCCATTTTAAAATGGGGTTTGCAAGACAGCGCGTGCCGCTCGGCGCCGTCTGGCCGCCCCGCCGCGCCGATGACTCACTGGACTCACCACGTCATGGTGCACCCCACTCACGTTTTACCCCATAACTGAATCAGACGACCAATAGGAGCCAACGGATTCATAGCTATGTTTAATTTAAAGTGGATTACGGATGAGTCATACTAATCTTACGAGGTAACAATGTACCAGTATAGTAGGTAGGTACTCGTAGAATCAGAACAACACCTCTACCAAGAGTTTTTTACGTTCGGTAGGAATAAAATCAGTTCGTGAATAATAGGTCTGCTGTTAATAGGGCTGCTCTACGATTAACCACTTTTATAATGTTCTTCTAGCGAGCATAAACAAACGTGAAACTGTTGGTAAAGCCAATGAATCAGTGACCATAAAATTTTCGAGCTCTATTAATTATCAAAGAATGTAAACGAACTGCCTTAAATTAACCTGTGTAAAAATTGGAGAGCAAACATAAAGTTTACTTTGTGCCCTTCATTTTGCTACAGCAAGAGTAAAATTCGTGATAAACGATGTTGCCATAATGCATGGAATTATTAATATGCAGTGTAATGGCGCTGTCCATCGCGTGACTGCCACCCTACCCGAGCAAGCTGCACGCATTCAACTGCCCCATTCCGCGCTCAAAATCCCAACGGTCCCCAGAAAAACCCCAAACCCATTTCGAGTTAATTTAAAACCCAAATTAAATAATTAAATTAAAAAAAAAACTTCATAAATTTCGCCAGACAAAATATACTTATCGAATGATCCCAAACATAGTAAAGCTTGTACTAAGGCTACCATACAATGGACTGGGGGCGATCCCAGTTACACCCAGCCACGGGCAAAGTCCGAAAAAGCCATTTTTGCGAAATCTACCGCTGTGGAATCAAACCCGCATCCACTCAGTGCAGTGAACCTAGTGCGGCCTACGCTCGAACCACTAAACCAAACCGTCGTCAAACAATAGCATATTGCAATATGAAAAATGACATAGTGTATTAATCTAGGAAATTATATTATGTAAGATCTATATAGAGTCATTCATACGGAATTACATATAATTAAAGAAACCCCATATGCATGGTCACAAGTTTTCCTGTAACATTTCCTTAGAGATGCAAAGCAATTTTCTGCAAGAGATAACAGCTCCTAACCAAGTTTCCTAACATGCAATGTTTGTCTGCAAAAAATGTAAGGCAGTAAATATTTTTGTACGTCATTATTTTTTGTAGCTCGTTCACACCAGATGTAACCTACATACTAGAAGATGATCTTAATAAATACATACCGGCCAGTGATTAATATAAACAGCTAGGGACGTTCAACCGCGCGAATAAAAGCCGAGATCTGATATTGGGCATCTGGCATAATAAAAAAGTAATCGAATCGTTTCAAACTTTTTGAGAGAATTTCACAAAAGCGATTCATCTTATGTGGGCATCTGCAAACATTGGGATGGTTAATTCAAGCTTTCAGAGAACAGCAAATAAAAATGTCCCGATGTGATGGTTGTAGTGAGAAATGGGCAACATTAAACGTGTTACCACCGCTGCTATAAGCCTTTATTCCTTATAGTCTTTATAAGTTCCTGGCTACAAAACTAAGTCTGATCGTTGTTACAATCCGGAAGAATATCGTATAAACAGTTTCTTTAGACTTTCTTCAACTCAACACCTGTTCCACGTTTACCTACCCCCCAGCATGTAGTAGAATTATTATTCTTTTGTTATCTACATAATAAAACTTCTCTAAAATAAACTTTTTAACACATCAAACAAGCTTGAAGAAATATAATAATTTTAAATTGTACATTTTACACACGGCTCAAAAGCACATTGTTTCCCCTAACTGGCTCATAATGAGAGTCGTTAGAATAGAACTTAACCCTTTGTTTTGTGCTCTCTGTTTATACCTTACAAGGAAGCAAAACTACAAAATGGTGCCAGAGAAAGTTTATGCAGTCTGAGCTCCTTGCATACATAAATTATATTTCTACAACAAAATAATAATGGAACTTGAATAAATTTATTATAAAACGAGGTAATTGCTCGTTTGGTACCGTCTCCTCCGTTCAGGATTTACTCTCGAGATATTCGGCTTTTGGTTAATTCCAAGCGGAATTCGTGAAACGCTACTTTTTGAGATAAAAATCTTTAGATAGGTACAATTTATTCATTGCACAAGCTACCTACTTACCTACTCTTTGCAGAAACATGGAATATTACACTACACTGTTCGCTTTTAAAGTCAGTTTTTCTTGAAACTACTTTATAAGTACGGCAAGCGAGTGTCGTGATGGAGATTTGCATGTCGATGTAAACTGACGATAAAAAAGCTGTCTGCAGGCTACCACGACCGTGTGCTTCTGGACACGGTAGGTATCTACAACAGTTAGGTAATTTAGCTTTTTCACTTGACAAATTGTTAAAACTGGTAGCTGATTTGCTATTCATAACGTGTATGCATATATCTAGCACAAGCCTTTACGATGTTTTTATTAACGTTACGGTGAACGGTGAGGAATGTTATTATGCGCGGCGGTCATCACACTTGGACCGGTGCAACAATGACCGCAAAGCGTGATTTATATTGAACAATAGAGTAGCAGCATCGGCGAGGCGACGCGATATTCGAACGCGACTGAGGATCAGGAGGCTGTGCCAGCCGACCGTAGGCCTGACTCGGAAACGAGATTAGCCGAATTAAGGTATAACACCCGCACCGACAGCGACGGCCGCTCCGAAGTATTTCCCAGAAGGCGGGTAAAACACGCATTTCATGGTTACGTCTGGAACGAACGGCTCGCCTTGTTCCAAATGTTACCGCGTTATTGCACGGCGGGGGTAACGACACACGCGGCTCGTACACGTGCGAATGTAAACAAAAGTAATTCATTATTTCAACGGATGGTTCCGCCGTTGCCATTTATTTCAGTATCAGGTGCTCTGAACCAATACTGCGAACAACTTTTCCAATCAGCTTATTCTCCGTTTTTTATGTTGCGGTAAATCAATCAATAATTGAAAGTACGATTTTTTTTCGATCTGATCGAGTTCTGACTGAGACTTCTCTCCGTTTACGTGCACAATGATAATAACTATGTATTATATATTTTAATATACAGGTCCAAGAACACATTGGGTTGTTATTGGTAGTATAAAGTCCACTGCACACCTTAACGACTCAATCCCAACCCGGGTCTAAAGTAAAGAGAATGAAATGAAATTGAAATTGGAGCTTTATTTCGTGACACTTATACTACTTGTAGGTATACCTACTAAGTACCTACCTATTACGAATACTACTCCCACTTAGGTAAGTACGTACCTACTTATATTTTGAAAAAGTTACCGTTACCTACGTTACACGATAAAAAGCGAACATCTGTATTTTTTAATTTTAAGCCTAGTAGGTGCTGATTCGTTAGGCATGTGACAGCCTTAAGGCACAAAATCACACACCTGTGCTCTAGTACCTACAATGTTGACCCCGGCTATAAAATACAGGCAGCGTGGGCCTGATGAAGGACGGATTCGAACATTCGAGGGTCATTCCCCAGAGGTGGCGAGCGCTTCTAAAATCTCGTATTACGTGCCACATCAGCGACTACACTAACAGAATTACGAGCGTAGTGCTTTCACTTGAGTTATGGCCTCATTTACGATTATGATGGTGACTGAAATAACTACAAATTGTGGCTAACATAAGTACCTAGGTACTACATTAAGCTGTTTATTAACAGTTCCAAATGTAAATATGTAAGTACAATCGACACGGCTGGCAGCAGGTAGACTATGCTAACAAAATGCTCTAGTCCTCGACGCACTGCCATTTTGCCGTCCACCTAACCGGGCATCTATATTACCCAAAAAAAAAATGTTTTGGTGCATTTTTAAAGGGGCAAGGCTCAAGCCCCCGCCTTTATTGACTGTTAGAGTAGAAAGCAAAGTATTTACTAAGATACGTGTTTCTCATATATTTTAAATTCAATATATTAAAAGTGACCAAATCAAACCTAACCTGTTTTTTATATCTAGCGGTGAACGAAACCTGTTATAAAACTTCTTGATCACTTCATCTATGCAAAGTACTAGGTACTAGACTACTGGTTTTTGAAAGTCCCGAATATAATAATTTTAAAAAGAATGAAAATCTGTATGTTCTCAGACGAGTGAACACCAGGTAAATGCAAAATTTGATTTCCCCTCATTTGATTATATCTCTTAGTACCTACCTCTATGTCGGTTACATTAGATACACATACTAATACATATTTGATTGTTCCGTATCTCAATAGAGATCTTGAATAAATCGTAACAATTGGAATAACGAGTTGGTGCCGTTCATTAAAGGCATGTAAATTAATACCGGGTTAGCATGGCTAGAGCCGTTTATTAAAATTAAACTCGCCCTGGCGTGGAACTAGGAAGATTAATGATCCCTTGAATACTGAGTTATGTAAAGAGCAAATGGAGTGGGGCTCGACGGGCCAGGTCCTGGCATCATTCCAAAATCACTTATCTCCCTATATTGTTAACAGGGTACGTACAACTAACGGCGCGACGCTTGCAATTACATCTATCTCTGCGAGCCGGCTAGTCCCTTTATTGTGCCATTAAACTTTATCGCCTATTTATACAATTTATTAACTTTAACTACTTTTAAATATGCACTGGGAAACTTTACTTAGTTTTCAAAATAAACAAAAGTGCTAGGTGTCAAAAGTACGAACATTAGGTAATAAAAAGCAATCTCTTTGGAACACTAACTCATATCAATTACATACGTAGATAGGTAGTAGATAGATACTCTGTTAAAATACAATTAAAACAAATCGTCCATTTTCACACGATAAGAACAATTACAAACGGAAATAATCCATATATCATATTGTAACAATCGTATCCATGTAACACAGACGCTATCGATTAACAAAGCGTGTTCGTAGCTAAACGGAACGTTTCTCACGGGGTCCAAACAAGAAAGTTAAAGAAAACATAATTTAACGTGTTCCGGAACGCGTGCAGGAGTCGGCGACGTGCAATTCACA
Source organism: Ptilodon capucinus (assembly GCA_914767695.1). Taxonomy (NCBI): domain Eukaryota; kingdom Metazoa; phylum Arthropoda; class Insecta; order Lepidoptera; family Notodontidae; genus Ptilodon; species Ptilodon capucinus. The sequence goes on from OU611808.1 coordinate 6,059,323, forward strand.
ATACACTTGCTCGGAGACAAGTCAGTTAGAGCTCGCGAGCTTCAAGTTATATTGTTCCCGATGGAATACAGAAAATAGGAAACAAGCAATAAAAATAGTTCCGAGCATCCGTCGGCCGGGGACGAATTCCAACCAAAATTACGTGAGCAAATTAGACATTCCGGGACATTGCTGGCGGAATAATTGAGCCCGCGGTGCCCGCAGCGGCTCGTTTGCCGAACGAAGAATGCGGTTCGTTGCGGGCCGCACGGAGCCGCACAAAGCCGCACCGCACGCTGCACCCGCGCCGCGACGAGCACACCCCTCACACGTCTCTATTATGTATTCCTAATATGAATTGAATATGGATTACATTCTGTGCGCTGAACAGTTTGAAGAGTTGCGACAGAAAATAAACTTCGGTTCATGATTTTCCGTTATTTGCATATCTATCGTCCGCCCCTCGAGTATCATTGCGTCAAAGTTATTAATAACGTTGTAGCATGACATGACAATATTTGATTAAGCAATAGATATGCTTAAAGATATCAGTGATAGATTGTACTTATTTTAAGAGTTCCTAGATGTACCAATAGAAACTGATAATCATAGATAATTTTGTTTACTTAAGTTCACCATTTAAAAAACTTATATGCTATTTAACGATTTAACCAATCTATTTATATGAGCAGGTATCTACTTATTAATATATTTTTTAATATAGGTTCCTACTTAGGTAATTTACGTTGCCCCGATAAAATCCATTTATCATAGGTACCTAATCTACTTACTTATATTTTATTTCATTCAATTTTCGTAGATTGATTCTCCATCGATAAATTTCCTAATTTAGTACCTACTCGTACTTAATTATTTATTATAACAAAGATTAATTAATATAAGTAAAAGTGGGTTTGAATTTTTGTACACCTACTTACCAAACAAACCGTCTACCTACTTATCAATACTTAATCGTAATAAATATTGCGTGAAAGTAATTAATGGTAAAGCCGCCAGCCACGCGTTATGAGCTCGCTACATTTTTTTGTTATTAATTTAGCTAAATGCAGACGAAGCAGGGCATGACGATAATTCTGAACGATTCAATATGCCGTTAAAATTACACATTTACCTTTAGATTCATATTACATTCTGCTAACATAACCAGATCTTTCAATTACTCGGCATTTGTAAATAAATACATTCGGTAATCAATATCATCATGTAGGTAACTATCAATTCGGATGCGAACAGGAAATGTCTGTATATTGATTCACGGCTACGCAGTAAAAGTATTTCGGGACAAAAACGTATCGCGCTGGGATTTGTGGCAATTCGTACGCGTTAAGTGTGACGTCTGTGGTTATATTTCACGATTTTTCCGCTTTGAGCGCTGTGTATCCAGCACGCATGATCGCCCATAATGAAGCCTATCTGATGGCGGCGGAGCCAACGCTTCGCACATCAATAACAATCCCCACAGATCCGCCGCAGTCCGCGAAAGCCGCGGAGACGATTTGTCCCGAGACTTTACTCAACCAGGCTATCCTAGAAGGAATCTTCTTTCCGCTTTTGAAACGTTTTAGTAATAAATGGCACCGTCTCCGTTTTGTACTGACTTTCTTTGTATGCAAATTATAATCTAGAAACGTTTCGTGCATTAAATGCTTAAAAGTGAGGCAAGCCAAGCCTTTTTCGCTTGGGTAATTGAGAATGAATAATAATGACTCCATTATAGCTGTGCGAGGTAGGTGGAACAGGAAATCGAAATTTTAATAGTAAGCATGTAGTGTCAAATATTTAATAAAAAAAATATTTAATTAACGATTTATATTACCTACAAGTACGTATCTAGTCTTAGTACCTAATACGCAGACGGTAGATATCAATTAACCATACCTAAGTTATAAGAAATAAGTTAGATTATTATTGATTATCAGGAGGTATTTAGTGAATTTACAAAACTGAGTTTTATATTAGTTTATGTCCGATTCCTATATTCAAGAAACGCCCCGTATTGCAAACAGATTATTGTCAATGAAACTTTATTTAATATCTAGGTACTGTTCGTTCGTTTTAATACTGTTAGTAACGTTCCCGATTCTTGTAAATTACTCGTTCCGCTAAAAAATAATCGTTGTTTTTATTGGTAAAGATTCGTTAAAATAAGAAGCCAGCATTAATAGATTGCGATACTTTAGTTCGAGTCAAACAGCACGGAAGCCTGCGAGGTTCGAGGCTCACGCGCTCAGGTCACGACTCCACTCCAAATCTAAAATTGATTGTGCACAAAAAAACACTCAGCCCGACACCGACCGGTATCTGCTGTAAAAAAACAAACCCACTCGCCATTAAACATAATTTATTCAATATTATTCTACCATTCGTATCTAAAAATGATTTTTCAAGGGCATGGTAGGTAAAAAATGTACTGGGATTCTCATAAAAACACTTTTTCATCGTTTAATTGACACAGATAATTGCCGTGGAACATGTGAAATATAGTAGAGAATCTAGTTTTGATTTCGATTAACGATAAAACAACTCTAAACGAAATATAAATGGTGTCTGATAAATGTTAAATTTGCATTTTTCACAAAAAATACGTAGGTACATATCTCAGCACTTCATTACAAAGTACTTGTTTTTACTACACACGCCATGTGTTCCTTTTAAAAATAATATTTTAAATACTTGGATGGACAACGTATCTACCTAGAGAGACATGTAAAGGAATTTTACTTTAATGTGGTAAGTGGTAGGAAGATAGGTAGGTACGCTAGTAACCGACATAGCGGTATGAACCTTTGACAGGCCGATGCCGTACCTACAGCGAGGCGTGTGGTCGCACACAAGACGTTCCTGCACACAAGCCTCGTTTTGACCACACGAATCTCGAAATAAGCACCCATAGCAGGGGTGATCGGTAATGACATCGCAACGGTATGGGAAAACCAAAAGTTTTGAAACGAGATCGGCATTTTGACTAACATCGATTTCGTTAAGTATGAGGTTTCATTCAACATGAATTATATTAATATTAATAAAATATAGTATAGTCAGTGATTCCCAAATATAGGTATCGGTTAGTTTTAGCTTCTATCAACTTATTTTTTTCTAAACATACGTAACTAGCTTTCCTATATGCGTACACGCTCATTTATATTTCTTATTAGGCGGCTAAACACCACGAGGAACTCGATTCTAAAACTTCGTAAGTAGGTACTTATCTAATATAGTTAACTTCCGAATTACCTCGTAGTTAATTTGTAAATCACTTACCTAAATTTATTTAATTGTAACGCGACAATTTTGTGAGGCGCGATGTGAGGCGCGGTAGGAGGTCCCAAATCAATTATCGATATTACATCCGATAGGTCTGGTTCGGTTATGTTCCCTATCGATGATCACTATCCTGACGTCGTAACGGGAAACTGGGAAGACAGTCTTCCGTATCTTGCGGTGGAGGAGTAGGTAACTACCATTCGACGGTAACCAACCACGACGATAAAGTTACAGCGGAACCGAGGGAAATTCATCACAATAATGAATATGTAGTAATCATTTCTGCGGTCTTATCTCATAACTCTAAGGGCGTAATTCTAAGGCTGTTGACATTTTCCGTGCCGCCAAACAGGCGATGAAACTTAGGAGTTATTACGAGCTGTTTGTTGTTATTTTCTTAGCACATAAAAGGTTTTTTTATTTTCTGCCAGATAATTAAAATCGTCTTATCATTTCTATTTTTCTATTGCACAAACATTTTCTTTCTATATCGTTCCATTTCCCAGAGAAATGGGAAATAGAACTATACCTATAGAAAGAAACTATGGCCTGAATCCCCTCGCATTGAGGGGAGGCCCGTGCCCAGCAGTGGGCTGTAATAGTAATAATAATAAAAGGGCTGTAATAGTAGTATAGTTCCATTTACAAATTATCATAAGAATGATTGTATATAAAATAAACTAGATAGTTAAGCGGACCAATTAAGTTCACAAAAAGAGTTGATTATGGAAGTAACTAGGAAGATTTACGCACATAAATTTTAAACTAACATCGACCCACGATCATGATTACAAGAACGGACTATAGAATTAGTATTTAATTGGGGATTTAACTGAATAGAAAGTGACCTGCAGTCACAATCAAGAAATCGAAGAAGACGCCTAAAACCGCATTCAGGTCGACAAATTAATTTTTGCGCGCTAATAACCGAATGACTCAAGACGAATTACTAACGATTCAACGATCACTACAAAATCGAGGCCAGAGATCCATTCGTGACTATCACTTTGATAATCACCTTCACTCTAGTGACACGTAATTCCATCGATAATGGTAATTGTCGAGTATTAGGCTGAAATTGTGTAACCCAGTTATATTATTCATATCTAATATTTTAACACTCCTGTCCTAGTTAAGTCACATTAGGTAAGTAATTCGATTTTACAAATAGCTTGCTGACGCCCCATGTTCCACCTGACAGGAAGTTACTCTGTGCTCATAGCCTATGAAACTTGGGGATATTTTAATTGTATTTTTAAACAAGCTTTTTGACGTTTTAGAAGCGTATTAATCTCGCTACCAATTCCATTTCAGCGACTTGTTTTGTGATGGCATTGACTTTATAATACATCTTTTAGTATAGGAATTATCAAAAAATCTAATTTATATTTTAATAATGGTGGGGTGATCCCAATAGTAGTCCCAAACTTTAACTAAATCTCTAATAAAATACAAATAGGTATATGAAATACTTAGGTAAACTAATCCCTTGATTTGTAAAAGTTAAAATTCATTAACATCGGAATTAACTTCATTGTTAAATGTTTGTGACTTTGTTGTAACAGCATTGTTCGTCTGCATTGTCCTGAAGTGTTCATGATGTTGTAACGCAAATTAGTCTCATCTTGTTTGTCGTCAACTGTTCATGATCAATGTGCCTGACATTGGCTCTTAATATAACGAAAAGAAACTCACTTGATGCAATGTATTTAGGTAATTCAGCGGCATTGTTAGCGCGCAATCATCATTATGCTCGAAGCATCAGGCAGTTAATAGACGGTCGGTTTAGCCATTTCAGTCGCATCTCTTGTGGCCATCCTGAGACTAATGTAATTAGTTCATTACTTTGTCCCGGGACGTTGCCGCCCGCTTTGTGCCTCTGCAGATTTATGTCGGCCTCTGTTTTGCTGTGGTCGTGAATGCGAAATAGCGTTTTTCCCCACTGTATAAATCGCAAAATGTGATCTCTCGCTAATAGGCTAACATTTTTGCATCCTACATATCAAATAATTGATAAAATCGACCCACCTTGTGAAGTCATGCGAAGACGTTTTTTTGTCGTTCTATGTGATTCGTTAACTAAACCTTGGCAAATGGAGTCACCGAACCTTGAATTATTATACTTCGACAGTTACAAAACTTCACAAAAAACGACAAAAAGTAAGACAGCATGTACCTAAGTACGTAAGTAATCAAATAATACGGGATCTTGTTATAATTATCAGAGTCGAGTTCAAGTTTATAGTCAAATACGGGTTTAGCAAGTTTATAAAGTCGGGAGACCCGTTAATGAGTGTTTAATGCTAATGAAGACTACATCGGGCCGTGAGATGGCCGGCAGAGGCTGCTCGCGCGGTGCAGTATCCGTTCGACTTCATTTCTTAAAACATACTTATGTTTTCTTAAGCCAAATTATTTATCTGTATACTGACTGTTTGCGTTTACTACACGATACTGCTAATTAAGTTTCCAATAAGTATTCTGTATAATAAATTACAGTCCACCGAAAATTATCTCCATCTAGCTACAATAGTAACCTACCTATCTTTTTGCCTCAGACTGCGAAGGTATCGGAATGAAGTAACTAAAATTTACGGTCAATTATCCTATTGTGTAAACTAAATAAAATACATTTATTTTCAGCAAAACAATGTACACTTTAGTATGGTCAAACTTCGCAATGTCTACATTGCAATTTCAGATCACGTTCTCTACTCATTTTGAAAAGTTTAAGGTACGTATGTTTATGTACTCGGTGTACCCAAGTTATTCACAAGGTTAATTTTATTGTAGCTTTATCTCTTAGTAATATACTTACTTATGTTTTGTTTGTAAAATATTTGAAGGCACTGTAATCCAAATTCATACATATGGTTTATTAAAATATTCTAAAAATTCTTTCTTAAAATCTTAAAATTTGGTATTCATGGAATATTCCTTTCAATAATTCACCAACAAATCTTGAGCTCGTGACGGAGATGTATCCTTCAGTAGGAAGGTATAATAGATAGATAACTATCTACGGTATCTAATATCTTCAGGCAGCTACACAGGCAAACCTACGATGGACCAACACCGCTAATTCGATTTGGGTCGCGAACCCATGGTAGTGTTTCTAGTGCAGGATTACGACATGGTGGCATGGGAGGTGTGCTCCATCTATTCCCTAAACAATCCAATCAGGGGTCAGTGTATTGTTTTGGCGCACATGTCAGTGGGACTCGGCTGGCGTCAGTGGACCGTCTATGCCACTCAGCGTGCCCCGAGAGCCGCGTACCACCGGACTCATCGTTGACAGCCAATTAGCCTCATGCCCCCGTGCTCCTGCTCCCTCGCAGTCCCCACACCCTTCTAGCCCGCACTCATCGACCAATTTATCTTTATTCGATGGAATCGAACAATTGACGCAATCGATCCCTACGAGGGCCGACACGCTACCGATCCCGATTGGTACCCGCACTATTCGCCAATATCAGACGGTTATAACTGTAAGATTGCCCGTGACACACGTACAATGGGCAGGATTTATTACTCTCGAAATAAGATATCTGCCAAGATTTATTCAATAAGTTTAAAAAAATCGGTTGATAATGGCTACGATGTTAAAATGATAAGCAAAACCCAAAACTTATGATAATTTACAAATTATATGTATTATCTACTTAAGTCAATTTTGGAAAGCACTCGGTATTTTCCTGTAAATCTAAATGAACTTTTAAACACACTGAGTGACAAAATTCTTACTACCTACCAGAAACCAGGGGTAAAATTCTCAAAAAAAAACTAGTAGCTACCTACCTACTTCGGTTCGGTACAAAATAAAAACAAGTTAAATGAATACCACCTCTAGCTTCCAGTGAAGTTCGTTTAAGTGGATGCAAATTTGAGCACTAGACTTCATTCAGCAATACTTTAACGACAAATTTAATTAATCTAAATTTATGTTTCTTACATTCGTCCACTATTTGCTTGTAATTGAAGTTAGAGAAATTGTTTTCTTATATTTACGCGAATACTATACATTGAAATTAAACTATTTTACGGATTTTATCAAAACTTACTCGGCTTCAATCAAAACTTACTTCAAGCCACCGAAGAAGATTAGTCAGTTTTTACCACCTGTCAAGTGTCACATTCCTCTACAAGATGCAGGGGTATACAAACTCGATTGTGAATGTGAGCTCTCTTACATAGGACAAACTAAAAGATCAATTAAAACCCGCGTAAAAGAACATATAGCTGACGTGAAACACCGACGCTCCACGAAGTCTGCAATCTGTGAACATGTACAGGACCGCACCCGCCATATATCAGATTTGATAAACCGCATATCCTCATAAAAGAACACCGACTCCAACCAAGGATGATACGTGAGGCCATTGAAATTAAAAAACATCCTAATTTCAATAGGGAAGATGGCTGGGTGCTACCACCAACTTGGGATCCAGTAATCAATATGATTAAATCCAAAACCAAGTGTACCATTGCAAGACCTCAGGACACCGTAAGCACTTTCTGCGTGGATCGGACCGCAAACAACAACTAAATATGAGGGTACCCAGTTATTAACTATGACATCAGGACGTCTAACACCTCAGTCCCCCCGTGACCATGGTTGCTGTAAAGCAGCCGAAACGTCGGGAAAATAAAATAGTAAATAAACGCGATAAAATCCATAAAATAGTTTAATTTCAATGTTAGAGAAATTGTTAAATAACTTAAACGCTACCTTTAACGACTGTAATTCAAGCATAGAGCACTGAGCAGTGAACACTACTTCTGATTGTCAAGGTTATTTGCTATTCTGAGAATATCTCTTAGCGCCATCCATGATTCAGCTCGGTCGTCTCGTGACTCACCGACGACGCAGCATCACTCTGCGATTGTTCCCCGATAATTTGCTCTTTTACTGATCCATTTACGTCTATTCACGTACGCCATTCCTTTGTTTTATTCAAACAATCGTTTTTCGCTACGACGCTAATATATGGTTATCTTTTAATCGCTCGTCGACGATATTACGAGATATGATTGAAAGTGAAGAAACCAAGTATGTTATCTACGACAATTCATGAATGCCAGATTCGGGGACTGTTCTGATAAATATCTGCTAGGACATTGTTATTAATACCAAACCTATTAATAACCGCAGCATACGATAATGGACATTATTATTATGCGTTTGCTCGTATAACAACACTAGTCATATCCGCAAAGCCCATGAAATTTGGATTGTGTTGCTGTCAATCAGCGAGAGAACTCTCAGAATTAGTTCAGTAGTTCCGGAGATTACTCCTTACAAACGAACGTTGTTTGTATTTTTTTAATTTTATTTTATAATATATAGAAGTAAACATTTAAATTTCCTTTATTGGTATAACAGATATGTACTTTCTCCAATATATGGACCCCTTTACCTATGTAGATTTTGTTTGCTCTAAGATTGTTTGTAAAGTCTATTCTATTGTGTAACTACCCTTTAGCCCCACACAAGTAAACAGGACCGAGTCCACGGAACGTTGTGGTTTCTACGAAGGCCTTTAGTGTGGCATAATATGTCACTGTATTTGGTTAAACAAATTATTTTAAAGACCTTGCAAACATAATTAAGTGTCTTCGTACCATCGTCATTAATTGGTACCTACTAACTACTGGTAAATTTATTCATCTACTGTTCCGAAATTAGCATACACAACGTTTTTGTTTTGTATAAAATGCCATGTTATTATAACAAATCTATCTCTATTTACTATACTTACTTAAGAATCTTTCAAATATTTTTTTCAATCGTTAGTCCTCAATTTTGAATAAGGTAGTTAAGTACCAACCCCAAAGAAGTATACTGAAGAGCGTACCTACGTATGGACACATCGTGGGTGTTTGCCGTTAATCGAGGAGCTTTGTATGAAAAGGATTCGACGTCGTGCTTGCGGTTGACATTCAGCGCGACTGCAATAAAGCGAGTATTATGATAAAATGGCTGTGGCGCAACCATACAAGTGGAATGGTTTGGAGCGTCTTCGCGAGACGCGGGCCCGAGCCCTAGCCTCGTCGAAGCGAGCCCCGCCATGCTATTCACATCCGATCCACAGCCGGAGGCACACAACTGCATATAGGAAATATAGGAAATACCTGAAGATACATTCCTAATTCTATTGTAAACCAATTATTTGGTTACACATTCTGCAAACATGTTCTAAAATCCGCGTTAACAATCAAGCCTAGAGTTAGAGTCTATTAACCTGCATCTAAATCTTGTGTGCGGTAAATGCAGCGTCTTGTATTTTGAATTAATTAAAAGATCCCAACTCTAAGATAATAAAACAGGTTGGCGAAAGACGTGATGATCAGTCGACAACCCTATAAAGGGTTACCCTCGTACCGGAGATTAGGTAAACGAAAATAGAGCGGCTTGTTTACGTTTGATGAACACACTTCGCGCTTCTTTGGCTTTCTGAATGTTATATAAAGAAGGCTCTTCGGTCGGATACTTTCACGCTTTATCTCCAATCACTTATTAAATAGGTTTGTCTCGAGGAAAGACTCCATTTGTGGCAATCATTTATTTATTACAGTTGAGAGAGATTTTGTGGAAGCTTGTGAAAAAAATATTACCTATTAGCCATTTATTCTTAGCCCGCTAACCTATTGCGGAATTTAACATTATTTAGATCGACATAGAGTCATTCAATAAATGTAAGGCAGCGGGTGACGGGCAAGAGCGCACGCGCAGACGCCTCGTCATGATAACAAATGGAACAGATCCCGCGGGAGTGACCGATATCCGCGTCACGGCGTCAATTCTAGTTTGGCCATCATTAATTTAATGGACCATTGGTGCCTATTTTATTGTACTTACACAAACGACGACGAAACAAAATCCGACAGCACTAAACATATTTACATCTCGCTCATACTTTAGACCGTGAAAAGGACAGCAATACAAGTGTATTGCTAGCTAACCAAATCAACACCAGTGCCAATCATTTTTCCCCTCTACTTAGTACTTAGGTCCCTAAATGGTAATCGACGAAAATTGGTAGTAGATAAGTACATATAGTTACTTGCTTATTTCATTTATAAATAACTAAGTATAGCACCGGCGTCAAGTGTCGGAAATTCTTCAACAACGGCAACGTAGTACATTATTGTATCACCACTCGGATCGCAATATACAGAGAAGACCGTTATACGTAGATATCCGCCTAACACTTATCTAAATTACACCGCGACCGTTGTGTACGTTATTATTATGTATTCTGATCAAATTTCACACGTGCAAGCAATGGCACATACCCACAATAGGTACCTACAAATGCAGGTCGTACTACGAACTATCACGTCGCTGCCGCGCCGGTGCGCGTATGATAAATACGACACTAACCCAGGTTGCATGCTCACTGCCAATAATTGCATAACCTTCGGCGGTCTCGTAACACACGCTAACTAATGAACTTATAAACATAAATACCTACTCATTTGTGTTAAACATTGCCAGGCTAGGGAGTGGCTTTTTTTGCCTTCGTTCAGTTTCACAACAATTTTAACTCCAATACTGTCGAACGAACAGATAACACCTCGCGGATGTTGCAAGGAGCAGTGGGAGATGAAGAACTCGAGAATGTTACATTATAAAACGTACTTATAACTATTGTGACATCAATAAAAAGCTTTCCGTTCTTACTTACGTAGATCTTTACTGTAGCTTGTTTACTTGCAATTTGCACGTAATACATAATTATTGCCTAGGTAAGTACGCGCCTATTTATCTCAAAGGTTATGTGTAAGTACACAAAGGTTATAGATGCCTAATTATATAATTTCACAACCCTATCTTAGGTAATTTCCTCATTTTACCATTCTATTATATTTCTATTGCTTATGTCAACGCCAATAAAAAAAATCATTTTTTATAAAGTTTGCTCGAGATGTTATCTCCCATTGCGGATTCTTTCTTTTCGTGGCGCTTGATTGATGACTTTTCTTACAACGAGACACTTCTTTGGGCCTTTCTCGGCTGGGCTCGTCCTCTAAATCCATCAAAAAGAAGAGTCAATTACAGTTAACAAGGTCTCGACGAACATTGATACTAAATAAAATATCACTTTGTTAAAATCAGAATTTAAATTGACTTAACTTTTTCATATTGAATTCTCACTTACACCATTTTGAATATAAAATTCGAATAGTTTACAAATTCTAAAGTCACTTTTTGCCGGCCTACGTTGAATGATGAATGAGTTTTTGGATAAAATACGCCTATGTGGGGAGAGTTGGTCGTGCGCCGCGTGACCTCACGCATCTCCACGAAATTCGGCGGCCATTTGTCGCAACGACGTGCGTGAAAACACCGACTTGTCCACATTTATATTAATTCCCGCGGGTCCGTCGTCTGATAATCGATTTATATCAGCATTGATGTGCTACGGGCATAAACTGCTAAATTATATTTAAGAAGATCCATTCTGATTTGATTTAAACGATGTTTTACTTTGTTTTACTCAAAATAAGGATTCCTATTAAATATCTTATAAACTTTAAATAATGTGTTCATCAAATGAAAATTTAAATTTAAAATTTATATGAGGTATTTATTTTAAAATTTAAATTTAAAATTTAGATTGCCGAGCTGCCCCCTGGTGTATTCACAAGTTACATAAAGTTTAGAACGCTACCTAACAAAAGATAAAAGCGCGAATAAGCATTAATCACATGTCGTTGAACGTAAAAAATACTTGTAAGTTTGATACAATTGACCTCTCACAAAGTTCAATCCTGGCAGGACAGTAAGTCAACGGACGATCCTGCGCACTGATGCGGACAGTGATGCGGACTGATGCGGGAAGTGGCATCAGACACGCTCGCTGCCCACAGCTTGATCACAAATTACCATTGAACAACAAATATACTAGTAGGTTCTTTACATAAATTTACTCTTCAAACTACTTTAAATCTCGGAAATAGAAAGATATTTTTTATGTTTTTAATTAGGTTATTAATCAGTTACGTTAATTATTAACATAAAGACGTAAGGTACATATTACACTGAAATTAAAATGCTGAGGTCGAATAACTGACTGGAATATGACGAGATCCTTGACATTTTGCATTAGACATCAACATAAATGGCAGGTAGTAGGTAAGTGTGAATCTTCGATTGCACACTCCACCAAACGAATAAGTTTTAAGATAGAGATAGAACCGACAGCTTAGTATACGATGCACGATCACCTTACATCTACTCTACCATATCGGTAGCATTTAACCGATATCAAAGTCATTAAAACGACAAAAGTGGACCATTACCGAATAACTGAAATCAACTCTACGCATTATTTTACTCTAGAAGGTATTGATTGCAGTCCGGAACCTATAAACAGTACAGTAAAGCAGACTCCAACTCGACAGACAAGGATATACGATTTATTGCCACACAAACAGCATTAAATCTGCAAGGGCAGCATTCTTGCACGCATTCACTAACTCCACGCCATCAATTAGCTTTAAAGGGCCATGGTGACGTCTCGTCGCGGTAGGTCACTATTATAAGTATACAATAAAATATCTATTGTATTTTTGGCCGCATTTTACGTCAACTGGAATTTGTCTGATAGGTATTATTGTTAAGTACAAACTCGATGTCAACTACACTATAATAGCAGACATTGGCTTTTGATTGGTATAGGCACTACCTTTCGAATAAAAGTTGTGATTGAACAACAAATCTCGTTCTTAACCGGACTATCAAACAGGTCTATAAAAAAGGTTTAATAACAAAATAAAACTTCAAACAGAATTTCGACCATCTAAAAAAAATATTGAAGCACACCAAAGCAAAGCGTATTTTAATTTTAATGACAAAAAATATAAATTAAAACGAGAAGTGATTTATATATATCTCGGACGTACGGCACTAACCGACTATTAAAAATGTTTTTGAACTTGGCTAGGACTATTAAAATGTTATTAAGTCTGTTCGTATGGTGCGTACGCGGCTGCCAGCCATGGTGTCGGAGGCGATGGGGGGAGTGTCGGTACGCGTTTGATGCATAAGTGATCAAATGGACTACAGTCCGGACGCGGGTCGATGTTCCATTGCGCAACAAACCGTTACCTATCTATTTAAATTGGGTTCGGATTTATTTGATACAGTATCACGAGCTGCCGGCCCCTCGGGCGACATCATGTTCCACTCCAGACTGACCACAATGAGTAACAGATTACCTACAGAGTGGTACATGACTTGATACCGTTTCTTGCAGCCATGTCATTCCAACCACTCGCCGATAATATCAAAGCGCAGGACATTTACTGCAAAAATATATACTTATAGAAAGCTTATTATTTCAGAGAGCTTTATTTATACAACTCAATAGGGCACGGCAGTAAAGATTATTTTGATAGAAACCAACGCCGTTAAAACCGTATTCAAGCTACGAATTTACATGTAATTTATTTTCGTATATTGTAAATATGGGCTTACCGTGGATTCCGATGACGAGTCGTAAAAACGCAAGCACTTTTATTTTTATTCACATTCACGTGAGCTTTTTTATATCTTTATGGAAAGTAAATATTCAATGATGGCTTTGAAATTTATTTATGGTTCCAGTGGGTAGGTTTATCATTAAAAATCCGAAGCTAGCATGGCCGTTTGTTATCTTGTCTGACATCGGCAGATATCATTAGGGCTGCAAATACACGAAAAGTAATTAACTACTCGATAGTGTCGACGGTGTTATATTCAATATTAATGTAGCGTAAAATAATTTAAAGCATTTTCCAGGGGCTATCAATCTGGCCGCTTAATGAGATTCGTCCGGTCACTAGCTATTGCGTCGACCAATTTGTGCCGCGTTGCACCCCGCTAATGAAATACAGAGGTACTACAGGCTTGCATGGCGTGTAAAATAATCTCATCTCTACCTGTGACATCCGTTGCACGAATTAATTTCCATACTGACGTTGCATATGAAAATCGGAGTCGGTTATAAACACAAATTGTTATCACGGGACCGCCACTGGATTGGGCTTCATGGTTTATTTTATTAGACTTTTACACATTTCATGTCTACAATAGAGATGGGAACCAAAGAATGTGGTGCCTTTAAATTTGACTTTTCTATCGCTGCCAAACTTGTAGCGTGACGTTTATCCACCCGCCCGTCTAAAAAAAGCAGCACCCTAAAACCTTCATATCAATTAAAGAATAGAAGAATTTCCAAAGCAAAGTTAAAAACGATCGCTATAGTTCTCATATCGCTATATCTGATATCATTATTGTTTGTCAACCTTTGAGTAAGAAAACATTGCACAAAGACATAAGAATATAGTAAGATATTGCTAGTTGTCATCAGGCATCTATTGTTTTGTTATTGACACGATGACGCAGCACATACATTTTGCAACTCTATGAATAACGTGAGAAGACCAAGACCAATGTTTTAATAGCTTTCACAATAAAAGCGAAGGCGATGTCTCATCTCATAGCTCAAAACGGATGACACGGGCCCGCGGGCCGTGTTCGCGACCTCCGACCACGCTTTCACCCAATCGCCAAGACAATGACACAACGCAACAAGCCTCCTTCCTAGTAAACCTTCTATAAAACAGTTCTCCGGAAGGTCCTCCAGATATGATACCTTTAATACTAGTGCACTAATCTACTGCCAAGAATAAACGACATAAGAAGTTAGATAAGTTCTTATATCAACGTCAAAACGTCCATCGAAGCAACAATAGCATATCATTAGTAAACAATAGTAAGCCGGAAATGATCCATACTAACAATGTATAAATACATTGTAACTTTCTTCCCCGACTGGAT
The DNA here is from genome assembly GCA_914767695.1 of Ptilodon capucinus. Classification (NCBI taxonomy): domain Eukaryota; kingdom Metazoa; phylum Arthropoda; class Insecta; order Lepidoptera; family Notodontidae; genus Ptilodon; species Ptilodon capucinus. The sequence goes on from OU611808.1 coordinate 6,074,414, forward strand.
TATTTATCCGCTATCATAGTTAGTTAAATAAAAATATTCGGTAATAACGGAAAACTTTCTTCTGTGATGTCTGTAACGCAATTGTAGGTATTTCTGTTTGCGTCTAGTTATTTATAACGATGCGGTTCTTAAACAATGTACTACTTATACACTAGATGAGCAGTGATTGGCTGGGTTGCAGTGCAGACATAAGTTTCAATCTGTTCGTTTCCTGCGCGTATGACGTCTCAATTGCTGCTCTTTTGTAATCAACAATTTGTGTCAGCAGTCGGCGATAGCGTCGTCGCTCTCATTCAATAACAACGAGAAGGAATTCCAGACAATTTTAGTTCTCTCGTTATGTTCTGGTATGTCACTTGTATTGTGAAACCAATGCTTATTCTCGTAGAATAAGTACTTGCCCACGATTCTTTCTTGCAGACCCCACCATCAGACACGCGTATCATCATAATAGTCCAAATCAAAGTACGAATCACATCACATAATATGTGAACAACGATTCGTACTACTAGATATTCGCAATCACAATTATAGGTTTATAAATGCGTAAATAATTGCTGATTTGATTTTTTACATTTTGTCACTGAGTAGGTAACTGTTTAATCGAATTATTCTAATAGGCACAATGAATGGGCACATTAAGCGCGATATTAACTAAAACGCAATTATGTATATACAGTGCGATTCGCTCATTAGTACTGGAACCTTAACTCTAGTAAGCTCCAATAATCAAGGCTGAGCTTTAAAGCTGGACCGAATCAATGCAGTACACAATATCTGTGCTTGCTTAAGATGTGAACTGCGTTATTTGGCCGTAATCACTGTTTAGTAATCTCCGTGTCCTACATAAAAATTGGCTTTTGAATATTGTGGTCATTGAATAGCTAGAGGCCATCCCATTGTCTCTACCAACAATGTTATATATCGCAACAAAGCTAACACGCGACCGTTATATAGTTACCTACGTAGCCTACTACCTACCAGTTACAGCTAATCGGCTTCCCGCTTCACAACAAACATTAAAACTGCATTAAATTCTATTTAACAGTTGATACAACAAGTCTGGTTAAGTAATTGCAAAACATGCTAGTGTTTGTTGTGATAATATAATGCTTAGCCTACATAGTTTAGTGTGATGAGTATAAATGTGGACGGATACAGAGCGAGAGGAAGACCCAAGAAACGATGGATGCACTGTATAAGATCGAAGTGAGATGAACAGAAGAAAAATAAATACTGCGCCGATCCCAAATAATAGGACAAGGTAAGGCAAATGATGATGAGCCTACATAGATTAGTGCCACTACATTGACTAATCGAAAATAGGACACTGGCGATTTTTTTACTAAATAGGTAGGATTACTGAATAGGTCGCTAAAAGCGATATTTTCCAACATGTTGGTTTTTTTAATTATGTTAATTTTCCGAGTTTGTTACACTAGTGGTAGAAGCATCGTGACAGCTAATGTGAAGCATGTTACCACAACGTTTCGTGCCTAACGTTCCTAGAGATATTTGAAACAGAACTCAGCATAACCCACGATTGCGAGAAGCACGAAAAGACTTTGATACGTAGATTATTACTAATGTCACGGTTAGGGAACAAAAGCGGCGGCTAGGTCACGCCGTAATAAATCGATCACGGGCACACGTGTTCAACCCGAGATGACTCCACAACAGATATAGATCGAATGGCATCTCGCTTCATTAAACTGTGTCTTCATAATCGTCACAAACTGTTGTAACTCGTACACGCTTGATAAATTTATAATTGTTTTATACTCTACATCCGCAGCAAACGACACAGGATAGATACCTACGTAAGACTTCCATTGTAACTGTGAGCGTTCGCTTAATTTAGGTATCTATATTAATGGGTGTCATGAATGAGACAGTTCGTCTGTAGGCTTTATAGGAATGCTCAGAACCGGCCCACACTTCCGATGGCGCGCGCCTGGCGGACGCCCACGATGACTCCTCACCACCGTAACGCCGCGTTGACGCGGTACGAATATTTTCAGACCGAGTGCGCTCGGGTTTTTACTCGGACGCTACTTGGTCCCCAACAGGTAAAGCACGGTATAAAAAGTGAGCGCTCGCGGTTGGACCGCGTCAAATAACGACGAGCTAGCTTAAAAATAACTAGTGAAGCAAAATATCACCAAGCTCAAAAACGATGACATCTGAAGTGTGAGGGACGGAACTTTTTTTTCTAACCGTTGTGTCCCACTGCGGGGCAAAGGTCTCCACCACCTCCTTAACGGAACGGAACTATCAAATTTATTTTAAACTGATCCAAGTTAACTACGATGTGTGTCAACTGGTATCCGAGTAGCTCGTTTAAAACTAACTCGACTTGGATGTAGCTTGCTCTGATAGTGTACTCGTATACACAGCTTAAATTGCGAAGCTCTACAACTCGCTGATTGTAACCTGACGCGCCGCTCATTCCACCGGCTATTTAGCAAATAACTCTCGAGCGGTTTGAATAACTTCAAAAGTGAATTTATTGTTACATGAACTTTGTTTATAAAAAAATACCGTTCGCCCGTACGAGTTTCACAAAACTCGATTGTGTAACGTTAATGAAAAATGGACCTGCTCTTTATCAAAACAAGTCGTAATTGAAGCGGTGTTATTTTTAAATTGCTCGTTGCTCATAAGCATAACACATGCCGTACCAATACTCACCGTTCAATAACGGATGCCGTCGATTGTGGATTATTTCGGTCTCGGGAAGCATAAACTAGCGAACGGCGCACGAGTTGCGAGCGCGCCGCCCATACTTACTAAGGAAATGTTTCCATTAGGCACTTGGTCTATTTTAGAGTTTTGCTAACAAGTACAGTTTCATTATTCTTGTTTAATTATTCATCTTCTGTAATATCAGCAATGCTAAACTAAATAGGCGAACGAAGTGGGTACCTCTATAAACGTGGAGACGTGCTAATCAATGCTTCAAAATATTACAATTTCGCGCCGGTATACCTAATTGCTACTAATTTTCCTACATGAATCATTCAGAAATCCGTCATAGAAGCTGTAGCTCTACCATTGGTATAACACTTGTTTTATGCTCAGTAATCGATGACAGCTACATATGATTTTTTGTTGAAAAACTTGTTGTCGCCTATATTTTACTAATATGCGATTCGAGCACCCAATGAACGTAAAAAATTATAGTAGAGCTACAAACATTTGTATGAAGAAGGAATAAACAGCATTGTAGATGGATAAATATGGGCATGGTCTAGAGTAGAAGACAACTCTTACCTAAATGATTTTGCCGTTAAAGGAAGTTAAGAACATTTATTTCATCTTGTTGTCCTGTTAGGTAAGTCTCATTAAATAATCACCGTCCGGCGCCGTTCGCCGAAATCGCTTATGCAAATAACTTGGTTCGTTTGTTTGTTGAGCTTTTGACTCGAGGTTAGACAAACGTGTTTTATGTTATCATTCTGAGAATATTCAAAATGACAAACAATCCAATTGCGGGCCCAATGAGCCGAGTGGTGGATGTTAAATTAAAGTTATTGTGTAATAAATTATCAAGGTATAATTTATTTATGGCCGACCAACAGACTTGGTATTCTAAAATGAAATATTTTTATGAAATGTTTTTATACTCGTGTCATCATAACGCAATTTATTCAGGCATATGATCAATATTCTGGGCATACAAGCGCGTGCTGGGTTCGCAGATCGCAGTCCGAACAGGGGTGCTACTCTTGCAAACGATAATCGATATATCGTGACATTTGTCGTGTCGAATCCTACTCTAAGTTCCATCGTTTTTAATGTCGTATCGATGACTGAACGAACGATACATAATCCGATATATCGAGCTTAACCCTACTCTTAGGTTTAAATGTCGGACACGAATATTCGAATTTGACAACGACCAACATGTGATTTTTGCGATAATCTCAACGACACCTCTTAGGACGTCGTCGGCATTATCGTGTAGTGAATTTCGTATCCTATCAATATAAAATATTATTCAAATTCGTCTAAATATTATAAAAGTAAGTGATATACGGCATAAAACAGTTTATTTATTTAAAAACGACACACCAACAGTATAAGTACCTATTAACAATTGGGTAAGTAAAATATTAAATAAAAACTGTTGCACAATGTGATTATTTATAATTTTTATATCAAGTGTAGCCATGAGCTCTCCTGCTAATTTCTGTTAACGTTTTCAGAAGTTTACAATGTCAAGACTTTTACTATCTTTGGAAGCCTTATGATCGTAGATAGAGAAGACTGTAGTTAAAGCGAAACGGCGCTATACAAAAAACAGCGAGCGTGAAAGAGCTAGCGAGTCTTATGTATCTTAGATTCTCAATCTATTTTTGTTACAGAGAGGCCCCACAGATTAAAAAATGAGGCCATAGAGAATATTCAGGTTTTCAACAAACTTTGCATTTATTATTCGTATCATTCACTCCGAACATAGTCTATGGATACGATAAACGACAAGGAATTCGAACATTTGTTAGAGTAGGGTAAGGTCGATATATTCGAAGTAATGTCGTGTCGTTTCGAATGTATCGTTGTCGATTTCAAGAGTAGCACCCCAGGGCCCTTGTCGCGCCGCAGGACGCACCCGATAGCCCATCAAACAATTTACGCTAAATGCCTACTTCGCAATATCTTCGTTGTCTATATTTAAATTTGGGTTCAAAAAGATAAAGAAGAAAAATCTGCAGGAAATGGTCATCTAATAATAGTACATAAGTAGGTATCTACTTAAGTATCTTATAAATTTCATTGTGTAACGAATTACATTTTTGCACTCAGATTTAAAGATATTTCAATTCCTTTAAAATACAAGTTTTGATATTCCAGTACAAAATATATAGAAAAAAGTTCTATGAGCTTGAGAGTTTATGTGCACTAATCTTGTTTTTAATAAAAAAAAAGCAGGTAACCTGCTTACACATGTATTATAGTTAGATATTTAATGTATAGTAGGATTCGGAATTAACATACGATAGGCACCGACCATCAATCAAACACTAGTCACGTACGGTCAACATTCATTTTGCAAATAAATTAACGTTATAATCACAAATCACGAACAATGTAAATAATAGCAAATGGAAATCTGTTCTATTAGGCGTCGCATCACATGAATCTCACTCCATTAACATCCACAGTTACATCATTATTGCTGATTAGTATTACCTCTTTGACTATATACTATATAATATATTTATATAATCAAAGTATTACCTATGGATCACGCTTGGACCTCAGAATGTTAGGATAACACCTACTATTAATGTTGGCACAATAACATTATTAATTACATTAATGACGCGACCGTTGGTAGGTAGGTATATTTACCCACTAATACACTGACCAAAGACACTATATATTAGTCAACCATCAGAACTTTGAGGACCTACACGTGAATGGATATACATAGAGTATGTATCTACCTAAATAAATATTTTCCTTCAAACAGTTACGAGTCCCGTAGGACCTATGGACGTGAATTTTCAACATTCACATCCGAATTCAAACGTAAATTAGAATTTCTGAAAGATAGGATAACTATAGAACGATAAACCTTAAAAAGTTAATGTGCAACGCGACAACTTTGACAATATAAACATGACGTCTGGATTGTATTGCTGTTATTGCGTAATTGACACATTAGATAATGATTTAATTATTCCCTGTTTAATTAGCAGCCTCGTTCGGTAGCATTGTCGAAATGTTTCACAAGAAACTTGAATTTGCTCAGCGTTCGTATTTCACACAAGCACTTTCTACTCTTAATAACCGCTTACTGTCATTAATTGTTACGAGGCGAGGGAATCTCGTGAATCTGGAATAGCGGAATATTAAAGTGAATCTTAAATAATAAATGCGAATGTTGGTACTAGTCAAGGAGACGAAAGCTAAAGGAAAATCACCACTGAAGGCGCTTTCTCAGGTTTCCTTACACAATCCTTTTACTGCAGCAAATTTAATGGCTGACCATTCACTACAGTACAGAACTACACAGGTCCGAGATTTCTGCTCCTCAGAGGTTTAGTTTAATATTTATATCTATGACTAACAAAGGAAAACAAGGTATGTGTACGGCTATACGTGAAGAGACTACAAAATAAATGTAGCTCGGAAATAACTCTACCATACTTTATTGTTAAGCCAAATTAAATATTTGCAAGAACTTTATCTGTTTATGACTCATTCGACAATCGTTCCATTTCAAATCTGTTCCAATAGAACGAGATGTCGGATTACAAATAAAAAAACATAAGCAACCAGTGGCCTAATTCTCGTAATCAGAACCGTAGCGACATCGTAGCGAATTAGCCGTTGATGTCGTTTTCGTATTCTCATCCATCGATCAAGTTTGAACGACACCGATTTAATAATCGTTTCGTTGAGTGCCGATAAGTGGTATTCAGATACGTCGATCGCCCTTTAGTTGTTTGCCAACTGTGGCTTTTCCGTATTCTTATAACAAAACGACATTACAATCAATCGCGTGCCAACGGTTAAACGTCAAATATTCCGATTGAAAAGCCGATGAGCAAACGTAAGTTATTGGCGACGACTTGCATTTTTTGTACGGTGTTTAATAAGAAATATACAAAGAAATGAGTCTCGGAGTAGCACATTTCCTTCTGGATGCGGCTGCAAGAGAAGACCGAAGGAAAATACGTATGAGACACAGCAGCCGTTGGTTCTATTTTTGGTTTAGGGATGAGACGCTATTACTGAATTTCGAATACGCCGCCCGCCCGGTACGTTCGAAGTCGCGGATAAGTCAGCTAGTATTTAAATAAGTTTTTACTAATTATTTATAAATGATTTATGAATAATTATATGTAAATAACAAAATAAAAACAACGTTGGATAACACATACTATAATATCAACGTAGACTTCTATGATATCGAGTATCTTCTTCTTTTTATTCTTACTGTGGAAATCATTTTTGAACTGATATACAAATGTGTTTTTTTCCGAACTCCGATATTGACGTACTTAAAAATATCAATATATCGTGTCTGATATTTTAAGAAAATATATCAACAGGTTCTACCCTGGTACGAGCAGAAAAATCTTCTTGCACTTGAACTTAGAGAAGCGACACTCCAGCGTTTTGTGAATAAATAACCACATTTTTGGCATTGCTCCTTTATACCCGAACTTCTAACCCGGTTGTTGCACGGCTGTTATCTAGGTACTTTAGTGATATTTTTTACCTGGTTTACGACACTGGTATTTTTACATACTCGTACTTGAAAGCCCTAATATTGAATTTTGCTAGTATATCACAACCCTACTTTGACAATAATAAACTGACAAGTGGAATTTTGAAAATTATTCGTTTTATGCCTAATAATTAGAAAAACTGGTTTTTCTTTAACAATTTGTTTTTACATTTATTTATATAATTTAAAACGTTATATAATTTGATATTTGCGACAAAAATCGCGATATTTACTTTAAAATATGTGTTTTGATAACTTGGCAGATAGCAGGAAATGTATCTGGCAACGATTGCTGAGCGTTGGTTATCATTCGATTCTATTGAGTTATAGTTCTATCAAATTGCGTTCAAGTGACACGTGAATACCATTTTTTGATAGCATTTCGGCCGAACGACGTTTAGCTTACAGCCGTATTTAGATTATTTGTAATTACGAGAATTAGCCTACAGTTATCCTAAACCTCAGCAGTTACACTCAATGTCGATAGATGGGGACTTCTACTCCCTGGCGCCATAATAAGTCACGACTAGACTTGCTAAACGTCTAAAATAAGAATCGTGAAATTGTCGTTGTATAATCAATACGTTTCACAAAATATTAGTACAATGGCAAATTCAACTGTGTCGTATTGTCATTGGATCGTCATAAGTGACCTTACCGATCGTCACTTGGAACCCCAAGTCGCACTGATTAATGTTAACAACCATTTAACTACGCTAACAAAGCTATATTGTAAAATGGCCGTATGTTCAAAATTCGAAAATGGCCCGTCATTAGGCACTATACGTGACGTCATTAGGCCGATAGTTGCGTGTACCAGTGGGCATGTTGTACCCATCTATGAACATACAACTCATTGCAAAATATTAGGTATATGTGATACATATTGTGGTATCATTACATTGCTACTTAGTGAAATTAAATCCACTATTTACCACAGTAATCACTTAGCAGGAGCTAACATTACGCTAAGTTAACAGTTAACTTACAATGTTCCATGCTTATTTACCTGAGAACTGCGATAATGTGATACTTTTTGTCGTGAGTACAAATGTTTTTGAATAATTGTTTTTTTTTTAAATGTCGTATCTACAGCGTCGCATCACACAACGTGCGTCTGTGAACGTCCGGCGCTCCCGTCCGCATGAACATCGCGCAACCGCACACAAAAAGGCCAAGCCTTCTTCCCAAAGCCAGGATGTTAAACATTGCAACAGTACCTACATGACAAACGGGGTCTATTTTTGTTGAGCAACCGAAAGTAAATTCACTGTAACTCGCAAATGTTACGTTGTAAATCAAACGTTACATTGAAACTAGGTATATTAACATGTAGATTTCTTGTATTAGTGAAATAAGGGTACCTACTTCCTACTTTACATATAATAGCTATCCGTGAAATTTTTACCAGGGCCATTTTAATTCTAACATTTGTATATTTTTACTTACTTTTACTGCAATCCTACGTATTGCTATATTATCTTGCATAAATATTAACTCATGTATTATCAATTATCCATAAAGTACCGAATATTTTTGTCGGTAGTTTCCCCAAGTAATGCCTGTTACACAGCTGTTAGCGACGTGTTAAATACACTGTGTAAACAAGTATTTCTGGCCAATGCAGCACGGGTTGTGCAACTTGTAGGTGCTAGGAGAAGATACGCACACGAGTATCACACATCGATGTGAAACAACGTTCTGAAGGCTCACTGTAACTGTAAGGAAGGAACAATTTGTTGTTGGTATTGGTTAACCATTTCATGATATGGTTGGTATGGTTTATTTTAATGTATCTAAGCTGTCAGGCATAATAAAGCAACTGAGTTTTCTCATCAAACAGACAATGACAGAGTATATACCTAACCCTGAGCCGGCCCAAAGCTCGCAATGCATATCGTGCGAAATCTTGGCGCTTGCACTATGCACTCCGACCCATTGTACCTTGTGAATACGTCGGTAATTTACCCATTGTCCTTATAACTCGTGTCCTAACTGATCAGTAACTAACGCTGCGTTTTTATTGTTGACACAAAGCGATTCCCAACAAATATATATTTCCAATTGTTGGGTAAATTGCATTTAGCGACACGGCGCGGCCGCGTCTCGCGTCTTGACGACTTTTGTTGTTCAAAGATCTCACGGCTGCCAAGTCATTTAGCTAGTTGTATTTTCTCACACTCAATACTCGAGATTAATTATTATACGCATTATGTTGTATGATGCGATTGTAACACGGATATACTAGGAAGTAAACCCGTACACAGATAATTACGAAAAGTTGAATTTTGATATGAAAATTACACAGCGATTGCCTTTCATGAAATTGAAGTGATAATTTCATAATTTGTTTGGTTCGAAATGCACTGGAAACTAATCATGTTTCATTTCAGTACTATTTTTAACACTCCGGAATTACTCAACATTATATTACTTTAGTGTGTTTACATGTATATATGACCCCCTTTACCCTGCCTCCTGAGAGGATCCCATAAAGAACTCCTTACACAGTACCCTGGTCATCTTGTTGTTTATAACAGACTTATAATTATAAGTATAATACAGTGTGGTTTTAAAAGTGTCAGTACCAAATTACAATTAAGTTTGTAATTGAGTGAGCGCTTCGTGCTGTTACTGAGGGCCGAGAGGTCTGGCGTCAGACGTACAGTGCATGTCAGTGCGATTTAATTGTCATGATCAGAGGGCGGGGAGTATTGCGTGGGAGTTAAGCAACGGGCCATGACGTCACGCGGCGTAATTACGGAGTCTTGCGCACATCCGGACTCCAGACACACCCTTTCATTCAGCGCAAGAGAACTTTACTAGAATTAGGAACACATGAACCGCGCGCACATACACACAATGTTTATTACAAAACATTGTTTTTTCAGATGGCTATTTAGATGGCTTGCAGGTCGCTTGTAGCAAGGTACTATTTCAAATGGTATATTTCTAACTACCCCAAGTATCAAGGGACATTAAACACTCGAATAGCTTTTACGAGATCTGTAGATACCTTTCGCATGCCTATGCTAACATCTGCACCATGCAATAAAAAATAATCTCGGCTAAAAAGCGGCTGAGCAATAAAATAAAAACTGCAAGTGACGCAGTATGCAAAAGCTAAATTATTCCTGTTCGTTTAAATCTTCAGCTAGTGAGACAGACTTTAAGATCTACAGTGACCCGCTTCAAATTTTAAAGGTTGATTTTTTAAACCGACTTCAAATGAATCAATAACACAGATTACCTACAATAACTATCTAATTTAATTTTAGAAGTAGTTAGCAAGCACCTGTGCATGTGAATAATTTTATCAGACTAGAATACTAACAAAACTTTAAAAGGTTTAAATCTTAGGTGCAGTTGTTTTCTAGTTTGAAATGAACATCACAAAAGCGATAACGATTTTCACGTATTTTGCTTTGCCCGCCTGTAGGTACCATAATTTCACTTCCGCCGTATTTCACGATTTTTAGCTACAAGCACAATACTAATTTCTTTGCCGTTGTGCTAGCTACTGCAGTGGTTGCATTTTTTCTTTTCGTCCGGCGTTTTTTATAAATGCTGGGCTTATTGAAATGTGCGTATATGGTGCGAATGCTGGACCATTAAATAGATGACTTGACAAAAAAATCTTGTTCGCGCTGTTGATTAGTTTTGCGCACAGCGACGTGGGCTGCACCTACAGATGTAATAGTCCCAAGTGGGTGTAGATTGTTATCGCTTAATATTGAGATACTGGGCTTGTGAACAGACTAGTAGATCTGTATTATGGCCGGTCGGACACGGGTCGGTGCGACACAATGAGCCGCTTCCTGCGTCGGAGAGTGGCGGCCAACAAGGACACGCAGCTGACACGCCAGATAAGTCACTTATCCTACGCTCATTATCCCCAGAGATGTTGGCTTAAACCCAAGAATTTTATAGACGTAAAGTCCAGACTTTATATACGTACGGACAGAAATTTTAAATATTCCACTAGTATATTGAAACTTTCTTTGCGATTACTTAGATTTACTTAGTTACTTTGCGATGTATGCCATGTAAGATGTAAATTTTATCATTCATTTGCTCTCATCATGTCGAGCCAGCTAAAATTGAGCTTGGGTCGGACGAGGCAGTAAACAACCATCGGTTGTTATGAAATCGGAGTCTCGATTGGATTTAATTATGTGTGTAATTAAATCTAACGGTCGGGAAGCGATGTGCGCAGCGGACGTCTCCGTGCCGAAGGATAAAAGTACGATCCAGGTACTGGCAGGCGCGGCTGACCGCGACTAACCTCGTGCCAATTACGCGCCCATTAGAGCACCGAGCACAATATGCCTCCATTAAACGGATGTCCAGCTCGGCGTGCCGGTGCCAGCCCAATTTGCATTTGTTTGGAAATAGATGGCCGGTGCGCGCATCCGCGCGCGCTATGTCACCTGTAACATTCACGCACCTAATACCCACGCATTATGTCTAGAGGCCCGTTTTAATGACACCATGAGCATGGCCGTAGCGTGCGGTTAACCTTATCGCAGCTATTGTCGCAAATTCCAAATGTGAAACACGTACAGCAACAATTACCAACTTTTGATCTAAGTAGATAAATGAATAAAATAGAATCAAGACTTAGACTCCTAACCTAATTAAGACATTATGTTATTAGAGATTGTCTATTAGCTAAAACTATTTTGTGGATACTCTACTAATAACTGAACTATTTTGTGTGATGCCTGAAATTATTTCACAAATATTTTTACTGTGAACTCGAATACATGTCCCTCTAGCAAATTACACAACAGCCATTACCATACCAGTCTAATTCTACGGTCACGCAACTTGCATTATGGGCACACAATAAAAGAGGAACACACGCGGTCCCAAGCTGTCTAATTTTATCAGTAGACGTGCTCGAGATGAGTTTAGAAAACTCAAGTGGATTACACAACCACGGTTCGAAATTATAGTTACGTTCAATCTAGTTAACTAAATTAGAATTTCGCGTTTCAGCATTTCAGCGAAAACGTTATTATATTATACGTAATAAGTAATTTAAGAAGCGAAGGAATAGACAGGAGATGGTAATGACAAATGGCGCGGGGTGCTTCTTATCTGGCGGTCTTTGCAGAAAAGATGTGGCGGTGTCGGAGTGAAACGACGGCCGATGTCGTTAGCGAAGCTCCATCTAACAGATATCTCCGGCGCTACCCTTCTCGCCACTCGGTATAGGTACCGAAGATAACTATTTTCGCCCTATCGAACATACTGCAAACTGCACAACTTTTGAAGTGCTTATTTTCTAGTCCGTAGCGTATGCAAAAAATTGAAAATCTTATGTGCAGTGGCATGAAGTAATATAGTAAGTAGGTAGGTAGGTATCTTATCGTATTTATCAATTTCGAAGAACTAGCTATTTATTAAAACTTAAGGGGCAAGTTATAACATCGTAACCTCCTAGTTGATAATAGAAGACTATACAATGCTGGCAGGAGACTATAAAATGCTGGCAGGTTTTTTTAATTCAGCTGTGGCATGATACCAAGTGGCAAAGCCTCTCTCAGTATCCTGTACAAAAGGCGGAGATAGCGCCTCGTCTTTTGCTGAAATATATTGTCCCCGGCTTGCGGCGTACCTACTCCGCGCCCACACAACAGTCACTGATATGCAAATAGGCTCCGCCGAGATCGTAAACCGTTTCACATCAGATAACGTAATTTGGAACTAGGGTAGACCGAATTAAAGTAAAACTACTGTAATATTTTTTTCCAATCCTGCGATATTTTACTACAAAGGAGATATATTAGAATACACCTTACATTTGCGCACTCCGGGGTCTATTTTATCATAACGTTGAATAGGTTTGCTTGTGACAAATGTTCGCGATAACCCAGCACGGCGTACCCGACGCTCCCACTACCTGCTCCGCCTATCAGACATCTTGGACCTCTTCTGGCTTATCTGTCGTAATATGTTATTCAGGAGAAAGTCGGACGTTACGTAGCCACAGGCCAATATCGATTGCTCATTTTGTTTCTTAGCATTTTGGACTTACTACAGGACACGATTGTACCACAATAGCATAGCAATAGCTACGTGATGAAAAACTAATGGAATATACAAAACATGTTTCTCTAAAATGACCTTCCAAAACACAATATTGTTTAGAGGCTCACAATCCGTATTTAACAGCTGGCTGTGGCTGCTTTATCGCAGGTAGTGCCGTCTCAGGTAGCACCTGACACGCACATATTCCCAATATAAAATGCATACCCTCTGAGGTTACCCAAACGGACACCAATTTCGGAATCTTCGAAAGCAATATTCAGATTAGAGATATTGTACGAAAGGCCACGTGGCAATAGGATCTTCTTTGTTTAATTCTTTGGGTAAGGTTTGTCAAATCGCGAGTACATTACAAACTTCCATACAACAAACATAGTTTGAACTTCCAGACACAAAGTTTGTACTGCTCCCTTTGAAATTAAATGAGAGCGAGAGACATTAATTATGTCTAAAAGTGAGAACCTACATTATAAGGCACTTATGGTTATCAGGCTAACAAGATAATCCTTCCCACGCTTTTGACACAAACCATTTGAAACGTACATAAGTACTAGAAAGTTAAAATTTTGTCTTAAAATTTCTTGAATCAAATGAACCTTTGATTTTATAATCCTTTTTTTTAGTTTTTATATCATTATTTTTATTAGGTAACGGCCTCCAGACACAATAAAGAAATAATAGAACAAAGATCACGAAGAACGACACGATATGAACAAACGTATTAGATACATTCCAAAACCGAGTTACAAATGTTGGATAATTAGTTTTCAAGTTCAAACAAATAGTAATAAATTACTTTTTTAGGCAAAAGTCTGTTGTCTTGTTACATTGTCTGAGGACGAATGCAATTCTGTGGATATTTTTTCAACTGTCGGGGTCGCTATCGTTCGTCTCTACAGTCTCTACCTGGCACACAGCGAGGGGTGAACCGGGGTATAATAAACTGACACTGCCACATGTGCGTGTTGCCTTGCCATTCGACTATTTTGAAATATTATTAGAATAATAATACTTTTAAACATGGAACAGATCCAAGGATGGGAAGGAATTTTAAAATATTATCGAATACAGTAATATCTTATATAAAATGGTTACTTGTAATTATGGGATATTTCCTGATAGTTTTATATAAACTTCAACCTAATATATAGGTATTCCTAGTCAATAATAACAATAATAGTCACAATTACTAACATAAGCAACTAACAACTGCCTGTTACGAGTTAATAATAATATTACCCTCAAAGTTCTTTATTCGTCAAAATACGATTCTATTTTATGGCCCCTTATTTAGGAGCGTCAACACAAAACAAAAAAATACTAGAAACGAACGTATATTGAAAGGAACCCAAGCGCTGGCAATGGCGCGGCGCACGCGCATGTTTGAAAAAGAAGTATAGACGCCTTTCGGGCGAGTTTAGTTGGGCGGCAAGATAGTGGGGCGCCCCCGTCGCGCCCGCCAGCCAGTGCCCAAGCCGAGTGCGTCGCGGGAGCACGCGATATCGCTACTCTACGTGTTGGCTGTGCGGTCGGTGTAAACACAAGTTCTGTTATACACTCCTACATAAAAACCGGTTGTAACCTTTGTGATTTCGAGTGCTGCTTTCAGTGGTTATGATATTTTGTTCGTGCTCACTGTGATTTGCCTGACTTTTAGTCAGAAAACCTAACATACGAGTGGGTGTAATTAAAGTGTTTGAATTATATTATCTCTACAATGCGATGACCCGTGTGGAAAACGGAATTGGATTACAAAGTAGGAGATATCTTAACGGTGAGTGGCAACTAGGAAGTAACTTATTATTTAGATGTAGATTAGCTTAGCATGGCGCGGAGCGTTGCGTTGCGGAGGCGGCGCATACAAAACCCGTAGAATAGGGGAACGCAGGAGAGAGCGCGTATTGTTGACACAGGGCAAGCGAATGGCGGGCGAGCGACTGGTACAGCTCAAGCTAGTCGACCGCTCGACTCAACGCTCCTCCATGCCAACCGGGGCAGTGTAAACTGTAATTTCTACACTCAAAAGCACACTGTTATGCCCCGTTTTGTTAACACTTTACTCAATTAGAACGTCTTACATATCCGCTCGTTAATATCGCTAATTTTAATGGACATATCTCTATCTGTGCATTGTCTTACAAAGTAGATAAAAAAGTAGGCACTAATATTTTTCTTTATAGCTGCGTACGTGTAGTGTTAAGAACTATTTAGTGATAACGTAGGTGGACCATGTTACTAATATGATAAGATAAGTGTTGTTCATTAGTCAGTCGGTATAATTATTTAGGTATTGTGAATGTAAGTTAAGTAATATAACTTTCCCGTTCAAATTGATTCCTGATTGGATACAGAAAGGAAAATTTATACTGGCAAAGGCCCACACAATAATTTCTTTGTAAAACTAAAATAAACCAATAAAATATAAACTCATGCGTCACTATTAAATTCCCTACATGCATTAACCAATTAATGAAATAATGTCGTCTTTAGTTTATTAATTTAAAACACTGGGAAACGTTTATAACTGCAACAACGTCGGGTACTAACTGAAAATTATGTAACAGTCACAATGATTCAATATTGAGAGTTACGTTACCTACCATTTCTATTGAATGTTAAAGAACTCACCTAGATTCATTAGGAGTGCATTGAATAATATACGAGCATAATTCGAGGGGACTTCTCCTGAAGGGAGTGTCATTGACCCGCCTAATTAAGATATTCTGATTCAACATACAACTCGAGATTTCTCACAACGCATCATTTATAAATAGAACAAACATTTACTTCGGTTACATCGTCAGTTATGAATGAAAAATTATAATAACATCCTGCGTAATTGCGGGTGCGTCACATGTTAATATAGTAAAGTACCTATCTGCACCAAAATGCCAGAAGCGAAGCCAACAGCAAGTCTTACTAATTGCACTTTAAGAGTCAATTCAATGGGTCACGGCAACCACTGGACATGTTTTGGATGGCAACAGTTACACTGATAACCAAGTACCCGTAGTTTCTTGCCTGTAGGTATCTAATCAATTTCGATTTCACGGTTCACTTCGGTGTCGCGCAGTTTCAGTGCCAGGGTAGGTATAAATATGACCAAGCCGGTTGTGTCATAGTTACTTGCTATTTTAGCACCACAAAACCTGCATATAAAGCAGGCTAGTATACTTTTTTGTTACAATACAATATATTTAGGTACCTGAACAAACTACCTTTTTGTAGTAGAATATATTTTATTTATTCGGAAGATAATACAGTGTTGTTATCGATATAAAGGACGATAGAAAGGTTATAAAATATCAAACGGCTACCGGACCGCTTGATAATCATTCTGATTTTATCATCAGGGCACAAATAACTTTGATATTCATCATATACTCTACCACAATGAGTATATACTATTATTATCCTTTATTTCTCATTTTTCTTATTTAGTACATTTTTAAATATAAATATAAAAAATACATTTAAAAATATAAAAAACAGTTCCCCACCGGCATCTGGAACAGGGTCCTAGTTACCAGTGGTTAGGGCTCCAGAGAGAGGAACTTCCTCACAATGCGCGCCGTCTCCAGAAGTACCGCCTTCTGAATCTGTCCCTTGATCCAGCTGCCTTGCTTATTATTATTATTATTAATGAGTGATCTTTACGTGAAGTCAATTTTCAATTTAAAAAGTTTACTTTCAGTTGGTACTGAAGTAAAGTAATTTTACTAACCCAATGACTTACTTTTCATTTTTAACCGACTTCATGTTCATTTTAGTTTATTTCATCTTATTTAGTACAAAAAACTACTTACTAATGCTTTTTTTTAGTTTTACGGAAAAACAGAAACTATTGTGTAGGTGGCATTGTCATCGCTACAGTTTCCGAAGTTTATACGTAAAAAGTTAAATAAACAGCTAATGCAACAGTTACAGTTTGTATTTCCAGTAATTGTACTTGAAATATTTACTAAAAATGCTTCGCCGGTTCGTTAGCATCGTGCATATGATAAATAAATATTCTTGTCTAAACCCACCCATTATCTACAAATAATTATACGTACCTACCTAATGAAATACAAAATGAATAAAGTTTTCCCCTGATCATGCATTTTGGGTGTTCCCGCATATTTTGCAAAATAATTTGTTAGGAGCCTAATTTCCTCTCTAGCTTCAAAAACATATCGCATACAAACGCCGGCACAACGTATGATCCCAAACAAAACAACGATTGATCATGAATTTCCGATAGACCATTTTCTTGATTTCCCGCTGGCGAGAATCGAACCGGCGAGCATCCGATGCAGTAAAGTGAGGCGAACAATCTACGCACAAACCAGTAGACCAAGCCCTCGTTATGTGTCTGTAAAGATCCATAGCTGATAAGAAAAGTACCTATATATACCAACTTTACATAGGAATTTAATTATACCCATGCGATCATTAAACAACAACAAGAATCCTTGATGCTAATGTAGGGAGAAATACTCATAATTATCGGTGAATCAGCCATGACTATAATATTTTACATAATTACATACATGACATGGAGGCATCCATGTCATTAAGTCTCATTCACATTGTATTATTTTTCTGATAAATGTTGAGAACATAGGTACCTTAGGTAGGTTTGTAAACAAAATAATTTGTGGCATATGCGTTATTCTAAGGGATGATAGTTAAATAATGAGTGGTTTTATTCCTGGCTACCTATTTATGGTCGGGAACAATATAGTCATGATATGCCTGAACGTGATTCACAAACGAAAACCCCAGTAGGTTATTTGATATTGTAAGCACTAGGCACCCAACCTACCCAAGTATTTGTGAGTGAGTATTACTTTGTAGCTTTAGTTTACACGCAAAAACTTTGAATTAATTTCCAAGTGAATTAAAATAAAAATTGGAACAATACATTTCAGTTATAGAAAGTTATGATACATTAGCATTGTCAAACACTCAGTACTAAAAATCGCTATTGTTTGTAGATGGATTGCAATTAGTATGAACTTAATTAGTATGTTCTCAAAGCAAAACCTAAACAATTTATGAGGGGATTTTAGTTCATTATTAACTTTGGGTAGGTATATTTACTTACTGCCACCGCCCAAAGTGCGAGGCCGTAAAAGCACTTTATTCCAAAGATGTCCGATATCATTCTTGGGTGTAAGTACTTAAGTATTATAATTGTACAGCTATGTGTACGGAAGATAAATAACAAAGCTATTGGTTGTAGTACATCATGGCTAAGACACGACGGATGTAGGTAATGCCGATGTGTCCACTGCGGTGACACGGCGAACACGTGTGTTGTTTGCTAATTCGTAAACAATCCGTAATTAGTGTAACGGGTGTATCCGGAACTTTATCATTAGTATTATCTATATAATGACCTACCCACTGAGTAGTTGATAAACTAATTTAATGAGGTAGGTAGATACATCAACTTACTGTATAAACAACCATTATCAACATTTTAACGGTTTTTTTGTTCCTGATTATTATTTTTCTGCAACGCATATTGCCAACATATAAAGACCGAATGAGTAAACATTGTTTAATACAAAAATTAAATTGTAGTGGTAGTTACCTACTTGATTTAAAATAGGTTGGTATTAATAAACACATCGTTGATAAAAATGCCAACTCGGATTGAAATAAAAGCTTGGAAATATGTATTTAACGACTTAAACAAATACAGACGCCACAACTTAAAGAATTACCTTATAATTTAATTTAAATTTATTTAAGAAAATTAATGTTAGTAACTACTTAACATACCCACGAATAGTTTGGTCTCTCAGTTAGCTGCCTACAAATAGCAAATTAATATTTATTGTTTAACTTAATTGTTGAATGTTGTCGCAAAGGGGTTTTAAATCTAAATTCGAGGCACGTATTCACCCTTACCCCTATCGCATGTCGTTTAAAGACGCACATATCAGTCGTGACACCGCCAGAAGCGGCAATAAATTGTGTGCTGATATGGAAAAATGGCGCGAAACTGTCTTTTATCGTCTTAGCATAGTCATAGCCGAACGTTAAACCGCCCCGCTCCCTAGATTATTTATGGCGGCCGACAGAAAGAACCGCAGCTTCCCGAAGCCGCGTGGGATCGTGTGGGTCTTCGGCACGTCATGACCGCATCTCGAGGCTCGAATGTCAACCGAGTCTGCGTAATTGCAGCCTTCTCTTGTTTATAAGGCATGTAGAGTCGGCGTAATCCGGCCAACAGTAAAACAATATACCTAACATTCGTGATAGTGAACATGATTTATAATATGAAGATACGTGGTAGGTAGGTACCTAAGGGCATATTTATAGTTACGTTGTAACATAAGATTTACTTATACTTGCAAATCTGCACTGGTCGCGCGCATTGACACCAGGAAACTTACATTGCTACAAGGTATTTACTATGCAAGCTATTAGGGCCGCAAATCGACAAACGCTCGAGTATTAAGTTCAGCAATTGTTCTAGTAGATCCGACGCCGATAAATTATGGGTTCGGAATGTAATATACTGCGGGCGGGGGAATTGACGCAAACGAGCACGAGCTTAAATACCGAAAACCACACAACAGAGCGGCCATCAGTGAGTGGTAACTCCCAAAACAACGCACAGTACCAAAACAGATGGATGGAAATATCATATGCATCCCTCCGTGCACCCGCGTTCGAACATCTGCGCACTGCATCGTGGCCTGATGTTACTTCAAACCAGCACTCAACCCTTTTTGTAATAACGTTACGCTGTGCACATGACACTTAATGGGGCTGTTGCATTAACATTATTGATTTTGCAAACGCGTTTAATCCCAACACATTTGTAACAACTACAAAAGCTCATCCGCGTTGACCTGTGTCTACATTTAAATGTCACGTCAACATAACAGTAAAGTTCTTAGTATACGAGACACGAGTAGTCGCTCGGGTACATGAGCATCGGCTTACGAACATACTAGATGCTATCATGCCGTTATTGTAGAAATACCTCCCTAAGATGCGCTAACGGTGTCGAGGCGCGCTCTGAACTATAATCATTATAATAACTATGGTTTACTTAGATATTTGCAACACCGAGCACTATTCTATATTTTGGTATTCAGCACGTGAAAACCGGGAAGGGCTAATTATAATATTTAAAACACGGTAAAACAAAAGCACCAACTATCTAAGGACCTTCCTAGTACGTAGATGGGCACATAAATTCAACTCCTTATGTGAAACAATTATTTTTTTATAGGACACCATAAAAATTATGCGGTTTATGATGGCGATATACCGTAAATGTCCGTAATATCTGCAAGTATAAAAACGAACATCTTCAATAAATTGTACAGGAGCATAAAAGGTGGATTAAAAATAAAGATATCGTAACAAAGTGGATTGCGCTGAGATCACGACTGAAACGAGACTATCGGGTTTTGCTTCTCACGATCACCGAGAATAGATTGAAAAAAGTATAGTAAAAAAATTATGCGAATCGAGCAAAGTGCGTGCGTGGATGCATACATACTGCCTGCGTCAAACGAGTGCACCGTGCGACCGAGAACCAGACCTATCGCACCAGACATGCGTTCTACGATATCACTCATGCATTCGATCACATACCTAAGTGTTTAATTTCTTATACCAGTGCTAAAAAAGTAGTAATGCCTTATTTTGGTCATGATAGAACCCGGTCGAATTAGTGCACGTGTCTTGCCATATTCCTATGATGAATTATTCGCTAATTAATATCATATTCATTAAAACTACATAATTATGGTCATACAAAAAACGATACGAAGAGAGCTATTACGAACACAAAGTACCAAAACTGTATGTAAGTAGTACGATACCGAGCTTGCAGGATTAACACCAATTTGAGCTCCACAAAATTAAATGATTATGTTCCTACTTAGGTAATTAACTTGAAATAAATTTTCCACTTCCTCACAAAGTAGTCAAGTTGTTACCATACGACACAGCAAAAAATATAACAAAATTATTTGGCATCCTTAACTAATAGAGCGTTACCATAAAGTTGATTTTTTAAAGAACAATTCAATGCCAAGCCACGGCAGATCTCTATTTTAAGTCGAATTTTAGAACTTGAATATAAACTGAATACCAACTAACGATACTAACGATTTTTTAATGTATTGTTACAGAAAACAGGAAGAGGTGTGGGACAATGGCGTGTATAGAGAGGAGATACTAAAACAAAATGGCGGTCGCGCGCGCCGTCCTTGTTTTACTAGCATCCACGGCACAAGCATGGATGCCGGATTCCAACGCACGCATACATATCAAATATGGTGAGTAAATAAACAATCACTGATAATTGAATAGGTTTATGTACATACAACATGTTGAAACTCAACCCCAACATTAATAGAAATTTCAACCCATCTACATATGTACTTACGTACAATCTATTTAATTCACAAGTGCATTTCTCAGAACTAAAAATATTTTAAGATGGCGCAGTGAATGCATTACATGTTTATATAAATATGGGGCTTGGAAGTAGACTGCATAATGGACTCGATCGATACGTAGTCCGATCTTATTCAAAAAATAAATTATGTATAGATAGTTCAGTTCCGTTCCTTAAAAAGGGAGGCGGGAAAGGGTAATAAATAGTCAAATTTACATTATCCAATAATATGTTGAATCCTTTATCGATAAATGTATCGATCGATCAGGTTAAAATATAAATGCACCTAATAAGGTAGGAAGCCCCAAAGAAAAAATAATCGCAATTTCGAAAACCTTGATTACCGGAAGCATAACTACTAAATGGGTGGTAGAAATGTGGGTGGTAAATGGATACTGATATTTTTAGTAGGAAATCTAAAAAAAGTCACACCCATAAGTAGGAGAGCGGTGGCAGGTGCAAGAAACCTCTGATGATATTCGACGTATTATATTGACACGTGAGAATTTCCCAACCAGTGTTATGAAATCGCAAACGCTCATTGTTGTTTAATCGCTATACAATGGGAACATTGTTCGTTTGATCCGCACAAAAAATGTCCCTTCCATACGCTCAAGGATCCACAAAAGCGTGTTAAATTCCCACTATTCACTAAATTTCCAATAAATTCTATATCTTTACATTATTGTGTAAAATTTCTTGTATATAATCTTTGGATCTGTAACATTAGACCCAGTAGCCATACAAAAGTGATTATGACCAAATACAGATTGTATTAGGGGCGTCCGTTTTATAATTATTGTATTTTAAATTAATTACTTTTTATAATTCGCTTAAATTTATTTATTTATTGTATAGCATAAGTTATTATAACACTTTAATGGCCTACTGTTTCTTTCATAATTTGCATATTTCTATAATCCCGCAGTCCCCATGAAGTCACCATGACTAAGTTAAACTTTTAATGAATTGGTTTGTTACAGGCGATGAAACTTCGGAACAGTTCGTGGGTAACGCAACGGCGCCGGACCACTTCCGCATATTAGACAAGGATGACTTCTCTATTATAGTCGGTGGCAGGTAAACTAAAAGTTCATTTCTATCTATTATTGACAACTGCGTTACTTATAAATACTCGGCAATAAGTAATAAGTATTTATCTCGGTACCTACCTAGACTTGACCATCTTAAGTTTATAGAACGCTGAGAACTAAATACGACTTATGTCTATATTTTTTGGCTTATATACGTTTGCCTAAAGTCATATGAGAGCATTATATAACTAGATGTAGCTGTAACTTATTAACTACCTATATAACTTAATAATGTATTTATTTTGTATTCAATTAGGATAAGTATACTGTAAATAGATCCAGACTTACTTATGTGTGAACTCTATTTGGACAGCTTGTGCGATCTACATATTTAATATTTAATCACAGAATTATTTTACGAATTTTTATTATATTTAGTTCGAATCAATAATATGCGTTGTTCTTTTTCAGAAACACAGTCTACAACCTCAGCCTCTACGATTTATCAGAAAATATTGCACAGGTCAGTAACTATTATGAATATGATAAGTGGATTCCCCTGACTAGCTTAAGAAACCAAAGACTATTGCTCTACATTCAGTGAGCCATAGTAACACAGGCCATTGATAAACAAGGTATATCGAAAATCAGAGTTCCTACCGGACACGGTTAGTAGGTACATTAACTATCTTGTATTTGATTAAAATCGGGAACACACTTGATAAGGGAAATCGAACAGCAACCAGATTGATATCGGCGTGGAGTCCGCCAAGTTATTTCGGCCACAGTATCAGGCAGTTGGCTGTCGAATGAAACCTAAGGCGCCGCCGACCAAAACCGTAATAGGTATCGTTATCCACAACAGGTATATATAGGTCTCTAATCTTGCGAAAACAACTGGTTATATTGCCTCGTTGCTGCTGCACTCACTGTTTATTGTTAGTTACGTTACGACCCATTTCGCGCGTTAACTGATTATTTTTAAATCTCATATGCTGTTATATATTGTACTTAGATTCTTTAGTTTTAGCTACCTAAACATGGGGAAACGAGGTTAAGGAAGCAAGGGTTCTCGATTACATAAGGTCTATGGTGCACATTATCGTTTATGGATATTGTGTATGAAAATCTAAGGCAATATATAAGGTGTATAATATATAAAAGTACTAAGGACTTAGAAGTACTAAAGAGGTGTATAGAAAAAAAAAAAAAACTATTTATAGTATCTAACTTAGGATGATAATAATATATCGATCTAAATAAAACCACTGGATAAAAGCCACGTCATTTATCCTCTAGAAACAGTAACACACGTAGGTACCTATGAAAGCCCATTCATATTATTAATCCTACGATTGATCGCATCACAATGTCTGCGTGTGAAATAAAAATACGAAACTGTCTGGGCGGATAGACATATGCACTGGCCGAGAAAACTGGCACATAGCCAAAAGCCATTCGTTTCGCTCATGAAAAATAGTCCTATGTTTATAGACACTGTTTTATGACACCAGACACAGGATACAACCGTTCAATGCCCTTACGGAGTTAATAAATTAAGTACAGATAATATCTATAAATGGTAATATTGATGTATGTAGCTATAATTAAGTAGATACGACAAGTTACTCAGTGATCATCCATAGTTTCGAAAAACATTAATGTTTGTACATTGGTAAAATACTTATCCGTAAAAAAGCTTTACATCAGAAGATTAATTTATTAAAAAGGTACACGAGTACGATCCAAAACGCACCAAGTTCAATTTATTAACGTCAACTTTGGTGTTTTAAATTACTCGTCACATATTAGAGTTGGTCGGCGCCGTGTTGCGTTGAATAATTCACGGGGCGCGGCGGCGGCGGCGGCGCGGGCGCGGGGCGTCCACTCCCTCTCACTCGAATACTAATCGCATCTACATTTCTACTTTTTCTTCAACCCGTCCGCCTCACGGTCTTTTTAATCTAACCATTTTAATTTTATTGTTGAATTCTTTTTCTGTACCCTGTATAAAAAACGTCCGACAGCGAAAATTAAATAGGGTGTATTTCGCACTCACGAAGAGCATTATCTTAACGCCAAGATAACGGGACGCTGAAGCCACGCTGAAACGTTATCAAAACTTGTACATTTTCTCATGAGTTCATTCGCATAATGATATTATTTGCACATGCAGTTTTACATAACTGTAGAGCGGGAATTTCAAAATAAAATAGGTCACAATTTATTTATAGGACATGGGAATGAACGTTGCTTTGCACGTTTTCGAGGCCATCACAGTGCGATTAGATTTTGTTTCCAGTTGCCACGTACAACTTGCGAAACAAGTGGGCCATCGTTTAACAGTCGTTTCCAGTACAAATTGTGCAAATTTGGCAAAACACTTGCTCCGCTACTTTATTTATTACGCCGAGAGAAAGTAACTAACAAGCTAGAGCACCAACGTCGGGCTTTTATCTTAAATTGAATTATTTATTATTTGCGCGGCTAGGAAATAAATAATACATAGCAGAGCGCGTTAAAATTCATTTGATGTTAGTAAATTAATAAGCATATAAATATTTAAATTTAAAAAAAATACTTGTTTTAGCCAATAATATGAATCGCTGCTGGGCAAAGGTCTCCTCTTGACGCCTCCGAAGGTCCCTATAATTTGTTTGTGACTATTCTACGCGTAAACACACCCAAACAGTAGTACTACCGTCACCTCTCATATGCCATTGATGCAGCGACCATTATTGGGCCACTAAGCATTTTTTTATTGTTTCGTATTTGTCTACAGCGTCTAGAATGGCAATCAACGGATGCGCACAGAGAACTATGCCAGTTAAAAGGCAAATCTGCTGATGAATGCCAGAACTACCCACGAGTGGCAGCGCGATCACACGGCCGACTGCTGGTTTGCGGCACCAACGCATTTAAGCCACTGTGTCGGCGATATGCGAGACACCCACCGAATCACCACCTCGAAGAAATTGACGGTTCAGGCCGGTGTCCCTACGATCCGCAACACAACTCGACTGCTATTTTTGTCGGTAAGTGTATTTTGTTGCTTTTGAGTTGAGTTATAGGTACCATGGTAGGTATATCGGATAAAGATACCTACTAGGTAGGACGATCCACTTTCATCTCGCTTTCACCAAGAAGGGATGATATAATCACGATGAGCAGCGACCCCGATAGCAAAGTACGATTTCCAAGCCAAGTCAAAGAAAACAATACACACACATATAGATACTATTTTGTAAAGTGTGTCTTAAATGTGATTTGTTAGGTAAAAATCTTGTTAGTTGAAAATGTAATTATGACAGTTACGCCTAGCTATCTAGGTACATGTTGCATCAAGCTACTCACAGAATGAAGAAACGGCTGCTAGGCTCACGACTCCATAATAATACCTAATTGTAGTGCCAATAGATAACCACGCATACGTATTCGTTATTTGTGCAAAATATCACGATTTCATGTAAAATTGAGGCTACTTAGAACTTTAGCTACACCATTTTGAGATTATAGGGCTTATTTTTATTTTCTCTTACAGATAACCAGTTGTACACAGCAACGGCTGCAGATTTTTCTGGAACCGATCCTTTAATATATCGCGAGCCAGTACGAACTGAACGATCAGATCTTCGATTACTTAACGATCCATCGTTCGTTGGAGCTGTAGCGTCTACCAGTCACGTCTACTTTTTCTACCGCGAGACGGCCGTCGAGTTTATGAACTGCGGAAAAGTGAGTACTCTATAATATATCGCTTGAGTGCATCAAAATAGTTTGTTAGTAAGATATTTAAATAACGTATTTTTTGTTCCACAGGCTGTTTATTCTAGAGTAGCAAGAATTTGTTTGAACGACAAAGGGGGTCCACACACATTTAGTGACCGGTGGACATCATTTTTGAAAACCCGTTTAAATTGTTCCATGCCTGGAGATTATCCATTTTATTTCGACGAAATTCGTAAGTATGATTATCATAAATTCTACCTAACCGTCGTTCATCGCATGGAATTCATAAAAGTATAATTTTGATTCAGGGTGTTGTGTTTTTATTATCAACGTTTCACATTTTCAGAGGCAACAACGGAGTTAATAAACGGGATTTATGGCAAAAGTAGTAGCAAAAACGATATATTATACGCAGTGTTTACGACACCTCAAAACGCGATAGGCGGTTCAGCTGTATGCGCGTTTTCAATGAGGGATATCATGGATGCATTCGAAGGAACGTTCAAAGGTCAAGAGAGTATGAACTCAAACTGGCTTCCTTTAGAAAAAGAAAAAGTTCCCACCGACAGACCGGGATCATGCGTTGAAGATAGTCGAACTCTATCTGACTCCGCGGTAAACTTTATAAAAACACATCCACTTATGGACAAGGCGGTACCGTCATTTTTGGCCCGACCACTGCTAATAAGGGTCAGTTTGCAATACCGATTTTCAGCAATTGCTGTGCATCCCCAAGTCCAAGCGATGAATGGTAATAAATACGATGTCATTTATGTCGGTACCGACGACGGAAGAGTCATCAAGGCCGTGAACGTCGCCGCTAATGAAGGAGACTTCGATGCCAGCATTGACGAGAATACCAGGAGTCCCGTAAAGACAACTGTTATTTCTGAAGTGCAAGTGTTACCTCAAGGCGTGGCCATCAAACAAATGCACGTCGCACTTACGACAGAAAAATTAATAGTCGCATCGGGCGATATTATAAGAGCGGTGACTCTATCACATTGCGGCAACGTGCAAACGTGCAGGTACTGCTTGATTTTTTGCGTACTTTTTATTATGTCATTATAGGTATAATGCCTACAAAATGTGACGTATATAAGTATCACATTATATGTTTTATGGATATTTACAGTTGCTTTTATTTTTTAGGGATTGTGTTGCATTGCAAGATCCACACTGCGCGTGGGATTCTAAGGAACAAGTATGCTCTTGGGTTGGAAACAGACAATTTCCTAATCCTGAGAGGTTTCTACAAAATGTAGAATACGGAAAGACTGATGTATGTAATAAGCTGCCAGCGCTCTTCTCGGGTGACCGTCATGCAAATAGAAATCCAGGACCGAAGAAGACCGTACAATCCGAATCGGAACTCCACCAAAAGACGGATGACATTCAAAATGAGATATTAATAGAAGTAGTTGAAACGAATGTCATATCGGAAGAGAAAAATACTAATAACATTAAACACGAGACAGGTAAATATTAGCATATGTATCGACAGATACGCAACTCTTGAGCTATGGTTACAATGGAATGAGGGCCATCCCACAAATTCATAAAAAATAAGATTTGCCCTTGCAAAGAAAGTATTCTTTCATTTCAGTGTAAGATAACGAAATTTGGTATATAGATGGTGGGTACCTACTTACTTAATTGATAATGTTGTTGTTCCATTCAGATTTGTTGACGGTAGAGGAGGCTGACGGTAACATCTACAGCGCACAGGCGCTGCTCACCGCGGTGGTAGCTTCGTGTCTCGTCACACTCATGGTGGGGTTCGTCATCGGGTATCTCTTCTCTCGCCGATTTCGACACCCGTTTTTCACCGATACCTCACCATTCAATGAACAGCATAATCATCTAAACAGGTAAATAGTGCGATAATATTAGAAGATAAACCGGTAGAAATACGCGCATTCATTGGAACGACTGACAATACAGTTTTTCTTTGCAGGCGAGTTTTTATAATTTCCCGATGTGAGTCATAGTAAATTTAATTTGCATACTCGCTGAACATTTTTGTCACGTTATGCCTGCACCATATAATATTTTTACGTAAAATACCGTTTTCCTAAAATCTGTTATAAATTCGATTGACTTTGTACAAATGCGACATTCAATTGATAGTATATGCTTACCCACAAAACGTTTTTGCACTAACACCGTAATGTTTATGTTCAATAAAATCTGAAAATAAGAAAATATATTATACAAACACATTATTAACACTGTACATTATTATAACTACCTCCTTAGTACCGACCACTTTAATTCTATAAGTTGTTTTATTGAGTTACTATAAATGTGAACTTTATTTTCAGGTTAAGCCCATTGGAAACACCGTTGAATGCCAATACTGCTTACATGCCACGATCGAAAAACGTGAACATGGTCGCGAATGTCTGTCCCAAGCAGGACAACCTGCACCTCGAGCTCGGTAAGGAAAGGACACTTGACTTGCGAAACTCGACGGAATCCCTCGACAAGGATCTCAAGTGCGGCACCTTACAAAAAGTTAAAAAGACTTACATATGAAAACTACCGCAACAAACTATGTATGGATCCATTGCGAAGTGATTGAGACTAATATATATGTCGCTAGTGCCAAGTTCTCCGATTGAATCGGGCTAGACAATATATGTAAATGTGATCGAATCAGTGTATGTAAGCTTTTATTGTATATAAGTGCATGTGTCTCCTCGGTATCTTGTGCAGTCTACTGTTATTCCCAATAGAAAGCCAAGTGTCTATGAAACTACGTAGGAACTACCTACGAAAGTACGATGACTGATGCACTCAGCCTTATGTAAAAAGGTATACACGGCAATATGGCCAAGTTCGTCACGCCCCGAAGTTACATCCCACAGCCAGAGCCTTATGTCGCTATTTACACAAAATGATATTACCTATCTAGATTTTGTTGAAGGAATGACAAGTTTTATATCCTACTTAAGTAGATATAAGTATTGTCACGCAAGATGTGGACCAATCCTAATACCGGAGTCAGTTTGAACGATAGTAAGCGTTGGTTCAAATCCGGCCTAAATCACTTGTTTTAAGAAGAGTGTAGGCGTTCCTCAAAAGGCTAGAAATGTCTAGCCTCATTTAAGGTATCTACTGATATAATTTACAGATATTATATAAATCCATTTCCAAACTATTTAGTGGCAGTTATCAAAACAAAAGTCATTTGTAATGCTGCTATCAGCTAACTTTCTGTAAATAATATGGAGCACAGTTGAACAAAAAAACTCATACTGATGGGGCATAAAGATTCTTTTTGTTTAACTGTATCAATACCTAATTGTTAACTGATTGTAAATAAATATTCAATTTTAGTTATAGTTAAAACAGTTTTGACACATTCCATAGGTACTCCTAAATACGTAGAGTTTAATGTCGCGCGGTGCAGCTAACTGTAAATATAATTATAAATGTGTATATAAAGTTGTATTAATTAATTGGGATTTAGGCTCAATGATTCTGTGACTTGACATAGTCATGACATGGGTTTAGCAAAATGAGTCTCTATAAAAGATCATTATTAATGATAATGTATGAGGTTTAGTAAAGTTCTAACATAATGTTACAAATTAAAATGCTGTATGTCTTTGTTAGGCACTTAACCCAATGTGCAACTGCAGCCATTTTTATATTCTATGTTTAACAGCTATTCAATGACATACCAACCAATCTTTGAGATCGTATTGAAATAACCAGATTAAACAAAGATGATCTAATTACTGTGAATAAATAGGTAGGTACCTATATAGGTTTATTGAAACAGTTTTATATATAAAAGTATATGTACTCACTGAAATGAAAATTGTTACAATAATTCAGAACAACCTACTTACTTGAAATATTGTGTAGTAAATAAAGCGATAAATTTTGTTAATAGGTATATAAGATCGTTTGGTATGTATTACATACATATACCTAGCATAAATATTGCTGTGCTAAGTGCATAGTGCCTTGTAGGTTGCCAATTTAGTGCCTAATGTTACATAGGATATATCAGCAAGACAGATAATATAGTTATTTATTTGTTAACTACCTACATATACGGTAAAATGGTTGTAAGTACTATCTCTTTGTTTACCCTAAGCTGAACAAAGTGAGCTTAGCCCGTTTTGTGTTAAGTAGACCTATTCAGAATTTTCTTTAATATAATACAGCTTTATTCTAAACAACAATCGACTATATTATGTAATGTGAATATAAAAAAAAAACTATTAGGCTGAAGTAACCACCAGAGATCTAGAAAATGAACTAGTGTTCCCACCGTAAAACAAATCAAAGTCTCTTATGTTAAGCAAAAGTGAAACTATCTATTTCTGTACATAATAAATATAAAATAAGTAGTAGAGAATATCAGTATACTAAGTGAACATTGTAGTATCTGTTAACGTATTGCAAAATGAATACAAACATTTCTTAGTGATCAATGACAATTATTGTTTTTAAAAATTATTCCCTTACTTAAAATTATTTACCTTAAATTCTATACATTTTAAATGATGGTAAAGCCCTGGGGCTCCCAGTCGCGAAAAGACGTGCGCGTAATATTTTTGATAATACCAAAACGAACTTTGAATCATGCCGACCACGCGTCCAAATTCGCTCGTGACATTTATGACATTTCGTTGAAGAATTAGCTTTTTCAACGCGTTAATACAGTTCGTTTTCGTATGAGTCAATAAATGTTCCCGCACGCCTTCGAGCCCAGGACTTTATTGTACAAAATAACTAAGTAGCTACTGTAAATTTGCAACCTGTCATTTATAATAAAAAAATACACTTTTTATTTATATTTTTTATATTACAATACCTACTGGCAATTATATCAATTATCAGTACTAGAGGAAATATAAGTATTTCAAAAATAATAAAGTGTTTTATTATGAACCTGCCTCTAAAGACCCATATAGACACAAAAGTATTAATAACACTTTACAGTATTGAGTGCTAATATCTATGGATCCGACTAATTAGTTGCTTCTTGTTAAATAAAGAAAATACTTACCTACTAATTATATAAAACCACAATCTAAATACTAGTGCTTTGAGTGTTTGTCCCCTCAGCATTACTCTGTAAGATTAGAAAAATAGATTCCGCACTCCAACTTTATAACAACGGATTTCAATTGACATCCATGTCCAAATAGTTGATATAGTTGCATAGAAACTGCCGTTTTTCGATGGCTGTTTGTACAATGTTGGTATTAATGGTGACTGCATCATCGCAAGCCACCACTTCCTCCTTTACTTCGGAACAGCCTTCATGCATCATAATAAAATTGTGAAGTATACAAGACACCAATATGAGTAAATGCACGGACTCATGCTTCACAATATCAATATGGTTCAATTTTCTAAACCTCTCCTTCAGTAATTCAAATGCATGACCAATATAGCTGCAAGTCTTCCAATGAATTTCATTGAATTTCATTTCTTCACTTGTTACCAACTCATCACTAGTAAATGGTGTTATTAAATTATTTTTCAATTTATATTCTGAATCTCCAAGAATATGGTTCTCAAATTCAATGTAATTTTTCAACTCGTGAGCCAGTGGACTCTCCTTAAACACCTTGCTTTTCCTTGTTTTTCCTACTTCTCCGACATGAATGTCCATGAACATGAGAGACTCATCACATACTGCTTGCAAAAGAACAATCTCCGGTTTGCCTGTCTTATTTCTCTTGGAGCCTAGTTTCAGTCGGCAGGCATCAATAAACCCCACACAATTAGGAAACTTGAACCTACTGTTCACTTTTATTCTAGTCAAATGCTGTTCCTCAGCTGATGGCCAGCTAACAAAGTGATATCTGTGTTCAACAAGATGTGTTGCAATCTCATGGAATATACAGCTCACTGATGATTTGTGTAAACCAAACAATCTGCCAATTTCATTATATGAATGATCGCTCATCAACAGCCAAAGAAATATGTGGACTTTTTTGTCCAATGGGATGTTTCCTGATTTCACATAATTCTTTAAAAAGTTAATAAGTGCCTGAAATATAGTTAAAATTAAAATAATTCGCTTACATTGAAACTTTATACGACAATGAGTTGCTAAAGCATGGACTACTCGGCTCACTGGTATGTAGGTACATAAATAATTTAGGTAGATACAAGTAACATACCAACGAAATGTTTACTTACCTGAATAGTGCTTCGTCTTATTTTAAACCTTTCAAGATAATCCTGATCTGTGTAATTACGTACAGTATTCTCATAAAATCCTTTTAACCGACGAATAGCAGATATACTTTCGAGAGACTCATTTGCCTCAGTATGCGACACTTGACAAAACTCTTTGCTAAACGAGTTGTTAAACTTATTAATATTTTCGCTATTTTCATTCACTATATTGGCTACGGCAACTACTAGCCTGTTTATTGTACAAACACTATCATTATCCAGGAATAAACTCATCACAAGCTCTTTATGAAAATCATTCATGCTTTCTTTTTATTCTACAAGTTATCAACCAAAGCAAGATAACCTACTCAATAAATCAAGTGGTACATGCCCAAACAAACAAATTTTATACAGATCCGCCATCTTTATCACTGTCATATCCATTTTTATTTATAATGTGTATTTATTGAATTTGTCCTTGCTATTAATTACTTGACATGGGCGAAATACTCGCGCTAGTCGCAGGTGAAGCCATTCCTCATCTTATTCCATTATATTAAATTTTATACAGTATAAACTATGCAACTCAAATAAGAATAGGAATGTCAATAGCCTATATCTGTAAAATGTCACTTGAAAAGTATGGTTTGCAAAAAACTTATTTGCATATCAATAATAATAGTCATACTTTCAAATCTCGTGAAAGCAGAGAAAGATAAAGAAAGCAAGTATCTTGATCTGGCTCACGAGGTTGTAGACATGTGGGACATTGATGCGGCAATCATTGTACCGATAGTCGTTTCCGCCCATGGCTTATTAGCCAAGAGCCTCGACAAACACCTAAAGAGGCTCGCGTTAGGCAGCTGGATCAAGGGACAGATTCAGAAGGCGGTACTTCTGGAGACGGCGCGCATTGTGAGGAAGTTCCTCTCTCTGGAGCCCTAACCACTGGTAACTAGGACCCTGTTCCAGATGCCGGTGGGGAACTGTTTTTTATATTTTTTAATGTATTTTTTATATTTATATTTAAAAATGTACTAAATAAGAAAAATGAGAAAAAAAGTCATACTCACTCAACTGTAAATAGTCACCTCAAAATTTTATACATTATTGTTTTGTTAAGTCTCACTTATCCACCGACCAAGTGTTTTTACTGTTGTTGCCAAAATCATCGCCTAAATACGATGGAGGCCATATCTTTAAAAAAAAGTGAAGTGAAGTACATTCAATTTAAATAAAAAGGTTAAATTAGAAGTAAATTGTCATAATAATATTTAATTATTTATAGTCATAATTCGTTTTGTAAAACCATACCATGACCTTTTTTATTTTTATTTTTGGTGCAAAGGCCCAGTAGCCAATGCCAATGCCAATTATTATAGAAAAGAAAATAAGGACGCCAGGCTAGTTGACATTTTGTCGTTGTTAGTGTGCTTCATCGTGCGACTGAGGGCAATTTTCACTCAAACTTTGCAAATAAATTTTATTTAAAAATCTTGTTTTGCTCACCCTACCTAACTGGTTAGAATTGACAGCTATGACGTCACAATATGGCGCAAAGTCGATCCTATTCTCATTTGAATCGCATAGTACAAAAATTAAAACTCTTTAAAATACTATTCTCTTTAAAAATCATAGATCTGTATGTATAGATTTCTAGCCAGTCAAAGAGCGACCAAAGAAGATGGAGGTTGCCCTAGTAGACAACAATGAGAAAAAAGTGGTTATTACACTTTACTGAATTTATTCGTCTTAATTTTAGAATCAATTAGAAGCTTCTGATCACACTCCTGAATTCAGTTACCAGCGCGACGAGGATGATTCTTTTTCAACGTTTTTATTGTAGCCGTTTCGTCTATATTTTGATATAAGCTGAATAGCACTTCAAAACCCTCGTTTCTTACATTTTTATTTACATAGCTTTTATCGTTTACATCCCAAATATATGGCATATCATTATTATTAATATTTTTTTACGAAATTAGTGAAATGATGAAATTTAATGGAATAAGATGAGAAATTGCTTTACCTGCGGCTAGAGCGGGTATTTCGCCAATGTCAAGTAATTAATAGCAAGGACAAATTCAATAAATACCCTAAACATTATAAATAAAAATGGATTAAGACAGTGATCTGGCATATCTTTATAAAGCTTTAAAATATTGAGCATGGTTTCTCTTTCTTTTGATATTTTGCCGCGCATCGCACTTCATTTTTTTTTAAATCGGAAATTTCGGGAACACCAATCGTGCACAAATTATACGTCCTCCACGCACGACGGGCAACTTACATCGCATCGGTGACTAAATGCGATTATACGTTCCTAACCTAAATGCGTTTCTAATTAAACTTCTAAATGATTCAGTCAGTCAGAAACCATCCTTGCTTCTGAATTTAGGATGCTTGCTGAATGCGATTACACTTGACGTTAAAAATCATAGAGCGCCATGTCATAGAGCATAAAACAAAAAAAAGGCTTATGAGTTCACTTTTGTTTGTAGGATTTACGAGAAAAAGAGAAAGAAGAGACTCAAAATAACGTATTTTCATCGAAATAATAGTGATAATGGAAGAAGAAGAGATCTTTTTTGAACCTGAACTGATACGAAAAAGACCTTCACCTATACCAGTTTGTAAATGTTTAATAGACGGTGGTTCATCTGAGCAAATTGTGATTTCAGAGCGCAAAAAACTTATTTTATCGACCGTCGCAAGAACTGAAAACTATTTACGTGAGCGCCGTATTCCAGAGTTGTTAAGATTTCTTCTTACTAAAGTAATAGCCGAAGGTTCTGATAAACCAACTGCTTATTTAGAAAAGTTGCTTAACGATTGCATGTTGTTTCGGGCAGGACACGGATTACCTCCCGTTTTGTATGAAAATAAGTAAGTGTTATTGGCTGTAAATATTTACTTTTTTAGGTTTGTTTGAAAGTATGAAAGTCCTGTAGAAAGAAGTCCTGAAGGTTTTCCATGAAAATAAAAAGGATTAAATATGTACCTACCTCACCTCTGTTAAATTATAAGGTTTACCTTCTTGTTTTGTTTTTGTTAACTACTTGTAGTACCTAATGTACTTGCATAAATTTCTTTCTTTACATTACTTACCAGAGCTTTGAGAGACGCTATAAAACGTTTATTGATTTTATGTATTTGCTTTTTTTCCTTGTAGGCACTTGGAAGCCGTAGTGAAAAGTTTTGACCCCGGACATAGAGGATGGCTAAGCGCAGGACAAGTAAGAAGAGCGTTTACAACATTAGGACTAACTCCTGAAGAATGTTTAGATGAAAAAATCTCTTGCGATGTAGTATTGAACAATTTACGGACTGCTCAAGAACAAGAATTATTTAATTTACTCTCTGCGGGAACTGATATGGATCAAGACGTTGAGGAATTTCATGACAATATCTATTAAGTACCTAGTAATCTTGCTTATGAACCAACTTTATTAACATTTTTTGTATCTTTAGAAAAAGTATATTTCGCTTTTTGACAACCATTATACCTAGTTTATTTTTAACCGACTTCCAAAAAGGAGGAGGTTTTTCAATTCGACCGTATATTTTTTACCTACCACTACTACAGCTCTTTTAACGTCCCACTGCTGGTCACGGGCCTCCCCTCAATGCGAGGGGGATTTGGGCCATATTCCACCACGCTGGCCCAGTGTAGGTTGGCAGACTTCACACATCTATCGAGAACTAGTCAAGTTCCCTCAGACGTGCAGGTTTCCTCACAATGTTTTCCTTCACCGTTTCATAGCAAGTGTTAATCTCGGATGGAAATGAGATTCGCACATAAATCCCAGAGGTGCGAGCCGGGTTTTGAACCTACACACTTTGATTTACAAGGCGTGCGTTCTACCACTCGGCTACCACTGCTACTTTTTACCTCGTTAGGTTTTAATATTTACTTTTTTAGGGTTGTTATGAGCTGATAATACTTGCATATTTTCAACGATTATTGACACTTAAAATCGTGAAAAAAAATATTTTTAACAAAAACCAAAAACCGACTTCAAAAACCTAGGTGCACTAAAAAGCTAGAAATAACCTCATAATTCATTATGTTTGAAGTCGGCGCCAATCCATGTGTGTATTTGTATAGTCTGACTAAGATTGGCACCGACTTCAAATATAATGAATTATGAGGTTATTTCTAGCTTTTAGTGCACCTATTTTTGAAGTCGGTTTTTGTTTTTTGTTAAAAATAATTCTTCCTCAAATACCTCTCTTTTATAGAATGGGAATCCGAATTCTTTGGTCTAGTGTCGACTCAAGACGTCAAATGCTGCTGTTATGTCAATCAATAATGTCATTGTCACTTTTGTGAGGCTTGTCTTTGTTGTGTAGTGGCAATGGCTGGCTTCATTATCTTCTATCTCTAAATCATAGAAAAGAACACAGGTTATTAATATTAGATAGGTATGAGATAAAACGAAAGCTATCGACATGTTTATTTTAGGAATAGTAGTACATGTGATATTTTTGTTTTCAATATTTGACATATATTTTAAATCGCCAATAGTTAAGAATGTAGTTCCTTATCAGCCCCACCATGATTCTCTCGCCGAACGTCTGGTACTGTTTGTTGTTGATGGTTTAAGAGCAGAGTCGTTTGTCAACTACACAACTATGAATTATTTACGGTCAGTACAGCTTGATCAGTATAGTTTTCTTTTCAAATGCTTATTTATTGATAGCGCATAACATTTTAGGTCAGTAGCTAACTCACATGGAAGATGGGGAATATCAAACACGCAAGTGCCGACAGAATCCCGACCAGGCCATGTAGCAGTCATAGCGGGTTTTTATGAAGATCCTTCAGCTGTTGCCAAAGGCTGGAAGGAAAATCCTGTTGATTTTGATTCAGTCTTCAATCAATCAACATATACCTGGTCATGGGGAACATACGACATTTTGAATATATTTACTAAAGGTCATATTGATAAGCATATAGAAGTCAATGACTTTGATCCATATGATCAGAATTTTAGCACTGACAAAAACACAACACTGCTTGACAAATGGGTATTTGATAAAGTGAGATTTTTTTTCCAAACTGCCAAATATGAAGATGTTGTTAAAAAGAAACTTCAGAGCAACAAGATAGCATTTTTCTTGCATCTTTTAGGAACAGATACTTCAGGTCATACCCACAAACCTAAAACGGAGTAAGTTTTTATTAATACTTAAATTGGGTTTTAAAGTATCTTATACCTTTTTAACTAACAGTGACCTATTACAATTTAATTTTATTCTATCTACCACTGACTTTGATGAGATAGTGTCACACTTTACAGCTGTAACTACACAAAATAAAATTTCTGACAAAAATGTACAAATACTATTAATTACTTTACAGGAACTTCTTGACAACTTTAACACGTGTAGATGAAGGTATAAGGGAAATGGAAAATATTATCAGAGCTTATTATGATGATGATGGTAAAACTACATTCCTCATGACTTCAGACCATGGAATGACAGACTGGGGTACCTACTTAATTGATTAAATAATTATTTTGATATTGACTATTCTTAACTAGTTGCTTAACAATTGTATGATCACAATAGTGATGGCAACAGTTAAGTTATATTTATATAATAGGTTCACATGGGGCTGGTGATGACCATGAAACTCAGACACCATATGTGATATGGGGTTCAGGAGTAAAACAAATTACACAACAAGAAATCCATTATGACCCTGGAACAAATGGTTTATCTTTGGACCACAGGTTTGACATAAATCAAGTGGACTTGACACCTCTGATGGCTACGGTGCTCTCCATACCTGTACCTGTTAATTCTATTGTAAGTGTAGAAGGATTTTTAGTTCACATATTATGCTGGTTTGTGGTATTTATATTATAAATATTTTTTTATTCCAGGGAGAATTACCCTTTGAAATATTAAACATGACCTTGCCTAATAAAGCGAAAGCTCTATACAGCAATAGTAGGCAACTAGCATCTCAGTACAACAAAAAGAGACATGATGTGGAAGAGAATGTCATACCAATATTATACAAACCGTATGAACCATTTAGCAAAGAGAAATATACTGAACTTATTGAATTTGCAGATAAGCTACAAAATGAAGAAGAATATGAAAAATTGATGATTTTTTGTCAAGAAATAATCCATTTAAGTCTTACAGGCTTAAGATATTACCATAATTATTACCAATACCCTTTACTTGTTCTAGTCACATTAGCTTTTATGGGTTGGATATTATGTTTGTTGAAAGTCTTGTCTGAACAAAGCATCAATACTCAAGTAGAGTCATCTGACCTCAGGGATAATAGAACCATAACTCCTACTATTATTATTTTGAGAAAATCCTTGTCCACAACTTTTACACTTTTAGGATTAATATCCATCTATTTAGTTTATGGTAAATATTCCAATTCGTAATTTAGTAAGTAGGTTTTATGGACCATCCGATTATTTTCCTTATTTTTATCATATTATTTCAGTTCAACAGTTACCTCATCTGTATTATTTGTACTTTGTGCTGCCCATAATTTTGTGGTGGTATGCATTATCGTTACCATCACTTTGGGTACATGCATTTAGTGTCATCAGAAAAAATGGGATTTTATTATCAGTACTAATCCAAATATTTAATTATACAATTGGTTCTATTGCAATGGTTTGTATTGAAAGCTTTTCGTATAAGACATTCGTTCTTATTGCCTATCATTGTATTAATTCAATTCTGTTCCATTTTCAGAGTATCTCCTTCACTCATAGATGGATGTTGAGCATACCACTGATTGGTATGGGCCTATGGCCTTTCTTCTCCTCAACTAGACATCAATTACCCCTACCTATACTTATTGCCTGGCCTGTTGGTTGTCTATCTTTGAGCATATTTTCTTTCTTGCCTGTCGTGGGCAAAGAAGTATTTATTGAACTAGTGTAAGTTATAGTTAGTATGAACTACTTATTTATTATGTCATATATTAAGTGCTTTCAAAATACCTATTAAAAGTAATTATTATTTTAGGATCGTTGCAGGTATAATCTGGCTAGCAGCAATAATGTTGTATGTTTACAAAGTGTTACTACCGATTTACAATGATAAAAAAGAGATGGCTCTAACAGCAGTGCAGATAATTTTACTGTCACTTTCCCTTCATAATATTTATGTGCAATCCAAGAGATTTGAACAAGGGACATCAGTTTCAACTTATTACCAAGCTCTATCTTGGATTACAGCAGGTAACTAAAATAATAAAAATATTGTATCAGTCCTATTGACCTAAGAGAGGTATCTACTTGTTTAAATAGTAATCATTGTAGGTAATAAATTGTGTTTGTTATTTTTACAGTGATCTCAATCATTTTACCATTAGCATTTACGAAAAGGCTGCTTGGACGATTACTAGCCATACACACATCTATTATAACCTTTTACCTTCTATTGTCAGTATCGCATGAAGGACTCTTCATTGTGGTTTTGGTTTTCAATGTCACATGTTGGATATTTATCGAGTTTCGTCTGCTTCATATTAAAAACACCGAGGTAATTTAAAAGAAATAAAGCTTTTTGCACATGAAACCCTAACCACACTTGTCTAAATAATTGTGTTGATTTTTTCAGTTAATTAAAAGCAGTTTTGAAAATGAGAAAGGTTTAAACATTATACCTACATTAGAAAGAGGTACTGTTAGTCAAGATTACAGAAGAGCATTTTTTTTTGTATCCTTTGACTTCAAATTTCAGCTTCAAATATGTATAAAATATTGACTAAATCCTATAAAAGAATTTCCTTATCATCAACACAGATATTGTATATTATTTTGGCATTTTTTGGCACTGGCAACATTGCATCATTAAACTCATTTGAAATCAGATGGGTGACCTGCTTTATAACATCTTTCCAACCATTTGTTATTACTACACTCATATTATTAAAAACATTGGCGCCTTTCCTGATTGTGGCAAGTTGTTTTCGTGCTGTGCAACATTTAACTAAGGTACCTACTTATCTATTTACAAATGTTATTTGATTGGAGGTTCATTCTCCTATTTAGTTGCGTGTTTTTTTTCATTATTTCAGGCACCAAATGGCTACCTAAATATGATAGTATTAATATATTCAAATATAATGGGAATACAACTGCTGTATAATGTGAAAAACACTGGAAGCTGGCTTGAAATTGGAACATCAATATCTCAATTTGTCATTGTTCAAGTTATTACTCTATTTATTGTTTTAATTAATCAAATAGCAAAAATTTTAACTGAATTGAGTATTAATAATTTAACTGGTAAAAGATTTAAGAGTCTAAAGAAGTATGTTTAAAGTAACATATGTATTTTATTTTGTATATCCTTGAAAATACATTTCCACGTATTAAGGTTTATAAATACAACTCAAAGTCTATCCTATTCGAAGTGTAAAATTGACTGTCTTCTCCACACTTTCTTACCCAAACACCAGTCTTGAAATAACCCTCTGATGACCACTTCTGCATTTGCTCTGTTGTGTGGGGTCCTGTTGTATCTTCATCATTTTGGTTCCACTTGAATTCCCACTTCACTGTTTGCTCCTCTGGCTCATCATCCTTCTCTTCTGGTTCATTTTGATTATTGCCCAAAACCTGTTTCTCTTTTTGGTCAAAATCATCAGCATACATGTCTAAATCAGCATCATCTTTCTTGCCTACACTCTTAGCAACAATTGCACTGATTTTCTCATAGGTTTCCTGATAAATGTCCATGTTACCCATTTTAGTTAATATCTGGTTCGCCAATTCTGTCACTCTAGTAACAATTTGGCTGTTTTCATCAACAATCCCTGCTTTTTTTCTTTTCCAACGCTCAGCACTGGATACTTTTGAACTTGCTCCTGAAACAGTGAATAAAATTTAACATTTAGTCCTGCCTCTTCCAGACAATAGTAACTTTAGATTATATACAATAGTAACTTCCAATCATAACTTTAAATAATAAGCCAATATTAAGATGCATCCAAAAAATTGTAGAAGAGATAAAAAAAAATTCTCTTTTTTTTGTTAAATAGATACTTAGAACATAATATATTTTTACAAAATTTTGTAAATATATGAAGTTCATTTTAAATTAATTATGAATAGTGACAGATAGGTACAGATGGTTGGATTTAAATAAAATTAGGTAGGCACAATAGTTCATGTGTCTACTCGGGAACAATTAAACACCATGTAATCCATTTTATATGGTTAAAAAAGGTACTTTTAAATTTACCTAATCTTTGTAATGATTTTGCAATTGTCTCTCTGGGCTTCATGTGTTGTAAAATTTCTTTGTAGTTTTCTGACAATTCAAACTTCTCTTCTGGTTCTTCATCATCACTGCTAGACTCGTCCCCAAGACCTTTTGTATCATCATCCTTATGAACTTTATATTTATCTTCAGGTCTGCCCTTAACTTTCACCCAGTCTATATTGTCAAGCCAACCATCTCTGATTTCTTTTTCTTTCTTCCAGTGGTAATGACCCTGATTATCAAAATGACCCTCTTCTAATTCTTCTTTCATATTGAAGGGTGTAATAGTAATCTGCAAATGGACACAAAAGTAAAACTAAAGGTCTTTTAACATTAGTAACAACTAAGCTAGTCTTGACTACTACTAATGAAAATGTGTTTATATACCTAATTAGAAAATAGTAGTACTCACTTCACCTTCCATGCCTGCGACTCCGTCTTCTTCGCCCTCGATATCGTCAGCTTTAAGGACATTGTTACGTTCCTCTTCGGCGCCACTATCCTCTTCATCGGAGTCTAACGAATGCTTTTTCCCATCACTTTTCTTTTGAATCTTTTCTTCTTGTACATCGAATGCCACTGAGGCAGCTCGTTTAGCCATTATGATTTTGCACTTATTATGTGTGCAATAAAGGCGAATTGTAGACTCAGCACTATTCCATGAAACTATCATGAAACATACACAAGTCCATAGATTACATCACAGAATACAGAATGCTACATAATTAATACATCTACTCCTTATAAATCTATGGTCTACTCCGTAGCATCAGTGTTTCTCTATGGTATTTCTGGTACAATACTATGAACGCATTTTTGTCTTTGTACCCATTAATATGAGTGGAGGATGGAAAGGGTGGTCTTTGCCCAGCAGTGGGACTATACAGGCTGTTAAAAAAAAAGCATTATCGGGGATATCAGATAAACGAAACAGAACAGTAGGTACTTGCAAAACGTATATGGTCTGCGGTCAAGTGTAGGTTTTGTATCCTTGTTGGTACAAAACTATATTGCCCGTCCACTCCGTAATGACCGTCTTTCGCTATCAATTACGTCATCACAACTGTACATTATGCATGCACGATGTTCTTGCTCGTACTTCGTAGTGTTTTAACTCTCGCTACTTCTATTCGGAAGTATCCAAGCTCTATGTTTGACAGACACTTCAAAAAGTTCATTTTGTGTCTTTGGTGTACCAAGACAAAAATGAACTTTCTCACTACTTTGGATAAGTACTAGTCTTTTGGAGATTCAAGTAATGTTCATTATATACCTAATATAGTTTTTTTGTTTCCTATTGAAATTTTGAATGTCCCACGCTGGGCAAAGCTCTCCATTAAAGGTGATGCTTAAATGAGCAAATATTATTATAGTAAATACTAGAATAGGTATTGGAATTGGACTGCTTGAAATTGGTGTAATTATAAAAGCAATCAGCATACTATGAATGTGTTCAAAAATGTTCTTCCAAGAAGCAACATTCCGATGGCCGAAGTAAATGACTAATAATCATTCAAATAGGATTAATAAATTTACTAAGCACAAGAACAAAAGTATGATGTTGAACAGATGAAATAAAATTACGCAAATAAAGGAAGGTACACTATTCTTCACTGCACTGCATATTATGATTTATTCAATTATATTCAATTAGGTATCATCTTTTAAGCCCAACAACGCGAACGCTACAATAGGGACCGAAAGTCAGCTAACTATGTATAACCATAACATGCGATATTATTTTGTAAGTAAATATTCATAAATAGTCCCAAGTTCCTAAAGCTTTCTTGTTAGTCCTTACAAAATCCAAGTGTAGTTATCTTATCTGTACTGATGCATCTAAATTTTAGTGTCGTAGACTTGCGCCGACACGTGACGTCAGGCTGATCTGGTAGTCACACACTAATGGTGAAGAGTTCAGTCTTTATATGAAGACCTTAATGATAATGGTAACCGCATATTTGCATTGTTACCTCCCTTTAATTTTTTTTCCATATGAGGATTTTATTATTAGCAGGCATTTCTATAGTGTCTATAAGGGACAAGTCATTCAGTTCCGCCAACTTGATTAAGTCAGTAATATCACGAAGGCCCCATGAGGGATTCCGAGTCCTGAGAGATGCATCAAATTGTATATTGCTTTCTGGGGTTATAACACCATCTTTGCTATAAGGCCCGTAAGTGATCAATAGAGCATCAGATTTTAAATAATTTCCAGCATTTTCAAATAATCCCACTGTACACTTGTATGGGCTAATGTGAATCATATTAGCATTATACATGTAGTCAACACTGTTCTCTTTAAATCCGTAATATGATAATCTATTGCATATATCAACTATTATTGGTTGAAGAATGTTCCTTGTTAGGCAATGTTCTTTGTAATAAGCAATACTTCCAAGTAGACTATCATCCACTTCAGTAGGTTGAAATTTTACACCAGGAAAATGTGGTGCAAAGTATCCCACATGTTGCCCAGAGCCTGATGATATCTCCAAAAACAAGGGGCTACAATCTTCAATGCTATCTGCATCAC
This sequence comes from Ptilodon capucinus, assembly GCA_914767695.1. Taxonomy (NCBI): domain Eukaryota; kingdom Metazoa; phylum Arthropoda; class Insecta; order Lepidoptera; family Notodontidae; genus Ptilodon; species Ptilodon capucinus. The sequence continues at coordinate 6,118,840 of OU611808.1, forward strand.
AATACAGAAAACGTTTTAGTACTTGAAGTATTGGTTCTTGGTTTCTTGATGCAGCAGGATATATTAGTTTTTGATCTTTAATGCTGAAATGTAGAAGAAGATTTCAGTGCTATACATTATTATTTTTACCTTTTTCATGCCTCTAGTCATTTAGAAAATTGCCATTACCATATAACATAGCTGAAAATGTTAGTATTTATATTACTTCAAGATAAGTCTATTGCAACTATTCAGCAATTTTTAATCCAGAAGATAAAACACAGTGTGTGCAACCAAATCATTCAGAAACATCTCTAAACTAGTAATTGAGATATACTATTATACTCTGAGGATCTCATCGTCAAAACTAGGGATTAAAGAGAACAGAAAACTTTACGGACTTACCTCTCTTCGCCAGAAAAAGAGCAAGCCACATCTTGCGCCATGGTCATTGGCGATATATGGGACTTTCGGCGAAGTAATAATTTCACGAATTTAATATTCTGTATGATTTTTGTCATTAATAAAATCCTACGAGTTTTAACTGTGGTTAAATTTTAAGCTGTGAATTATATTTATGCCTAACAATAATTTCATGATCAGGCAATGCTATTGCACATATTATTACGTCCAGACTTAGAAAAATAAATTTAAATTCCCATCTTTCAATGAAACAATGAATGAAATGTATGGTCACATATCACTACTATACCATGTATGGTTTTTTTTTTTTTTTTTTTTAATTGTCTTTTACGGCTTTGGGTACTAGCCCTTTGAAGCCTGTAGTATTTTTTATTATTATTTTTTTTTATGTAGAGTTCAGTGTCACTTCGTTTTTTGTTTAGCCAATAGCCACAGTTCAAATTAAGTTCACAATTGTCCCACAGTATTTGAAATGTATTGAAATAATGATTTGAAAAATTTAGGCTTCTTCAAAATACCCACAAGGCATCTTGGCACCTCTTCAGATTCCTCACAAGCATCATCCAGTTGAGCTGCTAAGATCAGTCTCTCCACACTATATTCCGGGCACTCAAATACTACGTGTTCCAAGTCTGCCACTTCTTTATTACACTTGGCACAATGCGCACTATCTTTGATCTTAATTTTATGTAAATGAGCTGGAACACGACAGTGCCCGAACCTCATTCTATTTATGATGGTTACAAAGTTTCTATTTTCAATATTTTTGTGTTTATGATACCAGGGTTGGGCGGGCGGCGCTGTCTGGACATCTGCATACCATTTTCCTTTTACTTTACTGACTGCGAGCCAGTATTGCTGCCATAATTGTTTTAAACTCTCGGCTAGCAAGAAGTTAAAATCGGTGTACGGTATTTTCATCAGAGTTGAGTGGTCTTCATCGTGTTTGTTGCGAGCGGCTTGATCGGCCAGCTCATTGCCATATATTCCGCGGTGTGACGGTACCCACACAAATGATACATTCTTCCCTAACTCATACAAATTCTCAATTAACGTAATAATATCATATATTATGTAGTTTACACTATACCTAGGCATATTATTATTAAGTAATGTAATTGCACTTTGGCAATCACTCAGAAGTAAAATATTTGTACAATTTAAAGTTTTTACATGCTCGAGTGCCTGCAAGATCGCGTAACACTCAGCCGTGAATATGCTACAATTGATGTTTAATTTGTAGCATTTAGTCACCTTTAATTGTGGATCATAGAATGCTGATGTAACGCTATCTTCAGTTTTTGAGCCATCTGTATATACATTATAGCATTCCATTTCTTCTGTACAACAATTGATATCGTTTTGTGTTTGAACGATACTATTTACAATATGTACACGACTATTTACAAAACAATTAAAAGACAAGCTATATAGCGGCCAAGAATCACTAATAAACATATTTACAGCACTACTTTGTACATGTACCAGAATGCGCAAAATTTCGGGTATCTGTGGACTGGAATGAAAATGTTTACCATTCACGTATGGCCCATATTCGTTTATCGGTATTGACTGTTTTGGTAAAATTCTATCTAAGACTATTCTATTGTTTGACGCTAATAACTTTAAACTAAATTTTTCAGCTATCTGAAGTCGTCTCATAGCCAGAGGAAGAATGCAAGTTTCGCATTCCATGCTATTAATAGGAGTGGAACACATTGCACCGGTAATTATTCGTAAAGCTTTATTTTGAATTGTATCAAGCTTCCTTAAAAGCGATACATTAGCATTCATATAAGCGATAGCACTGTAGTCAAAGTGACTCCGTACTATGCTTTTATACAACATAGACAATGTCTTTGGGTCAGATCCCCAATGAACTCCTGCCAGAGACCTGAGTACATTAAGCCCCCTGCTAGCATTTTTAATAATATGGTTCATGTGATTAGAAAACGTTAACTTCCCGTCCAAACATACACCTAGAAACTTCTTTTCTTGAAGCCAGGGCAGGGGAGTTCCATTATAGACTACCAATTCTGTACAAGGGTCATTGTTTTTTTTTGAGAAAATGACAGCTCCACTTTTGCTGGGACTGATATCTAACTTTAGCTTATGGAAATACAAATTGTTAATAAAACTTAAAGCACTATTCAAATTATATACAGCAGTATCTACATTTTTATGTACACTATATACAACTAAATCATCTGCAAACTGTAAAAACTTGACATTTTGGTCTTTTAAATATTTGCCAATCTCACATGTGTATAGATTGTAAAGTAATGGGGAAATAGTCGCCCCCTGCATAGTCCCTTTATATATGTGTCTGGGTCCATGAAGAATATTGTTGTACTTTACGTACATAGTCCGATCATACAAGAAATTGAAAATCCATTTACAGACTTTTCCCGGTACTCCTATATCACCTAAGATGCCAACAAGTATATCTGGACGTACATTATCAAATGCTCCTTTCACATCTAGAAAAGCAGCAATGGTAGTGGAATGGCTATGGAAGGAATTCTTAATGTCAGATATTAAGGACACAAAACTCTCAGCTGCACTTCTACCTCTACGGAAACCAAACTGTTCATCAGGTAATATTTTGTTTAGTTCAACATACCATTCCAAACGAAGTTTAAGCATGCATTCAAATATTTTACCAATACAGGAAGATAGAGAGATAGGACGATAAGAGCTACAATCTTCGCGTGGTTTATCCGATTTTAAAATGGGTATAATACATTGGGTTTTCCACGACAGGGGAATGTTTTGTGTTTGCCAGAGTAAATTGAATAACTTAAGAAGAAGATGTTGTACCTCACTGTGCATGTTGCGGATCAATTTGTATGGTATATCGTCTAAACCAGGAGTAGTGTCCTTACGGGATTGTATGGACAAAGCAAATTCATTCCATGTAAATGGGTCTGATAGGAAGCGAGCATCTGATTTTCCATTATTGCCAAAAGTTACAGATAAAATGTTGTTATCTATTTCTTTTTCAGGTGGTGATGGAGGAGCATATTTATCCATAAAAGCAGGAATCCATTCATCATTATAGGATCTTTTAGGTAATGATATGTTTTTAAACTTTCGGATATAGTTCCATATAGTGCTAACAGGTGTATACCTATTGAATGTCTCGCACAGTGTTCTCCAACTACTTTTAGCCTTTTCACTAATTAATCTTTTTTTGGCAGCATCAATTTTTTTATACTCAATATAGCTGTCTATTGATGGATTAGATCTATAGAATTTTAAAGCATTTTTACTATTTACAACAGCTTCCAAACAATCCTTATCCCACCATGGCACAGGTTTGATTCGCCTATGCTGTACTAGTTTCTTAAGTTTAGGGATGCACTTGCCTCTGACTGTACATAAAGTCTCATAAAATTCATTATAACTGGCAATTGGATCAGTGACATTGATGGAGAAATGTTCAAATGCCATTTTTGTTTCTAATGCAAATTTGGACCAATCAGCTTTTGAGTACAAAAAATTTTCACAGGGTTCTCCTACTTCGTATTTATCCATACAAGTTTGAATGTCTGTTATTGTGGGACAATGATAACTACCCATAGGATCATCATGTACACTCCATTGACATAATGGAGCGATGATGGGGCTAACGCATGTGATGTCTATTGCAGAGGGATTATGACAAGCAGTACCTACTGTAGTTGGAGTTCCTGTATTCAATATACACAAATCACATTCATCTAAAATGTTATATATTTCAGTACCACGAGAGTTAGTAGAGAGACATCCGAATGCCACATGGTGAGCATTCAGATCCCCTGAGAGCAATACAGGTTTAGGTAAGTTGTTTAAAATGTTATGCAATTTCCTAGATTTCAAACGTCCATTAGGACTACTATTTGGTGGAGAATAAACACATAGAATGGATAGATTACCAGCTTTAGTGAATAGAGTGACTGCTACTGACTGCAAATAACTATAAAATGGTGTGGAAACTACATTGAATTTGAAATAATTTCTTATTAAAATTCCTACACCACCATGTCCATTTAAACCATTCTGACTAAGAAAAAGATATCCAGGAATATAAAATCTATTGTTGTCTTTCAGCCAAGTCTCATTAAGGAGACAAATGTCTACATCACACTCGTTTAGAAAATTAATAAGCAATGGTTTCTTGTTATTAACACCTTGAACATTAAATTGGGCAATTCTAATAAAATGTTTATCCATTTTTAAGTTTTCTTATCAAAGTATCTTTAATAATGGAAAATGTAACTTTCTTCTCCTCATTCCCGAGCGAAACCAATGCTCCCACCAAACCCATAATGATTGTGTCGTTTTTAAGTATCTCTTCGACTAATTGTTCATTAGATATTTTAATTTTTTTCGGCGTCTCTTTGTTCAAGGTAACTGCGGGAGTTACAGGTGTCATCTTGGGTGTGGGAAGAGCTGGGTAGTTGGATGAGTAATTATTTAACAGGTTTGAATTACCAGACAAAGCTTGGGCATAGTTAGTCTTATTAGTCTTTTCTAAACGTTTAGCGATTTTGACTGGACACTCCCTTGATATGGCAAGATGAGGCCCACTACAGTTAATACATTTAACCACATTATCCTTACATTCTGAGAAGTGATGATCGCCTGCACAGATAGAACATTTTTGCACGGATTTGCAAATACGAGCGCCATGGTTAAATTTAAAACATTTATAACATTGTAACAGTGGAGCAACATATTCATATATCTTGAATCTATAAATGTCCAAATAAACCGCATCTGGCAAAGTATTGCTCAAAAAAGTGACACTTACCGTGCCGAATGGTTTTACTTCATTGTTTACTTTTTTAGTGAAACGTCGAACACTGATAATTTCAGCAACTGACGAGAGCTTCCTAAACAGCTCTTCGTTGCTTATATTTGTGGGTACATACCGCAATACACCGATCTTTTCCACCGCTCTTGCTGGAATATAGGCAGTATACTTATATTTGTTGAGAAACTCTGTATTTTGGAGGAAGTTATTGGCGTTATTAACTTGGGAAAAAGTAACACAAATTTTGTCTGCGTTTAGCCGTTTTATATTAGTAACACCTTTTATTTCATTTTTAAATAGTCCCGCTGTGGCCAGAGGGCTTTTATTGCCTAGCTTTTCACCGTCTACGAAAACACAAAATTGTCCACTAGTTGTATTTTCGGGGAAAATGCGCGTATAACCAGGTTTGGTATATGGTTTATAGAAGTTTTCACTCTTTGCAGGTTGCTCAAGTTCACAATCCTCGCCATCAGCCTCCCGAGGTCTCTTAGGAGGAGGCCGTCGCCGGCACGCCAAGGCATCGCCCCCAGGGGGCTCCGCCATTATATTTACACTATTATTTACACACTTATACAATAAAGATATATTTTAAAAATATTTTTCCTAATTCGCGCCTCAACTTTTGGAAAGCCCGCCAAAAAAAAAAACACCATGTATGGTTCTAATCAGTGTTTCCAGCCCCCGTAGCATGACACTCTACCGACGATAAGCTTCTCCGATCTTAAACGCTGTCGACCCTTCATAATATATCGATGTCCTTAGCATGAGATGACATCTAGAGAGCCTATAGTACCCCGACAAAGCTTTATCGATGACATATAGTCTAGGCTGCCATTATAGAAAAAACATTTTTTTTTATGAGGCAAGAACGAATCTGTAATTGAATCGTATATTACCGATAGGCAGACATCACTAACTTTTTTTTTTTTTTTTTTTATTGGCCTCTTTCCATTGAGTCAGGCCCAATGTGATTCTGCCAATGTCAACGTAGTGGCGAAGACACGACGGAGATTGATTAATCGGTAATATTACTGCAGCTGTTTTTTTGTTGAGATTGACCGGTTAGTGAGTGAGGTACCTAAAACAACACAATACAAAACGAACACATGAATAACATCACGAACAAACAAACATATTTAGTTACACAGAGGGAGGCTAATACTACACAAGAAAAGGTTATAATTTTATGTTGTTGGAAGTTACATATTTAATTAGTATGTTAACAAAAGGAGTATCAACAAGCATGAGGAGGGAGAGGAAGTTACATGGACGGGGAATTTCGGGAGGGAGCATATCGTAAAGTGAGACAGGATATTTAGGGCAAGAGAAGAATATGTGGTCGGTAGAACCTTCATCATAACCGCACTCACAAAGTGAGTGATCTCTCACTCTTATCTTGTTTAAAAATAAAGGAGTGCAACAATGACCCAAACGAAGTCGGCAAATAGTGGACGTAGCAGACTTGCTACCGTGGCGATATTTTTTGAACCAAGGTTGAGAGCGAACGGTCGGTTGTATAGACCGATAAAAGCGACCACATGACCGGCTGGATAAGGACCATTGTGCACTCCAAGTTTCAAGCAAAGATTCACGGGCAGAGGGAAGGATGTCATTAGAATAGAGTCTGTCGTGATTCAGCGTACCAGATTGGACAGCATCCTTAGCCAATGAGTCTACACACTCATTATCCAAAATACCACTATGACTAGGGATCCAGGCGAGAATCACGTTGATACCACGAAGCTTACATTTAAACAAGACTTCTTTAATTTGCAGAACAACTTGGAATTTTAATTTTGATTTAAACTGGTTAGATGCTATAGCTTGAAGACAACTTTTAGTCTGATAGTATTATGGTTTTATTGAGGTTATGAGATTCTATGTAACGCAACGCCTCTAGTATTGCCACGGACTCACCAGTGAAAACAGAGGAAAGGGAAGGGCATTTGGAGTTCAAGACTATTCTATACTTTGGGATCCAAACCGCCGCGCCGAAACAGCCTTCGCGGGACAGTTTCGAAGCGTCAGTAAAAATAGTTAACCATTGGTTAAAATGTTGGTCTAGGATCTGTTCTAATAGAGAATTGGCACCCGACCCTCATTCATTACATACAAACTAATGTTGGGTTCGCAAGTGGCGACTTTAAAGTTCCTATGGGTCAGCGATGCCTCAATGAAAAATGGGATCAGATTAAAGAAGAATATGGACCTGACAGGACTGCCTAACAGTGGCGCTGTGTATGTACCTACCTATCCATCACCATTCACGAATGCAGTTTATAGCTATATTGTGACATAACTAATAAACATTATTGTTGTAGACCCGGCATGAATTGCAAAAACAAGCAAGAAAGGAAGGTGCAATGTGTAAGATTCGCTCGGGCACAAACTGGCCACATTCTGCACCTGAGCTAACCAAAGGAACAACAAGGAAAGGTCCTTGTTCATTTGAGATAAAACATTTTATTATGTGAATGAAATATTCATTGACTATTTGATTGCGTTTATTTTCAATTTTTAATAAGTAGGTATTTGATTGAACATTTGGCGCGATTTCTGTAGGGAGACTTCGTGCAGCTCCATGGGCACTCTGAAAATAAAAAAAATTGTTAATAAAGCAGTTATTAAAAACATGCTGAAATGGAACAATTGATATGAACATTTAATGTTAGTGCCAGAAATGTTGCATTGTTGTAGAGGGTACAACTGGCATACGCCACAACTTACCAAGCGGATAATATGAACCAAGCCCATTGTTATACAGCCTGTGCAACTCCACATGTATGACCAAATTAAGATGAATTGGTTGTGGATGCGACCTCAGTAATTGGCATCACGTAATGTGACATTATGCATCTGCTATCTAGAACATAAATGGGGTTAATTGTGATTATCTTTCTGAAATTTGTATTTTAAGTATAATTATGATATATGTTTCATTCTGAATAAATAAGTAATACAATATATTATTACCAATTCAATGTTGAGAGATGGGTTCTCATGTTGATTGATGAATTGAGCTTGTGTTGGTTGATGAGGCGGGAAACTGTCAATATGGGTGCAGTCAACACACCCAAGGATGTTAGGCACCCGAATTGTTGCTAAAACACAGCAGCCACCGGTTTTCGGCCATCCTCGCGACCCGGAAAATTATCCAAGTAGGTGTTAACCTATAGACAAACAATCAATTACCACTTCTTCATTTTTAACGAAATGATGAAAATTTAATGGAATAAGATGAGGAATGCTTGCGATTAACGGTATTTATGGCAACGTCCAGTTAATGTTCTCATTATTAGACTAAGTCAAAACGAATCGTTGTAGGTTAGTACTGGCAACGCTGCACCTCATGCACGCTAATCTTCGTCTCAAACAGTGGCAGACAAAAATTTATAGACTTACTTGTCAAAAACTGATAAAAACGGATAGAATAAGGTGGTCATGCTAAGGCAATAGAGACATTCGCTTAAACTGACATTTAGCCGCGCCGCGTCTTCTGTCGCGTGGCGCTCATGCTAAGGTCGGTTGATAGAGCTCGGTGTGACGTCATTTTCCTGATATAACTGACATTTGGATAGTTTAAAACTTATATCGATGCGGTCATGCTAAGGGAGCTGATTGATAAATTGAAATTACAGTGCAAAGTAGAAAAAAATACAGTATTTTTGTTAAAATTAGTGTTTGGTTATCATAAATTACAGTAAATTAAAAATCCTTTTTATTAGTCACTGTCACTTCCTTTTAGTTTTAGTCCACCGGCAGGCTCGGTCTTATTCATTTTTGAATTATACGCCTTCATATTATAATCGTCACGCTTGAAATTGACACAATTATTTGCGTGACGTTTTTATGGCCTGCTGTGCTAAAACATCCCCTTATAATGTACTTACTTATTTGTAATTAGGCGATTCCTTTTGTCTTTATATCATTAATCACACACAGACACACACAAATCTAAGTGCAGACTGCAACGAAATAATAGAACTATCATGCTAAATGTAAAAGCTTCAAATTAAAACCCATACGGAAACTACAGTCTAACAATTTTGACTACTATAAGTCTACAGTCCAGTCTAACAATTTTGACTACTAAGTAGACTGACTAGACTGTAACTCAAATTAAAGTTGGTTTTAAGGGTATTCCCCATTGTTGAAACATAGAGTAACTAAACTATTCCAATCCGTAGACAGAGTGTCACAGAGTATTATTATTATTCTCTATCTATGATACGACAATAAAACGTGTCATTTCGTTCTAAAGTGTTAATGAGTTGCGTTTTTTCAAAATATTACAATGATTTCCAACAAACAAAAATTACAGTGCTTCTTGAACACTGTATTAAGAGAAATACGGTGTACAGTAGATGGAGTGAAATTACAGTAAATCTACTGTAATTACATTGCATCTGGAGACACTGGTTCTAATCAAACAAAGAGTATAGTAAATATACACAGATCACTAAAGTAAAGCGAAATAAGTTGTAAAGCTACCTGTAGACGGGGTCGTTACGTAATTTTCAAGAAAAGTATAGTAACCAGTTCCTTGGTCGGTGTCACCTGTTTCAAAACTATTGATTTTTGTAACTATTTATTTTTATTGAAATTAAACTATTTTACGGATTTTATCGCGTTTATTTACTATTTTATTTTCGGGAAAAAACGTCGGGAAAATAAAATAGTAAATAAACGCGATAAAATCCGTAAAATAGTTTAATTTCAATGTATAGTATTCGCGTAAATATAAGAAAACAATATTTATTTTTATTTAGCTACTGTGATTGTTGGCATAAATGACTCCACCAACTAAACAGTTACACACGAAACGAAAATAAATAAATAAATCACTATCTAAGTGTTTTAGTTATACAGTTACGATGTTTCACTGTTACGCGGTTACGTTTTTTGTTGTATACCAGTACCACTCGGATTACTTCGGTTTTATTCTTGGTACCCGTTCTCGCTTACTCAGCCGGCTGGTAGGCGCGATGTGAAAGAAATGTAACATGCTCCACCGACTGACTGACGTCTCTCGCTCACTTTGACTGATAACAGAAATAACGCAGTTACAAAAATCCGATAGATTCGTTTATATGCCGTGAAGTTGGTTATTGTAACTATTGACGTGAAATAACGATAGCTACCTCTAATCGTGGGTTATAACAGGTCAACCCTGATATCTGTTATTCCGTTTATTGTTATGCTTTAATAACAGATGTCAATATCGGTTAGTACATAATAGCCTGTTATTATTTTCCAAAGCAAGGTCTGTCAGTAAATTAATCACAGATGGTATACAATGGTGTACAAGTAAATATTATTGTTTGTTATCAACCAAAAAACATATTATAGGTTGACTAGCATGATTTTTTTTTATTTCAAACAACACTAATCGCTGGTACTGAGGGAGTGGAGATTGTTAATTATAGTACTAGATAATTATAGTACTGCAAAGTATATTTTAACTGATATTATGATATCACGAGAATAACTGTTATTTATTGCCAATGCCGAGGGTAAATTGAATAGATATGCAATAAATCTTAGTATATTTATTTTATTAAACTATTTACAATTACGTAGAAATATAGTTTTTTACACTAAAATATAAAAAAAGCAAAATGTATATATTATGTATAAAAATGGGTAATGAAGGTGTTAAGATTACTTGAAGTGAGCGCGATGAGCTCAATCAATACTATAGACTGACTATCAAGTTTTAGGTAAGGTGAAATCCAAATCGATAATCTAAGGTTTTTGGTTGGTATATTGTAATCTGTCAGATGTCTACTTGACATATCTGTTCCTTTGGTTCTGTGGATTACTTCCAAACTGAAAAGAAAAAGTCCTAACTTCAAAAATAACCGACCGAACCAAACGGCGGCAGATGTTTATGTTATTGGACTAAATGCGATAGAAAAGTAATTTTTGTGACAAATATCCTTCAGTGTTCGATTCAATCGTGTAATTAATTAAATGACATTAAGAAATATTGTTGTGAGAGTTAGATACCATCAAACATGGGGAAGGACACAGACGACATACACATTGGGAAAATCGACGACTGTAAGTATCATCAGGAATTCAACGTACCAAATTTTACTCTGGTTTTCATAAAATGGTATATAATGTACGGTTGTACTGTTCTGTCTGGTTACAGGCATTTCGGACACTCGTATGACGGGGCAGGAAATGGATATCATTCGGCAGAGGACTATTGCGTACGAATACCTATGTCGGTTGGAAGAAGCTAAGACTTGGATGGAAGCATGTTTAAGGGAAAAACTGCCACCAGCCACGGAATTCGAAGAAAGTCTCCGCAATGGGGTCTATTTGGCGAAGCTGGGGAATTTTATTTCTCCTGACTTACTGCCTATGAACAAAATATATGATATTGATCAAAAAAGATACAAGGTAGGTTCATTTATACAGTTATCAAGAATTAGTATTTTTTTAAATAAAAATTTGATAATTTAATATGAACTTGAATATGCCTAGCCCTTGGCTTCAGGGTGACTTTGTCTAATAACTATCAGCAGTAGTCGTATTTTAGGTAGCATTATTAAAATATGTTGCTTTCATGCCTTTAAAAAGGGATGTTTTAGCAACTCCTGCATTGTGTTAGTATGTTTGTTTTGGGGTTAATGATGCTTACTGTAACTAATGATTCATCTACATAAATTAACTTCCTGGTATTTTAATACAAACTAGTTGTAATTAGCAGGATCTTAGTTATATTGTTTTTGTTAAGGTCATGGGTCTGCAGTTCAAACACACTGATAACATTAATAAGTTTCTGCAAGTGTTATTAAAAACAGAACTGCCAGTGGTAAGTCCAAGAATTTAATTATTCTTAATTTATCTACTACAGCCCTTTTAACGTCCCACTGCTGGGCATGGGCCTCCCCTCAATGCGATGGAGATTCGGGCCATAGTCCACCATGCTGGCCCAGTGCGGGTTGGCAGAATTCACACATCTATCGAAAACTAGTCAAGTTTCCTTCAAATGTGCAGGTTTCCTCATAGCAAGTAAAAATCTTGGATGAAAATGAGATTCGCACATATATCCCAGGGGTGGGGTTTTGAACCTGGACACTTTGATTGCAAGGCATGTGTTCAACCACAGGCTACCACTACTTTATATCCCAGGGGTGGGGTTTTGAACCTGCACACTTTGATTGCAAGGCATGTGTTCAACCACAGGCTACCACTACTTTATCTACTATCAAAGAAAAGTAGGATAACAATTTATTTTATGTTTCAGACATTTCAGCCGGAAACAACTGATATTTATGACAATAAAAACATGCCAAAAGTGATATATTGCATACACGCATTAAGTACCCATTTGTTTAAACTTGGCAAAGCCCCACTTATTCATGATGTCTTTGGAAAAGTAATATTTACAGGTATAATCAATAAATACCTTCTCACACTTTAATATATTTCCCTCAAGGAACATTAATATATTTGATAGCTTGTATTGCCAATCAAATCAATTACTGTACTATTTTATGAATTATGTTATCATTACAGATGAGGAATTAGATTCTGTCTCAAAGGACTTGCAAAAATGTGAACATCCACTTCCTATGTTTCAAAAGATTGGTGGCATTTTATCTAAGAACAACAGCTGTGATGATGGTGCTTCGCAGCACAAAGCAGTTGTTCAGTTGAATAAGCTCTTGAACACAGAAAAATCTATAACTTCAGTCATACTTAATCCACAACTCAAATTGAAACATGTACAAAATAGATTAATAGATGAGTACAAGAAAGTTTTGCAAGCTGCCAAGTATGAGAAGGAACAAGTGGCTCACAATCGTTCACTCAATGACAGCTACATACCGGATGAATATGACGACATGCTCACTCTTGTTGAAATCCAGGGGCATATCACCGCTGTCAATTATAAATACCTGTGGAAAAGCCTGTGCTCCGCATCACAGAACAGTGATGTTCAAAGCTTACACAAAATGTTCACTGAGGATTGGGTGAAAATCAAAGATTACAACTCAAACAATTTGGACTTCTACTGCGACGTTGTCAAAGAAATTATTGAATGCAGTAAAGATATTGATGTAGAAAGTGTTACAAATTGGCATAAGATATTTCAAAATATTATCAATGAAGGTAATCGCAAATCTCTTGAGCATGTGGACCACAAGACTGCCATAGGGGATGTTAACAGGGCATTAGATGAAGGCACGCCACAAGATCTCTATGTCGCACTGAACAATCCGTATTTGGAGTTGAACTTTAAAATAGATAAATACGCAGTACCACTTTTGTACGAAGAAATGAAATTAGAAAAATATGAACTGGAGAAAAATTTGAATGAGAGCGAGATAGCTGCATCGGTATCGTATTTGACGGCCATCGCTTCGATATCCGAAGCGGTCGAGAGGGGGGATGATGCTTCCGTATGGAGCTCCCTGAACTCGAACCAACTGCACCTGGATGGTCTGCGGCCGCATTGCCGTCGTCGATATTTGTCTGCGCTGGTCTCGGCTTTGCAAGTCAAAGCCAGAGAGGAGTGTGCATGCCCACTACTGACATTGGAAGACATCAGAGACACAATTGATATGGTCAATTTGAAGGATGATGATAATGACGAATGTAAGTAGATAGATTTAGTTTTATTGTTACTTTTGTGAAAATGTGATGAAACTGTATGTCCAAGAGAACCTAACTTATTCTCAAGGGTTGTGCAGACTTCGCAAACCTACACTCGGTCATCGCGCGTGATTTTCTATAGTGGAGTAGGTGGTGGGGGCCCACAGCTAAATCTCTGACTCTACATGGAGGACAGTTACTAGAATATTGGAAATAGATTCACCTCCATTACTGATATACATCAGCGAAAATTATGTGCACTTCGGGAACACATAAGTAATAACATAGTCTGTTTTAATTTGTTTCAGTGTTGTCTGTAATAGAAAGCATAAATAAAGCTGTTGTTGCCGAGGATGTTAAAACTTTAATGAGCCTGATGAAGCACTCCTGTTTAAAATTGCCAACACCATTACACAAAGATGAGAGCCATCTATATTTACGAATGTTAAAGAAACATTTGATCCGTAAGGAATCTCAAAACCTTTGGTATGATGATATTGTTGATACAGTTAATTCAGTGAATACAGAGTCGTTGAAAGTGAAGGAGTTGACAGAAGCCTTGGTCCAATTGAATTTGGCAGTGTTGAAAAGTTACGTAGATGAATTCTGGGCTGCTCTTTCACATCCTGTTTTGGCCGTCACCAGGATGATTGAGAGCACTTGCAAGGATATCTATTTTCAAATGTTTTCTAAAGCTTTAAAGAAGAGGGGTCATCATATTTGTCCCTGGATCGTGTGCCACACAGACGCGGGCAACACTGTGTACATTGATGTGGAATCATACACATACAGTTGGGCCACTCCCAAGGATTTCGTCCCTTATGCCCGTTACTTGACGAGAAAAGACATATCCATAATTATTGAGAAAACTAACAAACATCATGTGAATAAATATAAGCAAATTGCAATGGAGAAATGTATTGTTGGACTACAGGCACATTGCAGAGGGTATATGCTTAGGAGGAGTCTAGATGAGAGGTTTGAGTTTTTTAGGGATCATGTTGAGTACGTAATAAAAATACAAACATGGTGGAGAAGAATAATGGCTGAGAGGAAATATGGTTCTTTGATAAAATTGAAAACTATTGAAGCCAAGCTGAAGAGGGAGAGAAAACAAAACCCATTGGCATGGTACAAAAGTCAGGTATACCTTTTTTATTTACTTATGTTATGTTATTGTATAGGTATGGATGTCTTATATAATAATTATAGTAAAAAATCAATTCAGCTTTAATTTTTTTGTAGGAACATAAAATAATAAAAATTCAAGCTCTCTGGAGAGGTCGACGAGCTCGCGAAGCCTTCCTGTCATTATTCCACTCATCCGATCCTCCTCTAAAAGTTGTGAAGAAGTTCATACCCATGTTGGACTTCTCCACAGAAGATTACGATAGAGAAATAGAGTTACAAACAATAAAGTCTGAAGTAGTTCAAGCTATAAGAAAAAACCAAGAACTTTCCAAACAGATTGACGGCATGGATCTCAAAATCGGCCTACTTGTTCAAAATCGTATCGCGTTACAAGAAGTGGCCGCACATGGGTTGAAGTTAAACAATTTGGTAAAACACAATTCAATGACAAAATTGGTGTTTCAAAATAGGCCCGATTGTAAGGGATCGCTAATGACGGTGTCGACGGCAGTGAAGGGTTTGAAATCTCTTACCAAGGAAAGTAAAAGACTTTTAGACGGTTACCAACATCTATTTTATGAGCTGCAAACAAACCCGACATATTTATCGAAACTGCTTTTCTGCATACCACAAAACAAGACGAATCTCTTCTTACAAAATGTCGTTCTAAGTCTGTATAATTTTGGTGCGTACGCCAGAGACGAATACTTACTGTTGAAGCTCTTTAGATTTACACTGGAAGAGGAAATTAGTTGTAAGGTTGTGAAACCCTTTGATATAATCGCATCCACCCCATTGGTGCTAAAGATGGCTGTGAATTTATCAAGGCAGCTGTCTGGATTGAACAGTTTGCAAACAATAATTGGTCCGCTTGTTGATATGATGTTAAGAGATAAAGATCTCAATATAGAGACTGGCCCTGTTGAAATATATAAAGCATGGAGAAATGAAACTGAAATGAAAACTGGACAAATCTCGTAAGTCCGATTTGTTTTAAGTTTCGTTTATTTTCTATCATTTATATCCTTTATGAAAAATGTTTTTATTACTTAGGAAGTTACCGTATACAGCGACTCAAGAAGAGGCTCTCACTCATACTGAAGTAAAACTACGCTTAGAAAAAGCTCTTACCCAACTGAAATCGATAGTGACAATGTTTTTGGACAAAATTACTGACTCAATCGATCTCCTACCATTTTGTATAACATATATGGCACGGGTCTTACATAGATCTCTTGTATCGAAATTTCCGCATACTCCAGAGAAGGACATTTTAAAGGTTAGTTCCAAGACATGCTACTCGACCTATGTGCCAGATAATATATAATTATACAGAAAATAATTAGAGCTTTTTGTTGTAGGTAATAGGGAACCTGGTTTACTATCAATTCCTAAATGCAGCGATAGTGGCGCCCGATGCATTCCACATAATTAACTTACCAAATGGAACAGGACTTACCACTGATCAGCGAAAAAACCTAGCGTCGGTCGCAAAAATCTTGCATTTCTCTGCGGCTAAGAAAGGGGTAAGTGTGTTATAAACTACGTATTTATTTTAAAGAATAAATATTTGCTATTCTAATGCTCCTCCCGTTAAATTATTACAATTATAACTATGTGATCTCTACAAGGAATTATAATACTGGATGGACAGGAATTATAATACTGGTAAAGAATGGAGTGCGCGAAACAAATAGGTACTACAACATAGAATAATTTATACTTACTTACTTAAACACGATTGAATATTTTAATTAACTATATGTCTAACGTCAATTAAGATGATGCACGAACAATACCTACTCAAATTTAACGCTATTTTAGTTTAAATAGACACCAGTTTTTGCTTTATCCATCTTCAACCAAAAATAAATCTACACGCCTGTATTCCCCGAAGGGGTAGGCAGAGGTGCACTGCAGTGCGCCCACAATTCGCCGATGTATTTTGGTCCCAATGTAATAGGCGGCGAGCCTAGTGCCATTATACCGGGCACATTCTCCCTCAATACGAGGAAGATTTTTGGGCTATAGTCCACCACGCGGGCCCAGTGCGGGTTGGTGAACTTCACACGCCTTTCTATTGACGTGCAGGTTTCCTCACGATGTTTTGCTTCACCGTTTCATAGCAAGTGGTAATCTCGGATGCAAATCAGATTCGCACATGAAACCCAGAGGTGCGAGCCGGGGTTTGAACCTGCACAGTTTGATTGCAAGGCATGCGTTCGACCACTTGGCTACCACTCGTTAACTTATGTCCTTGTTTTATATAGACGTCCAGGTTTCTTCACGATGTTTTCCTTCACCGTTTCATAGCAAGTGCTAATCTCGGATGAAAATGTGATTCGCACATCTTCAACCAGTATTGTTATATTTCAAGTTTGGCGAAGAATCAAGTCATCTCCGCTGCCTTAATCCATTCATTGTGGAATGTCACGAGAAAATGAAGGAACTGTTCCGGCGGTGTTGTCGAGGCCCCACACTCGAAGAGTACTTCTTAGTCGACGAATACACCGAGGCCACGCTGCTGAACCATCCCCATATTTATATCACCGTCCAGGTACTGTTCTATATACGTCATTTAATAAGCGGTGACGCTTATAAGAAACAGACTCGGTGTAAGAAAGAGAGGACGCGCGTATTCATGGATTGAACAATCTATCATTTGTTATTTTTATAAGTTAAATTGCTGATTACTTAATTGTAAATATTTTTACAGGAAATTGTGGACACTCATGCACTATTGATTGAATATCAAGACATAATAGCCCCCGATCCTAGAGACAGACTAAACGAGTTGTTGGACGATCTCGGTGAAGTACCTTCAGTAGCGCAGCTTGCATCCAGAGACGTCGGTCCGGTAAATTAATATAATTATTATAAAATTTTGATATGATCATGTTAAAATACAAATCTAAATTGTTTAATGCATTCCAAAGCATATGGGAGACACTACGGAAGAGAACGCGAGATTAGAGGTGTGTTTAGCACTCATGAATAAGTTTCAAGCTCCTGCAGATGACATGACAGATTTGAACAAACTATTTATCAAAACGAAGGAACTATGCGTCTCGATTATACCTTTCCTTAATGGTAAGTGAGATTTGAATTGGCTACAAACAAAATTATATTTTATTTAAATAAAAAATATATATTTTGTTCTTATAGGTGAGCATTTACTGGAAGCATTATGCATTGGCACCACTAAAACACAACAAGAGCAGTACGCGGACAGAATACAAAAGCGAATCTACTCTGGCCAGGCTCGACAAGACGAAGTGATGTCGCTGCGCGAACATATAGCCAAATTACGGAGGAACCTGCAGATGCTTGAAGATGAAGGATATGTCACCAGAGAAGATGGCTACCAAGCCTTAGTAACATCCATCGCCTTGGACTTATGTAATAAAGGAAAATATAGACAGGCGCAGAGGAGGGCTCTGGCTACACTCACGCGCACTAAACAAAGCCTGCAAGAGAAAACGAAGTATTACGAAGAAAAATGTAAATCATACGACCAGTATATTAAATCTTGTCTGGCAAACCTTCACACCGGAAAAAAGTAAGTCATCTATTAAAATGAAATTACCAAACTTATAATTATAACTGTTTTCGTTCTAAAACGTAGTGCTATTTCAGAAGTGTCCATGCATGTCTCAGAAGACCGGGAAAAGACATTCAAAAACTGAAATCGAAGCTAACTGTGAAATATTCAGGTGCCAAACTGTTGGAAAGAGGTGTCCTTCTAGAGATAGACGGCCTCTCACCCTCTCAGTTTAAAAATGTTCAATTTGACATCACACCTACCGATCTCAACGGTGTTTTCACAATAAAGGGGAAGTTCATGGGTGTTGAGATGGAGTCTATTGACGTCGATATTCAAGACTTATTGCAAAAGCAATACGAAGGTTGCGCTGTGATGGATATGTTTGGGAAAGCGAAAATTAATGTTAACCTTTTGATATTTTTGTTAAATAGTAAGTTTTATGGTAAGTCGTAAAGGTGTAATTTGCGTGTGCCCAATTTGGGCATTACCGTGGCGTTCCATAGAGTTGAACTGTTTGACTTGCGTTATAGCAGTTCATAAGATGACGATGATTGTCCGAGCCCCAGGTCGACAGGCGCGACGAACTGTAAACTAATAACTCCTACAAAAAGCATATTTTTAAACGAAATATCATGGATGACGCGAGCTTATTTTGACGCTTAAATTTCAATCTTTAATAGATGGGAACAGAGTACATTTTCAAAAAAAGTCAATTCGATCGCCCCTGAGTAACTTAGTTCTTAACTTGAATACGTATAATTTTTCTATATATACTTTTCTATATCACATATTGATTATTACTTTCTTGTATGATGTAGGTAGGTTTAAGTTTATTATTAACCAAAATGTTCAAAATTCTTGATGAAGTATTATTATACCAAATATGTAGTGTTTTTTAGTAGTGTATTATCGTTATGACACTGAATTCGAAACTGAATTATTTTTTTAGTTATTATACCTAGATTTAGATGTTGTAGCATCGACCCACCATAACAGCTTTAGCTGTAAGATAGGTAGGTATAGGTATAAAATAAGTCTCTAATAATAAGCTGTGATAAAATTTAATTTTAACATTCGAGGATGCTGTTGTCCACGTTTTTGTGACTAATGAACTTGTAAATAATTATCATGGATCATTTTCAATATTTGTTTTTTTTTTAATAAAGGAGGCTACAAATATGTCGTGTATTCTTTCTAATCGTAGTTTTATTACTGTTCGATCTGGCAACTTTATTTTTTATCTGTAGTTAGTTAGCCACAACTACTTTAGATAAGAAACCTTGTTATCGTATCAAAATGTAATGGTGTAGTAACATTTGACGTACCTAAGTAGTAGGTAACCAAAAGATCATGTTTTTGTGTGAGAATGCGTCGTATTACAAAAAAGTTATACGTACTATTTTTTGGCGTACTGTTTACCGGCTTGTATTGTGAATTGATTATTTACTATGTGGTGGCTGCACAGGTAAACATATTGCTTCTGTATATATATATTTTGTATTAATGAACTTTTGCATTCCATTCTAGCCTAACTGATGTTCAACTAAACTCAAATATTTGTTGTTTTAACTTAGTGTTCATGGCCCCATTTAGAGCCTCCATCAGATAATGCAGAAGTGCTCAAGGCATTTATCCTTTCCGACACTCACTTGCTCGGTCCGCGGAAGGGACACTGGCTCGATAAATGGAGAAGAGAATGGCAAATGCATCGAGCGTATCAAGCTGTAGTTGAATTACATAAACCTGATGTGATCTTTGTATTAGGTAAGATTGTTAACTCCCATTCAGAGAAATTTGAAAATGCACTGCGACGACCTACTTATTAGTCTAGAATCTAGATAACTAAATATTTTTATAGGGGATCTGTTCGACGAGGGGGAATGGAGTAACGACACGCAATTCGAAAACTATGTGAAACGTTTTTATGGGTTATTTTCTGTGCCACATGAAACTGTGATGCATGTTGTTGCTGGGAATCATGACATAGGCTTTCATAATTTGTAAGTGTTATTATAATAATGTACCCTCAGCTACTATTCAAAAGGATTACCCTGAAAACCAGAGTAAGGCCATATCTATATGACTCTTAGGTGCCTACTTACTCTGCATTTTAGTAAAGCTTTTAAATCACGAAATGTACAATAACCAATCACTTAAAATCATAATGATTATGTCAATGATCATCATACCTAATTTTATTTCCAGCATACGAAAGGGATCCTCCCAGAGATTTACAAAATTATTAAATGCTTCACCAGCACAGTTCTTGACTATAAAGGGCAATCATTTTGTGCTCCTAAACTCTATGGCAATGGAAGGAGACTCGTGTAGTTTGTGCACCAGAGCCAGGAACGATATCGTTAAGATTTCTGGTATATACATGTTATTATTCAATTCAATTGGTAAAAATAAATATCTCATTTTTTAATTTTGATTTTTTGTTCCAGCAAAATTGAAATGCTCACAGAACGAGGTTTTTTGTTATGACGGCATACAAAGGATAAATTATAGCAGGCCTATTCTGATGCAGGTAAAAGTCAATAAATAAATGTATGGAAAAATTACTGCTAGCAGCTTCCTGTTACCTACAAACAAGCAGTGTTATTACTGTATATGTAAGACTTTATTACAATGGAATAAGCATGTTTTTCCTAGAGCAACACTTACCTCTTCGGTACCCCCAGATCATGCCTATAGCTCTATTACTGGAATGTATGCTGTATGCCCAAAACTTCATAGATAACAAACTTTTAAAAATATCTTAATCGAAAATAGTTCATATTTTCAGCATTTTCCTCTATACAGATTATCCGATGCAGTATGCACTGAAGATGATTCGCCGCCGCTACCAGAGAGATATAAGCCGTTTAGATTGAAAATCGACGCCTTATCTAAGGATGCCACGGAGTTCTTAATTAAAAGAATAAAGCCAAGAGTTGTGTTCGGTGGACACACACATCATGGATGTCTACTGAACCACTCTTATGTGACCCCTGAAACTGTTCAATTTCAAGAGCATTCAGTACCTTCATTCTCGTGGAGAAATAGGCCGGATCCGAAATACTTGTTGGTAAGATTTGTTAACTTTACCCCACTCCATACGACCTCATCTGGTAAAGGACAAAGTTATATTCAGAAAAAGAATGCACTGTTTTCTATGTTCTGAGTTTTCCTATAGCTCTGTTTCTGTCAGGCTCCACAAATATGGCATCAGATCAGGCCTTGTGGAACAGTCTTTAATTCTGCAAATACATTTTAAAAGTTAATGTATGTAAATTAAACTTTTTAGGTCAGTTTCACACCAGAGAATTATGCAGTACACAAATGCGGTCTTCCAAAGGAGACGACGATAGCTTTAACGGCATTAGTATTTCTATTCGTTGTAGCCTGGTTCACTGTAACCAAGAAACCGATCGGCAGGTGACGCAAATAATAATAAGTTGATTTTGTAAATTAATCTCATGATTATATTTGACAATAAATATTTGACAAGATCGAGCACTTTGTACATTTGTACACTGCCAACTGAACTTCTTCAGTCCATTCATACAATCGCCTTTACACACATACAATTACATTTTAACAAATTATCACAAAGTACCTATGTTCTTAAATAAGTTCACAAATCAGACGCCCACAATAAGTTACAAATACACTATGAAAGCAAAATAAGAGGTAGATAATAACGTTTTAGAGATTCCTTTTTAACTTAAAATAACGAATACTGATATTGGTATTGTAATGCAGGGTGGAACAATATCGAGTTTCAGTTTATGAGAAATAAGAGCTGCTGATTATAAAGGTCTCCCTGAGCAGTCCTAATTTAAGTATAAAATTGTACTTGAAATTTCCGCGTAACAATGTTAAAAAACTATCATCTCCGGAGCACCTAACACTTACAACTAAAATCAGTCTATATAACTCGAAAATGAGTTTATTTTATCAAAGGTACATATTCTACTGAGCATTATCATCTATCTATCAGTATACATCGTAACATGAATCCTGTAATAAACACTTTCATTATAATTATATTTGAAGTTATACAGAAAGGCACTTTTTATTATAACTTAAGGTCGAGTTTTCATTGCCATGTAAACATGTACTCACATTTCTCAACTCGTCCATACTGCCTCTCATATAATAATGAGCACTCAGTTTACAGGTTTCATGTGTCAAGAATAGTTCTTGTATCATTTTAAAGTACGTAGTGGCCTAACATACTTAATAACTAATACTGAATACTCATTCACATTAACAGATCTATAATTGTAGCAAAATAAATTATACGAATACACCTTCTCGCTTACATAGAAGCATTCCTTTATCAATACTGATATAAATGCCTACAATCTTATGAAATACACCATATCATTACGAAACAATATTTTCCAATAATTCTCATACAGCACTTGGTAACTCAACAATTGATTTATGACGATAGATACAACGGACACGACGGATTCAAAAAGCGAGAAGGACAAAGCCGTCTCCGGCGGTGCCCTTTCATAGTTCTATAAGAATATAATTTGTAGTACTCTGGGATGTTGGGCGGCGGGGGCGGGCTGGGCGGTTGGGGCGGGCGGGGCGGGCGTGGCGGGCGCGGGCAGGTCGTGCGAGCGCGAGCGCGGCGGGCGCGGGCGGGCGGCGCGCGGGCGCGGCGGCGGCGGCGGGTGCTGCTGGTGGTAGCCGGTGTGCGCGTGCCGCGCCGACGAGCAGATCACCGCGTGCAGGTAGCGATCGTACCTGCACAGGTGCGAGTCCCCGCCGCCCGCCAGATCCAAGTAACCGTTGCCACAATTATCAGATTTTGTTTTTTGGAATGCATTCGTCGTCGGCTTATCGCTGATGGTGTACGATCTGTTGCGATGCTTTTGATACTTCGTTGGGATCTCATCGTCGACCGCGGTATCACAGGGCTTTCTAATAAAAAAAAAAAGATTATTTCAAAAGTCCTACACAAAATTACGAATCGAGTTTATTGAAGAGAGGATTTTTTTTTAAATAACTCACCTCGAGGCCTGAAAGCTCAGGTGGTTCTTTTCCATGTTGGCTTGGATGATTTCGAGCAGTTCTCGTCTCTGCAAACTTCCCGAACGTTTTTTGGCGTGTCTACGTTCGCGTTGCTCCCTGCGGGGTTCACGATGCGGTCGGGATTGTAGGTAAACGGTGGGTCTGCGACTCTGCCTCCGATCGTCCGAGCACGAGGATTTAGAGGAAGCGTCATCATCGGGCGACAATCTCTCCCTTTGCTCGTCGTCGCTGTGGTCCGCGCAGTCGGGCGGCGCGGCGGGCGCGGGCGCACACTCCCGCCGCCGCCTCCGCCGGCCCTCTCGCCTTTCTCTATGGCTTCTCGTATTACTGTCTTCCGGCACCACGGTCAGCCGCACTTGTATGGTTTTAGACCCATAGTGGGGCACCGTCACTGATTTCCCGATGGATTCATATATTGTGGACACGATACCGGCAATATCCTAAAAAGGCATATAATTTTTATAAATTACGAGTGATTTAACAAAGCAATATTTTTGTCTTAATGTTATTTAAAATACTTACATCCTTAGTCATTCGCCCGTGTCCGTCCAAGTCGTATAGTGTGAAGGAGAACTGCAACGGCTGTTGTTTAGAAGGCTCTGGATGTTGCAACTCAACATCACACGTCAGCTCCTTAGAAAGGAAAAATACGTTTAATTCACGGCCACGACGCTATCCAGTGTATAGTTGTAAGGGATTCTGTCACTTAACAGTCTTAACACCAATAAATAAAGACTTGGTTTGAATTCGATATTTGGGTGTCACCATTGCTTAACAATACCCATGCCAAAACTTCAAAGAAACTAATTAAATTCTAACGTGACACGTTATATTGGAAAGCAAAAGTAACGAAGCGAAGGCCTTTTTGATGCCGTTTGGTATTCATCCGCGCTCTCATCGTTGCCGTAGTTGTTGGTAAGATTAATAATAATTCTTGCCCCTGCAGCTTCCTTATAAGTTATCGAAAGGTTATGTTATGGCAGTCGAGCCGCAGGCGCCTCGCCAGACAGCCGGCGCGTGTGGCGACGGGGTGTCCTCCTTATCTTTTCTTTATAAGGAAACTGGTAACGTACGGTCGCCTTTACTATCAGTAACTTATGAGGTTAAGAAGACCCGACTCCTGTCACACTGCCTTATATAGAAAACCCTAAAAATAATAATTAAGCTATGGACTCAGGTTGATAAATAATTCGTTCAATAACATAAAAATTAAGTATCGTAAAAATACATTTTATTTCGTCATCCGTGGCGGCCCGATCAAATATGTGTAACCTAGTATAATTATTTATATTGTCTAAGAATTCATGATAATGTATGTAGATTGTGATGACATGAATTTGATTACAATCTTAAGTCACGACTGGCATGGATACTAATCGGCACTTTCTAATTCCCAAGCAGTCGGGGCGGTCTTCGAGTAAAACAATTCATGAATTAGTTTATGACCTAATACCAACAAGGAAGCCCTATTAATTTGATATGATTCACAAATGTGTCACTTTCGCTTGTGTAAATCAAACGAAGTTGTTATCTTCGAGTATTCAAGGTTTTTGGGAGATCATCGGCCTTTCCCTTGGGGATCCTAGACGGTCGCCTACCCTCCCCCATAGATCCGCGCCTGACCCTGGGTTTATAAGAGCAATCAGGTTTGATGAACATGCTTCATAAATGCTAGAAAAGAAAACCGTAAGTTTTGTTCCAGTATTTTTTATGGGTAAGTTCGTAGGTTTGTTGAATTAACTTACATACCTCAAATCGCAGTCTAGGCTGTTTTTCGTCATTATTTTCTGCCGGCGCGGGTGATGGAGGTGGTTTGTGAGAGGGCTCGTGGGCAATGCGCTGTGTGCGCTTGGGCGGCGGCGGCGATGAGCTGGGCTGCAGCAGGGCCCGGGCCTCGCTGGGCAACAGGTCCGGTGGGGCCGAGCACTGCGAAGCCGCTCGACCAACCAACTCCTCAGTGTCCGTGCGCTCACTCTCCGTGCCAACTGAAAATTTAATGATCACAGGTGAGTTTCAATTCGCTTATTTGTTACGAGTGGGTTCCGTCTCGCTAATTCGTTGGTTTTATGTTCGTGCATAATGGAGATTATTATTGCTTTTTTTTTAAGTATTAATGAACTCAAAACTACCGATAGCCTAGTAGGTAACTTGTAGCTAGCATAATTTTGGATATCTGAAAACTTTGATAATTGAATGATTAAAAATACCAACTGGCTGCATGCCATTTGCTCATAATCCAGATGAGCACTGCATACAATGCAATTATGAAGAACATTTAAATTCCTCTTTAATTTATGAGTGTTATAAAAAAACAGCTGGCTCCACGAAATTAACGTTCTCGTGGGAAACCAGATTGATTAATTCATAACACGATTAAATTTAGTTTTCTGTGATTGATTTGATCCAAAATTATGTTTCAATCGTTTTATTTACGTATTTAATCGTTTATTTCAATCAAGCGACAGATAGGTAGGTTAGGAAAAAGTAGGTACCTACTTATGAAAACTTAGATCATTATTTTTACTTTACGCTAATGCAAAGCGCCTTTGAAGTGAAAAATGTTGTAGAGCGAAATATCTATGACAAGGTTTTATGTATACTTACAACAATTAGCTAGTGATGTACCGGTCAAGTTCGTTTTACCGAAACTGTGACCGAAACCAAACCAAAAAGTACAACCAAAGGATAAGAAAAGTTATATTATTCCAAATTTCACGGTATATCTGCTATTGTAATCATTGCAAAGGCAATACAATACGAATACGCACAATGGAATGTATAAAATACAAGCTGAATACTCGACCGTTTGTCGGTAGAACTCAAAAAAGTTGTCTGAAGCGGACCGACCGGAGCGATGTAACGACACAAGGCTACGGGGAGTGTTAAGACATTTCCTGGAAGGCCCCATGAGTGGGTCGGCATAAACGTTTGGGATGCACCGCGCCACAGCACATCTGCCGTTAATATATCTTTGAGAAATGCGGGATTTATTTTGTTATGTTTAGCATTGATTGCAAGACATGTTTTTTAGTTATGTTTAGGATGTAGGTACTTCTACTATAACAAGTAAGTGAGAACAATGGATTCATTCGCCATATTTACCATGGTCATCATCCATTTTTATTTATAATGTGTATTGATTGAATTTGCCCTTGCTATTAATTACTTGACACTGGCTGAAATACCCGCTTAACGCAGGTGGAGCCTCATCTTACTCCATTAAATATCATCATTTCATTCATTTCGTAAGACAGAAGTGAGAACAATATGTGTATCGCGGACTAGAACAGAGTATACGGGAGTGATGTAGTATTTTGTTGATTTATTTTCCGCTCAGCAGTGTTTGATTATTAAATCTGGAGCAAAAATTCCAGACAATATTTTATGGTAGGCAGGTGATATGGACCAGCTACAATTCTTTTAACTCACATTCGAGTTTATTAACTTGTTTTATTGTTGAACAAGCCATGGACTCCAGCGTTTGTTAATATACATCATGGTATTTATTTCCGAGTTAGGCATTCTTCAGGGAGTCACGCACGGATGCGTTCTTGGTTGGAAAGTTGTTTGTTTTTAGGTAAATGCTCGATCAAGATTATTTTAGATGTATATTAAAATAACTGGCAGAACCATTTTTGAGGAAAGCCGTTCGCCTGTATTTCCCGAAGGGGTCGGCAGAGGTGCACTGCAGTGTGCCCACATCGCCCATATAATTTGGTACCAATGTAATAGAGGGCGACTGGGGCGAGCCTATTGACTCCCTCAATACAAGGTAGATTTGGGTCATAGTCGGTGGACTAGGTCGTCGGACTAGACGTCGGTGGGCCAGGGTAGTGGCCTGGCCCAGTGCAGGTTGGTGAATTTCACACGTCTTTCTACAGACGTGCTGGTTTCCTTACGATGTTTTCCTTCACCTTTCAGCAAGGGGTAATCATTATTGAAAATAACATTCGCATCGCACAGGAAAATATCTCATAGTGCACGGGATTTGAACTTGTACCCCTTACGTTCAAGGCGGGCGTTCTACAGACGAGGCTACCACTGCTTATAAAGTTGTCATGAATTAATTGCAATGGGCTTAATTACGTCTAGAGCTAGCTAGTTATGATGTGTTATTGGAGTTAAAGGACAATGCCGAGATTAAAGTCATGTTTCGATAAAAGAAGTTCTGAGCTTAAAATGAATACATTAGGAACACAATAACGAAGATTCTAGCTAACCGAGATTACCTAAGGATTTTTTTTAGTCATAAATCATTATTCATATTAGTCTACGTTCCGACGAAACTGAAGTGTTTTCTAACCAATCTCTATCATAATAACTGTATCTATACCTAACTACTTAGTTTAAGTAAGTTGCATTAATATTTATTTGATTTTCTATTATGGAACTAAATTATAATTTATAAATATTTAGGTATGTTTCGAAAAGGTAAGCACCTACCTATTACAAATTTGTTTTTGTTTTCTTTGATTAGAGTATTATTAAAAGTAAATTACTAATCGCTTTATCTATATGTAGTTTGTTATCTCATGTCTGTTTGTTGTGCAGATATTATTTTGTATTCACCAATACCTTTTTTTCATATACATATATTTTTTAACTATAAATAAAAGGTTCTTATAAATATATCAGCCCAGGGATATCAGGGCACGGTAATCATTAATACCTAGGCTCAGGCGCAACTAAAAACTTAAAAAAAATACGTTTATTACATCGAATTCGCGAGAACATAGAATTGAGGAACTATAAAACACAGGTTTTCAGTGGTGAATAATAATAAGGTACGTTTGTACCAGTGTTGCAGGCAGTCAAAGAAGAAACCGTCCGATACGGAGTCAAAAATGATACGACATTACCCGTTTTGGAAAAGTCAGTCATGAAACCCAAAAAAAAGGTTTTGTGAATTTATAGCACCATATCTAAAAATATAATTTTATAGCAGATCCGGAAAACTATTTTACAAATTTATAACTCTTTTTTTACTCATAGGCAGATTAGCCTTGTATAATTTTTTTCTGATCAATTCTACATCAATAATTAATTTAGGCCAATTTTCGAGATACGACATTGCAGATTTCTGCCGTCGAAATATGTAGAAATCAAAATTAAAATTTCCGTCCCCCACGTTTTTTTTCTTTTGAGAATGCGATTTATTCATCTTATTATCACATATGTATATAATCACCGTATTATGCAGATAGTGTAAATGAGTATTAAAAGCAAAATCTTTAGATTTCTGCCATCTGCGGGTAATAAGAAAATTAACACTTTATAATACACCTTTTTTAAACATCATAATGTACATGGTACATACAATAAATGAAAGACAAAGTAAATCAAATGTTAAGTATGTGACACCCCGCATTCGACAGAGCAAGCATGAATCCCTCACATTACAACCCGTGACTTAGGTACTTCTTATTGGAGATCTTGTTGAAAATACCCGGCAGACATCATTACCCATTTGAAACCCAAATTACCCTAAATCGGGTAAAAATACCCGTACTGGCAACGCTGGTTCGTAAGACGAGTTGTTTTGAGATACGTTTTCTTTTTTTTAGTTTGTTTCATGTTGCCGCAAATGGATCGGGCAGTGCCGCCGCCCGGTCGTCGGCGGCGCGGGCTGGCGGCCAGAGGCGGCGGCGGCGCTTTTAATTTTACCGGAATTTGATAACATCGTTTGAGATCATAAAATCTTATATGATTTAAGCACACACAAATGTATTTATTTCACATGTAGACTTTGTTGCACAATCCAAACGAATTCCTTAGATAAGAATTTGATTTGTAAAACAACAACAACAAACCAACTGACTTAAACTACCTAGATAAGATTTTTGCACGATGTCTACAAAAAATGACCCTAATAGCAGCTTAAATTATGAATAGGAGCTAAAAACTTTTATCATCCTTCAAACCTAGACTTACATTCACACTTTTCAGAAATCTCTTATGTTACAACTAATTGTTACTTTGGTTCTTATATCCTATTCGTATATGGCTGGCTACAAATCCACTCGTACAAATTATCGACAAACTTGCACAATACTCGAAGCTGTTGTGGTAGGTACCCTACCTGTATCGTGCGTATAGTCGCATCTATTTGTGTGATTGTGTGCAGGTGTTTTTATGAGACCTTTTTATTTTATGCCAAACTTCACATGAGTGGCAAAGGAGGTAGGTACCTAAGTACATATTATAGGATTTGAATATCACTCTATCGGCCTCGGCGAGTTAGTCAGTATTAATCTAAGAACGCCGTATAAGGCCGTATCTTTATTATTTTACATTAAATTTCAATATACGGAACCCTTAAAAATCTTAATATGTCCAGGTTTTTTCAGTAAATTAATCTACTTTAACGCAATAGATAGATGATGATGTTTAACGTAAACATCATGTTTTATAGAACCCTTCTTGTTCTATTTCGACTCGCCCTTGACCGATTTTTATTGTAATAACAGTAGATGATGCTGCTATACCATTAGGATTTCTAGATATTCGCGATGCGTTTTTATCGCGTGATAGATTATATAAAGGTATTTTCGAGTGTAAACTTACAATTAAGCGCGTAAGTACTTGTTTGTGATTATTTATTGCCATCAGTTTGTTGATCAAACTTCACAGTCATAGCATCAGTGCTCAGGCAGGTTTATGGGCAACAGGCAACAATTCTTGCCTACTTACTGCTGAATTTCTTGTATCCATTTCTAAACTTGTTGCGCCACCACTTGACGAAGTGGTGTGCCATGGGGGCGTCCGCGGCGGGTGCCGGAGCTCTCAACGTTTCGTAGCACGTCATGCGCTGCGCTCACGCACGCATCCCGTACACTTCAAACGAGCCGCAACTTTATCACGTCACTTATTATAATTCTCAATCACTCGCACTTTAATTAAACACGATACAAGACGAACAAGATTTCCTTTTCGCTCTCTGCACGATACTTGTGACCTAGTTGTCCGCGTGAACGCTATGGTGCGAGAACAAGCGAGCGACCGTCCCTCACGCTTGCTGTGGAGTGACTGATGGGTGAAGTGAAGGGAGGAGGGGCGGGTGCCGGCGCGGCGGCGGTCTGGCGGCGGCAGGGCGCGGGATAGTGCCGCGCCGCGCGGTATGGGCAGGCGGTGGCGACGGGTGACGACGACGGCTGCTCTGCCGTCTCTTGGTCGCAAAATGCTAAAGTACCTAGGTAATGTTGATTATGTTTGATATCAAATCAAAGCAATGTTACGAATGGACAAGCGTAGATTGCTTTCGCCCACTAACATGTTGAGGAGTTGCTAGTAATTGTAAGACACCTATCCCGGATCATTTGAATTAGTAACTCGGGCCCTTTATTATGTGGTCGTAACTCGTAACTAAACAAATTTGAAAGCATGGTTTCTACCTAGGTGCCTACAATTTTTAACACTGAATTTTAGACAGGGTGGGTAATAATAGGCGATATATACGCGATAAAAGCAATCGGTGGAGCCCACTATTTAGGTAAGTAATTATTAGCGCTTATATTCTTTTAACAACCACTCATTTCAAGATTGTTACTACGTAAGTACGACTACACGTGTACTTCTACTTTGAAATTATTGTAAATATTTACTTTGGCCATCATTGCAATATGTTCTACTTATAACAGCCTTGTCCGATCTTAAGTGTTATCAATTATTTACCTACTTACAATTAATTTAAAAGATATAGGTAATCCATCCTCTAAATGTATATAAAAACTGCAATTCATTTACAAACCATCAACTCCGGGAAGATACAGTGCATTTCTCAGTGAGCCGAAGTCCCGAGGTAAGAACCGATCTACGAGTTCCACAGTGCCGTTGTATTTTGTATCTACGCATGTTTGTAACCTAACTCCTCCCAAACGGCTGGGCCGATTTGGATGAAATGAAATGTGTAGTTATATATTTCAATGGGTTCCTGGATGGTTTGAAAACACAATTGGACCCGGTAGATGGCGAGAAATAAAAACAAGAACAACATTAGAGGAAAAAAAAATCAGCGGTAGTTTTTATTGCCTAGGTAGAAATAATTAGAAAATTATAAGCTAGTAGTAATTCTAAGTCGGTACGAAGTTGGCCTGGTTTGCTAGTCTTTCTATAAATTTCTAATAATTTTGAAAATGTTTCGTTGTTAACCTACCTATCTAAGGGGGTACCTGTTCACAGTTGATTAGAGCCGATTTTTATTTATTTATTTATTTATTCATCACTTACATCTATCATTACAGGCTAACCTAATTCAATAGTGTAGTATAATAAAATTGTAAATTGTAAACATACAGAACTTTTAATAGATAGGATGAGTCAAATTTTGTTTTGGTTCAGACATTTTACCTAACAGTGATGCTTAGTATCTGCGACTCTTTAGCTGACGAAAATATTTCCGTCATGCAGAATTCTTCGGATACGGATTTAAGTGAGATTACAGTTGATGGATTTCATCGATACTTTACTAATCCATATTTCTGTCCTCTGTGAATACTTACTTACCCACGCTAAAACCTATGTACTTACAAAAATAAATGGCCGTTTAGTAACTGGGGAAGCCGGGATCTAACAAATAAAATGTTAAATAAAATGTATTTTCTCTTTGATGTGGTTACAGTTAAGTTACTGTATGACATGCAAAAAGACCAAAGTATACCAGGTAAAGAAAGTGAATAGTAGGTAAATACCTTAAGCCCTATAGGGCAGTAATAGAGAGAAAGGTGTCCGCGCATCCGCTATGTTGGCAATGGCAGCCTCCATGCGGTCGGTGACCCTGAGTAAGCGATTACAAAAAAGATTAAGGTGGTTAGTAGGTTCTTGGTCAGTGGCAACTTGTGGCAAGCCTCTCTCGATAAGTACAAAATAATTACTATTTTTAACCGACTTCCAAAAAGGAGGAGGTTCTCAATTCAATCGTTATTTTTTTTTTATTATGAAACTTCGGATACTTAAAGTACATACTAAGAAATCTTACAAAACACCGGTATCTACTTAGGTAAATATAAATACGGCGTCGTTATATAATAATAATAATATTAAGATCTGTTTATTTCAAGAAGAACATATAATGGTTTTATACTAATTCTTAACCCTTAATCTTTATTTTACAATACATTTTTATAGTTAAGAAGTTGCACTATCCGGTGGTTAACAGCTAGCTAGACTAGAATATACTTATTAAATAATATCTTGTTCGCTTTTATCGAAGAAGTATCGTTTGAGTATAGTTATGGGCAAATTATTCTGTGTAATATTTATCTCAATATTGTGGACCACTTATCCTGATATTAAAGCAAACTAATTACGTACATACATATCTTATAAGTACGTGCCTACTTATCTACTAACCTAAGTACCTAACTCTAATCAAATTTGTAGGAATTAGCGCACTACTTTTTGAGATAAATCATAGATTAGGAAGAGTTATATTCGATAGCTAAGTAGTAAATTTACGAAAAAGTACCTGCTTAATCACTACAGTTCTGCCTAAGTACTTCATACTCAGATTGCATTGCTCCGCCCGAATCAGGAATAAACCTCAGTACTTTGTAATAAATAAAATAGGTAGTACTAACCAATAGATAAAGGAGCTTATTCTTCCATGTTTCTAGGAATGTTAATGATATGGATTAGTTTGACTTAACAGTTGGCTGATCTTGAGTAGATGGAGCGTGTCGCGGAGGGTGCGGGTGCGCAGTGGCGATGGCGGGGTGCGCTGCCGACCGGGGTTGCGGCGCGGCCGGAGCGGTTCAAATTAGAATTTTACGGCCTCTTCGTGTTAGGTTTATTGTCGAGAAGTTATAGTCGACCGAGATGAGGTCGTATCCCAAAACTAACTTACAACAAACACTGTTTATGTATGTTTTATGTCTGTAATAAAGAAATCGTCTCGAAGATATAAAATAGTTATCTCATTCGCCCGTTCATTAGGTTATTATTTTGATGAAATATTTAGGCACCTACTTGATGTTTGTTTTGTTTTTAATTTACGTTACTTTATAGGTCATTCCCGAATAATTAACATGCTTTTATTACTATATACATCCCTGCTATGATATTTTTTAATATATTACGGCTACCATATTTATACATATACTTACTTCGATTGACGGATATCACAATAAGATTTGTTCGAGCACAGGGCAATGAAGCGGCGGAGGGTCTCTACGTGGGTGGCGTGTTCCACGAAATAGTGTTGATGGCCAGTCAATTCTTATAATATCATCGATAAAATTGCAGCTTTGATTTCTTATTACCGTGCTCAGATGTAGGTACGTACTGTCAAATATACTCAGGTATGTTTACTTACTTAAGTTATTGTTGAATTATAATTAAAACAGGTTTATAACTAAGAAGGTAGGGAATAGGAATTAAGGTAAAACGAATGCTCAAAACTGGATGGAGGACGGAGTTGCTAAACTTTGTTACAGTTCCAGCGAAGCGGTACTCCAAAAGATGTAGCGAAGTATTAAAGTTATCTGCAAAGAGATGAAATCTCTGTAAACGCATGTAATAAAAAGATAATCTCACGAAGTGACCTGGAATGTTGATAGTGGCGTTATTTCTGCTATTCAGTCGGCTGGCAGCTGGCACGCAGCCAGATGTGGTCGCCCGACTTGTATAGAGTCGCATCGCGTGGGCAATGTCTACCCACTCACGCGCTTTCATCGCACTCCTCTTATCTTGTCATTACCATTCCTTACGAAAACGTACCTAAGCAGTATAAAAAACGTACCGAAGTACCTCCCACATAAAACAAAAAAAAAATCGGTGCACAACAAACTATATTTTGTTATGTAAATGTAGATAGCAGGTAGTCTCACTCACCGCACTAGATCCAAAAGTGGCAAAACAAGCGGCATCACAAGCACTGCGCTTGCATTATGTTCCATCACGGTTTTTAACGCGTCGATCCCTCAGCAGCAGTACCTATCTCTTTTATTTATATCTTTTTATCCATGACATTAACAGAAGGTAGATACAGATTATCAACCTTATTTATTTAAACCGTGGATACTTTTTAGGGTTCCGTACCCAAAGGGCAAAACGGGAACCCTATTACTGAGACTTCGCTGTCCGTCCGTCCGTCTGTCACCAGGCTGTATCTCATGAACCGTGATAGCTAGAGAGTTGAAATTTTCACAGATGACGTATTTCTGTTGCCGCTATTACAACAAATACAGAATAAAATAAATATTTAAGGGGGCTCCCATACAACAAACGTGATTTTTTTGCCGTTTTTATAGATAATGGTACGGACCGACTCGCACTTGGCCGGTTTTTTCTTTACATTCCGAAACGAAACCTGTACG
The DNA here is from genome assembly GCA_914767695.1 of Ptilodon capucinus. Taxonomy (NCBI): domain Eukaryota; kingdom Metazoa; phylum Arthropoda; class Insecta; order Lepidoptera; family Notodontidae; genus Ptilodon; species Ptilodon capucinus. The sequence goes on from OU611808.1 coordinate 6,153,674, forward strand.
TCCTACGACCCTTTTCCTATCCAATCTTTTTAGAGAAGCTATAATAAATAAATAACCATATTTATTTAAGCATATCAAATTACTTTTGCCTAACCTAACCTAACCTGGCCTTACCATATTACCTAGATACTATACTAGTCTAGTATACAATCTACCTTAGACATCTATAACTATAACCGCTTGAGCGCTTTTGATATTATTGATTACATAGAGATAGATAAATTAGAAGCAAGGATGCCTTTATGAATCGATAAAGCATTTGCACAGCCATCAATGTGAGGCTGCGCTTCGGTTACTATCAAAGGGATTTAAATGATATCAATAGCTTTGTGCTACCACGGTGCCCTTTGTCGGCACGGTGGTGCGCGGCGACTTCACAAGCGACAAGTCTGTCTGCTCGTCGATCCATTACTGGATTTACTGGATACAAAGCGAACATCAAAGGCGCCGCGCCGCGCCGGCTGTTGCGTCACGTGCCATCATCGTTTGGCAAGCTCTTTGTTGCAGACGCGGTTACCAGTAGGGATAAACTGAAGAGTGCTTCAGTTGCGATTACAAACATTTTTCCATCCCGTAATAACATTATAAGAAAGCTCGACGGGATAAAATGAAGTCTGCTCATGTAATATATTTAGACAATTTAACAAAATATCGGTTCATAAACGACGAAGTTGTCCGCGAACACACTTTAAAAAAATATACCTATAGGGACGAATTGAGAAACCTTCTCCTTTTTGAAGTCGGTTACAATCGCATTGATCTTTTAAAGGCAGCTTTTTATGTCGATCTGTTCAATGAAGGTTTAATGCAGATATTTGTAAACGCAAACTGTTCGCTAAGTTGTTAAAAGAGATACAAAAAACAAAGGGCGCGGGCCCCATGCGCCGCGCCGCGCCGGAGGCCACTGATACGATACTCATCTTAGCGACTTTGATCTTTCCGCTGCCGCGCCGCGCTCTATGGCCCTCCCTCGGCCTTCATCACATCTTCTCATAATTACAATTATTATTTATAAAATGAATTTCCCTTTGCGTTTCTGTGTTAACGTCTCTCAATGCGCAACGGTGAGCGGTGAGCGAAAGCATCGACAGTAATGATGTCCGGTAACATCTGCCATAAAATGACTACATATTACTATATAATCTCATATCTGATTTTCAAAGAATGGTCACTTTATATATTTAGGTACTTATTTGTTTTGTTGTAACTTACTCATATAGAAGGTACAGCCAACATGTAAAATATGGGGACGAGCAGATTGTACAAAATAATAAAATTAAACCATATCTCAATGAATGGGCGTTTTAGAATGCGCTCAGTAAATAGGGTTGCCAACTTTTTTTGACAAAAAAACGTATAAAATGGTTTGGATAGGAAAAAAATAAAGTATTTAGAAGAAAAATAAAGTATTTTGCTGTTTTAATTTTGTTTAAAACGTTAACAATTAATTTTTTTGCTATCTTAAAATGTATCAAAGCTTGTTTGACAATAAAAATCATTTATGTGTAAATAGTTAAGTACCCGACTTTACCCGAGTGTTTTGTTTTACGCATCATAGTAAAGGTTGGAAATAAAGTATTTTCACATACTTTATTGGTATGCAAAAGTATAAAGTATAATTACCAATGATAAAGTAGGATACTTTATTATAAAGTATGGTTGGCAACCCTATCAGTAGACGATAAAATAATTTTGTACCCTTGCAAAAAAAATACGAGCACGTCTTAACGCCCCAGTGTGCCCGAGCCTTTATAAATCACATTAGGTACTTATGTATGTTCTGTAGGTATCAGTTTATAACACCTAATTGGTAGTTACTTATAGTAGGTATTAATTAAGGTAGTTATTGTATTTTATAATCCTTCGCAATGCTATTAATTATTGTTTCCCATAACTCGAATAACTACTCTAAAAATAACATATAACTAAACTATTACAATAACAACGTTGCGTATCTTAACCTCTATTACATTAAGCATAGGTAGGTAGATACTACACACACAAAATAATCTTGTGATGTTTGCCAGCGTATAAAAGCAATACAAGAAAAAACCAGCGACAAATTGACTATTTTGAGGCGTGGCCGGCGGAGGCGGCGGCAGTCAAAGGCTCGTCATGATCAAAGGCGCCGCCATCGAACGGCCGCGGCTTTGATCTCGCCGCACGAAGTGCAAATTATGTTATAAAGACAGTGAACGGCGCGCGGCGGCTCGGCCGACGAGCGCTGCACTACTAATTAATTCAACCCGTTGCGTTATTATGAGGCCAGCCAGCCCGTCAGATCTACCGCGCCCTCCGGCCAAACGCAATGCTTTGATTTCATTCATTTTATAATCGTTCACCCACATTATTGTTATGAAGTAGGTACCCATTAGTATGGCGTTATTAGTAATGTATTGTTTACCTTTTTGGCGAAAAATATCCGTTTTATTAAGTTTTGGATGGATAACAATGTAAGCAGTCGATACTACATACATACCCAGCCAGACCTACTCATCTACCTATCGTGCATATATTTTATCTAACTTTTTACCTGTCTATATGGTAACTTAACTACGGGTTTTACATAGGTAATTAAAAAGTTAGTTGGTCATGCTTATCGTAGGCAGGTAGGTTCTACCTAATTTTTGATCTAAAGAACCAATGTCATCACAATAGCATCTTTCGCAACAGATAAAGCGGAAGAACATGATGTCTCATATTATCAAAAGCGCGCCTGATATTGTGTGTAGGGTTGCCACCCATACTGTATAATAAAGTATCCTACTTTATTTTTGGTAATTATACTTTTGCATACCAATAAAGTATGTGAAAATACTTGATTTCCAAACTTTACTGTGAAATTTAAATTTTGATTGTCAAACAAGCTTTGAAAAATTTCAAGATAGCAAAAAAATGTAAGCATGTGCTAAAAGCACATAAAAATCGTTTTGAAGGCAATAAAAACATAACATTTGAAAAAATCTTTTTTTTTCCAAATACTTTTTTTTTTCCTATAGAAACCATTTTATACGGTTTTTTTGTCAAAAAAAGTTGGCAACACTAATTGTGTGTATGAGCAATTTATCGGTCGTTTGTAAACAATAACCGGTTCACACATGAGATGTGTTTCTGTAACTTTGTTTTATATGGACTCGGACTAGGTAAGTACCGAGTTTGCGAGTTGCGGCATCGAGGAAATGATCATGGACGACTGCATTCTTGCCGTCAATCAGCAAACCTCAGAAACTAAGTGAATTTTACTGCTATGTTTTTTTTTTTTAATGGACTACGCTGTTGGCCGTGAGTTGGCCTTTACAGCTTCACCGGAGGAGTGGCGAGTGCAGAGTGCGGCTCCAGCCAAAGCCTTAAGGGCGGAAGAGGAGGGCAACTAGCTCAAGGGCGCCACATGGGGCACGACCTCGGCTTGGGCAGTTGCCGTGAGGGGAGAAGAAATGACTGCGCTCCTAGGTGCAAAGATGCACCTACGAGCGGAAGAGGGGGTTCCTCGACCTCGCCGGCGAGGTCGGTGTCTGTTTGAGGCTGATGTCTGTGTGTGAGTGGCCCTCTCGACGTCCGGGTCGAGGAGAGCAGTGATGGTGTCAGGAGGATCAATCAACACGTGCCGCGGACGGCGGCGTCGTGTTGATGATGTGTGCGCGGGGTCTGGCTCGTAATTGCCGGCGGCGACAATTAGAGGATTTGAATGCGTTTACTGCTATGTAATAAGTTACATATTTAAAGCATAAACTTGAGCTTATTTTAGTCCCTTTTAGTTAGGTAGGTTAGGTGATGTACCTAAAGGCTTACACCACCTTCTAATAGATTGGCATTTGTGAGTACCTACTTAATATTTATTTATATTTATAATCGTTTACAGATAGGTAAGTAGGTATGTAGTTGTACCTGTGTCATCTTCTTGGTTTTAAATAGATACCTATCTAATGCAATTGCGCCGCGTCCTTGTCGAAGGTCATGTACTTAGATTAGGTTAAATAAATAAACTGCTCTATGTCGGTTCAATAATTTAGGTGAATTGGTAAGGTTCTGCAATCGTTATTCAAGTAGGATATTTTTTAATACTTCTATACGAGTTAAATAAGTAACACAGCATCTATCTGCGCGTGCGATGCTGGTTCTTTATAAAATCAAGTTGGGATCCGCGCGATCAGAGGGTCCGCGGGTGCGGCGGCGCGCGCGCGGGACGTGACGCGGGCGGATCGGGCCGCGTGCGTCGACCCGCGCCGCGCTTTGATCTCGCCGCGCACTGGCCGCCGGCCGCCGCGCCGCAAAGCTTCAAGGATCCCAATCTGATTCCACTTACCTACCACACGCACGTAGGTATAACTTACCTTTCGCATCTTTATATAAGTGCCCATAACACCTATAAGGAACTCGCATTGGCAATAAATTCTCTCAGACAGCGAAGTGGGCGTTTTTAGGAACTGCGTGTGCGCTTCTATCTGTTCCAAATTCTTTCTACGAATAGGTAGGTGTAGATACCTTATTGTTTATACAAACTGGATTGCATAAAGATTAATTCACAAACTGTTTACTCACACACATAAGTATGTGGTTGGAGTAGAAATCGTTTGGAATCGAGCTCTACAACAAAATGGTTTGATCTTCTTTGATGTCAGCCTGTTACATTCTAGTCTCGTAGGTAAGTGATACGATCGCAGTGGCGTTTGCCATCAGATTACAGAAGTTGTATAAATAAACACGGGACAGGCGACAAGAGATCCGATGCAAGAGTTACTCGGAAACGCTATTTCCGATGTTCTACGAACGTGTTGTCTTCGCACTTACCGCCTCGTTCGATATAATAACACAGTGGAACACGTTACACGCGTGTCGTTCAACAATCAATTTGTTTGATGTTATAACTTAAAATAAAATTAAGTAAGGACACGTAGGTAGCCTACCTGCATAAGTTAACACCGTAGTCGACGTATTAATTACGCACATAAAGTATCGAATAGCGAATGAGTGGGTACATAGATACATACTTATTACGTATTCATTCTAACAACTATCTGTCTATTGTTTTCTTATATTTACGCGAATACTATACATTGAAATAAAACTATTTTACGGATTTTATCGCGTTTATTTACTATTTTATTTTCCCGACGTTTCGGCTGCTTTACAGCAACCATGGTCACGGGTCATTAATATGATTAAATCCAAAACCAAGTGTACCATTGCAAGACCTCAAGACACTGTGAGCACTTTCTGCGTGGATCGGACCGCAAACAATAACTAAATATGAGGGTACCCAGTTATTAACTATGACATCAGGACGTCTAACACCTCAGTCCCCCCGTGACCATGGTTGCTGTAAAGCAGCCGAAACGTTGGGAAAATAAAATAGTATATAAACGCGTTAAAATCCGTAAAATAGTTTTATTTCAACTATCTGTCTATGTTAGTTTATTAAAGTTAGTCTGTTAGTTAGACTATGTCGCTCACTTCCGAATATAATAAAAATCCACTCGACATTTTTATAGCCGAGTTATTTGCCATTTACGTTTACATGCTTTTTATTTTACTTTCCATCATGTAAAAGCTTTAAGTAGATAAGTTACAATACAGTTTTCTTTTAGATGGAGAGAAAAAATACCGTTATTGTATTTTTTGTCGTGTACCCTACTCTCGTCGAAATAAATTGCCAAATGCAAGCTATGCAACCCATTGTTGTAATTTGCACCAACTACTCGATGCAATCATAGGACGGTGGTATTGAAACAAGCATGTGTTCAAACAGTTACTTCTTTTTATACAAGTTTATAACTTAGGTACATATTGTCGCTATGTTAGTAGTGACTGTGGTGAGTCTGAATGAGTCAAAATTTGTTTTTTCTCCTCCCTTTTGAAATCGGATAAAATTTGTCTGAAAGAAAATTAAAATTTATTACAATGATATAAGATCATAATAGGTACCTACTTATTCACTTATATTACCTATGCTTACTGTACCTATTTATCTTATCTAATCAGATAACAAATATTATTTTAAGGAATATTTAGAAGAGATTTCTAGTTACCAACAGCTCAACAAACAAAGCGGTGTAGTTGTAAGTGCTGTATGTACATATCTAAGTAAGTACATAGGTTATCTGACCTATCTTATTTACTATCTTGGCGTTGTTTGCGTTATCAGAGCTACCCCCGGTGTTACACAGTTCGACTCGAAAACAGGATCTCTTTATTTGTTTAGTTTTCTTCCTCATGACAAGAGCACCGCTCTCCTAACGCTCTTTATCTATCAACTTGTGTAAATAAGCCCGGAATCATTGCTATAGTGTAAATAAAGGAAGAATTATTATCAGCCGAGTGTAAACTTTAAAGAAATTATTATCGGCAAACTGTAAATAACGAAAAGAATCATAGGTAAAGACGCTGTGCGTTTATTTTTCAAAGGATTGTATGCAACACTTAATGGTTAAGAGAGTTATTGGGTACCATTAGTCCCTGATAGCTGTTATTTTTAACGATGATGAGATTTTTATGCATGCCACGAGGTTTGGGATAGTCGATATTTTTCAGAACAGTATAAGGCCACTAAAGGTAGGAACTCAGTAGACTTTATTATTGACCTAACGCCCTGAACATATGAAGGCCCATAATCTTAATAGAAGTCATAATTGGTTTCTTTCTAAAAATAGAAGTAAAGTACTCGCGTACCTCACTTATAAAGAATAACCAAGTAAATTGTGATACGTTCGTAGATATAAAATAAAAAATAATAAAGGGATCGTATTCAATGGGCGCGGGAGCGTTGTGTCGCGGAAGTTCAATGCGAATTCGCTTGGGGCAAGACAGCGCCCCGCGGGGTTCGATATCCGATTCAATTCAATCGCGTTCAGTAAAAAAAGTGAATTCTGTTGTGACAAGAGAATGCTGGGAACAGACGAGTTAACATGATTCCGTCGAATATCGCATCCTGTTTCTTACGTTTTATTAGCGCCGCCGCTGAACGTATTCGCGTCCGGTCGCGCGCGTTATAATCATTTCTGTCCAAATATTGATCTTTTTTCGCTTCCGTTCCATTCGATCGGCAGGAAAAGGGTGGACTTTTGTCGACAGCCTCGTTATCAATACCCTTTGCATTGTACACCCTCTTATTACTTACAGCTGGTCTGCACGAAAGGTGCATAAGTGGGTAATAATAAACACGCAATGCAACTTTTTTCGACCTCGTAAACTGATCTTGTAGATGAAATAGGCAATGAGAGTAGATTTTTTTTTATCAGGTAGAGAACTAGGTATCTCTACATATAGGACGAATTCATATAATGTAGGTAGATAGATACTTAAGTACATACTTACCTCATTGAACCATTAAACATTTCTTTATGACGATTATTAATAAGTTATGGCATTGTATAGAGCCTTTTGTTATTTCATAAGGACATAAAACTAAAAACATTAAATAGCGATTAGGGTTCGGATATCTCATCGATTAGAGGAATAAAATGCATAGCTGAGTAACCTAATTTATTACCAGTCTGTATCTCACCCAGTCGTAAAATCAACCATAAAAAATATTTATTTATAAATGCGAATAAAGATTTTTCTGACAATACATAAAAACTGGCACGGAAATGAATAAAAACATATAAAGGAGCGACTTAGTAAATAATAACAAATTTCGACAGTATTTGTAGATTATTTCCTATTGGGTAGGTTTACTGAATACTAGATAGGTGGGTTACCTAGCCAGGAACTATCTATCTATCTATAGCTATGAGGTATTAATATGAGGGCAAGTTTAGTTAGTGAGATCGAATAATTACTTCGGTTTCAAGTTTCCTAGTAATCTGACCTTCGAATCCGCTACGGAATTTGGGAAACTTCAATACAATGAAGCGATTGTGCCCGTCCTCGTCGGCACGTTGTCAATGTTAAACGAAGCGGGCCAGCCGGATGATAATGGAATTTCTGGGAACAACCCTTGCTGGGGTGTGAGGTGGGGCGACGCGGGGTATGGGGCGGTCCGCCCGGGCCATCCATCACGCCGCGGGGGTGCAATTAGGCGAAGTAGACATGTGCTGACACGGCACGGCAGAACTGACGCCGCCCGCGCCGCCGCCGCCGACGACGATGTGCATACACCACGTCTTATCGTAGTAACTTTTCTTACCCAACTAATCCCAAATAACGCCCACTCCACACGGCCGATCTGACGGACGCCCAACCGAGCCATGTATAGAAATGATCGGTTTCTCTTTTCGCGCGTCAAATAAAGTCGTGTAGAGCGGGTTTTATGTTAGCACTATGTTACATGGTTACAGGTGAATTCGTATTTAAGAGAAACTCCAAAGTTCTGTTTATGAAACATCACGCGCGTTCTACCGTGCTGGTCGGTTGTATGGAACCAACAATTGAAAGTGTTTTGTGAGGAGATAACCTGAGTGACCTGACTACAGGGCATTAGTTTATTCGTACGGTGCGGTACCCAGGTTCTCACCGATAGCTGCTGCTGTTTGAAGGCTAATATTACTTACTAGTTAATAAACACACGCATATTTAATTAAGTTATAATACCTTTGCCTTTGCCTTTGCCAGTACTCTAAATTTTTAGATTAGACGCTTAAAAATTTTAAAAGAAGGACTTTCATGTAGATACCCAGTTGCTGACGCACGCATAGCAACTAGAGACGCATTCCAAATAGGCCGAGTCATAAGGTTCTTAGTTATTACCCATTGTTATCTATTCCAGTAAAATCCTTTTTAATAGCTTCCATTTAGCGGGATTGGAATCGCCGATAGCGGCGAGGTTTAATGATTATCGGTTCGTTATGTTTAATTCCCATTAAAATTCGACAAAAAGTTAATGTCCATCCGGACAGGCGATAGCGGTGCCTTGGTCTGGGGCCGCGCGCCCCGAGGCCGCGGCGAGGGAGGCGAGGAGGCTTCGCAGCGCGGTAGCCGCCGCCGATTATCCGCCGATAACACACAAAAACAACTTTTTGATTTATGAAGAAAGCTCGAGAGGCGGCTACCGGGCGCCGCGTCGCAACCGCTCGCTGCACCCTAGTGAAGTTACTAACCGCGTTGGAATCCGTTGCATCGACTCATTTACTATCGATTGGATATTTTGCTCTGATTGACTAGGTACCAACTTCTTGCTTGATTTCATAAGTATTTTGAGAGACCACCGAATACTGCTTTTGTTTTCGCCGATATATGTGAAATCTACCTATTATCCTACTACCTACCTATTGGTAAGTAATAAGTACCTAATAGGGCATATATTTAAACAAATATTTTTTATTAGATGTCTAAATATGAAGCAGTTGCCAGTTGTAGTTAGGCACCATTACTTACACAGCTGGGAACTGAACAGTTTACTTATCTACGAACCTAATTGATTTGCGGGGATGATAGGAATAGATTAATAGAACGTCGGTGTGTGGTATTAGACGGGACCTAATCTACCTACCTACTACCCCGTGCCCGTACTTGACAAATTTATTAAGATTATCGACAGGTGTAAACGCCGACAGCACTAGGGGCGAGTCGACAAGTCAGTCTCGCTCTTGTCCCGCAGCCAGATTTTGAAACAAAATGTAAATGAGGCGGCGGGCGGCGGGGCGGGCGCATACAAAGATGCCGCCGCATCTGCCTATCGCGCCCGAACCTTTTTATTAGCTACGCTTTAATTTTACATTTAACTACACTAAATAAAAAATCGACAAATGAAATATTGCGGTATAAGATCGTAAGAATTATCGAAGCAAAGTGTAAGGAAAGGAGTTTATAGGAAGAAGTTTAGTTATACAATCTAGGTCATTGATCTAGGTAGTTATATCTGAAGAAACATGTTTGTAACTTTATATCCTTTTATCATCTTTAGAAACGGCAAGTTTAGCCCCAGCTCACAACTTTTTTTTAGATTAACTTACCAATTAGGCACAACGAATAAATGTACTTAGTTACCAAATTATTAACAATTAGCAGAATTATCAATCCACCTACAAACTATTTTACGATCGCATTTTTAAAATAACTACAAGTCATCAATAATGCGATTGTAAATGGATCACAGCTTTCTAAATTTGACGGTTAGTCATCAGGTAAAAATGCAGTTATTAGTAATATTGGTAAAGCAGATTAACGCGTGGCAAACAATGCTCGGGGGTGGGCAGGCAGGGTAATCCCGACAAGCTCGCTTCCCAAGTGGATGAGGCGCCGCGCGGACGGACCACTGTTTGCTCATCCTATTCGATCGTTCCCTTGTTTGATTAAGACCTATCAGCTGAGATCTTAGGAACTCTGCTGAGTTCTTGAGCTTTTAATTTTATTGCAATATCAATTACGCACATAATCACAAATTGTATAAAATAAAGTAGATAGTTATAGTTTGGTCTAGTGGTTAGAGCCTGGGCCGCTCGGCTCCTTGAACCAGGTGGTTGTGTGTCCGCCAGTGTCTTTCGGAAATGGACTATATGGAATTTGCTCTGGTCAGGGTCAGAGTATAACTGGGATTGCCCGCAGTCCATTGTATTGTATAATCCACATAGTACAGCTTTGCTTAGTTTGGGATCATACGATGAGTATGTGTATAAAAAATACCGACTTCAAAAACCTAGGTCCACTAACCTTTTAATTAATTATATTTGGAGTAGGTGCCAATCTACGTCAGACTAGGCAAATACACACATGAATTGGCACCGACTCCACTTTTTGTTACAAAATTGTTTTTTCACGCTTTTTAGTGTAAATAATCGTTGAAAATATGCAAGTACCTCATAACCTCAAAACCTAAAAAAGTAAATATATACAGCAAAAAAAAAACAAAATATATAAACCAATCGAATTGAGAACCTCCTCCTTTTGGAAGTCGGTTAAAAAAAGTAGATTACCTTCGGAAAGTAAATTACCTAAGTACTTACCTACAAAATAGTACGTAAGCAATTAGCTTTAAGTATTCCTCTATGGTACTTACGTATCTATCCACTATAGCAGGGAGCATAAGTAGGTATTTGCTTCTTAGGTTACCTAACCTACCTACATAATGAATATAAAAAGCTTTTAGACTTACTACCAAAAAAAAAAAAAAAATATGAATAAATTAAAAAGCAGTGGTAGCCTCGTGGGCAAGAACGCCCGCCTTGAACGTAAGGGGTGCAAGTTCATATCCCGGGCCCGCACCTCTGAGATAATTATTATGTGCGAATATCATTTTCAACAATGATTGCCACTAGCTGAACGGTGAAGGAAAACATCGTGAGGAAACCTGCACGTCTGTAAAAAGACGTGTGAATTTCACCAACCCGCACTGGGCCAGCAGCGTGGTGGACTATGGCTACCTACGTAATATCCTTCCGTAACCACAAAGTACTGAAATGGGCTATTTATTTTGATAACATCAAAAGTCTTAAATTACACTTTTGACAAAATTCCATGCACGATTTGCGAACTAAAACTCCATCTATAGCATCGAGATAATTTAGATAACAAATGTTATCTCTATCTCGCTCGATACAAATAACAATCTATAGCAGGGGTGTCAATCTCAATTTTGCCGAGAGCCATAAATTCAATTTAGAATGTGACGGCGGACCAGATTGAAAAAAATGTACTGAATTATTATAATATCTTATTTATTTAATTATATACTATACGGTTAAAAATCATATCAAAGATATAAAAGCGGGTAATTATTTTGAGCTCGAGGATCCAGACTTCTCTTGTTTTTGATAAGCTCATTGATCTTAGGTATCATATTTGTTGTACCGAATTATTTTAAGAATTGATTGGAGATGTTCATTCGTAAGTCTTGTGCGATGTTTGTTCTTATTTATTTTCATAACGCAAAACATCTGCTCACATAAAAAGATCTACCAAACATGCACACTGTACAAAAAAGCATGCTGCCTTAGAATAATTACACATAGAAAGATAGTCTTCATACAAGCGCTCTGTCAAAAGTGAAGCACTAAACCGGTTCACACAGGCGTGCCGATTACGTGCTTACGCCCGGCGACACGCACACATACACTTGGGTAATGTTGCCAGTGAAGGTCCAGTTTTCCGAAAGTGGGGTAATGACTCGGCCGCTGATAACCATTTGTTTTTGGCAATCATGCATAAATAGCTATGTGTGGTAAAGTGTGGATATGGTAATGTAATGTTGTTATAATACGGGAATGTTTATTTTTATGAAACGAATAAAAGAAAACAACAACACGTAAAAATATATATATTTTAATTATTGTATACAATTATGAATTTTTATACTGTGTAACTAAAGTAAACCAATCAAGTCAACAAATATTTCTAATCGAATAGTCTTCATATTATGAAAAAGAAAAAAATAATTATTAAAAAATAATCAGTTTAGAAACCTATAAAATATCGTTCGTATAGATACCGTATAGATATCGTTAAATCACACAAACACCTACATTAAAGAACAACAACAGTAACAACAGTAACAGTAGCAAATGTTTTAAAATTAATTAGTCGGAGCAATAAATTCAGTTAAAATGGGAAAATATTTTAACAATCGGGCAACACTGTGCATTGAATTAAAACGTTTCTATTTTGTTCTATTTTGACTTAATTAACTACAAGATACTATGAAATACTGAAAGCTTACCTGTGAAAAGTGATGTTATCACATTTCTTTTGTTTTTCAGATGTGTTGTGACACAATTTAACTGCCCAAATCGTCATAATAATTTTTTTTTCGCGAGACACGTTCGGCGTGCGTTGACATTGAACACTACGGAGCGCCCCGGCGTTTGGAGCCATTTATGGCTCCAATTAAGGTGCTTCAAAATTGGCGCGCGGACTTGGTTTCTATGTGTAATTATTCTAAGCATGCTGCACAATGCACAGAATGCGTGCGGCATGCTTTTTTAATTCCGGGTAGTTATCCAAACTCTAGTTTAGATTCGATGCGTGGAAGATTATATTGTTCTCAACAAAAATAATAGCGTATTTCCGCTTGTGGCGTTACTGTACTCTCTTGCTCCATGCTCTTGCTTGTAAAGCACGCGCTCTTGAAATTACATAAAAATGTATTGTGCGCATTTTAAAACTTCCGTAGAGGAATCGGGTGAAGTCATGATTCTTCTTTCTGTGCCACCTTGGGCACTCTGGGCCGTATCTTTGACATCCCTGATCCATAGGATCCAGATATGGAGGGTAGAGGTAAGGAGAATCATCTCTTAAGGGAAAAGCTGTATGCTATTTATTTATATTGATTTAATTAGATCGGTCAAAATTACCAATTAAACTTATATATTTAAATATATAAGTTTAATTGGTATTGTCTTTAAGACACACGAATTATTTATACATCAAAAATTATAATATACATAAATCATGAAAAATTATAACTAACAGTTCAAAAACGTTCCACAACCGCGCTGGTGTAGACAAAGGGTATGAATATAGCAATTGTTAGCTTCAGCAAAATACTTCAGCTGTTCATCTAGAATAGCTGAAGTATGCCGAGATAAAAAAAAAATATCATTGTCGACTAAAGCAGTTTATTATTGTAATTACAACATCTTACGTTGTACAAAATAATGTAATAAATATAACCATAAGTAATTATTACATGAGACGTGCACCTAGAGTGATTTTATTTCGTAAACTGTGAATAGTACGCTTATTTATCTACTCTAATAAAATTTGGCGCTTCCTTTAAAATTTACCCTGATGCTGTGGCGTCACCCATAATTAATGCATTTTGATGGACACTTTTTCAATACACTTATCATTCTCCTTACCTCTACCCTCCATAGATCAAGAGAAAACATCCAGAACCATAGACTTCACTTTACTGCTTAAAAGTTTATGTATTTCATCCGACTCCAAATGATTAAAATTTAATGGAATAAGCTGTTATGGTTAGCTGGTATAATAATTCGAATGGCTAATGGCTATACCTGCGATTAGTGGGTATATATGCCAATGCTGAGTAATGAATAGCAAGGATAAATTTAATAAATATACATTAAGAATAAAAATGGGTGATGACAGTGATAAAGATGGCGGATGAATCCATTTACTCTATGATCCCATATTCTTCAAGTGATAGTTTGATATGAACAAGACAGACAGTTAATAAAGTCACAGTGTAGTATAGTAGTGCGGTCAAGTAGTGAACCACAGACTAATAAAATAGTGATCTGTGAAGACAGTTTGCGGTGCGTCAAGTTATCGTGTGCATGCTGATTAATTTAAGGTTATATTCGTTTTTACTTTTTGATTGTAATGGGAAAAATAAGGAAATCGAGGCCTACCAAGGCTCGAACACATGTACCAGAGAATAACGATGAGGATGAAGAACTACCTGTTGCCAGCAAGGAAAGCGCAATCCAGACAATTTTGGATCAGATACAGGTTAGTCGCAACAATAACATAACTTTCACTACGAAATAAATACGATAAATACGTTGCTTATAATCCTTGGTCGTGTGTTTCTACGCTTTGCATGTATAATATGACTAGTTTTCATTACTATTCTTATTTCTCTTTCTAGGCAGCTGACGTCGAGGAAAAGTATTGTGGCTTGCAAACATTAGCCTTAATGATCGAAAACCCTGAAAATGTGCAGCTGATTCTCAACCGGGGAGTGGTGAAAGTGGCGGCTCCTTTATTATTGGATCCAGCGAGCTCAGTGCGGAATGCAGCCTCGGGCACTCTCAGGAACATGTCCACAGTAGCGCTTGACACCTGCGACGCTCTGATGGAGCAGGACATCATGACACCGCTCACTTGTTATTTCCATGAGGTAAGTCTTATTTTGGCTTGGACAGTAACATTAATTTCATGTAATTAATCTACAACTAAGCTAAAGTTAATAAAACTGAAAATATTGCTATCTTGCTCATACTTAATTACCATGATAGGGATAGCAAAACACTAATTCAATGAAATTTAGCACATAGTTGGATTTGTGCTGGAAAATTTAGCTTTTCCCCAGAACTTGTTAAGGGTTATACCTCAGTCTTCATTGGATACTGTCATAGATCTTGGGCTACAGGAGTTACGGCAGTGGGAATATGTTGAGGGCATAGTCCCTTAAATACAATTGCTGGGTTCTGAAGAGTAACAAGTTGTGCAGGTTCAAACCCCAGCTTGTGCCCATCTGATTTATAGGTTTCAAATTTAATTATGCTTGCTCAATGGTAATGGAAAATAATACTAAGAAATCTTACTTGTCTTGGGCAAATCTATTAAATTTGCCAACTTGCTCTAGACAGCATCAAGGACTATGGCTGTCCCCTCACATTGAGCCAATGTGTTTAAATCGATTCAGTTGTAAATACTACTACATCTATGTGAACATAGGGAAAAATACAATATTCTGAACTGTGTTAAATATTGTGTTTATTGTAGCATGCTGAAACATGGACACCAGAATCAAATTCTAAAACAAGAGATGAAGACATTGACACACTCATTCAATGTGTTAATTTATTATTGAATCTGTGTGAAAGCTCTGGTGAGTAACTATTTACAATAGAGAACTTTCACATGCTATTTGAACCATTTTACCCTATTTCCATAAATCTGCGCCAATATTAAGGCTGTCTTACTTTCTCGCCAACCATAGTTGATGGCCTGCTAAACAGAACTTGAAAAGACAGTTTTGCAATCTAGCTGGCATGGAGCCTTAGGTTATAAGTTAAAGTAAAAAGAATATGAAATTATTTTTTATTTTTTCCAGAATTAGCCATCAAATACTTGGGACAATCTAGAATCCTGGATATCTTGCCAAGATTTTTGGATCTGGCAACATTCAGTAGTGATATTGTGACAGCCGTGTTACAATGCCTATTTGTTGTGGTTGAAGACAACCCTGCAGCTATGACTAAAATTAAGTCCAACTCTGAACGCCAGTTACAAACATTACTGGGTCTGGATGGAAATGAACCTAGTACACTTTTACTCAAGACATTATCGGCCGGAGTGATTATAAACACATGCGGTGGGAACATAACGACACTGCCTATTAATGTAATCAATCAGATTATAGCTATACTTGCTTCCACACTGGCGGTGGATCACAGGCTGATGTGTAGCCAGCTGTCCAGCAATGTGCCTCTAGGTGATGGCGCCGGGAAAATTGAAGCACCCAAAGGGAAAGATGCTCAGTTGCTAGAAAATCAACTGAAATCTGTCTCACTGATGCTGGACGCTCAACAGAGCTCTATAGAAATTATTGCTAATGTTTGTTCTGGCGAAGGTACTGAAAAAAATTCTTGAGTTAACAGATCCATATAATATAAGTGAATTCCTTTTCTATTTTAAATGTTTCATGGTTGTTCCAGACAGTGACGAGATGCAAGATAATGATTCTTCGGAAAGTGATGAAGTAGATGATGAAATGTGTAACAATGGTGATGGTACTGTCCTAGCAGAAGACAAACTGCCTCCCGAAGTTTTAGAGGCATTCATCTCTTTGGAAATATTTGACAAAGTGTGGGCGAGGACACAACTGCCTGCACAGAATGTGTTGTTAATACTGAAAGAGTATGAGGGATCACAACTAATTCATAAAAAGTAAGTGATGTAACAATAGTAGTTCTGTTGGCACTAAACCAAAGTACACTTAACTGATTTTAGTGTACGATTTAAATGTATGTCACCTTATTTGAAATTCCAGACTTCACAGTCTACAAGTTCGAGCATTACTATGCACTAATAACTTGCTTTCTACATTACCTATTGAAAATCTGGGTGGAGCGAATGGTGTCTACAAAATCTGGGTGGAAGCAGGAAAATTAGTTTTCAAACAAGATTCAGATAATACGAACCTTTCGGAGTCTGCAACAGCTGTTATGCGAGCCGCATTGGATAAGATAAAATTCAGAGAGAATGGAAACAGTGCTGATGGCAATTTGTTCAGTGATCTAGCATTGTCCGATATAGAGGTAGACTATGCAAATATTCAAAACAAATAATTAATTTATTGCATAGCTTCCATCTTGCCACCAATGTAACAGCTATTGTATGTTGCAGATAATGTTGACAGGGATTAAAGAATGTCAAATGCACGAGATAAGATCGAACCTTATCCGAATGATTGGAATATTGGCTTTATTATTAGTGAACACGTTGAATGACGTCACATCGAATGTGATATGCACCATAACTGAATTTATATTAGAGCAAGCGCATAAAGAAAACGAAGTGTGGGTATTGGCTGAGGCTGTTGATACTCTGGTAGATTTGTATTCAGAGGATGAAACTGATGTGTTGGCTTCTAAAGTGAAATTGGTCGATAAATTGGCCATATTAGCACCAATATTGAAGAATAAGGTAAGCTTTACTAAAAATCGTCGGTGTATTTTGCATAATAAAATTGAATTATGTGCCTGTATCTAAAAAACTAAACTTAGAAACTGATAGCCCACTGAGTAAGAATAAAAATGTAAACCTGACAATTTGTAAGTGCTCCCGTAGGCCTATACAAAATAAATGATTTGACTTTGATTGATCTGTTTTGTATTTATGTTTGTGTAATTCTTACAGGCACGACAACAGAAAAGGCTTCCCAAGGAATATAAAGTGCTTGTGAGCACGGCAACTTCAAATTTGCCAAGATTTATTAAGTATAAAAAGGATAGGATTAGTAAATTACAAGTGTAAGTTATTATAAATAAGTATATTTTATAGATTAAGTCTAGTTTCTACCTTCATGTTATATAATATACATTATACTTATATATCTATCATAAATGATTTTTGATTGGATTCGGCTATTGACTTGTTTTTAGAAAATAATAAACACAATTATCAATAAAATAATAATTTATTAAACAACAATGACTGAACTAACAAACTCTGATGCCGTTTGTATTAGTAGTAAGAAATCTTGTATGCACAAAATTCTAGTGGCTAAACTACCCTTCAGTTAAATTCCTAACCTATTATCTCAGTTTCTGGATGATGTAGTTTTTCTAACATGACCTACAGTTTTATTATAACTGATAATGACTATATTCTCCTTCAAATTGAAATTGTGATCTTGATGAAACCAGCATGTCTATTGAAAGACGTGAAGTTTACCAAACTGAAGACGGCGCGGCGTGCTACTTGGGGGACTTAGGCCCGAAACCCGTCGTAATATGTTTATTAATCTTAGTGCATGACACCAAAAATACTTCGGTGAAAAGTGGGCGTACTGCACACCCCTTTGGGAAAAACACGCGTTATGATGCATTATTCAAATAGTAGGTGCATTTATAAGAAAAACTATACATACCATAATAAATTGACTCTCATGATTATTCTTTAAAAACGTTTCACGTACACATACAGTAATAGTTATCACAATATTATTATAATTACGCTACGCCACTGAAAAATTAAAATATTTTATGGCAAAACAATTTCTTAATTTTTTGCGTCCTCTTAAATATGAAATAATATATTTTCATATGTAGAGAAGCCCTGGATTATTTTATTAGGGATGATGTGACGGTTATGTATTACGTTAGTCATAGTGCAAAACCCCCTTGTGAAAAATTGAGATCCGAAACAAATATACGTACCTAATGATTTAATAATCACAATTTCATAATAATATTATGCCTTATACTATGGTATTAGTGACCATGGTTCGTGTAAAGTATGTTCTACATAATCTAACTTTGGAATAGAAAATTTAGGATTATCATCTTCCGCGTCAACTACGAGGACGATTATAAATTGTGATTTGGAAGAAATACATTCAAGAATGGTCCCCCACTTAAGACTACATTAATTAACATAAACTATTTATAATTAACAAAGACTACATTAACATAAAAATACGTAGCTGATTTTACGGTGAACTGGAACCCCCACCGTAATGACTCCTTCTAGGCTTTGGTATTGGATTAGGCGATGAGACGTCATTCTTGTCAAATTTTCTCTTGATTTCTGATACGGAGAGTCTCCCACCCACAGAAGGAAGCTCTTCATCGTTCAAAGCTGAATTCAATTTATTTATTTCTCTTTCAAGTTCTCTTGTCGCTCTGTCTATTTCCAGAAATTCTTTTTCTGTACTCGAAATAGTGTCAATACTTTGTTTTCTTTGCGACTCATCGTAAAGTTTGCAGACTACTTTTTGTGGTTCATCGTTTCCATTGGCGTCTTTGTCCGTTGTTTTGTCATTCAAGTTTATGTCATATGTCGTGTATGTGGAGTCGAAATTGTTTGTGAGACTTTTACACCGTTTGTTTGACAGTGACTGGAAATCTTCTAAATTACCTCGTCTTAATCGTATGTCGTCTTCGTTGACGCTGGAGTTTCGTCTATATTTCGATATGTCTACCTTACGGAATGTTACTGAGCTCACAATGTTTTCGTCTGAGGATATATTCTTAATAACGTCTTCGGTGTCGTTTGGTGCTATATCGGTCATTTCTTTTGGTAATTCTTCTTCGCGTTTATCAGTTACCTCCGGAACTATAATTGGTGTGACTTCTATAGTTTCGGTTTTGTTTTCGACAGGTGGCGGTAACGTTGCATCTGCTTGTAATGCTTGTTTTTCTTTGTCTTCATCTTCAACGATCTTCAGCTCTATATTTAAGTTCATGTCTTCTATCTCAACATACCCATTAGTGTTGCTGTGTTTTTTATCTTCTGCTTCGATTATTTGTAGTTCTGAAGTTATACTGGAAGCCTGCAATAAGTTATCAGATTGTTGGTCACGTGTAAGCAGCTATTGGCAGTAATTTGCGATAAACTAGTTGCAACAGCTGTTTAAATTTTCACATATGCTAGAGGTTACTCCCCGAGTCTACATCGCAAGAAACTAGATAAGGAATTAACGAGGTCACCAAAAAACTGAGTTTCAGTCTTAGATGATTTGTTAAATTCAAGTAGTTAAAGATGTGAAAACCTACATATCATTTGGTTGGTCGAAATCGTTTCTTAATTATGGTTATTCAAACGTAATTAAAATGTTAATGGCGTGAAAACTTCACGAACGAAAAAAATGCGTGGTGTTCGTCATGGCTAAGCGCCGTTAGTTTGCGGTGAGCTAGTAATGTGCTTGTGAGTTAATAAACAAGTGCATGTGAAACTTGATTTTACACATCGAGTCGTTTACATCGGCTTACATCACCGCCAACTAAATACCTGCCTTTGTTTATTGCTCTTGGGATGATTCGCTGGACGTCTAATTTAGACAAAATAAATAGATAATTATTTTTACAATTAATTGAGAATTCTATTTCAACCATACCAGTTAATACAGATTGGATGATGCTTATTACGTTTTATAATTCGTATCTAAAAGTTTCATAATTGTTTAATGTATTCTCCGCCTTGTTAATTCCGATCATCCTATTGTGGCTGTCATTTTTGCATCAACATCCGCCTTGCTGGTCGGAACCCTAGTCGGTACGGTAATTGTTTCTTGCCCTAATTAAAGTCATCTCTAGTATTGGCTACTGTATGGTAAATATCATTGCATAGATAGGTGGATGTATTGTGTGTGTGTGTCTCACCGTGATGTCGGCGCTGGTATCGGCATCGGCGGCGGTATGCGGCGGTGGCGGCGGCGCGCGCTTCTTCTTACGGCGCGAGGCGCGCACCGGCGGCACCGGCTCGTCCTCAAACGGATTAGTGCTCTCTACGCTCAGCCGCGAGCCTGACACCTCGCTTCGGGCCATGCGAGGGGTGGCACTAAAAAACGTGAAAATATACTTAGTAGGTAACGATATCATCACTAATCGACATCAAAAGATTCCTATTTCACCTGGCATCGCCAGCTTGCTTATATTAAATAGCGGTGATAACTGAACTTAAGTACACTAAAATTATACACTCAAATCAAATCTTGTCAATTCGAACAAAAACCGAGCTGCAGGTAGGCCAGGAGTTAGAAACTCAGAACCAGTGGAGAGGGAGAGTAGCAATGTGTTAACTCTAAAACCCTAAAGTTACACTAGGGGTATGAGTAAGGGACGACTTGATACAGTTTTTTCTTCTATTTAACTAATTCAAGGTACTTTAAATTTACCTAAGTGAGTTGACTTCATGTTGGCTGGTGCTTCTTAGTCGCTCCTGGAACCTCGAGCGCGGTAACGGAGTCACGGAGCCACCGTACACGTACCGGTCGGCTCTCTCCGGGGACCCTACCGTACTCCGCGCCGCTGATCCCGACGAGTCTGGGAAAAGTTAATTATACCTATTGAATATCATGGTCAAGTAGTTTCAAATAATATAATGACTGCTAAGGGGAGCCGGAATAGAAATAAACCTCACTGACGCCAGGCAGGGCGTGGAAACCATTTCTCTTTTGGATTTTCAGGGACTTAGGACAGCTATTAGGGTTGGATGTAATGATATCCATACATCTTATAAGAGTAAAAAACCTCATAAGATAGGTAACGTAGTAGGTAGGTTGCATTAGCTAAACACATATTTTAAGACGAATGTTGCAAATATTTTTGTGTTTGTAGATATACCTATATTATTATGATATTCTTACATTGTACTGCTCTTCGGTAAATCACAGGTGAGGTATCCCCATTCACTTGGTTGTTGGACTTTTCTGACTGCTGCCCTTTTTTCCCTTTCTTCATGAATGATCGTAGAGCCCTGAAAGTGAAAATAAATTTGCTGGTAAATGTAATCAATCATCCCCCAAAACTCAGGGGAAAATACCCTGGAGTACTGAATGTGTTCTCAGATCACTACTAATGTGTCAATAGCAATGCAATAGCCTGTAACATATTAATAGTGTTTAATTGCTCATGCAGTGCTATTGGCATTCAATTGGTCAATAAAATAGATGCAGTGTCATTTCATCTCGTGGCAATAGTTATTACGCAAAGAGTTCTGAGCCAACGGATGTCTGTAGGCGCAACACTGACAAAAGTAATGGAAGTTTAGTGCACTTGATTCCACTTGAGCGGTCACAATTGTGCCGTGACGGACGGACGAGCGGCCATCACACATCGCACGCCCACCGTCTTGGGCCAATGCATGATCCATACTCGCGAGAAGATACGGATGCCTAAATATTGATACACTCCAATTATATAGCAATTGCTTTATATTTAGGCATCACATGAAGGTGACTCTAGTATTAGTCACAACGGACAGTAATCTCTGGAGGTAAAACATGAAGAATATATTAGTCTTATTGCTGAGCATAATCCTTCCCTCACATTGTCCTCTCACTACGGCTTATAGCTACAAGGGAGCAATAGTCAAGTAGGAATCAAAACAATTCAATTCAAAACAATCCAATTCAGCCTGCTGTGTCGTCCTAAGGCCGGCCGCGTTGCCGTTTGCAGTTATTTATTGCTTAAGTCTGGTATATTTTGTCCAGTCTAGTTCCATGAATAATTATATAACTCTTTAATATTAACGTAATATTAACGTTGTTGATACTAAACTGGTAAGTTTACTGGATAAATGGTCTAGCTGGAAAGATACCTACTATCCAAAGATATACCTATATACCTAGTTAGAGGAAAACGCGCCTCCAAAATCTGACGCAAGATTCCTCTCAGGTTGCAGCTGATGATAGAACCATTCGCGTTTGACGGGAACCAGCAGATTCGCAAAGTTTCTATAAATCATAAGAATTTTGACGGATATCTTTATATTAGGAGACTTGCTCCGTATGTCCGCGCTGGATAATTCTTACACTGACTGTATGATATAATAAACCATAATCACAAAGCACCAAATTACCTCGACTTGATCTCACATTGTAAGTGTCAATCTCATAAACAGTAAAACGTTTAACGTCTCAGTTACTTGTCGTAAACGCCGTTAAACGCGGTACGCGCATGACATTAAACCGGACTAGGTCGTCGAGATAAAGCGAGATTTGCATGACCTGCTCTTGAACTCCAACTATTCCCCTTGCCGCGACTCGTGGGTAATGATTAAGTATGACAACTAATTGCTTATCCGTAAGCTAATGATTTGCTAGTCACCTTGTCGGTAATCTAGTATCCGCTTCATAAAGAAGAGTTAAGTATTATGATTGTCTTATTCCGTCGAAAATATGTACCTAACGGAAGGAGTCATATTGTATGTACCTAGCCGGTATGTGTGTCTATACTTATATGTAAGTAAAAAATACAATCATGCAGGCATATTATATACATAAACATTGTTTTGGGACCTATCTAGGTACTACTACTACCTAGTACCTACTCAGTAGTAGGTAGATAAGTCACTTATTTTGTTGTTCAGCAGGTACCGAACTGAGGTTAGGTACATTGTTTTATTATGTGAATAAAAAATCTGGAAATAATTAGGTTTTAGCCGAATGCACTGTCGATATACTCGTACTTACCTCCATCTCTAGGCTTGATGTACGTTAATGAACGTCCTCTCTTATTATTGAGGTACCTATAATTTAAACCATCGAATCTTAAGGTAGGTATGTATTTTCTGACTTTATTTTGCATAATTTTAAATTTTGAGACATGCTATTTATGGCCTGGCGTTTCAAGTTCCTACAACAGGAAAAAGATGCACCTAATTTATCCAATTACGGACCTACTTCGGTATCGGTAGAACTTACCAGACCGCAGAAAATCACAATGAAAACAAGACTTACGGTTCATGAATCACCACCTACACCTACTTACACAACCAGAAAACCATAAGGATTGTTTTGCCCTATCGACAATCGTGAAAGTTAATGATCGCAAGGCATCAAGCACATGTGGCTATAGTTTTTATTGTTCCAACGCATTGACGGACTGACGTCAGTATCAGAGTTAGCTTTACTCTTTATGACCTGACAGCACTGCGGCGTGAGATTCACTTTTTGTGAATGTATCTACCCTTTTTATAGTTCCGTACCCAAAGGGTAAAACGGGAACCCTATTACTGAGACTTTGCTGTCCGTCCGTCCGTCTGTCACCAGGTTGTATCTCATGAACCGTGATAGTTAGAGTTGAAATTTTTACAGATGATGTATTTCTTTTGCCGCTATAACAACAAATACTAAAAAACAGAATAAAATAAATATTTAAGGGGGCTCCCATACAACAAACGTGATTTTGTTGCCATTTTTATAGATAATGGTACGGAACCTTTCGTGCGCGAGTCCGACTCGCACTTGGCCGGTTTTTCAATTTACACAAAGATTGAATGTCTGTGATAAAAGCTACGCGAATAAATTCGCTCGCGTCATCGATAACGTTATGTTGATAAAAGCGGTTGTCAAGCAAATACCTAGAATTTTTTCAATTCCATGTGTAATACAATTCATTTTGGTATTGGCAGAAAAATGGCCGCCCATTTGATCAGGGCTTTATACTAGTTAAAATGACATTACAGTAATTATTGCTGCAGCTTAAAATGTCAAGTTACTGTGATACATGTCCCTATGCGTCCCAAGGTTGTGACCTTCATAGGTAGGCTTATAATCATAATTAGCAGAGCCCGCGCACCTCTAACTATCCTAACCTAGGCATGGCCTACTTACGTGCATGAAATTTTATCACAATTTTGTTATGCGTGAATCATTCACAATACCCTCCTTATCTCATGTGTTCAGCGTTCTTTAACGCGCTGGAACAATTACACATTGTACTTAATCTGTTAGCATTAGCTCATAACTATTTACTCTACGGGTAATTATCGCCTTTCAAGGCACAACAGAACAAGTGTGGCATTAAAATGAGTACTTACACAACTACTATTGAACAATTAGGGTACAGTTACACATGAACTAACGACATAAATAATAAATAGCGCTCAATTTATTGTATTCATCCGTCGCAGGGTTATAATTTACTTGAAGGATTGAAAACCCTAATGACCGTTTTCACCAACGAGACATCTTGAGAGACATGATGCCTTAATATGAAGCAATTGCCAGTTGCCGTGTATATTTAGACGTCACGTTTAGGCTTCGCCTAATGTTAATTAGCACGACGGGTACAAGGAACACTCGCTTGTGTCCCTGTTTTGACTGTATCTTAATAAACTATTCTCGTATCAAAGGATCGGGGGCTGCGATGTTCATGCATTTTTCATTATAACTGTACCTAACCTACATAATTATTATTATAATTTTAAATAAATTAGCTAAGTAATACAGTTAATAAAGTTAGTACACATAAAGCTGTCACATATTGAGTTTATACGAGGATTGTTAAAATAATCAAGCGAAGCTGTGCGTAAATTCAAATGACAAACTGGGTCAAGAACATCCTCCATCCATGTTCCGCGATTTGCAACTTTGTTTACATACTCCAAATAGTTATTTGTACATATACATACAAAATTTTTACTAAAACGCGATCAATTGTTTTCGTCATGTAAGTGTTTGGCTGTCCTAATCAAAGTCCAATTTTCACATGACAAAGCATTTCGTAACGTAGAAGAGGGAGACTACGTATAATCTGGCATTGATTAAGTGGTGTCGCACCCACTCGTCTGTATAAGCTCGCTGGTTTAAACGTTAATGTATAAAGGGGCAAATTTGTAAACAGTGAGCTGGTCCGGGCGGGACTGCTTGTACACGAATTATACCTACTCAGTGCCTTCTTAAAATCACACAATTTTCGATCCTACAAAAATATAGTTATTGGTTATTTATTAAGATAAGTACCGTAAATAGATTTCTTAACAGTAACTTCAATGCGTATTGCTTACTTTATCTACCTATTGTGCAGTGCAGGCAGGTAATTGTAGATGCTGGAAGCTTGTTTTAATCTATTGCTTCGTGTCGAGCATAACATATATATTTCCTTCGTATTATATTACCTACCTACCTAATGAAAATAAATTGTGATGAATGCGACTCTATCAAATGAAGGTCTTTCAATAAGTAGCTAGGTACTTACATACTTTTATTCTGATCATACAAAACATTGATCATTTTATTACCTACTCCAGGCAGTAGGTACCTCTGTATAGCTCATTAACATTGTTGGATGTTGCAATGTTAACAATATTTTGGCACATGATTGGTGAAGCTTCTGTTTGTTACACATACTTTTTAATTTACTTTTGTATACTAATATTACAGAGGGGTAAAATTGTACATGTTTTGATGTAAGCTATATGCCTATCTAATGATTTGTTTGTCGACGTTTTGTGAAAGTATGTATATTATAGGAACGTGTATATCTTATCAAATTGTAATTAAATAAATATTAAATACGCAGTGAAACCACTGACAGTTAAAACAATTATAAATGCTTGGTAGAATTGGCGTCATAAATAAGATTTCATTAAAATGAGCTAATTGGGTATAGAAGAGAGCGACATATTATTGTTTTGTAGGTAGATTTGTGTCTTAAGGGCTTGTTTAGGGCGTAGAGCGAAGTTTAAATTATTCCACGCTATAATACAACATATCATGACCTTATCAATAAAACCGTAGAAAGATAATAGATCCATAAGTTGTCATAATTCGTCAATTCTATTTTACTCGGAGTATGAATATCTAATAAAAAAATCCGAGAACAAGACGAAGTAACATTTCATTGATAACTAGACTGAATTTGTTGATTCGATAAGTGTGGGAGATTTGAGTTACATAAGGTCCTTCTTTAGATGTGTAAATTATTTGAGACGAAATATATGTCAGACGAAAATAGGCCTTATAACACTGGAAAAATTACAGCTCGACACGATTGCTAATAGCGACCGATGACAAGGTATAACATTGTTAACAGTCTAAGATTTTAATGCTTCGGGCTAAATTAGTACTTATAGCTATTATAGTCAATTTTACTATATTCTGTATTCTGGAATAGTTTCCTAAGAGCGTTTTATCTTTCGGTCTTAGGAAAAAAGGCGACAGAATATAGTAAAATTGTAAGAGCCACACATCTATGATTCTAACAGGTACCATCATTCTATTACTACAGCCGTTTTAACGTCCCACTGCTGGGCACGGGCCTCCCCTCAATCCGAGGGGGATTCGGGCCATAGTCCACCACGCTGGCCCAGTGCGGGTTGGCAGACTTCACACATCTATCGAAAACTAGTCAAGTTCCCTCAGACGTGCAGGTTTCCTCACGATGTTTTCCTTCACCGTTTCATAGCAAGTGATAATCTCGGATGAAAATGAGATTCGCACATAAATCCCAGAGGTGCGAGCCGGGGTTTGAACCTGCACACTTTGATTTGCAAGGCGTGCGTTCTACCACTCGGCTACCACTGCTATTACTCGGCTACCACTGCTATTACTCGGCTACCACTGCTATTACTCGGCTACCACTGCTATTACTCGGCTACCACTGCTATTACTCGGCTACCACTGCTATTACCATCATTCTATTTCGATTGATCGACTGGTGTTTTATTATCAGCGATTAAACATTCCGGTAGGCATAAACGCTAGTGAATAAGTCGCTATTGTGTTGAAGCATAAATTTAATGTCAATCACGTAGGTAGGTAGGTACCTATGAGAGGTTAGAGCTTCGAGCAGAAGTTATAGTAGCTGGTGACTTCAATTCCATAAATAAACACGTGACGACAATTGCATTGGTTGATATGTCTATACAAACAAGCAAATGATATTTCAATACTAATATTCCGTGTGATAAGGGCCGGCAAAATACTTAGTTATTCTTTTACATAATGTGCCTATTTACATTATCTTATTTGTTTAATTGGTAGCGAGTACCTACTTTATCACATGATCGCTATATAAACAACTTAACTCAAATCATTATTTGAACCAGAGACCTTCGATTCGAGATCTGTGGTTTGGTATTTTACTTTAAAATAGTCCTGAATGGAGTGTATGTTTCTATCTTATTAAATACCAGCACATAGTAGGTACCCATTTACATCAAGCGAACAACATATTACAGCGTTGCTAGCGGTTTTGTAACTATTTACTTAATGACTCATAATGTAAGTCCAATGAAATTCTGCCACTGCTGTCGATAATTGTGTAAATGTGGTTGAATTGCCAGTGCACTAGTTTTAAACATGCGCAGTAGTGTTAAAAAACTCAAACATTAAAAATCGTTTGAAACATCATCAATGACTTAAATCCTGAATTCCTAGCAACTAAATAACTATGAGGTTATTTTAAATGCGTGTGAATACTTGCCATGCGAGTTATATTAGTAGCTAACTACGTAGTATAACAGTACGTAGACACCTAATTCGTCGATCATATATTACACAAGTGAGTTGGTACCTATTCAATTCAAATTCTATCACTTCAGTCACACGAATACATAATATCCGAAGTTAATGACGTCATATAATCTAATTTTGCAGTTGTGGTAATGGTGTTTTGTGTTTGGTTTGCTTGCACTGTGGTCTTGAGCCACAGTAAGACGCGGGGATTTGAATTTAATAATACGAAACTCACTGTCAATTGCATAGTTATTTGCTAGATCACTGGACTACGATGAAGGTATCACGAAGTTCACATTTTATGAGTTTAGTACCTACTATCTTATATAAACGGGTAGATACTTATGCACTTATAAGTAGGTCCGTATGTGTTACAAGAGTATGAAAGAATAAGTGGTTTGCACGATGCACTGTTTGCTGACCGTAGACCTTGTACCTACTAAGGAAAAACTGAGCAGCTTACCGAATATGCAATTATTAATATTCCTTAACCTACCAATAGTTAACCTACTACAAGAACCAATAATATTGCCTGTAGATGATTCATTGATGTGTTCATATCTAATCTCAAACCTGATGGGAACTGTAAGTGCAGTCTAAAAATATGGTCGAAGATTACAGATAGTTACCGTTTCTTAATTTGGTTCTGACACCTCGCCGTTTGATGTAGATCACATTTTAATTTTATCTCGGTGCCATTAGTAATTAAATTCCTAACAATGGACACGTCAAGGTTGGGTGTAGGTATTATTGAGGTTCTTGAACCACTAGCATGCCGTTATGTTGCCGACTACTCAGAGCGAACATAGTTATTAGCTAGAAATCAATTGCTCAGGGTAAAAAACAATTGCCACGTTTATAAACTACAGTGAACTAACAGATTATAGTCTTATAAGTAAACTCACCATGAGTTTTTGAGGTCCTTTAGTCCAGAAAAGCTGATGCTGTTCGATCGACTGAGTCTTCTTCCTAAAGTCCAGAAGCGTATCTTGTTGTGGTTGTCCTCCTCGTGAAACGGGTTAAGGTGCTCCGGGTAGTCGTAGATGGAGACAGTCTTCCGAGGAGCGGTCGCCGCAGCCATAATTGCGTCTCCAGGAAACTCACTTTTGGGGTTTTACATAATACACA
Source organism: Ptilodon capucinus (assembly GCA_914767695.1). NCBI lineage: Eukaryota > Metazoa > Arthropoda > Insecta > Lepidoptera > Notodontidae > Ptilodon > Ptilodon capucinus. The sequence continues at coordinate 6,182,835 of OU611808.1, forward strand.
GTGCGACAGGCGTCGACCACTTTATCAGTTATCACACTGGTGAATTATCAAGAACTGATAGCGCGCTGAATCGTTTTATCGCCGCGAGATAATTATACGTTGTTTGTTTTCGCGGTGCGAGAGAGATCGGCGGGCGTCGCGGCGCTCGCCGGCGCGAACTAAAGCATACTAGCCTCTGAGCTCCGTCTCGCCTCTGTCGGCCTCGGCACCCGCTCGCTTATCGCACACATCGCTGTCGCAGACACCGACCATCCAGGAGCATTGGACAATACGACATCTCCAACTACTCCGCCGCACATTCAGTGAGAGCACCAGCTAGGAAAAGAAAGTTGCGCCCGATGCAACAACGCTTAGCAAATCGACAAATCGTTACATCTACCAACTAACCACGTGGTTAACGAAAAAATTCCATAATAAAGGCGAACACATCTGAAACTTGGTTCTTGCCTACGTCATTAACAATAGCCAAATGCGCCATTGGCACCTAATGCTACCGGCTGTTTGCATTGCGGTTGGGTATAATTATGTCTGTGTTTGTTTCCCAATGTAGGTATAGTTTAATCGCCTACCTTAAGTAATGAATAGCTATTTTTACTACACAGTAGTGGTGACACGTTTTATGAAGATGTTTTACCGTAAACAGTGGAGTGTATTTGCTAATGATGACGGCATGCATATGACGAACTGCGTCACCCACAGAAAGGCGAAGGTCGACCTTACCGAGTTTTACTCTAGAAAAAGTTATAACGTCTTGATTATTTTTCGTGTTTATTAGACCGTATTCCACATTTATCGTGATCCTACTTAATTTTTACACGTAGAATCGAGTAAAATTATCACGAGTGGCTAGTTAAGATATCTTAAAGTAGGTAAAAAAGATAGGGGCATTTCAGTCCTAAGTATTATTATTACCTTTTTATGTTGCAACACTCTTTTTGCATTACCAGTTTCACAATAATGCTCTGCTTAGGTATAAATAACCTTTCTATTTAACTATAAACAATAAACACAGTCGTTATGTCGTAGTCCGAGTGTGATTCATGCGAGTCTGGGCACGCGATCCATGGGGCGATCACCACTAAAATACCATCAGTAGGTACCTACCACCCTAGCTACCACCGCTAATGGACTGCCTCAGCCGTATCGATCCACTATACGAAAGCAGCAAGAATCTAGATAATACAGTAGCTTTATTTATTAACGTGATTGTTCCATGGTAGCAAGCCTTTGTCAATAATGAAAACGTTTCTTTATTTATACGGTTTCGTACAAAATTGGCTAAGCGCCTGTAATAAACTCTAAAGGAGTTAGTCATCGTATGTTTTTGTTCTTTGATTGTCGCTTGCACTTTGAACAAAGGTCGCGGAAAACGTGTTTTATTGCATATGAAGTAGGGTAAGGAAGGGTCAAGTGTATGATATGCATTACGCAGAAGTATGTGTTAATTAATTTTATGTCGATAGGTATTTAGCTAAATAAACTAATAGTACTTTGGTTGGGACCTATCATTTAATCATTTATAATTTATCTCTAGGTGTGAAAACCAACCCAGAAGCGAATAAAATAATGAATAAGACACGACGTGTCTTTCTATCACGAAACCTTGAAGCACGACTTGTTTCAAATAATTAACTAATTACCCGTAACAAACCAGTAGAAGGCATTGAAACAAGAGAAAGCATGTTTGCAAACGGACCATGCAAAAAGTCAGACAAAAATTCAGACCGAGAAATTAGCGTTTGAAGTGTGTCGATCACCATCACAAGTTTAACTAGGTCTTCTAACACTTGGCACAGACAATTAGATAATACGCATTGCAGAGTTATTGTACGTATACATACCTATATGTATTTACGTATGCATTGCTTTAAGGCCTTAGCTTTGGTTATATAACATTTTAATAAAAGAATTTACCTAATTGCAGCCCACCATGTATAGATAATACTCTAGTAAACCCCAAAATTAAAGAAAATTCTAATCCTTCTTGAAACATTTACATCGACATTTTTCAGCGCAAAAGTTTTGGAGTAAACAAAAATACTTTGGGCGTAAAACAGGTTGGAGAAGTTCCATACAATTTATCTACAATGTCATTTATCTTCGTATAGTCAACCTGGCCACTGCTTTTTTACGTTTTACTATCAGTATTTAGTTAGCAGATCCCACGTGTACTTGTAGGGTGGAAACTGCGCATTCACTATTTAACCAAGCAGCGTCTGATTGGCCCTCAATGTCGTCTGTACAGGCGCGCATCCTCATGCAATTCCGAGATAAGTCGCCGCTTCCTTTGGCCGGCTCGCTGCAAAGAAGCCAATACACATCACATTACACTCAACATTCTACACTTAGGTAGACACTACTAGGTTTTTACTTTGCTATAAAAATAGTTACCTACTTACCTCTTTGTGTTTGAATCCTACTTCCTACTATAATATCATAAATGTGAAAGCTTGTGAGAATGGATGTTTGTTACTCTTTCACGCAAAAACGACTGAACGGATTTTGATGAAAATTTACAGTATTATTGTTAAACATAAGAATAACATATAGGCTATAATTTATAACAATATTAAATAATCAAAATCTGCGCAGACGAAGCCGCGGGGAGATGCTAGTTTATATATGTATACTTGTGTATAATGGACTATAGGCAGTAGGTATCTATGGTAATAAGGTATCCATAAAGGAATACCTATCCGGATGGTATCCATGACAACCCATAAGGTTGATATTTATTCCCAATAAGAATAAAACAGTTTTTCCAAGTTTATTCTATTTGAAAATCAACATTTACTGCATTATATTATTAAAACGTTTATGATAGGTTTGTTATTTTAGGAGTTATTTTATTGATAAACACCAATGGCGACTACTCTCCCGCCGAATATTTCGGCTCGTATATTTTACGGTCTCCGCACGGATATCCAGTGAGTATTAAAAATAGGGCAGTGTGATGTTATATTAATATAACATTTATATTAATATAACATTTAACGATTAATCGTAATAACTTTATTGCTTTAGGTTTTAAATACAACAGGGTGTGTGACAACAATAGCTTAAAGTACAAATTATAATAAAACCCTTAGTTCCCATAATACAAGGCTACGTGTTAGGTACCTAACATAAGAATTTTGCTACCTACAACTATTTCCATCATCTATGTTTTTTTAATAACACTTACTCCTCATTCAAAATCAGTGTCAATCTTTAAAAAGCCAATAAATGTGATTCATACGCAGGTACAATGCCCATTATATGTCTGATTCCGAGATTATTTACCCCGCTGGCGGCGTCATCGTTATTCACAATCATCTGCAGAAGAAACAAAAGTTTATCAGGCTACAGGATAAACATAAACCTATAAAGTCACTAGTGTTGGCGCCCAACCGGTGAGTGAATGGTGATTCAATAAAACCATGATATAGTCGACAGACCGCTTTAAAAAATCCGATAAGTATGCCTACTAGCTAGTGTGTTGTAAATCTAACTACTTTGTTGCTGACAGATTTATTGAGTCAAAAATTATGTATAAACTTGATTGCAGTTCCATTCCCGCATGTGTGACATGGGCCTATATTATCTACGTGTTTGGGATGCGTTCTTTTGTATCTAATAAAAGTTGTAGTTAATTTGGTTAAGATATTTCCTATATTAATTTCGGATATGAACATCGGTGGTTTAATTTAAGGCGATGGCTTGCACTCAACGAAATCGCCGAAGATGGGCAGAAGCCTATAATTACGATCTACGATCTAACCACCTATAAGAGACGCAAGATATTAACTGTGCCCTTCGAGAACTCTACGGCGAAAGAATTTGCATGTGTGCAATTCACTCACGATTCCAAGTACCTAGTGGCGATAACAGGGGAGCCGGACTGGTTCCTTTATTATTACAATTGGGACAAAGGGAAGGTCGAGAGTCACGCTAAGGCGCAGAACCCTAGCGGCCAAGGAATTGTTGAAAACGTAAGCATCTTGGATTCGTTAAATATATTTTAAGCTCAAAATAACGCAAAATATTTGACAGGTTCAATGTAATCCTTCGGATGCAACCCTGGTAGTAATAACTGGAGCGTACACTTTTCGGATAATGAATGTGTCTGAAACAGTTTGGCGTCAGTGGGGATGGTGCAAAGCTGAAAACGTAAGTTTATGTTTGCTATAAAGTATTTTGCTTTTGTAAGTCATATTCTTTGATCTTTATTACCAAGCTTGTTAGCCTAGAATTTTTCCCCCGTCCTTAATCATGATTGTAAATAGTTTGTTTCCCACGTCTTGTAGCATCCGACACCTACGCTTCATTTTGGGTCTGTATATTACCATAGTGTTGTATAACACAATCGTTGTATTCCACGCGCGGTTAGATCAACATAACCAGTTCCATGTGGTTGACTCCTGACCGCATCATGTTCGGGACTGACAACGGTGTCATCATGGTGGTAGAGAATGGCGAGCTCCGGCAGAATTGTGTCTTCAGAGCTACTGATGTGTTGGAGATGTCATTGAAAAAACCTGAGACTGAGTAAGTTTCTTAACGGTTTCTAGGAAGTAAATAAAACTAATGTGGATATTTTCGTAAAGGAATCTAATAGGATTTATATTGAAAATTGTGATTAACCCTAGAAGCTATAAGCTTAAGTAACAGTGTAATTGGGTATGGGTTAATATTTCTATAAATTCGGTGCTTACCTAATTTTTAGCATAAGTTTAGTAGACCTAAACGTACTTTAAAATTTGAAATAATTGATTTATAGGGCAGAAGAAGGCGGTGATAAAGTAAGCACGTCCAGTAGACAAGAAATAGGAAGCGATTCGGTAATAATGGAAGAGAGCTATCCTGTCACTAACTTCGTCAACTTCACTAAAGGTCACTCATATATTGGATCGAACTATGTACCTATGACTTAATCCCAAAGACCACTCAAGCAACTTTGAATATTTCAGGTTTTGCATTCGCCTGTGGGCCAGGCTACGTTCACATGTTTGAAAAAGAAACCCTCCATCATTGGCGCAAAAGGAATGTTTTTAGAATTTCCAAAAAATCCTACAAGTATGTGTTATATTCCGATATTTTAACTTTAAGTCATGTTAATTTAATTAACTTTTTAATGTGTTGGTATAAGGCATACTCGAGAGCATCCAATGTGGTCCACACTTGATGCCATACAGCATATAGCGATCGATCCAAATCAAGAAAACCTACTAATAACAACACTGAGGAAGCAACTTTATTACGTCAAATTGTTTGCTCAGCACATGCTACAGGTAACTCTTATTAATATTGAATAAAACATTATTCACGATAATTTCAATATTTATAATACCTACTGTTTTAGAATCCAGAAATTAATTTTGCCGAATTAGGCCCAGCGATGCATTATGGCCGAATAAATTCCTTGTCGATGTGTGCTTGGAAGCCGATATTTATGACGTCAGGAGAACATGACAAGAGTATAAGGATCTGGAACTACATGACCGACGACGTGGAGATGATCAAATTGTACCAAGAGGAGATCCACTGCGTATCCCTTCACCCAACCGGTAGTCATGCAACGTTATACTCGTAATTAGCGAATAATATTATGACATAAGTATAAGGTACTATTAATTTACTCGGATGTATTATTTTCAGGTTTGTTTGCAATAGTAGGGTTTTCAGACAAACTGCGTTATATGGTTGTATTGATTGACGATTTTGAAGTAATGCGAGAGTTTCCAATACGGAATTGTAAACAAGCTAAATTTAGCACGAACGGTCATCGCTTTGCAGCAGTAAACGGTCAGGTCATACAGGTGTTCTCAGCGGTGTCATTTCAAAACGTTTTCAATTTGAAAGGCCATAACGGAAGGGTCAGTACCATATATTTTATTTTTGGGCAAGTTATTTAGAAAGTATTTTAAGCAATGTTTCGTTTTAGATCACTTGTTTAGCATGGTCGTCAAACGATCTAACGTTAGTATCATGCGGAACTGAAGGTGCAGTCTACGAATGGAACATGTCTTCAGGGCAAAGAGTTGGAGAAGTTATATTGAAAACGAATCAATTTGGTGCTTGTGCCGTAAACAAGTAAGTCAAAAATACTTGAAGACGTTAATGTTAAATATTTGTGTATTTATAAAATCTTGTTTATATTACAGTATAGGAAAGACAACTTATGCCGTTGGTACAGATGGAGAGATCAAAGAGATCGGTTCCAATTCTATAAGGAGGAATCTGGGTTTAATCGGATGTCAACTGGACACCATCGTTTTGTCGCGATCCGACATGATGTTGTTCATCACAGGCGGTGAAGGGGGAGTCACTTCTGTACAACTACCGCTCCTTGACAAAGCTATTTTCAATGAATTCCATATGCATAACAAGAAAGTGACATGCATTGCATTGGCATATGACGACCAGACTTTAGTGTCGGTAGCCGACGACGCGTCCATCTGTCTGTGGAGGCTGACCAATGCGGACGGTAGGGCCATTGCTTTAGACAAGGATTTTGCTTATTCCAAAGAAATATTGATAAGCAAGAAGGATTTAACGGAGAAAATTAATAACATCAACGTAAGTAAACATTGTAAGTTGTAATAATAATTCATGCTTGTAGCCTTATGAGAGTAGGACAAATTATTTTATTCAAGGCGATGATAAGACTTAGTTCAAAGATTAGATAGCAGCTTATAAACACATTATATTTTTTAAAAATCATCAATGGCATGATTATAAATCACGAGACCCAATCACAAGTGTTGGTAAAATATTCGCCTCAAAAGTAGGGGGAACACTTCAAACTTCCTGGCTCTTTTCTCTAGGATTTTCGCATTTGTGCGGTAATCGCAATAGGTTTATTATTAATACTGTAAAGAAAATACAGTAGGCAAAATGTTGGCTCATAACAGGGGGTATCGCACTTTCTTGGGGAATTCAGGCGTGACAGTGTATTATTTATTCGTTTCAATTGATTTATAGGGAATATGTTTGTATTTGAAAAATATACTACTAAAGTATAATATAGTACTAAAATACTGTAAGTAGGTATCTACTAAAATGAACAGTTGCTTACATAGTTGTTGACCACACGAATGAGTGAACTCGAAACGGAGCACACATATCAACTACGTCAAGCCGAGGCGACACAAGCAGAAAAGTTGAAAGAGGTGCACGAAGGTTACTGTGCCGCTATTGAGGAGCTCAAGGACAAAAACGAAGTAGGTATTTGTTTCAAAATACAAAACCTGTGAAAAAGTAATTAATATCAAAAATGTATTAACATTCTCTACCAATTAACCTTGACAGCAAATGGAAAATGAGCACACTCACGAAATAGGAATGATTCAACAAGATATTGCTAAACTGCGATCGGGACACGAGAGAACACTGCAGACACTAGAAGCCGATTTCAATGTCAGACTCATTAGTGAGTATGACAGATATCAGGTAAGATATTCCGCTAAATATTTCCTCATCAAGTTCAAAATATGTGTACTTAACTATGTGAAAATAATTGTCAATCATTGTTAATAGAGTCTTGAAGACAAAACAGCTCGAATGCGGAAAGATTATGAAAAGAGGCTTGAAGATCTTGGTGAAAGCAAAAGAGTTGCTCTCAGAGAAATGAATAATATGTTTGAAGCGAGATTGGAGGAAAAGGATCTTCTTTTACAAGAGGTATGAGAGAATACATTACTTTAAAAAAATAGCTATATCGTGCGTACCTATATCAGATAGAATCAGAAAATAGGTCCCGGTGCCATTTAGGCAAAACTGTCCTCCTTCAATAGTTTAACGATGACCTCATAATAAAGTAATTTAGTTTATGCATGACAAATAATGATTGTGCAACAAGTTACAAGTTAACGAGGATGCAAAAGTACGGAGTGTTCAATAATATTTGCAATGTGCTTGTATTGCCTACTTAATGCGCTATGCTATGACATAACGAGGATTGGCGAATATTATGTAAACGTAGGTAGACTCTTAGCAAAAAAATCTTACGTAAGAATCGACAATTCGTGATTCTGAGTTCTTCATAGATATACAATTAATTTGTAAACCTACAGTTACAAGAACAAGCTGACATGGAGAAACGTGAACATGAAACTATCAAATCTTCAATCGAGGAGGACGCCGATCGAGAAATTATAGAGATCAAAACATCTTACGAAATGCAATTAAAGGAAGAAAAAGATGCCAATGTAAGACTTAAAGGCGAAACTGGACTTATGAAAAAGAAATTAATTAGTGCTAACAAAGATATAGACGAATTCAAGCATCAAATTGCACAGCTCAAAGGTATTCAGAGATGAGTGATGCATGGATTTAAAAGTTATTTTCGAATTAGATTAATTATTATAATTAACTGTAAATTTCAGATGAACATAAGCAATTCCAAAAGGTAATTTCTACGCTGGAGCGTGACGTAGCCGATTTAAAAAAGGAAATATCTGAACGAGATGGAACTATACAGGACAAAGAACAGAGAATATACGAACTTAAGCGCAAAAAGCAGGAACTTGAAAAATATAAATTCGTCTTGAATTTTAAGATTACCGAATTGAAAAATCAGGTATTTCATCTAGTTTTGTTCTATTGTTATTTAATTAGTTTTTATAAATACAAAATATTGAATAAGTGTCGCTACTTTATATGTAGATAGAACCGAAAGAGACGATGATCCGAGAGCTAAAAGTTCAAATCGATGATATGGAGAATGAGGAGTTGAAGTTATTGAATGTTAAACATGACTTGGGTATGATGTTTTAGTCGAAACAACTGTAGGATATTTTTGGTTATTTTCACCTAGAATTTGGAAAGAAGTTACAGCTGTTTTAAAATGTTTTATCTAATATTTTTAAAACAGATAGACCCGTTAGAGCGCGATATAAAAGCGAAGAAAGTTCGCATTCTTGAATTGGAAGTATCATTGGAAACTCTTCTAAAGAAAAAGGCTTTCCGCGGTAAAATATTCATACTCTATCTTTTCAGTTGTAATTTTTTTCATTTATCATCGTAGGAAATTGAATTGATGTCATCGTCATCACAGCCACAGTTATGTATTAATTTTCGCACCTGTGTTAAGTGTATGTTCAATATTGTTACAAAGTTTTTTTGCTTACATATTTCATAACGTAGTTTCATGACACGGATTTCCTGTAGAAATTATTTCAAGTAGGTACCTGGTTAGTTACTAACGTGCGTGCATGGGAGTAGTTCTATTTTATTTTCAGTTTCATTTATTGGAATTTATTTCAGAGCTCAAAATTAGTCAGCTGAACGAGAAACTGGGCTCAGCTAAAAAGGATTTCTTGGCTGAGGCTGATAGAAATTTGACACTGAAAAATACGTTGAAGAAAATCAAGATCGACCTTCATAATATGACGGCAGAATTTCAGGATCCAACGAAATTAAAACTGGCCGTAAAGGTGAGTATCATGGCAGAATTATAACAACGGCGTGGCTAGGCATGTTTTATAAAATAAACCTACAGCAAAATTTAACATGAAAAATCCTTTCGAACAGAACTTATTCCACAAATACGTGGAGGATATAGATTTTGTGCGGAGCCGTATAGCGGAGGACGAGGCAGTACGTGAGTTCAACCGGCAGCGCGACCACCTCGAGAAGCAGGTGGCGGGGCTCAAACAACAGCTGACCAAGTCCTTGGGCGGTTCCAAGGCCGATATTGGCAAGATTATGGACGTTAGTCTTCTTTAATATTACGTACTTTACAAACGGGGCGATACTGAATCTGCGTTACGTTGGACATGATGGGGTCGCGGGCTGCGGCGTTACTGATGCTGTTATTTCAAAACTGAAAAAAAAATCGTGTTAAAATTCTTGAACTATGCTTTCCTATAACCAGGAGAATTGCACGCTCTTGACTGAGATCAACAACCTTCGCACGGAGCTGAAGACGACACGTACGCGATGTTTCCAAATGGAATCTATACTCGGTCTGTCTGCGCGCTATATACCACCGGCTACCGCCCGCGCCAAGCTCAAGTACGTCACAGAGGACAGGGAGAAACTTGACCAGAAGTTCAAACAGAAGATAGAGGTGAGAATTTATTTTAACAAACTCACACGTGAACATGGACTATGCTATGCTATAACGCCTCAATATACATACAACTGCTCAATATTTGTCTATTCAAAGGGTTGATGTTCTTAGAACAAAAAAAAACCCGAAGGGTGCGTGTCGGATCACGCACAATGTATGTGGTCCGAGGCCATTTTATCGGTATTAAAAAAAAATGAATTGAATGCATTAAAAGTAAGTTAGGTCTCATAATGTACAGATAAGCTACAAGTTGTTGGGATTACGAAGTACAAACAACAAATCGCGTAGGTCTGTGAAACGAAATTGGTATACTTACCTTTCTGCAGTATCAAGAAAACGTGTGTGATCTTTAGTAGTATTCATTATATTTTTGTTTTAAAAAATCTATACTATATACATACAAGTGTTAGGGTATTTGTTTCCCAGTCTTAATGATAAATGTATTTTTATAGGAAAGACAAGAGATCATTGTTGCATTGAAAGACGAAAATGAGCGACTGCTCGGACAAGTGAGGTGTCCGGATGCGGAACAAGATGCAGACCTCGATAACACTTTTTCTAATACCAAAACTGGATAATTAGTTTCTCTTTGAGTTGAATATGTCAATTATCGTTTTAATGTTAATTTAACAAGGCATGCAAATAAAAAGGATGTATTAGAAAAAATCTTTTATTAAACATAAACGCTTATTATCGTTGGGTACAAAAAGTTAACAAGCACTTTATAAAAGTTAAAAATAATGATAACCAGTTTGGCAGCGCAAAATAATCTTATAATATATACTTTAATATATTTTAATAACTGCAAATGCTACTACATACATTCATGTCAAACAATAAATACGAACCATCACCCGCTAGCTTTAACTAACCCGACCACAGAAACTAATAATTAAGGTCTGTTCAGACTGATTCGGAATCAGCTCCTGCCAGTTGTGCGCACATGCGTGTTGATTGAAAGTTCACGCCGTGACTTGGAGTTAGATGTGTGTATCGTCAATGAACACGAACTATGAATCCCTCCATGGTCTGAACAGAGCTTTATGATACGCGTCAACTCTTCGGCACGCACGCACTGTATGCATCAGATAATTTTCCTAGATCCTCATTACACACAAACACCGACAATCCGTTTGTTTTTCTAGGAATACAAATCCGTTGCGTGCTGTTCGTGCGTACCAACAATAGAAACGCACCTATTATAAATATTTGTGACTAATAATTATGTCCACACATAGATGGAGCTTTAAAAATGTACCTTATGTATTTAAAGGATAAAAGGCAAGATGGCTTTACGTCCCTTGGGGTACACAGGGAACTCTTTCTTGTAGTTGCGGTGCTTGCCAATGGCCCACACCGCCATCTGGTAGAAGCCAGCCGCGGCAAACAATCCAGCTATAAACAACATTATTACATACTTAAGAAAACAGATATAATAGTATATACAATTTAAATATACTCAATGAGTGTATTTTTATGTGAACAATGTTAACGCACAAAAACTAGTTGAAGGTTTTAATGGATTAACTAATTACCATACGCAATTAATTATTACACAAGTAGAAGCCATTGCCAATTGATAGACATACCTACTTACTATGTATTTTGCTGCTATTAGAAATTACTTGTAAATCAAAGCAGTGTAAAACTAAGTTTTATTTTTGGTATGAGGTATAAACCATCAGTGTTAGCAAGGTAAAAAAGAAAATGTGAGATATGTCTTTTTTGTCTCTTTTACTCGTATGAATTACGAAAGTTATAGAGCAAACGCTGCGATACAATCAGTCAGAAGTCTTGGCTTGACACCAATGTTCTAAAGATCTGAAAATATATTTTTTTGTTACCTGGAGCACATTTGGTCATGATGGTGAAGAAAAACCATGAGCCGAATTCGTAAGTGTAGTTCGGGCAGGAGACGAAGTTGAAGAGTAATGAGAACGGGTTGCCGTCGGGCACCGGCACACGCCTCACTTTGGTGCCAGCGGGCCGCAGGTTCTTGAGCAGCAGGTGGATGCTCAGGTTGCCAAGCTCACACAACTAAAAATCAATTAACATGATTTAAACTTTCAAATACTTGCAATTATAATATACAATTCAAAATGACTAGTAGTTTTTGGGGCCATACATTTTTGATTTTGCCATTAACAAAAGAAAATTAACCTTTACGTCTTGTATATACATTTTATAATTCTATTACAATATATTATTATTTCAAACATTAAAGAAAATAAGGAAATATTAGTCATATTCTGAATCTGATTCATAATACAATTACACCTTACAAAAAAACGAAATACCTTTTTAATGGTATTTTTGATGCTCTGTTATTGGAATGATGTAGGCACATTATGAATATTTATCAGGAAATACATTAAAAATGTAGTAATGTCAGTCAGGTGGACTTTGTCACTTACACAAGGTCGGTCAAGTAATGTACATGTAAATATCAGTAATGAACGGTACAGAAATAAATTGAATAAAGACCTTTTATTCTTGAATATTAAGTGTGTTAACAGAAAAACTGAAACGGGTATGACTGGCTATAAATTTTTAGTTTTGTTCATTTTTCGTTCCTATAGTTAGGAGTGCTTAAAAGAACTTCATTTAGACACTATACAATTAAATTGTACACATGCTTGAGTAAAGTCAGAACCTAAAAGAATTTCTTACAAATAACCAATTAGGGTCGTAAAAGACAGAACTCTCATTTATATAGAAAATCAGTATTATTTTTCAAAAAGTATTGATTGCCTACAAAGCACTTCTTTACCTTTTAGAGTTGTGTATAGATTATATAAACCTGTAAATTCATATACCAGTATAGTAAACCTGTCTTAAAAAGTGCACTCACAATGAATCCTCCAAGTCCCACGTAGAAGCAGGTTGTGCAAGGTGCAGTGTAGAGAGGGTGATTGATATGGTACGCCACATACAGTGTGAACAGCCAGTAGTACGAGCAGTTCTTGAACAAGTTACTCAAAGGCATTGTACCATGGGAAAACCGATGCACAAACAGCGTCTCAAGCAAACGCTTTCCATAATGAACTGAGTAGCAGGCTGCTGCCACACTGCAAATAAAATCTTTATTATTCATAAACTTCTGTTACAAATGAATACACCCTTTACTATGACAATATTTTTTGATGACAATTTTATCTTTCATAGTGCATACATCAGAAACTCATAGATACAACTGGCTACTGGTATGTGACCCTTAAATTGGATGTAGGTAGGTACTCACGTGGCTACTTGTCCAGGAGATGAAGATTGGGCTCCATACAGGATCCACGGCCTCTGGTAAACCCATAAGTAAATAAACAATGGTCCAGCATATTCAGCTAAAAATACATTCTTCCATGATATCTGAGGCCCAAGATCCTTCACATAAAGCTTTGCGCCGTTCTGAATGTTCAGTGATTTAAGTGATTCCTCATCCTTCAGCGTCTTTCCTTTGGCTTCCAGCTTTATAGCTTGCCGGTCCGGGTTCAAAGATTTCTTAACGCTCTGCTGAATCTTCGCTTTCACATTTTTTATGGTGGCGTCTTCACTCACGTGAATTTTTCCTAAAGGCTTAGAGCCGGACGTATTTAAAATTTCGATCTGAAAAAAAATAAAGATTGCGGTTACGAGAAAAAAATCCGGTCCCTTTACACAACGACGTTAAATATAATATTAAAAGTAGAAAAATTATTGTCCTCACCTCCATTCCTATGAATTTTGTCTACTGCACTAGATAAACGATCGATATAAATTTAGGATCGCCGCAAGTAAGATTAGAAAATGCGCATCCACTAAGGAAATAGTACACCTTTGAACAGCAGATTCTTATGTATGACAGTAGGATGCAGTGTTGTCATAGAGTATCAGTGTTGTCAATAAACGTTGCACAGTGGTTACTTTATCCTCTCTGTGGTTCGCAAGCAGTGAGGTCCATACAATTTTGGGGCTGCCTTATTAAAAAGTCATAAACTGTCGTATTTCGTGAAGAAAATTAACATGCCGTATTCAAAGAACAAACTACTTTATAATGATTAAATTTATTTACAATTTCTTTACATTTTACAAAAATAATTGTAATAATTATAAAGTAATTCCAGAAACATACACCTATAATAGAATTTTGATGTTTCCGACGCCGATGTCTAAATGTGTAAGTTTGACGATTATTTTCACTATTGCCATATAAAAATCTTATATTTTGTTTTTTTTATGCCATCAGATTCTGGTATTATTTTTATTGGTTAAATCAATTCTGACAGACAATTAACTACGACGTTTGAATGTTTGAACGCAGATTTTCTGTCTAAAAGTTGGTACTCACTTTAATATTTTCTTGTCGTGTGGTTGTGTGCGTACAATACTTGTATTACCTATAGTATTTATATTTACTTACTGTATGTATAGTGTTGCCTATGATAGCGAGAGGTGCGCGTGTGTGTGTGTTCCTTATGTGTGTTAGTTAAAAATGGCGATTTGATGATCGTAGTCTTGTGTGTTATAAAATAATTTGATAAACATTACGTGATACGTTTTGAAATAACTGGTTTATTATCATCGGTGACTGCAAAACCCTAAGTACAACATGCGTTCAGTTGTAGAAATTGGGGCTAGTGTCCCTGCATTTCTCGGAAAACTATGGAAACTGGTCAATGATACAGAAACAAATCATCTGATATCCTGGAGTCCTGTGAGTGGTTGACTCTTTATGTTTGATAAAAAGTGTTCTCATTAATTTCGTACACAATCGGTGCGTTTGCTGTTCTTTTTCCTACGTACAATAAATGTAGAAAGTAATTACGAAAACAACCTAAAAATGTTGCAAGTTGACAGATTGGTTGTGAAACTTGATAAATAAATAAATAGTTTACAAGTCACGTTTTCTACCATGCTCTCGGTTGCGGCCTGACCCGTATGTACCTATAGATGCGACTTGTTATCTTTTTATAATACTAGTAACAATACTAGATGACAACATCAACCTGTCGCCATGGCTGTTCCTGCATTTGTTTATGCATATATTTGGATTAAAGAATTTTCTTTGACTAAATACTATATGTATAGAGAAAAATCTTAAACTAAGAATTTAAATTGTGATGGCTATGTAATATGAATTAGATTTCATTTCATTAGACAGCCATTTCTGTTTTCAAGTCGCTAGATGTCGAATAAAAGTATGTAGGTACCTTTGTTACCAAGGCAAATACTTTCATTAACAATAGGTCTTAATGATTATATCATTTCATTGTATATTAGGTGTATATAAGAGATTTTTTTTTTTTAATTATACAATTATTATTTATTTATTTACATTAAATACGAAATTCAAGGAAAATTATACTTCAATTACAAGGGTAGAAAAATAAATTATATACAAAGGAATGCCTCCACATCGTCGTCGAGGCCGAAAGTTCCCAGCATGCTGGTTGCATTTCTGTGCTGAATAGTGATACATGGTCACGTGAAGCGGTGAACAGACGCGCTGCTATTTTTGTATACAGGACTTGCGCGTTTGGGCCCTACGAATATTAGGTTAATTTTTATACACTGCATATGTGTTTTGTTATATTCTCAATCCAACTGCAATTGACTACTGAATAGATTGGTAGGTTTATATTATTTTTTTAAAGTATAATTAACTAGAAGAAGATCAACTAATATATTGTTACAATTATTAGGGTTATCACTTATGTGGTTTTTGTGTTATAGGGTGGGAAAACATTTATTATAAAGAACCAGGCAGACTTTGCACGTGAGCTTCTGCCACTTTACTACAAACACAACAACATGGCTAGCTTCATTAGGCAACTGAATATGTATGGGTTTCATAAAATCACATCAGTTGAAAATGGTGGTCTACGTTATGAAAAAGATGAAATTGAATTCTCCCACCCGTGTTTTATGAAAGGTCATGCCTATCTATTGGAACATATTAAAAGGAAGATTGCAAATCCAAAGTCTATAGTCACAAGCAATGAGAGCGGTGAGAAGATACTTTTTAAGCCTGAGTTAATGAATAAAGTGCTGACTGATGTGAAACAAATGAAGGGTAAGCAGGAGAATCTCGACGCTAAGTTCAGTGCCATGAAACAAGAGAACGAGGCCCTGTGGAGGGAGGTGGCCATTTTAAGGCAGAAACACATAAAACAACAACAAATTGTTAATAACGTTAGTACAAAACAATAATCCTCATTATACATTTTGTATGATACATTATACAGTATTCGGCATAATTTATATACTTTTTAATAGTATAAAAGAAAGTGGGACTGATCCAATTCTATCCTTGAGTCCTTTGGGGTTGATTCTGTGGGCACCAGACTAATCTACACTAAACTAAACATATTGCCACACTTCTTACAGCTAGCAATTTTAGTGCTGTCAAATATCAACTATAGTTGGTAGTCCTAGTTTGTGTACAACAAAATAAAATACAATTACCAAATACAAATAACATCTTGTTTGAACTTCTATTTCAGCTCATCCAATTCCTGATGTCATTGGTTCAACCATCCAGGGCATCAAACACTAATGGCAATAATGTGGGTGTCAAGAGACCATACCAGTTGATGATAAATAGTGCTGCTCATAATTTAGCTGCGGAATATCCTGGTCGAATCAAGAACATGAAACTGGATAAGGAGTCTCTGTTAGAGGAACTGAATGAAGATAACTTGGTAATTGTTTACATCTATTTATTTGAATTTATTCCATATTTAAAGCTATAAATTAAATAATAAACTTATGTTGATTGCAGGAGGATGGACCTACTATACATGAGCTGGCTCATGATGACATCTTGCACAATGAAGGCTCTCAGGATGCATTATCACCCACAAATTTTGTGACAATTGAATTGCCCAATCTGGTCAATGCTACTGCTAGTAACAATTCCACTAATCCTGCAACATCAATTTACCATGTCACAATGGAGGATGGTGATGATAATGAAACAGGTATGTTTAATTAGCATAACTTCTATTGGCGCAAAACTAAACTCCACTAAACTAAATATATTGCTGTCCTTACGGCCGTAATTTAAGAGCAAGGCAGCATATTTTAGTGATATCAAATACAGTTGTAGTTTGTCTAGAACAAAATGAATATCATTCTGTGTATATTCAATTTCCAAATGTATTACAGGTGCAAGTAGACTGGCATATCCAATGAATCAAAGCAATGTCACTCAGAGGATAGGTGATGATTTACCGGTTATCTCGTCGCCCTCTCCTGCGCCTCCGACGCCTACAACGCCCATAGATCCTGCAACATTAGAGCAAGCCGTTGCACATATTATGAGTTCACCAACCATTGTCAAAGTGGAAGGAAGATCAAAAGGTCGTAATAATAGTACAACAAATATTCCAATGACAAGCACCAATAATCTACTTTCACCTAGTAACTTCAATACACTAAACCCATCAGCCGATTTGAAACTACCTGCTGAAATATTTGCCAGTGATGATTCGGTGAGTGACGCTGGCGTCGCCGCTTCTGAGGAGGTCCCAATGCAACAACACTTGCAAGACTTTGGTGAGGGCCTCCTGTCAACGACAAAAGACAAGATGTTTGGTGGTATCAACATTAAAGTGGAGAAGTCTGGGGATGTGTTGAAGGGTAACAAGAAAACAAAAGAGGCTTGCAAAACTAATGAAAGTAATTTGAACTTGGCTGATATAAAGACCGAGTTGCACGATGACTTTGATTGGAACAATATGACGCTTGCTACTGTGAACAACAACACAAATGTCAATAGATACCAGTCTAGGTAATATTTAAATTTTATTTTAAACTTTCTTATACATATTCAGTACTTTTTATTGTACTTGATTGGGCATAAAATGCTCATAAAATTTTATTTATGCAAAGTGATAAGCTTCTATATTAGAGTACACAATCACACCTGTATGTTCCCCAAATGGGTAGTACATCCACATTTTGCTGATGGTATTCCCAACTTTATTATGTGCAATTTCAATATTCAGGAATAGGAGGGATAACATCTCAGAATATTCTTCTCTCTATGGAACAAATTCAAACAAGTATGTATATATATAATAAACATGGGCTACTATAAATATTTATTTAAAGTATTTCCCTGGTCACTAACTGAGCTACAGAAATCCAAACTCAAGGTTTGCCAACGTGCAATGGAGCGTAGCATATTAGGTGTTAAACGGACGGACCGCGTCAGAAACACCACCCTACGCTCCATTACTCGTATTACTGACGTGGGTGGGAAGACGGCAAAGCTGAAGTGGGAGTGGGCCGGTCACGTAGCACGGATGGACCCACAAAGGTGGACAAATCGTGTCAACACCTGGATGCCCGAAGGCGGTTGCCGGCATCGTGCCAGACCAAGGAGAAGATGGTGCGACGATTTGGTCACCTTTGCGGGAGAAACGTGGCCACAACAGGCCCAGGATAGGGACATGTGGAGACGAAAGGGGGAGGCCTTTGCCCAGCAGTGGGACATATACTAGGCTATTCAAAAAAAATTAATAAAAAAGTATTTCCCTACATTATATTGATGTTATTACTTTGATAAGTATCTATAATAGACCAGTATAATTACTTAGTTATACTGCTGTTAGTGTATTAGCTTATGTACTTACTACAATTTTCCTACCAGCACTCTAAAACACATACATATGTCATAGACAAAGAAATATTAATCCATAACATATTTAATGGTAATTATTTCGAATCATTAATAAATATTTTGTATTGATGATGGTATGGCACAATTATCAGCCTAGTAGGCTGATAATTCATACATGCGTTGGTTAAGGTAAATAACCAATTTTTTTATTTATATTATTTAATAGTATTTTAACATGTATTTTATACAATAGACAAGCTTTTCAAGTTTTGATTTTAAAGTGTGTTATTACTATTTTCCAGAAATGACATTGATGACCACCTGGATGCCATGCAGACGGACCTTGAATCTTTGAGAGACCTGCTACGAAGTGATTCTTACTCGTTCGACACAAACACTCTATTGGGGGTGAGTACATACATTTATTATACTTTACCTAACTCGTATATCAATCAATTAGGTATTGGTATAGTCACTGAATGCTTTGAAATAATGACTAAATCCATTATTATTAAAATAAAGTCTACAAATGTCTGGAGGTATTGATCACGAATTTTTAATATATAGGGCGTCAAGTATTTTGAACCCTTGATTTTAATATTTTATTGTCCACTCAGTTATGATATTAGTATTTAGCCTGCTAAATTGGTTTGACATGGTTTGATATAATTAGGATGATTTTATTGAAGTAACACAGCCAAAGTAACGCTCGTGCACAAATATACTCACATACTTCAAGATTCTTGTCGAACTGTACATTCCATTGTTTACGTCACTAGTAGCTAATTAAAATTCTATTGAAATGACAGCTGTGTTGTTTTTTATAACTTGAACTGAACGCAGCTATAGGAAAAGTACTCACGCACACAAACACATCTATTCAACAGCGCAGATGTAAACATTGATATTTTAGCGTTGTTTGGTTGGTAGCGCCGATAAAGTCACGTTGCAGGCAATGTGTCGGGTCTGCGTGCAAAGACTTGTCGGCACTGTGGATATTATGTTTGTAGTAGTTGCTGTTGTCACGCACACACACATATATTTTTATGTTGTATGTACGTAATACTCAGCGGTTCACTTATAGAAACGGGTTGATTTGATGAAATAAACTTGATGCATAATCAAAGTAAAGTCCATTTCGGATTGTTGTTTAAATAAATGTAGGTGGACTACATAAAGTACTCAAATTGCCAATGTTATGATACCTATGCATCACCATTAGGAAACAATATATAAAAATATATTTCTTTATTGTCCATAGACTCCTGATGGAAGACTATTACCTTCGATGTCCCTCGCTATGCCTTTTCAACCCACATCAAACGATTATGTAATAATAATATGCACTATATTGCCAGGATTATTTAATTATGTTTAACAATATCGCTATTTGCCTACTTATACTTTCTTATTGGAGTCCCTTTCACCTAAGAACTAATAGGTTTTATTCATTTAAGTATAAATAATTAATTGAAACTCTCATGTTAGTGCTTGTTCAATTGTATTTTTTGTCACATGCCTATAATAGGTACTTATACTATTTAAACCTTTATAATTGTCAGAGTTATTGGAGTTATGTGTTACCTACACTATACATATTTTTATAATTTCAGCTATTCGGGTCTGATGATCCATTCTATGGCCTGCCTTATAATAGTATGGATGACAGGACTAAAACCGCTAATAATGGTAAGTTATCGTTTACAATGACATATTTGATTTATGCAATGTAGGTTTCCTTCTGTGTCCAGAGCCGGGTGAACAAACTTTGCAATTACTACATGGTTTGCCATGTGAGTGGCAGGTATTGGGCTGCAAATTCACCGCTTTACCATAACCAAAATATAACATAACATATAACGACATTATTTTCTTGCAAGGCACAGAATGCTTTTGCGAAACATCTGAATATATTCACGACTGCCACTGCCAAACGTCGAATAAAAGGGGCCACTATCTGCATGTACTTTCCGAGTTATATTTGACATTTATGTTAATTGTAGATACAACCAAACAGTATCCGATGATTGATTTTGATTGGCTGATCAGTAACAGCGAGGCCTCGTCTACCAAGTAGCAGTAGCTATTTCAACTTTCAAGATTTTAGCCACGCTGACAGAATCTCGGTCACACGAACCGTTCGACGCTTTTGGCAAACGGCTATTGTGGTCAAAGTGGTTCTGGTCAGTACTATGGACACGTTCTGAAATTCGAGCAGCCACTCAACCTGCATACTATGTGTAGATGCCGCCCCCGAATTCCCGATTGAATAACGTCCTTTTCATGCGATCAAAGTGTTAATTACCTAACGAATATTATGAAATGATTTCTATGAAAATTCTAACATACGGACACTGAATATGTTTAAAATTAGACATTTATTCTGTTGTATTTTGTTAATGACTTCTGATTACATGGCCGCATGGCTATTATACTTACATAGTTAAATCATGAGGATGTAGGGACGCCGTTTGCATTTTTGGTTCGTAACTGGGTAGGTGTATTATTTTGTCAATAGGTGTACTTTACAAATTAGTTGTATGTTACGGTGGACAAGTTATATCATTAAGTTTTATAAAATAAATATAGTATTTACCGATTATACTTTATTGTTAATTAAAGCTAAGAAGCAGAGAGGTGAGATTTTGAATGTAAGCGGTGACGAAAATCGCGTCCAGCACCTGTTTACCGGTGACATTGGTATTAACTATTTTATATATTTACTAAATTTCTTGAGTTGTAGAAATTGTTATCAAATAAAGAAACTGCACGATCCGGCTGTAGAAACCTTTGTGCATTTGTCACCTAAGTAGGTTATAAATGCACGAACACAAATTATAGCATGGTAGAAATTAAATATATCAATAGTTGCTGTAGTGCGGGAAACGATGATATAAGGCGGTTTTCCCATCAAAGCTGTGCGAGTAAGTAGAGCAAGCATTTAAAAATCAAACACTTGTCTATGACCGCGGCGCTTCTAATACTCCAGTTGGTTATCACTATTTGACGTTTCATGCCTTTGTATAATGTTGTTGTTAATGTCCGAACCGCAGAGATAAACATACAAAACCCACCAAACTTTCCAGTAATTCCACTCATTGAAACAATCTATGTGAAACAACCTAGGTGTAGGCTAGAGATATTAATTTCTGTGACCACACAAATCTTACTTCAGTGTTTTAAGTAGGTTTGGTAGGTCTTAACATCCTCCTTATTTCGGACATTTACAGTAACATATCCAAGAGTAGCTATAGGTTCGTTTCCATTGGTTAATGTTTCCTCAGTTATTCGCTTACTCGTACGATTTTGTGTGTTCACGCAGCCTCAGAGATCAGGGGGACAGTTGGCAGAGGGTAGATGGCATAGACTTGGTTCACAAGTGGTTCTTACGATTCGTAATTTGGTTGAGCTTCGCGTGGTTACTCTGGCACGTATCTCAACGCTATAATATAAAAAGGAATATACACATCTTCAATGCAAAATTAAATATATTTGCAAAATGGTGGTGTCATCGGTTCCCGGATTTTGATAGGTAGATATTTATTTATGTTATTACAGTTCGTTCGTATAATTGCAAAAAAAAATGTTATCCAAGCAGCATACATCTGCTTTGGAAGATGTTATCAAATTAGACTTTATTCTTGTAGTTACAACTTTGTTCTTTTATTCGTTAGTTTTATTATTTATCTGAGTATCATTATATATATTCTTGGCTCTCAGTAATTTTAAATACTTATCGAACTTTAAAATCAGATAATTCAATATTCATACCTACCTTACTTATATAATGATATATTATACATGTAACACATAATATTTTATCGTTTTGTAAATAAAATAAGCATGACTCTACATATAATTATAATCGTCATTTTTGTTTTGTTTAAGTATTTTTAAGTTTATCTTTATTAGCATAGAGTAGTTATGGTTTAACTGTGAAGAGATGATATATACCTACCTATTAATGTACTTTTTTTGGGCCACTTTCAGTTGAAGGGAATCAGCTAATCTCGTATACAGGGAATATTCCAGACTTTGAGGATATAAACTTGCCGGATTTGGAATGCGACAATTCTCAGGAGGGCATGGCGGCGGCGTCGCCCGCGGCCGGCTCCACGCTGAACACGCCGCAGGCGCAGCCGCGCTCCTCGCCGTCTTTCCCTATAAAACCATGAAGAAAGCCACACGAACTGGTACTACGTCACAAGAAAAAAGCTCATCTATAAAAAGAGGGTTTCGAGTATGACGCGATCATGTCCTACATTGTCCTGTTGACTGATGAAGCGGATTTAACTAGTATAACGTTACATATTATATCTAAACTGTATAATTGATTTACGTTAGTGTTATATTATTATGTAAGTTGTATGATTTATGTACAGTTTCAAAATTTATTGGTTGACGCGAAAAATATGCGATGTTATAGTATGTTATGTACATTATATTATTTATGTTTTTAAGTGTTGTCGCCACTGTTGCATTACAAATACTAAAAAAATATTATCTGATATCCGAGTATGCACATTTAATATTTGATGTGTATTACCTGATAAAATAATCAATAATAATATACATATTGGCGAGCTACAAACCCACACGCTTCCATAGATGGGAATGTGACATTTCTTATACTGCAAAGCACCTGGGCCAACCGAGGCGTCAAGACGCGCGTATACAATTTTTTTGCCAATACGAATACGAAAACTTATGTTCATGTACATAAAGATTATTTTTTCATGTTAAAAGCCACTTTTATAACTAATTTCAACGACCCAGTGTGCGCGAGGCTTAACGCTTGGCGGAAATTGAGCATTCTTTTTGGTACGTAATCCCGCACAGCCTATTGGGGTTCCAAGTGTTCCAACTAATAATCAATTTGTGTGCACTGAAAAGGTACGCATATATGATCTTAAATAATAACATTGTGCGACAATACGAAAGAGTTCCTAATTGCAGTTATATTTTAGGCTTCATTTTTTTTTGTATCTCAAGCTAATTTAAATTGTCAATACCTGCTGTGCAGATTGCGCGCCAAATGTTAACAACAGTTCGACATAAATGTAGTGCATAAATATATTTTAGTTTTGTATCCCATACAAAGTTCTTTACACAATTATTTATCTTTCGTTATAAAGAATTTGCTCATTATAAGATTTCTGTGTGGACTTGATAATGATAATATATTGTATACTGTGTATATTATGAGTTTTGAGTGAATTATTACAGCTTAATACATTAATGTGTCAATTTATTAATTTTATCATATAAAAGGTGTATCTACAGCTGCTGTTATATATCGTGTAAAATATTCTAAGAGGTCCGATTTGTAATTAAAAAATATTAATTAAAAAACACGAGTGAACTAGTTGCACCCTGAATTATCGTTTAATTTGATATAAGTTAGTTCTTTTTTCTTTGCCAATTGACCCCTTAAAATATTTTACATAGTCGGATCCTTATAACACCTTATATACACAAGCATTACAAAACCTAACATTGTAAGTATGTACTAGACATATAAGAAAGTATTAAGAATAAGTATCTATTAGCGATGCATTTTGAGGTATACCTGCCTACCGATAAAACCGTTAAGTAAAATGGAACTATGAAATAATTGTAAGCGAGATGTGCTGCCTGTCTTAGAGGTCCATCACTAGCATTCTCATTCTGCATCACCTTCACATTTGAAAATAAATTGTCACGCCAATTTGTTTACACAGGGGTCCAAAAAGCCTTTGCGCTGCGAATTGAAATTTAATTTCAAGTTTCCAAAATATTATTATAGTAACCCAGTTTCTCTGCTGCCTACTGGCCTTATCCATAACCTTATATAAATAACTTGATGTAGTGGTTATTTGCCTTGTACTCTCTAGGTACCGCTTACAATATTAATACTATTATATAACTTAGTTTTGTACCTACTGTAGATTCGGCATGCTTCAGCCATTGTATTATAACATTTGATATATTGTTTATGAACAAAGTTTGGTAGGATTAAGGTAAATCTGTGTAATATAAGTTATTTTTAAAATTTAATGTATTAAATACCTAATGAAACATTTTTGGTTTTATTTTTCAATTGCATAATATCTTCACCCGTTAACTTTAAATACGTAAACATTGGTAGATAAAATAAATAAGTCATCGTAATAATATTTAGCCATTGGAATAATAATACGAGAAATGAATGGTTAATTTTTTTTTAATAAATAACTTTTAAATCTCATGATTTGTACTTAACAATAAAATTATTATCACATTTCCTAGGGAGCGCAACTAGCTGCTGTTACATAGTATGTATAAATATAAGTGAAGAAAAATAACATAAATATTATTTAAATAAAAATGCTTTTGATGTTTTTTAGTTAACAACAAAGTTTAGAGGCACCTATTTACTTAGTGCAATTCAATATTGTCCTATATGTCGATAATTATCGACGTAATGATTGATGATTGTCGACATTTATAATTGTTATGGAATAAATTGTGAAGTTAATTTTTGCCGAAAATGCTTAAGTTTACTTGGATTGTGTGACGAGAAGGAACGTTTTGTGACCTTGCTGTTACAAGGCAAGATGACCTTGAACTGAAAGAGCAGCGTTTCTATCGGTACGTAAGCAATTACCTACGTCAAAAATTTGATGACGCAAGTGATAATAGAATCGAATTCATATGGATGCAAGGAGTCGTGATAAACAGTTTCTCCTGCTAAAAATACATTTGAGTGGTTTAGGTTAGTTTTTATGATGACCACCCACAATTTCTATTAACGTTACAAACTCGGCGATTAATTATTATTATTAATAATTAATAAATTAAATAATCTGGCACAAAAAAAACCTCCAAAGATTTTTGAAAAATCCCAACTTTTATATACTTAGTTCCTTTTTTAGCTTTCTATTAATCATCATTTTTCCTTTTTTATTGATCCGTCACGGTGGCCGCGGAGGAAAGGAAATTGGAAAGAGGGATCCGTCGTCAGCGTTATGGTCTCACCCTTCTTGAGTTCCACTTCAGCTGAATAACCCTATTAAATAAGATACTCCTAACATAATATTGCAATGTAAGTATTAACTAGTAAAAATATTTGTTTCTAATCTGGATTAGCCACATACCTACTTAGTGTTGTAATTGTTAGTGCAAGCGTAATTTTCTCATTAAAGCAGGCAAAAATGCCGGTGCTGACGACCTGCTTTTCTGGCCATCCACTAAATAAGGGCCTGGCTTCGACATTAATACAGTGTGGAGGGTGGGTAGCGTCCCAATGGCACAAGCCAATTCAGGCGTCATTGCACGACATCCTTGCACATCCAATAATTGTAATTTTTCACAGTAAGCTCTCACTGCTTCCAATGTTTTGTCTGTCAGTTGATTGCAACCCTGTAATTTTTAAAGATTTTATTAGATCTTGAACTTACCTATTTAAGTAACATTAACTTGTTTTTTTTTTGTAATTGGTAGTGCTTACCCGTAATTCAAGTTGTTTCAATCTTTGGAGCCCCTTCACCAATTCTTTTACAGCTGCATCATTTAAATTATAGCAATCAGTGAGGTTGAAATATTCAATGCTGGAACAGTTTCTAACCAAATGCTCTATTCCTTCGTTTGTAATTTGTTGACATCTGCTCAAGTTTAAATTGATAAGTTCCTTGAAATTAAACGCGTAGGTCAAGCTGACATCTGTAATTCTATTACATCCACTAATATCCAGCTCTCTGAGACCTTTAATGCGTGCCAGAGAGTAACCAGTGAATGTATCCATGGTCAGTTTCTCGCACATAAGCATTACGTCGCGTTTTCTTCTCGCATCTCGTACTATCTCTTCCTCCGCTCTGGAGCCCAAGTGAATCTTTGGTGGTGCTTGCATTTCACCATAACTTGACATTATGGGACCATTGTCATCATTTTCGGCTTCCACTTTTCCCATACCGGTTAAGCCAGCATCAGTTACTTTGTCACAATGACTAAGCTTTAAAGTTTGAAGTAATAGTTGATTTTTGAATATTACTTGTATAGATGTGTCTGTAACTGCATTGAAACAATAGCTCAAGTTTAATGTACGCAGTCTGGGGAGTCTTTCAGAGATCATTATAAGCCCATTTTGATCTAGATTCAAGGAATGAATGTCCAATTCTTCGAGAATGTCATTATCTTCAGCACATATACCCTTTTCAATACCCTCTCTTGTTATCAATTCACATTGAGACACATTTAATGATTTTAGTTTTTTTAATTTATGTAATTCAGCTATTCCTAAATCTGTGACAGCGCGACATCTCTGAATGTTGAGACATTCCAAATTGACTAGATTTTTACAAATATATACAAGAGTCTGGTCTGTGACACGGGTACACAACCCCATATCAAGTTCTCTCAGAGTAGTCTGATATGTGGTCAGAGCTAAAATGCCAACATTGGTGAGTTGATCACATGAATGTACCTCCAACGATTCCAATTTCAAGTTTTTTACTTCTGACAGAGATTTAAGCGCTGCTCCATCAATCAGAGTGTTTGAAAAAAGCAAGCGTTTAATGTTTTCAGCTCTGGATGTGATCAGTTGTAAAATAAAATAGAATGTCAGTACACTCTCTGATGGATTTTGATAGATATCAGCACCAGGAGGATAGAACTTCTTGACCAACCCTGCATGGAACTGTAATGAGCAGGATGATAAATTCAACTCTTGCAATGCTGGCGCTGCTGACACAAATCTGCTGAAAAGTGCATCAGTCAGATACTTGTTTCCTGACAAACTCAATGAATTCAAGTTTTCAAGGTTGTCATTCAGAAGACCTTCAGTTTTTCCTTCAAGTAAACGTCCAGACATAAATAGTTCTTTGCAGCTCTCTATATTCAATGTTTCTAAATTTGTACATTTTTGTAAAATGTATACAAATACTTTTTCACATATATCACAGTTTCTTAGGGTCAAACATCTTATATTCTCACCCATTTTATCCCAAAAAACATTTTGCCTACTCGATATTTCTACTTCATTAAATAAATAATTATAGTATGTTATTGTGGAATTTTCAAAAGTTTGGAGCGGCGACGATATCTCATCATTTAATACAGATTTGTAAAATACAGCCACTTTATTCTTCAAGAAGCATTGATCATTAGCCGCCAGGTACCATGAATTACAAGTCTCACTCGCAGCTTTTCTGTCCGACTTTGGTAAGTATTTGAAAAGGTAAACTAAAATCTGAAAATTGAAATGACGAATTAAAAATCTACATTGTAAAGTTTTTCATAGATTTTATCAACAAATAATCAATGATAATCACGTGAAAAAATTATATAAACAGCGAACAAAGAACTCGACGTATCTTATAAGACAATAAATGATATTTGATCAGATAATACCAACTTCAAAGGGAAGATCCATTTGTAATCTTTATTTAAAGCACAAAATATGTATAATTTTTATTTGATTTGATCATGGAGCACATATAATCAAAATTTGTTTTGAATTACTACACACAGACGGAGACAGCAAAATTTCATTTCCGTGTTCATGACAATGACTGTCAGACGCTAGTTCCCAGGGTAACCATTATTCTTTTCGCAAAACTACTAAGTACACTTTTTAAATTATAGATATTTTGTAAATAATTGTTGTAAATAAATGAAATTACCTTCACTAAGTACGCCCATCGTGGATATTCGTGGAAAATTATTAAAGACTTTTCTAAAACTACCAAAACACTAGATCAATAGTTATATTATACGCGTAACTTTAATTATTGACATTTTGGCATGTTTTTCAATATTTTTAAATAAGTCTAGGTAGAATTATAAAATCACAAGTTATCTTGATTTGTTTTGTTAATTTCCAAAAAACATACATAATAGTTTTTTGTCATTATTCTTCTTATGCCCGGTTTACATTATTCCAGTCAAGTATCCAGCGAGAATCCAGTCAAGTTCTCGCTGGATCACTTGACTGGAATAATGTAAACCGGGCATTATTCCAGTTATTTAGAAGCCGAATTATTATTCCAGTTGTTTTTTAATTTATTTAGCAACATGATTGGCCGTCTACTTTATTCCAGTTGCACTGGATTGGTCGCACTGGATTCAAAAGTAGACCGCCAATCCAGTTACTGGACTAGAATACTAACTGGATTCAGTGCATTCCAGTGCCGGCTTACATTTTTCCAGTAAGCAATCCAGCGCTGGATTAGATCGCTGGACTGGAATAATGTTTGGGAGTCAAGTTCGGCCAGGTAAGGGCCACCTCGTTACTTCCCACAGTATGTGTACCTCGTCCGTAAATAAACACACTTGTATAGTTATAACTATCTATTGTTCTTTTACAAGCATTACACACGGTAGGACAAAGGTATTATAATAATATAAATAACAATTCCCGAGTTTTACGAACTTGCGTCTGTAACTGTGTTGTCTCTCCTCTTAGGGAAACCGGTGTCATAGACAATCTTTTGACAAATAAAAATCAGAGTAATAGGCTTTTCGCCACAAGGGTAATAGGCTTTTCGCCACAAATGTAAACCGGGCTTTATTGTTTATAATAGTACTGGTGTTATAATATTTAATGACAATGTTAATGTTTCGTTATATAAATTTGTAAACTTCCATAAAAGTGAAGAGAATCAGTCATGCAGGGAACAGTGGTGTTAGAAAACGACTTCACTAATTTTATTTATTAAAAATATTTTAATGGTCTTAAAACTACTAAAACAGTAGGAAATCAATAAGGTGGTGCTGCAATTGCGCTTGCCAGGATTAATAAGATTCTGTGCCACAGAAAACTTGTTCGGTACTTCAATCAAAAAGACTACGGAACCGTGTCCTACCCTTAGGTCAGGAATATTTTACTTAGGAGTCTTAATATAATAGGAAGAAACTAATACTAACTTACTAAGGGCCTTTCGAAGGCGTAAAAAATCAAGCTTCTAAGTATACCTACCCACTCATTAAAATATAAAACTTAAGATGAAATGATTAAATTCGGCCATAGTACGAGTTATGGAGAAAATCCTAAATTGTCAATTTGTAGTTTGTTCACCAAAAAACGTTTTTATTAGCGAACCTACAGGGAACCAATTCCCGCATGATCAACATCATCAATAATTCGACATATGTCGAAACAAAACGTCAAATTGGTCGTATTTTTTCGATTTGTTTCGACATAAATGTCGAATTAGAGATCAAGTCGATCTTTCGAGAATTGCCCCGCAGGTCGCGAATCGCGATACTACTCGCATACATAACACTATTCTTACTTTAACACTATTCTTCACACTTTTTTTAAAGTTAATATGAAACTTATTCGTTTGTTTGTTTCAATTCACTTTAATTGAGAAAAAAAATATAGAGTAAGAAATAAATTTTCAGAGTGGGTAGGAAAACATTAAGATTGATTTTTGCTGCATCAACGGCAAGGTACCTACTTAAAATACCTATAAAGTGTAAAGTTTTGCATAAGTACCTACTGCTGTATCCATCTTTGATCATCTTTGTTGTAATAAGTACCTATTATATGAAGTGGAAGTAAACGGTCGAGAGCATGTGTTCATCTTATGAGTTTGTGCGCAAGTGACAACGCACCCTCATCGCCACTTGTTGGGCGCCAGTAAGCTCAGTAAGCGCGGGGTGATCCGCGGACGGCCACGTGTCCCGGCCCGTGTCTCGCCGCGATACTTTTACGATAAACTTATATCGATATCTCTCTCGTATTCGGAATTTTAGGATGAACTACCTAGTGACCGTCGAAAGTGAAATGGATACTTAGGTAATTAGTGCATTTCGGCCGGCTGAAGGATCATGTCTCGAAGGAAACAGGCCAAACCGAGGTCCTTAAAACGTAAGTTTAGTAGTCATCATATTAATAACTTTTTTTGGGTCTATATCTTTTTTTTGGGAATAATAGGAGTAATCTCATATAAGCCAAATTAGACATACCTAGGACCATTTTTTTATTAATATCTTTGCCTCAGTAGTCAGTACTAATTATTAATCTGTGATATAATCACTTACTGGCTCATTACGAAATCTCTGAACGAAGGACAGGCCCTTATCTTGAACTTTACCAGTCGAGGATTTTTGACGGGGTCAAGGCGCCTGTAATATTAAGAACAAATTTTACTCTACGCGAACGCAATCGCGAGGGATAGCTAGTATTATAGATGCATATGAAGGAAGTAGATACTTACTAAAAAGCGCCATTGAAATTACGGCTCCGATTTTGAAAATTCATTGACCTCTGAAACCGCGGAGCACAGTCTGCACATGTACCTAGTATTTATGAACAACGTGTCCTATGCGGTATTACCTCCTATAATAGGCGCCTACATACCAACAAACTAAACCATAAAATTAGAATGTGGTCGAAATGTTAGTTTTCCTCCTACCAGCTGATGGCTCGTTCTTTTGTTTCGTTCTTTACCCATTAGTAAAACGCATTCTCATTTAACGTAAAATGTGTTTGTAAGTAAAAGAATTGCACATAAGTATTATGATATTTTTTAGTATATCTAGATTAATAATTCTTCTTTTTTACGAAATGAATATAATGATGACATTTAATGGAATAAGATGAGGAATGGCTCCACCAGCGTTTAGCGGGTATTTCAGCCAGTGTCAAGTAAATAATAGCAAGGGCAAATTCATTAAATACACATCTATACATACATACATACATACAAATAAATAAAATTGGAGTGTCTGTTTGTAATATCAAAATAACACTTTTTACCAAATGCGTATGAAAGTATATACGATACCTATAACGAAAACGCAATTTTAATTTTTTTTGTCTATCTGTCTGTCTGTTTGTTTGAGGTAAACTTCTAAACGGCTGAACCGATTTCAATGGGACTTTCACTGACAGATAGCTGACGTTCCAAGGCGTAACTTAGGCTACTTTAATTTTAGAAAAAGCATTAGGGTTCCGCGGGAAAAACATAATACCCATATTTCCGGGTAATCTCCCTAAAGTCCACGCGGGCGAAGTCGCGGGCACAGCTAGTTAAAAATAAAAATGGATGATGACAGTGATAAAGATGGCGGATGAATCCCGATTAATAATTAATTTAATAGATAGGTGTATAAAATTGTCAGTTCTATGATCTGACTTAAACGAACTAATAACGCTACTACCAATAGGGATGTATTTCTGTACTTCTATATAAGTCTGAGGGCGATCCCAATCATCACCAGACTATTCTAACCCACAGCCACCGTACAGGGCCCCAAGTTCCCTAACAGTATCGTTGTGGTGTTGACTTAATTTTTCAAGGCCTGAAAACAACATCTTTTATCAATGGTAGCTAATGAGTACACCACCAACAACTGCCCATAATTAATTAAGTCTGTTTCTCGTCCAAACTGGTTGTCTGAAAGAAATTGCTTTTAGTGATAAGACCGTCCAATTGTACATAGCTACTGTATTTAGAACTAAGAATGTTGTATTATTTTGTTTGTTTGGTGTGTGCAATAAAGAGTACTCTATCTATCTATCTATCTATCTAATATATGACGAGTCTAATGGCTTCAAGGTGACTATGCCTAATGTCTAATCTGATCATATTCTGGCTACCATTGATAAAAGATGTTGTTTTCATGCCTTGAAAAATGAAGTCATAGCAACTCCACAACTCCTGTTAGGGGACTTGAGGCCCAGTATACCAAATGGCCTTCGATCATTCAAGATCATTTGAGCAGATTAATGAATCTTTGATGTCGTAAGTGTATTGTGGACTTTCACTTCTTTTGTACCTACATATTGCTAAGTAACTAATGGTGTTATTACCACTTACCTATTAAATAAGAATTAGTTTTATTTTTTAAGAAAATATTAGGTCGACTCTTTTTTATGAGTGGATCTTGTGGTGGTAGTTACCTTCAAGACAAGCCTTACTAGCATTGACGTAAAACTAGTGATTTAATAAATCGACCTCTAGGTAAATAATGTACCTACTAAGTGCGTAATAGGTACCTATTCCGATTGCTATGTTGTCGTCCGACACGTCATTCTCGAAACGCTACTTATAACTAAACACTTTTTGATATTTAACTTGGTCTAAGATAGCAAAACATATGATAACGTTGCTCTATGATAGTCACTGTTTCATCATGGCTTTTTTGAGATATTAAGATGCCATGAATCGTAATAATCTTACTAATATTATAAATGAGAAAGTTTGTGAGGATAGATGAATGGATAGATGTATGTTCGTTACTCTTTCACGCAAAAACTACTAAACGGATTTTGATGAAGCTTACAGTATATTTGTATAAACATCAGAATGACATTTATGCTATAATTTATAACGATACCGCGGAAGAAGTCGCGGGTAGAAGCTAGTGAACTATAACGAAATCACTGCTTTTTCCGTAACAAAGGAGATTGACCTAACATATGTGTGTAGTAAATAAATTAATGACACTACGTCAATGAGGGCGGGCGGGCGCGTGATGGACGTGCTCGGCGCGTAGCGGTGCGGTCGCGGCGCCCTAATATCAGCGTTTTATCAGTGACTGGCCGCGGTCACTGCGTCGCGGCTTCACGAGCGTGCATATTATTCTCCTGAACATGGCTGAAGCACGGGCTGAAAGGATTATTCTGCGCTTATAGTAAGATACGCACTTAAAGTCAATCGAGCAAGAATGTGGAATGGCAAGAAGTTATTACTGTATTAAAATCGCTCTCCTCTTATTCTTCTATACCTATTCAGATAAAATATAAGTGTGTCAGTAGAATTTTCATCCGCTGCTTTTCGTTACGAATTGTAAAGTAAAGAACGTAGTGCATGATCCTAGTCCGATATAAACGATAGCAGTGACGATGTCAATACTTGCCGGCATATCCAATCTCCTATTAAAAAATATTTATTTATTCTGTGTAATAATTATTCAAAGCCATGTCTTGCTTTACAATTATTATTTACTTACACTGTTAAAGTAAAAAGCGTACTTGTAGTGTAAAACACTGTATTTAATAAAAATAAACAAAGAGCGCACTGCCGCTAATTACAAATCAAAAACAGGAGCGTTTAAAACCAAAAATAATGTTGCCAACGTGCATTAAAAATAATAATTTTATAAAAATACAAAATCTTACTAATTATAAAACATACTAAATATGTATGTTTAGTTTTACTTAAACATACACCATGTATGAAAAAAAAACCACCATATTAATAGCAAGATACAATACATTGACGGAGGCGACAGAAATCACTTCTTAAAAGTGCCTTACATAGTTTGTAGACGCATTGTTATTTCTCTAGGTAGGTACGTACCTAAATTTATGGGAAAGCTTATTATTGTAGTTGCAGCCACCTCTGACTTGCTTGTGTATGAAATAAAGATGGTTTTCCTCTATAAATAATTTCGCTCATTCCTAACCTTATTTAATCTACTTAGTTGCTTGAATTCCGTAAGCAACAGACAAACAATGTATTCGCTGCAGAACCAACAGCTTCGTAATGTAGTAAGTTTATGTATCGATCTAGTGGCGTCTAGTAGTTTCGTAATGCGCCCCGCAGGGACAGCGGCGATGCTGCGACTCTCCGGCTGACTCTTGGGATACCTAATGCAATACCAGCTTCACAGTTCTTATACCAGCACATTATACTTATGTTTCATTTTCATTGTTGTTTATATACTCGGGGAGTTTACTGTTCGTAAATTATGAAAATATTCAGTATTTGTTGGTACAGTATGGGTGCTGTGACCACAAATACTGGAATGTCTCTTATTTTATTAATTTTAGCATAAAAAATATGGCCGAACAACACCTACGTAAATAAATACTACTATGGGAATGTTGCTGCGTTTACTTATGAGCAAATATTAACATCTAGGTATGTGTAAGGAAAGCGGCAATGCTGGACCCCAAATACTCAGTTCAAGTTAACCATAATAATGACTGCGATTTAAATAGTTTGAGGATGGCATAATTTATCAATGGTAGGTTAAATAGACATAGCCATTGTCATTTTAAAGCTTTTGAAGTGGTCAGATTATTTAACTTACAATTGATGAATGTCGTGTTAAGGCAGACATGTTGTAATTATTATTTTGAAACGATTATGTTAGAAGACTGGGCAGATAGGTTTGGTAGTGTCTTATAGTAAAGAGTATTTTTCCAAAAGGATCGTGTTGTGTGTTGAATTGTGTGAGGTAGGTAGTTATCTCTTTTGATTTGCTCTATATACACGTGGTCGTGCGGCGGCTCTCGGTAGGCCGTGGGCCGCTCTCGCTGGGGCCCAATAACACGTCAATTTCAGCTTGCCAACCCATATGCGGTGGAATTAAAATTTTACATTCAGTGAAAATGTTAATCTTTCCCTGTCCCCGGAAAATGCTCAAAACGAATTACCGTAGATATCTTGAATTGTTAATTTAATAACCTTGGCTGTCTGCAAGTTACCGTGAATCATCTGTAGGTTCCCAATGTTTGCTGTAATATGTGGATTATTCATTGTGAGAAACTATTAAATGGCCTACCTAATTCGTTAAATTTGTGATTTTAGCTTAACTATATGACTTTATCTTTAGCCTAAATGGCAAGTATCCACTCACGGTCGCTCTAGCAATCTACATGCACACCTATGAAATGCTGCAAAAGTTAATAGAAATGACAATGAACTAATTATTTACGTGAGTACAATTTGTAATATAATATAATGTGCAGGCAGATTACATGCCTAACTGGCACTGATAGAGGGAGGGAGGTGTAAAGATCACAATAAAACGTATGAATGTTTTATTCGAGCTAAAAGCTTCGGATGGACGTGTTTGTAAGCCTTTTGAAAAGGGTTAAGTCAATTTGGCTTTGAACGTCAACTTTTTTACTGAGCTTATGTGCTCTCGATGTTATACCGTTTAGACTGCTTTAATGCGCTTGCTTGGGGTTAGGATAAGATAAAAAAGTAATATTATATTAGGGGATGCCTAGTTTCCAAATTTACAGAAATTTCAATGGCATGTCATGGGGTAGCACACACACTCTCCCTTAAAAACCTACTAAAAACGGGAGTGGAAGGCCTGCTCTCTAGAGTGGTTCACTATGAACTGATAAAAAAGTGTATGTGGTCTAGAAAAAAATTTGTTAAAATTACAAGAACAAATCCATTAAAATATCCTATCTAAATCTTAAAAAGAAATTAAGCTCACGATTCGAACAGTCCCAATAGCTAATTAAATTAAATTAATGAGTTTAAAATTAATCTTCGAACTGTTTCGAGTTACGGCACTTATTATCGTGAGCCTCCGTTATGTGTAACGATAAGAAGTTGATGGCCACAGGGAGTGCGGGCGCGCGGGCGGCCCCCAGGGCTGTGCCGAACTTTTAAGACCTGGGAACCTTCAGCAGTTAATTAGACAATTAGACTTAAAATACCTCACATTTTTTTGAAGATTGGCGTAATAGTTTACGATCAAATATGGCTAATTTTAAAATATAAACCCAATTATTTACTGGACCAGTATATAATTTTACTGGCCACAGTTTTGTGGATGTATTAAAATATTTTTAGTTGACATTTTAACAATATTGTTACGTCATTTGTTAGCAGCCCTAGGTGTTGCGCGTCCATAAAACTTGTAGAGGCTCCACAGAGAATCGGCGGGAAATTTCCCCTGGGTGGTGCGCACCTCCCCGCGCGCCTCTGGGAAATACGCTAAAGCCATATCATAACAGTTTTATGTTGATGTTGACCTCTCATCCGACCCATCCAGATGCTTAATCGACGCAATTTGCTCTACCGTGCTGTTGACCTGCAGCTCTACTATCAGTTTAACGCCATTTTTAATTTGACTTAGTCACTGGCGTCCGCGTAAATGAATATGTCTAATTGTACTGTCTGTAGGCTGATTTCCATATAAATATAGATTAACAAGGTACGTAGTCAATACTGACTAGCGACTCCTAGCGGATGTAGTTATATTATAACTAATGCGTTAGAGTTAGTGGCGGATGGAAACACTGTACCTAATATATTATGTTTGTAAATCTTGCCTAATTTGAGTAAATTAAACTTAGGTATTACTTCTTATACATTTTCATCGCGTTGTTCAACTTTCCTGGTTGGTAGCCTAGATCGTATTAGAATTGGATCATTTTGATGTTGTGACTATAATTAATTTTATTTCATAGTTTTCCGCAATACCATGGGATATAATTGTCAGCACAAAGTTTGATGTAAATGAAGTAATGTTACGTTCATATAGGATACGCAAAACAAAATAAAATGTAAAACATTAATGCAATCTGTTAACACGGTGAGGAGTTCTCTTTTTTATTCCCAGTCGGCTGTCATAAATCACTCATGTGTTACCACGTAAAAATCTATAAGAGGTAACAACAATAATGTGGTCTGCGTGAAACATTACGATAATACGGTGTCTTTTATTAGAAAATACCCACGTTAGTAGTGGGGTATTATTGATGTTTTTATTGTTGCTACCTATTGCCAGAGATCGTACTATTACGTTTAGGTATATCTTGTTCTGTAATTTAACTTTGTCAGTAAGTGTTCTCTTAGAAAATTGTTTAAGTTATTATTTGCGGTAAGAATCTAATTATATTAAAAAATACACATACTAGCATAATAGTCATATAACTACATAAAAAGTCGATGTAGATTTTTTGTTTATTTATGTACTTAAGTAGTTTTACAATAAAATTAGAAAACAAAAGTTTACCGAGATAGTCGTGACCCCATAAGAATTGTTAAAATTTCCTCTGTAATTCCGGACCTATCTTTGAAATTATTTGGATACACGAGTGGTTTGGTAACAATTTTCCGAGAGTCGCACATAACAGTATCTTTTAAAAATATCACGGTGGCGTCCTTGCTCCGTGGAGGTGGTGGGTAGTGGGGGCCGAGTCCCAGTGGAAGCGAAGTTCTCGCCCGCCGCGCGCCCGCGCCGCCCACGCGGCGTCCCGCGGGACCTGGCCCGGCTGCCGCGTGCCGCCCGCTCCCGCGGGAGCCCTCGTCCCGACGTCCCTGCCTCCCCCCGCCGCCCCGACACACCCTGCCATTCCTTGGTCTCTAAGGAAAATAGCAGCTGAGACGTTCGTCTTTTAATTGATAGGTAACCCTCGGTAAAGGTATGCTTCACTTATTCATATTTCGAGTAGAAGAATTCATGTCTCTAAACGGTAGATACTTTACTTAATTACATAATGTAAAACTGAAAGCATGACTAGCTTCCTGAGGGTTGTTAAAAAGAAGGAATCGTGAAAGAATTCACTTGTACATGTCCTGCAAATAATGTAGCTAATAATCCTATAGGACAAGGACACTGACTAGTACTTGACTAGTACAGAATAAAGATTATGCTTTACAGAGATGACTTGCATACATCAATGTTTGTACATTTATTAGGTAGCCCCGGCCCAGCGTGGGCAGGGTGGGACAGTGCCGGGCGGCGCGGCTCCGGACTGGTACCTACTCAGCTAGTCCCACTCGGCATCATACCAAACGCTCCAAACACATTAAAATTACAGTTTCCAAGGATATACAACTGAGCGAAACTACAATGACTTACGCGGAGATTGGGATCGTTATTATTCCTTTGTGTTCCCCGAGTGCTTAATCAAAATTATTAGGCGGCGCCGTGCGTCGGCGGAGCGGGCCATCCCTGATATTACAGGTAATGATCAAACGGTAGTTGTCAGTCAGCGTCGGCCTGGGATTGCTATTATCTACATTGCTGACCTGCCTTCAGGGAAACGACTGCTGCGATTCGATGGCTTATTGGTGATTTAATCACTCACAAACTCGCAGTCAAGAAATTAGGCAACTTTGTTTTTCGTTCTTTGGCAGCAAACATATGTTTACTGTTAAACTGTTCTTAAAATGAATCAAGTATTTTTGTGTCTTTAATTTCCGAGGAGAGACAAGGAACTGCAAGCCGTAAGTTATCAGGGAAATGTTTTAAGTATTGCATTGTTATAACGCTCAATTATGTAGGCACTATGTGTTTGAGTGGGTCCCGGTATAATAAGCAATATCAATATGGTCAGTGTGAAATTGTATTGGCTGCGGCATCTCAGCGCGGCGCTTTGGTGCCGAATGCGTCCCGTGCGGCACATTTCGCGCGCGAGTTACGACGCCCTCGCGATGGTGCTCATGGCTTTTCGTGCTGAACAACGGCATACAATATTGGTGTCGTACGTAAGAGAATTCTTTCATATAGGTCTTCAGGTTCTGTTAGTAATAACTAGGTTTTATATTTAACCTCAGGAGTTTAGATCTAGTAAGACTCTTATGTTTTAGTATCTATGAGTTTATTCATTTGCACTATATATTTGTGATAATATAACGATCAAAGATTATTTAAAATATTCCTCCTTCTGGGGTAGTCGGGTCAAAAATCTCACTCATCGCTGAAGGGCATCAGAGAAAATATGCTTCAGGTAACAGCTTATTGTTTTAATCCATCTTCAAAGGGTACTTTGAATAATCATACGTTCTCATTTTAGTTTTCTCTATTCGAGCATACGCGTGATCAGGTTGCTAACCCCTGCAGTGCGTTCGAACGCTGCTTCGGGACTAGCAGAGTCCCTGACGTTACTGGGATTTGCCTCTGGCCTGCTTTTGATGAATCGATGGCTGGTCCCCGGGGACAGCAGGCCGAACCGTCCCCCGAGGAATCATGCTGCTAAGCTTCAATAGCCTCAGCTTGTACCAGTATGTATATTCTATTTATATATATATTGCCAATTATCTATTGGAGTTAAACCAGTTTAGGTCATACTCTACATTTAAAATAAATTTATATGCAATTAGGCTAAATGAGATGAAAGTCCATCGACTAGTGTTTTTTCTTCATGTTGTCGTGAAATGCGTAAAGGAACTCCACCAGGTAAATTTCAACTATCGTAGTCTCTAATATACTGTACATATAAGACCTACTA
Source organism: Ptilodon capucinus (assembly GCA_914767695.1). Taxonomy (NCBI): domain Eukaryota; kingdom Metazoa; phylum Arthropoda; class Insecta; order Lepidoptera; family Notodontidae; genus Ptilodon; species Ptilodon capucinus. The sequence continues at coordinate 6,222,387 of OU611808.1, forward strand.
TTTAAATAAACATCGTAATTTTTTTCTCGCTAATAGATACCTATTTTATTCAATCCATTACAATCGTAGGCATGTTCATGCAGGAAAGAGAATAAGTCGATGGCCCGATATTGATGTAATGTTACTTCTCTGAAATTTTTAAATTCAAATCGCTTTCCAAGTTTCTATTCAAATTAATTAACCAATTTAGTAATATTTATAATCCCAGACTACTAACACAATCGTTTCAAAATTACAGTGACTAATGGACAAGACAGATTGCTTTTTGTAACCGAAAACATTCTCAGGTACACCATCAGAAACGTTTAACGCAATTGATTGATTCCAAATCAGCTTAGTTAATTTGTAATTGTTATTTTTTTAAATCAATGTAGGCAAACTAGGACGGTTATTTTATTTTGTTAAGTAATGTTAGCAGTGTTTGTTTAATTGTATAATCAGTAGTGTCCGGGCCGGGCCCGGCGGGCGAGGCGCGGCATACTACGGGGCGCAATCACGCCACCCGCGCCCTCCGCACCCACCGCGATGCCGCTAATTATGTCACCTAACTACCATTGTGTATTAGCACAGTTAATCATATTAAAATAGTAGCTAATGCCACAAACTTTGTAAATAAAAATTGATTGCTGACAGGTATAACGATTCAAATAAACTACCTATCAGTAAACTCGTAGATACTACTATAACTACAATACTAAAATATTGTTTTTGCAAACAATTGAACATGGAACAGAAACAAATTACGAAACTTCGACAATTTTAAATTCGGAATTCGGAAAGAATCTTCGTAATAATATGTTATCTAATTTATCTTTTTATAACATAGACGGTCTTCAAAAAACGATGAGGTTCTCAATACGACACGTTTGGTTTTTATTTATAATTATAAGTTGTTTATTGCATTGCTAAACATATACTAGTAAGTCGATGACTATCTACATTCTAAATAATTAATCCACGTACTTATACAAAACCTATATATTTATACGCTTCACTGAGCTAAGTTAATAAAATAATAAGTAAGAATCTGAATGCTGGAGCCCAAATCTTTAGGGAAACCATAGGTCACAGCTAGAGAGAAGAATGCACGTTTAAATACTTTGGTACCAACCCTACTCGTACCTCAGGCTCGAGGCTGGCGTCTGCATTGCAATGCTTACATTATCCTAATTAGCTTTCACCCAGTTTATATTCATTATCGTGATTACTTTTTGTTAGGTACTTATAAATGCATCTGGATTTCCTTTAAATCATACAGTTCTTTGAAATTTATTGAATTCCAGTAGGTATAGGTACTTGAATTGACTGTATTGGAAATTGATACGGTATTGATTGGGTTATTTAACAATATACATACGTTACTGAGATATTAATATTAAGTCATAAAGGATACTTCTATCGAAAAATTACGTCGGAATAGTCGCGTCTTTATCAAGGATGTACCCTTTTTATAGCACTTTAAAGGTAAAATCCAACGGTCAGTCTTACTTTACTACTATATTATCACCGAGGCAGTTTACTGAAATTGGAGATACCATAAGATTATCATAATTGCTGATAGCTGTGTGTAGGGGCTTCTTGTTTGCCCGGTGTCTGCCACACATTTCGTCGTTATTGTATATTGTTACAATTTGGAAAATCCCTCGAAATTGGATTACTATTGCGCTTCGAATGGGTTACTTAACGCAATGTTTGTTCATCTATGTTCCATGGACAAAATCTGCTAGATGTAGAGTGAATGTAGGTCACAAACTGATCATATCCACTCTTATTGATACTTTGAACCGAATAAAATAATCAAAGCAAGCAATTTTAAGATTTTGTAGTTATGTAATGAAGAGCTTACGTTCTTAATTAATACATATTGAATTAAACAATTATATGACTTTAATAACATTGATTTATTTTGTTACAGCGGAAGATGATGAATGGAATGAAGAAGTATCTGTAAAAAGAAAAAGAATTTCCAAAAGAGAGCCTCGTGATGGAGACGGTGAGGGTGACGAGGGCGATGATGACGAGGCGGGTGCTAGCGAAAGTAATGAACAGGACCTTGAAGAGTGTAATGCAGATGACAATCTTGAAGGTAAACAATGAACACATTTTTTTTTCAATTACATATACAGCTATTTAAATAATTTGGCAGCAGTATACCTGTTGCCGCCGTCATGCTCACACTTTAAAACCATGAATAGGAGGGAAATATAAGTATATACACGTGCTCCCAACTTTATTGTTGTCTTTATAGCAACGACAATAACGTACCTACTAGTTACAAACGTAGGTATATATCTATGTGAAAACAAATTATAAATCTTATGCAAATTGTATAGTTCTAAACATAGTGTTAGAGTTGTAGATTTATTTTCCGTGTACTTCTCCATAGTTTCGGAAATCCTATCATTACATAGAGAGATATGCCACTGTCCAATGCTGACGTAGAGCCGAGCCGCAGATAGGCGCACGTGTCCGCATGACGTATAGACCGCGCGCCGCCGACGCTGACACACTGCATTGGGTGTTCTGCGGACCGGATTCGAGCGAAATGTGCGAGTGACACGCAGCGTCACACGCCTGTTCATTTTGCAAATATTCACCGATTTTAAGTATTGCGGCAATATATTTGTGCGCTACATAAATTGAACTTACGATTATGCCGTGTATTGAGTTAGTATGTTGAATATTTTTGAGTAAAGTCAGTATCAGAATCAGACACATCAAAAAATAAGTTAAAGAACTCGTAAAAAAACAGTCACTGCCAGTGTTTCTTTAGTCGTTGGTGCCAGTACTCGTATATAGTAATCTATGTGCCACAGGGGAAGTAATCACAAACAAAACCAAATTAGCTGCATCCGCGAACATGAATATAATTTATAGTCGGCTTTGGGACTGCACCCAGCACTTAGTCACGTCAGAAACATTCGAAGCTGCGCACTATTCAGCCGGCGAGCCAGCCGGCCAGCGAGGCCCATCCATCGGCGATTATACACTATGCGTTCCTGTTAAATTCTAAACAGTGAATTTTAGGTTATTTTAACACTCACGTTTGACAAATACTGTTTTTCTTTGCCCTGTCTAGCTAAATTCTAGACAGTTCTTATATTAATTAAATGAAAGTATACATTTTGTTGGCTTCCGCAAGACTTATTACTCGAAGCTAATGCATGTGTAATGTTAATATATACACCCGACAGCATATAATTATTGAAAAGTCCCATTTCTCTAAAGCTTTTAAAAGCACACGTTCACCATCGGCTTGTGACAGGAAAAATCTTTGATTTCGTTCCATGCACATTACCGTGTTTACTCTTGTGTTGTCATATGAGGCCCCAGGTGACGATCCGTCCTTCGGCATTACTCCGCCGCGACGGGTTTGATGATTGTTGAGTACATGTATGTATAATGAATGGTTTGCATTTAAATTCAAGTAAGATCGATCGCGTGTTGCCAGCTCAAGAGTTATTTGACAAGCAACAATATTTTTCGACATATGAAGCTTACTTTTTGTATCTAGTCACTGATTAGAAACATTATTAATGGTATAGTCTCATTTGTCTGTGTTAATGTTGCATAAATATTGTATTCCTGTAGTAATAAGCCATGAGATCACGCGCCAAAATTCGTTCACGACATCGATGACATTTAGTTAAAGAATAAGCTTTTTCTAGGAGTTAATGCAGGCGTTTTGTTATGAGCAAAATATGGGTCCAGCGAATTTTGACACAACGGAGTTAATGCTACATATAAGCGACGCAATGAATGGAGTTAGTTTTCCCTTGAATAGCGTCCTTGTCCAAATAAGCTCAGGGAATTGGAAGTTTGTTAGCGCTTAAGCAAAATTGCCTACATGAACACATGTGAGAGTATCAACTGCCCGCCGTCACCACCCACTATCTGAATATGACATAGATAGTTCTACAAAGACTCTACAAAGATAGTTCACTAGTATCGATAGTTACCTACATCTAACTAACAGGAAGGTTGATAACCTGATTGTTACTCGTTGCAGATTGTGAAGATACCGAGCCCGATGAGAAGAAGACCTCGGAAGTGTTGGAGAATGAAGATATTATGGCCGGTAAGAAAATTTTAATTAAACAGAAAACATATTTAAAGGATAAAAGTTAACTGAATAAATTATTTCAGACTTCTCTGAGTTAAGATAACAAGTACACTATTTAATATCACGAAGACCTCTAAGCGGGTGCTATTACGTTGAAATCTCATTGAAATTCATAAGGAGGCCACTAAAATAACGAGGAGTCTCAGGCGTTGCCCACGCGGCCGATGCGTTTTTAGTGCGGTTTAATGCTCTTTTTACAACTCAGTCAAAGGGTGTTGTGCTGCGGCGGTAAGCGGCCGGTAGAGCCGCCCGCGCCGCCGCCGCCGCCCGCCCCTGCTTTACGACCCCGTCCTCGCTTATCTCGCGCCGTTCGCGATAAATCTCCGCCGGCCTCCTTGGACCTCAAATATTAACATGCTAATTCGTAGCCAATTCTGCACGGGAGATTATAAATAAATTGGCCACCGCGCCTCATCATCGACCCTCGCCACCTTCATTTTATCTTTTATGACTCGAGAAGTTTTTAAAACTGTGGCCCATCTCGTGACGTTGATGTTTTAATTTTATACCATCCAGATAATTTTGCTTTTATGTTACCTAGTCGTAACAAAATCTTTGTAAAATGTAACTGAGTTGTAAAACTTTATACATTCTGTATCTACTAAAGACTACCTTCTCTCAATACTATGCAAGTATATACTACCTACGCTTAGTAAATATTTTCATAACAGTACCTATCAGTCATCGTATATTTGCGTATATACATTGTATTAACACATGAAGCGTATAGTATAGAAGCTTATAGCGTCTTTCCTATTGATGCAGCGGTGTCTATTCTCCATGCCAAATGCGTTTCAGACAATCGCATAATAAGAAAACCAATAATGTGTCCAACAGACAATGGAACTCTTCTCCACGGCACCCTTATATAATAAGTAAATTACTTATTGTTCAAATTTTTATTGCAAATACTTTATGGCGAGGTGTTGACCGAATGATACTACGGACACAAGCGGTCCTTTGAATATGGCTTTGTTCGGTAGTAAGTGTTCGTTTGCCTCGCCAGTATCGGAAAATGAGTAATTTTTCCCATTGAGTGGCTCGGCTGTCGCAGACTCGTTGTTAGGCCAACACGAGTGTTGCGCAAATGTATTCTCTACGGGGGCGAGGGGGAGGGCGCGCGCGGGGCGGTGCGGCGGCCGCGGGCGGGCGGGAGCCGCCGCCGCTGAGCCCGAAGTTGGGCGCGCGGGCTCGCTCCCATGGGACCTCGCCGCAGGGACCGCACTTCACGTAGTTTTTCAAACATGTAGAAGTGACTATTAAGTAGATTAACATGTACGAACGAATACCTGAAACTTACTTAATAGGAACATCGAATATCTCAATATGCTACTGCCAAACCTAAGTTATTCTGTTAACTTGGCCGGGAAACAATGTGAGCAATGTCGGTCGGCGTAGGTCGGGCTCGCCCGGTACGTGGCTAATTAAATGCCGATGTTGGCTCAACGGTTGGATCGGGGGTGCATTCGGAATGCCGCGCCGTGCCGCGTCGCGTGCCTCCGACACCGAACCGCGTGCCTTGCCACGCTCCGGTCATCAACAATGCCGAATTGTTGTACAACTTAAACCCGAATTTGAAGGAATAATTGTAGATATTTAGCATGTTTTACCTAGATGATGATTTTACCTAGGGAAGATGGCTGGGTGCTACCACCAACTTGTGATCCAGTAATTAATATGATTAAATCCAAAACCAAGTGTACCATGTGCAAGACCTCAAGACACCTTGAGCACTTTCTGCGTGGATCGGACCGCAAACAACAACTAAATATGAGGGTACCCAGTTATTAACTATGACATCAGGACGTCTAACACCTCAGTCCCCCCGTGACTATAAAGCAGCCGAAACGTCGGGAAAATAAAATAGTAAATAAACGCGATAAAATCCGTAAAATAGTTTTATTTCAATGTATAGTATTCGCGTAAATATAAGAAAACAATATGTTTTACCTAGTTTTGACATGAATAAGTCGCAATCAATTAGATATAATTGAGAAATTTATAGACTATCACATGGTTTGTGGTGGTCTACCAACTTAAATATTGGTAGAGAGAGAATTCTGTTTTCCTAGTCTACCATTCTCATGATACCTTTTCTTTTGGTTGGTAAGATTTATTATTCAGTTTCTATTGAACAATGTTTTCTATGTAATTTTTTTTTTAGTATTTTTTTTATTAGCGAGCAGAGTTCGGCTCTGTATGATCCCAGGTGGCACGGCCGCAGCGTTTGGAATTATCACATAGTGGAGAAGAGGGCGACGCGCGGGGGGCGGCTCGATACATTCGTCACAGGCCCAGCAGCCATTAGGCATTTAGATATTATCAGCGGCCACCAGGGATGACCCGCGACCTGCGCCCGTTGTTTCGATGCTTAATTACTAAAAGTGTTTGTTTACACGGGGGATCAGATTTTAATTCGAGGATATTCCGGCGAAGTCGTTCATCGTTTATGTCTGTTGCTCGTCTAATACTCCCCCCCGCAGGGGGGGCCCCGGGTCCCAGTTGGCGCCGCTCCGGCCACACTTCCTTCCGTCCCATGGGAAAGCTCCTCGACCCGCGTTCGCACACACCCATACCAAAAGTATACTTACAATATACAGGCTTACGTGTAACTCTCTACAGGAGCAACAAGAGTACCTACGTAGGTAATACAAATGTATTATCCGAATATATTATATATTGTTACATTGTTCTAGTGTCCGTAGAAGGTAGGTTATAGTTAAATGAACTTATGTGAATATTGAATTACTACAGTGTAGTTTTTCCGTGCCCTTCTCTAATAGAGACTGATTCTCTAATAGAGGATTTAATTGCGTTCAAGTGTTGGTACGCTCTCATTGAGTAGGTAATTAAACGCAGTTTAGTGTATCGAGCGGGGAGTAGGGTGCGAGCGCAGGGCTCAGCAGTGGACTATGGACTGTGGAGTGACCGAGCGCGCGGCCGGCGGCGGCGCGGCGCGGGCGACTAGCTCGTGATTAATGCAGCCTCCCAGGGCAGACGAACTGATTGCGCCTGCCTCCCCTGGGCACCGCTACACAACGACGTTGTGACGTTACTAGGTTGGGTATGATCATGTTTTTGGTTATGATTATCTAATGATGGTGTTCCTAAAAGTAAATAGTGTTTAGAAAAGATAGAAAGTGCTTTGATGTTCCTTATCGGTATCACTTCCATGTAAAGCACCCAGTGCCCGTGACAGAAAAATTTCAAATGTGACAACTAGTTACATCGCTCTACACAAACCTATAGGAACAACTTTTAATGACACGAGTAAACAATGTTTCTATTCAAATGTTAACTTTTTACACGTGCCGCCGTCGTCTCATCGTGTCGGAGCGAACACCATAGTATTTAAAAGGGAATTCAAAACCTACAAATAAATGTGTTGGTTCCTTTTTAGGGTTCCGTACCCAAAAACGAAAAAACCGGAACCCTTATATGATCTCTTTGTTGTCCGTCTATCGGTCTGTCTGTTTGTCTGTCAAGACCCTTTTTCTCAGAAATGCGTGCAGGTATCAAGTTGAAATTTATAACAGAGACATATGTCTGCGGTCCCTTGGTGCCCTAAAATAATCAAACTTCTATGTTAACGCAATCAAAAGATACGTCGGTTTATATTGCATTTTCAGTACATTTGCACGGAAATCAAAAAAAATCGAAAACTGTAAATTGATTGTTACAAAATGTTACAGTTTTTATGTTAGTAGTTAGTTAGTTAGTTAGTTAGTTTGTATGGGGACACCTGTACACCAACTGCAATGTTAAGTTTGTCTCTCTATCCAGTTTATCTTTTTGTTAGAGAGCCTCGGTGCGCGAGTCCAACTCGAACTTGGCCGGGGTTTTTTTTGATGATATGTAGCTGTGCTATCCTTATTATGTATTCCTTTTGCTCTTTTGTTATAACAGTGAATGAGAAAATAGCAAAAATCTATCACACTTATATTATTACAAAGTTGTGTTATCTATTTTCAAAGTTCAAACTCATTATATTTGAACAACATGGCCTGAACATACCCTCGTTCTGTTATTTTTATTCAGTGCTTCGTGAAAAAGTTTCCTCTTGAGAGGCATATCGGCATCAGTCCACGGCGTTCCCGGAATAACACCTTCAGTTTGAATGGCTTCGCGAAAGGTAGCGCGCCCCCGGGGGGGCAGTATGCTCAAGGCGGCAGAAAATTAACGTGGCCCCGCGGGAAATCTAGCGCCAGCCTTGGAGCCTTCCAGCCGTCCGGCGCCGGCCGCGCCCGCTCCGCCGGGATCTGCTTAATATCTTGCGCCCGAGACAGATCGAGACCATTCCATGTCAGGACTCATAACCAAACTAAGCTTACCTGAAATACTAGTTTTTTATACCTGCACGGCTAGCACGTGCACCAGGACAGTTATTACATAAGAGGGAAACCCACTGCAGTGGTAGCCGAGTGGTCGAACGAACGCCTTCAATCCACGTGTGCAGGTTCAAACCCCGTATCGCACCTCTGGGATTTATGTGCGAATCTCATTTTCATCTGAGATTATCACTTGCTATAAAACGGTGAAGGAAAACATCGTGAGGAAACCTGCACGTCTAGCGTCTGAGGGAACATGACTAGTTTTTGATAGATGTGTGAAGTCTGCCAACCCGCACTGGGCCAGCATGATGGACTATAGCCCGGATCCCCCTTGCTTTGAGGGGAGGCCCGTGCCCAGCAGTGGGACGTTAAAAGGGTTGTAGTAGTAGTAAGAGGGAAAAAAATAAAATTGACACACCTCACATTTTGTCTTGTTGTAATTAACTGTGCTTCCAATTCTGGTGCAAAAAGTATTAAGACGGAAAAGTACTAAAATAATACTTACTCTTTCGTTGATAAGAGTAAGAATCTATTCATTAAAATTATAAAGTTATATCTAATCACACAAGACTAAATTATATTGCAAATGCCTTTTAAAAGAGAGATGAACGAGAAAACCACTAGGTATGCTGATTTTTGAATAGTATGTAGAGACATATCGATCATCATCACACTACAATTAATATCTATTTGCTTGGAGTGGAACATGTAAGCTCGCTTACTTAATCATTTATCAGCTACGAAGATTGGGCAATTACAAACACGTAGCAAAGGGACACATTACACTCCACACACTCTCGTAGATTAATTTAGCGTGGGTAAGGCGAGCTCGCATGGGGTTAGTTATTCACAAGATCCAATCGCGGCGAGCGGCGCGGCGCGGGCGTCTGCTGCCATTAATGTTGCACGCAGAACGCCACACAGTTTATGGATTTGACAGGCTGCTTGTTCAAATCTTAATGCTAGGTAGTGATATATATATTTTTTTTTTCATTCTATGCTATTTAGCAAATTTCTTACAAAACTAGTTAAATTAATAACTCTTGTTGTTAAGAATTTAACTTACCTACGAACTTACGAACCTACGAACTTAGCATACATGTTTGTACGTGTATGAGTTGCTTAAAATGTACACTCTTTATCATATTAGTATAACTCAAGTAGGTAAATACGTAACTGTAATATTCTACATCTAACGATTGACCGGCGCAAAAAGCAGTGCAATATGTACGGAACGACAAATGTTCAATTTTTATTCCTGATTTTTATATCTTCGGCAATTCGTTGTTCCGTTTGTTGTATTGTTCAAATATTCAGATGTATCAGCGCCATGAGGTATACAGATTTAACTGTACAATACAGGTTTCACTTAATGAAAGTCTTTCTTAGTATTTTTGTCGAATTGTACGTGAGAGTCTGTTTTTATTTCGGTAGGAAGCAGTCGTTGTCATAGTAAGTAGAAACAGTTGCATGCATACGAGGAGAGGTAACGATGTCCCCGGGGGCCGGCACGCGCCCGGGTATAGGGGACCCGGCGGGGCGGCGCGGCGGCGGCATGCAGCATGCCTCTATACTCCATAGATGTCTAAGCATGGGCAATAGATCCCTAATCGAAAAATCGTATAAAAATATTTGGTTACTTTGATTTTGATACCGAAACTGTAATTAGTTTAGGCTGTATTAACATAATATAAATAAAGGAAAATTACGGACTTTTTTGTATGTTTGAGGTCATTAACCATTGTAACGAAGTTTTTTAAGTCTATATCAGGAGTTGTGAACATTGTAAGATGATGTTTTTTTAATTACCTACAGATGTAGTTTGAAATACTTGATAATTTTAGCCATTACTTTTACAATTTTAGATCAAAGTTCGATACTCCTTTATGTTGGCAAAAGTCTACCACATACCCTTCCACACGAAGTGTGCAATCATTACTTCCACCGTCTGATAAGTCTGTTAAACTCGTGGCCCATTTCCGTACTCAATTTAAAGGTATCCAATAAAGTTTAACCATTATGTCTTACGTTGTACTAAACAATAAATAGTTAAGTATTGATTTTCCTCTATAAATGTTCCCACCCGAAGGGACTTCGAAACTACAAAATTAGACTGAAAGTTTAAAGTGGATCACCTATCCAAATTTAAAACGTAGGAAAAGTGGCCGGGCCAGGGTCTGCCGGCTCCGACACGGCAAAGTGGATTAGAGCAGTCGACCGCGGCCGCGGAGCGCCGTCGGCGCCCCGGGCTGGGCAGCCCCCGCCCGGCAGCCGGTCGACCAACTTCCTGTGGTCACCGCCCTCTTAACTAAAAGAAAATTATTGTTTAAATTTCGAAATTTGAAAAGAGGACAAAACGTAACATCGTAGATTTTGATGTATAAAGCCAGGAAGTGATATATACCTACATTATTCAATAATTCTTCTAGTCATCATATTCATACCAGTAAACAATCTTTGTTATAGGCAAGTTATAAATAAACAGTTGCACCTACATACCATACCTATAAATGTATTTGATTGTTTCAGACATGGCGGAGATCAAAACAGAAAGCATGGACAGTTTTGAGTCAGGTAAGATTATTAAACTAAGTAGGTAACTACTTAATTATTTCGGCAGTTAATTCCGGCACTTAGGTATGAACACTTTAAACATTTAAAAAATGAAACAATGCGAAAAGGCAAAGTCACTTGTCGTAAAATAAAATTAAACTTAGAGGACAACTACGGAACGGAACTCTCATATTAATATTTGAATAGAGGAGTGTAAAAAAGTGTTGAAGTCGGAGGTGATAGGGCCGTCCGCGGCGTTAACGGAGCCCTGGAGGGCCTTTGCCGAAGTCCCCGCTTCGCAATACAGCCGAAAAGATAAAATGAACATAAAGTTGAGGAGCAGATATTCACGCTCAGAGGAATCGTAGTTTCCCTCCTGGCGACACTAAACCGGCTACGGTCGCTAACGTGCCGCCGCGCCCCGCCGCCGCCGACACGTCGCGCTATACGCATTACTAACCTAACACACTTTTCGGAACTCGCTATAAATAAATATTAATGACATTCACAATCATATTTAAAAAGTTTAATACCGCAATGGACATTAATATTACTCATTTAATACTTAGTTATTGTGAACATTAATAAAAACTCAAAAAGAAATTATGAAATCCATCTAAACACTGATTTAAAATAAAACTGCCAAACTAAAAGAGTGCAATACTGGCGAAAAGCTGAAAGCCAAAATTGCATTGTGGACGGTGGTGTCCGTTTCGAACTTACAATTAAAACGGACGCCCGAAATTGAGGACATCGTTCGTCACTTAGAAGAGGGCGAAAAGGGCAAACTGGCGCATCAAGCTTCGCAAGCTCGTTATAAATAGTATTTCACTTTATATGCCGTGCGATGCAGGTCCATTCTTTAAATTTAACCTAAGTAATTGAAGTAAAAAATGACTCTTCTATTTGAGTAGTATGGTAGTATGATGGACGTTTATTTTTAAGTTACCAAGTTACCAAATAATAAACATCTATAGTCCGCTCAAAATAGTCAATGCGACCAATATTCATCGGCAGTCTCGGCCTCTGTTTGATTATCACTATTGCCGAAGTGGTTATAATCGGAAACTGTAATAAAGCCAGTTTTCGATTTAAATAAAGTGACAGCACGAGACTGGCCGTGGATAGCAACACGATTTTGCAATCAGGTGCAGTTTAAAATGTGCATTTGCGATGCGGCGCGCTGCAGCGGGCGCAGGGCGCGGACAGAAATGCATTTTCAATAATTGAGGGTCAGACGGGTGGCAGTGGAGGCACATTAAAATGCTCGCAGCTAAACTTTCCGATCGTCACAGAGCCGCGACACGTCACGCCGCCGACCACTCGGCCCAGTTTGTAACAGATGCATTTATATGTCTTCATGAATAAACGATTTAGACGTAAATAACTGTAGTGTTAGTTATTTATAGTACTTACAACATTATAATCATGGTAATAGTTTTCTTATATTTACGCGAATACTACACATTGGAATAAAACTATTTTGCGGATTCTATCGCGTTTATTTACTTTTTTAATGTGACACTGTGAGCACTTTCTGCGTGGATCGGACCGCAAACAACAACTAAATATGAGGGTTACCCAGTTATTAACTATGACATCGGGACGTCTAACACCTCAGTCCCCCCGTTGCTGTAAAGCAGCCGAAACATCGGGAACATAAAAAAAGTAAATAAACGCGATAGAATACGCAAAATAGTTTTAAGACATTTACTTACACATCGGCGTCGGTAATAAACATAATTAATCATCTTGGCAAACAAAGCTCTGAGGGTCAGAATGTACCACCGGTACCAGTTGGGAATGCTATTTCCACTGACAAAATCCGGCAATAAAACTCTATGGAAAGTTAGTGAGTGTATCAACATGAACATAGTGTAGCATGCAACATCTTTGTCACAAGTCCTCAATTAGTCCATTCATGACAGCTAATTAAGTCTAGTTTTTTCATCATTAGGTATAGAGTCAATATTTCAGTTTTGAATCGGCCAGACAGATATGACTCCTTGCAATATGATTTTTGATACGCGATCTAATCGTAAAATCAGTTTTCATCTATATTTTCATCCCATCCTGGTTCAAGATAAACGACACATTAATTTGCTGAAGACTAAAACAATTAAGTTGTCCTTCACAATAATGTCCCCGTGAAACCTTGCAATTTGTTCCGCGAAACGTGTGATGTCTGACGTGATGTCACTTGTAACAGGAACAAGAAAATTTGTAATTAAGGGGAACCGAGATACAATTTGTAGTTACCGTGGCAATCACGGGCAAACTCATTAAGGAAGGCGTCGTTTGCAATTGGATATTAACTAGAGATGCTAATTTTAAAGTAATTTCGTGAGGATTATTACAATGTATAAAGGTAGGTATTGTAAAAGCTACCACAGTTTCGGAATCCCCAGTACATGTTTTCACTCTACGAAAAATAAAGGAGACAAACAAAAAGAAGTTCGCCTCGGTTATTTTCTCGGGGAGATCACGTAGGCGCGCACCTCATCTGCGGCGTTCCCGGTGCGGCGATAAAATTTAAAATTCAAGGACGCGTTAACGAACCGGCCTCGCGAAGAAATAGATATTCAAATGTGAGAAGATCCCATATTAACATTTATGGCAAGTTTGCGGGGACGAGACAAAGGCGAGAGGCCCCCGCGGATCCGCGCGCCGCCCGACGCTCTGTGACTCTATGCATACCTCTACAATATGCAGTGACCGCGGCCCGTCGCACTCCTATGCGGCTTATTGAGGTTTTTTGCTATATTAAAATATATCGTTTAATTTACAATGTTAGAAGATAATTCGTGATGTTTCGCATGAAATGAAGTAATACATTCTTATTCATAATTATTATATTAATGTATTACAAGAATAACTCTAAAAGCAGTTTAGTATATCAATGTTGCAGATGTTCTGGGGATAGTTAAGTTTTAGTTCGTAGTAGTAAGTAGTAAGTAAGTAGTAAGTAAGTTGTTTTATTTCGCTTTATTAGGTGACTCCGTGATTGTGTTTGTTTGTGTGAACTCATCTTAGGTTATTAATTTTCCACCCCATTTCACTCAACACTAAATATAAAGTTTATTCTAAAGATCCGCATCACAAACGAAAGGTGGGTCTTTGTGTTTCCGGTTAAAAGCAAATAAAAGTTTGTAAGAAAACAAATCACAATCCCAATTTTACTGGCTGTATTATTTATGCGATATGCCTGCTGCTGTCGTGGTTCCCCTTTTCTTTGCTATGAACTGTGGATGTCGTAATTCACACTTTCACAAGTTTTGCTATCAATACATAAAGATGATGTTTTGGTGCTTTTATTCTATAGAGATCTTAAATTATGATATAGAAATTATAGTGATCATAAATAAAGCTATAACATCCTGATGACACCAAGTTTTGGATTCAATAAGGATAAATGTTTATTTAATTGTAAAATTACATTACATCAATTGACTTGATTCCTTACATTTTGCATACACAATAATATACTGGAAAGTAAGAAGATAGAGAACTTGATTCGGTTATTTGAACCGAGTCTCTATCTACAGTGATTAAGATGAACGGTTCTAATTACTAATAAGTCAGCAGAAATACTGTACCTAACACGTGGAGGTGTTGTTGCATCAATTTTGTGTAGATTTGATTTCAATAGTATTGACTCTTTACAGATAATGTTGAATACGTGTCTTGTGATGATGTACCTTTGTAGATAAAGAACTTGTGGGAGTATCATAAATGTGGTTTGTTTACCTTATAATATCTATAGATCCGATTTAATGAGTTAAGGAAAATGAAATCGGAGCGGCATTTTCATCCACCGCAGCCAGTTAGTCGGTGCGGGCATACACGTTTCTTATTAATATCAGGCGGTTGGAATGGCCGAAGACGTCCCCAGCGCCCGCTCTCTCCCAAATAAAATTGCCGCTATCTAAACAAAGAGCCCTAATTATTCGGCCGTGGCGGGCGGGGTCGCTCTCTTATGGGTGTTCTGGGGCCCATTTCGCTTCTCGTATAGGGCCCCCGGGAGCAGCGGGCGCCGCCTAGCCAATCGCCGGATGGAGGAGCGAGCGATCCGCAACCTTTTTATATGCGATATCGGCGTTGGCGCCGGACCCCTCCCCCCGGCCCGCACCCCCGCCGGCTTCTCGGGGAATTAAAAGTTGGAAGGCTCACATCTGATTACCCAAACACACACATTACACCGGATCGCTAGTCTCGATAAGCCCCCTCCACAATTTATTAGAGGCCGCTGACGAGTTGTTTTCGACTCTTATCTCATTAACCGAATGAAACGGACTCATACTGATACTGCTGAGAAACAGAAAACAAACAAGTCTCAATTTAGTTGAACTTTTATTTTTATCCTGTCAGTCTGATTGAAATAACTTCCAACTTAAACGGCACTTCCTCAACGTCGACTTCCCGTGAGTACGATAGGTAGAACTGGTCTTTAGTCAGTTTTATGTTCTGTAGATAGGTACGTATATTCATCAATACATCGAATATAAAAAGATCGGTTGTAAGAACCTTGGCGATAGCAGCCGTATGCCTCAATACATAATAAGTATTTTAATTTGCACCCGATTTTATTTTGAGACAATAAATTGGACATAAAGGGTTTCTGAGCGGTGCGTACCTCCGGGCGCATTGTCTTCACCCTACGCCTTTGCAGAGATTCTATTGTGTAGGAATTATGAAATAAAAAGGCGATATCGTATGTCGGTGGTAAGAGGTGCGGCGTGGGCGACGTGCGTCCGACATACGACACCTACCCCGGCAGCCCGCTCCAGACCATTGTGCCGCCACCATTCTCCCACCGCCGCCCGGCTCATATTCGATTGCAATGTTTTAAGCATTCGATTGCCCTCGCCAGCAATAAAGGGTTCCAAACAAGTACGTACAATATAAAGTCTTTTTTTACGCATTTTGTAGTCTTTGAAACGGGCGCGGCGAAGGGTACGCTTATTGTTTCTATGGTGAATTGCGTGGATGAATGGGTTCCCGGCATTCATGGGTTCTGCGCTTGGAGATCGGAGGAAGATAATGCGGAGCAGGCGGGAGCGGGCGGGCCAGGGCCGCCTGAGGTGGCACAAACAAACCTCCTACATAACATTAATTCATATTTACTTAATACTCTTTCACTGAGAGAACTTGCTGGGCTAGTCTGGTGTAGTGACTTAACTTTGGGGAATAAAAAAAGAGTAAGTTGCAAATATAGTGTGGCTAAATTATTAAATAAATGTTTAGCATTCGTTATTATATAATTAACGTTCTGAAATTGGTGCCAGTCAAATCAGAAACAGAAATACTTCTTTCAATGTTGAAATTGTTCACCCTTTGTTAAACTACACAGGCGTGAAAGGGATTTGATAGGGTCAGCAGTTTAGCACGCATCAATAGTTATTCAGGTGTAGCAGATGTCGGCTTCCGAAATTAAATAAATAAATGAAAATGTACAGGCAGGCTTTGTATCCTGCTACATTAGCTAGGTACTTAAGTGATAAAAAATGTTTGAAAAATACTAATAATAAAATATATTATCACTCCCGTATGTCCCGAAGGGGTAGGCAGAGGTGCACTGCAGAGCGCCCACACTTCGCCGATGTATTTTGGTCCCAATGTAATAGGGGGAGAGCCTATTGCCGTTATACCGAGGGCACTTTATCCCTCAATACGAGGAAGATTTTTGGGCTATAGTCCACCATGCTGGCCCAGGGCAGGTTGGTGAACTTCACACGCCTTCTATAGAAGTGCAGGTTTCCTCATGATGATTTCCTTCACCGTTTCATAGCAAGTAGTAATCTTGTATGAAAATGAGATTGGCACATGAAACCCAGAGGTGCGAGTCGGGGTTTGAACCTGCACACTTTGATTGCCAGGCGTGCGTTCGAGCACTCGGCTACCACTGCTACTCACAGTAAAAATAAGTATAAATGGTAGCGAACAGCATAGCCACAAATAACAGATTGGCTGCAGGAAGTATAGTTTGTTTGTGTTTTCTATTCAGGACATAACTAAAAAAAAACATACGGGTCGAATTGAGAACCTCCTCCTTTTTGAAGTCGGTTAAAAATTATTTCCTAATTTGAATACGGAACGGGTGAAGAATTGTATAGGTAATGAGAGAAAAAGGAGAGCGCTTCGTTTGTAATGCCGCTATCAATTGTTTGTATTTTACTAGAATTTTTGCGAGCTTTTAAGTTTAAGCTTCTATTTTAATCGACATGAGTTCAACTAATAGTTTATGATATATTTACAAACGTACGTATGCTAAGTCTCCCGGGACGTGGACCAATCTAGGTGTGGGTCCCGACCGGCGCCGGCGCGTCTCACTCCAATTAAACTTCAGCACGCTGTTGTTTCTCGCGCCACGAGGCAGCTCCACAACCCACCTTTGCGACCGCATACCATTCGCCAATATTCCACATAAACTATATATATAATCATACAAATGTATCAGAGGTCCTAAATAGTATTTTAAGTACATATACGGTAGCTGCTATGTAGATGCATAGTGAAGGTAGATCATATCTAACTATCATAGTTTTTGAGTTACAGACCTTTGAATATATGCCACAGGTATCGTGTTGTGGCATTAGGGCACATTCAGAAGCCTATTCCTCAGTGCACAATTCATCAACGAGAGGCGACTACTAATATTCACAAAACAGTACCACAACATTTCACATAGAACTCGAGTAATTTAATAATTTTAAAATTGGAGATGAAAAAAAATAATGAAATATCATGATCGATGAATTTTTTATAGCGTTCGGTTGTACATCCGATACTCGCACAAACGGCCAAGTATTATTTCTGACTTCTGAAACACCCTGTATTATAATTATAACTAACATAATAATGCTGTATTAATTGTACTAGCTTATATTCCTGTTAGTATGTCACCCTGGGTACTTCAGGAGTACAGAAGCGCAGAATGAAAAGGTAAATAAATAACTTATATAATAAATAACTAATAAATATCACCAAACATCACATCCCTATCGTAATCGCAATCTATGCAAAGCTTGTACCATGGGTACCACACAGACTGGGGCAATCCCAGTTACACCCACATATGGGAAAATTCTGAAAAGGCCATTTCCAAAATTTACCACTGGTATATCCAACCTGCAACCACCAGGTTCAGTGTGCAGAGCGAGCTACCCTCAAACCAGGCCAAACTGTCGTCATCCTAATCATAACAATATATTTTGTGGATTGCTATTGATGTGACTTTTTAATTTACTACCTACCATACTACTACAGCCCTTTTAACGTCCCACTGCTGGGCACGGGCCTCCCCTCAATGCGAGGGGCATTCAGGCCATAGTCCACCACACTGGCCCAGTGCGGGTTGGCAGACTTTACAAATCTATCGAGAACTAGACAAGTTCTCTCAGACGTGCAGGTTTCCTCACGATGTTTTCCTTCACCGTTTCATAGCAAGTGATAATCTCGGATGAAAATGAGATTCGCACATAAAACCCAGAGGTGCGAGCCGGGGTTTGAACCTGCACACTTTGATTTGCAAGGCGTGCGTTCTACTTCTCGGCTACCTCACCTACCATACATTTAGTATTAAAAAACCTCGTAGAGAAAAAGTGCTCGTAGAGTAGGTGCTTAATCTAGGTCTGCCACTAGTCATGTTTTTTTCTAGTTAGATACATATCTAACTAAACTAAGCTAATATGTAGAGCTTAAAATTCATAAGTATATGAATAGATTGGCGTGCCGGTGAAAGAAGCAATATCTCAAGACGTCCATTACGCCCGAAGCGCGAAGGGATGTAATCTGTTCACTATACAGCTTTTATACTTTATCCACCTATGCATGAGCAGCTCTGTGGCGTGTGCATAACCGAGTGTAGAATATTCGTGATTGTTTGGTCCGGACGCCGCCGCCGCCGACCGTCCACCCAAGAAGTTAGATCGACAACCTTAATCCCGCGGGAATACTCCGATATTGCGTCGACACTTGACACAGATGCACTTAACTATGCATGTACAGACACCGGACTCCCAAATACGAAACTAGCCAAAGTTTCAGATGGTCAATTTTAAACTTATAAGGATAGTTATGCAGTACCTATATTTAAAATGTATAGAATACTAGCTGACCGCGCGAGCCTCGTACCGCCTTAGAATTAGTGACATACGAAAGCAGCGCCACCTACCGGGTCCAATTGTGAATCTAAACCATCCAGGGCACCACCCATACGCAAAAAAAAAGTCATTCAAATCGGTCCAGCCGTTTAGGAGGGGTTCAGTGACATACACACGTACAGTAGAATTATATATATAAAGATTATACGATTAACTATTTATTGAAATAATTAAGTAAGTAGTAATATCTTAACATAAAATAAATCAGGCAGTCTGAGACTACATTCGTTTACAATAAATTGCTGCAATAACTCTAACACAATCAGATTTAGGTACAATAGATACTTACTCATGGAGTAAATAAACTTGATACTGACACCATGAAATTACAACGAACATCGATTTTCACGTTGAGCGACCACTGGATCATTTGCGTTTGCCATGTTGTCTGATCGGTAGCGGAACACAGTGATTTGATGAACACTTTGCTTGACTGATCACAGCATGCTTAAAACAATTGCGGATACTACTGAATAAAGTCCCCGCAGACCGGGGCGTCAAACGCCGCGCGTCAAAATGTTTACCTGTATCAAAAGGTACTCTGTGATAATATAAATAAAGATTGAATTTGTATGGTAAAATCCACACCGTTAGGGTGCATTGAAATTCGCCCACGCTGTCATGTCATATCGTTCAAAAATATACTTTTTCTATGATTCAATACAGTTCTTTTTTGCATTGGCAAAACAATCGACGTGCGCTCTTTGGCGCCCCAGTTTGTGGGGGGCTTAGCCCTACTGACTCTTATAATAGCGCCTCGGTGAGACGCAAAGAGAGCATTGCATTATTTGCATTGCCGTGGGAACTCTGGAACCGTGTATATTTGTCTCTTATTTGTAGGAAACCTGCCACAAATTGAACGGCAAAGCGATGGACTTTAATTATTCTTAGTTATTAATATTACCAGCACGGTGCTACTACTAATTTAACGGGTAACATCATTTTTTTTATCCTAAACTCACTAGTTTAGAACTGTGTTGTAACGAGCTTAGTTAAAATGCCGAATTATCTCGAAACCAGGTTTTTTATGGTCATCATAATTTCTCATTGCTTCGTTATTGGGCTCATCTATGCTGCAGGAGTAGATAGCTGACGTAAATGAACCAATGTTGGACATTTTATTTATCGCCGATTAAAAGAACGAATTCAATTAAATACGTGGCTTTAGTTAGATGAAAGATGTGCGTTTCGTATTTATCAGTAATTTGATGAAAGGCGCGTGGCGCAGCGGCGGCGGCGGAGTGTCGCAAAGACTAGGCGATGGTATCGCCGGCTCCTTCATCTCACCGCCGCCGGCCTACCGGCGCACACCACTCGCGAATCTCTACCAGTAACTGAACTTACTTGATGTTAATCATTTTATTTAAATCGTATTGCTCTATCTTCATTGTTACTTGAAACTATTAGTACCTACCTACTTACATAAGCATTCGGACCGATTTTCAATCTATGAGACAATTCGAAGGATTTTGGGAAAATAATAGTGTATGAAGTAAGTATACAAAAAAATAATATGTAGCGTTGTAGCGCGCTCTATCGTCACCCGGGAAAAACGAAAATGAAGAGGAGTTACCTTAGGGTAGAGCTTTGCTTCCACGTGTTGGATACTGACATCTACCGGAAAAGTTCGGAAGTAGCTTACTAACAATGTTACTTTTCGTAGCAAAAATAATGATCATGAAAAAGCATAAAAATACTTTTGTGTGTACTATCACATGATTGATCATTAATTATTTATGTAAGTACCTATAGTGGGTATAATATTATGTAGTGCTGCGTATTACGAAGAGAGACTTAAAAGTAGGTGATAAGTGGTACAACAACACGATTTGATGAACGTGCCACACATACTAATCTCTGTTACTTTGATGTAGAGTTCTGAATTATTTCTTGAAGAGATCATAATTTCAGACAAGCAACTTCAGTAGGTATGTTAAAGATCAACTCTGTGGTTGAACTATAAGTATTTTTAAAGTAGGTAAGTACTACACTTTTGCAATGTTAATGTGAAAACAAAAGTTATTTCCTATTGCATCTTTACTTTCATTTCCGTAAACAAATTTAATTTTGGAATTGACACACCTTTTAAAACTAAACAACAAGGAATAAAAGTTTATTTTTATAAAAGACCTTAAATTATTATTTAACACTTATTTATAAAATTTTTATAAAAGTTTAAATTACTAATGTAGTATAGTACCTGATAAACTACAGAAGCTAGACTTGGGTGCGAAAAACTAACGTAAGTTGCAGGAGGGCGTGTCGCGTACCAATTGGGCGTCGTGGTGGGCGGGTCGGCCCCGCCCGCTGCACCCACGCGAGCACCCAGTCGGCACCCATGCATCCTTCACCCGTCGAACTGTTAATCCAAGTCTTTCGACTATCTAATGACAGTGTACCTTACGTCATGCTACTTCTCGTAATAAGATTGTTTATTATCTTAAAATTATGGGGCTAGTTGGAATACATAAAGTTTGGTCTGTGTGTCTTATATTTCAAAACCTATTTTAGAGATTTCATTATATCTCGTAAAGTAAAAATTTCATTAAAGTAAAAATAATTGATATATAACAACATGATCTTGTTATATTTACGCATTTTATTTGAAATTACAAAGTTTGGAATCCAAATTTAGAAAATATTCGGCGTCAATTCATTTTAAGGCACTGTCAGCATAGGGCTAATTACTAAGATTATTTCTAATTGTGTTTATTCAGCAATGGTATAGCTCGGATTGTGGCCGGTAATGGCTGCTAAAACCCGTGAAATGAACGCCCGCCGGTTCCGACCACCCAAAAGTAGGATGCTCATCCGCTGTGAATTAAAACACTTACTAAACCTATAGTTACTTCGCGGTCCATGGGTCACTTATTACATGACGAAGTGACAACATGAGTTCTATACCTTGTTGCAATATTTTTCATAATTCATTTTTTTATCATATCTAGTGTACTAAGACTACACCAAGATTTAATATTACAGGGTAGGTTTTCGTAGTCTAATGACTACGAAAACCTACCCTGTAATATTAAATCTTGGTGTACCTAATGGTTAATACATGAATAAAAAGGACCTTCAATAATCTACTTATATGGCAATGCTAAGAGCGAGTAACATGGCACCTCATAATATTGCGGTTTTAATCTGAACTAAAGTAACGACCGACCGTACAGTGTTCGTTGCGACACAAGAATCATCATAAATGAAGGCATTTGAGAATGATTTTATGGGAACGCATAATGACGAGGCCGACTCCAAACGCTCCAGTCACGACTTTACCGGTCACAGGCGGAAAATCGGCGCATTCGTATCTTTCATACTCATCAACTATCCTCATTGTGGTAAATATTACGTTCGCTATTAGATTTAATGTAGTTCTCACTCGGATGAAGTTATTTGCTACCGTAGCGGCCTGTAATACGTCAAACACGGTTTTTAAGATCTTAATAAGTCACGGTAAGTTGTAAGCGAATTCTCGGAATGGGAGACTGGTTTTAAGATGATTATGACTTTGTTTAGGACCCCACCGTGTATGAGTCATCGGTCTGTGAGAACTTTGTAACTGCAGTGTTACTGCGTTTGTAAGTCGTCGTAAAGTAGATATTTAGTAAACTATTAAATATTAGATACTGTAGCAACGATTATTTTTCATAATAGGACTTAACTAAATTCCGCTCAACTATCGGGTTCATATTTCACTATGTAGGTAAGTAATTAGCTAATCTATGCATGCGTCTAGCTAGACAATTTAGCAGAGGTCAGTTGTAAGACTGATTTATATTGATTTCTAATGACTTCATCGTAGCTACTATTTTAAAAGTAATATCCAATCAGATGTTTATTGGATCGGCAACCGCAAAGCATTTTAGCCAGGTGACGGCAACAATCACGAAGCAGGTGATAGACTCACTGGATGACGCGGTGACGTCTTCATCGGCGCGTGCGCATCTAATCTTCATTCACCCCTAAATTATTGCCACTTTAAAGCAATTTATTCGTTGCCATGTACCAAGTAGCGTGCTATTATGCTTTCTGTGTGGCAATCAAACTACTTCCGTAGTTTTTTCTTCGTCCTAATCGTAGTTCACTCTAAATGGATGGTGTTAAATTGGTTATTTTGTGTCGGTGTTTTTTACATGTGCTTAATAATTACGATTTTCGGACAAGGTTGTGTTCGTTTAACGGTGTCTAGGTTAGGCGTAATGGATTATCTAGCGTCGTATAATTACTGTTTGACGGCTGACGTATGTGATAGATGTTTGTTGAATAGTTTCGTATGGATGGAATATTATGCGGTCTTTGTTTGTTATTGCTATTGTCCGTATAGTTGTAGAGAGCGCTCATCTCGGCTTCCCCGGCATTTCCTGACTTCGGCCCAAAGACCATTGTTATTGTTCGGCTGTGCGTACGTTATGCCGGTTTTGTGTTAGTTTATAGTTTAACATTCTATTGCACGGAAATAGCAGATCCGATTATTGATCAACAAATAACGTAAGATAATGATTAGACAGAAACTAATGGTTGATAAACTAGAATAGTTATATGCGTTGAATCATTTGAGTTTCGAAAGGAAAGACAAGAAATTACTTGAGATAATTTACATGGTCCCTTTCCTTTCACGAGGACTTTCATTTAGCAAAGTACCATTCAATTTGTTGAATGGTACTTATATGGTTTGCATAAGCTGCGTTTCACTTCACAATTGAACTCGTGAAAACTGCTAACGCATTCGACAATGTCATAAATCAAGGGTGATTTACTATGTACACTTTGAACAAACAAATGAATCGGCCCCGTCGTAAGAACAGTTAAAAGGCGGAAGTCCATCTAGTGGGCTTCTCGGTTGGTGTGGCGGGGGCGAGCAGAGCGAGAGCCGGATGCAATGGCCCACTGCCGCCAAGTTACGAGGGCGAGCCTTCCTGTCCGAATCTCACAGGGCGAGAGGATCGGGCTCCTTTTATGCAAATATCATCTTAGAACATCGTTGTCTAATAACTTCCTTTACATGCAAGAAACTGAATAATGTCTTGTAAGTTCCTCTCGCTTTGTTGATATAAAGGAAGCCCATTAATTCAACGAACGTTGAGTGACCCAACAAATGTTTCTAATCTACAGGAGGTTTAGTGGGTGCGATTGCAATTGTTTCGGACGATTTATTCACTTTCTGCTATCCGATTACCAAATACCTAAGTGCTAAGTAATCAATGGCCGATGGTAGTGGAGCGTGCAGCGCAGGTGTTGGCGGCGGAGCGCGACCGCAGCATCAGCGTCGACACCTGCGCCCGCGCACCGCGCCGGAACTACGTGCCGATTCGCCTGCTGCCACGCGCGTACCAAGCAGAAGCGTTGCGCCAAACACAAAACATTTATAATGCAAAGTTTTTTATGATTCTGGAATAACGAAGAAGTCACAAAAAATGTGGTGCTTAATTTAGTAAAGGTTGTAAGTAGGTCCCTAATAATCGGTCAGTCGTCACCAAGTGTTTCATCATGGGTCGTGCGGCATAACGCGCCATAACTTACCAAAGGCAGTAAAAAGTCGCGTGACAGCGTGACAATCGAGCCTCACGACGACGCTCTCCCGAGGAACTGTATTTGTCGCAGATTCGTTATTGTCAATGCTGTGACAGCGAACCAAGATATCGATAGACTGGTCTCTGCTATTTGTTCATCTGATTGATCCGCCATGTGTACCATCCTCGTTGACCATTTTTATTATTTATAATGTGTATTAATTTATTAATTATATTAAATTAATAATACTATGCAAAGTAGTAAGCGAAGTAGGTAGTCGCTTATCGCGGGTAAGCTGTTTTACATCTTATTCTATTCGATTTCATAATTTTATTCATTTCGTAAAAGGAAGAAGTTTATTATTGTAATCTGGGATATACATAGGTAACTGTTTTCAATGGAGTTTCCTGTTAAAACCCACCAACAATTACATCCTCATGGTCCACCCGCTTGATGAAAAAGTCATAATCTCTTTGATGAAAAAAAAAATTGTGATGAGATACTTAAAATAAAAAGCTTAAGCAGTGACATTTAAAATAATATATAATAGAGAAGAATGATGGTCGCCATAATTTCGGGCGCTCCGGTGACCTCGGCGTAGTAGGCGCTAAGGCCGCGGAACTGTCACCAAGTGATCGAGTTATTTCATGCGTCTCGCTTCGTTCCGCCGAGCTCACGCCCGCCCGACCTCCCGACGCCTTGCTGCACTGTTTCTGCGCTGCGATTCCCACGGGCTGGCCGCTCGCCTATAGCCGGTACAAAAACTTTGCGGTTAAAATGTCACTCCATCAATCAAAGCATAGTGTAAGGAGGCCTGCGCTCAAAGCGTAGCATTTGGCAATGAGATTTGCCGTTCTTTTGACTTTATCTGGCATACCTACTTAGCTAAAGAATAGAATATGCGTGTTTGAATTCAAAGATAAGTAGCGCAATACGTTCAATTTATCGCTTGGAATTGATTGGGGGCTCACGAATCACGCCCAGCCGAGAGTGTCTTTATTACGATGGGGAACGCACGAACGATACGCAGTGAAGTGAATATTTAATGACCTTATCGGGAAGTTTAAGTGTAAGCGAATCATTTGCGGCATAACCGAGGTGTAGATGTGAACTAGCGTACGAGGAACAGATAAGTAGATTGCGGCAGCCGGCAGTTTACGATATTAAAAGCGTGAAACGTAGCACCGCCGTATCATGTACGGAGATCAGGCGTTACGGTCACGTATGGCTCCACTCCCACGTCTTAATTGACCCATTTCGTGTGAGATGTAGCGCTCAAAGTGCCGCGTAGGATACCATCGCCGCGGGACGTGATGCCGCGCGTCGTGCCTATTCACCTGTCACTCCTAGCTGCGTATATTTGACAGCCACCATGTTTATTGTGGTTTGATCACTGTGATCTAATAAATTAATATGTCGTGGTGACAATTAGATAGGCGCTCGACATCGTCTTGGTTCCGATTTCGTAAGGTGACGTTTATCACACGAATGATCAGTATGGAACATGCAATATTTTCGTACCCACTCTGTTAAATGAAGCATTTGTCTGCATTGCACCTTTTATAAATGTTTATTGTAACATTATTAACACCGAGAATCCGTGTTAGTAAAGTGTCATAAACGATGGCGGGTCGCGGCTCGGCAGCCGGACTGATGATATCACGGCGGTCACATTTTGTGTTGAAGAGTGTTTATTACACACATTACACGCTCGTGTTGGAATCTTGGTTATACTTTGTATGTGATTTCGTCACCTTACAAATTTGTGAGCTTTAAAGTAGAAAAATTGAGACAGTAAAAATGCTTTATGGCTTTTTGATATTATGATGGCATTTTTTTTTAAATTCCGCAAACTACTACTACAGCCCTTTTAACGTCCCACTGCTGGGCACGGGCCTGCCCTCAATGCGAGGGGGATCGTGAATAAGAAATTCCGAAAACTAAATTACTGTAATTCCCTAAAGTTTTGGGTGAAGAGGCGTATCACGCGCCGCGTCGGACCACCCTGGCGTCTCTAGCTTCGCTATCTGCGCCGCAATCTCACCAAAAAACGTCACCCCCATCGATTCGTTTGTCCTGTGTGGCCTTCATTTTACGCTCCTCGGTGACTGTGCAATACACGTGAAGGATTCACCACGACTATCTCATTGTATTACAATATAATTTGGGACTTAAAAGGATAGAAAGCAAAGGGAATGAAACTTATTTTTAATCATCAGTTCGTCATCTTGTAAAATGCAATAATAAAACAACTATACCTACAATTTGCAATACATTCGTGTTTTAAAAGCAATTGCTACTATCTATAAATTTGGGGGTTATTATAAATTATTCTTCACAAAACGTTATCGAAATAACGCGAGACGCGTCTCGATAGAGTTGTAGAGCATTATGTAAAAAATGACGCAAAGGGGAGAATAAAGACGTGCTTAATCCATCGGAATGACGGCTGTCCCGTTGATTTATTAGGACATGAACAGACGTGTGCCCCACTCGGCGGGACCCTAGGGGCGCAGGTAGACACCAAAAAAACATATTTGGGTGTCTGTTGACAACGAAACTTCGTCATGGTCGGAAATAAATATTAAAATGAGGATGTAAAAAAATATTTTTTACCACTGTTGTGAGTGGTTAGATAAAAATTTGGCGTTTATGGGTTCTTAACATTTATTGGGTTCGACAGATTGGATGGCCTCCACGGCAACGCGTGAAATTTCTTTGGCAATCAACTTATATTTTTAAAAAAGTATTTTATAAAAAGTGATACAATCATTTTATCACAGAAATTACTAGATTTACAATTTATACAAAACATTCATGGCACAGGTTGGTGACAAATACTGCTGAACATTTTCGGAAACTTTAGCTAAGTGAACAAACACTGCAACTTTAATGAGTCAATAGCGGATATTTGGTGGGATCTCGCACCGTAGAAATCAAGGGTTGAACATTAGTGAGTTCGCTTCGAAAACAGGAAGGGGTTGCAGCCAGTCCACTTCATAAAATATTCAATGTGTTCGCTTTGCCATGTTTAGAGTCCAAACTCTTGGGGATATCGTAAATGACAGCCCTAATGTGTACATCCCCAATTTGTAATCCACTTTCTGTGATAGATTCTTTCTAGATCATCATTACCCACATTGAGGGGTGAAAGGCTATTTCACTAAGCAACATTTTTTTAACTTTACGGCAGGGCAGACGTATAGGTATACCTAAGTAAATATCGCCCAAGTGTCGTTTAAGTAAAATAGCCTTTCACCCCTCGATATGATTTTGCTGTAGGATGTACCACAGCATCCATACCATCAAAAAGTAGGTATAAAGTTTTTAATTTATTTACATTAAAAACAAAATATTTACATAGTCAACAATTTACTAATAATAATAAAAAATAAAGGTAAAAAATTATATACGCCACAGTCCCCCATTATTGTCGGGCGGTAGGGCGCCCAGAACGCTGGCAGCATTGCCACGTTGAATGGCAATGCTGATGTGCTGTGCGAAATAGTTTCCAGCGATCTGATCATCGGATGTTTCGATCAGACGTTTCGCAATGTCTTGAAACATCCGGTGGGCACTCATTTTTATTGGTATAAAGTCAATCTACTAGTAACGTATTTAGAGTTCAATAACATCATTTTGAAACTTCACTATCGCTTATTTATATAACATACTTACATAAATGTTTTTTATAATGAAGATATAGCCACTGTCACTATAATTACGTTACAGATTGAAGGATGTTATAACTTTACTTATGCTCGTTTTCAAACTAGGAGGCGCCTTAACGTGATGCCTAAAAATGAAGCAGTTGCAGTTGTTAGTGAAAACGGGTATTAGGGTCACAATAAATTATCCAAAATATAAAACAACCCTCTACACGCAGACATAATGGTCAGTGTGAAGTGTAAACGCCGAGACCCTCATCAGCTCGGTTTGTGTTCGCGACGTCGCGTCGCTGGTAGATAAGGAGCACTTTTTTTATAATACTTTATTCAGGGCCGGAGATTTAGCTCAGTGACAGTGTAATCGCGAGTGAGGTGCGCCCCTCTTAAGTATTAATGTTCAACCCATTCGCATCAGCCGGGCGCCGCGCCCGACAACTCGGTGTCAATCCCGCGTCGCTAACGTCTCCTGAATATTTCATGTTCATTAATTTGTCAAGTTCCTGTTGTTCGGATGAACTGTGCCGACTTCCTGTAAACAAAATGCACGACTAGTGTAGCTGAAATATTTTATTTAAGTATTTATTGATTTATATTTCGGCACAGCAAACACTGCACTGACATATCTTCAGGTATCATAAAATTATTTATATTTTATGAATAACTATCAGCATGTTTTATAAAATACATATATCAAAGCAAATAGAAAGTAGGTAAAGAGAAAAGCCACCAAAATTATACGTGTTTTAAGTCACAAGGGCACACTTACATGCAGATACTTCAGGAGTTTATCCGTTGAATTACAGCAGTGGTCAGAGCTGTAATCCGGTAATTTATGCACAACTAAAAGGCAGCGTGGACACCGGCCGGCGATATCGCCCCCTGAGGAGCGATCGCCGGCCATCGGGTGACCATCGGCCATATTGTTTTAAATCATAATTTAGACTCCTAACTACAAACCAGTATTTTTTCGAACCAGTACTTTTGACTTGACTCGGTATTATGAGTCACAACTCCTCAATTGGCTACCTTATTAGCCACATGCTAATCTGTAAGTCCTTATGCTGTATAAGGACTGTATGCTTTATATATTTTAACGAAGACAGTATTTATTAATTACTGAGGCATAATAGTCTAGTTGATGAAACAGGTTTTTTCCAACTTAGTAGTTGGTACATATTCGAAATATAAAAACACACATCAACGTATTCGACAGAGTGCATTGTGTTTAACCTGGCGCGGCGGAGCGAGGGCGGCGGCGGGCGCCGGCGCCCATGCGCCCATTGGCCGCGCCCACGACTGTGGGTGGAACGAGGAAAATCCAAAGCCAGTTTTCCTTGACGTGTCGTTCTAAATTTGAAAAGCTTTTAGCGTCATCTTCATGTTATTCGCTTCATTACTTGAGCTTGAGCCTTACCGTGTTTTCTTTGAAACTGACACATAAATGTATGCGTCGTTATGACGATCGATTACGCCAGGGATATCATGAACTCGTTGAAATGTCAACTGTAACATTTTTAGTTTTTCTAGGCATTTCCTTTTAGAAAGTACCTTCTCCCGAGGAGACGTGATTGATCATGCGACATAAGCTAAATATAATGCTATTTATTGCTACTGTGTGAGTTTTGTTTACATACGTTTAAATACTTACCTACTGTCTATCTAGGAGGAAGAAAGTAGGCCTGAACTTGGAAGTAACATGGTTGATCTTTGTTTTTTGAAAATCTAAATTACCGACGGAACTTGTTGTGTACAAAACTGGTTGATCTTAGAAAAAGCAGCAAAAACTAGGCTTAAATTTTTTCTTCCATGAATTACCTACCTACGATGTCGTTACCCGTTGTTAACTTAAATTAACTTAAATTAACTTAAAGGGGGAGTGGGTGCAAATAGGGGGGAGTGGATGTGGGCGGGGCGGGCAGGCGGGGCGCAGGGTGCCAGCACCTCGGTGCTGCCGGGCGCGACTCGCCCACCGGAGCGCCGCACTTCGCAGTCGCGCCGAACACGCCGCTCTTGGCGCGCGTACCGTTGCACAACTGCACAACGAGCCGACATCCACGCACCGACGCAAAACATTACTCGCAACCGGTAGTGGAATCCACCGACTTGATACAAACATTCATTAACAACCACCTGTAACAGGGAAATAAAGGTGCGTCGCCAACGATTGTCTCTAATTAAGCCGATCGGCAGCAGGCACCCAAATAAATTGGCGTGGAGGAAGCGTACGAAGCGCAGGCCGCGACGAGCGCCCCTTCAATTAGCGGCACCTGTCGGGCACGCGCAACGCATTAATTCGCACTCGCGTAAAGGCAAAAAATTCCAAAATAAACTGGAACAGATGCACCTGTGTCAATCTGCGGCCGCGGAGCAGCCACAGCGCGGAGGTTGGGTGAGCCGTGAACACCTCGCGCGGAGCTGCCAGGCGAGCCGCCAGCCGCGGAGACATGATCATGTTATTCAAAGGCAACAGCAGTAGGCTGGAACATCTCATTGAGAAGATCCAAGCAAATAAAGAAAACCACGACGTTACTTCGGACGATATAAAAGGTAGGACTCTACATAATTCTCGCACTCAAACTTTATCTAACTTTAACGTGTTCGTAGAATCGAGCTGTTACTACGCGAAAAGTATTTTGAAAATTTAGTTTTACTTTGAAATTTAGTTAATGCCTTCATACTAAAAACGCCTTGCAAATATCATTTATTCGGCTTATTGTTAGCACAGGTGGGTAAAAAGCAAGCAGCTGGGTATGCGTATAAACCTACTGGTTTGGACAATTTAAATTGAACCGGAAGGTTCCGGGTTTGATCCCCAACCAATTAACATTAGCCTACATCCTAGCAATACTACATGTAGCTTAGTTATTTACATTAATTTAATGTTTAGCTTAAGGAATATGTATTAGGTTATAACCATGTATTATGGTTTATCAAATCCTGAATCACGGAACGACTATATTTGCTCCAAACTGTCGAAATTAGTAATATCCGCTACCGGTCATACGAAAATTTAAAGTTTCTAACAAAAAATGCCCAGCTTATCGCGTCTTATTTTTTTTTGGAAATTCCTACATACAAGGAGTCATGAATATGTAATAAGAGTGTTTATACCTATTAGTAACATCAAAAGCCGAAATCTATCTCTACTACGCAACTTTTATCAAGATATCGTCATATGTAAAAATAATTAAGGTTTGAATAAAAGGTTATCAATATCACACGGGTCGAATTGAGAATCTCCTCCTTTTTGAAGTCGGTTAAAAATAAGCCTATTGTCTTCTACTTGTTGAAATCAACTCAAAACTTATCTTAGGAATTCAACACAAACTCAATAATTTTAGATAGCTTTCGCAGGTCAAAACACCTACTTGCGCCGAGTTTATTTAATTTGGTATCGTTGGAGTTCACAATGCAGATGTGTCTAATATGAAGACCATATAATTTTTTGGTAATGACCCATTTTTACATAAGTAAACAAATGAATATATATCTAGGTTAATAATTAATTTTGGAATTTCAATAATTTGTATATTTAAAATAATTATATCTTCATGTCATTTGTACTTAATTACATATTAATTATGTGTTATGAATAAATATTACGTACCTCTGTACATCTACCAAGATGTTGCACGGTCTCTAAGCGCCGCGCCGTCAACATTAGCATTGAAATTGATTGCCCAATAATTTAAACCCTCATTTAATTTGACTTTCCAGTGCAAGATAATAACTTTGTTAAATGATTATGAACGATTTCTACTAATAATTAATATTATGTTTGTGTTGACGTCATGAATTTTTTTTTGCCAATATTAAAACGAACTGTATTGACTTATGGAAAAAGCTCACTCTTCAACGAAATGTCATTGACGGTGCGAGCGAACTTTGACGCGTAGGTAGTCGCGTGGCATTTAGCTACCACAGATCTATTGATTGTATAATGCAGGGGTTCCTAAACTTTAAGATTACGATACACTAACCAAATTATTCTTATTTTATGGAACCCTATATCAAATGATTACAAATCAACACTGAAATTATACAAGACCATTTTTAGGGTTCCGTACCCAAAGGGTAAAACGGGAACCCTATTACTGAGACTTCGCTGTCCGTCCGTCCGTCCGTCTGTCACCAGGCTGTATCTCATGAACTGTGATAGTTAAAGAGTTGAAATTTTCACAGATGATGTATTTCTGTTGCCGCTATAACAACAAATACTAAAAACAGAATAAAATCAAATATTTACTCCCATACAACAAACGTGATTTTTTTGCTGTTTTTATAGATAATGGTACGGAACCCTTCGTGCGCGAGTCCGACTCGCACTTGGCCGGGTTTTTTAAAAGAAATTTGTAATATAATTAAAACACATTATTCTTAACGAAAAGTTTTCATGTGAAGAATGAAAAATTGTTTTATGAATAATTGTTTTATAGTTTGGTATTATGAAGGAAATTGTATGCGTATATAATTTTGGCGGATATAACCCCTAGGTTCCGCCGAACCCAGTTTGGGAATCCCTGGTATACTGGATATTAATAAAAAATAAAAGATCTTTATGCTTACCTTGTTAATACTACGACATCCCTTGTAACGTCCCACTGCTGGGCACCGGCCTCCCCTCAATGCGAGAGGGATTCAGGCCATAGTCCACCACGCTGGCCCGGTGCGCGTTGGCAGACTTCACAAATCTATAGAGAACTAGTCAAGTTCCCTCATACGTGCAGGTTTCCTCATAGCAAGTGATAATCTCGGATGAAAATGAGTTAATAGTTACCTTGTTAATAGTTACGTAAAATTAATAATTACAAATCAAACTTGTCTTGCAAATTTGGGGTTTATGTATTTACTATATAAATTAATGAATACATCATCATCATCATCACGCCTGTATTCCCCGAAGGGGTAGGCAGAGGTGCACTGTAGTGCGACCATACTTCGCCGATGATTTTTGGTCCCAATGTAATAGAGGGCGAGCCTATTGCCATTATACCGGGCACATTTTTGGACTATAGTCCACCACGCTGGCCCAGTGCGGGTTGGGGAACTTCACACGCCTTTCTATAGACGTGCAGGTTTCCTCACGATGTTTTCCTTCACCGTTTCATAGCAAGCGGTAATCTCGGATGAAAATGAGATTCGCACATAAACCCAGAGGTGCGAGCCGGGGTTTGAACCTGCACACTTTGATTTGCAAGGCGTGCGTTCCACCACTCGGCTATGACTGCTATTGCGGTTTTATAACTTTCTTCATTAGTAGATATGACAACAGTTGTAAAATCTTTAGGTAGAATGCAAGAACCAGTAACTTCTCTTATAATGTAAAGCTTGATATTCTATCGTGATTCAATAATTAACTGGATATATTTACGGTAAGTAGATAGTTACTTTTTTAGTGAACCACCGAATGACCTAGCCATATCACAACGAGAATGTAGTCAAGCTGAAAATTGCGTGCTGAATTGAAATGAAAGGAGGCAGGTGTCGTGTTAAAATCATCATTTGAGTTGATGGTTAAAATGCCTATTCGTAGAAGCGAATTCACTGCTTTTTATCATATACCTATGTGCTGTGAGCCAAGCGGCCTATGCTCAAACAACTAGAACAAGCCGCGCTAGAACCGTCTTCAATGAACTGTGATTTTCATCAGAGTTGTTGCAATCATGCCAAGCTACGGGAGCACTTCGTGTCAACGCGACTTTATATTACTATATCGAACAAACATCTATTTAGGTGTCAAAATATTACGTAACGGGACGTAATTGAATTAGCGCATTTGTGAAATCAAGGTCCAGGAGCATTATAAAGTGGTTTGTCGGTTTTCCATGATAGCGAGCGATTGGCGTTGATTACCGAGGCGCCGGTCGAGGTGGCTCGGAGACGGCGCAATTAGGAAGTGCGCTTCCGCCGCCCACCGGCCGCCGCCGCCGCGCGGCGCCACCGTCACCCGAGGAATTGCTTCCAATCGCTGCTAATTACGGTTATCCTACCAGACCGCCACATCCACCATTAACTGCTAAAATTGCACGTGTCCCGTTACACGAGGCGCGTGGTCACTTCATTGGTAACAGGGTCGCGCGCGATCGCGATGTTGGTTTCTTTTATTTCGGCTCGATGCAATCAAAGTCCTGTTTTTGTTGTAAATTGCAGAGCACACACTACTCATGGACATGATTACACTTAACAACATCTCGTTGGCTACGCTCTGCTTTAAGGATTTCTTGACCCAAAAAGATCCGCACCGTGGTTGCACTTTGAACCGGATACATTTGGTAACATAAAAATAAACTTTTATATACCCTCTTCAGTATTATAATACTATCGCAACTACATAGGTAACACCTTTTCAAGCAAAATGTCGAGTTTCTAACCCCGTAGACTGGTGCGTGAAGATGAAGAAAACTTTTTTCAATGCTAACAATACAACGAACTGTATTAACTCATATAAGGAGCTCATTCTTTAACGAAATGTCATTGATTCGATTTGTATTGGTTTGGGACTTTATGAATACGGAAAGCTTATTCGTAAACATTTTTTTTTAATTTGGCAGTATTTATAGTCTAAGTAAATTTAATTCCGAACAATCTTAAATGATTCAATCCTGTAGGCAAAATTACACATTTTCTTTGAGAGTAGGTATCATTATTTCGCCCATTAGTTGAAGTCGTTACATACGTCCGGGGCGTGGAGGGAGACAGATTGAAATAAATAGTTTCTCTTATTAAATGTGCTGGAAAGGAAGGGAATAAGTCGTAAAAGAAATGTTATATTGCGCATTTTTTTTTATAAATAGCTTATTCCATGATACAATGTAGGTTGTTAAAACCGTGCTCTTCGCTATAAATGTATTACCTATCTTCTTGTAAACTAATAGATACCTACCCCGGATATCAATCAATTGACAAACGACATGAAATATATTTTTCAGTACAAAAGTATTCTACATTACAAATATTATACCATTGTGGTTTATATCTCATGGTTCATCATGGTTTATATCTTTCATTAAATTATTAAGTTAAAGTTTACAAATTTAGGACTAGGTTATTTAGAAAAAAACAGATAATTTCCAAAAAAATCTTTATATTTATGGTATGCTGTGTAAGAAGAGCATACCCACGGCATAGTATAATATTCTCTACATAGAGCACTGTATTCCACAACACTGGTTCTCTACATTACTCATAATTTGCGCTGATGCGGCTCGTCATCGCGGCGCATTCAATTTGTTTATATTTCACGCCACTCCGAGGTGCTCCCGGAGATATATCGCCCCCAGGCTAACACCGAAATATGGGCCTTTACCGATATTTATGATAGCTTTATCCACGCCCCGACGACGTCTGACTGCTGTAATTTACTTTTTACACCTCATAATAACTTTCAATACCCATAGCATTTACGAGTCTACATTATTTATTAAGTTTATAATGTTCTGCATTGACTGCACTTCAATGTTCTGCATGATGGAATGATGAAAATTTAAATAAAGGAAAGTACGTTTGGCTGTCTGCCCCGACTATTAAGTATACCTAAGGTCATTAAGCTACGTTGCAAGCTTTCTGGATGCCTTAAAACTCCAACACCGGAGTTAGTCACTATTTAAAAATTTGCAAAAACTAAAACCGGCCAAGTGCGAGTCGTACTCGCACACGAAGGGTTCCGTACCATTATTTATAAAAAAAATCAAAGGTGTCAAAGTCGCTTTTCAATTTACGAGTGTGTTTTCGGTTTGAGTTAAAAGATTCTAATTTGTATATACACCAAAAGTTTAGTCCCAATTTATGAAAATTATTTATGCACTGTATCAATGGTCAATTTAAAACTTGAAAAAGATAAAAATAAAAACACACTTTATAAAAATTTAGAATCCTAAAAACTGAAAACGAGCAAAAAACACGTTTGTTGTATGGGAGCCCCCTTATGTATTTATTTTATTCTGTTTTTTAGTATTTGTTGTTGTTATAGCGGCCACAGAAATACATAATCTGTGAAAATTTCAACTCTCTAACTATCACGGTTCATGAGATACAGCCTGGTGACAGACGGACGGACGGACGGACGGACAGCGAAGTCTTAGTAATAGGGTTCCCGTTTTACCCTTTGGGTACGGAACCCTAAAAAGTAACGGGAACTTGTACCGATTGTTTAATAACAAACAAAGTTGTTGTTTTATTATAGATAAGTATTACCGTTACTCACTGGAGACACATTGCAGTTAGAACCAGTAAATCAGTGATTTAAGGATATTGATTTTGCATGCAGAGGCGCTGGGCAGCGTGGGGAGCACGGCGGGAAGCTCCTGGCCGTCCTCGACGCCGGAGCCGTCGCCGTCGCCGTCCTCCACGCCGACCTCCGCCGACGCCGCCGACGGAGACGCAGAGCCACCCTTCACGCTGGGCGCCACCGAACACACCCCCTACCAGTGCCAATTCTGCGAGAAAGCCTTCCCGAGGCTATCTTATCTCAAGAAACATGAACAGGTACCCATTTACAACTTAACTATACGAAAATTGATGCACTAAAGTGATAGAAATCTCGCTCGCACATGACTATGTGCGAGCGAGATTCTACTTGTAAAGTCGAATAGCTCCCACGTAGATAATATACTTTTACTGACCGCTCATATCCATAAAGCAACTTAACTAACAGCCTGCGAGACAATACGATTGCGACGGACGGTCATATCTGTTATTGTACGGCCCCAGTTTCGCCATGCATGCAGTCGCTTCATTAGCAAGTAGATACCCAAAACGGCCCATTTACAGAGCCAGTGCGTAGATATGCATCGCGCTCGGCTTGCAGCCCGCATCGTGGGCACCGAGGGCTGTGACGTGCGCGGCCATTATGCTGGCCGTACATCTCGGCTCCTTTGTGTCGCGCCGATCTCGCCGCGTTACGATTACGACACACACCGAGACAGATCTAGCCGAGATAGGACAAATAGAAACGTCACTTTGCATGCCGCCGCGAGCGGCTCGCCTACACGCGGATATAGATCGTCACGTACGCCTCAAGTGGCAAAAACATCACCTCGTTCAGCGTGGAAATAGAGGAGCTTTCAAACTATCGTAATGTTAGTGGAATATAGAATATCTACGAAGGATTTCATTAGATTATCGGTATGCAATTGCCGTCACCGTTGCGGCTGCGTCGATATCGATCGGCGTGCGCGCATCGCGCGGGCTGTCGCCGGCCGCGGGTGTGCGCCGACAAATGTATCGCGCGATGATCGCGACGCGCTCCGCGACAGGCGCGGTGACGGCCGGAAATAGGTTCGCGATAACAACTCCCTGGCCTAGCCTGCCACGCTTTTATCATCGTGCCGCTCCTTGGGAAAGGCGATCATTATAATAATAAATCAATTACGGAGTCCGCACATACCCGTCGTTCGTCTTGCTCTCGTTGTGCCCGCGGAGAAATCGTAAAACAGTAAAACGTCTCGCGGAAAATATAGCTTTAATGGTGAAATACAATTGATAGCTTGTAACAGTACTCTGCTGTCCGACTTAATTAAGCCGTCCGAAACGTATTGTGCTTGATAGAGGTTGGTAATCGGAGTCGTAAAGCTGTCAGAATTATGCGAGCACGGAGCTCTACCATCACACCCACTTCTTGTCTACACGCATACCTCGTCTTGTCTTATCTAACCGATTCTAATTGATGTTGCCAATAATTAAGCACATTCAGGTATTTATTTTCAACTTTATTTAAGTAGTTACTCTTTTACCACCTAATATGAATAATTTGTTCATAGTTTAAGTTGTCAATTTTAGGGAGATTTTGCCAATCAAACTGCAATCTCATCCTAATGTACATATCATTGTATTATTAAGCGTGCCGAAATCTTTAAGATCTTTGAAAATAAAAAAAATCCTACGGACTAATCAGTAAAGATATTGAAGAGTAGAATAGAAGTCCTATCTACTTTTAATAAAACAAAACAAGAGTGATTGACCTAAAAAGAATTTGACATACCTAGGTTAGTACTTACCTACTCATACTTCTTATACTAGACCTTCTGAGCAAAGAGATTTACATCTTTATTATCAGTAGGTACGAGCACCAACGACATAGAGCTACTGTTTCGGAGAACTTGTGATTCATATGAATATTAAGATTTTTTATCGTGAAACTAAACATTATTCTGTATAATGTTCCTAGAGGTACTGCTCAGTACAGATGGATTACACTGTTACTACTTTGATTTCTTTATTTTTAATTTAAGGGTGGAAATCTCTTCGTGTTAGCTGACGGAGCGCTTTTGTCCTAATTTTGCAGCTCCGCATTTTCACTAGAAAATGCGGTTGTCGCGTCTGTACTACCTACTAAGGTAGACCACCACCTTGCTTCGTGTACTAGCCAAGCATAGCTGGTATGTTGCATCTTAATAATCCATTGAGGCCATCGCAAAGATCAACCTCATTCCTGTAGAGGTATAAAAACTTTGTTAATGGTGAATATATTCAATTACAAAGTAAACATGCAGAGCACTGCCGCGGCCGTCGGTCCATCCGTCACTTGGAACGAGGCGAGGTGCCGCGATGGCAATTAACCTCGAGCCCATTCGGCACCTCACGTGTAAACCCAATGGGTCCCACCGTTATTGCACCTGGAAAGTATCTAAGTAGATGCCCACTGCTCGTTCCCAAGTTTTTATTAGCAATCACCGAGACTTAAACTAGTTTAAAATGGTGAGCTTGCTCGAAAATAAAACTATCATTAGACGTAGGTATAATGTTGGTCGCTCTCACGGTGTTGTTGGGATATTAAAATACCTAAGAGATACCTACATGCCGTTTGCGTGTCTTTTAAACATAAGCATTGTGCAGTGTCGTGGTGGGAGCAGCACGGGGCGGCGGCGGCTGACCGCGCTGCACCCAGGGGCTGAGCCCCCGCAGCGCTCGAGGCGCGTTTTGCTCATTAAATTCTCGCACGCATAAACGTTAATAAAAGACTACAATTTGCAAAAAAATGTAGTCACTCAGGCACAGTAAACAATATCCGTAATATGTAAACCATTTTTGTATTCTGATTGAGAAATTTTTGATCAAACTTAGTTACCTGCTCAAACCTAATAATATTATGTAAGTATACTTTATTATTATAGGTGGTCACTTATGCTTACTAATAAGTGTTCAGAGGTCTTTATAAAGTTATTGAAGTCTTTTAAAACCCCAGAGTGTTCTCCGCTTAAGCGAATGCGTGGGCTTGGGAGCTGGTCGGAACGGAGACGATTTATCGCGTACGTAGTATCGAATTTATTAATTCTGTCAGGGGCCGATTGCTCCAATTAAGTGAGTGGAGTAAACATACCGCTGCCATGTTTATGTGCGGCCGCGCCGCAGTGCCGGACGTCGCGCGATGCGCGTGCGCGACCGCCTCGGGGAACTTATACGTCACAAACTGCTAATCACAACATACGTAGCTACAGACAGACTAAAGATAATCAGTACACTTTAGGTGCTGTCTGCTCTCAAGGCATTGCTGCTCCTGAGAATGTATTACTCGCAATGATCATTTTGAAAAGAGTAACCTTTGAGTTTCTTACCGGCTCTTCTCAGTGGAAGCAGCATTCCGAACCGGTGGTAGAATCTGACTATTTGTCAGTGCTTTTTGGCCTACACGAATATTTTTTTTTTAATTTTGATTTTGATTTTTTAGACTAGGAGCACAAGTCTATTTTATTACCCTCAACTTTATAGAAATTCTAATATGTCATGTTTTACACCGTAATTGTAACTGGATCTTCTTTATATATAAAAGTCTGAACGAGTTGTGCGACTTGGAGGTTCATTTCTAAACTATATCGTGTTGATATTAAATGAAATAGAACTTGATTCAAGCTGGCTATAAACATAGGTTCTCTACCTTATACTGAACGAACACATGAAATGAGAAATATTTTATTACCGTTTTTAATAAGAAAAGTCTCTAGTAGGTATTCCTTAATATTCTTCGCAACTCAGCTTTAAAATCAGCTGTTACTTTTGAACTCCCTTTGATCTAATGATTAACACATCATAAGGTATAAACGACGTATCATCCCTATATAAGCATGTCACAACAGAAATAAATGAATGTTTTTAATTTGGTGGGAGAAAAAGAAATGAGTTACCTATGTTTTACCTCCATAAAATGATTTCATATACTGTATAAGACGAAGGGTTGTTATACCCATTCTGAATCGCTTTGTGGACTTTACTCCGTAGGTTTTAAAGTTTAAAAAAGACTGTAATCAATTATTTCTAGTCAAGATACAAATAGACTGGAAGAAAAAAACGAGCTCTGCCTACTCAACAAGCTCATTTAATTATTATTGGTAATTCTGAGGTATACCTACAAGTAAACGCCCAGCTAGTAAAAGTCGTGTTAGAAGAAATGAAGCCACGTTTCAACCCTTATAAGTAATGAGCATATGGACATACACTTTATTTTCGAAGATAAATTTATTTAGGAGCATTATTTGGTCAATTCAACGAATAAATATTTACGTAATCTCAGTGCCGAACATTTTATTATAATGCGGACACATCCTCGCTTCTTATAGCTATTCTTTGTTTTGTTTGTTTAGTGCGAAACGTTAAACGTGTTACCTGGGGCCGAATGGACGCGAGTCAATCATTCGTAACATTTGTTTAACATGTTGAATGAACGTCGCGGAGGTGGTCAATTAGTAAAAGCGTGAACTGGCTGTCAGTTTGGGAGCCTATTATGCCGCGGGCCAGCTCCGGCCGGTGGTGCGAAGGCCGACGCGGACGGCTCTCATTATCTCCCTGCCGCTGCCTATTCATAAGCGCCGCATTAGCATCCTCATTATGTCCTGACTCATGAATAATCTTTTGAGTATGCTCAATAATAGACGCTTTTTAAGACTGAACGTATTTCGTCACGTAGATACTAGATATAGTTGAAAATTCGGTTTCTAAACATAATGGTACATTACATACCTGTTCAGCTTCAATTGTCCGTGATAACCGTTTTCTAGCAGATTAGTTTATTAGTCTTTGATATATTCGTAAACATATCCTTGAGGTTTTCTCGTATAAATCGATTGAAATATGTATTACATACTAACAACTAATTGTCATACCTCTTCAGCGTTAAACAAACCCTTTACAGGCCATTGTGTTGTACAGAAGTACATGTTGCAATCTGCAATACCACCAACGCGTGTTATGTGGTTATGTTGTTTCATAACCAGTCTAGGGAAGAATCTACTTTTGTGTCCATCTACCGTTATTAAGAGACGTAGCTCGAAATGTGATGTTCTCGCAAGCACAGGCGGTAAACATTACCGATCAGATCCATATCAGTGCGATAAGTGCTGCCCCCGCGTACAAATCTTGTCGATTGCACAATATCGAGTCAGTCGAAATGATCGAGCCTAAGAAGCTGGCTCAGTTTTATAAAAAAAAAAACGTCATTGATTTCGGTCAATTTGCAGGTTTTTATTAATGTTGGTAATTTCAGAGAGTCCTGGCCACGTAACTATTGCATGACCTTATGCGAATGTCGAATACAGATTGAAATAATCGATAATATATTAATTAATTGAACAATTATCGTGTCTAATCGATCTGTCCGATGAGCAAGCGGTTTCCAGTGGTTGATATCTTATTCGAATGTCACGACCAGCTTAGCGTTTGGGTCCTTCGAGTTTTTTACTTTCTATTGACATAAAATGGCGGCAGTTTAAAGGCTGGTCCAGCGGCAGCGGGCAGCGCACGCAGGCGCGGGCGCAGCGGTAGCGACCCATTGTTCGAAGACAGTTCTCACGATAGTTTTTGTGATCAAAGCACCCGGAGTTATTTCGATTCAATGATTGTATGACTTACACATTTTAATCGTTACTCATGCCGTTGGTTGAATGTGTAACTGCTTGTAGAGTTAAGTCGAGTATTGTTGAAAAGTTTCTTGCACCCTTAGCACTCAGTTTAGATATCACATTCCATACTTTATTGCTTGGGTAACAGTTTCTGAAAAAAAAAAAATAGATTTAACCTTTAATTAACTAATTATAAAATATTCATTTCGGTGGCACGCTAAACTGTCAGTCTCAGACGTATGACTTTACTTTTAGGAGGCTTAGGAAGTCCTGGAATCACACCAGTGTTGGCCACGAGCTTATACGAGAAAAAAAGGTAGTACTTATAGTACCTCATTGGAAAATGTTGGGTTGCAGACGCACTCGGACCAGATGCCCTTTCGGTGCGAGTTTTGCTCGCGGCTGTTCAAGCACAAGCGCTCGCGCGACCGCCACGTCAAACTCCACACCGGGGATCGCAAGTACCGCTGTGCGCACTGCGAGTCCGCTTTCTCCAGGAGGTAAGCATTCCATGGGTTAATAAAAATAAAGCGTACAGCTCGGAGAGGTTATTTACCTTCCTCTTCTTTCCTATTGCTATGGCTGTAGTGACTAGCCCCGTCGTCAAAGAAATTTAAAAACTTACAAAGAATAAATTAAAAGCCGTAATTCCTATACCTAAATAGGAATGATTTAATGTACAAAGAGAATATAAATGCGCCTAATCTGTAGCTATTTAAGATTAATACATAACTAAAAGAATGCTTAAGAGGTGCGTGCGCGACAAAGAGCCCAGAGCAAGATTGATCACCTTGACTGACGGGCACCACTCTCGGCCGCTAGGCGACGTGTCACCTTTTTCGTCACCTTACCCACACGTGACTAATTCCACGCAATTTGTCGGCCCAACGAACCGCCGTCGAGTGAAAAGAGATGATGCGCTGACAAATGGCTCGAGGGTCTCACAAAAATGAAATAATGGCCCGTACCTAAACGGGCACGGCGAGCGCGGCCATTAGTGGAGGTGTTTGGGCGAACGCCTCTATTCTGTAGTTTGCGTGAAAAGCCCCTTTGTTAGTTCTGTTTGGTCCGTGCTTTATGTGGGTACTTATGTCTCTTATGATAAATTGTCGTCCCAGCTTGGTCACACAAAGTCAATTTGTCTCAATTTTAAAATTCTTATACGGATGGTTTGAGGACGAACACGTTTAACTCGAGTGTTATGTTTTAAAAAAAGAGTACCTACTAATAAAACACCTTATACTTTTAAGTACTTATATTCAAATACAATGTATGGTTTAAGATATATA
Organism: Ptilodon capucinus; assembly: GCA_914767695.1. Taxonomy (NCBI): domain Eukaryota; kingdom Metazoa; phylum Arthropoda; class Insecta; order Lepidoptera; family Notodontidae; genus Ptilodon; species Ptilodon capucinus. Next base: position 6,265,856 of record OU611808.1, read on the forward strand.
TATCACTTAATTTTGTAAAGGCCGTTTCACTACTCGTGTCATTACTATTTTCAGTGACCACCTCAAGATCCATATGAAAACCCACGACAATCAGAAGCCGTTCCAATGTACGGTGTGTAATCGAGGGTACAACACAGCCGCAGCTCTGACGTCACACATGCAAGGGCACAAGCGGGATCGCGAGGGCCGCGAGCCAGACCGGCGCCGCGCCCTGCGCTGCCTGCGATGCGGCGATGCTTTCCGGCGACCCGACCTCCTGCAGGTACTTTTATATCAAAACCTATAACTTAATAATGAGGTTTATTGTAACCTAATTTACTTTTCATCCCATCTATTCGAAAGGGATGACTTGGTTCGCCTTTAAGTTAAGCTTTTAGCGGGCAGTAATGAGTTTTAATCCTCTTTAAAAGTGCGCCGCAATTTACTTTGCCGCGCACTTTTTGAATTTGGAACATCTTAGTGTTCAGCGCCAAAGAAATCGAACGCAAATATTGTTTGAATAAAGACTGCCTGGTACGACGGCCCATATTCGCGCCGCCAGCTGAATAAAAAAAAAAGAAATAAAATTAACAACGCGCGAAGTACAGCCCACGTTTTCGTCAATTTTCACGGATTGTTAGAAATTCTGGTTTGGTTTTGTTTAAAATCTCTCAAATGTAAATATAAGTTTTTAGTTGTTTTATTATTAGATACTATTTAATTTCAATTTAGTTGTTACTCTACGTCTTATTAAATAATAATATTACAATAAAATATGAGGCACCTTTTATTTTCTCATAGTGGGTGATGAAAAGTAGAGTGTATCTCTCGGGCGCAAATAGTAGATTGTATCATAAGGGAGCAAAATAATATTTTTACGGCCAAGGCGCTTTTTTGAATCCAGAGCGAAGTGAGCGATTCCAGAGTAGAATCCCGAGCGTAGCGAGGGATTCTTTAGTAGAATCCTGAACGTAGCGAGGGATTAAAAGTACATCGCCCGAGCCAAAAATATATTTTGCTCCCGAGAGATACACCCTACTTTTCATCACCCACTATGAGAAAATAACAGGCGCCTCATATTTTATTGTAACATTATTATTTAATATGACATAGAGAAGCAATAAAGCAGATAAATTGAAATTAAATAGTATCTAATAAATACATGAAACTAGTAGAAAATAAGTATAAATAGTATCTAACAAAACCATGAATTTCTAACAATCCGTAAAAATTGACGAAAACGTGGGCTGTAGTTCGCGCGTTGTTAATTTGATTGCTTTTTTTATTATTCGCCTGGCGGTGCGACTATGGGCCGTCGTACCAGCCAGTCTTTATTAAAACAATATTTGCCTTCGATTTATTTGGCGCTGAACACTAAGATGTTCGAAATTCAAAAAGTGCGCGGCAAAGTAAATTGCGGCACACTTATAAAGAGGATTAAAAACTCATAACTGCCCGCTAAAAGTTTCTTATAGAAAACACCACCTTTGGGCGCACTTAAAGGCGAACCAAGTCGTCCTTTTCGAATAGATGGGATGAAAATATATTTTTGGCTGGGGCGACGTACTTTGAATCCCTCACTTCGCCCTGGATTCAAAAAAGCGCCCTCGCCGTAAAAATATTATTTTACTTCCTTGTGATACAATCTACTATTATTGATGGCAGGCGCATATGGCAAGTGCTCATGGTGTCGACGCGGCTCCCGTGACCCCACCGCGCCGTGTGGCCTCGCAACCACCACCGGCTCTCCTCGCGTGCATCTATTGCACACGCGACACCTTCACCAGCATGGAACAGTTGCAGCTGCACGTTCGTGCCGCGCACTCGGCGCTCCTTAACGGCGAGCTCCCAGTTCAAACGACCGATCAACCGGCACCTACCGATTTAAGTCGAAGAGCATTGGACGAACCTCCATCAACAAAACGCCCTAGATCCGGATCTGGCACTCCGCAAACTGCACTCTCGCCTAGTACATTACTTTGCAACCAATGCGACGCCGCTTTGCCGGACTTCGAAGCATTTCGAGCTCACCTAAAAGGGCATTTAGAAGAGGGAGGGGAGTTGAACCGGTCGAGTCCCGCGCCTTGCATTCAGTGCGGTGCAACTTTCGCGGACGCCGCAGCCTCCGAACGTCACCTTACAGCGCATTACCTGGCAGTATCCTGCGAGTATAGCTGCCACAGTTGCGCCCGGAGTTTTCCGACGCCGGATGATCTTCAGAAGCATCTTCTTGAACTGCACGCTCATCACCTATATCGTTGTGCCCTTTGTAAAGAGATCTTCGATTCAAAAGTCGCTATTCAGGTGAGATGATCGATATTTCATAAACATAATAAATTGGGTCGGGATATTACGTCGTCACACCTTAAGGCTAGGCGCGCACTAGGCTCGATCCCGTTGCATCCCTCCATAGCGGCGGGTGGTACACCGTGGGTTTTTAGTGGGTTTAGCGGCAATCTGCCGGGGACTCCCACATACCCCTTCCTCCTCCCCCGAGGCTGGAAGGGGATCCATAGTGGATTTTCCCACGAAAAAAAAAAAAAAAAGGCGCGCACTAGGCAGCCAGTCGAACATATGAAGTTGTATGGGAGCCCGCGCACAAGGCAGCCACGAAATCTCGGCTACGGCAGCCTATAAAACGCGCCTGTTTGCACGGCAGCCAGCTGGCTGCGAGCAGCCATAGCGTGTGTAGGTGAATGTATGTGGCTGCCGTCAGTCTCCGCGCACTAGTTGTAGCAGCCAGACGTATTTTGGGTTCAAACTTTAAAAAAATCCGGCCAAGTGCGAGTCGGACCGTGCACGAAGGGTTCCGTACCATTATCTATAAAATTGGCAAAAAAAACACGTTTGTTGTATGGGAGCCCCCTTAAATAATTATTTTATTCTGTTTTTTAGTATAAATTTGTTGTTATAGCGGCAACAGAAATACATTATCTGCGAAAATTTCAACTCTAACTATCACGGTTCATGAGATACAGCCTGCTGACAGACGGACGGACGGACGGACAGCGAAGTCTCAGTAATAGGGTTCCTGTTTTACCCTTTGGGTACGGAACCCTAAAAAATTACTTTCGATTTAGAGGATCTTGAATAGTCGTGGATTGGCTGCTATAGTCACTATAGTTACTATAAATTCTGTTTAAAGCTGAAGAATGGATGTAGTGTGTAGTAGTTATAATCGTGATGGGCAATGGTTTTCTTCGTATTGTATGGCTTGAATATATTAAATAGTTGACCTGTTGATAGTGCCTATATCAGTTAACTGATTCGTGTGCAGGTACACTTCGCTGTAGCGCACAGCGGCGAGAGCAAGGTGTGGGTGTGTCGGTCGTGCGGCGCGGGCGCGGGCGCGCTGCGCTCGGAGGCGGCGGGCGCGGCGCACGTGCGCGCGCGTCACGCGGGAGCAGCGCCGCGCTGTGCGTGTGGCGCGTTGCTGGCCGCAGCCGCGCCGCGCCCGCACCGCGCCTACCGCTGCCCCGCGCCCGCCTGCACCGACGCCTTCGCCGTGCAGTACCTGCTCGAGCGGCACATGCAGGCGCACCACGCGATGCCACAACAGGTGATGCTTCTTTACTTTTTAATACACTCGTGTGGTACGATTATGGATTATTATTACTATTACTACAATATTTTGTTTCGCGTAGGTCTTAAACGGCGAACTGATTCGACCAAAACGAATCGAAACCAGCAATGGCGGGGAAGTGACTGAGGACACGCGATCTCCACGCACTCCGGGAGTAGATGTAGCCATCGGGGCGGTCGGAGGTGAGGAGCGGCGGCGGAAGAACGGTGCGGTGGCACTGCAGTGCGCGTACTGCGGGGAGCGCACGCGCAGTCGGGCCGAGCTGGAAGCGCATACGAGGGCGCATTCGGGTGCCGCCGCTGCCAGGCACAAGTGTCTCATTTGCGATGAGGTTTTGCCATCAGCTGCGGTACTCGCCGAACATAAACTAACACACTGCAAAGTAAGCAAGGCTTTAATGCATTTCCTAAAACAGCACAAAGATAATTTAATAAAAATGTGTATATGTTATCTATCATCCAATTTGTTCCAGGTGGTGTCAGGTGATACGTGCTCCAAGTGTCGCGCGCGGCTGCTGTCAGAGGAGTCGTTTCTCAATCACATGGCCCGTCACCACCCCGCACTTCCCGCGCCCTGCGTCGTGTGCAGACAGACCCTGGCCTCGGAGGCGGAGGCCCGGCTACACGCTCGCTTCCACCTCCGACCCGGTGAAGATGAGCAACGGTGTGCGATATGTCTCCGAGCGTTACCGGAGGGTGAGGCAGGCGAGGGCGCGCGAGCGTGTGCGGCATGCTACGCGCGACACGCCGCCCCGCGCCCGCCGCCGCCTGCCGACAACGACTGCCGCCTCTGTCGTCGCGCGCTCGGTTCCCCGACTCGTCTCCAAGCGCATCTGATCGAGCACACGTTCGCTGGTATTGGAGCCTTCACGTGTTACCTCTGTTCTGCGGTGTTCACGAGTGCAGCGGGCTTACAACGCCATTTACCGGAGCACGCATCCGCACCCCGTCCGTACGATTGTGGCCGCTGCGGTCTTAAGTTCTTCTTCCGCGCGGAGCTTGACAATCATGCATTCGTGCATTTAGAGGAGGCTGAAATTGCACAGCGAGCGTTTTACGAAGCGTACGCCCGCGGGGCTGCAACCGCGTGGGCCGCGCTCGCGCCGCCCGAACCGCCGCGTACTACTCCGCCGTCTGAAGTGAAACGAGAGCTGGAGATCAAGGAGGAGCGTACAGATGAGTACATTGAAGTATCATCGCCGACTCCTGCCCCCCCACCGGTGCCCCCCGCACCGTCCTCACCCGCCCCTATTGTGAAGGAAGAAAAACCGGACGAAGAGTGAACCTTATTGCTCATTTGAGCGTTAAGGCCTTTCAATATCAGCGCCAACCCCGATGTGTTATTTATTAGATTATTAAATGAGAGGAGAATTGAGACGAGAAAGACTCGCGATAGGCGGATAAGGAATATTGGCTTCTGCGAATAGAACATTGTCGTCCGCGATGCGGGTTCAGCCCGCTGCAATACTAGATTACGTCCGTACGAGCTATGATAAGTGCTAGTTTCGTTACACGTTAAATGTACGTCGTTGAAGTTTTGCGTTCAGAACGCGGTATTTCCTGTAATTAGGCCGTACCTATGTATGTACCTATCGTTTATGTTGGCTAGGGATATGTTTTATAATGTTTACATGGCTATTTGTATAAACTGTTAAATTAATAAATTATTATGTTAAGCTTCTTTGGGACTAGTTTTATTGAAACAAGACACGGTATAAGATAGTGATAAAAGACACGGAAGATTATAAAAGTACATTAAAAGAGGTAGGCATGTTCAAGCAGTGGCTATTTGCTGTTGTATCCAGGGCAGTAGGCCGGCGACGTTGACGTACGCGGCGGAGACGTTGGCGGCGGCGCAGCCCAGTCCCCACGACACCAGGCCCACCACCACCCACTGGCCGCTCACTTGACACACTAAACCGGACCCGCCGTCACCCTATAAACAACACGTCAATGCAAATGCGTCATGGAATTTTAGAAATTAACGAGGAAAGAGGAAAGTTTCTACTCAACATTCATCGACGGACTTTCCTAGACGTCAATGATCTTTCGAAATGTGTGTGTGTTGACGAAATAGCAGTTCCCATCCCGTCATTTATCACACACATACTCGTTGAGTAAACGAAATAAATAATCATATACCGACATAGATACACACTAGTTTAAAGTTTTGAACTTAGGTCCTACACTACATTCTACATTGTAATCATCCTACCCCTGCGAACAATATAGGCTTGATGGAGTTTTAGTTATACTTACAGTGCATGAATCCTTGTTAGCTTCACTGCCAGCGCATATGAAAGATGTGGTGTCTAAAACATAGGTGGGTCCCAGGCGTGCTGTTTGAAACTGCGTCTGGCACGTAGCAGGCGCTACTATGGGCACATCTATTTTCTTCAGGATCTGTTGGTATTGGCCTTGCACTCCAAACGTGTTCTTACCCCATCCCGATACCCAACACCTGTAACATGCATTCTCTATAGTATGGATCAGGCCACAGTCCACACCGCGTTTATTTTTTCTTTAGTTTGCTTAGGTACTTTTAGACATGTATGCAGCATTCCTCAATATGTTGAAATTTTTGATCACAAATGAAAATTTTGAAAAGGTGATACTTATCTGTTTTGGTTGTGCGATAGCTATTTGCGGTTACACAGCTTATTTTAACTTTGTATTTTCTTTCAGTTGGCTCTTATTATGTATGATATACCTATATTTATTCATGTAGGAAACCTTGCACGTACTTGATATTCACAAACCTTTGACCAGTATAAGTAGTAGCTGAGGACGGCGGAAGGCATGCCCTATTGATAGTTATCACAGCTCCAGCAGTCGGTGTCAAAGGCACAGCCGAAGAGAGCCTTAGTACAGTGATGTCGTACTGCAAGGTGTTCGCATTGTACGACGAATGGGTGAACACTTTTAAGACTGTATACTCTTGGTATGGCACTGGTTCGTAAGTACCGGCGGCATCCCACTCGCCAAGGCGGACTTTAACATTCGGAGCTGTCCCTGAAACACTAACCTTCAAATTGAATATCGACAACCCCAAACAAAAGAATGAGGTACAATTTATTACTTACACATAAGGCACCAATCTGTGAGTGACCGTCAATACATTTAATTTATCGATCAGTACACCTCCAGCTATGTAGTCGTTCTGTTTCGTCATAATGATTCCCTGGAATGGTAACACCCAAATTAATTAGCAGACAAATATTTTCGTGTAGGTCTTGGAATGAAGGTTACCTGCCAAGGAAATTCGCCAAAATTTGCTTGTCCAGCTGCTGGAGTAACGCCAGTTGCAGGGACCGTCTGAAGAGTACCGCAAGCTATAGCTGTAGTAGCGGTTGTGTTACCGCAACAATACTCTTGCCCACTCGGACACTGGGTTACAACCTGAATTTTATTTGCATTTATCTTCCAATTCATTTGACACCAATTCACCAATTCATGGAAAAATAAAAATAATAAGTTTTACTTACTGGGGTAACGATTCTTATGTCTATCATACCAGCACCAAGCGTAGTACGAATACAAGTCCCAGTTGGCACACATGCACAATTACTCTGGCGCTTAACAATTTTATGTCCATGTCCTTTTCTCTGAGCGCCGTGTATAAAATCCAAAAGATTATTGGCATATTTCAGTTCCACGCTCCTGCGTTGCCTAGGAAACTTCACAGCGGTATCGTATGAGGGCACTTGTGCGCTGTATCCAGTTATAGGTGGCCCATTTAGCGCTGCTGAAAACCCCGGGGTAGTGCCGAGTCTGGGGTCTATCGGGAGCGGGCCTGCGACGTTTTCATCAGGGTTAAATATACATACTGACTCTGGATCAGTACAAATTATGAGGGGTAAAAGCACTACACCTCTTGTTGTAGATGCCGTAGTCATCGGAGGCGGTGAAGCCGAGGTAGGTGCGAGCGTCGGCGCAGCTGTTGGAGCTGTTGTGGGCGCCGGCGTCGGAGCAACAGTCGGAGGCATTGTGGAGGGCGCTGCGGTGGGTGCAGTGGTCATGGGAGGTGGCATAGGCACAGTCATGTTACCAGTCATCGGAGGCCGCGCGGTAGTTGTTGTAGTTGTCGTGGTCGTCGCTGCCGCGGTGGTGGTTGGTGTGATGATAGGGGTCGGCACACCTGACACAACTATTATAGCAGGTGATGGATTTGTGGGCAAAAGCCCTAAACATGCGGTCAAAAGCCACAGGCACATTATGATTGCTTTGAGCTAAATTCTCCGAGAAAACGATGCCCTGTCCACGCTGTTCAATCACTATCTGCTCTGGTTACAAGTGACGATGTGCTAGACATTAAATAATATATCCTTAGTTAAACATACGGTTGATGGTATTCCCCTAACAATTGCAGCCTTCATGGTGTAATGCGCATGATCACATAGCGACAAATTGTTGCAATTGACAAAATGTGGATTACTAATCCTTTGTTGGAGGGTACGCAAATGCTATAATTTTCGTCATCGTCATCCTTTCAAAGAGTAAATTGTTATAACCTCATCCCACATAGCATGGCCAGTCGGAATCATTCTGACAAAGTGTCGATGTGTGTTATTTTCATTGATACTGTATTATGATTATAATAATTGAGCAAAATACTGGTTTTTGCGCTTTGCCCATGGATTGAGCTAAGCCTGCACGATTACACGTATTTTTGAAAATTATTTGCTTTGTTTGTAAGTTTCAGACAATGCTATCTATATCTATTTACCTATTAAATATCTAAAAAGGTTCACACGACCATTATCTATTTAACGATGATCTACATGTGAGATTGGTAAGTGTACCTACTTATACTTTTTGTAGAAATAGTATACTATCATGTAGAAATGGAGTCTTCCATTACTTCGCTGCGGCAATGATTTAGGACATGTTATAAAACTTGCTACAGAAAAGGTTGTACTCAAACTTTGATACGGAATAAATGAAGTTAACAACTGCCACCTAACGTACTAGAACTGTACTCGTACCCAATACACACCTCACCGAGCTCGTTGCGTGTGTGAGTCATGCCACATCGATTGAACCTTTATAGATGGCGCCTCCAGCGTCGGACAAAACGACTTGCACTCCACAGTTGCTCCACAGTGAGGCGCCACTGCCTCGACAGATATTTTTGCGCAAGGCGCTGTACGTCAATAATACAAACAAGAAAATCTACAGTGCGGACGTAGCGTATATGTATAGCTTATGATGATAGCGCCAACCAGTAGTGCCCTGCTCAGCTTGCGTACACTGCTCATGCAATTTGACATGCGATTGTGAATGCAGTTCGTTATAAATACTATAAAACCGCGAGTTTTAACAATGATAGATTTGTGTGACGTTTCTTTGGAATTTAAGTCCGCGTTTTGTTTAGTGAGTTAACGATACCTACGAATACTTCAATTCACCGTGCCTACCATAAATCATCGATTAGATATGAAAGTGTAAACTGCTCGTAGACTTAATTGGGTCGCCTTCGTAAATATGTGCGGATAAATCTTCAGATTGGATATACCTATTATCTTAACATTACCAAGATGGGATGTCTACCCACGTACAGTGAAATAATAACTAGAATTATGTTTTTCATATCCACGGTGCCAGTGAGGCGTTAAATCTTACGCATATCTCAATGAATTTTATAAGCTGTCAATTTTTTAAAATGCCTTCATTTAATCAAGAGATCAACGTAGATCTAAACTCTAATGAAAATGGTGCCTTGAAAACTGAAGTTAAAGATGACAAAATGGATGAAAACCGCTACGTATCAACCGACAGCTTACCGCCTAATGTTCCGATGGATCTTAACAGTGATCAACGGCTGGCCTTCGCACTCAGGGATTTTTTAGTACCATTGAGCACTACTCTGAGTGATGGAGAGCCATCTCCCTCTGCGCTCGATCAGCCGCTGCCGTTCATAGATGAGCCGGTGGATGGCGATGACGCCACTCGTTCTGATGAGGAACAGCCGCAGTGTCGAGACACCGAGGACGTGCTGAACAACGCGGCCTGCCGGCTCAGGCGTTGGCGCGCGGCCTCGCGGAAACTACGTCGGCCGAGGATCATAAACAATCTTAGCACCACTGAAGATAAAGACGGTAACGTTGGCAAGGCGTGTAACAGCGGCCATACGGACCTGGCGGACCGGCTGCGGAGCCTGGCCGCGGCGGGCAGCATGTCGGCGTCGGCGGGCGAGCTGCTGTCGCTGGCGCCGCCGCCGCCGGCCGCCACGGCACCGCCGTCGCCCAGCTGTCTGCTCTTGCCCTCCCTCGCCGACCAGAGTTGCGCTGAATACTTTGTAAGTATATTCTATATCGCCTCGCTATATTTACATGTGGATAAGATACCTATGTGATTACTACCAGCCTTCCTGTGCTCTTATCATAAAGTACACATGTTGGGTACGGTAACGATTATTTACATAACACTAAGACGCAACTACCTACATGTTTAGGGCTACATGTTTTTATAGTAATTATCTACTAACACAAACTGCGTAATAAATTTTATTGTTTATTGCTTAAACTTACACCCAGGATAGAAGTAAAATCCATCTACAAACTACCACATTAGTTGGTACGTGTTTTTTTAGCCTCTGTAAAATCGCTATATGAGCGTATTTGTTTACGAATCTAGTTTATTTAAAATCATGTTGAAGATTATTTTGGACTAAGATTATAATTGAACGTTTTTATTTAGGTATGTAAATCTTATTTCAAAAGCGCATTTTTAATAAATTATTTACCTGCAGCAAATTAGAAGTACCTACCAATATTCTAATGGCAGTTGTGAATTCGTAGCTACAGAATACATGTCCAAGTGTCAAATGAATGCAATGATGTAGTGTTATGCACACATAACTTTCCTAATCGTCGCAAGCAAACGGATAGTACCTATCTATCATTTCTACCACATAGGTACCTAGTATTGTAAATGTTTGCCTCATTGAATGTTTTAATTTTCATTTAGAGCCTCAAATAACCCCAAATTTCTCCCTGAATTCGCGGGCAGAATTCCGATTATGATTTCAGAAACGTCTGAATGAAAATCAATTCAATTCTGTTTTATTCCGGTTCTGAATTGCATACACCAGGCAGAACAATATCACTGCATGTATGTACATAATACGTTATATTAGCCTCCATCCTTTCTAATGCCTACTTACTTATTATTCAACAATTTCTCGCTCAACTCACCTCTGAAGACGAATTTACCTTGCTATATAGTTATGCCAGTTTTCACCAACGACAAGCAAAGTGCCGCCAAATAAAGTAATGCTCAATGTAAGGCGACGTTTAGGTAACAGCGACCGTTTCACCATTAGTTTTTCACTACGCAACTCCTGGGCCCCAAGTCTGCTAACACTATCGTCGTGGAGTTGCTATGACTCCATTTTTAGAGCATAAAAATTACATCTTGTATCAATAGTAACTAGAATATGACTAGTTAAATTGCATCAAGGTGACAATATCTAATGTCTACACTGCTCACATTCTAGCTACCATTAGGGTTGCCAACTGTACTATAAAATATAGTATTGTACTACTGTCACTGTCAACTACTATCAAGTGAAATATGTTTTCATACAAACAAAAGTACTGGTCTTTTTTAACCGACTTCTTACGTACCGCGGTACCGCTTATAAAGGTGCCGAATACAATTTGATTTTATTAAATTTGTGCATGCATGTCATTAAAAGGCATTGAATAGTACAGTTTTTTTTCACGTTTTTGTAGGATTTTTGTGAATGTACTTGTATTTTTGAGCAATGTACTATATATTTTACGACTTTGGCTGGAAAATACTATATTTATGAAAAAAATAGTTGGCAATCCTAGCTACCATTGAAAAAATATTTGTTGTTTTCATGCCTTTAAAAATGGAAACATAGCTACTCCACGACGATAGTATTAGTAGACTTAGGGCCCAGTTTATAGTTTTTATTTAGCCAGTTGTCGACTTGCGTTTTTGACGCCTCATTATTTTTTTGTTCTTATTTTTTTTACGAAATGAGTGAAATTATGAAATTTTATTGGAATAATATAAGGAATGCCTGCACCTGCGATTAGCTGTATTTATGACAATGTTGAGTAATTAATAGCAAGGTCAAATAAAATAGAAATGAGTGATGACAGTGATAAGATGGCGGATGAATCCCATTATTTTGTTTAATGGCCTCGTACGTTTAATTACTGTGAATATTTTCGCGTTTTGACAACGCGGGCTACTGTCAAGTGTGACAAAATGTTGGGTTAGTTACCACAACATAAGCGTCGAGTCATCCGCCATCTTTATCACTGTCATTATCCATTTTTATTTAATATGTGTATTTATTGAATTTGTCCTTGCTATTAATTACTTGACATTGGCGAAATACTCGCGCTAGTCGCAGGTGATGCCATTCCTCATCTTATTCCATTAAATATCATCATTTCACTCATTTCGTTAAAAAAAAAAAAAAAAACAAGCGTCGCTGAATTTTCATTCTTCGCATTTTCGTAACTTTAGGCTGCACTAAGATCCTACGTCAACTACTTAATATTTACGCATCAAATTAAGGCGTATCCAAGTGTTGATGAGGACACTAATATAAATTGCGGCCTTAATTAGGTACGTAAGGTAAGTAGAGGACATATTAAAAAATAATTAATTTTATGTTACCTAATCGGTAAAAGATGATGAATGTAAAATAGTGCCATTAGCATACGCACGTCATATCATATTAGTTTATTAATTATAATTCGTCCGCGAGCTATGTAGGTATATTGATGTGGCCTACACAAATCTATAATTTATTATTATATAGCTTGTCATGTTAATAGGAGGCAGATATTACGAAATTAGACATCGCTATACTAGTAGCTATATACATTGCGAACGAAGTTAAATGAGTTTCATTTATCACCTGAGTAGAAACTAGAAATATTTATTGACTAGAAATATTGATTTCAGGTTTAAACCGATTGTTAACTAACTTAGTTTTATAGCTTTTATAACGCATAGAAAAATTGTGACAAAACATACCGAAATGCCCAATTGAAACCCGTTTAAACCCCAGGTCCAAGGCGCGGCTAAATTCGTGAGATACATTTTTGCCCATACAAAAACAAACGGTAATAACTTATATAAGAAGCTATTTTTTAATTAAATGTAATCGATGCAATGATAAAGCTAATTTTGAAGCGTGTCCTGTTGGTATTAGCACAGGAATTTTATCTATATTCATATTGTCACAGAGTTCCTTTTGGTATTGGCAAAACAATTTGACGTTTTTAGTGTAAAGTACGGCAATGTCACAGCAGCTAACCAACTATCTTAAGAGCGATTTCAATAAGGAGCTACAGGTATCTAGGTACCCTTTTCTCTTTTAGCTTATTGGTAAGTCGGTATTCCCATAATTTGTATAAAACACCTATGACGAGTCAGGTAGGTAATATTGAATGAGATACTCACGCATGATCCACGTCATACTTCCCTTTTTAATGCGAAACTATACTCGTAAGGTTCTTAAAAATCTCAAGAATGTCGCAACTACGCAACCTCCTCCTATTCTCCAAAATATATGTATAAATAAGCTGACTAATTTTAAAGTAGGTACCTATACACTATTTAATATAGTACCTACAATGTTTCTCTTTTTGTTATGTTTCTTCGTTACTATCTCCCGGGATTCATAGACGCCTACAACCGTTGTGTGAGATTCGATTAATGTGTCGTATCGGTAATTTATGTTTTAGGAATTAGGTAGATCTTTACGTAAGTATGGTAGCGACAGTAACACATTTTAATTTTAGAACATTTTAAAATCGTGTTTTTATAATTCAGTGTTCTCGTATTGGTATCAATCAGGCCTTAAGAGGTGCTGAATTTTCTCTTATACTAATATCGTAGCCTTAGGTACATAAAATAACAAAGTAAAACGCTGTAAGCAGCCTATGTGTAAATGTATCGATTTTTAGCCCGTAAAATCAAAGCAATTGGTTTTGGATGTCAGAAACGGTGGGTGGTCAGCCACAATACGCGTGAATAATCACGAAATAGTTTTCAATCGATTTACACTGAGCACTCGGTATTCATCTTTTAACGGCGACACACATGAGTGATGGGTACAACGTGGCCCCGTGGTATAAGAATATTCAAGCATCATAAGACATCTGAACATGTAAAATATAAAAAAAAAAATGTTAGTCCACTCGTCGTAGTGCATAACTATTATAAAATCTTGCCAGTAACGCCATATAAAACTGTAAATTATACCTGTTTAATTCATTGATAGATTTTTCATTCCATCAAATAACCCCCTAATGTGTAAAATTTTCATACAAATGTGTTTTACAATGCCATCGTTAAATTAATCATAACTTTCTACAAATACGAGGATAACTTTGTATGTCTTAATACGCGGTCAAGTGGGTTTAAGTGTCTAATTTGTTTCAAACGGATGCTATAAAATAGAATGCAAGACTATAGGTTTGTTAGATTCATAGTGTTGTAGAGGTCATCGACTTAAATATAGCAGATACATTTCGAGAGTCGGGAATATCTATTTTACTTGAGAGTAAGTTGCGTGGTTAATATAGGTAGATATCTAGCTATATTGACTAGTTTTGTGAGCATGTCTCATCCCTCGACAGGGCTCCAGCCGCCTCGAGGCAGGGGCCGAGCACGCGGTCGCTGCATGAACCTCACGCAATTGAACCGCGCGGCCCCTAGCGTGCTGTATCGATTGGTTCAACCCGGCGAATGACTTTAATCTTGACCAGCCATTTACGTCATCAAATCTATACAATAACACAGTTCTTATTTAGTACCTATCCGACGGATGTTTTATGCTCCAAGCATAAAAATAACAGGCAACAATCTATTATTAGGATTTCAAAAGCGGCTTGCCTGTTTTATATTATTCTTGAGAAGTTTCAATGCGCTGTCGTTTTTATTTCGTTGCTTTAATCTTGGCCTAACTGCACGTTTAGATATTGTACAGATGTGGAAGTAGAGTTTAATTAACAGAGAAGAATTGTGTTAAGTTTGTCATTTAACTCCTGCGCAAGGCACGAGTCTCATATAGGTATTCGAAAGGTGATTAAAACTATACATGTATTAGCTTAGCACATGTCCTCATGCAAATTTGCATTCTTAGATGTATAGGTTTTCGCATACATGTAATAAAATTCGAATTGCAAAGTACTTCGTGAAGTAATCGCATACATGTAATTAAATTCGAACGGCAAAGTACTTCGTGAAGTAATCTCCTCCTTTTCATACAACGTCACGAGTGGGGTCAAGAGGCTGACACTCCCTCGAATGAGCTGATACAACATTGCGGATGTGGTGTTTTCCAACATTTTATTGAAACAATAATTTTACGACACCAATCCCTCATTGTGGTTATGATATCATGCGTCTGTTGCAATATGCAATATAAATATACCTACGAAGGTTACTCGTACGACGAACACACATTTTTCTTAATGGCCTCTTTCCATTGAATCAGGCTCAATGTTATTTCGCCAATGTCAACGCAGTGGAGAAGATATGATGGAGATTGGCTGAACGGTAATAAAGCCAAACTTGATTTTTGTTGAGATTGGCTGGTCAGTAAGTGCCTAAAACAACACAATATTAAAGGTACACACAAAGATCGACGACATAAACAAATATATATATATATATATACTACGCAAATAAACTAAACAAATAAATTATGAATACCTTTTTTTGTGATTTATTACCTGCAGGTCAAGCTTGCTTGGTGTAGGAACCAAGTTCAAGAAATTGTTCAACAGTACGCTCTTAAATCGTTAACTAGCTAGATTATAATTTAAGATGAATAAATATTATTATTATTTGTTATTCCTTACATGAGAATAGAGGGGTACATTTAAAGTAGGCTGTAGTACCTAAGTAAACTGATTATACTCTATTAACGATTCTACGTACTATATACCATAGTGTTATTGTTGAGTCTACCCACAAAGAAGGTTTTTATTCTCTAGGCGGGTTTTATAGTCATCCTTGTAGTAGCGCGAGAGACCGCTCAAAAAGCCGTTAAAAAGATAGGCAGTGAGAGTTAGGCGATACTAATAACTAGAGATAACACGGATATCTGGTAACTATCCGGTATCCGGCCTATCCGGCCTTGTTTTCACTATCCGGCCGGATAGTAATTCAGTATTCGACCGGATTCCGGTTAGTGGAATTCATATATTCTCATTATTTTACACGAGGCAAATAATACCACAATAGGTTATGGACACCATTTATTTTTATAATCGCACGTTAAAAATAATAATTAAAAATTGGCAAATTGTGGTGAATGAGTACAAAATTTTCCGCATTTGTCGGTAAGAGGCGACTCCGCCTGGCTTCGTATACCTGACTAGTTTCTAAAAATAGCCTTTCGCTGTAAACGCTACTGCCAGGTGCTGAAAGATAAATTCTAGCACACCCTGACAACTGCGGGTACTGATGCAAATTAACTGACCACCTTAAGTATGGGTCGTGATTGCGATCGATTCGAGATGTCTTTAAGAAGCGTCATGTAACGCGATAAAGGGCCGAATATCCGGCGCTCCAGCCTGGTACCTTGCCGAATATTCGGTATCCGGTATTCGGTATCCGGCCAAACCACTATCCGTTTCATCTCTACTAATAACATGGGAGTTGATTTAATACATAACTTTTTCGCCCGCACCGCTTGTTGCACGCGCCACTGTAAAGTTACCTAAAGCAAATTATTTTTTATTAGACTTGGCTCTCTATTTCCGTTGGGCTATTATCATAGATTATAGTAGGTATCTTAAAGGGTGCGTCAATATTGTTGGTATTCTGTCTTGTCTGACTAAAAACAATATCTAGAAAATGTAGAAAGTCACTATTTTGGCCAACAAAATGCTAATAAAATCTACGCAAACGTTGCCGTGAGGACAGATAGTATTTACGTACCTATAATATTTTCAGACGACAACGGCGCGACGAACGTAGCAGTGAGCTTCAGAATAAAAATCGATTGCTTACACGGGCAGAACTAGGCGTCTTGATTATATTAACCTTGAACTCTTGGAGTTCCATAAATACATAATTGCAGCTATGTTGCAGTTGTATCCACGACGTATCTAAGTTGATAGTAATTATGTATGTAAAGATAATAAACAAATTTATTGGACCATTATACCGTTCATTCATATGACATAGTCATGGCAGAGATAACGATGCTATGGACACGATAAACAAAATTATCTTTAAACAAACAATTCATACATTAAAAAGACATAATTCAAGAAGTGCTTCAATAAAATCTTGTTTAAACGAGTTTTCAATGTTGCTCTTGGACTAAATCAATATCATTAATTTTTCTTTATGCTATGCAAAAATAATTTAATGTGGAGACACCCCAAAACAAATATAAATCGTGTTTCTATTTGTTCCGATCAACGCTCCGTCAGACGTACAGCGCATACTCATGTGATTTTGTTATATTCCACGAATATAACTTCCTTTATACCTACATGGTGTATCAGAAGTCCGAAATAATACTTTACCGTTTGTATTGGCGACGGGTATACAACTGAATGGTATACAAATTCCATCGAAATGCGAACATGATTTTTGTCACCGCCAATTTCGAAATTTTGCCATATATATATCGAGTCCTATACGAAATTCTATCTTAATAACTACAGCCCTTTTTAATGTCCCACTGCTGGGCACGGGTCTCCCCTCAATGCGAGGGGGATTCAGGCCATAGTCCACCACGCTGGCCCGGTGCGGGTTGGCAGACTTCACACATCTATCGAGAACTAGTCAAGTTCCCTCAGACGTGCAGGTTTCCTCACGATGTTTTCCTTCACCGTTTCATAGCAAGTTGTAATCTCGGATGTAAATGAGATTCGCACATGAAATCCAGATGTGCGAGCCGGGGTTTGAACTTGCACACTTTGATTTGCAAGGCGTGCGTTCGACCACTCGGCTACCACTGCTATAATTCTATCTTATCGAAGTTCTATTTTGTGAATATTAATAGTCGCCATTCATAGCTGTAATGTACACTGTTAAATAGGTTAATGGATGTACCCTAAGGCCACAACACGGTACCTGTGACAAATATTCAAAGGTCTGTAACTTGGAAACTATGATATTTAGATATATAGTCTGCCTTCAATATGCATCTCCATTTAGCTCCCGTATATGTACCTAAAATATTATTTCGGACTTCTGATATACCCTGTAGAGTGGTAACTTATTAAGCCCCGGGCACACTGGGGTGTCAAGACTGGATATACCACAAAAACTGTAGGAAAAACTCGAATTCTTGGTCGAAATGTCATAGATAGTGGAAGCAGATTTCGACGTGTGGTCGTGTGGCTTCTACCTCATTTTTTTTCCTTTCCGTATACACAGAGTTAGTTTTAGTATTCGCAATCATTTTGAGGATTTAGTGTCGTCGCTGCAGCGTTAGACATTATGCGCTACGCGCGCACTAGACGCTGCGTTAAGCGCAACAGCAAAATCACACTGTACATTACTCATGTATTTAAGTAGAAAACAAAAGAAACATTTTGGTGGAGATAGGTTTACTTATCTACCAAGAGGATGGAGACGAGAACGTGAAAGTATTTTTATCAGAATAAATTTGATTATTTATCGGTAATTTCACGCGTGACCTACGCTCAAAGCGTCATGTACCTGCCTACTATTCGGGTCGATCTCCTCAAACGGAGAAGCGGACGGAGGCAGCAGCGGCGCCTTCGAGAGCCCGCCTTCATGACCCA
Source organism: Ptilodon capucinus (assembly GCA_914767695.1). Lineage (NCBI taxonomy): Eukaryota > Metazoa > Arthropoda > Insecta > Lepidoptera > Notodontidae > Ptilodon > Ptilodon capucinus. The sequence continues at coordinate 6,284,188 of OU611808.1, forward strand.
CATTTTCACCATGACGTCATCGAATACCGACCCCTATGTGGGTCATGCCATGCGCCACACATAACAGAATGACTCGCTCTCCATTTTAGTATTGCAGCACCAATATATAGGTATATAAGGTACTATAATAAAACTGCAACGGAGTCGCGTCTTTTCATTACATTGTAAATATAAAAAAGGTGCAATAGACTTTAAACGTCTCTTAATCCAAACCAAGCGTTCTTGATGTTCTTATCTGTTTGATTAAGCATCATTAAAACTCCACAATCAATTTCAACGGGTTTTCGATATACCTCTACAAATAATTACACTATTGGCGGTCGAGTAGCAAAAGATTTAATGGAGGTAAAATATCTTTACGCATTTTTCATTAAAAAGTCTGCGCGGACGAAGTCGCCTTGGGCCAATCAAACTATCAATCATTAACAATATGACATACTGAATTGTTTATTGACGAAATTATATAATGTGAAATGAAACAGCCAATTACGAGTCGTACTTGCGCACGAAAGGTTCCGTACCATTATCTATAAAAACGGCAAAAAAATGATGTTGTATGGGAGCCCCCCTTAAATATTTGTTTTATTTTAATTTAATTATTTATTTTAATGTGAATATAAAACTTAATATTAACCCTAAAAACGGAGACCGACCGCCAGCATAGCAACATACTATTATAAATATTATTAAATATCAGTGACTAGGTAAATGTGACACTGAAGGTAAACGAATAACAATTGCAATTGCGTCAAATGTTCGAAACAGAAGGAAGACGGAATCTATGTATAGTTACAGTTTGACCACATACACGCATGTACATATTTATTTTAGTTTATAACTATTTTATTTATTGTAAAATTTGCTACCCACCCTACTCAATATGAACTACCTAAAGGAGACGGATACGCTTTCATACATTCTTGGGCCCAGTTGTAAAAATATGAGAGTGGTGTCAATTAAGAGCTTATATATTATCAAACCATCTCCGAAAAATTTGCTGATCTTGGCAATCTGAGAGCAGAATTATAAGAGATTTAGTAAAAGTGTGGTTATTCAACAAAGTGACAACAACCTAGATACTAAACAGCAGATTTTTGAACTGTGATTGTTATTTTGTTTGAATATACAGTTTTGGTGTTAATTCAACCACTTTAGTGTATATTAATATATTAAAATGAATACAATTATGTGCATAATCATTAATAACACAATTTGTTTTTGAGCTACCGAACGTGCTCACTCTGTCTGGGGTGTTCGGAAACTCGTCCGTCGACATTTTGTGGAGCGTTCGGAAACGCGGACGCCACACGTTATTAACTATATTAATTGTAGTTTTTTTATAGTTAATTATTACAATGTATTTATTCATTTTGATTGAATCAATCAAGTATTTAATGTTCAATTGTTTAAATCATTCACAGTAATCGATTATTGTACTCAATACTCTATTTCTTCAGTGAAATAAACTTTTTTTTATGATTCCGTCTCCTAGATTGTGAATTGAGCTGATTTTTTTTATATTTTGAAACAGAAAAAAATACCGCTTTTTTAAACCATATCTCAACTTATTACAATTAGGCCCAGAGATCCCCGTCTCCTTTACTTATTACCTTCTACATAATTGAACGGGCATTCGCGTGGTTCATTGTTTGGAATATAATAACGATCCGCTGGGCGATTATGTAATTCAGGGTTACGAAGCGATTATTTAAGGTTTAGTAGTTTCCAAGTTTTTTTGTGGTTTCCATCTAATTATGTAACTTTAAAAACTTACATAGACAACCACTAAGTAGGTAATTATAAAAATATCTGTTATACTTTAATATTTGCTTTGCAGTCAATATACCTAATATTGTAAATAAAAACAATTGATGACAATTTTTAGTACTTTTCTGAAAGTGGGGCTTAGTACCTAGATTTTTAATCGTTATTGGCGATGGATTTAGTCCAACAACTTGCATGGCTCACATTTAAAGATATAAATAAAAACCTTGGCTGTATTTCGATACATTTTGACAGCTATTGATACATATGATACATTTTGGCAGCCGAAAAGCGATTGAAACAGGTTTGCAAGTTTGCCATAGAATAGCGTAATTGTATAATTGTTAATTAAGAAAAACACAAAAATGTAAATCCTTATTTGAAAAAAGCAACCATGGAGTTTCTTGCCCATTCTTCTCCATAGGAAATGCATTCCGAATGGGTGGTAGAGCTACTATTACTACTATTTATTGACGATTCATAAGAGCCTGTATTGGTTTATATGAATAAAAAATATTCTGATTCTGATTCTGATTCTGATTCTGATTCTGATTCTGATTCTGATTCTGATTCTGATTCTAATAGACCGGGCGGCGGCAGCGCGGCGCGCGACGTCGTCGAGCCAATATGTTGTTTTGAAAATGTTCGTCTGTTTGATATCGCGCGTCACGTGGGAATTGATCGATGCATAAAACTTGACACTTTGGCACAGTGCGGTAACTCTCTACTCTGTTTCAATGTGTGCAAACACATTTCCGTTCTGAACGTACTGGGGCGAATTCAATTTGTAAATGCACTCTGTGCCAATATCATTCAAAGTTTGTGAGAAGGGATGGATGGATGTTTGTTACTCTTTCAAGCAAAAGCTACTAAACGCATTTTGATGAAACCTTACATTATTATTATTCATACATCAGAATTACATGCTATAATTTATAACGATATTGAATAACCAGTCTGCGCGGACGGGGTCGCGGGTAGAAGGATTAAATTCACTGGCGTAATCGATATGTTTTCGTTGGAAAATTGCCTTTTTGAACGAGTTAATACAGTTCCTTTTGGTATTAGCAAAATTTGTTCCGCGCATCTGAACACGACTAATGCAAATGCACAGGTCTTTATCGTGTAGGTACCGTTTTATAGTTCCCACGGGATAAAAACAAACATTATTCCAGACCATGCATTGATTTGTCGGAAAATAATTAAATGGTATTTGCAGATAACAGGCAGTCAGTAGGTAGAGTTATAAATGTACAAATTGTTGTTTTTCCTGATTGATTGACAAACGGTCGGCTGGTTCTGCGGCAGTTGGTACTGTGTGCGCGATGTTGTGTGACGGCAACGTCGGTTTTGGTGTTGGACAAGAAGTAGCCGTAAGTAGAGCCATTAGTACTCATTTTTATGTAAGATACAGTAAATAGGTACCTACATACGATAGCGGTTAAATGTTCTCTGGTTCAAGTAATGTCAGGCACTTAATTTTTCATATAACTTATTACAATTATTTTTTTCTAATTAAATAAGTTTATCTATCTAAATTGATATAATTGAGGCACTCGCCTCTAGTGTGCATAATTTAGGATACCTAATAATTATTAGAATCATAAAAAATATGATGAAACCGGTCGTCTCAAAAAAAAACATTTATTTGTCTGCATTTAAACATTAAGTACAAGGTCGCGACCGACGTCATAGCTGTAAAAGCAATACTTATATTTTTATAAATTCAAACTATTATATTTTATTGTCCGTTCGAGCAGCTTAAATAATTGCATGTGTGTTTTGATTTTGTTATATAATTTGATTCATAATACTTACTTGTAAGAAGCCTGGAAGCCTTCGTTATTTAGGAGCACATCAAATTTATTTTAATGCTTTGACAAGGCTAGCATGGTCGGTTAGGCTTACGTCGCTCACGCCTTCCGTTGTTTTTGTCTTAAGATCAGAGGATATTTTAACATTAAGATCTGATTTTAGAGCGTCCAATTAAAATGAAAACTATACACATCTAACCACTTTTTTAGGGTTCCGTACCTAAAGGGTAAAACGGGAACCCTATTACTGAGTCTTCGCTGTCCGTCCGTCCGTCTGTCACCAGGCTGTATCTCATGAACCGTGATAGCTAGAGAGTTGAAATTTTCACAGATGATGTATTTATGTTGCCGCTATAACAACAAATACTGAAAAACAGAATAAAATAATTATTTAAGGGGGCTCCCATACAACAAACGTGATTTTTTTGACATTTTTATAGATAATGGTACGGAACCCTTCGTGCGCGAATCCGACTCGCATTTGGCCGGTTTTTGTCTTATGATCAGAGATATTTTTCTGATTTTAGAGCATCTAATTTAAATGAAAACTATACACATTTAACCCCTTTTTAGGGTTCCGTACCCAAAGGGTAAAACGGGAACCATATTAATGAGACTTCGCTGTCCGTCCGTCCGTCCGTCTGTCACCAGGCTGTATCTCATGCACCGTGATAGTTAGAGAGTTGAAATTTTGACAGATAATGTATTTCTGTTGCCGCTATAACAACAATTAGTAAAAAACAGAATAAAATAAATATTTAAGGGGGCTCCCGTACAACAAACGTGATTTTATTGCTCGTTTATAGATAATGGTACGAAACCCTTCGTGCGCGAGTCCGACTCGCACTTGGCCGGTTTTTAAAATTATGAAAATTTGTTTGTGTCTTAACATAATCGTTTATAATCACCCGAATACCCTACATTTTAAAGATTTCATTTACGAGACGTATATACTCCATTTGTTATAACATTAGAAATAAGAGGCACGTAGAAGCACGAGTGCAAAACATTTTATTTCAAAAACAAAACAATAACAATGGAGAAACAGTAACAAATAACAACAAAATTACTAAAATTCGGTACTATCAACAAACAAGGCGTAGCATTCAGAAGTATTCACATGTGAATGACAATCACAGAACATTGTTTACGTCAATTTGACTGCCAACATAAACCGGCAAAATAAGAAAGATCCTGTTGTCACAACGGATGAAGGGATTAGGTAACATTTTAGATTTGGTAGGATTATAGTGAAACGAAAAACGTTCCGGATATTATTCATCCCTGCTTCTTTAGGTTTTTTGTATCGACACTGTTAGTTTAAATTGGAAAAAAATATATATCTAAATGAAAGCCAATTAATTAAATAAGATAAATAGTGAAAATGATTAGATAGGTACGGTGAGACTGCTGGTTTAAAAATATATTCTAATAAATTGGGCGTCAATCGTAACTGTAATATGTTAATTGTTACTTTTGTTACAAAGTGTACATTAAAAATAACCTTTTTTAACTTCTTTCTAATGCTATAACAAATGGAGTATACGTATATTTAATTATTATTGCATCAAGTTTACTTTTTAATAACGATTTCAAGTGTAGATATGTACCTACTTACTTAGAAATAGATAATGTATCTGAAGTGGCACACGTAATTAAAAACTCATTAAGCGTACATCGTTGATGCGTTACTGCATTATATTTACATCCATAGGTTAGAGACAGATAACACCTAACTTAATTAGGTACCTAAACACACATCTTCCGTTTCGTTAAATACAACATATACAAAAACAAAAATATTTTCGCAACACCGATTTCTTTAAAGTGGCCTTTTGATAGAATGCACATTGTGATTTTAACGAGATGGCCACAAGCACCGATCATATACCTAAGTCTTTATTTTTTTACCTATCTCGTTTTATTACCGGGCCACTCGTCTACACCCATAGGTATTACCTAGTTATTAGATTTTATCGCTGAGGTACCTATATAATTTTTATGTAATTATCTATCGAATTAAAATCTATCTACCATCTATAGAAATGCGTCATTAATAATGTAGCTATTACATATCCTTTTGTGTTTGACTTGGGCTATTCTTAAAAAAAGTGTATAAATGCATTGATGTCCTCAATATTTGTCCTCAAGTTAGTTCTAAATTAATTGTTGCAGGGTTCGAGTCCGGAGTGTTGTGCTGATAGCACGGGAACAGAGATGTCGAGCGCGGCGGGGCCGCTGGTGCCGCCGCCTGGGCCGCGGTACAAGCTGGCTACCGAGGGCTCCCTCAGGGTCTGCTGCTTCCAACACACCAGGACTGTCGTCGACAAAATATTAGCGGCCAAGTTCCTCAGAAGATGGGAGACACACGTGCTCTGCTTAGAAGAACATCACATTATATCTAAGACTGTAAGTTTTTCATATACATACATACACACTATATAGGCGAAAGGCTCAGAAACAGGTCATAGTTTATAGTAGGTAGGTAGATTCCACGTGTATAAGGTTATCTTGGGAGAAACCGGTGTCCAGTTATATAGAGCGTCATTCGTTACATAGTAATTACGGGGTACCTACGTTGAGCATGGTAATTACTTTATTATCATCACTCATTTAGTTGAAGTGTTAGGCAGAGGTGTCTTTCAGCACAACTGCACTTTGCTGATGTATTTTCGGTGCCAAAATGTAAAATAGCGCGTCACTTAATTTTTTTACTACCGCGTATTGATTACTTGCACTTATCGATTACGTGGAGGGTTTCATTGGTATAATAATCACTTAGAGACGTGAACTAAGATATTCATAACTCCTACAATACCTACCCACCAACGGAGCGGTATCATGTTTGTAAGCAAGAGTTACGCAACAACTAGGTGGATACGTACGTCATTCTAAAGTGTCGTGGATAACTGTTATGTAAGTATTTCTTTTGTAGTCAGTTTGGTTCAGCTTTACAATGGGCAGATGTGAAATCTCGAAGTGAGGTCGCAAGTTGAGACTTTGTTGCACCATCGCGATTGTTGTTATTTCACCTTATTTAAATATAACGTCACCGCTACGCACCTATAGCTATTGCAACTGCTGTGGTATCAGCACGCATGTCAAGATAAGACCTCTTTCACGGATTCGCTCGCTCTCTCTCTGTCTTAGTTCATACGAGAGAAAGAGACAATATCAACATATTCCGTGACACAAGTCTAGTCCAGTCTTGGTCTTTATGCTGCAAGTGCTGATTTCATAATAATTGTCGAATACACGGGGTGGATCAGATATCTGAAATAATATTTAAGGTACATAGGTATATCTAAAATACGTAAGGTAGCTAATATATTGATAGGTATCAAGATTATAAATAAATAGGTTATACGGAATTACGGAAGTTTCACATCCAAAAATGTATTAAAAAGTTTAAACTGCACTGAAACGTATATTCAATAGTTTCAAAAGTCTTTATGTAAATTAACGGGTAACAATTAAAAAATGTATACCCATTTGTGAAAATATTATTTCGGACTTCTGAAATACCCTGTATAGGTATGCAATATATTTGATGTAGTCAATGCCGTGATACTGAAGGTTGTGGGGATTTACGGCAAAACTTACTCAATATTTTCTTGTTAACGCTTTCAATATTTGGTTCAGGTGCTTATAACTTATATGGGAAACATTTTAGTTCTTAAAAAATCAAGTTCCTGCAATGTACACATAATTACTCTTTTATTTGTTTCAATGGCCACTTTCCATTGAGTTAGCAGGCCCAATGTGATTCCGCTAATGTCAACGTAGCGAAGACACGACGAAGATTGATTAATCGGTTAAAGGACGAAACATATTTTTTCTTGAGATTGACCGTTTAGTGAATGAGGTACGGAAAACAACACAATAGAGGTACTTGTCGGTGTATCTGATGAAGCCTTTGCCATCTAATGCGATGCAGTGTAGCCTCCCTTACCTCCACAAACGACACGACACCAACCTTATCTTTTGACTGCCTCATGTAGCATATTCCTGGTCTCCCTCTTCCACGCGTTCCATCTAACTTTCCTTCTAAGATAGGAAGAGGAATCCTTTATAACCTTAAATAAAAATAAGATAAAGAATAATATTCTTTATAAAGGTGTCATGTTGCATGTGTTGACGTATCAACTTTCCTCTTTGGTTCCTTACTTTCTCTATTCACGTTCTCCGTTCGTGCATTCTCTGAAATACCTACATCCTCGTCAGTTATCATTTCTTTTCCATTCTCCTGCAATACCACATGTCATTCATTTAGGAACAACGTAAACATAAATAATGGATAATACAAAGTAGTTCTAGTAAGTACATATGGACGTCATTGTACAGATGTTTTGAACTGAGTTAATAAATTATATATCAAATTGATATTCACAAAAATATAGACGTCGTTTCCCTAAAGCCTTACTGGAAGGCATTGACTAATTATATTTATTGGAAGTTTGTTGACGTGGTTGCATGTGTCACTAACGGCGGGTTAGATGATATAATATTTACATTGGTAGTACCATTTTTACGGGTGTGTCGTTAGTATCTATGTGGGTACCATTGATTGCTGTTCCGTTTCATCGCACGATCGAAATTTATTTATCAATAGATATCTGGCAAATGATATAAATGTAGTCTCAATGCACACGGCAAAGGTGGCTGCACTATACCTAATTACGGTTTTAACGGGAACGGATGTGTTGTAGCAGAACATTTTGGAAGCGTTCACACGAGCTGTGATTATAGGACCCCCAAAACCACTAACTACTTACCAACAGATTTTAGTGAGGCACCGAACTTCAACCATATAACTCTAATAAAAAAGTTTAAAATTGTTTAAGTATCGTCAAAACAGTACTTATGTGACATTATTCACGTACGTGGGTACTTAATGACCTACAACATACATACATGGATTGGTGGTTATATAGATCTTACTTATGGGTATATTGTTGTACGTGGTGCATATGTACGCAAGGGATTAACTCTGTCCATCGTTTCAGTGACAGATACATAATCTTTAGATAAGTAGATGCCGTAGATAGGTTGTGGAGAAAACAAGTATCTTAAAAAGTAAAACAAGCAAAAATATTAACTTCTCTTGGATAAACAGGTTACAACAATCGAATGTGTATTTAAATAGCTCGTAATCTCATTTACATCTGTACAAATACAAATTTACGTCAATGATTACTCATCGACCAATGTGATGCGTAATAATTGAGAAATTACAATCGAACAATTTTCAAAATATTTATTAATGCGTCAGCAATGTTTGCAGCTGCTGTGGGCGGCAGTTTTCAAGTGTTCCTACAGACTTCGCAAGAGCGCTACCAGATAGGAAAATTGGCGTTTATAAGTTCTGTGGCGATGTCAATCAATAATGTGCCGTATGTCCACAGTAATACAGTCTTTATCGTGATAATGCACTTTTGATCGCTGATCATACATTGCGCTACAGACCTGCTACAGCTGAAAGTGTAGCGCTACTGCATCCGCAATCTATTTTATGATAAATTATATATACGATCATCCATATACAAAAATATTCACTGTGTTTATAGTCATTATACTATACCCGCGGTAAAGTTATCGCTTCCGTAAGCATTATCAATTAGTAATATTGGTAAATAATAAAGACTTTGTTCAAAACGCTTGTTTGTTGTTGTTTGTTGCTGAACGGTGAAGGAAAACAGCGTGAGGAAACCTGCACGTCTATAGAAAGGCGTGTGAAGTTCACCAACCCGCACTGGGCGAGCGTGGTGGACTATGGCCCAAATCTCCCTCGTATTGAGGGGGAATGTGCCCGGTATAATGGAAATAGGCTCGCCCCCTATTACATTGGGACCAAAATACATCGGCGAAGTGTGGGCGCACTACAGTGCATCTCTCCCTACCCCTTCGGGGAATACAAGCGTGATGATGTATGTATTTATTTTGTTCAAAATTGGCAGTAAAAGCATAGCAAAGCATTGGCATAAAAAGTGGCAGTGTAGCACACTATGTACTGCACAATTCTACGGTAGATGGTTTGAGATAGATTAAAATATATATTTTGACGTTAGACGAGTCATAAGCACTTTTATAATAGTTTACATAATAAAAAAAACTGATTCTGATTTGGAGGATAAATAAATAAATTCTTACTAAAAATTATACTAATTAGTCCTTCCATTATATGTCTGCAGTTAAACTAAACTTTGCCGAAACAAGTTTGATTTTGAGAACAAAGTTGAATCATATTTGTTTTCAAAGCCTTGTGGTGCAGTGGTGCAGGTGATTGTGTGTTCTAAGTATATCTACTTATGGCGGAATTAGGTTTGTTTGTTTTACGTATAAAATCATCGTATCATCGCATGAGTGTGCAGATAACTTTATTGACTTCATTTCTCATTGGAAAAATACAAGAACAACAACAGAGAAGTTTAAAAAAACACTATCTGGGTTTTTGAAATTAGTTGATAGCGATTCTCGTGGATAAAAACATTTCTGTGAAACACGCAGCAAAGCAACATGTTGTAGCATCCTCGGCGCTGTTATTCATGCCTCTATTTACGTACGCACGCAACGTGTATTATTTTTATTTACAAAACAAACTGAAAAAAAAAAACAAAATCAACGCAAGTCATAGCATTTCACTAATTTTGAAGTAACAAAGGTAGAAACAGTTTCTACCTTTCCGCGATGCTATCTACCTACTAGAGTTATCTATCATCAAGGAAGAAAATGCATCTGTTATGACGTATGAAATTAGATACGATCTCTATCACGTGAGCGCACAACAGGTAAACATTATAAGTAGTAAAATAAATATCTGTCTCGTTAAGCCAGTATAATAACATCCCGTTTTTCGTCAGGGATTTAGGAGGGATTATTTAGAGTTTCCTACTTGTGTTATGTAGAGTTTGGATTATGTTCTAATTATACACATTATGGGTATTGTTTGTTAGGCTATGCATTGAAATCGTAACCTTGTTTTAACAATTAATTAAAGCTGTATTGACGCCACTAACATTAATTAATGGCGTCAGAGTACAATTGCTCACGTCACTGATTTAATTAACAATAACGAAATGATTTTTTTGTTTTGTATAATCTACCTATTCATTATAATGTTATCGACACCTACTTAGTTACTTTACAATTGTTATTTTAACGCAATACTTCTCAATTCAGTCATGATGGTTATCATTGTTGATGCGAAATAGTCTAAAGTACCATTTATTTATCACAACAGCAGTATGTATGTGAGCATTGTTCATTGCAATAAAAGCTATCCTACTATATCTGATAACATTAAATGCAATCAATATTTGAGTGAGATCATACTCGCATGTTATAATATGGTAGCTATGCCTTTACGTGCCCCAATTGTGTCTAACAAAAATATTAATTTTATTAAAAATCCCAGAAAAATTTACCACTGTGTCATCCAGTATTAATTGTACGTAAGTCTAAGTCAGATCTCAAAAGCGTGTATTATCAGTGTGTTATTTATGTGTGCGCTCATAGAAACGTAATCAATTTTACGCAATTATGTGTCGGTGTGCTGTACAATATATAGAAATAGCAGAACGAAAATATTGCTCATGGATCACATTGCTAACTCCACTTCCTTATTTCTCTGTCACTTAGGATGGTTGTACTTTAAATTAGACGAATGCAGGCTCGTCCTGAACCCTTACACGAGGTCAATCAGCGATAAAATAGCGTTCGTGCGTCATCACTTTTATATCGCCCACTCCCGATAAGTAACGATTGTTCTGAACGTTATGTAACTCAATGCACTCTACCCTCGGATTACAATTATTCCTATATTGTCCTAAATATTGTCCGCAGCTCTACCATGCGTTACACGCGTAATTAAAGTTTGTTTGTTTGTAACGTAAAATACGTATGGAAAGCTGTACAAGTCGGTCGGCCACTCGAGAAAATATTTTAAATACCTAGACGTTAATGAACAGCGAGCGTGAGCTACTAATCTTACTCATTGGAGAGCTCCAGATCTGTCTACTGCGCTGAACTAGACTGAGAGGAAGAAAACATAAATGTTTACATTTATCTACACCTACAAGTAGTATACGGCTCGTGGTGTTCAAAACAGTTCTCCTTTGACGTCATTTATACGCGGAACACATTAATTGCAGTCGCCGTCCGAATTCGACGCTAACCTTTTGGGCGACCAGAAGTTGTTAGGTGCCCCATAATTGGACTACTAATGCTGAGTCCCTATAAAATTGAATCGCCATAGGTAAGAACCATAAAACATTTTTATAGAACAGTTATGACTAATGTCTCGTTGAAAACTGTACGAAGAGGGTCGTTTCATAAATGTACTAAGGTAGAAATCGGAAAATTACTTTTTAGTAAGTGATTAAACTAAATACATTTCATTGAAATGATGACTTCAATATGAAAATGAACTTGAAATGATTTCAAGTTTATTTTCATATTGAAGTCGTTCTATTGTAAACAAACTAGATCTAAACTATATTTGATAGCACTAAAATATTTCCGTTATACTCATACGGCCATAGAACGCGGACGGTAATCAGCTGAGTTTATTTTGATCTCAACAGAATCTAAACTACCTAAGTTTTTAGGTGCGTACCGATAAATTATGTATTTATTGAATTGTATAGGAAATGAGTGTAGTGCAGATTTATATGCATAGCAATTGATAATCTGCAGAAAGGCGTCATAGACGCGTTTGCCAACAATATGTCAGAGGTCGCCTGCTGATAGACATAACACTTTCGACATGGCGCATCACTAAACACTGCAGGTTATCAGACGATCTATTTACACACTAACCTTATAATGTCGTAAGCGGCGGTAAGATTAGGAAAAAAAGGCCTATTACAGCGCTAACCATCTTCAGATTATTTTTACAATTCAAATCAAATATTTTTTTTGTTATTCGTGTCGGCCAAAAGTCACTTACAAATAGTACTACCATCGGTTCAGAATGCTGCTTCCACTGAGAAGAGCCGGTAAGAAACTCAATAGTTACTCTTTTCAAAATGATAAATAGTAAGGATTGCGAGTAATACATTCTCAGGAGCAGCAACGCCATGAGAGCAGACATCACCTTTTCCACAATACTAGATTTGCCTCGGCCTATATGTTACTATGACCGGCATAATAATTATTTCATTATAGTAATATCAAAATACACAAATTCTAAAAAATGACATCTAAGTATGAGACTAACCAAGTTGGAATTAGGCAGGTGGGATCATCTCGGTTAAGAATAGATTTTACGCACATATAGGTACACACGGTGCACATTTCGTTTTCTGTTAACGCTGTACATACACTTTATGCAATCTAACAAACCGGGACGACGAAGTTTCTATAATTTTTCCGATTTTCAAATTTATAACAATTAAGATCGTATTTTTCATAGGTACCTGCAAGTTACAGCGTTGCTGAACTTAAAATATGTTTGGGATAAATTATACAAGCGTGTAGTTATCTAGCGATGTAGGTAAATCCATTGTACATATTTTATCAAAAATACCCGACTTGTATTTTTATAAAGATGTAAAACAAAATGAGCATACAGGTTTTTACGTTAGACTTAAATACAATGGGATAGGTAACTAACCAGTGGCACATATTCCACAATTCAGTGCCCTCATACAGGTATATGAGCATCCACGGCAAACATGGAAATCCCACGTTCTTGCCTATGGAGAAAACATTTATAAAACGGAAGCACCAAGTCTATTCATATCTCACGTGTAGCAAATTTCAGTTTTGGGAGATTATTTGTTTACGATTTATGTAGCAATCGAGGCGAAATGCGTCACGCGACCCCTTGTGTTATAAGATTATTGCAAACACACAGGTCATAAAAAAACCATGTTGTGAATTACGTACGTCATTCAGAGCTCATTAAGCATTATGATTCCTCGTGTTTCCTGAACAAGAGGATACTGAGATCATTGTTTTTTTTTATAATAAAATTATTTGTTTGTGTGTAACTAGTAAATTCAGCCCTATTTTTTTGTTTCAGGATCTTTATAAATATAAAACCTTTTTTCAAAACGTGCGCGACCATTTTTTACCAATACCAAAACGAACTGTAGGTACCTATTGACTCATGGAAGTACATTTTTTGAAGAAATGACATGGCGAGCGGGTTTTCTCACAATCAATCTCTAGGCCTGCCGCCCGCACACTGCGGCGACAATGCTCGCGCGTCAATTTTTTTGACATAGCAATGCGAACTGTATTGACACATAGAAAACGTTCATTCTCCAACGAAATGACACGGACAGCGCGAGAGAATTTTGACGCGTGACGGCGCGACTTTTGCGACAGGAATTTTATCTTTATGCATATTGACACAGAGTACGTTTGGTATGGGGAAATATATTGACGCGCAAGCGTTGACGTTTATTTATCCAATAACTTTAAAATTCAAGAATTTTTCACCATATCCATCCTCCCCATGATAATGTGCATGAAACCTATTGGAAAACAATTTACCGTTTATATTTTATGTGCCTCCCTACCTAATATAATTTCATTGACGTCAAACTACGTTTGTTTACCTCCATCAACATTTTTTTACTTCCCAGTTAATTAACTAATCAATTTATATTTGTTGATTATAATTAAGTACTAGTGTAGCATACTGAACAATCAGTAGTTTTGTTTGTTCACCGAACAATTCTATATCAAATTTGCAAACCTCGGTTTCTCGGTTACGAGTAAGTCGAACGGTTAAATTCAAGGTTTCGGCTTTGATGGGGCATAACCTGAACTCAGCCTGCCCTGAACATACTGGGGCGAGTAAATTCATTTGACTTTTAAAAAATGTACTCTGTTCATACATACATAAAGATTGAATGTCCGTGCCAAAAGCCAACAAATTCACTCGCCTCATCGATGGCATTAACTTTGAAAATGTGCAATTTCTACGAGTTAAAACACTTCATTTTGGTATTGGCAATATTTTTGTCGTGTGCCTTTTGACGCGCCTATTTGCAAAGGACTATATGCAATGGGTACCTGCCTACTTACTTTAGACAACTACGATGAGTAAAAGCATAATAAGTACACCTGTACCGTAGTAATAGAGTCATAAAGAGTAGCATGTAATTTAGTCCGTAAAAATAAGAAAAACCTCCTGAATAACTTAATATCCCATAGCTAATCAAGGTCTCCGATCCCCATGTCGGAGGAGTTAGCTCGCGGGCCGGGTCAGTATAGCGCCCGGACTAAATAAAAAAAAACTACGATGAGTAAATGACACACCCCTTAACTCTGTTAGACGCTCAACACTGCAGTCATTTATAGGAGGTAGCTACAATAACTGCGTTATAGCTAGATTATCTTATCTAAACTGATGAATGTTCCTTTGTATTTAAAATTGTGATTCCAATCATGTGTTATGACGTCATGGCATCAATTACTTTTGTATATAATTGTTTTGATACATTCGTTACACCTCGGGGGCCTCTGGAATTAATGTCATTTGTTGCCGTTATTGCAATGCAGTAGGACAGGGCTCGTATTTATAGAACCTCCATCGAACTACAACGGGAGGTACATTTTTTTTTCATCACTGTCAAAGTCCAATCGTTTATTTCATATTTCCTTTGCGGGCACTGAGAAATTTGTGAAGTTTAATTTTTTTTCCTAAATGCTACGACCGGATCGGAGCACGATCTCGACTGAGAGGATCCGGCAAGAAATATTAGTGGGCTTGTCTTTTTTTTCTTAGAGATGTCAGGTACCTACTGAGTTAACCAATAAGTCCAATAACCCAATGGAAAGCTTGCAGAATATGATTGACGAACTTACTTCAATTACTTATATACATTCTACGGTCAGAGGGGAAATAAATGAAATCATAAAAAAGAACAAACAAAAGTGGCGAATTGAGTTCAGAGTATTTTACAAAAGAAACATCCAACCTACCGTTTAACAAACAAAGCAAAGGTTATTGAATCTGTGAGTGGTCGTTGGAAAGGCC
Organism: Ptilodon capucinus; assembly: GCA_914767695.1. NCBI lineage: Eukaryota > Metazoa > Arthropoda > Insecta > Lepidoptera > Notodontidae > Ptilodon > Ptilodon capucinus. The sequence continues at coordinate 6,299,758 of OU611808.1, forward strand.
AGGATGGCTGGGGGACGCGTGACGTCACGGAGCGGGCCACCGCGGCCGCAGCCCGCGCAGGGGCAACGCTCCACGACGTCGCTGACGTATCTACACTGCCCCGCCTTCCATTATTCTTCACACCTTTGTGTGCACTCACTGCGCCCTTTCCTACAGTTGACCTAATTTCTACGCGAAATACCAAAATAGGTTTCTATTTGGTCGAGCCTGTAACGTCTATCGAACTAATACCTCGAATATGGATATAACACAGATGCATCCTGTTCATTGCGAATTTGAGTCTACAAATAAACTATACACGAGTGTATTCTACAACTTCGTATACGTATATACGTATTACGTAGTTGTAGAATACCACTCACAACTGACCTAATTACGATTACAAAGAATGCCACGCCTTACGATTACAAAGAAATTAAATCAATTAACTTATTATGTACACACTTAATAATCCTCAAAAGTAAAAAAAAAAATCGTCCAAGTGCAAGCTGGACTGGCGCACCGAGGCTTCCGTACCTAAACTGCGAAAGCACCGAGCATTACTCTAACGAATAGATTAACTGGATAGAGAGACAAACTTAACTTTGCGGTTGGTATACTGGTGTCCCCATACAAAGTAACTACAAATAAGTTTGTAATCGCAAAAATACATTTTCCAACAATAAATTTACAGTTTTCGGATTTTTTCGTTTACTTGTGCTTGCTTCTTGCCAAATTTCATGATTCTAGGTCAACGGGAAGTAGGTACCCTATAGGTTTTTGATTCCCGTGCAAATGAACTGAAAATGCAACATAAACCGCCGTATCTTTTGATTGCGTTAACCTAGAAGTTTGATTTTTTTAAAGCACCAAGGGACCGCGAGACTTTTAAGTCTTTGGTATAAAGGAGACGGATACGCTTTCATACATTCTTGGGCCCAGTTGTAAAAATATGAGAGTGGTGTCAATTAAGAGCTTATATATTATCAAACGATCTCCGAAAATTTTGCTGATCTTGGCTATCGGAGAGCAGAATTATTAGAGATTTAGTAAAAGTGTGGTTATTCAACAAAGTGACAACAACCTAGATACTAAACAGCAGATTTTTTAACTGTGATTGTTATATTGTTTTAATATACAGTTTTGGTGTTAATTCAACCACTTTAGTGTATTTTAATATATAAAAATGAATACAATTATGTGCTTAATCATTAATAACATAATTTGTTTTTGAGCTACCGAACGTGCTCACTCTGTCTGGGGCGCGCGGTCGTTCGGAAACTCGTCCGTCGACATTTTGTGGAGCGTTCGGAAACGCGGACGCCACACAGTTATTTACTATATAAATTGTAGTTTTTTTTTTTATTGTTAATTATTACAATGTATTTATTCATTTTGATTGAATCAATCAAGTATTTTATGTTCAATTGTTTAAATCATTCACAGTAATCGATTATTGTAATCGATACTCTATTTCTTCAGTGAAATAAACTTATTTTTATGATTTCTCGTCTCCGGGATAGTAAATTGAGCTGATTTTTTTATATTTTGAATCAGAAAAAAATACCGCTTTTTTTAAACCATATCACAACTTATTACAATTGGGCCCAGATATCCCCGTCTCCTTTCAACTTGATACCTTCACGCGTTTCTGAGAAAAAGGGTCTTGACAGACAGACAGACGGAGAACAAAGTGATCCTATAAGGGTTCCTTTATTTCCTTTTTAGGTACGGAACCCAAAAACTAATTCATTACAAACCATTTTACATCATAATATTTTCAGTAAAAAAGTATTTTGTAATGCTAATTTGAATTAATCAAACATGTTCATAAATTTGGGCATAGATATATTTTTAACCGTCTTCTGACTATCTGACTTCTGTCTTATGAGTTACCAATATATACATATATACTAATAATAATCCATGATTTTTAATGTAGACCACTCTTCTTGTTCTAGCCTTCTGGACTATTGGAACATCCACTATCGTATAGCTGCATGCAGGAGGTGTATTGTATCTCTCGCTGGGATGCCGCAAGGAAGTACTGCCTCCGAATAGTGATGCCGCACGGATCCCTCCTACTGCAGGTACCTACTTACATACATCTCTATTAACAACCTGCGTACATTAGCGTAACTATACCATCTGAGGCCCGGGGCCACCGGTAAAAATCGTCACGTTGTAATTTAATTTTAATAAATCACTGTAGTAGATACCCAACACTGCTATTGTGTTCATTTTAATTAAATATATAATAAAATGTAATTTTTAAAGCATAGGTAGGTATTACATATTTAAATATAAAATTTATATTTTTAACAAAATTTTGTTTAAAATGTTAGGTTACTTAGAGCTCGGGAGCCCGTGGCATTTTGCCAGCCCTGCCATCCTATAGTTATGCCACTGTCTGCGTATCTTATACCGACTATGTATTCATAACGCCTATACTCCACGAAGAGGTAGGCTAGCGTGTTCTCTACATATCAATTTCAATGTGTTCCTGTTCAATCTACTATGTGCCGAGTGAGCATAGACTTAGGTAGATGCTCAGCTGCACTTTATGCGTGTTCTGTATAATGTGCAATAGTTAAATAATTATCGAAGTGCATGTACTATTGAGATGATAGAACCGCATCTGTGGTAAAGCCCAAATAATTTTAAATAAATGCACCTTATGACTGACGAGCGCAAAACTTGAGACGAGCTCATACATTTTTAGCATATTTGATTAAAGGTAGTAGGTAATGTAGGTATCCAATTAAGTACATTTGTGCCTTTATTATTATTTATCAATGAAGTAGGCGCAATAAAATGTTTTTATTTTCAGGCTAATGATGCCTACACGCGGGACCAATGGTACCATTCCATTGTGTGGAGGGTGAGTAAATACTGACTTCCTTCCTCATGTGCGGTTGCAACTAATTGTTTATTACTTTTTGCATGGGTATATTTAACACACGCATTATTTTTTTCAGAGAAACATGATAAGGTATAGGAATTTCCTTACGAAGACTGTGAGAAAAGAAGTCGTATTGAAAGAGCTAAAGGTAAATATTTAAATTGTAAACTAAGTTTTACTGCCGGCCGACTATTTGAACGTAATCTACATGGTTACTTTGTGTTTCCACAGAACATGGTGGATTTTGTCATGATTACGCCTTTGCAAGACGAAAGCGTCACACGCGGCCCGCTGCAGATACTCACAGATCTGCTCTCCGAGGTAAAGATTCTGGATAATTCGTTGATTTTTCTTCCTCTTTCCTAACACTATTGTTTCCGGTCATGCATGTCTTTCCTAAGTACCTATAGGTATCCTGTCATGACTATATCTTACGAAATGCTATCTTAGACGATGGAAATTATCTACTCATAATGATAATTTACTTAAGAGGAACAACAGTAGGTATATACATAGTAGGGAGATACTTAGACGTCAGCTAAGTGGATACCTAAATGGAAAATTTTACCATTTACACGTAGGTACGTACTGAGGACCGTGTTGCAAGTATAACATGTAAAAAGAGATAGGTAAGTACTACTTGCAATGTGAAATGAAATTCGTGATCTCCTCATCTATGAACGATTGACGCAGATGCTTGGTACCTACCGACCGGCTACGCCTACTCATAAGTAATTAATGGCTAATATATCGTATCTATATGAACTACAAACACCATCCAAGTAGGTAATCCCGCTAATAAATTTAATGATCTTTACAAAGAATAAGCAAACAGACCGTTCATGACGGAAATGAATTGTTTTTCTTTTCATTACACTAAATCATGCTCTCGGCACGTGCTCAAAATATTTACTTAGTTACTTACCTGCCTACCTATCTCAGAATTACGGATGATTTTGAAGTGCCTTATAATTATCAGAATTCAATTATAATTCTTTAGGATTCAATGGCAGTTTTTGTTCAACACAAATTCGATAGGTACCTTGATCCGATATCTATAAGTATAACCTTTATATTGGTCCACTAAAACGAAGTTCCAATTGCAGCCTATTAAATTTACCCGCCGTCTTTTATGAAATCAATTAGTTTTAATTGATATAACAGTTTTGAATAGTCGTAATAGCAGACCAATTGTACTATCTGCCTTCAGGGTTAAAGTCGGTTATTGCGTAGGCATATTTCTTTATACTGTAGTTATAGATTTATTATAAATAGGTTTCCTATTATTCACCGAATTAGCTAATATATCCATACTACATAGGTACTAGGTAGGTATGTATTTTAAGTGATTGATGGGTTTCTGGAATAATTGTGGTGGGAATACGTGGTGGTTAATCGATTCTACCGAAAACCATTTAATGGGTTCAATTTCATCCTAAAACTCATGAATTCCATATAACTAATAGGTAGTGTTAATTCGTGGTAAGTTTTTTAGTTAAATACGGTTTTAACCTCGACATCACGCGATATAACAGGAATGATTACTATAAAATAAATTATAGAATAAAATAAATAAGATCGCCAGACAACACATACTCTTCGTATGATCCCAAACAAAGCAAAGCTTCTACTATGGGTACCATACAATGGACTGGGGAGGATCCTACTTATACTTTCGAAAAGGCCATTTGACGAAATTTACCGCTGGTGGGAAACGAACCCCCAACCATGAGGTGCAGTTGGCCGATGACCACTTAGACCACTACACCAAACCATCGTCAGATGGATACTTGGATGTACCCCCCTATTTATGACAGATAGTCCTTGCGATGTGTAGGTATAATAATAAGACCTATGAAAGTTGTATTATTATAAAGAGTAGTCTATGTATATGCTATATGATATGCAAATGTGTAATATTTTGCAGAATAAGGAGAGTCCCGAGTGGGAGGAATGGGCGGAAAAGGCGACGCTAGTGGCGGCCCCGCTGCTGGCGGAGCGGTGCGCGTCGGGCGAGCTGTGCGCGCTGCTGGCCCGCCTGTGCCGGCGGCGGCCGCGCGCCGCGCCGCTGCCCGCGCTCGCGCCGCCCGTGCGACGCGTACTCACAAGGAACGTCGACTTTGCCAGAGCACCGAATGCTCGTACACTCGTTAGAGATTACATAAGGTACGTTGTTTACACAATTTAACTGTACACTTTGCTTTTAACATATATTTAATAGTTCGATATTCTCGTGTTTTTGTAATAACCTACTCGACAAGTTTGTTTGTAAGGTCTTATCCATATAATGTTAATATTTTATTGCTCGTTAAGTTTAACCATTATAAGTAATACTTGTTTGGTCTTTTAGGGCTGTCGACTTCGTTAAAAAATAAATTAAAATGGATTAAGATCAAATAAGCAATGGGGGCAACGGGGGCAATAATATACGGGGTGTATCAGAAGTCTGAAATAATATTTTAGGTACATATACCGTAGCTAATATGAAGATGCATAGTGAAGGAAGATCATACCCAACTATCATAGCTTCTGAGTTACATACCTTTGAATATTTGTCACAGGTATCGTGTTGTGGCCTTAAGACACATCCTTAACCTTATTTAACACTGCAAACGTCAACGAGAGGCGACTGCTAATATTCATAAAAGAAAACTTGAAATTTCGGATAAGACTCGAGTTATTTTAAGATTTTAAAATTTGCAATGAATTAAAAATTGAAAAATCATGATCGAATTTTGATCAAATTTGTATACTATTCGGTTGTATACCCGATACGGTTAAGTATTATTTCGGACTTCTGAAACACCCTATATATTATTTTATTACCTACTTATAAAGAACCTACACTACATATTTATATATACTGGTTGATGTTCCTATTATCAAGCAGCATCAAGTAGTTCATACACGCTCAGGCCTATGGTGCCAGCCTGCCTAGCTATGTAACCGGTAGCTCACTCAATGGGTGCGCACGTCACAGCTACGCACGCGTAGATTCTTAGTACCGGTATTGCCCTTGTAGCCTCATTTGGTTACAATAGAACACATCACACATCATCACGCCTGTATTCCCCGAAGGGGTAGGCAGAGGTGCACTGCAGTGCGCCCACACTTCGCCGATGTATTTTGGTCCCAATGTAATAGGGGGCGAGCCTATTGCCATTATACCGGGCACACAGGTTTCCTCACGATGTTTTCCGTCACCGTTTCTTAGCAAGTGATAATCTCAGATGAAAATGAGATTCGCACATGGAACCCAGAGGTGCGAGCCGGGGATAGAACCTGCGCACTTTGATTGCAAAGCGTGCGTTCGACCACTCGGCTACCACTGCTACTTGCTATTGGTTACAATAGGTGCAGTTATTAATGACTTTTAGTATGTATCTACCTAAACCTATGTACTTATACCTATTATATAGCAGATCGGTTAAGTAGTGCATGCGTTGGTCTGACTGACGTCAATTGATTTTACGATAGCGCTACATCGACTGAGTCATCTAACGCGTTCATTATAAGTATGTGAAATATAGGTATGTACTTAGTGAATAGCAACATGGTAAGTAAACGATACGGTCACTCAATGTTGACTATAATAGAAGTGAGAATACTTATGTGGTTCATGTTAATAACCTACCTAATATTTTAGTACTCAATTTCAAATGACATATATTTGATTTTTGTCGTACAGCGCCCTGAGCGCGCACAACTCCGGCGGCGCCCTCGTGCGGCGGTTCGTGGAGGTGACGCACGGCAGCCGCGCCGCCTGCCCCCACCCGCGCGCCGCGCCCAACCTGGCCGCCGTCGCGCTGGCCGCCATCGACGACCACTACCGGGACGCCGCCACCCCTCACGTCTGCGACGACGCCGAGGACGAAGTGCTGTGCTTCGCCGACATCCTCGAACATATGTGAGCGCTCAAACGTTCACTTAATATACGGCGAAAGTGGAATTCGAGCGGGCCTAATGGGGATGCGTTCCAGGTGCTCGTACGAGGACTGGGTGGTGGTGGTGGGCGCGGTGCTGCAGCCGGTGCCGCTGTGCGCGGGCGCGCTGCGCTGCCCGCGCGTGTCGCGGCGGCTGGGCGCGGTGCTGGGCGCGCTGGCGCACGACGCGCGGTGCGCGGCGCACGCGAGCGTGGTGCCGGCGCGCGCCATGCGGCTCTGCCCGCCCTCCTGGCTGCGCGCCGCCGCTCCCTCCGACCCGCTGCTGACGCTGCCCGACCGACAACTGTGCGACCTTTGGGGAGATATGGTGAGCGATTACGACAATATTTCGACAGAGTCCTTCTTCTTCTTTTACGAAATGAATGAAATGATGACATTTTAATGGAATGAGATGAGGAATGGCTGCACCTGCGTCTAGCGGTATTTATGCCAATGTCGATTGTCGACTAATTAATAGCAAGGAAAAATTTATTGAATACACATTATAAATAAAAATGAGGGATGACAATGATAAAAATAGCGGATGACTTTAACGAATTTGATAAAACGATTTATATCGCAACTAGCGTAAATCTTTGCTAGGGGTACCTGTCGATCGATATCCGATTTAATATACCTACTTAAATAATGATTGGTATTTCTATTTCAGCTCGGAAGTTTACTGAATTGCTGCTGTAAAAGAAAGAGCTTTTTACAAAGTATGAGCAAGCAACTGCCAGATTTTGTTCTAGTCGCCTTAACTGAGCACGTAAGTTTCTCAACGTTAGTACTTATTTATGGAATGGGTAGTTATTTATCATAAAATCGTGTACTTATTTTAAATTTTCAAATGGATATCTACGTAATGCTAAGAAGCATTGTTTGCATACGTTATCTAAATACCTACCTATTAGATTTTTTTTCTCCCCCATGGAGAAACACCAAACCTTGATAATCAACTTGACCTTAACGATAAAATTTCTGGAATAGCCAGCCGCGTTGGAGGCGCTATGTTTGATGCTGGAGTGGGAGGTGGTCAGCGGTGAGCAGACGCAACTGGAGATCATCGCGGCACTGCAGGGCACCGAGCTCGGCCAGAAGTATTACAAAGATCTGTGCGAGAGGCAACAGAACCTTCAGCGATTGGTGAGATAACCCACAACTTGTTTATGACGAAGGCATACAACGAGAATCAACGGTATAAAACTATATATGCGACCGAGTTACAATCATTTGTGAATAGGTAGGTAAACATACGTTTGGTTATACTTTCGCTTTCTAAACTCGAATTATGAAAGTGAGAAGTAGCCTACTTTCTAATATGCTTTTTAAATTATCGTTATGAAACTTATAATAAGTACATACTTATTTATGTAATTTCCATAAAAAATATTTACTTACATAATTACCAGTAGGTAGATAGGTTACGTATCAGAAATTTATTTTAACTTTCTGAAGCAAATTATAGGGAAATTGTAGTTCTGTACCAGATACATACTTACCTACCTTATGTAGGTCGATAGGTACTAAGTAAAGTAGATAGATACTAAATTGGACGAACCTACTCCAGAAATGACGTATGAACACATAAGTAAAATACAGTGATAACGTAATCTCTCGATGACGATTCGATAACGTTAAAAGAGTGTGGTCGTGTAGCATTTCCTTATAATATGTTTGGTGGTGTATCAGCAAGCGGAGGGCGGGCCGCGGCGGCTGGCGCTGCCGGTGCGCGCCACGGACGCGGACGTGGGCGCGCTGCTGGCGGCCGGCGCGCTCGGCAACCTCGAGTGCCTCTCGCTCGCCTTCACCAGCGTCACCAGCGCGTGCGCACAACACCTCATTAAGGTAACCATTACACGATACACACTATTACACACCTACCGAATGGACGAAACGTAGGAATAAAGCTACTTAGGTAGGTATGACGTAGAGTTGCAGAATATACAATTTTTCAATTGACCCGATCGTAAAGTGACTACTTAGCAGCCGGAGACTAAATTAAATTATTGAACATCCTATCTCATAAGTAAAGCTTAAATGCCGAAGGTTTCTTGGTTGGTTTAATTAACTGAGTAGGTATGGTGTATTCCTAGAAATAATTATCAACATACTTGGGTCAAACATGTCATAAATTAATAAGTAAATCCTATTGATATTAGTCGTGATGGGCACATTTAAATTTTACGTAGTACACTAGGGCGTCGATGCACGAGCATTAATTTTTTTTATCATATCAAAACAAACTGAAGTCTCATAGAAAAAGTTCATTTAATAGCGCAAGCGAATTTTAACTCGTGGCTTCTATTACAGAAAATCAATCTTTATGCATGTTGACACAGAGTTCGTTTTGGTATTAACCTCCAGTAAAGCCTCTCTTACTCGAGCAACACAGAGACACCACTTAGAAATACCGCATATTTACGAGATTATTTTTTAGTTGCCATCTCTCCGCTACCTGAACCTGTGGGCGACCAAGTTCGGCGACAGCGGCGTGCAGTTGATCGCGGAGCACCTACCGCGGCTGCAAGTCCTCAACCTCTGCGAAACGCCTGTCTCCGACAAAGGAATAGAGGCTCTATCAGGTACGACATATGGTGCGAAGTTGTTATGTCACTATTCTATACAATATAGGTCGTCGAATATGCACATTTTAAAACATTGCAGTCCGAATACCCTATAATACCTACCAAATTGATTGTTCGTTTTGTGTGTCTAATCCTGTGAAAGTGGAATAGGTATCAAGAATTAAGGATGCGACGATTGACGATTCGTTTTGTCCTCAGGACTGTCCAACTTGCGTCGATTAAACTTGAACAGTACTAAGTTGTCGGCGGAGGCGTTCGACGTGTTGCGGCAGCGTCTGCCCGCACTACAGGAATACGATATCCGATACACCGAGGCGTGGTGACACGCCCGCCCGCTCCATGTAGACCCACGCCCGAACACTAGCCCGGATACATCAACTATTTCAACTAACACTACATACCAGAGAAATAGTGACTCGACTATTACATCTAAATCCGTGGAGGATGACGTTTATACGTTAAGGCTACAAGATCTCATCGCATCAAATTCGAGTATCGTCATATAGTGTAATAGAGACAACCCTATATTCAATGAAGTTTTCTTACAATCATAAACATTGCAATATTTGTCTTCGTGGTTTCTACATATAATTATTGCCTATCCACAGATTCCAAATCACAATACACTAAGGTCTTTTAAGGTTATATTCGCTGTACAATGGCACAACTCATGCATACTATAATGTAAATTAAATAGTTCTCGACTGCCCTAATATTTAAATTAATATGTAGAGTAATAGGTTATTAATAGGGATTTATCACTTAATCGAATTTAATTTTAAAATACATGTATTATATAATTATGTGATAATACATTTTGCACAAATTTTGTCTTTCGAATTTGCTGTATCATGTAATCAATGTTTTGAAAGTTAAGGCCAGCAGGGAATAATATATTGTGTGAATGTAATAAAATTAAATGCATATGTTGTTTAGGCTTGCCATGTACGCCTTTAGAGCCTGCGACAGGCACACTGTCATTTGTAAGATTATTTATTTTTAGTTAAGTACTTAATATTAGTAACACTCTGTCAAATGTAGCTTAATTAAAATGAAATTCAATTGTATTATGTGTCAGTTATATACTAAATTAAAGTTATACATAATATATTCTAGGTTTAAACGATTTGATTCGAAGCGGTCCGTGCATAGCCAGAGAACTTCAATGAGGGTGGAGCTTCGCCGTCTGAAATTAATGCATTTGATTGCACGAATTAATTGCAACAAATGCTAAGCGTTTATTTTAGAGAGGCTACATTTATACAGAGTATATGCAAATATGTAAAGCATTTTAGTTGTAGGTATAATAACAATTTTGTAAATAATATTTAAATAGGTATAATAATTTAGATTTATAGAACTACGCTTAACATTGTTAGAGTAGGATTTGTAAGGAGGCTGTGAAAAACAGAACCAACATGTGAATGATGATAATATAGTAGAGATGGATTTAATATATCTGCGACCCATAATTAATTAATAAAATTAAAATAACTATTACTTGATTATTGTAATATTGGTGTAAAAATGTATGCTCGGTTTTTACACAAGGTAGACATGTTTTTGCCATTACATGAACCCCACATTTATTGAGTTATAATCCTGTTACAGTGGCATTGCAAAATACTTTTGTACTTAGCGAATAATGCAATAGTAGGTAGTTGGATTTAAATTTATATCACTTTGGGGGTAGATAGAAGTAGCCAAAAGTATACAAATACTACTGCTCTACAATAAGTATGTGTTGAATACGTAAAAAATTAGTATGGCGGATTGTAGTTCTTTCTGTGGCCTCTAGGGGCGCTGCTGTACAGTTTACTATACGGAGATTTTACTTCATCGCTAGCGAATGGCAAGGTCAAAATACCCATGAGTGATGGCATGTAGTCACGGCAAGATACTCTGTTACGAATTACCTAAGTGTGAATAGCAGGTTTTTTTACCGATGGCAGTAAAGAAACCGAGCATAGACGAATATACAATAATATCCCACCTACTTAACTACCAAGTAAATTGTCGGCTACCCATTATTAGTCTCGATACCTAGTCTTTTATAGTTAAATTTATCCTGTCTAAGTATACAATAGTATATTACGCACAATCAAACGTATGCACCTCGTACCTACTAAGTATTTTTTCTTCAGTAAACCTGGTGTGAATTTTCTGCTAACAATTTTCGTGTAAGACCCCGGTCATACTAGAGCGTAAAGATGCCCGCTGCAATATGAGCTCTGTGTAAACATACCTAAAGGATTGAATTTATGTGGTGACAGCCACGTGACCAAGGTGCAAAATTCGCTCGCCAGTCAATGATATTTTGTTGAAGAATGACCCATTTCTGTGAGCCGATACAGTTGGTTTTGATGTCGGCAAACATTTTGCAGCGCGCGTCTTGTCACCCCAGATGTGCCCACGGCGACGCCAAAGTTATGGTGATCTCACACTGGGCATGCGGATACATTGGTACTCGGTTCATGATCAATGCTGGGTTCCGATGAAAACGAATCGTTCTCGATTCGAGCAACGATTCGTTTTCAAGGAACGAGTAACGAGCCGTAACATCAGGAGCGGTACTAAAGAATATTTTTCTTTAGTAATAGGTTTTGATTAACGTCCCAATGAAGATTTTACGGTCCGTCAGCGAAAACTTAGATCGGAAATTTAATTAGTTAGCAAAATATTAAAAAATACACAATTTAATCACGAATATCGATTAATTATCTATTTATGATGCAATATGTTTAAAATTCAATATCAAATACTACTATAGTTCTATATTATATTGTAGTTATACTCAAACACTGAACGCATAATAATACACGCAAACTTAATAATAAATAAATATAGCAACATTATGGGAACTGAGTAACTGTTAATGAAATTATGTCATTTTGAAGAGATACAAGACTTATCCATGGTGTGAAGTTGAAAGTGTGAATTTTTTAAAATAAATAATTAAAAACTAACTGTCTACATTATTTTTATTCTACCACCGAAGATATACTATGCTTTTCCCAACACAAACTTATAATTCATATGTCTCTGTAGTTAGATACATAACCATTATGGAAAATAGAAAGTGCCTAGCAAACTATAAATATTAAAAAAACCGGCCGAGTGCGAGTCGGATTCGCACACGAAGGGTTCCGTACCATTATCTATAAAACGGCAAAAAAAACACGTTTGTTGTATGGGAGCCCCCTTAAATATTTATTTTATTCTGTGTTTTAGTATTTGTTGTTATAGCCGCAACAGAAATCCATCATCTGTGAAAATTTCAACTCTCTAACTATCACGGTTCATGTGATACAGCCTGGTGACAGACGGACGGACGGACAGCGAAGTCTTAGTAATAGGGTTCCCGTTTTACCCTTTGGGTACGGAACCCTAAAAACGGAATTAGTAAAAAAATACTTTTTGTATTTACTAAGGAATATATTTAAGTAATTTTCATTACTATATAATACGTTACGTGTATGATACATAGTTAATATTTATTTACCTTAATTTTATACATTTATCCATCACTTTAGAATTTAATATAATAACGTTCGTTCTTAGCTGTTTCCATGGTTGTATGTACAAACCAAAACAGTGCCATATTATGTACAAACCCAAATCTAATAGTAACTTATCGCTATGAAGGAGGAAAAAGTGAAACGCGAGTTGTTTCATGCACATTTTGAATACATAAAACTAATTATTACCATTTTAAGGTGATCGGGTCATTCAATAATTCCTAACTCCCAGATTACTTTTCTCAAGGACAACACTGTTCAGATAGGTAATGGAGGCGATGATGCTGTACGCAAATAACGACTGAACTATATTGGACAGCATTAAAAATATACCCGTCTTGCTCAAATATTAGGGCCATGAGAAGGACGGCAATACATAGTTAAATGTAATTTAGATTGTCTATTATTTTTTACGATAAGCCGGTCAAATTACATCACCACTGTATTTCCCAAATGGGTAGATATTGGTGTACTGAAGTGGGTGCACTGCCGATGTAGTGTTCCGCCCAAATTAACTTTGTATTTAACTATTTTATCTTTATATATATAATTCTACTGTAAGTTTGTATGTCACTGAACTCCTAAAAAGCTGGACCAATTTGAATTTTTTGTATGCGTTTGGGTAGTGCCCTGGATGGTTTAGATTCACAATTGGACCTGGTAGGTGGCGCTGCTTCAGTATGTCACTAACTCTAAGGCGGTACGGAGTTCGCCCGGTCAGCTAGTTAAATACATATTATAATTTATAGAATTCGATACTTTCGATAGGTGACAAAACTGGCGGCTCTGTCTGCCCTTCGTACGGCCGTAATGTATGAGCAAGGTAGCAATAACTCTAGTGCTGACAATTATAGTTCACTTGTAGTTAGTGTAGATCAATAACAATATTCAATTATTTTAATTTAAAGATTGTCGTTAAGTAATATTAAAATGATGCTATTATAATGAAGACAATAAAATAATAAATAGTGTACTGGATTTGTTAATCTCGAGCAGTTTAAATGCTGCTATACATGGCAAATGAACTTTTAGAGCAATGGTATTATAGTAACTTATACTAAACCATATTACGATTACAGGATGTGAGTAGATAGCGCTTCAGTGGTGTTAGCACGCATTTCAAGACAAGACTTCTGTCACGGATTGGCTCGGTCGCTCTCTGTCTTATTTCATACGAGAGAAAGAGATATAATCAACATATTCTGTAACATAAGTCTAGTCTTGGCGCACATGCTATAGCATTGGTAGCACAGACGGTTGTGACAAGATACAATGTGAGATCTGACAATTTGTCGTATGAATTACGAGAGCGAGAGAACAACTCGATACGACATAATCCGTAACATAAGTCGTGCGCCTTAACGCACGTACCAGGGCCCCGATTTTCGTGCGATCGAGATTCATCTCTATTCGAGATATCTAGAAACGAAACGTCAAATCGTATGTATTTTTTTCATTTGTTTCGAGATATCTCGAACAGAGATGAATCTCAATCACACGAAAATCGGGGCCCAGTTCGTTGATACAAGACAGCAAACTGTCTATGAGTATGTTGCGTTTAATGGAAGCAGATTGGCTCGTGCTTATACCAACTTCGACACATACTAAATATCTTTAGTGCATACCCACGAAATCCATGAAAGACGTATCCACCCATTTTGTCTAAACCTATGACATTTTAGATAAATAATATACCAATTATGCGGCATGACGTAGCAATAAAGGTCCGGTGCATGTCGCGACCACTAGTGCTTACTCCCCTCAAATCATGTCCGCGATCCATACTATGGGCATAATCAATAATGTAAAACTTAACCTATTAAACTCTACCGTCTGCAATTTAAAAATAACAAAACAGTATAAAACTTTCATGTAATGCCAATATAGTAAAAAACATATAAATACATTTACATACAGATTAATAACATGATAATTTATGGAAACACGTATATAATACCTCAACATACATATGACACAAAAAGCTTTATTGAAATTATAACAGAATTTAAGGCGAGGTGTTTATTGATTCGGCATGCTGACACTTTAATTAAGCATACAAGTAATATTAAAACTGTATGAGACTAGCCATGCCTGCGAATTCGTGCACGTGGCCATCTATATATTGTATTTTACTATCACGTGGAAACCCTTAAATTTTAAGGGGTTAAAGTATTCTAATGCATGAATTCACCTATTTAAGATACGATACGAAGTTTCAGATCAGACTCAAAACATAAAACAGACATATTTCCCAAATTGTTTATGACCTGATAATGTCTACTATGCACATACAGTATTTCATGTATAGACAGCACAGTGGCTGTTTCTCTAGCATATTTGTACAACTGTGATAAATTTCATTTTTATTTTCATTTAGGATAGGATTAGTAGGTCAATGTTATTGCCCACTTGCACCACAGTATCTTTGTATGCATGTATAATGTAAGTATGCCATCAGACTATGCATACTACGAGTAACAGTAGTTACCCAATAACGTCTAGTTAGGTACATTCTTTATCATTTTAAAATAGGAAAGTATACATTTTTGTGCAATGGCATACAATATGATAAAAGAATGAATTCAATTAATCAGACTAAGCCAATACAAATTAATCATACTAAATTAAAATTAAATTAACTTGATTATTGTACGGGACTCTATGCTACTTATTTAGGTATGCCACTTTACGTGCGAAATGTTTCTTTCTACCCAATAAATGTGTCAAGTTTCAAATGATTCCAATGATACAATTTAATACTGGTTAATTTTATTTTTTAACGAAACACATTTTGTACAAGTTCATTTATTTTTTCCGAACGTTCAGTTGGTAGGTGTATATTTTTATATTCTAATATTTAGATTTAACGTTGTCTGTCATTTGCCGCCTGTATTTGATGACGAGTAAATTATTTTAATTTCATATGCATGGTAGTTTTTTGATTACGAAATCGACAATGTAATACTCTAAATGAATTTACCATTTTGCTAGTTGCCGATGACGGCGGCGACGTAGAGGGCGCGCGTTACTGTTATTTAGTGAAGGCGGCGAACACAGCCCACATGATCTCGCAGGCGTCGGGCCGCATCGCCTCAGCCTCGAAGTCCAGGTCGAGCAGCGCGCGCACGCGTCGCGTCGCCAACTCGTAGTCCTCATCCGAGAGAGGCGCAAACGCATTCTCCAACACATCCGCGGAATGGGCAAGCATCAAAAGCGCCAAGGAACGCTTATCGGCGTGGGCGACGTCCGTGATCGAGCGCCGAAGAGCCGCTTCCTGTACCTACAATAACAAATATTGTTTCATTAATATATGCAATTTTTGGAACATAAGTCGAAGCTAGAAAACGGCGTGATATGCAATCAGTTCGAGGTTAGACCCTCAACAAGTCCTGGAGAGAAGCTAAATTTCATTGATCCGCGAATTTATTGAAAAGAAAGGGTAGGCACGCCACTAGTGGGCCATTCTCTATCTTTCTTTTTTTCTATAGAGAAACTCAACAGAACAAAAATATAATTGTTAGGTCACTAATCTTCTATAGGTGTCTATTCTCGCCAGTGTGGAGTTCAATCTTTGAAAAAACGTAAGTGGTTGACACGCTTATATGACATGGCCATAATTCATTATTTCAGTTTAATGTACAGCAATGTCAATTAACTGCTCGTGTTTGTGTAATGGAATAATGTTTGTATGTTATGAATACCATCGGGTATAACATTCGACATTGCTTTTGTATACTGGGTAAAAGTTGTTTTGAAAGAAATCACCTGTTATATAGTAACAAGTGAACAAACTGTTTGTAAAATGCATATTTGATCAACGGATCTTTGTTTACATTATGATAAAATATTATTATTGAATGTGCAGCACACAATCGACGTTGTTACAAACAATACCTACGAATAAAAAATATACTTATACTAATGTACAAAATACATATTTATCACCATTATCATTAACTCCGGTATCAATAAATAAAAAGGTTTTTTCATTTAGAATTTAGATATCACCACTTTTAAATGCTTTAAAACAAATCAAGAACTGATAACATTATTACTTCCGTATCGTTTAGGTACTTTTGTAGTTTTATAATGCTATATACAGTAATTCATTTATACAGAATATTATACATTTTTGGGCAACAAACACTTGTGGGTATCCTCAAAAGATCCTATCCAGGTTACATCATAATCTGATTATTGGTTTAGAAATGTATAGTGAAATATTAATTTTTAATAATATACAGGATGTATCAGAAGTCCGAAATAATACTTTGGGTACATATACGGTAGCTCATATGTGGATGCTTAGTGAAGACAGATTATGCCTAACTATCATAGTTTCTGAGTTGAATATTTGTGATCGGTATTGTGTTCTGGCCTTTGGGTACGTTCATAACCCACTACCCAGTTTAAACTACAGTTATGAGAGGCGACTACCAATATTTACAAAACAGAACATGGCCATTTTACATTGGACTCGAGATATTACGAGTCACAGAAATTTACAACGAAAAAAGGTTGGAAAAACATGGTCATATTACGATAAAACTTTTATAGTATTCAGTTGTGTACCCAATACGGATGCAAACGTCAAAGTATTATTTCGGATTTCTGAAATATCCTGTAAATAAAGACATGGTTCAAAGTATTGCAGCAATGTTTATTAACAGACTGATAAATTAATCTGATTTTAGTAATCTAAAATAGGTTCAAGTTTCCGCACATTAAAGGACCGTTAACTTGATAAAAAAATATACCTACCAAATAAGTAGTTATTCGATATGTGTCCTGTTTTAGGAAACAATGTTCATGTTTTAAGGCCAAAATTTATTTCTTTCAATTATTTTTATTTCCAATGTAATGTGGAACTGCAACTTCATAAATCATATATTTTAATAAGTAGAATATTTCAATGTGCTGACGATTAGGAGGGTATGTATAAACAAACAAGCATGTTGGATCAAAGAGATATGAACATAATGATAAACATACATTTAATATACTTACTCCATCAACTACTAATACTAAGTAGTATGTCACTAGCTTCAACCCACGACTAGGTCCATGCACACTTGAATTATTCAATATTGTTACAAAACTATTATATGTTATTCTGATGTACGAGCAATATTACTGTAAAGTTTCGTAAAAATATGTTCAGTAGTTTTTGTATGAAAGAGTAACGAACATCCATCCACACAAAATTTCACAATTATAATATAATTAAGATTATACAACTTAATACAATAATGATTGTAAATAAGTAATTAATGATTACCTTCTTAACCAGACGGCATTTGATAATGTTGTCTGTTAATGGATGTGTGGTCATGTCGAACAGCAAAAAGTTCTGTTTCTCCGTTGTCAGGACTCCTTTTTCAACAAGATTTTTAGCCAGCCTTTCACGGACATTCTTCAATTGATATTTAAGTTTCATTGGATTCCATGTTTCGCCTAAAATATGATAGTAGTGTTAGTTTTTAATAAATATTAATGGTGCATGAATATTATAAAGTTCAAGATAAAGTTGTAAAGCCATCTCAAGGTTCTTTAGTATGTTATTATGTACATAATACATTATGCCATGCCTATATTTCCCAAAGGTTTGACATAAGTATACTGCATTTCACCTACATTGCTGATGGTAAATTCATGGAATTTTGGACATGCTTGCAATACATCACCATGGAGATATTATAACGGAGATGGCATCTCGAGCCTGCGCTGCGGTGAATTTCTCTGGTTTATTGTTGTTTTCCCATATAGGTGCCATATACTACAGGTACATGAGATAACAACAATGACGGAAAAATCGCCGCAGAGCTATACAAACAGTGGAGTTGTTATAGGTACTCTAGATACTCTATGTATCGCACATATAGATCATTCAGTATGCATAAAAAAAACCATAGCATAGTACTATGTATTAACATAGGCATTAGGTATATATTTTT
Source organism: Ptilodon capucinus (assembly GCA_914767695.1). Lineage (NCBI taxonomy): Eukaryota > Metazoa > Arthropoda > Insecta > Lepidoptera > Notodontidae > Ptilodon > Ptilodon capucinus. The sequence goes on from OU611808.1 coordinate 6,318,622, forward strand.
TAAGACCTGCCATCAGTCTAATTTTTCTTTTCAGAGAGATTGAGCGACTGGCCCAGCTCTCTTTAATCCTCTAGTCTATTGGCTCTTTTTAGGCAATCAATTGGATTTCCTTGTAGCAGTACATTTGTCAGAGAGTTAGGCTAGTTTATGAATCACATCAGGCAGACTAAGTATTTATTCCTGTATTTTTAATACAGAAAAAAAAAACAATTGTAATGGAACTAACCACTGAGATATTCTATCCAGCTCTGCACAGACTCTGGAGGGTCAGTCTCTTTCATGTGTTTCAAGGCCTCGTCCAGCAAAACATCACCTGTGGGTGTGTCTGTGGGAATAGTAAGTGATTAAAAATGATAATAAAAACAGTTTTTTATTATAGTGACGTAACAGGCTCTTAATAATTAAAAGAACAGGTAGTTACATTTGTAAAATTATAATAGTTACATTTATTAATAATCGTAACATGGGGTATGTACTCAAATAATTATGGTTTCAATCACAGTTTTTGTTGCAAATAAATTTTATTCTATATATTTTTAATTTTTTTATTGGGACTTGACCCATTGGGAATTTCCATCTACTATCAACACAGTACCTACCACACACAACATTTATTACCACTCTGTAAATAGGAATAGGTATTATAAATATAATACCATTACACATTACCTACTAATTTAAGTACTCAATACAAATGTTATGCAGGTACTAGGTACACATAATGTTTAGTTTATAGCACTCACCAGATTTTACTATTACTTTTCTAGATAACAACCCCTTTCTACGCATACCAGCTCTCTCTAACTCTACGCGGCCTCTCAGACCCAGTTCAATTAAAATACATCCTCGCAAGCCACTGGATATGCAGTCATTCCAAAATGATGTGTAACCCTGAAAATACCATGAGAATGAGATGAATATGTCACAACATTCACTACCATAAGTACGTCATCAATTCTAGGGTCCGAAATATAATATTCATTGCCCTTACCTCCTTATCCTTGAGTCCTAAAAGTAATACTTCTTCCATCAATGTCAATCGTGTTTCCTTTGAATCCCCGTCATCATAATTTTTATCATTTTTCTTATCGTCGCCGTCGTGGTTTTCCTTTAGTCCACCTTCTGCATTTTCCTTTAATACGTTTCTTCGTTGCACCAGCCCTTCAGTGCGATTCATTTTAACATTTAATAAATTAAGACGAAAACAAATGGATTTAGAAAATGATTATAGCTTTTGGAAATATGTAAACGAAATAGAGTTGACGTTTGCTGCGCGACGTGATGTTGTTGTGCAAAACATGGCCGACGAACGAACAACCAGCGAACCACAGATACGAAACGAACGAATGAAAAATGAAAGAAAACGAATGAGTTATTAATTCGTTCAGAAACTGTAGCAAGTAATCTACGGTATACGTATATATTACAATCGTACAGATCTCCATTGTATTCCAGCCCCCGTAGCATGACACTCTACCGACGATAAACTTCTCCGATTTTAAACGCTGTCGACCCTTCATAATATATCGATGTCCTTAGCATGAGATGACATTTAGAGAGCCTATAGGACCCCGACAAAGCTTTATCGATGACAGATAGTCTAGGCTGCCATTATAGAAAAAAAATTTTTTTTTTATGTGGCAAGAACGAATCGGTAATTGAATCGTATTTTACCGATAGGCAGACATCACTAACTTGTTCACTACATTCGGTCAATACAGATTAAAAAATATGAAAAATGACATATATTTTGAAGGACAGTGACAACTAGCAACAGGGTTTGACGTTGTATTTCAGAGGTTTAGGTTATATTGTTTAAAAATAATAAATAATGTTGCAGCTGTCCGTCATTTCACTAATTTTGTAAACAAAGAAGTAGTTATTTATACGTGCGTACTCGTTATCCATGTTAATTCCGTGTTTCATTGGATAAAGATTGCTGTGATATAAGACAACAATGGATAATAAAAAACAAAAAACGTGAGTGTTTACATAATATATCCTAGTGCTTTATGTGTAAGAAATCTAATACAGTATATTTTCAGCGTGAGAGCGAGCAGCACACTGGCTCAAATAAGAACCCTCATTAATTACATGCAAACTAATGTTGGGTTCGCAAGTGGCGACTTTAAAGTTCCTATGGGTCAGCGATGCCTCAATGAAGAATGGGATCAGAATACAGAAGAATTTGGACCCAACAGGACTGCCTAACAGTGGCGCTGTGTATGTACCTACCTATCCATCACCATTCACGAATGCAGTAAATAGCTATATTGTGACATGACTAATAAACATTATTGTTGTAGATCCGGCATGAATTGCAAAAATGAGCAAGAAAGGAAGGTGCAATGTGTAAGATTTGCTCGGGAACAAACTGGCCACATTCTGCGCCTGAGCTAACCAAAGGAACAACAGGGAAAGGTCCTTGTACATTTGAGATAAAACATTTTATTATGTGAATGAAATATTCATTGACTATTTGATTGCATTTATTTTCCATTTTTAATAAGTAGGTATTTGATTGAACATTTGGCGCGATTTCTGTAGGGAGACTTCGTGCAGCTCCATGGGCACTCTGAAAATAAAAAAATTGTTAATTAAGCAGTTATTAATAACATGCTAAAATGGAACAGTTGATATGAACATTAAATGTTAGTGCCGGAAATGTTGCATTGTTGTAGAGGGTACAACTGGCATACGCCACTTTCGCAGCTTTGTTTCGGTGAATAATGTAAGATTCTGTCAACCCCTAAACTTCAGAATGTGCCATTCAATCAGATATAGAGTGTGGCATTAACATACAATTAACAAACATAAGTATTATTTCTTTTGTTGCAGAATACGAGTCTGCAGATATGTTTTGAAAGTTTTAGTTTGTTAATGGGCATAGATCTCTATTCACGTACAATATGTTAATAATAATTAATTATTTTAGACTTAAAGGAATATCTTAAATACTAAAAAAAAATTTTTTGATGTGTAATATAATTATAAGTTGTTTTTTATTAATCATTTAGTATATGCAAAATAAATATTATTATGTAATTTAGTTCATTTGTTTTTATTTTTTTAAATAAAAAACTAACACAACTTACCAAGCGGATAATATGAACCAAGCCCGTTGTTATACAGCCTGTGTAACTCCACATGTATGACCAAATTAAGATGAATTGGTTGTGGATGCGACCTCAGTAATTTGCATCACCTAATGTGACATTAAGCTTCTGCTATCTAGAACATAAATGAAGTTAATTATGATTACCTTTCTGAAATTTGTATTATAAGTATAATTATGATATATGTTTCATTCTGAATAAATAAGTAATACAATATATTATTACCAATTCAATTTTGATAGATGGGTTCTCATGTTGATTGATGAATTGAGCTTGTGTTGGTTGATGAGGCGGGAAACGGTCAATATGGGTGCAGTCAACACACCCCAAGGATGTTAGGCACCCGAATTGTTGCTAAAACACAGCAGCCACCGGTTTCCGGCCATCATCGCGACCCGGAAATTTATCCAAGTAGATGCTTAACCTAAAAACAAACAATCAATTACCACTTCATAATTTTTTACGAAATGATGAAAATTTAATGGAATAAGATGAGGAATGCTTGCGATTAACGGTATTTATGGCAACGTCGAGTTAATGTTCTCATTATTAGACTAAGTCAAAACGAATCGTTTGAGGTTAGTAGGTATAATATGTTATATTATTATTAAAATGAGCGATTGAATATAGAGACTTACCTTGTAGTTACTGCATCGAAAAAACGTCCAAAGTATTTGGATACAGTTGTCTGGCCGATAACTAATATCTTGGGATTTTTGGTAGGATCGCAAATCTCACGAACAATGGTCTCTTGCACTTTACGGGCCTTCTTCTCCACATAAAAATCAGTAAATAGTACCGATATGCACGGGACATTTTGATCAGATATTTAACTAATTTTACTCAAAAGAAAATAAATGAGGAATTAATGCAATCTTGATACTCGATCGACACCTTATCAGTGTTGCCAGTAGTCTTACAACAAATAGCCGGATACGGAGTTAAAAATTACCCGAAATTACCCGTTTTGGAAAAGTAATTGATAAAAAAAAGGTCACGCAAACTTATAACACCATAATATGTGGCCCGCACGTTATTGTCTTTGAGAAATGCGATCTATACAGCTTAAATAAAATGACGGCATTATGCAGACAGAGCGAATAAATCGGGTAAAAGACCCGTACTGGCAACGCTGCACCTTATGCACGCTAATCTTCGTCTCAAACAGTGGCAGACAAAAATTCACGATCTTACTTGTCAAAAACTGATAAACGCGGATAAAATAAGGTGGTCATGCTATGGCAATAGAGATATTACCTTAAACTGACATTTAGCCGCGCCGCGTCTTCTGTCGCGTGGCGCTCATGCTAAGGTCGGTTGATAGAGCTCGGCGTGACGTCATTTTCCTGATATAACTGACATTTGGATAGTTTAAAACTTATATCGATGCGGTCATGCTAAGGGGGCAGTTTCCATCTAAGTATGCCACTCATAGATTTCCAATCATTGATTCCACGAAAATCAATTTCTTTTGAAGGTCTTTACATCCTTTGCTCGATTTACTAACCCCTATAAATTCTTTTGGATTAGCTCCATCCTCCAAAAGAACGAATTCAGCTATTGAGTCTATGCTCTATCAAATCTCTTTATTGAATTCGTTTATGCGTCGAAACGATAAGCAGTGCCATCTTCTGAAATTTGGAGGAAACTATAGGCTGGACCGGTCTTGAAATGTTTTTGTTTTAAAATAAAGACAACAGAGGGCTACACAGGGTATCAAAAATAACGGAGAGTACATCATTTACGATGTAGTACCTTTTTTTTGTTCATATTAGTTTGAAGTATACGTACAGACCAACCCGCCTACTGCCGTAGGTATCTTCATCAGGAACATTACATCTCTGTTTTGTCATTTGGATGGGGGTGGGTGGGCAGTCGCCAGGTAGGCGTACTTAAATCCAGGCAATGATTCCACAAGCGCGCTAATCTGCGGCCCTTGAGATAAGCCAATGTGACCATAAGATAGTAGGAAATGTCCTACATGGCATATATACACCCTGATATTACCCCATAAATTGGTGAAAGTCATAGTCACCCATTGCACGCACGCACAGACTATTATATTAGATAGGTACCTACTTAGTCCAATTATTACTAGGTAATAGAGAGAAAAGATACCTACATATTTAGTATTATGTACGTAAGTAGATATTTATGGGGGTTGGTCGACTAAAATTCTTGCATGTTGTTTGCTGCTAGAAGAGTCTGATATGGAAGCATGTAAGAAAGTAACACACATGTTGAGCTGTTAGAGCTAGGGTTGCCAACAATTTTTTTCGAAAATATAGTATTTTCCAGCCCGAGTCGTAAAATATATAGTACATTGCTCAAAAATATAGTACATTAACAAAAAACCTACAAAAACATGTCAGTCCATCAAAAAAAAAACATACTATTCAATGCCTGATAATGCCATGCATGCACAAATTTAATCGAACTGTATTCGGCACCTTTATAAGCGGTACCGCGGTACGTAAAAAAGATCAGTACCTACTTTTGTTTATATGAAAACGTCTTTCACTTAGTTGACAGTTTCGTTTAGTTGTCGTTCCGTTCCGAAACACGCTATAGTATACGCGCAAATCTCCATGCAAGGCAAAAATAAATATATGGATGTGTATTTATTTCGAGAGATGTTGCTATTTTATAAAAAAAATATGAATGCTTTTAAAAATATAGTACTTTTGCGTAATATATTTTTTTTCAACAGTATATAGTACGCAGAGCTAAAATATAGTACAATACTATATTTTATAGTACGGTTGGCAACCCTAGTTAGAGCATACAAACTTATGAAGACAATTTCATCAATGGCCAATATATCATCATCACGCCTGTATTCTTCAAAGGGGTATGCTGAGGTGCACTGCCAGCATATACCTGCATACCATCTAAAGGTACCTATTATGTAGCTAGGTTCAAGTGGTATTAAGTAATAATGATTAAAGCTTAATTTTCAATTTAAAACAAGGGCTGAAATAACGTTAAAGTTGGTAAGTAGGTAGGTACCTTAATTAAATCCGGTTGGGTAGGTAAGATAGTGACTCCCCAATCGAGCAGAACACAATCAATGAAACAGGATATAATGCCCCAATAGGTAGGTAGGTAGTTTAAAGATTCAATAAAGATTAGATATTGGTTTACGTTGAACTCGCATACTTTAAAAATAATGAGGCAATCACCTTCGTCTGATTAGCCGAAACCGGCGTTGTTTATCAGACTCCGTCGAATACGGTGCACGCGTGCTAAACGACGCGCTCTCAGTCATCTGCGCGGGCGCATCGGAACACGTGTGTTGTGATACCAGCGGAAGCGAACACTGCGCTATGGATGTGGACCACCAACAGAACAACAATAACGTATGTATTTTCTCTAAAAACATGCCATCACGCCATTCCATTCACGTTTGTCTATCATACAATTTAAGATAGGTATAAGTAGGTACTTCGCACTCGTATGATCTTAGCGCGCGAAAATGTAAGGTGTTTACCATGTCTTTGCGTGTGATGATGAAGTGAACTTTACACTTTACGTGGTCGAGTGGCAGGGCAAGTCGCCAGTTGGCCGCGCCGCGTCGCCTCGGCCGCTACCATCCGTACATTTTCCGTCCACGTACCTACGACCTACACGGGGTCAGTCGATGGTCGTGACCGTCTACACATTTATATAATTTCTTTAATATTTCCAAATAGTCCAAGTTCAGTTACTAAAATTATCGACATAGAAACCTATGTGCTACAGTATAATCGTGCTATAGACAATAGCTAGTGCAGTGAATAATTAAATCGATTTTTTTATTATTTATCTGTATAGTAAGTATCTAGCCATTGATAACTCATAGCATAACACACATTATAAGCATAGACTAGTTAGATACATTACGTGCCAGATACTTGAGATAGTTAACCTTAGATACTCATTTAAAATAAAGCGAAATTCGTATTTATAGGTCTTACTCAGCTATCGCTTTCAATGAGAATTCAGTTTTAAGGATCGTTAATCTATTAACGAACCTTAAAACTTACTAAACTTATCCGACTTATCTGATGATAATGATAAGGAAGACTAGATATTATCCACTTACCACACATTCTAAAATACCTACCGAGAAATAACCCGTTACACCCGTTAGCCGACGGCGTCTGTCTGAATTAACATAGCCGCGAGATACTTTGCATATTTATTTATTATTTATTTATTTAAGAACGACACACCAACAGTATACCTATTAAACAATTGGGTAAATAAAATATTAAATAAAAACTGGTCTGATAGGTACACCAATGACAGGTGTGTACAACTTTCACCGACGTGAGACTTAAACATTTAAAAAAAAAGAAACAAATAAAGTTGAAACTAAACTAAAAATTAAATTTAAAGCTAAAATTTAAAATTTGAATACTGAAAAAGTAAAAATAAAATTAAAATATTTATGGCAATGATTTAAGTATCATTTTTCTAAACTCGTATAATGAACTGTTGAATATATGTATATAACATATTTAACTATCATGCCTAATATAACAATGCAGACTGAACGTATCCATTCACATAGTAGTGGCAAGTAAACAAGGTTTATTTACCAGTCAGATTTATATGTAGGTAAGTAGTAACCTCTGAGACAAGTGGGTATGAATGTTTCAGCAATGTTAATCCAACCTTATCTATATACGCGTAGGTAATGCGGTCACGATATATGAACACAGTCATTTTCCTGCTTCTCTGCGAAAACTTATGTCATACAACTCTATGTTACTCATAAAAATAATCGTAATTACGATAATTTTGAATGAATCATAAGATCATAACATTATTGAAAATTTATTGCAAACCCCAATGTTTGATGTTGATTCATTTACAGTGGTACCTACTGTAGAATGCACTGAGAAATGCAATTGTAGGTGGTAAGTACCTAGATGGATTGAAATCTCTTTAAACTTGGGGATAAGACTCCATTAGGTAACTATAGACCTAGTGAATTGATGTATTTTCTGTTGTTCACAAAACAGAAATTAACTGTACCTATTTGACAACACTAAAAATATTATCGCCTTGCTCATACTTTACTGCCGTAAGAAGAAAGACAATACGCTTCATAGTTTGGTGCCACCAGAATTGATACCAATGTGTTGTAGTATATTTAAAAAAAACCGGCCAAGTGCGAGTCGGACTCGCGCATGAAGGGTTCCGTACCATTATTATCTATAAAAACGGCAAAAAAACGTTTGTTGTATGGGAGCCCCCTTAAATATTTATTTTGTTCTGTTTTTTAGTATTTGTTGTTATAGCGGCAACAGAAATACATCATCTGTAAAAATTTCAACTCACTAACTATCACGATTCATGAGATACAGCCTGGTGACAGACGGACGGACGGACAGCGAAGTCTCAGTAATAGGGTTCCCGTTTTACCCTTTGGGTACGGAACCCTAAAAATGCATTTTATGTGTCCTGCCAAAAGTGTAGGTTCAAATTTCGTACTATACGTTTTCAGAACTATACTTAAATCATACATTATTTAGTTATATTTTAGTACCTTAGATAAAATATCTATTAGATACTTAGATTTTGAAAGGTTATTCAAGTTAATTATTTGAAGCAATGTAACAAAAGTAATGTATCTGCCCTACCCTGCTACCCACAGACTTCGTATCATAGAATATAACTCTTACAAAGAATTCCCAAATTCCTTGACCCTACCCTGATTTTATTATATGTATTTCGCTGATTTCATGCAATAGAGCAAGTTACTATCGGATTAATTCTGTGCATTTGTTAGATACGACCAACACATACACACCTATTTATAAAATATCACGCCATATGCCGATAAGTGATAACTGTTCCCATTATCGCGTGTTATCCACTGCACCTACATAGGGGTTAGATAGATACTATAAATTTTGAATAAGCTGGTATAAACACATAATCAACGCTTAATAATTATCTCAAATAAGGTATACTGCGAAACAGATAAAGAGGAAACACCTGTCCAATTTGGTCGATAAGTGTAAGTCTACAAAATTCACTGCCGCAATTAAAAAAGTGTTCACGCGCAATTGTATATTAGTGTGGTGGGTTCAGTATAAGTTTCCAATGGTTATCAACTACGCCACTACGTAGAGGGAGGGGTGTACCATTGTCTCTACCCTATTTATTGTATTTAAAGTTGTAAGTAGATAGTACCAGCAATTGTTCATTAAAAACTTTAGAAATCGTGCCCGTTAGTTACAGTAGAAAATTCCATTTACGTGACCTAGTCGTGTACTAATGTCTATAGAATTAAAAGACAGACAGTTAAGTACACTACCTAATATCTATGAGTAGGTAGGTAAGTATATACAAACTATAATGAAAAGTCGAACGCAACATGGCTCTTTCATCTTTGTTAGAGATATATACATAATATCAGTTCTGGATAAAGATCAAGAATGTGTAATAGAACGTAAATTAGTTATTAATAAACAATTTCGTTAGACAACAAAATGCTCTACAAGGCTAATGGACTCTACGGAATATAGAAACCATGAACTCATAAAAAACATCCGACGGATTCTCGATATACAAGAAGTGAAGCATCCATTGCAAGTCTACTAGTTTATTGGTCTACGTCTATTTCGCAGTCATTTAAATAATAATAAGTCGATCACCGCCACCGCTGCGAAGTGACGAGACTCGTATTTCTTATTTCTAATATCTTTGTGGAAGAAACATAGTCCTGACTCCTGATTCTCTTGTCACCAAACTAAATTAAACAAGTCTATGTATATTGCCATCCTTCTTACTTCGGTAATGTATTAACAAAATGGTAACATCTTTAGTGCTGTCACATATAGTTTAGATGTAGTTTTGTTCGACCATGTTTTAAAACGACAATACTAAAAAATAATTACGTAGGTAGGATCTACGAAGTACCTATCACATGAAAATTATGTAGGTACTTATCAATTTGCCAATATGACCATAGTCTTGTCATCAAACGGACGCAAATCGATTTAACATCTTGTCCAGTCCTTGCAGTAAGAAGTTTACTTATAAATAATTAAATTAGAAATGTTTTGGTATTGATTTATAATAACTTCTCCTGAACATCATAAGCAGAGCCAAGATAGTAGATTTACAACAATATTTTTAAAGGAAGACAAGTAAGTAGGTAGGTACTTATAGTACAACAGACGAATCATTGAAATATAATAAATGATATTTGTTTTGGCAGGTTCATCAACTACGATTTTTGGTAGGTTGTCTTCATTCAAATCGTCGTTCGGGTTATAAGCCTAGAAGATATTTCTTCATAGCTACTCACATACATATCTTTATAAATATCTCTTTATCAAAGAAAGAATTATATAATTGTTTTTTAAGCTACGCTTTTCGTAAAACCGAGTGTCTATCTCCGAGTTGTGTGTGTGGCTTTATTCGAATGTCACAAGATAACGGTGAGATAATTGCGGTAAACGATGACCCCTGCCATCACCCAGTTTTAAGGATTTTATTCGTGTTATTTTCTTTGATAAAGCTATGTATGTTTTATAATATGCACTAGTACTATTTAAGAAAATTTGTTGCCAAGACGTACTTAGTTCAATCGTGAAGGCAAGAATCACGCATCATATCAGTAACGTGAAAGTTACGTATGCTATGAAACATCGAACCAGAGAACGCGTCACCACTATTTCTCCAACTAATTATCATGCGCAGGAGGCGTTGCGTCATCAGTACCTACCGGCCACTGCACTGTAGAATCCCCTTATAACCCTAGACACGTGTTCACGTATTATTTGTAAATGTTCGCACGGACGGAAGTGAAATGCAGATTACAACGGCCACAATGAAATAGAGATTCACATTTTCATGGTACCAAACAATACTAATTTGAACGAAGTGTATCACCGTCCTCTTCGTGGTCTTTATGTCTAAATTAAAGAACTGCTGTCTACTGCTGTCTTGTTATTGCTATAACTGACAAACAAGTATGTGTACTTAGATAAAACATAATGGGGTCAACGTCTTATGATTTAGTTTTAACTTTTTATACTGGCCTGGAAACGATTCTTAAAGGTGACGGACACACCTATTCCTTAAACATGAAGTAAATAAAACACAAAACAATTAACAAACATAAAATCATAATATCTAATATTACGTATATTTATAACGGTGAGTGCATGTGAGTTCAAAAATAAATCTGCAGGCGCGTGTTGGAAGACAAATTTTCAGTTGGACCAACATAACGCGAATAATGAAACTCTAAATGAATTTGGTTCCTATTCATGTTTCATTATTGAATTCCATTCTGATCTGTGTTGATAAAGTTATGTTGTCTAATCTGCCTACCTATATACTACATTACCGTTGTCAGGACAAGAAAAATCTTCAAACAATACTTACATATTGTAATATACGAACCTAATTATTTGGATTTAGTTTTAATTCTAATCAGAAGATACGAAATCTGTGAACAATATGATGTCAACAGTGCGCTAGCTTCACAGACTGTTGAATAAGTTTAAGTAGGTATCTATCATAATGTCGTCAAACCAATTTAGGGAACTAGATGACTAAATTACATATTCGTTTAAAGGGAAGTAAAAACTATGTTAAACATCAAACTTAAGCAGTGGGGTTAGCACGCATGTGCTAGACCTTTGTCACAGCTCGGTCGCTCTCTGTATGATTTCATACGAGGGAAAGAGACAACATCAAGATATTCCGTGACATATGTCTAGTCTTGGCGCACATGCTTCGACTACAGAAGTCGAATATTTAGGCAGGTAACTTTATCTCAGTTTTATCGAACATGGAATTAACTATAGTATCTATAATTTTAGCACCTCTACATTTATTGCCATCATTATTGTTATGAATACTAAAACTTTTATGGCCGGCTATATAGTACCTATTATGTAATGCATATCGCTGTGTTATCGCGGGACTATCAATACTTAATGATATAGGTAACGTAATTTTATTTACATACTATACATTATCACGCCTGTATTCCCTGAAGGGGTAGGCAGAGGTGCACTGTAGTGCGCCCACACTTCGCCGATGTATTTTGGTCCCAATGTTATAGGGGGCGAGCCTATTGCCATTATACCGGGCACATTCCCCATCAATACGAGGGAGATTTGGGCCATAGTCCACCACGCTGGCCCAGTGTGGGTTGGTGAACTTCACACGATATAGAAAGCTATAGACGTGCAGGTTTCCTCACGATGTTTACCTTCACCGTTCAGCAAGTGGTAATCATTGTTGAAAATGACATTCGCACATGAAAATTATCTCAGAGGTGCGGGCCTGGGATTTGAACTTGCACCCCTTACATCCAAGGCGGGCGTTCTTGCCCGCGAGGCTACCACTGCTTATTTACATACTACTTAGATATAATAAGAAAACAATATCGGGGCTGTCTGTAGAAAAATTGAAAATAATAGGTACCTATAGGCATCAATAAAATTTTTACTTATTGAAATCGTCATAATAATAATGATCGATAAATCTAGTAATGTAGATTAGCAGGCAATGCATATCTACACAAAGACAAAATCATAATAGCATAGAGAAACACCACGACCATCTTTAGGTGTGTGTAAGTTTTAAATGTACTTATTAATTAGCGGAATGTGACGACTTGTTAGTTTTAAATAATTTTGAGGAACAATGCAAGGACAACGAGTCGTTCGATTTGATTGGAATTGATGTTATCTTAGGTAAAAGTTTAGAGGTCCATCCAAAGTAGCATTAATTAAGGAGTCCTTAGTAAACATCCACTTTAGATACCACCAGTAAGGAACATGTCAATTTATTAATTTAAAACAAAATGTCAGTTTATTACAAGATTGCTACAGAGTGAAAAGATACCACAATCCTAGACTATAACCTAACCAACGTAGAACTTTCGAATAAAGAATTAAACTGTCCTAGCCCCTAATCCCACAAATAAGACCTACAAGAGATTTTGGTGCTGCCATTATTTTTCGCTAGTGTTAACCCACTAGCGCTGAATAACTTTTTTAGAGTTTTTTTTACATGAATCTAGAATAGAAAATGGTTATGAAAATGGTAGGTAAACATGGCAGTGAATAGATATTCTCGACAAAAATGTCACATAATAATAAGAACACTCGTTCGGAATGTAATTTATAAATTAGAACAAGATTAACACAATAGCAGTAGATAGCGCCACAAATTATTCCTTATCTTTGTAAGCTGGTATTTGCACTTGGATTAAGAAAGTATAAGATTGTTAACCTCCATACTTGTGACCGTAGCTCAAAGTTACGCCAACTTGCAGCTTGTCCCTAAAAGGCGTAATTGTGCAGGAAACCCCTAAGTTGCCTGTCCCCCACAGACACTGGTATGTGCTGCCCCCTTACCTGTCTTGGAGCAAAGTTTTTAATATTGCTTCAAGTTTTGACGGTTAACTTTGAACAAAATCTGTAAAACCGTAATAGTTAGTATGGATAGAACAATACTTTAATAGGTGCTGGTGGCAAGGCTCCTGTACATTTAATTGATTTCTCATTACTTTTTTATTTCCATAAACACGCATGTATTCCCCGAAGGGGTAGGCAGAGGCATACTTCGCCGATGTATTTTGGTCCCATGTAATAGGGGGCGAGCCTATTACCATTATACCAGACACATTCTCCCTCAATACGAGGAAGATTGGAGATCCCTCAATACAGTGCGGGTTGGTGAACTTCACACGCCTTTCTATAGACGTGCAGGTTTCCTCACGATGTATTCATTCACCGTTTCATAGCAAGTGGTAATCTCTGATGAAAATGAGATTCGCACATGAATCCCAGAGGTGCGAGCCGGGGTTTGAACCTGCACACTTTGATTGCAAGGCGTGCGTTCGACCACTCGGTTAACACTGCTTTTGCTTTACTTTTAATAAAAAAAACACTGAAAACCCAATATTCTTCATAGGACGTCACTCGTCGATGGTGAAATATGCGTCAGCCTCCTAAAATAGAACACCAAACCTTCTCAACTACTATAGGGTTACTGCCCTTTCTTAGACAAAGGCTGCCATGTAGGTAGTACGCAGCGGGTCAGGGCAAGGCTGTAAGGGCTTGCTCACCCCGGCCTTCCTGCGTCATGGAAGAACTCTGGTCACGCGAAAAGTATTTGAAAGTCAAGTAGATGTTAATGCCCCGTGACATTTTTTCAGTAAGGAACTTAGTAACAAAACTATTATAAAAATATTTTAGATGTTGGTTGTACATGTAAACGAGCCCTTAAGTTTAAAAAAAAACATTCTATCGACATTAGTGTAATCCGTGCATTTTATTTTCAATTCGTTTTCTACATTGTAGAGTCGTAACAAGTTGAACATAGAGCGCATAGATTACTGTACATTTTACAATAGGCACATGTGACCTATAATTAAATGTAGCAAATTTACTTGTAGAGTCTACAATACAGTAACACGACGATGTAGAGACATTTTATTTCAACTAATACATAGCATTTAAGGCCGAATTAGTCACATGAACGACTCTAGTAACTAGTATTTCTTATGATTTTATTATATCCAATTACGTAGATATCTACCCTTTAACTTTACGGCAATATGTTACAGAACGGATAAATGTTTATTGCATTAACAATAACAAAATAGATTATTAATCTAAGTCTTGAAGTATTAGTGGAATAAACCTAGCTTTATTTATACGGGTATGAAGATAAATACTTCATAATGATAAGGTTAAGTTTATTTTAATAATAAATGATAAAAAGATCTTAAAACATTTTGTAGTTGTCAATACTAGACTATTTCATTATAATCTACATCTAGGTAGGTATATACAAAATTAACTATGTAATTATGCAAATTATTTAGTTTGGTATCATATCTGTTATTGCGGACTCTAAATTTGTAGCTATTGACTGGGCATCAAACATAATATAAAAAAACTAAGGTGCTTGATTAAATATTAATATTACAGGTAGGTACAAAATATTGTTCTTTGTAAACTAACCGCAGATGGGCTTAATTTTGGAGTTCAATGCCACCTTTTTGTCGAATCAACTATCATGATTGAACGTTTTTAATTTTAGTAACTAGTTACCTACAAAACGCAACGTAACGACTTTAAAACAAATTGGATCGAAGTTCAATATCCGTGCTTAGCCCATGCATGACTATAGTAGGTAAGTAAGGCTACATTACCTTGTCAAGGCCATATGTTTTAGAAAAGGTTTTGAAAATGTTGATTTTCAGCGGAAATTGTGAGAAATATTAATAAGTACGTTAGTTAGGTTAGGTTAATGGGCAGGCAATGGTTGTTTCCCTGTCACTGTACATACATACCAATACACCGGTATTGGTAATCTAGGTAGTTACTTAGATATTTGAGATTATATCCACGAGCCACCCTCAATAAGGAAGGGATATAATGTACCTATATATACCACATCCATCTTAAATTTAATGAATTTTGTTTCAGAACACAACATTGATAGTGGAGAACGGTGAAGAAATAGTTAAGGTTAACAAAATGCAAGTGCCTAACGGGGTCAGTGGTGAGAAACACATGAATGGTAAGTAGGTACGTACGTACCTATTGTCTTAACAACGTTTTAACCGTAACCACGATTAGCGTCTCTTCTATTTTAATTTAGTTTCAGAAATGGTATCAGTTAGAGATGAAACAGATAGTGGTTTGGCCAGATACCGGACATCCGGCAAGCAAGCAGGCCGGAGGCCCTTTATCGCGTTGTATAACGCTTCTTAAAGACTCTGGAATCGTTCGCAATCACGACCCATACATATGGTGGTCAGTTAATTTAAAGCAATACCCGCAGTTGTCAAGGCTTGCTAGAATGTATCTTTCAGCACCTGGCAGTAGCGTTTACAGCGAAAGGCTATTTTCTGAAGTTTGTCTGGTATACGGAGCCAAGCGCAGTCGCCTCTTACCAACAAATGCGAAAAATTTGGTATTCATTCAAATTTGCTAACTGTAAATTTTAATATAACAAATATTTTTGACGTGCAATTATAAAAATAAACAGTGATCATAACTGTTATCAAGAAACACATAGGCGCCCTGCGGTTGTGACGCATAACAACCACTCCCAATGATATTTTAGTGATTTACCCATACATTATTATATCTATAATTCATAATTAATAATTTAGTTAATTATCATATAATTTTTGGCGTTGTAAACAATAATTTAAGTTTATTAGTTGGTAATCTGACTTCTAATTAATTTTGTAAAAAGGCGGGTGGGGACGCGCCAATATGGCGGCAGTTTGAGTTGGAAAAGTTGGTAAAAAGTACGCTGTCGGAATAAAAGTATTTATAATTGATTGAAAGTATTAATTATTGAACCGTCTCATACCACAAAACCCACAAGTGTTCACATAACCTATTGTGGTGTGACTTGCCTTGTGTAAAATAATGATATTTTTTTAAATTTTACCAACCGGCATCCGGCCGGATACTGTATTACTATCCGGTATTCGGCCGGATAGTGAAAATAAGGCCGGATAACGGATAGATAGTTACCGGATATCCATTTCATTTCAGTCAATGTTAAGTTAAATAAAAGTATAGTTGAAGTTAACGTAATTTTCTTATAATGATTTTGTATGACACTCGGCAAGGAACATATAATATTTACCTACTTATTATATTCTTCATGCGTAAATATCTATCAACTTACTTTCAGTATAGCTGATCAGTTGATGATGAAATAACGTGTTTTGATCAGAGCAATTAATGTAAAATAGCGAACTATTCATCCGGTAGGTATGAAACTTAATTTTATGAAACAATGTAGAGTCGGTACTTATACTTCCCCACCTAACATTAACATAAGGTAGATACTTAGGTACTTGGCTATTAAGATTTTGGTAGATATCTAAAGTAAATAAGGTACCTACTAAATGGGTATTATTTACGAAAGGAAGTATAGTAGATACCTACACTGTATACAACGAGAGACTAAGTAATGAAGTAGGTACAATAATGAAACATCCGGTGCACACACTAGCTCTACATCCTGTTAGATAGTCAAAGGGTAAATATTTCCATGGGATATAATAGTACAATGTCAAATATTTTGGAACCATACTTCCAGGGCCAGACCAGGTGGTACCGGCGGAGAGCTACATCACAGCAGTGCCCGGGGATCATGTTAAATTGCGGATCGAGTCCCGAGGGTTGGCCGCAGAACCGCCCATCTCGGTGCCCGGCCTTCTCAGTAGGATTGTCGCAAGATACCCCGACGGTATAGCCCTGGCTACAAAGAAAGCGGACGGCAAATGGCATAAAATCACCTATAAGTAAGTTATAATTCCATAAGGCCACCACCTGGGTCGATATTTCTGATAAATTATTTTATGATAACACTCTTGTGACATTGATGGATCCGCGTCAATTAATACCTACTTACATGGTACTTACATTTAAGTTTCTACTTAAAGGTATCTTTTGCATTACCTACTGTATGGATAACAATAAAAATATAAACCTTACATAATTTGATAAAGATGTAATCCACATGGATATTCATATCTGTATGTTAAGGTACCTACTGTTAATGTTTATCAAAATTTACTACATTTCTATACTACTTTCGATTTATTTTCACAAATAAATAATGGCGTTAAGATAAATTTAATCCCTTGTTCGAGCGGGCCGGCACCTACAATATATCCACTATCGTAATTTCAATTCGGATTAACTTCCATATAATCCGTTATGAAACGCAAAGGGATAAAAATAACTCTAATCCAATGATATTAGAAAGTATAAATACCGAAACGGGTCGAAAAAGCCTCATAAAGAAACTCCTCGGTTAATCTATATAAATAGATATAAGAGCCACAGGGAAATTTAATACAGTCAATGAAAGGATATGGACATTAAGTCCTTAACGGTTATACATTGAACAGACAGAGAAGAGGCCCAATATTATGAAACCATTAAACATTTTCCAGGCAATACCAAGAGCGTGTACGGACGGTAGCGAAGGCCTTCCTCAAGCTCGGGCTGGACCGGTGCCACTCGGTGGGCATCCTCGGCTTCAACTCGGAGCAGTGGTTCATCGCGGACCTCGCAGCCATACATGCCGGGTTAGTTTACATTTACAGAACATTCACAATGCCTCTACAAAACATTTAAGACGTGCAAAATATTACGTGATGCAATTAATAATACCTAACTAAGCAGATACACAATTGTCGACACAAAGTTAGCCCACACTTTAATCACATAACCCTAGAATAATTTATGCTCCTAAACCTACACATACTTCCACTTGTAAGTAGGGGGGTTCATCTGCTCTAACGAAACTTAAACCGATTATACCTACGTATCCCTAAGTATGAAGTACCTACCTTTTGAAGCTAAGCATACTTATTTTACAGTAAGTAGGCTATTTAATTTTAACATAAGCACCTGGGTAGTGTCCTTATCTAATTTCTAACCTGGCGGTCTGAAATGGCCACTTTCGAGAAATGTCTCTTACACAAATCAATATCCTGAATTTTTAGTACAGGTACCCAAAATAAAAATGCCTTATAGAAATCTGCTAATAAAATGAACCTGCGCGTGAATCGCGTCTACAAATTAGCGGAATTGCTACGAACGTGCTAAAAATAAAGGAATTGCTGACGCAATTTGAAACAAATAACATGTGCCTACCAAATTAGGACTTTCTTTGAAGTGAATGGATATTATTTAGGAGAATACCTGAGTAGACTGGTGTATTCCAGTTTTTGTTACATAATCAATCATACATTGGCTCGCTATATTTATGGCTAAGACATTGTCTAAGGTTATACCTACCTCATAATTCTTACCTATACAATGCAAGCAAAGACCTTCAGTTAACCTGACAAACCAGTTAATAAATAATATTACATTGTCAGTTTTAATAGGTACCTACTACCTACCTACCTGATTGTTACTTCTTGCCTTACCTACCCTACGTTTTTGTTCCTGCGCTCCGCGCGTCTGCAAACGCTGGCGACAACTAGTATACGTACCTAGCAAAGGCCTAGAGGCTATGAGGAACCCGCAATCCAAATTGAAAGTCTGTGTATAGGTACCGTAGTTACGGAGATTTCGTGATTATTATACGGTTTTTGCGTCTTTATAACTAAATTTATACCTACTTAAGATTGAATTAATCCTAACCGCATGATGTTGTGTTACACGTAACATGACCAATAAGACGTGTAGGACGCCCCACCCAGAGATTCTTAGCCTACTAGAGAACACTAAAACGACAAAAAAATCGTTTATCCAGCTTTTTATTTCCGTTTATCGAAGGTAGTAGATACTCGGTGGTAGTATTGGCAACATATCGTATAGCAAATGGGACTTAGTGCTCGCAACGGCTAGTAGGTATACGAGGGTTGCCAAATCTTGGATAATGGTAAAATATACTTGGATACGCCTACGAGACGAAGCAGACTCTATAATGTGGGCACATATAGTACTTACCTTTATGTTATGTGGTTAGAGGCTATGCGGCGGGTATCTACACCACAAACTCTGCGGACGCATGCTACCACTGCCTGCTGTCGTCGCGAGCTAACATCTGCGCCGTGCAGGACAAGAAGCAGCTCGACAAGATCCTCTCCGTGAGACACAAGCTGCCGCACCTCAAGGCCATCGTGCAGTGGGAGGGGCCCGTTGACACATCAGTACCCGGGCTCTATAGTGTAAGTCACTGATTACGGGTATCTAGCTAAAGACTTTAAGCTTAACTTAAGGTTGGTATAGATTCAGTGACGCTTGCGGAAATGTATGCAGTCTAGGTACTGCCAACAGAATGATACTTACTTTTTTAATCATAAATCAAATACTTTTTCAAGGCTAGTACCGTTGTAACTTATACTTATAATTGTGTTGTTTCAGTGGGAACAAATAGTGGAGATGGGACAAAAAGAACCCGACACGGAACTCAACAATGTTTTGAAGAGCATAGCCGCGAATGAATGTTGCACATTAGTTTATACCGTAAGTGTATCATAAACTGTAATATTCTAATTCTAAAGCGTCTAAGTATCTCCCAATTCTTACTACCTATAATATCGTCTAAACAATGGCGCGTGGACGTAGCGTAGACATATAAGGTAGAAGATTATTTTCGTATCATTAATTAGAAAATAATACATCATAATAATAATAATACATCATCACGCCTGTATTCCCCGAAGGGGTAGGCAGAGGTGCACTGCAGTCCGCCCACACTTCGCCGATGTATTTTTGGTCCCAATGTAATAGGGGGCGAGCCTATTGCCATTATACCGGGCACACAGGTTTCCTCACGATGTTTTCCGTCACCTTTTCTTAGCAAGTGATAATCTCAGATGAAAATGAGATTCGCACATGGAACCCAGAGGTGCGAGCCGGGGATAGAACCTGCGCACTTTGATTGCAAAGCGTGCGTTCGACCACTCGGCTACCACTGCAAAATAAATATGGCAAAATATTACACAATGGAAACGACTAAAAGAAGAATTCTATTAAGTATTAATTCGTTAACGATTTCAGTCAGGTACGGTGGGCCCCCCGAAGGCGGTGATGCTGTCTCACGACAACCTGACGTGGGACGCGTTCAGCATCGGCGAGCGGGTCGGGGACCTCAAGCCCACGCGGGAACGGCTCGTTTCTTTCTTGCCACTTAGCCACGTCGCTGCACAGGTCAGTTCCACATTCTAAACAACATTGTGGTCCAAATGGTATAAGTATCTGTAATTTTTTTATTGATGAAGGTTAAAATTGTCATGTTAAATGTTTGTTTAATAGGTTGTAGACGTCTACGCGACACTATCTAATGCGGTGACTGTATTCTTCGCGCAACCTGACGCACTCAAGGGCAGTCTTGTGGAGACTCTCAAGGAGGTGCGACCCACCAGGTAACCCTACCTTTACATTTCTTCCCTTCATTCTGGATTCTTAGAAAATAGTGAAATAAAAGATATTAATATACTCACTACTTGTTGCAGATTTTTGGCTGTTCCGCGTGTATGGGAGAAAATGTATGAAAAAATAGTGGCGGTGGGTGCCGCCAATGGTTACGTGAAGAAACAACTCGCGGGATGGGCCAGAGAAAAGGGACTAAAGTACAACATCAGTAGAATCAATGGGTAGGTAAATGAAATTACTTCTCCCGCCTGTCGGTGAAAATAAAATTTAAACATTAAAGAAAAAGGATTCGATGTGTTGATGAAATATCAACTGTGTGCATAATAGTTTGTAGCGACATCTATCTCGCCACATACGAACTAAATCCTGCATCGCGATATTAAAGCGATCCGAGCGATTGCACATATATACAAGAACCCGACAACATCCGTCGGGCAGTTGCCCACCAGACACAACACCCGTCTGGTCGGAGGATCCTCCCTTTACAGCCAAAAGTTAAAGCTTAAAATTTAAAGGATTGACGTTCTACGACTAGGTATGTCCTTGTTGTAAAATTAAAACAATGTTTTTCTCAATCAGTGCGCTATCGAGAGGAATGTACGGTCTACCGATAGATTTCACCACTAGTGAAATGATTAAGTTTTGGTATGTACTTACCGTTTATGGTAACCTCGATTGACATGCATGTATCTAGAGCAGTATAAGGTTTTTAATATAGAATTAATGTAGAACCCGTAGAGATACAAACATGTATATAGATATTTTGTTTGCTTATCGTTTCATAGCATGGTTGAATTCAGGTCTACGCTAATTAAGTAAGTTTATGTAGACTTAGTATCCGGTACGTTATTTTCTAGTGCTTGAAGAATGTTAACTGGATTTTATACTCTTCATATAGGTACCTACGACATACAGTTAGTTAGTCATACGTAGAAAGATCCTTCGCATGAATCTGAACTAACATTATTTACATCTACCTAATGGCACTATCTATAGAATGTACGGCTTGATCACTGCGACAGATTTACATTGACGTCAATGCCGTACACGAAATGACACATATTAGATTAAATGTATTGTAATTTATTGATACCTAAAATAATATTATAAAGCGGCCATATTATTTGTTTGTTTGTACCTATGTGGTAATCTACAGAACTTCTGATTCAATACAGGAATATCTTTCATTAACAGTAGGTGTATTGTAATTGTATGCAGGTAATAATCTTTTTACAGAGGGGTGAAAAACTATTTGACTTAAGCAATATTTTTTTTAACTTTACTCATTCGACGCAGAATTCGCTGATTCCAAATATGTATATAAGTAAATATCGCTCAAAATATCGCTTAAGACGAATAGCCTCCCCCCCTCGATATATACATATAAGTACACAAACTATGTATATATAAAAAAAAACTTCAGCTTTTTTGACGTCCCACTGCTGGGCGCGGGCCTCCCTTCAATGCCAGTCACACATCTATCGAGAACTAGTACAAACATAAAATTTGTTTCTACCTATATCCGTTATAAACTTTGAAACGATCCAACCGATTTACCCAAACCGGTTTCATTAAAAAGGCAATAATTCGAAGATAGTTATATCGATAGATAGGTATACCACTATAGATGGACCACTAAATAAACAAAATGTATTATATGGTATCCGCTATTAAATAATAAGAGTACTTAACTTAATGACAATATTGTAACATTTTCAGGATCGACGGCTCGTCATTTGGGTACAAGATGGCTAAATCGCTGGTGTTCAGCAAAGTGCACGAGTCGCTGGGGCTGGACCAGTGCACGACGTTCGTGTCGGCCGCGGCGCCGCTCTCCGCCGACATCAAGAAGTTCTTTCTGTCACTGGACGTGCCTATTGTTGAAGCATTCGGCATGAGCGAGGCCTCCGGTGCACATACGCTTAGTATTTACCCAATGTCAGTATACTTGATTTGGAATGCCATTCTCAGATTTATCAGACAAAAAATAAATAAAAAAAACATACGGGTCAAATTGAGAACCTCCTCCTTTTTGAAGTCTGTTAAAATAAGGTCCATCTCGTTCGACATATCGCGTAACATCTCGATTCTTAAGAGCTGGGTGTCTGCAGAGACAGGCGCCTCACGCAGGTATTTACGTATTACCTACGTATAAGTAAGGAACATACAGAAATAGAAATTCGACGTCGTGGGTTGAACTGGCTGTAATAAAATACCGAGCGGTTAAAAGACTATCTATCCACCCGTTGTTTACTAAAATATCTCACAATGGCTTTATAAATCAATTCTCAGTTCAAAGGCGTTTTATAATAACACTGTTAATTGTCATGGAACTGTAGCCCAAAAGTCCTGAGACATCTTATTTATATATGCGTCCACGATTTGCATGAACACCTTTCGCTTTTAGATTCTCTATGGACTCGTCTGGTCAGCTTCTGGAGGGCACGGAGACCAAGTTCGGTGGGTCGACGAGTCCAAACGGACCTGGAGAGATTATGATCCGGGGGCGACACGTGTTCATGGGATACCTTAACGACGAGGCAAAGACCAAAGAATCCATTGACGAGGACGGATGGCTACATTCCGGAGACATCGGCCGCGTCGACAGCAACAACTTGCTATACATTACTGGAAGAATAAAGGTAACAGTATTCAATAATAACATTGTACGCCATTGCTGGAGAATCAAGGGGAAAGGACCAAACCAAGCCTCTACACAAATGAAACAATAATATAAGCTTACCTATTTTTCTGGAAGTCCTTTAAGCCTTTCCCAAAGGCTTAAATACTTTAGAACCATGTAGCACTTTTGGCAGAGGTGGTCTTCAGTTCACCTACTCTATAAAGATGTATTTGGCTCCCTATTGCCATTATACCGAGGACATCGCCATCTCAATGTAAGGGAGAATAGAAATAAATATAAAAGAAAATAGAAAATCCATAGTCCACTATTGAGTAAACAAGTGTCCTTGCGAAGTTTTTCTCCACTGTTCAAACAAATAATATGTTTTAGAGTG
This sequence comes from Ptilodon capucinus, assembly GCA_914767695.1. Classification (NCBI taxonomy): domain Eukaryota; kingdom Metazoa; phylum Arthropoda; class Insecta; order Lepidoptera; family Notodontidae; genus Ptilodon; species Ptilodon capucinus. The sequence continues at coordinate 6,342,658 of OU611808.1, forward strand.
TAAATTTGGTACAAAAATATTTATATTTAGGTTGACAAGTTTACAAAATTAAATAAAAAAATACCAATCAAATTGAGAACGGCCTCCTTTTGGAAGTCGGTTACTAAAGTGATAGGTTTTGGTACCAATATTTAGTTGGAACTTATCTTATACCAAATTAATTTACGTCAAGTTTGTAATCTGCTTTGTCTAATTTCATTTCAGGAATTACTGATCACGGCGGGAGGTGAGAACATAGCACCAGTGCTCATCGAGCAGACGGTACAGACTGAGTTATTGCACGTCGGGTATGCTGTGCTCATCGGCGACAAGAGGAAATTCCTCGCTATACTGCTCACTCTCAAGGTAAATAGCACCTACAGACAGGCGATTTAGGTTTTGATATCGCTTTTAACAAATATGTTGGTGAACCTGTACAGCGCCTCTAGCGGCGAGTTAACCAACTACAATTCCCATACAGATATTGTTGAGACGCGCGCCAAAGTTTAAAAGAGTGGTGATGTTACTCTAAGCATGCAACTCTTTTGTTTACAATCAGAGGCTGATATTTTAGTCATGAACACCCAAAATGAGTTCTAGTGATGCTAATCATTCGTTCTTTGCAGGCTAAGGTGAATTCGGAAACTGGAGAAGCGCTAGACGAACTGGATGTCGAGACAAAGAAATGGGTGGCCAGTCTTGGCAGTACAGCGACCAAAATCAGTGAAATCGTCAGCACGAAAGACCCAGCGGTAATGCTTTTAATTTAACTTTTGTTTTCACAGCAGCATATGAATGTTCTTGAATCTTTCTTATCGATATTATTATGAGAACATAACATTGCGCGTCTCTGTCTTTACATGATTTTATTTCGCAAAGATTGCATCAAACATAATTAATATTTCTTTTGATAAAGCAGTGGTAGCCGAGTGGTCAAACGAATGCCTTGCAATCAAAGTGTGCAAGTTCAAATCTCGGCTCGCACCTCTGGGTTTATTTGCGAGTCTCATTTTCATCCGAGATTATCACTTGCTATGAAACGGTGAAGGAAAACATCGTGAGGAAACCTGCACTTCTGAGGGAACTTAACTAGTTCTCGATAGATGTGTAAAGTCTGCCAACCCGCACTGGGCCAGCGTGGTGGACTATGGCCTGAATGCCCCTTGCATTGAGGGGAGGCCCGTGCCCAGCAGTGGGACGTTAGTTAGTTAGTTTAGTTTAATATTTATTTTAAAATAATTGTTATTTTCTCTAGGGTTTTATTTCAAACTAGCTGTGCCCGCGACTTCGCCCGCGTGGACTTTAGGGAGACTACCCGGAAATATGGGTATTATGTTTTCCCGCGGAACCCTAATGCTTTTTATAAAATTAAAGTAGCCTAAGTTACGCCTTGGAACGTCAGCTATCTGTCAGTGAAAGTCCCATTGAAATCGGTTCAGCCGTTTAGAAGTTTACCTCAAACAAACAGACAGACAGACAGACAGACAAAAAATTTTAAAATTGCGTTTTCGTTATAGGTATCGTATATACTTTAATACGCATTTGGTAAAAAAGTGTTATTTTGATATTACAAACAGACACTCCAATTTTATTTATTTGTATAGATATAGATGGTAATATAGGTGGCAAACATTTAGACGCGCACGTCTTGACTCCCCAATATGTTGATATGTAACATGCATGATTATGTTTTTAGGTCCACAAAGCTATTGAAGCTGGAATAATGCGCGCCAACAAACATGCCATATCGAACGCGCAAAAAATACAGAAGTTCACGATACTGCCGGCTGACTTCTCCGTCTACTCCGGTGAATTAGGTATGTAAAGTCGCTATCACAATTCATTTTTCACCCTTCTAGGTAGGAGATCCGAAATAATATTGTAATAACACAATGCACGGTATCTGATGTGTAAACAGTTGTTAAGCTGTGCGTCTACTTAGGTATTTTTGGGTTTTATTCTGTCGGGGTGTCGCAGGTATAATTAAACGCGTCTTCGTCTTAATTGTCCATCTTGGTGTATTTTTAATATAACAAAGATAAAGCAGACTTCAACATATAGCATCTACAATGGTAAAGCAGGATGATTGGTTAGAAGATTTATAATAGCGACACCTATCGACACGATTGGGAACCGCCTGGTATTAATCGATACTCGTATTGCCCCGTGGCGTCGATAAGTATCGCTATTAGCCCTACAGATGGCGCTGTCGTAGACAACAGTTCTATAACTAACGAAAAAATTTAATGTGCATGAGCATGTTCGATTTCAATTCGATAAAAAATATTATATAACTTGGTTGTACATATGTAAAGGTATTTTTTTAAACTTCTAAAACAGTTCATTTACTAATCATATATTTTCTGTTTTACAGGACCCACGTTGAAAATCAAGCGGAATGTTGTATATGAGAAATATAAGGATATCATTGAAGACTTTTACAAGGATTAAGTGTATACGTAAGCTAAGCCAGGGGGGGGGGGGGGGGTAACACAAGTAAATTATTGTAATTTGTTATTGCTCAAATAGCGACTAGTGCATCGGAATCATTGTGATCGATAGTTATACGCCAAGGTGTAAATAGGTTATATTTTGTTACTAAAAATATATTTTATAATAAACCACTGTGTTTTTATTAATACCACTGTTACAATCCAAAATACAATAAATTCAACAAAGTCTCAGACCTACCCGCCGCATAGACATAAGTTTTGTCTCTCAACTGTCAGATTCGTCGAGAAAATTATGTCCAGTACAAAACCCTCGATACGACGTCATTTTCTCGACAAATCTGACAGTTGGAATAAATAAAACCTATGTCTACACGGTCATACTTAGCCTACAGATCGTGTCTTCATAAATAAACGAATGAAGGGGCGAGCGGGTATGAAACCTTTCATAATATTGGAATGATTAGTACTAACAAATTAACATACTTATCTTTAGAGTAATGATAATACTTTCGAAAATGTAAAATTATGTAAGTATGTACATAATACTTTTTTTGTAAAATATAGCTTTTTTATAATTAAGTAAGTACAATAAATTTATTTTCTCATAAATTTTTAAAATTTATATACGTAACGAATAATTGAATAATTCAGCAAATGCCATTGGGTACCTTTTTTTTTTTTATGAGATAGGGAGACAAACGAGCAGACGTTTCACCTGATGGTAAGTGATCAACGCCGCCCATGGACACCTGCAACACCAGGGGCATCGCAAGTGCGTTGCCGGCCTTTAAGGAATGAGCATGCTCGTCAGAATTAAGATATTATGTAACTTGATTCTGTCATTCGTTTGGCACTTCCGTCATTTATGAGTATTTGGATTCATGAAATGTTATAAAATAAAGGGATAGTGAACGTTGATATACTTTAAACATTTGAAAATATAATCATAATAGTTATTCTACAATTCCGCGTCAACACAGACTTGTCTCAGTGTAATCTATTTGGAGCATACCAAGACGATATTGTCACAATTTCATCATAAGTTCGCACCAATTTAATTTATTAAATAAATCTTCATACTAAAGTTGTTCGTACCTTACTTAAATTACATAAAAATTAATTGAACAAAACATTTATTGGCTAATTAAGTAACTTTTGGAATGTCTAAGAAAAATAGTCAAGTTATACAATAAAGGGCAGTGGACTTAGAAATCTTCTGCTTTTTATAAAAATACCAGTTATGATATTCAAAATTAGCTGCCCAAATCACATAGGCTTATTGTGTTTCAGTACCCACATAAGGAATACTGCCTGTTTTAGTTATTTCAAGCGAAAACGCAGATGTCATGTACACAATTGGCTTACAACTACATTTTTAAATTCGTATCTCACAGCTTGGTATCAGTTCGGAAGCAAAATGTAGGTATTTCAAGGTAATTCCCCTCAGGTTAATATAACACGGTTCATTTGAAAATCAGCGCTGGGGGAAGCTATATGCCCCTCCAGCATGTGCTGAGCCACTACCTTTTCGGCACAGCTCACACTGAGCTCTTTTCCTTTTTTTTTGTATCTATTTTTAAGTTTTGTATTCTCTGTGTTCTTTGTGTCTGTGCTGAATAAATGTTTTCTTTTTCTTTTCTTTCTTTTTTCTTTTCATTTCCGTCCATCACTCAAGATGGAGCGACTAAATTGAACATCAAATTGATCGATAATAATATACTGCATCGTCATATACAGGGTGTTTCAGAAGTCCGAAATAATACTTGGCCGTTTGCATTAGTATCGGGTATACGACTGAATGGTATAAAAATTTCATCGAAATTCGAACATGTTTTTTCGACTTTTTTTAGGTAGCCTATTTTTAAAACTTGTCATATCTCGAGTCCTATGTACAATTTTCATGTTCTGTTTTATGAATATTAGTAGCCGCACCTCGTAAATGTAGTTTACATTGTTTAAAAGGGTAAATGGTGTACCCAAAGGCCACAACATGATACTAGTGACAAATATTCAAAGGTCTATAACTCAGAAAATATTATAGCTAGGTATAAACTGTCTTCACTAAGCATCTACATATGAGCTACCGTATTGGTACCAAAAGTATTATTTCGGACTTCTGATACAGCCTGTAGAATTAACTCAAGTTTGAAACCATGTAAATTGCTATGAATAATCTCAGTCCTAGTCCTATTACAATCGTTAAGTCATACATGCAACGATATAGGAATGTAGACAGTAGAGATCTTACGCCATTTTCGCTTTAGCTGTGATATAGAGAGCGCGATTTGACTCGTTTGAATACATCGTTAGATAAATATTTTAATCCAAGATAACGTTTCATTTCAATACAATACAAAACGGCTTCAGATTTAAGAAATACATTTTGACATTTGTCAAGACAAAATAGTTATACGCAGTTTAGCAAAGAATCGCATTTGAATCAGTAATTAAGAATGATGCACATTGCATTTATATAGGAATAACCTTTTACTCGTCGTTTTTATCGTGCGGGTTCAAAGGGAGATATTTCCACCATAACTAAAATTTACTACTAATTTACTATTTACGTCTAATTAAATCATCTTACATAATTTTTTTAAATATGTCACTAAAATATTGACGGAGGTATGGAGTGTAGTACACTCCCAAAGACAGAAGGTTATTCATTCGAACCTTTTATTGATTGACATATTTTGAATGTATTGGCAATACCTCTTTTTGAACAAAACAATCATTTTAAATATTTATTTTTTATTGGAAATAACAATTTCTGACGCAGTCTGAAAACTACAGATTAAATATTAAAAAAAAGAAAAAAAAACTTTGGAATGGGAGGAAATATCTCTCTTCGAACAAACACTCCTCATATTACATCTATGGAAATGTCTCGGAAGTCCTCTAACAGGAGGTCCTGTATAGTGGTAAATGTCACCTGTAGCGATAAGCGGTGTAAGTGCGGGTGCGGCTAGTGCAGCGGCAGCGCGGGCGGCGCGGTGGAGGGCAGCGGCGGCGGCTGCTGCGGGTGTTGCGGCTGCGGCTGGTGCGGGTGCGGCTCGGCGAGCGGCAGCGGCTTAGCAACGCCGATGCGCACCACGCCGCGCGCCGCGCCCTTCAGTGCCGCCACCGCCTGCTCCAGGCTGGCATCCTCGAGGTTCTGCAACGAAACCACTATTATTATAGTCTCCGCTTCCATTTTCAAAACGGGTTCAGTTGTAAACCCAAAATAATTTCGTCGAAGGTTACAGGGAAAAAAGGCGATTTATTTTAAAACAATATATAACTAGGGGCTGATTTTACAATCCGCAGCCGAAATGTCAATACGATACATTCTAGTCAAATTTGTCGAGTGAAGACCAGGGGTCAAAACTGATAGTATGGTCAAAAATACTGATTTTACTGACTGTGAGACTCGAAAATACTGACTTTACTGACCTAACTTTAAAGGTACACCCCAAAATTTACGAAACTTTAAATCCATGACCAAATCCGTAACAGATATTCTATGAAAAATAAGTTTCGTATATACAATGCCACTATTAAGCCCCGCATACTCTGGGGCGTCAAGACACGCGTAATTTTTTGCCAATATCAAAACAAATTGTGTCAATATGGCTATGTGCCAATATATAACACCATAAGGCATCGCGACACTCGCTATACGGCTTCGCGACAATCGCTACACGGCATCGGGCCGCCCACGATAAGGCGTCGTGATGCTCATTATAAGGTGTCGCGACGCCCGCTATTCATCGTCGCGACGCTCACTATAAGGCGTCGCGACGTTCACCATAAGGCGTCGCGACGCTCGCTATAAAGCGTCGCGACGATCATTATAAGGCGTTACGACGCTCATTATACGAAGTCGCGACGCTCACTATATGCCGTCGCGACGCTCATCATAATGCGTCGCGACACTCATCATAAGGCGTCGCAATCCTCTTCATAAGGCGTCGCAATCCTCATCACAAGGCGTCGTAATCCTCATCACAAGGCGTCGTGACGCTAATCATAAGGCGTCATGACGCTCATTCTAATGCGTCACGACGCTGCCCGTATAATAGGCGTCGCTTGACAAACAGATAGACGGACAACGTGATTTTAACTTGCACCCCTTACGTTCAAGGCGGGCGTTTTACCAACGAGGCTACCAGTGCTTACGTAGTTGTAACAAAAACAATTTTGAAGGTTTTGTCCAAGTGTCAATCGGTCCGCCCATCTGTTTGCTCCTTGTAATCTCTAGCACGGTAACTTAGGCTACTGTTTTTTAGTTCCGTGCAGGCGAAGACGTACGTAATAGGTAATAAGAAATAAATAATGTGGTACCTGATCGTTGACGAAGAGCAGGCGATCGCCGGGAATGAGCCGGCCGTCCTGCTGCGCCACGCCGCCCGGCACCAGCGAGCGGATCACCACCAGCGTGTGCGCCGCGCGCAGCGGGTCCTGGTAGTCCAGGATCGAGAACCCCAGCCCGCGCTCGCCCTTCACCAGCTCTGCAATACCATCGCACGTCACCTCACTGTCTACAGACATACGACTACAACGAGCGGATCACCACCAGCGTGTGCGCCGCGCGCAGCGGGTCCTGGTAGTCCAGGATCGAGAACCCCAGCCCGCGCTCGCCCTTCACCAGCTCTGCAATACCATCGCACGTCACCTCACTGTCTACAGACATACGACTACAACGAGCGGATCACCACCAGCGTGTGCGCCGCGCGCAGCGGGTCCTGGTAGTCCAGGATCGAGAACCCCAGCCCGCGCTCGCCCTTCACCAGCTCTGCAATACCATCGCACGTCACCTCACTGTCTACAGACATACGACTACAACGAGCGGATCACCACCAGCGTGTGCGCCGCGCGCAGCGGGTCCTGGTAGTCCAGGATCGAGAACCCCAGCCCGCGCTCGCCCTTCACCAGCTCTGCAATACCATCGCACGTCACCTCACTGTCTACAGACATACGACTACAACGAGCGGATCACCACCAGCGTGTGCGCCGCGCGCAGCGGGTCCTGGTAGTCCAGGATCGAGAACCCCAGCCCGCGCTCGCCCTTCACCAGCTCTGCAATACCATCGCACGTCACCTCACTGTCTACAGACATACGACTACAACGAGCGGATCACCACCAGCGTGTGCGCCGCGCGCAGCGGGTCCTGGTAGTCCAGGATCGAGAACCCCAGCCCGCGCTCGCCCTTCACCAGCTCTGCAATACCATCGCACGTCACCTCACTGTCTACAGACATACGACTACAACGAGCGGATCACCACCAGCGTGTGCGCCGCGCGCAGCGGGTCCTGGTAGTCCAGGATCGAGAACCCCAGCCCGCGCTCGCCCTTCACCAGCTCTGCAATACCATCGCACGTCACCTCACTGTCTACAGACATACGACTACAACGAGCGGATCACCACCAGCGTGTGCGCCGCGCGCAGCGGGTCCTGGTAGTCCAGGATCGAGAACCCCAGCCCGCGCTCGCCCTTCACCAGCTCTGCAATACCATCGCACGTCACCTCACTGTCTACAGACATACGACTACAACGAGCGGATCACCACCAGCGTGTGCGCCGCGCGCAGCGGGTCCTGGTAGTCCAGGATCGAGAACCCCAGCCCGCGCTCGCCCTTCACCAGCTCTGCAATACCATCGCACGTCACCTCACTGTCTACAGACATACGACTACAACGAGCGGATCACCACCAGCGTGTGCGCCGCGCGCAGCGGGTCCTGGTAGTCCAGGATCGAGAACCCCAGCCCGCGCTCGCCCTTCACCAGCTCTGCAATACCATCGCACGTCACCTCACTGTCTACAGACATACGACTACAACGAGCGGATCACCACCAGCGTGTGCGCCGCGCGCAGCGGGTCCTGGTAGTCCAGGATCGAGAACCCCAGCCCGCGCTCGCCCTTCACCAGCTCTGCAATACCATCGCACGTCACCTCACTGTCTACAGACATACGACTACAACGAGCGGATCACCACCAGCGTGTGCGCCGCGCGCAGCGGGTCCTGGTAGTCCAGGATCGAGAACCCCAGCCCGCGCTCGCCCTTCACCAGCTCTGCAATACCATCGCACGTCACCTCACTGTCTACAGACATACGACTACAACGAGCGGATCACCACCAGCGTGTGCGCCGCGCGCAGCGGGTCCTGGTAGTCCAGGATCGAGAACCCCAGCCCGCGCTCGCCCTTCACCAGCTCTGCAATACCATCGCACGTCACCTCACTGTCTACAGACATACGACTACAACGAGCGGATCACCACCAGCGTGTGCGCCGCGCGCAGCGGGTCCTGGTAGTCCAGGATCGAGAACCCCAGCCCGCGCTCGCCCTTCACCAGCTCTGCAATACCATCGCACGTCACCTCACTGTCTACAGACATACGACTACAACGAGCGGATCACCACCAGCGTGTGCGCCGCGCGCAGCGGGTCCTGGTAGTCCAGGATCGAGAACCCCAGCCCGCGCTCGCCCTTCACCAGCTCTGCAATACCATCGCACGTCACCTCACTGTCTACAGACATACGACTACAACGAGCGGATCACCACCAGCGTGTGCGCCGCGCGCAGCGGGTCCTGGTAGTCCAGGATCGAGAACCCCAGCCCGCGCTCGCCCTTCACCAGCTCTGCAATACCATCGCACGTCACCTCACTGTCTACAGACATACGACTACAACGAGCGGATCACCACCAGCGTGTGCGCCGCGCGCAGCGGGTCCTGGTAGTCCAGGATCGAGAACCCCAGCCCGCGCTCGCCCTTCACCAGCTCTGCAATACCATCGCACGTCACCTCACTGTCTACAGACATACGACTACAACGAGCGGATCACCACCAGCGTGTGCGCCGCGCGCAGCGGGTCCTGGTAGTCCAGGATCGAGAACCCCAGCCCGCGCTCGCCCTTCACCAGCTCTGCAATACCATCGCACGTCACCTCACTGTCTACAGACATACGACTACAACGAGCGGATCACCACCAGCGTGTGCGCCGCGCGCAGCGGGTCCTGGTAGTCCAGGATCGAGAACCCCAGCCCGCGCTCGCCCTTCACCAGCTCTGCAATACCATCGCACGTCACCTCACTGTCTACAGACATACGACTACAACGAGCGGATCACCACCAGCGTGTGCGCCGCGCGCAGCGGGTCCTGGTAGTCCAGGATCGAGAACCCCAGCCCGCGCTCGCCCTTCACCAGCTCTGCAATACCATCGCACGTCACCTCACTGTCTACAGACATACGACTACAACGAGCGGATCACCACCAGCGTGTGCGCCGCGCGCAGCGGGTCCTGGTAGTCCAGGATCGAGAACCCCAGCCCGCGCTCGCCCTTCACCAGCTCTGCAATACCATCGCACGTCACCTCACTGTCTACAGACATACGACTACAACGAGCGGATCACCACCAGCGTGTGCGCCGCGCGCAGCGGGTCCTGGTAGTCCAGGATCGAGAACCCCAGCCCGCGCTCGCCCTTCACCAGCTCTGCAATACCATCGCACGTCACCTCACTGTCTACAGACATACGACTACAACGAGCGGATCACCACCAGCGTGTGCGCCGCGCGCAGCGGGTCCTGGTAGTCCAGGATCGAGAACCCCAGCCCGCGCTCGCCCTTCACCAGCTCTGCAATACCATCGCACGTCACCTCACTGTCTACAGACATACGACTACAACGAGCGGATCACCACCAGCGTGTGCGCCGCGCGCAGCGGGTCCTGGTAGTCCAGGATCGAGAACCCCAGCCCGCGCTCGCCCTTCACCAGCTCTGCAATACCATCGCACGTCACCTCACTGTCTACAGACATACGACTACAACGAGCGGATCACCACCAGCGTGTGCGCCGCGCGCAGCGGGTCCTGGTAGTCCAGGATCGAGAACCCCAGCCCGCGCTCGCCCTTCACCAGCTCTGCAATACCATCGCACGTCACCTCACTGTCTACAGACATACGACTACAACGAGCGGATCACCACCAGCGTGTGCGCCGCGCGCAGCGGGTCCTGGTAGTCCAGGATCGAGAACCCCAGCCCGCGCTCGCCCTTCACCAGCTCTGCAATACCATCGCACGTCACCTCACTGTCTACAGACATACGACTACAACGAGCGGATCACCACCAGCGTGTGCGCCGCGCGCAGCGGGTCCTGGTAGTCCAGGATCGAGAACCCCAGCCCGCGCTCGCCCTTCACCAGCTCTGCAATACCATCGCACGTCACCTCACTGTCTACAGACATACGACTACAACGAGCGGATCACCACCAGCGTGTGCGCCGCGCGCAGCGGGTCCTGGTAGTCCAGGATCGAGAACCCCAGCCCGCGCTCGCCCTTCACCAGCTCTGCAATACCATCGCACGTCACCTCACTGTCTACAGACATACGACTACAACGAGCGGATCACCACCAGCGTGTGCGCCGCGCGCAGCGGGTCCTGGTAGTCCAGGATCGAGAACCCCAGCCCGCGCTCGCCCTTCACCAGCTCTGCAATACCATCGCACGTCACCTCACTGTCTACAGACATACGACTACAACGAGCGGATCACCACCAGCGTGTGCGCCGCGCGCAGCGGGTCCTGGTAGTCCAGGATCGAGAACCCCAGCCCGCGCTCGCCCTTCACCAGCTCTGCAATACCATCGCACGTCACCTCACTGTCTACAGACATACGACTACAACGAGCGGATCACCACCAGCGTGTGCGCCGCGCGCAGCGGGTCCTGGTAGTCCAGGATCGAGAACCCCAGCCCGCGCTCGCCCTTCACCAGCTCTGCAATACCATCGCACGTCACCTCACTGTCTACAGACATACGACTACAACGAGCGGATCACCACCAGCGTGTGCGCCGCGCGCAGCGGGTCCTGGTAGTCCAGGATCGAGAACCCCAGCCCGCGCTCGCCCTTCACCAGCTCTGCAATACCATCGCACGTCACCTCACTGTCTACAGACATACGACTACAACGAGCGGATCACCACCAGCGTGTGCGCCGCGCGCAGCGGGTCCTGGTAGTCCAGGATCGAGAACCCCAGCCCGCGCTCGCCCTTCACCAGCTCTGCAATACCATCGCACGTCACCTCACTGTCTACAGACATACGACTACAACGAGCGGATCACCACCAGCGTGTGCGCCGCGCGCAGCGGGTCCTGGTAGTCCAGGATCGAGAACCCCAGCCCGCGCTCGCCCTTCACCAGCTCTGCAATACCATCGCACGTCACCTCACTGTCTACAGACATACGACTACAACGAGCGGATCACCACCAGCGTGTGCGCCGCGCGCAGCGGGTCCTGGTAGTCCAGGATCGAGAACCCCAGCCCGCGCTCGCCCTTCACCAGCTCTGCAATACCATCGCACGTCACCTCACTGTCTACAGACATACGACTACAACGAGCGGATCACCACCAGCGTGTGCGCCGCGCGCAGCGGGTCCTGGTAGTCCAGGATCGAGAACCCCAGCCCGCGCTCGCCCTTCACCAGCTCTGCAATACCATCGCACGTCACCTCACTGTCTACAGACATACGACTACAACGAGCGGATCACCACCAGCGTGTGCGCCGCGCGCAGCGGGTCCTGGTAGTCCAGGATCGAGAACCCCAGCCCGCGCTCGCCCTTCACCAGCTCTGCAATACCATCGCACGTCACCTCACTGTCTACAGACATACGACTACAACGAGCGGATCACCACCAGCGTGTGCGCCGCGCGCAGCGGGTCCTGGTAGTCCAGGATCGAGAACCCCAGCCCGCGCTCGCCCTTCACCAGCTCTGCAATACCATCGCACGTCACCTCACTGTCTACAGACATACGACTACAACGAGCGGATCACCACCAGCGTGTGCGCCGCGCGCAGCGGGTCCTGGTAGTCCAGGATCGAGAACCCCAGCCCGCGCTCGCCCTTCACCAGCTCTGCAATACCATCGCACGTCACCTCACTGTCTACAGACATACGACTACAACGAGCGGATCACCACCAGCGTGTGCGCCGCGCGCAGCGGGTCCTGGTAGTCCAGGATCGAGAACCCCAGCCCGCGCTCGCCCTTCACCAGCTCTGCAATACCATCGCACGTCACCTCACTGTCTACAGACATACGACTACAACGAGCGGATCACCACCAGCGTGTGCGCCGCGCGCAGCGGGTCCTGGTAGTCCAGGATCGAGAACCCCAGCCCGCGCTCGCCCTTCACCAGCTCTGCAATACCATCGCACGTCACCTCACTGTCTACAGACATACGACTACAACGAGCGGATCACCACCAGCGTGTGCGCCGCGCGCAGCGGGTCCTGGTAGTCCAGGATCGAGAACCCCAGCCCGCGCTCGCCCTTCACCAGCTCTGCAATACCATCGCACGTCACCTCACTGTCTACAGACATACGACTACAACGAGCGGATCACCACCAGCGTGTGCGCCGCGCGCAGCGGGTCCTGGTAGTCCAGGATCGAGAACCCCAGCCCGCGCTCGCCCTTCACCAGCTCTGCAATACCATCGCACGTCACCTCACTGTCTACAGACATACGACTACAACGAGCGGATCACCACCAGCGTGTGCGCCGCGCGCAGCGGGTCCTGGTAGTCCAGGATCGAGAACCCCAGCCCGCGCTCGCCCTTCACCAGCTCTGCAATACCATCGCACGTCACCTCACTGTCTACAGACATACGACTACAACGAGCGGATCACCACCAGCGTGTGCGCCGCGCGCAGCGGGTCCTGGTAGTCCAGGATCGAGAACCCCAGCCCGCGCTCGCCCTTCACCAGCTCTGCAATACCATCGCACGACACCTCACTGTCTACAGACATACGACTACAACGACGAGTCATAGCAGGCCCACTTCTTTCACTTTTCCATGAATCTAAAGCTATGCACTCATACTTACTGAGTTGAATCATTTCCAAACATTTTTATACTTGCGGTAATGGTTTTAAACACTTCACTTACTGCGGAAACCTATAATTATTTTGCCCTACTAAGGATCAAAATTGTCTGTCTTTTATGTTCTGCCATGAGTTTACCTTTTTCCCAATTTTTTACCAATTGTCCCAATATTATTTTGGTGAACATTTACATTTTGGTTATCCATAAAAACTAAAGTTTTTTTAATACGGTTCTAAGTCTCTAACTCTAAGTTATGAAAAACGATTATTTTCTAAAAGGAGTACAAAATTAATTGTTAAATGATAGTACACAGACATAGCTTGTACCCCGTAATCAAAGACATACCTATGATTTGCGGTTCGGACGACCACATGGCGAGGCCGGTGAGCGGCTCGAGGCTGCGCGAGCGCACCTTGCCGCCCGCCGACAGTGACCCGCTTTCTTCTGCGCCCGCGCCTGCCAAGCTGCCATCCGATTTAGCCTGCCAAATGTAGGGTAGACAGACTTATATTCCCATACTTACCTAAACACATCAGTTATAGTAATACCGTTATTGATGGGTTTTAAATTAATTTAAATGTTTTTTTTTCGTTACAAAATATGTAGTAGGTGAATCATCATGATTAATTTTGATATCTTATAACATATCTTAAAAATCTTATCACTGTGTATACGAATCACAGAATTGATAAAAAGTCCACTATTGTTATTATCAATGATTATTTTATGAGACACCGGTGCACAGTGTATTATAAACCCCATTTTTGTTGCATGCTGTTTTTATTATAGAAATAGATAGTTCTTATCATTTTAAGCATTAGAGTAAAACTCCGGAGTCGATACGACAAGTAGTTTATTTTATAAAAATTGCCAAAGTTCACCATAATCCGGGTCCTAAAAATCACAAAAAAAATAATTAAAAAAAAACTAAACTACCTATGTAAGTTTTGATTGCAGACAATAATTACACACATAATATTACATATTTACACAAGTTTTCGTTCATTTACCTTGAGTAATTAAAAAGATATAATTTATTATTCAAGTTTTCCTTATCATTTTTTTACTCCGTCATAATGGCGAATTAGATTATGATTTTTACATCAAACGATTGCTTAAATTTGTTTTTATTATTGGTATTTAAATCACGTTCTAAATCCGCGTTATTTCAAAATTATCGGTGATTATCTTGTTTCGGTCAGGGTTGTCACTTTCGTATATCCGGATACTATTAATTTTTATTATTTTTTTAGGTCCATACAGTTGGTGTTCTAGTCGGTCCACATTAATTTATTCATAACAAGGAAACTAAATGGATTCGTTTTTACTATTGATGGAACCCTAAAAATTTTAAAACAATAGTTTATGACTTCTAGATAGAACAAAAGTTTTTAATGCACTATTTAGGTAATTTTTTTATAATTAAAATTGAAATTAATATTTTCAGTAAAGGTGACAACCCTAGGCCTTAAAAATCCGGATAAAACTTAAATCAGTTATAACTTTGAGATAACGCGGAATAAAAATTTGATTTAAATAGCACCGATAAAGGTATATTTAAGTATTTTTTTAGTCTAGAAATCATAATCTAATTCGCCATTATGACGGAGTAAAAAAATGATGAAGAAAACTTGAATAATAAATTATATCTTTTTAATTACTCAAGGTAAATGAACGAAAACTTGTGTAAATATGTAATATTATGTGTGTAATTATTGTCTGCAATCAAAACTTACATAGGTAGTCTAGTTTTTTTTAAATTATTTTTTTTGTGATTTTTAGGACCCGGATTATGGTGAACTTTGGCAATTTTTATAAAATAAACTACTTGTCGTATCGACTCCGGAGTTTTACTCTAATGCTTAAAATGATAAGAACTATCTATTTCTATAATAAAAACAGCATGCAACAAAAATGGGGTTTATAATACACTGTGCGGTGAGTTGTTGTGCGTATGCAACGTAGAAAGATAAGGTAGTATGACTCATTGATATTAGGTTCTAGCGTGCTCGAGAACGATGTGTGCGTCACACAGACGCGCATGCCTACTACTATCGATTTCAATAACTATTTAAATCGAGCATTTCACAATGACCCCACGTCACAGTAACCGTTACTTGATGTGCACGCACGTTTTAGAATACGGGACTTATGAAGCGGTCCTATTTACGAATATGTTTTATAGAGCTCACGCAGATTTTTTTTTTTTATATGGACTACGCTGTTGGCCGTGAGGTGGCCTTTACAGCTTTACCGGAGTAATCGCAGATAATTTTCTGTATGATAAGTTATTACAAAAGGCTCATTAACTAATAAGGGTTTATTGCACACCTTATAAGGTTTATAATAGTTTTTAACATAACCAGTTACAATCAGATTAGTCGTGTCGTTAATATTTAAGGTTTAAGTGTACACATTACTTTAACCTGTCACACATATTTATGATATGTATGTGACATTAGAATATGATATTCACATCCTCCATACCATAGATAATGGATGTTGTTATCATGCGTTTAATGATAAAGTAATTATATAACGATAGTATTCTATTCAGCAGTTCTAGCGATGTATTTAATATCTTTGGTTTGCATGCTGTGTTCACTTCCAAAAAGGTCTTGCACTTGATTTTGTCTACCATAAGTAACTTAGTCTGCTCATACCAGTGTAACGACCAACGGGGCAATTCTCACACGATCGACATTATTTTAAATTCGCTAGATGTCTAAAAAAACGCCAAATTGGTCATATTTTTTCGTATTGCTTCGACATATCGCATCTTTAAAAGTATAGAGACCCATTCTGAAATTTTAAGATTTCGACTATAAATCTTAAAGGGTCCTCCTAACGGCCATTTTTCAACAACATTATTTTTGAGTTAAGTCTCTATACTTTTAAAGATGCGATATGTCAGCCCCAGTTAAGCGGGGACTACGCTATAATATAATAGCATATAGTATATCGCTCATAGCACAACAATATCGCGCACCATACATTGTTATGGACACGTTCACACTGTACTGTGCTATATATTATTGACTTTGTATGGTGCGCGATATTGTTGTGCTATATATTATAGTGTAGTCTGAAAGCCGCTTTATTGAACCATAAGTGGTTGTTACCTTGACGAGCGTGGCGGCGGGCGGCGCCAGGTCGAGCGGCGCGGGCCGCGGGCGCGCGCACACCATGCACACCTCGCTCGACAGCTCCTTCAGGATCGAAACCACCTCCAGGTGGTTCATGCCCAGCAAGCGGTGACCGTTCACCTCTGACACACAGTCATATACACACGTTTACTTTCGGACGAAATGTAAAGAACTCGTCTTGGTTCTACGGTGCTACGAGTCAGAGGTGACCTCTGACTAAAAGGGCTATTATAGAATCTCGGATGATCAGTCGGAATGGGACCGTATCGCTCAAATGTCAAAGTATAGCGCGTGTTACCTTAACGACGTAATTGTATGTAGTTTATCTAAGTAGATAAAAAAAATATATTTAAAAACAAGGCAAGCCAAAACCCTTGAAGTGCCACTGGAGGCCTATACGAAATAAATTATTTGACTTTGCCGACTTTTACTGCGATCAGTGATGGGCAAAGTACACCGACGGTCCTTGGACATGAAAAGTAAATGGACCGTGCTCCCTCTCTATAATTCCCAACTCAGGGCTAAAATTCTAAGAATTTCTTCTTAGTGAGGGACCCCACTTCTTCATAAGAGCACAGTCTTTCTGAACGTACACAAATATATCACGTGTATACAAGTGTGTAATGCTATAACACAAAATGCATTTTTGCTAAAGTCTGGCCCTCCTCTGAATTTTTTAAATCCTTCTGGCCCCCCATTAAAAAGGTTTGCCCACCACTGGATTAGATAGTAGTGCGACGCACCTACACGTGACTCACTCATAAAGGGTGACTCACCGAGCAGCTCGTCCCCCGGGCGGTGCACGGCGGCGCGGCCGACGGGACCTTCGGGCAGCACGGAGCGCACGTAGTGGTGCGGCCGGACCTCGCGCCCGCCCTCCACGTCTACGGTTCCTTCCAACGAGATGCCTAACCCGCCTCCGCCGCGGACCACCACGCCCACCACTATTTCCACGTCATCACCTGCATGGAGGTTAAAATCAGGGATGTTTTGGAGCTCCGTAACCGTAGCCACCAATATAAAAGTATCGAATAATTTTGGATAGGGGCAGAGTCTAAATGATACATGTTTTTATATTCATGAGTTCTTAGATTACACTTATAGTAGGTATAATAATAACTTATATCACTGATTGTAAAACCAAATGATAATCTAGAAACAAAGTCAGTATTTCAATTTTATTCTTTTTTGAAAATGTAATATCCGTATCCGAAAATAACGGATAATCCGAAATAATTTGATATCCGTTAACGTATCCTAAACCGGTATAATATTATTTCTATATCTGTATCGGTATTCAGATTCGCTATTTCATATCCAAATGCTCTTTGGTTGGTAGATTAAAATTTAACCTAAATTATAAAGGTATCTGAAGCAACTTCACTCTTTATTTTATTTTCAATTAATATTACTTTATTATTTCTTTTGACATAATTTTTAATTGTTGTTTTCCCTCTTTTAGCTTGGTTATTATTGTTTTATACTTTACGAATGTCAAAGGTCTTTGTGATGTAATATAAACAATCTATACTAATATTATAAAGCTAAAGAGTTTGTTTGTTTGTTTGGTTGAACGCGCTAATCTCAGGAACTACTGGTCCGAATTGAATAATTCTTTTTGTGTTTAATAGTTCATTTATCGAGGAAGGTTATAAGCTATATATCATCACGCTACGACCAATAGGAGCGGAGCAGCAACGAATAATGTGGCAAAAACGGGAAAATTCCCGAACATGAATCGGGTATTATATAGACTTATAATCATAGACTTTATAACATCAGTCTACGCCAAAGTAACTATTAGCGCGGGTGAAACCGCGGGCATTTAAAATAAAAGCTTTCTGCGATACAGGCCTGCCTAGTGCAGAGATTTTGTTAATAGTTGGTAACATGTTCACTCCCAAGTAACAAATAACCGTAAACATTGTAATTTATCAGTTAAGCAACGAATATGTAAACTTTAAGTAAATAAATTATTATAACATCCCTAGTTAAAATGATGCTATAGTACCGTCACAAAAATATCACTTGGCAAGTTCGTAACGCCGAATTAAAAATGTGTTACCTAGTATCGCCTGCCACTTCCTTTTGATGACCTCCTTCTGTTCCTGCGAGCGCGGCATCTCGAAGGGCGGGTGCGGGCGCGGCGCGGGCGGCGGGGACGCGCTGCCCACTTCTTCCGCTGCGCTCTCCACGCTGGAATACGAAACAATATTCTTTTCGGTGGAATTCAGTGACGTAAGGCATGCTAGCGCCGCTATTGTGTGCACTCAAGGCTATGGAGGGTAGAGGTAAGGAGAATCATCTGTGTATTGAAAAAGTATCCGTCGAAATGCATTAATTATGGGTGGCGCCACATTAGCATCAGGGTACATTTTAAAGGAAGCGCCAAATATTATTAGAGTAGGTCAATAAGCGTACTATTCACAGATTACGAAATAAAATGACACTTAGTTTGTTGTCCACTGTGTGATTAATGTTATCTATGACTACTTTTGTTAAGCTTAGGTTTAACTTGTTTAAAACAAATGTATGTGTTAATTAATATAAATAAATAAATAAAAATCACTCTAGGTGCACGGTTTTCTTGTAATTATTATTTAAGGTTATATTTACTACATTATTTTGTACAACGTAAGTTGTTGGAATTTTTTTTTTTTTTTTTTACTCGGATTACTTCAGTTCATCTACAATTGCTATATACCCTTTTTCTACACCAGCTGTTATTTATAGCATACAGCTGGAGAGTTTTTCAACTTTTCTCCCATATGAGATGATTCTCGTTACCTGTACCGTCCATACTCACGGCGTGTGCAAGTGTATCATCTGTATGTCGCGGTCGGTGTCGGTGTCGGCGGCGTCGGGGCGGTGCATGTGCAGGAAGGGGTTGTGCGGCGGCGCGGCGGGCGCGGACTCGCCGGCCGCGATGGCCTGCTGCAGCTGCTCGAACTTCGGTCCGCGGAGATACCTGAACGAGAAAATTATTACAATGCGATCCAAATTAGAATAGGAATGTCAATAACCTCTATCTGTCAAATGTCACTTGAAAAGTATGGTTTGCAAAAACCTTATTTGCATATCAATAATAATAGTCTTACATCGAATTTAAATAAAAAGGTTAAATTAGTAGTAAATTATTATAGTAAAAAATCCTAATATAATATTTAATTATTTAAAGTCATAATTCGTTTTCGTTCGTCACAATATGGCGCAAAGTCGATCCTATTCTCATTTGAATCGCATAGTAAGTATAACCTCTCCAGTTCGAGTGTGACGATGTTGCCGCTCTGCTTGAGCGCGTCGACGGCGCGCTGGTTGGACTTGCCGGCGAGCGACGCGCCGTCCACCGCCACGATGCGGTCGTTGACGCGCACCCGCCCGCTCAGCGCCGCCGCGCTGCCCGCCGTCACCGACTTCACGAATATACCAGACAACTCTTCCTTCTCACATACGTAACCTACAATACATATTATCATCCAATCAGAAAAAAACCGGCCAAGTGCGAGTCGGACTCGCGCACAAAGGGTTCCGTACCATTATCTATAAAAACGGCAAAAGAATCACGTTTGTTGTATGGAAGCCCCCTTAAATATTTATTTTATTGTGTTTTTTAGTATTTGTTGTTATAGCGGCAACAGAAATACATCATCTGTGAAATTTTCAACTCTCTAAGTATCACGGTTCATGAGATACAGCCTGGTGACAGACGGACGGACGGACGGACGGACAGACGGATGGACGGACGGACAGAGAAGTCTTAGTAATAGGGTTCCTGTTTTACCCTTTGGGTACGGAACCCTAAAAACAGCCAAATAATAGTAAAATAAAAAAACAAGATGCAACGTCATAACGTAAAACTGTCGAACACCTGACTCATTATGACAGGTGTAAAATGCTATTCAAGGGCTCGGAGGATTTAAGTTCTTTGAGACGTGAATAGAACAGTTGGCATCAGTGCAGGATGTTAACTTAGGGTGATGGCGGATGAACGCCTAGCGCGTCAACGGCAGCACCCACAGGTCTAGGCAGATAATCTACTTAGGCGCACCATTCAACCCACATTAGACAAGCGTGATGGGTTAAAATGTCTAAACACCCTTCCAAAATCCTTGATACATGAACGATATTAAGCCCCCGGCACACTGGGCGACAACCCTCGTGCGTATTGTTCGTATTCTATTTCTATAAGATACAATACAGAATAAATCTCCAAAAGACATAGAATTGACAAAGGTCAAGTACCCTGACTTAGCACTCTTTAATTAATTATGCAAAAGCAAAAAAATATTCATTTTCAATAGATACGTATAGCAGGCGTGTTCGCCAAAATTTAATCTCTTGCTTAAATTTAGAAAGGAACCATGTACCTATAAATTAATACTAAACAATAAAATGACTACTAAATGTGTGGAGAATACCTGCTATCGTAATCCCGAGACCATTTTCGTCCTTCTTGAGTTGTACAGTAAATCTATCTACTTCTGGTGACTCTGCATCTGTCATTAAATAAAGACACGTATGAGTATACAAAATAAAGCAAGATAAAAATTATTTATTAGAGATACCTTACATTTGTACAAATATTTTGGAGGAAACAGGTACAAAGAGAAAAACCTGCACCCTTAGCATGACGTAATTGTCTCGAAGAATCTGACAGTTGAAAGAGATAAAACTTATGTCTACACGGGGGCATACACGGTGTATCAGAAATCAGAAATAATACTTTAGGTACATATACGGTAGCTCATAAGTGGATGCTTAGTGAAGACAGTTCATACCTAACTATCATAGTTTCTGAGTTATAAATGTTTAAATATTTGTCACAGGTATCATGTTCTGGATTTTGGCTACACTCATATCTCTATTTAGCAGTGTAAACTACACTTATGAGGGGCGTCTACCAATATTCAGAAAACAGAACATGAAAATTTTACATAGGTCTCGAGATATTATAAGTTGTAGAAATTGTCGTCGAAAAATAAGGTGGAAAAACATGGTCGAATTTCGATAAAAAATTTATACCATGCAGTTGTATACCCGATACTGATGAAAACGTCAAAGTATTATTTCGGACTTCTGAAACACCCTGTATATTGCGAATGCGAATTAAGTATAAAGAATCATACCGTTGTCAGGTGGAGGTGTGACAGAGCGATCGAATATGAATCTCGACGGATTGTGTGACAGTGGCGAGGGCTGCGTGTGGAACACTTGCTCGCACCCGGCCTCGACCAGGTACCGGTCCAGCGCCTCGGGATCTGACAGGAGCCTAGACAAACAATAATGTTGAAATAAAACTATTTTACCGATTTTATCGCGTTAATCTACTATTTTATTTTCCCGACGTTTCGGCTGGTTTACAGCAACCATGGTCACGGGGAACTGAAGTGTTAGACATCCTGATATCATAGTTAATAACTGGGTACCCTCATATTTAGTTGTTATTTGCGGTCCGATCCACGCAGAAAGTGCTCACAGTGTCTTGAGGTCTTGCAATGGTACGCTTGGTTTTGGATTGAATAATGGTCATTATTTTTGTACTGATTAGCACGGATAGGATATGGGCACTGGGGCAACTGCTGACTGATGAAAAAACCGGCCAAGTGAGAGCCAGACTCACGCACGAAGGGTTCTGTACCATTATCTATAAAACGAGAACAAAAAATCACATTTGTTGTATGGGAGCCCCCTTAAGTATTTATTTTATTCTGTTTTTTAGTATTTGTTGTTATAGCGGCAACAGAAATACATAATCTGAGAAAATTTCAACTGTCTATCACGGTTCATGAGATACACCCTGGTGTTAGACGGACGGACGTACGGACGGAAGGACAGCGAAGTCTTAGTAAAGGGGTTCCCGTTTTACCCTTTGGGTACGGAACCCTAAAAATCACTAGTGGCGGAATAGTTGACATTTACTTACGATTTTTTATGGAATTTATTAAATTGTAGAGTGATTGTCTTATTTTCATCCGAGATTACCTCTTGCTATGAAACGGTGAAGGAAAACATCGTCAGAAAACCTGCATGTCTGAGGGAACTTGATTAGTTCTCGATAGATGTGTGAAGTCTGCCAACCCGCACCGGGCCAACGTGGTGGACTATGGACCAAATCGCCCTCTCGCATTGAGGGGAGTCCCGCGCCCAGCAGTGGGACGTTAATAGGGCTGTAGTAGGTAGGAGTAGGTAGGAGAGTGATTACAAGCTGGCCCTCAAGAAGGTAAATGGTACCTGATACCGTTTTCCCCGGAGAAATGCGCGGGTGGTCGCATTTCATACTCGCAAACGATTGGTTCCGCAAAAGCGGATAGCCAATGTTTGGTTGCGGAAGTATGCTACTGCGTTCTTGCGACCTAACAACCAGCGGAGTGCTGGACACCAAGGGGTTTTAGTGAGTAGGAGTCTCACATCGCCAGCCTGCCTCCCCCGTGGCAGACTGGCATCCATGATGGATTTCCCCTTGTCAAAAAAAAAAAAAAGGTAGGAGAGTCATTGGGACAGTGTAAATAATTTTCTGTGTGTGGTACCTGGCAGGCACCAGCGGCGCAGGCCCGGCGTGCAGCGCGGCGGGGTCGGCGGCGCGCGCCACCACCAGCCGCACGCGCGAGCCCGACGCCCGCAGCACGCCCGCCACCTGCTCCGACCCCATCTCCATTAGGCTCACCTGCCGTACACACCGTTCATTGCAAACTAAACCTTATAGTCGTTGGTATAAAGTTGTAAGCTGCCGTCCCGCCCGGCCGTCCCGGCCGAATATTTAACTTACGTCGCCTATTTGCAAAATATGATCGCCAGATTTCAGGCGACCGTCACGGTCGGCGACCCCGCCCGCTAAAATAGTCTTGACTATTACGCCACTTGTTCTTGCGCCAATTATGCCTTAAACAACACATTAGGCTATAATTAATCTGCATTTGGAGAATGTTACATTTGAATTTATGCCTAGCAAATTAAACCATTACCAAAACCGAGTCCAGTTCCATCATTGACCAGGTTGATTATCTCGACTTGCGCCCAGTCACCAGCCACTATGTTGTGAGATGTAGAAGCAATGGAGTCATCATTCCGCGAGAGATCCATAATGCCGCGATTCTAGTGACAGAGATTATTTTTATATAAGATCCTATATTTTCACTACAAAAATCTAAGAAATTAATGTATTGAATACCTGTTTAGGAGACATGTTTGAGTCTACCGATCCACTATCAAGGCCCAGAATGCGTTCATTGTCAGAGCTGGACCCAAACTCGAGGCTATGAGGTGGAGACACCTGAGGCACTCGCTGCTCTTCCTCTCCCTCGTGGCTACCATAGAGGTTCCTTGCCTGAAGTGCTAGATCACCTAAACATACAAAACAATGAGACACTAACTAAACACTCATAATATTCAAATTTTTGTCACAGTAGGTAAATAATTAGGTTGCATAAAAGATAGTCTTACATTGTCATAATTCATAGAACAAAAAGAAATATTAAAACATTTAAAAAAAATATTATCACTGACTGTGCTGGGTCTATTTGTAATGAATTAAAAACATTAATTACCTGCTGGAGTGATGTCAAAGTCACCGGGCAGTATGGAAGGGTGGTGAGCAACCTGAGTTGCAAGCATCCCCACCGAGTCATGTAATGTTGCAATACTCTTCAATATGGGACTTTCCAGTAGGTTAATTAGCATATTTAAGTCATCATTTGTAGCAGCCTGTAACATATTAGTATGATTCTAATAACCAATTCAGATAACAGTAGATTACTAGCTTCTACCCGTGACATCATCCTTGAAGACTTTGATGTTTCAATATTGTTATAAAGTATAGCCTGTGTTATTCTCATGTACAAACAACAATACTGTAAAGTTTCATTAAAATCTGTTCAGTAGTTTTTACATGAAAGAGTAACAAACATCCAGCCATGCGTTCTTTCATTCTCACAAACTTTCACACTTATAACATTATGTAGGATAGGATATCATACAAAATCATAGTGGACAGGAAATATGTCAACCTAGAAAGCCATGCACAAATAGGCGTGCCAATATTGCCACGGATATTTAATCCATATTATTCATTTTTATTCACTCCAGAATGTGTGGCAAAACTTACGAAACTACAAGTAGTTTCGTCCGAAGTTGATCCCATAATGACAGAATAGAGACATTTTAGAAGTTATCAAAAAAAGACTCAAGTAGATACCTGCCCTTGACTTGTTTTGAGCTATTGATAAAATCTTATCTGAACTGTAATTGTATATACATAAATAACTAGTTACTTACCTTTAGTTTAGGATCATCACTTTGATCAACAGCTGCTCTAACACTTTCTAATTGTTGCAAAGCATTTGAAATGTTGACGCCGAGATGCATACTGTAAATAAATAGGTGAGTAGGTACGTTTCATAAACATAAAATTGTATTTATTCTTTTACTGAACGAAATGAAATGTGAAATATATTGGATTATGATTAAGATGCGATGTTTATCTGTTTCATCGATGTGTAGGTAGGCATTTTACCAAATGTAGAAAAATGCATAATAAACCTACCTTGCGAAATGGTATTCAAGTAAAGTGTAAATTGTCTTTTCTTCAGCTAGTAATCAGTTCATTTAATTTTGATAGAACCACTGATTTGATTGGATTACCATAAATACTAAACTACTTTTATACAGTGGAGTGGAATTCAAACTCGTGATTCAATAAATCTATATCACAGCGAATGATAAATTTATTATTGAAAAGTAAATTCAATCAATTAATCTAAGGAATAAACAGATTCCATACAAACGTCATACTTTATTTGTCAATTTTCTTGAGTTTGAGTGACGCATTTGACTCTATGTATGTTATTTATGCGGTTTTTTTCATGGCGATGCCACACTTTGTTTCTTTGCCGGTATAGTCGTATAAAAAAGCAATTTGTAAGTGCTCCCGTAATTATTTTCATCATAGTTATCAACATCTTCATCGGGATTATAAAATAGGTAGGAAGGTATTTACTGTAAGTATTCCGGCGGGAGTGAGGTGATAGTTACTAATAAAAGGTCTTCCGCCATCTTTATCACCCGTTTTTAAATGTGTAGTTATATAATGAAATTCCCGTTCTAGTAATTAATTGACAGTATTGACACAGGCTGAAATACCCTCAATTCGCAGATAGGGCCATTCCTCTTAATAATCCATTAAATTTCATCGTTTCATTCTTTTAGTAAAAAAAGGAGAACATAATGTATCCAAAACTATACTACCTCCATGCTAAAACCCGTTACGGAAAGTCAATCTTTTTAGTAAAAAAATGAGAACATATCCAAAACTAACCTCAGTCCTCATTTCCTCAATACCTCCATGCTAAAAACCGTTACGAAAAGTCAAGAATATTCAGAAGGTAGATGCGGTAGATGCAGAACAAATGTTAGCAGTGCCCGCCAGAGTGTGCAAATTATTAAAACGTTTTAAGCGCCTATTGACTTTATTGTTTCATGATTTGTAATAAGTAAGCATGTCGTGTAATTTCGATGATAAAGTTATTGACTTGACCAGTTCTTTTACGAACTCGGCTACTAATTCTCGAATTTTTACAAACGTGATAAATTTGGACTCTGATGAATCCATCGGTAAGTGATTAAGTTTTCTATCCTACGTTATAACATTTGTTTTTAAATTAGTAGCTGTTTTTAAATTAATTATTTTCAGTTGACTTGAACTCTTCAGCTGAACAGAATAATGAAAAGGCAGTATCTAAAGTTAAACAAGGTAAAAAGAAGCCGATGACGACTCATAAGGAGGTGAGTAGTTATATACCTAAACCACTAAAATCTAAGGTTGTTTGTATTCACATATAATATGTTGAACTTCCGTAGTTAGATTTGGGCGTATTATTATCTACATCTTATAAGACGATTTGCTTAGTGGTGAAGTGAAGTCACACGTAACTAACCAACCGTTCTTCGGCATTTTCAAACATTAGGCAGGTAGGTAATGCGGCTTCGATGAGGCACCTAAGGTAGAATAAACAAGTACCTACTGGTAGACGACGGTCTAGTGGTTTGTGTGTTACCCGCACGACTCACTGCATTGAGTAGTTGCGGGTTCGATTCCCGTCCGCCACAAATTTCTGAATTTGCTAGTCTGGTCTGGATGCACAGACCACACATCTGGTATGTGTCTGGATGTCACTGCGAACGGCACCCAGTCCATTGCATGTTACCCAAAGTACAAGTGTTGCTTAGTTTGCGATTTATTTATTATACATTTATTTATTTACTGAAATATTTACAAAATTTCGTTTTTAGTGTGTCGTTATTCAACTCGTATTTCCATTTCCTGTGTAGTGCAGTGTAGTGGATCCAGTATTCTGGTTGATTGTTTTTTATTATAATGTGTTATCTTATTTATCTGTTATTTTACTGCCATTCCTTACAGAATGACAAAAAGGTACACTATGTGGACCAACAATCTTCAAGAAAACTGTCGAGTAGTGGAAAGAAGCATAAATTTGGTCAATGTCCCATTTGCTGGGATGAACTAGGTAAAAATCGTTTGGCTTCAACAAAATGTGGACACGTGTTTTGCCTCAAGTGTCTAGAACAGAGTCTCAATGTGGTAAAAAGATGTCCCACGTGTAGAAAAGTGTTAAAAAATTCCCACTATCATCCCTTATATTTAAGTACTGATTGAATATGTATTAAGCATGCAAGCGATAGGTGACATTATTATGTTTTTTTATGAAATAAGAATAAATCTATACTAATACTAATATTATAAAGAGGAAAGATTTGTATTTTTGTATGTTACGAATAAACATAAAAAATAATGGACCGATTTCAAAAATTTTTTTACCGTTAGAAAGCTACATTATCCCTGAGTAACATAGGCTATATTTATTACTAGAAAAAATTAGAGATCCTTAGAAATCTTTACTAAAACCAACCCAAGGTGTAAAAAAAAATGCCGTAAAATGTCTCTCATCGCATACGCTGCGGAAAGTATTGATGATAGAACAAAAAAATGTTCTACAATATTATGGAACACATCAATATCTACAAAAAAGTCCGCGAAACCATATGTCCAACTTTTGTAGTTTTGTCACTATAACCACTTTTTTACATTTTAAAAGTTGACAGAAATCACAGCCGATCAAAATCAGACTGTGTTATCCATACCTTTCTATTAATTCGTATTCAAGATTGTTTCAATAACTGTTGATTACTTTTTGAATTATTTAAATCGGTTAATCCATTCAAAAGATATTACGTAATTTAAAATGTCAATATAAACAAAAAATACACGCCGCCGCGGACGACGCGCCAGATGGTCCACGCAGCGCAGCAGGAAACGCGGCGACAGAGCGGGCACCGAAGTGCGGGAGAGGGTTTTGCAGGAAAGAGTGCTTTTCTCATGGGCAATTGTATGTTGCTCTTTCTAGAGTAGGATCTCCTGAAAAATCAATATGGTTTTGCTGCCACCTACAAATACAACTGCCAACATAGTGTAAAGTGAAGCTTTAAGGTAAAAATATGACAAAATAAAAATATCTACCCGTGCGAAGCCGAGACGGGCCGCTAGTAGTTAAATATTTTCAAATATAGAATGATAGCAGTGCACGAAGGAGATAAACGCGTAGGGCCATTGTTGTTGAACGTATTTCAGATTTTGTTGCGATTTTTATATTATGTTATAAAACGTGCCTACTTGGTAATATAGTGATAGTTAAAGTAGCTCACTACGTTCAAAAACTAAATTAGTTAATTATTGATATTATATCGACGTATACGTACGTAGAGCATCAATAATTTACTAACCATATAATTAACGTATCCGAGTAGGTACTTTCCTAGAGTTAGCGGGTTTTCTACTGTAATTTTTATTAAAAAGACAAAGTTAAGACTCAGAATATTTTATTACATACCAACCTAACACCAGCCTCAAATTTATTAAACGATCTCATCCGTTTACGTTGGCATTTAAGAATGCTTTTGTACTTCAAATGCCACTGTAAGATGGTTTGTAGATGGAATACAATTTGTATTTATTTGAGAAGAAAACTATTTTACATATATTTACGAATGCAGTGTTCCGAGTGAAATGGTACCTATACTTCCTTAGTTACTTCTAAATTACATATTTCCACTGTAGAAGCTAGCCTTACTGTTATTACAATCAGAAGTCGGAAAATTATTATAAGTATTCCTATGTATCTAAGCACTTACCTACTAAATTGGCTAACATTCGACATCGATAGTCGGCAGTCACGGAAATACTACGCCCTATTTATTTATAGCAGTGGTTCCTAACCGATGGTCCGCGGATCTCATGGTCTGTGAGAGCTTAAGTAGTGGTCCTGTATCTTGCCAATAAATGTAGTAGGTTCACAGCGCCCCAGGCGGCTAAAATAATGTTCAGTTTAAAACGGTACATGAACCATATGATACCAATTAACAACGAGACAGATTAAGTGGGCCTTAGTCAGAAAAGGTTGGGAATCATTGCCTTATGCCTATAGAGATTATTTACCTGCCGAAACGGAAGTACCTTTAAGGAAAGTATATGTTATAAATCTATTTTCTTATCTAAGTATAAAATATTCTTAAGTAGAATGTAATAGTTTGCAAAACTGGAAAGCTGCTTATTATTATATTATTAGAAAAAGATGGCGAACAGACACAAAATACAATCGATAAGACGATAGGGAATTATTTATTTTACAGCATAAGTACTATTTTCCAGAAATATACCACAGATACATCATCTATCACATTAAAATATAAAAATAATCTTAGTAGGTAGTGGTGTCAATTCTGTTGCCACTAAACTAAGACTAGGTATAGCCGTTCTCCTTAATGCCACAATGCATGAGCGAGATGGCAATATTTTAGGGCTGTCAAATAAAGTTTAGTTCGTGAACAACAGAATCCATATTTCTACCGTCATCCAAATAATTCTAAGCTATACCGTTTACTAGAGCTGTGATTGATTTATTTATCGATACTTAATACGTTACCTGTGACGTTATGCTGTTTAATGCTACTTATTCGATGTTTCATGGCGATAGATTTTTATTTGACGTATTTTTCTTTAGAAAAGCCATTCCATGAACCCTAAAATGCTTTTCCAATACTTCAGCATCATTGAATTGCTCCCTACAAATACTACACTGATTTTCACTCAGAGGTTCGTTGGAAACCACGCCTTTATCTTGATACTTTAATAAAGCATTCTCATTATAGCATTGTTTATTATTTATGTATTCTTCAGTATTCGATATATTATGTTCCAACAACAGATGTTTTGAAAACGAGGGTTTAACAACAAAACATTGTCCACACTCCATGCACTGGTACGCCATACAAGGGTCTCTGTGACTAATTATATGACCCTCCAACAAATCTTTGGTTTCGACACATATACCACAAATATTGCATGTATGATCGCCATTTTCTGTAGGTGTTATTATGACATCGACTTCAATAGACGACGCTGAGAGCTTCATCTGTTGGCGTTTTGTGGTCCTTTTTGACACTTTTTTAGGTATGCTTTTATTGTTACGTTTAGATTTTTTATTTTTATATTGAGGCAGATATTTCTTTATATCAATCCTTGTCACAACAATTTTCGGATCCAAGCACCGGAACGCTTTATGATTTAGGGCATAGTGCATTTTTATTATTTGCCAGTCTTGTGACATTTTCATTCCACAGAGGTGGCACGAGATGTACGGGCTGTTATCCGTTGTCTTCGATGAATCCGCCGTTACGTTGGACTGTAATGAAGAAGAACATTTGTAGGGACATTCATTAGGCAGAGTACCTATTTCGTTGTAATAGCATTTATACTGGAAACTTCTTAGGCATTGATCGCATTTTTTAACGACACGATATATGCGTTTAGACTTGTTTGAATTTTGCTGGATTGCATTTTCGTTTAAAAGTGTAATAATTGTATTTTTTGTTTCATTATTGGTGCCGTGTTCTTCAACATAATGATTTAATAACGTAGACACCGCTTTGAAGCTCCTACTGCACGCCCAACATGGAAAAGCGATTTTGTTATTAACATGACTTTGCAAGTGTTGATCCATATGATTTTGCATCACAAATCTGCCAGGGCACGCTTCACACTGATAAAATATTAGGGGTTTTGATTCACAATCTAATTTGTGTCCATTCAAATGTTTTCGCATTGTTGCTTCATTAAAACATGCTACAACACAAAATGGACATTTGAATACTTTTTTCAAGTGTAATTTTTTCATGTGTTGTTTATAATCGTTAGGATGGAAACTTTCGCAGTCCCGTATTACACAGTTCAATCTGGCTGTCGCTCTCATCATTTTGAACCCTTCGCAGTCATGATTATATGGGTAATTTATATTTTTGTTTGCTAAATGACTGCCGCATTCAGAGCAAAAATACGGTGGAAATTTTAAATGGAGGCGTAAATGTGTTTTTAGTCCACAGACACTGGGCAGAGCAAACAAGCAGACGGGGCATGAGTGAACTTCGTTCGTAAACTGCATCAAATGACTCGCTCTGTCTTTGTATGCTACACCTGTCACAGTTATATCCTCCTTACATTCTGTACAATTGACGAGGTTCTTGTTTGTAGTATCCAATACTGTCGACTGTCTGGAATTGTTTGATGTAGTAGGGTTCGTTTTCAGTTCAGACATTGGTAACGGTTCTATTTTTAAATCTGTTACATTTATTGTAGCAGTTTTAAAGGCATGTGATCTGATGTGAAATAGCAGATTACATCTGTTAAAGAACACTTTCAGTTGACCGCAGTGCCTGCACAAGTAGCTAATTTTCACTGACTTCCTATTGATGTGATAGTTATAACTCGACTCAAATACAAATCTGAAAAGACAATAAAACACATTTTAGTTCAAAAGTTAATGACCTAAGTTGTTAGGTATCTCTATATAGCTATGAAGGCACAACGTTAAAATTCCAATGCACCTCAGGGTTTGGGATATCTGTTCAATGTCCAATAAGTGTACCTAACTAAGTAAGAAATATGAAAACCTTAATAAACGTACCTAAGTAATTAGGAAAGTACCTACGTATGTTTGCACTATCTCGCTCAAATATTGCGGCTGTAATGCTGTAAGAAGAACGACAATGCGCTTAGTTTAGTGTGGTTTGGTACCAACGGAATCGTCACGTGTGACTCTATTATACTAAAACTATCATCTATATCGTGACACTTTCAAGTATGACAAGGGCCATGTGTCGTATGCGACGTGATTTTTTGTCTGTGTGGGTGTGTCACTTTGACTTTTTAACCAACGTAAAAAAGGAGGAGGTTCTCAATTCGATGGTTTTTTTATTGTATGTACACCGATTATCCTGCGATTTATGATCCGATTTACGTGATTCTTTTTTTGTTTGATGCGGAATAGATGCCATTTGGTCCCATAAAAATTTGAAATTGTATGGCCAAGCAGTTTTCATTATAGGAACATTTTTATAATTATTATGATCATTATTTACGTGGATGATGTAATTGTATCCGGCTTTTTTAGGAGTTTTCATTTAGGTTGATTATTAGTTTTTGTTTAAAGGGGCTGTGTGGGCGGGGGGATTTTTTTGGCCGTTAATATTTACTTTTGAAGGGTTGTTATGAGGTGATAATAATTGCATATTTTCAACGATTATTGACACTACAAAGCGTGAAAAAAAAAAATTTACAAAAAATAAAAACCGACCTCAAAAACCTAGGTGCACTAAAAAGTTTATATCATGACCTGTGACTGGTCTTTTCAAAATACGTATACCGACATAAACATTTAATTCTCAAAGTTATAATTTATTTGGTTATTTTTGTATTGACCATGGATAGATGTCAAACATACAACGTTTGACATTTATCGTAATTACCTAATGTTAATTCTCCCCTCCTTAACCTAATGCTGGCTAGACACAAATGCCACACATGTGAATAGCGCAACGAGCGAAATACGCGGAACGATTTAGTAAGGTTAATTAAAATGTTGACTCAAATGTGGCCGCGTCTTAATATTTAGTACATACTAGCTGTGCCCGCGACTTCGCCCGCGTGGACTTTAGGGAGATTACCCGGAAATATGAGTATTATGTTTTTCCCGCGGAACCCTAATGCTTTTTCTAAAATTAAAGTAGCCTAAGTTACGCCTTGGAACGTCAGCTATCTGTCAGTGAAAGTCCCATTGAATTCGGTTCAGCCGTTTAGAAGTTTACCTCAAACAAACAGACAGACAGACAGACAGACAAAAACATTTAAAATTGCGTTTTCGTTATAGGTATCGTATATACTTTCAAACGCATTTGGTAAAAAAGTGTTATTTTGATATTACAAACAGACACTCCAATTTTATTTATTTGTATGTATTTGTATGTATAGATAGATTATTGACTTTAATGTAATAAGGACATTTAACAAAAGCGGCGGTAGTACAGCGATTTTATTAAACCCATTTGCATTTGAACGTCTGGTAAGAGTCCGAAAGTTGCCATGCCCCCTTAAAAATACACTAAAACATTATTTTTTGGTCAATACAATAGCCCTGAATAGTGTTATGGGAAATTGGAGGCGGGACACAAACTAAGCTGTTCAAATCATTTTGGTCGAAAAGTGTACTATCGCCACCATTGCTGATTGTAGGTACCTATATTAACTTAATTCAATGTTCAAGACTAGCTCTGTAGCATGACTGCGTAGACATAAGTTTTATCTCTTTCAACTGTCAGCACTTGTAGTATGAGCGCCAAGATTAGACGTATGTCACGAAACATCTTGATGTTGTCTCTTTCACTCGTATGAAATTAGACAGAGAGCGATCGAGCCAATCCGTGACAGAGGTCTTGTCTTGACATGCGTGCTGACATCACAGATTCTTCGAGAAAATTACGTCACACCGAGACAGGTCCAGTACAAAAAGCTCAATGTGACGTCATTTTCTCGACAAATATGACAGTTGAAAGAGATAAAACTTATGTCTACACGGTCATGCTAA
This sequence comes from Ptilodon capucinus, assembly GCA_914767695.1. NCBI lineage: Eukaryota > Metazoa > Arthropoda > Insecta > Lepidoptera > Notodontidae > Ptilodon > Ptilodon capucinus. The sequence continues at coordinate 6,376,075 of OU611808.1, forward strand.
GGTGGCCTTTGTGAAAAAAATGGAGGGAAACCTTGAAATCCTGAGCACACTGGGGCTTCAAGACGCAGGCATCAACATTTTTGCCGATACTAAACTGAACTCTGTGTCAATATATATAAAGATTGAATTTATGTGATAAGAGTCACGCGACTAGACGTGAAAATTCTCTCGGGCTGTCAATGACGTTACGTTGAAGCATGAGCTATTTCTATGAGTTAATAGTTCGTTAAATATGTTGACGCACGCGTCTTGACGCCCCAGTGTGTCCGGGGCTTGACTCAGGAACTGTAGAGCGAATAGGTACTTATATAAAGTATAAATACAGACCCAGGGGTTCCATTTTTCCATTTTTTTTTGTATGGAACCCTAAAAAATGGGTAAAATCACAATTGCAGTATTTTGTAGTATTTGGTAATACATACTTGTCGCCACAATCAGTGCATCCATATACTTTGTGCCCATTCACCGGTACTGGAATGACATAATTTGGTATGGCCTTCGTGAAAAGGAGGTTCTTGATATTAAGTTTCTCATTCAGAGTATCCATGATGATATCTATTTCGCTTTCTAGAAATAAAAACATTAAACCATTATCAATTTTATTAGCTAGGTAAGGAGCTAAATATCTTGAAAAGTTATTCATATGATAGTGCTACCTCAGACAATAAGAAAAAATATTTTATTTATTAAAATAAGCTCATAAGCTTTGACTTTTTGGAAACAGGCATTAAATGGATTAGAATGGATCAATTTTATGAGATACTTATTAGGCATTAGTAGATAATTATAATCAAATAACAAACAAAATGTTACTATTATGTACTTAAGCGATTTCACTCGGTGAGAAATCAGTAGAGATACACATGTAGGTATTAACCAACATGGTACATAATATATACATGTAGGTACTTGATAATTACTAAGAAGTGTTAGGTATGTGGGTTCCATGATATAGTTATAGAATTGGTATAGGTATCCCTGCAATACCTACCCTTCCTAAGTAGGTGGGTTGGTATTAACTCATGATTATTAATAGTGGATGCAATATATAATCTATGGCTGGGTGATACCTACCTACACTGGATGAGGATTAGCTAGCAGCAAGTTAATAGGAGGCACCAACGAACGAATCGCCTTCGCAATCACCAACATATTAGTGCTACCTCCGTACTGAAGTAATTATGGTAACAGGAAAAACAATCTTACCTGTCGTTCGTTGATTTTCTCAACTTCGTACACTTTACGGACATAAGTCCATTTTTTTTCCTTGACAGGAGCACAGGAGCACTAAGCAATCCGTAGCTGGCAAAATTATAGTCAAAGACAATAGTTCTATACAAGTATCGCCAGTACAATAAAGTTTCGGTGTTACCAGTCATACAAAATATGTTTTAAACTCCACAATGAACTCATGTTTATCCATAATTTACTTCATAATTTTGATTTATAATGTAGGTACTGGTTTGGCGTTAATACATAAATTGTTTAATTTAAACAGTTCAGAGAGCGATGGGGCTTAATATACTGGAGCACTAAATGAGATCATGCTAATTTCGTTGTCATCAAACATGTACCTACCTACCTATGTCGTCCTTCTAAGTCATGATTCTAATAGGTACTCATAAATCATATTAATGAATAGGAATAAACCAGTCTTATAAAAACCTTCCTTTCATGGGTTTGCTTTATTGTGATTCTATCTCTATACCTACTTAATTATTTGCCTGTTCTAAATTTATGTAGTATGTACATTAATATTCTGTTCAAATTAGAGAAACTTTTTCACGATACCTAAATATTTGATGGTGCGATAATGCATCGGTACAAGAAGCGTTCCAAGATTGTTGGTGTAAAATTACCCTTAACATATAGTAATCTGGTGGGTATCTGCTAAATAATAAGTAGCTTTAAAAAATTTAATTAAGTTGTACCTGAAATTATATCGGGTTAGTAGTTAGGTATTAATAATTTAATAACTTAATTGTAATAGTTACCAAAAACCTGCTTTGTGTTGCCATCGCAATATAATCATGCTCTTATTTCATAGTTTTTTTTTAAACTGTATTTCACGCGATATTTGTTTGCAAAATAGGAAAGTTATTTGCTTTATTTTATCTCCCCGCTAAAACAAAGAAGTTACAGCAATGATATTCTAAACAGTGTTATTCATGCTTGAATGTTTTTGGCTTTGGGTACTAACCCTTTGAAGCTTAGGAATGCTTAAACTGGTGTTGCCAAAGTCATAGGACGTTTTTATTACCATTCGCGAGTAGTGAAATTATATAAATTGTTTTAGACTAAGTATCTGTCTCATCGGCTCTTAGGCAATTAATACTTTGATCATATTTCAACTCTCCATATCATATGATTAGGGCAGAGTTTTTCAGATTGCTTATTTTTCTCTTCTAAGACTTTTAAAATTAACCTATGCAGTAATATCCACAACTTTATACCGACATTATTTCAAACCACATACCAAACATAAATTTGTTCTTATGTTACCTACTATAAATACTTACCTACCATTATTTAAAGTAGGTATTAAATTTAGTTGAGAAAAAGAGGTGCAACTCTGCCTCCCCCTCTGGGAAATACAGGCGTGATAATGTATTCATTAATATATGAATACATTATTAAAGACAATGAACTAATTACTTGTTTTGTATTCTTGAGTTGTAAGTAACTATAGTCCTATTTGCTAAGTACCATGGCTTAAACATCTTCTCTATATAGAGCTTATAGGACAAAAAAATATTTTATATTCCCATTTATTACTTACATCTAAGTACACATTGAAAAAGATACAAAAAAATATATTTGGTAATAATATGGCACATTATTTAGGCAGTTAGGTATATAACTGTCCTTACAGTGACTTATGACATTATTTAAGAGCTCCGTGGACATAAGGACTTGTTGAATCTACGTCTAGAATAAACTTAATTTTTTTTTTTTGATGGAGTGCATGGTGTTTGTATATCGCTTATTTTAACATTTTGCACTATTTCTTATACTAACATATTTTAGAGGATTATCTAGGATCAAAAAGCTTTTCAAAACTCATATGAAAACCATGTTACATTTTGATAGTTTACGAATTAGTCCTGATACAAATAAAATTGTATACTGTGTGGCCTAAAAGCTTATGGTCTAGGGAGCTTGCTCAATGTACCTATTTACATTACAGTAAAGTACCTACATTAATCACATAGTATATTAGGTATTGCCCTACATGCAAGAGAGCTAAGGCATATTTTGATATTAGTATGGATATGTATAAAAAAATATTTTAGACCGTGTTATTATCAGTGCCATCATTTTTTCCCTGATGAAAAAAATCAAGAAGGCTCTTCTCATAGGCATCACGTTTCATATAGTGTACTATATCAGAACTCTCAACAAATGCTGCCTTATCAACATGTTCTTTATAAAACTCAGCATTTGCTAACATAGCTTCATCATGGGGCATGAGTGCCAAATAGCTGGCTACGGCTTTTACAGCTATTTCATTTTTTTCAAGATGATAATAAGATATTTGCAAATAATTAAGGACGTCAGCTAGAAATTCCACTCCAGAATTGAAATGAAGTAATTTTAGTTTGTCTTGACACTGTTGATGACAATGTAATAAAGATGCTATATTATTTGATATAGTTATTACAAATTCTTTAGACCATTCTTGTCCAGGCTGTCGTTCACATTCTGCACGACACCTATTTTCTGAAGCAATGTAATCTTTGACAACTTCTTCCATACTTGCTGCTGTTTCTGCCCAATTGCCTTTCTTGTAAGATTTTTGGCCCAACTTGTAAAGAACTGCATAATCATCACTCTCAAGGTCAACTACATCAGTGGCACCTACTTCTGGTTGGTCCATATAATATTGTAGATTTGACTTCATAGTATTATCACTTGGGTTGGCGAGGAGGTAAGTATATGCCGAAGAAGCAGCTTTATGGAACATGTGCATTTGAAAATAGCAGATATGTAGATATTCATAAGGTTTCATTGCCTGCATGTTGTAAAGAGTATGATCCTCCAAGCTACTATTCATGTGAGCGTCTTGAAATCCAATCTCCTGGCACTTGTTCAGACAATCTCGTTTGTTAAAAAAATGTTCATATATTTTAAGGTCTTCAAAGTTTTCTTTAACTTGTGATTTAGGTGATTCTGAATTACATTTCAATCTACAATTGATGAGAACAGATTTGTACATTTTATATAGATGCAATGACTCTTCGAAGTTCTCAATACACTTGGACCACCTTTCATCGTTATAGGCTTTAACACCTTTTTCAAAAGTTTTATCAAGAGAAATAACTTTTTCGCATTCAATGATAACAACGAAAGTAACAAATATGAGTAAAGTATATTTCACTTTAGGATAAATCATGTTTTATTTTGCCTTCCCTTGTTTCTAATTATTATTAAAATTTATTAGAAACACACAGGCTTTTGTGGTAAGTTGGTACCGAAAAACTTTGTTCTGAATTGTATTAATAATAATACGTTACAGTCACGGTGACCTCATTCCGTAATTTATCTTATCTGTGGGTTATTATTTGATTTTGTTTGAGTTCATTGAGCGAACGAAATGACGCACAGCCAGCCGGTTGCAAGATGGATTGACACTACTGACAGATGACTGACAGTGATAACCATCTGATGACATGACTCTGTTGGCAGTATGGACTTCGCCTGTCCTATTGGATGAATTAAACTACTACTACTACTGACATGACTCTGTGTGACATGATAATGTTTTTTATTCGTCTTTGTTCTTTAAATAATGTAATTTATAAATACATTTACGGTCGAATTGAGAAACCTCCTCCTTTTGGAAGTCGGTTAAAAAATGAAACTAATCTTCTTCTTCTTTTTTACGAAATTAATGAAAATAAGATAATGAATGGCTCCACCTACGTTAAGCGGGTATTTCAGCCTGTGTCAAGTAATTAATAGCAAGGGCAAATTTGTGAAGAGACTGTATATCCTCTTCCTTATTATTGTACAGAGGTTGTATCACACCTCTAAGATATTTATAGTGGTTGCCATGGTGACTTGACCTTGTTATTATTTTTCACTCCAAAATGTCAATAAATACATTTCTTTTAATATTAATAGTTTTTATTATAAAAAACTTAAAATGGTAGCAGAGCGTTAAAAGAAGTTCACATTTTCTCACTTAAGGTGAATGTACGTTAAACTCGTGCAACTGTTCACTAAACGAACATGCCGAAAACAACATATAACATTGCACCCCTAGACAAGGAGAACTATGATACATGGGCTATTCAGGCTGAAGCGGTACTTGTGAAAAATAAACTTTGGAGGTATGTTGTGACTCAACTAGCTACAAAAGCAAGTCCTGAAGATGTTGATGGGGACAAAGAGGCAAAATCAGAACTGATCTTGCTGATCGCTCCCTCTCAGCTGAAAACTATAAAAAAATGTTCAACTGCAAAAGCCCTATGGGACAAATTAAAAGAAGTTCACGCCAGTAAAGGTCCTGCACGTAAAGCGACTCTTCTGAAACAGCTTATATTAACGAAGCTTGAAGATGGCGACGTACGCGAACATTTAAATAAGTTCATGGATACAGTCGATAAATTGGCAGATATGGAGGTGATAATAAACGATGATCTTCTCTCCATCTTAATGCTATACAGTCTTTCCTCTGAATACGAAAACTTTCGTGTTGCAATGGAGTCACGCGACGTCCTACCAAAACCTGAGGAACTTAAGATTAAACTGATTGAGGAGAGTGATGCTCGACATCGAAACGGTCCAAACGTTGAGTCTAACCCGCAGGAATCTGACGTAGAAAACGCACTCTACTCATCTTGTCGGATCTGTAAAAAATCAGGAAGAAAAATCTTTCAGAAGAAGACTCACACAATTTGCTCTAACTGTTGGAAAAAGCACAAAGGTGACAGTAAATCGAAGACCAATTTTAACGGTTCTATGTTTGCTGAAGACTGCTTCCTTTCATCAAAGAGAGACGACCAAGATAAGTGGGTACTCGACAGTGGTTGTACGTCTCATATGACGTTTCATCGCGAATATTTTAAAAACATGAAGACTGTATCGAGACAACTAAACTTTGCTTCTGAAGAACATTATACAGAAATAAAAGGAGTAGGCAGAGTGACTATTATCCATGATAAAGGAAAACTTAATCTGGAAGATACTTTATTTGTACCTACACTCTGTAAGAATTTACTCTCTATTTCAAAAATGACTCAATATGGAGCATCTGTAACTTTTAATAATGATAAAGCTTTTGTTCGTAATAAGACTGGAGATCTAGTAATGACTGCACAAAAGTCTAGCAACAGTGGTCTCTATTACGTGAAATTTAAAAATATTGAACAAAGCTATACAGCAAATCATGACAGAAGCTCACTAAATACTGAGAAAGGTTCCATACTAGATTGGCACAGGAAACTTGGACATATGAATAGCAAAGACCTTCATATTGCGCTCAACAACGAGACTATGATTGGTTTAAATTTCGACAAAACAGAAACTTTGTCAGATTGCGAAGTATGTATCCAGTCAAAAATGACTAGAGTACCAAGTCCTCCTCAACGTACAACTCCTAGAACTAATGAACGTTTGGAAATAGTACATAGTGATGTGTGCGGTCCAATCACGCCTTCTAATGGAAAAAATAGATATTTCGTCACGTTTATTGACGATTATAGTAGGTATGGAAGAGTATATTTAATGAAAAATAAATCAGAAGTATTAGAGAAATTTAAAATCTATAAAAACGAAATGGAAAATTTTACTGGGAACAGAATTAAACATTTGCAAACAGACAACGGTACTGAATATATAAATACTAAATTTGAAGCCTATTTGAGGGAACATGGGATAGTTCGACGTTTATCCGCACCCTACACTCCACATCAAAATGGTATTGCTGAACGGAAAAATCGGACTTTATTGGAAAAAGCGAGAGCGATGCTTATTGACGGCAAAGCACCAATGTACTTATGGGCAGAAGCTATTAATACTGCCAATTATCTTTCTAACAGATGTATAAACAGTGCGATTGGTAACACAACGCCATTCGAGAAATGGGTGTTAAGAAAACCATGCGTTAATCATCTTCATCCATTCGGGTCCAAAGCCTTTATATTAAAGAAAGGTCCCAAAGGTCCAAAATTTGCATCTAAGGCAATTCCAGGAGTCTTTATAGGATACTCAGATACCAGTAAGGCATATAGAATATATGAACCGTCTAAACGTAAGGTGTTTGTTTCTAAAGACGTTAGGGTAGTAAAGACAAATTTTTATTCAAACACTACCAACGATCTTTACAACTTTAAAGAAAAAGAAAATAATAAGAATGTTTCAACTCATTTGCAAGTAGATTTTAATAATGAAAAAGATGCTCAGAATGGTTACTTGATTCAAAACACATGCGAACCAGATTCCATTCAGTCAGTAGAAAATTTAAATTATGAACGGAACACAACTGAGTCCAATGATGAGCAAGAAGACTTTTATGATATACCTGATCATGACCAAAACGCTGAAGTTGAATCTGAGCCTGAATTGAATCGATATAATCTGAGAGACAGATCAGCAATACAGCCACCACAACGGTATGATGACTTTGTACTGGCGGCTGTTGCAGAAGTAGAAAATCTACCAAAGGATCCAATGACCTATAAACAGGCATTGACATCTCCTTATAAGGACAAATGGTTAGAAGCCATGCTAAGCGAGAAAGAGTCACTTGAGGAAAATAAAACATGGGACTTGGTGAATTTACCAAAAGGAAGAAGGGCACTACCATGTAAATGGATTTACAAATTAAAAACGCATCCAGATGGCAGTATCGATAAATTTAAGGCTAGGTTAGTTGTGAAGGGTTATTCCCAACAACCAGGCATTGATTACGATAAAACCTTCAGTCCTGTGGCTCGTCTTAGCACCATAAGAGCAATTATCGCAATTGCTGCTAAAGAAAATTTAAATTTGCGTCAGTTTGATGTAGCAACAGCATTTCTTAATGGTTCAGTTGACGAGGAAATTTACGTCAAACAGCCTGAAGGCTTCCAAGATGGGTCCAAACGCGTCTGCAAGCTTAAACGCAGCCTTTATGGGTTAAAACAAGCTCCGCGTTGCTGGAACTCATGCATTGCTGAATTTTTAGAAAACAGTGGTTTTCAACAAAGTGAAGCAGATCCTTGCCTATATACGAGAATAAGAGGACAGTCAAAAGTATTAATTGGACTTTATGTTGATGACGGATTAGTGGCATCAAATACCACAGCGGCAGCTGATGAGTTTATCAAGGAACTTAAAAATAGATTTAAGATAACTTTTAAACCGGCCTCTTACTTCTTGGGCATGGAGATAAAAACCGAAAATAAAGCAATAACATTAAGTCAACAAAGTTATACAAAAAAGGTTCTTGAGAAGTTCGGTATGCTGAATAGCAAATCAACACCGACACCTATAATTAAAGATGGCACCAGTGATACTGAAACGAAACTAGAAAACTGTCTAGATTTTCCTTATCGACAAGCTGTTGGTGCTTTAACATACCTGGCAGTGGGAACTAGACCGGATATAGCATATGCTATCAGCAAAGCATCAAGAAATCTAGAAACACCCACTAAAAATGATGTTATGCTTGTGAAACGGATCTTCCGCTACTTAAAAGGAACCTCAGACAAAGGTCTAGTCTATGTACAGACTCAAGAGGCGTCCAAAAATTTAATATGTTTTTCTGACTCTGACTTTGCAGGAGATCAGTCAACTGGGAGATCAACATCTGGAATGGTATGCTTACTCTCTGGAGCTGCTATCAGTTGGAGAAGTCAAAGACAAACAACAGTGTCTATTTCATCGACTGAAGCAGAGATCATTGCTGCTAGCGAAACTGCACAAGAAATATTGTGGTTAAACAGTCTTTTGAAAAACTGTGTGGTCTTAGAAAAACCCATACTTTATTTGGACAATGAGTCGGCTGTCAAACTTTCACACAATCCTAAATATGAATACCACAAACGTACAAAGCATATTAAAATAAAACATTTGTTTGTACGTGAATGTGTCGTCAATGGAGAACTGGAAGTAAAACAAATACCATCCATGAAACAAATGGCTGATATGTTTACGAAGCCTCTTTTTTGGTCCAAGACTAGAAGAATTAAGTCAAGAAATTGGCTTGAGAAGAATTTCAAAGTAAATTTGTTAAATTCTTAAAAGTTCTGGGGGTGTGAAGAGACTGTATATCCTCTTCCTTATTATTGTACAGAGGTTGTATCACACCTCTAAGATATTTATAGTGGTTGCCATGGTGACTTGACCTTGTTATTATTTTTCACTCCAAAATGTCAATAAATACATTTCTTTTAATATTAATAGTTTTTATTATAAAAAACTTAAAAAAATTCAATCAATACACATTATAAATAAAAATGGATGATGACAGTGAAACAGATGGTAGATGAATGGAAATCAATCTTGTCGGTGGCAAAATCATCGCACAATTCGAAGGAGCCATATAAAAACTTAATGTTATCCATAGATGATCCGCTCTTTATCACGTTCATCAACCATTTTATGTCTATTGTATTTATTGAATTTGTTAATGCTATTAATTTCCTGACACTGTCTGATATATCCGCTAACCGCTGGTAGAGCCATTCCACATCTTATTCCATTAAATTTCATCATTTTATTCATTTCGTAAAAAAAGAAGAAGAAAAACCATAGACCACATGCATAAATTCATCCACTATCTTTAACACATTCCTCACCCATTTGTAGGGTTCCGTACCTCAAATTAAAAAAAAGAAGCCCTTCGAGGATCAACCAATACATATAGCGTACTGCGTAGGTACTTCCCGTTGTTCTAGCATCATGAAATTTGGCAAGAATTAATGCCTAGCACAAATAAAGGAAAAAAAACGAAAATAACAAAATTTTTAGGTACATTGCGACGAAAAATTATTTCATATATACTTTTTGCAGTTGGTAAACTAACCGCGACTCATCTTGAATTAAGGGGACAACAGTTTTCCAACGGCTTATTATGTTTGTCCCTCAATCCAGTGTATGTTTTCGATAGAGCAATGTTTGGTACTTTCTTGGTGCATGTACGGAACCCTCGCACTCGATATAAATTTTATCATCTAATTCTTTTCGTAAAAAAATAAGAAGACGAATGAAATTATGTTATTTAATGGAAAAGATGAGGAATTATTTACACCTTTATTACAAAAATAATTAATTAATGAATACGTAGGTATAGGTGCGTTTGTCTAAGATAAAAAAACGAATTTATAAACATCTAATAAAAAAAATCTTGGCACCTTACATAGCTCTATGTACCAACATTATCTTAAAACTAGAATGGTTGACACGACTACCTACATGTGAGCTACATAATTAGTAAATAGCAATTTAAATTAATACTGTGTTCATTTTGGAATAATTCACTGCGAAAATAACTATAGAATAGGTACCACGATTTTTTTTATAAGTGGCGAGCATGTTCAGTAATTCAGTTCTCATTGGAAACTGGAGTGAGGAAAGACTTAAAAACGAAGTATGTGTTATATTGTATTGAGATACTGTATTTAGTAGGTACCTATCTATATATTAGTTTTAACGTAGGTACTAAAGATATATGGATAGTCATACTTAAATATTTACATAGGCGAACCTGCCGCTACCCAAGCAGCTCCATAAGTTCCTAGATATAAAGTACTACAGTCTATAAAGATTTACTATAGGATCTAAAGTGCTTGTAACTTGAGCTGTTGTGGTAGGTAATGTTAAATCACCTTGTGCGCAGCAGAACAGTCTGTCCAATCCTTAGATCAACAGTAGCAATAGTTGCTATTGTTGTTGGTCCAATCCATCGAGATATTATAACGGAGATGGCATTTCGAGCCCGCGCTGTGGTAATTTTTTCTGGTTTATCTGACTCCGCCATCTTTGTTTTCCCATATACCTAGTTGCCGTATACTATAATACAGGTACATGAGATAACAAAAATGGTGGAAAAATCACCGCAGAGCTATACGAAGAGTGGAGTCGTTTTGGGTACTCTAGATACTCTATGGTCCAATCCAATCCTACACACTGATGGTCAAAGGAGTACCTCAGTTTCTCTTTTACTTCCACAGTAGTCAGTTTTCGCTTTTCCGAAAACTAAATAGATTCCGTAACGCCCGTTACACATCACAGACTCTTGATTTCTAGCGATAGACGCGCATATGGGAAAATACAGTTCTATGGCATTATTTTCCTTTGCTTTGCTTATCTACCTTTACCTACCTGTCTTAGTCTTCTAGTTTGGACATACTAATATACATAACACATAATTACGTAAATAAAAGTACAAACATAATTTATACAAATTATCTGCGGCAATGTACTCAAGTAGAGTAATTTTATATACCTGCATATTCTTATAGTGAAAATGTTTTTCTATTATACCATTTATCTTACAGTATGAATTCAAGTTGTTCCTCCGGAAGCGCGATAGAAGAGAGTTGTTGCTTCAGAGATCGAGGAATTTGTTTAGTAATTTATTAAAGGAGGTTTGTCTATTTAGTTATTAGCTTCTTGTGACTGCTGCAAAAACCTGCCCTTCCTTGCCTATACCTACTCATTTGGGTAAAAAGCTAAAAAGATAAAATATATGACGTGCCTACTAGATCCTAACTATGGAGTGTAGTAGAAGTAAATGAGAACAATCTATAATGGAAAAAAAATGAAAAAGTGTCCGTCGAAATGCATTAAATATCTAACAATGACTCTCCTTTACTTACATTCCATAATCATAACGTACACGTTTCTCACTCCTACATGACTGCTTTAGATCTAAAATACCTATTAAAAACAGCAATAACGTACCGAATGCCGATATTATAATTGGCAACTCTACCTTGAGTTTTACAGACTTGAAATTTAAGTTACAGCTACTTGAATCGTCATGAACATAGTTATAATAGTTCTTTAAGTATTTTGATGAGAGAAATTACGCTCAAGTTAGAAATAACAGTATGTAGGTTACATAATGTTCGTAACTTCGTTTCATTTGCAGAGACCGATGGCCATAAGTGGGACTCATGTGTTATTTGGCTATAATGTACAAGTAGTTGCTTCGGATATGCCCGGTACCTATACTTAATTCCTTATTGTTTTACTGGTACCTATTTTCCACGCGACTGGGTGGTAGAGACAGGCGCTTTTCTAAATCATAGCTGCTACATTTGAAAGCAGCTGGTGGGTATTATATCTACTATCTGAGAAATTGCTCTAAACTTTTTTGATGGATATCGGTTTAGCCTCGGGGTAGGTACTTGTAAAGGAAATAGGATGACAAACCAACGCGTGTGCGTTACACTCTAGGTTCCATTCCGCCCTGGCCTTCGGCTTTGGAAGCAAACCAGCTTCAATTGTAATGACCTGAATCAGTTGAATCACAATCTCTTCTTATGATATGCATTGTCTAGTAAGGACCTTTTAAGGGGCAGCGATGATAGTGGATGTTCCTGGTTTGATGCTCCTCTGCACACTACTGTTAGAAAGGCAAAATAAACTTCACATTTATATCCTTGGAACTATGTGTGTGCTTTCGTTGTGTAGCCAAGACGGCCGCTCCAGGTGCAAAGCCGCAGTATGGGCTGGCCATGTCGAGCCTTGTACAAGAACGACAAGTGGACTTCATGCAGAACATAAACGATGACTGTCTCATGACCCTCTCGCCTATCACCACGCCATGCTGCAGGAATACCTTTGTTATACTAAGGTTCTCAAATGATTAAACCTTCATGCAAGTCAACGCCCACCTAGATCACGTACAAATTATAGATAGGCCTGAGTAATGTACTTAGGTAAGGTACTATCATTTATGATTTAACGTACTCCTGGCTTGAGTTGCAGTTGTCAGAAAGAGTAGCGTGTTAAGTAACCAATAAAAAAAAACATAAATTTTCCTCCCGATATTGCCTCATGATTTTTAAAGCCAAGTCTAAAACAATAATTTTGTTTTTAATTAAGTATTAGAAGAAAACATTTTACATTAAGTACTTACAACAATTACATGGAATCCTTACCTTCATTTGCTGTTCTCAGTACTCTAGATGAGGGCCTTCGTGGAGAGAAAATGAATTATGGCGACGAGTTCCTGCTAAGGGCAGAAAATTATGGGGACCCCGAGGTTTTTATTTGTTTCTATCCTTTTACATCCTGTTTTTGTTTTTTATTAAACGTTGGTAGATTAGAAATCTAAGTAGGTAGGTTCATGGGTCTCTACCCCCATATGTGCCCCACACTAACGCTAAAAGACGCCTAAACCTGCCGCCTAAATATTAATACACGGCAACTCGTTCATATTTCACGTTAAGGCGACTTGTGGTATTTGTGGAAACGGCTATAAGTACTATATTTCACTACTTAAGTATCAATAGTTGCCTATAACTTACGTAGGTAGGTATGCGTTTTTAATACCTACCTTCACTTAAATACATTATGGGTTAATGGTAAAGTGAAACATAGCAAAAAAAGAGTTATCTACTTCCTTCAGTATTTCGTTATGTGACGTGATTTCCGAGTTTTCTTGAAGAAATATTTTATCGGGGTCACATATTACTTGGAAATATTTTAGCCCGAAATAATTTTATTATCGGATTCTGCTGTCGACCCAATAGGAATTCAGCAGTTTTCTGGTTTCGGTCCGACTCCATAATCATTTATCTCATAATAAGGATAGTAATCGTGTGGACTGTGGAGTGATGTGACAATTTAAAGGGTTATACCTACCTACGTTATTCACTCTTTGCAGTTCTTTACGTTCGAAATTTGTACCGAAACGCGATACCTAGGTAATTACATTTTAATACAATCTTGTTGTACCTACTTACAAACCAACCGTACAAAAAGTAGGTACAATCTGTACGGCACAGCCGGCGGTTACTACTAGTGTACTTTGCTAACAAAATGCTAGAACAGCTCTGGTACCTATTTGCTTTACTTTACGATAAAAACAATTCATGTTATTGTCACTGTTGTGTGTGGACATTGAGATACAAAAATTATATTACTGCCACCCTGGTTAAAATATTTTAATTTCACTCAGTTTTATATGCGTCTTGCGATTAGTTCTCTCAATCCATATATAGGGAAGGTAGCCCCTAATGCCTAGAAAGGGAGAAGGATAAACTTTTTTTGTGCAGGCGGTGCCACTGTACGTTCGGTACAAGCCGCAAGGCACGCCGGCGCCCGCGGACCGCATGCCCATCTGCCTCAGCGCTACCAAGGACAGCAACTGTCGGTGGACCACCATGCCTTTGCTGGCTTGCGACCGTTTGGAAGGTTTAGGCAGTCCCGTTAAGGTAACAATTTTACTTAGAACTACAAGATTATTAAGTTCAGTTAAATAATTTGTTAAACCGTTATAATTAAAATGAATCCCCTTACCTATATAAAAAACTGAACTACAATGCTGTTGTAAATGGATCATGCTATACATGTTGGGCGTAATTATTCTCATTGTTTTAGTGTTTCCATATCTCACAGAATTGTTTACGCACCTACCAAAGTTTATCGTCCCGTCCTCAAATAAAGTGGGCCAAACAAAGTATTTTTGTTCCACAATCCGATAAGAAGTGTGCCTAATATTTCTTTCTGTAGTATTTACCGTTGGAAGTTTTATTCCTTAGATTTTTGCTTCCAAGTTTTACACTCTCAGTTCTGAGCTTAATATAAAGTTAGTGACCAAACTATTTGCAGACTGGTACAAGGCTTATTATAAAGAATTGCGTCGCAGACAAGAGCCTGTGTGTCATGAATCAGAACTGGATGCAGACATTTTTTGGACCTGTGAGTTTTTCTAGTCTCTCCCTTCATCACCAGTTTTGTTTTTATACTAGAAAATTTACAGGGTTCCGTACCTAAAAAGAAAAAACGGAACCCTTATAGGATCACTTTGTTGTCCGTCTGTCTATCAGTAACGCGTAAAGGTATCAAGTTGAAAATAACGTAGACTTTTGTTTGCGGTCCCTCGGTGTTCTAAAAAAATCAAACTTCTAGGTTAACGCAATCAAAAGATACGGCGGTTTATGTTGCATTTTCAGTATATTTGCACGGTAATCAAAAACCTATAGGGTACTTCTCGTTGTCATGAAATTTGGCAAGAAGCAAGGTCTTATAGCACAAATAAAGGAAAAAATCCGAAATCTGTAAATTTATTGTTAGAAAATATTTTTTTGCGATTACAAACTTATTTTGTAGTTACTTTGTATGGGGTCATCAGTATACCAACGGCAAAGTTAAGTTTGTCTCTCTATCCAGTATATCATTTCGTTGGAGTAATGCTAGATACTTTCACAGTTTAGGTGTGAAAGCCTCGGTGCGCGAGTCCAGCTCGCACTTGACCGGTTTTTTTAGGTCAACCCCTCCAGATATTTATTATGTAGGTGCATCACAGCACATTGGTAGTGCCTTACCTGTAATGCGAGAATTGTTTAGATCGGAAGTAATAAAACTTTGAAGTATAACTTTTTACTTTTGTGCAGGAATGTGGGGTCACTTGTCGTAACTATGTCGATATTCACGGAAGATTTACTGCCGAGAATGTTTTTACACTGGTCAGCGACGTAGCAACCAAAACAAAGGACTAATATAATCGATGAACTTATGCAGTAGCTTCTGATTTGGTACTTAAATTTGTTTTTAGGCACTTACTGTTAAATGTTAGCCACAATTCTGAATAAAAAAATTCTTGCCTTGGTGTGCTTATTTTACTCATTAATTAGGTAGGTAGTGTGAATAATAAGTATGTGTGGGTTCTTCCTGTAAACATAACAAAATTAATGTACCTATATGTAGGCATTTATATAGTTTATGTTCTTCCCTTTGTGACCAAAAGTTGTTACTCTTGTTAAATGCCTCCATATGGCAGTTAAAGCGACTTGGTCAACCGCTAAGTGGTAGTTGTAAGTTTAGTACCGACATTAAAGTAACCTATTTGAAATACAAATAAGGTATACAACGCTCTTGTCGGCCTAAGGAATTATCTTTTTGATTGCCTTACAAAATACTGTAAATAATTATTCCTAGCGAATTGACCACACGAAGTGACGCGCTTCGCGCGTCGTGGTCGTGCAAAATTAAGTTGTTGGGCATGGGTTATGGGGGGGTTGTGGTGGTATATATTGAGAAAATTTTTTCTGGTCTTCGTCGGTTTCAACTGGTGTGTGACGTCAGAGAGTGTGCGTGACTTGGCCTACGTGACTATTAGCAAGTATACAATGTGGTGGTGGTGATTAAGATAATAAATAAATATGATAAGAAGATAAGAATAGATATAAATATGGTATAAGAAGGCACAACATTAAAATGTCTAGTCAGTCAGGAGCTTACGAGCACTCATACGAAGATACAACTTACCCGGACGAGGATCTCACCAATCAATTACGCTGCTTCAGGTACGACAGTGAAACGGATTACGACTACTTGTTTAATAATGCTAATACTACTGGTAAACTCTTGTCTGCTATGGAGTCTTTTGAAGAGCCTTCAGATGAAATTCCAAGTCAAGTAGCGACAGGAATACTTGAAGAAGTTAGAAGTCGTGATGAATTCAGTGATACGAGACTGGGAAGACATGCTGAAAGAACACTCAACAGAAGAAGAAATGATAGAATACTTGGCAGAGGAATTCTTAGCTTTTATGCTAAAAGATTGCAAAAACGACTCGTTGGAAACCTTGTTCGAAACAGTGGAAGAACCCAAACTAATACATACCAACCTAGCCACAATGAAGTTTTACTTAACGCGCACCTTGCAGAACAAAGCCGCAGTAACTACGGACTTGAAAGGCCATTCCCTGTTGCTTATCAACAAATGGAACTCTGTCATAAAGACGCCTTTGAAACTTCTGACGAACGAGAAAGAAGCTTCAGCCAATTCTTTAGAGCGGTGGAACGAAGAATGGGAATCCTCGCAGATCAACTATGTAGAGCTTTTGAGAATAACACAAGTAATTCAAGAAGAATTTTACACGACTCCATTGAGCTTAGACGAAACCAAAATTTTCGTGAAATGGTATTTGGCATCAGGAAAGTCCTTGATAAAAGAGGTTCGTACGCTATTTGGTTCCATGAAACAGACAAAGGAAAGGAAGACTACCCAGAAGACATCTGCCGAGGATACCCGCCAGACTACGACTTTGGAGTCTTATCAACTGGATTCAGATACACAGGAAAGCCAGTCGTCGAGCCAATCAGAAGACGAGGAGGAGATACAGCAGACTCAGGAAGACCCACCTTCAAGACATACAAGTACTACCCAGAAACGAAAGTCTACCACGACATCAAAGGGCAAGTATACAAAGAAGAAGCTTTTGACGAACCAACCCAAGGCCATTTCCACATACTACATGCCTGTCAATGGTACAACAATGAATGCAGATGCCTCGGTAGGAGCTTTGACGTCAATCCAAGGAAGAATAAGTAAATCCCTGTCGACGCGATTGATCACGAACACATCCGGAATATCATGTTCTATAACACAAAATGGCCCCGCTGGCCAGTTTATATCAAAGTGACCGACGGACCCGAATTCGAATATGTTTATAGAACTGAATCTATTTCCAAAGAATCAATACAACCCGAACGACTCCAAGAACAACTGGAAGAGGGCAACAATTCGTTTGAAAGTGGACCTTCCGGACAACAGCAGGCACGCTTTCCAAATAAAGGAAATAATAGATGCACAGATGTCGCGTATGGAAAATCATCCGGAAACGGAAACCCAGTCGAAAAGTTCGTTGTTCTTGGAGTCGTTCGGGTTGTATTGATTCTTTGGAAATAGATTCAGTTCTATAAACATATTCGAATTCGGGTCCGTCGGCCACTTTGATATAAACTGGCCAGCGGGGCCATTTTGTGTTATAGAACATGATATTCCGGATGTGTTCATGATCAATCGCGTCGACAGGGATTGACTTATTCTTCCTTGGATTGACGTCAAAGCTCCTACCGAGGCATCTGCATTCATTGTTGTACCATTGACAGGCATGTAGTATGTGGAAATGGCCTTGGGTTGGTTCGTCAAAAGCTTCTTCTTTGTATACTTGCCCTTTGATGTCGTGGTAGACTTTCGTTTCTGGGTAGTACTTGTATGTCTTGAAGGTGGGTCTTCCTGAGTCTGCTGTATCTCCTCCTCGTCTTCTGATTGGCTCGACGACTGGCTTTCCTGTGTATCTGAATCCAGTTGATAAGACTCAAAGTCGTAGTCTGGCGGGTATGCTCGGCAGATGTCTTCTGGGTAGTCTTCCTTTCCTTTGTCTGTTTCATGGAACCAAATAGCGTAAGAACCTCTTTTATCAAGGACTTTCCTGATGCCAAATACCATTTCACGAAAATTTTGGTTTCGTCTAAGCTCAATGGAGTCGTGTAAAATTCTTCTTGAATTACTTGTGTTATTCTCAAAAGCTCTACATAGTTGATCTGCGAGGATTCCCATTCTTCGTTCCACCGCTCTAAAGAATTGGCTGAAGCTTCTTTCTCGTTCGTCAGAAGTTTCAAAGGCGTCTTTATGACAGAGTTCCATTTGTTGATAAGCAACAGGGAATGGCCTTTCAAGTCCGTAGTTACTGCGGCTTTGTTCTGCAAGGTGCGCGTTAAGTAAAACTTCATTGTGGCTAGGTTGGTATGTATTAGTTTGGGTTCTTCCACTGTTTCGAACAAGGTTTCCAACGAGTCGTTTTTGCAATCTTTTAGCATAAAAGCTAAGAATTCCTCTGCCAAGTATTCTATCATTTCTTCTTCTGTTGAGTGTTCTTTCAGCATGTCTTCCCAGTCTCGTATCACTGAATTCATCACGACTTCTAACTTCTTCAAGTATTCCTGTCGCTGCTTGACTTGGAATTTCATCTGAAGGCTCTTCAAAAGACTCCATAGCAGACAAGAGTTTACCAGTAGTATTAGCATTATTAAACAAGTAGTCGTAATCCGTTTCACTGTCGTACCTGAAGCAGCGTAATTGATTGGTGAGATCCTCGTCCGG
The DNA here is from genome assembly GCA_914767695.1 of Ptilodon capucinus. Classification (NCBI taxonomy): domain Eukaryota; kingdom Metazoa; phylum Arthropoda; class Insecta; order Lepidoptera; family Notodontidae; genus Ptilodon; species Ptilodon capucinus. Next base: position 6,395,128 of record OU611808.1, read on the forward strand.
GTAAGTTGTGTCTTCGTATGAGTGCTCGTAAGCTCCTGACTGACTAGACATTTTAATGTTGTGCCTTCTTATACCACATTTATATCTATTCTTATCTTCTTATCATATTTATTTATTATCTTAATCACCACCACCACATTGTATACTTGCTAATAGTCACGTAGGCCAAGTCACGTACACACTCTGTGACGTCACACATCAGTTGAAACCGACGAAGACCAGAAAAAATTTTCTCAATATATACCACCACAACCCCCCCATAACCCATGCCCAACAACTTAATTTTGCACGACCACGACGCGCGAAGCGCGTCACTTCGTGTGGTCACTTCGTGTGCAAAATTAAGTTGTTGGGCATGGGTTATGGGGGGGTTGTTGTGGTATATATTGAGACTTCATGGTACAGATATAAGACTATCCTCTTGGGACAAAGACCATAAACGTAGTATAACTACATATAAATTTTATGGTATATAGGTATATTATAGTAATCTATGCATATGTTATTTATTTTCATATTCTACAGTGATCAAATACCAAATCACGATCAAATTCTCTTGGATATTGTATTAGATATCATTTTATCTCGTTAAAAAAGAAGAAGAGAAGGTTTGGAGAAGCTATTTAGACAACATTACTCACGATTATTATAATATTAAACGATAATGTCTAAAATGAACGAAGATAAAGGAATTGTTTACTGTAACCGTGTGCGTATTGGTAATTGGTATGATTCTGCACAATTAGAAGAAGTAAGTTTGGATACTTCTTATCACTTATAATTTGTTAATTTAAAGCTTGTGTTACCAATTCATTGATGATAATAATATGGGCCAATTTATCTAGGATCACAATATTATACAGTGTTTGCATCACTCATATTTCTAGTAGGTAGATAACTACATATCGATCGCTATGTTTCTAAAGCTGTTCAGTAGGTAATTTTATAAAGAACAAGACACTTAACTACTATTCCTCTCAGTACAAGTTGAATAAATTTCTGGAACAAATGAGGAAAGGTGATCTTATGTTGGCGAAGTTCCGTAAGATGACTGAGAATTTGAACAAGCCAACTGTTCTGACCCAGTCGTCTGGAAGCATCGCATTTGGAGCTAGGATATCGTTACTCGCGCCTCATGTGCCAGGTGAATTAGAAAATAACGGTTTCGAACCTAGTCACTTTTTTAAACCTCGTACATGAATTACTTCAATGTAAAGAGGAGGGATTTCGAACGGGTGAGCGGGTCCGTGTTGACAATATCAGCTATTTAAACTGTTGATAGCACGTAGTGCTATCCATCATTATACTTCCACTCTATACGTTGCTTTTTTCCTTTTTCTGTGCCTGAAGAGTTCCTCGTATCAGACTTTGCTTATCTGTATTTTATTATTATAGGCACAAAACGTTTCAGGTAGTTTGTTTCATTTGCAAGTTTTTTACAAAAACAACGAACTCATTCGTGCGTTTAATTATTAGGTATATAGGCAGGGAAAATGTAGAGGCGCACGAAAGCGGCGTTCAAGCTCAGACGGTTCAGCTTTCAATGATTACACGTCTCGCTCCCAAGAGGGCTGTTAGTAGGTTATAGCCTAGGTTAGTAGCGATAGATCCTTAGTTCCTCTGTGGACGCATTTAAGCGCCTACTAATTTCGTATTATAAAATAGGTACATTCTGAAGATGGGATATTGATGTATAAAATGTACACATAACATCTTAGATAACGTATGATTCTATCTATGTATAGTATACAGTGCAGGGAGTTGAGATCTACTCTATGGTTGAGGTCCAGTTCAATATTATGTGAACGATTTCAGCTTCCGATCCACCATCTGAAGACAAAAAAGGTTTACTTCTTGGTGGCCGAATCTCTTCAAATGAAATAGCATATTCACAAGACCTTGAGGACAGGTGCTCAGTAGTAGGCCTGCCAAACTTGCAGCCCGCTGAAAGGCACACGTTTATCATTACCAGCGCCGACTATTGCAACCGAGAAGGCGAACCTCTGAAGTATAACCAAGAATTCCTACTAACACTATCTTCATCTATGAAGAAGAAGGTATCGGCTATTCTCAGTCCCACCAGTTAAACTACTGCGAATTTCGTTCCTATCAGACCTACTAGTACACAGTACACGAGAAATTAGATAAGTACTTAACTACCAAAAACAACGGCATATTACAAACCTAATTTAATATATAGGTACTTTTGTATTTAATTATTTGTGAAGAAAGAAATACTTCATAAAGCAAACTAAGAACACAACTCCCAAGATTCGGAATTAAATCTTGAAATGAAGAGAGTTATACTTCTCACAAAAGCATATATATTTTGTGTGGGATAAAATCTATTCATGCCACTAAGCTCTGTCCCTTTCTATAAACCCGCTACGTAAAGATTTTAAAAGGTGCGTTGTGTTTCAGCCTCTATACATAAGATATGATCCAAATCCTATCCCAGGCTTGTGCGGTATGTTCCCTCTATACCTAAGCAACCATTGCGTGTCCAATACACGTTGGCGTGTGTTGCCCATACAGAAGCCTGATCTCACTAGGTTCGAACAGGAAGGCAACCCTATCAATGTAAGAGCTTTTCTAAAACCTTAAAATAAGGAATTTGTGTACAAATCCCAAATTTATACAAACATCCATCGTTGGTTTTGTAAAATTCATTTCTGGTATTTCTATACAAGTTGTAAATTAATTTATGATTTTAATGCACAATTCGTATTCTAGTTAATTATTAAATACACTAAGTTTGTGTAAACTTTGACGTGTTTATTTACAGGTCAACACAGATGTAATTATAAACCATTGCGCTACTAATCTCAACTTGGGAATAAACATTGGTGTTTGGGGAATGGGCTTTTATGGCAAGGTTAATAATAAATCTATGAATCGAGGTGGTAATAAATGGTTGGATTGTGTAAATTTGGAAAAAATCTGTTACAGATTTGTGCTCCAGTAATGAAGACTTACTTAGATGTCTACGGTAAAGAATTGCCGAATAATGTTTGGCAAGTTTATACACCCATAGCTACTTAAAGATGAAAGTAACTAAATATTTATTAGATATTCCCGTAAACATTTACTGGCAATGTAAACATTGTCAGATAATTAATTCTCGGAAAATTGTTTTGATAAATTTGTTATTGTAAATCTCTACTTGATATCAACAAAATAAATTATGGTTTTGCGTTGGTGCTCTCATCATTATTTTCAATGGGTGTTTTATTAGTATTCCCGGTGGTAGAAAAACGTCTCGGTGACGTCAAGGGTGTCGTCGACGACACTGCGCGTTCGTTATTGTCTCGTTATTATACAGCTCGCCAACTGAAGTCTTCCAACTTATGATCGTCTACCTTCGGCATATGAATAAGTCATATCGTTCGTTACAAGGATTGCTCTAAAATACCACCATAATGAATATTATGCCTACATACTACTACTACTACAGCCCTTTTAACGTCCCACTGCTGAGCACGGGCCTCCCCTCAATGCGAGGGGGATTCAGGCCATAGTCCACCACGCTGGCCCAGTGCGGGTTGGCAGACTTCACACAACTATCGAGAACTAGTCAAGTTCCCTTAGACGTCCAGGTTTCCTCACGATGTTTTCCTTCACCGTTTTATAGCAAGTGGTAATCTCGGATGTAAATGAGATTCGCACATGAGACCCAGAGGTGCAAGCCGGGGTTTGAACCTGCACACTTTGATTTGCAAGGCGTGCGTTCGACCACTCGGCTACTACTGCTTCACGATACCTACATGATAGATCGATATGGAGGCAGTGCTTTGGGATAGAAATCTATCAATTTTGAAAAGACGGCGTGCAGGGACCTTGGTACGACAAGTAGGTATTATTAACTCGTATGAGAAACATCAGGTTAATTTTTTTTGATATACATCATTACGCCTGTATTCCCCGAAGGGGTAGGCAGAGGTGCACTGTAGTGCGCCCACACTTCACCGATATATTTTGGTCCGAATGTAATAGGGGTCGAGTCTATTGCCATTATACCGGGCACATTCACCCTCAATACGAGGAAGATTTGGGCCATAGTCCACCACGCTGGCCCAGTGCGGGTTGGTAAACTTCGCACGCCTTTCTATGTGCAGGTTTCCTCACGATGTTTTCCTTCACCGTTCAGCAAGTGGTAATCATTGTTGAAAGTGACATTCGCACATGAAAACTATCTGAGAGGTGTGGGCCCGGGATATGAACTTGGACCCCTTACGTTCTTGCCAACGAGGTTATTTTATATCGAGGTTATTTTTTTAACTTTTGAAATATATTATAATATAACAATCCCAAAGATGTATATATATGTCGGGGAAAACACAAAGATCACAGTTTCACATTATTTTAATTCGCATTTAAACAATACTCCGTTACTTTACAATAATTTCGAAAGGAAATGAACAATTAAGACCGAGCAGCGAGTTCAAGGCACCGATCTCCCTTTAACCACTAGATACCCTTTCAAGGCACCGATCTCCCTTTAACCACCAGATACACTCCTCGCAATGATCCAACTCGATCGGTCGCTCGCTCGCAATCAAATGTGTCGCAAATACTCCTAGCCTCTCTAAAGTAAAGATGGCGCCTCGACCCCACTCGAGACACGTGCTTTGCTCTGATTGGTCGTTACGTAAATAACAAGATAAACAACTTCTATTACATTGGCAAGGTTTTTAAGCTAAAGAAAAATGTAAGAAATTAAATTAAGAATTTCTAAAAGTAAACAAATTCAACTCGACTCATAGCTTCCTCCGACATATATTTCAATATTTATATTGGGTTAACTCAATATAATATAAATAATAAAATAATCAGTTTGATGTTCGGAATATATTTTGGATCAAATAAACACATTTTCAAGGGATATAAAATTGAGAGGGTATAATATATAAAATGGGCTTATCGAAAAGTGCGCGGCGATATTTTTATATATTATCCCATACACATGTCATTTGAATAAGTTACGAGTAGGCTTAGGAGGTATGGAGATATTTTGGAAATAGTTTTATATCCCGCGCATGTAGATCATGTTGGAGTTGTGATTGCGGAGCGTATCCCTGTAATGGCTAGATTTAAAATTTGCATTACTTTTTAGCTTTTTTTTTTTAATTAGCGGACGAGCCACCTAATCCAAAATAAATGAGGATTAATTTAAAGGGCAATAATAATTCATATTAATGACGCTCTATGATGTCGGAGGCATATCTTTTTCTGCGCTTCGAATTCCGTAGCATTACAACTTGCTACGTAGTTACACAATTAAAGTTTGAAAGAAATTATTTTATACGAACACGTCTTCTTATCATATTGGGTGTATACATTATACACAGTGTCATTTAAAATACGAAATTAATTTATCTTGTTACAAAAAATATTTTGATAAGTCTTCCTTTTCTGGGGAGATTTAAGTGCTTTCATAAAACATTGCTTTTAAGAATCCTTGGATTATATTTTTTTAATGCTTTTTAGATCTAGTTACATCTGCTATCACGAAGAACGGGGTTTGATTTATAATTAGCACAATTATATTGTCTTTCAATTGTATGCGAAGTACTTGTAAAATGTCGTTGATCTAACTACATCCCGACTATCTTTGAGGGGTAAGTATGCTTGTATAAGCATGATAAAATTATTTTGTTATGTAACACAGACCTAGATGACTGAAACCTGTAGCTAACCCTCCTGGGAACAAGATAAATCCATGGACCTTTGTCCGGGTATAAATCATTAAAACTTATTACGCGGAAGAGCGTTGCCTTGCAACGCAGCGGTATCAGCTTTGACAGTCGACAGTTTAAAGGAACAAAACTTTTCATTGATGTAGAAGAGATCATAAAGTAACAGCTTCGTTTTGGGAAAGAAAACACAGGAGATAAATATATTATAAAGCCATAAAGCATAGAATAATTAGTTTTCATCAGTGTTATTAGGTCGACAATAACTAGGTATCTACATAGGTATATACATCCTTATCCAAAATCTATACATATCTATATATCTTTTATATACATATCAAATGCTTTGTCCTGAATGACTGATTAACAGATCAACGCACAGCCTAAATCGTAGAGACTTGAAACTTGGAGGGTGTGTTCTTTGTATGACGTAGGCATCCGATAAGAAAGGATTTTCCGGAATTCTACCAAGAGGGGCAAAGTTTGTACGGGACAACGTGATTCCTTGGTCCACTGGTCTACTTCAAATTTTCCATTAACCTTATTGGAACCATTTACTACTTCTACGCGGACGAAGGCGCGGGCAAAAGCTAGAAGGTATACAATTTTTTTCAGCATCACATTTGTATCTTAATATAAATAAGAATTTAAATATATGATACAAAGTAGGCAATAAATATATTCATGAGGAAATTCAGTTACTTACACGAGAACCGTTGATTAACAAATAAAAGCATTATTTGTATGTAGTTAGCTGAAGTAATCGCTACTGGTTTTCAGAGAACATTTTCTCAGCAACTAAGATAAATGTATTCTTATTTTCTCCCTTGAAAAACGTCACAGGTAATCTCGTCGGTCTCATCAGGGGCGTGTTCACTTCTCGCGGCAATATTTTTGGATGTTAATAAAGGCGGAGCATTCATCAAGCGGAGCAATTTTTGTTTTTAGCGTGACCGACATTAACTTAAGGTCTAGAGAAATCGTTCTAAGGAACTCTTAAATAAATGAACATCGTGGCACCTAGACCTAAGCTATAATTAAACTAAGTAGGAATAGAGGACACAAAATACGCTTTATTAAATTATTTCGGTTGCTAAGTTAAATGTCGAGGTTAGGTCTAAGAAAAGAGAGAGAAATGTCTGTAATTCGCACTTGACAACACAGCAATGGTGTTAAAATAAAATGTAAATTGCGCTAAATGTTATTCATAGAACAAGGGATTCTTCATTTATATTCAGTGGAAATACTGAAGAACGTTACACAAAACAAAGTGACGCGGGGTGGAATTAGGTTGTGACTTGAGACATTAACAAGTAGTATACACGCGATGCCACTTTCTACTTATTATGTTAATTCCAATACAATAATGATTGGCGTCTCACCTGCCAATCAAATAAGTATAAATAATACAACGTTATTGGACGGACGCTTATAATCTTCTCGGAGTCAAAATAGCTTTCGATTATTTTCTTAAAAGTAAGTGTCATAGAACGTTTTCTTTTCTATTTATGTATTTGATGGCTATTTATATTAAATCTACCGGTCACAAAATATTAGCATAGGGTACATCCGACGTTTGAAGAGCAACGCCTGAAGGTGTAAATTACTGGCCTGCTATTTCAAACTTAAATGTTAGAGATGTGCTATGGAAAGTATAGGCCTAAGACACATACGGAAAAGTTTTCTTGCGTAAGTCTAAGCTATGCATTATGCATATTATGCATATCTATTGATTCTTATTCAAGCTATGCTATGCATACATTACAAAGGAATAAATATTTGTAGTCAGTAATAAATAGGTTTTTTTTGTATAAAAACGCAAATATCTTTTGCATATCAGCCCTACTTGCAATGCAAACATCGAAACATCTCAGCATGTTATTAGCTGTGTGCGTAGTTACAACATTGCGCCAAGTTTGCCAATATCAACGATATTATTGGTTTCCGCGTCTGTTATGAAAATTTCCAGCGCCTCGACTCTATAATATTTTGAAATTAACTTTTCAGACACCATGCATAATTACAAAAAGTAACCCACAAGACGTAAACATTTTAATTTAATATTTATTAGGGTTCCGTACCCAAAGGGTAAAACGGGAACCCTATAACTAAGACTTCGCTGTCCGTCCGTCCGTCTGTCCGTCCGTCTGTCACCAGGCTGTATCTCATGAACCGTGATAGTTAGAGAGTTGAAATTTTCACAGATTATGTATTTCTGTTGCCGCTATAACAACAAATACTAAAAAACAGAATAAAATAAATATTTAAATGGGGGCTCCCGTACAACAGTGTTTTTTCCGCTTTTATAGATAATGGTACGGAACCCTTCGTGCGCGAGTCCGACTCGCACTTGGCCGGTTTTGGATAACAATCACATTTAAAATATGACTACGTTGGCACCTATTCTGCCGAGCTTTCAATGTGTTTATTTAGAAAGAAAGCCCTAGGGAAATATCTCTATGAGTTTAAGTAAAATGTTTTTAACGTGTCTAGGTCAACAAAGTCACTCGAGAATCAGCATACTTTCCACAAAGCCTATCTCAAATTTTCACACGCAAACTATAAGTTCGTAATTGACTTTTTATTTGCTTGAAGGTAGGAGTAACATATTATTGTGTTTGCAGTGCTATTTAAAATTAAGTTTAATTGTCTGCCGTACTTGCTGGCGGCCTGAAAAACACTAATAAAACTTAACTTACTCTTAGGTTACCGATAGCCTAACAAGTTAGGTATCTGAGGGCAGATGGCATTCGCTACATGTTTAAATATCGGTAATCCCGCTGATTGATATAATTATTGCGGTTAGCCTCGAAAAAATCGCTCAAAAGAAGTATCCAACTCCATGTCCTTTTATGAATAGTATTTGGTTTGGAATCAAAAGGTATTTTATTCATATCCATAGTAATTCTTTCATAAAATTGACAGATTGAAACACACCTGTATTTGCAAATAAAACACAAAGACATGAGCGAGTGGATCGATTGAATATAAACGAACACGTGACGTCATTGAAACGATTTACGGCACATTCGAGTGACGAATGCGTGCCGTGATTAATGTCGCGCCCCAGCCCTATTCTATACCACTCTACATCGATACATACATCAAAATACTCGTAAATTACACACGTCGCTGCCCGGTAGGTACCTACAGCATAGGTAACTGGAATTCAGGCTTTAGAAAGATATAAGGCTTTTGACACCCCTAACACCCTTATCATAAGGGTAATTTATTTTAATCTCGCCCACATCTTTTCGTATTTATTCGGCTCAACATGCAATGGGGTAATTTCGGGGGAGCATACCCTGCAGGTTATGGGGTCATACATCATAATGCTTGTGTTAGGTAGCATCGCGTATGTAATGAAATAAACCTCGAGGGTGGCGCCGCGGGTTGGCGTTTATTGCCCGGTGGTACTAAAACAATAATCTAATTACGTAATGGAAATTGTAGGATACCTAGTTATATTAAAGAAAATATTATTCTAGATGAAAGTTGTTATAAGAACAGTTTAGTAATTTACAAATTTGTACTCAGACACAGTTTATTTGTAGCTAACTAACAAAAGTAAGAACATTATTTCTCTAAAATTCATTTAAGGAAAATTAAGGTGACAAGCTCGGGAGACTTCCATACGTATATACGAAACTCATTTAGCTGCTAGAAACGTGTTAGTTAACTTGACATCAAAAATATAATTAATAAAAACATATCTACCTTCAGACTACCAACATTTTGACTTTTAATTCGAAGCAGTATTCAAATGTAACAGCTATTATAAATATATGCTTTATATTAAGTGAATCGCAAGTACAATTATATTGATTTATGGTATAAATACAGTAGGTACAATATGTTTGTAGGTTTTATAGGTTTACAATGTTTAATTATAATAGGTGTATTCTCGTATATTGTCTTCAGATGGAACCAATATTCCTACTAGCATATAAATTAAACTAACTAACTAACTACAGCCCTTTAACGTCCCACTGCTGGGCACGGGCCTCCCCTCAATGCGAGGGGGATTCAGGCCATAGTCCACCACGCTGGCCCGGTGCGGGTTGGCAGACTTCACACATCTATCGAGAACTAGTCAAGTTCCCTCAGACGTGCAGGTTTCCTCACGATGTTTTCCTTCACCGTTTCATAGCAAGTGGTAATCTCGGATGTAAATGAGATTCGCACATGAAACCCAGAGGTGCGAGCCGGGGTTTGAACCTGCACACTTTGATTTGCAAGGCGTGCGTTCGACCACTCGGCTACCACTTACTATAATAAATTAATATATATAAATTATAGCATATAAATTAATATATACTATTATATCCGTCAACAAACTGAACTTGTTGTTCTCGGTAAATATTAACCACGTGATTTGGTGATTAGCCGGAACAAAAGCCATATGGAATAGCTACATGCTAGCTATATACGTGGGCTGTGCAGGTAATGGGGTGGAGGCATAATTATAAAATGTTAAAATGGTGGCTCGCTTGGAAGCAAAGTTTATATTAAAATTTTATTAACTATAAGACAGTGAGACACACCCTTTATTATTATGTTTCTTAATGTTCTTTGGCAGATTTCTTATGTATGATTTATAATAACATCTATAAATATATAATTCTACTGTATGTGTGTATGTAACTGAACTCCCTAACGGCTGGACCGATTTGAATAAAATTTTGTGTGTATATTTCAATGAGTTCCTAGATGGTTTACATTCACAATTGGACCCGGTAGGTGGCGCTGGTGCTTTCGTATGTTACTAATTCTAAGGCGGTACGAAGTTCGCCCGGTCAGCTAGTATTTTATAATTTTATTAGAATTTTGGGGATATGATATGGATAAGCCGTCTCGTTTATTTGAATGAGAGCTACGAAAAGTAGATACGGGTCTTGAATGAAGTCTGCACAAGTCGATGTCGAATCGAGAATTTTAAAACGTCTCGATGCTCTGAAATAATAAACTAAAAGCAGTCTTGCAGCCAATAGGATTAAGGTTTGAATAGGATGAAAGATTTTGATGTAGATTATAGGAACCTTTAGTAAAATTTTGAATAAAGTTGGCAGTTTTCTTCATAACTCTTTGACTTTAACTGTTGGCGAACAAAAAGTTACTGTTACTGCAGACATCTTCAATTAATTTTCGAGAATGCTCTCATAGTGAGAGATATTTCTCTAAATACTCTTAATTATCAGCAGCGAACTCATTACGTAAAGCAACATACCTACACTTGAGCCGATGTTTGTAATCTTTGAGTGTAAAAATAATGAGACGAGAAAACGTGGAGTGGGAGTCAGTCCCTCAAAGTTGAGTTGCGGAAATATTCGCTCCCGGCCGGAACCGGATGCGTACCTTCTCTGGCTACGCTAAAACACCGCGGCGGATGTATCAGAAATATGAAATGATACTTGCACATCTATTCCCAACTGGGACATGTTCTTCAAATAATTTGGCGCCACATTTAAAAATCTTCTAATCTAGCTAAACTGCTCTAGTGACTATTCAAGAAATTAATGTTTTATTTCTTTAAATTTAATAACTACCTCGCGTAAATGTAGTTTACATCAAAGACTAAACCACAACGTTTTTCCACATAGTCACATAGTCACATAGTCATAGGCACTATGAAACTATGTATGTAGTCAGTTTTCACGTGGTATCTACCGTAGAGCTACTATTTTTAGTATTTATTGACGATTCACAAGTGCCCGTATTGGTTTATATGAATAAAAAAATATTCAAATTCTGATTCTACATGTACATGGTCTATGAATTCGGACATCTGATATCCTCTGTGTATCCACTTGACATTATTTGTAACTTGAACAATATTGATTTAAGCACATGCGTAGAACTTGGTTAATGGTTACGTGCAAAAATATTTTACACACTACATGCAAATTATTTTCCTTTTCTGTTTTTTAGGGTTTCGTACCCAAAGGTTAAAACGGGAACCCTATTACTGAGACGTCGCTGTCCGCCCGTCCATCCGTCTGTCACCAGGCTGTATCTCATGAACCGTGATAGTTAGAGAGTTGAAATTTTCACAGATGATGCCGCTATAACAACAAATACTAAAAAAACAGAATAAAATAATTATTTAAGGGGGTTCCCATACAACAAACGTGTTTTTTTTTGCCATGTTTATAGATAATGGTACGGAACCCTTCGTGCGCGAGTCCGACTCGCACTTGGCCGGTTTTTTTAGTTCTGTGTGTTGATTGGTCAGTGTTTTACATGTACCTGCTGAAAATGTACGTTCATCGGCGATGGGGCTTGCTCGGCATGCGTTCCGTTTACCAGGTTCCTTTGATGCATATTTTGACAAGCCCCGAAACACTGAAATTTTACCTTAATTAAAAATTTGCTCGCTTTGATTGCTTCATGTTGTCAATATCACGAACATAATTTCAGCGTTAATTATTCTGGGTTCTATATCATCCTATACATATGTAGCAATATCCAACAGCGTACAATCAATATGCTATTCGATTACTACAAATCACATAACGGCTGGCTACGAACATTGGAACTATAGTTACAGTTCTCTTATTGATTGTTGTCATGCTAATATTATATCTGTGTACAAAGTGAAAAGCGTATAAAGCTGTTTGTATTTGTACGTACCTACCTAATAATGTTCTCAAGTAGGTATGCTTGAGTCCATTAGCTAAGCCCGTGACGCGGGTCTCTGTAAGCGGATCAGAGAATAGGTTTATGCGTAGGATAAGACGACAGAATGTTCTTATAAAGTTAATGCAAGTTCATAAATCGATCCAGCCCAAATTACATCTAGGCTACTTGAAGTTTTGTCAAAGTTCGTTTAAAGTTTAGCTAAGACGAAATCAATTTGTAAATGGGTCTTCTGCAAAGTTGTTCTTCTGCACTAAGTAGGCATGCTATCGTACCGGCTATACTTGTATATACGTGCCTGGGTGGATCAGGTGACAATCGGTGTTTGAGGAATTTCCGTTTGTCGCCGCCACCCCTCTGACAACTTATAAGCCCTTCGTTTGGGTACAAAGGATGGCTTTGTCTGTTTCCAAATTCATGAATTGTTTCGTGAAACGTCAAGATGTTTAGTAGCTTTATAAAACGTTACCTATCCCGTGTCGAAAGCTTTGTTTTATTTTTCACAATAGATAAATTAAATAAGTAAATAAATTACAAAAAAGTTAAATAATATTAATTACCAATTAACTTAATAGATATGTATAAGACTGTTTACCTACTGTAGACTATTACCTAACTTTATGGAGATGATAAAGTATAAATTAAATCACGTATTTTAAGCAATAAAGCATTCCAGCTATTGGAAAATACCAAGTAAGGTCAAGAAAATTCAATAAAGCGCGAGCTGCGGGCGGCCGTTAGCGGCGGCTGGCTCTAACAACGGGCTTATTGCAAGTTATCCGAGACCAGACTGCGGTCGCCACCTCATTCGGGTTTCATGTTATTTATGAGCTGCAGTGAATGTCGTATTTATTTCTAAAACGTACCTATCGCGTTGAAAAGTATACGGTTAGTTTTCACAATGTTTTTTTATGTGTCAGTAATAGAATAAATAATGTACATACTAAAGATGAAAATAGTTAATAAGCCTATTTATGGGCTCTTTTATGTTCGTTTACCGCTAGTAAATATATTTTGATACCTAATAGTACAAAAGTTTCAAATTTAAAGTTTACTAAGGGACGGTTTAGTCTTTTATTTATTTATTTATATATTATAATTAGAACGGTCCGTAAGAAAGTACCAATTACACTAATTATAATAACTAACACACACGAATAATTATTATGCATCATAAATTTGAAAAATTATAGAAAAACACACATACGTCATTTCTCACAAACACTACACATTTCTCTTTATGAAATACACTGATCCTTGTCTCCGTATATTAACTAAGTACTTACGTACACATTTTTTTTTGTTAAATTTGACTGTCTTTTTTTCGTAATCATTGTGAGTAATTATTAATAAATGTTAGTACGTATTCATACTTAGCTTGAAACATTTTCGTTAGACGCCCGTAAGTACGGATTGCTTTGAACACACGAGAGTGCAGTAAGCTGGTAAGCGGGACATGCAGCTGCGATATGTCAGGGATCCGTGATATTTGTACAAAGCCCAATATACAGGGTGTTTCAGCAGTCTAAAATAATAATTTGACATTTGTATCAGTATCGGGTATACAAGTGAATGGTATAAAATTTTTATCGAAATTTGACCGTGTTTATTCAACTATTTTTTCGTCGTCAATTTCTATAACTTGAAATATCTCGAGTCCTATGTCATACGAGTATTTTCATGTTCTTTTTTGTGAATATTGGTAGCCACCTCTCATGAGTGTAGTTTATACTGCTGGCTAGAGTTATGGATGTACCCAAAGGTCAGAACACAATATCTGTGACAAATATTCAAATGTCTATCTAAATATAACTCAGAAACTATGATGGTTAGGTATAATACCCAAGATTTTATTTCGGACTTCTGATACACCCTGTATATCCGCCCACAATTCACGCCTCGCAATCTGACGCACTGATTTGGTTATTGAAGCAGACAAGGGGTGTGTCGCGAATTGTAAGGAAGACTTAAATCGTCAAAAATCTTACAAAAACGTTCACTTTGAATGTCATTGTCTAGTAAATTATTTTGTTAACATTTGCTATAACTAAAACTGAAGCCTAGTGATTAGACCCGTAGACCTGCTACCCGTGAGTTGCAGGATTATTTGAAGGGGCCGCACATGTAGTAACCATTTGGGTTCCACACTGAAACATACAATGCAGATTACAATTTACACGGGGACCTATTCAGCACGGAGTACAAAGCTGAGGTCTGAGCGGATTCGCGCACAACTTTTGCAGCGACAGCTTTGCACTAGCTGACTGACTGGCAGGCGGCGGTTATTAGCGCGCGCTAATTACCAGCGCGCCGGACAAATCCGCGCTTCACAGCTGCACCCACTACCTACAATAGGTACGCTGTTCTTACAACCAGCGAAATAACGGTTCAATTTTGGCAAATTTCTGAAACTATTATTTGCAGGATGCCCGGGATTATCCCCTAGATTTAGATAAAGCGTTGTATATTTTAAGACCTCAGTTGGTGTTATTGTCCCACGTTAATTGTAATCTAATAGGTTTGTTTAAAATCCCTTTATAATTCCCAATATTTAGAAGAGTTGAGTTTTTATGGTATGTTTATTTCAATGAAAATATACCTACCTACTAACTACTTACTTATAAATTACTAACAAAATCGTATTCAGGGCACGGCTCCCTCAATAGAGGCTGGGTTCAGCAATGGATTGTTATAGACAGAGATAAGGGGGATACAAATTGTGTTTCAAGTTTTGTTCGTTAATACAAACAACGGTTTCAAGGTTTGCCTAGTTTTGTAATTTTAAAGTGAAAGTAGGTATATTAACTCAGACCTTAAATTTTAACACATGTCTACCTTTGAAATTAAAGCAACTAGTTAATACATATCCAGCATAAGTTTTGTAATGAATGCGACAGATAAAGAAAAGAACATATTAGGTTTGGCTGATGCTACATTCAATTAAAATGTTCGTAGTCTTTTCGAAATTAATGTACCTATATCCGACTCCAAAAAAGGAGGAGGTTATTGTTTTGAGCCGTATACTGTTTTTTCATGTAGGTATATCACCGCATATCTTCGGCATTTGTGAATTGGAAAATACTTTTATTTTCCTTACTTAAAAAGGATCTTTGTTCCGGATTGATAGGTTATTTATTATTATTTATTTTTAACAAAAATATATAGAAATGTAACCCCAAATGAAATTGAGATAAGTGGTAGCCGAGTGGTCGAACGCACGCTTTGCAATCAAAGTGCGCAGGTTCAAACCCCGGCTCGCACCTCTGGGTTCCATAAGCGAATCTCATTTTCATCCGAGATTATTACTTGCTAAGAAACGGTGAAGGAAAAACATCGTGAGGAAACCTGCACGTCTGAGGGAGCTTGACTAGTTCTCGATAGATGTGTGAAGTCTGCCAACCCGCACCGGGCCAGCGTGGTGGACTATGGCCTGAATCACCCTCGCATTGAGGGGAGGCCCGTGCCCAGCAGTGGGACGTTAAAAAGGGCTGTAGTAGTAGTTCTTTTTCAGGAACAAATGATTGCGATATAAGTTTGAGACATTAATAATTTATTTACGTTTCTGTTTACTCATTACCACAAAATAAAAGTTGCACCACCGCTGTTCCCGTTCAGTATATTTATCACACGGTTGTTACAAAAGTTTCAGTGGGAACCTGCAAAGAGTTTTCGGAGTGGACCTTGTGTTGTCCCTTGCCAAGATTGATGGTTTGCCTCAGTCAAACGGTTGTTCACGGTCGCCATTCTTCCCGCTCGCCCTTTGTTTGTGCTATTGTTGTGAGTTTTACAATTATCGTTAGGTCCTTATCTCTTTATAGAGGACCGGGCTGTTCACTTAATGAAATTAACTCGAATCGGATTTAATCAGAAATGATACGCCGGGGTTCTACTGACCTTTACAAAGTAACTAGTCTTGGGGTATTTCATATTTACCATATAGAAAGATCGCAACGTTAAATAATGCAAAACGGGAGTAAGTAGTCTGAGTAGGTATCCTATTGATAATTTTATTTTTTATGCAAACGATGTATACACATACCTAGTAAATTTAAACGTCGTTAAAGCCATTAACTGAGAAGGCTGGCGTGGGCGCCAAGAGATTCAATATACATATATTTATTGGGCTGTTCCATAAATAATTTTCAGGTGAATTTCGCGCTCCGTTGAGGTTCCATTCTCGATAAAAAATTCAATCACGCGGCCCGTTTCTTCAAAATTTATATTGAATAGGTATATGACCCAAGATTTCCAAATTAATATTTCAATAGAAAAGGTGTTTACTTATGAATCTGTGTATTTTGAAGGTACACTCGTTCACTATTCTATGTGTCACGCGTCTCAAGGTTCGGGCCGATACGTAAGTATAATTTACTATTCTAAGACACGTGTGGATTGGGGCTGGCGTGACATTCATCACGGATGTCGTCACGTATCTAAGCATGTTCTTATAGAGAGTTATTTTAGGAGTAGGGGTAGTAGTACTCATTTCTGTGCAATTTATGTATTAATATAGTTTTATTACAGCGAAGAACAATTTACGACAATCACGGTTTGTTTGGTTTTCTATGCTAGTTACAACGAATATTATTGCAATTACATAATATTTTTTTTGTGTGTGACCGACAACTTTTTTTTATTGGCGACTGTAGGTACGTATCTGAAAAAAAGGTAAGTACAACGCGGCTATTTGGAAGATAATAATAAAATATGAAATCCATTTCTCAAACACCGTATGGCAATATCCGGGAATGCCGAATGTTATTGCTCGTCTAATAATCTTAAAATGCAAATCGAATCTATTTGCGCATGGGGGAATGTTTGCGTGTGGAAGACTGAAATAAGCTTAGAGGAAAGTACGAAATTGGCTCGGATATGTCGATATTATTTAATGTACCGTGCCCTCGAGCTTGTTTGTCGACCGGAATACATTTATTACATTTTACCTGAACTGATAGAGGCTTTCCATATGTTTTTTGTAGACACCTATAACAACAGGAGTTTTGTTTGAAACTGGTTGTTTCATCTTACTAGGAACAATATTTAAATGGTGTTTTATAAGTAACATGACATGTATGTGATGCCTGAGTAACTAGCAAGAATTACGCACATGTAAAAAATTAAATTAAATTAAATTATTTATTAGAGAGAACAAACAACAGTACATAAAAGTTAACAAATAGTATTACAAAAAGTTGTCCAAACACAGTACAATCCACGGCGATGTCCACGGATTAATTACATAAAGTTGCCGCAATATAGACTAATATTATACAAATTAGTAAACATAACATTATATTGTAACAAATTATAACAAAAGAAACATAGAAAGAAAGAAATAACATAACATAGAAAGAAGAGTAGATAACAAACTTATAAATCATTATGGTAAATATTTTTTTGTATGTAGGCATCTGTATATGTTTACCACCATACCCTGTGTAACTACTTCTATTTATTTGAGTAGGAACGTGAATAATTAATAATCATAATTATGAATTGGTATTTATCTAACTTAAACTTTGTACATTTTAATATTTAATTTTAATGCAAGTATTCTTCTCAAATTTTTAGATAGGTAAATTTCTAAAAGGCGAAGTTAGACATCATTAAGTTTCTTACCTGTCGGAAAAGTTGTTTTGCTTATAATGAGGGGCTGACTTGCGGCCACGAGTTCAAAGGGGAATTTACATAAAAGGCACGGAAACGAACAATATCGCTGATATTGGGAAACTTGGAGCAATGTTGTGACAACGCACACAGCTAATAACATTCTTGAAAACTTTGGTTATATTCGTTGCTCTTAAGGGTTTTAGATATTTCTTTTTTCAGAAAATCGTTAGGTACTAAAGTGAGTTGCATGGTCTGATCAAATATAGACAACGGAATAGATAGCAAAGTTGTTAATGTCTTTGTCTCTTGTATACCAACGCATCTTACTAAAATTAATCTGGCTACAGACGTCCTAAGTTATTGTTGTCTGCTTGTTAGTCACAAATGTTTGATAGTCAGGACCAGTAACAACCTGCCCTACTAAACCTGGAAGAAGTTAGAGGTAGGAACTATACCAACCACTGTATGAAATTAATGCAAATACGAAAATTACTTAATAAAGTCTCGCACTACTTACAATAGTAGTAGAGTTTACTGGCAATCAAGTCTCATATTAGTAGTTGCGTTCTTTAGAACGTTAACATGTCATTGTGAATTAGGTTTACAAAGTGTAGAGCTCAGATTCCGTTCAAAGCATTCGCTTTGTGACATCGCAAACTCACAGAGCCTCGCTGGTAGGTTTCCAGTGGAGTTGCGTAGCTTATTTGTCAATATTAAGTGAAGCTAATATTAGTTTGATGTTGGAGATAGGTATTGGTTTAAAGAATAATTCAACAATTATTTACTAAGTGTTCACGTGTTTTGTTCGTTGAAGTGTACCGGAATAAATTAAACTGTGGCTGCGGTGAGGTATTAGAAACTTAAAAGATTTTTTTTTATTACCTACTTGAAAAACTTATGTCGATTTAGAGTAAAGGTTTAAATAAATCAATAACAAGTACTTACTTAGCATTATTAGTAAGCTAAGTGAACGTTAGTTATTACGGAACTAAGGAAGCACATTCTTAGGAACATTGGTTATTTGTCTCCAATTGTTATAATAATATCGCGTAAGATTAGATACATTTTAAAATTGTTAATACCACAGAATAACATTTTGAGGGAAATTATTCACATCTGGATATCAATATAATATTAGTTACTCATTAGTAATAAGCCCCAAAAGCTAATTAACACGGTATTGTGTAGAGATGTCATGGCGTATTTGAATAGAATGTGTGTAATATTATGAAAATTTAATTAGTGTATTTCCACAATGTCGACTGTGGGGGCTACACACGTGGAATTTGTAATGAGGTAAATGCAGTTACAACACGTTACTAATTACGTCTATTTTGTTTTGTGTAAAGACGCTTTGAGTAGCAGTAAATGTATCAGTGTCGTTGACTTGCCTTGTCGTTGACATATTCGCGAGCTGAATACAGCGAAAAAACTGTGAAAATGTATTTGAAACGTTATATTTATGAGGTGAATGTATAGTCAAATCATATAGTCACAAATTGTTTGAGGTCCCATAAACTTCGCATATTATAAGGCATTTGAAGACCTATGTGTTTACTGGTACCGTGTTTGTTATTTGTTTTAAAATTGGCTTTTGCCAGAATTGAGTACGCCCTTTAATTTCCCTAGGCAATATAAAATTAAACACATTGGCTCTTTGATAACTTTTTTCTTAATCCCTAGAAAGTCAAGAAAACAATCTTCTTTAGGTATTTGTTGATAACCGGATTAATAATATAAAAGCATTGTGCTATAATTACAGCGAGCATCCGCCACCAACGCCAAGTTATCTTGATTCAGCCAGCATTTCCCGTGAAACGACTCTCATTACGCCCACAATAGACTCGATAACAATTGTAAAAGCTCGTCACACGCAGAACAAACATTTTATCACGATATCACACTTCATTGTCGGCTCGTTGGCAGCGCTGGGATTAAATTATCAAGAAATGTGTAACGAACAATCATGTGAATCTTAAGAAATACTTTTATAATTCTCTATTTCAAATCGTGTCAACACCTTGATGCCCGAAGGCGGTTGCCGGTATCGTGGCAGACCAAGGAGAAGATGGTGCGACGATTTGGTCACTTTTGCGGGAGAAACGTGGCCACAACAAGCCCAGGATAGGGACATGTGGAGACGAGAGGGGGAGGCCTTTGCCCAGCAGTGGGACATACAATAGGCTATAAAAAAAATATATCTATTTAAAAATATTTTTTTCACCATAATATAATATGTGATCAAACGAACTTCCCTGAAGTGAAGTTCGATCATTATTATATGAGTCGCTTCATTCGAAGATATTTACCAGGTACCTCTAGTTGCTCGGCAACCATCGCATGTTATTTGAAGCAAGAAAAATATGATCTATTCCTTGTTATTAAATAAAGTATCTGAAATATAACAAAAGAGAATTATTGTTTTAACGCTGAAGCTGAAAAGTTTTTGTTAGGAATTGATGGTTGTTACAGTTGTGTCGTCGACAACCTTTCCCATGTGAATTATTCATGGCTTCAGTTTCACAATAAGACTCGTTTGCGTAGCGTAGCCACGCTGATCATTCAACAAATAAACGGATAAACTTCAATGTAAAGTAATACTGATATTTTATTTACTGATATATTATTTAACATTTTGTATTCGTAATCCAATAACAACCCAGTACAAATGTTTTATGTCAGATCACAGATTCATAATTATAATATAAGCGACAAATTATGTATCCTTGTTTGGAATTATGCGTTTAGTATACCTATTATATTAAGCTAAAGCTGTTTTAAGTTTTCTTATAGATTTGAATGTTTATTTAATTTTATTGAAGATCCGTTTTAACTTATTTGGAGAAAAAACTACTAGATGCGTGAAATTTCAATTTATTTAATAAATAACTTATGTAATACAATACAATATACGCCGGGTAACTAATAGTGGAATAAATAAATAAAATAAATACTTAAACTAATACTATTCGGTACACCTAGCAACTGTGCGGAGTTAGATAACTTCAATAATATTATATTATTATATGTTGTCCGTTCTATCACAAACATGACTAAATATTACAATACACACCTGTTTTTTTATAAAGAAAAACACAAAGAAACGAAGGTTTTATCTAAGTAACAAAAGAGAACTTTTACTAAATTGACTTTATAAAAAAACCTCACGAAAAGCCGCTGAAAAAAACATTGTTAGGAGAGTAAAGATTTGGGATCAATAACGAAGTCAATTCTCAAATGGAAAGCCCAGGAGCGAAGACTAGATAATGGAAAGGAATACAGCGAGACCTCTTGATGGGTGAACTTATTTCTTTTTTTTATCAAAACTTCTACCAAGTGCTGCAGTTCAATGGAGAGTTATAGGCAATGAGTAGATACGCTCATCACTGAAGAAGTGCTCTTTAAAACTCGGAAAGTGGAAGATTATTATTATTGTACTTATTAACATAACCTGAGTTTAGTATCAATCAATTGTCTATTCATCTTTTTCGATTCACATTTATCATAATTTCCGATTGTATGAAACGCATGTTGTTATGCTATAATCTCTTAGCGTTGTATGATGACATAATATTATAGCGTATTACAAACAAAGCTATGTAGGCGGTCACCCTTCAGAGTGCTGTAATTAATTGCAAATTGTGGTAATAGCCGACTCCGTCTGGCGTAGCGCCGACCGCTACGTAGCTACGGTTTCGTCGCTACGCGGCCGCTCGGTCACTGCGCTACATTGTCACACCGCATCGCCACACGATTCTGCCGAGGGTGTAGCATTAGGTGCCGCTTCCAAACCATAAATTTGTTTGAGTAGAAAGCACTTGTAGCAACCCTAACATGCACGTTTAATAATATCTACTGTAAAAATTGAAAAATGTGATTTGAATATTTTGACTTTGTTGCTTATGAGCTAAACCACTCATTGAAATTATTTTAAAATTGTTTGGAAATTTTAATATTTCATGCAGCTAATATACTCTTTTTCACATAACAAGTCTGGGGCCAGGGAAATAAAATCATAGCGAGTCACCCCTCGACAATTTCAACAACGCTTGGGTTAGTCCCATCCCGGCCCTGCCAATATCCATGGAATTTTTCCTCTCGTTTACTGACTTCTACCAGTTCTATTTTTATCCAAAACAAAATGTCTATATGACGCAGAGTTGATTAGAAAGTGTATTTAGATAGGTTAGATAGGTATTAGATCTGTGATGAAATAGTATTAATAAAGCATATACATTTTGCATTGCTAGTTGCTAGAGCAAAAAACATAAATGTCATTCTACTTTAGATTTTTTTTTTGATCGATTTACTGGGTATTTACGATATTTTTGTATAGCAGGTAATGCGTAGGCTGGCTGGGGAATGTAAGCTTGCCTGTTCGTCTATGTTAAATAGGAATTGATAATAGTATTTAGCGAGGTAGCTATGTGTGACAATGCAGAGAGGAAGCGCATGCTCTGTAGAACTTGATAAAACTTGTTTACTCGTCTTTGGCACCCTTTGTTCCGTTGTAACTTCGCAGACGCAGCAGCCGACGGCTACTCGCTATAAATAAAGTTCTCATTCATTACTGATGCTACAACGAAAAAACAGGTGCGTTGTTTAGGTAGCTAGCTAATCTTCCAGAACGAGTTCAGATTCAAGCGTTGTTGAGTTTATAAGTAGATAGTCCTACTAATATTATATATGTGAAAGTTTGTGAGGACGGTTGAATGGATTTTAATGAAACTTTACAGTAGTATTGTTTATACATCAGAATAACATATAGGCTATAATTTAAAACGATATAGAATAAACAGTCTGCGCGGATGAAGTAGAAGTTAGTTTACTATATTCACACAGAACCATTATGCTCCTTGCGTATGTAATGTAAACAGATGAGTCAAGTTAATAAAAAAAATAAGTACATAAAAATAAATTGCGATGTATTCGCAGATACGATGAAACTTTATTTACGTAGACGGTTTTATATTAGCTCTAAATAAACATTTTGCCAACATTTTGCAAGCGCAGCATAATGGTCGTAAAAGTCTGTTCATGAGACAATGTGGACGGGTTAGTGTAATGCTAGACAGTAGCTGGCATCAAAGTTTTAGTGCAAATATCAAACGCGTTTAACAAATTGTGAAATTTAATCAGAAAGTTTTACTTTTGATGTTGGTTGAAAGAAAATGAAAACATCAAAAAGAAACATCAAAAGAAAATTATTGAAACTTGGGTTATAGGAAATAGGGCTAGTTCCATTACAATATTGATTCTGCCTGCGTAATTCTATCAGAATAATTAAATTACAAAGATTTATTTACTCTTTTTATAACTATTAATGTCTAAGCGAGCCCCATATGTGTGCGTTTAATGTCTTTGTGATGCAAGTTTATTGTAGTGTTGTTTCATATTACCAATATTATTTGTTTGAGGAGAGTATACGTTGGTGTGCTACGTGGGTGCCCCAACACAAATGATAGGAAAAAAATTGTGGATTGTTCGTGTTACCAACTCTATTTTATAGTCTCGAAGCTACTATGCTACAGATGTACGGAACATTAATTAGGAAGTTATCGATGAGTTGCAGTCGGGTGTTAGTGCGCTACTTCGGCAGTTCTTGGTTGAGTGGATAGTTGATGGGTTCATCGCGTATAATTAATAGGACGGACTAATCAAGTGCACACGAGATCGAACATGACCTTGGACCATCTGTCGCTACCTAACTGCACTGAAATGATAAATATGTCCCTTTGGCAATAGAAAAGAATTTTAGAATGTATAAGATATCTTAAGCTCAACAAATATATGCAAACGCGAAGATAGTTCAATTTGTCTCAAAATACAAGAGGCGTCGCGAGTCTCAAAGCGAAACTCCTTTTAACAATATATACAGACGTATATTTTAACTCTTTTACATATTCATCCGTACATGAGCTGGACTAGGAATTCCTAGTAAAACCAATTGGTTTGCACAAAAATATTTTTTGCATAAATATTAATGCAATACAATTTTATTCGCTTTGCGTTTTATGCGCTTTGCTAAAGCGTGTTTCATATTTAGATTTGGCAAGAACTTTCACTTTATATTTTTGTAATCAAATCTTTTGTTATAATATGTGCATTTATAAATATATCTAATTTTCCGCATTAAATTATGTAGGTATGCCAATTTATAACGTAGTTTTACAATTGCTACGAACCTGTGCTACGAACTTTCATTTCGTAGTCAAAGCAAATGTTCTGAACCATGACAAAAGTTGTCATGTCTGTAACGACGATTGGCTGCGCTCATATTTGTTCGGATAAAGTAGTAGAAAATACAATGACCTTTCAATATTAATAAACTTCGTAGATTCAGAAATGGAAGAAGTCCAATATAAAAAATATGAAAGTGTCTGTCGGAGAGGGATAAGCTTCAAACGGGCCGCATTCACTTTGCCACCGCTATCTTCCCATACCACGTCCCTCACATGTGATGGAATGTTTCAATTTTTAAAATAATTCAATAAGCGTGGACGAGAAATTTCAAGTCGTTCAGCAAGTGGGTGAATAAACAACGAACTTTATAATTTCTAATTAAAACTGCAGTCTACGGGTTATAAAGTTCGCGAGTATTAGCATTGCAAATTCCGGAGCTACAAGTTCAACGAGCAACGTTTGACTTGCCAGCAGCCATACAGTTTGATTAACAACTGTATTAAAATTTTTGGTTAATTTAGATATTGATGCGTCACAGTGGAATAGTAATCCCATTTTCGATAGATGAAACGAGTGTTCCTAAGTCTCGGCGATGGTCCATACGATCATAACGGCGGCTATCCTATTTGGGAAACGCGTAAGAGAGCGAAGTTTGCCGCCAGCCAGGCGCTCGCCCATTGCGGCCTATTTGCCACAACAGCAGCGATATCCTGCCGATGAGCGGCGCCCGTGAGCGCGCATTTCATTTGCAGCTTGCAAATAAAACCGAACGATCTAGATAACAATCGTCAATTGAGGGATTTTTATCCGTCGTGTTTTCACAAATGCTTAAGCATTGATATAATAACAATTCTATATAATAAAAATAACACGAATACGTAGTCTATTTATATTAATTTACTAATATTACTTGTTGTTTTGTGAGTTTTATTTTTACAGGTAGTCTCCTCAGTTTCTTTCTTTCTTTCATTTCACTAATAGCAAGCATCACTAATAGCACATTATACCTGAGTGTCACACGTTTTGAATTTCACTCGGGTGAATCTACGGCGGGTAACTAGGTTAGGGTAAAATATTTAGATACTACCTGCTTTGTAACACGAGTGCAATATAAGATACTAGCTGTCCCTCGCAACTGAGTACGCGCAGAGTAAAATGATTTTTCAGCGGTTGTTGTCCTTTATACATAAATAGACTTTGTAACTACTCATTATTTGTTCGTATATGCGTGTTTATATTAGTAGGATTCGGAACTACGGAGCATCCCGTTTAGTATCCCGGAAATACTCGAGGCCCTACCGGAACCGGAAGCGCGCCATCTCCGAATGCGATCGAACACCGTTCGTGCTACCCTATTTTTGTATCGTTACTATGATAATACTCTTCTCTATATACAGTTTGCTATTCCAATAACAGAGTTGTGCAAGATTACCACCATAGTTAAAGTAAGTTATGATAAATTTAGTGTGGTATCATAGAACACTTTTCTTAAAATACTATTATACAGGGTGTTTCAGAAGTCCGAAATAATACTTTGGGATTTGCATCAGCATCGGGTACACAACTGAATGGTATAAAAATTAGACTGAAATTCGAACATGTTTTTTCAACTTTTCTCCGTCGCCGATTTCTGTAATTTGTAATATCTCGAGTTCTGCGTTAAATTTTCATGTACTCTTTTGTGGATATTTGTAGCCGTCCCTTTTAAATGTAGTTTACACTTCTTAATAGGATCATGGATGTACCCAAAGGCCAGAACATAATACTCGTGACAAATTTTCAAAGGTCTACAACTCAGAAACCATGGTAGGTAGGTATAATCTGTCTTCACTATGCATCCACATATTACCTACCGTATATGTACCCAAAGTATTATTTCGGACTTCTGATACACCCTGTAGATGGGTTAAAATGTAGGGGAAGAGAGTCAATAGAACAAGCTTATTGAAATAACATAGCATCACAGCTGTGCAGGGTTGTATAAAATTTAGGGCTAGTTGGAATAGAATACAGCAAAAAAGACAACGAGTAGTAGAGGAGAACATGCCAACTTTAAAGTACTAGACTTAGACGCAGTTGGCGCAGCGCAAGTGTGACTCTGCACACTTTAGTTTCACTTTTGAATGTAAATACTAGAGATGAAACGGATAGTGGTTTGGCCGGAGGCCGGAGCGCCGGATATCTTTATCGCTTTACATGACGCTTCTTAAAGACATCTCGAATCGATCGCAAACACTGCTCATATAGTGTTCAGTTAATTTGCATCAGTACCCGCAGTTGTTAAGTTTTGCTAGAACTTATCTTTCACTACCTGGCAGTAGCGTTTACAGCTATTTTCAGAAGCTTGTCTGGTATACGAAGCCAAGCTGAGTCGCCTCTTACCAACAAATGCGGAAAATTTGGTATTCATTCACCGCAATTTGCTAATTGTTAATTTTGAGTAGATACTAAACTTGTTAATAAATCAAATATTTTTGACGTGCGATTATAAAAATAATGTCCATAATCTATTGTGGTATGATTTGCCTTGTGCAGAATAATGAGAATTTTTTGAATTTTACTATCCGGTATCCGGCCGGATACTGAATTACTATCCGGTATAAGGCCGGATACTGAATTGCTATCCGGTATCCAGCCGGATACTGAATTACTATCCGGTATCCAGCCGGATACTGAATTACTATCCGGTATCCGGCCGGATACTGAATTACTATCCGGTGTAAGGCCGGATACTGAATTGCTATCCGGTATCCAGCCGGATACTGAATTACTATCCGGTATCCGGCCGGATATTGAATTACTATCCGGTATCCGGCCGGATACTGAATTACTATCCGGTATCCGGCCGGATACTGAATTACTATCCGGTATAAGGCCGGATACGGAATTACTATCCGGTATCCGGCCGGATACGGAATTACTATCCGGTATCCGGCCGGATAGTAAAAACAAGGCCGGATATGCCGGATACTGGATAGTTACCGGATATCCGTTTCATCTCTAGTAAATACTACTTCAAAATGTATGCAGAGCTTAATGGGCTACGTAGAATTCAATCACAACATAATAATATTCAAGAAATTTATATAGAGTGTCTTTATTAATCTGTAAATAATGTGTCTGCAAGTATAACTCATATATTTTTTAAAGGGAAACCTTTACTTATCCTTTCCTATTTTTGCGGGGTCCAAGGAAAATATATAAGCTCCTTTGAGTGTGTAAGTAAATAAACATGAATGGATTATCCAAGTATTTATGACATCTTTATGTGGAAATACTTTTGTATTTCTATATTTGCTTGCGTATACGTGTTTAGTGATTCGGGTGACAATCGGTGTTGCGATGCATGGCCGTTTGTTTCTGCCGCCCCTTGACAATTCATAAACCCTTTGTTTGGGTACAAAGGATTGCCTTATCTGTTTCCGAATTCATGAAAATGTTTTATATGAAATGTTGTTGACGTTTCCGGAACAATATTACAAATACGTGGGGGATGTATCGAAATTGTTTAAGGGGAGGACGTTGTTACAGTCACACGTTTACATTGTAAACAGTTCTGTAGCTCTGTCATAAGTGTATATGTTCATTAGGAGTTGCTAGTCGTTTGCGTTTACGTAAACTATTTGTAAAGCAGATTGTTAGTTCTCGGGAGGCTGATGGAGTGCCGTACATAGTGAAATACAAATATTTGACTCTTCTTACCTTTTCTTTCGATTAAATTCATGCGAGCTCTAAAAAAATTATGCTTTTTTCGGGGACTAGAAAAAGCTTCATCATTCTTTAGAAAGTTTACCTCATCTGCAGTGGAATGTTTGAGTATAAATGTGTTATTCAATATCAGTTCAATGCCAATTCATCATACCCATAATTTTATACTTCTTATGTACCTGTTGGTTTTTGCCCGTTAGCGGTCGAATAAACGTAACAAATATTGAATTATATTCAAAGCTATGGAAACGGGCGATTGTCAAAGGGTGGCGCGGTTAAATAATTTTGGTGTGCGTACAGTAGCCCACCGCGTTGGATGTCCCCCGCGGCATCCAATCACCCGCAAAGGAAATTAAACTGTTGAATTAATAAGAGACCCTCAAGTAAATCTCTTGTAACTATTTGAAATATCGTGTTATAAATCTGAGATGGAACTGAATAATAGATGTGTATTTACCAGTTTTCAATTACTAGTTTCACTTTTACATTTTAGCCGAACTCATATTTAACTTAGGCAGTGACACGGAATATCTTTTAAATTAGGTACTAGTTTCACTTTTACATTGTAGCCGAACTCATATTTAACTTAGGCAGTGACACGGAATTTCTTTTAAATTAGGTACTAGTTTCACTTTTACATTGTAGCCGAACTCATATTCAACTTAGGCAGTGACACGGAGTTTCTTTTAAATTACTTTGAGTTAGTGCATAAAATACTCAAGGTTTTTTGTTCACCATTTTAGAACTAAGTATATTACTTTATAGACATTTTACTCGACTACACCTACATGGCATTTTTAAACATTAAAGTGTTGGAGGTTGGCAATAAATTTACAGGTAAATGTTTAGTGCATCGCTCTCATCGTCTGTATTCGATTTCATAGATCTTTGGCGTCAGCATGAATAATTCAAAATAGTGTGGCGTGAAAGAGTCTCAAAGGTAACGCGAGCTCTTATAGATTTTAAAATCGACGTCGCTGTCTGCTCGCCTTCACTCCGTGTGTCTAACACGGGTTTAACAGGCGAGAAAACATTTTTCATATCACGTAGAGCGATATGTAAGTACACCGAAAATGTATTTTATACCAGAAAAGAGAAAAGTAAATGTCGGGTTGTATCAGAAGGTTAAAAGCTAGTAGAAAACAGAGGGGACTGGAAAATCTTCTACCTTCACGGATGTTTGAGTATTATTCGTAAGAAATAGTTTAGTTTTATCTTTGACTCCACATTCCTGTGTTTGTTAGTGCTTGCTATAGTGTGAAAGTGAGTGAGTATTGCAAGAGTAGACTTACCTATAATTTGAGAATGTTTAGCAAATATCGATATTCAAAGTAACATTAAGAATTCTTGTAGTGCTTAATGCAGAGCACTGTTGGGAAAGTTTCACAGATCCCCCTTCACCTCATTCAAGGCACGTCCCGTTGCTTTCATTCAAATATACGTGTCGAGTTTGCCTGGAAGTTCAAATACTTTGTCACAAAGTGGGGACCTTTAGATTATTCAGACGGCGATACGTAAATTATCTACGTGAAATTACACGTAAATACAATTAGGTATCTAAATAAAAATACTTGACAATTTTTTTATTTATTAATCACATATTAATAGACCATTACATCTTTACGAGTCAATTAGATGTCAGTAAACGGGGTGGAAAATACGGACAATCAATAGAGGGAAACTTAGAATACCTAAGATAAAGAATTTTACTCAATGATAGCAACATTTTATTTTTTTTAATAAAATTAACTGACTCATACAATAAAAAAAAACAATTTGAAAAGAGGTACGAAACACTAACCCATTTGTTGATTAATTCGACTATCCTATTTGTTGAAGTAAGTGACTACACGTTACTTACTATTCCGTTTAAAATTGGTTCGTGATTAATTACATCGCCAATGGTTGCCAACTATATTGAATACATTGAAAAGAGATTAAATAAGGGTCGTTAAGCGTATAGAGCCTGTGAAAGCAGAGCGCCGTCGTCGTCGCCGTTGCGTAAACATATTTATTGGCTGTTCCATAAATAATTTACACGTGATTTTAGCACCCCAATGAACTTTCATAGGTACGTAATAGAAAATCGATCTAATCGTTTGTTGGATAAATTGTATCTTTATTTGTTATGAAAATTAATAGTAGGTATTCTCAAAATTTTACCCATACACAGATACATTCAAGTCATTTCAAAGCAAATTTGTTCTAAAACAGTAGGCAAATAAATGAAATAAGAAATTAAAATGTAAATATGAGTAAGCAAAAGTAATAAGTAAATTTTAATAAGGAGGTACGTAGCACATAGCATTATGTAGATAATTGCTTGTTCCCTAGGCATTTGAATACAACTGTTCTGTGTTTGCATAACTTATTGTAATACTAATTGTTAACTTTTATGTACTGTTGTTTGTTGTTTCTAATAAATAATTTAATTTAGTCATTTTCTAGTAGAGCGGGACAATAACTAGAGCCGATCAAGTTAATTTGTTTGCAAAGTATGCCACCGCCCAGCGTTAACCGCCCACTGTATCTACCTACAACGTAAGCGCAAATGTATTCAACAAGTAAGAAACTTGGTGTACTACGTATTAGGTATGTACTTTTTGTATCGTTTTAGCCCAATAATCTTATTTTATGTTATTAGAATTAGAAGTCTATTCCGCTTACCAGTAGCTGTTTATTACAAAACAATTCTAACATCACTTACTAATAATTGTGAAACATGCAACTACAGTATCTACAGATAAACAAAGGTAAATGTGGGAAGAATGGCGACCACGAACAACCATTTAACTGCGGGGAACCATCAATCTTAAGGAAGGACGGCACGGGGGTCCACTCCAAAACTCTTTCCACTAAACTTTTGTAACAACCTCGTGATAAATAGTCTTAACGTTGGAGGTGGTGCTACAAAAAAATGTTTCCTCTGAACCGAACAAGAACCTAAGACAATGTTAATTAATCTATATTTAGAATATTTACCTGAAAACAATGAGGAAAATTAAGAGTAAATTTAGTTTTTTTATGTTTACCTTTGGCACTATAAGGGGTGTTGTTAAGGTGTCTTAAGTAATTTATTTACTATTTTAAAATAAGATAAAGTAAATTCCTATACAATATGAATTGGGTTGGGGTAATCTTTTACCTGTCTTGAGTCATAATTTATTGGTTTGAAATTACAACTTTAAATGAGGTTGGGACTTTGGTCTCGTAATTGTTTCATATATACATAAAATAAATAGCATCACCTACTAGGCGTGGGTTGGTTGCTTTCCCTTTTTGAGGTTTTTAAATTTCCGGTGCATTACTGAAGGGTTAGCGGAAATGTTTAATGGGAGCGTCCAGGAAGTGGAAACACTATTTAATATTCAGCTTTCGTAGCGTATTGCGTGTGTAATGCTCTAGAGATTTTTGTGTGGGGGCAATTTTGCAAAGAGGATTTTTTGTAAGGTAATTTCGAATACATTACAAATATTAGACAATCATATTTAAATTTTAATTAATGTTTTAGCTTTACATCGGTAGTTGATATGTAGATGGGCATCTAATCAAGAGCTCCATCTTATATATAGTTATAGTTTCTGAGTAAGAGGCCTTTCAATATTTCTTACAATGACTGTGTTGTAGCCTCCACTTGGTCCAAGGGTTTATAACACAATCTGTGGCCAAGGTTTTATTTTGGACGTCTGAACACTCTGTAAATCTTTTTACTTTAATAATCCTACTAATATTATAAATGTGAAAGTTTGTGAAGAAGGATAGATTGATGTTTGTTACTCTTACACGCAAAAAACTACGGAACAGGTTTTTAATGAAACTTTACAGTATTATTGTTTGTACGTCAAAATAACATATAGGCTATAGTTTATCACGATAGGGAGTAATTCAAGTCTTCGCGGATGAAATTGCGGGGAGAAGCTAGTATTTACACAAATAAGAAGAATTTTACATTATTGGTTACCCGCAAAGCATGAGGAATCTAAAGTAGATAAAACAATAATGTATCTAGTAATGTATCTTCATAACAAAAGTAGATAAAACAATAATGTATCTAGTAATGTATCTTCATAACAAAAGTAGATAAAACAATAATGTATCTAGTAATGTATCTTCATAACAAAAGTAGATAAAACAATAATGTATCTAGTAATGTATCTTCATAACAAAAGTAGATAAAACAATAATGTATCTAGTAATGTATCTAGTGATGTTTCCATATTACGGTTCTATAATCTATTTATAACAATAAGGCAGCCATTAAATTTGATAACAAAGGTTATTACGGTCGTAATGGACCGAAGTAATATCCTAACTGTAACGAAGAGCGGCTACACGGCAGTATTGGTACTACAGATCTGTATATCTAGCTTTACCATGAGTTTTAAGTGTAATTTACGCTCACTAGTCACTGTCGACTACGATAACAACTGTATGGTACATTGTTAGTTCCCTCAGTGTCTATACAGAACTCTGTACCGATTGCCATACAAATATTTTACTTTAACGCTAACGTTAAGCTATCGAAAAACAATTGGTAGAGTTACTGATGAGTTTAGTTACTATGCTTTAACTATAATTGGAAAACTAAGGAGTGCTTAGTTAGTCCAATAACTATACCCACGTAGTTCCTATTTATTAATAGTACACTGGGATTGTATCCGTAATGTGATATCTGTTGGGAGCTTATGTTTATATGGTTATTACAGATAGTAGAATTAAATAGTAAATAATGACTTCCATAATAAA
Source organism: Ptilodon capucinus (assembly GCA_914767695.1). Taxonomy (NCBI): domain Eukaryota; kingdom Metazoa; phylum Arthropoda; class Insecta; order Lepidoptera; family Notodontidae; genus Ptilodon; species Ptilodon capucinus. The sequence goes on from OU611808.1 coordinate 6,427,704, forward strand.
TACCGCTACTCTAGTATTTTTTTGGGTGACTATTTTGCGTAGTCTAGCGGGGGTATGTGTTGGCTTTTATTAATTATTGGGTGATTGTAACAAATTTTAAAATGGCGTTTTGCTTTTTGTTGACCGTAAGAACAATGAAATGGGCTTTATGTGGAAGCATGTCAGCTATATATAAGCGCCGAAGCTCAATCTTAATACTAAATATTATGTAACACTTTGTAAGCATATGAAGCAAATTGTGTGACATAAATTTCTATACAATAGATGTTTACCTACAGGGTTTTATTCCCTAAAGGGTGTTCAACGACATTGTTAGTGTAATGTATTTAACTTAAAACACCCTCGGCCGGCGCGTCGATAATTATCTCGCGCTAATGGCCCCCGCCAATCAATGCAACGCTGTCACTGCAAAAGTTCAACCCGAATACAGCTTTGCTCACGATGCAGAAAGGCTTTGTGCGAATAGTCTGCGTTGTTTGGCATGTTACTGACGAGTTAAAAGCCCTATTTATATCATATTTATATATTCAAGAAACGGTCCGTTAGTGTAATGGAACGTTTTACATTTTAATGACAAAAAATTTTTTTTTCAAAAGTATAAATTCCGATGCATGTTACGACTCGTTGCTTGTATCGATAATAATTCGTTTTTATAGGAATCCAGCACTAATACAATTTTTTTACAAGTCTGGTCGAGGTGCAAAATTCAAGGCGTCAAAGTTGTATAAAAACAGGTTTTTCTTCAAACTTTGGCTCTTCGTATCATGTTAAATTAATTTTATAGCGAAATTTAAATATATATTACATCTAAAAGATTATCATACTTCTAGTAAAAACATCAAAGACCCTGAAAATGATTAAAGGCGAGGAATTTATAATTCTGTATCTACCTTGTTTCCTTGTATGAGTTGAGGTACCTACATCGGTATCCAATAGTTGTAATGTAAATGTTATACATTGAGATAAGAAAATTCAGGATTCTCAGCTACTCATTTGAATTTCTAGATGCAACTAATTAATATTCTATGTTAAACGCTACATAGTAGTACCCATCTCTGAAGCAAGATTATCATATTCATTAATATTCACAACGAACCTTGATATTGACTTTTTATAAAAGTTTATTGATAACTTCGTAATTTGTTATTGAGCTGTGTACAAGTTTTTTTATTCAGCGTTAAATCTTGCACAATGTTATTAAGAAGAACCAACATCTTGTGTTAGGTCAATTATCTTTTCCAATAATTCAAGTGTTTTGATGCCTGGAGAACGAGATTCAATTAAATGTTATGCGTGAGTGTGTACTCGGAGGTACCTTAATTGGACGTAATAAGAAAACTCATTAAGAAAATTCAAGAACAATTTATTTTAATGATATTAAATTTCTGGCAAAACAACCCAAGATATTAAAGTTAGTCTGTTTGTTTTTGATTGATGATGAAGGTTATCAGCCTGTTTAAACAACAGTAACTATTTATTGTTCAATATTCACTTCGTTTCGATTCAAATTTCAATTCGAGTAGCTCTCAATTTTACTAGGTAATTATTTGTGCCTTATAAAAATAAAGTCGAGAGTTGCGCGCCGACAAACCTACCACCATATAAAGCCATGCTGTCATTATACGTCGTCTTCATCTATCGTTACTTGAGATTGAGTTGGCTTTTTGTTTTCTTATAGTTACTTATCTTTTTGTTGCTTTAGTAAACATATTTTTTTTTAACAACGTTATTTAATACACTAACACAAATTTGAGACAGCTAATAATGTTGGTGTCTTCATATATTACGATTATGGCCAAAACGGCGGTAGGTACACTAGTCAAACTTAGTTTTTTACCATTACACCAAATCTTAAAATAATTTTCAAATAAATGAAAGACTAGTCTTAAAAATCTAGTCCCCAGATAAAAGTTTTAACTTTATGCCGATTTATATTCAGCCATTAAATTAAATTAAGTGTCCGATTGGAAAATGAATGCTCCAGAGAGGCAGATTCGTTTTGACACAGATTCTGGATAACAGGTAGTCTAAAGTAGACAGTCTGAAGTGAACCCTAGGGGAAGCAGCTGCGAGAAGTGTTTCTGAATTGAATATGAAGGAAATTATTTCAGTAATCGTACCCACCTTCGATAAATAAAAATAAATGGTAAAAATCGTACCTCTTTTAATCTGTTTTTTTGCGATTCGTAACATACTTGATATGGTTTTAATTATTCTCAAGATTAATCTGGCATCTCGACCCATCCGTAGGCCTATTCTCTTATCAGCTTACCGAGTCTCAGTCATGAGTTTAGCAAATGGACTGGAACACACTTGAGAGCATCGTTAGGTTCGCCTAAACATGTGGCACTCTGTTAAGTGGGATATAGGTACTTACATCCAACTTTTATGTCAACAAGTCTTGATATTTTTTCTTCATTCAAATAACGTACATAAATATGTACGTTATACAGAATACAAATGTATTCTGTTGTTTAATGCAATGAAGTACATGAACAATCAGTAGATGTTTATGGACGTATGAATAAATAATAAAAGTTATGTTGGCTTTATGTGCCCCATTTTAATGTCTGCGAAGCCACCGCCGCTGCCGCGATCCCTCTCGAAATATGCATCAAAGGGAACTGACAAATTGAATGCATGACGAACAAGCCCCATTGCCAATGAACCGTGTCTGAGTTTGGCATAGAATATGTATCTGTGCATTGCATACGCGGAACTGGTCAATCAATCAACCGATCACAAAAAATGGAATGGAAGGTTATTCAGGAAATACACTTGTATTGGTTACTCGAGGTTATCGTAGGTGTCGGTGCATTCCTATAGGAGATCCCGGAGTCCCTCTAACGTGTCGAAGACGGCCACCGAGGAGGTTTTAGTGGGTAAGAATCCCACATATCCCAGTCTTCTCCCACACAGAAAACTGGGAATCTTTGTGAAGATTTCCTCCCCGTCAACAAAAATAAAAGGTGAATATACACATTATATACTCAATCCGAAAATATTGTAACCACATCAATATACTCGTGTTCAATGCTCTGAACATTCATAACTCTAACAGATAGCATGAAATTTACTCGGTAGGTAACAGGGAATTTCATATAAATTTCGTTCAACAGTTATTAGAATCACTATAGCAACACACCGATTTCCACGTCGAGGGAAAAACGAGACACGCTCGAGGGTTTATTCTTGTTAAAATAACTACGAGACTGAGTTCAATTATTATATGATTAAGAATGAAACGACAAAGCTTTTGTGGCTCTACATCTTTCATTGTGCAGAGACCCTCTCCGTATCGCATTTACAAACTTTATTATACTGTCAGTAGATCAGATAACTATTGTCGTGGTTCACTATCACTATTAGTTTATATAAGAGCACACACAACATAATGTCAAGACATAATAAAAGGGAGTCAAAACACGGAGCTAATATTTATCATTAGTAAATAGGTATAGTTAGAATACAGATGTAGCAAGAAGGGTGCAATTTAATGTTGCAAATTGCAAAATGTTATTCAGTTTTAAAATTGAATAAGCATATGGTCGTATGGAAATTCTGGTAGGCACAGGAAAATGTTCAGCTATTGAGCTATTGAGGGTTTGTGTTATCGGGAGCCGTGCAGGGATTTATTTGGGGCTTTGCGTAACTATTGTCGTGTAGAGAACAGATGGTAGAGGCATGGGGTGTTTACCACCGCAGCCCGGGCTCCATGGAGCCATTCACAATGAAACATGTGCATTGCACGTCGGTTTAGGCCTCATATTTTGATGTGTGTGTCCAAGTAGAATTAGAAACACTACTTATAAGTAAGTTGTTGGTTTGGTTAGGTAGAAATGTCTCACTTGTATGAAATCAACGAGCGGAACCGGGGGTTATTAACATTAAAATCATTTAAAACATGTGATTCTCAAGAAAATGATTGAATAGGTACCTATTGTTTGTATCACATTAAGAATAAGAGATAATATTATATAACACTGTTCTTAATAACATAAGGTACATTCTATAATTGGATCAGTCCTTGAAATTTTGGTAAAAAATCGGTTATAGATAAAAATATAATTAACATACCTCATGAAACCGATTTCAGGAGACGACTGCAGACGAGTCTGAAATAACTCGCAATAAGCATCGCCTTGTTAAAGCAAGCACCGCTAACTGGAGATGATAAATGCGGTCAATTTATTGAATTTTTCTTCGTTTACCAATTATTTTAGTTCTTTTTAATATTTCCACACATTGAAAGGAAGATTAAACATACAACATTCGCAGTCTACGTTAAATACTTGTAATACCGAATCATATAGCGTATTAACCGCCTCATGAACTAAAAATTTGGCATCTAAATATTTGCCTGCAGTTGCTAAATCTATCGAAGATAGAACACAATGTTCGACTCATGATAATATATAGTCAACTGTACTTGCACAACTATGACGACAAGATTTTACTTGAATTACTAAATCATGTACAATAGAGTCTATTGCTACATAATATGAAATGCGTGTCTTTGAATAATGGGACCTCTTGTGTAAGTAAATGTGATTCAGGACAATCTCCTCGTGTTTTGTAGATAGCGGCGGCCTTCTATGCCCGCTCAGGTGCCACCATATCATTTGTTTACATCTTACGAGTTCCAGTTGTGGGTATCACGATTTTATTTGTGGCCACAAGAGTTTTATGACGATTTTATCAATATTACTTGCATTTGTTTTCATTATTTGAGACGTAGCTGTCACTTTCGAGCATGAACCCTAGTCTTGTTTTTATTAAGTGTACAAGATAGAGTGGTTAATTAAATTATCTTGGATCACATAGCTGTTCTAATGGTAGGTGAGATGTGATTTGGCCATCTCTTAAGGATAATTTTGTTGTTACCTAATAATTAATTCATCACATAAACAAATTTGTTCATCTAGAATGTAGCCTATCGTAAAAATAAATGAAGGTGCACATTACCAGTTCCTACTGTACTGAATGTCTATTGATAATAATATACGGCAGTTATCTTTTATCGTTGGGGTTTTCCGGAAAGAAGGGAGACGTCCAGTTGCTCGGCCGGTAAAATCTTCTATATAATATTTTATTTTATGCGACGTACTTGCTTTTATAGCTGGTTATATAAAGTTAAACGTTTCGTAGATGCTCGGTCCCGTGTGAAACAGTAATATTTTGATAAATTTCCCCAAACAATTGTAAATAGGTACCATTTATTCGGTGATCGTAGTCAGGTTTTAAATAAGTGCAATAAGCGGAACGTTGAGCAGTGCTTGCTATCAGCATAGGTACTTGCAATTATTGAATTTTCTTAGTTTTTGTTTGGATTTAATAATTGCGGTGCTTTGTTTGCTTTGTAATCTGTGCATGGGTATGTCACGAGGAAAGGATCTCAATTTACTCAGAAATAGATATGTTTAGACAAATTTGATTTGAATTCAAAACAGCGTTGTTGACTTACTTATGGACCGAATACATTTACTTACTTTTTATGTTGAAAACAAGTAGAAGCACTGTAGTCACTGTATCTAACTCTTTACTATAAGCATACATGTAAATATGCTACAGAAATAATCAGAGTTACCCAGGGACAAACTTTTACGGTGCCATCTTCATTAAATTGAGTTGAATATTGTGCTTTCACTATTCGCTTTGTCTACTACGTCTCGCCGTAACTCCATTTTAACTTCCTTTAAATTAAAACCTCCTCGTTTCTAGACAACGAAATTAGATGACTCGGTTATATACTTGTTAGGGCGCTGTTACACTTGAGCAATCCAATGAGCGGAAAAACTAATTGTAACATTCTATTTTGAAGATACGAGTATCAGTCCCCTCACCAACACCTGACTTGTTTTAAATCTAACTTTCAGTTTTTGACAGTTAACTAACAAAATCCGTCAAAAATTCACAGAGTTAGTGGTAAGTCCCCTGGCATTTGCGAAACATTTCTTAAATTAGTATTTCCGTTTTTTTGTACTGCTCTTGTGTATCTACTATCTATGCCATGAATAATGTTGGTCAACACAAAAGTTTGGAATCAATATTTTATAATTGAATTATTTATTTCAAATCAAAACTATTTACAAAATATTTACAATTCAAAGGAAAGAATAAATAAATTGAACAGATCAAAATAAAAAGAACATATTTACAGAAAATATACTTTTTCTATAATAGATTGTTGTTCTCTTTGGATCCTTTTAACTCAATAAATCTGGTTTTAGTAATTTTTATTGAAATATGTTTCACATCACATATTAAATAAGTATACCTTGGCAGATTATGTAATAAGAACTAAAGTGTGCGCTGCAATATCTCCAGGGAAATCACAAGAACTGTGATTCTTGATTCGCCGTAACACTTTAATATATTACCCAGGCTTTTGGGATGAGCTTATCTTTTCTCAACACGGTCTCGAAATTGCTTATTGTGCCTATCGAGTTTTATAAATAAAAGCCTAGTCTTATGACGTCTTAGTTTTTAACTGGCCCACGATTAGTATTATGTGTCGTCATTACACCAAAATTATACACAAAATTGTTTTGTAATACTGTTTTAAATTGATCAAAACTCTCATTAAATTGCACCGTTAGAAATTATACTTACCTTTCGTTTGTAAAATAATGAAAATGTTTAATCAAATCAATTTCATATTAGTTAGGTACCTTAGTTATGTAGCTTTATGAATTTATTACAATTAGCGCTATGTGAGCCTTTCTCATACTAATTAATGGAATCAAGTTTCACATCAAAGCTATAATATAACGATCACTATGGCGACACTCATGTGTACGAGAGAAGCTTTAAATCGGTAGAGGATAAAGCCCTGCGCACACTGGGGCGTCAACACGCACGATCCTTTTTATGCAATACTAAAATAAACTGTATTGAATCCTAAGAAAAGCTTATTCTACAATAAAATGTCACTGACAGCGCGAGCGAATCGTTATGCATTATTGGCATAAAGCTTGTTTTGGTATTATCAAAATTATTGACACACGCCGCAGTGTGTCCAGGGCTTAATACAATTGAGTTCGATTATTATCAGATTAAGAACGCTACAACGAAGCCTTTGATCGGGTCTACTTCTATTATTGTGTACAACATCCGCCCGCTATAAGACGGGGCGCGTGGTTATAAAATAGGTATTATTACGTTGATCGTACATAGGAATAGCACATGTTTTGTATGTGGTCCATGTCTTTTAATGTTCAATGACTCCGCCCGCAGTTTATTAAATGTTATTTGTTATTTGTCTGCTCGTTTGTCTCCCTATCTCATAAAAAAAAAAAAAAATATATATAATATAGGTTATCTTTAACATCTATTTACAAGTTTACTTTTAGGTTTTTTAAAAAGATATCAACCTAGATCCTATGATAATAATAACGTAAGCAACATACATTGAAGATACACGGTGTAAGATTGGCAATTCAAACTATTTTGGTGCATCTAACTTCAAACCCAGCAAACTCCGCAGTCTAACGGGAATGAATTTATGAGCTAATATAAAACTAATTTCAAAGCTTTCTATAGCATAAGAACACTTTACTGCTTCCATAATAAAATATTATTTATGTTGATACGTATATTGCTTTTTTAATATTTACAATTCTAGATTATAGTTTTTTGGTACGACAGAATCAAGTCTCGTTACAGAGGATGTCTATCAAAAGATGTGTACTGAATCACAAGAAGGTAGTTTTGGCATGAATATACCGCTATTGAAAGGAATGTTTTGTCAGTACGGATAACTCGTAGGTTAGTCGTTACCGGCGCACTTGCAGTGAGCGTACCTCCGCTGCTGAAATAACAACGCTCACCCCTTTGAAACGGAATACCGCCCAGTGTTCGTAGTACTTCGTAGCAAAGTTTTGCTACGCGGCAACTACGCTTTTGATTTCGTAGACCGGTGTTGCTACAAGTTCTTGAAATTTTAACAAATCAGTAAAATTTTCTCATAATCGAAACACTGTGTAGGATGGGTTAAAACACAGTTACAATAACCATAACAATATTGTAAAATGTAATGAAGGTTAAATTCGTGGTATACTTTCCGTGTATCTAACGCCTATTATACATTAATGCCCGCCAGCGATAGGGTAGTAGTACCATTAAATTTATTTGAAAGATGTTTTCAGATTTACCGACTGCATACCGCTCCATTATATATGAATAAGTTTTCATTATTAAAAATATAAAAAAAAATACCTATGCAATATATCTTAATAAAAGTTTCATAATTGTTAAGTACGCTACGGGTACATACTAATATTAGCCGTGAGTCCAGCGTATCGCAGAGTAATCCCCTGACAGTGCCAAAGGCTGAGTGACGCAGCCCACACCGGCCTCTGCTTATTTGTACAACAGACCGACAATGCCGCCGAGATCAAAGGTACAGGAATTAATTTGCGAACGCTATCTCACCCCTCGACATGCGAGTCCCCAGACCATAAGCCCTGAAAAAATATTACCGTTTTCACGTTGAGCCCTTCGCCAAAGCATGTGGAAGGTATTATTAAATATTTGGACTTGGTGACCCATGCCTCGTAACAAAAAGGTATTTGCCGGTTACGGTTCTCGTTCATGCCCACGAAAAATATTTTCGGTTCGATTGCCTGATTGAATAGATGTTTACCACCGTGATTAGAAATATATGGCATAAATGGTTGTAAATAAAATGACTTCACTACGTGCTACAGATCATATAAACAATTAGGGGATAGAATTAATAAATCGGAGGCTCAAATTAAATACATTACAACTTAATATTAGATAGATAATCAATGTTCTGTCATGTTTCATTATTTTACACATTTTTTGTAAAATTAATGTATGAATATTGATTTCTTATATTTACGCGAATACTATACATTGAAATAAAACTATTTTACGGATTCTATCGCGTTTATTTACTATTTTATTTTCCCGACGTTTCGGCTGCTTTACAGCAACCATGGTCACGGGGGGACTGAGGTGTTAGACGTCCTGATGTCCAGTTATTAACTATGACTTTAATTAATGTATGAAATTGTACTTATTGTAGGGTTTGTAGACGATGGCCCTGCAATTAGTGGACTATTATGCTATCTTTTAAGCATAATACGTAATTATGTAACGAGTTCTCAAGCGCCCTTTGCACCCTTCGTAATTATATCGCTGAAGAGTTGCGCCGCCGAGAAAAACATATTATTTTATGTAGCAAAAAATGAATAGCTAAACTGTCATAATTTATACTTTTACATAAATTATACTTGTTATATAAAATACAACACTATAAGCTAACATCGCTATGTTTCTGAATATATTTTAATTTAATTTTTAATTACTTACTTAATTTATGGTATATGTGTTTCAGGATAACCAACGCAAAAATATATCCTAATATTTTACCACCAAATTCATATTTGTAAAGGCAAAAACATGAGCAGCAATCTACGTAATAATAAAAACTAGCTTAAACTCTGTTTCAGACTTCTGATAGGTACACGTAGGTTAATAAATGCAAAATAGTGCTACTCTCGTAAAAACTGTGTAGCACCATGGTAGCACGCACACTCTTGGTCATTGTGTATGTAACAAGCATCGAAGACGACGACGGTTCGGCGGAGGCAATATGTTAAGGTAATGGGGTGCCTTAGCAGTGCACTTGATTAAGTCGATCCCTGATAGCGACGCGAGGAGCCTATCAACTACCCACTCAATCGGACCAACGGAACCGGTGAAGTAGTTACGTAGACCGCAGCTGTAAACTAATGCTAATTACCAACTCAAGGACCTGATATTTAAATCGGCAGGTAATCATATTCCAAGTTTCATTAATCTATTGCTATCTTAATGATATATAGGAAATTATATTTTTTGCTACAACTAATACTACTATTGTATATTTATTTAACCAGAACGTTACATATAATAATAATTCCCGGATTTTCCTTGAATGTGATGAAAACTTCAATAGTCAATCGATTTCTCATATTGTGTCTCTTGAATCTAATCTAATCTCTAATACCAAAACGAATTGGATTAACTCATAGAAGATGCGCGTGGCTTTTGTCAATTAAATATTTTTTATGATATTGAATGTACAATTATCATCGTCATCATTAATGATGTATTATTAATTTAATCAACAAGTAAAGTGGAGTAGCTCGCCCTAATATGTTCATGGTGTTATGCTTTCCCTTTATATTTATCACTAATATTGATGTAGAATCAATAGAGTAGACATATATATTAATAAAATTGATAGAGACCAATCCGAAACTCATACCCCAATGTGCTTTAAGGAATACAAAAATAATAACTAAAGTAGCACTACTAGTATTGATAGAGTTTTTCATGAATAATTACCTCCTCCACTAGATCCCGGGGTTAATCCGCGTAAAGAGCCAGCCGTCCCGTTAAGTACCGTAGCCACATCGCGAGATGGCGCCGAGTGTTCTTCATTAAGCCGATATCTGAGGAGCACTCGCGCGGAATGCTTTTCACCCACCGTTTTATCTTCGTGCTTTTCAGTTTAATATTTACTTTATTAAAAAAATCTAATTCTGAAGTTGTTCAAAGTCAAGGAAATATAAAAACTATTTTGAATTTAGTATTACCCACATGTGGCTTATTACACCATCGGTGCACGAACGGTGAGTGCTTCGTTTACCTAAGTCATATAATAGCATAATACTTTTGATAGCTCCGAACAACAAAATGAATATTCATAAGTAGACAGCAAACCGAAGGGGCAGGTAAAATATAACGCATATACGTCTTGAAATCATAAATCACATCAAAGTAATTGTGGTGTGTACATATCGCACGCACAGTCCCAGTCCCAGACCTGCAGTACGCAGCCACGGTAAATACGAATTAGGCCACTTTGGGGACGAGGCTCTACCAAGAGATGTGTCCGATAGGGGCCGATCGAGCTCCCTCTTCCTCAATACGATTGATTTAGCTTTATTGCTGGTAATAAATTTACCCCTCACGAGTTTTTTTTTAGCTACATATATTTAGTGGAAACATTAAAGGCACTTCATTCTTATTAGATTTCTAAGAACACTCATTTGCCATTAAATTTTCTTTATGTCGCATTACTTTTGTCCTGAAGGGAGCGTATGAATTTTGATGATAATTTCTGTTGCCCAAGGTATTTGGTCTAGCTAGCTAGATGTGATATGATGCCACATGGAGAGATTTTTAAGGCCGTTTCGCTTCGCAAGCAATATGTTTCTTTAGTGCCAACATAATTGGCACAAGTACCCAAATAATGTTTCAAACGGCCCGATAGGGGAACTATATCAGGGCCAGTAAAAAGCGTGTTCAAAGAGAAATTTGGTAACATTACATGTTTAAATGGTGCTACGATAACACTTCTTTGGCTATGCGCCATCCACGTTTAGACTATTACTGCACCTGTTATTTCGTCGCCTCCGAGGGTAATTAATGCAAATTGTATTTATAGGGAGGAGCCGTTCGTCTGCGAAGTTGTAGAACAAAGGGAGAGGAAGGCGGCGAGTAAACAAGTTGTAGCGAGTTTCTCGGCGAGCTGGCGTTCACCAGGCCAGCTTGTCCTCGCACTAAACACCATTATTACAGTACATTTACTCCAACTGTTGCACATAGATAACAGCATTTTTAGATTTTAAAGTTTTGTACTGATATATGTCCTATACGGTCATAACTACCCTATACATACCATGATGTTTCGAAAACCCGAAAATAATACTTTCACAAAATGCATGCGTGTAGCGTATACAGCTGATTGATACCTATAGAGACATGTTATTGCAATTCAATAATATTTCTTGCCATTAATTTTAAAAGATTGCAATGTCTCGAATAATAATATACGAAATCTTCATGTAATCTTTTTTTTAATATACGTAAATGCTTCTGGAAGTAAGGGAACCCCCTAAAAGACATCGATGATCGTGCAATTTTGCCTAGCCCTTCGGTAAATACAGTTGTGATGATGTATATAAATTTAAAACGTTATACGTATACTGCAGCTCGCAGTTTACTACCTGCGATCAAGTGACTCATATTGTGCCGAACTTTTGTGTTGGATACAATAAAACAGGAAGTATTTAAGGTAGGTGCCGAAAAATTCCATGGGCGCAGGTCGAGGGCAGTGAGATAACGTCGACGGTCGACACCGACACGCTACAATTCAATTCCCAACGCCGACACCGCCGCGAAAGGGTTCTGGTCCCGATAAGGTCGCACCCATTGACTCCTTGATCGATCGGTTTCTTCGTATCTGCGCTACTCTGATATACCTCGAAATATTTAATGGCTATTATAGTCGAGTGGAATATAAATTCGAAAATTACCTACCGATTATAAATGAATAATACAATTTGAAGCAATTTGATATACTATGTTGAGGTATAAGATAGGTACATGAAATATTTGAACCAAATTTAATACGTTCACAATAGGTATATAAACATTTCTAAAGAGTGCTTTTAAAAAATGTAGGTGTATTGTAATTGAGGTGTATTGTGGTGTACGTAATAATAGAGTTCGAATTTTATTCTTTAATAAAGAAACATGGTAACTTTTCTTCGGATTATCCCCAAATTATATTGAAAACAACGATGCCCGGGAACCAGCAAATGCGATTAAGGTGGAACCGACGCAATTTGCACGTAAACAAAATCTTTATGCCCACGATAGCGCAATGTGATGCGCTTCAACCGCAAAAGATTTCATTCTATTAAAACTTAAATTCTGCACAATTTGTTGTAGTAACATTAAATGCTATGTTAGGTTTAAGGGAGAAGTTTTGAGATACCTAAACAAGATTTTGAAAAGGCTACGTTTGGGATCACCAACTTCCACAATATAATTACCCCAAGTGGGTACCTGCTTAGTAAAGTAGGTACTTAGATATTTGTTTTTTAATAATTTTGAAGTGAACTGCCATCGATGGCCACTAGGCATCTACTCCTGTATATATACGTAACTACTTACAGTTAAAATAGTAATGAATACCTAATAATTTCTTATTTATCCCGCTGCATTCAATGCTAAATTAAAGTTTCGTTTCGTAATTAATCAAACAATACAAGCCACCGCCGAATATTGTGTACTTAAATTCCCAATTTCGTGTTTCATTAGCGAGCGCCTTATGTAATTCGAAGCCTTTTCCCCGTTTCGGACATTTACAAGGCTTGCTGGATGATATAATTTGAAACTGTTGTAAATTTTAATTAGACTGAGATACAAAGTAAGTGAAACAAGCGAGGTCTAGACGTCTAAACACCGTGACGTCAATGTGTAGGTATGTGAGCTTTCTTCGGCTTATTTTAAAATGTGTTTCACATCGCATATAGCTTCAAAGTTTGAACACAATTAATAGACATGTATAACACCTTAAGAGGAAAATTTTTCGTGTACAGTACATACCATGTGTAGGTAGAAACCTAACATTTTTTTTAATATAATAATCTGTTATCACATATTTAACGATCGTTTTCACAAGTTCTTTGTATTCGCTTGTATGACTCTATTTGAGCACAAATTGCCGATAACAGCTAAAGTTGATAGATACTGTAACATTACATTTATCTACGATATCATCACGGGCACAATGAAGCTATATATTCTGTTAACTATCGGAGAAATTGGCTAACTTTGAATATAAACTGAGCGACGCTTAAACTTTACTGTTGACATAAACGTCTAAAAACTTTCTGTAAAAATTAATAATGAGAGGAGCTGTAAAGCAGCAATTTATATTAGTTTAATAATTGTGTTACAAGTGAGTGGATCTTTGCAGTGAGTCAGCGAACGAAGTGAATACGCGCTTGAGCGATGCCACACATCAAATGAAATATACCTCGTGTGCACCCCGCGAGGTAAAATAAGGTACTCTCGCATACTCTTATGAAATAGACGGCTTACCCATCACTAGCGAATAAAGATGTAAGTCACAATCAGGCAACATGTAAAATGTGACTAAGGGGACTGAGGTCCAGTCATGAAACTACGTAGCGGTGTAGCAGCATAGTGGAGTAGTGGCGTAGCGGTATATCGGCGTAGTAGCGTAGCGGCGTAGTGGCGTAGTGGTCGTCACGCCACAGACGGAACCAGCAATTACCACAATTTCCAATTAATTACAACGCGTCAGTGACTAGCATCACGTGGTAGTCGTTGCGTAAAAATAATTAAATTATTTTGTGTGGTCATTATTTTTATATAGAACCCATTTGTACTTCGCAGAATATTAAATTGGATGGCAAGGAAACAATAGACAAAGAAACTTAATTAAGTTTACAATTGTATTTTTTGTACAAAATGTTTAACAATGTCATTATAAAACATGTTACCTTTCTTTAAACTTGGGTGGTAGTATGTACTCGTACTTATCGATTAAAAAAACTTCCTATATTTGGGACTGAAATACATGCTCGCATATTAAATACAGACCAAACCAAAGAGTGACTTTTTGTTTATTTTTACCAAACACACTTTGATATTATTTTCGGTACATAAATATTCTAAATCATCTTCAAAAGACTTTAGGGTAAACAAGTAATATGTTAGACAAATACTAAAAACAATATTTATACGGCCTTCATTTCATCAGATAGAGTAGGTACGCCTAGATTTATTTCTCGGGACCCAATGTCAAGCCGGGTATAACATTTGCTTAAGTCCCAGACGAGCATTGATATTCACTCTCTATGGCTGACTGCCAAACGTATCTCATATTATAATTTCAATAAACCGAACGTTTATGATATGTAGTTCTACTTTCTACAAACAAAATTAGTAGCTTTCAAAAACTACGGTTATTTATTTTGACTTAATTGGTCTAAATAATTATTGACATACGCAATCGGTACGAATTATTTTGTTTAAGTATGAAAAATAAAGCTAATATTTGTGCAAAATTATTTACTCTATAATGAAGAGCACGGTTCATATAAAAAGTACCTATTTTCTGATTTTTCATACACCGTGAAAGGAACGTGGCGGTAAATCGTGATATCAATTTCATTATAACGATAACAAACAAGGGTTTAAAAGCTGGTGACGATAGAACCAGTCGAGGAAATGTATCGAGTGTCTCCGAAACCAGTTAGCGTTTCTCGCCAAGTTATTCAAGCAGTAAAGTCATTAGCAATTCAAATACCTAACCAGCGCGTGGCTGCCCGCCGAAGAGGGATCCTCTTACACATGACCGCTTTTGTAAATTATTTATTACTGTTTGGCCAGTTCCAAAAACCATTTGTTTCACGGACTAATACAAACTTCGCAAATGGAAATAACTCTCTAAATATTTTGGCTTTGGTCCGATAACCGTTGTTCCAATTACGTGACCGTTTGTTCCCGAATAAAATAAAAACTATTTCGAACATGAACTCAATTACGAATATTGCTCATATTATGTTCATTCTACTTGTCCAATAATCTTATATTGGTATTCAGTATTCCAATTTACGTAGTTATTGACTATATAAGCAGTTGACAATATTGAAATATTTGTAGGTATAAAGAACATACAAATATGTAAGTACCTACAATGCTCAGATAAGTAATAACATTCAAAATGATGGATTTACCAATCATATCCTTTCTTGACATAAAATAACGTCTAAGGCACTTTTGGACCATTTTGCGAAAATAACATACGCAATGTGGAGATTAATTGTTTGGATGTGGGCGCTCAGTTGCCATAAGTTGGCGTCGCAGTCACGTCCCGTCGTATACCGTGCTCGGCTGAAGGAACGGCAGGAATCCCAATCACAGCGCCTGAGGCGGTGCGAGACAAATTGCAGACGACTTTGTTACGTACACTCGGTTCACACTCGCGTGCGGAATGGACTAGCGCCGACGCTTTATATAAAATCGACAAATTATTTTTATAAAGAAACTGAAAAAAATAAAAGCAATGGATACTTAGTTATAATTTATTTAGTAAAGCCAACAATACATTTGCAGCTCAGCCAAAAGCTCGAGGTCTGCAATAGCATTACCATAAATCCGCAGTTTACTTTTTTACGAGTATTATGGTTGCAAAGTAATAGAAAAAGAATATTATGTTAAACAACTCCACATGCAGCGAAATACATATGTAACATTATTTTTTATATATCCTGCACCCGATACGTGAACACTTTAACTTCTTATTCCTCGATTTTCAGTGTGGGTACCTTTACGGAGTCGGTACAGAACTCGCTGAGAGCAGCTTAAATGAACAGTATTTGAAACATTCTTGCAAACGTAGCCGTTTATAACATTTTACATCAAGCCACCACCAAGTTCCTGAGTACCTACTCAGGAACTTGGTGGTGGATATACCTAGAAGTCAAGTATATCTGAGGTTGTTTATAACTGTAATTTATAATCTCTTAAAACTTTGCACCAAATTCTTACAAGGAACCTTCATTACAAGTTTTAAAGATGCTGCGTGTTTTTCTCTAAGGAAACAAATCAATGTTGGCTACAGATTTCGGTGTATTCTTTGATAACGGTTTATTCCTTACGATATCTCCAACGTTACAAATACAATTTACCGATCAGTATTGAATTGCCGTTGTTGTGGATAATATATAAAGATCCGATCCCTATCTATATGAATCAATTGTTATAGTATTAATACGTATTAATTACGTTAGCGTGTGTCTGAGCAAACAAAGCAAAAGCCGTGTCGCTCAGTGAGGCGACGCGGCCCAGCGACGGTATAATTGGAGATCCGTATAAGGGCATTAATAACAAAACAGATAACTATTAGACGCGGGGGTTCCGGGCCCCTACCGCTCGTTATGTGCGAAACAAGGAAATTGTAATAAAGTTACGGGTGAGCCCGTTGCCCGGTAATATTGTTAAGGGACTGAACACATCAGATTCGTTTCACTTTGAATAGTTTTTTGCAAGGTGCTCAGTTGCAATTTTGGTAAATGTGGTGTGCTATTTGCAGTGTCCTAAAACAATCACAAAGCAATGAAATCGTTTTTTTGTCATAGTTATACTAGTTCCCTACTCTATGCCTCATAAAGGGATATTATAAGGCTATCTTCTTCTAATTTAAGGGCTCGGCCCTTGTCGGTGCATCTGATGAAGTCCTCGCCATCGGGGTCGATCCATAAGGCTATGAACAAAATAAATTTGAACATCGACATATCCCTACAGAGAAAATTACATGTCATAGGAGTCCTTAGCTATTACATCCTCTTAAGGAAAATGGTTCCAGGTCGTGATTGAAAGCCGAGAGGTGTGACAGCCGACAACCGCGTCACAAACCAATTCGATTACATTGCTCTCTACAAATAGTCCTTGGCTTTATTTTGTTTCAGCTCTCCAATTATGTGTAGGTATGGGTAGGAAAGTGAGTTTTACTTTCTTTTAAAGGTTTTATGTGAGAGAGTACTTTCCATCGAGATAGCTCTACAAGGTAGGTAAGACTAACTTTCAGTAGTTCTAACTGAGAAATGTTATTTTAAACGTCTCGTGTAGCTTTTAAAGTTATGTGTGACGCAAATAGGTCTTTCCATTTACTGTACTTATGTAATTCTACATACATTTGTCAACTTCATACATGTGTAAATTCAACGTGTTATTTCAATAGTGTACAAGTTTCGATTTTCCTTCCGGGGTCCCGTGTTCACCCGAGGTCCTGTTAATCCCAAAGCCCTACGAGCAGGAATCCAATGCGCCTGTGTTACACCTATAGAACGAGTGGTTTCTCGTTACGTCGTTGTGTGTCCGCCGCCACAAAGCTAAATCAAACGTCATTCCCACTGAAGCCCTTAATCACCCAGCAAGCCTTTGATAAACTGAGCTTGTTACCAAGGTGTGAGTGTTATAAGGCTTGCAATAAAACTATTTTACTTAATGTTATAATAATTGTGTTACCTAATAATATAATCCTGAATGTATTTCATAATTGATTCATAATTAAGGTAAAAGAAAACTCAGCATCAACAAAAAAACAAATTATTTTATTAATTTCGAATTGTCGGAATTCGTATTTTAATTAACTCAGCCGCTGGCCGGTGGTGCCGTTGTCGTTATGAAAAGAAAATATTAATTGAATTTAAATTTAGAATCGATCGTTCAATAGATAAGAAAATTCGTTCGCGTTGAGTAAAATTTCATAACGTGCTTATTACCTTTCGTAGTTAGGGAGAGCGCTCGAGAATACGGAGTAGACAGCTTAACTTGGGGAAGGTGGCTGGCACACATAAAACGCAAAGTACGAACGTTACTCATTTAATTGTTCTCAAGTAGTTAAGTTTCAGAGATGTTCATGAATCTTCACATAAATTACTGTTCTGAAACTGTCCTCCGATTATAAAGTTTCAATTGTGTCTTATTTGCGAGTAGGTACATATTATACGTAGGTACTCAAAATAGTTACTGAACATCGTCTAATTGTCTCTAATATAATGAAGATTAGAAAGCCCATATGGATTACATATTAGTTAAAATAAGTAGGCACTTTGTAATCAAATAATATTACCACTTAATTTCACATTTATGAAATCATATTTACTTATTTGGTTTACAAGTTCAAGAAACGAAAAAATATTTGGTCACACATTAAATTGGTAACAAAGAGATTTTGTGAAAGTTATTAATGACAAGCAGGAGCTCGCGTCAATTGGATTAAAATTTAAGCTCTCCTTGTGGCTCGTGGTATTGATTTTTGATTTACTGCCTACTTCATGAAATACCACCGCTTTGAGTTTCACCAAACTCTGTCGTGGTTTAATTGTGGTTACACTTTTTAATGAAAGTGGATCCATGAAACTTCTAATAGCGGTCTTTCCAAATGTCTTTTTTACAGGTCGAAATGTTTGAATCATCGGCATCTTTTCTAACAAATATCGTAATCTACACCTACCTATTATAGTTACCAAAGGACATTAATTGTTAATAACGTAGCGTAGGTAGCAGCAACAAACATATTTGTACCTTTATATAACTTTTTCTTTGCACGTGGTAAGCAATCTAATAAAACCACGCCTACGCCCAGGCTATACATTAACGGCAATATACATAGAAAAATAAAATTCTTTTACCTGAACGATACTGTGAAATGTACCCAAAAATACAAGTGTATGTGTAGTAAAATAGTAGGTGGTAGCACAAATCCTTTGTTCGTGAACTAGGTAGATTGGTACAAAGTGACGTTACGTCCCACTGGGCATTTTCAATAGCCATTGTTAACAGCACTGATTGGACAAGTTTGTTCTTGGCCGGTTGACCGCAGTTTGTATACGGCTTCGATTAATATCGATTAGTTGCTCAAATTTAAGCATTGTTTGAACCAATAAAAATTTTCATTTAGTAAATATGAGCAGATTCATACCTAGACATGTTTTTGTTTTATCATTTGGCTATTTGATTTTCCATAATGGCTCGCCAATTGCCAATATATGCCAATAATATATTAATTGTTAACCACATATTAGTTCTATGACAGTTTATCAAGATAATGTTATTATAACGTCAAATGAAATCGTGGTATTTCGTACCTATATGGTGTCCGCGTAGGAAGGGTGCTAACACCAGCCGTCTGCTCTATTTGCACATGTTTTGAATGTCATTGTCACGGTGCTAATTGCCGGGGACTGCACCCTGTGACGCGCCCCCATCCTCACCCCCGCATCTACATACGTTTAAAATACCTCTCTATTTCCCTTGAATATGCAATTTCGGTGCTTTTCATGCTACGCCACTAGCTGTTTTCATTAAAACTTTAATGAGATATAGAATAACATTGTTGGTATTTTGGCGAGATTATTGCAGAAGTATCGCAAAGGAGTATGGGTATGATGTTTGTGTTTATTTCGTTTATGATGAGCGAACTGATCTTGAAAGAGAAGGGCTCACGCGGCTTGCTAGGGTCTCGGGGTGAGCGCGCCTCGCGACCGCCCCGCAGCATCAAATTAATTTTTCCAGGCAGTTGAGTTCGAATGCGCTTCCGGCTTGAGCTGCCTCAACTCGAAAGCAAACTTTTCGTGTTTATACATTACTTCAAATTCCTTTACCTCTTAGCTTTGCTTGCATAGTACCATTACATAGTACCAGATACTTTGCATAGTATCATTCGCATTAGCAGTATATTTATTTTATGTTTTACAGAGGAACATACCCGCTTACGCTGGTGGTAAAATCTACTCTGAGGTCGTGTGTATTTTTATTGTTTAAACTTTTATAAATAAATATCAAAAGTTGCTAGCCAAGATTTTTCTTTGAAATCAACATAAAATATACTTAATGTTTTGCATCCATTTAAAGCATATAAGTATGTTTTTTGCATCCAAATTGACATAATAGCACATTAATTTGGATAATAAATTCACTGCAATTTGTTTGAAAACCAAAGTATTTACCTACGTAAATAGTGTATCACATGGTGTAGACCATAAAAACTTTTTAACAAAAAATTAAACCGCCGAAAATTTTAAAAAGCAAAAAATAATATACCTTTTTTATTTAACCTTAATAACAAAGTTCTTAAACTAATGTAAGTACACCTAAGTCATTTTGAGTCGTGTGAAGTGTGATGTACGGCGGCGGCGCTGCGCGGCGCGACACGCACCTTCGCTGGAAAATGCCGAGCGTTCACGAAGTTAATGTCAGCGATACAGAAATACACAGCGAGATAGCGATACACAATGTGTGCGAGTGGTCGTACGGAGAGCACATTTTTTGGAATGTTAATGTTTGTCGCTGAAGATTTCACGTTGCATTGTTAATTTCATTTGGTTATTTCTTTAAATTTATTGTTCATTAATTGTTTGGCGCCGACTCAAAATGACTTAGATATACTTACATTAGTTTAAGAACTTTGTTATTAAGGTTAAATAAAAAAGGTATATTATTTTTTGCTTTTTAAAATTTTCGGCGGTTTAATTTTTTGTTAAAAAGTTTTTATTTTATATTTTTTGTTGCTAAAATTTACTACTTAATCTGAATCTACTGTTTGTTTTTTTGTAATACACAACTCAGCATTAAAATTTGAGAATTAACAATAAATCTCTCCCTATTTTCCCACCTTTCGGGTAGGATTTTTGTTCCTAATTTATATAGGACCAACTTCGAAGTTATACCCTAACCAATACGTGTCGAAACGTGAACCTCTTCTGTTTTCTTCGTTGGTTAAAAATGGGTATAATTCCAAATAAAGTCCACGTGGGCGTAGGTATATCATGGTGTAGGTGCCAATCTATATCAGACTAGGCAAATACACACATGAATTGGCACCGACTACAAATGTAATGAATTATAAGGTAATGAGTAACTTTTTAGTGTACCTAGGTTTTTGAAGGCGAATTTAGTATCTATTTTGTGAAAAGATGCAAGTATTAGCACCTCATAACAGCCCAAAAAAGGAATTCACCCCCCTCCACCCTTTCCACCCCATCGTTTCGATATTTGTTAACTATCCGTATTAAACAAAAAAAGATTTTTCGAAATCGGCTCACTAACGCCGAAGATATGCTATAGTCCAGTATGCAAACTCTATCACCCCATTTCACCCCCTATATATTTTTTTTTTCAAATTTCCTAAAACACGTGTTTCTTTAATTTGTATGTAAAATACATATACAAAGTTTCAGGTTGATCAAAAAATATTTTTTAAATTGTGTGACCTTCAACCTCCCATTTCACCCCTAAGAGGGTTGATTTCTGATAATGTTTTGAAAATGGGACCACACTCGAATAATTCCCTAGTAAACGTCATAAAAAAAATTGAAATCGGTCGAATGACGCCGGAGATATGTGTGATCATACATAAAAAAAAAAAAAATATACGCGTTGAGAACCTCCTCCTTTTTTTTTTTCGTCGGTTAAAAATGTTTCATGAATAAAAAGGCAACAAATGAAACATTAAAGGTTGATGAACGTTGCGGAAAGGCGTGCAAAGTAAATTTCACTCGTGTTCCAATATTGCCTGACTAAATTGCTTTCAACAGAGGAAACGCAATAGCAAATATGATTTTGCGACGAACTGTATCAAAGGCTAATTGCTCAATACTACCAAATATGATACATCAATATTGATAGGTGTATTATATTTGTGCCGTATAGTATTACCTACCGTGTATAGACTTCGCATAGCGATTTGATGAAAGATAAAAAAAATGTATTAAAAAAATACGACATAACCTAGTTTTATGATGAGAATAGGTAACTATGTAATAAAAAAGTAAGGAGTAAAACATTTTTTTTAATATATCTTTTGGGAACTGCGTTAAAATAGGTTAAACAGTGCAAAAGCTCATTTCGAAATTCTGCCTGGCAATGTTTGGAATACGCCTGCTAAACCCCGCTCTGAACTTAATATATGGCGACAACCACTCTCCGTGATTAGAGCTGGTATCTCCTCTTCTATTATATAGAATATGAGACTACGATATACGCAAAAAATCTTATTTTAATGGAAATCGTATCACAGCAAATATTATAATGAGATTTTATTATTCCTTTTTACAATACATAGTGAACGTATGATCTCAAACTGAGCAAAGCTTGTACTATTGGTACCATACAATGAACTGCGGGTGATCCTATGTACACCTAGACCAGGGTAACATCCGAAAAGACCAATGCCGTAAGCCGAGCAGCCTACGCTCCGATCAGACCAAACCATCTTCAAAATAATATTAAAATAATAGTGTCGATTCCATTGTTTATTCGAATAATTAGGTTCGAAATTCAAAAAGGAACTGAACGAAGTCAGTATTTTTTTATGGTTGAGCTTAGTAATTGTATGGAATATTATATAATTATGGCATTGACCAACCAACGATTTACCTTCGTAGGAAAAGCTATAAAGATCTACTATGAGAAAAGGTAAAGGAATTGAAATGTACTTACATCCTGTGGTCTCTTCCACTGCTTCCAGTTTGCCATATTTGTGTTCATTAAATTAAATTACTTGATTTATTATTCGAATTATTGCTTTAAAAAAAAACTATTCGGCCATGTTGTGCGACGGTAGCATTTGTTTTTTCTCGTTCCAAATTTAAAATTCTTGCTGCCGGCCTTTTGTCACGGACTAACAGGGCAGGGATTAAAAAAAGGTTGGATGGAAAGAGGATCTAGTAAGGATTGTACATTATCATGATTAACTAGACACAAGTATATTATGACCTCGGTAACTTTATCTGCTCGCTCTCTGATTTCCCGCATCCCAATTAACCAGTAATCATACACGCCCCGGGATCCTTTCATTTACTCGTAATGAGTTTTCACCCTTCGCCGAATAGTGGACATCGGAGCTTTGATAGACTGCCCGCCGCCGCCTTATTTTGTTTTGCTTTCATGAACCTAAATTGGGCAAGGGTGACGTCCACTCAATTAGCCGGTTTTTATACACGATACAATTTGAATGGTTTTTAAGGTGAGTAGGTTTTGAAACATTCATAGCGAGACTTAATGTTCGAAAATATCTGTATAGGTACAGCTTTTGCATCAATTTGACTTTGGACAGATGAAATATATTTTGAGAAGGATATAAGTACATTTAATGTACATATTTTGAAACGCTATCTACCTGTCTGCTTAGACAGTTCTGAAAATGTCGTATGCTTATGGGTATTGTTGTGTTTTGAAATAATAAACATACTGTTATATAGATTGTTTAATGCGAGCAATGGAAACAATTATGAAAAATACGTAGTTACCTACGAAATCAGTTTTTATCGGTTACAAAAATGTTGTGTTCGTTCAGTCTTGTCACAGTTTCATATGTTGACCGATGACTTCATCATTGAGTGTTCTATGTAAATTGAATTGTTACTTTCATAATCGAGTATATAATCAGACAAGGTAAAGCCCTGCGCCCACAGTAGCGTTAAAAAGCGCGCGACCAATTTCATCGCAATACCAAAAATGAACTGTATTATCACGTATAGAAATGATTTTTTTCAACGAAATGTCATCGAAGACGCAAACTAATACTGACGTATGGTCGCGAAGCTTTTACAACAAAAATTAAACCTTTATTTATTAACACATTTAAAAAATTACTTAATTCACTCGATCCAGTGAGTACAGGGTGGAACTTAGGGCACAGGGCGGAAAGTAGGACAAAGATAATCCAATATTTGTCTGGGGCGTTATGTACGCCCCAGACAAATATTGGATTATCTTTATTTACAACTCAACCATATTTCGTTATTTATTTACAGTTGTCAAATCTGTCAGAAAATGGTGGAGAATTGCGCCAGAAAGTTCACACAAATTTCGCCACTATCAGGCAAGTTACAAAGTTTTTTATCCATTGCCGACTTTTTTACGACATTGATTATAATGAGGAACGAAACGCTTTGGCCCCCGATCGATGAGGCCAATTGATAGGTTTTATTTGAGAAGTAGAGTCGGAGTGACTGGCTGTTCAACAACTTGCCTTTTAATAGGGATTCCTTATGATCGGTTACCAAAGCGTGCCTTTAGTAGAGACATTTAGCCGTTTTAATAAAATATATACACGATATAAAACATATTATTTTACCATCTCCCTGTCTGTCAGACCGTCTCTATATTAACTGCTCTCCTTAATTACCTAATCCTTATGAGTAGAGATGTCAGTATTTTGTATTTGTCGAATGACGACTAATTTTTAAAATTTGTGAGATTCAGTCGTGATAACTAAAATATGCTACTATAAATTTGTTATTTATGTAGAGATTTTATTTCGATGAGTTGTTCATAAAGTTTAAAATGTATACACTTACTTGTTAATAAAATGAAGATTGCAAATAGAGCAATTAATATAAATATAAACCATTTACGTAGTTGGATGTTCCGCTAGACAGTTTATTATTAATGTTAAAAAGAACGACTTAAGTACCTACATTATAAACACTAAGCTACGTAACAACTGTACAGTTTTGTTTCGTGTAAATAGTTATGAAATTGATAGTAACATAAAGCTGGTACATAAATACATTAATTAATACCCGTTGCAAAATATAAATTAAATAAATTATCTTTTCCAACTGTTTTAATCTTAATCATTTATGAAATTCTTTTAAAATACAGAATAAACAAACAAAACCAACATGTTTTACTTTTTTCTTTGTATAACGAGATTTTGAATATTTTCTAGTGACATTTCTTTTCACAAAATCTTTGGCACGAAATATCTTGTTGTTATTTCAGAGATAAATGTCATACTTAAAGAGGTTAATATACGTAACTAGGTGTATTCTTAAATACTTTATTTACATAACATTATATACAGGGCGCATAAAACTTACTAAGTACTAACTATAAATCTGAAATAGGAAAATATTAAAAGAAAATATTGAAAGATAAAATACTTTTACATACACTCAGAGATCTAAAAGCGGCCTAGGGCCAGATTTATTACCTAATAACAAACCAATTAACATAACATTACTGTTCAACTAATAAATACCTACACGACTGTAGACTCTTTGAATTGAAAACTTTATAAATTAACTCAGCAAAATAATCATTAAATAGTGAGAGTATTAATAATTTGATAAAGAAAACGATTTAGCCGACAAACGGAAGACATCATGATTTAAGCAGTTAATCAATTGTCTCTATGATGATTTAAAGTTCCGTGCTCATTTCAGAGCCGCCAGGGGCTTTGTTGGTTTCAAGAGCGCCGTATGACCCACTGCTCGATGTCCCCAGCGCCGCTTCACTTACCGCATTTAGTTGCTCTGCAGCCTAAATTTACATATTGATTGGTTAATACCAAAGAAAATTAAACACTCTACTTTTATAACGCCTCATATATAAAAAATGTTATTAAAAATTAAAACACAACAAAATGCAACACAAAAGTAACACAAATCGGAATTATCACAATCGAAATCTATTTGAGATAAGTATGTTAGATCTGGGTTAGTCAAGTGTTAGTTTATTCATACCACCGAACGACATGCGACTACACAACAACAAAAACAATCCGAACAAACGAAAGGGTGCGTGCAGCATTCCGTTACATGATGCGACACATACAGGGTGATTCCTCGGTGCATTACTTACTGCGTGCTTTCTATAAGAGGTTTAAGTATAATGTCGAGCGTGTTGTCATGTCGCGCGTGCGCGTGGGCATGCGCGAGACGGGAGTGCGTGCGCGCCAGGTTCGCGTTGTGGTCGCGCAACTCCCGCGACGG
The DNA here is from genome assembly GCA_914767695.1 of Ptilodon capucinus. Taxonomy (NCBI): domain Eukaryota; kingdom Metazoa; phylum Arthropoda; class Insecta; order Lepidoptera; family Notodontidae; genus Ptilodon; species Ptilodon capucinus. The sequence goes on from OU611808.1 coordinate 6,453,830, forward strand.
CCGCGCGTACCGCCGCGCCAGCGACCCGCTCTCGCCGACCAATATGTTGTTGTTGCTAGCATGTCTCTGCGTATCCCAATAATCATAAACGCTCGTCAACACTACCTGTGTACACCCTAAAGCTTTATACAGTATGGTGTAGGGATGGTGAAACGGAAATGAGAACCCAAATTAAAGGCGCATTAACAATGTACTAAAGTGGTTTATTTGTTTTTTTATTATTTTGTGTTATTGGTAACACATATTTTTTTTAATTAAGTAAAATTTTACCCAGCTAAAAAGAGATTATTTGATTTAAGTTTATGTCTTAAAAAAATAATATTACTTTGATCAGCCAGTGTAGCACTTTGTTCATTTATAAGCCCCTTAAGCGAATAGAAGTTTTCAGTAATTTTCCAAGTTATAAGAGAATTATACAATTATCTTAGTACATAATATGCTTCAATGTTCGTCAGTGTAATTAGACTATCCTACATAAGTCTAACTACAAAAATTTGGATTGGACTGGATAATTCAGAAACATCGTTATCAGTCGATGAAACACCGTTGCAAAGATGAAATTATTTAATTTACAGCAGCCTGTACACTGTTAGCTTTTCAGCGACCCAGAAACAGGAGCTGTGTTATTCCGACGGCCCTCGCAACTGTAAGCTTATGAAGCCTTTTAAATTTGTTACATTTCTGAAGAGTGCAAATAACTAGAATGAGATTTATCGCGTGGTAACTAAATATTTTATATGTGTTCACGTGACTTCATGGAACAAGAATGTTCAGGTGTAGGTACTATATTTGTTCGTGATTGAAACTTTTTTGTATGTGGATTTAAATGTGTATCTACGTAGGTACCGTACCTACTATTTAGATTTCTTGAAACTTGACTGAACTTGAACCATGAAAACTCAAAGTAGGTAAGTATAAAAAACGAAGAGGTTCACCAAAAAGTATTACAGTACTTTGTAGTGATTGAAATGGTTTGAGTCGAGTCAAACTTAATACGAGGGCCATCGGATCGCGGAAGACATGTTAGAAAGCGAAGCGCCCACTCACGAAGAGAGAAAAGCCACCGTCCGCCGGGTGAGGGTAGCCGCGCGGAGCGAGGTCGCGCGGGCGGCGCGAGGTGGCGCTGTCGCTGGCCACCGACAGCAGCGAGCGCTGCGAGCCGGACGGTGCGCGCGCGCGCCCCGGCACCGGCGGCGCCGCAGGGGGACGCCGGGTCACCGCACCTGCCCCCGCCCCCACACCCACCCCGCGCCGCGCATCCCTCGCACCGCCCGCGCCTGCCTCCGCGCCCGCGCTGCACCACTGCTGCCTACTCACTGGCGCCGTCCGCGACGAACTCCCCGCTCCGCACTTAGCGCTGTCGCTCGACCTGCACACCATAGATACAATCATGCTCATTTATTAATTATAATCTCTCGAATTGAACGTTACCTAAGTATTTTTGAGGACGGAAATAGGAGCAGTCAATCAAGCTTGGATATCTCATAATCACCTCTCCGAAGAATACGCGTAGTCCTGATCGGCTCCGAGCCCCGAGTCGGTATGCTCATGGGAAACGCGGGCGCTTCCAGATATGAGTTCTCCGCTCGAGCTGTTACTGTTGCTATTTGTCACCGGGCTATAGGGATTGTTGTTGTTCACGATTGGAGTCACGTTGCTCTTGTACCCATTGTTTGTCAAGAAATCATCGCTCACCCGTCCAACCGTTTCATCATAGCTGGGATAAACACGTCTGTAAAAACCCATAGTTTTAATCTTTCGTGTCTGGGAAATAAATAAACGATCCCGTGGTTAATTGCATACCTTCCATGTTTTTCATTGTTGGTTCGATGTGTGCTGAGCGTGCTAGAACTAGATCTGAGAGACCCATGGGTCAAATTGTCGTGGCTGTTTTTGCTGTTAGAGGAACTCTTATCTCGTCTCGCTAATGATCCGTGTTCAGCCCTGTACAACCAAAAGCAGCGTAAGTATTGACCTCTATAAACAAGTTAATTTTATATGAGCTAGGATTTTCTTACTGCTTATGCTTTGATGAGGTTCGAAGTTTGGTCTGTCGCGCATGACTGGTCTGGACAACAGTGTAAGGTATTTCCTTCAGTTGTTCTTCCGTCATGCCCGTCGTGTCTACTAAGGAGAATTCCAGATGTTGCTTCAGTTCATTAGGCAACCATTTCTTGTCATTGGGGGAACCAGACCGTGACCTGACAAGGAGTTAAAAAATTAGGCTCCTAACTAATGATAAAATAGTATGCCCTGGTTGATAAAGTATATGGTTTTTAATTCAAATTACCGATGTTTCTTATGCCTTCGGTGCCGATGAGATGACCTGTGAGTTCCTATTTCTGGATCCATTTGTGAACGACGAACATTCGCAACCTAAAATGCAATATTACATAAGTGGACCTTAGATCATTCCATGGCTTTTAAAATAACATACATATGTTTTTAACGTACTTGCACGCCGCTTCCAATAGTCGTTTGCCGCAGCACCTCCTTCCATTGAGATTCCGAATCGACCAGTTCGTATTCTCTGAAAATCCAATACGTCTATAAAATATGTGAATGGAAATTGGAAATTGAAATGTTTGTGAAGCGTTACTGACTTGGTGTCTGGCTGGGAGTCGTCTCTTTCGGAGCCCGACTCATGCTTATGCCGGGAGCGGTGCCGGCGGTGTCGCCGCCCCGAGCGGCCCGACCCCCGGGACAACTCACTCTCCGCGTCCGACTGCTGCCTTCGTGATCGATGCTTATGCCTACGTCAAATAGTACCATTATTTTTTATAGCAATGAAGTTAATAACACGAAAGTTTTGATGGCACCAATGACGTACAAGAAATGGCGTCTACAAAGTTTTAAATGATGAAACTCGAACGCAAAGTTGTAGAGAATGATGACTATTCACTTCGTGAGAACATTTCGAGCGGAAACAAGATATGAGTTATTTATTGTAGAGAACTCAAATGGAATAGATAGCTATAGATGATGATAAACAAGACTTATAAAGGGTATTCATTTCGTTTTCCTAAAAAAAATAACTTTCTATTGATTTAATAAGAAAAACTGTCATTTGTTATACATATTTAATTAATTATAATCTTAAGAAGCATAGAACCAACTTGCGATTTGATCTCGATTCATTCGAGCTCTGCGAGTCCACGGAGGCGGAGCGATGTCTTGGCGCTGGTGGGGGTCTAGTGGCAGTTGGCGATGCAGAGTAGAGGCCGCGTCGGGCGGGCGCGGAGCGGGTCGAGCGGGGAGAACCGCCGGGACCTGAACCCTCGCAGCCAGCTACTTCACCACCAATCCTAGTGTCATAGATGTATAGATAACAAAGAAAATAGTACATCAGGCGGTTTTACCACAGACCATGATATCTTCCTGACAGCTTTTATACATATAACGAGGATTGTGTTTTCAATGAGACCGGAAAAAATATTTTTTTGAAATTCACTTAGCTTTAAAAAAATATAATGACTTATAATTGAACTTATAATTTAAGAAACTCATTGGAGAACTTACGAGTTAGGTCGGTGCACTGAGGTAGGTTGTCTCATTTCTGGTTGACAGTCTTTTATTCTCAAGTCTTCTAGTTTCGGCACTGCAACCAAAATTATATCGTCAACCGTTACATTGTCTTGGATATGAGTTTATTTGACACATTAGCATATCAATAGACAATACCGTCATTTAGCGATGCGTGGGAGGCGTGTGGTGGCCGGCCAATCCGTCGCGATGGAGTCCGGACGAATGTGGGCGGCGGCCTCGGCCTCGAGCCACGTCCACTGTGCAACAAGAAAGACTTGTTAAACTTACCAAAAATGGAGTTAATTAAAAATTGAGTTGGTATTACTACCTCTACAGCGAAATATTACAATGTGTATACATTCTAAGTTTATCCACAATCACCTATATTTTATGCTAGTAGGTATGTTACAGCTACTAACCTGTTCCTCAATCTGGTTCCTAGCGAATAAATTTCTGCAGAGGCTGGCGACGTCTGTTGCATCCGGAAGAAGGTGTGGTGATCGGAACAACATCTCCATAAGTGACGGCACGCCGATCTTGTTGGTGACTCGAACCCATATGTTGATGTGTCGTTCTGTTACAAGTATTTTTTATGATAGCACTATGTATCACACGAGCTTGATTCCCTACATTCGAATGTAAACTATCTCTCTATAAATGGAAATCTCTTTATTTGCCAAATTAAGTTTTGAATTTCGAATACTTTAGTGCAAATAAAAGCACGTAGTATTCAGTTCTCAAAAAAAAGGAAAGCTCGGGGTTCGACGGTAAATCAACAAAAATACAGCGGCGGCGGCAGTGGCGCGGCTCGGCGCGGGCGTCTCTGCGCGTTATCGCCGCTCCCACAGCGCTGTAAATACTCGGCTCACTTGTGCGCGCGACTTATCTGTAATTGCCTGCCTACGAATGTCTTTCAAGGAAGCGTCGCAAGGTGGACTCTATCTTGCACCACTATTCAAAGTGCCCGCTATCACTCGCTGCGATCCCAAACGGGAAATGGGTCAAGAGGAGCGGCCGATTTTAACGTTCCCTTATTTGTTTTAAGAATACCTCGTGTGCAAAGTATTGCATGGCATTACCCGCCGCACATAGTCGTACAGAACACAAAACATGGTTTAAGTATAAGTATATATTACAGACTTTATGATTGATTCGTACATTCTTATCTGCAACACGGAGCATGAAGTAGCGTCCTTTGTAGTAAAGCTTGGAGACTCGTGGCCAATAGTAGTTTGCAACTGTGTGCTTTCCGCGTAGAAGTAGAAGACCACTAGGCGCCAAACCCAGGAAGTATTCCACACTGTCTTCGCCCTGTCGTAAAACAGTTAAGTTTATTCAAGTTTATCTTTATACCTCTTTATTAAATATTAGAGCTTTTAATTGGTCATGAAAAATATTAAACATAGTTTGTAGAAATAACAGTTTATGCTTACCAATACGGGGTGCAGATCTACGCCGTACATTTCCAACCATTTCACTTTATCTAGGTAACTTAATTCCGCCTGTGACGGTGAAATACCCCTGCAAAATTGTAGTTATTAAAATTTCTTCAAAAGAAACGCGGATTAAAACTCAATTAAAATGTTATCCTTAATTAATGGGAGGTATTAAGGGCAAAATGGCACAAAAGGCTAAGCAACAATGAATAATCCCGAGGACCCGAGGGCGCGTCGCGCTGAGCCGCGGCTCAACCGGTGTTAAGTTGGTAGGTACACATAATTTGCATGTAATTGCGGCTTTGCAACAGCCGCAGACTGCATCTTTGCGCACTTAAAAACTCATTCAATTAGCCAAGAAAGGCGACGAAGTTTAATTTCCGGCTAGCAAGACAAGACGGTACCGCGTCTGCAGAAATCTTAATTTTCGGGAACTTGCTGTCTTAAAATTAACTGTTATTAGATACTTAAAAATATGACAGTGAGAGCTATTCTTCATGGTAACATTACTAGTAATATTACCGTGAAGAATAACTCTCTCTCTTAATAACTTTTAGATAGAGTAGTTACGTGAGAGTGCGATGTATGTCAGTAGCCCGCGCCTCCAGCTCAGGTGTCTGGTGCGCCAGGAGACGAAATTCCGACACGTACCCGGGACCATGACGCCGCGGATCGAAGTCACCTAATTCCGCTACACAATACATTCATTAAAATCAGCGTAAAATTACCAAAAGTATAATAAAAAAATCATACTGGCCTATAATATTCACATCCCTAGTTATGGAGAATTATATTATAATTGAATGTCAATGGAATATTAATTATGATTCAGAATGTAGCCTCATTAAAACACACTGTTTTACAACTGTAAAATAACACACGATGTTCGATAAATAAACACTGTCACGGCGCACTCATTTATCTGACAGGATACTTCAAACAAGGATAGAAATAAACCGGGGAGAGACGCCAGTCCGTTTTTGGAACAAATACCTTGTTTAGACACACGCAGTTGACCGAAAATATCCTCCTATACGTACTTTACGCTGGCGGCGATCATCGTTATTATGATAGCCACCCTGGTCTTTAACAATCGCAATTAACTCGGTAAAAGCAGGAACCGTGTCCTAACCAAATATACAACGCCCTGTAAACACAAAATATATTGTTATTAGCGAGCGCTGATAACAAGATTGAGGTCTGTCTGTGGATAACATCGCATTGGGGAGAAATCAAACAAGCATACAATATAAGCTTAATTAAAGCTTCAATAATATACAAGTCGTGATCATTTATAGTGAGGTATTACATACCTCAAGAGAAATACATTGCACCATTCTACGTAGTTTACTGGACACGTTATACAGGGTGAGAAAGAAATATTTCCACGTAGGGTGTGAGGCTTAGAAAAACTATGACTAGCGAACGAGGCTGACATCCATTTCCCGTCGTATATCTCTTTTTTTGCGCTCGGAAATCGCAACATCTGGTACACCAGCAGCGGGAACATACGCGAGATGTTCGGACCTTTCATACGTTACGTTTACGCCTGTCTGAAGAACAGAACGTTGTCGTTAGAAATATCTCACGCTTCTATTATTCAGCACACGTGTTCGCAACACTGTTATGATTATGAAGATAGAGGGTTTGGGGTTTTCTTAGCCATATATTCGCCTAGTGCTCTTGACTAGATTAGACAAATAATTTAACAAACCACCTTCTTTGTGAAATATAAAGATGTTGTCTTACACCGAATAATTTAAGGCATATTTGGAACCTTTACCACATATTACAATTACTGGATTACTGGATAATAATCGCAATAAATTCAATTAACTTAAAAAAATCTATATATTATCTAAGTATATATACTTTGTAACATTCCCCCGCTGAGAATCCTGTTTTATTTATATTTAAGTACTTAAATATAAATATCTGTTTACTTATGTAGACACATATTTATGCTTGCCGCTTAATTTCCCTGCGAGTAGCTCTGGGCGCCCATAAAACTTGATTATTTTTAAACTGACTTCCGATCTTTACAAGTCGCGATAGAATGGAAATTAAACGGAGATTACTTTACATACATTATTTACTTAATAAATGTATGTATATCATTTATTTTCATGAAATTAAAGTATATACTTTAATTTTATGAAAGAAAATGAAAAATCCAATGAAAATAAATGAAATATGTAAAATCCTATTTTAGTCTATTCAGGCACTTACATTTATTTAAACTTGAAATCGAGATGATTTTCTAAGCCGGAAATACCAGTGAAAATTTGTGAAATGCTTGTACTCACTTATAAACCAAATAATATTGTGTTTTCGCATATTTCAATCAGACCTGAGAATTTAGAACGGAAGATACGGTACCGTGCTAGTGTTACAATAAACATTCGCACATAATACACGTGCGTGTTATGTTATTTCGACAAGTTCAAAGAATTTCATCGGCCAATGGTTTTCATCAGATAGTCGATCGGCATATGTCAGAAACGGAATCTGCTTCACGTTAGTACATGTGAGTGATCTGTGAAGAGCACATCTATCATTTGGCGTAGAGGCGGCCCGCCCACACGTCGCGGACGATAGATGAATGGCACTGGCCACAACCGCAGCGCTACATTTTGAGACGGCAAATGCATCGGTAGAGTAGAGCTATGTAAAGCTTTTAACGATTTTAGAATTGTATTGAATATTTGAAAGCAATACGAGTTTATGTCAAAATATTCCAAAAAAAAACAACTTCTAAAAATGTATTTACAGAATAAAATAAAAATAACGCAAATAAAATTTATTTATCTATTACTTCTATTTCGTAATGGGTACATAAGTAATTAATAATAACGGCAATGTCTTGATGTTTATACCGTAATGAATAATCTAATAAACAAAAATATTCGGAAACAAATTCAGCCGGTAGTTTTTTATAGTGGCGAAAATCCAAGCTAATTAAACTTTCAAACGAATCGACGCAAAACTTTCAGGCTTAAAGTGAACATCTGTTCGAAATTTGAAAACAAATGTGGGAACTACGCGCTGTGGTGTTCTGGCCTGTGGATTTTCCCATTATTAATTTGAAGCACTCTTGTGTGTGTGCTGTGAAATGATAATTCAGCATTATAAGCTCGCATTGTGGGTACATCTCATTTTGGCGCGGCGCCTGAGAATTGTCCATCTTGTTGATTAATGTGAGCCGCGTAACACGAGTCCGTTAACTTGTTGCGAGCGAAGGATTGTTTTGCCCCATTCGTCTTTACCAAACCGACTCTATACCGACTAGACAAAATAAGAATAGAATATCTTCAGCGTGATTAATAGGAGTTTCGTCTTGATTCCTTTGAGTTCCTTTTATTTATTGATCGACTTTAAAACTACACGGGGTTGTATCATGAAGTTTGTATCTACTGTGCTCAAAATTTTCTCAAATTCACAAAAAAGTAATTATTTAAGCATTTACTCATGGAAAATAATATAAAGTTGAAGATTTTATCGTTTTTTTTTGGTAAGTAAATATCTGTTTTAGTTCGCTTCCGTAATACTCCTTCAAATATTTCTTATCCTATATTTTGTACATAAGAAGGGTGATTTTACCCGCATTGTGATATTGTTTGCTACGTATATAATAGCCATAAGTACCTACGTCGTAACGACGGTAATAGGACGCGATCATTTGGACGCAAAGAGGCGGAAAAACGCAAATATTTTACGTTCTTGTTTTATAAACACGCAAACGGGCGTTCAAAACGTTTGTGCTCGCTATCCAATATTACAGATTTTTGGTTAAATGTATTGTAAATCGGTTTATAATTACTTAGTAAATATGATACTTTAAGAATTTTATTTTAGAATATATGTTAAGCTTTATTATAAGATCACGCGTTCCTAGTAGTATACAGCATAATATTCGAAATTATGAGAGATCAACCTTATTATTGAAAAATATTTAACGCAGAAGCAGAAGGCGATGGGGAGTAAAACAAGCGTTAGACTCATAGAGCTAAAGAAATATCATTCTATAACATGACATACACAAAACCGCTCTATAGTTCACTGTCAACCGCAAAACATCTTCTGTTTAATTAAAAGAGCTGCGACTAGTTTATACAGTTTCGATAACGATGTACCTGTATTAATATAGTGGCACGACTCCCAGAAAGTTTTGAGCGAAAAGTTATACAATGCATTTAAGTGTCGAAACGGGAGAATGTTTATAACGCCGGTATGTGCCCCAGGGGTCGGGCACAGGGGTCGCTGATGTCGGCGAGATTAGATGCAAACGATGCTCCGCCACTGATGGCTCATTTACCTCTTGAATAACGCATCGATATTAGACCTCCGCCCCTTCTTACCGCGCTAGATTGCTCGCAAGAACATACATGTTACTTTGATGGTTATTTTTTGTTCGAGATTCATGCTTCTAAGCCTTTTTAAGTAGTGCAGGTTATATTCGTTCTTCGGTTTTAATATCAAGCTGAAGTGGTAATTTCAGATACTTTACTATCATTATCACAAGTTAATTTTAATTGAATGATTCTAACATGATATAAATATTCTTGAACAGATATACCTACGTTTTTATCACTAATAATATATTCAAAGTAAAGAGATCATAAGAAAATAGCAATAAAATTAATTATGTTCCAAAGTCACTTATAAATATTAAAGCGAATATCAAACGGGCGGGTAATTAATTACGTGAATCTTCAAAGGTAAGGTCGGGACGAGTCGTAATTTTCCCCTAATGTTTATAAAAATGAATTTGATTGCGTAAATTACAACGCAATAAAGTCTTTCTACACCTGTTCAAAATTCAATGATATATAATGAATTAGAAGCCTCTGTACTTGTTCTGTATTATTTTAATCTCAGTGTTCTGAGAAGGCATATCATAATATCGAACGAAATAAATATGAATATAACGAAATGAATATATTAGGAATTTCATTGATAATGTTTGGTTATTATTTCTTTACTTATTAGTCTGAGACTGATTTCGATTGAATTTTGGGTTAACAATCAAACATTTTATGCTTTCCTAATGAAATAATATCAAATTATTGTTGTTGATCCAATGTTAATATAATTGAACTATTATTTGCAATATTACAAGATATTATAAGTATGCTTAGAAATTCGAGCAGTTTTAAAGTGATGTTGAGGTAGCGAAGCAGAATTGTGAAAAATTTACTACAACCGCAGTACTTACGATTAGTTTTCGTCTCACGAGATCCACTGCAGAACCTCAGTACAATAGCACTGGTTTATAGCGTTATTCCATTGATTTCCACAAGTAGGTAAGTATATTTGTAAAGAAAATAAGACTAAATATTTCGTTGAATACTAAAGTCGTTGCAAATATACTTGTTATTCAGATAATACTATTTAAAGTGACAAAAAAAAATACAGCGCAAACATGTATATGACACATTACTTCGATAGGCATAAAAACAATGTCATTGTGCATTCCATGCCATGCGTTGGTACCAACATTTTCGATTTTTAAGTAAATTTGAATAGAATATTGATTTTTTTAACCACTATTAGATTGAATTGACTCGCGGGCCGCCATGTGGAATATTTACACGTCTACCAGACGAAATTAATTTGGACGGTTTTTTGTTGGTGCAAAAAATATTTTGTTTTATCTACCACCATCCGAACATATTGTCAATGCATATTGGTGCTTACTCCGTTCGCTCCGAAACAATTTCAATGATTGAAAATTTGTAATTGTATACAAGTAAAACAAGTAATTGATAAGCATGAAGGTAATAAAAATATATAATAACCAAGTTATTTCACCACACGATTAGCACTGCATTTGGTTTTAGTTGAGTGGCCGGATTTGTATCATGTAGTAAGTTAAGTTACCTAGCAGATAAACAGGACTATAAACACACATGTTCAGTCGATATCCTTCTGCGTCATACCCAGTGGGTTGCTTTTATGCCAATTATTAGGCATGTAGACACATGTGGGATTGCGGCGAGTGTCATACGATACGACTCCTTTAGTTGCGAGCTCTGCGAGTCAACGTCCTCACACGATCGTCGCGTTATTATTCCTTTGCGTGTACTAAACAATTTTATTGCATCACGGAACATACCGTTTCCTAGCTACATAGACATCTACTGTAACATTGTTATATTAAATATATTCTTTGTATGGTTGTTGTGAGTTGCTACCCTAGTCTGATACACCCCTTTCTACTTTTCTTGAATATATAATCTTCTTATTGATTCTTCCAAAATATACTAGTTATAAGGCCTTTGCCCCAAGCCTACTAACATAGACGCTTTTAAATATGACAGTGGCTCCATATTTAATAGCGTGAGATCGACAATGTTTGCGAAAAGATTAATATGCAATTAAAGTGGCAGCACAGACTATAAGGACTAACTATGGTGTTTTGTAGTGTTGGTGTTGGTAGACTTGGGTATGGTATATGTAGCATGACATACTTGCTACATATACTATTTGGCCAGTATGAAAAAAATGCTTAGTCTATAATTTTAGATCGCGTAGCTACTTACCGTGATCTAACAAAAATGCATTAATTAACTACGTTTGCGTATCTACATATTATGTACAAATGACGTAATCCACGCGAGATACATAATCACAAAGTCGCCCGTAAAAACAGTCGTTTCCCGGGAACATGTTGGTATTCACAATCAGGTTAATAAAAATGGTATGTTATTACTTAATATGAGAGTTGAAATCTTCTGCTATTTTGTAGGCATTCTAGTACGGGTACCACTTTGTTAAGAGTCAAGTATTTGTATCTACATGAAATATTTGTATGTGCAAATGCATTCTTACTCGTGTGTCCGATAGGGGAAATTAAATTAATACCACGATAAGTGGAATTTCAATTAATCTATACAGTATTCTGTGATTCCCTAAGTTAAATTTAAGGGTAATAGTTTACGTAAACGTAAACCGTAAACGTTAACTAACGAATGTAAAACACGCAAAATCTCATAATAGAGCTACACAATGTCGACAAATAAGTATAACAATGCGTTTGTATAAGTGATAACTGGATATAAATTGTTCAGTTGATTTCAAGATACATGCCTTAAGGTTGGGAGACAGTACATACTTTTTAATATTTTTTTCTTGTTACAGATATACGAGTATTATCAGTAAATCTATTATTATTTTTGAAAATGTATTCGCAATAATCTATACATCTATCTATACAAATAAATTAAATTGGAGTGTCTGTTTGTAATATCAAAATAACACTTTTTTACCAAATGCGTATGAAAGTATATACGATACCTATAACGAAAACGCAATTTTAATTTTTTTTGTCTGTCTGTCTGTCTGTCTGTTTGTTTGAGGTAAACTACTAAACGGCTGAACCGATTTCAATGGGACTTTCACTGACAGATAGGTGACGTTCCAAGGCGTAACTTAGGCTACTTTAATTTTAGAAAAAGCATTAGGGTTCCGCGGGAAAAACATAATACCCATATTTCCGGGTAATCTCCCTTAAGTCCACGCGGGCGAAGTCGCGGGCACAGCTAGTAAGAAATATAGTAGCGTGGAAGTTTGAAACACATTCCGTTTGAAAACGCTTAACCGATGTCTAAGAACGCTTCAATATGGCAACGAAAACAACAAAGAGTGTACAAACAAACAATGCCGCATTATTATTATCTTAATCAAACGAAAAGCAATTTTAATCAAAATTGAGTTACTGGCAGCATTTCATCTGCAGCGCTAATATAGCGACATGCACAATCCCGTTCGTGTTCGATATTTGCTATTACAATTGGTTTGTCGGAGAGACAAATACAAATCCGATGATACCAGGAACTCATTTGTCATTTGATGTGCCCTCAATTGTTTATAGCACTAAACTTCAATATACGTAACGAATTAATAATAGAAATTTTGGGATGATTAATTTGAAAAGTTAAATTGTTACTTGAAGTGTAAAATAAACTTGAAAATGTATTTTACTTTATAAGTAGTAAGTAAATCGTATGAAGTAATCGTATGCTGTTAAATCTTATAAGTTTATTTTCTTTATAGACCTCAATACAAATAACATATACCACAGCATTTGGGAAAATTATCGTTTAAATAATAGTATATTGTACTTTACAGAGCGGTATATTGTAACCGAAGCACGGTTCAACCACTTCAGGCACTATCGAGTCTTGGACTTGCTAGCCTCTTAAAAACTCTCCCCTCCATACATAAATGCACAAACGGGCGAGCTTATGTGTTGAGAGCCACTATCGTACACTCTAATTCGTGTCACCGATGCGATGTTTACAGCAAATATACTCCTCAAGTGCCATTGGATTAAGTCCATACCACATTACGTTATTTGTCTCGCTAAGGCAGTTTAGCGTCGTTCCCTATTATGTACCGACTTGTTTATTTGTTTCTACCAATGGCAGAGCTGCAAACATTTTCTGGCATTTTATTTTGAAGTTTTTTATACTTACCTAGGTATTTGTTACGATTATTTTTGTACTTTTATATTAGCACACAGCGTATGACAGTGATTGTTATCGTTAACAGATATCAAAATGTTACCATAACGCTCTGCACAAATGGGTCAAGACGCGCGGGACCTATTTTTGGCTAATACCAAAACGAACCGTATTAATTCATAGAAGAAGCACATTGTTCAACGAAACGTAATTGATGATGTGAACGAATTTTACCGCGTGTTGTTTGCTACAGAGTATTAATCCTTATGTGTAGTACAGAGTTCCTTTTTCAAAAAAGTCCAGTCAATTCACTCTCCCCAATATATTGAGGGCGTAAACATAGAACAATATCTCACACGAGACGTAAAGTAGTCACCTTACTAAACTTTGTTTCTTTATGACACAGTTATTTTAGCCCTCTCACTACCATGTTTTATAACAGTAAAAAAAGCTTAAAAATGTAAACATAAAAAATAAAACTGCAAGTGCCCAAGCCTCAAAAATCAATCACAAGATGGAAGTTTTTTTTATTAAAAATTGAACAGGTAGGTTTTCTGACTAGCACCTCATTGTAATTTTGTATTAAGTAATATAAACTAAGTTGAGATCGATTTACAAACTGTAGAAGTACTCACATTGCAGGACAAAGGCGGCAAGCTCAGCGGCGAGGTCGAAGTTGACGGGCAGCCGGCCGCGCACCACGTCTTGCTTCAGTTGCAAGAACAACTGGTACCTGTCATGATCACTAATGTTAGCTTACATAGGCACCTATGTCTCTAATTTAGCTATGTAAGTTTAAATACAAAAATGTGAAGTATATCCCAAATAATAACACGGGAAAGTGTAGACATTCCCTAACTAAACCTGTTAAAATGCGAATTAAATACTCTGTTTATTCATTTAATTTTTCTCCAAAACGAGAGAGAGCCAAATAGCAAAAGCGTTGCAAAAATGCTTGCCCTTAAAGGGAAATTAAATATTAAAAGACCATCACGGCAAAGGTTTTCAAAGAATTTACGAGTATTAAACTGCGGCTCGTACCTAAGGAAGACGTTTTTCCGTGTTGTACTTACGGAGGATAGATAGAGGCGCGGCGGCGGCGCGGCGGGGCGCCCGGGCGCACAGTCAACACCGTAATAACAAAATTTTAATAAAACATCCGCGTGCCCGTCCTACATTCACAGGGAATAAAATAAAGAATGAAATGAAAACTCTTAAAAATTCCACTTAACTGACTTCAATTGTGTAGCCTTTTTGTAAAGTTTAAAGGAAAGACAAGTCGGCGAAAGTTTTACCCTCAAAAGGTATTTTAGGGTGTGAATTATATTTCAGACGCCAAGAAAAAAATTGCGGGCTCTTGTTTCCGTGAATTACTTAGAAGCCTATTTTTCTAAAAAGTGTGCAATTAAAATGGTTCATGTAATAATATTTCGGTTTATATTTCACAATCCATTGACAGCGGTTCGCAGCGACGCGCGGCGTACCTATCCCCATTCATGTCCCACGTCAGTTTACGAGCTCACCGGGTTTACGACTACGAGCACTACTCCTGCCTTTGTTTCCTTGGCTGACTCCACTCTGTTTTATGATTATGAATTTTATCTGTTTTAGTGAGAGCATAATTAATTTTCTTGGTTCCGTTTTAACGGTATTATGCCAATGTATTTATTCTTCTAGTGCAGTATTTAATAAACTAAAGTATCGGCATCAAAATACTCAACACACACGATCAGGTAAAATTAAACATAAAACAGCGATTGAAACACGATTATATGAAGTATGTGACATGGATTCACAAGAAACTTTCACCATGGCAACTGATTCTCATCGAAACGAATATTATGCTATATTTTGTATCGCACAAGGAATGTTCCGTTACAGTGTCCTACTTTTATAGTTCCTTATATCTTATATATATGTAATCATATCTTTAATATTCAGTATGTTGGTCATTATGATGAGCATGTTGATACGTTACGGTGTGTGCCGTTACGCAGCGCTTCCCGTAGATACATAACGAGAGCAAATAACATACCTTGCCTACTCTTCCGACGACGCCGCACTAATTATGTCCCTCTATCTGTCAGCTTAATCTCGTCGTGGAGAAATAATGAGCCACTTTTCTCGTGTGTACCCTTACTAACATCCCCAACTAAGGTCATTCCCACAAAACTTATTTAATGGGTTCGTTGCTTAGTGTTTGGTAAACACGATATTAAATAATCCAACTTTTAAATCAATCGGTGTCACTTCATCCTGTTCTTATTTAATTTTAAAAAGATATTTCTATGTTAGTTTATAGCTTTATTGAGACAAATAACGTCTGTCGACAGAAACCTGACGCCGCGAGCCCGCGCCGGTGAAACGCTGACGTGACACGGTGAGGACACAGATGTGTTTTATTATATCACTTCCTATTTCATCCGGCGCTCCTAATTTAATATGTTACAGTATGAATGATGTTGTGTAAACGTTACGTTCATAAGTGCGTATCTCGACACGTGCACGTTTACATAAGTACTTATCTATTTATTCGTACACATTCAACTCTTTGATGGAAAACCACATTAATAAAATATGGCTGTGAATAATGTGTTAATGTTCAACCATTAATTTGATTTTCACATGCAGTTAGCGGTTTTGCCGGAACTCATTACAATAACAAATGCAATAAGTACCCGTACCTACGAGTATCCATATATATGTTCAGTTTGTGTAACCGTCTGGCCGGGCTCGATACAGGTCAACGGTATATATAAACGTTATTATTAATATAAAACTTGAATGTCTGGGTAACATACAGAAGTAACGGAAGGTCATTAATATCGAAGTTATCGAAGAAATATTAACAAGCTTCATAAACTTTTCAATGAGCCCAACATTGAACTCGTAATGACGTGTTTCGAAATGTATAAGTACCTACATAATAAGGAAACTAATAGAAATGCTCCAAGCAAATTATGAACAGTTCATCAACGCATATAATTGTGTTGATGAACTGTTCATAATTTGTTTGGAGCATTACGCGAACTTCCTAAGCTCATAATACATTATTAAAAATAAGTATGTTTAGTTTTAGCAGAATGTTAATTATTCATAATGTGATTTAAAGTTGGCTTACCGGGTGATCTCTTCAAGAAGTTTGCAAGGATCGGCCGCGTAGAACTTGACCCCAAAGTAGAAGGTGTAAGGATCTGAACCCCGGAGCTGTCGACGCAGGCGCTTCCCCGCGTCCAACCAGTGCTGTTGACAATACATTTATACATTCCAACGATGTTCATCACAGTTTGATCTATGGCCAATTATTTCAAAATTCGATAAATAATTGATCTCATATAAGATGATTCACTGTAGGAAGGTAGAAAGTCTACAATGGAACTCTCTGATCTCAGTGGGATATTTTATTCATCATTTTATATTTATTAATAATTATTTTGACAGAAATTCGACTTTAGTATAATTAGGGAAAACTAAGTTGCAAGAATTGGATACTTACAGTTTGGTTATCTTGATCGACATAGCGGAGTCCAAAGTAAGCAGTCTCTAGAAGGTCCAGATGCCTGAATACCACGTCCAGTAATGCTTGACCTGTGTTATTGTCCTATAACAATCAATTCTGAATGAATTTACTATAAGCCCATTGTCATATTCTACACCTTAATAAGCTCTATATGACTCTGTCAAGATGCTTGACAGAGTCGATATTCATTGAAGCTTGCGTTGGTTAATCATCTTCAAATTGCAGGAACAACATTGTAATGTTGCCCTCAAATTTAAATCGAAGAGCTTTCAAGAGGAATCAGAATATTTTTTATTCATATAAACCAATACAGGCACTTATGTATCGTCAATAAATAATAATAATAGTAGCTCTTTGAGAATGAGTTTCTTTGAAATTGAGTAATATCATAAATACGAGTAAATACGATTGATGTTCAAGAAAAATGAAACATAGTTATGTAAGGTAAGGATAATGTCACAGGAGTTATTGTAAAAAGAATAGCAGGAGAATTGTACTTGTACGACCTAACAAGGCAACAAGTTAACTGTACTACGAGTACATTCAAAACGCGGTGGTAAGATTGAAATAAGAATTTATTGTTGACCCAAATTAAATTTTCCGCAAATAAGATTTCATTATTATCGCCCGAGGAATGTCTCTAGAAATTCTTGCCTGTTTGAAGTTTAATTTTACTTAGGTGCGCAAAGCTTATAGGGTGCTTTATTTTGATGACGCGGTATCTAACCCAAAGGCTAGGATTACATTTTTGATTACGAGCCGACAGAGAGCTATTTCATTTACTAGTCACACAATAAAAACTCTTCGATGCGGAAATGAACGATTTCCTTCTTGAAACAAGAAACTCATCGGAACAGGTAATTTAAAACTGGACTGTTAGAAATCAGAGTACTTACATCGGGCAGTAATATGGCTGGAGATCTTTGATTAACATTTCTTCGTGTTCTGGTTACCGTAATAAGGGTTAGGCACGCGATAGGAGAAGGACCAGTAAGACCAGTAGTCCACGGTGAAATGTTATTGGCGGTATAATGAGCGGTTGGCGAAGAAGACTGGCGGCGGCTCTCACGCGCAGGGCTTGCGTGCGCATGCATTGCCTCTGATGTGATAACTACTGGCTCATTGGTAAAGGCCCAATTTAAATATTTCACAAGGGAACTTTTTCTTTTATTTAGCCTATTAGTCCACGCAATTGGTGCAAATGCAACTCATCTCAAAATTTTATTTTTTTTCAAAAAAATTGAGAACTTTGAGATGAGTGTCTTTCCAAACGTACATTATTGACACACTATCTATTGTTATGGAACATATATGACCCGTTCAGTGCCCAATCAATTATTGTTAAAAACTTACCTAGTCATCATTAATTAACATCATTAATTTACAAAACAAACTCTAAAAGTATTTTTGTTACTGTTATTCTGTTTTCGAGTTTCAATATCAGATAATGAATGACACCTCTTACTTACTGATATTTCAATAATAACAACTGAATCGAGCGGAAACGAATATAATATTAGCAAAATATCATTCAACAGACAAAATAAGTAAGTAGTAATTAAGGCGCATCGCTACGTGCTTTTGAACGTATCACTAAAAGCGTACATTCGTCGGAAGCTTCGGCAGCTTGTGGGAAAATTGCGAAACAGTTCGTTGGGTTGAATAATAAATGATTTAATAACAGAGCGCGTTTGCTCCCACCGTACGTGGAGCTCGAAAAATAACAAACGATTTCAAAATCTGGGCGGGCAGCGGTGGATGTGGCGGGGCCCTGCACGCGATACCCGCCGCGAGCCATCGCCGCCCGAGCCCGCCGCACACCTCCGCCACTACGCGGACACTTCCATTTACCTGTCAATATATTACCACTCTGTTACCATTTACAAATCATTTATAATTACTCATGAATAGGTAATCAGTGTTTGGATAGTGGGAGAATGTGTAAACTCTTTTAGACTTGTTAATTCGTTTACTGTACACAAATAATAATTTATTGTTATAACAATCTATTCATTAGTATTAGTTGCTCTACCGATATGAATTTAACCTTTATATCAACAAAATTGGACTTGGACTTGGACTTGGAAGTATAAAGTTATTGCAAGTAAATTAAGTAATAATAACTATTTATCTCAGTAAGAAGCGACTTTATAGTCCAAAACACCGAGTTCATTAAAACCGTAATCACCGCTTGGACAGGTCCCGATAGACAGCTAATTGGTTCCCTGCACAGGCCGATTGTCAATGGCGAGGCAATGAAGACGTCATCAATAAAGCAGAGCGAGGAGGTGCATCAACGCATCAGACCGTGAAATGCTGTCGAGTCAATTTACCCGAGCGACAATACACCGAGCCCCGCCCGCACCGCGCGCCGCCGACACTAGGCCACGCCATAAAATTCTGTGCAATTCCTTGTCTTTCCCCCTTCCTTTGCTATCTGAGCCAAATAAAACGCCGGCTCTCTCGGCGCTGACAATTGCGACAAAAGAAACTTGTTACTTTCAGCAATTTCACACTTAATATTTTCTTTGTTCGAGAAAACAAGGATTTCGGAGATATTGACTTCTTTAGATAGTAAATGTAGTCTTAAGTAAGCCTTTACATTATAATTCAAGGGTCTTTTATATATATGAAATTTATAAAATGCTTTATTGCAGTACCTAACGTGAAACTCTAATTTCAAAATGAACGGTATTCATCCGCAGCATCCGATACACTGACGATGAGATCCCGATCGGCTCGTCTACCTGTAATTTTCTATAATAAAAATAAGCGTAACCTCTACCAATTACGGGCTATAGATAGATTGGATTTCGACATTCTTAAATTCGAAGAAAATCGATTTTAAGAGATCATTAGCGATCATTGCAACGATTTTTAAATTCAATGTTTGAATTTGGGTGCTTATGATTTATTTTGATGGAGATGCTAGCCTTTAAAACCTAACCCAGATATCGAAAACAAGATCTTGCGCCAACATATCTGAGAAGTTATTGAAACAATAAATCTTTATATTATTTTCATCATTGGTAAGAAAAAGTTCTGTTGGATCCAAGTAAAAGACAAATGTCCCTTTGTGGATAGGGAGAACTACGGTCGGTGATTTATCTAAAATATCCATACAATTTAGCGAGAAATGTCGAACTCTCGTCGCTTTCACTTTACCCAAATTGGATGATTCTAGCCCAATATATCTCAAGAATTTGTATGACGAGCAATTGCGGGTCTTCGTGCAGACCGAACAAAAGCATTTCTGGCATAAATTCCTCCGCTGTTTACTGTTACGAGGGATTATGTCGGTAAATGCTGTACTGGGTGGGTATGGTAAGCCGTTACTTATATGCGTATAGAGATTGCGATTCCCAATAATAATAATAAAATTTTGCTAACTGTCAACAAGAACTGTTAATAAGAAAGTAAAATAATGTACTTTATTGAGTTGACGAACAGTTATCATAATCGTTTCAGCATTGGTAGCAAAGCCGATTGTGACGAAACAAAATGTGAGATACATTAATTTAGTCTCTTACTCTCGTATAAATTAAGTGGGAGAGTGTTACGATACAATATGATCCGTGACATAAGTTGACTTACGCGTTCTAGTCGTGCTGCAATAATATGGTTGATAAATATGAGGGACAAGGTGATAGGGCGCGAGGCGTGCGCGGTCCGCTCGTCGCTCGCGAGCCACTCTCACATTCACCGCGCGGCGACAATGCGAGCCAAATACAATTTAATATTCATAGAACCGACGTACGATTCAGTGAATTCATCGCCCGCACCTTGGACCCGAGCTACGCATATAAAAGACCTTCCTCGAGCCTCTGCGTGTACTTCAAGTAATTCGTCTCGGTGTACTCGTAGTTGCATTTCAAAAGTGAGGGTTGAGAAATGGAGAAAAATCCGCGCGTTGTTTCATAGATACGGGAAAATTGAAAAATACTGCGTCCGTCGGGATTCGTGGGTGTCGGGCCGTCCGCTGCGGTTAAAGTCAGTGTCAGGAAAAATCCTTTTGTCATGTTCTTTATATATAACAAAACAAATAAGGAAAATTGAAATATGTTACAGTCTAGATAGATTTTAATTGAAAGTATTTTTGCTATACCAATTGGACTTGTGGGATACGTACTAACCTTCACGCTCTCATAAGAAGGCTTTACTCGTGAAAACCAGACATCCTCTTTAAAATCGTCATATCATACCAGGTTTCATATTCACCTGAATCTCATGCAGCAGCTCTCGCTCATCAAGCAGCACCACACGGCAGGCCAGCGTGCGCGGCGAAGGGCACAGGCAGTCCATCATCCTGCCGCCGCCCACCGCAGCCGCTTGGCGCCTTCTGAAACAAACAACAACTTGCTTAACGAACAACCGTTTGCATGATTTTTTTTTTTTTGGAATAGTGGTGCAAGATAAAGGTTCTATAAGCAATTCTATAGCTATACCTAAGCGCTAAAAGGCACCATCACCTTGTGTCATTACTAATTTCCATCGTTATGTTTGTTCTGTTTTCAACAATCAAGAAAGTTAAGTATAAATAGACGATTTTTCAGAGATAATTGTTCATACTCGATATAAATTTGTTTTTACTTATAAGACCATAAGGTATTTTTCATTAGTACAAGATTTTACGTTTTTTTTGGCTAATAGACTCAAGGTTGAACAAGGTATTATATATGTAGTTATTATGTTAAACAACAATTAGGTATACTAAGAATAGTGACTCAACGAAGTGACACGGTGAATAAAGCTCACCAAAAATAGTAATTCGCTAAATATCTAGTGAAAACATGCCACTCGAGTAATTTAAAACCTGTCTACAAATGAAATAGGTGCGGTCCCTAAATTCAGGTGGGTCGTATATTCCACAAGCAGCATAAAGCCTCGGTATTCTATCGACAAAGCCAGAAGTTGTTTGAAGTCAATTAAGGAGTTATTTGCAGTCAGACTCAATAGTAAAATCACCAAAGGGTTGGTCGAAACCAAATATATCCTCGTTAAAAGTTAGTCTGGTATGGGGGAGAGCGCGCCCGCACCCGCCTGTGTTTTAACAATTTTATTTTAATTAGTAGCAGCGCTCGCCGTAATAGGCGGATTTGATTTGGCTGGATTTTTTACGTACAACAAAAGGAAAAGTTACTTTTTCGGCCACGGGTCTATAGCTAGCTAGGTACCTAACGCTTGTTATAGTGAAAATTTTGGAAGTCTGTTTGAATTTGTTTGAAGAACTTGCTACCTTCATTTGATATCGGTATTTAAGACACGATTTTACTTTTATCTCCTAAAGTTCTTTTGATCGTGCAAGCTGAATTCGTTAAAATCTCAATTTTATAACAGTATTATTATATTATTCGTGTATTTTCCATTTTTCTTATTTAATACATTTTTAAATATTAGTATAAAAAATACATTTAAACATTTCAGTATATTATAAAAAAAACAGTTCCCCACCGGCATCTGGAACAGGGTCCTAGTTACCAGTGGTTAGGGCTCCACGGAGAGGAACTTCCTCACAATGCGCGCCGTCTCCAGAAGTAACGCCTTCTAAATCTGTCCCCTGATCCAGCCGCCTAACGCGAGCCTCTTTAGGTGTTTGTCGAGGCTCTTGGGTACTAAGCCATGGGCGGAAACAACTATTTATTTATTAACAATTTGTTGAGGTTGAAAACAATGTCACAAACTTTTCATTTAAGCAATAAAAAAACATTTTCTCGGTCCCCGCGTTGTGTTCATTCCAAGTCGGTCAAGTGCGCTCGGACGCGCACTCGACGGCTTTTCATTTTCATTGTTTTTCAATGGCGCACTAGATTTACCTGCAGATACGTCATACTGAGCCAGCTTATCTTGATAAGCTCTGTTAGTAACAGATTGTTAGTTTTTGAAAACCATTCTATTACCACGTACCTAACCTACCTAACTATTCCAAATTAAAAACTTTATCTTTGTTATCTTGGCCATTTTACAAACAAAAATCATTCAATAAATGTATGAGTACAAACTTGAGTTTAGATATGCTTTTTAAATAAATTATCCAAAATGACATATAAACGAATATTTCATACAATAAAATATAAACAGACATCACGCCCTTTTGCAAAAAGAAAAAAATCATTCTAATGCCACAAATGTAGCGCATCAAGAAAGTTCCAACAACTATACGACCGAAGGACTGTGGCAACAAACAACAGACACGGCAATACGAGCCATTAATCCGAACGATCCCGACAGAGATTAGTGCTCCCGCTATTGACCTCGCGGCCCGCACCCCATCCCCACATGTACAAAACATTTTCCCGCCATTGTCTCACTGAGCAGGAAGTAAAAAGAAGAGCCGCGATTGACATCGTGTCTGCGCGACACGCGAGGGAAGTTTGCAGCGAGCCTGTGAGCCCACCCGCGACATATCGCGGCCGCACTCGATCTCTGCGATCTCCCCCTTTGTTTTCTTGTAAGATACAAGAAAGACAGCGATCTAAATGCTACGACTATCTATACGGCCCGATACCGCACCAATGCTGTGGAGCGTGTGATAACGTAATTTCACAAGGTTCTCACGTATATTTTCTCATGACATCGTGGTAACGAGAATTTAACAGTGTTCCACAAAAAGTCAAGTACAACTTAAGTCAAGATTTAAGTGGCACGCAGCCTGTCTGTTTAGAATTATACCTTGTTGTTACGCATAACAAGCGATTTATAAGAAACAGAATTTATAAGCAAAGACAAAGGATTTATGAGACAAAGGAAGAGATAAATTTATTTATTCCGAGAATTTCTCCCTAACGTTGTGATTCCTATTTTTTTACAACAATTTCGGCTTTCGTAATTTCTATGATTACACAAATAAATATGATGTAGAGAACGTCAAAGGCTGGATTTTTTGTCAGTACCGCGGCGTAGCTATTCATTTTGCTGTAAAAGACAGGCAACAGATAGTCAATTATGAAGTCGTTTGGTGGCTACGTTGATTTATTTAACGCTTGCATTGGTGATATTTGGTTCCAATATTAGCTAAACAAACCGTTTTATCTTTCCAATTATGGAGTCTAGTTTTTCAAAGTACCTACTCAAAAACTGGCTCTTGGCTCTTCCCACGCACCAAGGCATAATTTTAAATCAGTGTTCTATTCAAAAACATCTCAGTTATTGTAGATTATGAACATAGTGGTAGGTGCTAGCGGACGCCGGCGCATGCCGACACGCACCCGCCTCGCGCATACTGATGCGACGCGTGAGTCGAGTGACGCCCGCCACCGCACCAGCCCGCCAAACACGATCTAAACTGCTTTATAATAGTAAATACTGCTTATCAATTCAACAATTGAAAAGTTCGTCGTGCCGTACATTCGTACAGTCGAGGTCAGAGATATTGTGGGAGGACTCATTTAATCCTTGTTTTGTCATAAGCAATGATCAGCAAAATGTGGATTACGATCCACATTTTGCTATCCATGGTGCGTGGTGGATTCAGACAAATGGTGTGGAATTTATAGTCAAGTACGCGAGTCAATGTTTGAATTCTTGATCTTCAGGTTTTCACGTGAAAGAGACAAACTAGTTATTTGGGTAGAAAAGCTAGAAATAGCCTCATATTTTATTTCATTTGTCGTAGGTGCCAATATTCCTAGACGCCATATAACGTCAGGACTAGGTAATAAACACTTGAATTAGAACCGAGTCCTGGTGAAATAAATTATTAGATTATTTCTAGCTTTTTAGTGCACCTAAGTTTTTAAAGTCAGTAATTGTTTTTGTTTAATAATTTTATTTCACCATATTTAGTATAGTTAACGTATTGAACGTAAAATATGACCACTCCATATCATAAATTCTGAATTACGTATATTTGAATTATTTTGTATTTTTCAAAGTTTCAAGTAAAGTCTAAAATATTTTTTAAAAATATCTACCTTATTTCTGAAAAATATTTTTGTGACGGGGCCAATTATGAAGAATTCCCTAGCAACTATTTAAAATATTTTCAATATGGGTTTACAAACTTCGAGGATATGCGGTAACAAACATACATAAAAAAATTAAAATAAACCTACGTATCGAATTGAGTACCTTTTGCTTTCCTAAAGTCGGTAAAAAAACAATACATATTTCGAACTTATACGGTATCCATTAAAGCCACCCATTAAAACCATTAATGGATTACCGGTATGAGCAGGGTAAAAGTTCCAAACTAGGATGCAAACATTGAGCTTTTAGTACTAAGTAGGCAATGTGCTCGGTCGTTTGACTAACGGCACGTGAATATTTCGTCCAGATTCTCTGCATGAATGACTGGCTTTGTAGCAACCGCTACTAAATGACGCCCAAACTACGTTTTATGAATGTCAATGGAATGCGTTTATATACTTCCTAGGTATAAAATATATTTTATGGAACATTTTGTTAAAGAATGTTTCAACGAAATAATGTTATAAAGGTGCTAGTTTTTTGCACCACACAGTTAAAGTAATATTTTTAACATTTTAACAACATTTTATTGAGTACACTTTTGTTCTGAAAAATACTGATGTAAATAGTTCATAGAGGGATTGTTTTATTAATTTTTGAAAGATAAGTGTAATACCGGTTTTGTCAAGCTAGTAATAGATATATTATAATTTAGCTTGATCGTGGTTTACGTACCTTAAAATTGGAATCAATGCATTAAACTAATTTATAAATTATCACGTTTATTAAAACACTGAATGTTTTCAAATTATTTTCAATATTAAGTACTTTTCCGTACTGATATTGTTACACAAGAGACCTAAGTTTGAAATTGAAAGTTATAAATAAAATTAATTGGATCAAATATAAAGATTTCTAATTGTTGCTCAGTATTACGAAATTAAATAGTCTCCAAAATACGTTTTCATATTAAGTGTAATGAACCAGCTCGAATTTTATATGGCTATAACTCGCACGCATAGCTCGTGAGTCTCGTGTTTGACGTCCGGAAGGTAGGTACATTGTCTAACTCCACGGAGTAAATTTAATAACAGTCGCTCTACCGGCCGATTATAATTTAGCTAGGAGTGCTAGGAGTCTCTAGATATGATGACACGATGATCCACGTACCTACATCATTTGTATGAAAAAATATCAGTTAACTTTGAAGCCATTAGGCAGTCAGTAATGATGATTTTATTCTACACCAACTACAGCTAGATCGTATTTGAAAACACTAAAAATATTGCTATCTTGCTCATACCTTACATCAGTAAGAAGGACAACAATTCACTTAGTTTAGTTCGATGCCAACAGAATCGACACCATTGTTTTCTACAGGGTGTATCAGAAGTCCGAAATAATACTTGGACGCTAGCATCAGTATCGTGTATACAACTGAATGGTATAAAAATTTGATTGAAATTCGACCATGTTTTTCCAACTATTTTTTCGTCGTCATTTTCTATAACCCGTAATATCTCGAGTCCTATGTAAAATTTGCATGTTCTGTTTTGTGAATATTGCTAGCCGCCTCTCATTAGTGTAGTTTACACTGCGGAATAGGGTTATGGATGTACCCAAAGGCCAGAACACGATACCTGTGACAAATATTCAAGGGTCTGTAACTCAGAAATTATGATAGTTAGGTATAAACTGTCTTCACTAAGCATCCACATATGAGCTGCCGTAAATGTACCCAAAGTATTATTTCGGACTTCTGAAACACCCTGTATACAAATATTTCACATAGACGCTAGCAACAGCGAGCTTCATATACTCTCGGTAGAGTTACAGAGGACGTATCTCGCCGGACGGATGTCGTAAAGAGTGCGTACTATATAATACTGGCCGCACTGTTTCGCGCTTCGTAACCTTCGAAACGATAAACCTTCCAGACTCGCGCATCTCGATAAACCGAGTTCGCAGGAATTTCTTTTATCCGCATTATCGAAGACTGCGGAACCGATGTTTGTCGCTTGATGTAGCGTTGAAAATACTGCGGACTCTTTGTAGTCAAAGATAAATTGGACAATTTTGTGACCAAACACTCTATTTAAAAGCACCAATTCAAAAGTATTGCATTACAGACTACATCCTTGAAATAAACTTAACAGATGACATGGATCCGAGTATGTGGCTGGAAGCCAGCCAAAACGGGGTTGCGAATGGCTTGCGAATAGTAAGAGTTAAGTACGCGTATGACATCATACTGTTTTATAACTATATATATTGTGTGTGTGTGTGCTATAGCAATACAGTAGAAAAGTTACATAGACATTATAAAATGGACAAATTATAACATACTTAAGCACGGCGGCCTCGAAATTATCATGTGAACTTGAAGGGTCGCGTCGACACTTAAAATTGTTCGAAAGTGACTCATAGGATAATCTACACCGGACTAACTACAATCAGTCGGTTCAACGAAAAGTTTTTCTTTCTTTCGTAAATTAGTAGGTGCATTTATTATGATGAGTAATTTCTTGAGTCAAATTACGGCAGGTAGCCGCCGGCGGTCTCGCTCTCGGCAGCGATCAGCAGAGCGCGCAACGCATCCCAAGTGAAGGCTCCGCGCCGTGCCCGCCCCGCCCACAGTTTAACATTTTTTCGGACTCGCCTGGGAATTAATACTAGTGCGTTGTATTGTTTATTATAGATAACGCTTATTATATTGTCATTATTATTTTCGATTTAGTCCGTGTTCCTGTGGTGTATAAGTTTTATGTCTAATCACTTTAGTAAGTTCAATGACATCGCACTGTCATCTGGTTAACATCCAACAAGATTTTTAATTAGTAATACTAGTTTGTCTACGATCCATTAACTCCACATGATATTTTAGCAGAATTAAATTTAATTAAATATCACAAATTATTAAATTAATTACTTACTTATGAATCATTATAACTAAAGTGATGACTCTCCTATCTCCATGATCGGATATTTAAGATATACAATTAACTTAACTTTTTGCTATTTAACACGTTCCCTGCGGCTGCGCTAGATTAAGACTTACTTCCAGTGCTGTACAAGTCACATACTTCCCGTATCAAGAATGCCTGATATGCGTTACGACGTCTATTTTCCCGTACGTAGTCCTAACTTCAAACCTCCACAGAGACATGGAAAGTCCACAGCTGATTTTTTTTGTTGTACCAATCAATAGGTTACATCCTTGTGTATACACAGCTGCAGTCGCATGGGGTTCTAAGTAATATCTTAAAAGTTGCAGGTGTTTTTGGAAATGGTTGATTTTACGGGAAAATACTTGTCGTGACGCATACAACAGTCATATTGCTAGGGATAGGGTGTAATAAGTAACATAATTTTATTTTAAAATATTTTTATTTTTACTAATTATAACTTCTTCTAATATACTAAATTCCCTCCCTGTCGATGGACTTAAAAAATTGAACTGGGTTTTTTTGTACTAGATGGTTTGGGATTCGATAAACTGGAACCACTACTCTGCACGATAATGTTTCTAGCCTCTTCACCTTCTGTCTTTACACTTTTTCCTATAATAAGTTTTTTAAGTGAACGTTTTATTGTTTATGTACAATTTACCTACTTACGCGTGATGAATAAAATATCGTGTAGTGTATAAACGTATTAACTGGGCACAGCACTACGGCTAACTGAAGCTCCGCGCGCGCGCACGTTCAGTGCGGTACGGGGTTTAGGATACGGCCAAATAGTTCCCGTATCGCACTATTGTAAAATAATTACCTTTCTGTGCGTTATGGTTAAATAATTCCCGTACATTTTTATTCGTAAATTTCAATACACTTCAAGCAAGGACACCGGCAATATAGGTGTCTCTTTTTTACTTGTACGAATACTTGAAAAAATCACCTCCGCACGGAATGCAAAACAAGGACAACTAGCTGCCGCACAGGGCAAAATTCAATTACAACCAAATACTTCCCGTAACGCAGTGAATGTGTTAAGAACCTGAGTGCCATTATATTGATGTTGAATATTTGTACCTTTAACACATAAAATATTAGAACTAAAGTTGATAGGAATCTTGAACTACTTGTTTTTATTAATTATGACACTATATGTATATCATCATAGTATAATATTCGCACGGTCTTAACTGTGCTTCTTCATATCCGGTCGGAAACCGTATGAGCGAGGAAACTGTGGGATTGTTATTTTTTGTAGCGTTTTAATACCAGCCGCAATTTTATTACCACGCGGGGATACTTGAAGCTCTACTTGGTGTCTTTGCCGGATGGTATTCTGATTAACCCATTCTAACCGATAGTAAAACCCGCATTACAAGCATTGATTAAATTTTTATTTTAATCGTAAAACGCTGCGTCCTTACATAACTATATGTAAAAAATAGATCAATATAATCATATCGTCTCTGTTTCTCAATACAAATTGAAACAAATCTAATTAGCCCACAGCTAAAATTACCATGCCTTGTTTTGATTTGATAACTGATCTCTCATTCATTATGTATTTCCGTAAGCAGGTATTTATAACTAGCGGCCCGTCCCAGCATCGCACAGGTTCTAATATAGCCTACGTTACTCAGTGATAATGTAGCTTACTAATGGTAAAAGAATTTTTGAAATTGGACCAGTAGTTTTTGAGTTTATTTGTTACATACAAAAATACAAATCTTTTCTCTTTATAATATTAGAGTAGAAAAAGTAGGTACCTATTTAAACTACTGCTGCAGATGTGGTAATACATAACTACGACGACGAATTATGAACTGAAATGGGTACAAAGAACCAAGTTGAAAACTTGAAACATGGTTGCGATTAACATACTCAGCGCGTTTCGACGGCGGCGCTCCACGCTTCTGCACCTAGTATGAGTGAGCAACTAACGAAGAACCCCTCTGAAACTTTGTTTTACGTAAGCACCGCACTCGCTTTGTAAATTAAAAGCGGGGTTCCTTTAGCACTAAAACGCCCCATAATGAAACGCGATCGTCGCAAATTCGTCTAAATTTCCGCAACAACGAGTGCGCCAGGCGCCGTTTCGCAGACTGCGCGTTACTCATCCGCCCGCATGACGAGAGGTTAAATTAAATAACAACGAAACTTTGAGAATCCCCGGAGTCGAGCACCGAGCCGCCATCGTAGAAACTATGGTATTAGTTCGATTCCTATTGGAAGTTTCTGACCGCAAACATCTCTTGGAAAGCTCTCAACCAACTTACCTTATATAACTACAGTACGGCATTGCCAAAGCATTTAAGCTTTTTGATAATCGAGAATCCAAAAAAAGAAATGGACAGTTCAGTAAGCTAAATCATTTTCTTTAGATACAAATTTATAATTTTTATTTTTGCATGCAGACCTATTTGACTGTGACGTTATCGGTGAAGATTCGCTAAAAAAAACTCAGCAGGCTTGTTATACCTATTTAGTTTTTACCAATAATTTAATTATTCCAATTCAATGCAAAGACATTAGACGTCTTCTTATAAAACTCTTAGGTATATTTTTTTTTATTTGATCATTTCAAAACCGATTCACTTGCCTGTATCTTTTTGATTTGTCAGCCGCGTAATGTACCTATACAAAATTGCGTTAATCCCACCGACGTACACGATTATTGGAACGGGAGCGCTTTGACGGACGCAATTGAATCTGGTAATCGGAAATGGGCATTGTTGTAACAAAGGTCCCATTGTCCCCGGTAGGGGCGCCCCGCGCGAGCCGCCCGCCGCCGCTCTCGCGAATATTCATGCCAACAATATAGCACCGTACATACCAGATGCCGTCATGTCCGTCATAATAAATAGGACCCATTTGATGTACCTAGATAGTAAACCTAACGACGCGTCAGTAATAGAAGCGTTTGTAATTTGATCAACAAATATCTAGAAAATGCAAAATTCTTTAATCAGTAAATACTTTGCTGATAAGATGAAATTAAACAGCTCATCACGACTAGAAGGCAGATTCTACAAATTCTTTAAATTCCGTTCAACTTCTACCTCAATATATAATAAGAATATTAACAGATTTGATGAAAGAAGTAATAACGTTATAGATAGATTCAAGTATTACAAACGAAATTAATATGAGCCCCCTATTACATTGGGACCAAAAATACATCGGAAATGTGTGGGCGCACTGCAGTGCATCTCTGCCTACCCCTTCGGGGAATACAGGCGTGATGATGTATTATTATTACTTGTCCCATTAAATATGAACAGTAAAAATCCTCGAAATATCTTTTGCAACTAGGGGACAAAAGAAGTACGAAGTTACGCAATAGGAGATTTTGAGGTGCTTGGTTCGATGAGAGAACCGCGATTTACAAATCTTACCCGGGACAAGGGGCCCCTTGAACCTCTTGACCCCGTCGTAAAGGTAGCTGTGATGCCCCTCAAGCTTCTTCAGACTATAATTTATTATAAGAACCTGTCAATATTATATATAAATTCAAAATAGGGACATATCCAACAATATATGATACATTTACAGTAACATTGTAAGGGGTAATAACTATATAGAAAATTCAATAGGTACATTGAAAATGTATTGAATTTTCTATAAAATTTGGGATATAATACTCCTACAAATACTGCATAACACGGCTGTGACTTATCATTTTTATAAGTCTTAAAATTTAACATAAACATCGCTCATAATGTCTTACTTTTTATGCATACTAATAATAACATGTACACATAATATAACAACTTTCACATAACATAATAGGTGGTTTTACCGAGATGTGAGAGCAACCAATATTATAGACATACCTTCTATATATGTTGTCATAAGTTAAGATGTCACTTTGTATATACATTTTAAAAATATTACTAAGTCCCTATTTTTGAACTAGACATATTCGAAAATTGTATGCATATTGGTCTGGTTCATAATGTGTGTCAATCATGATGTCATTGAGCATTGGTCATTAATTAGGGTAAGAAATGGGGTCCTATGAAGTTGACAAAAATAAAGTCACCGCGAACGAAGTCGCTGGAACATTAAAACACATTGAATTATACTTTCAGTCGAAAGCTAAAGATAAGATCTTTCTCGATACCGTGACAGGGGCTGATAGAGAGATAGATGACAATTTCCCCTGAGACTCTACCCCCGATCGAAAATATCAATACCTACATTGAATTGGCCTAAAACATTCTTATTCTTTTTCAGAACATTATGACCTTTAGACTCTGTAAGAGAAAAAGAGAAGATTTTTAATATCCGATAGCAATGGAAACATTCTCATATAAAAAAATAGAACGACTTGCACGCACGCACGAACTCCCAACAGATATCAGAAATGATGCAAGAACTCTAAAAGGTTTTTTCATCTGTGGTTTAAGAGCACCTCGGCGAATCGGCTCGAAAAGTACATGAGGCTACTGTATAATCAGTTCCGCCAAGGAACAAAATAAGATTATTGCCAAGGTGAGGTAAGTACGGGCTCCAGTGGATGCACGCCGGCGACCGTGGCGGCCATTCAACTCAACCGTGGCCTCGCGCTGCCCGTGCCGGCCTCCGGGAGATCACTCCATACCGTCATAGACAATCGCCCAGCACCCATTCATCATCAATGGCTCTACTACGGATCATCGAAATATGTCACCATCTAAGACGAGCCATTAACGCAGAGCCTTAAAGTCGTCACGCAAAATTACAATGAAGTTACGATTACGAGTTACAACATTTAAGACATCGTACTTCGTGTCGTATAAGCCAGCGTTTGCTGTAGCATACAAAACGTACATTAGCATCTATTATACAATTAGATATGTTAACATCGACAGTAAAATTAAATGCTTACTAGTAACTTATACTGAAGACCGCCAATTGACCACTCAATAGAAACAAGCGGAGCTCGAGAACATTGTTAGTTAATACCACGACAATTTTTGCACTTAAATCGTACTTGATGACATGACTGACGAAGCCGGTATTTCTTCGAACACTTCACGACACTTTTGTTTAGTTCACATTGTACAATGTTTACTTGAAACTTTAATAAACTTGTCTATTACTAAACTAAACACTTTGGGAAGTTCACAACAAGTGTTATGTTCAAAGGTGATGATATCGCGAGCGCAAGTTACGTGTTCGTGTGGGGCAACGTAGCACCTGCCACTGTCAGCGAACACGATTCTACTGCCGGCTAGCGGCCGCCTGCCGCCGGTCCCGCGCTCACAACTCCAGCTCACCACGACACTTCGCCCGGTTTACGTGAACACGATCATTACCATCAACACTTCTACATTGCTGCTTTGATTAGTAATTTTCTGTAGAACTGTATACTTGTGCAGCAATGTACACACAATAACGATGGAGTCGTAGTTTCAACGTTGTGTGCCTCTGTAAGCTCTACGTGCGAGGGAAAAGCTCGCTTGTTGGACAGCTTCCTATATTGTTTGTCACGGTAGTGCTGCCCTCTACGCTCACTTAAAATAATACAGTAGCGCCATCTACCAGCTTCACGATACACTGCCGCATGAGCCTACGTTGGTTATCCTTAGAGGCTGAGTATTGCGAACACTTCGCGTAATCAGAATTTTGTTTTGTTCATTCAAATTTATACTTATAGATGGCGGGATTCCTACCCATAGTAGAGTTATGATGATGCCAACAGCTATTAGCTGGGCTATTGTCTATCTTTTGAGAAAGAGATAGTTAAAGGTATATTGTATTATACCAAGCGAGATGCTGAAGTCCTAATGGAAAAGAAGAAAATATAAAAAGTTTATTTACACAGCTCGGAAAGCAATAAAGATTATTCTCCTTGCTCAGTTTATGCCTTATTCTGAGTGAAACCTCAGGGAGTAATATAGTAGCAATGTAGTATTGTGAAAATTATTATTTTATCGCTTATGATAGTCTCAAACTCCTGACGAGGTGTCATAGACTCATCCTGACGCCTCTCGACTAGTAAAAATACAATATTGGGAAAATATTCCTAATATTCTCGTGCGGATCATATTTCTAATTTCCCATATTCCCCGGGGCAGCACATCAGCGCACTCGCGAATCGTGATCATATTCAATCAAGTTATCAATTGATATTACCTACCTTATATACAAGTTAAGTGGCGGAAGAAACGACTCTATAATAACCTAGTAAAACACGACTGATCTTAAATGTAGAGTCAACCATAAAACAATTTTTGAAAACAATAATAACCATGTAAAAATCATACCGATTAAATCAATTAATCCGTACTTAATGAGTGACCTGAGTCATACATACTAAAATAATAAACATTACGCATCTTATGAATTAAAACCATGAATTAAAACCGCAAAACAACCAACGGCTTTTTATTATTATTTGTGTGAACGATTGAGTCATAACTCAATATTTTAATATTCCGCCAACGGTACACATCTTGTGAGTCACTCGCTCGTTGGTTTGCAAACGTGACAATATTCTGTATCTATGTTAGGGCTATGTAGGGCTAACTATTTTCTTATCGTCTACGAGACAGCCGGTAATTTCTTTTTGATGGTAGATTGGAATGGGCATAATATGTCTCATTACCAACATTTACCATAGCGATTGCTTTGTACTTTGTACCTACCAAGACCCAATTGTGATGCCAATAGAGCTGGCCTAAATTATTTCCATTTAAATTAAATAAGCTAATAATAGCCCGGATACATTAACATTATCTTCCTACGCATAGATTCTATAGTTTAGCAATCCATCTAAGACAGGATGCAGACAATGTACTAACTACATGTAGTATCGCGTAACCTGATACATAGTGTATTTCTAGTAAAATAAGCAGTGACCTCTAGTATCTACTCTATGATGGCCAATGATATGTAGCCATTGATCATGAATGTACGTATGTAGTTAGCCGTAAGGATGCTGTGTAACATATCATCAATACTAAACGTGCCATTGAGAATAACCTTCGCCTTTACATGTCATTACTAAAACATTGTTCGTTTTGTTGGATGGGACGATGCACTCTACATTTTTGTCATTTAATTTCATTGTAGTTCTTTTGATTTCCGGATAAAACGAATTTAATTTATGAAAATAATATTATAGATCCTGCTACGACTTATGCAAGCATTAATAAGCTAACCGTTATTGGAATGACAAGCTGGCTGAGTTTCTTGCCAGATCTTTTCAAATGATGTCACGTATCAATCCGAATGTAAATATAAAATATTAAAACAATTACCTACAATTTGTAAGTGCTACCGTAGTCCTAACTAACTTGACTTTATAGCATTTCCTAATGAGAACTGAACGACGCCATACGGAAACGACACGATGCGATGGTTAGATAATTTGTTTTTAGCAAATTGCTGGGCCATAAAGTCACTCAGTACAGATCAGTACAACTTTGTAGATAAATCATTGTGCACTTAGCATTAACACAACCCATCTCATACACAACCAAAAAATAACAGTTACATCGTTACCTACATCATTTTGAACCCCGAGGTCGTGAAATCTACGAGCCTTCATGTCATTATGAAACGATTTGCGTAACAAGTACTTAGTAGGGCGAAAGTGTGTGTGAGAACAATGAATGGGCAATATCCTTTATGGTCCAGAAACGGCGTCCGGCCTAGATGTGCGCCGTCCAAGCTCTAGTGAAAGTAAACTATTGTTATGGTGACACGCGACCACAAACATAATAAGTGCAATATATTATAACAGACGTAATCGTGTTAAATGTTAAAAAGCTGATCAAATTCTTCTATTTTGTCAAATCAATAATCAAAACTAGCTTTTGAACTCTTTGGTGTTTAAAAAAATAAACTGGCCGTATTCATACAAGAAATGCATTTGTTTTTTAGGGTGCATTGCATCTGCAAACTTTTTGCATAATAATGTGATTTTCACAAAAAACTATACATATGCACAAGCAAGGTACCTATTTGTTTATATTTTTAAACAATGAATATGTCAAAGGACAATATATTTTAATAATTGTATTAATTAATTTGTCAAAAAATATTGTCATGCCATTTAGCTGGGTTATGAAATATGTTTATTATAAATTTGCGTTCTCAATAGAGAAATGCAAAATATTTCCAATCGAACAACCTGCGAGAAATGGCTGTGTATTGTCGCAAGTGCGCCGATGGCGAGTAACGGCAGTGCGACATGTATCGGCAAGCGATTGTGGGCTACCAAGTGGAACTGCTCAACTCGTTCCCAGGATGAAACTGTATACCGTCGTCGCCGAGGCTAACATGATAACTGCGTCGTAGAAAACAATTGTTTCACTCGGGTATTAACAAAGACATGTTGATGGATATATAACTAATTCATTTATTTTTGTAGGTGATAAATAAATAAACGAGATTGGAATGTGAATGTGAGTATGGCGAATATGTGCGATGGATGAAAGAAAGAGACATACTTCGTCAACCCTTGAGAAATACTAAGGTGAATTCTGATATAAAAACTTGTTGCAATCTATAGCTTTATCCGCCTAAAAGTAAAAACTCGTGAAAAATAAACTTCCTATAATTTATAAAATCACCAGATTCGGATTACTGGTTCCGGAGATTAACCACTACTTAAGAAACTTTTACTTCTAGCTTTACATACTAGCCCTAGCTATAGTTCCAGTATATCAGTACAAAGTTCCAAGGCTTACATTATTAGACCGTGGTTCAGCTTGAGGACAATAAATAACATTCGTTATTTTGTTTGTACAAGTTGATATAAAAATCTGCCTTCCGCTATAACGTACAATTTACATAGGTTTATTCTTTCAAAAGTTTAAACATTACCGTATATAGCATAATTTTATTTCCACATAACCTATCGAGGTAGCCACCACATTAAGTACCGTTTGTTGAGAAAAATGTGTAGGTACATGTTTCTCACGGAAGCGCAGGCTTCTTTATAATCGTGTTGCGCTTCTTCACACGACCGACGCACCGTGCGTAACGCTGAACCCACAACGATAATGGAAAACTCTAGTTTTACGCTCGTATACTACTCACTAAGCAATGTTGTTTGGAATTGTCGTGACGGCCTACTAACTATCCACTCACAGACACTTGGATTGCGCCAATTGTCCGCGCGTATCCTTTACATGCAATGGTTTTGGCACACTAACAATAACATCAACAATAATTATGCGCATTTCGACAGGTTAGTAAATTAATCATGACTCCATAACTATAAGATACCTTTGCGATTGATGATACTCTAATGCGACAATCACTACCTATATTTAAAGGCCAAAATTTATAAAATCCCACTCTTTTTACAAATAATTTACAATATGCCCACAATACACTTTTCAGATTATGCGTTATGAGAATTTCTAACAAAAGTGTATCAGCGCTTGGAAGAATATACAAGAACATCTTTTCTGAAACGAGTTTAGATTATGTTTTCTGTATACGACTACAGTGGGACTTTTAAATTTGATCATTAGACGTTGCATAACTATTTATTATCGAGTATTAAATTAGCAATATAAGTTACAGATAGATGTAGTGTATAGTAATTTAACGCTCAACAGTCAAGGCGATCCGGACCAGAGAGCAATGATATCATCCAGATCTAGTCTAGTGATTACATAGTTGAACTGTGACCGTGGGAT
Source organism: Ptilodon capucinus (assembly GCA_914767695.1). Lineage (NCBI taxonomy): Eukaryota > Metazoa > Arthropoda > Insecta > Lepidoptera > Notodontidae > Ptilodon > Ptilodon capucinus. The sequence goes on from OU611808.1 coordinate 6,491,276, forward strand.
TATGTCTTTCGCGCTCATTAATCGCTCCGCTAATTCACACTGCCATTCAAAACTTTCGGGGTTATTAACTTTATCATACCATCCACGTTCATTATAATTAAAATTCAGAATTATCTGTATCCGGCGATATAAATGTTCGTGTCAAATTAAAGAAATGCTCAAAACGGTCGTAACGCGTTATAGCGACGAAACCAGGCTGAATGCCGACTGATAAAATAATTATAAGTCAAGGTGACACATGTAAAAGGAAAAGCGAAAGAAAAAGTTGAGAAAGTTGTTTGGTGAACTACAAAAACGGATCTTCATTCATGCCGCCCGCATCACATTCATTCACATCACACACGGATCTAAAGTCGCGCGTCGGAAGAATCCATTAAACATTGTATTTACAAGTGACCGTTTATTTAAAAATCATCACGTTTCAAGTCGTGTTCTTATCAGGCAGTGTTACGGCACATCGAGATCTTGATCGGTGCAAAGTTCATCTGGCACAAATAGCATAATAGGACAATGTGTTGTGACCTTCACTACGCCACTCCTCGTCTGACCCACACGTGTTGCATACTTACCTACAGGACTATTTTTAATGATTACACAATAAAGCATTTGTTCCTTTTAAACTCTGATTATTATTGCAAAGTGAGCGTTCTAAGAACTCCTGTAGCTTTTGTAATGTGTTTGTTGTTGTATGCTTTGTTCAACTTACACCATAGAATGACGAAGTGTGGGCGTCCGAGTGTATCAAAGACCAACCGAGCTTTTCCTGTGTGCTACAAAAGAACTTAAACTAACACGAAAAACTCTTTTGAAGTTTCTTTTACGTTCTTGAGTATTTCATAGTCGTCGTTAATAGGATTACGAATCAGAAATAGTTTATGCATAATGTGGTACCAGATTGCAAGTTACTTGCGGGACTAATTCGCTCTGCCTCAAAAATAATATTTATTGTTGAAATAAGAATTATAAATGCCGCAATTGTTAGGGTATAAAGCCCCGGGCAGACTGGGGCGTTAAAGCGTGCTTAATTATTGCTAATACCAAAATGAACTAGATTGAGTCAGAGAAAGAGTTCATTCTTCAACGAAATATAATTGACATTGACAGCGCTAACATATTTTGTAGTGTATCCGCTTTTACGACAGAAATTGTCATGGTATTGACAAAAATTTTGCAGCGCGTCTTGAAGCCGCAGTGTACCCGGGGCTTAATAAAATTGAACAAGTATTACATAAAGATGAAATTATTTCGTTTTTGACTGACCGTCATAGTATTCATTAACCGATAGAGCTTAGAATGGTATGTTATGAACTGCATCACATAATAAATTTATCATTTTTTTTAATCTGAAGCACGCAGTATTTAAACCTTGATCCTTGCAAGTCACAAGTGCGTATACAAATAGCCGAGAACATGTGTTGAACCCGCACCAAGCTGATCGTGATTACCAACGACCAAACTGCTTCCGTGCAACGCACCCGCCCGGAACAATAACACCACCGGCAACTCTGAATTAAAACAAAGCTGATTACTCACATATGCGACGTGGAAAATAATTCATCAAGTTATGTGCAAAACTTCCTTTGTACCAGAACTGGCTCTTTCATGACCAGTTTCATATTGTTCTCAAATACTTTACGGGCTTTTTGTCGATACGGGGAGTTAAGAGGTTCTAAGGGGGCAAGGGACCTTAAAAAATGAAATGCGTACGATGCAGCATATTATTTATATGATTTGAGTAAAGCTTATCAATGGTTACGTAAAGGCGAGTACAAGAAATAGACAGGTGTGTTCAAAGCTGTTTTCTATCAAATTTACTCGTGAATACTTTTTGGGAATATTAAAGCTGTCATATATATAAAATAGAAGGTTTGTTTACAAAATGATATCGGGCATTTTTTTGAGAATAGTACAGATATAAAGTGTACATGCTACACCGTACCTACTAGCTTCACATATTGACTGTTATAAATCCACACAGAAATACGGTTTAGAAAGGGCACGATAGTTTTTTTGATCAAGCACAAACTCTACGGCATTTTAACTGGCAGCCGTTTGGAAGGGTCCAAACAAAATAAACCGCGCGCCCACACCTAAAATCGTGCTTGAAAACCACAACATCATACAGAGTGTTACGACCAGTCGATCATGCTTCATGTAGGTCTACAGTATAACTGGTTATAAATAATGTCTGATGCATATTTAAAACATATAAGTATAGGGTTCCGAGTAAAATAGCTCCTAGATGCGTTCTAGAGTGTTTTTGCAATGAATTTAATTTCTTGGTTGCCAATTAAAATTACATTTTATTCTATTACATTTTTTATCAGTTGCAATGCAACAAGTGTAATTTCATTAGACTTAGGTCCAGCAAAGTTGTAGGCCTTTATCTCATATGAATTAAGTAAGGCATAACCTAATTAACAATTTAGTTTTGCTGGTCAGAAAGTATGTTAGTTAATCCGTTTGTCTATAGCTTCATGCTATATTTGTAGAGTACATACCTTGCCCCACGATAACGAACGCCACGCATTCTGGGTGTCGTGCGCGTGCCCCCTCTGCGGTTCACGCGCGCAGGAAACACGCGCCACCGCGACCGCTAGGAACGCTCGTGGTTGACACATGAACGTAAAGCCCCTTACCTTTATGGACTTGACAAATGCCTTGTATAAAGTTCATCCAGGTCAAGGCGGCCTGCTAAATATTAATCGGTTCCATTATTAAAATTAATGGTAGAGTCGAGCTGAAATGTGAATGGTTTACAATTTTCAAAGTGAAATTTAACATTTGTAACACATTTTGGGTAAGTATTGGGACGTTCAAAATACTTACTTAATAAGTTGGTTCTTACCCAAAATTAAAAATAAACAGGCTACAATTCAATAACTTTTTAATGCTTTATTTAAGGAATAACAAAAGGAAGGAAAGGAAGAACTAAATTACAGTATTCTATAACTATAGGAGTTTGATTTTGATTCCTATAAACGTACGTATTCCTATAAACATACCTGTACGGTATACCTAATAAAAATATGTAAAGATGGTCTCTTGCGTGTTTAAAATCTTGTGCTATATTTCTTAACTTAGATTCTTACTTCTTCTTACTTACTTTTTACTTCCAGCTGTCTCTGTGTTTGCAATTGTAATGAAAGCCCAAACCCATTCACAGAATGAGCTTGTTTGTACATCGATAAAATTATTACAATGTCGTTGTCAGCCTTGCAGGCGCCGACGAGAGGCGCGAGACAGTGTGGGCTCTCCACCTACTTACTCTTTATGAGTTTTGTCCTTCTCATACACATCCATCAATAATTAATTAAATCTATAGGCACTTAATAATAGATCGTCACGCCTGACTTAACAACAGTGGCAGTCAGAGGTGCACTGCAGTGCACTTAGTATCTAAGATTTAGTTTTGCTTCCAATGTAATAGCAGCCGTGAATATTATTATAGGACAAGGATGATTAACTTATATTTACTGAGATCAAATTATCATTACATCTATAACCGAATGACTTCTAACAGTTTACTAAGTTTATTATACAGAAGGAATGTTATAATGATTAACTCATCCATGTGCAGATATGAACATTAAGTTTTAATACCCACTTTATCGATTCCCATTACCTTTTGCTTATCTAACTAAGCATTCACATAAATGTTAGCAAAATACTATAGTTTCAACATGAGTCAGGCATTGCATATTGTAGGCCTATCGGCTCGCCCATAATTGAGTTAATTTCTGAGTAAACCATATTTGTATTTCATCGATACGATGTATTATGAGACATCAAAACTCTACATTACCCTCTACTAGACTATCTCTGTTTGCTAAAGTAGAAGGTAGTAAATTGTTTTAAATTCAAATAATAGCTTCAGTACTCTACAAAAATCTTTTAACTAAATATTGAATAATAAATGCACAGAATAGGAAGAATTTAAGGCAGGTATTTGTTAGCGGCTGTTTGAAAGCATTCATTCATCACGCTTCAATGGTTTCTATGGGATGGGAATGGGACCCCCGGGAGACGCTGCACCCAGCGCAGGTACTCAACTTTGGTCCCCTTAAAAGACTTTTTTTAAATGAACTTGTCGTTGTGGTCAAGTGCATAAATGAGTTGAGAAGTGGTTTCATAGTTAAAAAATATTGGAACATACTAATGTTAGGTACTTTAAAATGTAATAACAGAATTTGGTGAGAAAACAACAAAACATTTTTGTACCTGAACGTTAATTTTTATTATCTACTGAAATAACCATAATAACATGACTGTACTGAGAAGGTAAATTATCAATTTAGGCATATACTGCTGCGTATATTGTTTGTTATGATCGCAAAACTATTTCCCAACTTTACTGTTAATATTAACGTCTTACTACGATTCAGTTCCATCGTTTCAAAACCGTTAATGTAAAGGATACTGAGAGAGAAAAGTAAAATAAGTTATATTTTTGTTTTTATTAGTCAAACGTCGACGCCGCCGTTAACGTAAAACTCTATCGTATTGTAGTGAGCTCCCCCATCGTAATACACCTTTGTCGTTATATTGTCTCTGTCTAGCATGGGAGTTGTCGTATTTCCTTCTTGTTCACAGCTGAACCCCATTTATGGGTGTACAGACAGCATAAACAATTTCTCGAGCAGCGCGCGTAAATTTGAGGTTATGTTAGTATTAATTCGACATTCGCTTGAGACGAACGTGTCGCGTTGCAGCGCGGGTCGGCTTGCTTGCGATCGTGTGCATATTCGTTACGTCACGATCGATATCTTGTACAATCGAGTGCATTGCAGTGCCCGTGCCACCGTGCAGACAGTGCATGACAATTAATTATTTTCAAGTTTTCGAAGTAACCGCCATGGTAGCATTTTTGAAATTAACGTTTCAAACCGACGCATATGATTTGGATAAATCAAGTTAAACGTTTAAGGTGGGTGTGACGAATTAACTCTTTTTATTGCATAGTTACTTTTGTATCGCTGATAAAACACCTTATCTACACTTTTAAAATACCTATGGAATACTTGCATAATACAGAAATATGAATACACCTGTTGAGTGTTATGTTTACCTTTCTTAATTATTTCATTGACCTTGTGTGGTGTACATACAGCCTTTACGTTTGTAGGTCGTGATGTTTTAATATTTGAAAGTTATTAGAAACAGTTCCTTTTAGCCTACTATTTGTTTATGTAATTAATTTTTCGATGGTACATTTGACATATTTTGTTATTTATTTATATTCCTACGATTTTCCTTATTTAATTATGGTCTTTGAACTGGAAACTTGTTAAAAAATACATAAAACATTTTGCAGAAAAACACACTGCATAGTTCGTTGATTTCCTACGTTCCCTCATACTTAGAACCCTCGCTCTCCACACTCCGACAGACAAACCTACCAAAATTTATGTGCGTACGTTAAAGTGCTTGTTTGTTTAACTATAAGGTTGATATTGACTCGTTGTAATTACTGATAGTATATATGCATAGTCAGCGCCGTGCATTCATCCCGCACCCTCGTTTATTCCTATACCGTTTGCATGTTGCGGTGCTATTGTAACTTGCATCAATCCATTAGAGCGATTAATCTCTACGTTTTGATGATAAGCTGTTGGGCAAACTGATATAGGGTATTAAAGCTTTGTAAATTTGCATCTGCCGACCAGAATGGGTGTAACTATAACTGGAAACCGTTACAGAACATTATTGACCAAAACCGACGACGGCTCTCCATTCAGATGGCGAGCTTGAATCACTTGCAGTATTATAATATCAGCATTTTGGCTTTATCTGCTTCGCCTTAATAGGAAGCCCGGCTCATTATCGCGGACACGGCTGAGATCCACCAATTGTAGCAACTGTGTGGGCTTAAGGATTAATAAACCCAAAACTAGATAAATAGCCTGGGCCCACAGGGGCATTAAGATGACCTGTGTCAATATACATAAACATTGAATTTCTGTGGTAAAAGCGTGAAAATTCGCCCGCATAACGATAAAATTTCATTGTAAAATGAGCTTTTTTTGTTAAGTTAATACAGTTCGTTTTGGTATGAGCTAAAAAATGGTCATGCGAATTTTAACGCGCCTGTGAGGTTAACCTACCTACCATTTAACTTTGTATTTAACACTGTTTCTTAAACGAACCACATTTCTACACTTTCAGAAAATTGCGGGTCGATGAACCGCCAAAACTGTGCATGTCTGAGAAAGTAATCAATATAGAAAAGATATTAAGATTAGTAACACTCTATAGAAATCTCGATAGACATTTCGCATTTGTTGAAACGTGAATACGTAATTCGAATGTCACTTCCATGTTTGTAAAGTCCTTGATCTATAGCAATAGGCAAAAGTGCACGGCGACGCTGCGTTTTGCAATTGTTTTAAAGGAGTACCTAACTTTTTGTATCTACTAAAACTAAATATCAAAAAATTATCTACTACTTCTTTTACTTCCTAGTTGTTTATACTAAAATAGGCAAAATACCCGAAGACGCCTGCCGTGGAAGCATTGTCAACAATATTTTAAGTACATAACCTTCTTAAGAATACCTAACCATGGCCAGTATTGTGGTTGATTCATAAATTGAACAGAGTCCCTTAGCAGTTTTAACATCCTCAATCCCACCTGATGACTTTAGTTGTGGACTACTATACATCTACATAAGGAAAATGTTAATAAACTTACATAGCATACCAAGTCTATATAAATAAGCACCTACCTACAAAAGGTATTTTGGTTATATAAATAAAAGCTAATCCTTTTTATTACAAGCAAGTTGCATACTTAAACATTACTGAGAAACGGTTCGTGCTTTAAAAACTTTCACTAATGTTATTCATAGGATAAACATTGCAGTGTCATAAAACAATGTCCTAATCTAATTCCAAAAGATTTGCCATCACTATTGTAAAATTATTTTTGGAGAATAACACAACAACACTATTATCAAGACGTACCATACATAAGTCAGACGTATCGCTTCTTTCCTCATCCGAATAGTTGATAGAGTAGGTATGATAAGACATATTCCGGGTCTCCCACGCCAGATAATGAGCTTCACTGCGGACAACGTTGTCTTTTACTAACGGATCGACTTGTAGGGCCCTCTGAGGCCAATTACGCTGCACTCTGAGATACAGTTCTGAACTTTATCTATATTCTCTGAATAATTTAACAGATCTAGATAAAATTTAAATTAACCATCGGTAATTAGAAACTGTGCCGACTTGAGAAAGTTAGCCCACGTACTTTTTTACTCGTCAAAATACATGACAGCGTCGGATTGTATTTTAAATGTTGATGTCTTATATTATTTAGTAACATCCATTTGGGCTGAGTTTTATATTTCAAAAACAGCAAAAAAATGGTGTGTTTTATTTTTGTGTAAAGAAAAGTTACAATCCATTGGCAACATTATTTTATCACATATACATTTTCTTTCAAAATGTGCCACTGTAAATGTTTTGTAGATAGATTGAATTTCCCATAAATTTGGGACACGTCATGATTTTTTTTTTCTCTGAATAAATAGATAAGTATTCTAAAAACAATATATCAATACCCATGACATTTCATTGCAAACATAACATAATATATAGAGTATGGAGAATTTTATTTGTGACGGTCAGCGTGTAAACATAATTTTACTGTGCTTTTACTCTTGCGAAACCCTGTACGTTGTCCTACATACGAGGTGGTATCGCAGCGAAAATTGCGGTCATCATTCATCCATCAATTGAAACTTGAAACGGACCGGGTACATACATCACATATAGCATATAGCCTGGCAATGTAGGGACAGGTTCAGGTATCATTGGTGTCCAGTAGGGCTTTAGGTATTCGCATTTATTATAATTGGATTTTTTTCGAGCTTGTCACACTTGTAAAACGTTATTGACATGAGCTTAATTTTTACGCTGAATGTCTTGTTTCGTAGAGCCGCATAGTTTAAATAACGAAACAGATATTTCCACCTAAGTTTGAAGGTACTCCTCGCGTCTTTATTTAGTAATCCATAATTAGACAACAGGTACAACTATAAAATGTTGCTGGTTAATTTAATACTTATAAAATAAAATACATGGAAAACTATAAGTACAATAAGTGCAAATTGCTTGTAACCTCGTAAGGTACTAAATTATTCTCTGTGACATCATTCGCATAAAAAGGTGATGTTTTCTCACGCAATTTCTTTGTTCCTTCTGCTAAATTACATACCAATGTAACAAGGCTTTATTCATTAGGTTATTGACCCCTGTTCGTTAATAGAGAGCATTGTGAAGTGTTTCATAAACTGCCCACAGACATCTCCTACACATGCTCAGAAATCAGATCTTAGTATAGTGTACTGAGAATTAAGGAGAACATACAAATTTAAACAATGCAAACTGCACAGTGCTCTGTACTGAACATAATAACGTAGAGCTTTTATGACAAAACGAAACCGGAGCGGAGCGATTTCTCTTGAGAAAAAAAATGAACATAATAGGAAGAGCAAGAAGCAATTTCCCAGATTCATTCGATGATTCTTAGATGTGGAGCGGTCTCATAATTCTGATAAACAATGATATGATGAGTACCGACGTCTGCAATACTGTTGCCGGCCTACTTGTTCGCAATAATCTGTTACAATTACTGATCCAAGTCTAATCTAAAGTGTTTTACCGTTTTAAACTACAAAATGTCTTTAGAAATTGTAAAATTTTCCTAAATGGGATTAAACATGACTAAACGCCGTTATTTTTTATTATCAATTTGTATACCTAAGCCTATCTTCGTAAAGTAAGAAAATGGAAATAGGTTTAAGACTGCAAAAATAAGAGTGTATACGTTATTTTAAGTTTTTATCATGATAAATGTCTCATAAGACATGGATTGGGTGCTCTATGAAGATCTTGATAAATAACTAAGCAGATATTTACCGGGAAAAACACGGTTGTGTTAATTGTAATTCGTTCGCACAGTATTGCTACTCATCGATTGCCATTTGTTTTATTGAGTCACTGTCATTTTGAGTTATGTTTATGACATCATTTCGTCAGCTGGCTTAACTATTTGCCGCTAAGTTGCCGATTTAAGATAGGTATATTTACACATTGGGTGATTTCAGATTGCAGTATTTTCAAATAATTACTGTTACTCTACTATATCACTCTGCGCTTCACCTAGATAATGGTAACCGAAATACTTGATATCTTTTGAATCTTGGATTTATATCATCTAGGTAATATAACTGATATTATTTCAGTATATTTCACAAACCATTCGAAATAGGATAACAAATCAATTAATATATCTACCAACCGAAATAACGAATATAAAACACAAGGAGCTCGACCATGACTATTACATGTCCTTATCGTAAAGTTAGTAATAGATTGTTCAAGTGGAACATGCGAGAGGGGCATACTGTTGATGTAGGTACCAAACTTAACCCGGGTCACATTCCGTAGGGCCTATTGTGCCACTATCTCTCTTGTGTCTACGCATAAATCTAAGTTTAGTTCATTAGTGTGGGCGTATGACATACCCACCTAATAGTAACGTATATATTAACCATAAGTTTCTGTTATGTAATGTGGTATTTTACTGTTTATTCGCTATTAATATTCGTACGTACTTACCTAACTAAAACAAACAATACATTCTTAAATTATAATAATACTTAATGGAAGTGTAACAGAATCTAGTTTGGTCAGTGTTCTTAACCTTGATGATTATAATCACTGAATCTAAATTACTGCATGCAGCATTACATACTTATATTAAAGACAGTTCATATCGTATTACAATTACGATCTGGAATGTTAACTAGAGTCACACGAGCTGCATGCGGTACTTGCCGCTGGTATCATTGAACCAAATTGAACATTCATCAACGATCATTCATCGATTAGTGAGAAACCTCAATTTATATGTTGTACTCATGTAAATCTCAAAACAATAGTAGCAATACCACCGCTTATCACAAAAGAATACTATTGTTGAAATTTCTATCTAATTAAGTTTCTAATCCCTAGAAAAACGGCTTTCTCGTTAACAAACGATCGGCTGATAACGTGTACAACGCCATGGTGTTGTTTTTGCCAGTTCACACGACGCATTGTGTCGGCCGGACCACTTCAACCTCCGTGGAATGAACAACTAATGGATTCAGGCTTTAATGGGCGCCCACTTCAGTTCAAAGGAGGGCCGCCGCCGGGCGAACGATTGGGGAGCTTCGGCCCTTCTGCTGATGACATGAAAACCGCTTTTGATATTGTCACGTACGCATTTGGGAACAAGTGCCCATTATTTACTTGTTTATAATGTATTAAGTCTAATATAAAAAAACATCCAGTCCTAATATTTTATTGATGGCCTAAACTTTTATATTTATTTCTATATTTATATCTTTTATAGTTTAATTATCATGCTTCAATAGACAATTGAAGTGTACAAGAAAATTTATTTTTTTAGTTATTTTTCTTCGATTTGACTACAGAATCCTAACGCAATACAAACGGAACGCTTTTAAACTACCTAAGGATAGGAAACTAACGAATTTGGACGAATAAAAAGGAAAAAAGTGTTTGGTTTTTATGACCGTCGATAGGTTTCTTAAGAGTATCGTAGGTCAGTTGGGTATCTTATCAATAATATTACTACCTACAAAATAAGAAAAGCCCTTAGCGTGGGTGTTACGAATTATAATCTCAACGTGTCAATGTAGGTACCGAGTGGGTAGACGTATCGAAATCGAAACAACATCATTTAAACATATACGCAGTTAGAATAACATTATTTTTCCGTTCTATTTATAGACAACTAGCTGTGCCCGCGACTTCGCTCGCGTGGACTTTGGGGAGATTAACCGGAAAAATGGTTGTACGTTCATCCCGCGGAACCCTTATGCTTTTTCTAAAATAAAAGTAGCTTAGGTTTCGCCTTGGAACATCAGTTATCTGCCAGTGAAAGTCCCGTTGAAATCAGTCCAGCCGTGCAGACAGATACAATTTTTAAAAATAGCATTTTCGTTATCGGTATCGTATATACTTTCATAAGCATTAGATAAAAAAATGTGTTATTTTGATATTAAAAACCAACACTTCAGTTTATTTATATAAATAAATGTTTATCTACTCCCTTAACAGATGTTAATGGTCTGTTGCGAATTCACCGGAAGATCAGTGACCAGCGCGACACAGCGCGGTCGCAGCCGAATTCGGCCGGCAACGGTACAGCGCCGACACCAATTACCACTAGTTTCCTATACCTAGATGAATGAACTGCCACCGGACACAAAAGAATTGTGCTCCATAATAGATTCCGCGACACGGAAGAAATTGGTTATTGAAAATGTTACTGTTAGGTAGCTACTTATTATACACTAATTTTACTGCAATTAGCTTTTTTTTTAATGGGACTAAGCCCGCCACACATTCCCACCACTGTTACTCCTGTAAGCCAGGATCGACAGCGGTGTCCATTGAAAACACCGAGGTTTGACCCTCGGCGAGTCCCGGGGAAAAGCTAAATTGTCTTGGAACCCGCACGACTTTAATCGAAAAAGGTGTAGGAGGAGTTGGAAGAAAAATGTATGTAATGTATGCAATGAGCTACTTACAACATTATTTTGGAACTTCAAAGGCAAGAAACGAGCTATCAAAATCCTAATGATTTAATATCCAAACCACTGATGTTACCAAACTTCAAATCATACATTTAATCTTCCCTTTGTAATTAATCCAAAGCTTCAATAGCTATACAAGCGTTATGTAATGTAGTCATTTATATTCTAGTTTATTGTTTGTATTTAAAAATAAACTCATTCCCCCTTGTTTTGTTCGACCACAGGCCGTGGCCGTAAACATCGCCCGGGGACCGGGAGGCCGGAATTTAATTACCGGCCAGTGTCCACCACGGTGTCTGCTCGTTCCCCGGAGATTAATATTGTCCCACCATCCACAACGTGACCCTACGCTATAAAATCAATACTGGAATTTAATATTGCTCGTACCAAATTCTGACTACGTTCTTTTATTCAGAAAACCCACTAATCTGTATTTTGTCAAAAAGAGCTCATTCAGTTGCAGGTAGTTATTATTTAAAAAAAACTGCACTATTGTCTGAATTCTTAATGAATGGGAGAATTTAATTTTAAGTCGGCTTACAATAAATAACATGTGCACTCTCACACCTAGACACTAGTCTAGGCTAATGGAATAGGTGGAACTGATGCTTAAGCGACTGAAGTTGTAATCTTTCACAACAATACGATCCACAGAAAGACGTTATCGTTGTTCAATACTGTTATAGTTACCCTATCATTATAAGATAGTCTGTATTAAATAACATGTGGCACGCGAGCTTCAACTCTCGCGCTTGAAATAAGCGCATCTAATTATTTCACGGTCATAAAAACATCTAAAACGATAACCGTCGTAGACTGCAGTGAGTGTTCATTTACTATTTAGTATGAGTGGTGGGTAAGCGCTCGGTGGAGCGGATATCCGCAACGGTACCCAGCGTCTCCAACGCAGTAGGCCCCGGCGTGGCGTGGCGGCGCGGTTTGGTTTCGGCTCCATTATAACTCTAGTCGCATCCGCAGTTTGCAATGTCAATTGATTTGAACCAAAATTAGCCTTTATTAAAGTTATTGATTAATCGCGTATTTATCAATAAATATAACTATTTAAAATACGACGAATTATAAATAGTAGTTGTGTACGTAGATGCACTGCATAAATCCGGCACCGCCCTAGATTACCACGCAGTTTTAATTATAATAGTTTCGTTCCATTTACATTTTTATTAAGAGATAATATCATCCTCAGTTTTAGAGAAGTATTCGAAAACTTTGACGTAATATAGTACCAGGATGGATGTAGGTCAAGACTAGACGTAGTCATTCAAGCTATGTGCAGGGCTGCAATGACCGGACGTGGCTGTTTGCCGACGCAAGCCCACGCCGCCGTGCGCCGTGTGGGAGTCGCCCTGGTCAATGTTTGCATGGCCATAATCCTACATCACTACTATAGTTTATAATGTATTTATGTATTCAGTTTAAACAGGAACATGCTATACTATTGATGCAGATGCTCTTGGGATTTAAGTGGTTATAAAGTCATATCTAATTATATCAAGTTTCTAATAAGCACAAGTGAGACAAGTGGCTCCTATATTTAGCTGTGCGTGTTGATTCGAGTTTATTAATTCCAACTAGAGCAATGAAGATATTAAGGGTATCTCAAACAGTGACTAAATGGAGAGCAAGGGAAAAATGTATTAAGGCAACGAAATAGTCGCAGGATATCGTTGATCTTTTCAAACTTTTTGAAAATAAAACATCATGTCTATATTGTTATTTCAGAAAGTAGAGGATGGGCGCCCCCGCGTGGGGCACCCGCGGCGGTGGCGGCGACCGACCGCGGCTGCTGCGCATGACGCCGCTGCGACATAGCTTCGCGGCGCCCGCGTCGCCGCCCGCGCCGCCCCCGCCGCGCGCGCACGACTACGCCTCCGATGCGGACACCAACAAAAAAGGTGCTTACCCAAATAACCCTCGTAAACCCTTATATGGCAATAGTTTCCTTTACATGACCTGTTTGTTCTTTATGTTTCGACCGTTAAACAGTGAACGTAAAAATGAAACCTTTGAAAACGTTGAAAAATAATTAGGTACTCACGTTAATACGAGCGTGTGAAGTACCCAATAAAACACACTTACTCGTTCTAAGTTATGACCGGAGTTAACCGTTTCCTATTCTCATACAAAACTAACATTTTCCAGAAGAGGGCTGGAACGCCAACTTGTCACAGAGATGGCGAAAACTACGTCGTCGGTGCTCCCGCCTTCGGCCCGGCTCAGGGAATCGCGAGCCGAGCCCAGTTCGCTGCTCGCCTTCACCGCCGCGACCGCCACCGCACTGCTCGCCAGCGCCGCCTTCTAAACTATCCTTCAGACATCGTGGGAAAGTGTATACCACGGCGTCTCTACGCGTCACGAGTGGCGCCCCGGACTTACTCCGCGCTTTAGGAAAGCTCGGTGGCGGCCTGCGTCGGAGAGCACTATCAGCACATGACGTGCTAGCGCCGCCGCAACAGCAACCCTCCACATTCTACGTTCCTAGTCCGACGGCAACACGGCATCCGCCGTCGCCGTCTCCGCCGAGACAGTCCGCTACAGTTCGAAGAAGATGTAGCTCTCCTAACGTTTACAGAGCGAACGGATCGCCATCGAGAGATCGCGCGCAGCTCATAAGTCAAGAGGATGAGGGTCGTGACGTGGTTGATTATAACTACGTGCCAGAGAGAAGGAAAACCAGTTCGGAGGGGCGCAGTCGGAGACCGTACAGTGAGAACGTGGAGTTGGACGTACCGTACCGGAACGGGTACAGTCGGCTTCCGTCGGAAGCGTGCCAGGGCGTGTGGGAGGAGCCGTATAGGTTGCCCCGAGTGCAAATGCGACAGGAACCAGTGCAGCAGCTGCGCGGTGGCGTGGCTGAGCTGCGGGTGAGCGCAGCACCACGCGCCGCACGCCCGCCACCCGCTCCCCCGACTATGTCACCCGCCCCACCGCCGGGAAAGCGGCCGCCGGCACCTGAACCTAGGGATCATCCACACACATTTGAGGTATGTACTTACTAATAAGCTACTTATTTAGTTACTAGCGAGAAAGGTATAAACAAAATTCTTGCATTCTCTTCAAATAGGTAGGTACCCATTTACCTACTATATTTTGTAGATAGTCCTAGTTTAATAGGGGATACGATTATACCGATAGCAAGAAGTATACGTATGCCTTCAAAATGGGTTAGGTTTTAGGCTTGATAAAATAATAAAAGGGTGAATAAATTATACACGTTTGTAGTAGGCTCGCTTGAGAATTACCACCCATACGAGTTCTCTTATTAATGTAAATATGTTTTATTTTGCAGGTGCGGTTTACGAAATCTGCGGGAGGCAAGGGCCTCGGTTTCAGCATTGTGGGCGGGCGGGACTCACCGCGCGGAGACATGGGCATCTTTGTCAAGACCATATTCAACAACGGGCAGGCAGCCGAGTCCGCGCTTCGAGAAGGTCAGTAAAAAATAATGTTTTAAACATCGATCCCGAGCTCTTAAACTACAGTGTAATACGTAACGTTGTACTTACCGTAGGTACTCATAACAGAATGTATCAATACAAGCAACAAAATTAAGAGATAATACCATTAGAAAGATTCAGCTGACGGTCGGCAACAAGACAGCTGCATCAACATTACACTGACATAGAGAGATATCATAAATAATTATAGTTGATACTGAATTCAAAATATTCGGCTGAATATGTACATACAACTGATTAAGTGGTCATCAAAATATCATCAAGGTGTAGAATTCCTTACCTTCAGTTATGCGACAGCTGCAGTACATTAACTGGGTCTTAGGTACTGCACCTGCTAACTATAAATAACAACATAAAGGTTACATTCAAACAGTTAATTAGCATCGGCACGTGGCAATTAGATCGCCCTTGTAGAATGCGAAGGCACACTCAAATATAGGTAGAACGGTTTCCGAAATAAGTGCTAAATTTTCTTATTCCTTGTTGTTAGGATACTTAATCATTCCCTTATTAGGTACTCACCCACTTCGGTTTGTATGTATTTGAGCCCAATTAGATCTTCCTTTGAAAACTTATCACATTATCATGCAATAGGATGGTTTAAGTATAATAAGTACTTCACTAGTGCAAGCGAGGCCGATGATTTGTTTAAATTACCAATTTTATTACTATTTAATCGCCTTTACGATACTGCCAAATAGGTATTTCTGTTTCGTCTCATTACACTGAACCCCATATATACTACGTAGGTTCATCACATATCCAGTTAAATGTAGCAAAACAATGATTGTACCTTCAGGTGATGAGATACTATCAGTGAACGGGCGCGGTACGGGCGGGTTGACTCACGGCGAGGCGATCCGACTCTTCAAGGACGTGCGCGCCGGGCCCGTGCTGCTGCGTGTAGTGCGGCGTACGCTCGCGCCGCCCGCACCGCACGCACCGCACGCGCCACGCTGACTGCCCTGCGCCTGCTGCACCACGCTGCAGCAGGCGCCACTAACCTCAGACATGTACTCCACAATGTAATATTGTAATCCTTTCTAGCGCCTCACAGGACCGAACAAGAGCCCTACCACCTCTTAAAGTATTGTTGTTGCAATTGAACTGTCCATTTTTGGCAGATTTTGTAATGAGTTAATTGTCAAAAACTGAAAGTAAGACAGGAGCTGGTAAGGAATGCAGTTTTGTAATTTTTTCTGCTATGGTGTTTAGTGGGAAACTAAAATACATGACGGAGATTCAATACATTTTGACATACGGTGATTAAAACAGCTTTGCAACTAAATAACGTGATCACCCTGCAGAAGAATTCGAGTCTCCTCAATAAAATACGTAGGTATAACTTGATTAGGTTTACTAAGAAATTCCATGCGGTTTATTCTGTGCCTCTTGCTCTGAACATAAGCGTGGCATCACACAAGTATAGAATCTGCTCGAAATCAATTCCAAAAAAAAAATTTCAAACAACAGGTATATAGAATCGGTAGTCATAGTTAGTCAGGGTTCCCCATTTTTAAGAAGGAACGTGTTTGATAAACAGTAAACACTTATGAAAAAGATAAGTATGCAGTCAACATCAAAGATAAATAAGAATGTACTTGCCTATATTCCTAAAAACGACAGTATAGAAAATAAGTTCTTTTGATGTATTTTGGTAGTCAAATAAAATATGCTTTTAAAATTCTATATTAGATATGTACCTACATATATGCAGCCAATAGTGCCACCTGGCCTGGGTATAGAAATATTGTTCTTGCTTATTGTACTGCATACCTGATGCTTATACCAAATGAAAGATACAATAGCAGATCTACTATAAGTGAATTTCACCAATCACGGGTACGGTGACACATGTCAAATAAACTCTATAGTGAGGTGACCATGCATAATTAATTTATGTGATTCGATTATCCAGTACAATTGCGGTTAACCTTTGATCGATTATAAAAAAAAAAATATTCAATTATTCATACATTTATTCGCCATCTGTCTGAACAGGAAGACTCATCCGATTCCGATCCTGCATGTAAATCTTCTTGACACTGTATTATGCCCAATATCAAGTGCCTGTGCAACTCGATCAACTAACAGGCAGATAATAATGGACCGCCATTTTCTCACTCCCGCTCAAAGTATTCCCGCAAGCGGACAACCAACTCCCGGGCTTGACTGTTTAAAACGGTCTTCTTTGTTCTTTTCGGCATTTATTTTTGCCGATTATTACACGATTATTTGTTTTTGCCGATTAATACGTGTCAACCCCTATCATTAAACGTTTCGTTTCATGCCTCTAATTTTAGAATAATAGTTTTTCTATACCTTTTTTAATTTGTTTAAAATGTAAAAACGCATATGTATTTAATACAATTTCAATCTAATCGAGCATTATTGTTTGCTTTGAAAATTAATTGGTGATTTTTAAAAATTGATATTTATAAGATTTTTTGAAAATAGTGAGAGTGTATTGGAACGTATCAAATGTCACGGTACCCATCGTAGATGAAATTCACTTATAGTTATCTTTCATTCGGTATTACATCGTGCTTTACTAAACTGTGAATGTAATTTCAAAAAGATAAGAAAAGAGTAGCTTAGCTTACAAAATCTAAGTTTACCTGGAATAGGTTTACGAGTATGGTTATAAATAATTCCAATTTGATAATAAAATTACATAGGTAGGCATGTAGAGATATTAACGCAAACGCAATGTATTTGATACGCACAGAGATCGATACAATTTGCTAAAAATTGTCTGTGATATTGATATTCAAAGTTGAACGGCACTTGTAGTGTAGTGTTTAAAGTACTAACTTATTTTTATATTTTACTTGTAGAAACAGTAGTACTTATTTATTATAAAGATATTAATGTAGTACATATATTTTTTAATTATAATGTATAAACATCAGCATATTCTTTGGACAAAGAATAGTTATGTGCTTGTTGCACATCGCGTCACAGATGCCTCTTAATGATAATGAAATTTAAAAATAGGTACATATTGTATGAAAAAAATCGGAAAACTAATCTAATAAGTTACAGTAATGCTGCAATTTGGTAAGTAGATACTCATATCTACTTACCAAATTGTAGCATTCCTTTAATTCGTGGCATCTTAACATTGCAATATATTTTGAATGTAATTTTACCGACAACATTATGTAGCTTTACGTACCTACTTATTAACGTGCAAATGCTTTGACCAATGCATTGTTAAAAAATACATAATACGGTAGCTAACAATATATTTTTTGCAGTTTTATGTATTTACCCGAAATTATAATATTTTTAAATATTCCTCTGTGTTTTATTCGGTTCGGATTACAGATAAATCTCGTCAGACTTTTGCGCCTGTGATAACCTGGCCAAGTAATTTATGAACAGAGACACACGCTTCAAAGGACTTGTTTGTAAAAAAAGATAATTCGTGAACTACAACTACAAACATATTGCTTTTACATTTTTGTCGAACTACACGTACCTATCTAAATAAGTAGACTGGATATAAATACGAGGTAGAGTCTGCAGTCATGTGTGGGACTCGGTCGTGTGATCGTTCAAAGCTCATTTACCCCCTGGGTCGCGTCAGCACAACGTTTTAATGGCCCGTGAAAGTCGACGACGTGCTTAAAAGCCGAAATTTATCTCTCGACAATTAACAATTACATCACACAAAAACACCGTTGCCCTTTATAATACGTAACTGTGGATATAAGGGCATTTAAATTAAAGCTGGTGTATATGAAAAAAGCTTTGTGTATTAACTAATTTATTTAATTTTGTCGGTCAAGTAGGTACAGTAGGTTTACGCATCTTTTAATCAACAAAATTTTAATAAATATTCAAACAATATATTTATATCAAATTTTTATATACCTCGGATATTCAATTTAAATTATAATAATCACGTTCACGTTATTCTTACCGCAACTCTAATATGTAAGGAACCATATAACGGGTCACGAGTATAAATATATAGGTACGAACTTAATTTTAGTAACACGCGATATGTTACAGGCGCTAGGAAGTTACTTTGTCAGCAATTTATAAAAAGTACGAAAGATAGAGCGATGAAATGAAACAACATTTAATATTTCGTTGATTATATTATATTAAAAAATAAAAGAATAATAAAGTGACTAACATAAAAATATATATCACCTTATAAATTGGACAGGTGATCTTTATGCTTAGTGCAGGATACAAACAGATCATATTCATGACGAGATTGGAAATGTAATAATACAAATTAATTTAATGTTAATTGCTATAATAATGATTAATACATTGTCAATTATTATTCTTGTACGGAATCATATTTTCATAATAAATCAACTAAAAAACAATGATATTTACATTTCTAAACTAGCAGCTAAATAGTTCGTTGTATTAAAACTAAGAAATGGTAAGTTGACTGGGACAGGCGACAACGACGGGTCTTTCATAATGGCAAGTAACCCGTTGAATCAAGTATCAATATCCTCCATCCCGCCACGCCAAGTATCAATAAAGCCATTATAGTATAATTGGAGTTGTTACTATATATTGCAAAGCATCTAAACAAACATGAACTTATTGTAATCCAACCCAATATTAATAAAAACTTAATCCATCTAAAATTCGTAACAAACCAATGCAAGTAGATTTCCACGATGCTACGAAAATGGATTGAAGCTTTCCAAAACTGCAAGGCTAAGTTTAATTATTATTGTACGTTTAAGGCGAAATAATATTATGTTTATTTTAATACATCTCATTCTAATGTCCTTACGCACATTAGAACTAATATATAACAATAAAATAGGCATTCTTAAATAATATTCCCATCACGAGCGTACTTATTAAATGAGTCGATAACATGAAAGCGGCGTCTTATTTATACGCTTACTTCTTGTAACTAACTTAGACTATTGCGTTCAAAATCATTGTATACTTTGATTGCGTTATATTATTATTAAGTAAGTAGTATGTACATCACTGTGCGTGTACTGCCCCCTTACTACCACCCCTTTAGCAGTATTGTTTAAGTATTATTATTTCTCGACAGATTATTCAATACAAAAATTGACCAGTCAAAGTAATATTTTTTAATATTCAGTATCATTTTTGCTACTACTATAAAAGGGGGCGGTACGACCTCACAATTTCCATACTTAAAATGGCACCAAAATGTTATCGATTTTGATAAGTTATTCTATTATAAAATGGTACTTTAAGTACAATTTCAAATTAATTGTTTTTTTATTACCCAGACTAGTTAAATAAACCGATTTAATTAATAAATTAAATTTTTAACAAACAACGCAGACAGTCTCAATAAAATCCTATCTATACGAGAACTCGTATCCACAACGATATAAATTACTTATGTACAACCTTAAAAAAGACGGTGACTATATGGATGGATAGAGATATTGTAAGTAAGAGAAAAGAAAACAAGATAGTTACATGATAATCACGTATTTTCTTAAATTCAACAGTATTCGCTTACCCCTGCTTCTACCAACGTATGCATACATGATGCTTTTAGACCCTCGCCAACCGAGTTCGTGTTCACGTCACCGAACTAATTTAAACAAAGAGATCCTTCTTCCAATGGTCTTATCAACACGAGAACAATAATTAAATAATATTGGTATACCGATTTTGAAATAACTTCAAACATCTTTAGGGTTCCTAAGAACAAGGGTAACTGGGCCAGCTGGTAGAGCCTTGAGAGCCGCCCAGGCTTGTGTGCGCGTGAAGCCCTCCACCGACTGCCCTCCAGCCGACAAGAGTTCCGCGCCGACTAGAACACGCCCGTTTTGTGCCGCTGCTCCTCCTGGCATTTATGAAATACAAATCATTTAAAAAAACATATTTACCTATGTGCTCTGCTTAACTTTAGTGATACAAGAAACAAAGAACGAATTCTTAAAAAAATAAATTTTTGAACATATTATGAAAATCGTGGTAAAAAATTCTTGTTTGATGAATTGTTTAAGTGTTTCTGCACTATAAGACTTGCCTATACCCACCTATTGTTTATGTGGTTCCTTTTTATTGATACCATTTAATGTGCTAACCCTTTAGTTCGTGTTTAACGATGCACTAGTAGTGGGTAATGTTAAGTAAATATTATATTAGCTACAGATACATACTTCATCATACAATAAGTTCATCGAATTTTGAAATTATGTTTCTGTAATGCCGTCATCAGCGTTTCCAGAATAAATAAAAAAATCTATATTTGATGTCAGGAAGGAATAAAGTAAAATGTGTATCTATTGCCAACGTTTTTGTGTAAAACAGATGGAAGTAATTATTTTCAGAAATTATTTAGGTTTAGATTGTGGCCCTAATACCAATCGGCGAAATATGGATGCACTGAAGTTCACCTCTGTCCACGCCATAGGGAAATTAAGAAGACTGATGTAGAAATCATTAAGGGACTTTCTTCTCTGATCCTAGATATCTAGATATCTAGTACTTACGCTACATATGTGATATTTACAAAGAAATTTCGGTAGTTTAATAACAAACCTGCAAATAGCTTTTTAATGGTGAGCGGGCGATCACCGCGTGGTGAATCTCGGCCTCCGTCCAACCCGAAACCAAGTCCCGCTCCACCGCCGGCCTTCTCCAACAGCACTGACACCACCGACCCTCCAGCTTTACTAGCATCCGCTACTTTTTCAACAGCCACACGACGCGCCTTCAACTCCGCTGAAACACATATGACGTACTTGAAGATCTCTACTGATCTGAGTTTCACCTTCGCCAATTTCAATAACTAAATTATATTCTTCTTGTAAATAAATGAAATTGCATTAATTCAATAAGCTAAAAAAAAAAATTTTTAACAAAAAACAAAAACCGACTTCAAAAACCTAGGTGCACTAAAAAGCTACAAATAACGTTACAATTCATTACATTTGGAGTAGGTGCCAATCAACGTCGGACAAGGCAAATACACACATGAATTGGCACCGACTCCAAATGTAATGAATTGTAACGTTATTTGTAGCTTTTTAGTGCACCTAGGTTTTTGAAGTCGGTTTTTGTTTTTTGTTAAAAATTTTTTTTTTTCACAATTTTTAGTGTCAATAATCGTTGAAAATTTGCAAATATTATCACCTTATAACAGCCTTAAAAAAGTAAAAATTTACAGCAAAAAAAAAAATCACCCCCCCTCACCCCCCTTTCCACCCCTTTGTTAACAATCCGAATTAAACAAAAAAAGATTTTTCCAAATCGGTTCACTAACGCCGGAGATATGCTGTATTCCGGATTGGACCCCCATTTCATCCCCTACATATTTTTTCTTTCAAAATTCCTGAAAGACGTGTTTTTTTATTTTGTATGTTAAATATATATACAAAGTTTCAAGTCGTTCAAAAAATATTTTTGAAATTATGTGACCTTCAACCCCCCATTTCACCCCCAAGGGGTTAGATTTCTGATAATATTTTGGAAATGGGACCAACCTTGAAGAATTCCCTAGCAAACCTAAAAAAAAAATTCGAAATCGGTCAACAGTCGCCGGAGATATGCGGTAACATACATAAAAAAAAAAAAAAAAAAAAAAAAAAAACATACGGGTCGAATTGAGAACCTCCTCCTTTTTGAAGTCGGTTAAAAATACACCGAAACCACGGATAATGTAAAATATTACCTTCATATGTATAGTTATGAATTCATCCGCTTTTTTTACCTTAACTATCAATTTTTATTTATAGTGTGTACTTATTGAATTTGTTATTGATATTAATTACTCGACTAGTAAAATCCCTGTTTGCAGGTGCAGCCTTTCCTCATTATATTTAATAATTTAATTTAATTAGTTAAATATTTTTTTGTGTAAATATAAAATATATAATCTATGTAATTACCCACTCGAGAACGAAGGAATGTCAAAAAATATATTATGTGTAGGTAGACCCTGGCGAAAAAATATACTTAGCAAACGTATAAACTTATCACAGGCTCATTCATCTGTGAAACTCATGTTATTGATTTGTGTAACTCTCATGTTTAGGAAGTAACCTTAAATAAAAGCTTATTTACCTTTTTCAGAGCCGCATCCTACTCCATTTTCACTTTGGCGATTTTCGACCTCTACCTCGATAGCGACTTCTGACCGTTGTTCCTGAAATGAAAAACAATAAGATAAATATGAGGAATACTTATATAAATTACGAATCTATTTAAAACTTATTTATTATGCAATTACCTTAAGAATGGTAACAGACTGTGCATGTGTTAAGCCTGCCATGGTGCTTCCATTGATGCTCCGGACTTTGGCTCCTCGTTTCAGACCTGCTTTAGCTGCAACACTGTCCGCCAAAACTCTATGAACCTGGAAAGTATGAATAAATACCAATTACTTATCTGCAATTTGTTGAAACTATGATAATATAAAAAGTAAAATAGGATTTAAAAAAATGTCGTACCGTAACATCTTTTGCTTCACAATCGATTCCACCAGCCAAAATGACTCCTACACCCGTACCAGCGCCACGCTTAAGATGAATGACTTGCGTTGGAATTTTGACATCTTTACCAGTATTGTTAGTGTCTATTTTATCGGTCGATATTTCAATTTTCTTTGATTGTACGGGTTTTTCTATCGTTGGCTCATTAATATTGTTATTAATAACGTCAACTACTTTCGCGGCTGCAACAATATGTTTGATAACTTTTTCCTGTTTAGTGACATTGTTTGCTGTGGTTACACTAGTAGTTTTTATTATTTCAACTTCGCTCTTTTGAACAGTACTGGTGGTTTTATTGCTAGTATAGTTATCTAGACCACCTTTCTTCATTTCCTTAATTATTTTTTCTGAAATAATCTTGGGCCCATCATCGGCTTTTGGACTTTCCATATTATCAGATTGCTTGCTTTTATTAGCTGAACTGGAGTTTCGTTTTAGACGTGTAATTTTGTAGTCGTTCTTCCTTTGCCTTAAGTTGCTGTCGCTATCACTATCGGAGTCGGTTTCGGCAATAACTTTATTGCGTCGTCTGTTTTCGCCTTTATTCGATATAACACTCACCGTCGGCGTGAGTGTAGAAAGACGTTCAGACGTTTTCTGTACTGGACTCGGGGATCTGTCGCAAGACTCGTGTAAGAACTTAGCTTCAATTACAGGTGACTTGAGTTTAATATCTCGACCACTCCTGCATTTAGCCGAAGCTAAAATGTTTCTTCGGTTTAATGTATCAATATTATATGTTTTTGAAACTCTTCTCTTGTCTGAGTCAGCGACAGAACTCTCAAGCGAACTGCAACTCGCTTGCGAACCAGACGTAGCTGCCGAACCAGCTGAGGAACTGAGTGAAACGTTCGTATCGGACGATACGGAACGACAAACGTTACGTTTAACATATTCTCCACATGTCTTTTCCGCAAGAGAAGACTTATTTGGAATATCAGTTTTGACCCTTGAGTAAGTTGCATAATGTGAAACTCTAGGTGATAACCGCGAGTTGTCTGATTCAATATTGTCTACGGTGTGCATAGGGGATGACGCTGACGATCGATAACTAGATTGTGTTGAACTCATCGCAGAATCGTTATCGCTATCTACTACATCAGTAGTTGTGCAAATTTTTATATCCACATTCTTATAGTCGCGAACGTAATTCATGATATCTTTGTAATCTTTCTTTGATAAGTTAGAATTATCCATGGTAGCACTTTTAGCAATGTAATTAGATGCAGATAAACGTCCTATTATCCCATTTGTATCTAATGATCCTCTCAAAGGTTTCGATCCATTGGTTTTATAACTCATTTTATTTAACGATTCTACTCGCTCATTAAAATTAGGTTCTGGAGTTGATTCTTTTGAAAGAGATGAGGGCGTATACACCTGTAATGATTTACGCTTAAATGCAGGAGAATATTTAGGTATGTTGTTAGGCAAAATATCGGCTTTCCATTTCGTCTCATTTAAAGTTACTGGCTTGATAGAATTATTAGTTTTTGTGATATTGTTACTGGAATTATTTTGATTTGGTTTGAAATGGAATGTTTTACATAAAGAATCCTGAACTTTTATTTCCGGTAGATCCACAATTGGCGTATGTACTTCAGGTATAACCAGACCTCTGAGCTTCGACATTGATTTCTTTCTCTGCTCAATTAAATATTCTAAGTTGGACTTATGAGTAGTAGTGTTACTTTTGTTGCCGTTGTCATCACTCACACTTCGTGCATGGTATACAGTTTTGGCAAACGCGGGATCAGTATTAGAAGGTAATGTGGTTGTACTTCCATAGAAGAAAGGTTTCGTTTCTGTATAGAGAGAAGTGTTGTTACTTTTTGCAGAACTATAAATAGAAGTTGTCGGAGTTCGTTCAATAGCTCCCAACACTTCAGGCCTGTCTGTGTGCCGCTTGTAAGAACGAGGCATTTCGTCTAGGTTGTCTTGTGACTTTGTTAAGCGTCTGTCCAAGGAAGACACATCAGTGTAGCTGTTAGCATAAGCTACCGTACTCTTTCTGGCACTCGATGAATTTCTAACTGGCAAAGTTCCACATTTATCCAATCGATCCGAAGATGTCGATCGGTCGTTAGAGAACATGGCGATTTTATCTTTAACACTCGCTTCACTGCGGGCATCTTGTGTTCTGGAGATATAAGAAAACCGTGGGCGTGCGCCCGGCCAGCCGGCCGGCAGTCGCGGGGGGAGGCGAGATGGCGGCTCCGGAGTCTTTTCTACCGCCTCGCAAGGTGTCTCTACTCCATCTGGAGGTTGTCTGGGACACGATGGAAGAGGCGTCTCGTCATTAGAAAGACTCTTATCTTCAGCATCGCTTTTGTTCACGCGATCTAAAAAAATAAATAATAAAAAAAAATTACACTTCAGAAGCTTATTGAGCAATTATGATTGAAAATAATGAGATTCGCAATATAAAGACTTTCAATGTGACATATTATTAAAAATAAACCGTTCGGTAACATTCCTGGAAAATCATCAAGTGTGAAAAATACATCATCAAAAATATCCCCTACATTCAGTTTTAAAACAGAGGCTCTTAAATATTTTTATCGGAATATTATAAAGCAAAAAATAATTGAGTTCTTCGCAGCCACTGTATCTTGTAAGCTATTATCAGCACGCAAACACGTCTGAGCGGTGTCTATCAGAACAGCTGTTCAGAACCTTTCGTACTTATTATCTCTGAACATTATTATTTAAACCAACGCGCGATGCTTATGCGGTAATACGATACAGAAAAACACGTACATACCTAAGTGTTTATTCAGCATCACTACACATAAGTGAATATATTAAATTAAAAAAGCAGGTCAACTGTACAATATATGAATACCGTATATATGTTTAGTCGTCGTGTGTGTAGGTATCAAATTTTCACTGGTGACTGCCGGTTATAAAGCGTTGGTAATGTTATATCTACCGATGTTCACGTTTCAACGTTAACCGTGCCGATGAAAGGTGATAAAATACCCGGCGCAACCTCTAACTAAGTTAGGTAAATGAATCTGTGCAGTGTATTATGAATCACAATCGGTGTCCTATTACTGTTGACCAATTCAATGTTAGCCAAGACGATGCGTCACCTTATTCCATCACAAGTGATACTAACTTAGTCACACACTTGTCGTAATGCACACAAAAACCTTAAAACATAACCAGGAAAAGAACCATATGTCACATCATTAAACATTATCTTTCAAAGCTCAATTCCTTTGTTCAAACTGGTTATGCGCAGAAACGTATACATAAGTAGATACCTTCTTTCTCCTCTTCGATTCGGTGTAAACAACGAGAATGACGGATTTTGACAACGCTATATGACTTTGTATCCAACACTATCACGTTTTGAGTATACATCGCGTTTGGGTTACTATGCTGACTGTAGGATATGCGGTCCTTTTGAACTGACCCAAATGGGCTTATCTAATGTTCGTCCATATTAAGTATAACGAAACGTAAGATCTCAAGATCACTTTACCTCAAAAGTACTTTGTGGATGTGCTTACTTTGTGAAGTACGCGATGCCACTGGTGATATACCAGCACATATCGCTCCTAGTAAACTCATTACATACACTATTTTGCAGACATGGCACGCTTCAGTGTATTTGAACAACTGTCACTGAAATTCAGGTTTAGAATGGACATCCTCAACGGTATTTATATTACAATATTATTAAAGTTGTGTCGTCATTAAATTGGAACAAAGACATTGGATTAATTTATTCAGTTGGGTAAACTACAATGTGAACGACGTAGGGTGAGTGCTGGTTGTAAAATGACATTAATGATACTACCTACTTGTATGTATTGTAAATTATTAAATCTTAGATTATCTGTACCATCTGTACCGATCAGTCCATAAAATAGGTAATTACTTGTGTAGGCGTTAAGCAGTTTCCAAATTACAATGTAGGTCCTACCAACTACCTATGGATTATGGATTATGTTTACAAAATCATATTTTATGCTTGCTACGTGAGAAGTACCTACTTAAGTATAAAACGTGTAATATGACCAAATGTAGGAGGTTAGTATTATTTGTAACAGGAAGTCTATGTGTACCTATATAGCTTCCATTTCGACTTTGCAATTTTACGCGTAATCAATACTTATGTATATGTATATATATATATATATATATATGTATATGTATGTATGTATATATATATATATATATATGTACTTATGTATATACAAAATGCAGCGAGTTATTATTAACTCGCTGCATTTTGTTATCTACTATCTAGCATCAACAGTTTTTATACTAGCCATAAAATGGTATATACCTATTGTAAATAGGTTACATGTTCAAAGTTAGACATACTGTGCAAATGAAATAAAATATGATTCAAAATGGATATAGTAATAAGTAACCCTTTAAATATTATTAGGTAACACATACTCATATTTACGCCAGACAACACTTACTCATCGTATGACCCCAAACAAAGCAAAGCTTGTACTGTGGGTGCCGTACAATAGAATTTACTGACGATTCATAAGTGCTTGTATAGGTTTACATGAATAAAACAATCTGATTCGGATTCTGGGGGCGAACCCAGTTACACCCAGAGCAAGGCAAATTCCGAAAAGGTCATTTCTTTAATTTGCTCCTGGCAGGAATCGATACCGCAACCACCGGGTTCAGTGAGCCGAGCGACCAACGCTCAAATAACTAGATTTTAATAAGATTTTTGAAGTGTTCAGTATTCCTTAACATTCGGTGCAACTAAACTCTAAAATCTGTTACTCTTTATTGAAAGATAAACACAGCAGAACGACGTGAGACTATCTGACCAAAGCGTCTCATAGCATAGAATAAAATTAATGTTTTAATTTTGCGAGAGAAAAAAAAAATGTTATTCGATATTCTCTCTTCATATACCTAATGATTTTAATTTACTTACTTATTTTACTTACTTTTTATTCATGAAAAGGCTTGCTTCCAGTTCCAGGCTTGTTATACCATTCTGAATCACGATGCATTCATTACTAACTAGATACAAATAAGGTACCAAGATACATGAGTAAACCTAGTGGTAATAGTTAAATAATCCATAGCAAGGACGAGTTAGCTTATGTACCAAATCCATTTAGTATTTTTTTATAATAGGTACCAACTATAATATTCCTTATTCGTAAAAGTTACACATAAAATCTTGAAACTTGATAAAAACAAGTTGCTGCGAAGGCTGTACAGTAGGAAGCATTCTGAAGAAGGTGACTGGTAGGTCGGGACAGCGCATATACACATATATAACTACTCATATAGACAACAATGGCTGATATTATAATATCAAAGGTTATCATAGTAAGGTGACTAAGCCTTAAGTTTTAAATAAGCCTGTACATAGATAGACAAAGTGAAAAACGTAAGATAAAATTAAAGCAGCGTTGCATACAAAATGTTCGTCGATACAAACCATGAAGGGACACCGAACGTCGCGGCTGTTTCCTCATCTCGAACATAGTGAATAAAAACAATATTCCACTTCCAAGGTGATCGTCATTTGAACCAATTCATAAACACTGCACTTTCATTCGTCAAACCAGTTTTTAGATCCTGTTCCTTCTGAAAACTTACTTTCATTGTACACTCAAGAGAAACATAAAAAAATCAAACGGCCCGCCGCCGCTGAAAACAAACTCTACCTATTCCCTTTTTTTGGAAACTTCACAATATTGCGGATTTCGGATTATCGAATAAAGAATGCGGAACTTGCATCCATTAAAGACCGAAATAACAGTTATTTAACATAGGGCGGTGCGTGCGGCGTGCGCCCACGGCGGCGACGCGGTGCGGCGCGGGCGTATGAGCTCGATCGGCGAGCGGCGAGCGCGGAGCCACCGCGACATGGCGCGATGCACTGAGTCGCGGTGGACTTGCAGAAATTTGCAGCGTCGCCGCCCTTGACGGGGGCGTTGCTCCGAGCCAGGGACGGACACCGAGCTGCGCACGCGACGCTCCCCGCCGCCCGCCGCACCGGCCCATCGCCACCCGACGAAACTATCGTTATTAACCGCCACCCCGACCTATGTGACCACGAACAAATGAACTCGAACGACCGCTTACAGAAACATCTCATTAGACCGGAATGCTAATTGTAGTGTTCTAAGTTCGATCTCGATAAGTAAGTATACATTGATCGGTATCGTAAGCTATTTTTAGCTGGCAGCCGCTGGAGGGCGGCGACCGTGAGCTCTTGCGCAGAGCAGACGGCGCCCGCGCACCACAGATGTCAGGGCCGCAGCGCCCCTTTTCCGATACGATGTTATACTTACTTCCGCTGGCAGTAAAACTATTTAAGCTGCTTCTAATTTGAAATGAAATTGTTGCGAGATAAGTTCGTAAATTCAGAGCGCTTGGACGAGCGCTTTCTTTTAATATTTGCGGTAAAAGAACGGGC
Organism: Ptilodon capucinus; assembly: GCA_914767695.1. Taxonomy (NCBI): domain Eukaryota; kingdom Metazoa; phylum Arthropoda; class Insecta; order Lepidoptera; family Notodontidae; genus Ptilodon; species Ptilodon capucinus. The sequence goes on from OU611808.1 coordinate 6,521,267, forward strand.
AGCACCGTGGAATGCGCCTTGTAGGTATAGGAGTGACGTCGCGGCGGCCGCGGGAGGCTGGAATGCAGCCTGTACCCTCCGCCGCCGCCCCTCGCAATCCGGACGCGGCCTTTAAACCGCTCCGACGTGTTTGCAGAGTTGTTTGCACATTTTTTTACATTCCCATCCTTTTATTAAGCCCTCCTGTAATACCTACCTCAATATAGAAATAGATGTTCTATGAAGTCGTTACATGGCGCAGGATTTGCTACAAAAAATTGACTAAAGTTGATTAAAAATGGCATATAAAACCAACAACAGTAAACTACAGTAACATGAAAAATCCTGTAAAGGTGTCAAATCTTATACCTAAATCAATTGCGTAATAAACTTATCTTGTGAAAGGATTAAAATCCCTCTAAATCCTGAGCAAGAATCATAAACAACCTTATAAATAACATCTACTTTGGTAGGTTCAAGGGATGTGTTTTTTAGCGTAAATGACGAACCATCAGACAAACTATGAAATGGATAAGTGAAAGAAAGTGCAATCGATTTAACTTTCAAAACTAAATTAACTTTCTCCAGTGACATGTCTTATGTAATTTGAACAAAACAAGTCGGTAATAACCGCAGCATTTATATCTGCAAAGGTCGTCGGGCAACATTTATTAACAAAAGTTATCAATGTTACATTACGCTAACACCGGCCCGCGTAACAATAATAATAGATTTGCTTGTAGATCATCCGCGCCATCGCCTCCACTTGTATAGCATAACATTATTTAATATTAAGACGTTATTTATGAAAGTATCTCCGACGAACTGGTCCATTCATGTCTCGAAAATAATGAACGAGCTTAGCATGTACTGTGGTGAACTTAAGCGTTGTGATACAAGCTTACATGAAGTCAAAAACTTTTTGTTCCGATACTTTCTTACAGTGAATGGTCTGCGCCGAGTGGCTCTACCTCACGTCGTATACGTAACTACCCAGACATACATAACATGATGAATAAAAATATTTTTGTGTCGGTTGGTATGTGCCGAGATGACTTCTGCGAGTCAAAGGGAGGCCACGCCCTGGAATCCACGAAGGTACATGATTCTGACGTATAAATAGCGACTTTATGTCCCTATCATATAGATGTACATCGCTCCAACTGTATAAAGATTTTTTTCTTACATCCTCGAAGGAAATGCCGAGACTTCCAATTTAAACGACGAGCGGATGACTTGGTCGCCCATCAAAGACTTTTTAAGTCTAATTACGCGATATTTTTAAAGAAGCCAGACTAATTTCATGGAATGACCAACTGCCACGTAGAAGCCTAGTATAAATAGTAATCAAAATGTAGACCCATCTTAATAAAATGGCGATCGTGCAGACCACACAATTGACAATCACTTTCAATCAAAAAATGAGTTTGCAGATGCGGTATGCAAAGTGCTGGGTGAACAATGAATGCCGGTGGGCAGGTCGTGGTCGACACTTTAATGATCGTGCAGCGGGAATCCAGCCCACCTTACTTTCCTCGCGGGAATTCATTTGAAAGTACTTTTATTAAAATTGAAATATTCGAGCAGAAAAAAAAAATTGTCTCGTTGATTGAAAGTCGTGGTCATGCATTTAAGATATTTTCTAACATATTTCATGCATAGGAATTATAATTTCATACACACGCAACTGTAAAGCAAAGGCTATAGAAATGGCGATTGATTTCAGTCCATTACCAAAACATTACCACGATGTAAAGTCCGAAATAATATTTTAGGTATATAGACGGTAGCCGATATGTAGATGCTTAGTGAAGGCAGACTATACCTAACTATCATAGTTTCTGAGTTACCGACCTTTGAATATTTACCGCAGGTTTCGTGGTATGGCCTTAGGGCACATCCATAGCCCTATCTAACAGTGCAAACTACATCATCGGGATTCGAGACGCGACTACTAACTAATATTCAGAAAAAAGAAATTGAAAATTTTGCTTAGGATTATTTTAAGTTTTAAAAATTCGCGGCGAAAAAAATAATTAAAAATCATGATCGAATTTCGATCAAATTATTATAACATTCGTTTGTATACCCGATACTCCTGCTATCTAAGTATTATTTCGGACTTATGAAACATCCTGTAGAAGTATGAATAATACATGAGTGGATACATCACAAAGAGCGTAAGTATTGTATATATTGCTTAACAATTGTATGACACATAATAACAAGGGGTAAATTGTATAATCCTATGTAATATATAAAACTTATAGCCTACCTACATGTTGAAAATACTCATACACCTAAAATTACATCTAAACCTATCACATCCTTAATAATCTTAAATATATTAGCAAATCCAGAACGTCTGTGAGGGTTTACCGTGGATATTCTATCCGAAGGCATGTACGCAATGCCGATCAAGCCGTGCACCGAAACTGCATTGCGCCATGTGGTGCGCGGGCGCAGGTGCAAGGAGCGAACCGCGCCGGCGCAAGGTGCACTTTCACGGCCCCAACTAATATTGCCATGTGGATAGTGTTAAAATTCGAAATAAAAAACCACTCGGTCGCTCTTCAATAATTATATAAGAAGAAAAGTTCTGACTAACTTCTGTTATTCGAATTAACCTACGAAGAAGGTGTTTTTAGGAATCTAATTATTTTACGAGTACTATTTGCCGATTCTTATAGTCACTGTAAGTCGATTGTAACCTTCTTTAAATTTAGAAGTATGTTATTATGATAAAAAAACGTATATACTGACCAAAAAAACGCGATAAATAATGGGTTTCTCTATGGGTTCAACAGCACTAATACGATTGAAAAATTTACATAAACAATAATTTTGCAACGACTATGTTTCTCTAATAACATACGATGAAACAGGTTTTCGGCATGGTGAATATTAAACACCTGCATTATATTAGCTGCTCACGACGTTACGTTATTAATAAGTAGTAATGTTAAATGTTTTCACTAAATACTGTTATGAGTAAAATGTTGCTTAAACAGCTTTAACTTGAATAGATAAATTCTTGTACACTACAATGTGCTGATTATATTGAATTAGAATTCATTGACATATAAGTAACCGAGTGGTCGAACGCACGCCTTGCAATCAAAGTGTGTAGGTTCAAACCCCGGCTCGCACCTCTGGGTTTCATGTGCAAATTTCATTTTCATCCGAGATTACCACTTGCTATGAAACGGTGAAGGAAAACATCGTGAAGAAACCTGCACGTCTGAGGGAACTTGACTAGTTCTCGATAGATGTGTGAAGTCTGCCAACCCAATCCGCACTGGGCCAGGGCCTGGGTGTGGTGGACTATGGCTCTAAAATCTCCCTCAAATTGAGGGAGAATGTGCCCGGTATAATGGCAATAGGCTCGCCCCCTATTACATTGGGACCAAAATATATCGGCGAAGTGTGGGCGCACTGCTGTGCCTACCCCTTCGGGGAAGACAGGCGTGATGATGATGATGATGATGTATTTGTATAAGTAAAATTTTGACGAATAAATTCTATAAATTGAATGTGTAGCAAGTAGCAATCCAGTTATTCAAAAAGCGCTTCATTATTTGGTCTTTGCCAACACGCTTGCGAAGGTGGTGATCAAATTACAAGGCACGTTTCGAATCAGGTAACACCTACCTTGAAATACTGACTATCGATATTTTTAACTTATTTTAAAACAAATAAGCTTCTGAAGCAATACCTATGTTTATACTTCCGTCAGGACATTGTATTGGTCAGTTTAGATATGATTTATTTGATATTGTAAAAATACGAACTGCTTGCTACTGATTATCGCAGTAAACAGAACCATTTTCACGTTATACAGAAGCACCTCTAGAGACAAGTGGCAACACGCACCATCGTGATCGATAAAATCTCATCAATTATTTGTAATTTTCCGATCAATTGAACAACTATACGAGATGCGTTAAGCCCCGCACAAATAATGACGTTCCAAACGCGCGCGACCAAATTTATTAACTAATAGAAAACCAACTGTACTAACTAATAGAAAGAAGCACATTTTCAACGTACTTTCATTGCAGATGCGAGCGAATGGTCGCGTGGCTTTCACCAACGAAATCCAATAATTATTAACACAGAGTATCAAAATTGTCAAGTGAATTCGTTCGCCCCAGTATGGTTGGAGCGTAAAGCTCCTCTGAGCCGCTAAGCGCTTGATATGCGCATAGTCGGTTGAATATAACACGTGCTGCATTTATCACTGTATCATAGGACACAATCAGCATATCTAATAATCCTTTGGGCGCATTTCACAGATGATTAAAATGTATATACGTGGTTGATATGGGTGTCCCACTATTTTCCAAGTAGAGCTTCGATGTAAAATACAAGATTGTACCACCCAAATGTTGAACTTTACATTAATGCTATTTTTGTGAGTCAAAACTATACATTTTATAATGTGCGATTTTTAAGAATCAGTCTTACCTTCCCAAAAACTTCTTTCAAACGATGATTTTCGTTGTTTCGTTTCGTTGACATTTATTTGCTTCCTGTAACAAAAGAAAACACTTAAATTCTTAGAAATAAACATGGTCAAAGCCGTCTTTTAAGAAAGGAAAAGGGATGATAATATTTATTTCACATAATCTTTGGTGATACTTCGCAGCATTCATCCGTTTTATGTAAATGGAAGGTGATCAACACTTGGAATCAAGTTTCCTTCCACTTTCGCATATTTGCTTCATCATTACCACTTACATCATTCTTTCAGCGTCTTCAAATTAGCGGCTTGTATCGCAACAAGGTAAATATCCAATTACTATCTATATCTACGTATAATGCAACTAATTGAACTGCGGTTATTGATACAAACATGTTTGAAAAACTATTTTAAAAGCATGTTATTATTTTGTCTCATGCATTATGTAATATCAATAATAAAGCTATACTAGGAAAACAATGTTAGATCTGAACCATTTTATTCAAGCGGAACGTTGACCACTGGATAATCATATGTGAAGTACTTGCAGATTCGCATGTTTATGAAAAATATTCAATTTAGATTCAACTGTACACTGCAATGTGCACTGCACCCATACCTAATAGAGAATATACTTTGTGTAGTTCCCCTGTCTGTGCATGGATCGATCAGGTTATTCCCCTCTATTTAAGATTAGGGAACAGGGACTCGTTACGAAATCATCTTATAGACTAATTATAATGTATGGTATGGTCACAAAATAGGCGACTACTTCATGAAAAGGCACAACGCTTTACTCTTAATCTTGAGTCCTTAAAAATCCTTAAATAGCGAAGAAAAAAAATGACGTTGATCGTAAATTGTGGTAAGAGAACCCAGCGAATCGAGGGTAAGTACAGTCACGGCGCAGTACCCCGCCGGTATGCGTAAATGAATGGGCAGCGAAATGTTTTGCAATAAAAATGCTGGTGTGCATTTTATTTACAACGCAGCACCTTTCGGTGGCAGCATATAATGAAGTTAATCGTGGGCACGTGCATAGTGGCTCTACTACGAGTTTTACAGCGAGTCACCCTTACCAGTCGCTATCGTCTACGCTTAATGTGCTTTGGGTGCCCAACCGGTGCTTTTTTTTTTAAAAGACTGTTGGCCGTTAGGTGGCCTTTACAGCTTCACCGGAGAAGTGGCGAGTGCAGAGTGCGACTCCAACCAAGGCCTTAAGGGCGGAAAAGGGGTGGCAACCAGCTCAAGGGCGCCACAGAGGGCACGACCTCGAATTGGGCAGTTACCGTGAGGGGAGAGGAAGTGACTACACTCCTAGGTGCAAAGATGCACCTACGAGCGGAAGAGGGGGTTCCTCGACCTCGCCGGCGAGGTCGGTGTCTATTTGAGGCTGATGTCTGTGTGTTAGTGGCCCTCTCGACGCCCGGGTCGAGGAGAGCAGTAATAGTGTCGGGAGGAGCCCGATCGGTGCATTGTACAGGTTGCCATACGAATATTGTACGTAGTCGCTAGTGACTAGCGGCCTAAGGATGCCCGGATAAACTGAACCTTATGTATCAGTACCAATAAAATGTTGATAAAAAATTTTCGTATAGGTACCTATAGTTGTAGTTACTCTATGTGGAATTATCAATAGTGAGAAATGAAACCTAAACCTCCCGGTCGACAAACCCGGGTATTGTCTCGTTTCTTGTACTCACACGAATAAAGTATCTTGTTCATTTCCTCTTGTCGAGAAGACATTGCACTTCGTTTCACAGTCGTAAAATAGTTAATACAGTATGATCGCACTCCATACCAACCACGGAACGGGACGTTTTATAGCGAGCACCACAACAAAATACCTAATAACTTTTGCACACTTTTGCTGACTGTATAATACCAACACACATTCCGTCTATAAGCAATACAACTTACCTAAACATTAATAGTGTAGAAATACAGTAAAACTACATATCAAATTATCACTGTCCATCACTTTATCAACAAATATTTTAAAAATTCAATGACAGCAGATGTACAATGTAATTTTCGAATACCGAGAACATTACAACGTTATTGGAATTCATACTAAAACATTTGACAACGAATAACATCGAAAACAGGTCATCGGTTGGCTTTACCGAAATGTCAGGGTCCGCAAGCGGCGGCGGCGACTAGAATCAGAATGCCAGCAGACGTCGAAGTTGGAACGTGAATGCGACCGATGACATAGGACCAGATTTCCTTCAATATAAATAAATTCAAGACCACTTATCCAAAACTGGTTATAAAACTTCAACAACAAACTTTATAAAACAAAGAAGCATGAATTAATGCTTAATGCACTTATGAAATGGACTAAAAGGCTATATCTGTTAGCAACTTTCATAAAGGAAAATCTTCAAGATTCTTGAAGAAAACAACTAACTATAGCAATGACATAATCTCGTTATTATACGCTTGAAATACCTATACACTGTTTACGACATTACTTACCAGCGATTAGGTATAAATACACGAGAGGTCAGGGGGATACGTATATAGAACGATCGCGAAAGGCAAAATGGAATCGGGCCTAACACAGGCTAGGCAAACCACGTCGTGATTCCCCCCGCGCCCTCCGCTTTGCTCGGCGAGCCGGACGGCAGCGCGCGCGCAAGTCGCGCCACACCCGCACCACTCGCTCACCGGAAAACCTTCACGTTATTATTTAGTTACATCCATCGAACTACTAGATCTGCTAAACCTTCTTATAATAGATATCCCGCTACTGCAATCTCTAATGTGTGCTATTCAACTCTAGAGTGTTAAGCCTGTTTGCATTATTGAGAGTATTAAAGCTTTTCAAGGATATTTCACACACTCTTCGAATTATGGAGTAATCAATATATGTTGGTATGCACCCAACAAAACAACCTTATAAATCAAATAACTATAATGAATATTATGAAATATTTCTACAGCATTTTGTCTACAATGTTGGGTAACTAGTTAGACAGTCAAATTCAAAGAAGACTGTTAATCATATCGGATGAGTTTTACCTAGGTACTATCTATATAATCAAGGTCTAATGTGATTAAGCAACTAAGATATTTTTGTACAGGCTGTATCAGAGGTCTGATTTTTTTTACGGTAAACTAAGCTAAAGTTTATATCTATTAGCCGATATATCATGTGTGCATCATTGATCAGTGGACTTAACTGGAGGGAGAATGTAGGTAGGTTAGGTATGTAACCTGGCTTGTCTTACAGTATTCGATCTTTTTGGCGGCCACTTATACAAAATAATTTTCCATTTTAGATTATTAAACGCTAAGCTCACTTTCATTTTAGAAACTAAATACCATGACATTGACTAAAGCACCGAGCGATTGCAAAAGTGTTTCTGAAGCGTTCAAATCGGAAATTCTTCAAACAATAAGATAGCCGTATGCAGATTCTTGCGCTTCTATAGATGTTCGCAAGCGAAAGATTGTTGGTATATAAACAATGTGGTTCAGAATAGGTATAAAAAGCCTCTAACCCTTGGTCATAAAACCTTAAGGAATGTATTTCATACATTTTTTGTATTTAATGTCACATCGTAATCCATTAAGCGGGTTTCAGACTACGCTATAATATAATAGCATATAGTATATAGCTCATAGCACAACAATATCGCGCACCATACATTGTTATGGACACGTTCACACTGGACTGTACTATATATTATTGGCTTACTATACGCTATAAATTGGTGCGATGCGCTGAGGTCATGCTATGCTATATCGCGCGCCGCCATTTTCCTTTTCTCTCATAGTACAAGATACGGTCTAAGAAATATATACCCTCATCAGTTATTTATTAGTGATAAGAATTAATGATAGATAACATTTACATTGACACATTGCAAATAGTTTGCCTAGTTAAATTGCGCCTGTATAGTATTAAATTATTATTTTTTTAATTAAATTTATTTAATCTATTACCCTCATTTGTTATTTTAAAAAAAATTACACTAGTCAAAAGAATATACCCAACAGAATTTACTCACCTGTTTATGCCTGACAACCCCATAGTTGCGCAGTGGTAAAAGTAGGTAATTTTTACGTTTTCAATTCTGTTGGGTATATTCTTTTGACTAGTGTATTTTTTTAATAACAAATGAGGGAAGTAGATTAAATAAATTTAATCACATGATACTATCCGGACGCAAATTAACTAGGCAACCTATTTGCATTGTTTCAATGTGAATATTATCTATCATTTATTTCTTATCACTAATAAATAACAGATGAGGGTATATATTTCTTAGACCGTATCTTAGACTATCACCCTCGGCCGTCCCGTCAACTGAGCTTGCTATATACTATAAATGCTTGCGATAATATCGCGTAATGTGAACGCCATGCTATGCTATACTATATAGCATCCTTCTTTGCTATACTATATAGCACAATAGTATAGCGTAGTCTGAAACGTCTGAAACCCGCTTTAGAGATAGATTTAAAATATTGTTTCAATGTCGATAAGTACTCTCCCTCCGGGCGTCGTGTAGCGTCCCGGGGATATAAAAAAAACTTTTCGTCATTTACAGTAGGTATATGACGTCGTTTTATTTAGACAGCATATACAGGCTGTATCAGAAGTCCGAAATAATACTTTAGGTACATATACGTTAGCTCATATGTGGATGCTTAGTGAAGAGAGATTATACCTAACTATCATAGTTTCTGAGTTATCGACCTTCGAATATTTGTGACAGGTACCGTGTTCTGGCCTTTGGGTACATCCATAACCCTATTCAGCAGTGTAAACAACACTTATGAGGGGCGACTACTAATACTTACAAAACAGAACGTGCAAATTTTATATATAGGACTTGAGATATTACGAGTTACAGAAATTGACGACGAAAAAAAAGTTGAAAAAGCATAGACGAATTTCGATATTTTTTTTATATCATTCAGTTGTTTACCCAATACTGATGCAAAAGTCAAAGTATTATTTCGGACTTTTGAAACACCCTGTAGATTACCCGCTCTTTTTATCTTCATTAAAATAAAAACATTAATTTATTTGTATGCTTTGACAAGCCTAGACATGGTCGGTTGAAAACGCATTTACTTCCTGCCGTATTAGTATTTAGATAGAAAAGTGTTAAAATGTAAGAGCCGACTTTAAGGATGTGTTGTTGAGATGAATATGAAGACACTTAACAAGTAAATTTTTTTGTAAAAACGAAGAAGATATATTTTTGATTTCACATATCACAGAGCTAGAGAATATTTTAAAGGTTTAGTATACCTACCCATTTCAATCACATTGTATATCAACAATATAGGTGTATATTGAACTTTGATAGGGTGGGCAAGCGGTGGTGAGATCAACTGCCGGTACGGGACAGGTCCCGTTAGCGAGCCTTCGCGCTGCACTTCGCGGAATCGGCAACAGCCTTCACTTCATTATCTGCTGCAGATGCCTTACACAGGGGTTACTGTATCATTGATGTTTGACATGGATTCAACGTTATAATACCGGAATCTCGCTTGCAGCGAGCGACCTTTGGGAACTTTAACGAAGGTCTCTAAACAGGTTGTTCTTATAAGGGCTTCGCGTCGGTGCAAATTGTAAAAATTCTCAATGGCATTTTCTTAAAATTTAATTGATCGTAAACACTTTACAAATGCCCTTAAAATTTATCTTCAACAATATTTTTTCGGGAGGCTATAAGGTAAAAGCTATATGTCGAACCACAGTGTCAAATATATAGCTATAGTTGAACCTCTAGGCTTAAATTAAAACGTTAAGGATAACTTACATGTGTAGGTAGAATGTCACGTGTTGTTGTCTTGACACGTCACGATCACAGTGGAATTTTGAAAGTTAAAAGTTAAGCGGATGTTAAACGGTTCAGCGCACCGTTCATTATCTTAGTTTATATCCGAAGCATAAACATGTCCTTTGCATACCTTCCAATTTCAGGTCAACCGCATAATTACGGATTCAGATTGCGTAATGGAAATAAGAACGTAGCGCTTGACATAAACCATCATTTATCTCCGTTTTTGGTCATTACCAACGAAGCCAGTGACGCCCACTACAGTCAGATGGAATCAGCGATGTATACCTAATCTTCAAGGATGGGTCATGCTTGACCGAGTACGGTATTCAACTCCATTTGCTCATTTTATTCCGATTTTTGATTGTTGGATTAAGTATTTATTTCTAAATAGTGCTGGTTTTAGTAGCACCAAACTCAACTGCAATATATTCTCTTACCGCATTTCGTAATCGTAATATATGAGCAGGACAGTAATATTTTAGCGCTGTCCAATTCATTCTTTTCGATGTTCGTGTAATTTTAATAGCACTACAAAAATATCCGTCATAAAATGGCAGGTGAAATCATAATTGCACATTAATTTAATAAAATTGGGCAGGTACAGTAAGTTTAAGTAGGTAAACTAGATGCTTTCCAATTACTAAACATATGTTTGCATATGTAACCCTCCTTTTAAACAGGGCAACGAACAAGTCGATAAATGAAGAGTAGGACAAGCGTGCGAACAGGGTCGTACGTGCTATTGTCACCACAACGTCACTTTCCGATATTTCCTACAGACGAACATCATATACACAGTATGAGTGGTGTACACAGCCAAGATCAAGGCGCCTCGTTCTCCGCTTCCGCCTCTCAGTTCGGAATTCCATACACTCGACTTCGATACGGGTTTAATTAAATGACAAAGTTAGAATGCGGCATTACGCGGTCTCGATATTGCAAATATTTTATTATTACAACCTACTTTCGCTCGTACGAGGAAATAAATTTTCATCACTGAAACAAGAGATGACAACTTTATTTGTAATTAATCTTATTATTTTAGCTAATTGGTAATAAATAACGACAAGTGTTCATTGAGAGAACAATTGAAGAGATTTTAAATTATATTAAACCTAGTATAAAATATAAAAGTTATTACTGGGTCATAAACAATTTATTTACCTACTAAATATTTTATATAGCCGCAAGGCCTCCGGCTTTAGCTGTTGAATATAATTTAAATACTTATATATCGTGAGTAACTGCACTTAAATAAGCACGAATCACGATCAAGAGTGTTAAGTGTGTACTACTTTAATTTGTATCAAGTCACTCGAAACTTTATTTACGTGGGTGTTAAAAAATGTTAAGCGGATAAGAAAGAGAATCGATAGCATCGCCGTGATCGATGCCTGTGATTATCATCATACATGAGAGAAAGTATGGACAGATACAAACATAAATTTAATAACAGTATTAGATGTATTGGATTGCAGAGACGGAGTCTGGGAGTTGCAGGGCCAATCATTGCGGGCGGCGACGACCGCGCTAGTACCGTTAGCGGCCGCGCCGGTGCCCACATCAGACGATTCAGCCTACTTAATAACAGATAATGGTACAGTCATGTGAGATAATATTTCTATGACAAGATTCTTGAACAGCAACCGAACACCGAACCATGCGCGTTCGAAAAAGAAAATCGAGTAAGTAGGTAGGTAGTACGGATTTTGGTAACGCTAAATCTTAATCAGCATTTACAGCCATTTGGAATTCAACAACAAAACTCGGCAGAAGGCTGCGACCAACATTCGCGACCGATAAGTGTTACGCGTTCAAACGCTTACAGAATACGATAGGTACTAGAACTAAGAAGATGGTCCGTTAGAGAGTACACAACTGAGTGACCTCGAACGTTGCCTCGTCGCCGTCACCTAGCGTGGTGACTTGCACGTTCATATAAAACAAAACTGTGCTCTAATAATAGATTATATGCAATAACCACGCCCGGCCGCATTCTAGGACAAGTCAATATTGTGTACCTACGACGATCATTTACATTACACCTATCCATTATGACGAGCGATCGAAAGCTCTGTAAGTTCTCATTATTATGGTATTCGTTATTGAGCATGTTTTCTCTTTCGAACTAGTATGTGGGTCATATCGTGATCGTTATTGCTTTGATTATCTATAAAAGAACATTGCCTTCACAAATATGTGGGACTGAGACCGATTCTGCCAGTGCCGGTGATGTTTATAGCTTAAACAATTTCAAATGCGAATCCAATTATTTTTAGCATCGATTCAAATGCAATAAATTTTGTAATTGTGGTCTCGAATTTACAGTAAAAAGTAAATAAGATACCTTACTGGCAAAATTGAATAATAACAAAACAATATGAATGAAGAGTATTATGAGCGAATATTGAGTGAAATAGGAAAATCAATTTAAATTTCTCCTTTCTCTAACATATACACCTCTATTTAGTGTTGCGTATTTGCTAGTTGTTATGCGGTACTAAATGGTTCTCGAGTATAAAATGTGCCGTAAAATTTTGATATCTTTGAATTTCGATCGGTAGCGGCAGCTGAGATATCGTTTGAAAAAACTTTATTCCATTTATGATCACATGTAGACTTACAAAAAAACATTCAGTAACAAAACTCATTGCCAATCCACTGTTAATGTAGCGTGTGAAGTTGATATAAACGTTTGAATTTTGATATAAAAGTCGAAAATTTGTACAATAAACGTTCAGAGAACTGGTACGTATTGTTGGTGGTGGCGAGGTGCTTGTGGCGAAAGTTTCCGAGAGAAACGGCCATAGATAGACTAGTTATACAAAGTTGCATAGAGCAGCACGTTTGCACGGCGCAGGGCAGATACCTAGCAGGCGCATTGCGGTAATTAATGCAGCCCTAATGCACCTACATTTAGTATTTACAATGCATCACATAAACTTACCCCCAAGTTAATACAAATCTCAAACCTGAAACCACCTACTGTATCATTGTTCAATACAAAAGTGTTCAAAATCATAACCACAGTACAAACACAGTACAAAATCATTCTTCTTAGTCGTACACTCCTGGCGGAGTGGTTGTGGTCATGGATTGCCTAGTTGGTTGGTTGCGGTTTTTATGAGACATCTCCATCTCTCTCTGTCAGTAGCATTACGTGCACATTCATTAAGGGTACACTTCGTTGAGGACTTGAGGAGGTCTGTCCATCTTGTTGGTACAAAATCATAACCATATATAAATTAGAAGATTCCACTTTATACTTCGCAAGAAAACGCTTTTGAAAATAATAAACATTTCATAAGAAATGAATTTCTATTCATAATTTACGTCTGGGCTAATAATGATGTAGTTAATTCGTTTATGATCAAATCGAGGACCGTTTAGGACCCACGACTTCGTAATGTAGTGTCATTCGATTTTTCCACCAACTCATCAAGTCTCATTTGGTTTAATTGTGAGTTGTATAGTCATCGTGTAAGTACTTTGAAACCGCTATCGTGTACGACATCGGTACCTACTATATAGTCTGTCTTGCATGAATGATGTCACATCTCAAGTCGAGATAAAGAATGATGTGATTCATTAGATACATGATTAATACTTACTTGACAAGCGTCACTCTTAAACATAAGGTTAAACAAAATAGATTTTTGTAGCAAACAAAAGAAACTGTAGTTACATTTTAGGGATGACTTCATCAATTTGAATAGAAACAATAGAGTCTAGTGAGTGATGTTCATAAAAGCTATTTCAGACAGAGGAGTGGCAAAAAAATCGATTCGCATTATAAACAACCTGTGAACTGCGAGCAATCTTAGAACTTATTGTAATGTTTTTGCTTGGAATTATCATCGAGCTATCTAATAAGCTAGATCAAAGCATGACCGTCTCTGGGGAATATTCTAAACCATTCAAGGTAGGCAGTATATGCACACTCTGTACTCTATATTAGGTGGTGACTCTAACACGTTTACCCAACTTATACGTAATACATTCTGCACACAATATTCTGGTCGTGGTCTGCTGTATTTTGGTCTGACACAGCCCCAATATAGGAGAGCCCCTTCATTGTTTACCCACCAGAGAGTTCCGTGACAACGTGTATGTACACACTTAGGAACGTGAAATAAGTCGCTGCATCGCATTTGTTGCGCAAACAAATAATCGCCTTTAAATCTCGAATAGAAACGTGAAATTCCAGTTGCATGTGACGCAACATCTACTCGCAAGTTATTTTACACGTTAAGACGTGGTTTTACCCATGAATAATCCCCCAGTACAAATTGCGTGCAAGGTTTATCGATTTATTTAATTGTTAATCTAAAACGAATATGGATTTGCATGCTATTTTTAAGTAAGTAGACGCAGGTTTTAACGGACGCTCATAACAAATTCCTCGAAAACTCGTTAAGTAAAATACCAATAATTTTAAAGTAAATAACAAGCCTTCACCTCCGTGATAGCAAAATAAAGTCAACGATCATTATTTTAGTAAGTTCAGCTCAGCCACTGAAGCGTAAAATAAGAACAACCAACATCAACTAACGTTTCTCTTTCGAGGCACAGATAACAAATTTAGGTAGGAATAAAAAAAGTCTACCATATGTAATTGTAGAAGATAAAATCAGTTTTAGTTTCAAATTATTATTTCATTTAAAATAATAGAGCTAAATATATGGAACAAATAACAAAGCGTAGTGTGAGGTAAATAAAGTTTATCATAGTAATGGAAAGCAATTTCATTTAGGTCTAGAATCAATTAGCAGATATGAAAATATGTATGCATGATATGCTCATCGATTATATATGACACATGAGTCGTGAGATTCGACGGTTATCGAATATTTTACGGCCATCAACCGTAATAAGAACTCATTGTGATCGTGAACTATGTATCATTCGACCATCCACCCAGGTATAGAGTATGTCATCATACAGATATTACCTTCACCCTAGGATAAACCTTCAACTAAAGATACCGACACAACGAACGATACAATTATAAACCAAATGATAATCGTATACCCCACCTACCATACCATACCTAAGGCAACTTACTATTATATAAATGTGTAAGTTTGTGAGGATGGATGAATAGATAGATGTTTGTTACTCTTTCACACAAAAACTACTGAACGGATTTTGATCAAACTTTACAGCATTATTGCTTGTGCGATAGCTATATTGAATCATGTCATGAAGTCTGCGCGGACGAAGTCGCGGGTAGAAGCTAGTCACTACAATCAATCAATACATCAACACGCCTGTTTTCCCCGAAGGGTAAGGCAGTGCGCCCGCACGTCGCTGATGTATTTTGGTCCCAAAGTAATAGGGGGCGAGGCACATTCTCCCTCAATACGAGGGAGATTTTTGGGCTATAGTCCACCACATGTACCCATTGCGGGTAGGTGAATTTCACACGCCTTTCTATAGATGTGCAGGTTTCTTCACGATGTTTTCCTTCACCGTTTAATAGCAAGTGGTAATCATGGATAAAAATTAGATTCGCACATGAATCACAGCGGTGCGAGCCGGGGTTTGAACCCGCGCACTTTGATTGCAAGGCGTGCGTTCGACCACTCGGCTACCACTGCTTACAATTTGATTTCAATTTAATTCAAGAAGCCCTAAAAAAATATCTCGGATATAACTAGTAAAGCAGTCGACTATACTGCCACAGATTGATGGACTCCCTGTGTCAATTAACTACGCGATCGACATTGATTGCAGTCTACTTTCTATTTCGAATTCTAAAGCCATGACGACTAGGCTCTTAAAACTTAATACCCTAATCATGAACTATTACGAGAGTTTAAGCCGTAATAAATTGATTAATGTCACACTATTAACATTATAAGATAGGCACTAGTCCTAAGCTTTAGAGATTAGTTTTTTGTGTTAATTTTAATACGAGCAGAATTCAAATATCTTTAAACGGGCTTTATACGTATAAAAAGGTAAAGTTTATATCCCGTATACGGCGCTAATATTTTACATGGAGCGTTCGGCTAAACTCGTAGGGCAACTGAAAGGTGAACTATAAGTATTTAACGTAAACGATAGCGAATATCGAGCACAACACATGTGTCAAATCATGGTAGCGCTACGGAGCTCTTATCAAATGCACCTTTGAAAATGTTTCATAATCAGTATCTATTACTTGCATTTTTGAGAACAACATTCAATGTACATAAATAAAAATCCTGGAAACAGGATATTTAAAATTTATTCAAAATTAGTATGTATGTTTGTAGGAGGTTATGTGGAGAACTACTTATCTGGATGTGAAAAATCACTAACAGAAAGCTCTGCTAACCCTGACAGTAAGACTCTCACGTGAGAGTCAGGCTGTGTCAAATTGCATTGTAAAATGTATGAATAAATAAATCACTTTGTAGGTATGTCCATACTTGTAATTAAAAAGAGTATACGTAAACACAGGCTTTTGTGTGCATACCGCTGGAACTTGTCAGAAGTGGGTCACAAATATTTGACAGCGCTCTTCATTTCACAAATTTTACCGTTGACATTGCAATGTTCGCGGGGTTTTTATTTTTACATACGGGGCTATTGTAACTGTACCTACGTTTAACGTATTGATGTAAATGTTACATTGTTTTTGACACATTTTTTCTTCAGCAGGTAGGTAATATTGGTAATATTGATTGAAACCACTTTAAAACTTTGCAAATGCCAAACAAATTTACGCTACTTGGGCATTGACCTTTGTTACATTTTTTCTGAATCACCCTAAGTACCTAAATACACTTTAATGTAGAATAATAAAAACAAACATATGTGCCTAATTAACATATCGCATCTTTAAAAGTATAGAGACCTAACTCAAAAACAATGTTGTTGAAAAATGATCGTTAGAACGACCCTTTAAGATTTATAATCGAAATCCTAAAAATTCAAAATGGGTCTCTATACTTTTAAAGATGCGACATAACGGACTTATTCCATTATTACACTTACTCCTTACTTATTCCATTCCATTAAGAAAACTGCGACACTGATATCATACGATGTTTTGATCAATAAGTACCAAGATGAAAAATACATCCTAATTGCAGCTCTGAACAAACGGTTTAGCGATCGCATTGCTATACAAACACAAGAAGTATTTTAAGCTTATTCTTGAATGACTGTACCGCTATTCGTGGATACAATTATGACTTTACGATTACTACATCCGTTGTTGTTTCCTTTTATCAGGGAATCCTCATGCAACTTGAGTAACTTTATTAATCCAGAAGAGAACGACAGCAATAAACTTTATTTAGTTTATCTACTCAAGATCCTTTTATTAACGCCAACAAAAAAGAAATTTTATGTTATCAAGGATCGGTGCCAATTCTACCTTCAGACTACACTTAAATTGCTTGAAACAAAAAAAGATAAGAAACAAAGCCCAAGATATGCGCTAAAATACATAAGGAAACAATACGGATTAAATTGAGAATCTCCTCCGTTTTTGATGTCGGTTAAAAATCAGCGTGAGTATCTTATAGTATCTCCCCCGTGCGTGAGTGAGCATTCATTATGTTCCACACTTCGTGGTATAGCGACACGGTTTTCCCGAAGATGATGAGAGTTGCAGTTTGCTCGTCAGTTGGTAGGTAGATGTCTGCACCTACCAGACATGCGCGCGCTATGCTAGGTGCATTTTCATACTTCAGAGTGTGGCAGGAAGGTGAGGGCGCAGATGGTCGGCGCGCCCCCACGCCGCCACCCCGCCATTGTTACCCGGTAGTTTGCATGAAAATGGAAAAAAACTCTCCATGTGTGTCGTCGTTCCGAATAAAATATTATTTTCTTTGTTTATACCCGTTGTCCCTGTGCATTGCAATAGTAAGAGTATTGTGTGCCGAGAAAACAATGAAGTTAGGTATTTTATCTTTTTGTGAATCTCTATGAATTTCCTTGGTTATGCAAAAAAGTTCACAGTCGTTTTTGGCTTTCATCAAATTAGGTGTTAAATAATATCCGTGTAACGATACTTAAGCCTTTCTTGTGAGCGGTGAAAACGTATTATTTGTGCATAATATCTCATTGTTTGAATTTATTTAGGCAATGATTTTTTGCATATCGAAACATCAGAGTGCAAGCTTGTTTAGTAACTTTGCTACTTTCATACCTAGTATGTATGTACAAGAGAGTTAATTAAGTAAGTGTGCAATAAAAAGATTTGCGAACGATTAATTGGTCGGCGATTCAATTTATCTTTATATCGTGTACGGTGGAGTTGCCTACCGGAATAAATTAGAAGGAGCCTAGTTTGTACTTATCTACCTATGTGCTTACATGAATTATTGTGCGCAAGCCTGTTTTCAGATATTCAGAGCACAAATGCGGCGCAATGCGGTACCTGTTTATTGTTACCTAATGCAAATACGAAGAACCCACGTGCATACCTATGGAACAAACAATGCACCAAATAACTTTATTACTTTGCAATGCCAATAATGCTACGTTTTATAAAATGTTATATTTTTTAAGGTTCCGTACCCAAAGGGTAAAACGGGAACCCTATTACTGAGACTTCGCTGTCCGTCCGTCCGTCCGTCCGTCTGTCACCAGGCTGTATCTCACGAACCGTGATAGTTAGAGAGTTGAAATTTTCACAGTTGATGTATTTCTGTTGCCGCTATAACAACAAATACTATAAAACAGAATAAAATAATTACTTAAGGGGGCTCTATTTTTTGCCGTTTTTATAGATAATTGTACGGAACCTTTCGTGCGCGAGTCCGACTCGTACTTGGCCGGTTTTTTTAAATATTATTTTTAATCAGGCTTTGTAATCGTTTTATTATTAGATCAGCCATCTGCTTTTTTACTCTTCTGATTAGATATTTAAATTGTATTTTTATTGTGGCAACAGTTAGACACAATAGAACGGTTCTCAGTTACGCTTATAAAAGGTAAAATTAAATGAAATAAAAAGATAAATATAATCTATAAACAATCGATGCAATCATTCTCTACAACTACGGCACGCCCATCAAAAGAAACTAGAGAAATCATAAAAGTGACTTACACTTGGAAACGTTAGGTTAATTTCTAACCATTCGCTCGGCTCACCTGTAAATGGATATTTTCAATTGCAACCTGTGATTACTTCCCCGGTGAAAATTTACTTTCCTTCATTGATGAATGAGTTCTGATGGCAACTGATTTCCCCGTGTTCACCATACTTAAATTCCTATGTTTATAAAACCGCATATGTAACTTTCAAAGTTATCTTTATGAATAACTGTATATTTTATTTCGTAATGTATATAATTTCGTGTTATTAAATACTAGTTTCAAAAGACTGTTAGCGCTAAGTATTGCTATAAAAATAAAATTGTTGGATCTGTTTAACGCACAATAAATAACTAGTTAATTAACAGAAAGTGGAGGGAAAGGACGGCGAAGAAATTAGTTCGGAGCATGTACCTCACCGCAATTGCTTTCCCCCCTAATCACCTCGAATGATTTACTTGTGAACATTTGAGGCTCGAAAAACAGTATTATCTATACAGTTGAAATAATATATAAACTGCATGCAAAAATATTGCAGGTTATATAATCTCCAAGTATTTTATTTCACCGGGATACTAACTAACTTAATACATAAAACATCAAGCACTAAAGCGGTATATTCTTTTATGAGAGACCATCAAGAAGGTTTACTTCAGAATGGCTCGTATTTATTTTAACAAGCAAACTGGACCGGTGACGGATACGCGGAACAAATCTTTTGATGGTACATTTGTCGCGCCAAGAGAGGTTATTGTTCACCGGCAAAGCTATTTGTGGCATTTTACCTCTTCCGAGCAAATTCCCTAAGTAAGCCGATTTGATGGTGGCCACGTAAATAGTTTGATTGATTAGGCTGAGTTAATTTTAAAAAATAATACTTACCTACTTCTGGTTTTAATTAATTGAATGTTAATATAATCGTAGATATTGTCGGTTCTGTACTTCCGTATCGCATGCGCACACTTTTTTGAATACGTTTTGAATAAGGTTGCACGGCGGAAACGTCGAACTTGAAACATTATTTTTTACTTATTTATACATTTATTTATTGAATTTTAACAATAACACATGACATTAAGAGAGGTCGTGGGTTCACATTGAATTGTTGCCGTTACGTGGTAAACCTTCATATCGCTTGATACCTTAACGGAAATTTGAGTATAAGAATCGCGCGTGTGTGTGTGTTTGATAGCTGTATCTATGCCCACTTCGGTAATCATCTATTGTAAGAAGTGAGAAAATTGAGGCCAGTACTCATTGCATTGAATGCACAGCATGACCCCCAAACAAATGAATAAATTAGTACTCACCCGCTATCGATAACATCAGCTGATTCATCCAGTTCACCGATGGTATCGAGAGATGCTCCGGAACCATCTTCCCTGGTCTCGGTGGGTGGCGGCGGTGGAGCTGTCGTTGGCCTCGTTAACTGCGGCTCATTACTAACTTCCTTGTACTGATGCTTAGGCACAAAGTCTATTAGGCGTGGCAACACCTCCGGAATTGTATTATCCTCTAACTTTTCAACTGTTTTGTTGTTCATTTCAGCTTCAGAACGCTGCAACCATGTTTCTATGCAGTTCTTTTTTGTTGGTGTCAATAATGACTCGGGAACGGGAGGCGGGGGAGTTTCTGGTAATGCAACCTGTCTCGGCTTTCTCTCGCTAGCAGAACGCTCGACTTTTGTATTTCTCGGCATAGGCTTGGGTTTTTCTGTCATATTTTCTTGTTTACTATCAGCTTTCTTTAACTGATTTATTTCAAGTTTACTGGTAACTACTGTACTATTATTATTTTTATCGTTATGTATAACTTTTTTAGAAACCGCAACTATTTCTTCTTTATCAGAATTATCGTGATTAATAAATCCATTTGTTAAAGTCTTTTCGGATAGTTTTGATTCATTATTTATCTCGAATTGTTTTTCTACGTAAAACTTTTTGTTAGTCATATCTCTCAAAATATTTGTATCAATATTTTCAATACAATTTAGTACTTTTTGTATATCAATTGTTTTTGGTTGCATCGTTGGTGTGGAAGGAATACTATTCTCCACAGAGCTTGCCATCGAACCTAATCTATCAACAACGGTCGATATTGAACTCCCAGTATCATCGGACTCCGCATCGGCGAATACGAGACAACGCTCCCACTCTGTCGACAATAAATCTATATACACATCAGCGTCAGGAGGCATCACTTTACCATCGGATAGGCGGCGAACTAAACGTCGAACTTCTTCTGGAGACCCTTTTTTCAGATAAGCAATACCTTCTTTACTTTGACGTAGTATGTGGCTATCGAAGGATGATTTTCTGGATAATTTTGTAATTGTCGACATACCGTTATGTTTGCCATTCATAAAAGTATCTTTGTCATTAAACATCTGCCCATCATTGCTATTTGTGAGATTTTGTTCTCCGACGGTTTGTAGTGTAGATTTGTCTTTGAATGAGTTTTTCTTTCCAATTTTCCTGGGGGGAACCGGTGGTGGCAATGTCGTAGGTCTCATAATTTCGGACGATAGTTTTGTTTTTGGAGCAGCGTTTGTGATGTCCATATTATTTGGTTCAGTAATATTGTCCTGTTCAAAATGTCGTACAAGAAGAGTTAAAGTTTCATCTGAGTCTTTAAGCCTCCGAACGCAATCTATTCTCGTCAAATTAGACACCGACTCTCCGTCGATTGCTAGTATTTCATCTCCAGGTATTAGTTTACCCCACGGGGCGCAAGCATTAGCCGCGGGACTGTCTTCTGCACATGATTGAACAAGTAACCTTCTAACTTTCTCCGCGGCGGCAGATCCGCCTTCGAACTTTAAGCCCAAGCCCAGTCGTTCGCCGCGCGGTCTGCGGACGGTAACTTCAGCGGCGCCGGCCGCGGCTCCCACCGTCAGAACAGTGACAAAAGAAGGATCTCGGACGGTGGGCCGGCCTTCGCCGACCGGAACTATGGTGACGAAGTCCTCGCCAGCCACGTCCGTCGCCATGCCGCGAGAAACGGGCTCGCTCAGTCACAGTCGCCGCTTTCTTACGTGAATCTGCCAACAAAATATATTAATAAGCTTGCATAATATAAAAATGCAATAATGTTTAGAGTTGCGCGCGCGACGAACGGCACGCGAGAACTGCGCACGGCCTCTCTCTTTCACCGTTGCGCTGCACTTGAACGTTTCGAGATGAGCCGAGATCGGAAACGTCGGTCGCAGTTATTACCGTGAAGCCAATGGTAAACAACCAAAAAAAATTGCCAAACAAGAATATTAACCTAAAATGTTGAACCTAATATTCATTTTACCATCCTTAAAAGTTCACTCAAGTAAATATTGTTATCAGTCACGTCGTCATTTAATATTAGTATCTACTAACTACTATTTCAAAACAAATTGTTTCACAACTATCTGACCATGACGGTCATTCTCACTCAATGGAGGAGCACCTACTTACTGCTCACGAACGTTCAAAACTTTCGTTGATCGATATGAAAGTATAACGAGCGTGTTCGTAACGAGGAAACGCGTTGACCACAAACAGTCGCATCATTGGAATGGGCAAGATGTGGGTCAGTGGTACCGGAGGCAGGGCAGGCGCCGTCGGAGGCTCCGCGGAGAATCGCATTAGCATATAGCCCGGGGCGGCGGGCCCGTTACTCCCGGGTCCCGTTCCGAGGGCCACACTTTCTCGTGCTTTTCATAATTTTCATAAAAAAAAACCCTGCAAGTGAATTCGGATACAAATAATATTGGTTTACCATCAACGCTTTATGAAATATTATGTATAATAGTTATCGTAACTGGTATGTATAATAATAAGGGAAATATCTATACAAAAGTCAAAATGCTCAGCGTAGCACCTACTACTGTTCCCCCTATAATTGTTTTGTTATAGCCTTAAAATACCTTGAACTTCTGTTTTAAAGCACCAAAATTGATAGGATAGTCAATCAACAAATCAGCAATTTAGCAAAGACCTAATCTACTCTTACGAAGATCGTTTGAAATCTTATTTTATTTTATTATCACGGATGTTACTTACCATAATACAAAGTATATGTCTTAGTTTGTGGGCTTCACTGAAGATGATTATTTGATAGCAACGTCGATCCAACACATGGGGTAACTAGGGGAAAATCCAGCAACAGACATCAATACGGAGGAATTAAAATAAAAGCACTAACGATAATAAAAGCGGCATTGGCAAATAATAAACCAGATAACATTCCGATGTCCAGCGTTTTGCTACCTAAAAGGCGTAAACGACGAAACAGGTTTTTAATCGATATAATCTGTAGAAATATAAAATGGCCTAACCTGGTGCAGCAGAGCTGTGCGTAACCTTGGCTAACGAGGCTCGAGTGGAATGAGAGTAGGTAACACGGAGCCGGCATCGACGGCTCGTTTCACTTCGTCGCCGGGTAAACAAAGAAAATATTGCTGCATCCCATATGGCATTGTTTAGTGATATCTCATAATTGAATCTTTACACTGTAACCTACAATACAAAAGGGTTTTGTTATTCGGAGATGTTCTTCGGCATTATAAAAACACACCTACGTATGGAAAGTAGGCAAATCTTGTTCGGTTTTATGGTTCTACTTTATAGAACGTATCCACGTTATACCGTTAGTCAGTCATGAACTTGGGATATCATAACGCATGCCTATCCATTCATAATGATGTTCTAATGGTGTTACAATATGAATATTCATTGTGCTTGCGGCTCGACTGTAATCTGGCGTAAGTGTGTTGTTTCAGACACGAATTTTGAATATGGCCAATTACACAGCTTACGAACAAGTGGGTGAAATGTAACTCTGTATGTATTGTTACCGTCTGTTTATATATTTCGATTTATGTACTTACATCGCAAGATATTTAATGTTGTCCCATGCCAATAAACACATGTAATAACAGCAACGGGTTTTCTAATTATTTGTTCTAAAATCACAAACCCAAAAAAAGCTAATAAAAATACAATTTTATTTTCTCTACTATAATCATTTTAATCAAGTGAATGCTTCTTATCTAGTTTTTTATTACTTGTCTGGAAATATAAACAATTTATTTGGATTTTTCTTTAAAACCAGCATAAATATTGGCATACTTTAGTTCCATAATCATACTAAAATATTTATAAATGTAAGTTGTAACTTCAATGGATGTTTTACTTCATTTACAAGTAACTTTGTATAAATGATAATTGTTTTATTAAATAATAAGACAGAGAACTAGTTTACCGTTTTTTTGAGGATACTAATCAACAAACACCTAATCGCATTATTAGAAGCAGGCTGAAAGGAAGAGAGTAGTCGTGAACACAAAGTAGACTATCAATACATAATTAAGTCTATAGACAAAGAAGTGCAATGACACCATCTTTGTTAGACCATAGTAGAGCGTAGACAGTGCACCCACAATTTGCAGGTAAATGTACCACTTAGCGCTTATCAGACATGCAAACAGTACTATCGTTTTGCATGATTATATTCGTTATCATACCATCGAGTCTAATCTAATTAACTATGGGAGGGCGTAAACAAACCATGACGTCATTACAGTTTCGAACATCGATTGGAAGTAGACCGGCAAAGATACTTATTACCCTTGTGGTTATGACTGTACCTACTTCATAACACCTTGAAAAATTTGAATGTTCGGGATGTTTTCAAGGCAGTTTTACGTTAATTCATTGTAATTATGAAAACTTCTCAAAAGCCTTTGTACAGTAAGTAAATTTGAATATCAAATTTGTGTCAGTAGGTAAGTATTCACAGCAAACGTTTTACTTTTACTAAGTTATAAGTACCTAGTGAATGACTATGGTGTTCAAACGTAAAAATAATAAAAAGGAAAAGTAACGCAACGGTTGCAACGAGTAGCCAATCGCGGTCGCTCATCTAATTAGAGTATCCCCGTGTTGCGCAAGCGCAGCGGTGATGTGCAAACATCGGTACGTGCTCAGCCGACACCGACGAATCACTCACCTCACACTATAGATAATAACTAAATAATAAATATCGCCAAACAACACATACTCTTTGTATGATCCAAAATTTGTACTATGGGTACCATACAATGGACTAGGGGCAATCCCATTTAAACCCAGACCAACACCCTTAGCATGACCTGTCAGATTCGTCGAGAAAATAATGTCACTTCGAGCTTTTTGTATTGGACATGGCTCGGTGTGACGTCATTTTCTCGACGAATCTGACAGTTGAAAGAGATCAGACTTATGTCTACGCGCGGTCAAGGTAAGCCTAATGGGGACGGAATTTCATTTAATAGACATCCTCTGTATTAAAGATATGTCAAAAAAATACGACAAATTTCACGTTTTGACTCGACATAATCTCGAGTAGAGATTGATGTCTATCAAGCGAAAATCGGGCCCAGGGCCAATTTCTAAAATACCATTTCCGACATTTGATGCTGGTGATAATCGAACCCGCATTCACCTGGATCAGTGAGCCAAGCGTCTTACACTTAAACCACCAGACCAAGCCATCGTTAATAACTAGCCAATAATACAGTTTGTTAGCCATCAATATTGCGCTAACAATTTTGGTATGTAAGAAAGAGATCTATAATCACAATCAAAAGTGTTTCCTTTATTATATACATGGAATGGATTTAATTTTGAGGGAAAAAAGATGAAGAACAGTATAAGTCATACATAAGTAATACATTTCAACTTAAAATTCACAGTGCAGCGAAATGTGACACGAACACGAGTTAAATACCATTACCGTTGAATGAAGGTTACAAACGACTCTACCGTGACATAATTTTAATTCACAAGCAAGGCAAAGACACAGATTAAAATATTTGATTATTAGGCAAATTCAAATAGCAGTGGTAGCCGAGTGGTTGAATGCACGCTTTGCAATTAAAGTAAGTAGGTTCAAACCCCGAGTCGCACCTCTGGGTTATATGTGCTAATCTCATTTTCATCTGAGATTATCACTTGCTAATAAACCGTGAAGGAAAACATCGTAAGGAAACCTGCACATCTGGGGAACTTGACTAGATCTCGATAGATGTGTGAAGTCTGCCAATCCGCTCCAGGCCAGCGTGGTGGACTATGGCCGGAATCCCCCTCGCATTGAGGAGAGGCCCGTGCCCAGCAGTGGGACGTCAAAGAGGGCTCTATAGTAGTAGTAGTTGGCAAATCTTTAAGCATTTGCCAGTTGCCATTAATATTGAATTTAGGTAACACGTTAAGGTGTGTCCAAGTCTTGTATCTCACATTATGTGTTACGAAAACTGTCATTAGCGTTGACACTATTAATTACATAGTTTCGATTGGAGTGGCCGGTTGTATGGTTAATAGAGTGCGTTCATGTACGTACAATGTAGTATGTAGATATCTCGTAGGTACACTGAATATTTTGAATATATTGTTACGTATTCTACCTTAAAAAATATATACAGGGGGTTCCAGAAGTCGAAATAATACTTTGGCGTTTACTTCAGTATCGCGTATACAAGTGATGGTAGAAATTTTTTATTGAAATTCGACTGTTTTTCCAACTTTTTTCGTCGTCAATTCCTATACCTCGTAATATCTCGAGCTCTGTGTAAAATTTGCTTGTTCTGTTTGGTGAACATTGGTACTCGCCCCTCATGAGTGTACTTTACACTGCTAAATAGGGTTATGGATGTACCCAAAGGCCAGAACTCGATACCTGTGACAAATATTCAAAGGTATATAACTCAGAAACTATGATAGTTAGGTATAAACTGTCTTCACTAAGCATCAATATATGAGCTACCGTATATGTAGCCAAAGTATTATTTCGGACTTCTGATACAATTTCTGAGTGAGTAAATCACCTAATAAATATAAATCACATATAATTATATACTTCAATCAATAGAAGAGCCTACCTTAAGGCTTTTACATTGATCTGCAACATCCGTTATATCCGTTATTACGTGAAGACAACGTTTTCTAAACAATTTTGCAATAAACATATTGGCTTTGAGACCTATGACTCCATCGGCACGCGACATTTACATATACGCGGCGGGGCGGCGGCGGCGGCAGCGCGGGCGCAAGCTCTTGCATCGCCAACTCTTGGGCTCCTATACGCGGTAAGTACCGCTGCACGCAGTAATATTCTTGGCTAAACCAATCTTGGTTTTGTATTTTCCCAAAATCAGCGAATAGAGCGGATATTGCTATAGCAATATCCGCTCAAAACGTACCTACTCTGTTACATGCTGTTCTAAAATCAAAACCGATCCTCAAAGGTGTTTTTGGATGGCACCAAACGACATGTTAACCGTTATTTTTTATGGTCATATTGTATTTATACGCAAGATAGCAATATCTATATTCCTATCAATATAGTTTGGTCATGGTTTATTTACCTCAAAATCTGCACTAAAATTTTATCAGAATATTATAGTCTGATGAGTAGCAATTTTTGCAAGACCCTTGCACAAGAACAAGTCCGGGCATTACTACGCAGCGCCCTCTTTCACTTATCTCATACGGAATTAAAATAAGTTTGATAAAATCTCCACTCACAAAGAACCAGCGGGCCGCAAAGGCAAGTGCTTGGGACACTATCTAGATACGTGTCGCCAAAAACAGCGTCCAAAGAGGCGTAACAAACGAATGCCGCCGTCCACGATCTCTGATAGCAAAAATGAATTTTCATAGCGAGCATTCTTGAATCTACCAATTTTTATGAAGTATAAAGTAGGCTTATATCCCATAAATGTGGGCAAATTATTAACAAGAGCAACAGTAGTCATATAAAGAGTAAAAAGTAGAATCTGTTGCTTTGGTAAGGCACAAAACAAAACAAAATATGAAATGGTCTCCCGCGGCGCAATATCGCCCACCAGATTAAGAAGTAAATTATTTATTAAAAGCATCGTGAGCCCGGTCACAATTGTTAAAATTAATCAAAAAATATACTTACATAGACTTATATTAAGCAGAACAAAATATTACCAAAAGCCAAGATTTCTCCGTCGTGAATTCGATTTAACCGTAGTAATAAATTATGAATCAGGTTGGAATCAGGTCGTACTTTGCTCATGATAAATCAATGACTAAAAAATTGATAAATTAATCGAAGATGTCAATTTTCACACCATTTTTCCTGCCTTCATCTTCAACATTTGTATGCGATAGATGGAATAGGTTTTTTAAATTCCGATCACAGATTGCTAGATTCCGATGATAAAACAGTGGACCATGAAGAATTGCTTAAGTTATAAATTTTCGGTCTGATTGTTTAAACGATAAAACGTTTAAAGTTTGTTGAAGTATGTATATGCATATTAGAATTTTAAAGATAGTTCGTAGATGGCGGTATGTAGATTGGCGTGACATCAGCCGGCGAGGCGGCTGAGACGCTGAGGTGAACATCCTATGAGCGTCCGTGCCGAACCTACCAGCCAATGAGCTCGCCTCTCAATACAAATAATATTTAAAATCGTGTTCGACGCAAGGATTTTGATAACCGTTCTATCAGCTCAAGCAGGTTATCGGGACCGCAGACACCGCTAATCGCTCTCTATGACCTGGCATGAATGAATTTGTTGTCTATAGGTACATCTACGTGTATATTTATGTTATGGAGGGTAGAATTAAAGGAGGGCAATCTCCCATGGGAAAAAAATTGAAAAAGTGTCCGTCGAAATGCATAATTAGTAGTTCAAAAACCTTCCACAATGGCGCTGGTGTCGATAAATTACATATCGACGACCCCTTGGAATAAGTCGATAGTGCCCTCATGGACTTTTTGCTGTTATGCCAGATTCGGAATCAGCGATTTTTCCGTACCGATTTATTCCCGGGGGGCGTCGATATGTTATTAATCGACACCAGCGCCATTGTGGAAGGTTTTTGAACTACTAATTATGCATTTCGACGGACACTTTTTCAATACCTAGATTACACTCCTTTACTCTACCCTCCAAAATTTATATATAATACAAATCGTCTCATTCCCTCTATTTATATTCTAACCTTATGGTATGTTATAAATCCGCACGTGATTAAAATAAAAGCAGAATCTAAGACTAGGCGACCTTAGCACATGACTCTCAGCAACAATTTCCTTTGGAAAATTTTGCATTTATTTAAATTGTTTTACAAACTCAGATGTTTACGGTAAGATATAAAACAAAATTAGAAAAGTTTAAAAAACAATGGAATCCGTTCGAGTCTTACAGAGGTTTTTATGTTGTAATATAAATTGTTATTCGTAAAGTTTAGGTACGTCTGTAAGAGAAAGCTCCGTCCCGTCCGTGTTTGTTATTGCATGAAAGCTTCTAATAATGCTTTACGTAAACATTGACTATCCGAATTTATTTTAATTTTCCGCGAAATAACTTTTAAATAAATAGTCAGCTGATTATCTCATTCTATCAGTCGGAAACTATTTCAATAAAAACAAAACAATGATTGAAACGTGTTTAAGTATAACAGGAGACCAAGAAATACCTTGTAAGTAGTAGGCTCATTTAAATAATGTTTGGTAAGTATACCTTACCACCATATTATCAACCCTATATATATAGTCTACTTCTATCTGGTAAGTAGAATAGAGCTTGGTAACTTTTCCATAAATTGATAAATAAAGATATGCAATGAATAGAAATAAGTCGCAAAATTATGGATACGTAAATATTGCATACCTAATTACATAATATTAATGAAAATAACACCCATGCAACATTTTCATAACAATAAAATATTATTATATGTAGCACTACAAATTCAAGACGTAAGGGAAAGTAGATAGGGCGGGCGGGAAATAAAACAAGGGATAGTGCCGGCAACGAGCGGGGCGAGGGGTCGCGGCGAGCGACGCGGACTGGCCGGCGCGCGCCCGGACGCAGGATCCAGGCACGACGCGCCCCTAATCTCAAACGACGCGCCGCGCGCCGCCCGCTGACCTTAGCGCGCTGTGACATGGGAACCCGCATAATAATTACTCCTCACATGCCATTGTTTACATCGCCACAATAAGTCCCTAACTAAATAATATTAATCTAATACTCACTTTTGTGTTAATTCTTTCCGGGTTATCACCAAAATAAAATATTTATTGTTCGATCACTTAATTTCGGCAACAATCACTGTTTTGAGATCGTCCCACGACACATAACAACGTTCAAAACATCGTAAATCCTCGGGTGCGTCGGCTTCGCGATAATTCGCACGATATCCTTTCGTTTGCGACGGTTCAGTCCGGCGGTGTAGCGCACACGGGCGCAGCGCGAGCGAGCGTCGCGACGTCGGCGGCGCAGAGCGGCGTGTGCGCCCGCGCCGTCGCGCGGCGGTGGGGCCGACCGGTCGCAACCGGGCCGCGCTCTCACCGCGCCGCGCCGCCCTGCCACAATGTTCGCTATAATCGCACTTGACACCGTGCCACGTTCGATCTACAAGAAAGTTTCACATATCGATGTCATTGATGCGAGGATAGTCTCGGGAAGATCCACTTCACAATCTTTTCCATATTACATCTCTGTGGCTGGCGACGGTCCCGACTAGACTGAAGGTGATATGTCAGAGTAGATGTGACGCAGTTCACACCACTAATTAAATTAAGTAATTTTAATGCCTGTCAAGTGACCTTAAAATACATTGTTACTTAACTTCTTACATCCGTCACTGACAGGTACTCTACCTTACCGATCGACGTCACGCGGATGAACTTTGACGAACTCAGACAGTGAAAGTAATTGCTAATTCTCACCGCAAGATAACACCCGAGATAAGATAGCTCATAATATAGAAGCCACTTTTCCTTTATGTCATGCAAACAATCAACCACTAATTCAATTATTCGGCGCTCTAAGCGCTAATTCCTGCAATAAAACCAAAACTAACATCTATCATTCAATAGATTGTACACATCAAAGCAAACCAAAACAATGTGATTTCGTAGATTGAAGATACAACAACCGAGAATCACTTTAATTTCATATTTCTCAAGCTTGCCTACTGAGAGGCGGATGACACAGAGAATCATCGTGATGAGGCAAATATTTCATCACTCAGTAATAACTATAATATTTTACCTACTTCTATTCAATTAAACTGCATTAGACAGATCAATCGTTTGTCAGAATACTCATCTTTACCAATTGTGACACCAAGTTTCAGTATTTATAAGATTTCTAATTTGGTTACCTTCATAAGCAGTTTCGTAAAAATCTTGTAGAAAAAAGAATATTGTAAGCAATTTTAAAAATTAATCAACATCGATCTCTTTCGCATTTCAATGAAACAAAGCTAAATGTGCCAATACAATTAGCAATTAGCTAGTACAAGTTTTAGACTTAGGCTTTATTCACACGGTTTTAACGGTTTTAACGGTAACGGATCAGCAGTGTCAAAAGATTTTATATGGAGGACTCAGAGAGCCTTGTTGTTATTTATGTGACCAATCTTTATTTTTGCTAGCCCATAAAATGTAATAAAAATGCCTATATTTTATGTGTAAAGCTGATTTTGGTCTTGTAACTACGTACGTAGGTAAGGAGCAGTAAATAGGTAGAGACTGCGAAGTTTATAGTTAACACTGCTGTGCATTTTAATCTCCAACATACTATTAAAATCCATATTTACGTAAAGTTGTTAAACAAATTACCATTTTTTATACTTAACTATTATTACAAAAACGTATGGTAATGTTTATAGACTGGGGGCCGTTAGTTAAAGCTAATTTTGTTTTGCTGCCTGACGGCTGCCCCAAATTACCGCCGCCTAATGTATGCCTTGTTCGCATTGTACGCTGAAGCGCAAATTAGCTAATACTGACGGTGAAAATTTATATTATCAGATGATTTTTGTTTTTTTTTTTACAAAATGAAAACGACTGGGCGATTATGTAACATGTAGTGTTGTAATTTAGGGATGGAAACCAAAAAAAAAGTGGTCTTACAATAGCGCTTCTAAAACTACTTAATTGCTCATAGTAATCTGATTAAAATTAGAGGGCGATATGAATCTTTTTTTAAAATTATTCGTCACTTTCTATCTAACACTGTTTAAAAAGTGTTTACGAGGCTAAGCAATACATTAATGTTAAACTTAAATTAATAAGTACTTACTTTTATTAGTCTTTATTTCATCAAAACTAAACAAGCAAATCTTGTCCTCACTATATTCTACCTACACCCAAAGTTTCATCACGTCAAGATAATTCTACGGTAGTTTAGCAACACTCCTAAAGGGGTAACAAACGCGACGGCAAACTGCATTTTTCTCATTCGAGGTTAATGAAAATCGCGTCGGCTTCTTCCATAGTCGGCGTGAGAGGCTCACCCAATTACTCCCGGTAAGGTTCACAGCACTACGTAGCATAGGTACTCTCTACAAATGCAGCTGCATACTTCGAAAATTACTAAGTTAATAATATGAGCACACCTATGCTTAGATAGCTACTTCTCTTCATTTTACGAAATTTACCTAATGAAAACAAATGACATATAGTTTCTCACACAAATAGTAGTTTGCAGTGTCAATAATAACTGCGGTATAAATAATAAAATCAATCTACTTACCACTGCCCTCATAGAAAGTTGTGAAATGTACAGTGACATTATAGAACGTATTTGTACTAATATATTGTACCTTTGTAAGCAGTTTGTTCCTGGATGGGCTGAAATTTGTAAACAATATATTATTATCATAGTTCACAAATATTCTTATTGGCATGCATGCACATTAACTAAAATGTAATAAATAAACGTTATATAAATAAATAATTATTTTATAATTAAATATCATATCGTGTAAACGAGGCACGTAATTTGGGGCTGCAGATGGATAGTAACCTAAGATTTGAAAAACACGTTGCAAACTCGGCCAGAAATTGTTTCTATAAATTAAAAGTACTGTACAGAATGAGGCCCTACATATCAGAGGCTTTGCGTGTTCGGCTAATGGAATCACTTATTTTGTCAAAACTGAATTATATGGATGCAGTCATTGGCCCACGCTTGCTAGCTAAAACACAAAAGCTCATTCAAAGAGTCCAGAATGCATGTGCTTGCTTCTGCTTTAACATCTCGTCAAGGGCGCATGTGTCGCCGTACCCAAATAAACATTTAATTCTCAAAATGAGACATCGTCGCAAACTACATC
The DNA here is from genome assembly GCA_914767695.1 of Ptilodon capucinus. Lineage (NCBI taxonomy): Eukaryota > Metazoa > Arthropoda > Insecta > Lepidoptera > Notodontidae > Ptilodon > Ptilodon capucinus. Next base: position 6,554,674 of record OU611808.1, read on the forward strand.
TAGCCTGCCTTCTTTTTGGAGTCATTAAACATAAAGCGCCGACATATCTTTATCAAAAACTGTCTTGGGTGTCGAGCCTAAGGTCACATGGGTCCCGGCAGTGTGCGATGCAGCTCACGTCGCAACGGCATAGCTCAGCCGCTTTCAGAGGTAGTTTCTGCTACGCTGCATCCAAGTGTTGGAATAACATTCCACCGTCTATACGGAACCTGCAAAGTATGCATGGATTTAGAAACAAGTTAAAACAATTTCTTTACAATCATCAGAAGGAACATCAGGAAACTCTAAGACATGACACAAGTGCTATGTAAGGGAGTCGATGGTTGTTACATGTCTGTATGTGATATATGTATGAAGACATTATATTATTATATATATGCATATTATACTGTACCTAGGTTTTTTTTTTTTTTACTTAAGTTTACTCACATGATTTTAATTTATAAGCCACAGGTAATTGTACACTTACCTTAACACTTATACATTATATGGCGTTCGTTTGTTATGATAAACTGTCAGTATGAGTGTGCCGTGAAGTCACCAAGCAGCTCCGACGGACGACCAGCGCTGGTTGTTTTACAACCACCACATGCTGAGTTGGGGCCAATTTGCGACTTCCATTTGAATATCACCTAAGCTTGTAGTCCCGTACGGGACCTTTGTTCTAATCTTCATGTTAAATCTTAAGTTCAAATGTATTTGTCTCAAATATATTTATATCTTTCTTTCTTTCATATCTAACAAACTTTGCACACAAACACTGCTGCGTGTACGATGACTTGGATATGAATAACAAAGAATTACCTCATGATCTCATGTATACCTTCATATTTACCCTAAAGTACCCACCTACCTGCTGTTATTTATGAAATCATACGTATTTGCTTCCACAGGTCTTATTACTGATTACTTCATAAACCAAAAAATGGGACAATGAGAAAAATGGGAAAACTAAAAAATGCTACGCAAAAATGATATGCTACTAAGTTAGTTGAAAATGGGTATTCTACGTAGGTACTGTAAGACCCATAAATCACCGTCAGACACACAACATTCCACAATTTGTCACGCGTTTCATATCCGGAACTTGCCGCTGTGCGGCCGCCGATCTTGTCTGAAGGCAAACATCACAAATAGTAATTTCACCGTTGCCACGACATAAAAACATAATGAGTAATTTTATTAACCACGTGAAATGAAACGTTACAATGTACAATTTGAAAAACTATCGACATTTATTGGTTTCGAATCTCTCTGAACTTTGGATCTATTGCAATATACGAATGCAAAGAACTCTTGCGGGCATTCGGTCTCCATCACCACAGATGAAGATAATGTTATTAAAAAAAGATAACAGCTTACATATTATGTGATGCCTGCATGCAATCAGTAGGGTATTTAATTTCTGTGGGATAATTTTTTTTTTTTGTTAAATTCCACTTTTTTTGTTTGTTTTTCTCTCATAGCGTTCTCTCGCAGCGTTTGTAAATATAACTGATAATATGAATAAACTAAAATAGATCAGTAGAGTATCAATACACATTTAATTTGATGTCAAATCGTAAGTATTTAGAATCCCTCTCAGATATTTTAATAAATAACTCACGAGTCATTGAAAATCCATATTTTTAAAACACTCTCGTGCCCTAAATAAGTAATTTCAGTGGGCGTAGAGATTTATATCATTGATTTATAAAATGTAAACGTTTCAGGATTTTGGGCACAAAGCATGTTTCCATTTAGGCAAATGTCAGCAGTGTTTGTGACACTCAAATGGCACATAATAAATAACGCCGATAGCACCCTTTCTTGGCATCTTTTCTATACGTTTTTCGCTATAACTGTTACTTTATGACTTTGTGTAATCTAATATAAGTATTCGTATCACCAAAGCGAAGAGTTGGGTCACTTGCCGGTTAACAACTCGTAAAACTGTATTTTCCGAGCCTTCCTGAGTGTATTCTACATGTTTTTGAGTTCTTCTTATAATAATAATACATCATCACGCCTGTATTCCCCGAAGGGGTAGGCAGAGGTGCACTGCAGTGCGCCCACACTTCGCCGATGTATCTTGGTCCCAATGTAATAGGGGGCGAGCCTATTGCCATTATACCGGGCACACAGGTTTCCTCACGATGTTTTCCGTCACCGTTTCTTAGCAAGTGATAATCTCAGATGAAAATGAGATTCTTCTTGATATACTAGTACCTATATTGGGTAAGATAGGTAGGCCTGTTTGTTTATGTGAGATCTGTGATACGATATGTCTCGGGCAGAATTTATCGGCGGCCGAGAGTTTGCGCAGTCATTAATAAGTAATCAGTGTGACCAACCCGTCGCCCTCGGTCACCCACCGTACTACAACATAAATATTTTTTTTATATTACACTACGCTCTGAGGTACCTATATAAACGCCACCCTTTCCGCAATCATAAATTAAATGAAGCAATCATTGGTTTGAAAGACGATTCTTAGTGTGGTTTTGATTTTATAATTGAATAAGAGTAAAATATTTGTATATTTAAGCAGTGGTACCGTCGTGGGCAAGAACGCCCGCCTTGAACGTAAGGGGTGCAAGTTCAAATCCCGGCCCGCACCTCTGAAATAATTTTCATGTGCGAATTTCATCATGAACGGTGAAGGAAAACATGGTGAGGCAACCTGCTCGTCTATAGAAAGGCGTGTGAAGTTCACCAAACTGCACTGGGCCAGCGTGGTGGACTATGGCCCAAATCTCCCTCAATATATATTATTATATATTTGTATATTTTTCTATTAAACAAAAGAACGATAGGTTTCTCAATAAGTGCGAGAAAATTTGGTTGCGTTGGTATTTTCTCCACTAACTTTTACAAATGACAGGGTGTTTTAAATTACGTACTCCAAATGTCCAAAAAATCGGACGCAAATTTGTATGTATGAATAATGTTATCTACTGGCCGGAAAAATAGGATGCGTGGAAAAGAAAAACGCGCGAACTATATCGCCATATTAAGCAAGCGTATTTTAGGTCTGTGGTCATAATATTATTTGTTTTGTCGTTGATATAAAATCACAATAACATACGGGTAGAATTAATAAAGAACTTCCTCCTTTCTTGAAATTAAATGTGTATTTATCACTCGACAGCAAAATATTGATTTCCTTCTGTCGACATAGCGCATACCTTGAATCCATCAATGCGGTCAGAATTATTTCTGAATTACGGGCGCAGCGAGGGATTCCACTCCAGATTTCTTCGCTCGTCTATGGATTCAATATAGCGCCCTCACAGTAAAAACATAATAATTGGCTCCCTTGTGATATAACAGAAACTAGCTCCGATATAACTATTTAAATCTTTAATTATATAAGTTTAAAGTATTGGAAGTAAGTTTGGATGCGTTAATAACAGCTTATATGCGTATGGTAATTTATTTTAATTATTTCCAGATGACAAAAATTACAAATGACACCTAATGAACGTATTTTAATACTATTCATGATTGCAGGTAAAGCCGTAATTACGTAAGTAACATTTGTCATCATCGTTGCAAAACAAATTTCGCTGGCCAACAAAAAAAAAATCGTAACAGTTTCCATGGTCGGTTTCGCTATGAAGTAATCAGCGGGAATGCACTAATGGTCGGTTGCAGGCCGAACACGGCGTGTAATGTGCAATTTGCAGGCGGCTATCGACCAGTCACGCGACGCTACAGTGTTGCCCGCGTCTCGTCACCGTGCGCCCCGCACCTTAGTAGGTACCCCACGGGTTGCCGCTGACTCTAGTGCTGTTTGGGTTCATAGATTTACAGCACGCGGGTTCCCATAATCTTAATAATATTAACAAAAAACAAAAACCGACTTCAAAAACCTAGGTTTTAGCTTTGTGCACTAGGTTTTTGGAGTCGGTTTTTGTTAAAAATGTTTGTTAACAAGCCGTATTAAACAAAATAAATTAAAACTCCTAAAAAGCCGTAGTTACAGGAACTAAAATTACATCGTCCACGTAAACAAAATCTGTTCATAATTTAAAACATTTTTTTTATAAAATGAAAACTACTGGGCCTAACTATGTTAAAATTTTATGGGACCAAATGGCATCTATTCCGCATCAAACTAAAGAAGAATCACGTAAATCGGATCATCAAATCGCAGCTTAATCGGTGTACATACATAAAAAAAACATACGCATCGAATTGAGAACCACATCCTTTTGGAAGTCGGTTAAAAATAAAAATAAACTGCTTTATGGAAACTTAACAAAGGTTATTTAATCACTTTTGTATATTGATTGGCGAAAAAATAGAAAGTTATATGAACACGCTTTATATCCACGAATTATAGGTTGTTTACTTCAAATAATTAAATTAGACCAGTATTCCCAAGTACAGCTAGTCTTAAAACACATACGCAAAATACTTAAGGCAAGACATAAGACACATGATCAACTATTGTTATACTAATGTCACAATTTGTATATGGCGTAGCTATAGGCGCTGATAAAAAAAGTATGTCGTAGGTCGATCGTAAAGCAAAGGAAATGATGAGCTTATTTTCCAGTCAGGTTATAGGTAATGCGTCCCGCCCACGCTCGGCCCTCTCGTGCATTCTTAACTTTTAACCTTTACTTTTGTTTGACATTTGATATAAATAGGCATTCATTATATCGCCCAGTTTCTAGCAAATGAACTGCTTTTGTTCGTACCGCGGCATTCAGTCCGAGTCCGTACCTACTCCGTGGTCGCTTTCTCCAAGTTTCACAAACTTCCTAGTTCTCAACACATTTGCCATTTACAAAACATATCCAATGCCTAATAAAGGCTCGGTACTGAGTCGTGAACTCCGCGAATTGCATTGTTCCAGTCCTTTCCTTTATTGTGGGTAATTGATTGCCTGCATTATTGTACCGATAATTTCAAGCCTTTATGTAGGTAATTTACAACGACGCACGTATTTTACTCTAGAATGGTTAAAAGTATTTATGGTTATTTTATTAAAATCAATTAGCTTACGTATGATTGTTAAATTAATTTTAAATTATTTCAAGGATTATCATCTCTCACCTTAGTTGTCTTACTAAGGATATAAGTTCCAAACGTGAATTACTAACAGTGTAACATATTAAAGGCAAAGTGTACCTACAGGGTGTACCTAAGATTTGTGAATAATAATTTGTGTACATATACGGTAGCTGATGCGTGGATGCTCATTGAAGGCAGATTATACCTAACTACTTACTTACCATAGCTTCAGAGTTCGAATTCTCATCACCAGTATCTACTGGGTCGTTCGTTAGGACATGGCCTTCATAACAGAATAAAAAGTTAATAACTAATCTTAAAAGTAATTAGATACATAAATATTTCACATAAAACTTAAAAATATATATTATTTAGTAAATAGCATAGCTGACACTCACGCACATTTGAAAGTATTATTATTTTGGGCTACTGAAACATCCTGTATAAGGCTAAGTTTTTGATCGTGTGTAGGCGAGCTTGCGAAGTGTTTGCGGTAATGAGCAAACATCCTTTATTATCAGGTTGTGCACATTAAGCGCGGGCATGCCTCGGCTCCGCTACAAGCCTCCGCTCATTCCCAAATCTTACCTACTCCAAATATACTTAGGTATCAACTAGTATTTTTTTTAATAGGATGCCTTGTTTACTTATGTTGAAAACACCAAGGCCGTCTTAAAAATAAAAATTTAACTAATCTTCATAAATTATTATAGCTCTGATAAAGTTTAATACTGACACTACGGAATTTTATCGCAATTTTTCATTTCAGCGTTACTTCAGGCTCCCCCGTAATAAAGCGTGTCAGCTGATATTTTTTAAATTAATGTTTGAGTTAGGAGTAGCAAAGTTCGGGATGGGTTGTGCAGGGAGCGCGGGCGGCCGCAGGGAGGCACTGAGGCTGGGAGTGCGCTCATTGATCGCGCCGCGGGCCGCGCGCGCCGCACCGCATCCCCCGCCCCACGCCCGCACACCAACCCCAGCCGAACCTGTCATAACGAAAATGATTAAGAAATTTCATGAATGCCTTTGAACGATGTTTTATTACAAAATTATCTTTGTTTCGTTTTCAATTTAGATACTTGATGTTATGAAAAAAATCCCTTATGTCAGTAACTGTGTGTAGAATAGGTGAGTACGTTGTTATCTTTACAGGCATGTACTTAATTGGTTTTCTGTAATAATAAAGTAAATTAAGAAAAAATATGAGTTTTAGTAATACACCTACATACAGATCAACGAACAAAGATTTTTGTAGATCGTGGCATATAATAATAAACGGTCTTATAAAGCTCCAGTGACGAGTGGCCCATGACTAGGTGGTGCGTCGTGTCAGGGGCTCGGATCGAGGACCTCGTGCAGGCAGCGCTAAAGGAGACAAGGTCGGCCCCGCGCAGCGCGTGAATGGGCGGGCGGCGGCGCGGCTGCGCACCGACGCTCCGTCAGTCCGCACACCGGCGGCTCCGCTGCCCCACGGTCGGCCGCACTCCGCTGAACAACAATGCTCAAAAACACGCCGTAACTCGACCGATCCACCCGCACCGTTGACGGCAATGCTCGAGGAGCGGACGGCTCGCGGCGGCGAGCACTCGTGAAGTTCCAATATACATATGATAACCTTACGATTGATTTTAAAACCGAACGTGTTCGATAGATCGTAGACAGGCAAGAGAGTGCGGCGTAGGGAGGCGGAGGTCGGTGTCGCGTGGGTCGGGGAGGGGAATGGCGCGGCGCGGGGCGGCGGCAGCGGCGGCGGCGCGGCGCGGCGCGGCGGCGTCGCGGCGCTGACATGGGCGGGCGGGCGCGCCGCTCGCTGTTGGCGGCGCCCGCGGGCCTGCTGCTGCTGCTGCTGTGCCTGCTCTGGCCAAGAGGTAAGCCTAACATATAAAAAGTCGCATCTGTAACCATCTAAATGAATAAAAAACGTAGGTAGGTATCTATCTATAACGTCTTTGCGATAGCGCCAACTGAATTGTACCAGTATAATGTGCGTATGTCATATGACATAGCTATATAGCTTTATAGCTATATAGCACGTAGCTATGAAGCTTGTGTGGCAAGCACGATAAGAAAATTTAAAATTTGGGTCATTATTTGTATGTAATTATCCTTGTTTATTTAAAAAGAGGGATGTACATTGGGGGATGATCTCTTCACACGACTTGATGGTCACTCGAATCACCTCGAGTGTTGTCAAGAGCGGCCAATATCAAAGACGAGGAGTGTTCTCAACAACGCTTATAATAATCACCTGACGACTGAACAACGACTAGACAGATAAATTTGCAGTACGTAACTATAAACCAAAAATAAAAATAATAAACCAAGAACAATTTATAGGTATATATTAAAATAGTAATAATAAACGTTATGCAAGTCCCTATACTTAAGTATGCAAATCGGTACCATTTTTAACGTGTAAGATATTGCATTACAAGATATAGTTGTTTAAGCTTAAGTACTGGTTCATGCAATCAACAAATTAAGTTGGTGTAGTCACGTTAGACTAATAATTCTTATTCCATAAGATCAAAATTTCTAAATTTGTTTACTTGGCTACAAAATTTATTTACAAGTGACAAGTTTCGAACACGGGCCCAATTCTTGCAAAATCTACATCATTTCTAATTCGACATATTTCAAAACAAAACGTCAATTTGGTCTCACTTTTTCGTTTTGTTTCGACATAATTATGTCGAATTTAAGAGGATGTCGATCATGTGAGAATTGGGCCCCAGACCGTACAAAATGTTTAGTATCAAAACAAAACAAAATCAATTGGTAATGCCGCTGTATGAAAGAATAATGCCACAAGTTGTACAAGCTTTTAATGCACATGGGATGTTGGCGCAGGGGCAAGCTGCGGCCTCCACGAGAAGCGGCTGCTGCACCACTTGCTCGACCACTACAACGTGCTGGAGCGGCCCGTCGTCAACGAGAGCGACCCACTGCAGCTCTCCTTCGGCCTCACGCTAATGCAGATCATCGACGTGGTACCTTATTCTTACCTCCTACCCCTAAATATCGAAAGCCTACGAAATATCGCCTAGGCTTGCATTGCAAAAAGGCTACAAGACTCGTTGCACCGGGTGGTCGCAGGTTCTAATCCTATCCAAATTTTGGAAATAGCCTGTAGATTTGGTGTTTGGCTCATTATACCCATAATACATGCATTGATTATTACGCGAGCTTGTTATTGGCATCGGGGGATGAAATTTTATAATTATTTGATTTTATTTTTTTTAATATGTTTTATCATTTTACATTTAATCTGTATTTAGTGATTTGATCACTAAATAGAGATACTTATAATGCTCTCTCGAAAAAACCAGTTCAAAAAGCATTTTTTTGTGTATTCTTAATGAAACTGTATAAAAATTAGTACAGAAATATCTCACAAGTTAATATTTTTCACCGCTTATTATTCTAAAAGGTATATTGTTAATATTTTCTATAATTTACTTTAATAGAAAGTCAGCAACATTGGTACCAATCACTAAATCTACTTTCTTACCAAAAATTTAGCTTAGATTGAAGTAGTCAGAATAAGTATTTGAAACGTCAAATCAAACTCTACATTCTGATTTCCCAATTATTTATTATACTTTCACTTATCAGCGAGTAATTTAGTCTTAACTTATTCGACGACTTTTGTGTAAATAAAATCCCAACAACCGATTGAGGCAAATTATTTCTTCTTAGTCGTCATTAACCAACTTCGATGCATAATGATTAATTGGATCTAAACTATTGTAAAACTGGATATAGTAGCTGTAATCGAAATAATAATTTATATTCGCAGGATGAGAAGAACCAGCTATTAATAACAAACATCTGGCTAAAACTAGTGAGTATATTTTTTTTATCATTGAGTGTGAGAGCAACAAGAAAGCAATTTAAAATTCGCATAGCAATTATGTTTTAATATCTATCATATTACCTCGGACTACTGATGTCCGGAATATTTTGAAATGATTTCATTCAGTCGGTATTTTTTATTCGTTTGCAATTTGTCCGTGCAGGAGTGGAATGACATGAACTTGAGGTGGAACACATCGGATTTTGGTGGGGTCAAAGACTTAAGAGTACCGCCTCATAGACTATGGAAACCGGACGTCCTTATGTACAACAGGTATGTGAGTTGGAACCATTAATATAAATCGACTACTAGCAAAATGACATGCATTAATATGTATATTAGTCTCTAAGGTATTCATTATACTGGTTATAAATCTTTTATGCTCATCAAAATCTTTGTGTAGGAACTACGAGTACATGTTATGTCTTTACGGGATGCTATTTGTGGTATTACTGTTTAGTTTACCGGATGTTTCATGTAATTAGCGTGTTCATTCCAAAGCGCGGACGAAGGGTTCGACAGCACGTATCCGACCAACGTGGTGGTGCGGAACAATGGGTCGTGCCTGTACGTGCCGCCCGGCATCTTCAAGAGCACCTGCAAGATCGACATTACCTGGTTTCCCTTCGATGATCAACGCTGCGAGATGAAATTCGGTAGTTGGACTTATGATGGATATCAGGTGAGCAGCTGAACCCAAAATCTCTAATGCCCCAATTCTCCTATACATATCGTGACGCCGCGCCCTGCACCCACTTGGGTAAATAGCAATTAACTATTTTTGAAAACATATTCTATGTTTATATGCGTAAAGATTGAATTTCTGTGGTCACAATTCTAATGTTTTTTTTAGAAAAATGGGCTTTTTCTATAAGTAAATACAGTTCGTTTTGGGCTTGGCAAAAAACAATCGCCTGGGTTTTGACGCGCCTGTGAGCTCAAGGTTGTACTACTTTTGGTACTAAATGTCGTGTCATGAATGTAGAGTCGCGGTAACGGTGTCTTTTGTACGACATTAGCGTATCTAATATTGTTTTTTTTGTTTCAGTTGGATCTTCAATTGCAAGATGAAGCGGGTGGAGATATAAGCAGTTTTGTCACGAATGGCGAATGGGAACTCATAGGTATTGTTTATTCATGTGAAGAAATATAAAGTAGGTTCTGCAAATCGAACGAAATATGTTTCGTCATTCTTAAAAAAGGCATTGTGCGACTTGACCCTAATCCACAAGTTGGCTCCATGCCAGACTATAACTTACATCGGCAATGCTGCAGCTCATTTCAAAAGCCTGCATCGAACATAGAGCAAGATCTTTGTTTTAATACAAACAGTGACAGAACACTTTTACTACTGAAATACCTTTATTTATAAAAAGTTACAAGCCATTTACAACCGCATTATAAACCACTTTTGTTCAGAATAGTACTACTACTGTTATTATTTTATAGATGTATTGTTTTTTTACAAATATTCAATACATCATAGCGCCCGTATTCTCCGAAGGGGTAGACAGAGGTGCACTGCACTACGCCCACACTTCGCCAAAGTATTTTGGTCCCAATGTAATTGTGGTCGAGCCTATTGCCATTATACCGAGCACATTCCCCCCCTCAATACGAGCGAGATTTGGGCCATAATCCGCCACGCTGGCCCAGTGCGGGTTAGTGTACTTTACACGCCTTTTCTATAGACGTGCAGGTTTCCTCAACTTTTACTTCAGCGTTTTTTCACAAATTTGGGGACTATTATTTATGAATGGACAAATACTGTTCAGAATGCCATATCTATGACTTTTTACAACGAAGTTTTTCAAACGAGCTTTTCATTTGTTTAATGTAAACGAGTATTGTGATGGGCTATGGGAGTACAATAAAGGTTTGATGCTCTTAGAATATAGGTGAATAACTAATAATTGACATTATTTCTGTAGGCGTACCTGGCAAACGCAATGAGATATACTACAACTGCTGCCCGGAGCCGTACATCGACATCACATTCGCGGTGGTGATCAGACGGAAAACGCTCTACTATTTCTTCAATTTGATCGTACCCTGCGTGCTCATTGCGTCCATGGCTTTACTGGGATTCACCTTGCCTCCGGACTCGGGCGAAAAACTATCTTTAGGTATACCAAACAAAAAACATATTTGATTTTATGAACAACCTTTTTTTTACCGATTTAAAAAAATGAAGGAGGTTCTCAATTCAACCTGTATGTTTTTTTTTTATGTTACCGCATATCTTCGCACTTGTAAACCGATTTATTAATGTTTTTTATGTTTGCTAGGGCATTACTCAATGTTGCTCCATTTTTTTTTTTATTCTTTGTTTAGATGTACTTTTTTTAAGATACGTACTATAGAGGGGGTTTCAGAAGTTCGCAATACTACTTTGACGTTTGCATCAGTATGGACCAAACAACTGAATGGTATAAAAATTTCACGATGATTTTTCAACTTCTTTTTCGTCGTTAATTTCTATATTTTGTAATATCTCTATATATATATTATATATATATATGTCTAATATGCATGATTTGTTTTGTGAATATTGATAGTCACCCCTCCTAAGTGTCGTTTACACAGTTGGATAGTGTTATGGATATACCCAAAGATCAGAACACGATACCTGTGACGAATATTCAAACGTTTATAACTTAGAAACTATGATAGTTACTTATAAACTGTCCTCACTAAGCATTCACATATTATTTATCGTACCCAAAGTATTATTTCGGACTTCTCATACACCTGTAGGTATATACTGAAAATATTTAAGATCCTTACTTAGATTGATGACATATTTTTTTAAGTCCTTACTACTCCGTTTCGTTTTTACTATATCATACTCGGCATGTCTATCGAAGTAGATTTTTTTCCTTTTCAATAAATATTTTATACGCTCTACAGGGTGTTTCAGAAGTCCGAATTAATACTTTGGGTACATATATGGCAGCTCATATGTGGATGCTTAGTGAAGACAGTTTATACCTAACTATCATAGTTACTGCAGACCTTTGAATATTTGTCACAGGTATCGTGTTCTGGCCTTTGGGTACATCCATAACCCTATTCAGCAGTGTTGACTACACTTGTGAGGGGCGCCTACCAATATTTACAAAACAGAACATGCAAATTTTACATAGGACTCGAGATATTACGAGTTACAGAAATTGACGACGAAAAAAAGTTGGAAAAACATGGTCGAATTTCAATCAAATTTTTATACCATTCAGTTGTATACACGATACTGATACTAGCGTCCAAGTATTATTTCGGAATTCTGAAACATCCTGTATAGTAATTGGTATTGTCCCAGGTGTGACGATACTGCTGTCGTTGACGGTGTTCCTCAACATGGTGGCGGAGACGATGCCGGCCACGTCTGACGCGGTGCCGCTACTGGGCACCTACTTCAACTGCATCATGTTCATGGTGGCCTCCTCAGTCGTCTCCACAATACTCATCCTCAACTACCACCATCGACATGCGGACACTCACGAAATGAGCGACTGGGTGGGTATCTCCACCTGTAGTTGTAGCATGTGCGCCAAGACTAGACGTGTGTCATGGTATATCTTGAGGGTATCTCTTACTCTCGTATAAAATTAGACAGAGAGACAGCGAGTAAATCCGTGACAAAGTCTTTGTCTTGACATGCGTGCTACTGCTCTACATTGAATTGAATAATAATAACAATACAATTCGCAGTTTTTATTGTGTACATCTTAAGGTAGGAGGTAGCTATAGGGTTACCTATTATATAAATACATCATCACGCCGTTGTTCCCCGAAGGCGTGGGCAAAGTGCACAGCAGTGCGCCCACACTTCACCGATGTATTTTGGTCCCAATGTAATAGTGGGTGAGCCTATTGCCATTAGTGCCAACCTAGCGCAGGTTTCCTCACGATGTTGTCCTTCACCGTTACCGTCCCCAATTATTGGACTGAAAATTAAATTATTATTATAGTATTAAACATGTTGCCATCTCATGACAAGCAAAAGGACGGCAGCACATTCAAATTTTGTATGGTGCCATCAAAATAAGCAATAGTTTCTTCATTGAACTTAATCCCGTTTCGTTTGCTCTATATTGTGGTGCTTCGTATAATGTAAAATCAAAGTCTACACTAGTTTCTTAATAGAATTTGAGACCGTTTACTTTTGTCTATATTATGTTGCTACGTATAATATAAGAGTCAAAAACGTATTGTCCAGATCCGTTGCGTTTTCCTGTACTGGCTGCCGTGGGTCCTGCGCATGTCGCGACCGGGCTCGGCGACGACGCCGCCGCCGGCGCGTGCGCCGCCCCCGCCGGACTTAGAGCTGCGCGAGCGCTCTTCCAAATCGCTCCTAGCGAACGTGCTCGACATCGATGATGACTTCCGCCACGCGCAATCGCAGCAGCCGCCCTGCTGCCGATACTACAGGTCCCTGGACGATCTACACGAACACTACTCGCCGTAAATAGCACGGTTACGATAATTCACCCCAGCCTCGAACGTTCCGCAGTTTATCCGACCCTTACAGCTTTACGAAACTCGATTCAACTTTAGACGCTCTCTCATTAGCCATCACATGTTTTCACTTTTCAAAATTATTACCACTTCTGGGTCTTGGGTCTTTGACATCTAATCGGCATAACTCCCGTAGTGACCTTCGTTCCTCAGCTCTACCCGTAGTGTAGCTTGCAGAATTAGCGGATAGCTACAGGCCGATCTTGTTGCAGGGGGGGTGAGGAGAACGGTGCGGGGCTGGCGGCGCATAGCTGCTTCGGTGTCGACTACGAACTCTCGCTCATACTCAAAGAGATTCGAGTCATCACAGATCAGGTTACATAGTTACAAATGTTTTTTTTTTTTACTTTTAATTAAGTTGGTACTAGCAACATTAACATCAGTTCAAAGTATAACATGGTATCACTTTTCCCAGATGCGCAAGGATGACGAAGATGCGGACATTTCGCGCGACTGGAAATTCGCCGCCATGGTCGTGGACAGACTGTGCCTTATTATCTTTACCCTGTTCACAATCATCGCCACGCTAGCCGTGCTGCTGTCCGCGCCACACATCATGGTGTCGTAGCGACCCGCCCGCTTGCGGCTGCGCATGCGAAACGTTCTGTGATACTGCGAATACTTGTTAAGTTGTGATGTGCGAAGCGGCGCGGGCGCTGACGCCGCGGCGCCGGAGTTGCCGCCGCCCGCCTCGCCGCCCGCGCCCCCCTGTAGACATAAGTTACCGCCGACTGCCAACCCTGTATGCTCAACCGTTGACTGCCTGTCCGACTATCGTGTTCTTGTCCCCCGAGGCCATCTGCGTCTCGTGTACTTCTTCTTCCACGACAAACGGCCGCCACGCTCGAGAAAAGTCGTACTTTGCAACCGATCCCTAAAGTAATACAGTGAGTTACAAATGCTCTACATTATTAGGCAATTCCGACAGACGTTCCGTCCCCGGAACGGTCAGCATACCGACACGTGGCAGTACTTGCTACAGGCTGCAGCGGCGCCGCCCGCACAACCCCGGCTGAGCGGGCGCGAACGCGCCGGCCGCGGGCTCGGAGTGCCGGCGGCCAGACAAGACTGTGGCTATGCACAAAATTAAACACAAATACGTCTTCCTTCATAATGTTGAACGATCTGATTCTATTAAAATTTAATAGTTAAACTTTGTTACGACTGCTTCGATTCTTGAAATCTATTGTACAGTTTAGTATTTGGGCGGTAAACAAAGGCCCTTTGTTTCCTTCTTGTTCGATTCCATGAATCGTGGTTATAATCCTTAATTTTATTTTCGGATATATTTGTGTCAGTAGCTAGTATAGAACTTTACAAACAATGTTGATTCAATTGGTACAGGTTGTGATATGCCTCGTTGTGAACGGGTCGATATTGTTATAAATGGTTAAATATCCATGGCTATAGCTTAAATAAACGTTTGTTAAAAGTTGTAGTTAAACAAATACCTATTATTTTAATAAAGTCAAAACTGAATCTTTCGGAACGACCTATACAAATAAATAAATTACATAATAAATATCACGTTTGTATACTTCTTGCCATATGGTTACAAAAACTCATAAGCTGGAACTAATAATAGCTTGTAAAGTTTCTTCTTCGGGAATTAATTCAAATTAAAGCCATCGTTATAGTCATACACATTTTTTTATAAAATAGGTGTGTCATTTTATAACATATACATATTTGTACGAAAGAACATAGAATCGACCGGATTTGTTCGTTTATGAGATGCAAGGGTGCCTATTTATTGACAGGTGCTCGCACGATCAGAAAATGACCTGCACTATTTTCCACATGTCTCCCATACCACCCATACCACATACCATACCAGTACTCGTCTGCCACTTTTCGTCGGCGGCGTCTCTCGTGAACATGGCGCATAATAACCGTGAATTTTCATAAGTCATTTGATTATTATATAGTTTTACCATCTCATAGTTATTGGTTATAAAAGGGAACATTGTAAGCCTTTCAAAAGGAAAACGTCGCTAAGTCGGAGAGACTGCGCGGGTACACACGAGAATACGATTGTACCCTCGCAAAGCTCCCTAACGTTTTCCTTTTCCGAGGCAGCGCTGTGTAATGATAGGCGGCCTTTTGGAAGTTGCGGGCCGGCTATCTTTGCGAGTCAATGTTTCTAGCCATCGTTTATTTGTTGTATTCCTTACCATTAACTAGAGGTTGTGTGACGACCCGGACGGTGAACGCCGTGCATATACCTCTCGCCCACGTGGGCAGCGGTGCGTCTATCTTCTTATTAGATAGAGCAATGTATGGCATCATACCGTCGGCGATGGGACTACCCGATGTCCCCATGTTTGTTCAATTGTTAGGGTTAATACTCTGAATTGCACTTTGTTTATTAAATATAAACGAATGAAACAAGCTATTGTTTTATTTCACAGTCTTCTTTATTCTAGAAAGTAGTGTAGAGGGGCTTTTGTTTCCTCTAGTAGATATTTCCAATCAAACGTAAGTGGAATAAATGTATTCTGAATACAGGTGAATTTATTTATAGATGAATTTATGATTTAAATTTATATAAATCATCATTGACCTACATAATATCGGCGCGAGGTGTTTGGACGAGGCGATGTTGGAGCAATCGATGCGATCCCGCGGGATAAACGGACATGCGCACTAACGTTCCACGTAATATAGCTATTAGCTGCCTTTAGGTATATATTGCAAGGAAAATAAAAATAATAAAACTCATCGGCAGTTCATCAGAATGATTAGAAAGAATCAAAAGCAGTCCACAGTGCAGCTGGCTAACAAACAGACATTGCATTTACTAATAAAATATTTAAATATCTACCGAATATTTCTCTTAGTACATAATTTCTACAAAATCATTAATTACTTGATATTACATTAAATGCTTTCATGGTCTTTGACTATTAATTACGTAACACTACAACGCTATCGTATGTTTAATGTAGAAATAATTAAAATCATTTTGTTAATTGTTTCATAAAATTAAGATTATACAGACGTAATAGAAATGTTTTGTTAGACAATAATTAGAAGGCGGTAGGTTTTGGTTACTGACGTGCTTGTTTTATATTTACAAACCCCAAGTAAATACATAGGTAGTGTGTAGTAAAACAATCGCGTGAATCATTAGCCATTACTCCTGCAAGGTGCAGCGGTGGTAAATGCATGGGCTGGGAGATAGCGGGGCTTAGGCGGGCGGCACGATATCGGGGGCATAAAATAAGGTTGGTAAACCGCTGGTTATGTTATAGATTCAATCTGAACGAATAAGGCGTTGTTACTTGGCTAAAGATGGTCAACATTGGCAGAAAACTATATGAAGATCAAATATATTTTTATAGAATTATTAATTTCGCTAGAGTTAAATAATTTTTTTGTATGATCCGAAACTAAGCATCGCCTGTATTAAGAGTACCTTACATGATTTTGTAGATATGACACAAAAGTTGCAATCCAGGTAGGTACAAGATATAACAACGGAATGTGTCCTGGAAAGACTTAGTATGAACAGTTTTCAGTAGCGCGTTGATGTGTAGAGTTTGGAAGGCGGGCGGGCGATCGGCAGCTGTCTGCGTGCGGCAGTGCGCGTCGCCATGTCGGGCGGGACGCGCGCTTTCCTGCTCGCCGCCGCGCTACTTGCACTTCTATACTCAGGTACCACGCGAATAATAATACTCCTACAGAAACCATACGTACTAAATTACATTTCAAAATAATAAGAAATAGTTACACTTCCCCCACATATTTAGAGTAAATTAATTTACGTTTTAATGTGGGTTTTTGGCATCCTACCGGCGCTCTTTGTATGTAAATAAATGCTATATAATAAATAGTTAATCTTTATAAAACTCATGGCTCCCGAATTTATAATAAATAACATGTTAATTTATCGTTAAGTGCCTTTGTAAGTAAGGTACCTACTTTATTTTATTTTATTCATTATATTCTAAATTTGGCATCGATTACAAATAATAAATACATAAATAGATATTATTAATATAACAGTGTGGTACGCGGTCTTGATATGTATTAAACGAACAGCAATATCACTCGGTACTCTCCCCGCCTATTGATCTATGCCGCCGCTGCAGCATCCCGACGACGACGTTAGATGCCACGAAGTACATACATATAATACAGACTCTGTCTAACGAAATCATGTCTTAGAATTATATTTACTAATATAAAAAGTATCTACATGATTAGGTAACTTGATGTTTATTATTGGATACTTTAATAACCCTCCTTCTTGGGCAGAATTGAATAGAACTGATATTGTATCTACCCTTTGACGTAGCAAAATATATAGATACGCAAATCAGTCTTAGCTTGCTTAGATAAATTCATTTAAACATCATGTGTTAATGAATATGATATATCAATATTTTGCCGTAGGATGGTGCTCGGAGGACGAAGAGCGTCTAGTCCGCGACTTATTCCGAGGATACAACAAACTGATCCGCCCAGTACAGAACATGACACAGAAAGTCGACGTGCGCTTCGGCCTCGCCTTCGTACAGCTTATCAATGTTGTATGTATACATATTTATATCGTTTAGCATTTTTAGATCGATGACTGACGCCAAACATTAAATTAAATATTAAGCATCCATTACAACGCATACCTATTCTGAAATTTATCTGTAAATTATTTTCCTGAAAATATACAGAATCTGGTTTTAATCCCATTTAAATTGAAGTTAGGTACATTCACGAATCATTTTTTTTTTTAATAGCCTATTGTATGTCTCACTGCTGGGCAAAGGTCTCCCCCTCTCGTCTCCACATGTCCCTATCCTGGGCTAGTTGTGGCCACGTAATTATCCACCACATAATCAATATTATGTGGTGGATTAATAGCCTATGTTTCCAGAACGAGAAAAATCAAATCATGAAATCAAACGTGTGGCTCCGGTTGGTGTGGATGGACTACCAGCTGATGTGGGACGAGGCTGATTACGGTGGTATCGGCGTACTACGCCTACCACCCGACAAGGTCTGGAAACCAGACATTGTGCTCTTCAATAAGTTAGTGTTGTGTACCTTCAATAATCTGATATAAGTATCTATACGCAACGAGTATTTATAAAATAGAATTGATGTCTTACAGCGCCGACGGGAACTATGAAGTTCGATACAAATCCAACGTTCTGATTTATCCAAATGGAGAAGTGCTCTGGGTACCCCCAGCTATATATCAGGCAAGTCAGCAGTCAGTTCAGTTATTAACGATACACTGTAAAGAGAACCTATTAGCTCGTATTTTTAATTTAGTGAATGTCGCATACAAATTAAAACAGAATTAGAATGAGTACAAATCTACATTTTATTTCCAGAGTTCATGCACTATAGACGTGACTTACTTCCCCTTCGATCAGCAAACATGCATTATGAAATTCGGGTCCTGGACCTTTAACGGAGATCAGGTATCCCTCGCGCTATATAACAACAAGAACTTTGTTGATCTCTCGGACTACTGGAAGTCGGGAACATGGGATATCATCGAAGTGCCAGCCTACCTGAACATTTACGAGGGAAACCATCCCACTGAGACGGATATAACTTTTTACATAATAATCAGGAGAAAAACCTTGTTTTACACAGTCAACTTGATCTTGCCGACGGTTTTGATCTCGTTTCTTTGCGTTCTTGTATTCTATTTGCCCGCTGAAGCTGGTGAAAAGGTAAGGTTGTTACAGATAAATTGTTAGTCCGATCTTCAACCAAAAGTAACACATTCTAATTTTGATACATTTTGTTGTAGGTGACCCTGGGTATTAGCATTCTGCTGTCACTGGTTGTGTTTCTGCTGTTGGTTTCAAAGATTCTTCCTCCAACGTCTCTGGTGCTGCCTCTCATCGCCAAGTATTTGTTGTTCACTTTCATCATGAACACCGTCAGTATCCTGGTCACTGTCATTATTATCAATTGGAACTTCAGAGGTCCGAGGACACATAGGTGAGCCTTAAAACTTCTATGTCCCTTTACGTTTCGAAGTTGTCTTATAACTAGATTAAAACTATGATGTCATGTCTAAACATTCAGAATGCCGCTTTGGATCCGAAGTGTCTTCCTTCACTACTTACCAGCGGCGCTTCTCATGCGCCGGCCACGCAAGACAAGGCTTCGCTGGATGATGGAAATGCCCGGCATGGGCGCACCCCCTCACGCGGCGGCACCGCACGACTTGCCTAAGCACATCAGGTAATAGCGATATCTACTTGTAGTGGATATTTTTATCCCTTTATGACGCGTAAGTCTCGTCAATATACTAACTTCTTAGTGCGATTGGTGCAAAACAAAGCAAAATGGAGTCAATGGAGATGTCGGACCTGCATCACCCGAACTGCAAGATCAACCGCGCTGCCGGCGGCGGTGAGGTCGGTGCCCTGGGCGGGCTGGGGGCGCTGGGCGGCCTCGGGCTGGGTGGCGAGCGCCGGGAGTCTGAGAGCTCAGATTCACTCCTTCTATCCCCTGAAGCTGCTAAAGCTACCGAAGCCGTCGAATTTATTGCAGAACACTTGCGTAACGAAGATCTTTATATTCAGGTGAGACATCATAATTTACTGTAGATACCCATATTTCTATAAAAAGTAATACCACTGTAGGTACCATATTTAGCGTTTATGTAATTAAATAACTGTGAGGTTGTTTTTAATGCAATTTTAAACATTACAGACTCGTGAGGATTGGAAGTACGTGGCGATGGTGATTGATAGGCTGCAGCTTTACATATTCTTCATTGTCACCACAGCTGGAACTGTCGGCATCCTTATGGATGCTCCACACATTTTTGAGTACGTCGACCAAGACCGCATCATAGAAATTTATAGAGGCAAATAATTTGTTTATTACGTATAATTCTTACCTACTTCAAATAAGAGTAGGTTTGGCATAAAGACGGCTTCCATAGGTATTAATCGCTATTATAATAATATGTTTCATTATAATCCTACACCTGAAAAGGTCGTCTAAAATATACCTACACGTCATATTTCGTAGATATATCTACGTGTGCATCACAATAAATTAACGTAGGTACTCAGTTACCTATTGAGTTCCTTATCATTTGTTTCACCGTGTCACTAATAAAATTATACGAATTATTTCTGGCTACGAATAGTTAATTAGTTACTATTAGCTAGTTTGAATAATGGTAACATGGCTGTGTTTGAGGATTATGAAAGCAGTTAAGTAATTAGAATTTATTCGATTATACCTAAGTACTACCTTAAAATTGTGTTAGGATTAAAATCTAGCTACCTTTATGGATCGTACTATAGAATATTACACTGTACTTGAGCGGTTTTTTTATTTAAATGTAATTTTTGTCAAAGAAATAAGTAGCTAAATAATGCATAATATCACTAATACTGCCAAAATTGGTAACACTACTGCTACTGAACAACTGCTAGGCTATTATTGCTATAAATTTTCGTTGGAAACCAAACGACGAGGCGGACTTTCAATACATTTTGACAAAAGATGATTGAAAATGCACATACACAATGCTTACACATACACACACACACACACACACACACACACACACACACAAAGGGCTAATTTGAATGGGTGTTTTTTACTATTATTAATATTTCATGTACGGAGCATTATATAACTTACGCACATAAAGGAAATGGGCGCTGACATTGAAAAACTGTTTTAAACTTTCGCAAATATCAACGTCTTTATTTTTGTGGCTTTTTTGTTATTTTGTTCCTATTATATATTATTTGATTAAAATATATATATATATATATTTAGGCATCAAGTTAAGCCGTCTCCCAGTGTTAGTGAAAACGGGAGTCATTTTAGTCTATTTCTCATGTTGAAAGTACGATCTTGTATAAGTGACGAATTTATATTGTAATTACTAATTATTGCGTCAAAGTTAAATATACCTACGTCACGTTAGTCACAGTTATTTTTAATAGTTCTACCTAAGGACCTAAGTTATAAGTTAACTGTTCATTAAATACATACTAACTTACCTGTATCCAATTATGTTAAACAATTCGTCTATTTAAAAGTGTTTTGTCATGCTATTTCTAAATGGTTTAAAACTTGTAATAAATATGAGGGCTACATTGTAATCTGATTATTAAAATAAAGATGAAATTTTCTATATCTCAATCATGATCTTTCTTTAGAGTAAATGTACCAACCCCAATACATTGTCCCTCAACAAACCATTTACAACGGCACTTTTCGGAATTCCACAAATATATGTATATCATCTTAATAACTTATTAGTTGTTAGGTAGGTGTGGTAGACAAAAACACAAGTGAATCCATACATATTTCATATCTATCATTTATTTCACAATAATAATTACACGAGAGTTAAACCTACACTAGGATAGAACAAAGGAATCATATTCACTATACTGTAGGCTTAGCATGACCGCGTAGACATACGTTTTATCGCTTTCAACTGTCAGATTTGTCGAGAATTTTACGTCACACCGAGTCATATTCAGTACAAAAAGCTCGAAGCGACGTCATTTTCTCGACAAATCTGGCAGTTGAAAGAGATAAACTTATCTACATGGTCATGCTAAGCCTACTGGCGCCTAGATTTTAAAATAATCTTCATTGCAAAATAAAAATACACAATTAAATTTACGTAACTTGCAATAAAAAAATGCAAAACTTGCTATGATTATAGAAACCTATATCCATAACCTAACTAATTACACAGTAGGCATTAGGCCTAGTTTTTTTTTTAAATACTCAAAATAGAACATGGGTAATAATTATAGACTTAGCTTAAAAATCAATTTATGTTTATTGTTTGTTTATCTTTTTTTTTTCACTTTTTTTTTTAATTATTTCCTATAGCCAAAGTTTTAATATTTTACAATTATGCACAATCAGTATCATCATAATCTGGTGAAGTGTCCGAATAAGAGGGTGAAGTCGGTGAGTAGTTTGTAGGACCAGCAGATGACGGCGAATATGCGGGAGATGAGGGGGAATAATTCGGGGAAGTTGGGGTGAAAGTGGGTGACGTAGGCGAATATTGTGTTGACGAGGGTGAGTAACCCGGCGATGTCTGTGAATAATTCGGCGACGATGGAGAATAGTTCGGAGACGAGGGAGAGTACTGGACGCTACTAGGCGCGTGTTGCGGCGACGAGGGCGAATATGTAGGACTCGTCGGGGAGTACTGGTGAGACGCGGGAGAATACTGAGGACTAGTTCGCGAGTAAGTCGGACTGGTGCCAGCGAGTGACGGCGACGTCGGAGAATAATTCGGTGATGGGGAGTATTTCGGCGACGAAGGCGAGTAACTGGGCGAAGTCGGAGAATATGCCGGCGAAGTCGGCGAGTATGTTGGCGAATAAGCGGGTGAGGTGGGCGTATAATTCGGCGACGACGGCGAGTAACTCGGCGAAGCGGGACTGTAGACGGGACTGTTCGGCGAGTAGTTTGGCGACGTAGGCGAGTATCCGGGAGATGAAGCGGAATAGACCGGGCTCGTCGGCGAATAGGAAGGACTGGTCGGCGAATAGGACGGGCTCGTCGGGGAGTAGCTCGGCGACGTGGGGGAATAACTGGGCGACGTCGGAGAGTACGCGGGACTCGTGGGCGAGTAGCTCGGCGAAGTTGGAGAGTAGCTGGGCGACGTCGGCGAGTAGGACGGCGACGTGGGCGAGTAGCTCGGCGAGGTTGGGGAGTAGCTGGGAGAAGTGGGAGAGTATATCGGAGAGGTTGGAGAATAGTTGGGCGAAGTCGGGGAATAGGAAGGAGAGGTGGGCGGGTAGTGCGGCGAGGTGGGCTGCATGCTGGGCGAGGCGGGTGCGTACACCGGGCTGGTGGGCGAGTAGGAGGGCGAAGCGCCGGCCGGAGACGTGTAGGGTGACAGCGGCGGGCCGGGCGAGCCGGGCGAGCCGGGCTGCGGCGACCACGCGCTGTACGCCGGCGACAGCCCGGACGCGTCCGACGCCCCAGATGGCGAGAACGACGGCCCACCGGGGGTCATACTGCTTCCCACTGAAAAATAAATGCGTTTACTTATTAAAACGTTCCAATGTTACGGATTTTCTTGGTAAAAAGAGTTGTGCAGTATCACATTGTTATGATTTAAGGGTCAAAAATATGCATAGGGTCCATTGGTTGCAAATTTTACAGTCGCAAATATTTTAAAGATGCCTTAAGGTTACTCGATTGGTCGCCATTCCATGGCAAATAGATGAATTACCTTGACCGGGAGACCATACGCTGCTGCCATATCCGGGTGTGTTCTGTGTCGACCATGGAGTCATCAACGGAGTCATGGAAGGCGTGCCGACGCCGAAGTACATGCCGCCTCCCACTCCGCCGACACCAAGGGCACCCATCTCCATGCCGTTTTTACATTTTTCAGCGTCCAGCAATAAATCGAAGCAACCTGATAGACAATTTTATAATTTAGACTTACTAGATTAAAAGTATATAATAAAACAAAAATATTGTAAAAGGTCTTACCGGTACCCATTCTAGGCAATTGTCCCATGATAATATTTTCGGATACGCCTCTCATGGGATCCACTTCAGCGTGACTGGCGGCATCTAGTAGCACGTCTACTGTTTCTTCGAAGGAACATCTCATGAGCGCGCCAGTGTCCTGCCTATTGATGCCGTGACGGGTGATAGCCATGAGGTGACCTTTAGCCGTCATTACGTCACAGAGCAAGGCAAGGTGACGGTAGTTTACGTACAGACCGTAGAACTGCAATACAGCGTTCATTTCTTTCTCAACTGATTTACGCACAGCCTCTATGCCGAGCACTTGGAATATCTCACAAATGTCGTTACTAAATGTCCGCACAGGATCAACGTCCCGCTCAGAGAGTACTTTCATCAATGAAGTACCATCAGTTTCCAAAAGCCATTCCGCTATAGCTTTGAATTCTCCCTGTTCAGTGATGGTGATGCGCTTTTTCGCTTCAGTCTGGGGCAAATGCATGTACACTTTAGCAATAGCTTCAATGCCTTGCAGTGTCATATCGGACAACATGTTAGCCTCAATACATCTCAGGAACATGTCGTCTTCCATCTTGTCTACAGTTTCCTCGTCGTTATCCTGGAACTTGCTCTCTTCATTGTTCATGATTCTGATACGCAATACAAGCTTTTCAGCATTGTCATCGTTAAAAATACAATTCAAATCGTCACCAAATCCAGCGTTAATCTTTTCAGCAATCTGCTCCATAGTAAGTTTTTTATCTGTCATTCTCTTACGATCTAACTCAATACGTAGAAGCCAAGGCGAAATTTTCGTGGGGTCGAAATCAGGCATCTCATAATAAACATTAACGAATTCCTGATCTTCACCAATGACTGTATTTTGAGGGTCTGGGTCGTAATAGATAGCCGTATTTGCAGTCACTTTACGTAATGTGGTGTGCTCCAGTCTGCACAACACATTTTTAGCTTTTTCAGCATCTCTAGCCGCGCCACCAGTCAAAAATACGGTTAGAGAAGGAGCCTTGGGTTTCTTAGAAATATTAATAATTTCCTTAAGACGTGGCACACCAAGGGTTACGTTTTTGGATGACACACCAGCGAAATGGAAAGTGTTAAGTGTCATCTGAGTGGCGGGCTCTCCCAGGGACTGAGCCGCTAGGGCTCCGACCATTTCGCCAGGGTTAACTTGCGCCTGTTGGAATCGAGTTTCGATTTCTCCAATCAACCATTCGAAAGCCACACTCGACAGTCTGTACTCTTCGGACACAAACTTCGTGCACAAGGTAGACCTCACCAGGCACTGGAACAGTAAAGTAGCGTTCTCATTGGCTTGTTTAGACAAACGATCTTCCCCAGCTACTATAATGCATTTCTCTAGAAGATCTTTAACACCCTTAATAACTTTTATTGGACTCAGATCAGTGGGCCCTCTCTTATTGATGTGGAAAGTCTTCTGTGCATTCCAAATCATTCTCTTGAAATTGCAAGGCAGCACCACTTTAGATTCTCCACTTGGGAAAATTTGTCGCAAAACATCTCTGTCTTTATTTAACTGTGCCCATTCACTCTCGAGATCGGCGATAACGTAGCCCGATTCTGTCAGCTCTTTGGTGATGTCTTCATTGAAAATTCTCTTCAAATATCTCTCATTCGATGGATCGAACTTGAATTTCTTTTCAAATGCCTTATTAGATAATTTAATTGTTGGTAGGCTCTGGAACTCTACTGTCTCGCCCGCCAAGCCGTCTTCACCATAACGCAATTGAATAAGTTGTCCTACCGAATTACGTACAGTGCCGTCGTAGTGAACCATTACGGACTCCATAGCCTTTATCAGACGACGTTGAATATATCCAGTCTCAGCAGTTTTAACAGCAGTATCAATAAGACCCTCACGACCACCCATAGCGTGGAAGTAGAACTCTGAAGGCGTCAAGCCAGCGAGGTACGAATTTTCTACAAAACCTCTAGACTCAGGACCATAATCGTCTTTGATAAAGTGGGGGAGTGTTCTTTTACGAAAACCGAATGGGATACGTTTACCTTCAACGTTCTGTTGACCTACACAAGCAATAACCTGAGAAATGTTAATATTGGATCCTTTAGAACCAGCTACCACCATAGCCTTTAGATTGTTGTACTCAGTCAATGATTTCTTAGCTGAACCACCAGTTTTGTCACGAGCGTCGTTTAGAATACGATTCACTTGATTCTCGAAAGTCTGCCTTAGAGTATTACCGGGAGTAGGCTCCAACTCCATGTTGTGAGCTTTTTGAATGACTTCTATGACATCCTCTTTAGCCTTCACGATGGCGCGCTGGATTTCTTGATAGGTCTGAGGATCAGCAATTGTATCACCAATACCAATAGAGTGACCCTCCAGAAGTAGCCAATTATTAATCACAGTTTGAATGTTGCCGTAGAATCGGCCAGCAGTTTCGTGGCCTAATTCCAACATGCAGATATGCAGCAGAGAACCTGCTGAAGCACCAAGTGATTTTTTGCACAAGATCCCCATAAGCAGTTCTCCATGCTCCACAACAACTTTCGTATCACCTGGAGATATCCATTTGTATGGTCCATCATCCTCTTCATCAGGATGAGTGGAATGGGTGCGGATCATGTTAACTGGTCCGGGGATAATCAATGTGAATATTTGTTTACCAGTCCAGAGTGGCTGCGGTTTCAAAATGCAAGGCTGAGGGATCTTACCATCCCACGTTGGTAAGAACATGAGAAGATTCATAACCTGTTCCTTTGTGAGGAAGACATCCCTTTTCGTCATCTTTCTGACTGCCGTCAATGTATCTTGCACAATACCCATAACTGGTTTATTAGCTTGCGGGGTGATAATCTGTCTTGGGGTTATATGAATGTTCTCGACCTCGGCCCTGGTTTCCATCGACTGAGGCACGTGCAAATTCATTTCATCTCCGTCGAAGTCGGCGTTATAAGGAGATGTGCAACTTAAATTCATACGGAATGTTGACCATGGAAGTACCTTTACTCTGTGACCCATCATACTCATTTTGTGAAGAGTGGGTTGCCGATTGAAAATGACAAGGTCATCATCTCTCAAATGTCGTTCTACTTTATAGCCATACTGCAAATGCAAATCTGACGATTTTGGGTGAAACCTCAAGTCTATTCTTTCTCCATTATCGCGTACAATATACTTAGCACCAGGGTACTGGGCGTTACCTCTGCGTACTAACTCTTGCATTCTGTCAATATTGAAAGGTGTAACCAATTCAGGGAATGTCAAATTCTGGGCGATCGATCTCGGTACACCTACTTGATCAATACGCAAGTTCGGATCGGGTGTGATGACGGTACGTGCCGAGAAATCAACACGTTTACCCATAAGGTTGCCTCTAATTCTTCCTTCTTTTCCTTTGAGACGAGCCTTGATAGCTTTGAGGGGCTTCCCTGATTTTTGCATGGCTCTGTAATGATGAAAAGAATATTATAATGAAAAACCGAAGCAAAAAACACTCGAAAATTATTTTCTACAAATTAAGATACTGCACAAAATCCAACCATGATATTGCCAACACTGAATTTAAAGCTGATACTCACTTGGGCATTCCTGGCATATCATTATCAACAAATGTGGCGACATGGAATTGCAGCATTCTGATATTATCCTGGAGCACATGGGCTGCGGCTCCAGACTGTTCATTTCTCATCAGCTCATTGTTAGCTTTGATGATATCTGCCAGTTTGTGTGTCAAGTCATCTTGATTTTTAGCAGAGCCAAACATAACGACAGCAGGTCTCACTGACAATGGTGGTACTGGTAATACTGTCACTATCATCCAATCTGGCCTGGCAAATTTGGGGTCCATACCCAATATGAAAGATTCTTCATCTAAAAAGACAAATATGATGAAATAATGAATATTGCTATACATATTTCAGTTTACTTATTTTACTGTACACAAATATATAATAAATTTATAACACCTCTTGAGCGGCGCTGTAAAGCGACCCGTAATATCTACCTAGGTTTAAATGTAAGCAGATGAGCATCATTGGTATATTCAAACAAACAGTTATAACAATCTTTTGATGTTATACCTGTGATATGTTTGAGTATTTCCCATACTCTTTCTGCAGTAATGATAATTTTCTTTTCTTGTGTGTCTTCGTTAGCATGTTTCCACTCGGCAGTCAAATCAAGGCCCATTCTTCGTATGGAGGGCTGATAGTGGCCACAGCCTCCGTGGCCAGATCCTCTCTTGCCTTCTTCACCTTCTTTACCAATGTCCATATCCTCACCCCCTTCGCAAATATTTTTGCCTTTACACAAGTCATAAACATATGTTAGCCTTTTACGTGGTTGCCCTTTTGATTTCATTACAACTTCTTTTATTTTGGGATTAGTCTGAAAGAGAACATGATGTTAATATAGTCAAACACAAAACCAGCCTAATTGTCAAGACTTATAATAGAAATTGAATTGTGTTAACAATAAATAAAAGTACTCACTGGACTGACGAGCAGCTTGGAACAATAAAAACAAACACATCTAAGAATCTTTATTGTTTTAGTAATAAAACCAATGTGGAAAACTGGTTTTGCCAAGTCAATGTGGCCAAAGTGTCCTGGGCATTCAGTCATGTTTCCAGCACATGTCTGGCATCTTGAGCTTCTGTCAATTACCCCTTGTCGAGGGTCCATAAGCCCGCCGAGCTTCGGCCTCCCACCCTCCATAGTCTCAGGGAAGCGGATGCCCCCATCAGTAACTGACATGCGTCGCTAAAAACAATTCAATGCTCAGTTTCAATATTTAGACACCAGAAATCTACACCAAATATTAATTCAGAAATACAAGAAAGATCTATTTCGCTTT
The DNA here is from genome assembly GCA_914767695.1 of Ptilodon capucinus. NCBI lineage: Eukaryota > Metazoa > Arthropoda > Insecta > Lepidoptera > Notodontidae > Ptilodon > Ptilodon capucinus. The sequence goes on from OU611808.1 coordinate 6,583,365, forward strand.
GCCAGTTTTATGGGCCCTGATGATTTTTTCCTTACTGTAAGCTAAAGTCGGTGAAAAATGTATACTTGACCATTTGGAAATGCTCCCGTAGGCCTATACAACATAAATGATATGACTTTGAAATGGCTCATTTCAATTTTCTTGCGCAACATTACATATATACAATCCTACAACACAAACACCATGGAACACAATTTAGGTAAATAAAATGTTTCTTGATTTCTGTGGTTTCAATTCCAACGTAATAATGAAATATCAACTCCGATGGGTTCATTTTATGGGCACTGTACTCTTACATCAAATAATACTCCTAACTAACAAGTAGAAATCCCTGAAACTTATGGCAGATACACAAAGCGTAACTGCGTGGAACACATGCATTCACCAAGCGTGTCGCAGCTATTAAACTCTATTATTTATTTGAGAAATTATTGTTTAGTAGCAATAAAAACAATACTTACGATTTCATCAGGCGATAATATACCAAATTGTACTCTTTTTACCTGGCGCAAAGGCGCCTTCGAATCACTCGTGGTAGCCATTTTGTTGGCTACTGTCTGTACCACAGAGTAGTAGTAGTAGTATAATTCATTCAATAGGACAGGCGAAGGGGTTTATCCATTGTGCCAATTCTGAAGTTGTCGTAATTGTATAGATTCTTGTTAAAAGTTCGATTTTCTTGAATTGGATTCAATGTAAAGGCGCAAGTGCCAAATCTTTTATAATTGTTTCTTAATCTTCTTGGATGTATCAAAAAACTTTTTAACAAAAAATTAAACCGCCGAAAATATTAAAAAGCAAAAAATAATATACTTTTTTTATTTTACCTTAATAACAAAGTTCTTAAACTAATGTAAGTATACCTAAGTCATTTTGAGTCGGCGCCAAACTAGCAAATTAATTAATAGGTAAAGCTAAAGTGTGATGTGATGCACGGCGGCGCGGCGCGACACGCCTCTTCGTCGGAAAATGCCGAGCGTTTACGAAGTTAATGTCAGCGAGACAGCAACTCGTGCGGGCACATACATGAGTGCACACATTGTGCGAGTGGTCGTTCCGAGAGCACATTTTTTGGAATGTTAATGTTTGTGGCTGAAGATTCCACGTTGCATTGTTAATTTCATTTGGTTATTTCTTTAAATTTATTGTTCATTGATTTTTAGCGGTAAAGGGAAGATCTTCCTGCCAGGCGGGTGGTATGCCTGGCGGGGTCCGCTACGCCCCCATTGATGTTGTCGGGAATTTGTATATATAGTTCAGATCGTCGAACACACCAGTACCGCGAGCTAGGATTTTCATAGTATTTTGTATGGCGGATAATTTCTTGAACGCTTAGAATTGCGATGTGTCTACAGTCGCGCCATCTAGTAGCGACTGGCGGTAGTTGTGTTTCGTGACGAGATATAGAGTACGCCACAGGACTGCCTTCCGAAACCAGAGGTCGAATTTCATGATGCTGAAGCCAGGAATGATGCTTGCGTCTACGCTTCAACCCCCCATTTCACCCCCAAGGGGGTTGATTTCTCATAATGTTTTAAAAATGGGACCACCCTCGAAGAATTCTCTAGCAAAGGTCATAAAAATTATCGAAATCGGTCTACTGACGCCGGAGATATGCGTGATCATACATAAAAAAGAATGCAAACTTTATCACCCCATTTCACACCCTATACATTTTTTTTTTCAAAATTATTAAAACACGTATTTCTTTATTTTATTTGTAAAAAACAATATACAAAGTTTCAAGTCGATCAAAAAATAATTTTTAAATTGTGTGACCTTCAACCCCCCATTTCACCCCCAAGGGGGTTGATTTCTCATAATGTTTTAAAAATGGGACCACCCTCGAAGAATTCTCTAGCAAAGGTCATAAAAATTATCGAAATCGGTCTACTGACGCCGGAGATATGCGTGATCATACATAAAAAAGAATGCAAACTTTATCACCCCATTTCACACCCTATACATTTTTTTTTTCAAAATTATTAAAGCACGTATTTCTTTATTTTATTTGTAAAAAACAATATACAAAGTTTCAAGTCGATCAAAAAATAATTTTTAAATTCTGTGCCCTTCAACCCCTCATTTCACCCCCAAGGGGGTTAATTTCTGATAATATTTTGAAAATGGGACCACCCTCGAAGAATTCCTTAGCAAACGTCATAAAAAAATTCGAAATCGGTTTAGTGACGCCGGAGATATGCGTGATCATACATAAAAAAAAAAAAAAAAATATATACGCGTCGAATAGAGAACCGATTGAGAAATCGATTGTAGGTTAATAACCTACAATATAAGAAGTATACAACGTTACTTGGATAGCTTTCTAAAACGCTGAAAAGACTAAGCATAAAATTTGACCTTTCTTTTTACGAAATGAGTGAAATGATGATATTTAATGGAATAAGACGAGGAATGGCTCCACCTGCATTTAGCGGGTATTTCAGTGTCTAGTAATTAATAGCAAGGGCAAATTCAATAAATACACATTAAAAATAAAAACGGATGATGACAGTGATAAAGATGGCGGATGAATAATAATAGTAACGGAACGTTACATAACAAAGGGTTGGTGACGTTTGACAAAGATAATGATGGTGTCGATGATGGGAAACTATAGAGAAGGATAGAATGTACTAAGAAAAGTAAAAAGTGTACTAATAACCTCATCAGTACTATTTTTACTGGTTTAATCATAACATTTATATTACACATTACACAATGCACTAGAACGCACCGTGCCGTAAAATAAAAAAAGAGAACCCACCTATTATCTTCTGCCCCCGTAGCATGACACTCTACCGACGATAAGCTTCTCCGATTTTAAACGCTGTCGACCCTTCATAATATATCGATGTCCTTAGCATGAGATGACATTTAGAGAGCCTATAGTACCCCGACAAAGCTTTATCGATGACATATAGTCTAGGCTGCCATTATAAAAAAAATTTTTTTTTTTTATGTGGCAAGAACGAATCGGTAATTGAATCGTATTTTACCGATAGGCAGACATCACTAACTTGTTCACTACATTCGGTCAATACAGATAAAAAAATATGAAAAATGACATATATTTTGAAGGACAGTGACAACTAGCAACAGGTTTTGACGTTGTATATCAGAGGTTTAGGTTATATTGTTTAAAAATATTCATCCGCCATCTTTATCACTGTCACCATCCATTTTTATTTATAATGTGTATTTATTGAATTTGTCCTTGCTATAATTACTCGACATTGCCATAAATACCGCATATCGCAGGTGCAGGCATTCCTCATCTTATTCCATCAAAATATCATCATTTCACTCATTTCGTAAAAAAAGAAGAAGAATATTAAATAATGTTGCAGCTGTCCGTCATTTCACTAATTTTGTAAACAAAGAAGTAGTTATTTATACGTGCGTACTCGTTATCCATGATAATTCCGTGTTTCATTGGATAAAGATTGCTGTGATATAAGACAACAATGGATAATAAAAAACAAAAAACGTGAGTGTTCACATAATACATACTATTATAATATTGAAACCTAGTGCTTTATGTGTAAGAAATCTAATACAGTATATTTTCAGCGAGAGAGCGAGCAGCACACTGGCTCAAATAAAAACCCTCATTAATTACATGCAAACTAATGTTGGGTTCGCAAGTGGCGACTTTAAAGTTCCTATGGGTCAGCGATGCCTCAATGAAGATTGGGATCAGAATACAGAAGAATATGGACCTGACATTTTAGCAGTGGTAGCCGAGTGGTCGAACGCACGCTTTGCAATCAAAGTGCGCAGGTTCTATCCCCGGCTCGCACCTCTGGGTTCCATGTGCGAATCTCATTTTCATCTGAGATTATCACTTGCTAAGAAACGGTGACGGAAAACATCGTGAGGAAACCTGTGTGCCCGGTATAATGGCAATAGGCTCGCCCCCTATTACATTGGGACCAAAATACATCGGCGAAGTGTGGGCGCACTGCAGTGCACCTCTGCCTACCCCTTCGGGGAATACAGGCGTGATGATGATGATGATGTATTATGGACCTGACAGGACTGCCTAACAGTGGCGCTGTGTATGTACCTACCTATCCATCACCATTCACGAATGCAGTAAATAGCTATATTGTGACATGACTAATAAACATTATTGTTGTAGATCCGGCATGAATTGCAAAAATGAGCAAGAAAGGAAGGTGCAATGTGTAAGATTCGCTCGGGCACGAACTGGCCACATTCTGCGCCTGAGCTAACCAAAGGAACAACAGGGAAAGGTCCTTGTTCATTTGAGATAAAACATTTTATTATGTGAATGAAATATTCATTGACTATTTGATTGCGTTTATTTTCCATTTTTAATAAGTAGGTATTTGATTGAACATTTGGCGCGATTTCTGTAGGGAGACTTTGTGCAGCTCCATGGGCACTCTGGAAATAAAAAAATGGTTAACTAAGCAGATATTAATAACATGCTAAAATGGAACATTAAATGTTAGTGCGGCATTAACATACAATAAACAAACATAAGTATTATTTCTTTTGTTGCAGAATACAAGTCCGCAGATATGTTTTGAAAGTTTTAGTTTGTTAATGGGCATAGATCTCTATTCACTTACAATATGTTAATAATAATTAATTATTTCAGACTTAAAAGAATGTTTATATACTAAAAAAAATATTTTGATGTGTAATATAATTATAAGTTGTTTTTTATTAATCATTTAGTATATGCAAAATAAATATTATTATGTAATTTAGTTTATTTGTTTTCATTTTCTTAAATAAAAAACTTACACAACTTACCAAGCGGATAATATGAACCAAGCCCATTGTTATACAGCCTGCGTAACTCCACATGTATGACCAAATTAAGATGAATTGGTTGTGGATGCGACTTCGGTTATTGGCATCACCTAATGTGACATTATGCTTCTGCTATCTAGAACATAAATTGGGTTAATTGTGATTACCTTTCTGAAATTTGTATTATAAGTATAATTATGATATATGTTTCATTCTGTTTAAATAAGTTATACAATATATTATTACCAATTCAATGTTGAGAGATGGGTTCTCATGTTGATTGATGAATTGAGCTTGTGTTGGTTGATGAGGCGGGAAACGGTCAATATGGGTGCAGTCAACACACCCAAGGATGTTAGGCACCCGAATTGTTGCTAAAACAGCAGCCACCGGTTTCCGGCCATCATCGCGACCCAGAAATTTATCCAAGTAGATGCTTAACCTAAAAACAAACAATCAATTACCACTTCATAATTTTTTACGAAATGATGAAAATGTAATGGAATAAGATGAGGAATGCTTGCGATTAACGGTATTTATGGCAACGTCGAGTTAATGTTCTCATTATTAGACTAAGTCAAAACGAATCGTTTGAGGTTAGTAGGTATAATATGTTATATTATTATTAAAATGAGCGATTGAATATAGAGACTTACCTTGTAGTTACTGCATCGAAAAAACGTCCAAAGTATTTGGATACAGTTGTCTGGCCGATAACTAATATCTTGGGATTTTTGGTAGGATCGCAAATCTCACGAACAATGGTCTCTTGCACTTTACGGGCCTTCTTCTCCACATAAAAATCAGTAAATAGTACCGATATGCGCGGGACATTTTGATCAGATATTTAATTAATTTTACTCAAAAGAAAATAAATGAGGAATTAATGCAATCTTGATACATAGATTAGAGTCTTGATACTCGATCGACACCTTATCAGTGTTGCCAGTAGTCTTACAATAAATAGCCGGATACGGAGTTAAAAATTACCCGAAATTACCCGTTTTGGAAAAGTAATTGATAAAAAAAAGGTCACGCAAACTTATAACACCATAATATGTGGCCCGCACGTTATTGTCTTTGAGAAATGCGATCTATACAGCTTAAATAAAATGACGGCATTATGCAGACAGAGCGAATAAATCGGGTAAAAGACCCGTACTGGCAACGCTGCACCTTATGCACGCTAATCTTCGTCTCAAACAGTGGCAGACAAAAATTCACGATCTTACTTGTCAAAAACTGATAAACGCGGATAAAATAAGGTGGTCATGCTATGGCAATAGAGATATTACCTTAAACTGACATTTAGCCGCGCCGCGTCTTCTGTCGCGTGGCGCTCATGCTAAGGTCGGTTGATAGAGCTCGGCGTGACGTCATTTTCCTGATATAACTGACATTTGGATAGTTTAAAACTTATATCGATGCGGTCATGCTAAGGGGGCTGGGGAAACTCGACAGATAAGGAATTTATATTTAAAGCACAAAAAAGATGGTCCATGTTTAAACTAAAAAATACAGAAAGCTGCGAACCTTACTTTAAACAGTATAAAATATTAACTTTGCCATCAATTTACATTCTAGAAGTGTCAATGTTCGTTAAAACTAACAAAGAGCTATTTCCTCGTCTGTCAGATGTAACTCCCAGCGGCCTCAGTACGCCCGCCAAGATAAGACATTTTCTCACGGATCGTGACGTCATTTTTGTGGCAAAATCGTTACGTCTTATTTGCTAGCATGGCGTAAATATAAAATGGGTTTGACAGTTAAATACAACGTGTTTGACGTATGGATAAGATGTTATATCTTAAGTGCTAGCATGGGTTACCAAAATGTACCATAGAGACACGAATTTGACAGGTCAACGTAAAGAAATTTCTCACGGTCAAAGGCCGGTGATGAGAAAATAATTAGGCTGTAAGAAGTACATAAATATAGCATGTTATACACTATTATAACAAATAATACTTATTTTACTCCATCCTTCGCCAATATCAAGCGGACTACATGCAAAATTCTTCCGAAAACGAACACGTAAATTTATTTTCGTGTTCGACAAACAACAACAAAAAAGTGTAGAGACATTTCTATCTGTTTTATTTTCTTCCGAAAATCCCCATAATCCTACTCCACGTGATTTAAAATCCATATTTTACAAAAAATCTGTAGGTTTGAGGTTAGATTTTGTTTGGCATCATACTTTGCGTGCTTTTTGCCGTTTTACAATGTAAAGTTCTTTAAATTGGCAAATAAAAATAGTATAGTGCCCAAGAAATAAATTTTAAGCATAATACCACCGACCAAATGATAATACGTAAAGCTTCCGGCATAATAAAAAAGAATCTATTCCCAAAGATATTTTTAATCTGTGCATAAATAATCTAATATATTCTATGATGTGTATGCAGCATCTTTTTTCTTTGTAAAGCTCCGTCTCGCTCTATTTGTCATTTCAATGAACGAATGAACGAAAGATCGTAAACTGTGAGAAAATTTTAGCAGGCTGTCTAATTTTAAACATCTTGGAAGCCATATTAGCAAATAAGATACGGGAACGCAAGTTGACAAGATGTTTTAGGGACTTGTGAGAAAACATCTTGGCAGGCGTACTGAGGCCGCAGAAACAGGCGTGACGACACTCAGCGGCCTCAGTACGCCTGCCAAGATAAGACATTTTCTCACGCATCGTGACGTCATTTTTGTGGCAAAATCGTTACGTCTTATTTGCTAGCATGGCGTAAATATAAAATGGGTTTGACAGTTAAATACAACGTGTTTGACGTATGGATAAGATGATATATCTTAAGTGCTAGCATGGGTTACCAAAATGTACCATAGAGACACGAATTTGACAGGTCAACGTAAAGAAATTTCTCACGGTCAAAGGCCGGTGATGAGAAAATAATTAGGCTGTAAGAAGTACATAAATATAGCATTTTATACACTATTATAACAAATAATACTTATTTTACTCCATCCTTCGCCAATATCAAGCGGACTACATGCAAAATTCTTCCGAAAACGAACACGTAAATTTATTTTCGTGTTCGACAAACAACAACAAAAAAGTGTAAAGACATTTCTATCTGTTTTATTTTCTTCCGAAAATCCACATAATCCTATTCCACGTGATTTAAAATCCATATTTTACAAAAAATCTGTAGGTTTGAGGTTAGATTTTGTTTGGCATCATACTTTGCGTGCTTTTTGCCGTTTTACATTGTAAAGTTATTTAAATTGGCAAATAAAAATAGTATAGTGCCCAAGAAATAAATTTTAAGCATAATACCACCGACCAAATGATAATACGTAAAGCTTCCGGCATAATAAAAAAGAATCTATGCCCAAAGATATTTTTAATCTGTGCATAAATAATGTAATATATTATATGATGTGTATGCTGCATCTTTTTTCTTTGTAAAGCTCCGTCTCGCTCTATTTGTCATTTCAATGAACGAATGAACGAAAGATCGTAAACTGTGAGAAAATTTTAGCAGGCTGTCTAATTTTAAACATCTTGGAAGCCATGTTAGCAAATAAGATACGGGAACGCAAGTTGACAATATGTTTTTGGGACTTGTGAGAAAACATCTTGGCAGGCGTACTGAGGCCGCAGCTTTGTTTGCCTATATCTAAAACTGCACTTATGCGCAAGAGTGTTTTTTGCATGGCACCTATTATTTTTAATAAACTACCTAAGGCATGGAAAGAACTCAAAAATGAAGCATTTAAAAGACAACTTAAGTTGTACTTACTAGATAAAACTTTCTATAGTGTTGGGGATTTTCTAACCGAGGTAATTGCGAGTACAAAATAAATATATTTAAAAAAAACAAATTGTACCACTTTTATAACCCTGTATTTTTATTATTTTATTTTGTATTGTAAATATATAGATTAAGAAAAACTCAATATTTGTACGCCATTCAAATGGCAATCATGAAACAGTACTATTGTTTAATTATAAAATCTTGCATGCAATTGTTTGTATGTATACTCATGATTACAAATAATTTTTTACTTACTTTAAGATGGTCGATCGCACATTATCGAAAAATTATTGTTATAAGTGCCATCTGTAATTCTTTACGAGAACTTAATGAAACAATGCATTTAAGTATATTTTTCTTTACTTGCCTAATTAATTTATGTTTATATCGCTAGATGTCGCTCGTTACGCAATAAATCTAATTTATACAACCTTTTTTTTCTTAAACTTATCTTTTATTTATGTAACAATATAATTCAAAAAAATAATTATTACAAGCACCGAGCGTTAGAGCAGTCTAACGAAAAGATAAACTGGATAGAGAGACAAACTTAACTTTGCCGTTGGTATACTACTGATGTCCCCATAGAAAGTAACTACAAAATAAGTTAAATATTTTCCAACAATAAATTTACAGTTTTCGTATTTTTCCCTTTACTTGTGCTATATGACCTTGTTTCTTGCCAAATTTCATGATTCTAGATCAACGGGAAGTACCTTATAGGTTTTTGATTCCCTTACAAATGTACTGAAAATGCAACATAAACCGCCGTATCTTTTGATTGCGTTAACAGGTTGTTTTTTTTAGGGCACCACACCAAGGGACCTCAGACATAAGTCTCTGTTATAAATGTCAAGGTTGATACTTTCATTATGCATAATCATATTTGACTACAAGATCTACATTTTCCATCCCAGGATTCAATATCCATAGAACATGTCACCCGGACAATACTGCACATGCAGGTACTGCCGTACTGATAAAAAAATGTATCAAGCATTACCCCAATATCAAACATGTAACCTACAGGCCACATCACACATTTGAAACAGATTTATTACTGGCGGTGATTGGAATGCTAAAAATGTTCAATGGGGTTCCAGGTTAACTGTAACAAGAGGCAAAGAACTCAAGAAAAGTATTGATAAAAACTATATGAAGTCTCTTACAACTGGCCAACCAACGTATTGGCCTACAGACCCAAATAAGTTACCTGATCTTCTATACTTCTTTGTGTACAAAGGTCTCCAAGCTAAATTTCTGAAAATTGAAAGCTCTATTGATGGACCCTCAGACCTCACTCCCGTAATAGCCACTATTAGCAATACTATCATAAAAAGACCCTCTAATTCATATATGGTCAATAAACTAACTAACTGGGAATCATTCAGAAAATACTTAAATGAAAACATAAATCTAAACATCTCACTAAAGTCCAATGAAGATATAGACGACGCTGCATCTTTCATAACTACTATTATTCAAAAGGCGGCCTGGCTGAATACGCCTGCGAACAACAGCCGCGTTACCACCAATCACCGAAACCTATCTTTACAGGTGAAACTGAGGGTTCTCGAGAAAAGACGCCTTAGAAGAATATGGCACAGTACACGACATACACAGGATAAAACGGCGTTGAACAAGGCAAAAGCTTAACTCAAGAAATATCTTTCTGAAATAGAAAATGATACAATTCAACATCATCCAGGAAAACTGGCACCAAACCGTAACAACGAATATTGTCTTTGGAAAACGATAAAATGTACCCTAAAACCACGTCTGCAACAATACGCACTCAAACAGGAAAACGGTACATGGGCCAAAACACACGAAGACAAAGTCGCTGCTTTTGGTATATTTCTAAAAAATGCATTTTCACATGAAGAAAATAAAAATGATGAGTTAAATAAGGAAATTGAATCATATCTTGAAAGTGATCTGCAACTATGTCTGCCTTTGAAGTGCTGTACCTTAGAAGAAACAAGACAGACCATACAATCCCTAAAATCGAAGAAAGCCCCTAGTTACGATTTAATAACATCACACATTCTAAAACAACTACCAAAAATTTTTTCAATCCTATTAACCTACTTATTTAATACAATTTTAAGAACGTCATATTTCCCTATAATATGGAAAATATCACAAATTACTATGATACCAAAACCAGGAAAACCACCACACTTGACATCTTCCTATAGACCAATAAGTCTCCTTCTTCTTCTTCTGTCCAAAGTCTTCAAGAAAATCTTATCCAAGCGTTTGAATACATTCATGGAAGAAAGCAAAATCATTCTAGAACACCAATTCGGGTTTAGAAGCAAGCACTGCACAATAGAACAGGTACATCGAATTACGGACAAAATGCGCAAAGCTTTAGAGTCCAAAAAATACTGCACTGGAGCATTCCTCGATGTCCAACAGGCATTTGACAAGGTTTGGCATCGGGGTCTCCTGTACAAGTTAAAGAAAACTCTACCGCATAACATTTTCTCTATACTAAAATCATACATGGAGGGCAGGATGTTCTGTGTTAAAGTTAATGACGCAATCTCCACATTACATGATATTGAAGCTGGTGTGCCCCAGGGCTCCGTATTGGGTCCTACCTTGTATCTAATATATACCCCTGATATACCAGAAAACGGTAAAATAACAACAGCCACCTTTGCGGATGATATTGCTGTTCTTACATCCAACGAAGATGCTACGGAAGCATCAAAAAACCTACAGATACATGTGAACAAGATACACTCTTGGATGTGTGACTGGCGTATAAAAGCTAGTGCAACTAAATCGAACCATATCATATTTACTTTAAAACGCGCTGACTGTCCAGTCAAACTAGGAGAAGATACTCTACCACACAATACGGTTGTAAAATACCTTGGCTTCCACTTAGACCGCAAACAAACATGGAAATATCATATCATATCAAAACCTGAAATTTAGATAATTACAGTGGCTACTCGGTAGACAATCAAAGCTCTCCCTCAATAATAAAATACTGATATACAAAGCAATCCTAAACCAAGTGTGGACATACGGAATACAGATATGGGGCTCAGCGAAAACAAGTAATCTAGAAATTTTACAAAGATTTCAAAACAATGTGCTCAAAACAATTGCCAAAGCACCATGGTTTACACAAACTGATGAACTGCATGATTACTTTGATATTCACACTGTCAAAGAAGAGGTGGAATACACAATGATGAAGTACAGGGAGAGAATAAAAAGTCATAGTAACAACCTAGCGACAAATTACCATTATAAATAAAATTATAAGCATAAACAAGAAGGTAAACCAATCAATGGAATGGCCTGCCTAACATACTGCTGACACAAATAATATCTGCTTATGGTCACCAGACCGATCGCATGATAGCAATAGAATAAGAAAAAAAAAAGTCAACTTGATACCTTTACGCGTTCCTGAGAAAAAGGGTCTTGACAGACAGACGGACAACAATGTGATTCTATAAGGGTTCTGTTTTTTTCCTTTTTAGGTACGGAACCCTAAAAATACGACCAATTTGACGTTTTGACAATAATGTTTCTAACGGTTTGGCCATATAGAGAGGATGAGTGAAAGTAGACTGACGGAAGAAATGTACCAGGCGAACGTGAGTGGAAATGTCGGAAGAGGGCGCCCGAGGAGGACCTTTCACGACCAGATTAACGATCTCTTCCAGGAAGGTCAAGTACGGAGTTGCTTGGTCGGTTGAGGGTGCTACGGAGCACCCTCAACCGACGGAAGTGATTGAAAAGATGTATGACTGTGGATGAAGCGAAAGAGATATGTCAGGATCGTAGCATGTGGCGAACGTTAGTCTCTGCCTACCCCCATGGGATATGTATGTTTCTAACGGCAAAATATTTTTTAAGTGTTTAAGTTTATTCGTTACATACAAAAATACAAATCTTTCCTCTTTCTTTATACTAACTACAGCCCTTTTTTTTTTAACGTCCCACTGCTGGGCACAGGGCTCCCCTCAATGCGAGGGGGATTCAGGCCGTAGTCCACCACGCTAGCCCAGTGCGGGTTGGCAGACTTCAGACATCTATCGAGAACTAGTCAAGTTCCCTAAGACGTGCAGGTTTCCTCACGATGTTTTCCTTCACCTTTTCTTAGCAAGTGATAACCTCGAATGAAAATGAGATTCGCACATGAAACCCAGAGGTGCGAGCCGAGGTTTGAACCTGCGCACTTTGATTGCAAAGCGTGCGTTCGACCACTCGGCTACCACTGTTTTTTTTTATAATATATTTCTTTATAATATTATGAAATTATAATCTCTAAATGGAATAACGGTTTATCCATACAAATAACGGCTGTTATTGTCCTAAACTATAAATAATGTCATTAAGGAAAAACATGTACAGATATTCGTCCAATTAGCCCAATATTTGACCGTACGAATGGGGTTTTGTTTTATCTGAGTGCATTGAGGAAATGACGAAATCATATTATTAATATACCATATCAAGTTTTGTTATGTTGTTGTATGCAAAATAGGTATGTACTTAACGTTCGTTTATCAGGCAATAATTGGGGCGGCCTAAATATCGTGATGGTAATGAAAAAAAATGCATAATGTAATAGATTTACAGGATGTTTCAGAAGTCCGAAATAATACTTTGACGTTTGCTTGCATCAGTATCTGACATCGAGTAATTTATGGCTTTGCTCGTTTTATGACGAATGATCGTAAGTATTAGATAATATTTGAAGATTTGTGACTTTATTCCCAGGTGCCATGGTTGTAATTAGGTTGAACTTAAAACTGTTATAAAACTTTTCTCTCCGTTTGTTAGTACACAAATGTAGCTGTATAATGTATCTATATATTCACGAGGACAGCATTTTATTTCATTTCATTTCATTTAATTTGTATATATATAAAATATATGTATTATATAAACATTAAAATTGAATTATACTAGTTCTTTCTTTATATAAAGGCTGTTTCAGATGTCCGAAATAATACTTTGACGTTTGAACCAGTATCGGGTACATACCTACGAAAACAGCAAAAATGTAAAACAGCGTGCCAAAAATTTGCTTAAAAATGTTGATATTAGGTATGTGTACGCTGCGAAAACTATCAATGATACATTAAATATTGTAGTAGGTACATGTTTGCAATACTCATAATAACCTACAAAAGTCCGCGAGACGATATGCCTAACTATTAGAGTTGAGCTGTAATAACCCTTTTTTGTCTTTCTTTGTTGACTTTCGTATAATGACTACGACAATTTATTATATTTATAATTATAAGCCATTAGTAAGCTACATTATCACTGAGTAACATGGCTTTTATTTATTACTAGAAAAAAATAGAGATCCTTAGAAATTTCTACTAAAACCAACGCAAGGTGTAAAAAATTTGCTATAAAATGTCTTTCATTGCTTGCGCTGCGGAAAGTATTGATGATAGAACAAATAAATGTTCTACAATATAATGGATATCTATAACTCCATTTGTTACAGCATTATACAGAAGTAAATAAAGGTTCTTTTTAATGTACACTTTGTATCAAAAGTAACAATTAACATATTACAGTTCCGATTGAGGCCCAATTTATTAGAATATATTATTGAACCAGCTGTCTCACTGTAACTAATCATTTTCACTATTTATCTTATTAAATAAAGTGGCTTTCATTCAGATATATATTTTTCTTCTAATTTAAAATAACAGTGTTGATACAAAAAACCTACATACTTAAGCAGGGATGAATAATATCGGGAACGTTTTTCGTTTCACTATAATCCTACTAAATCTAAAATGTTACCTAACCCCTTAATACGTTGTGACAACATGTGAAATAATGTTAATACATAGGAACGCTACGCCTTGTTTGTTGTTATTGCCGAATTTTGGTAATTTTGGTAATTTTGTTGTTATTTGTTACTGTTTATGTTATGCACTCCTGCTCCTACGAGCCTCTAATGTCTAATGTTATAACAAATGGAGTATACAAAAAACTTCGCGAGACCATAATGTCCAACTATTGTAGTTATGTCACTATAACTACGTTTTTAAATTTTAAAAGTTGATAGAAATGCCAATCAAAATTGGACCATGTTATCCTTTGTATGAATTATTTTCGTGCTCAAGACTGTTCCAATACCTGTTGATAACTTTTTGAATGATTTAAATCGGACATTCTATTCAATTTATTCGAAAATATTGAAAAAACTTGAGAAAAAATATCTAAGTATATTTTTAAGCGATATAACGTTGTTTTGGTTCGAATTCAAATGTCGATATATTTTTCAAGTGGACCCCCAAATTTACACATACAAAACAAACACCACAAACTTTGCGACTTTTACTGGAAAAAGGTAATTTTAAACTTTTGTGAAAAGTATTCGATAGAGTTTGGCCAACGAAAGAAGACTACGATTTTTTTTTAAACTTCATCTTGGCAACTATTCCTGATTGTCAAAACTGTCCTATCCTAGCAGTGGTAGCCGAGTGGTCGAACGCACGCCTTGCAAATCAAAGTGCGCAGGTTCAAACCCCGGCTCGCACCTCTGGGTTTCATGTGCGAATCTCATTTACATCCGAGATTACCACTTGCTATGAAACGGTGAAGGAAAACATCGTGAGGAAACCTGCACGTCTGAGGGAACTTGACTAGTTCTCGATAGATGTGTGAAGTCTGCCAACCCGCACCGGGCCAGCGTGGTGGACTAAGGCCTGAATCCCCCTCGCATTGAGGGGAGGCCCGTGCCCAGCAGTGGGACGATTATTCCTATGTATAAATACAACTGATTATTCCTATATAAATTCCTGTTTAAATGTTTCGAATCGGACCTTTCGTTTAGAAGTTACAAGAGAATTATTATGAAAAGAAAATCCGCGCTCTGTACATACAGCCATGCCCATAACTTATCTATAAAAATAAATAAAATTGGAATGTCTGTTTGTAGCGGGTAACTTTACTACACGGCTGAACCGATTTTGATGGGATTTTAACTGGCAGATAGCTGATGTTCCAAGGCGTAATTTAGTCTATTATAATTTCAGATAAAGAATTAGGGTTCCGCGGGAAAAAACATAATACCCATTTTCCAGGTAAAGTCCACGCGGGCGAAGCCGCGGGCACAGCTAGTATACTATAAATGCCTGCGATAATATCGCGTAATGTGAACGCCATATATATATACATTCTTTGCTATACAATATAGCACCATAGTAAAGCGTAGTCTGAAACCCGCTTAAAGGCATTAGGTCTAAAATAAAATATTTTTTTAATACTCAAAATAGAACATGGGTAATAATTCTAGACATAACTTATTAATCAATTAATGTTTATTGTTTGTTTATCATTTATTTAATTTCATTACTAGCCAAAGTTTTAATATATATTATTACAATTACAGTAGAATACGTTTATTAAGTCTCCGCCTATATAGTCTAACTGCCTAATATTTTATGACGTAATTACACAACGATGTTTGGTTTTCATATACAATTCTTCTTTATTTTTTTTTATTTTTTCACTTTGTATTTTTAATTATCATCATAATCTGGTGAAGTGTCCGAATAAGAGGGTGAAGTCGGTGAGTAGTTTGTAGGGCCAGCAGATGACGGCGAATATTGTGTCGACGAGGGTGAGTAGCCCGGCGATATCTGTGAATAATTCGGCGACGATGGAGGATAGGTCGGAGACGAGGGAGAGTACTGGACGCTACTAGGCGCGTGTTGCGGCGACGAGGGCGAATATGTAGGACTCGTCGGGGAGTACTGGTGAGACGCGGGAGAATACTGAGGACTCGTTCGCGAGTAAGTTGGACTGGTGCCCGCGAGTGACGGCGACGTCGGAGAATAATTCGGTGATGGGGAGTATTTCGGCGACGAAGGCGAGTAACTGGGCGAAGTCGGAGAATATGCCGGCGAAGTCGGCGAGTATGTTGGCGAATAAGCGGATGAGGTGGGCGTATAATTCGGCGACGACGGCGAGTAACTCGGCGAAGCGGGGGAATAACTGGGCGACGTCGGAGAGTACGCGGGACTCGTGGGCGAGTAGCTCGGCGAAGTTGGAGAGTAGCTGGGCGACGTCGGCGAGTAGGACGGCGACGTGGGCGAGTAGGTCGGCGAGGTTGGGGAGTAGCTGGGAGAAGTGGGAGAGTATATCGGAGAGGTTGAAGAATAGTTGGGCGACGTCGGGGAATAGGAAGGAGAGGTGGGCGGGTAGTGCGGCGAGGTGGGCTGCATGCTGGGCGAGGCGGGTGCGTACACCGGGCTGGTGGGCGAGTAGGAGGGCGAAGCGCCGGCCGGAGACGTGTAGGGTGACAGCGGCGGGCCGGGCGAGCCGGGCGAGCCGGGCTGCGGCGACCACGCGCTGTACGCCGGCGACAGCCCGGACGCGTCCGACGCCCCAGATGGCGAGAACGACGGCCCACCGGGGGTCATACTGCTTCCCACTGAAAAATAAATGCGTTTACTTATTGAAATGTTCCAATGTTACGGATTTTCTTGGTAAAAAGAGTTGTGCAGTATCACATTGTTATGATTTAAGGGTCAAAAATATGCATAGGGTCCATTGGTTGCAAATTTTACAGTCGCAAATATTTTAAAGATGCCTTAAGGTTACTCGATTGGTCGCCATTCCATGGCAAATAGATGAATTACCTTGACCGGGAGACCATACGCTGCTGCCATATCCGGGTGTGTTCTGTGTAGACCATGGAGTCATCAACGGAGTCATGGAAGGCGTGCCGCCTCCCACTCCGCCGACACCAAGGGCACCCATCTCCATGCCGTTTTTACATTTTTCAGCGTCCAGCAATAAATCGAAGCAACCTGATAGACAATTTTATAATTTAGACTTACTAGATTAAAAGTATTTAATAAAACAAAAATATTGTAAAAGGTCTTACCGGTACCCATTCTAGGCAATTGTCCCATGATAATATTTTCGGATACGCCTCTCATGGGATCCACTTCAGCGTGACTGGCGGCATCTAGTAGCACGTCTACTGTTTCTTCGAAGGAACATCTCATGAGCGCGCCAGTGTCCTGCCTATTGATGCCGTGACGGGTGATAGCCATGAGGTGACCTTCAGCCGTCATTACGTCACAGAGCAAGGCAAGGTGACGGTAGTTTACGTACAGACCGTAGAACTGCAATACAGCGTTCATTTCTTTCTCAACTGATTTACGCACAGCCTCTATGCCGAGCACTTGGAATATCTCACAAATGTCGTTACTAAATGTCCGCACAGGATCAACGTCCCGCTCAGAGAGTACTTTCATCAATGAAGTTCCGTCAGTTTCCAAAAGCCATTCGGCTATAGCTTTGAATTCTCCCTGTTCAGTGATGGTGATGCGCTTTTTCGCTTCAGTCTGGGGCAAATGCATGTACACTTTAGCAATAGCTTCAATGCCTTGCAGTGTCATATCGGACAACATGTAATCATCAATACATCTCAGGAACATGTCGTCTTCCATCTTGTCTACAGTTTCCTCGTCGTTATCCTGGAACTTGCTCTCTTCATTGTTCATGATTCTGATACGCAATACAAGCTTTTCAGCATTGTCATCGTTAAAAATACAATTCAAATCGTCACCAAATTCAGCGTTAATCTTTTCAGCAATCTGCTCCATAGTAAGTTTTTTATCTGTCATTCTCTTACGATCTAACTCATAACGTAGAAGCCAAGGCGAAATCATCGTGGGGTCGAAATCAGGCATCTCATAATAAACATTAACGAATTCCTGATCTTCACCAATGACTGTATTTTGAGGGTCTGGGTCGTAATAGATAGCCGTATTTGCAGTCACTTTACGTAATGTGGTGTGTTCCAGTCTGCACAACACATTTTTGGCTTTTTCAGCATCTCTAGCCGCGCCACCAGTCAAAAATACGGTTAGAGAAGGAGCCTTGGGTTTCTTAGAAATGTTAATAATTTCCTTAAGACGTGGCACACCAAGGGTTACGTTTTTGGATGACACACCAGCGAAATGGAAAGTGTTAAGTGTCATCTGAGTGACGGGCTCTCCCAGGGACTGAGCCGCTAAGGCTCCGACCATTTCGCCAGGGTTAACTTGCGCCTGTTGGAATCGAGTTTCGATTTCTCCAATCAACCATTCGAAAGCCACACTCGACAGTCTGTACTCTTCGGACACAAACTTCGTGCACAAGGTAGACCTCACCAGGCACTGGAACAGTAAAGTAGCGTTCTCATTGGCTTGTTTAGACAAACGATCTTCCCCAGCTACTATAATGCATTTCTCTAGAAGATCTCTAACACCCTTAATAACTTTTATTGGACTCAGATCAGTGGGCCCTCTCTTATTGATGTGGAAAGTCTTCTGTGCATTCCAAATCATTCTCTTCAAATTGCAAGGCAGCACCACTTTAGATTCTCTACTTGGGAAAATTTGTCGCAAAACGTCTCTGTCTTTATTTAATTGTGCCCATTCCCTCTCGAGATCGGCGATAACGTAGCCCGATTCTGTCAGCTCTTTGATGATATCTTCATTGAAAATTCTCTTCAAATATCTCTCATCCGATGGATCGAACTTGAATTTCTTTTCAAATGCCTTATTAGATAATTTAATTGTTGGTAGGCTCTGGAACTCTACTGTCTCGCCCGCCAAGCCGTCTTCACCATAACGCAATTGAATAAGTTGTCCCACCGAATTACGTACAGTGCCGTCGTAGTGAACCATTACGGACTCCATAGCCTTTATCAGACGACGTTGAATATATCCAGTCTCAGCAGTCTTAACAGCAGTATTAATAAGACCCTCACGACCACCCATAGCGTGGAAGTAGAACTCTGAAGGCGTCAAACCAGCGAGGTACGAATTTTCTACAAAACCTCTAGACTTAGGACCATAATCGTCTTTAATAAAGTGGGGGAGTGTTCTTTTACGAAAACCGAATGGGACACGTTTACCTTCAACGTTCTGTTGACCTACACAAGCAATAACCTGAGAAATGTTAATATTGGATCCTTTAGAACCAGCGACCACCATAGCCTTTAGATTGTTGTACTCAGTCAATAATTTCTTAGCAGAACCACCAGTTTTGTCACGAACGTCGTTTAGAATACGATTCACTTGATTCTCGAAAGTCTGCCTTAGAGTATTACCGGGAGTAGGCTCCAACTCCATGTTGTAGGCTTTTTGAATGACTTCTATGACATCCTCTTTAGCCTTCACGATGGCGCGCTGGATTTCTTGATAGGTCTGAGGATCAGCAATCGTATCACCAATACTAATAGAGTGACCCTCCAGAAGTAGCCAATTATTAATCACAGTTTGAATGTTGCCGTAGAATCGGCCAGCAGTTTCGTGGCCTAATTCCAACATGCAGATATGCAGCAGAGAACCTGCTGAAGCACCAAGTGATTTTTTGCACAAGGTCCCCATAAGCAGTTCTCCATGCTCCACAACAACTTTCGTATCACCTGGAGATATCCATTTGTATGGTCCATCATCCTCTTCATCAGGATGAGTGGAATGGGTGCGGATCATGTTAACTGGTCCGGGGATAATCAATGTGAATATTTGTTTACCAGTCCAGAGTGGCTGCGGTTTCAAAATGCAAGGCTGAGGGATTTTACCATCCCACGTTGGTAAGAACATGAGAAGATTCATAACCTGTTCCTTTGTGAGGAAAACATCCCTTTTCGTCATCTTTCTAACGGCCGTCAATGTATCCTGCCCAATACCCATAACTGGTTTATTAGCTTGCGGGGTGATAATCTGTCTTGGGGTTATGTGAATGTTCTCGACCTCAGCCCTCGTTTCCAACGACTGAGGCACGTGCAAATCCATTGCACCACCGTCGAAGCCAGCGTTATAAGGAGATGTGCAACTTAAATTCATACGGAATGTTGACCATGGAAGTACCTTTACTCTGTGACCCATCATACTCATTTTGTGAAGAGTGGGTTGCCGATTGAAAATGACAAGGTCATCATCTCTCAAATGTCGTTCTACTTTATAGCCATACTGCAAATGCAAATCTGATGATTTTGGGTGGAACCTCAATTCTATTCTTTCCCCATTATTGCGAACAATACACTTAGCACCAGGGTACTGGGCGTTACCTCTGCGTACTAACTCTTGCATTCTGTCCCTATTGAAAGGTGTAACCAATTCAGGGAATGTCAAATTCTGGGCGATTGATCTCGGTACGCCTACTTGATCAATACGCAAGTTCGGATCGGGCGTGATGACGGTACGTGCCGAGAAATCAACACGTTTACCCATAAGGTTTCCTCTAATTCTTCCTTCTTTTCCTTTGAGACGAGCCTTGATAGCTTTGAGGGGCTTCCCTGATTTTTGCATGGCTCTGTAATGATGAAAAGAATATTATAATGAAAAACCGAAGCAAAAAACACTCGAAAATAACTTTCAACAAATTAAGATACTGTACAAAATCCAACCATGATATTGCCAACACTGAATTTAAAGCTGATACTCACTTGGGCATTCCTGGCATATCATTATCAACAAATGTGGCGACATGGAATTGCAGCATTCTGATATTATCCCGGAGCACATGGGCTGCGGCTCCAGACTGTTCATTTCTCATCAGCACATTGTTAGCTTTGATGATATCTTCCAGTTTGTGTGTCAAGTCATCTTGATTTTTAGCAGAGCCAAACGTAACAACAGCAGGTCTCACCGACAATGGTGGTACTGGTAATACTGTCACTATCATCCAGTCGGGCCTGGCAAATTTGGGGTCCATACCCAATATAAAAGATTCTTCATCTAAAAATACAAACATGATGAGATAATGAATATTGCTATACATTTTTCAGTTTACTTTTTTTACTGTACACAAACATTTAATAAATTTATAACCCCTCTTGAGCGGCGCTGTAAAGCGACCCGTAATATCTACCTAGGTTTAAATGTAAGCAGATGAGCATCATTGGTATATTCAAACAAACACATATAACAATCTTTTCATGCTATACCTGTGATATGTTTGAGTATTTCCCATACTCTCTCTGCAGTAATGATAATTTTCTTCTCTTGTGTGTCCTCATTAGTGTGTTTCCACTCAGCCTTCAAATCAAGGCCCATTCTTCGTATCGAGGGCTGATAGTGACCACAGCCTCCGTGACCAGAACCTCTCTTGCCTTCTTCACCTTCTTTGCCAATGTCCATATCCTCACCACCTTCGCAAATATTTTTGCCTTTACACAAGTCATAAACATATGTTAGCCTTTTACGTGGTTGCCCTTTTGATTTCATTACAACTTCTTTTATTTTGGGATTAGTCTGAAAGAGAACATCATTTTAATATAGTCAAACGGAAAACCAGCCTTATTATCAAGACATGCAATAGAAATTCAATTGCGTTAAAAATAAATCACAATAAATAAAAGTACTCACTGGACTGACAAGCAGCTTGGAACAATAAAAACAAACACATCTAAGAATCTTTATTGTTTTAGTAATAAAACCAATGTGGAAAACTGGTTTTGCCAAGTCAATGTGGCCAAAGTGTCCTGGGCATTTAGTCTTGTTGCCAGCACATGTCTGGCATCTTGAGCTTCTGTCAATTACCCCTTGTCGAGGGTCCATAAGCCCGCCGAGCTTCGGCCTCCCACCCTCCATAGTCTGAGGGAAGCGGATGCCCCCATCAGTAACTGACATGCGTCGCTAAAAACATTTCAATGCTCAGTTTCAATATTTAGACACCAGAAATCTACACCAAATTTTAATGTAGAAATACAAGAAAGATCTGTTTCACTTTGCTAGTTATATGCGCCCTG
The DNA here is from genome assembly GCA_914767695.1 of Ptilodon capucinus. Taxonomy (NCBI): domain Eukaryota; kingdom Metazoa; phylum Arthropoda; class Insecta; order Lepidoptera; family Notodontidae; genus Ptilodon; species Ptilodon capucinus. The sequence goes on from OU611808.1 coordinate 6,605,688, forward strand.
TTCATTTTTTCTTTACTGTACAGCTAAAGTCAGTGAAAAATGTAAACTTGACCAGTTGTAAATGCTCCCGTAGGCCTATACAAAATAAATGATTTGAATTTGAAATTAACCTATTTACAATCATACAACACAAACACCATGGAACGCAATTTAGGTAATTAGAATGTTTATTGATTTCTATGGTTTCAATTCCAATGTAATAATGAAATATCAACTCCGATGGGTTCATTATAAGGGTAGGTATTGTACTCTTACATCAAATAGAACTCCTAGATACAGTGTTACCAACTACCAAAAATATTTATCCCTAAAGCTTAAGTTAAGATACCCTAAAATTGCCACAATTACATGAAATTCCCCCTAAAAATATATTTACTTTAGATTACATTTATAAATAACAAAAAATGCAATGAAATTACTTTACCTTTTAAATCTGGATCTTTTTCCCAAATCTTTGTATATTTTTAATGTATTACGTGTTTTCTTTCAGCATTAATAACAAATCGCTGGTCGACTCAACAACACAATAGAAAAAAAAACCAAATAAATAACAACCAACGTATTTCCAAAAAGCACAGACCACCAGTCACCACAGAGTAATTGTAATTTATTGTCTTAGGAGGTTATATTTTTTTTTATTCATAACATACCTAAAATACCCCTAAAAATTGAACGCCCCTGAAAAAATCCCATCCCACTGATTTACCCCATACATTTGGGGGGAAACCCCATAAGTTGGCAACACTGCCTAGATAACAAGTGGAAATCCCTAAAACTAATGGCAGATACACAAAGCGTAACTGCGTGAAACCATTAAACTTTATTATTAATTTAAAAGATTATTGACTATTAGCAATAAAAATGAAAAAAATGTAAGTTCTTTTTATTTTGAGAAAAATAAATTCTTTAAACCGAAAACCGAAAAATAATACTCACGATTTCATCAGGCGATAATATACCAAATTGTACTCTTTTTACTTGGCGCAAAGGTGCCTTCGAATCACTCGTGGTAGCCATCACAGATCACTACACTACTACTACTATACTACAGATAGGACGGTGGCGATTAGTTCCAAGAATGCGCACAGCGCATCTGTCACATATAGTGATGGGCTCCGCTTTAAAACCCAATTATCGATATCGATCGATAATTGAGTTTTAAAGCGGAGCCCATATCTCAATTATTGATCGATATCGATAATTGAGTTTTAAAGCGTATGTAATCGATATTACATAGTGATGCACCTCATAGTAACAATTTAATCAAACAGTTATTGGGATTACTTTTTATTTCACTTTTCTATTACATTAAGTTCCTGGAATAGGTACCGGATTCATTGTGCTACAATAAATAAAACAACGTAATCATACTGAATATTTATTTATTCCGAACCCATGTTTGGCAAAGATCTATCGGCATATATACCTGTTTTACAGACGATTACGCTATGCATAACAGCAAACAAGAACAGTAACCACAATTCCTATATTCAGACAATCGGCGATAATCCTGATGAGACGTATTTTCAGCATTCTAACCTACAAACATAACACTTCCAAAATGTCTGCATTGTGTAGCGTTCTATGTTAATTAGAGACAAAGTCACTGATAGAACTTTTAAACTATTTGTATCAAATCTTGAATTAAGGCACAATCAGTGAGGATTAGAAGTAAACCCAAAATCGCGATCAACACTTCTTGAAATAAACCCAAACAGAGTATCGTACACGAGTAGCCATGTTACCATAGACAGTGACAATCGATCATAGGCCATAGACAGTGACGCCAAATTTGACAGCTAATGCGATGACAGAGTATTTCGCATTCCAAAGAACTAATGCTGAAAAATAAAATAAGGACTTGGCTTTTACACGTGGTGTTGGCAAGTACTTTTGGCGTATATTTTTTTAATTTAATACTGTTGAGAATTCACATATACCTGTTTGTGTTGTTATTTGTGTTTTTATTGTGTATTGTCCTTGTACTTATAATTGTAGTGGTTGTGGCTTCCATAATATGCCTGTAATGGGCTTAAAAGATAAACCCCCAGATGGGGGTACGCAACCCGACAAGCCTGTCGATGTTGAAATGACTGAGTCGAGTCAAGCGGGATCTTCAGAGCGCAAATCTCTGAAACGCTCGGCAGAAACACAGGCTGTTAACAACGACGCCAAAAAAACGTCTTCCCCGAGTGACTCAATTCAGTCAACATATACATGCGCAGGATATTCCATAGACTCTGACTGGAAATACAATGACTGGGACTGTGCTCCGTACACTGTCCATGTTGTCAGATCCGAACCGGACCTGTCAGCTGGATTCTCTATTCGTGTTCTGCGTTTTGCACAATTTATTTTCAAAAATAACATAACCGGCATTATGGACGACGGCATCCGTGCTCTAGGTAGGAACCGGATATCAGTAGATTTTAAATCTGCATCGGAGGCAAATAAATTCGTCAGTAACCCTCTACTGCTAGCTAACAAATATAACGCCAGTGTTCCCAAGTTTCAGCTGTCCAGAATGGGAGTTGTCCGCAACATTCCCTCAGATTGGACCCTCGAGGAACTGGTAGCAGGTATAAAAACCCCGAATGGCTCCAAGGTTATTAAAGCGAGGCGATTAAACGTGAAACAAAATAAAGATGGTGTCACCTCGTGGGTCCCGTCCTCAGCGGTCGTATTGACATTTCTAGGCCAAACTCTTCCTGAAAAAGTGTTTTGCTTTAGTTCCTCTCTACCAATATCTACTTATCAGCTTCCATCTATTCAGTGCCACAATTGTTGTCGATTTGGCCATGTCCGCTCCCAGTGTAGGTCGATGCCACGCTGCTACCGTTGCGCTCAACCTCATACCGGAGATACCTGTAACGTTCCCGACGAGAACTCCACCTGCCTTCTGTGAGGGGCGGCTCTCACAAAGCTACCGACCCCCGTTGTCCCGAGCACGTTAGACAAAAGTCTATTAAAACGCTTATGTCGTCAGAAAACTTAAGCTATTCTGAGGCTTCCCTTCGTTTTCCCTCAGAGAGGCAATCTTACGCCCAGGCCTTATCAACATCCCCCACCCAATTCCCCTCCTCGCAACCATTGTTCTCTCAACTTTCTCAGTCCCAATCCCAGATGCGTGATACACAAATTCCTCAGTTATCCTCATCATTTTCGTCTCCAACAAATTCTTCTTATACGAAGACCGTTTTTAAAGTTCCCCGTCCCAGACCCCAATTGGGTAAGTCGTACGATGTTCATGCTCATAATGATATCACCAGAGATCCTGCTCCTTCTTCGCCAAATGGGGCTTGCACTCACAAAAATAACCCGCCTCTCATAGATGCTACTCCTATAGTCACTCCAAATGACAATCTAATTGAAGTTCTCACCATTTGTTTAATCAATATCCTATCCAAATTCAGTGATTGTTTACCGAACAATGTCTTAACCCTAGTTCAGCAACTCCTATCTACCTTTGTTTCAAAAAATGCATCATAATCTTCAGTGGAATTGTAGAAGCATACGTCCTAAAAAACATGACCTTATTCACCTGATAAATAGTTATAAGCCCATCTGCTTTGCCATTTCGGAGACGTGGCTGATGCCCGGCTCACCCTTTAGGGTCCCGGGGTATGCATGTCTCCGGGATGACAGGGTGGATGGTTACGCTGGATGCCTTCTTCTTATCAAAAGAAACTTAACTTTTTATCAACTCCCAATCCCAGCTCATAGCCCTGATTTGCACATCGTTGCCGTTAGAGTTTTTGACACATCCTATGTTTCAGTTTATATCCCCCATCCTAGCCAATCCGTTATCACCGAGTTAAACTCTATTCTTTCTTCAATCCCTAACCCTATGATTGTGATGGGGGACTTTAACTGCCATCACACTCTCTGGGGTTCTTCTTCTGTGGATCACGTATCATCCTTTTTATTGGACCTATTAGAAGATCATAATTTGTGCGTTATGAATGATGGTTCATCCACGCGTAGAGTATCTCCATTACAAAACCCCAGTGCTCCCGACCTAACTCTTGCCTCTCCCTCCAAAGTTCCAACAATGCAATGGTCAGTTCTCCCCAATAGTTTTGGAAGCGATCACCTCCCTATTTTAGTATCGACCATTGTAAGTTTTTCTCCTCCCTCTTCCCCTAGTCCACTCCTCAGGTTTAAGGTATCCCAAGCAGATTGGGAGAAATACTCTCGGATTCTAAATGAAAACACCTCGCTTCTCCCGCACCCGGACTCGGATAATTGTCTCTCAATCTATGAAATGTTTGTCACATGCATTAACTCGGCTGCTGAAGCAAGTATTCCACTAAAAAAGACCCCGCAGGATCTTATAAGGTCTCCACCATGGTGGGATCCAGATTGCACTAGCATCGTTCGAAAGCGTAATGAGGCTGAAAATAAGTTTGTTCAGAGTATAAATATAGATTCATTTTTAGAATACAAAAAAATATTGGCACAATCTAAAAGACAATTATATAAAAAGAAAACATTAGGATGGCGCAAGTTTTGCGAGTCTTTGTCCCCCCGCTCTTCCATTTCGGTCGTCTGGAAAAAGATAAATGCATTTCGTCGAAATTATTCCGCCCCTAATATTTCGTCTCACAACAATAACAGCTGGTTGGAAGACTTTGTAAATAAATTTGCCCCTCCTTTTGTCCCATCTCATGAATCCTTTCCATCCTCGTTCACTCGTCAAGATATTGACTTATCCGATAAAATGAACAATAGTTTCTCTTTCGCAGAGTTCTCTTGCGCTCTAGATCATCTTCGGGATTCCTCTCCAGGAGTAGATGGCATCCCATATTCATTCATCTGCAAATGTTCAAGAGACTCCAAATTAGTTCTACTAAGTATTATTAATACCTTCCTGCTTACTGGTTCTGTACCTCAATCTTGGAAGACCCAAATAATTATCCCCATTTTAAAACCAGGCAAAGATTCTAGTGAAGCTACTTCGTATCGGCCCATTGCCTTGTCCTCTACGCTGGCCAAAATCACAGAACATTTGATTAAAAATAGACTGGAATGGATTATAGAAAGCAGAAGCCTATTAGCTAAAAGTCAATTTGGATTCCGAAGAGGCTCCGGCACTACAGATAGTTTAGGTATACTCACCTCTGAAGTACGTCTAGCTTTCTCTCGCGATGAAAGCCTTATAGGGGTTTTCCTTGACATTAGCTCAGCTTATGACAACGTCCAACTTCCACTACTCAGGCAAAAATTGCTACAGCTGAGTATCCCCGCGAGGCTGGTGAACCTTATCTATAATCTTCTTTCTTGTCGCGTCATCACTGTTCGCACCCAGGGTGCTTCCCAACCATCTCGACTCGTCTGGATGGGTCTCCCCCAAGGGTCAGTACTAAGCCCTCTTCTATATAATATCTACACTTATGATCTAGAACTATCTGTTACATCGTTCTGTAAAATTCTCCAATATGCAGATGACATTGCGCTACATTGGCACTCGCAATCCTTTATGGAATGCGAGTCTCGTCTCAACTCCGCTCTTAACTACCTAAGTGATTGGTTGAGTGACCACGGGCTGAGCCTTTCGGTTCCCAAGTGTAGTGCGGTAGTGTTCACTAGGAAAAGATCCATTCCAATGTTAAGGCTTGAAGTTAATCACGAATCCATAAACGTAAAACCACATGTTAAATTTCTCGGTATTTTTCTGGATTCCAAAATGACGGGTACCCGTCATCTTGACTATATTGTTGATAAGTGTCAGAAAAGTGTCAATGTCATGCGAGCGGTGTCTGGAGTCCACTGGGGCTCACATCCTTATAACCAGAAACTTTTGTATAATGCATTGGTCAGGAGTCACTTCGATTATGCTGGGTTCCTACTGGAACCATGTAATAAGCAATCGCTTAGTAAAATCGATAAAATTCAATCGCAATGCCTGCGTATTATTACCGGAGCTATGAAGTCGTCACCAATTAATGCCCTTCAAGTGGAATGCATGGAACCTCCTCTGCGTCTGCGGAGGCAATTTTTAAGTGACCGCTTCCTAATCAATATCTCCCAATACCCAATGCACCCTCTTATGTCGATTCTGCCTCAGCTTGTGGAATCTGTAAGGAGAGACAAATATTGGTACCATAAGGATCCTACTCCTCTAATTAAAAGTTTTATCTTCTTAAAAGAATTGAATCTCCATGTTACCCATTATAACTCTAATCCGATATTTGAAACTGATTTTGACTCTTTGACCTTTTTACCAGAGATATACCTTAATCTAGGTATTTCCAAATTTACTCCGGACTCGGATAATCTGCTCAGAAGTATAATTGGAAGCGACTGGATAGATTGGCTGATTATTTACACAGACGCCTCAAAAATGGATGAAAATCAGAGTGTAGGATTAGCAGTGTGGATTCCTAAATACAAAATTATTTTACAATTCAAATGCCCCTCTCAGTGCTCCATATTCACAGCAGAGGCTATAGCTCTGCTAGAAGCGGTCTCATATGTGGAATCTCACCAATTAAATAAATCCTTAATCTTATCAGACTCATTAAGTTGTTTAATGGACCTTCAGAAACTTCCATTCCATTCCAGGGTCAACTCTGGAGTCACCCTTAAAGTTAAACAGGCCTTATACAGATGTCACCGCTCTAATATTAGGGTCGCTTTGGCCTGGATCCCGAGTCATTCGGGTATTGCAGGTAATGAGATGGCTGACCACTTAGCCAAAGATGCTGTTCATACTGGTCTAGTTTCTCCCGTTACATTATGCGCACGAGATCTTCGTCCCATTGCTAAAACAAGAATGGAAAATTCATGGAACAGATTATGGCAGCTATCTCGACAAACCAAAGGGAAATTTTACGGTAATTTACAACCGGACTTACCAGCTAAACCATGGTTCAATAAGTTTAAAGGTAATAAGTGGGTTACTTCCGTGATTATTCGCCTCCGTCTCGGTCATGTTTGTACACCCGTGTTTTTGGCTAAATTAAGAATACGTGATCACTCTTTGTGTGAATGTGGCCTGGGAGAAGGTACTTTGGAACACATTTTCTTTAATTGCCCAAATTTAATCATATCCCTGTACGATTTACTTCCTAATGATATCCCTCGTCCTGTTAACATTGCTTACTTACTAACTCTGTCCCAGTATTCGTCCATTAAAACATTATTTAAATTTATCTCCATAAATAATATCAAACTTTGAATTAAACTGGCAGGTAGTTTTGTAATTTATAATACCCACCTAATGATTCCCGGTTTCCCCTCTAGATCAGCGAAGTTGACAGGTTTATCATTTATATTTTTTTTATTCATGTACATTTTACGTTCCATTTGACGTAATAATAATCAAACGTTGTATTCTGTCTGTCTCATTTGCTCCTTTACTAATATGCCTATCTATATTTCCCACCGAAATTCTGTTTGCTCAACCGTACCATATCTCAAAATCGTTAGTCCTCTTTTTATTATACTTTTATAAGCCTCACCGTCCAAGTCTCTGGCAAACTCAGTTGTTGGCAAAATCATCGACAAATTGACGATGGAAGCCAAACACTTTTAAAAAAAGAAGAAGAAGAAGAACTAATGCTGTCATAGGCGTGGCCCCTATCGTGGCCCTGTCAGCTAGGGTTGGCAACTTTTTTTGACGAAAAAAACGTATAAAATGGTTCGGATAGAAAAAATATTTGGTAGACAAAAAATATTTTTCAATTTTTTGTTTTTATTGCCTTAAACGTATATTGCCTTGTACATATATTTGGCTAACAATTTTTTGCTATCTTGAAATGTTTCAAGGCTTGTGTGACAATCAAAATTATCATCACACACCACACAACAACTTTGCCAGTTTTATTTTGCCAAGTCGGGATTTTGGAACTTTTTGAGTGAAAACAGCGGGATTCTTTCGTCGAAAGCGGGATATAGTAAAAAAAGGTATACAGGGTGTTTTAGAAGTCCGAAATAATACTTTGACGTTTGCATCAGTATCAGGTATACAACTGAATGGTATAAAAATTTGATTGAAATTCGACCATGTTTTTCCAACTTTTTTTTTATCGCCGATTTCTACAACTTGTAATATCTCGGTTTCTATGTAAAATTTGCATGTTTTGTTTTGTGAATATTGGTAGTCGCCCCTCATAAGTGTAGTTTAAACTGCTGAATAGGGTTATGGATGTACCCCAAGGCCAGAACACGATACCTACAACAAATATTCAAAGGGCCATAATTCAGAAACTATGATAGTTAGGTATAAACTGCCTTCGCTAAGCATCCACATATCAGCTACCGTAAATGTACCCAAAGTATTATTTCGGACTTCTGATACACCCTGTATAATCAGAAATTTTCAAATATTTACCTTTTTATTTGAATTAAAATTACGTTTACGAATGAGAATAAGAAAAGAGCGAAAAAGAAAAACCGGCCAAGTGCGAGTCGGACTCGCGCACGAAGGGTTCCGTACCATTATCTATAAAAATGGCACATAAATCACTTTTGTTGTATGGGAGCCCCCTTAAATATATTATTCTGTTTTTTAGTATTTGTTGTTATAGCGGCAGCAGAAATACATCATCTGTGAAAATTGCAGCTCTCTAGCTATCACGCTTCATGAGATACAGCCTGGTGACAGACGGACGGACGGACAGACAGCGAAGTCTCAGTAATAGGGTTCCCGTTTTACCCTTTGGGTACGGAACCCTAAAAAGAAGCTGTCGCGGTCAGGGACGCACCAATTGCGTGACGCACCCCTCTCTAACCGGGTGGCCAGTACACACTGGTATGTGCCTGTGCCACCCACCCACGCTTCCTCAGTCGAGTTATCTCCGAAAAGCGGGACTTGAGCCTGTCCCGCGCGGGACATTTAATTTTGATTTAAAAACCGGGACGTCCCGCTAAAGTTGGGACGTCTGGCCACGCTGCATACAGCCTAGGTACGTCGCACTATTATTGATCTGTGGTGGGTATCGACTATCGTATGATGCTTGATGGTAAATTGCGTTGTTTGAAATAAATATATATTTTTTTTTTTTTACGAAATGAGTAAAATTATGAACTTTAATGGAATAAGGTGAGAAATGGCTTCACCTACGTTTGAAAACATAAATAACTCGCTTCTCTTCTCTCGTCATTATTCTGCGACTTGATCTTGCTTTAGAGGCAAAGTTCATGCTTTTTGGGCTGCCTCTTTTGTAAAACCGGCAAAGTGTGAGTCGTTCTCGCGCACGTAGGGTTCCGTACCATTATCTATAAAAACCGGCCAAGTGCGAGTCGGACTCGCGCACGAAGGGTTCCGTACCATTATCTATAATAATCGGCAAAAGCCCTAATGTATTTCAGTCCTACAAGTGGTGCAACCCCTGTGTCAGAAAGCGGAACTAACTCGCCTCCAGTAACCGCGATGCTCTGCGTGACTAAGTAGTCCAGCTATTTGGCGCTAGGTGGCGCCAGTTGTCGTGTAGCGCACGCTAAATGGCGGCAGTTGTTGGTTGGTTTCTGGAGATTTAAAAATTATGTATCTTCCAGAAACCGGGATCAAACCAACATCTTCTACCACACTAGGTCGTTTAAGGGGGTCCCCTTCAGGATCAACCCAAGCAAAAAAATCACGTTTGTTGTATGGTAGCCCGCTTAAATATTTATTTTATTCTGTTTTTAGGGTTCCGTACCCAAAGGGTAAAACGGGAACCCTATTACTGAGACTTCGCTGTCCGTCCGTCCGTCCGTCTGTCACCAGGCTGTATCTCATGAACCGTGATAGTTAGAGAGTTGAAATTTTCACAGATTATGTATTTCTGTGGCCGCTATAACAACAAATACTAAAAAATAGAATAAAATAAATATTTAAGGGGGCTCCCATGCAACAAACGTGATTTTTTGCTCGTTTTTAGTTTTTAGGGTTCTAAACTTTTATAAAGTGTGTTTTTCTTTTTATCTTTTCCAAATTCTAAATTGACCATTGCACTGTTTCGCATAAATGATTTTCATAAATTGGCATTAAAATTTTGGTGTATATACAAACTAGCAGCTTGGTATGAGGTCATTGGTAGTATGACCAACTAGTCAAGTATTTCAGTTAGCGTAGCCTAGGGGATTGCGCGCTTGGGTATAGCTATTATGCACGGAGTTCGAATCTCACCACGCGTATTTTTTTTTATCGTTTTTAGTTTTTGTTAGGCTTGTTTGTTTATAGTTAATTATAAAATAGTTTATAATCATTGTATCAGTAGGGAAACAAACAAAATGGAAATAAAATTGTAGGGTGGTAGTTGGAGATTCGTACGCATCAGGTTTGAACGATGACGGTTGACCGAGAATAATTGGTTGGCATTCAGTGATGAACTCGCAGCAAAAGAACACGCACAACAGGCTGTGTGAGTGATTGATTATAATTTTACAAATATCGCCATTGTTATTAGAAGTAATATCGTAAAGTGTTCGGCAATGAAGGGGTATATATACATATTATTTACGACAGCGCCATCTATTGACAGTAGTAGCAACACCTATCGACGCGACGAGGCCTAAGCAAGCAGTAATCGATTACTTACCCTGTCGTGTCGATAGGTGTCGCTATTATAAATCTTCTAACGAAGCATTCTGCTTCAACAATGTTTGTAAAAAAATTTGGCGTTATGTTTATAAAATATATAATATATTTTATATAATGCAATAAATATATTATATAATATTTTTATACAATAAAATATATTATAAAGACGCCTTTAATTGGACCTGCGACACCCTGACAGAAATAAACCCTTAAATCCAAAGTAGACGCACAGCTTAACAATAATGGTACGGAACCCTTCGTGTGCGAGTCGGACTCGCACTTGGCCAGTTTTTTAGTATTTGTTGTTATAGCGGCCACAGAATTACATAATCTGTGAAAATTTCAACTCTAACTATCACGGTTCATGAGATACAGCCTGGTGACAGACGGACGGATGGACGGACAGCGAAGTCTTAGTAGGGTTCCCGTTCTACCCTTTGGGTACGGAACCCTAAAAATCAGTAAATAGGTATGATAATAATATCAGCTTTCTTAAATCGTTTGCCTGTAGCTAGTTATAGCCACAAACAGTAAATGCAGCTGCAGCTTATTTACTGCTCATTTTCTCATCTCATATCACACATAGTTAATTATTTCTGTCTTAGTAAAGGGATAGGTAGTAAAATCATATTTAATTATTACTATTTTATTGCAAAGTCGTGTTAAATAAATATACTTTGGCAGAAAAAAAGATTCTAGCATTCAGAAATATACAAATGTGTCGGAATAATATTTAATCCACTCATTAATTAAAACGCATCATGAGGTACTCGAATACTATACTTTACTGCTTGAGGCATAATTGGTACTGAACTCAAGAAAATCTTTTAGCAGAGTAGTTCGTCTTTTTTCTGCAATATCCATTTGATTCTCCAAATCGCCTCTATCAGTGGTTTCTGCTCTCTCTACCTTCCATGATAGATTCTCAATTTCAGCTTCTAACTGCGCCTATAATTATTAAAAAAAAAATTTTTTTAATTCTCAAGAGAGACAAAATAGATTTATCTTAAGAATTATAATCACAATACCTGCTGATACTCAAACAACTCCTTCCGAGGACCAACTTCCATGTAATAAGCATAAGGATAAGTATACTGCAATGTGTATCGACAGCGCTTTAACAGTTTTGCAGCATCCCAAAGATATTGCCAATCAATCCAAGTGCCCTCGCCGGCCATCACCTGTACAAAGTAAAAACTTAAAATAAGTAATATTTAGCCTTTTCTGCACAACTCTATATTTTTTTACGAACTCAGTAGGCTATTAAAAATACGATTAATTAAGAATACGGTACCTTTTGATTGATCCGGATTTTTTGCTCAGCTAACGTTTGTTCTTCCAGTTTTAGCGACCGTGCATGATTCTCCCATCTTTCATAGTAGTGTAAATATTTTTTCAGAGCTTCCCTTGCCTTAAAATAACATTCATACTTAAGCATTCAATTTAACATTCTACAACTAAGAACATATTCATCTCCTCGCATTTTTCGTATGATATTAGGGTCTCAAGTGATATAGCCTGAGTATATTGCTTTTTTGCCAAGAGTATTATTATTATCCATCAATGCAAGATTCCATTCCATTCGCAATGTGAGTCTAGTGCAATTTTACCTACCTGAGCATGCTGGCTATCATTGGATAGACAGGGATCTTCTTTATACCGGCTGCATTCGTAATATTCCGATCCATGAGTCTTCCAATCGCCCAAGCAAACCCAACAAAAGTCATGTCTACATGATCCACACTGCATGTGATTGCAGCCTCCATTCTTCTCTATACAGATCTGGCACTTTGGGCAATCCTGTTAAAGTTTTAAATTAAAATTAATCATAAAAAAATTAAACGGTGTCGTGGGACACCAGCAGGGTGATTTTAAAACACTCGGAATCGAATTCGGAAACGGAATCGGATCTTTCCGTCACGGATTCCAGCCATCGCTATTTTGATTTCCGTACCCGACGATTTTTGACATTTCTCGTCGGATAAACCCATCCGAATCGACGGAAAGTTTCCGACACCTTTTTCCTCGCGGAAAGCTTCCGAAATTGAACAAAAACATAAATAAAATACCAAATTTAAGTGTTATCTAAATACTTGCATAATATTTAAGGTAAGTCAGTACTAAAGAGTGTTTAAAATAAACCCATTAACGTTGTTTTATGGCCCTTTACATTATTGTGAAAATTATTCCCTTCAACCTTCGATAGGATGGATATCTTATAGGAGACAACATAGGGCGGCTGCTGTGCAGCGCCGGTAAACAATCGTGCTGCATTATTCACTTCGTGGTTGTGTTTTTATTTACCGAAATACAGCGCCATGCGCCATCTATGACGTAGCTCTGAAACTTCGTGGTTGCAAAGGCGTGATGTTACCCTTCACTTTCACTTTGACGTATCAGTAAAAATTTTCGAGGTTCGTTATAACCAAAAATAATGAAGGAGAGTAAGTTTTAAATCGATAATTTAAATAAGTAATCAATTTCCAATTTTATAATTATGATAAGTGTGTTTATATAAGACTTTTTGGCCAAAAAAATCGTATTAATAACTGTTTTGTAATCGAATATTATTTCTACCATTTCTACCATTTTTAAACGTTCTTTGTAAACGCACACAATCTTTCCGACGTCGGAAATTTCCAATTGGCCCTTCCGTCCGCTATTCAAAATCGCGTTTTGACATACCGTCGGAAACGGAATCGACAACTCGAAGTTTTCGATTCCGTTTCCGAATTCGATTCCGAGTGTTTTAAAATCACCCTACTGGTAGGAACGAAGTTCCTTCGGCTAATGTAGAATCGACACAACAGATGGCAGTATACTCAATGTATTTAATATGTGTGTATTATTATTAGTATATAAAAAAAAACAAAAAAGGTCCTTAACGACCCGGAGTTCTATGTATTTTAATAGTTCAACGACTGTCCCACAGATGGCAGTATACTCAATGTATTTAATATGTGTGTATTATTATTAGTATATAAAATAAATACTATAGCAAAACCTAAAAAAAAACAACAAAATATAAAAGTAATAAAATAAAAAAAGTTATAAAATAAAAAAACATCGTAATTCAAATTATATATTATTTAACGGTTTGATTCCACGCACTTTTTTCCACGGATTTTTTCTTACGGTTTTACTATCACATTTTTTTCAGTTCGGTCGCGTAGCAAAATCCCTATCCCCTCCAAGCCTGCCGTAAGGAACTTCGTTCCAAAAAACCATACTTGTATCTCATATGGATGCAATTGGTAAAGGTAGAGTCAAAATGGATGGAAATTTTTCTGTACTATAATTTTTCTTCCCACATCCACTAGCATTAAATCCTTAACCATTATATGTGCCTACAGGAAAATACTATAGTGTGTGGCCCACTGTTCTCTTACCTTAGTATGAGCACTAATGTAGTTAGCAGTTTCGGAATCATCAGCACATTTGGTAAGCCAGCGCCGAATGGTGGCGCAATCAGTAGGTGCGTGATGTGGGGCTCCACATGAGAAGCACGTGAGTAATTCACAGCCGCGACACTCCACGCGACGGGCACCCTCCCGGGTCCAAGCGCGGAATATCCACTAAAAAATAATTGTCATGTTTATATTTATGCCTTTTGTAGAGGCAGGCATTTTGCATGTGCCAAACTAAACCACACTTAACTAATATAATCTTATTTCTTATCATGCTTGTAATTTATGAAAAAGATCACTATATTATTAGCACCACCAGATTTTGTTTAGACATTTATATAAGAAATATCTCACAATGAAACTTGCTTACTTGGCAATTGGGTCCAGGACAAAATCGAAGTTGTGGATGTGATTTCACATGATCCTTAAACATAAATTGCTGGTAGCGTTCACGCAAAGTAGGCTTGGCCACTTGTGAGAGTACAAAATCTTCAGGAGCTCTCACTTCACAGTCCTGTGCCATACATTGAATGGTGTTTGATACTCCTGGAGAGAAACTCATCAAGGTAAAAGAAGCATACAATTCACCAAAGTAATTTTTGTAACAATCTTGAAATATTATGATAACAGCTTGAAATGTATAATTAACATAATAAATAAAGTGACTTTTATGTTTATATATAATATTATAATTAGAACAAATACCAAGCAGTGTTAGCCGAGTGGTCGAACGCACGCTTTGCAAATCAAAGTGTGCAGGTTCAAACCCCGGCTCGCACCCCTGGGATTTATGTGTGAATCTCATTTTCATCCGTGATTATCACTTGCTATGAAACGGTGAAGGAAAACATCGTGAGGAAACCCGCACATCTGAGGGAACTTGTCTAGTTTCTCGATAGATGTGTGAAGTCTGCTAACCCGCACTGGGCCAGCGAGGTGGACTATGGCCTGAAATCCTCCTCACATTGAGGGGAGGCCCGTGCCCAGCAGTGGGACATTAAAAGGGCTGTAGTAATTAGAACAATGTATGATTCTTGTGCCTGACCCTAAAATAAGTGCAAATCAATCATATACTAATTGCATTTTAATGATAAGTAAGAAAATAATCAAACCTTGCATAATTTGTACTTCAAAATGCATTGCCCAGCAGTCATTACAAAAATAATGTCCACAAGCAAGAGCACTGTACTTGTGGAGCGGGGGAGTGCTGGCACACACCGCACACACACTGCGGCTAGAGCTCCCTGGGGCTGAGGGCACATGTGGCTTTACATGGCTATACACCAATACTTCATTAGCATTCACCTTATACTTATCGATAATAGCTTGAGCATTCCATTCATATGCATGGAGTGTTACCTGCAAATGATAATAAGTACAGCACTTATATATAAACTAGATATACCTGTGGAATATGCCCAGCAAGCAATTCTGTTGTCTCTTCACTAGAGGTGTAGCCACCTCACTTGCCTGGTAGGCTCATCTTGCACACCCATGTACGAGATACTTACTTATAGAGATTAATAAATCTATATAGTGGAGTCAAAAGAAAAACAAACCTTGGCGAGTGAAGGCGTAATCTGAAGGCTATTGCTGAGCAACTCAATCGATTCATTTAACAGTTTCTCTACTTCTTCTACCTTAAGACAGGCATACAAAAAATATTCAGGGTCTGCCTTAGCGCGATCAACTGTCTCCATGTCACAATCATCCTGTTCGCCATAATAGTCATAATCATCGACGTCGTTGTCGGAGTATTCCATATCAGATTCCGCAGACATTTTGTATGTTGATTTTTTGTAGGATTTCAAGATGATACAAAGACGACGAAGGGCACTGTAAATACATCGCTTAGTTACACGGTTCCAACAAGTAAAGGTAGGTAGCCCATTGTTTTAGATAAAATTACACTAGTGCACATACATTAGGTATATATTTTGTAATTAATATCTACAACACCAACTCCGTTTCGCACTCTTTTTCCTTGTTGGCCGCTGGCTATGTTGATTTTGTTTGGTGAAAATTGGCGTATTTCATTTTGGTTCATATATCATTTGACTGAATTGAGTGAATTGACAAGACAATACCTATGTATGCGGGAGTCAGAAATATTAGAGTATGCGTAAATAAATCGATATCGATAACAATTTAGTCGATAATTTATATATTATATTGTGTAAATTTTTTTACCACTTGCTGAACGGTGAAGGTAAAACATCGTGAGGAAACCTGCACGTCTATAGCTTTCTATAGTGTGTGAAGTTCACCAACCCACACTAGGCGAGCGTGGTGGACTATGGCCCAAATCTCCCTCGTATTGAGGGGGAATGTGCCCGGTATAATGCCAATAGGCTCGCCCCCTATTACATTGGGACTAAAATACAGCGGCGAAGTGTGGGCGCACTACAGTGCACCTCTGCCTACCCCTTCGGGGAATACAGATGAAATGATGATATATGTAATTTTTTGGAGAAAAGAGAGACAAGAGATGAAAATAATAAATTAGTAGATTCGTGTACGGAGGGAGGCTAAATAAATAAATAAAAGTTTTTATTATCTGTGTCGGTGTTTTCTGTCAGGTTTGTCATTGTCATTCACCAAAGGTCACCTTGGTGAAGTTCAAGAATTTGAAGTTGAGGAATAATTTTTAGTTTTTTTATCAGGTACCCAGAAACCTTTATTGAATCCGCATTTTCTTTCAAGTGTTCATTCAAGTGACGTGATTGTGGTAGTGATATAATATACAAAAAATGTGTATTTACTATTAAAAATACGTTTGTTGTGATTTTTAGGTGTCGGGTTAATTCGGAGGGTTTAAACGATGGAAGTGACTTCCACTCAAAAGTTTATTGGGCGAGGCTCTCACAAAGGGAAAGGCCTCGCCGTGTTTACGAGCGGTGGTGACTCTCAGGGTATGAACGCAGCCGTACGATCAGTAGTGCGCATGGGCATCTATCTGGGCTGCAAAGTGTACTTCATACGCGAAGGATACCAGGGTATGGTGGATGGAGGTGATAATATTGAAGAAGCCAACTGGTCTTCTGTCAGCTCCATCATTCACAAAGGTGGAACTATCATTGGTTCAGCTCGCTGTATGGAATTTATGTATGTTACAACTAATATTATTATTGTTTACAAACCCAAAATATTCCCTAGTAAATAATAACTGATTATATACGCGATAAAATCCGTAAAATAGTTTTATTTCAAAATAACTGATTATGTTACCTTGTGTCTAATAAAACAATAACAATGTGTACACAACATATATATTTTTATTGTTGATTAGCCAGCATTTTAAATATTATTCTTTTATTTATGGTAAACAAACTTAGATCATGGTGAATTTATAGACAGAGAGAAGGTCGCCTGAAAGCAGCTTACAACCTGGTGACCCGTGGCATCACCAATCTTGTGGTGATTGGTGGTGATGGATCTCTGACTGGTGCTAATCTGTTCCGGCAAGACTGGTCCGGTCTACTTGATGAACTTCTAGAGAACAATAAAATCACTAAAGACCAGAGGGAGAAATACAAGTTCCTCCACCTTGCTGGCATGGTATAATTATATGATATTATTGTGCAATATGCATTCAGTTAGGTCTTTTATTCTGGGAGCATACATACATACCTATTTCATAACAATTATACATCATTGCAAGAGGGGATTTAGACTGTGGTCCACACATAACATGTGTCTTTCTTGAAGTATCTTGTATCTTGAATTGTTAAACTCATTATTTTATTTTCTTTATGTCCCAGGTATAGCCTCCTGGGACAATGTCTGGCAACAACTTATTATTATATTATTTTTTTGTAGGTGGGGTCCATTGACAATGATTTCTGTGGAACAGATATGACTATAGGTACCGATTCAGCATTGCATCGGATCATTGAAGCTATTGATGCTATTGTCAGCACTGCTTACTCGCACCAAAGGACATTCATTATGGAGGTCATGGGGAGACACTGCGGGTAAGATGGACTTTGTTGATTATTATAACATTTTGTGTATACTGTGGTGTTGATTCTCTTGCACATAAATTACAGCTAAACTATTTGACATCACTAAGAAAATTGCTTTCTTGCTCATATGTTATCAGTGTAAGAAAGACAGCAATACACTTAGTTTAAAGTAGTGTGTGTCAACAGAATCTACATCATTGACAGTAACATAGTAGGCTATCTATCTGTTTTCTTTCCTGAAGAGTACAATCATTAAGGTTTAGTCTTCTGTGGCAATGTAATTGCGAAAAAAACATTATTAAGGGGTTTTCCCTTGATAATGTATTGTACATTGTGAAGATTAGAGACTTTTCTAGTTTTAATTATTCTATTTTCTTATGGTTTGAAAAAAAGTTAACCCTGAAAGAAATAATGATTAATGATGGCCTACTAATTCTGTTTGATAATATTAGCATATGTTGTTGGATTACAGGTGTGCCCATGTATGTTCTGTTATTCTGGTAAAAATGGATGTGTGCCAATTCAGTTTCAATTTATAACACATTCTTCATTGTTTATTCATGTAGATACCTCGCTGTGGTTACGGCCTTGGCGTCTGAAGCGGATTATGTCTTTATCCCAGAAGCTCCACCATCTGTTGGCTGGAGAGATAAACTGTGTGATAAATTAGAGCAGGCAAGAGAATATGTTATCTGAATGTCTTTTTTTGAGAGTTGGTTAGTTTTCCTCTTCCACACTAGCCTCTACCACTACTGCCCTCCGTAACTGATATTATCCCTTTAGTTTTCTTGCAGTGTACACCACACTCTGTACGGATGCTACATATTGTTTTATTTGCGAAGACCCAGCGCCTCTCAATTGGGATAAAAAGTTGTGTGTGAAAATAGCAGAGGCAAGGATTTCATTGTTTAATAAAATGGGAGCAGGTTCATTTATCCATATTTATCTTATTACAGTAGGGTACTTTTAACTATTGTATTTACAATTTCTGAATTATATACTTAAGCACGCTTTTGCAAAGTTCGATTGATACTAACAGTGAGGACTTTTTCAAACTCTGAAGCCGATAAACGACCTTACATTCGCTACGCACAATTACAGCGATTGTAAAATACCAAAACAGGCATGTGACATCATCACCATAAATCAACGTGTGTGCTACAGAGAAAGAAAGGGTCCCCACTATGGCGAGATTCATTAAAATAAAAAAATCTGTTAAGAAGTACCCTATTATATTTAAACTTGAATTGGCAAATCCATTATCAAACAGAACCTTTTTAAATTCTAAATGATACATCATATTTGCACATGTGACGAGTGTAACTTAGGGACACTTGCATGATCCATTACGCGTACTGCTTGTTGCAGTTATCTGGCTTTAGTGGCCGCTCTGGCGAGCGAGGCAGACCAAGTATTCATTCCCGAGGACCCTGTTCCCAATAATTGGGTTGAAAAGCTTTGCAAAAGGTTGCAACAGGTACGCAGGCTTCATTGAGTGACACTGTACACCTATAACACACAATGCTCACGCCTCAAGTGATGTTACTGTTATGTTATGATTTATAAAACTCAATGTATTCAGTTAAAACATTTTAATCGGAATTGTACGGTGTTTTGAAGCAATATAAAAATAAATTGTCCCAATATTTGAATTTAATACATTTTCGGGACCTAGTCTAGAGGTTAATTAAGATGATTAATGAAAATTGATTCACGAAAGTTTATTTCTTTTATTCGCAGCATACTAATTGGCTTCAATTAACCTTTCAATCATGCTTCAATTGTGTGTTATTTTATCCGCTTATGATCATATGCTATGTTTAGCTGAGTTTTTGCTTATTACATCATACTAATCACCTATCATTTCGCACGACACTTACGACGTGCATGTTTAATAATAAACAAAGTAAATAACTAATCTCGTGTGTACCTCCTATTTATTTACTTAGTATGTAAATGACCGTGATAAACTAGACGCACACTTAATTTTTTTTTTACCTAAAAAAACACTTGGCGAACAGTGCCATGTCTAAAAGAAATAGGACTATCTGATGCCTTTTTTCGTATAGTCATGTCTGTTTGATGAGTCAGGTAGCCTGTGGGTATAAAGGCTATAGGAAAATAAGGCTGGCCCCCGTTTTAAAAATGAGTAAGTTTGTAAGAGGGCCAAATATATACCACACTGGCGAGGAGAATACATAGCATGCATTACAGGCTCCACCAATACAGATCACGGCCCTAAGGTATCTAAATCACTGCGGCCTTTCATTAAAGCTTTAGTATACATCTTTAATTGTGCGTATAAAATATAACAGCATATAAGGAAAATAATATTTAAACATGACAATTTGTAAGTACTCCCTTAGGTTTATACGTAATAAGTGATTTGACTTTGACGTTAACTTACAAATTATGAGATAATTAATTTTGTAAAACCAGGAGCGCAAATCGGGCCAACGTCTGAACATTATCATCGTGGCGGAGGGTGCGATCGACCGAGAAGGTAAGCCTATCACCGCCGAGCTGGTGAAGAAGGTGGTGGTCGACAACCTGCAGCAGGACACGCGCATCACCGTGCTGGGCCACGTGCAACGAGGTGGATCACCCTCCGCCTTTGATCGGATTCTGGTAAGAAACCTTTTATATTGGTTAGTACCTGTTTACTTTTGGGTACTTAAAGAGTGTTCGTTGATTAAACATGTCCGGTTAGAGTTTAACTTCCAAAATAATCTTTGATACAATTCTCTAACTGGACCTTGGACTTGCCTTAGGTTGCCTAACTTTTGGTTTAAAAGACTAGAGTTGCCGATTGTTGTACTTGCAATTACTTATAAGAAGTTTTCAAGTCACATATGCCATCTCTTGTTCCTGCATGTTGATTATACAATATTTCTTGAAATTTACTGCAAAATTTTAGCCCACATTTTAGCATATATTTACTCTATACTTTTAAATGAACAATATTTTGTTTACAAAAATGGTACCTTCTGATGTCTCTCTCATATCATATCGATTGGATACTTTCATAATTATTTCTATGTAAAAAGCTTGACCATTTCCAATTCATGACATAACAAACAATTTTTCAGAACGATAATCAAAAACAATAGTTTTGAAATGAGTGTCCAAATTTTATATAAATTGAGGGTAATGTGTCCTGTAGGGTTGTCGCATGGGTGCGGAGGCAGTCATGGCGTTGATGGAAGCGTCCCCCGAAACGGAACCGTGCGTGGTTACGCTGGACGGCAACCAGGCCGTCCGCCTACCTCTAATGGAGTGCGTGCGCCGCACAAAAGCAGTCGCAAAGGTAAACACTACGCGGTAAACTCTTTCACGTATTATCTAAATCTTGAACAGAGTATACATAGATCCGTACTCGTATGGGACTGCAATAGTACACTGAAATACAAATCACAGCCAAGCAAACCATTTTCGATTGACTTTCGCAGCCCGTAATCAAAGAAAGTTATTATGGTCATTAAAAATCGCACGCTGGTCATTATGGCATATAACTACTATGTGATGTACACAGTTATCTCAATGCAAATATTTTTAACGCTAATTCCTTACTGTGTCTCGTTCTTAAAGAGTCTTGAAAGTTGAACGTTTATTATAAAGTACCTGTTTAACTTTATATAGGCGATGGCTGACAAAAATTGGGATCTTGCGGTCCAACTACGCGGGCGTAGTTTCGCTCGCAACTTGGAAACTTACAAGATGTTGACCCGTTTGAAACCACCTAAGGAGGCGTTTGATTCATCCGGAAAACCTTCGGTGAGTATATATTTCTTTAATAACATGTATTTTTTCAAATAGGCACTAATCAAAATAAGTTTGCAACGCATTTAGATGAATTAAAGAACATATTTCACTAATGGCGAAGTTCAAATCTGCCTATCCGTTGGGGGGAATACAAGCGTGATGATAACAGACACCACTTCTAACATCAGCGATAAATTTAGTAGGGTCACAAAATCAAGTGTTCCGGCTGGCCGAGCCTTGTGCAAGCAAATCGTTACGTTATGCGGTTGTCATTATAGTTGAGAATGTGTTGGTGACAGGAGGGTCTGACGCTGGCGGTGATGCACGTGGGCGCGCCTGCGTGCGGCATGAACGCGGCGGTGCGATCTTTCGTGCGCAACGGCATCTACCGCGGCGACACCGTGCTCGGGATACACGACGGCATCGAGGGCTTCATCAGTGGGAACATCGTTAAAATGGATTGGTAAACATTATAAACGCAACGGATGGTGATTTCACCGGATACCGGATAGTTGGCCTCGTTCAAATCAAACGCTGCCAATTCAATTCTGTCTTTAAGCCAAAACAAACTGTATTGATTCCATGGTGATATTATAACGGAGATGGCATTTCGAGTCCGCGCTGCGGTAAATTGGTCTTGTTTATCTGACTCCGGTACATGAGATTTCAAAAATGGCGGAAAAATCGCTGCAGAGTGGAGTCGTTATGGGTACTCTAGAATCTAGATACTCTATGATTGACTCATAGAAAAAGTTCACTCTTCAACTAAATGACAATGACAACGCGTGCGAGCGTGGCTTGTACCACAGAAGTTCAATCTTTGTGCATATTGACACAGAGTTAGTTTTGGTTTTGGCAAACATTTTGAAGCGCGAGTATCGACGCCCGTATCGAGTGTGCTTTATTCCGATCCTGAATATCTGGAAGTCATCTTTTATTTTTTCGTTTCATAGGGCCGATGTAACCGGATGGGTGGGTCAAGGTGGCGCCTTCCTCGGCACGAAGCGAACTCTCCCTGGCGACAAGAAGGCCGAAATAGCGGCTCGCATCAAGCAGTTCAATATTCAGGGCCTCCTTATCATCGGTGGTTTTGAGGTAATACATCAAGCTCTATACGAATTTGTAGCTTTCGTAATTATTCAAAATTAATTACCTATGAGTTCCAAATTAAAAATCATGCACATGTTGTAAGGACATTATATCCTATTACAACGACGCATCTGCCTAATTTGTTAGGAAATCGCTATATTCATGCAATTATACCTTCTTTTGAGATTCTTGCTATAGAAGGTACTTTATACCAGTGTAAATTAATTGTGACTTTTGATATATACGGAAAATGATTTTCATCCTCATCTCAAATGGAAAGGGTGTGTACCCTAAATAATAGCAAACCTACTAGTCCTACGGCGATATGTGGATGCACTCCATTATAATGGATAGTTCTGCCTACCCCTTCTGGGGGTACAATGTATTATTTTCGACAGGCATACCAAGCCGGTCTCGAGATCTACGAGGGTCGTGGCCAGTTCCCGGAGTTCTGCATCCCGCTGGTGATAATCCCGGCCACGATCAGTAACAACGTGCCCGGCACTGACTTCTCGCTCGGTTCCGACACCGCGCTCAATGAGATCACCGAGATATGCGACCGCATCCGTCAGTCTGCGCAGGTATAGTGCAAAATAAAATGTATTAATAAAAATGAAATACAGGAAACTTTTACCCAAGGCTACTTCGTCCCTGTTGAATGTGTACTACAAACTCTTTTAAAAAAAAAATATCATCTCATTCAAATCTCTTCTCATAAAAATATGTCACGGAATATCTTGATGTTGTCTCTTTCTCTCGTATGTAATTAGACAGAGAGCGAGCGAGCGAATCTGTGACAAAGGTCTCGTCGCAACATGCGTGCTAACCTCACTGATATATCCTAATGTTTTTGGTGTATCCATAAGTGAAAGTCTACTGTTTTTTTTTCTTTAGGGTACCAAGCGGCGTGTCTTTGTTATTGAAACTATGGGCGGCTACTGTGGCTACTTATCTACTCTAGCCGGTAATTATTTTATTTTTTCATCTGTAAATATACTTAACATAAACCACTGGACGGGTCCAGTGAACACATGATACAGAATAAAGAAGAATGTTCAGTGTAATGGCACTAAGCTGGCCTTCCTACCTACTATAATACATCGGCGTAATGTCACTGTTATGCAATGTACATTGCCTATTGGTTCAGGGAATACAGGCGAGATTACATATTTACCTTGAACCACTGCATTTTCCTTTAAAATGTCTACCTCCCTGCTCTATCAGCGAACCTTGATAAAGATACATAATAAAAATAATCCCTAGGTCTCGCCGGCGGCGCCGACGCCGCCTACATCTACGAAGAGAAGTTCTCCATCAAGGACTTGCAGCAGGACGTGTACCACATGGCGTCCAAGATGACAGGCGGCATCCAGCGTGGACTCATCCTGCGAAACGAGAAGGCCAACGATAATTACAATACCGAATTCATTTATCGTCTCTATGCTGAGGAGGGCAAGGGTCTTTTTACTGCTCGGATGAATGTCCTAGGTTAGTTCAACGGGCCCGTTTACGACCCACAGACTTATGATAGCCGCGTTACCTTTCCCTTTCCCGCCCTTGCCCGTACGTACTAATGCTACCTTATTTGATCATCAATTTCAAATTTTAATTTTACTCCACACTGGAGCTCAAGATGAGCATCTTCCATGACTCCATACAGATTAATATTATGTACTAAAAAGGTGATTAAAATAAAGAAGACGAGACAAATAAGAAGCTTGTAAAAGTTAACTAATAAACAAAGTAAAATATATTCCCCAATTTACTATTTGGCATTTTGCTGAACTATAATGATTCTCCATACAATTATTTGGGGGTGTGACTTTTTTTTTGATGTGATCGTGCTTTGCCACAGTCTGGCACTGTCCTTCTGACATGATCAGAAACCTTGCTTTGTTTTTATATTGTCCCATTTAGTGTTTTAAACTTTTGATGATTGTTATATGTATTTATTGGATTTTTAATTTGTTGAATTTTTATTATGTTTCTTAGATTTATGTATAGATGATTTATGTGTTACTTGTAAGTTACAATGGATAATTGATTGAATCTAAACTTTGGGTGTGACTTTGACATCAATATTTTAAAGGTCACATGCAACAAGGCGGGTCTCCGACGCCGTTCGACCGCAACATGGGCACGAAGATGGCGGCCAAGTGCCTGCACTGGCTGGTGGAGAGCATCCAGCGCGGGCCGGCCAACACGCCCGACTCCGCCTGCCTGCTCGGCGTCGTCAAGCGCCAGTACAAGTTCTCACCGCTAGAGGATCTCAAAGCGCAGACCAACTTTGCGTAAGTTGCCTTAACTATTGATGTGAAACATCTATAGGCGAGGGGTAAACCTGATTTTTGGCGTGGCGAGCGCTTCGCCACAACAAAATTAATTCAACCTTATTACTTAATGCATAAAGTAAAGTTTTAAATGCGGCCACGCTTCGTACTCATCGGTTCTTTCCGCCGCTTAGACTCCGCCCACCGGCTGACTCCGCTCACTCGCCGCTACGACGTTTATGTTTTGTTTCACATCTGCCAGGTGTCCCGCGACGGCTCAGTTTTTTTATTTATTACTCGTAACACCCAAATGTATAGAACATTATTATTGATATGGTGACATTGAAGAATTTGTCCTAAAAACGCCATCGTGAGTGGATTGCAATATAGATACATTTATGGGTTAGTTTTGTTTTTCATTAGGATCACTAGCAATATCACATCAATAGTGACTATCACAATACAGCAATATTTTCCGTGGTGTCAAATCTATATCTATACAAATATCTATAAAATTGGAGTGTCTGTTTGTACTATCAAAATAACACTTTTTTACCAAATGCGTATGAAAGTATATACGATACCTACAACGAAAACGCAATTTTAAATTTTTTTGTCTGTCTGTTTGTTTGAGGTAAACTTCTAAACGGCTGAACCGATTTCAATGGGACTACGGTGTTACTCGGTGTATTCCACTTTTGCAGCGATTGCAAAGTGTGAAAATACTCCGTTCTCCAACGCTTAAAATACGATTAAACTAACTTATCTAAAAGCTCGATACGACAATACAATGACAACGATAACAAAATAGATTCGGTAGGCGACGAGGCAAGAAAGTTTTTTTTCTCTTCCGGTGGATCAGCCACCGAGGAACAAACGAACTTCGGAACTGGCCACTGCCATGGGTTCAATTTAACCCACGCGAGACGGTTCACCGCCGGGCAAAAATAGCTCTAAACGCACAAACATATAGATATTTATTGAGGGTAGTTTCACATACCAGAATCAGATGAAGATTCTACAATAATTGAAATTTTGTTCACGAGGACGTGAACCTACATCAGGATAGACGAATTGTTAGCGCCATGAAATGGTGAGGGTTAGGATTGTAAGAAGTTTACAAAAAAAAGAGCTCTCTTGAGCATGTGAAGCTCTCTTGGTAGAGCATTACTTGATTTGGTTTATTCGTGTCGCACGTGACGTAGATTTAATGATTATTAGATTCTTTTTTTTTTCACTGACAGATAGCTGACGTTCCAAGGCGTAACTTAGGCTACTTTAATTTTAGAAAAAGCTTTTTAGGGTTCCGCGGGAAAAAACATAATACCCATATTTCCGGGTAATCTCCCTAAAGTCCACGCGGGCGAAGTCGCGGGCACAGCTAGTTTAATATATTTTTAGTATGCATACAAAAATTGGAGTCGAATTGTGATTATTTTGAAGTCGGACAATATTTAAAATGAAGTCGGTTGAAAATGTTAATTACAATTTTTGTTTCAGTCAAAGAATACCGAAACAGCAGTGGTGGATGAAGTTGCGTCCGTTGCTCCGTATCCTAGCAAAGCACGACTCCACGTACGAGGAGGAAGGCATGTACATGACCGTCGAGCAGGGAGAGATCGACTCCGAGAACGTTATATAAACTAAACTAAATTTATATAAATTAATCACATCACAATCAAATATTCAATCTTAATCCATTTTATATTTGGAACGCGGTGATTATGTGCCAGTTAATCTTTTTTGGCGCCCTTTACAATATCGCACCTTTATGTATGAAGAGGCGAATAGTACCGAGGCGTTTTTATTATACTATTATTCCGTAGGAGGCTACGTGCTAGCCTACGTGCTCGAATCGTTACGATATCGCATTTTATACGCATCACGTATCTGCCGTTATTCAATGTGCGGCCTAGTATAGCATCTTCGATGTTGTAGTTAATTTAATGTAGCAATTTAATATTTGATTAGGTATAGGAATGACTCAAGTTACTGTATTATGTAATTGTAGGAGACAATATTATCATGATTTGTTGCATGACATTTTAGAATTTTTAAATAATTATGATTGTATCACCAATTTTTTAATTTCATATTTTTTTTTACAAGTAAGTAGGCCTGGTAACCACAGACCAATTACCGTACAATAAGTGAATAATGAGGTTTCGTATTGCAATATTTCAAAAACAAATACTGAAAAATATGGCTGTGGAAAGACTGTAACGTTATTTATTTTGTTTATGTTACACTTTTGAAATACATGCAATTTTTATGTAAGATCAAATTAACTAATTTATTTTGGATTTGTTTTGTACTCATATATGTTATTTAATTAACACCGAAATAAGTTACAGATGATATTATTATTTTTTGTAGTATGGAAGGATTTTTATCCGCTTTTATTATATTTTTAGAAATACCTAAGTTATGTATAGATACTAATATTTATCGATAGATATTGTAAAGTCTTAACAGTATTTTTTATCATGTTTATAATTAAATTAAGTAGATTCTTCTGTAGCGAGCTTACGCTTTTTAAAACATTCAATTAACACTGATATACCCCTGCCTATGCCTTGGAGATTACAGTTGTGATGGTTATTTGTTTACAACACTTCGTCATATCTGTCTTTTCATATAAGATTGTTTACGCAAATCGAAAACGATATATACTTAGTAATAGTTGTTATCTACTGAAATTAATTAAACATTTTATCTATGTGATTCTTGTTTAATTTTTTATAATTTATTTTACTTTAAAATATTGTGGAAACCCGTAAAAAACCTGACAAGTGCAAGTAGAAAAGCCAATAAAAGTTCCGTACCTCCCAGGATAAAGACCAACTAATCGCGCAAAAGAGACATCATTTTTGTATGAAAATATACCAAGGTAGAGAAAAATTGGATTGACAATAAAGTACCGCATAAAGGTAGGCGTCCACATTTAAATTGAATGTAAGTGGCGTCGGCAAATCCAATCGCTGCTGGTACTGTGGACGCATAGTAAAAAAAATAATCCGTTTGATGCGATGCGTCCGATACTTACGATGCGAAAATGTGGACAACTACCTTTACCCGCAAAATTCAAAACTATTTTATTAATTAAAGTGCCGAGATAATGAGAATATCATCAAGAAAAAATCAAAGAGCACCGTTGTCTATGATACATCACTTCCTCTTGCAGTCAGTGCATCAGAATAATAACAATAATTAAAACACATAATGTATGTTCTAACAAATCAACCAAAAACACGTTAATTAAAATGATTTGAAAATTTTATACAATGCATTTATTTTCAACAATTTACTGCATTTGTGTTTAAAAAATAGTTAATTGACCGCAGCAAGTGCCAACACAACAAGTTCCGTATTTCCGTAATCAACAAACGACGTTGACGTTTCACCGCGTAGCAAGTGAAAGTGTCACGTCGGTCCAGATTTCTGTCTGGAATTCTAAAATTCTGGTATATTTGACTTCGCTTGTGTAGTGGTATGATGTTTTTCGTGTTTTAGTGCACTGATTAGTCTCACAACCAGTATTTAATTGATAAATTCTTTGTTACTGTTGAATTTGTTGTAACATACAGTGATTTATTTCCTTAGGTTATCACCGGGAAAGATGGGTGTAAAACCTGCGATTGGGCGGAAATCTAACAAGAACCCACCTATTTTCAGCAATGAATTTGTAATTCAGAACCATGCCGACATAGTGTCGTGCGTGGTCATGGTTTTCTTGGTGGGACTCATGGTACAGGTACGTTATGAGCGTTTGCCACGTAGGCCATACAAGGAGCGTAAAATTATAATGTTTTGGGTGTATGTAATTCGTGTCTTTACTTTACAGTCGACGAGTCCTGTAGCGAGCTTATTTATAAGTTTACACCACAATGTGAGTGGAGTGGAGCCCTCTAGGGAAGCTCCCAAAGGCGAGCCATTCTTCTACGAAGCTGGCTGGAAAGATGCGTGCGCAGTGTTCTTTTACTCTTTGGTGTGCATTGTGATGCATGCCATTCTTCAGGAGTACTTCTTAGATGTAAGTAATTGGTTCATTACCTTTTGAATAAAGAAATTGATTTCACATTGTCTAAGTGCTACATCTATAACTCTTTTCATTTTATCTATCAAAGAAATTTAAACCATATGCTAGACTTTCTGTCCCATACTTTGTCTGAGTCAGCAACAATCAAGCTGTGTGCAAAGCTATACACACATCCTTCAAACTGTTTTCAGCAAAATAATAATGTGAGTGTTTTGTTTCCAGAAAATCTCAAAGAAATTCCATTTGTCCAAGTCAAGACTGAGTGCTCTCAATGAGTCTGGCCAGCTGGTTGTGTTTCACCTCGTGACTTTTGTCTGGGGTGCTAATGCTGTGCTCCGGGAAGGATTCGTTTTTAATGTCTCTCAGCTGTGGGATGGTGAGTTGTAACATTGTATTGCAGCTGCTTTATTGGGTTCTAAACATGAACGGTACAATACTAGACTGTAGAGACCTATATTCTGACTAATCTGTGTGTTTGCCTTAATAAGGGTAAAATTGCCTATCTTGTCTATTTTTGCATCCTAGAATTCATGTGAGTTTATCTTTTACCAAGGATAAAGCTGACAGGGTAATCATCCCAATATTATTTTGATGACAACTAAAATTTTGGTCATCCACAAGTTAGTTCAATGATAAAAACTAATTAATTACTGTAGAATACACAATAAAATACATTGTAATTGGTCTTTGCGTTGGTTTTGTACACTTGAGCACACAACTCTACTATCAAGTATTGTCTACTATCAATATGTCAATTTTGTTTAACAAATTTTGAGGGTCTGAGTATTTTCATTACTTTTAAAAGATTCTGTTAACATTGCTAGGTTGACATAATTGAAATAATTGATTTTCTATGGTTATCGGCTATATTTAGACTGATTGATTTCATTATGTCAATGACTTGTTAGATAAAGACCATGGGCCCAATTTTCGTTTCGTAGAAATCAATCTCTATTAGAGATATTTCGAAAAAAATGAAAATAATATGACCAATTTGACGTTTCGGTTCGACAAACCTCTATCATGTCTATCAAACGAAAATCGGGCCCCAGGACTTGTAGCATGAGCGCCAAGATTAGATGTATGTCACGAAATATCTTAATTTTGTCTCTTTCACTCATATGCAATTAGACAGAGAGCGACCAAGCCAATCCGTGACAGAGGTCATGTCTTGACATGCATGCTGACACCACAGAGATACTTGATTAAACTGTTTTCCTGATCTTAACCAATTATGTTAACATTGTGAACATAATCTATGAGCTATTAGCACATCATTGTAACTCTGTTTTCCTCTGAATTGAGGTAAATCAAAATCCTTATCTCAATTCATACAATTAGTAAAACACTAGTTGAAATCAATCATCATTACATAACATGATATGTTATCGTTTTTGTAATAATAATGCAATATTTAAATGCGTACTGTTGCTATAAACCAGCTTTAAGCATGTCCAATTGTTGTGTGATTGAATTACATGCGTTTATGTTACATATTTAATTCATACTTGCATTACAAGCAAATATGGACTTTCCACTGCAAGATAATTAAATATGGATGGTCGTTATGAACTATTTCTTGGCAACTTTTAATTATGGGTTGCTTCTAATTGCCTTGTTAATGAAACTGGTTTGTGGCACATGGTTGGACGTTGGAAACGTTTTACGTGTATAAAACATTTATATTTTATATCTTAGGCTATCCTATCCACCCAATGAGTTTCCTGCTCAAGCTGTGGTGGATTGTGCAGGCGTCATACTGGATTCACACGGTGCCCGAACTCTACTTCCAGCGTATCAAGAAGGATGAGTGGTTCACACGCATCAGACAAGCCACCACCGCATTCGCCTTTGTCGCCGCCGCTTACGGATTCAAGTAAGATAATTGAATATTATTATTACCTATTCAATATTTATTGAAATTATAATGGGATCTAGTTTATTGTCCATTTATCTACTCCCATCATGGCAGCATTACTAAATGGCAAAATAAATAAATATGTGTACCAAATTCAATGTTTATATTCCATCATTCCATCAATTCTATATTATTAGACTTCCCTATTAGTATATTATAACTGTAACATTTTTAAAGCTAACATCATCAATACATCATCACGCCTGTATTCCCCGAAGGGGTAGGCAGAGGTGCACTGTAGTGCGCCCACACTTCGCCGATGTATTTTGGTCCCAATGTAATAGGGGGCGAGCCTATTGCCATTATACCGGGCACATTCCCCCTCAATACGAGGGAGACTTGGGCCATAGTCCACCACGCTGGCCCAGTGCGGGTTGGTGAACTTCACACGCTTTTCTATAGACGTGCGTGCAGGTTTCCTCACGATGTTTTCCTTCACCGTTCAGCTAAGCAGTTTAAAGCTAACAATGCATCATTATAGTTACTATAATGTAATATAATTGACATAATGACTGTAGTTTAAGTAAATAAATTGTAGTCAGTGTATTTTTATATATGTAATGTGTAATGTTTTTTTTCCAGTTTCCAACGAGTGGGTGTGTGTTTGGTTGCCCTGCACTCATTGGCTGAGTTTGTCGCTCACAGCTACCGCCTCAACTCCATACTGAGAGGAGAGCGTGAAGATGTTTTAGACAAATGTAAGTTTACCATAAAGTCTGGCGCACGCAGGGGCGTCAAGATGCGCGCTTCATATGTTTTCGCTCACTTCACTCTGTTTAGTATTAATAAAGATTGAATTTCTGCCTTAAAAACCACGCGATCACCCAGCAAAAGAGTTCCCAATTCGTTTAAGAATGACTTTATTTATGAGTAAATTAAATATTGATCGTCTTATTTTAGTATTGTCAAGAATTTGACCCCAGTTTGCGCGGGGCATTACAAGGAAATGAACAAAAAACTTAAATGCAGTCAACATATAAAACCGGATGCTGGGTAGAGGCTGTTACGACTTATTTTTTATTATAACCAGTGTTGAGCGTGTTGAACGGGTCTGTGTTCGTGGCTGTGCGGCTGTGCTCGCTGGTGCTGGGCGTGCTCACCTTCTACTTCGGGCTGGCGGGCGCTGCGCCGCTGCTGCTGCGGGTCGCCGCGCTCTCCGTGCTCGTCTCCTTCCAGGTAGATCATACATTATGGTTTCGATATAAAAAACAAGTATTCACTTACACATCTCGTATAAGTGTAGTATTTAATTATTTAAATTGTTCTATGCCAACCACCTTTGCATTAGGAACTAAAAAAACATGAAATAAGTTTGCAACAGAATCACAATATCACCCGATTGGTCGTTTAATTTAATTAAGTATTTAAATAAATGTTATTGATTGATCAGACTATAACTGGTTTCTTTTTCTGTAGGTTTACCTGATGTTCAACTTCATCTCTGAAGCCATAAAACAGAGACAAGAGATCCGCCAGCAGGCGCTGGCCAAGCCCAAGAAAGAGAAAAAGGAAAAGCCCAGAAAGGAAAAAGGTACTTTTTTGTATTCCCTGATTGATTAACTACTGAATACTCTCTGTTTGTACTACATAAATATATTGCATGTCTATCAAGGACCAACCTAATGTATTAGTGTTAATTATGGTATGCGATTTTGTTTGTAGTGAAGAAAGCATCCGTAGAACCCGAGTCGGACCTGCCCGAGGTAGACCAGAACACGAACAAGACTCTCCGCCAGCGCCAGCCCGCCGCCGCCGCTCCCGCCGGCAAGGCGAAGTGAATTCTCGCTCACACTTGACACTAGATTAAATAACGTTAGGTTGTCGTCATCCCGTCGTAACTGAGTCTTTCCACTATCACCTTTAGTTACTACATTTTAATTATAGATATGAATGTTATAGCACAAACTACTATCTTCGTAATAGTTACTAACGTCATGAACTCTTTGGAAAATGTAATCGGTGTCGATGTAGATTAATGTTCGAATAGGTATCTAGCACCTACTCGACGAGTCTAATCCCTATAATGGTCAATATATCGTAATTTCTTTGATGGAATATTAATTGTAGACTGTGGAGCATTATTGTCATTAAAAGTATAGTGGATACAGGGTTGTAAAATATCTCCTAAAGTGTAAAAAAATGATGTCTAGGTTAAATGTTGTTTATATGAATATATTGATAAGAGTATTGAAGATGTAGGTACCGTGTTTTCATACACATTAAATGATGAAAATTCCATTTTAATTGCATTTCAATATTTAAAGGCATTTAAATTTTTGTTTTTAAATTCTATTTTTTTATTTTCAGTCTTTTACTATAACCGAACAGTTTTATATTTGAAACTAGATACTTTTCGCCTTTTATTTTATTCGTTGATTCAAATCAGGTGCTGCTCAGGTATTATCATTACTACATTATAACTGATTATATTGATGAAAATCATTGACATTTTTATATAACGACACTGAGATTGAATCCGTAATTATTAGCGGAGTAAAGAAATAATGAAATTATTCTTCCTAATGTGAACTTGTGCTCATAAATTATTGTATAATTTTATTCATGAGAGTTGTCAATTTTAAAAGCTTAATGTTATTTTTATTTCGAAATAAATTTTGTAAAAAAATCTCTTTTTATAATATCATTTAGTTTATCATGTTAGGTAGGTACACGTTCGAAAAAAGACTGTTTCATCCACAGAAAAGACAAAAAGACTAAGTGTTCGCCAATATAATTTTGCACATCGCTCGCTGGAGTCCAAAGTGGAACAATATCAAACAAAATGATGGCGCTCTAGCTGGTGATTCATTTTTTTCTGAATAGGTGGCTAACGACATTGGTAGGTACCGTCTCGTCGCGACACCCATCGATGATGGCCTTGTATTGTTTGCCCGAGGGAACAATTCTTTAACTTTGTTTTGTTTCAATCTTTTACTACCCGATCTCTGCCTACACCCCATCCCTGTATTGATTAGCTGTAGTGAACATAGTATTGCCTGTCGTGTTATGTACGTGGGGGAGACGTTCATAGCATGGTCATACTTTGGCACAGAGTAGGGGGGGATAGGGCTTTATTTATCCTCCTTACTATCTAATGACTATCTATACTAATCCTTACTATTTAATTCTATCGCAAATCACCAATGCCTGATGTAACACTCGCGTTAGCGTTGCTCGGTTAGCAATGACCATACTACAAAATATTTATAACTAACGAGCATATTTATATGAAGACGTTTATTTATTTACAAAGTGCTTGTCAATTAACGATTCCTTGAGTTCTAGGTAACGGTCTATGAATTAAATGCTACATGTATCATTCTGATAATAAAACACACAGCAGTAAAACTTTAGTACGTACCGGATTATATATTTATCTAGTAATTATATCTTTAAATCAACTTATTACTTACAAAAATGCGTCATATGAGGACGTTATTTTATAACAAAGTACCTTAATAAATTTGATGCTTCATGTAAGTAGTTATCTGATGGAATTTGTTTCAGTAATGATTGGTCCTTAGCAATCAGCATTATGTTGTAGATTTATAGGCACCAACACTTAGCTGTAGCTATGCCAATCACGGTTTATTAACCATTATGTACTTACTGTATGTTACAGCGTTCTTAACGGCACAAGTAACCTACATGCATGTTGTCATTTAATGATTACCTAGTTACCTATTTACATTATTATGTACCTACTTCATTAGTTAAAGAAATAGGTAGAATAAAAAAAATATCTTTAAGAATATGCAATGACAAACGTACCTACTAATCCTCAGCATATATTGTCTTAGTTTCTAAAAAATACATATTATTAATTTAACGTCAATGGTGTCTAAATATGTTTAATACCGCAATTACCAAGCTCTGCTCGGCTAAGTATTTGATGCTCTAACATTAATTGGTGTAACTTACTTTCAATTCGAATCTCAGGTTTTTATATCGGCCAAATTTGTATTTTTTGGACTCCATTCAATTTGATGATAGCTTTTTGCCGGCGACGACCGTTATTGCGGCTCCATGCATCATGATGCGCGTGAGTTTGCGCCGCCGCCGAGACGCTTCAACCAATATAAAGCCTTATAAAAGGTGTGAGCGAGCGCGGTGAAGCCAGTTCTTATTCGACATCTGTAGAGTCTAGACGACGTTAAAATGCACAAGATTACTCTGCTCATCTTGGGGGCGGTGTTTGCCGTGGCTCTCGCAGGTTAGTGCCCCCCAGTTTTTACCGCCACAACATCCGAGCCGACTCGTAATTTTCTATGTGTCATCTTGCATTGATCATTTTCGATTCGATGCAGTTAAGGTTTCGTTGATTGGATTATAAACGCCTGTTTATATCTTTTGTTGTAAATGATTCAACAAGAATCCGGAAACTATTATCAAAAAACTGTATGGGCTCTTGTATTTTTGAAAATATGCGCTTAAAATTACCTATAGGTACTTATGTAGAGTGGATCTACCTAAGTAAACTTAACCTTAGTAGTATAGGTGCTTTGTGTTGAAGTTCAAATCCTGTAAACCGTCCATTTTATTCGACTCTACGAGAGTGCTAGCTTGTGCTACCTCGGTTAAACAAGACTTTAAGAGTACCTGGGTATGTACCTTGTACTCATAAATACTTCTACCCGTGAGTTGATCGTCGTAGGCATGTATTCATAAACCTGTTCATTGAATGCTGTTCTTAGCTCAGCATACCATCCCGTTGCAGATTATCCATTGTAGAGCTTATAGTTTGTAGCCACACTGAACTGAAGCTGTTTTGGAATTCTTTACGACCCGGCACTTAAGTAGCGACGGAAAACAGGTTGAATTTTAAAAAGATTTAAGTTACGTTTATGTTATTTGTGACTGTACGTAAATAAAAACCATCCGTCTACGAGAATAATGTGCGTAAAGCTCTGATCATAGCTTAGCGATGATGTTCATATCGCGTCAATCACGATTGCTGAGGTCATAACTAGTTAAATACTTAGCGAATCGTGCGTTTAACTAAAAAGTGCCTATTACGATGATCTTAACCTTGTTCTACCTACATCTTCCTGCTTAATTGGATTTTTTTCTCTATTATTCATACATAGAGGTCTGTAAAATTTTGATATGTAAAGCTCTTGGTTATTGAGTAGGTACCTACTATTGTATTTGCAAAGAACATAGTTTGACTAAAGTTAAAATTAACTTGTAATTTTTTAGTAAACTGTTTTTACCTTACTGCACAGATACCTATCAGTAAAATTATGTAATTAGTGTTCCTTAATATTACAATGCAAAATAATATTAAGTATACATTCTACGGAAGGTACCATGATATTTGTTTTCTAATTAACTTACGAGCTAAACTGACAAAAACTTCGTGTGGTGCACGGCAACAAGCCTTGCATACGGTACAAATTCTTGCGGAGTGATTGACATACTGCATATTGGACGCGTTCACACGTTCTAGCTTTAATAGCTCTACCACGAAACACTCTAGGTACATGTTCAAATAACTATACCTATAATAAAATAAATAAATACATCATCATCACGCCTGTATTCCCCGAAGGGGTAGGCAGAGGTGCACTGCAGTGCACCCACACTTCGCCGATGTATATTTGGCCCCAATGTAATTGGGGGCGAGCCTATTGCCATTATACCGGGCACATTCCCCCTCAATACGAGGGAGATTTGGGCCATAGTCCACCACGCTGGCCCAGTGCGGGTTGGTGAACTTCACACGCCTTTCTATAGACGTGCAGGTTTCCTCATGATGTTTTCCTTCACCGTTCAGCAAGTGGTAATCAATGTTGAAAATGACATTCGCACATGAAAATTATCTCAGAGGTGCGGGCCTGGGGTTTGAACTTGGACCCCTTACGTTCAAGGCGGGCGTTCTTGCCCACGAGGCTACCACTGCTAATAATAAACTTGTAATGTAATAAACATTATATTCAAATTTTTCATAATGAAAAAAAAAATCTCTAGATAGTCTACCTACACCTGCCTGTTTAATACAGTACATATCCACTTTGGGCGTTCTTTATGATTACTAGAGCAAACTACCTATTTCATGGTTTCGGTGATAATAATGAACAAAGACAGACTAGGATTGTACTTGTACTAAAGTAGATACCTATACTTATTGTTGTAATTCGAAATTCGTTATATTGCAAACCATAAGCTTGGTCATGAAATTTTCTTAAGACCGAGCTTATAGTTTGCCCTGCTCTAAATTTCTTGTACCTTTTACTGTGATTTATTCCAGAAGGTCAGTACTATGTACCTCGTGCATACTACACCATCGACGCTGAGGGTCACGAGTCGGCGAGGGTGCCGCTGCGCCGCCTGCGCCGCTCCCTCAACCCCTACCCGTATGCAGCTCATGCAAACGCCAATGCCAATGCTAACGCTAATGCATGTAAGTTGATTTGACACATACACGACTCTATCACGATTGATGTAAGGTAGAATATCGCGTGAATGTTAGTTGAATCAAGAATGTAACGGGTTAATATTTAATTTTAAACTGTCTTTAATTGAGGTTTAGTTTAGACCTACTATATTTTATGCATGCCCACACAACCTATAACATTATTTAAAACCTCAACCATAGGTA
Source organism: Ptilodon capucinus (assembly GCA_914767695.1). NCBI lineage: Eukaryota > Metazoa > Arthropoda > Insecta > Lepidoptera > Notodontidae > Ptilodon > Ptilodon capucinus. The sequence continues at coordinate 6,643,267 of OU611808.1, forward strand.
TTAAAAATGTTTTTTTTTGTTACATTACTATTAAGTACAATTTCCAAAACTAGAAGTTATTTACAAAGCTGTTCTTGTTCAAGTGTTTGATCTATTTGGTCAGTTCGGTTGCGTGTTGACATAGCATTGGAATCGTGAGAAATAGGCGGAATACCTCAACGACAGGATAGGGTACAGTTATATTAAGATAGTTTCTACTCGTAGCAATATGTACAGCGAACACCGGAGAAAGGTAATCTTTGTGTAGATAAAATCAACCTAATAAAATACTGTATAATTGGGTAACTACCTACGAAGGGTTGTCCAATTAATCGTAACATTACGCATATTTGCCAATACACATATGTGTCAATCTGCCTAGAGGTACATTGTGCAACTAACAAAACCTATCAATAAGAATTATTATGATTTAAAGTGCCAAGGTTATTTATTTAATTAAATAAACATGGTTCATTGCCACGGTAGAAGTTATAATAATTTCAATGCATTGATGGAAGTAACTCATATTTTCCACATTTAACTCACAAGTCCTTGTCGTTATGCTTGTTTATTTAGATAGAGAGTCACGAATTTATTGAACAATGCACAAATTGTAAGACAACACCTTATCTGTTAGTATAGTTTAATGAAGAGTTTCTTCAAGGTGACGGGCATAAAGTATTTAATTTAAAGGAGTTAGTAATTAAAGTATTAGTAAATATATTGACTATTTTATTGACCGAAAAGCCGCACTCAGTTTAGCGAGACTGTGCTATAGAAATATATAGTTAATTGATAGAGCATACAGTTTTAATGTAAGTTGGTACGTAAGAAGGTAGTTAGTAGGTATATGTACTATAAAGCATTGTGTCTGCTGTTTGGTAAATTTGGAACAAATCGGCAACGTGACTGCATTCAACCAATTTCTGGTAGACAGACACGGCACTGCTCCATTTAAAGTTTTAAGACTCGATGACATTACAAGTTCATTGTTATGCTGCAAAAGTACTCGGATGTTCTGCATAATCTGCCGCACACACAGACAGATAATTGTTGTATGTAACTCATCGACGTGCAGAGCAAGCGTAAAAAGCCTGCGCCAGCGCCGATCGAACCGCACCTTTCGCCTAACGGTCCTAAATTCCTGAAGCGTCCGCGTGGGTCGAGCGGTCATATTATACGCACAAAAAAATGATCGATATGTGTCACTTTCTCGTCTGAGATTATTTAAGTCAACGCAATCACTACATTAAAACTAATCTAATAGGATAACGCATACATTATATGCGTTATGTTTCAGCTTTTTGCACTATCTAATTTGCATTTATATTTTTAAGTAGGTATGTTTTCGGGAACCTATCTATCTAAAAAATTATAACAAATAACTAAAAAACAAATGAAAATAAATTACTTGATAAGTACTTGGTCTATTCATTTGAGTTGGTATTTACCCACCTGTTGTTTAAAATTGTGAAGTAATAATTAAGATACCTACATAGAATATGAAACTAAAGCGCATAGATTAATAAAGAATAAACAATGGATTAATAATTATAATTATTATTCCATGGTAGGTCATTGGAATAATAGTATATATTAATGATTTGAACGTATTTATTTAGTCTATTCCTAGCGTAATCAATTCTGTGATATCATTTTCAGACGGCGACAATGCCGAAGCAAATGCAATCGCAAACGCAAACGCAAACGCAAACGCTAATGCACACGCCAGAGACTGGAGCCATCCTTCCGGTGGATATGGAGCCTCCAACCCTAACAACCTGAGGTAAGTAAGTACATACGGTACATAAGCAGACAGACATTATTATGTATTCGTACATCGACACTACGTACCTACAGAACATATTTCATTATAGGTAATATTTAGCTTTTTCTTTTTTTTAAATTAACCTATATTGTCCCACTGCTGGGCAAAGGTCTCCCCCATTTAATTCTTGACTATCCATCATGAATGGGGGGTTTGGACATATACCCACCACGCTAGTCCAATGCGGGTTGGCGGGTCGTCGGAGCCTCGTTCGTTGTTCAGCAGGTTGTAACACGCAGGTGAGGATGACTTGGTCCTTGAGGTGTTATTAAGGACCCTTACAACCTTTATAAAATTACCCTTACAAATTATGGTTGAGATTATAGTAGTAGGTAATCTTCACAATATAATTACTTTACTTTACAATATATAGGTACCTAATAGGTACATACCTACTACCCCTCGTCTTAGATATACGGTAATTTAATAGACCGCACCTATGAATTTGTGGTCATGAAGGATTTTCTATCACTAAAGGTTTTACTTAAAAATCATCCCTAATCTGCGTGCCTTAATATTTGTGTTTCATCATTTGAGTTATTGTCTGACACTACTAACCTTGTTAATTTTGTGTGTTCATAGGCAATAAGGCGACGGCGACATAATCTAGACTAACTTAATGGTGTCGGCTCATCCATCCTGAACGCGTATTTTCCATCAGTTGCACCCACAAGTCGCGCGCGAGCCCCGCGCAGCGCCCGCGCACCCGCTGTGCAACTGCCGGAAGATCCATCTATATATTTATTTATTACTGTAATTTAATTATTCTAACTAAATTGATAAGCCTAATAAAATTATCGAGCAAAATTAGTAAACATTTATTCATTCACACCCACGTTTGGTAAGGTTTAACACCATACACATAATACGAGTATAACATATACGTGACTGGCACTGCACATGTTCTACATTTACTAATATAATGTCTGTTACTACTACTACTAGGCAGTACCTAGTAGCTACCTATCTACTTACTGAGGTGACATCTGAACCATAAGGCAGTTGTACGCGAGCTTCACAGATTACTGGTATACTAGGTCGCGTCTCCCGAGACTGCTATCACCTTCGCCTTGAAGGGCTGGTTTACTGTTTTGACCTTAGATAGTAAATAATTTAGGAGCCCTGTACATGAGAAAGAATATAAGTATGGACCTATACTTCTTGCACCATAAGAAGATAGAAAAATAATATTGTGATAGGTATGAATATGTGATATTAGAATACAGCCATAAAAAAACATTGAGATGGCTTTAACATAAAAAAACCAGATGTAGAGTCCTTGGCGATTTTGTTTTTGATGCGCAAAGCTCATGACTAATTAACCTAACTAAACATCTTCGATTATATCAGTAAATGGTGTTTCGTTCAATTAGGTAAACTTTAATCAATTGTTTATAGTAGATATTGACTTTGTTATCTCTCTGTTCTATGGTCACAGTACAGGTATTGAGTAACTATTTCTGTATTCTACACAGAGTAAGTAACCTTCTATTACTTTAAACAGCAAATCAGAATCTGGTAGTTTAATTGTAACGGGCTTATGGGTCACTGACATATATTAATGTAGAGGGGTCAGCCCATAAACGGCGAGCAGATCAGAGAGCAATACTTTTTATATTAAAGCACTAATATAATAAGCGTTTTAGTCAACTATATCACATGGATTTGACAATTAATGTTGTTCTTGATGGTTGAAGTGATGTTTTTTTAAGCATGCAGTTTTCGTCGTTTAATTTTATATCGATATGTTCCAGCTCTGGCATGACACGCCGCACGGCTGGCCAACTGAAAGGTCGTTCTTTAAGCGCCAGCAGCTCGGTCAGCGTCGACTCCTCCGGGCACGGCTACTACGAACAATCCACTTCAGTGTCCTAACTACAAAATCTACATAAGTATATTACATATTTTCTGATGAACCATTTCTACTGTGTATTATCCTCTGGCGGTTTTATAGATTTACAACATAATATTCCTATTAGATAAAACATATTTCTACAGCAGGGTGGATGAATAATAAAATAACATGATTAAAATAAAACATCAATTTCTTTATTAAATAGTTTAATAGACACGGCAGTGATTAAACCTATTACGATCTGTAGTACGAAAGCAGTTCGACAGCAAATATTTATTATGTACCTGCGTAAATTGATTCAAGACACCTAGATTCAAATGTATGTGTAAATGTGTACTGGTGTCCGTGTGTCGTCGTTAAGTAAGTATTATTAAAAAAGTCATTAAAAATGGTGCAAGTCAAACAAATCTCACTTGCTTGCGAGTTATTGCATACCAGTAATGCATATTGCCGTCATTAATTTGGGCACCACACCCACTTCGTGACTATGCGACCGATTTGCTACAGGCAAGCTAAAAGTTACGTTTGTTAATACTTATTTATGAGGCAGTTCAAATCTGTACTGGGGCTTTTCGTACCGGTATCCCGTAGGCTCCCCTGAGGGTATAAGCGCTGGTGCCGGCGCGGGCACGGGGACGGGGGCAGGCGCGGGTTGCTGCACCGCTGGCACGAAGGGAGGCGTCACTATCACGGCGTCGTCCGTCACACCCACGTCCCGTCCAAAAGGAACAAACCCTTGCCCTTGTCCAAACTGCTGCTGAGGAGCCTGCTGCGAGAACTGTGGCTGTTGGTAGAACTGCGGATTCTGATAGTACTGCGGTTGGTATCTTTCCGGAGTACCGTACTGCGAAGACAGATCGTACTGATTGGGTGGCCCGTACTGTGTAGGCAGCTCCATGCGGCCGAACATTTTATCCAGGAACGGGAACTTGTTAGTCAACGTCGCCCATAGTCCAGTTCCTCCCACTTGGTTGCTGCCTTGGTTACCCCAGAAAAGGCGCTGGGAAGGTTCTTGGGGTATGTTAGGGTTGAAAGCGACAGCAAGCGGTTCGTTCGGCCCGGTGTTGTAGGGCACTTCTCGTTGCGGGTAATAACCCACGACACTACCTAAAAATTAAACAAATTGCGTAAGTTTTTCTAACAGCTAAAACCGTTGAATACTCTCAACTAATATCACCGCACGTACCCACAAAACAGCACGTTACGACACCGATAATGGAAGCATACATTTTCACACGAGTTTCTGAATCCCAACTGCGTGTTATTGTTGCTCGTCTTTGCATTTATACCTCCTCTATTTGTTCCTAAACGAGGACCTTGAAGTAAAATACTCGTAACCCAGTATTGAAAGTGTGAGGTAACGCTATGGCGATGGCTCACCCGGCGGTGGACGGCGCGCCGCCGTGGACAATAGGCGGGACATATAGGTGACTCGTGCGACGCAGCCCGCCGTGAGCGTCTACAGGCTGTAGACATTGTAATTTACATGAATCGAAATACATTTTAAAAAAGGTACTGAACTCAACCTGAGCTTAAGGTAATGTAACTATCAGATATCAGTGGCAGGTCCACCGCATATTTATACTATTTTTGAATTATTAAGTATTACGTGAGAGGAGAGGAGAGAGGAGGGAGAGGCCTACGTCCAGCAGTGGACTGACACCGGCTGATGATGATGATGAAGTATTACGGGTATAAACCCAAATACTTTTAAAATAGTACATATTTTGTAAAATAAGTACAACACATATGTACTTACACAATATGTCTTACATATGAAAGGAGGGAAATAAGTAGAAGCCTGGTCATGATAATGAAGTGGTAGGTAGCCACTGTGCATTCATTTCCTCAAAACGATTAAATCTTCTGCATAAAGTAACATTTCCAAAAAAATATTTAGCAAAATAGCTACAGACTGTATACGATAAAGATTGGTGAAAAATGCAGCGTGTCGCGCGTGCGCTTGTTTACTTAGCATAATCGGCATTATTCATAAGATAACACGGTGTTTGTCTTCGGCGATTGTTACGGTATTGTCGGCTGCAGAAGCGCTTTGCGAAACGTTACCCAACCCGCGAGCTTCACACATACACGAGGTGTATACTTCCTTATATGGTGTAGATAAGGATGTTTACCCGGTCGCGCCTCATGATATTTAATAGGCAAAATTCACGATGCCTTATTCACAGTTCCGTTGGAATGTTTTCTTTTCGACCTAGTAAGTATGTACCTTTGTTTCAAGATATGGTATTATGTCGACCTATAAAGCTTTTTTATAGTTTAATAAATATATTTTACGCGTCTACGCACTATCAATATAATCAGACTGGTATTGAGAGAGTTGCGTAAGGGTCGTAGGGGATGATTTTGATGGAATTATAGAGTTGGAAGTTTGCAAGTGGAACACATAATTTTTAAATGTATTAAACACGAAATATATTAATAAAGAAGTAGAGAACAAGTAGCGAAGCGACTATATTTACTTTTAGCGCCTGATGGACTTTAAACGTATCTGTTTATATGGTTTCAGAAATGTGTATTTGGAATTAACGGTTCCAGGCGCTTTGATAAGTACATACTAGGTACCGTACATACATGCATAAATAACTCCAGCTATTCTCATTTTCATAAGGTGGCTTGAATTATTGTAACTTTCATTCCTTATTTTATATTTGTCTTGTGAAGAAATATCACGATTAATCTAAGAACTTTCACTACTTAACCGTTTCTAACCATTAGTTTCCATGATTTGTTCGTGTTTTTGTAACGAATGTCAAAATCTGCCCATCTCGACATTCGATCAATGTGAACATCGGGGAAAGTGCGCCTGACCCACGAGTTACGCCTTGTGTAGGCTACGTGTGCAAGCATGTTATTAGTGACACAGATTAAGCTTCTGTGCATAATCATCTGTAGCTCTACTATTGGTTTAACTGTCGTTAGTCAATAGTCTTTACATGAATGAAACATTTTTTATTTTTTATTAAAAAATACTACTTGCCTATATACGAGTATTTTACGTAGACGACAGCTACTAACGACTTAGCGAATGTATAAACTCGTGGTAGAGCTATTTGCACTTTGTTTTAATAATTTTTACGTTGGAGGTCTGCTTCAACGTCAAAACCATCGTCCAACATTTATCTATGTACATACTACCCGTCTTATTAGAGTTGTAATGAACAAAACAATTATTATATAATTTATGTACTAGGTACCTAAATCTTTGTTTACATTTGTGACGAGTAGGTATGTACATTCTGTCGGATAAGAATTTAATCGCAATTGTTATAAACGCTAATTAGAATGAGCCGATACTAATAGCGCTTGTAGTTACCGTGGTGTCCTGTAACTTGATTTCATAGGGAAACCTTGTTACTGAATAAGGGTGGTAAATAACTTACTAGGCATCACGATCAATGTAGTATTGATAGAACAGTATTGAGTGTAAATAATTCATAATAAATGACATGTAACAATTTGCCCATATAATATGACATTTTGTCTATGTTTTGATTAATTGCTTATACTCGTAGTTATTATTCATATTAAAAAGAAATGTGAATGGACATATATTAATAATACTTAAATATCAAGACAAGAAATAGTTATATCTACAACTGATCTATAACCTTCGATTCTTATAGGATTACTCAATCGATGTTGTTGTAACTACATCTTGCATTTCTTTATCTACTTAAAAAACTAGGTAAGAACATGATAGACGAAACTATGACACACAGCCAGGTAACGAAGTACCTAGTTATTATGTGTTGTTCCCCTACCCCCAATTTTAATAAAAATCATCGCATAGTAGGTACAACCCTGTTATACTGTAAAATGCAATTTCTATAAATTTGGTGTTAATGCTGAAACTATTGAACCTTTCCCTTTTAATACGGAGACTTGAAAATAGAGAGATATAACAAAAGGTTCAACAACAATGACCACTTTCCTACCTAGATATTGTATGAATAAGAATAAAATGTCACGATCAGAGTCTCAAAATAGAACTGGCTGCGACTCGGGACACGCGACATGACCAAGATATTAATCCTTTTATTGCTGCAAATGGTTAACTTCTCTTCTAATCTGAGTTGCACTATTGCATCTGAAGTCCTCGGGACATGTTTTGTCACGTGAGTGGTAATTATCTCAATCCACTACCCTCTAATATCAAAGTCAAAGAAATTTATTTGCGAATACAGGGTATTCTAAGGTGACATAGGTAACAGTATAGGTAGCGAATGCCGTATTCTACCTTACGGTATGCAAATATCACACATGTGTGTACAAAATAAAAAAATATAATTAAATTACAACTTATTATTAAGATATTCTTGTACACTATAATAAACCTTATCGTGTAGAAGTTTGGTAAGATTTTTTTTGCAAGGAGTATATGCTGTTGGTTTCTTTAATATTGTTCGGCAGTTTATTATGTTTAAAACCTTCAAATTTATAGAGTTACGATCCATTTACGTTATTACAGCTGTCTTTGTAGAACACTTCTGTTTCTACTGGAATATGAGATAATTTTGAGGATGAATAGAAAGTTTTGAATAGAATATTTTGCGGTGAACATTATATATCACAAATCGCAGGAAGATGGTAGTAAGTAGGTAGAACATAAGTTTAACAGATACTACAACTATGCACCTAGGTACTATTTGCAAACCAAAACGTGTCTATTTTTCATTATGAATTGCAATCACTATACAGGGTGTATCAGAAGTCCGAAATAATTATTTGGGTATATATTTATTTTACACACAAAACAGGTTACAAACACTGATTACACTATAGTGAAAATAAGGGTGGAAGGACATGATTGTAACGTATATACGGTATATTGTATATACGGTAGCTCATATGCGGATGCTTGGTGAAGACAGTTTATATCTAACTATCATAGTTTCTGAGTTATGGCCCTTGATTATTTATCACAGGTATCCTGTTCTGGCCTTCGGGTACACCCATAACCCTATTCAGTAATATAAACTACACTTATGAGGGGCGACTACCAATATTCTCAAAACAGAATATAAAAAATTTACTTAGGAGTCGAGAAATAACAAGTTATAGAAAATGACGACGAAAAAAAAGTTAGAGAAACGTGGTCGAATTTCGATCAAATTTTTATACCATTCAGTTGTATATCCGATACTAATGCAAACGTCAAAGTATTATTTCGAACTTCTGAAACATCCTGTATAATATTTAAAAAAAGGCTCTTGAACGAAAATAAAAATCGATCTTTAGTATTATTTCGATTGTATTTACAAACTTTAGATTTTTTAAGATTAATGATCCAATATTCCATCATTGATCCGTAGGTAGGTACCTAAAGGATTTTAATAATGGCCGCTAAACTGGTTTTTATCAAACGCATGTTTTATTAGGGTTGAGCAGCAATTATCTCAATTACGCAAGTAGAAGGTAGTTGGTAACTTGGACAAAAAAATAAATGACATGACATGAAATCTAATTATGAAATAATAGTGAGTTACCCTTTAAAACATTTTTCGAAATTACATTGTCATCAAGTTGTTATTTATTTACGTGAAGAATTATCTACTCAAAATATAGATAAGTTTATGCATATTTTGCTTTCCTATTTCAAATTAGGTTTAGTTTCAGGCGGAATTGAAAAGCTATTTCGATACACATACCTATTGAGGCTTGAATTTTTTGGTGATAGCCCTAGGGTCAATTATTTCAAAAAATAAGCGGTCATTGTTCTGTGACACAAGGTGACTCGTGAGATGATGAGCACATTAAGTTGATACACCATAAAGCACTAAATGACGTGGCTCTAGCAAAAAAATCGTTTTTTTATTCCATACAGACACGAGTTAAACGTTGTGCATGATAATAGCTGTGGATATTTTTGTGTCTGAATTCGTCTGGCGAGTTTTCTTTTTAAAGTAAGATCTGGCCAGGCTCGACTGGAACTCTTGACTTCTTCGAATATTGAACATGGTCATTGTCAACCGCAAATTTCCTGATCACGAAGTTCCTTTTTCATATGCGATAAATAATTATAATATGTAACGACTTTTGCGGTTTGACATAACCTACCTAGCCTACCTGCTATGCGAAATGTTCTTTTTAACCAAATTCCTACCTTCAGATATGTTTTGGATGAGATAAGTATATTTAGCTAAACATGTAAATCAAGTCGTTTAAAATAAATAAAGGGTTAGGCAATGGTTTATACTTAGCAGGCTTAAAGACTGACTAGATAAAAAAAAATATATAATCTATCTATTTATAAGCAGGTACTATGGCGGGTAGAAGTAAAGAGAATCATCTCGTATGGGAGAAAAGTTGAAACAGTGTCCAGCTGTATGCTACATGTAACAGTTTAAAAACCTTCATCAATCGCGCTGGTGTAGACAAAGGAAGTGGTATGAATATAGCAATTGTAGATGAACTGAAGTATGCCGAGTTAAAAAAAAATATCAGTGTCGACTAAAGTGGTTAATTATTGAAAATTTCAACAACTGACGTTGTACAAAATTGTGAGTATTTATTGACCTACGCTAATAATATTTGGCGCTTCCTTTAAAATTAACCCTTAATGAAATGTTAACCTGCCACCCCCCCCCCACCCTTAATTAATGCATTTCGACGGGCACTTTTCAATACACAGATGATTCTCCTTACCTCTACCCTCCATAGCAGGTAAATAGATCTAACATAGTGAGAAATGAAATAAGAAACAAAATTAGAATGGATCTTATTATGTCATCAAACAAACAGGTGACACATTTTATATACCTACCTAGGTACAAGTAAGTACATACCTACGTAGGTGCATAATGTATGTATGTTGTGCGTAGGAGTATCTCTTCTTGAATACTAAAAATATATAAGTAGGTATAGGTACTACCGCAGGCACAAGAATGTAAGAAGATAAATAACTACTTAAAATACTATTTACATCTGTAACAACAGTCGATGACCCATAACATCATATTCATAGACAAGTTTGTTCATACAGGGTGTATCAGAAGTCCAAATCAATATTATAGGAACATATACGTTAAGTAGTAAATGTAGCCTTTGCCTAATTATCATCGTTTCTGAGTTACTTACACACATCTAAATAATTGACACACATCTTTTTAGGTGTTTGCATAGGACTACAGATATTACCAACTAGATTTTAAAATAGAAGGCATAACATATTTGAAAAAAATCGTATTCGAATGGTGCCAATATTTTAATAACAAAAGTAGACACTTAACTCAGACAATCGCGTGTATTATGTGAAAGTATTATTTCGGACTTCTGAAACACCCTGTAGACAGTGATGATTCTAAAATCCGCATATCGGCATCTGCATCGGTCATCCCGGCCGACGATCTAAGGCATAACTAAGTAATGTGTGTGTGTATACATAAAAATGAATAAGTATAATAATATGGTGCCGCTGATTCATACATTGAATTGAGACATACAAAACAAACCGTTTATTTGTCTTTTTGAAGCCCTGTGCAGGTACTTGTTAGTGTTTTCTTGTTATAGGCGTTTATTATGTCGTATGACAGGATACGGCCGTGACCAACCTTAGTCGCCGCGATACCGACCGAGTGGGTGTGGTGTGGAGCGACGAACTACTCGATCTGAACTTATCCAACGAAGGAATTTTGCTGGAATCATATAGTTATACTTGTTGGTACTGACTGTGTACTAGAAGTTCCTGCACATTGAAGGCTGCATAGTTATAAAATGACTTTCGTTTGCCGCGGTCGTCCGCTTCCAACAAAGGCATACGAGTCATAGACCATACGCATGAAATTCAAGTTGCAGTTGCTATTTCTGATGACGTCATAATACTCATAATGCAACATCATCAATGAGCAATATGCAAACTATACCTGTTACTTTGAATGCCGGATATTTTGATCACGTTAAGTGGTGTACATTCCGTGTAAAGAGAACCAAACGATAAGTTTTTAAGTGGTTTTAGCTTCTATTGAATCGCGGGAATCACTTTTCCTATTATATTTGTTACGTTTCTATTTAAGGAGATACTTCTGAGAATGATAAGTTAGTTTTAGATTTTACCATTACATCATTTTTGATGCGTAAAATGATGGGCGACGTGTATTTTCCTGTTTCTTTTTCTACCAAGGTCCCTATGTACCTAAGCAATTAGGGTTAACCTGCCTAAAGTATGTTGATAGATAGCTATTGTTATTATATTAAAGATAGCCTATTGTAGAGCTAAAACCAAAACTCTGTACCTATTTGGTATGCACCTAAATAAATGTGATCTATAGATGCCTAACTAGCATATTCAGCCTTGAAACTTAAGAAAAATAAAATAAAATATCGACTTGGCTTAGCGACTTAAAACTAAGTACGACAGATGAAGATCAGTGCCATTGCCCTCACATTGTACCTACGTTAGGTACCCTACCATAATATCAGATGAAATCCTACAATTAGATAAATATGGAGGAAGAATGTTGAGTAGACAAACGAGCGTAGGTAGGTATACAGTATACTGCAAACAAAGCTGCGCGATTAATCCGACCACAAGTCAAGATCAATTAAGCGTTTAGTGTATAATATAGGTAGGTTTACTAAATAAATATGTAATTTATAATCCTCAACCGGACGAATAGGAAATAAAAAATAACACTAGGTAGGTTTGAAATATTGACTCTGAATAGATTTTTTAGTATCTAATAAAAGTTCCAAATTATTTTGATAAAATAGTTAACTATCTGGAAAAAGTGTTTCATAAAACCACAGCTTTGTCTTATTTAGGTACCTGCATATAGAATACTACCGCCGCACTCAAATAGAATGTTTTAATTGGAACGGGTGTGCAGTGGCAGGGCAATATGAATAGAAGCGTTCACACGCACTGAACTGAAGACGGTTACGAGAGTCCCAGCTATGTTATGATAATGCACAGTCAACTTAGCCGTGTGAATTGCCCTTACACTGGGGCTTCGACGCTCGCGTGTCAATATATTTGCCAATACCAAAACAAACTCTATGTCAATATACATAAAGTTTGAATTTGGTACAAGCCACACCCCCACGCGTGAAAATTCTGCCGCACTGTGAGTGTCATTTAGTTGAACAATGAACTTTTTCTTTGAGTCAATACAGTTGCTTTTGGTATGGCAAAAAATGCGTGTTGACGCGCCAGTGTGCGGGAGGCTTTAGTGTAGAATTGTTTTTACTAATCAGGGTCAACACGTCACGCTCGACGCCCGCGGCTAAAGGTGTGTCGTACATACTCGGTACAGTCAACCAGCGTGTACATATGTAGTTGCAAAAAATGTACAAATATGTATGCCTGCATACCAATGTTGACTCGAAGGAGTATAAAAATGAGAAAATGTATTTGTTTTAATGAAACTGTGTTACGAAGACAATGAGATACATTTTCGTAATATTTTTTTTATCTATAGTAGATAATAGGTATCTATCTATTAGGGTTCCTCAACCTACCGGCTTACGCCTGCAAATAAAGAAATGTAAATCCATTTACATTTACTATTTACAGCATAGGAATGTTGGTGTAAAAATAACAAATGACAATCGGATTCCTATAATCAAGAAACGCTCCGTTTCGCTAATGAAACTTTAGATTTTCAACGAGACGGAAATATTTGAGTAGCACTAGTATTCTTTCGGGTACTTAAATAAGACATAGATTTGGTTTTTTGAACCAAACACTTTCCAAATAAAATATTTTCGTTTTTACATTGATATTACACTTGTTTCTCAAAAATGAATACACAACTATTATTTTTTAAAGAAACCCTGGATAAGTCTCGACGAACTAAGTCACCTCTAGTTATTTGTATCCAGCATTTTTTATCTAGACTGATCTGAAAATGAAGACTTATGTAGGTACTGAGTTCAGATTTTTTCTTAACCGTTAAACATTCCGCAGGTAACTAAAGTGGAAAAAATTTGAGAAATATCACATTAAAGAGAGTGCCTACCTACCCTATAAGGTTAAGGATGACAAGTGGGCTATTCTGGTTAATGGCAGGTGTACTTATGTCGAACGTTTATGAATAATTTATTTATACAGCATCCGCGAGCTAGTCGTGAACAATGGATGAGATGAGATGATTGTATCAGTAAACACATGACACCGGCCGAGTGATTTACGATCAGAACAGGATGAGCTCCGTATACGTCCTCGAAGGTTTTGCGTAATGATCGTAATTCCCTTGTTTCATAATGATTATAAAATGGAACGACATTCATCATACCATCAACTTCTAATATGCCTATTTACATATCACCTTCTTTATGTAATGGTTGATAAGTGTTATGGCAAGTACCTACCTACCTCTACTGTGATCTTTTTTATGCAAACTATTTAATAGGCACGTCAATATATAAAGTATCGTATAAAGCAGATAAATTGTACCTGTGTGTTTTAGAAGTCCGAAATAATACTTTGACCTTTGCATCAGTATCGGGTATACAACTGAATGGTGTAAAAATTGTATCGAAATTCGACCATGTTTTTCCAACTTTTTTGTCGTCGTCAATTTCTATCACTCGTAATATCTCGAGTCTTATGTAAAATTTGCACGTTCTGTTTTGTGTATATTGGTAGTCGCCCTCCATAAGTGTAGTTTACAATGCTGGTATGGATGTACCCAAAGGCCAGAATACGAGACCTGTGACAAATATTCAAAGGTAACTCAGAAACTATAATAGTTAGGTATAACCTGTCTTCACTAAGCATCCACATATGAGCTACCGTATATGTACCCAAAGTATTATCGGACTTCTGATACACCCTGTAGTTAATTCCAATATTGAACTGTCCATCCACTTCTTTAATAAACTGTTTTTAATAACCATCGATCTTACCATCCAAAGGTTGCCTGGTAAAGAGCATATTTAGTGATATGGCCGCCCATGGCACTTATTATCGCACTCTTAGTTTTCATTACTTTGGTAAAGGTGGAACAAAGGAGTTATCTATCTAAAAAAAATCTTATGGTAAGATTTGTATTTAATCTTGTTAGCGCACCAAATGCGCTGTGTGGAATACTTTTGGTGCATTTCAAATATTATATTCATGTAACTACACGTATAGTGCATTTAAATAGAAGAGTAGGTATATAGATAAGTACCTACCTGCCAAATAGGAAATATTTTATGAATCTATCTAAAAAGACGAAACGAGATAAAGATCGCGAATAAAAGGTCAACATCTTATTATACTTCGCTATAAAAAACCGGCCAAGTGCGAGTCGGACTCGTGCACGAAGGGTTCCGTACCATTGTCTATAAAAACGGCAAAAATAATATTTATTGTATTACGTTTATTGTATGGGAGCCCCTTTAAATAATTATTTTATTCTGTTTTTTAGTATTTGTTGTTATAGCGGCAACAATAATACATCATCTGTGAAAATTTCAACTCTCTAACTATCACGGTTCATGAGATACAGCCTGGTGATGGACGGACGGACGGACAGCGAAGTCTCAGTAATAGGGTTCCCGTTCCCTTTGGGTACGGAACCCTAAAAAACACCTCTGTAACCACACACAATGTAAGCGGTACAAATCATTAGAGATTCTATAGCCGTAGACTATAGTCTAGTCTCTAACACTCATACAAACAAAAACATTTCGACAATAGTCGTGGCTAGAATCCATGCTGAGTCACCTTTAATTTAAAATAGATTATCTATGACATTTAATATAATAATTGAATAAAAAAAAAAATAGGATGGTGTAAAATTCTCAAGAGTTGATTTTTTCCAAAAATATATCGCTAAACAACACCTACTCATCGTATGATCTAAACAGAGTAGCGGTTACCATAGTCCAACTGGAATCGCTCCCAGTCCGTCGACTGTTCCAGTTACACTAAGAGCACGACAAATTAAAAAAAATGCGCCAATAGAAATCGTACCCGCTACTCCCCAACCTTTATTCTAAGCCGTCGCGTCGCCGCGTCGCCCAAAGATATATTACCAAGTTTAACGATAAGGCATCTAACTTCTTAGTACTTACTTATTCATTCTTGGTTATAGCAGTAGGTAGGCCCCGTAGTTGAAAATTGCCAATTGTGAGCGCGTACCAAGCGATAGCTTGGAATTCTAGCTAGTCGGAATTCTATAAAATATTAATTAAGTAGATATACTTAATTAATATTTTATAGAATTCCGGAAGGCTATATTAACTTTTCTAAGATAACTAATTATACTTTGGAAGTATTTAAATTATATGCACGTAATATAGGTGCACCTAAGCAGTGGTAGCCGAGTGGTCGAACGCACGCTTTGCAATCAAAGTGCGCAGGTTCTATCCCCGGCTCGCACCTCTGGGTTCCATGTGCGAATCTCATTTTCATCTGAGATTATCACTTGCTAAGAAACGGTGACGGAAAACATCGTGAGGAAACCTGTGTGCCCGGTATAATGGCAATAGGCTCGCCCCCTATTACATTGGGACCAAAATACATCGGCGAAGCGTGGGCGCACTGCAGTGCACCTCTGCCTACCCCTTCGGGGAATACAGGCGTGATGATGTATTATTATAACCTATGTAAAATATTAGATGAAATAATTTTCTTTGTTCAATCTGATGTTGTCTGATTTTATTAAGTGTAAAGTTCAATATGCTGACTATTAAGTAGGTATGTAGGTTACCACAAGGGCAGCTTAGTTTATCCTATTGTAAGTACCTACCTGCTTCCTAGTGCTGTTGTCTACCTTAAGTTTGAAGTAACTACTACATAGATTGATAAAAAATATTTTTATTGAAAAATAAATTATCTCAAATTCAAATATTCATTTATTTTCTACGAATTATTCTTTATAATAATACAATATTGACTTGTGTTTTGTCACACATCGTTATCACAATACTTATATGATAATTATATAGTAGGTATATTAAAAATTACATTAAATAAGTCTTCGTTTTCGTAACAACCGTATTGTAACCAAACTGACATGGTATGTTGTCAATTTATCGCCTTCCGTAACCTGAAACAAATTAATCAATGTTATGAACGACGTCGTTATTAAATCAGGCGCTTCCTACTTCATTAAATATGCATATAAATTACTTATATTCAAATATACCATGAACAAGCTGGATTACTTTAGTTATATGATTATAAAAAGATTGGACAAAGATTATGATTAGTATTATACAGTAAGAATTGACGATAAATCAATAAGTATTAAGTTAAGTAACTGTCAAGTTCGTTATAAGGATATCCAATTCCAAAGCAACAATAGCCGGAGAGATGTTTATAAGATTTCTCTTTGTATATATGTGCAATAGTTTATAAAACGGGCGAGAAACAAAATAGGTTCTTAATAGTTCTTACTAGCAGAAGACCGTTTTAAGTATAAGTAAAATCAGTCTTACCTCCTTTAACTGAGGCTCCGGCTGAAGCATGGGCAGTGGCAGAGCTACTGGCAAAGCTGCCCCCGTCACTGAAAGCGCTCGCTCCCGCTACGCTCCTCGCTGAAGCGCCTAAGGAGCTCAGGCCATTTACATATCCGAGTTTGGGCAAACCTAGTCCACCGCTGTAACCAAAACTAGAGGCACCACTGTAGCTGCCTCCACATCCACCGCTGCAGCCCCCTTTAATTCCATGCCCCGAATGATCGCCGTGTGTTCCATGTAAATTATATTCACTGTTAGCATCCGAAGTGGCGGTAGCTGCGGCGCCAGCTTGACCGACAGCACCCGCTTGAGCTACAGCACCCGCTTGAGCCACTCCGCTTGCTAGTCCTGCACCACCAGTCTGAGCAGTAGAGACAGCTTGAGAACCTGAACCACTTGTTCCATGCGAAGAGATACCACTAGGCACCTGGTGTGATCCAAATTGAGAACCAATAGTTTGTTTACCGGCCACTCCTGTTGCCCCAAATTTGCCATCCTCATGAGGCTTTAGGAAACCAGATGGACCTCCAAACCCTCCAGTATAAGCGACCGCATCAGCATCAGCAGAAGCTCCAGCCGTCGCTTGAGCTCCATCGGCAACACCACCGTGTACACCATGCAATGATGATGGAGTTGAGATATGATGAGCGCAGGCCCCGGAGGTACAAGATGCGGGCTTAGAATGTTCGGCCGGTCCCGAAGGTTTGTGTAATTCATTAGGCGAAACGCTAATAATGGGCGACACGCCAAGAGAGGGTGAAACACCAACAGCGGGCGTAACGCCAACAGCAGGTGCTGTATATTCGTTAGGCTTTAGTAATCCAGAAGGACCGCCAAAACCTCCAGTGTATGGTGAAACCTCTTTGTCCCAAGAACTGTCACTAGTAGGTTTAGTAACGCCATGAGACGCCGCCTGTGCATGTGCGCCAGCAGCAGCACCAGCATCAGCACTAGGATAGCTACCGCAGTTAGGTGCTTTGCAGCCTGAGGTTCCAGTAATTGACGGCGCATTGTATAGAGATGATGCAGTATGATCAAAGCTTGTGGCACCAGCTGAGGCACTGGGTGCTCCAGCGTGAGTAGGTTTAAGTACTCCTGCAGGCGCTCCAAAACCACCTATGTACGCCGGTAATTTATCATTCGTCAATTCGCTTCCGCTGGGTTTGGTAACGCTGAATGTTCCAGATTGCGTATTTGATGCAGCAGACACTCCCGCAACATGATTACCGCTATTGCTGGTTGGCGTACTGTATGAGGGAGCGCCTGAGAGCGAATAACTTGGGCTATGTGCGCCTGTACCATGAATGTTTAAGTTATCTGGTTTATGTACACCAGCGGGATAGCCGGCGCCAGCACAGTTTGAAGTTTTGCAATCGGTTGCGGCACCAACAGATGAAGGAGTAAGTATCGAAGCAGGTGCTGTGTGTTCGGTAGGTTTATATACTTCAGACGGCCCTCCAAAGCCCCCTGTATAACTCGGAAGTTTAGTACTTGTCTTTGTAGCATCAAAAGATCCAGAATGACCATCTGCAGCCACCCCCGCAGTTGGGTATGCACAGTTTGTTGTGGCACAGATGATCGATGGACTACTAGCAGAGGGCGTGCTGTATGATGGCGATGTAGGATGAGCCACAGCCGGGCCTGATACACCTGTAGGAACGGTTGGTCCGCCGGCTGCTGTACCAAAACCACCATTATAACTTGGAACTTTTTGACTTGCAGGAGTTAAGCCGATCCCTTGTTTATTTAAGTCAAATGATCCCGACACTGCGTTCGCTCCTGCGGAAGATTGTGCACCAGTAGAAGTTGACCCAGCACAGTTTGATGTTTTGCAACCAGTCACGCTAACAGATGGCAAAGTCGATGGAATGCCCGAGTGTGAATAGCCCGGACTATGTGGCACTGACCCGTGACCATGTACCGGAGCAAGTACTCCAGCGGGTCCTCCGAAACCCCCTGTGTATGGAGGAAGCTTTTCGTGTAACGAGCTTGCATCAGCATTTGGTTTAACAGCGTTAAACGTGCCTGTTTGTGCATTAGCTCCAGCTACAGCAGCAGCGGCAGCGTTAGAATAGCCACCGCAATTTGGCGTATTGCAATTTGGGATGCTAGGTGTAGTTCCGGAATGAGGGAAGCCGGGTTTACCAGGTATTGCGTTGAATTCATTAGGCTTTAGAAGTCCCGTTGGTCCTCCAAAGCCTCCTGTGTATACTGGGAGTTTTTCTTTAGGTGTGATTGGCTTGGCAACACCAATAGATCCAAAGTGCACGTCAGCACCGGCTGTAGCACCGGCCGCAGTTTGGTGTAGACTACCAGGATGAGTGACTCCAAACGACGTCGAAGGGGTAATAAATCCATGACCAACACTAGCACCAGGTGCACTATAGCCGCCGCAATCGGGTGTTTTGCAACCAGGTGCTGTTAATCCAAAACTGGGAGCAATGAACGAGGGGGAGCTTGAATAAGTATGACTTGGCCCACTGGGTAAAGCAGGTGCTGCTTCACTGCCAGAAGAAGGCACGCCATGTAATGATAAACCACTGTTAACTTGAGTCAAGCTTGGTGTGGTAAGTGAGTGTCCAACTTGAGCTGGATTCGATGTTGCACCACAATTCTGACCTACACAATGACTCTTCAGAGTGTCTGAAGCGGAATCTGAACTTTGAGGAGTCAAATAATTTGTAGAGGGGGAGTTAGTGTTCGTATAAGAGTCGCAATTACCACTGACGCAAGCCGGTTTCTGACCGTTGCTATTATATGTGCCATGAATGGGCACATTGTAGCTCGAAGGCACGTTTCCTGTACCTGTTCCAGATGGCTCGGAACCACAACTTCCAGATTCGCAACCGGTTCCGAATTTGGGAGTTTCCAAGTATGAAGCCGGTTTGTGATAACCATTGAATATGTGACTGTCTGATGTCGCTGAATGTTGGTTATTATCAGATGAGCTAGTACCATAAGAATTAGCTGTACCATAGACTTGAGGTTTGGTTGCTGATCCACAATCTCCAGTAGAGCAATCCGATGCACCACCGGTATGTCCCGTTGCTTTTTTGTTATAATTCGACGCCTGATTCTTGGAGTCGTAAGCCGGTTTCGTTGTATCAGTATTTACAAAGATATCGTTGTCATCTTGTCCGGATCCGCATTGCCCAGATGAGCATTTGCTAGGTTCAGAAGAAAGATGTGGTTTGCAATTTGATCCCTGACATCCAGGGCCTGAGAGAGTTCCTGCAACCGCTCCCGCCGTTGCTACAGCATTAGCAGCATTGTAAGTATGTCCAGCATCGCTTGCTCCGTGAGAAGATGAAATTCCTTGGGCTCCGTGACAGCTCCCAGATCCGCATCCTGCAGTACCGAGTGCATTTGCGCCGTTACTCCCAATTCCTGAGAGACCTGCGCCCAAGCCGTTGTAGCTGAATGAACTAGAACTTGAACTCGAACTGGCACTTGAGGACGAGGAACTGGATGAGGAAGATTTTGAAAAACTTCCCGAATAACTGGCTCCAAGCGGTACGGGCACGGGAATTCCACTTCCAGCAAACGCACCAGCGGACGCACTAGCGTCGGCTAAAAGGAAAGAAATGTATATTGTAGAAAATATTTTGGCTATAATTAGGTGAGAGTTGTGAACATAGCATTCATTTTTATAGGAGGTAGTCCGAGTATTTAATCGGAATGAAAATCAAAGTAGGTACTAGTCATTCCCTCTACCTAGGGCACTTATACTTAATTTAAATATTCAATAAATATTAGTTATACCTACTTATGACTTGTAGTATACTACTGGTAGGCCTACCGATACATTTATTACAAAGTAACCAAATACAATATTGCAAAATTAACTAAGCGTCCATAGCCTAGTGGTTAGAGGGCCGCGTCCGTAACCGAGAGATTCCGGTTCGATTATCACCCTAACCAACTAATGATATCAATCTACGCCTAGCACAAAAAGGACAAAACTTCGAGTAATGCATCAGTAGGATTATGTGTGCAGTAATTTTAAAAACAAATACTTGGGTACGTACGTAAGTACCTTAGTTACACAATATCTAAAAATAAACTTTAGTCCAAATAAAATAATAGTTCCTTCATAATTTTATAATTATGTATTTCATAATATTAAGTAGTTAAGTAAAATTTCATTCACTAATTAAGTAATTAATAAGAACCACTGCTGAATAATTATAACTATATACACCAATGTCAAATTAAAAGAGGCCAATTATGTTTTGATATAACAATAACTACCGAATACTACTACTTTACAATACTATTAATTAACTATTTTGAAAAAAATAAATAAAAAAAATCCTACCTCTAGAATATGCACCCCCTTTGACCCCATATCCGTGCGGGGTGGCGGACATCGAGCCCGCCAGGACCAACAACACTGCACACGTGAGCTTCATTGCGAAGCTTCTCACCCACAATGTTTTTGTTCTGATGCCGGCTGCTTTTATAAACCGACACGCAAATAGACACTAGCGCATATTATACATACAAAAAACCTGTTGTCGTTTACCGCGAATCAGACGGAGGCTGCGCTAGCGTAGGCTGTAGGTATCGTTTCCCGTGTTCATTAAAAGCGCTCTACGTGGTTGTCTAAAATACGAGCACATTACTCACGCCTCTAGCATGCTCGCCAACATTTCGAGGCAGCGGGGAAACACGCTGACACCACGGTACGTTCTATCTCCGGTTGGTGTTTTTATTGTTGTGGTTATGTTTGCGATGCGAGTGAGATACTAATTGATCCTTGAGGCCGTTGCCAAGTCAAGTTCATGTATGTAAGTTTGACTAAGATCGTGACAAACATATTGAGTAACCCTGTGTTTTATTACAATGAGGATTTTGATCACTTAACTCTAACGCTTTTATGGATAATGTTAAAGGCGACTGAAGGAATTAACACTCGAACTGCACATTTTCTTAATATCAACACGTTATAAGTACTGTTTTATAGGATAGATAGGTATCTATATATTTGCCCATTTATAAACCTTCGTGGAACGTGGATGTTGTTGAACCTAAGTGAACCTAAATGAACCTAAGCTGATAATATTGAAACATTTCTAACCACCGCTCAATGATCGGCGGCGCATTTCCTAACATTCATGAACTAATGTCATTTCATATTAAAACTAAAGAATGCAGCAAAACATATTAACCTTCTACCTTCCTCTTAACTACGATAAGGATCCTTAGGACTGTAGTTAAGGCTGTTGGTTCTTAATAAAGTATGTTCATATAGCATTTCTACACCGCGGTACCTATTTTGGATGTATGTATTTTTTTATTATTCCCGATACATTTTTTTAAAATGGTTAGTAAGTACCTGCGTACCTCCATATAATCACGTCTCATTCTTTAAAAATGCAGCAGTTTGCATGACAATCATTGAAAGTATTTGAATAAGAATTTATGAGTTATGCTATATCCAGCGATGGAGATCGTAGGCATTAATTCTTTGAAAAATACAGAAAGTTATTTATTTACGCATACAAAAGTATGTTCAATCCTTGTTTAAGTAATTCATAACAGCATTTCTTAGTCTTACAAGTGTACCTATAGGTAAACATTCGAGCGCGTGATAAAGGATTCATTGCGGATATATATAAACCATATTTTACTAACTTCTAGCAATCTTGAATCAGATAAGTGTTTATTTAGAATCCGCTGTGTAGTACCTTCACGAGTCAAACAATAAAACCGCAGTTGATGCTTTTCAATAAATAACTATCATCGTCAAGTCACGTGAGCAATAAAGAATCCGCTACACGCTCAATATGTTAATTCCATTAATATAACCTAGGCCGTGACAGAGCCAGAAACAGAGGACGGCTGGGGCCGTAAAGGTAAAAATATTTTTTTCCAAGTAGTATAAACTACCTACTTTTTAGGGTTCCGTACCCAAAGGGTAAAACGGGAACCCTATTACTAAGACTTCTCTGTCCGTCCGTCCGTATGTCTGTCACCAGGCTGTATCTCATGAACCGTGATAGTTAGACAGTTAAAATTTTCACAGATGATGTATTTCTGTTGCCGCTATAACAACAAATACTAAAAAACAGAATAAATTAAATATTGAAGGGGGCTCCCATACAACAAACGTGATAATTTTTTCGTTTTTATTTTAAATACCATCTTTGGTGCTTAAGTATACCTACACAAGAAATTTTGAATGATAAAAGTACGTTATGGTTCGAACTCACAATACAGATGGAGCCCGCAGATAATGTGACCACTACCGCCATTACGTATGGACAATAGCTAGGTAAGCTAGGTAATGTATTAACTCCGTGGTTACTGGTTAATGCCATATTCCTCTGTTCTTATTTTGAAAATATGTAATGAGGTTGCAACACTTGTTTAAGGCCGTGAAAGGAATTGACTTAAACTTGCCAGAAAATAACAAAAACCGGCCAAGTGCGAGTCGGACTCACGCACGAAGGGTTCCGTACCATTATCTATATAAACGGCAAAAAGCCCACGTTTGATGTATGGGAGCCCCCTTAAATATTTATTTTATTCTGTTTTTTAGTATTTTTTATTACAGCGGCAAGCAATACATCATCTGTGTAAATTTCAACTGTCTAAGTATCACGGTTCAAGTGATAATGCCTGGTGACAGACGGATGGACGACGTCTTAGTAATAGGGTTCCCGATTTACCCTTTGGGTACGGAACCCTAATAATACGAAGGCTCCAACACGCCAGTGGCACTCTATAGATCGTTACGCAGGCTCTGCATTTACCGCATCCGGTTGACGTGCCGCCTTCATATTTACGGCAAATCCATACATTCCAATATTTATTGGTAGGTACCAATTTTTCAGTCCCGGATTCTAGGGACTGTCCCGAAACAGTTGTGAAATCGAGGACTGTCTGGGAAAATGTAGAAATCGTTCTCATTCCTCAGTCTGCCATTTAAATGAACATTATGTTTTTCCAACTTTTTCCAAGGTTTCAAAGTATAGTTTTTAAATAAGGTAAGTACGACTAATGGGCGAATTAAATATTGTCAGAATAACCGTAGTCGAAACGCTTAGTCCTAAAGATATAATTCATTCAGCTTATTTGTCTGTACTAATAAACCTTAAGTACCTCGACTGCTTGGCTTAGCGGTAGGCACCTATAAATACTATTGCAGTTTTACGCGTCCTTATTAAACCATAAATATGATGCAATAACCATGTTGAGTCTATACTCTTTGCTTATTGCAATTCGTAAGCGATATGTATCTAGTTATATCACAAAATGTAGAAAAATAATAACGACGTTCCCCGCGACGATCATTTTAGGGGTCAAGGTACGCAACCTGCTTTGTGTGGGATGATTTAATTTATGCGATGACCTAGCAACGTAATATTATAAAATTGTTTATAAATATCGCTTTACCTCACGAAATAGTTTACGTTTTCCTTTAAACCTTAATTTCCTAGAACTATCCAAGAAGGTCAACACAATTGGACTCTTGAGTGAAGTTTGAAAGGCCTTAGGTCCCCGGCACACTGGCGCGACGAAAGACGAAGAGACGCGCCTCTACATTTATACCAACAGTAAAACGAACTCTGAGAGTGCTGTGACAATATAAATAAACAATGATTTTTTTAGTGGTAAAAGCCACGCACTGACGAGTCAAGTCGCTCGCACTGTCAATAAAATTTCATTGATCAATAAACTTTTTCTGAGTCAATACAACTTGTTTTGATATTGACAAAAAATCCGACGCGCTCGCCATGACGCCTCAGCGTGCAGAGGGCTTTAAGATGTTAAATCTATATCCTCCAAATATGATTAACATATACAGAATTTAAATGCAGCGGCAAGTTTATTTCAAGTTCCGCATTGAGTAATACCTTTTCAATGTGACAGGATTTAGTTCCTATTGCAAGCAAGATTGTATTTTCTACCAATATTGTAGTATGACTCACGCACGATAAGCGCAATGAATGAACTGGGTATATTATGTAATTATACATTGATCTCATAATGTAGCTATCTTACTACACTAATTTATAGTTTTTGCATGACTTTGCTAATTGTGAAGAAATACCTAAGTTGGTACATCTATTTCTGATTAAGAGTTTTATTTTTATGACCAGAATTAATATTTATGCAGATTCACTGGCGGGGCTTATTTTCAACTCAACTCCTTCATAAGGTCAACTCTTATTTTTTTTCAAATTTTACCTGCTTCACACACAAACCACAAGTTTAAATTAATACATTTAAATGTATCGTTAACTACTTTTTGCGTTATACACGATTCTAAGATTCAACAAAATAAAAATATCAATGCATATAATAATTTATGTATATTTGAAAAATACACATGTATCCGTAACTATTCCACAAACTCAACTTACATATCTAAGCTATACTCGTGATCGACATCATACTAATAACAGTTGCAATACACCATAGCGTCTAATTTAACTACAGGGCGCTAGGTTATGTGTGACTGTTTCCTTTGGCAAGTCGTGAAATGGTCCAAGTTAAACGAACTCGTCGGGTTCGCGCGGGGCGTCCAGGTCCCGGTAGTGTATCACCGGGCGGAAATCGGCGACGCCACCCCTTTAACAATCAACCGTATCTACGTTAGCAGCAACACACTCGACACACATCACAAACAAGAAAATCCAATCGGATATACTGTATGCTAGCTACTGCGTGGACTAAGCTCCTCTCCGTTTAATATAAATCTCAGCTTCCCGGTATTGTAATTTAATCTACGGTACAGAAACAGGTATTAGGAGTAGTGAATAAAAAAAAATGTGGCACATACATTTCTGATAGTTTATTAAAATTCATACAATAGATATTATGCAAGTGACAACAACAGTATAATAATAATACATAATTAATTCTCAATTAAGAAAGGCTTTCAGAAATACATTAATAGGACCAATAAAGTCAGTTTACGAATATCCACAATGACCTATGTAATAGAAAAAATAGATAAACCATGACATGTTACAAAATATAAAATAATGTTGAATCCATTAAATGTTTTTCTCAAATTTTTCAGAAGATAGTAGATTCTAAATTTAACTGATAAATAAAACAATAAATTATCCTGACACTAAATATTGGAATGCTTATTACAATAGGTATGTAAAATAAAATAACTATCAAAATAGTACAAGTGATTCTGTCATGTATAATATGTGGGTATTATATTCTAGAATATGTCGCCATTGTCCGGGAAGTCAAGATCGTTGTATGCAATAATGGGCCGGGACCGGTCCACATTTTCCCTGCAAATTTTACTTTCAATTCACAAACATGTTTTCGTAGCATCGTAAAAAATATTTAATATTTCAACGGATGCAACAACAAAGGCAAATGATGATGCAAAAACCCAATTCAAATGATATACGAATATGCACATTGATAATAAAAATATTACGTATGTACTTGGTAGAGAGGTAACAATACGAATCAAAATGTTAAGGTCATGCAAAAATAAAAATAATGTTCAATGCTGGCTCTAAATATGTCGGAGCGTCAGAAACCGAATAACCTTACGCACCTTACACGATACCAGCGTTGTTCAAAACATTAAGTCTGTAATTTATAGATATTCCAATCGATTGACAAACCATTTTTATTAGGACTTTGTAAAATATTTTTGGAGCCAGTGTCTATAAACTTACGATTTAAAAAAAAAACGAACTCGCCTGATACATCAACAATTTCATATTTTTACCGAATCAACATACCCCTTCATCAACTAATTTCATTATATTATGGAAAACCATGACGAATGAATTGTTATTTTTATAAAATCTAATACTTTAAAACATATTTTAGTAGCTGTACAAAAAAAAAATTAGACAATTTGTCGGTTAGGTATGTTATCACGTTTATTTTATTACCTACTTATGTAAAGGATACGAGAACTTTATTGATATTAGTTAACCGTGTTTGTCAATGATCTAATACCGCATTACCATTCCACGCTGTGAATCGTTACGTTTCATATGCAGGGTGAATTTAAATCTATTTATGCTCACTTTTTAGTTTAACATGGGTACTATTTTGCATCTAAATACAAAATGTGCCTATTTATCTGACATTGTTCGGAAAGACAAAATGTATCATCATCACGCCTGTATTCCCCGTAGGAATAGGCAGAAGTGCACTGCTCTGTATCCAAACTTCGCCAATATATTTCATTGTACCGATTCATAGCGGCTTTACAAATTAAATTTGTTTAGAAAAATGTAGCAGTGAGAGGTTTGTAAATGGAATGAAATTTCTATAAATTTGGGGGTAAAATTTTATTTGTGTTGTTAAAATAGATTGGATAGTTATAAATTAGGTGAAAGAAACCACAAAAAGGTTATACAACAGTAATTTTGTATCTCATAATCATGCAAAGTTATAGCAATAAAGAACTAAAAGCATGTTTTTTTTTATATTGCGCATATTATCTCTGGAGGCATGCTGCTGTGTTTCCGTTAAAGTTTAATAAATTCTAATAATATATAAATATTCGACAACCCGGCGGAGAAAGGGAAGACTAATGAACAGAAATTAGGTGCCTGCAATTAAGCCGCTTTACTACTAATTACAACTTCGTCTTTTAAATCGATATTTGAGTGACGTAATGTATCTTGGTAATTAGAATTGAGGAATAAATGCTTGATATACTGGTCGGCCATTTGAGATGGCGGAATAAATATAACTTTATAGTATCGTTTATGGTATCGTTTTTTAGAGACCATTCTTATAATTTAGAGGACTTTCCATCTGTATTCGAGAATTTTGGAAAAATTATACATTTAGCAAAATCAAGAAAACTTTTAGATGCAATATACTATATGAAAATCTCGTAAATTTTGATTTGATTTGATTCGTATACCAGAGACGTTAGATACTATAAAACGCAGCTAAGCATTCTAATTTTTCATCAATTATATTCCTATTTCTTACTAATTATGCATGTTGTGACACCTTTATTAATTGTACATTTAGTTTAACCTTATTCATATGTTATATTTATATGTTATTAATGCAAAAAAAATGCCTGTCCCAATAATAAACCATTTCAATAAATAAATAGATATTTCCAAAATATTTTTCTATATTCTTTATAACTTGAATGGAAACGCAGCGGTTATGGTGTCGCGTGAGTTGCGCGCGGGTGTGTGTTACCTGGGGCGCGAGAAGCGCGGATGTCTGGGCGCGTAGGGCGCGGGCGGCGCCCAGCCCCAGCCCCAGCCGCGCGCGCCGCCGCCCGCCGCGCCGCCGTACCTGCTGGAATTCGACACGCTTACATTATTTTCTACTTTATACTCAAAAAATCGTAGCCAACAAAATGGCAGGAATTCCAACCATATCTTAAAATACATCTACTACTACAGCCCTTTTAAGGTCCCACTGCTGGGCACGGGCCTCCTCTCAATGCGAGGGGGATTCAGGCCATAGTCCAACACGCTGGCCCAGTGCGGGTTGGCAGACTTCACACATCTATCGATAATTAGTCAAGTTCCCTCAGACGTGCAGGTTTCCTCACGATGTTTTCCTTCACCGATTCAAAGCAAGTGATAATCTCGGATGAAAATGAGATTCGCACATAAATCCCAGAGGTGCGAGCCAGGGTTAGAACCTGCACACTTGGATTGCAAGGCGTGCGTTCGACCACTCGGTTACCACTGCTATACATCAGTACACCTATATTCCCCGAAATAGCAGGCAGAGATGCCCACACTTCGCCGATGTATTTTTGTCACAATGTAATAGGGGAGATCAATACGAGGGAGATTTGTGGGCTATAGTCCACCATGTTGACCCAGTGCGGATTGGTGAACTTCACACGCCTTTCTATAGATGTGTAGGTTTCCTCACAACGTTCAGCAAGTGGTAATCATTATTGAAAATGACTATGATATCTTAGTGATATAAAAAAAAAAGTCTGATAGCTTCGTTTTTTCCGTTTCGGACACCGTCAATCTACCTACATCACGGTTCCCGACAGCTCGTATCGAGTGATAGTTATATTGAAATTTGAAGGCGGTGGTTACGCTGGGTTAGGGCATGAAAATGAAAATTATGAGCTTTTATTCGTGTATAAATCTCGCTGTACCATTTATTTAAGGCTAAGTTTGTATAGTTTGAAATAAATAAAAAAACCCGCCAAAACGTTGAATTTCGCGTTATAGTTAAATATTTAAAAGTGGGGGGAGGTTTTTCGTGTTATAATATTTAAAAGTGGGGGGAGGTTTTTCGTGTTATAATATTTAAAAGTGGGGGGAGGTTTTTCGTGTTATAATATTTAAAAGTGGGGGGAGGTGTGTAGAATGTGATAGGGCTGTGCGTGTGCGTGTGCGTGTGGTGCAGGGTGTGTACTGACGGCTGCGGCGGCGGCTGGTGCGCGTGCGCGGGCGGCTGGTGCGCGCGCGCGGCGGGCTCGGGCTGCTGCGGCCGCCGCACGTCGCGCATGTACGCGTTGAAGTACGACACCTCGCGCCGCACCTCGTCCACCTGCACCACACAAACTTAATAAGCTCCTATTTTGGACACAAGAGTCTAATATCGAAAAACAAAAGATTTAGTAAACATTCGATGTGATTTGAACAGTTTCATCACAATAACATCGCAGCGTTCTACGTTACCTTCTCGCCGTGTTTATTGAATATGTGTTTTCGAATGAAATCGGGGCCCTTGAACTTCTTGCCGCTTAGAGGGCACAACCATTTGTCTTTGGCCAACTCTTGCGTGTTCGCCAAAATGAATTTCTCCACTTCCGCATCTGTATCCTACAAGCGTACAAAATAAAGTTAAATGACATTCACATAATAACATAAAGAGTAATAGTTTAATAATTTACCTTTATTCCGAGTTTTTGCAGTTCCTCGTCGGAAATTGGCTTCACATCTTGCAGGAAGGCAGACATTTTGCCTTCGAATGTTTTGATATAATCTTGGATCTCCTGCTGGGTTGGCTGATAAAAAAAAGGGTAAAGGTTATTAGACTTTGCAAATAAACGTAATTATTCTTTAACATATTCAAAATGATTTACCCGTTGCTTTATTTACACGACAAATAAAATCCTTTTGTTGAATGAATGAAGAAAGAAGAATGTTTGCATTATAACTATGTTCAGAATTAAGTAGTGTCAATAGATTGTAACTCAGTACTACTACTAATAGGAAAAATAATGATCACTACCAAAAGCGTAAGTGGGTTAAATTTACTACGAAGAGTTAAATTGTTGTGTATTTATACAGGGTATATCAGAAGTCCGAAATAATATTTTAGGTACAAACGGTCGCTACTATGTAGATGCATAGTGAAGGTAGATCATGCCTAACTATCATAGTTTCTGAGTAACAGAACTTGAATATTTTCATGGGTATTGTGTTGTGGTCTTAGGGCAACCCCGTAGCGCTCGATAACAGTGCAAACTACATCGACGAGAGGCGACTACTAATATTCACAAAACAGAACGCGAAAATTTTACAAAGAACCGGAAATATTACAAGTTATAGAAATCAGAGACGATTTTTTTTAAACATTTTTGGATTAATTAATATAGCCTATTTTACTCAGTGATAATGTAGCTTTGTAACGGCAAAATATTTTTTGAAATCGGTCCAATACTTTTTAAGTTTATTCCTTACATACAATAATACAAAACTTTCCTCTTTATAATATGAGTATAGATATACGTATTGACAATAAAATTATTGAATACCTTGTTGACGGGAGGGCCGGAGCGGGCGTGCATGATGCCGCAGCGATTCGGCATTTCGTCCTCGTATGGATACTCGCAGTGATTGTAGTAGTCGACGGAATGCACGACGCGCAGATAGAGCACGAGGCGGTCCAGCACGCGCACCAGCGCCGGGTCGGCCAGCTCCGCGCCGCCCTCGCCCGCCTCCCCGCCCGCAGCGCCCTCCCCGCCCTCCCCGCCCGCAGCGCCCGTCGACAGCCCCAACAACTCCTCCTCCTCCGTCGACGCTTCCTCTATCAAGTGCTCCGTGATTTTATGAAGCACCGGATTCTTTGAGTTCAGGCTGAAATTCTGTTGAACGGGAGACCTGCATTGTCGCTTTCCGAGCTCAAACTATCGACGGGAGTCCACTCGTACGACGAGCGTTTAGCACGCTTGGAGGTGTTAACGGAACAAACTACCAGTGATGTGACGATTTTACATTACTAATCATCTTTATACAAAATGGGAGTGAGCGCACATTAATCGCAAACTTATGCCGGAATGTATCGAAGGTTACGAACAATAAATTTAGGGTATAGAGTGGGTGTTTGACTCACGTCGGTGCGATTGGTCTGATCGGCATCGGCTTGTTCGTCGGCGGCGTCGTGCCAGAGCTTGGTGCGCGTGTCGAGCAGATGCGCGAGTCTGGCGGCGAGGCGGGCGTCGGCGCGCAGCACGGCGCGCTCCAGCGTGATGCCCGACACGGGTCGGATGCGACGCTGCAGGTCGCGGTTCACTATCGCGCCCAACTCGCACTCGCGGAGCTGAACATAAGTAAACTACAGCTTTACGACACTTCCTTTAAATAAAAAAAACTGAGCCGTCGCGGGTCGCCTGGCAGATGTGAAACATAAACTTCGTACTATACTTTATGCATTAAGAAATAAGGTTGATTTCATTTTGTTGTGGCGAAGCGTTGGCAAATCTCGCCACGCCAAAAATCAGGTTTACCCGTCGCCTATAGATGTTTCACATCAATAATGTTAGAAGGTTGTGAGTAGCCTTCGGTAGGAACCGGTGGTTTACATCAACAACAGGAATACCATGGAAATAATAATGAAGTAATACATCATCATCACGCCTGTATTCCCCGAAGGGGTAGGCAGAGGTGCACTGCAGTGCGCCCACACTTCGCCGATGTATTTTGGTCCCAATGTAATAGGGGGCGAGCCTATTGCCATTATACCGGGCACACAGGTTTCCTCACGATGTTTTCCGTCACCGTTTCTTAGCAAGTGATAATCTCAGATGAAAATGAGATTCGCACATGGAACCCAGAGGTGCGAGCCGGGGATAGAACCTGCGCACTTTGATTGCAAAGCGTGCGTTCGACCACTCGGCTACCACTGCTAATTAATTATAATGAAGTATTTTCACTTACTCTAATGTTGTTAAGGTTCCAGCATATATCCTTGATGTTTACGTCGCGACGGAATGTGACCCAGCCGCGGCGGAACCACCGCCGCTCGGGCAGCGGGTCGGCCAAGGCGACTCTCAGGAAACCTCCATAGCGTTTACACATCTACGAAAATTATTTTAAAATTGATTAGAAGGGGAATAAGAAATACTGGAAAATGGGGTAACAGTCGTAAGTAGTCTAAAAAGTGAGTGACATCACAGTGGAAGGGGAAGACAGAGAAATTTGTCATAAAATGGAAGATACTAATTTTAGATGGAGTACTTACAGCTTCAACCTCTGCCTTAGTGATTGTAGGTGCCAAATTCCTCAAAAATATTGAGGTGGTCTTGTGCAAAGCGCGACACTCTTTCTTCTCGACGATGACGTCATCCACAGAATCAGCTTTATCTTCGTCATCTTTATCCTTATCCTTCTCTTTGTCATTCTGAGGGGCTTCAACAACTTTTTCGACGCTTGGTGACTTCGATTTCTCCTTTTGTTTGGGTGATTTATCTGGAGTTTTAGATTTAGATTTTGATTTGCGACGGGTGGTGGCTTCACCCTCCTCTTCAGAACTCGATGATGAAGAGCTGGATGACGACGAACTTGATGAAGAGCCAGGTGGTGCTGTGAACGCATTAAAATTAAACAGGTGATACCTTTACCATAGTTTAGGTTATTAAAGATAAGTTCACTTGTGTTTTTTCATAAATACTCACGAGGCTCTTTCTCTTGTGTCTCAGGTTCTTGTTCATTGCCAGTCGAGTTGAATCGAGAGAACATTTTCGCCTGCTCTTGCAGTTGTCGTAAGTGTGGGTCGATCTCCATGGTCAGGGGAGCAGTGGGCTTGGGTGACTCTGCCTTATTCTCCTGTACAAAACAAAAACAAATTCAACAAAAATTGTTATGTCAAGCTGTAAAGGTCTATTTCATTTCTCAATATTAATACCTTTTTCTCTGCATCATCCTTTTCTTCTTTCACTTTCACATCATCAACGTCGATGACAACTGTCGTTTCGGATGGCGGCTTATCTAAAATAAAATAATATAACGATCAATGCGATTTTTTTATATATTATCAACAAAAACAGTTTAAAAATTATGTACTTTATACCTGTTTTATCATTGATAGTGACAGTTTCCTGCGGTGTTGGTTCATCAAGCTCCTTCAAGTCTTCCTCAGTACCTCCTTCAAGTTTAATGACGACGGTATCAAGAAGTCTTATCAATTTCTCAGACTTATCGACATCCACGGACACCTTATCAAGATCACCTTTTTCTAGTAACTCAAGAAACACATTTAGTCGATTCTGGAATAAATTGAGAAAGTTATCTTTATGAATATATTGTTACAGAAATCATTTTATTTTCAGATATCTTTTATAAGCATCACCTTTAGTGCAGTCAGTTGCTCTTCTTTCCGTTTGACTGATTCTTCAGGATGATATTTGATCTTGAACCTAAGTAAGGAAAAATCTCGTATTGATAACTGATTATATTACAAATGTAACACAAAAATGCTGTTTCATAAAAAAATATAAACACTAAATATGAACAGTAGACCGATTTTTTTTAGGTACTGTATATACATATAAATGGTAATTTTAGAAATGTACACTACAACATTGATACATACCTACCCATTAAAAATATATTACATACAAATAACATAGAGTTATATGCTCTGCTGATAATATCAATACAATTTCTATCATCTTAATATATTGCTCAAAAATTTGAGTAAATATTAAAAATCGGTCTCAATGTAGCCAAATGATAAAAAACATAAATAAACCACCTTTTGTGTCACATCCAGAATTGTAGAACTAAAATTGCTTAGTATACATATATTTAAAAAATCTTCATAATCTCACCTGATCCACTCGTGTGGAATATTTAACCCTACCCCTAACAGTAACGAAACCTGTAGCATTGCGCGCTACCGGTCAACGCGGAATATACTAGCTACACACAGCAATTAATCATTTGCATACAGTTTCATTAAATTTTCTTAATGTTGTCCAGCAATCCACGCGAATACACTGTAGACTGTAGGGAAAAAATGTTACAGTTAACATTTGCTTAGCATCCTTAAAAAATTCTAAGCATAACATAATATACTGATGTTACCATAACTTTTTATAAACAGTGTTAGTCAAATGATCTTCGTAAGTTAATGCTTAGAATTTTTTGATTACCAGCAAATTATACAATGAAGAAATTTTATACTTTTGAAGTGTTTCCCCAGCTTTATAACCGAACTCCCAAATTTTACATTTTGAAGAGTATAGTTTTAATAAGAATTATGAAAGTTTCCAATCCCTTTTAGTAATGAAAAAATATGTTTTAAATAAATGGAGAGTGGCATACCATTCTTCATCTTTGTGAGCAACAAAAAACTCATTGAGCTGTTGTCTCCTGAACTCCAACTTGTATTCATTGTACTTCTGAATTGCATCATCTACTGTGATGGAGTCATCTTGGGCCGCCAGGAATGCTTTAAACGTCATCATGGTGGGCGGACCGTCTGTGGCGCCCATCGGGAGCACGGCATCCCTGCTATCATAATGGCTACACATATACCAAAAAAAATTACAGTACAAAATTCTATTGTTTCAAATGTAACAACAAGATATGGTATGCTCGCAGTGTCTTCTGACTTACATTTTATTAGTTAAATAGTGCATTATTGTTCTATGCTAACTCCTACATAGTTATCTTCTATCTCATGCATATCTATATCTATTTCCAAGGGCAACTACATCTGTGTTTCTAGTTATTCCCATAAAAATAATTACTTACTTCATTACATGCTATTATGCATTACCAAGAACTGCTTTGGTATTCCCAATAAAACATGTTCACAATAGGTGCCTACTATACTACAACACAAGGCAATATGGCCTCAAATAGAAATGATTAAGTGGTATTATGCAATGATAAACCCAGCTTCTAACCTTGCAGGCACTGGTGGCATGGGTTGCCCATAGCCCTGGTGTGCAGGATGTGGTCCAAAGTGGTCATGCGCCCACCCATATGATCCATAAGAGTCATGTGGCATCCCCCCATATCTTCGTTCATCCAATCCTATCGGCCAGTCTGGTCTAATGCGTTTACTCGGAGGACCTTCACCTCTTACTGGTGAGTACCCCCGGCTTGCACCAGCTCCACCACGATAGTCCCTGTAGTCAGGACCAGAGCGGCCTCCACGGGGTCTGTTAGTTCAAAAAGCATTTTAAGTTTTTGCTTTAAATAGGTACATACTATAATAAAATACAATAAGGTGTAATCCACTTACATGCTGGCAACATTCAGTTTGCAGTGAACAAATAAATTTATATTAATAATTATTATCTGCATAAATGACTTAAATGTATAACCATGGGCTTACAATAAAAGAGGACTCCATCTCCATGCTGCTCACATTGAAAGTGAAGTAACTTACTATACGCTTCACTTAATGTTTAGCAAGATTCATCAGCCCTTTCAAGTGTGATCATGTTTCTAATAAAATAATAGTTTGTTGACCTACAATAACTAACCTACTTACAAAATTTACAAAGACAACTGCTAGTAGCTGCTTCTATTATTAGGTTATAAAAAATAAATGCCAATCAACTAATTTGCAAATGACCTACATAGTAATTAGTTACCTTACAAATAAAGCTACAGAACGTTTTGTAAGTTTTACAACTTGGGAGAGAGTCTTAGGATGTTCATAGGATTGAGGTTGGGATCTGAAAGAAATTTGCGCAGAGTTTAGTAGGATTTGATTTAGCGGTGTCACCTAATGTTTATACCTACGTATTTGGTAAAAGTTACCTTTCAGACCAATCCTCGCGGCCGCGGCTTCTTTCTTCGCGTCGGTCACTGCTTCGGTAACTGCTGCCTTCAGCTGTTCCCCTCTCTCCACGAAATTTATCACGTCTTTTACGATCATATTCATCGTCACTATCAGCCATTTATATAAGCTATCGTTTGTTATGAACGGCCTATAACATAAATGTTTACAGCGTAATATAAAAGAAATTCACAGAAAGCGAGTTGAAACGAAAAGAATGAATGTATGTGACCATAGACTATATTGATAATGTGACTGACGAGTGACGAGTGACGTAGCAGTGAGCGTTGATTAAATGAACAGTGTTGTGAGACTGTTCGTTTTTTTGTGGTCCCGTAAATTCCTGTGCAATGATCCGGGTATGTAGTATAAAATATACAAATATTTCAGAACAAACATCATTTTAAAATTATAGAAACAGTATTCAATTTAAAACAAAACATATTCCTATGCGATTCAAATGAGAATAGGATCGACTTTGCGCCATATTGTGACGTCATAGCTGTCAATTCTAACCAGTTAGGTAGGGAGAGCAAAACAAGGTATTTTTTTAATAAAATTTATTTACAAAGGTTGCGTGTAATTCCATCAAAAATAGTGTTGGGAGGTACCAAGTAAAACAATATTTGTAAATTGATGAAAACATAATTATCGTGGATCTTATACATTTAGAAATACCCGAGGGTTATTAAAAAGGTTATCATGATAAAAATTAATAGATTTACTACGTGAACAATGTTACCAACATAAAACGTTTTAGTTCTAGGTACTTCTTGTATCTTTAAACTAAATAATTTTATGTAATATTAGAAATAAAATCTTTATATCTTGTAAATACCAAACTCGGACATCACTACAGCACGAGAAGAGTATTCCCCGTCTGTCAGTGCTACTTCTCTATGGTCCTGAGTGCATTTAACCGAGCATGTATGTACACACTGGCCTAGGTCAATGTGATTAGAATGACGGCATTATTAACATATTGGTCTGTTTCTCAGTAGCCATTGCCATTACTTCTATAAGTACCTTTGGAGGTAATAAAGCTTCTGCGAA
The DNA here is from genome assembly GCA_914767695.1 of Ptilodon capucinus. Taxonomy (NCBI): domain Eukaryota; kingdom Metazoa; phylum Arthropoda; class Insecta; order Lepidoptera; family Notodontidae; genus Ptilodon; species Ptilodon capucinus. Next base: position 6,680,364 of record OU611808.1, read on the forward strand.
AACATCAGTAACAGTAACTCACTGCGAATGACTACCAAAGAAACAGAAGTCGACGCGAGGCAAGCGCTGCGTTGTAGTTAGTTAGCCTGTGGGTAACGAAATCGTTGTCATGGCAGGATTTAGGACATGCAGGAAGGAGAGATAGATGCAGGTTGTGAGGTTCTGACTACCACATAATTTAGGAATCTATTTAGGTACTATACAGGGTGTTTCAGAAGTCCGAAATAATACTTTGACGTTTGCATTAGTATCGGGTACAGTGTCTCCAGATGCACTGTAATTACAGTAGATTTACTGTAATTTCACTCCATCTACTGTACACTATATTTCTCTTAATACAGTGTTAGAGAAGCACTGTAATTTTTGTTGGTTGGAAATCATTGTAATATATTAAAAAAACTCAACACGTTTATGACTTTAGAACGAAATTACATTTTTTATTTTCGAATCCTAGATAAAGAATAGTAAAAATACTCTGTGACACTCTCTCTACGATTGGAATAGTTCAGTTACTCACTGTTTCAGTAATGGGGAATACCTTTTTTAACCAACTTTTTTATTATGAGTTATTAAGTAGTCAAAATTGTTAGACTGTAGTTTCCGTATTGGTTTTAATTTGAAGCTTTTACATTTAGCATGATAGTTCTATTATTTCGTTGCAAGATTATGTGTGTCAGTTGAATTCTAAATTTAGTGAGATTAATGATATAAAGACAAAGAAAAGGAATCGCCTAATTACAAATACAATAAAAGAGGATGTTTGGCACAGCAGGCCAAAAAAACGTCACGCAAATAATTGTGTAAATTTCAAGCGTGACGATTATAATAAAAGGCGTTTAATTCTAAAATGTATAAGTACAAGCCTGCCTGTGGACTAAAACTAAATGAGGGTGCCGGTGACTAATAAAAAGGACTTTTTGATTTACTGTAATTCTACTGTAATTTATGATGACCAAACACTGTAATTATAACAAAAATACTGTATTTTTTTCTACTTTGCACTGTAATTTCAATTTTTCAATCTGGAAACACTGATCGGGTATAGAACAGAATGGTATAAAAATTTGATCGAAATTCGACCATGTTTTTCTAACTTTTTTTTCGCCGTCAATTTCAATAACTCGTAATATCTCGAGTCCTATGTAAAATTTGCATGCCCTGTTTTGTGAATATTGGTAGCCGCCTCTCATTAGTGTAGTTTACACTGCTGAAAAGGGTTATGGATGTACCCAAAGGCCAGAACACGATACCTTTGACAAATATTCAAGGGTCTGTAACTCAGAAACTATGATAGTTAGGTATAAACTGTCTTCACTAAGCATCAACATATGAGGTGCCGTATATGTACCCAAAGTATTATTTCGGACTTCTGAAACATCCTGTATAAAACTGATAAAAGATTAATGGATGAAGTAAGGTTTGCCACGTTATATTTTTCGATTTCTAAGTCTCGTATTTAAAGGACCACAGTTATTGTGGACACTGCATTTCATCAGATCCGTCGCCACAGTTGTCGCGTCCGTCGCAGCGCAGGGTTCGCTTTACGCATCGTTGGTTTCTGCAGCGCAGCTCGTGCGTCCCGCAGGCGCCGCCGCAGCCGTTTGGCTCATCACTGCCGTCAGCACAGTCGGCCAATCCATCGCAGAACCTCGATGCCAGTATACATTGGCTGTCGTTACAGGTAAATTGATCATCCGGACATTCTGTAAATAACGAACTATTAACTCTACCTCAACACTACGAAATAGGTACCTACTTACCTACCAAGTATTTGACTATTATTAAAATATCAGAAATTAAACAACATGCCTACCTGCGTACTTATTCATGGGGCCAAACTTAAATTGGTTAACGAATGTACTACGTCTACTCTATTTATCGACTCGGTTGACCCGATGCCTAAGGTCTGTAAAGCTTAGCAACTATGAAGATGTATGTAGGTATATTAGCAGGTCGGTCCAGCCGATAGGTCTCACTATAATAAGTATTCAGCTTGATGGCGAATCAACCATTTACTTTTCAGCGCTTATATTTTATGGGTACCTATAGAATTTCGGACACCAACGAATGAGCGAAATAAGAAACTTTTGAATGTATTCCGATTTTCGGATGTTTTCCATCAATCCATTTCGTGAGCACCATAACATTATCGGAATATTGTAGTGTAAGTAGGTACAGCTGTCTACCATTTAGGGGAAAGGAAGATACATTTAGCCGAAATACTGACATTAAAGTGATTGGACGGACAGTCGCGCTCGAGGCTTTTATATTCATATAAAAATGTATAAAGTACCGTTAGGTCTGAATGAGCACATTGACAACTCACATGCGCGAGCTAATATTCGCACACTCTGTATCTATCGACTATGGCACTTTAGGTGTTAAGTACGGTACCTACCAGTCGTGCAATTCACTTCATCATGACCATCCCAGCAATCAATCACTCCATCGCATAATTTCGAGTGTGGGAAACAGGATATAGAATGACCACAGCGGAACTGCTTCGTCAAGTCACATTCTGAAATATGAGTTACATTTACATCTTGTGTAACGAGTTGCGTGAGGAAAGTGCAAGGTGAATGTGTCCTGTACAGGTACAAAGACAACCTTACCACAATACATTTCATCCGAGCGATCATAGCATTGTATAGAACCGTTGCACCGGGCTTCCGCCGGCACACAGAGGCCATTCTGACAGCGCCATTCCTCTGGTGAGCACGTCACCTGCGTCAGTAAACGGCATACACGTACTCCTCGCGCCTTGTCCACTAGTTGGCACGCTTCCGTTTCAAGCGCACACAGCCCACCACAGCCTGTCAAAGCATTATCATACGAGTTAAGAAATTATAAACCAATCTACATGTAAGTATGTGGAAATATTCCTGTGATGTTCTATGTTTATTTAATTAAAATATTATGTGATAAATACATACATACCCGTTGGATCATCTACATCTATAGCTTTTCGGCATATAGAAGTTCCACTGTTCTCATCCAGCATACATATTTCATTATTTTGGCACGAGCAGAATCTATGAGACAAGTCCCTATTATTTATAAATTTCAACTTTTCTTTTCCTTCTTCCTTTACTTCGCTTTTAGGATATGTTCTTATATTCTTGCGAATTTTTGATATTACACGACTTATGCGCGAATTTTCGGTGCTAATAATGATAGGATATTCTGTCGTAGTAATATATTCTTCTGTAGAACTATTCATTTTCAACATAACTGGGAGTTCCGAATAATGATTAGATATGGCTGACGCTGTTTCATTAAGCTCTGTATTTTTGGTTGGCACTACGGTTGTACTAATTACGTTGGTTGTAGCAATAAAAATAGGATTATTAAAGTTTACCAAAATAAAACTTATTATTACAATTGCTATGATCATCACACTGATTGAGCAGGCTTGAATTTGTGTTCTTTTTTTCACGGGGCCATCAGTCGAAGCAAATTTAATAACGCAACCAATTCCCTTTAGACTTTTTCTAAGTCTTCGACTACCTCTACGAGTGTCATTGCTATCAATTTCATAAGATCGAAATTTATGTGTAATATCAGAATCTACCTGGTGCGATATGGAAGGAATGTGTTGTTTGACTATGTCGTCCGTGACATTGCTGTCTCTCAGAGTAGTTCTCTGAAGAGAACAAACAGCTTTGCTGGTGTTTTCGTCAATAGGACACCCTCGTAGTTCATTCACAGATGTTTCGTCTGTTTCTATTGTAGTTTGTTTGTTAGGCGTGGAATGAATATGCGGCGTAAAGTTTTTTGTTGGCTGGAGTTCATATTTTCTTATTTTACCTTGACACGTATAACAGTATGTTATGCCATTCTTATCCTTGTTGGGCGCTGTTATGATAGCATTTCTTAAATTTGTATTGGCCCAAAGATGTGAACAGTATAATGAATTTAAATTGATCGAGCTTTCGAAGATATCAGTAGCGGCTGAGGTATTGACAATATTTTCTGATAATATCATTATGGCCATTAACAAGCCGCTTATTGATCATATTATTTCCAATAGGTACCTTATAGGATGTCGCGTTGTTTTAATACCTGAAACAAAAACAAAGTATTTATACATCTAATAAACTCACAAACATTTCTCTTTACAACAAGGAAGTGTAGGCACTGTAAAAGATTGGTTATAATTTTGGACACTTCAATAGGAATGGCCACAGGACCCATTTCAAATTCAAAAGTGGAAATGTAGACATGTATACCATATGTTTATTATTCCTTGGTAACTTTATTATGTATATGTTGTTACACCTACTGATTTATTTATTATAACAAAGCTACTATAAGGGTTTATCTAAGAAGTTATTAAATAGATTTTAAATTCAGTTATGGCTTTTAAGGCACCATATTTTTTTTAACATTCTTTTATTATTCGTTTTATACAATACGGGAATATAAAGTTAGGCGTGCAGTGTGTACCGCCTATGTACTTACATTCATATAACAGCCGATCGGGTTATAATAAGCAAGCCTTTAGTGACTATTCAAACCTTTCAAAAGTGTAGTTAAATAAAACTGATAAACCTGGATTCCTAGGATCATGCAAAATGGCGTGCAAGACGTCGTTAAAACGCGTCGTAGCTACCTATTCTCGGTGTCTTGTAGTTGACTAGGTACCTATCATCCGACTGTCATTCCTAACAATTAATTATTAATTCATGCTTTGCTTTCTTGGTAGAGACATTGAGACTTGATATTATTATTTAAAGTCAGAAAGAAAATACCATAAAGTATGAACTTGCATAGAATGTATCTAACTAATTATGGCTTCGGAATTCTAATATGAGGCCCTCTAATAAGAACTACGTAGGTACGTACCTACCTACTTAGATGGATGTTTAAAATATTCACATTCATTGAAGTGAGTCTCTAAAGTGGGAGGATGTAAAGTGGGTACCTACGTATTTAATTATGAAGGGGAAGGGTTTAGGGTAAGCAAGAGTAGGTAACTCGATCTCCTGTGCATTCGACACACGACGCGTGTAAACGGTAACGGTTAGGTTTTAAATTTCACACTTTAATTACTTTATCAATTTACATTATTATTATTCCGCAACAATTCACACGATATAAATAATTAAGTAGATTAGCCTAAGTTGGTGCACTACAACCTAAGTCGATCCCTACTTTCCTAAGTAATATAGCTACGTAATATGGCTAATATTAGTGTATCATTTAGAATATTCCTAGTTTTAATATATTGCTATCATATAAACCTACGTACCTACATTATTATTTAATTATTTTCTATAAATTTACCGATAAATAAGTTTTAGGTACGTGATAGGTAAGTTGAATAAAATTATACCAATATACCTATTTGTAAATGTTTTAAAAGCTAAAAACTAAATGAAAAACTGTTTATTGTAATGTAATGTATGTATAATGTAATTTATACGTCTCCATTAGGTACTATAATCTGATAATATGCAGGTCAAGAGCAATTTCTAGGTCAATGTAATATTGCAACAGTAATGGCGAACTCAGCTGATAGCCGAGAAAGGGTCAAATGGTGCAATTTGAAGATCATAAAACTTACATGGCGTGTTGATTCACTTATAACTTTTTTTTATTCACTCGCAAGTTTGGTAGGATTTAGAGATAATTGTCGATTGGAAGTCGCGAGGTATGTGAGCTTGCGGTTCGGGCTGTGCTGCCGCGTGCCTTGTATAGCACTGGCGTTGCCGGGGACAACGTCTAACAACCTTACACCGACATCGGCACCCCGTACATCGTACCAGTGTGCGAAAGGGAATAACAATACAACTAGAAGCACGTCCGAGAGGGATGAAACGAGGGGTGGCACCGTATGGTGTACCAACGGCCAAGGTCCGTGTTCACTCAACAGAGACACGTGGTTTAGATTGCAAAAGAAATTAATGTGCAGCAATATTTAAAAGGTGGGTATTATGTAACAAAAAGAACCCAACGTCCCAACGTGTTATGTGGAAAATGTAGGTAGGTACTTGTGTCAACACTAGCTGACGATTATAGTTATAAATTAATTAGTTGGCAGGTGTCCAATATACCTAGCATAATTTGATAACTTGTATCAGATGGGTAAATAAATCATTGGGTAAATCACATTAAAATATTTACCTACAGCAAACTCACACCTCGTGCAAAATGAGTTCTGATTTCCTATTTACCTAGAATGACTACAGCTAGTAGTCAAGGTAGGTAGAGGTAGGCAGCACTCAGGAAAATTTTCGGGCTTTCAAAATCTTAGTCCGGAAAGGACAGATTTTTTTTTAAATTTATTTATTTATTTATTTGAGTTTGGAAAAACAAAAGCTTTTAGATATATCGGTAGTTACAATTGTGATATACTACATATAGCATATTACATATAGCTTCCGAAATTCGTACACTAACTTTTTATCTCCAAGCATCTATGATTTCTTGAAATAAAAGTATTATTATCGTCGAACACTTATCGCATCGGAGCATTGACCATTAGATTGGTCATGTCTTTCACCAGGCAGTCCGCAGTGATTGAAAAAATTTTTTTCTGCCAGTAGGTAATGCTTATATTATAAGCACTGGTATGTATGAACGGAGTGCAGGGGTGGAAGTCAATTCAATTCAATTCAATGTATTCAATAAATAACTTATGTAATATAATACAATATACGCCGGGTAACTAATATAGGAATAAATAAATAAAATATGTTGTTTTCGTGCCTTAAAATATGAAGTCATAGCAAAACCACAACGATAGTGTTTACAGACTTCACCCCAAGATAGCATGGGCACCTGCCGCGCCGCCAGCCGCGAGTGCATGTGCAACGCAGCATCTCGCGGATGGCACCGCGGCCCCTTCAGCTATCGTGGTAGCCAGCGCGACACGCAACTGGACTCCGAAGGAAAGCACGACACAACTCTCACTGCGCGCACCGCGAGCAGTTGTGGTCACTCGTCCGCCTCCTCGCCTCGGTCACTCGGACGTGGTGCGCCTCCGCAGTCGACAGTTTCGACGCACACCTCAGTGCTCTGACACACAGCTATCCGTGTGCGCGTTAATACATCGTACGCCACGCAGTTTCTCTCGAAAATTAATTAGTATGTGAATGCGACGTTTTTATTTGTTCAGCACGAAAACGAGTGAAATGTTGCCCGCTCAGTGATCTGCGCGTATTCGCTTCGCCTTTGGGATATACTTCATGAGGGGCTGTTTGCTTATTTTTACTTAAGGTATGTTTTTGCTTTGAATTTATCCAGTAAATGTTTTTTATGATATTGTGGTAAATAAAGTATTTACTGATTAAGCACTAATTAAGTTATTCATTAAGTAATGTATTCATTAAGTAATGTTATTACCAGAGAAAATAGTATGTGTGTAGGTCAGAAAGTGAGATGGCCCACTTATCACCTTAGCGACGACATCGAGTTACCAAGTAGCGGACTGTTATTTGCCCGCGTACCTATTGGTTACGATTTTCGCTACTGATCTAATTTACTAGTGTTACTTACAATAATCATAGTGTCTGGCTCATATTACATTTAAGTATTAAGTTGAGTTCGACGGACTTTGGTTGGATTTGCAGACTTAATATGGTGTGAAATATCTTTACCTATATCTTTTAAACCCTTATTTGTATTACCTCAGCGAAAGTAAATATTGATACCGCGCTTAAATGTGGTCAAGGAACTTATAAATGTCAATAATTTTGCGGTTAAATCATCGAGGTTGATTTTACTGAGTACGTTTGATTTAAATGGGGGTAAATAAGTAGGTAAACAATCGTTTATGTAACATCTAAGTATCACCGTTCTTTCAATGATGGTTAAAATTATGGTTAGTCATGAGTTCATATTGGAAATGAATCAATGGACTAAAATATTAGGTACATCTTTAGTAGGTATAACCTGAGTTTTGTTTTATTAAATAAAATTCCTTCTTATAGTCTTCCTGTTCTTACCACAAGTGAGTTTTAATTAACAGGTACCATAGAGTTATTAGCTAAAATCCCTCCGAAAAATGAAGGCACTTGCATTTTACGAACTCGTTAAAATACTTCTGGTGAGAGCGCGTGTAGTACGCAGTGCAAAAGCCCGCAGGTTACTGGCATTGTGCTATGCCTATTTATCTCGACTTAGTGTGGCTTAGTATCGAAAAAAGTGAAATCTATTTGTGTTTATTTCAAACGTTTCGCACCGTCACGATCGTACTTAATAATGTGTAGTTTGATTGCAAATGACGTTACTTAGTATAAAGTAACTGCAACTGTCGATGTGATTGGTTAAATTACGACTTTCTCGAGGAAATTAAACCCATTTTAAATAGTGCTATCAGTAGATCTCACATAAGTACTCAATACCAAGTTTAGAACATCGAGTTTCAATTCTGGTTACCGTAGATTTTAGCAATAATGGCAGCAAATTTACCAACCTACCTGTTGATGCGTAATATTGAACTTGCGTATAGATGTAAGAACCTTCACTATGACGTTACTCGAGAGTGCGGCGTTACAAATGATGATATATAGATACCTAAGTAAGAACCATAAATTCTACAATAAAAATACCTACTAATCTGAACGTAGATGTTTACTGGGCGTAGCTATAAGGCTTGGGCAAGCCGTCGTCTTAAATAGGGTCTTGCTACGGTTTGCTTGCGGGTGAAAACATTATTCACTATTAAATGCACGTACCTAATATAATAATATTGTAATAGATAAGCACCTATTGTGAATTGGAGTACATAAGGTGCAACCTGATGTGTCAACGAACATTTAATAATCATGTCATTGAAACTGAAGCGCGATTGCAACTTTCTTTCTGGCACTCCAAAGGAGGTTAACGGCGATTTTCGATGTGCTTCGAATTGCAAAGTGATATCAACACGTTATCTGTACGAACATGGAATATAAATAGTTATAACAATGTCCAATAAGTGTTCTATTATTCTCAGGAGTAAACAAAGGTATAACCAATACAGATTTGGCTTTAAAATTTATAAGCAATATTAGTAGGTAGGGAAAATTTTAAGCTTTTATTATACCAACACTATTTATTTTAAACCTGGCAAGTATCGTGGCAAACAACAGAGAATATTTTCTCTATGTTGTAAGAATTACCGATATTACGTTGTATTTCGATTTGGGAGCGTAACAATAATACATTCGGAGATGTGTTTATATTATACGCAGTTATGTCACAAATCGCCGTCAAGCAATAAAAGAAAGCGCGCCTTGGGTCTCCATGCTTTGGGCCAAACGTAATAGGATACTATTTATTTATTATGAGATTATCATTGGACGAGTGCCATTCAGCGATGAAACTCTGAAATAGAATGGTTTTACATTTAATAGTTCATTTAGGGCTTCTTTACATCCGTTACATCGTATAATCTTTTGTAATGCTTATTCCAGATTAACTACACTTCTTTATAGTCCTACTTTCAGAAAACGCTTTTATCTGAAACCAATTCGATATGCCGTAGTAGCATTTTGTAGGTGTAAATCGACCTCTGGATCTCATGCTGAAATGTTTATATGAATATGAAGAAACGTGCTCAAGTGAATATATGGTTCCTTATTAATTGAAATTGCTACTAGATTTATGAACACCACTGTACCTATTTCTCTTTGTCGAATGCCTCGTGGCACCTAGAAATTATTTATAATGTCTTGATTTGTTTACTATTAGGCTGTATACGTCATTATTTACTCAAGTTGTTGTTTGTGTGATTATTTTGTCGCGCAACGAGTATGTACGTTTGTTGGTTTAACTATAATTGGATTCACCTTGCACTGGTTGTCACACACTTAATTCCAAAGCTGCTTGCGAGGTTAGTGGAATTGCTACCTAGGTAGACCGTAAACAAAAACACATGTTGAAATATTTCACTTGTGATTGAGTTAAATGCATAAATGTGTCATATACAGGATGTTTCAGAAGTCATTAATAATAATACTTGGACGTTTGCATCATTATCGGGTATACAACTGAATGGTATAAAATATTTTGATCGAAATTCAACCATGTTTTTCCAACTTTATCTTCGTGGTCAATTTCTATAAGTCGTAATTTCTCGAGTCTCGAGTCAGATGTAAAATTTGCATGATCTGTTTTGTGAATATTGTTAGTTGCCCCTCATAAGAACACTGCTTTACACTGCTGAATAGCGTAATATGTGTACCCAAAGGCCAGAACACGATACCTGTGACAAATATTCAAAGGTCTATAACTCAGAAACTATGATAGTTAGGTATAAACTGTCTTCACTAAGCATAGTATATGTACCCAAAGTATTATTTCGGACTTCTGAAACATCCTGTATAATTAGATATGTCGTGCCATGTCATAAAAAACCCATGATTAGTGATCACAAGAATACATGTTTTTAATTTAGGTATGTAAGTACTATTGATCAATAGTTATTGTCCTATTTGATAAAAATGTTTTTCGTCGTAGTTACCTTATCTTTAAGGTCAATAAATTATTTGTCCTCTAAGAAACTGTTAAATGCCTATATCGTTGGCTTTGTTCGTTCTTATCACTGGGGCATCAACGTTTGCGCGTCAAATTGTTTTGTCATAACAAAACTAACTGTATTGACACATAAGAAAGTTCAATCTACAACGAAATTACACTGATAGTGCGAGCGAATTTTTATGCATGCGCCCATGCATGCGTGGCTTTTACGACAGAAATTTAATCTTTATTCATTTCGACACAAAGTTCGTTTTGGTACTGGCAAATATGTGCGGGAGGCCTAATAATGATTCTATGTGTGTGATAATCGCATGAGTCGAAGTCAGAGGCCAACTTTTTTATCATTGCCGTTACACGAAGAGGCGGGGTCAATTTGTCGTCTGAGTTTTATAAGAGACCAACATCCAAACAGTTCTATTCATTCCCAGTTCCTACTTTTTACTTTTCTATTACTACTTAGAACTGAACTTCTTTACAAAATCTTCGTTAATAGTGATATATAATTGTTGGATCATTACTTCAGTCTGTTTATACATTTGTCTTCTATAAACTCAAAATTGTATTAAGTCGGTAAGTTTTTCGTTTTTACGGCACATATAGGTTTTATTAAGTTATTGCAAGCAGGCTAGAGCAATGGTTATGGAGAGACCTTCTTCGCCTAGTAATGGGACAAAATAAGTAAAAAAAAGCCTCTTATTTACTAGAATCTTTGTTCAAGACGTTTTTACGTTAATTACTAGGATTAAAAAAATAAAAAACAAATCACTCATAGCGTGATTACATGAATAAAGAATTACCTTGATTAAGTATTAACTACCTTTCTACTATTATCACAGTGTGGGATATAAACTCATGCGAATGCAGTAACGGTATTCTTTGTGTTCGTTTATCTCAAACAAGCTCAGATTTTGTTCCGTTATTTGTTTACTAACTCGTTTTAAATAAAATGTTCAGTATATCACTCACCCCAGAATTTTTAAATTGTAGAGTTAAATCTTCCTATTTTATTGGCACATCTGATGATAATTAATGTAATGATTTTGATCCGTACACGTTTTCCGGCGTCCAGGCCGGCTACTCACACTATTTATAATTCACTATTGATAGCTTGGGCACCGCGACGCAGACATTGAATAGCAAATGAGAAAAATCTGACTAGTGACCACTACGCCCCTATAACCATGACACCACATTCTCATACAGCAACTTCGCATATCATGTTTTAGGACAAACATTAGGTATACATACATTTCGTCATAAAATTTCACGTAAATGCATTTAAGAATGAAAGTACATTAACGTTTTCCTCGACAGCCGCGTGCCAAGAATTTAAGAATGTGAATAAAAACAGTTTAATCCATTCATTACTAAACACATAACTGCGCTGGTTATGTTTGATTCCTTCTTGATTTCGTTTAGGTAGTTAAAACGTTTATCGAACACCTAGATGCTCCAAGAGTTCCACGACAAATCGAAATTTTCTTATAATAACTTATTCGAATCATTTAAGTAATTACTTAAAATAACGAATGATGGGCAACTTCTTAATCTAATTGGACGTACCTAGTGGGTAACTATGTACCTATTATTTAGTTAATTTTGTTATGCGTGAGAGGTGTTGAATATAATTGAAGTGCATTCCAGTGAGAGCATGTGCTTACAATAGGTGAAAGTAAGTTCGATGAACTAAACGTAAGTTTTACAATGGGATTCGGGATACCAAGACGGGACAGCACGACGATGGCGTTCCTCAGAAAGTAAAATGCGTAGTTACTTTATCAAATAAAATGGAGATAGTTAGATGCCTATTGACTTTTATATTCGAACTTGGCACAGTGGAAAGTAGAGAAACCATCGCAAAAGCTATGTTTGGCTTAGAGCCAGCAGGAAAACAGGCATAGTTATACAAAATTTTATAAGAACGCTAATTATGGTAGATATTAATGTAACGAAGTAGGTATAAGATTCGGGAGCCATTTAGTAATGATAAATTACTGTTGAACCTAGTTGGTGCATGTCTGAATAAAACACTACAACAAGAACTTTACAATTGGAGTAAATTCATCTTCGGTTATGGCATTATTCAGTTTACCCATTTACTTTAGCAACAATAATGGTAGATAATAAAGTACTTGGATCATTAAACAGAGAGACACAGATTTCGTAACCAAGCAGGAAGGCGTAATTACAGATTGGCATTCAGTGACCATTGATTGGTTACAATCACATATTACATACCAGTTAATGTCCTACGGAAGGTTTTTATTACGCAATTCGAAGGATAGAGTTCCGTGCGACGCGACAGTCACTTCGCAGAAGTGGTAGGGTGAATGTTCCCCTACTAAAGCACCGAGCGTCAGAGAACAGAAACAAGTTTCACACAGACTTGACGAAGAAATCTAGACTGGTTTAGGAAACTAGATTACCTACTATAGAAAATTATGATACAGCATTTGTACAAGGATGGTAGAGAAATGTTAAGAAAGGAAGGAGAACAAAAATATGATCGCTCTACAGATTAGGCACCATAAATAAGTTAATATTTATTTATAATCGTTATACTAGATAGTATTTCGTAGTTATGCATATAATAATGTAGACGGTCCATCCACAAGACTGATGATGATACCAAAGGTGTCGCAGGATACCAACGGATGTAAATGGCAGAGATAAATGATGTGTGAAAATGTTATGATCTTATTATGATCTAATGATTTTTCTACAAAAGCCTCAGTTATACAAATACAATTATTATACGCTTTCCAGGTAGTAAAATAAATGATACCAGCCTTGACTAGGCTTAAATTTCATATATTGAGTTACAGCTGAACAGACCTCTGAAACGCAAAAAAAAAAATATTAACAATTATTGGTATTCCCAATCAATTACATAATTCAATAGAACCGTCGTAAAATAAGGGAGAGTATAGGTACTTACCTAGATGGGTAAGCACCAGATTAGTGCATTGTTAGGTAATCATAGGTATCACGAATATCATAATTATGGCCATAAAAGGAGACCTTGGTCCACGCACTGTTAGTAAAAGTGAATGAAAATCTAGATGCCGAAAGAAAGTCACCTGGATGAATAATCCTTGGAACCAAACTTACAATAATCCAAATGGTGATTTATTTATTACAGCCATAAATGAAATTCATATAATTCAGTATATGTCATTTTAAGAATTATCGAAACAAAATAAAGAAAGGCACAGCAGAGCCATCTCTTGATTGTAAGCCTTATAATTTATACCTTTAATACTTATTGGCATTAACAATCTATTTATGACCATTCACCATAACGACGACGGTACTTATTAAAAATGTACCGATAGCAAAAAGTCACAATAGGCATATTATGTAATGAAATAAACATAAATTTTACGTAAAAAATGTTGCGCTTTGATTAACATCAACAATGATGTGCCTGTGTACGCTGTTCGTTATGTTATGGTGTGCAAACGATAATAAATCGATAACATACAACTCGTAATTTGTTGTAAGTAAAATAATATGTAATGTAAGATTAGGTTAGTAAAATAAATTGAGAAATCTAGATTATAAATTTTACATAACGTAACTAAAAGCAGTCATACCATTGTTAGAAAAGCAGTCTTATTAGGTAGGAAATAGCATTATGCAATTATTGAATTAGCCTGTAAACTGTGGTCCAATACGAGGTGAACGAGATTCCAAACGGTATATAGTAACACGAGATGTGTGTTAGCCCTACCAACCAACTTGGTGGTACCGTTGAACCAAGTCTGAGACTGCCATAATGTGTTATTTACCCGCATACATCGATAACGTACGTACATTATCATAAAGTATTCGATATTGGTGTGTTGCGTAACGGATAATGCCATCCTGTTCCATAAAATAATTGGTATCTACTAAATAGATACCAATTATTTTATCTTATCTTTATCTAAGCAGCTAAAAACACATTAAAGTATTCATACATATAACGTGTATTACTTGCTCAGTGTTCATAAACTGAAAAAAATAAATTTTTAACAAAAAACAAAAACCGGCTTCAAAAACCTAGGTGCACTAAAAAGCTAGAAATAACCTTTTAATTTGAAGACATTTGAAGTCGGTGCCAATTCATGTGTGTATTTGCCTAGTCTGACGTAGATTGGCACCTACTCCAAATGTCAAATGTTTTAGTGTCAATAATCGTTGAAAATATGCAATTATTACCACCTCATAACAACCCTAAAAAAGTTAATATTTACAGCCAAAAAAAAGGGGGGTCCCCTTTCCACTCCTTTGGGGGTAAGTTTCGATGTTTGTAAACAATCCGTATTAAAAAAAACTAAATGAAAACTCCTTAAAAAGCCGTATACAACTACATCATCCACGTAAATAATGATCATAATAAACATAAAAATGTTCATAGAATTTAAACTGCTTAGCCGTACAATTTTAAATTTTTATGGGACCAAAGGGCATCTATTCCGCATCAAACAAAAAAAGAATCACGTAAATCGGATCATAACTCGCAGCGTAATCGGTGTACATACATAAAAAAAAAACATACGAGCCCAATTGAGAACCTCCTCCTTTTTGGAAGTCGGTTAAAAATCAATACAAATTCAGTAGATTTTTCAGGCTTCATACACTTGGTAGTCCTTAAAAATAAGTGCAAGGTACAAAGAACTTTTGTCTCTAAGTATTTTTTATTTTAAGCATATATTCAGACAAAGAGGCTGTGATAGGAATATGTAAACGTTTTTTTTAAATAAAGTGACTACTTATATTCCAAATGCTTACTACTGTTAAAGTACCATACAATGAGGACACGAAGTTGCGGTGCATCTAAATCAAGGATTTGTAGCTGACACACGAAAGCCCGGATCTCGGATAACCTTAACATTTTCATCTTATATGAGCAAGGACAAATTAAAATAGGTATAGATATAACCTATTCAATTATCAGAATCAGAATCGAAGCTCAAGCTGTAATCGAACTGGTTGGCCATGCGCTTATGTCTAGATTGTCCGGAATAAAGGTCTCATTTATTTATTAAATACATTCAACGTTACTATACTTATCTTGATGCCCTACAACTGTAGGTATTGTTCTCTTATTTGTGTAATTATTGAATAGACAAACAATTTCCTTAATTATTTAAACCAACAACACAATAAAACTTAATTATGGATAAAAGTCGAATATTTTATAGCCAGCTCTTTGCCTATATAACTAAGTCGATGTCCGCCTACAGTAGCGTGTATTGCCGTGACATGATAGCTATCATGGTCCTCCTGCCCACACAAAGACGACACGACTCGAATGGCATTTATTACTTAGGCCACGGTTTGGTTTATTTGCCGAGCGGTACAAATATCTATACCACGTAAGTACTTGGGTACTTTTCGGCAGATTTCACTTTTGGTGTAATGTTTTTGTTTCTGTACCTACCCGACCTATCTTCTAGGGTAACCATATCCACTGTTGGCATCCCCTCACTTATTGGCACCCATGACTATAAGTTAAAATAACAAGAAAACCATGACTTTCACCCCTTTTTTTTTTTTTTTTTAACGTCGGAAAATCCTTTATGGATACCCTGCCACCTCGGGGGAAGTAACAGGGTTATGTGGGAGTCCAGGCAGAAGGCCGTATACCCACTAAAAACCGACGGTGTACCATCTTCCGCTTATATCGGGGCGCCACGGGATCGCTTTCGCATGCACCGCGACGCACCAGCGGATGACTTTCACCCCTGATTTTATGTCAAAAATTGAAAGATTGTACATTTTTTAATCAAAAACCCTTAACTTTAACCTCAAACTCATACTTAATTAGTACAAACTTTAAGTTTGTTTGGGGCATACACTAAAAAAACCCTTTTTACGCATTTTCTTAAGTACCGGTACTTGTGCTAGTAACCGGGTAATCTGAAAATTTTGGAACAAATGTAAAAAACTTATGTTTCTAGTATTATTATTTACAAAAATAACGAAACATTAAAAAACGAGTGGATATTCTATAACCTGATATCCTTTTTTAGCGAAATAACGGGTCATAGAGCGTTTTGGTAACTGATTTTCTACGAGTAGGCGCTTAAGGTACCAATAGCTGGGGGTTTTACCCTACGCAGTAGGAGATGAGAAACATTCAGCCGGGTATTATATCGACGCTTAAAAGATGAATTGACTCTACCACCATTTTGGTAACTTTGAACGAAACCCAGCAAAGACGGAGAAAAATTCGCTGATTCCAACAATATCGCCCAACATGGCATTTGAGTCACTTCGCCTTTTACCTATCGCGCGTCGATATAATCATGCCTATCTGTGGTTGTAGCACGTGCGCCAAGTCTAGACATATGTCACGGAATATCTTGATGATGCCTCTTTCTCTCGTATGAAATTAGACACAGAGCGAGCGAGCGAATCCGTGACAAAGGTCTTGTCTTGACATGCGTGCTAGCCCCACAGGAAAAAATACCTATTAGGTACGACAGGAGAGTCAGAAAGATGGTGGCATGTTAAGTAGGTATGTATATTAATTTACCTAAGTAGGTCCAGCTAGAGCTTTGAATGTTCAAAGTTATAATTTTTTCATTTAATTATTTTAATTGTTAGTTGTTTTTCTCTTTTTAATTATTATTTTTCCTGCTTGTTATCAGCTAAAACTAACAATAAAATATTTAACTTATCGAACTTTAGTATTATAAATAGCTATGGAAGTAAGTGGTGTAGGTACTTTGAACTACCCACATGAAAGCATTTGTTAAACAACACTTTTAGTCCTGGTTTTGTTATAAATGCAACAACAACACTAGCTCCTTACAAAATCATTTTACAGTTCCAGTAAAACATATCTGCTTGTAATATTATTATCGGCACTTTATTATTCACTATTACTCATTTCTATTTTTAATATTATTTAACCACGGTATTTTAAAAATATAGTAAGTCAAATGAATGACTACCAATTACGTACAAAGTTTATAATTTTATTTCTCGTATACTCGTATACGTACAGGAAAATTTGTCGAAAAAATAATTGCTTTAAAATATAACTCAGTCAATAAAATATAGTATTTTAAAAAAAATATTGGTTCAGTGCCTATAAATATTATCAAACCAGGAAAATAATAAAATATACCTAGTTACCATATTATAACAAATATAATAAACACATGTATTCCCCTAGGTATTCCGCCTGTATTCCCCGAAGGGCTAAGCAGACGTCCATAACAAATATGTTTATCGAAAAAATATGGAAAACCTATGAATAGTGAATAAGTAAATTCTATAACTGTTGCGAGCACTATACCCGAAGTTGATTACAATAACAATATAATATTGAGCAAGTGCATTGTTGTTAACGCGTCATGAGGACAGGCACCGTGCGTTATACCACCGTCACTTTCCAGCAAAGTCAATGAAGCGCGGAGAAAGTGGCGACCTCCACGTCCGTGTGCCGTCTGTCGAATCCGCTGACTCACATACATTCACACGTTAAGGAAGCCTTTTCCTTGAAATTTCAACGGTCATGTCTCACATGTTAATTTGCGACGGACTTACTCTATTTTGGTATTGTTAGAAAGTTACCAATGAAAGGAAGCGACAGGAGAGGAAGAGATAAAACATAAAATGCATATAAATAAGTAGAGCCATAAGTTTGACGCAGTTTTTGAAGCACGGAAATGATTGTTTGATTTATTTAGACTTTCTGGATTATTTTAACTTCTGATTCTTTTAAAATTAAAAGGGCCCAACTCTACAACATAGAGTATATTATATCAATGATCTTAATCTTGTTGTGTGAAATGTAAAGAAACGTAGAGATACCGATATTATTGTTTCTTTTTTGTAAAATTATAAAAAAAAACTTATATACATATTATAAATCTTGCTATCTACGTATACGATATTTAAGAATTGTATATGCTAGGAGTTACATATTTGTATAACCTACCTAACTATGTAACTATTGAACTAGAATATAAAACAGATGATGATTTTTCATTTAAACAATTATGCTGGTGGCATGCACGATCATTACTGTGATGATTCTTTGTTATAATTTCTAGGAATATAGTCCTTAAATCTTGATAAAAGGAAACCAAAAAAACTGCCATTCCAAGAATGTAAAAGCTTGCAATTTGTTTATAATAAGAGAAACTTCGTTTAAATTTGAAATGGACACAAACAAAACATTACAATATTACGTAAACGTGAAATTCGTTACACAGCTTCACACCTCACTGTCATGTTGAGACATACAGGCAGCTACCCTTGCAATGTTCTTCAAGAAAACATCCGGTTTTATAAATGTTGGGTTCACTTTTATGACTTAAATAAGTACACTATTGATGTGACAAATAATATCACTAATCTCCTTATAGTTAATAGATAGGCCGTGCATAGTAAAGATGACCTACTTTCACTGGGATTGGACTTTTGAATTTGTATATAAATTATATACTAGATTTAACGGACATTTATGGACAATTCAAAAAGGATCGAGTAGGTATTCTTCGAGAGGGAGCTTTTACGACTTTCACGTTTAAAGTGAAATAAAGTTTGGTGTCAGGATAATTTATAGTTAAATAGGCTTCGATAACCGGCGAGTTCTATTATGTTTCCAATGTTTAGCATACCGAAGGAAGGAACTACCAACACTGAGATACAACACTTATTTTGTATTGATTATGTAATTGGCAAACGGCGAAATCTGGTCCGTTGGTGGACTGTTGAGTAATTATTACTTATACAAGAAAGGACTTTCGACTTTTGATGTTCACAGGCCCCGCAGTGTCCTGGTTTTTATCGATATATATATCGATAGTCTATAATATGTGTAGCTAATATTAATGTAACGGTCACAAATCCGAACCAATAACTTTTTATATTGTATGCCTAGGTACTCATGTATTATGTCCATATTATTTTATTTATTTTTTCTTGGTATTTAAATATTTAGTTGCAGGTATTTCCTGGTTCTATAATAGCGTTTTTGTGCTAAAATGAGAATAATACCTATTAATCTATTACAATGCTAACCTTTGCGAGAAACGCTTAACAATAAAACAATGACTAATTATGGTATTTCTTTGTTGCAGATACTTCCTTCTTCTTCATCAATTCTCAGTTATGATTATAAGAATACCATGGACTCTCCAAGTGATAGTAACATTGTCTATAGTTCTTACGACATCAGGTAAGACTATTTGAGTCTAAATGAATAGAAATGGTCAGGTTTTTTATGTTACTAAGTGAAACACGAATACCAATTCCCTTAAATTTCAGGTAACCCAATATTCCTGCAACAATCAGGGAGGGCAATAAAACCAGTGATCAAATGGAAACCTCCACTCGACACGTGGAATTGGGAAATGACGCCTCGCCATGAAGAACCTTTCTTCGTTCCATCTAACTTCAACCACACGTTACCTCCTTCTGCCAACGAGACTGAACTCATAGCTCACATGGCGGCTCTTAAGCGGAACTACTCCCGGCTCCTATGGGACAACGACAAGAGCACAAATCTACCAGTATTTGTCGAGAAGGCTTTAAAACTTCTCAATTTGAAGCAAGTTTATTACGAAGTCGAGCACTCTGTTATGTCTAAAGTGTCGTGCACAGCTTGCAAGGCGGGTGCGGGGCTCCTGCAGCATTATATCAGACTTGGAAAGAGCAAGGAAGAGATAAATAAGATGATCTATCAATTCTGCGTGTCATTGAATATCCAGTCAGCACGCGTCTGCGAAGGTATCACGAGATTGTTTGGGGTAAGCTCTTATAAAATAGTGAATGTTAGGCAGGTCTTAATTCGAATATTTATTCCTATCGAAACCGTAATGCCGTATCGCGTAGGGCGGTAGGTACCGGTTTGAATGTAAACCACGTGCTGATGGCAAGTGCCACTTGTCTCGTTAGACGTTGAAACGCAATACTTAGTGCTAAGCGGGTCTTGTAATATGCCCGACCTACCTATGTGTGTTCATTGAGACATGTGAAAATATTGCGATGTCTTATCTAAGGTTCATGTTACAGAGCGAGGTGGTTTACGTTTTGAAGCGAATCACTATTGGACCCGATGAGATATGCAGTTTCGTAATAGGCGACGCATGTGGCGACGTGTACAATCCCTATCACGAGTGGGAAGTGGCCTTCCCTCCTGTGCCGAAGCCAGCTGTACGGCCACTGGAAGCCCCTATAGAAAAAGCTCCAACGTTCAAAGTCCTACAAATCTCTGATACGCATTTTGATCCTTATTATGCTGAAGGTACGGTATGCAATTCTTCGTAGAAATATATTGTATCTAAAGATCAATACCGAGGTAAAAGGTGTCATAGTTATATTTAATTAACTAGATACCACACTTACCATTTTGTCTATTTGAGGAAGGAGTCACGTAGATCACAGTCTATGCATGTGTCCCATAGGTGCTAATGCTGAATGCAACGAGCCCTTGTGCTGCCGCGCGTCGAGTGGGCCCGCGCTGACGCCGGGCGGCGGCGCTGGCCGCTGGGGGGACTACCGCAAGTGCGACACGCCCAAGAGAACCATTGACCACATGCTGAAGCACATTGCGGACACACACACTGTAAGTTATTCCCAGCGACAACATGTAAAATAAGCTCGACTAGTTTTCATACAATAAAGCGCGCTCACAGCTGGCTCTTATCGAATTTAACAATCTCTAGTAGGTCTCTTCTCTATATAAACTTGTTGTATTTGGATTTATAATTCTGATATAGGTCGACTATATTTGTAGAATGTCCACCAAGACTAGACTTATATCATGTTATATGTTGATTTTGTCTTTTACTCTCGTAAGAATTAAGACAGAGCGAGCGAGCGATTCCGAATGACGGAGGTCTACTCTTGTCATGCGTGCTAACCCTACTGGGAATCTCTTCGAATATTATATCTGTTATTTTGTTTGCAGGATATTGACTATATTTTATGGACGGGAGACTTGCCACCCCACGACGTGTGGAACCAAACGAAGGAAGAGAATTTAAAAGTTCTTCAAGAGACCGTATCACAGATGTCCGACATGTTCCCGGGAGTTCCTATATTCCCCGCCCTCGGAAACCATGAGTCATCTCCGGTCAATAGGTACTTATCATTCGCAGTAATTGTTTAATTGACGTCGAACTCACGGTCATAACTATTGAAACTTACCTAGTTATAATTGGATAATTAATTAATTCAATTAAGCGCTTTCAGACTACGCTATAATATATAGCACAACAATATCTCGCACCATACAAAGTCAATAATATATAGTACAGTACAGTGTGAACGTGGCCATAACAATGTATGGTGCGCGATATGAGCTATATACGATATGCTATAATATTATAGCGTAGTCTGAAACCCGCTTTATGGTAGAAGGTATAGTAAGTATTTGACAGATACCTGCTATAGGCGTCGTAATTATTTTCATACGAAATCGTGATGCGACTTTTAGATATAGGTACGAATAAAAAATCCTATTACCTATGTGAAGATTAAAAATATAACAAGACACCTGTTTAAAATGCCCAGAATACAGTTAAAGACGTGAACTACAGTTTACACATGACGATTTTTTTCATCTAGCAGTCGTACCTACTTAGTGCTTCCTACCAATATGTTATTATATTGTGTAGGTACTAATAGCGTCGGCATCGCGCATAAATTCACAATCATACGACGGACTTTTAACGGTTACCTGGCAAGAATGTTGACAGCGTATTAACAAATCACTCATCCGGTTTCAGTTTCCCTCCGCCATACATCTCCTCACCGGAACTGAACATCGCATGGTTGTACGACGAGCTGGACGCGCAGTGGCGGCGCTGGCTGCCGGCCGGCGTGTCGCACACGGTGCGGCGCGGCGCCTTCTACTCCGTGCTAGTCCGCCCAGGCTTCCGCATCGTATCCCTCAACATGAACTTCTGTAACAACAAGAATTGGTAAGGACATATTTTTATCAGGTATAAATTGGCCCGTACGCCATGTTGGTTCTAGAATGGCGATCATTAACTGGAACACGTAGGACGTGGGTGTCGAAGGAAGGCAGAGGATCATAATAAGTTTAAGTGTTTGGGGCGGCCTGTGTCCAGCAGTGGAAGCCATTGTGCTGAAAGATAGAATATGACCGCTTACCAATTTGACTGGATTCGCTTCTCTTCGGGCGGCTGATCCTCATTATGATATACCTACTTACCGAGTATTATACGTACTAAACTAACATTCTCATCTTTAGTACGTTACCAGTCCTATGAGGTCTCGTTGTTGATACCTATTCATATATGTACCTACTTATAGTTCCTAATAGCATACACAGCACAGACGATTTAAATGAAGGAGGTAAATACTCTTAAAAACTTTAGTAGGTCGTAGGTAGCTAATTTTCATAATTTAATTCGTATGCACTAGTCTAGCCGAGGTTTAATAATTATAATTACTAAGCAACTTCATTGCAAATTAGTATCGACCAGCGTTTTTAAAGTTAATATCAGGATCTTATTACGAAATAGTTCGGCATTTTTTTTTTGTTAATTCGGGTTAAAAATACGTAAGTAGATACTTGAAATTGATTCCTGATTGTTTTTTATAGGTGGTTACTAATGAACAGTACTGACCCAGCGACTGAGCTTCAGTGGCTAATATACGAGCTGCAATCCGCCGAGTTCAGCGGTGAAAAGGTCCACATCATCGGTCACATCCCGCCCGGCCATGCTGACTGCTTGAAAGTTTGGAGCCGTAATTACTATGCGATAGTCAACCGATACGAATCAACAATAACAGCGCAATTTTTCGGACACACTCATTACGATGAATTTGAAGTTTTTTATGATCCAAACGACCTTGGTAAGTGAACCTTGTCATGTGCGATGAGCCGCGGATGAGGTCGCATAATTAAATATCGTATTGGGATTGATACTAGAACTTAATTCGTATAATATAATTTTCGTGTTTACAGGCAGAGCCACGAGCATTGCATATGTAGGACCTTCTGTGTCGCCATATTACGATTTAAATCTTGGATATCGAATATATTACGTAGACGGTGATCACGATGCGTCAACTCGGGTAACTATGCGATCACTTATTTCAATTAGATAATTTGCACTAGTGCAGGAGGCAGAAACTATTTTGCACTAAATAACCTATTATAGTTTACATTCCTATTTACGAATATCTGCCTTTAGATCATGTTATTGATTGTTAATATAATATTCCAGCAAGTGGTCGACCATGAGACTTGGATAATGAACTTGAAGGAGGCCAACCTGTTCGGGTACCCGATATGGTACAAACTGTATTCGGCGCGCTCCGCTTATTTGATGCCGTCGCTGCGTCCGCAGGACTGGGACAAGTTTATCGACGATATGACTACCAAAGAAGACGTGTTCAACTTATATTACAAGTAAAAAATATACTTACCTTCTTATTATTATTGAAGATACCTTGGAAAGGTATATTGGACAGTTCTTCGCAAGTTGGGAGTTCTCCTGGACAAACTTTTACTTATGATGTTACTGCCCCCTTTCTCCGACCTGTCACGCAGCAATGTTTTTAGTATTACCTACTTTCAGTTTTTGACAGTGAACTCAGTACAAAATCTGCCAAAAATTTACAGTTAGGTACTATTTAAACAACAATAGGTACTTTAAGAGGTGGTGGTAAGGCCCCTGACTGGCGACTGCGAGTGGCCGGTCGCGCGTTACTAATCACGATGTCCTGAATTCGATTCCTGCTGATATATAAAGGTATTTTCAAAACTATACCTATACCGCACATTGTTTTGTGTAGGTTATCATTGTACCACTCCGAATACCGAAAGGCTTTATAGATGAGATCTTTACAAGTGAACGAGCATTATCTTGGCAAAAAGCTGTAAGTCGCCATAACGGCATAAACATCACGCTGAAACCACTCGACCGGCAGAAACTACTGGAAGAACAGTCCACGGCGCGGCACGTGCGACGGCGAGTGCCGCAAGCGGCTGGTGTGCGACGCGCGCTCGGGCCGCTCGCACGACCGGCGGGCGCTGTGCGCGCGCATCGAGGCGCGCATCGCCGGCGCCGCGCCCGCGCCCGTCACCTGGCGCGCCTGGCTCTTCAACGGCCTCTCCGTCTCGTGAGTCAACTCACTCACTACCTAATATTCGTTAAGTTCGTCTCGCAAAATAAGTTCAGCCCCCTTAGCATGACCGCGTAGACATAAGTTTTGTCTTTTTCAACTGTCAGATTCGTCGAGAAAATGACGTCACACCGAGCCATGTCCAGTACAAAAAGTTCAATGTGATGTCATTTTCTCGACAAATCTGACAGTTGAAAAAGATAAAACTTATGTCTAACAACACGGTCATGCTACAGGGCCAGCACACGCGGCGCCACTGTATTTGTTCACTTACCTATTGCCGTTGTACTTATTTCGTGGGACACCCTTTACAACTTACCCTGACTGCACGCATCGGAACGGCTATACATACCTACATTGGATTGAAGGGCAATACTTACGCAAACAATACGCACGCATGAACATATAACTAAATTAAATAGCAAAAACTAAATCAAAATTCGCATTCTGACCTAGTTTTTACTATTCCCCATGCTATGTTACTTCTTTAGCTCTGACGTGGAATTTTAACTTTTCGCTAGTCTAATTAAATAATATTTGTAAAAAGTTGATGTATATGATAAATGTACAGCCAACATGTGGATCACCCGAGAACTAAATAACAGTGGTATTGGTTTACTAATACATATATGTATGGTTCGCTATCGCATGAGATCCCGGATTCCGGATCCTATGTAAGGGATCCGGAGTCCAGAATATAGATTCACATTTAATATTCCGAATATTTTGACTGATCTATATACCTTTTATTTACATTAACATTGAAGTTACTAATTCGATATATGTTTTACCAACATTTACTGGTTGGCTATCCTAAATATTGGTAATCTTTGAGTAAAACAGAATATCCCCTAAATTTACAGTGGTATTGCAGAAACTTTTGTAGTGAAATACCTAGTCATTGTTGGTTTCGTAGATGTATTAAAATTTATAAAAGCAATTTGTATATGATTAGTCCCTAAAAGTAAGTATTGAGTACAGATCAGAATTAGTTGAAACTTCTTAGGGCAAAAATAAACAACGCGTAGGTAGGTTATATCCCTATAAATGCGCTATTGTTCTAATATTTCTTAACAACACAGAGATGACGCTCCTTCTGTACGGCAAGTTTAGCGGTGGTGGAATTAGCCTATAGCTTCCCTGCACTCTTACGATAAGGTTGGTATAATTATTATTATCTAAAAGAGTTCAATACCCTTACGAATTTACCAAAGGTTGAATTCTTTTAGCTAAGCAACGTTCTACTATGTATCTCTTCTCCTGTATATGAAGTTCAAATCATCGTTTCAAACTTTTTATTTGTATAAATCAGAGCACGGATTTTTAATTATGGAATATAAAACTGCTAAATTAAGAAACGATAATTTAAACATGATTAAACACTGTAAATATTTAATGTAATGACTTTTACTTATTTTATGTTTTTAGGACCTCAATAGTAGTAGAAATTCTGAAAACTTAAATGAACTTTTGTAACGTTTAAGTTCTGATAATTTACTTATGTAATATAAAAAAAAAATATTATATATAACTCACATGACTTAATAATTTCCAGGGTTTCAATGTTAATGCAATTACCTCAAGTGGCATACCAAATACCAAAGTTTGTGATGGGACTCGGCTGAGGACTTTCTCGAACAATATTCAGCAAAAATCAACATACCACCGGGCTTAGTCATGACAAGCTATCCCAAACTGATAACGTGATCGCCTTATTTTATAACAATAATATTATGTCTTAGTATCAAATAGCATGTGCCTTAAAGTAATTAAGGATTAGTAGTTAAGTTTGTTTTTATGTTGTGAAGTCATTTGTCTACTCGATCAAAACATATCAATGGAATTCTATTAATAACTATAATATAAATTAACTGTTATTTAGTGGGTATGAAACCTTATTTTTGTAAATATTAATTAATTATTAAATATAATTAAAAATCAATGCGTTTAGTTTACCTCTTAAATTGATCATCTATATTTCTTTAGGTCTTACTATAATATTTTATTTATTTTTTAGACAAGAATAAGTATGCGCTGCTTGTATCGAAGTATAATTTGCTAAGGAGGTAGTGTTAATTAAATCAAATAAATGGAAAGTCATCAAAACTTTTTATTAGGTATTACCATTAAAAAATCAAATTGAAATTGAATTGACACTATGTACAAATTAAAATTAACGAATACTAGAATACAAATTGTCATGAGCTGAATACAATTTAAATATCTAAAATAAAAGACAGGATCAGTATCAGTTATAATACAGATTGTCAGAATGTGAAAATTAAATTTGAGTATTACAAAATTCGTATAAAATTTCCTTAAAGCTATACTTGGCCCCGCCTCCGTACACTATTATTATAAATAACACGCGCTCACTCTCTCTAGACATACTCTCAATATTTACAAGATAAAAACTAAAACATTGTTCTTTCAATTTCAAATCTGGTGTAATATTTACTCCACAAAAAATAATAAAATTCTAACGCGATAAAAATTGGCAGGGAGCCATTGTAAAAATAACAATAAATTTGAATTACGCATGTCTTTTTAAAAACCAATCTCAATATACACGTCCTTCTACATACTGTTTGTTCAGTTCACTGATAGGATAGCTATTAGCGCATTATGTAACTAGCCTGCACAATTTAAGCTACCTTGCTTATTGTATTATGCTTAGCAACTAAGACTAGGAGTATAACAAGGTTTATATCAAGGTACAAAAAACCTTAAGTAATAAATCAATATTTGGAACTTGGTATATAAACATACAAACTGGTTACCTCAAGTGCCGATTAAGTTTACCTTAAAAATCGAAATTATAATCTCAATTATAATCACTGTTGTCTTTGAAACTACACATCAGTCAGTATATAGAGCTACACTAACCCTGAGTACTACAAATTTTACGCGGGTGGGAGCGCGGGGTCTGCCAGTATTCAATATTTTGAAAGGCATTCTCTGTTCTGATATACCGAAGCTGACCACCTAGCTCCACGCAAAATTACTTGAATAACGGATAACTGTAATAAAATAGTAGACCAAGTTCTCGAATGCGAGAGGCCGATAATCTACGCACATGCGCGTATATCCTGAAGCATAAAATAACTGTCCATAGGAGAACAGAAGGTGGCTTTAATGCCACAGACAAACAGAAAACTATTTCAAGGCAAGGTGGTAAAAAATAGAGGTTAAATATACTTCTCATCAAAAAAATCGAAACACTTTGGTTTTTATTGTTTTTGTCCTAATTTTTAAAATTACTCATCATACAAAATACGAAACCTATGAAGACTTAATTTGAATTTAGAACATTAACATTAGGATTTATAAACCTCATACTACTCACTATTAAATGACATTTTACATTTATTCCTAAATATACACATTTTTCTGATAATCCTTATCAAATCATAAACTGCGAGGTGTTTCGATTTTTTTGATGAGATGTGTATTTCAGAATTCAAGATTTATTTATACCCGTAGCTGTAGCATGTGCGCCAAGACTAGACTTATATCACGGAATATGTTGATTATGTCTCTTTTTCTCGTATGAAATAAGAAAGAGAGGGAGCGAGTGAATCTATGAGAGACGTCTAATCTTGACATGCGTGCTAACTTCACTACATCTTCTTCAGTTCTTTACACCCTCGCAGAGGTCAAATTAAACGTTACGTATTTTTCTACACCATGTTATTGGCATATAAATGAAATTATGTAACACGAATACATAATATACTTCTTAGTATAATGTACGTAATATTTACCAAGCTCCAAACACGCAACAATTCGGACCAATGGCTTTTAAAACTATAGAAGATTATAGAAAGGGTGAATTCACGACGATTCTTTGTGGTCTAGATCCAAATTCGCATGTTATACGATATAGCAATGAATAAATCATCCTTCGGAGACCGGCAATGGTGAGAAGGCACTGATTAATACGCAGCAAACGCACAACTACGCCGCGAATGTGACTTAATCGGGGATATTAATATTACCTAAATAGGCTGTTTATCTTTCAAACTGAAGGTATTTGGGTAAAAAGATTCAATTAATGACTTGAATGAGTGAATCGTTACAATAATTATATTTAACAGTTGAAAAAGCGTCATGTAGTTGAGAAATAGTTCTTCGTGTTTTATGTAGATAGAAAGAAATCCATAGCAAAATATTGCAAAGAATTGTGGTGAGACTCATAGATGGAATTACAAATCTAGGCTGACAGCAAACATGATTGGTATAACATCAATTTTATTTTACTATGGAAGTAACATAAATAATTATCTACATAATACTCACTGTAGTAGTATATTTCATGACAACTTGAACAAATTGTTGATTGTAGGTGTAAGATATGAGTGACTATTAGAGTACCTATAAATATTAAACTATCTATTCGATAAAAAGTAGCTTAAGATCATCAGGGTAAGCACACGTGACAAGCCTAGACCCAAGTCACGGATTGTGTCGCACTGAGTTGTTCACTCACTGACTGTTTTATTTCAAACGAAAGAAAGAGAAAAAAATCACGTATTTCGCGACATAAGTCTAGTCTTGGCGCACATGCTAGCCGTGCAGAAGACCCATCTTAAGTCACTGGGATAAGAGACCTTATCCACCAAATACTAAATCGTTACTCGTAAATACTCGCCATGTACTTATTATCACGAAATAAATGCTTACATTATTCTACATGCTAAAGGCAATCGAGTGTAGTGATGTAAGTATATAAAAATACTGCAGTCTTGTTTAATCACGCAGTCATACCTTGGCATGACGACGACTTAAGTGAGATAGGCACAAATGGTAGTTAATATCAATATACTGAAGGCACATTATAACATTCTAAATAACTAACTACCACTGGAATTCACTGGAATGAGCGAGTCAGGATAGGTTAAAATAGGTACTGCCAACAACACGACACAATTCTTTCGTTTGCTGCTACTTGAAAAAGATTTTGGTAAATGATTTTCAGTGTATTGGCGTAGGTACTCGCATATAGCTAATTTGTAAATTTTGAACTCGGTAGGTATACGACCCCTGTATCTATTACGCTATTATTTTATAGGGACATTTTACTGTAGAATGTTAGGTGCTAGGTGCATGACATCGGCAATATGTATAATAATGCCTATTTCTTTTTAGGAACTTGCTACAAATTTATAGAAAGCTACACTCAATTTACAGTTGAATTGTAGAATATTTTTCTGATGAACTAATGTAATTGTAGTTGGTTTTATAAATGGATTGGAATTTCTATAAATTTGAGGGCAACTAAGTTAATGCAGCAGACGTTGTTAATTGATTAAACTAAAAACCGCAAAATAGACAAATTATAAACGAAAGAGCGATCTCTTATGGGAAATATTTTTGTTGGTACCAACTGTCTTTTATATTGCCGCTAACATGCACATACACTTTCCTAGCTGTACCTATAACGTTGCGAAAGAATGAAAAAATCGGGAATGAAATTTTAGTCAAATCAAAAATGTATTATGAATTAATTATGCCGTACCAGGTGGTAATAAGGTGGCAATAAGGTGGTATAAATAAAAGTGGGCAAAATTTTCATTCCTAAGGTTTTCATTCATCCACGTTGAATTGAGCAATACATTTTTATTTATTACGGAATTATTATTGCGCACATTCTGGCTGGCGTGTCTGCGCTTTATACCTTACTTCCCCGCAAGTTTAAATGATATTTATAGCTAACGAATTGTTAGGATGTTGTTTCCCAAGTAACTACACGGATTTTCATTCATATAAAAATCAAGAAAACTTGCAAGGACATGTTGACTATTAATATCTTGTGTTATAATTAAAACTAGCTATTTATTATGAGAATAATCTCAGATCACACAGATTTATGTCATGGCAAATACATAATCATATTTTGTTCTAGTATTAGTCAATGTGTCTAATCTGAACCCTACATATGTGTACATACACTGTAGGTACCTATTGCATTTTTATTTAGCAAACCTATTTTTATAAACTAAAATTTCCCAGAGGTATTGCCATATCACTATGGCGGTATAGTGAACTATAATAAAAATGGCACAACTTCAGACCTGGGTATAAAACCCTTTCAATCTCAACATTTCTTAATAAAGCAGTCACACTAACACAATCCTATTCTTACATTTTCTGAAAATCTTTGGACATGGAATGTAAAAACAATAAAAACACTGGTATCAATACGAAAATAATGTAGGTAAACATCTCATAAAAGTCTCCTAAGGTTCTTTCTACTTTTCTTTGTTCCTATAGCATTCTCACACTTCTTTCTTTTAGAAGGACTTGGTGCGTTAAGGTCATATTGATCACAACTCTTACCTGGATGTCTGTCACTGTTACAAAACTTGCAGAATGTGTAAGTACATGTTACGTTGGTGCACTCTGCCCATTTTTCACCTGTTGCTTCTTCTGTTACTTTAGCAGGCTGAGAACACCGGACACAAGGGAGTTGTGGGCGAGAGTCTAATGATGCCGTCTGAAATACATACATATTATGCTTCATACAACTACATGTAAAAATTCACTTGCTTATTTGGTAATATGACATTAAAATCATATAATCCATATTACAAAATTATTGAATCAATTAGAAACCTTTCTTTATTATGTGTATAGTGGGGAGCAGGAGACAGACTTGAGAAATGAGCCATACTTGTTATTCCTTAAGACAGGTGACATACTTACCTACTTTGTTAACACTTAAAGTTTTTAGCAAAAACTAAGACAATACTTGAACTTTACATATCAAGTATTGTTTAACCATGGTTCCATGCCATGAACTGGAAACTACCTATTTCAATGTAAGGTAAAATAATCTTGCAATGGATAATATTTGTACACACTTTCCTTAACTATGAGGTATGCCTTGCCTAAGAGGAAACTTTGATCTGATTCTGTAATTTATGTTATTTAAGTTTCTTATTGGTACCTATTTACAAATGCATATTTTAATATTACTCTAATACACATGGTTTTTCTTGGAGTCAAAATGTTTTGAATCTGACCTATCTAGCTTTAAATTGGTAAATCATGCACAAAAATATGTGTAAAACTGGAAAAAAAACCTGTCAACAGTACCTGTTTAAATTTAACAATTTCATATATTTGAAACTTTCCATCAAAATTGTATTAACAACTTCAGCGGGGCATAATTGTAAACATAGATTATTTTTATAAGGATCAATAGATTAATTATTCAAAATATAATACACACCTTCATGAACTTCCTAAATCTGGTTGTCCTTGGTGAGCGTGGTGGGCTACTGAGAATCTTGTTCACTGGTATTTCAACAATTTCATTATGGATCTCCTTCAAGCAACCGTCATACGGTTTAATATTGGCTCTTAGTGTGATAGCATACAGATCATTCTCTTGATTTTCTTTAATGCCTCTTATGTACTGTCTCAGAGCCAGCTTCTTTGCATCATTATTATGTTCTCTCCATATTAGATCCCATTTGGGGCTAACCAAGCAAAAGTTGCAACTATCCTTGATTGTTAGGCATTTAAAAATGGTTTGTAATGGTGGCCCTGCATTGCATTGGTGCAACAAATGCAGTATATCTATTTTCTGATCAGGCCGGGCTAGAAGCGGTGTCGAACAGGAAGTCTGTTTGTTCACCAGTTGTAATTCACTCTTCTCACAGGATAAAGTGTGTATCGCAAAGTCGAGCTTCTTCACTGATTTCCTACAAGGGCTGGACTTACAGTTCCTCTTTATGGGTGTTACTGGATATGGCACTGCTTGATCCGAGGAACTTAATTTACACATGTATCTCTTAGCACTTTGTGTGGAATAGGAATCAGATACCCTGGAGGAGTTTTCCTTGTTTCTTTCGTTGACTTCTAAACTTTGAATCTTACCAGCGATTAATGTAGTGGGAGTTGGAATCGAACTTTTAAGGCTAACAGGCTCTGCACTAGGATGTGGGCGCTTGACGGCGCGTTTTAAGGGTGGAGAGTCGGTACAGTTATCATTGGTACGTTTCAAGTGACCGTACTTTCGATTGGAGCGAATATTCATCTCTGGAGTAAAACGACATTCTACTTGTATTTGATCTATGTACTGTGTCCTCGATATCAGAGATTGGTCGAGGAAACTACTCGACAATTCCGAGCATTCTAAGGAACCCGGCGTATATGAAGTGTGATACCCGCTGTCTTCGGTTTTACAAAAGCTAAAACTATGGTAAGCCAAGGCCGTCGTCGCGGACTCAACATGATCCGACTGCACATCCATTTTATAAGATATTTTACAGATACCACTCAGCTGCAATGTCGTTGACAAAAGTTTTTCACTCCATTCCAATAGAGACCACTATTAACACATATCTCTGCTTTGTAGAAATGAAAGCCATCACTCTTTAACTTATCTCTGATATAACATTTAATATTAATACAAATTATGTTTTCTTGTTCTTGCAGAATTCCGTTAAAATCGGTTTTATTGACGCACGCATCATTTCGATAAACAAAATCTACAAACAAAAGTCAAGTCAAATAATAGTGGTGATGTGCATTACATAGACAAATAGAGCATGTAAGCATAGTGATTATAGTGAATTATGTGCCTATAAGATAAGTCCGTGAGACTATCTATATAATATATCTTATACCTTTCTTTTTTACGAAATGAATGAAATGAAATTCGTAGCTCTGTATAACAAGGACGTGTCATAGAACATTATAATTTTAACATTCCCTATTGAAAATTAACTTCGAAAGTCACTCTGCTATATAAGTTAAATAAGTTTTTTTTTTTTAATGGACTACGCTGTTGGCCTTGAGTTGGCCTTTACAGCTTCACCGGAGGAGTATATAGGTTGGCATCAAAGTAATAGTAGTTTATGTATCCGTCGCACGTCGTTGGTGGTTATAACGTATGAAAAGTAAGTAGCGTTAGGGTTAGTGCTCTTAGTCTGTTTGTAACGTGTGTACAACAAAATAGGGATACTTAAAATAATCGACTATGATACATAATATTTAGTGTACATAAAATTACATAAATTATCCTATGAACCACTTTCCTCTATAAACCTTAATGATAACATCCGCGTCTTTCTTTTCTTTTTTTTTTACAAATCGGATGAAATGATGCAATTTAAATGGAATAAGATTAAGGAATGGTTGCCCGCTATATAATCGCAGTTGCACCAGTTACTCTGTGAGTTGTAGCAAGCCGTTTCACATGTAACTCCACTAAAATTATACAATTTATAAGAGATGCATGTATTTATATACTGGTTATCACATTTTTTTAGTCAACAATGATATCTTCAAAACACTACACAGTGTGTTTAATACATCTTATATGATGTTCAAAGAGTAAAATAAGTAATGGGAATGTTTTTACTAAGTAGCGCTACTTCCTATTCGCATTCTATGTACTGCCCACAGAGAAAGTAATCATCTGTCAACTGTCAGACGTCAAACTTTGCGCGTTGCATTCATTGCCTTTGGTTGGTTGTTCTGTCGTAGTACATACATCGCAATGATTTCTTTCTAGTATTTCAGGATTTACAAATAAAGCATAATATTATTGTTATTTTCGCATAATGTGGTGTTTACTAAACATTTAAACAATATTTATTTTATATCTATCCGTGTCTTGTAATTTTCAATGTTACTATAAATCTGTCAAAATGGCTATGAGAGACCTATGTAGACTATGTGCTAAGAAAGATGAATTTTCAAAAGATTTATTCGACGAAAGTAACAAAAATTTACTTAAACTTATACAAGATTTTATTCAAATTATTGTAAGTACCTTTACTTCAAAAAGTTAAAAGTGTCAATACGGCAGAATACAAGTGTATTTCTTGTTACAAATCTGCACTCAACGAGGAATATTCTTTACCTCGATGCAGAGAGTGCCTAATACCATACATGTACTGAGTTTGATCCCAGTACCGGATCAAATTACGAAGATATAGTTACTATAACTTGGCTATCAGGAATTTCCTGAACCCACAGTTATCTTGTTTAAATAGATGAAGTAAACTATTACAATGTGCAATAACTATTTGAAAATGTTGACTTAGGTTACTTGAGATGTGTTACTTGTGATAAGTATATGGAAACTTTAACTACAAAAAATCTACATTCTTATTTTTTTTAGGTTTTCGATAATGATAATTTACCAACAAAAGTATGTTTAAACTGTGAAGAGAAAATGGTATCATTTCAACTGTTTATTGTTGAATGTTATAAAGTTCAAGAAACACTAAAAAAAATTAATGATGAGACCTATGACTCCATGGAAATAAAACTTGAAAATGCTGCTGTTGATTTTGGATTTCCTATTAAGTCTGAGGTGCTGCATTTGGAACAATTATTCTTCTAAATAAGACCACAGTTATTAGCTTAGACATGCTTACCTATGTAGTATACTCTAAAAAATGCTTAATATGGTTCAGAATAAAAGCTTAATTAAATTGCTCGGACTAGAATTAGTTTTGGCCTTTAACTACATGTTTTTTTAACATTAACTTAGGTATCATAAAAAAAGCTTCTTATATGTTACTAATAAGCTAACTTTCATTTCCAGGTTAAAGATGAGGTATCTGCAGAAGATATTGTTTGTAAGTACTAACCAATAGTCAGGTCAAAGTCAAATAATTTATTCTGTATAGGCCTATGGGGGCACTTACAAATTGTCAACTTTACATTTTTTTTTTAGCTACCTTCATAATATTTTTACTTGTTTACTTTTAATTGTTTAATTATAAATAAGTAAGTAGAATACATTATACTCTTAATCAATGACACCACTGCCTACCAATTTGGGTAATAAAGTTTTATAGTTTTTAGTTTCAATTTTGCTTATTGGCTACAATAGTGCTCACATGGTTTTATTAAAAAAATGTTTGAAATGTTTTTAAACTTATGATTTTGATAGTCATATCAGGAGTATTTTGTTCTCTTTACTGGCATCAATACTTGCCAAATATGTTGTTCCTTTGTATATCTTGACCAGAAGCACTGGATGATGGTTGCTGAATGCTGTCAAAGTACTCAATCATCAATAATTGCAGGTGCATTAAACAATGAGGCTTCCTTGTCAGTGATAGAGGCTTACAATGATGATGATCACATTGACACGGACATTCACAAGGACGATGATGATGACGATGAAGAGTTTGACTATTTGGATAATATTGCCATTGCCTCACTAAAGACAGTAGAGAAGAAACGAATCAGAAAGAAACAGCTAACAGAAGAAGAGGCTGAGGAGTTTAATCAACTGCTACATAAGTCCAATTTAAAAGTTAGGGATTTTGTCAAGTGAGTACATATTTGTTACTTTGAGTGGTTAGGTATAGCCATTCCTGGATTAGCCTATAAGCTATTTAAGCAATTGCTTAGGGCATCCCGTCTAGGGGGGCACCAGAGATGACCAAGAAAAAAAAACCGGCCAAGTGCGAGTCGGACTCGCGCACGGAAGGTTCCGTACCATTATCTATAAAAATGGCAAAAAATCACGTCTGTTGTATGGGAGCCCCCTTAAATATTCATTGTATTCTGCTTTTTATTATTTGTTGTTATAGCGGCAACAAAAATACATCATCTGTGAAAATTTCAACTCTCTAGCTATCACGGTTCATGAGATACAGCCTGGTGACAGACGGACGGACGGACGGACGGACGGACAGCGAAGTCTCAGTAATAGGGTTCCTGTTTTACCCTTTGGGTACGGAACCCTAAAAAACGAGAACACCAAAGTTAAAGCAATTTCAAAATTCGCGCGTTTTAGATTGCTGTTCACATATGATACCAAGGAGGGCCCACAGGGGAAGATTTTTTAGGCCATCAAGTTACCTTAATCCGGCACTGGGTATAGCAAATCATTTGTTAGTGTTTTAATGGACTGGCCCTGGTAATGGAGAGGTTTTGTGTACATGAGACTGAATGACTTGTGTAAATTTATCCTACTAATAGTTTTTTCCTCAAATTTAGACTGCAATGTACATATTGCCAAGAGAAACTAAAGTCATGGAGTAGTTTACGTTTCCATTACGCCAAGTTTCACAAGAGTAAACCAATAGTATTCTGCCTGTGCGGATTTGTGATTGGATCTAAGAGTGTTCTTTACAAACATGTGTCCGACCACAAACTTGAAAGTAGAAGACTTAAGAAGAGCAGTGATACTGATGATGAAAAGCCTGATGTGAAATATTCAAATCTCAATGTTAAAGATTTCATAAGGTGAGTCATTCGAAAAGTCGAAACGACATATCTGTCTGAAACAAATAAGTAATATAAATTATCTTTTTCTTGTCAATGGACATTTACATATTAATTGTATGGCATCAATTAGACATATTATAACAAATCACAAAAACAATAGATATAATAAAAAATAACCATTTTCTTTCTAGATTCATATGTCCTACTTGTGAAAAAGAATGTTCCAGCTGGTACAGTCTAAAGGCGCATTGCCAGACTACACATAAGATAGTACCGGTCGTCACATGCATCTGCGGAATTACTCTCAAATCAAAATCAGTTATGTACAAACATGTGCAGGATCACAGAAATCCTAACATTCTGTCGTGAGTACAAAAAAATAGAGGCTTTATTGTATTGTAATAAAATTCAAATTACTGTGTAAGTATTATACCTACATACATTTTTCTATGTGTTTCAGGTGTGATAAGTGCCCTCGAATAACAAAAACATTGTCAGCCTTAAACAAACACAAAATGCGTCACATACCAAAAGCTGAAAGAAAATTTTGCTGTTCAACCTGTGACAAAATATTCAATTCAAAAGATGCATTGAAATCCCACGAAAAGTCACACATTCCTATAGAAGAACGAAAAATATATCACTGTGATATGTGCAATATGAAGTAAGCTATAGCTAATTCATAAGCTAATTCACATATTACATCCTTAAATTCATCAGAATTGCAGGGGTTGAAACTGGTCAGTAAAGTCAGTTAAAGTCAGTTTTGCAGAGTGTTTATTCGAATATATTTTTTTATGGTTCCGCACCTCAAAACGAAAATAGAAACCCTCAAGTTGTCCGTCTATCTGTTTGCTTATTATACGGCGTCGCGACTCACTATAAAGCGTCGCGACGCTCACTGTACGGGCAGCGTAGTGACCCTACAAAAAAACTTACGCGTGTCTTGTAAGCCCCAGAGTGTGCGGGGCTTAATAGTGGCTATATATAGGACACTTTTTTCCATAAAATATCTGTTAGGGATTTGGAGATGGATTTAAAGTTCTGCAAATTTTGGGGTTTCCCTTTAAAGGTCAGTAACGTCTGTATTTTCGAGTCACACAGTCAGTCTAACTCACAGTCAGTAAAATCAGTAGTTTTGACGATACAATCTGTTTCGACCTATTTCTCCATTATCCTATGTATGGTCGAAACATATGAAGTGTAACTCACCTTCGCGATATTCCTTATGTATGAAACTGTCACTAAAGTTGGTTACCAAGTTATCATGTAAGATAAACTAGATCTCACAGTAATAGAATTGCTACGCTAAAATTAGTTACAATTCAGTTTCTTGGCTTACTTGTTAAGGTGATAATCCTGTGTAGATTTACAACGCGATCGTCTCAGGCGTCTCACAAGCGCGTCGTGCACGAGAAGATTAAGGGGTACGTGTGCGACCTGTGCGGGTATGCGTGCGGCACCAACGGCGAGCTGCGCCAGCATCGCGCCATACACAGCGATGATAAGCCCTTTGTCTGCAGAACCTGTGCTAAATCGTAAGGCTACTAAACTATACAGGGTGTTTCAGAAGTCCAAAATAATACTTGACGTTTGTTGTATACTGTATACAACTTTGATTAAAATTCGACCGTGTTTTTCCAAGTTTTTTGTCGTCGTCAATTTCTATAACTCGTAATATCTCGAGACCTATGTAGAATTTGCATGTTCTGCTTAGTGCTTTGTGAATATTGGTAGACACCCCCCATACGTGTAGTTTACACTGCTGAAAAGGGTTAAGGATGTACCCAAAGGCCAGAGCAATATACCTATGACGAATATTCAAAGGGTTATAATTCAGAAAATGAATTGTTCTATGAATGTTTTGCTGATAGAAAGCTGTACTACTCTACTGAGTGTCATAGACTATTAAGAATTTTACGAGGGTAAAGCCGCACGGCGGTTTTTGTCGTTCAATTGTACATAATACATTGTAGATTCAAGACATATTCAAACCTGAAGACGCACATGGACACGCACGAGGCGACCTCGTACGAGTGCTACATCTGCCGGCGCGTGCTCAACAGCCGCCGCACGCTGCGCAAGCATCTGCTCGTGCACGAGGACAAGTGCCGCCACGTCTGCTCCTACTGCAACAAGGCCTTCAAGAGGAGGCAGACATTGAAGGTATGTTATATTTGCCGCGACGGGCATACGCTGGAGCAGCATTCAGAATCCTACCAATCCTACTAATATTATAATTGTAAAATGTGAGGATTAGACGTGGGTCGTTTCGTCATTTTCAAGAAACGTAACGTTACTTGGTCAGCGTCACATGTTTCAAAACTAGTGATTTTTGTAACTAGTTATTTTATATTTAGCTTGTGATTGTTTGCATAAATAACTCCACCAACTATACAGTTACACACGAAACGAAAATAAACTAAATCACTATCTAAGTGTTTTAGCTATACAGTTAAAATTGTAACGTTACGCTGTTTCGTTTTTTGTTGTATACCAGTAAAACGGCACGTGTGCGTTCGGATTACTTCGGTTTTATTCGTGTCACCCGTTCTCGCTTACTCAGCCAGCCGGTCGGAAGGCGCGCGCGATGCGAAAGAAATGTAACGCGCTCCACCGACCGACTGACGTCTCGCTCTCACTGTTAACTGTTAACACTCGCTGTTAACAGAAATAACGCTATTACAAAAATCACTACTTGTAATTTGACTTGAAACGAGTGATTCGGTTACATGCCGCGTAGCTAGTTATTGTAACCATTGACGTGAAATAACGCCCACGTCTAGTGAGTATGGATGGGTGTTTGTTTCGCAAAACTACTGAACGGATTTCGATAAAACTTTGCAGTATTATTGTTTATACATCGGAATTACGATATTGATTAATCGAAGTCCACGCTGCCACAGTCACGGGTAGAAGCTAGTGTGTAATGTTGCAGGTGCACATGTACACCCACACGGGCGACAAGCCGCTGACGTGCAAGTGGTGCGACGAGCGGTTCTCGTACGCGTCCACGCTGCGCTCGCACCGGCTGCGCTGCCACCCCGACAAGATGGCCGCGCAGGCGCTCGCGCACCACTCCTACGGCGCCTACTCGCACGTCGCACGCATGTCTGAGGTATCTACCGCACCACGTACGCGTCACCACACA
Organism: Ptilodon capucinus; assembly: GCA_914767695.1. Taxonomy (NCBI): domain Eukaryota; kingdom Metazoa; phylum Arthropoda; class Insecta; order Lepidoptera; family Notodontidae; genus Ptilodon; species Ptilodon capucinus. Next base: position 6,720,298 of record OU611808.1, read on the forward strand.
TTTCTGTAGGCTGACCATGTAGACAAGTTTTATCTCTTTCAACTGTCAGATTTGTTGAGAAATGACGTCACACCGAGCCGTGTCCAGTACAAAAAGCTCGAAGTGACGTAATTTTCTCGACAAATCTGACAGTTTAAAGAGATAAAGCTTATGTCTACACGGTCATGCTAAGCCTTCTGCTTACAAATCATAAAATTAAATCTCTACACCCATCTTCCCTGAAGCGATAAGCAGAGTATTTTAGTTTCATAGTAAAAGGGGGGTGAGACTATTGCCATTATTACATCCCTCTCAATGTAAGGAATTTACTACTCCCGTACATCACTAGATAATTATAAGCCCCAAAATATTATTTATTAATTTGGATTAAAGTTGCCGTTTTAGAAAACTTGAATAAGAATACTTACAACCTGTATAGTGAACCTTGGACTCCCTTAAACTCATAATAGGCATAAGCGCTCTGAATCATAACATATTAATCTTGCACATTTTTTACGAGATCGGCACGCCGAAATTCTTTATGATCATGACAAAATATTTAATAATAATTACCGTTGAAAACGTAGTCGTCGTAAAACGCACGTATCAAATGTATGGGTGCGATAAAGATTAAAAAATAAATTAAAATATACGATATTATTCACAGGATTACATCAAGGACGACCTGGGGGCTATAAATTCTTCAGTAGCGAAGAACGAAGTTGAGGCTATGTAATAAGTAGAAATAGGCTTTACGTACTCCACCAGAATAGTAAGCGTTTGTAATTTATTTATACACATCTACCTACTTAGCATATACCTATTATGGTAGTTATTTATGATTATAACATACATTTCTATTATACACTATATTAACTTACTTGGAATTATTATGTTATTATTTAATAGATATGTAGTAGATTATAGTTATGTATATTATAGAAATAGTAATTAAACAACATCTATCATTTTTATCAATACCCCTACCGTGCTAGGTGAAAGATTAATGATACTTCTTCAAGTAAACTAAACTATAGTTTTCAACTTAACTTTATCAATTTATTAGCTGTTGAAATCAAAAGCTTGGTCAATCAAAGCTGAAATTTAAATTGACGATCTAAGAAATAGTTAACAAGATTAGTATAATCATCATCACGCCTGTATTCTCCGAAGGGGTAGGCAGAGGTGCACTGTAGTGCGCCCACACTTCGCCGATGTATTTTTGGTCCCAATGTAATAGGGGGCGAGCCTATTGCCATTATACCGGGCACATTCTCCGAGATTTTTGGGCTATAGTTCACCACGCTAGCCCAGTGCGGGTTGGTGAACTTCACACGCCTTTCTATAGACGTGCAGGTTTCCTCACGATGTTTTCCTTCACCGTTTTACTACGTTTCACTTCAACAAGATTAGTGCGGCGATAAAAATATGAAACGATCTGTATGATGGGTAGATTATGCTTAGTAATGGCCGCATAATATTAGCGGACATTAGTCATCGACATAATGGGGATAATGAGCGCCCGTGTGTCAGCGTCCTTGGGTCTCGCTTCCTTATTGACAGTGGCCAACACATACATAGGGTGTACATTATCTAATTTATTCTCCGCACATGTACAAAGATTTACAATGTGAACACTCCTTAATGCTGACACTTATTACTTAGAAGCACATGAGAAAAACAAACTGTATTTACTCATGGAAAGAGTTCATTCTACAACGAAATGAGACTGCCAGCGCAAACGAATTTTGACGAGGGAGTTCTTATACCGACACGTTTTACTTAAAAGCACATGGGGAAAATGTAGGCAAGATGTAGGAGCATAATAATAGGCACTATGTCGATAATTATAATCTAAAATGGTTGTATAGACAACACACCAAGCGAATACAGGATTGACATAATGTTATGATGCATCTAAAGTAGAAGGATTTTGCACCTTAATTGGCATTGGAGGTGGATTGTAGATAGCAATTTCTTATATTTGGGGGTTACGCTTTTGAATTAGGAAAACTTAATATGAGTAGGTATTTAAGTTAAAATACGTAGAACAGAACATGTATTGTTGTCACTGCCCTATTATGTAGTGTGAAGCGCTCCATTAATCAATCTACAAGCCAAAGGGTGAATTTGAATCCGATTATGATTGATTCTCATTTTGTAGTTAAGATGTACTTCACTGAAGTCTAAATAAATGTTTTCAATTCGACTCTGTTGTTTTGTATATATGGACGTATTTACGTGTGTCTTATCATCGTACATGTTAATCTATGTATCTAGGTACATGTATTATAAATAGATACTGCAGCGTAGCAAACGGGCCTCTACGATAATTCTGAAAGCCTGGGGACTTGAAAACGTGTTGAATCGATCGAGTCAGTGAGTCGAGCGCCCTACGCTCTGACTGCTTCCAACACTAGAGTACGAAATCGTCAATGTTTCATACCTTTTAGCGCTTGGAAGCCTTAAGATTCCATTCCATGATTTTAAAATTTAACAAAAAATTCAACAATGTCTCATGGCATACCAAGTTAAAAAAATCTCGTGAAGATAATATTTTATGCAGATGCCTCTACTTATATTATTGGGTATAGTTAACTAAATTGCGTTGTACATGACAGTGTTTATGCATTCAAAATGCGACCTGGAAAGATTACAGCAATATAAAGTATGGTATACTCGGTAGAGACCTATTTTTATCTATCTAACCGAAATTTCCGCAAGAGCAAAACGATTCCGATAATAAATGATACACGCGTAGCCAGTAGCGTGATCGACTAGCTACGTCACAGCCCTTAATTATGTCCGAATAACTACGGCGAAACGGGCGTGATTAATATCAGTAGTAGATAACGATAATACCGTCACGTCTCGAACTGAAAGTGAAGCGAGCCGTACTGGCGACGGAGCCACGCTGAGATGAGGGTAGTCAGTTGTCAGCGAGCTGGCGCCTGGCCAACCACCCCGTCCCCCCTTGTTACGCAACCATGCAAAAACTAAAACATTAGTTCGTTGCGCCAGCTGCGTCGAAAACATATCATAAACTTATAAGTGGAAGGCCTGTCGGCGTTACTTTGACTAACACATAATATATGAGACACATTGTTAGTCATTCTACATATCTTGATTATGAAAAAAAAAAATTGGGTGGTGCGAGATTTCAAAGAGGGTAGGAGTTTTGTATTAGAACTTATAAACAAAAAAGTAGCTTCCATTAAACTAAACAATAATCAACTTGAAAGAAAACGTTATTATCTTAACTTATAGTTAAATTACAAATTACAGCACCAGTATAGGCTGGATATTTAGAAAAAAAAAATTCTATATGGGTACATGATTTCTCGAGTTCTCGACTTTGCTCGAGCTTGATATCCCGGGAATAAAGCCCAACGATTTCCCGGGAATTCTCGGCTCGAGAATTCCCTGGAATGAACCCTACCTACACTACACTATGAAATCACAATGTTGAGTAAGCTAATACCCCAGATGAATAAAAATATAAAACAGTTAATATGTACATAAAACTCGTTTAGAACAACACCGCTCATCCTAAAACACTCGTAGAAAGCGTGATTCCCGTTGATGGCTGCTTTTTACTCAATTATATTTGTACCGTAGGTTTCCACCTACCAAATAAAACTGATGGCACGTTCATTTCTTTAAAGGTAGTAACTTCAAAGGTAGTAACTATTTTGGTAGGTATCAACGTCGTATGGTGAACGAATTAATTTTAACCTAAATAAGCAGATACTATAGGTATGATAGGTTGGATGCCATATACTTAGGTATACAATATAATCCTTTGTATTTTGTAAATTACTGTGTTTTCGAAAGATCGACGGAATTGTCTTAGAATTAGGAAATGTGTCTGAATTTTCGTCCAAGAAAGGTCTGCAAGCAATCCCGAATCCCGGGTGACTAATAAAACGTTTGCAACTACCTATTGCTTTGCTTAGCTGCGGGAGAAGTTAGTTTGCTATAAATAACATTGATTTACTAGTCGTTAACTATTGTTTATGAACATAGTCACAGTGTGTAATAAGGGAAAAATACCCTACAGCTAAAATAATTACTGAAAAATATTATCCTTTGTGAGTAGGTACCCCAAGTACATTGTCATTATGCAGGAAAATATGTTATATGTAGTATGGTATTTGTAAAATGTAGAGTTGAGTTAGATGTTATTGCTATACAAAAGCCGTTACTACCTACCTATATCTTTATACTTTATGAGTTGGTATGCTTAGTCTAGTTTTTTACGTGACTAGCTGTGCCCTCGATTTCGCTCGTGTGGACTTTAGGGAGATTACCTGGATAAATGGGTATTGTGTTTTTCCCGCGGAACCCTTATTGCTTTTATAAAATAAAAGTTACCTAAGTTACGTCTGGGAACATTAGCTATCTGACAGTAAAAGTACCGTCGATATAAGTCAAGCCGTTTGGAAGTTTACCCGGAACACACAGACAAAAAAAAATACAAATTGCACTTTCGTTATTGGTATCGTATATACTTTCATATGCATTTTAAAAAGAAACTGTTATTTTGATAGTCCAACAGATACTCCAATTTTATTTATTTGTAGGCTGTATTTACTGATATCTATATAACAGAAGAAGCAAAATATTTTGCAACCTGCTCTATGATATTGGTTCGTGTTATTGGAACATTCCAATGAAATGTAACGCAATAAATATTGAGAGCAGGTAGCAGACGATCGTGGGTGGCTTCGGCCCGATGTTTACAGTCGCGCGGTACGCCCGCCCGCCCTCGCCTTGGGACTGAACCGCTCCTTTGTAAGCCGCACTACGTCGAGAAACCTTGACATCGCATTTATTACCTACTAAAAGCGGACACCATCAAAAATACAGATATATCCGACGGAGAGTCTTGAGACTGAAATCTACAATCAGAGAGCCAAATTGTGTTAAAAAGAACTCGTTGGTAGTACTAAGCTGGAGTAAAATTAAGGAAAGATACAGGCGCGTGGGGTGCGGAGGGTGTGCGAGGGGTCGCGGCGCGGCGGCGCCCCCGATGCCCTCAGTGTCGCGGAGGCTGCGGCCGGTTGCGTCGTCCGCCCTACGTCGCGCTCCCTCCCTGCCAAAACATTGCCTATTGCTATACAAGTTCATAATTCTGGTTTTGCCAAATACCTCTTACATACTTATGAGTATTTGATAGAATCGTCTGATCGGCGTTTTCTATCGACGGGAACTTGAGTCATAAATTATTAAATTTCAGAATATATTTTTAGTGAAAAAGTAAGATGTGATTGGATGTTTATCTTTGTTGTGAATTTGTTGTTTCGATACGTACCTATCTCATTGAACGCTTGACAATATTATTTGTCTATCTTCCATTCTTACGTAAGTATACGATAAAAAAAGTGAGTACATAGATTCCATTGCCTAAACTTTAGATTATGTCAATTAGCTATGTATTAAGATTAGCAACATTGTATCATCTATATCTAGAACATAATAATATAAGTATATTATACCCCATCTATTTCCAGCTAAAAATAGTCAGTTTGATATAAGAACAGCGTGGTTTATTTATTTAATTGTAGCTTAGCAGAATTATTTTTCAACTGGATGCTGAGGCTACAATATATGATATCTAAGATAAGTATATGATATGATATGTAGATATCTACATAGTTATCTAATGAAACCCACTTAGCGATTTACAAGTAAAAAATAAAAACATTAATTACAAATCGGTAAACATACCTAAAGGAAATATTAAAACATCCTAAAGATTTTAAAGAAAGAATACTTACTGCTTTTTATATATAAAAAGGTAATAAGCTCAAGTTTTGATCCAAGGGCTACTCGTTTTTGAAGAGGGTCGCCCCTCGAGGTGAGGGCCCTACAGCTTGTCCAATTATATATGTTTTCACTTAGAGGTAGCCAACTCTATATAAAGGAAAACAAGAGGATACCTACTTTGTAATTTTACAGCATAACTTAGTGCAATAATATTCACTATGGACCTATTTATTTCAAACAACATTTATTTCCAGCGCACTATAGCAGCTCAACACACGTGGCATCGCACGATAAATAATTCTAAAGTGCATAAATAAGCCGATACAACATTTCCTACATTAAAAAGGACATATACGTACACGTACTTGCGCAGCTACCGATCTACCTAAATTACTGGACTCGTAATCATGATACATAGCGGCAATATGAGCGGCCACAAAGCGACGTCACACTTTTTGCTAATGGTCGCGACGCTAATCCTGTCTTTAGTCGGCGCCTGCCATTGCGAGCCGACTTTATCTCTTAAGGACGAGATTAAAACAGTATCAAATACTCAAGCACCTCAGACGTCGCCACTTATACAGCGTAGAGTGGAGCCATTAGAGACGACTGTGACGTCGACGATCGCATCTTCAACTACAAAAGAGAGCTTTAAAACAACAAAAGTGTACGCGGGGACGGGGAGCTCGGCCGCTGCGCGCCATTCAACTACTAGATCGCACGCGAACACAAAAGGCGTAGTGAAAACCGCAAGAAGGCAAAAGTTAAAGACTAGTTCTAGTGCTCTCGGGGTGCATTCGCCGGCGAAGCTGCAAGAGCGACTGGGGGCGATAGATTGCGATCTCCCCGTGCTGCCCAGGGAGTCAAGGCTTTGGCGCGGCAACGAAACACATGAACTCAAGTTGCCTGTAATGGTAAGTTTTGCAGCTATTATCAGCTGTTAGTACATAACTGGACATAATTATTTTTGTGTAAAATTGTTAACTAAATTCACCTGTAGATACTATTTTTCTACTTACCTAGTGAACTGAATCTCTATGATAGTTAGCTGTGTTTAGTTTAGGCATTAATGCCAACTTTTTATTAGGTAGGTTAATATGTTCAAGAATTCGGTGGAATTGCAAAGTACCTACCTACCTATAGAAAAAAAAAATAGAACGTTAGGATCTATTTACTCATAGAACCGTACCGCATCGTAGTAAACTTTGGTATGCATCTACAAAAAAAAAATATTTTCGGAGTTTGTAGGTACCTAGATGGATTGAAATTGTATTATTGCGGGTTATGGGTATGCCTCATCGTATAACTATAGTAGCTACTTAATAATATAATTCACTTACATTCACTCTCATAATTATCTACTTACGAACCCGAAAACCGCAAATCCGTAAAAAATAAGAGTCCTGTTTTAAGTTGTGTTTTTATCCTACAAAAGTACTTGTCTGTTCTATATCAACATCAAATGTTCTTCAAGTAGACTACCAACAATTTGCGATAAATATAACGCTGCAATAAAATTACCTTTGTAACTAGGTAGTAGGTATGTCAAGAGATAACTGCGAGTTTTGGTAGAGTCGCGAGCATTTGTTCTCGTTAAAAATACAAAAGTTAATCTGCAAAAAAAATCCGGTGCACATTACACGCACATAATACCGCCGCGCCTTGTAGCGCGATAAATAAGCCATACGACGTGAATATATGTACTGTAGTTAATCTCGTTGGACAATTTATACAATGTATTTTCTTCCGCTCCCTTATTTCAAAGCATAATATTCTTGTTCGCACAACTTTGATCGTGACACCAGCGAGCACACCGAGGTCAAATACATAAACCATAAATCGTCTCAGTGGAAGAGAAATAAGGAAAAAAGCTTTTTTGCTCCAGTGGTTGAACTCAATTCATTACTTCTGTTAAGGAAACGTCTAATCCATTATTTATAGGTATACGATTGGATTGTGGGGATTTGGGAATTGGAAAACAATGACAATTCAACTTTAGATATCGAATGGGATAGTCTCTTATTACTATTATAACTCAAGGTTTCATGAGAGCTTAACTAACTACAGTGAGTTACTAAAACAAATTTATATGATTAGGTAGGTAGGTAGGTACCCACCATACCCAAGTAGTTACTTATAAATATTATAATTTGGTACGTAAATTTAAGGCACTTAATTTTTACTTACGACTGTAAACACAATTTTTTTAATTGAAAGAAATTTTAATTATGTAAGTTGGTAGGTACGTTTTGGATGATACAGTTAATGTAACACGGACCATTGGAATTAGCATGCATAGAGAGTGGTTGACTTTGTAATTAATTAATGTGTGTGACTTGCGGGTGGTGGAGGAGTGCGCGGGTGGCGGCGGCGGGGCCGACGAGAAGTGCCCCCCGGTCATCGTGTCGTGGGAGGGCGCCGCCGACATTCAGAGCGGGGACATCCTTATCGTTCACATCGCGGACTCCCTGCTACTCGACACCTTCGGTCAGGTGGACGCGAAGAACGACACCCTCGAAGCTAACACTTCACACGCCGAAGGGGAAAGGTTGGTTTCACGTGTATTTATAGTAGGTACTATACCTACTTGCCGTCCCAGTGGCCTTTATTATTCTCGGGTTTACGCATTGACCCGTACGGGCTCACCGAATCGAGGTTTATCTTGTAGGCTCCACCGGACACTGCTACAGCCGGCCGTGTACCAGGTGACGCGGCAGGGCCACGAGCACTGCGACGTTTCTGACGGCACGTTACTGGACATCACGCCTCTAGACGAACACGGAGCTAAGCTCTTTACCCTCTATGATAAGGATCTAACGGAAGGCGTCAATTTACTAATAGGTACTTTTTCCATGTATGATCAATTGATCAATTGAGGTTAACGGCTAACGACATTATACATTTTGTAATGAAAGTGGTTAATAATATATGAAATCTGAGCAATGGGTGGAGCTGGCCATTATAGTATCGCAATAAATTCGTCGCAATGGTATAATATAGGTACTTGGTTTCGTTATAATATTGCGTGAAAGGTAGATGTTGTAAAAAACATGAGGCGATGGAACGATTGAGATACGTTCAGTAATGGCGGAAAACGAAAGGAAGTGCGACGGAAAAAGCGCCTTTATTCGACACCGATTTTATTCTACCTTCGCACAACAATGGATATGCGAGGAATTTTCAACATATAATGCAATGTGGCCCGCAGCTACCGACTGGGTAAACTCATTGGAGCGTTTCATTTGATATCTTTTCGAATTATCCCTGGATAATAATTTATAAAATTGGGTTATGTAATTTTATAATGGAATATTTGCAGTTGTCTCTGAAAATTGGAAATCACAATGTGTGCGATTGAAGGTGACGGTGAAGTTGGACAATTGCGGAGAATCTCAGGACTGTTTAGGGAAAGGGGTGTGCTACACCAACGTGTCGATGGTACGTGAGTTAGACATGTCACGTGTGGTTGACACCGATGGGCCGGCTGGGAGGATAATTGATGTGTTCTGTCGCAGGAAGGGTACGAGTGCCAGTGCTGCGGAGGGTACATGGGCCCGCACTGCGAGGAGAGGGACGCGTGCAATCCATCACCTTGCCTGAATAACGGCATATGTGTCGACCTCACGCAACCTTTCAACGGTGCCAACTACCGCTGTCTTTGCCCTTATGGTATGCACCTAAAAATCACGGCTATTAGGCATAGGTATAATGCATTGTTCCAATTGTGCATTGAATGTAATTGACTATTTATTAGGCACATATATTACCTTACAATCTAACCTTAAGTGACTAGTCCATTTTTAATCTTAGTAAATGATTGAGAGGTACATTAATTTCACTCCTCGGTATATTATAAGCATACCTATCTACCTATTGTCTATATTCAAATAGCATTAAAACATAGCCACAGGGATTTTAATTTGTAATAACTAATTATTTAAATAAAGTCTTAAGTTGTCACTTATCCACTTAAGTAAGTGTCAATAGCAAAGTAGTTGACAATAAATTATAGTCATCATCGGAGTGACCTCGGTGCCGAGTGAAAGGAAATACTATTATTGCCCGAGGGCTAATATATTCAGTCTGCCCACTCGACAGACAAATCAAAAGCGAAGCAATAACATGTGAGCCGCGATTTTTTTTCGGTCAATTAATCTGCAACGTGACGCAATCCGGGCAGCGCCAGCGCGCGGCCCGCGTTATTACGCAATATGCAACCGTTTTTGCGCGAATTAAATCCGCGGGGAAAGGGTTGATGAAACATTCCGAGAGGTTTTTATGTGTCGATTGTGTGCACGGATTTATTAAATAAGTTTGGGGTTTTGGTTAGGTAGGAATTCTAATAATTTTTAGGTATTTTTAATAAGTTGAAACTGCTGAATAAGGAACAACTGTTTGTGAAGTATATGGTAGATGGCTAGTGCTAAGTTAGCATCCCCAAAGGTGCATCACATTATTTTCAACCTTCGACACCGCAATGCAAATACGGCGCTCGATGCCTTTATCAGCAGAGTATGTCTTCAAAACGGATATGAAAAGATTTAAACGCGAAATGGGTACCTTTTTATGTTATATGATATCGAAGTAAAATAATTTTTTTTAAATATATTTTCCATTTTATGGCTAGGTTTTACTGGTAGAAAATGTGAGAGGGATCCGTGCTACTCGTCGCCTTGTTTGAACGGTGGCTCCTGCATGAGCATGGCTATGAACGGGTCCGCGACTTTCCACTGCGTATGCGCGGATAGCTGGACGGGCTCGCACTGCGAGCTTACGATGACGGGAGGCGCGTGCGCGGCCAACCCTTGTGTTAATGGTATTTGCGTTGAACAATTCGACCATGCCTCCGGTGAACAAGATTACCGCTGCTTCTGTCAACCAGGTGAGTCCCTTCCAGTGTCTCCAGATCCACTGTAATTACAGTAGATCTACTGTACTTTCACTCCATCTACTGTACACTGTATTTCTCTTAATACAGAGCACTGTAATTTTTGTTTGTTGGAAATAATAGTAGATAATATTTTGAAAAAATCGAAACGACACGTTTTATTTTCGACAAAGAGAAATAAAGATGAAACGGATATCCGGTATCTATCCGGTATCCGGCCTATACGGCCTTGTTTTCAATATCCGGCCGGATACCGGATAGTAAAATTCAAAAAATTCTCATTATTCTGCACAAGGCAAATCATACCACAATTATGGAGACTATTTTTATAATCGCACGTCAAAAATTATTAATTAGTTTAGTATCTACTCAAAATTAACAAAATGCGGTGAATGAATACCAAATTTTCCGCATTTGTTGGTAATAGGCGACTCAGCTTGGCTTCGTATACCAGACCAGCTTCTGAAAATAGCCTTTCGCTGTAAACGCTACTGCCAGGTGCTGAAAGATAAGTTCTAGCAAACCTTAACAACTGCGGCTACTGATGCAAATTAACTGACCACTATATGAGTAGTGTTTGCGATCGATTCGAGATGTCTTTAAGAAGCGTCATGTAAAGCGATAAAGGGCCGAATATCCGGCGCTCCGGCCTGGTAGCTTGCCGAATATCCGGTATCCGGCCAAACCTCTATCCGTTTCATCTCTAAATATAACACTAGGTTATATTTTCGTATCAAACATAGAATAATAAAAACACTCTGTGACACTCTCGTCTTCGGTTGGAATCATAGACATAGGAATAACGTTGGAATAGTTTAGTTACTCTTTAGTCTATGATTCAGCAATGGGGAATACCCTTTTATCCAACTATGATATTTAGAGTTATTAAGTAGTCATAATATATTGTTAGACTGTAGTTCCCGTATGGGTTTTAATTTGAGGCTTTTACATTTATCATGATAGTTCTATTATTTCGTTGCAGTTTGTTCGTTGTTTGTGTCAGCTTAATTCTAAATTTATTGAGATTAATGATATATAGACAAAGAAAAGGAATCGCCTAATTACAAATACAATAAAAGGGAATGTTTTAACACAGCAGGCCATAAAACGTCACGCAAGTAATTGTGTCAATTTCAAGCCTGACGATAATAATATAAAGGCGTTTAATTCAACAATTTATGAGACCAAGCTAGCCTGTGGACTAAAACAAAATGAAAGTGACAGTGCCCAATAAAAATGATTTTTTGATTTACATACTGTAATTCTACTGGATTCATCCGCCATCTTTATCATCCATTTCTAGGCTTACGTACCTCAAAAGGAAAAAAACGGTTATTTATAATGTGTATTTATTGAATTTGTCCTTGCTATTAATTACTTGACACTGGCTGAAATACCCGGTAAACGCAGGTGAAGCCATTCCTCATCTTATTCCATTAAATATCATCATTTCATTCGTTTCGTATAAAAAGAAGAAGAATGCAATTCTACTGTAATTTTTTCTACTTTGCACTGTAATTTCACGTTATCAATCTGTGGGGTTAGCACGCATGTCAAGACAAGACCTTTGTCACGGAGTTGCTCACTCGCTCTCTGTCTAATTTCATGCGAAAGAAAGAGACAACATCAAGATATTCCGTGATATACGTCTAGTCTTGGCGCACATGCTACAACTACTGGAAACACTGGTCCCTTCTCAACGCATCTGTGATTACATCTGCAATTATACTTTTATTTGAAAAATACAATTAGCTAAAACACTAATGTCCTCTTTTTATAGTAATGTTATGATGCTTTGGTCTAGGTACAAAAAGGTTTCGTGAAGTGTTTAGACTTCACTATCTGTAAAATCTAGTGGCAGTAAAGTTGTTCTAAAAATATCAGCCAATAACTCGACCGAGCTTAAGGTAAATTAAATTCATAGCATTAATTAACTTGTAGGTCTAAGAGTTTTTGTAGGAGGCTTATCGTCTAAAGCTTAATATAAACCACTTCCATCAGCTTAAGACGTGGAAATGGTTCTGTTAGTTATACTGTACCTACTGTTTTTTACCACTTTTAAGAATCTTACATTAAATAGATATTTTATTTTAATTTATTAGTGTGTCTACAAATCTGATTAATTGATTCCCGGTATTTGATTATGCTGTGTGGAAAATTATAAATATTATTCTTAAAGTCATCACTGATTTAATTTAAATAATTATTTAATGTAAAATTTGATTGGGTAAATTAATATATCTCATCACTCACCATTATCAGCGAAACATTGTGAACGACATGTTCGGTATTTATTTTACTTAGGTATCCATATAATACGGTCGGTACGGTAGGCACGTGTAATGTAATAACAATTTAATTTGTTAGGTTGATCATTGTAAAACTCATTTGTAGATACCCGCTAGCGCTGTAGGGATCTATTCGTTCTGTAGTTGGAACGTTGCCTGTCGCCGCTTTCGGTGCGGTTTTGTCTGCTGCCCCGAATTCGAAGGCGTCCACTTGAAAGTTTCGTTTTGCAATGAATTTTAAAATACGTAACATAAAGGAAATGAGTCCATCGGGACACGCCGCTACCTGCTATAGATTACCGTACTGTAGTACATATGTAAGATGTAGTTTTTAAATAGCTAGTGTTACTAAAGCGAAATAGGTCTTGGTCGTGGGACTAGGAGGTGAGAATCGAATCCGTAAGCCGACTGACTCCTTGATTTGAGAGCTTTACTTTGATTGTACTTCAATACAAATACATTTTACCTACCTTAACTACTAGTAAGTATAATAAAAAATATATATACATATTGCTTTTCTTTATTTCCATGAGACAAGGGCGATCTTATATTATCGCAAATTTCCAAGAAATATGTAGTCAACCATTTAAATGCATGAATATGAAATAGGCGCCGCTACGCAGACACGATAAGAACTGTCTCGTGTTTGCGCACGTCGACGTCCCCAAACGAATTGCATTTATAAATAAATTGTTAGTTGCGTAGGATTTTGCTACGTAATCATGAAATAGGTTACGAAATTCGCCCATAAATGTTCCGGCAATGCCTAAAACTGAGGTTACGTTCCCTCAATTCTCAGACAGAATAGTCTATTTTAAAAATTGTTGTTTAAATGCCACAAAGGTACCCACCCACTGTCACCAGGCAATTTATTTTCCACGCCAACTGAAAAATAAAAGCGAGTTCATCGCAACATTTCCCCAAAACAAATGTGGGTGTATTAATCAGGAGTATTTTTGTTTAAGGGAAATTCGATGGGGACGCACGTAAACATCCCCGGGGCTGATTGTGTTTTGTCATGAGGAAGTTGTTGATGAACTTGATCGTATATTTATTTTTACCCCTTTACCTTATTTCTTGCCAATATACATATTACTGTATATTTTTATTTTCGTTGGTTCAATCGAAGGGGATAATTCGATAATAGTAGTAATATTACGAAGTATTTTATCAATAGAATGAGGTTTTAGTGTAAGCTACTGACATTTTGAAACAGTTATAAGTAATTAATCCCTTTGTAGGTGTTCAGAAAATTTGCTGCCATTTATAGTTTACTTTTTACTTATCGATAAAACTTCCTAATGTTTTTTTCGCCTACTTTAAAATTTTACAATATTTTACATAAACAAGTAGAAGTATCTGGACGTTACCTCGCTATACCTGTGAGCATCTACCTTTTACCCGACTGCTCTGGAAGAGAATTGTGTATTTTACCCATGTTTTAGGGTACACGGGGGAAAGCTGCGAGCTTCAGTACAATGAATGCGAGTCGTCTCCCTGCGCCAACGGGGGCACCTGCACCGACCGCGTCAACGGGTTCGAGTGCGCCTGCGGCCGCGGCTACACTGGCAACATTTGCCAAATAAAGGTTACAATACAATCAATACGATTTCAATCATACATATTTTTTGGAATGCGTTTTACGGCTTTTGGTACTAGACCTCTAAACCCTGTAGCAATCAAATGTAATTAGTATAGTGTTGCTTGCAGTTTTAGGGAAAAAAAAGTTGCATGCAAATAAGTGGTTATTGAAAGACCTTTCATTCTCGCGAGCTTATTAGCTTATAAACCTTTTGGCTTTTGACCTTTCATGTTAATATACAGACAATCGGTACATAGTGTTACGTGACATTATAATACAGGTGGACTTATGCTCTCTCAATCCGTGTCGTGCGCCGAGGTTCTGCGTGGACCAGGGAAACAGTTATGCGTGCGAGTGTCCGCGGGGCTACAGCGGCGAAGAGTGCCAGATGCCGGCTAAATCTGTAACTATCCATGTCCAACTACTAAAAACCAACGGTATCTATAATACCTACGATAGATTCCTCAGAATCACAAATATCACAGCCCATATACAAACCAATTTCAGTTTTTGTAATACTTTATAATGATCTAATGTTACTATCGATGACGGTTTGGTCTAGTGATCTGAGCGGAGGCCGCTTGGCTCACTGAACGATTCGGTTCGATTTCCGCCAGCAGCAAATTTCCAACATGGCCATTTGTCAATTTACATTGGTCTGGGTGTAACTGGGATCGCCCCCAGTCCATTGCACGGTACCCATAATACAAGCTTTTCTCAGTTTTTAAAAAAATACCCTGCCACCTCGGGGGAAGTAACAGGGTTATGTGGGAGTCCCGGCAGAAGGCCGTATACCCACTAAAAACCGTCGGTGTACCATCTTCCGCTTATATCGGGGCGCCACGGGATCGCTTTCGCATGCACCGCGAAAGCTTCGCTCAGTTTGGGATCATGCGATGAGTATGTGTTACTACGGGTATGCCTTTTAGGACTGTGACAACAACCCCTGCCTCCACGGTGGGACGTGCTGGAGTGGTATCGGCTCTTTTTACTGCTCCTGCCGTGCAAGATACACCGGAAAATATTGCGAAGGTAATCTTTCTTCCATTTTAATTACCAGCTCCACATATGGGTATATCATTTTGGTTATCATTGCAAGTTTGATACTTTTACTTACTAGTATAATTACATTTTATTCGGTATGTCTATTGTTCACAATTTAAAATACATGTTTCATGAACCAAAATTCATTAAGTATCAAAAAATTCACTAACATCACGCCTACACCCGAAAGGGTAGTTGGAGGATAGTCATAAATTATTACTATTATACTAGGCACACTTCTTTTTTATCTTAGGTTACCAATACCTATTTAAATAATATTTGATTTCATTGGTCCAGAGGATGTAATACCAGAGTCAGTAGTAGGCAGTGAAGAGGACTTGGATATGAGAAGAGGGGCGACTGAGGACGGCGGCGGAGGCTCGGTGCGCGAAGTGAGGATGCCGCTCGGACTCTACCACGACCGACTCCACAACGTGTACATAGCAGCCGGCACGCTGGGCGCGGCTATCGCTATCGTCGGAGTTGTTGTAAGTCACAAATGCACCTCATATAATGAAATAAACTAGCTTAGTAGCTCATATTGAGTGTGGAAATTCAGCCAAAACAGTTATTTGGTCTCCCGCTTTGCAATGGAGGGAAGTGGATACATTTTTCTTCCGACTCCTCCAACACCTTTTTAAATTCGTGCGGGTTCCAAGACAATTTAGCATTTCCCCTGGATTCGCCCAGGGTCGAACCTCGGGGTCTTCAATGGACACCGCTGTCGATCCTGGCTTACATGTGTAAAAGTCGTGGGCAAGTGTAGCGGGCTTTGTGCCAAAAACAAAACTCATATTGATTGAAAATCTGATTACGCAACTCTATCCTGCGTGTCTCACATCGCAGACTTTACAAATAAGAAAGGCAGTCACAGGATGATAATGGTTTCTTGAAGGCGATAAGGACGTGGTTTGATATGAATTCGTGGAATAAATACAGGGTGTACCAGAAGTCCGAAATTATATTTTATTTACATATACGGTAGCTCATATGTAGACGTATAGTGAAAGCAGACTATTCCTAACCATCATAGTTTTCGAGAATATTTGTCACAGGTATCGTGTTGTGGCATAAGAGCACACCATAACCCTACGTAAACTACATCACGAGTGGTGTCTATTAATATTTACAAAACAGAACATGAAAATTTCGCATAGGACTCGAGATATAACAAGATTTCAAAATTGGCTACGGTAAATATGCTGAAAAAAAGCTTGGTCAAATTTCGTTTTTTTTTTATAATATTCGGCTGTATATCCGATCCGATACTTATGCAAACGGCCAGGTATTATTTCGGGCTTATGATACACCCTATATAAAAGATTGTTATAGGTAAGTACACAACTTTACGGGAAAGTAAAAATTTGTACCATAAATCTATCTCGTGCTACAACTTTCTGTTTTCCCTTTGGTGGGAAGGAGAGTCTAATGAGATAAGATATCTCGCGGATTGTAATCAAAACTGAAAGTTGACCGAAGCATGCTTGTTGCTACATATTCAAGGATTTTCGAAAGAAATAAGTAAACACCTGCACAGAAATACCGATTTAAAAAAAAAAAAATATTATTCCATTTTTGGTCGTTCATTATTTATATCAAAGATTTATATTGCCATTACTTCATCGTCCATTTAATTTCGTATTGTAATTTACTCAAATATGGTAATATTTAATTATTTTATACAAGATCGTGTTCGACGTTGATGTTGATGAATAAACAACATATTATTGTAAAACAAATTAATCTTGGTGATACAGTCCCCACGTTCAGTAAGTTTTATCAAGCCTCGGGGACATTGACGCGTCAAGCTGCGCGCGTAAACTTTTTCTCCAAGTCTAAAACGAACTGTATTAACTCTTACCTAATGATTGTGGGGTGGTGGGTTACCGCAGTGTTTGTACGCTCAGCTGCAAGCGATTTTGTACTTGGTGTTCTACCACTACCTTTGTTCATATTAAACATATTATCCAGTTTACAAAATAAAAAGCAGTAGAGCCCGTGCAAAAATGATCTAGAAATAGATTATATTCTAGATCAGTGGACTTAGCATGTCAAGATTAGACGTCTCGCACATTAATCGTTCGCTCTCTTTCTTATTTCATACGAGAGAAAGAGATATAATCAACATGTCACCTAATAATATTGCCATATTTTTGTATTTTTTTTTATTTTCTTTTTTAATACATAAGTTATGTACTACTTCATCATTATCTTATTTCACAATAGTATAATAGTCCATCGTGCATGTTGTGTTCACCTGTAATTGGTTGTGCAGTATTGTTATAAACTATAAATTTGTGATTTATCAATAAATGTATCACTGTGCCAACTGTTGGTGGACCCTAATAAATAAATAAACATGTTCCGTGACATAAGTCTAGTCTTGGCGCGCATGCTACAACTACAGCAGCACAACGGGTTACTTACGGTTATTGGATTCATGTGAGTGATTGTGAACATTTGTTGCAGGTGACCGCATGTCACTGCCGCGTGAACAAGACGTACTCCCGTCTGTTGTCGCGCCTGTACCGCGCGACGGAGCCGGGCCCGCCGCACCACTGGCTGCAGGACAAGCGCGCGGCCGCGCACGCCGCCGCCTACCCGCCGCCCGCCGCCGCCCTCGACACCACCGACATGTACTACACCCTCGACTTCAGCGACAGCCAGAGCTCCCCCCTCATTCAATAGCAATCATTCCAGAACTGCCCCGAAGGGGAACGGTTCAAAATTCAAATCTGAACTTGAAAGGGGTTTTTTTTCTTTTTTTGCTTTCATTGTTCATCTCTTTGGGTGTAGTCGACATCGACAGTCATTAATGCAATATGTTTCAGAACTCAAGTATAGGCCCCTCGGCTCTCTGTACCATTCGGTGCGGACCTTTTTGCTAATTTGCCATAGCCTGCGAGTAACTGAGATTTAGTTAGCGGTGTAGACAAGCTTGAAGGAAATAGATTATACCTAGACCATTGAATTCGTTAGTCAAAAGGGACATATAAGCATTACTTGCGATGTTTTGAATTATATTAATAAGGTGTACCTACTAACGAAAAATCGGGACGTGGACACTTTACATAGATATACACATTAAATTTAAGCTATTTATCGTAGCCACGTAAGATGAAAAGTACCTACATACTAAGTAGGTATCTGATTATACTAGTCATAAATTTCATTATGTCCTGCTGTTCGTGTGTAAATTGGTTTATATAATATCAAATCTAGTTGTTGTATGCAGATTGTTCAGGAATGTTTACTTCATTCATTAACTAGATACTATAATTTATAGTTTACATAAATTGATTCTTTACAATTTAATTATTGAATATTTTATAAGAACTTTGGTTGAATAGCACTTATTTTGTAAATGGTATTACGATGGACGATGCCAAAGTAAATAGATTTGTAGTTATTGCTGTGTTACTTGTTCATGAGAACATTATATTTTATTTTCATTGCGGTGACCGGTGTATAGATTTCCTGAATATTTATTTGAAAACGAAGCATTCAGCTTTTGCCCGTATTCATATTAAGTGCCTGTTAGAACTCTCATTTTGTTTAATATTTAAAATAAACCTCTTAAAATAGATAGAACATACCTATCTATAGGAACCTACATTAATTTATTATTCGTGCCTATGTGTCCACATTATCAAATATTTGACTGATCTTCAAATTAGACGTTTCTCAAAACTTTGTCTATCTAACTTGCTTTTCGTGACTGTGTATAATATTAAGACATGTCCGTAACGTTTCCTACAAGACTCTATGTATCCATAATTGCCAATTAAAAGATACTAATCTAATATTGTTCCAAATCTAGTAAAATACGGTTTCTTCGATCTTGAACCTCGACGCTTTCGTGAACTCTTCTGCTTTTAAATGTACATACTATAAGGATTATTGTTAAAGTAAGTAACCTATCTATTAATAAAAATACTTGAATAAAAACTGCAATTTGTCATATTTTTCTTTGGTGCATTTTAAGTTTAAATATTTAACCGCTATAAGATAAAAAGGCGCATATAATTTTACTTTATTAGAGGTTTTTTCAGAAATGTAACTATTTATATAAGTATCTTACTATAAATGATAGAGATACTATTACTAAGAGAAGAATAATACGAATATTTTCGGTCGATGTACACCATTAAGTGAAGTATAAACTCCCGACTAATGATTAGGTAATTAAAATGAGGCACACATAAATTAGCCACAGTAATAAAACTAGAAAATATGTTTTGAAGAAAAACATTTTTATTTAGATTATAAACTTTGATAAAAATAATTATATTAATAATATTTTTATGACAACTTACAAATATTCATATAAAAGAATAACGTAACATCTATTCAATTGATCCTTAAGTACAGTACAATTTAATAACGAAAATGTGCTACCACTTTCGGGTTGTGTTTAACTAGTGTGACTAATATCTCCTCGACATGCGCCCGCGCCGCACCGCCGCCGCCAGCCCGCCAGCGCCCGCTTTTATATAATTTAACATAATAATGATCAATCCAATTGACGCAATAACCACCGATTTCATATACACACAATTTAAAGTTAAACTCTGATTACATTGCACAACCATGTCGAGTGGCGCACCGCGCCTGGCGCTCGGCGGCGCTCCGGGCCGCTCTAACTACTAAACTGTGTATTATTGCTACTGACATTTGTGACTTATGACGAGATTCTGAATCACGAGCTAACATCATTGTAAGTAAACATTAAAGCTGCACAATTTATATTAAAATAAGTACATAAATAAGTAAATATAATTACATGTATACGTATAAAAACAATGCTGGTAGAGCCGTCCCCTCGTCATGCGCGGGTGTGGACTTTGAGCAATGAGTGCGTAAAATATAACATTTTCAAAGAACAAGAGATCCAGCCGTGGAGAGATATAACAAGTGTACGACAGCCAAAGTAATGGAAGATAAATACTGCGAAGGACGGAACGTGTCACGACGCAAACCCAGCTTGTGCTGAATTAAACAAAAACATTACATAAAATACGTAAATTCTTAATTAATATTCGATGCCTGCAAGTCACTTGTGACACAGCAAATAAAATTAACGTAATGTTAAAAGAATCTACACCTAAGAACTTAGGTACTCTAAATTATGTCATAATATGGCAGTTAATCGAACCGTCCGCACTAGGCACATCTCTTACATATTGCTATCCGGGGCGACTTCGTCTACGACACGTCTTTTCACAGATAGGTACAGAACCTTGTTCCGCATTTCAAATATTCGGTGGAAATAACTTAAACATTATACTTTTTTTATTAGAAATAGGTAAGTTTTTAGTTATATAAATTCGTCACTGAATACCTACCTATCATATTTTCGTCATGATCAAATAAATTCTCCCTATAGGATAGGCCATGCATGCCTATAGGTATTAAAAGTTAAAACACATGTTTATTGAATCTTCGAATAATAAAGGCAGAGTACATAAAATACGAGTAAAACTAAGTCGCTACAGAAAGATGGTTCTATTCGGCACAAAACCTTAAAATATAAATAAGTCTTGGACGTAAAATACTTCATAAACTAAATCGTTGTCATGGCCCGATAACCTACGTATCGAAATTCGTTTAATATAACAAATCTATTATCAATTAAAACCTTAAAATTATACACAAACCACTCCCATCAATGATAATATTAATGTTGTTCGGATGGATGATTTTTGTGACTATGTGAACATATGACTATAAATTATCCAACATTATGCAAAATCTTGGCTCTATCTCATAAAAAGTGAAGATTACGTCATTGCTTCCATTTTAAACAGAATTTATTATATTTTTGTTACAACAAGTGTTACATACCAAAAATAATATTGATCAACTGTGGGAGCAATGACCACGTGTTTGACCCTATAACTTAAATCAACTTTACTATATACGTGAATGAATTGAGCGAGCTTATGAAGCAAACTTATGCTTATAAAACTTAACAAAGTGGATGGCATTTAATATGACTTAACTCACTTACATTAAGATATTTTAACATAATTATTATGACAAAGGCACTTGACGCTTTCTCAGTGTAGATAATAAAATATACCGACCTACTTACAAGTTTGTGACAAGAATTTCTTACTTTATCATCATGGCAAGAATAAAAGGTACCTGTTGAAACGTTAACTACATACATACCTAGTATGATAACCGGGTGAATGGCACACGCGTTGTATTCAGCAACGGATCATCGTCATTTACATTATAACATTACATACATATAAACGAAATATTTATTTCTGGTCACCAAACATCACCGGCAACGGAATCACGGTGTAATTTCATAAGGCACTAAAGTAGATATTTACACAACGATCCCGCCTCGATCGCTCGGCTCACAACGGCAGCCTACAGATTTTGTGACGTTCGTTTTCAGTGGAGAGATGATGAATCGCTTACGAGTAAATATCAACCTGAGATCGACA
Organism: Ptilodon capucinus; assembly: GCA_914767695.1. Classification (NCBI taxonomy): domain Eukaryota; kingdom Metazoa; phylum Arthropoda; class Insecta; order Lepidoptera; family Notodontidae; genus Ptilodon; species Ptilodon capucinus. The sequence goes on from OU611808.1 coordinate 6,742,309, forward strand.
CTTTTGAGACAACGTTATCCCATAAAGATTTTTCACGTACGAGGGAATGTATTGGATTTGGACCGCCGCTTGGATCGCGTCGCCGGAGCTAGGGGTCGAGCTGCAGCTCCACGAAGGTGATGTCGTACAGCCGCTCGTCCTCGCCGCCGCCCGCCGGCCGCACCTCCAGCAGGAACAGGTCCTCGTTGCAGTAGTACGCCAGCATCTCGTCGTCAATTTTGGCCGTAATCCTGCAATAAGCTATTCATTAGTTCCCGCGAACGCAGCCTCGCCATTCTATTGTGGAACTGAATCGAAAGGCAAACGTGCAAATTATAGAGTTTCTTAAACTCGGTCAGTTGTAAAACATCCAGTCGAATATTTTAGTCGCAAATTAATTATACTGTAATTAGGTGCACGATTAATTTAGTGCGAGTGTTTGCCGGCGATGCGATTAAGGTACGGGCTCAGATTAAGGTGTCGTGCTCGTGTCGGATTAGGGGTGATTAAGTGGCACCTGTGAAGCTCATTAGGTAGACGTGGGGGACTTCGTTTCGTTAAGCTTTAAGTTAGTGGCGCGCCCTCGGGACAAGCGATGCTCCATTAACGCGAGGCGGCCGGTGCTATAACGCTTCGAGAACTGTCTGAGGCCAATGAAAAACCACTTACCCTTTCTTGTTCTTTCGATAAAGATTATTAATTGCCGAACTTGAAATTTTGTACTTATTCTCAATCTGAAAATAAGCAAAAAATAAAAGAATTACAATGGGCCTTTCGCCATCTTCAACCGAGACGTCTCGCCTAACGGAACCGCGGCGTTCAGTAACCGGTCTAGTGGTTTCGCAGGGACAATTCGCGCGAGGACCAGCCGGGTCCGAGCGGGGTGTTAATTACAACATGCAGTTATGATGATCGTGTGTTTATTAGACGGGGTTATGAAGCGTCAGCGGCCGCGGCGGGCGGCGGACGGTGCCGGCCGGCGCCGCCGGACGAAGCGTCTCGATTTCTGGCTTACATTCCAAAACACTCGACACATCCATCAACGACCCACGAGCAACCGAGGGCGCGCTGGCGGCTCACTCGCTCGCTCGCTGCTGGTCACCGGTTAGCCGACATCACCACGGTTATTCTTTTGCTGCCGCTAGGGCCGGCTCTACCTTCGATACTTCATCGGACAGTCTTGGACAGGTTCAGTCTAAATCACTGTCTTTTTCGTTTAAATAGTAGCACATCTGTCTCCTAGATTTATCGAAGGGCGAGCATTTATACCAAACAATAAATTAAAAGCAATAATAACCCAACGGCTAACATTAACTCGTGTGACAATATTGAGCTTTATCCGCTCCCGTTGAGCTATTGTAATACCCACTCCTAGTGAGCACTAGAGGGGTTACTGGGAATATTAGTAGGTAATGTGCATTACAATTTGCTGTTACGGCTATTTGTAGCGAAAAGGATCATTATTGTTATTCCACAATAGCCCATAAGTAGGTATACCATTTTCAATATTAACATACCTACTATCCTATCCCCGTATCTAAGTATTTACAATAGCTTAACAAAATATTAATCGTAAGAAAAGTGCTTTGTAATGTCACCTTTAATGGATTGAAACTTTCTATATATTTATGTGCATGTTTAGTACTAACAACCTATTGTAAATCAGTCAGATTTTTAAGTTTATTTTTGATAATTAAAAGAATATCAAATTTTCTCACTCAACTCAAATCTTTCTTTCTTTCATATCTTATAACTCGCGTTAAAGGAGGTATGTTACAAATAGTTTCAATATTGTGTGTGATATGATTTTTTATATCTTTGGATAGATTTACATGTCCCTGATACCTATTCTACCTTGTACCTATAGTGAAGTACTCACAGCATGAAGCAAGCCCTGCGTGGTCGGTGGCACAACATGGAGCGGCGTGTACACGTCTTCCTGGTCTTGTCGTACGTAGAGCATGATGCGCTCGCTGAGCGGCGGCGTGGACATCCGCGGCCGCTTGCCCAGCACCCCCTCCAGCTCCAGCGAGTCCTTGCGGTCGCTGTATGGGGACAGACAGCCCACGTCCCGGTAGCTGCACACAAATGTTAACATTTTACTATTTTGAAATCCTACTAATAGGTACTATAAATGTGAAAGTTTGTGAGGATGGATGGATTTTTGTATCTCTTTCACGCAAAAACTATTGAACGGATATTGACGAAACTTTACAGTATTATTGTTTATATATCAGAATATCATAAATGTTATAATTTAAAACGATATTGAATAATCGAAATCTGCACGAACGAAGTCGCAGGTAGAAGCTAGTAAATAAATAAATATCGCCAGACAACATATACTCATCGTATGGTCCCGAACTAAGCAAAGCTTGTACTGTAAGTGCCATACAATAGATTGGGGGCGAACCAAGTTATACTTAGACTTAGACCAGGGCAAATTCCGAAAAGTCCATTTCTGAAATTTTCCGCTGACGTGAATCGAACCTAAAACTACTACGTGCAGTGAATCAAGCGGCGTACTCTTGAGCCACTGGACAAAGCCGTCGTCAAGTATAATGATAATAAAGTTTTCGTCTACACAGCTCATAAATAAAGCAACGATTTAGATTTTAATGTTTGTTCACTAAACAACTCGAAGGAACCATTTATTTCTCAGTCTGTTATATAAACCCACTCTGATTATAAAATATGAATTTATATATTGGTACCATCTCTAAAATAGCTATCACACTTGTCGTGAAATATTTATAGATCATCTTTTAAAAAACAGTAATGGATGGATCTCTAAAGTTTATGTTTTCTTTTATTTGCTTTAAAATCTTTTTAAGGTTAAGTACTATCAAATTAAATCCGTGAATTAATGAGTGTTAAACATCTTCAAACTATAAATATCTACTTAACAATTACCTACTTTCTTATCTTACACAAAATTATATTGAGTGCCTAAATATTATTGACTATTAAGACTGTTTAAATTGCAGCAAAGTTGACGATGCAGATCGTAGAGCGGCCTGGAATATAATTTTCATAAGCGGCAAAATTAATTTCCATACCTACGTCCTACGTGTGACATTTATTAACGACCATCTATATTCCTATTAAAGATTCCACGATCTATTCTATCCATACATTAATGTCATAGTACAGTAGACTTACGTATTATAAATAGTATTATGACAATATCTACAAATCATTGAGATGATAGAAATATTTATGTTACCGGCGAAATATCTGGTAGGAATGTAAACTTTGCTCGTTAAGCGGTCGGAGCACTCACCCTGGCGCGTCCGGTGGGAAGTGATTGTGGAATTTGAGCGCCGGCGCCTGAGGCTTGGCGGCGTGCAGAAGGAAGGGCGACGCGCCCTTGAGGTGGGCTTCCGCCAGCGCCGACTCCTCGTGCCCGTAGAAGCCTTGAATGTCCATTCCCGCGAGTTTGTCGATGTCCTCGGCCGGGTTGAACAGCACCGGCGGCTTGGCCAGGTCCGCCATAGAATAGAACTCGCTGCGCTCTGTCACCGGGTGGTAGATCTCGTCCAGCTTCTTTCTGTTAGTAGCTGACATTTTCCTCTTTGCCGCTCTTCTTTCTTCGTCTCTTGTTTTTCGTTCGGCACCCTTCAAATACAATTAAACATCACAATTATACATGAAACTACACTCAATTAGAAACTAAATGCGTATCGAAATTTATACAAGTACATTTATAGTTAGAGATTTAATAAAACATACATTTATAAAGGTTCTTACTTTATCACAAAAGACTTTAATTTGGCAGTAGCCTCTGTGGTACACTTGCGTGTCCCGCGGGTCTTCAAATGTGTCGATCTGTATGTGTAGTGGTAATCCCTGCAACCAAACGAAAAAACACTAATAAAAAATATGACAACACATGGATGCTTTCGAATTTTTGATTTCTAATTGCAAAATGATACCTAACCAACTGTGTTAATTTGATTTTAGCCATATGGGGAGTTAGAAAGAAGGTTAGGTCTAATTGATCAATTACATGAAGACACATCTCTCACGCTATTTTCGTATCCACGTGACCTCATATACACCTATCTAGTCATATAAACTAACCGACTATGTTTTGAGTCAAGCAATTTCACGCTTGAGTTTACACTTATCTTAGAATGATAACAAAAAAACGGTTTTAATAAACGTTCATAAGGGATAATTGCGATAAATTTACGAATAAGGAAAAAAATATGCACGTGTCTGAATCGAATCGCGTTAAAACGTCTTAATTGCGTTCGTTCGAGGCCGTAGCTGCGGCAGCGTCACTGCGCATTGGATAGGTAATTGAGAGGCTGATAGCGGACTGGTTCGATATCAACCAGGGCGCGGCCGGCGCGAGACTCGCGCTCACGGCGGATGCGTAACCGAATCCACACATATTGCTTAGAGTACATATAATGGTGTTTTAATGACATTCTAATGTCTAAAGATCGAGCGATCACGAATTTATCAGTTATTTTCACACGGTTATGTATGAGATTTTGCAAACAATGACATGTGAGTTCCGCTTAAGGGCGTCACTTGCGCCGAGCGCGTCGCCGCCCATGCCCATGCACCGCTTCCACGGTTATCGCGGCGTCTCCGGCGACAACGCGGTTACCGACCTCACGTCTTGACGTCGACGCTTCTTATGTAATTAACATACCTACGTGTACTTTCAATGTGGTAAATTTAATTAACATTTTGCCATGCGCCGTAAAAATTATGTAGGTAGGTTATATTGGCATACATAGGTACTTAATTATTATTATCTACCCGAGATTTTCCCACGCCACGCGATTTTGTCTAAAGTGTAAATGCTACTTAATAATACAACGATCATACTGAACGCCAATTACTTATTTATGATCAAGAGTTAACAAATGGTTATCATCGACGTGAGTCTCGAGGAGAATAATGTAAACAAATTTATTTATTTTCATTGATTTGAATTTAAATACATAATAATAATAATACCTTTTCGGGTACTAGGTATGTGTTACAATAATTACCTACCTTAACATACGTTGTGTGCATGTGTGGAATACATATATGAGTAGATTACTGACCTTAACTCCTTTTTGACTGCTGAAGTCTGTACTAAGGCACTGTACGGCAATGTTGATCTGAAAAAGAACACATTGATAAGTTGAATACTCGAACATCATAGAGTAGATGTAACTAGCAGGTAATTCCCTGAATATCGGCATTTTCACCCTTAAATTATATGCATGTATTGATGTGGTGGAGCTGTTCTAATGGGCAAGTAACATTGCGGACAGAAGGCGGCGCCGGCGGCAGCAGGACGCTCATTACTGCGGTCTATGTAAATGAGTGGTTCGCATTTTGCCCGCACCGACACCGTCGCGTCGCCGAAGCCCGTCCTCGCCCATGCTAACTGTCGCAAACAACTCGCATCCGTTACGGTTGCGCTAGCGAACAATAAATTATAAGGTACTATTCATAACTGACCGGTAGCCGCACGCCTCGAGTAATTTACAGCAATAAAATAAATCTACGAAAAAACAACTTTAATTCCATTCGAAACGGTTTTAATGAAGCCGAATTAATTTTGAGCTATCAACTTTATGATCAAACTCAAAATTGTGATTCGATGTAGAAGTCGTTAAACGTTAATAGCTCCCTCCCACTGGCATTAGTATACTGTCATAGAATTGAGGCTATTTCACGCGGACTTTTAATTGTTTGATGAATATTTAAACGGCTATGTACATAACATTATCAATGAAGTATTGGTAGGTTTTTGTGTCGCTAGTAGGTAGTAGAAATTGTATAATTTTATGTGAGCAATTAAAACATAGAGTGTCGTTTATTATTCAACAATATAATGAGTGTTCACGGTGGACGCGCCGCGAGCTCCTGCCCTGCGCGCACCGCGCCGGACGCTTCGTTTTTTGTTTCATTTGCGAAACGCACTCGACCAAATAAGGTTGTGGGATCTATTTAATTACACCTTAATGAGTATAATAAAATCATGCTCCGAGTTTTAATTTTGTAGGTACAATATTATGCACAATACATGGCAATAATATAGGTACCTGCTTATGCACTTTAAAATATGCACATATTTTTGCATTGCCGAGGTGAGTCGTTATTTGGTGCGCAGTCATACTGTCAGGAAGACACATTAGCCCATTAGTGGCTGTACCTAAGTGTAAAAAGTTTATTGCAGCTTTTATTTATTATGAAAAAATCATTAATCTTTAGAGTTTGCGGTAAGTATCGAATAAGACTGAAACCAATACTCGTTGAACATTTTGAACCGGAATACTTTATGCATAAGATCGGTTACCTTGGCGGCGCTCTCAAGAGGGTTCCAGTAGACTGCGATGGCGTTGTGCGAGATCTCCTCGATGCAGCCGGCCAGGCCGATGCTGTTCTTCGTATCTGCAACAAAACGACCACTTGTCATTAATCAAGTCCTCGGGGTAACTGTGCAGTAATGCCGGCGAGATTTCGATTAAGATATCAACGCACAATACGTCATCAGAGACGGAAATTTATTTGCTGGGCGTGAATAATCACGTGATAGGATCAATTTATTGACGATTGCAGTGTTTCCATTTCTGCCTTTCCTAGATTGAAGTTTATGGACCGTAATTAGTACATTTGTATGCGCGCTGATTGCAAGCGACACAGATTATGAACATGCTATTAATTTTCCGGATGTCTCCTTCGCCTAAGTAGTGCGGAAACTTATGTGAACTAATCTACCGGCTAGTATATACAAATTATGTTATCAGAATGTCAATTCGTGTCATTTAAGTAATGATGGTAAGTTTCCTTTATATTTGCAAAGCCTACCAAAATATATTATAAGGATTAATGGATTAGTATTATCAGACATTTTTGTTGAATTATGCTTATAATAACGATAAGCATTAATATATGCATGCGGTGGCAGCCATCTTGGCTCGAGGTTATTTGAATAATAAATATGTGTCTATGTGAAGTACCTATTGTGTATATTAATTTGATAATCCATAATCACTGTTTCTGGAAATTTTGCACATTACCTATCTAGAGACTCTATATAATTAATAATACAAATAACTATTTATTTTTCATAAAAAAAAACATGATACCTACGTATCCTATATTGGACCATTTTGTTTAATGAATAAGAACTTGTTTTGGAAAATGCTTTGTAAGGCCAGCGTTAAAATCGAAATATACAGAAACTAAAGCATACGTGAATATTTTAAAAAGTTGAATTTATTACGAAGTAAATCAAGGTACGAGAGGAATGCATTACGACTATAATCCTTAAAGGGTATTTGTCATTCAAATTTAGAACACTACCAGTTGTTAGTGTGTAGGCGGTCTCGCCTATAGCGGCCGTAAATATAAAAAATGGGATAAAGTAGTTTTTGGAAAGAAGACTGTAATGGAAGTCCCCGTAGGCTTAGCATGATCGCGTAGACATAAGTTTTATCTCTTTCAACTTTCAGATTTGTCGCGAAAATGACGTCAAACCGAACCATGTCCAGTACAAAAAGCTCGAAGTGACGGCAATTTCTCCACAAATCTGACAGTTGAAAGAGATAAAACTTATGTCTACACAGTCATGCTAAGCATACAGGCCGGCATTGCAAGAACTCACTGGTCAAGGAAAGACCAATATTATAGAGTCAATGTAGTGCTAGACGTTGCTTGCATGAAATGGCTATTCAAACTACGGGTGCTCCAAATACATAGACCTAGACCGATCATGTTTGTTAGTAATCGTCACCAGCGCTGCGCGGGTGTCGGCGCGGGGGCGGGGGTGCGTGGGCGCTGGCTATCAGTCTGGCAGCGATCTGTGCGGCCCAGCCTCGCCGGCTCCGCTGACGGGTTTACGAGCCGCCGACCAGCACCGCCCGCCCTCCGACACCCGTATTGTTTAAAGCAGGCTCAACAAATTTACGAGTCCACGCAACATCCTGTTATGTGCTAATAAATCCGCCCACAGTCGACTGACTGATCTTTCTGTGTTCAGATTTACTGGACGATGAACTAACAATCGTTTGTTTGATAGATATGACTTTCAAAGGCGCTGTCTGATTTTTGAATATACTTAATTAATGAATGGAAGCTGTGGGACGTACTGTTAATAATGGGTGTACCACGACATCTAGTTTATCTCATCAGGGGACTTTACGAGGACGGTACAGCTGCTGTTTGCGTGGACGGTAACAATTCCGGGACCTTCAAAACTCAAGCTGGTGTCCGGCAGGGATGTATTCTTTCCCCTCTCTTAGAGTATAGTTTTAGAAATCTGGGACAAAGGTGTGTCAATTAGGGGTCGCTTGATATCAAACCTCAGATATGCAGATAATACTACTCTTCTTGCGACTTCAGAAGTAGACATAGAACGGTTTCTCTCACTTCTGGAAATAACCAGCTTTGATTTCGGCCTCACCATAAACCGCGAAAAAACCAAAATGATGGTGGTAGATCGTAAGACTAACAATCGACCTGACATTGTTGAAATATCTAATTGCGAAGTTGTTCAGGGTTACATCTACTTGGGATCTACCATCACAAATACTGGAAGTTGCGAGGCGGAAATAAAAAGACGGTGTGCCGTAACACGATCGGCCGTGGAAAAGCTCACCAAGATATAGAAAGATCGCCGCATAACTAAAAACACCAAGGTTCGCTTAATGAGATGCTTAATATTTCCTATCTTCCTGTATGGAGCTGAAACATGGACGATCCATAAAAAATATCGTCATAAGATAGACGCCCTTGAGATGTGGTGCTGGAGGCGTTTACTACGAATAAAATGGACTGCTCACCGCACTAACGTTTCCATCCTGAAAGAGCTCCGCATCAAACAAAGACTTTCGTCGATTGTGCAAGCGCGAATCTTTAAGATGTTTGGTCATATCATTCGTAACGAAGACTCATTGGAACGACTAATGATACAAGGAAGAGTAGAGGGTCAACGCTCCCGCGGCAGATCACCAACAAGATGGACAGACCTCATCAAGTCCTCAACGAAGTGTACCCTTAATGAATGTGCACGTAATGCTACTGACAGAGAGAGATGGAGATGTCTCACAAAAACCGCAACCAACCAACTAGACAATCCATGACCACGACCACTCCGCCAGGAGTGTACGACTAAGAAGAATGATATTGAATATACATATTTAATGACACAACACAACTTACTAGGCACAAAATTGGTCGACACAACCGGCGACCCAAGATATTTTTACATATTTCATAAATATATATTTACTTATACATTTAAAGAAAATCTACATATCACATATAGGTTACATAAAGTAGGTACCTACTAATTTATATAAATTAAAACAGCCACGTTTCATAGCGATCATATTTTGCGCAAGTTATTGCTTAGGTATATGTAATACTATTTTATGTAGCTACTCCAAATGATGAAGTAATCAAACCGTATCTACATAGCAAAGCCTATACAACCAAATCAATTTAAATGAAGGCGTGTATCAGTGTACCGATTGAGTAGAATTCGTTAAAACCTAATTATAATATTACGGCACTAGGTATAATATACTTATATCAATTGCAAATTACGGCGACGTATTGAGGTTGCTTTGAAATCATCTATGCATACAGTTCAGAACGCTTTTAAGATATAAGATATAAATTGTAGCTTATAATCACTGATGTATAAAAATACGAACGTAAATTCCTTAATGCCGTCAAAACAAAGTAAAGCTCGGAACTAATCTGTCGAATCAGTGACGCGTAATACAAAAGAAAAGTGTCAAAAGAAATAAGAAGTGTGGAGGCAAAGAAGCAGCGAGGAGCGCCGACACGCGATACAAGAAGACATGAAGGTAATCGGAGAAGGTATTGTGCGGGCGCGCCGTGCGTTGCAACCCTGCGCCGCCCGCCCCGCCGCGCTTTCACACGCCCGCGCACAGGTGTCCGGTGTCGCCCTTGACGCTGCTCCCAAGTTCGTTGCATACAGTTGTGGTACATCTACCCCCAATACTCAATAAAGTCCAATCTGTCACAGTAGAGATCCCGTACACATAACTCTACTTATCTAAAAAAATTAGTGTCAATACTACCTCAATACTCTGCGTATCGATTATATCAAAAATAAATATAAACTTTGGAAACACAAAAGCACTATAACATAAATATGCAGCAAAGAAACTTGAGTCACAAAATTACGGATGCAATATAAAATATATACAAATGAATGTTTCCTTAGTTTTTGAAAAATAAAATACGAAATTCCTTTGTGTTTAGATATTAATTCATTCTACACAATAATAACTTCAACAAATGAAAAAAATAAAACTTAACTAACATCGAGATAAGCTAAAAAACCTTGACATTAAACTTGGCCCGAGCGCGCGAATTAATGGCTTCCATGTTTTTATTTTCCTTGAGATTTAATTTATAGGCAGTGCTTGTGGCCGCGGCGTCACTCATTACAAATGCTACAGGCCTCGGTTAAGTAATGTTAGAATGTGTAAAGTGTCATATATCAGCACTGTTTACTTCGAGCCGAGCGATTAATAAGCAAGCATTCCACTGGTGACGTAACTAGCTATTCGGTTGATGCCCCACACGACTATAATATTTACTTACTAAAGGTACTGAAATAAGCGTTGTCTCATTTTTAAAAAGTCAAACAGTACTTACATTCCTTAACTGAATAAATGGAAGAAGGTGGAAGTATATCTACTTGTATGTTCTATGCGTGTGTTAAGATGCATTTGTACAAATTTGTACATTTGTACCTGTATGCTACATTAATTACTGATGCTACGACAAGAGCATGGTAACTTTGTAAAGATGGATACCTACCAATAATGGGTATCTAGTATTTTTCTAAGGTAGCAGCGGCAACGGGCGGCCGCCCGGCCGGCGCGCGCGCGTCTTCATCGCGCAATTAACATACTAATGAGTGCGCTAACCGATATCATCGCTGTAATTATGTCCGCGTGCAACAACGTATTGTAATCAAAATATCATGTAGCATGGTAGGTATATGTCATCTGCTCTTTGTATACACACATAAACGCACATTTCTTAGCTTGTTGACAACGACCCGGAGGCGCAGGTGTTTCCACTCTGACTGTAGGTTAGAGGTTTCTCACGAATTTTAACGATTTCCTGTTACTAAGACAGCGAGTTCATAGAGCTCATCGTGTCAGATATCTTTATTACACGGTTTCGTTCGCCTCCTCGGGGAATCTTCACATTTCGTTTCATATCTATGATCTGGTTAATGGTGGAATGTGTCATTACGAGTAATACGAAGCTCCCGGGAAGTGGCGGGAGGCACAGCGGCAAAGCTAGGCGGCGGCGGCGCCAGAAGTGTTTATTTTTAGTCACAGCGATTGATAGGTTCGTCGGTCGGTGTGGGCCGCGGCAGTCGCGCGCGTTATTTATGCAAATGTCCTAACGAGATATAATAGTGGGCAGCGGGGCCGGGGGTGCGTCTCCACGGCGCTCTACCCGCACCACGGTATAATTAGGTGGTGCGTGCAGAGGGGCGCCGCGCGACCGCCCGCCGCACGCAACCTCGCAGACAAGTTTCTGTGTCGCCTCGAGCACGACTCTGTTTTTGCTCATTAAGTATCGTGCCTGAAACCCCCATAGGTAGAAGCTACTGTGCGATCATATAGTTAGCAAAAACTTTGTCATTGTTGATAAAATTATCATCTTAAACCGTCTGTAATTACCTAAATATGATCGCTCACGCTACACGCTGCTGTTAATTTACTTCAGTATAATTAAAACTTACCGGCATCTAATATCCTTTGCTTAACAGAATGTTGTCTGCCATGCCAAAATTGCCACGCTTTGATTTCATCTTCGTGAGATTTTTCTTCCCGGAACATTAACATCACCACGCTCTGTAACAAGTCAAATAATTAAACGTAAGTACTAATAAACGAAAAAATCATTCGGTAGTTGCTGCGGTAGGTAGAAATTAATTTTCACAGAGTGTTTGGTCATTAAACCACTTGACATCTACTCCTATGCTTCTACATTATTTATTGCGAACATTTAATGGCGAAAGTACCGGCGAAGCGCCGTAAGCATTTCGCGAATACGCAAAACGCGATTACTGGCGCGCATTTCTCAGCTATTACGTTAAACGAGCACGATTACGTCATTACAGTGGGCATCTTAATTTCATACGCATTTAAATGCGCTTAAAAAGTAACGTGAAACCCTCTGACTGCTTCCATTAAGTTTAAAAAATTAAATACGCTGTTCCGACGATTTCTATAGACGCGTTAGAATATGAAGTGAAAAAGAAGTGTCTCGCGCGAGGCGTGGTAGCGATGCAGTCCAGTCCACGCCATGTAGGGCTAACGACGAGAAAGCACCTCCAAGCACTGCATAGGATTGACGGATCGGCGCGAGATGCGACGACGAGACCAAGCGTCCAGCCGCGCCTGCTCTACCTCCGAGTGATACTTCAGTCCGATAATTTTATTACTTTTGACCATATTGTTTTCTTTTGACCATTTCAATAGCTTTCTTCTCGATCAAGATATTACGATAATGATGTTCAATAAGTACGAACATTATAAATGTTACAACTGTCATTGCATCAGATAATTTACGTTATCATAGAATGTGTTCAGTTGTACTATTTTTCGAATTTACAACATGGTTGGTGATTGGATGCAGTTTTCTTAACGATCGATAACAGCAATTCAAGAAGTGACTCTATAACTGACCCAAGATTAAATAACTATTTGGAATTTAACTGTGACTGAGACATGATTATCAGATCATGAATATGCATTGCATATGATAAGCTAAACACGATGAAGTATTCACCGTATATATGCAGCAATTACGGTTGGAGTCCAATTAAATACAGCAAGGACCCTCGGTTACAGTGTCGAGCAGGGCCCATAAAAACACAATTTTACTGTAAATCTATGTATTTACTAGTAATTTGTGTTAGCGAATAGTTCAAGTATAAGCGGGACACGGGCTTTCTCCGGGGATCGCGCTGCTCTTACCTACACCCAACGGAACTATGCGCATACCAATGGACAGCCAATGTGTAAAATGGTAACGGTTAACACCGCCTCTACCTAACCATCTCAAAATATAAACATTTACTACTTTATTAGAATTTCCCGAGCCCATAAGCATTTGACGAAATACATAATACATGGCTAACAGTAAATTTGAATTAGCTATACATATCGCGGCGGTGATATTTAAATTGGAGGCAAGTGGTATGAATTAAATTTGGATTTTATGGGAGTATTTTTCTCAAACCCTACCGAATGTTTTATTAAAGATATAGGGACTTATAGATACAGTTCTAGCTAAGCGCCCACTTTTGTTTGTTGTATAGGTAGCTATAATGATTAATAAACACTTGCCGAATAATTTAGAGTCTAACCGGCAATTGTTTACGTAATTCAATGCCTATTTTGTGGTCGCAATTGATATGAACAATGTTGCCATTGTTTTATGACAGAGATACATTGTAATAACTGACAATCATAATTGTTCGTACCTACTTTACAATTTATCAGCGACACGTTTTATTTTGATTTCATTAATTCAGTCCCTTTAATTTGACATTATTCGTAAAGTTGTTGCGAAAATTATAAGTGTCTGAGTAATCATAAATTACCAACTTAACTATAAAACTTTAATTACATGTTTAATATTATATTATATGTGTGTGAATTATAATTATGTTGTATTTCTTATCGCCGTTAAACAGTGTGTTACGTATAACAAGGAAATAATTTTGCTAAAAAATCATTGCCTGTTAAAAAACGTTAAAACCTATGACATTAATTTATTGTTAGTCACCCAGTGAGCCAGCGAAGTCGACGTTATTCATATTCTCATAGATAGAGCGACAAACGCGTGGGCGATACGCTTGTTCCGATCGTTAATTGGATTTTTAATCCGATACGACAGTATTATTATGTTTTCTTGTAGCACCAAATAATATCGCATTCAGCTCGTAACTGTAGCTAATATTTCACTATTATGAGATTTTGAATTTAATAGACTTTAAATCGAAATAAACCATCATCATGCACAGTGAATAATTGATAAACGATTCAACTTGTGACAGAGGACTATTATGTTATAAATTTATATTTTTAATCTAACATAGCGTAATGGTTATTAAAGTTAGTTGCTACCTACTTGTTATTTCATGGAAGTTCATTCAAATCAAGATACCAAAGCAATATCTTATTGAAATTAACTATGAAAACGTGTCGAAGCAAGTGTAGTGTTAGCGTGCTACCGATCGCCTAAGAGCACGGTGAATCATCTGATCAAGTAAGAATCTTCTTAGTTTACTCTCATTACTTGAGCGCCAAGAAAAACTTCAATAGGTACTTTGTTATATTTTGTGTCTGTAATTTTATTTTACGTTCATATTAAATGCAGACAGTTAATTGGGCTGAAAAACTCCATGTAGGTACGATAATTATAGCATTAAGAAAACAAGCCAGCATTACAGTGTTATTTGTATTCAAAGCCTTGCTCGGGTTTCACAAGAGCGCCCACAGTTTTGGCTTCTCGGGCCAGTTACTTCCAAGTTTTCGGACCGTCAATTAATTAATCGAGTGTATCGACATTCGACCCGATTTCAGGAGCTCGGTTGACAGTATGAGTTATCTGATTAAGCACGCTTTCTCTCGGCGTGTGTGACACACGCCGCGCCGGTGACTGTTGTGCCCATGTGTCGCTCGATGCGATTACGCTCCGACAACCACTCTGCATTAATTTCGTCACTCTATTTGAATAAATAACCAATTGCATATTTATATCACATAGAACTACGCAATCGGATGATCTGTATCTAAAATTTACATGTGCCAGCCAGCGGGCACATTAATCTTATCATAAATAGGCAGTATAAAAATAATTTGCCTAAGAGAATCCATTAGAATGGTATTTAAATAAACAACGGAATAAGATTTTGAAGCTAGTCAATTTACTGTCACTGACATTTTGAACCGTAAGTCGGTATTTCGTTTATTTGAATAAAATACATATCTTTATTCTGAAAATAATACTGGGAAATCTCTTTTAACATTAACTATTGTAATTAATGATGATTTTCCTGTTGGGTTTTCCTTAAAGGTTGAGTTAGGTTTTCCAAATACTCATTGCTCACATTTTAAAAAACCCCAACTTCACATAATTTACATGGCCATGGCTTGGGTATACCCAGGCGCTTGAGATAAACGATCTAATTAAGCGTAGTGGCCGGACATGAATTCACTTTTCTCCTATATCGCCGTCTATTTCTCATCGACGCCGCCCGGCGCCGTTGTTGTTGTCGGCAAGGCTACGAGGCACTTCTACATAACTACACACCTGTCTTATTGTTGCCTATAAATTGTGCGCTAATGGTATCGTTAACCTAACAATTACTCCAGATTTTATCTTGAGTTACGCTATAGTGCACAAACGCAAGTGATGTACTACCTTAAATAGCGGAACGGTTGTCTGAGCGTCATCGGTTAAAAAGCATAAATTACGCGTAATCCTGATCAGTCCAAGTCAGTTCGCAAATGTGGGTACCTAGGTGGCCTTTTATGCAGAATCCGCAAGTCACGGCTTTTTGCTCGTCACAAATGCTTCCTCGTTAGCCGCGGGCCGAGGCCGTCGCGGCGGCCGCTGCGCCCATCCATCAGCCCCTATCTATTTTATGACAATTATTTATGTTTGCAGCGTGGCAAAACTATTTCGCTCACCGTTGAGCTTTATCGATAGCGCAGAAGTAATGTCCTGCCGTCTCGATACGCTATATCTGATACGGATACGTCTGTTTGTTAAGTGCGCTAGTTGTCCGTGCTAGTTGTTTTAACGCCTAGGTTATTTGCTGTGAATGTTCTCCCCGGTGAATGTCGGTTTCGACATAAATTCTGAGTGGAACTGTGGGTGTAACTGCTGCGCGGTTGTCTACGTGTCTTTATTTATTTTACATCAGGTGAAATATATCAATGGTCATTTTTGTCCCGTAAACAAAGCGATAACACTATACGTATTTCCTTTCGTCGTAGTGTGGCTGAGCGCACCGGCTCGCATTGCAGTCGTAGGCGCTAAGTAGAAAAATATTCATATCAGATTGTATAGCTTGCTTTCTAATCTAAATCTCCGATGTGCAGATAAGATTCCACATTGCTAATAAGTATACATGGAGAAAAGCTTAAGAATATTTAAGTTCAAGTAGTTATTCTGTACCTAAGTAGTGAAAATGTTTAGTCTTGCTGGGGTATATTAAGTGCACATTACGTAGTGCGTGCATGGCGAGTGCGCGCGGGGCGCCCGGCCGCACCCTCTGCCGCGAGCTACGGGAGATTGCTAGAGATGTGCAGCTTCCGCCGGCAGACAAATTGCCCTGTGTTCCTGCGTATCCGCCACTGCAGCCGTCTATAATTGAATATTAACCGCCTAAGAGTGTTTTAGTTGAACCGCCAGATTAACGTGATGTTTACTACCAACGCGTGGGAATTCATGCGTAAAAAGTGGAGTACGATCATTTTACGGCAGATTGGTCTTTTTTCAAAATTTGGCTGTTTTCTTTTTTAGTCTGCAGAGCTCAACTAAAAAATTAGGTATAGATTGCCAGTAGATATTATTGAAGCATTGCGCAGCACCCGATGACCGCTAAATCTCGATTAAATCGAAGCAGTTCCCGCGATCCATCGGGCGTCGGATTAACATCCGAAGGCGCGTTGTAACACTAATCTGCTTAAATGTCGAAAGGAAATGTCAGATTGTAATGTGCAGGGCTCTGGACGAGGCGTGATGCGGCTTAACTTGCACCACCTACCGCTAAGAGCAATGGTTTCCGTCACGCACATTTCTTCATCACATATCACAGCATTGACTGCGATCATGTAAGTACTAGAGCGAACTACGAAAAAGCATTTCTGAGTTTGGTGCCACATAGGAATCAAGTTGTCAAGCATCAAAACCACACGTTCGTTGCCTGATAGCACTTAGGTACCTTAATTGTATATGAGCTGGTGGCGAAGTGAGATAATTATAAAAAAACTACCTAAGAATGTAAGCTTTGCTGTTAGAATTTCGGATTTTTATTTATCACGCAACTGAATAAGTAGTTTTTTACAACAGTTATCAGGAACCTTTTTTAAATATCTATCCTATTTTTGGCGATATTACTCATAACATTTTATACATTTCAAACTAATTAAAGTTGCAATTGCTGTTTCTGAAACATTATTGGCCAAGTTGTCGACAACGGCAGCTGTGCTTTAAGTCGAGTCACTTTGACGTTGCATAATCGTATCTTATATCACCCTAATGTAGCTGATTACGGCGGTTGTCAAGCCCGATGCTATCGAGGATTGACGCTAAATACGAGCGCGGTGTGACAGCACCAATATCGAAACAATGACGAACTACAGATTACGTAATACCTTTTGCGACAAGCTTTACTGTCAAATGGGTTGGGATTTGCTTGTGAAAGTTCAGCAAAAATATTTTACTACTTAGATTAAGCTAACTTAACTGTGATTTGGTATTTCAAAACCAGGGATGGTAGAGTGGATACCGCCTTCAAATTGTATGTTAATCACATTGAGCGTGAATCTATAACTAATAACCATTTTTGTTGTTTATGCATTATTAATGTATGGAGTAAGGAATGTATAGGTCTAGACGTTAACTCAACATGCGTGCTAATACAAAGATTTTTCCGAAGCACATTTTATCCTAGATTTTGCAGGAATAGATTTCTTAAGATTGATTGTGGTGTGTCGATTCTGTTGACCGTAATGTATGAGCAAGATAGCTATATTTTTAGTGCTCTAGTTTAGTTGTAGTTTTTGTACAAAAGAATTCACATCAAAAGCAATAAAATCAATCCTCGTTAAATCAATCAATGGTAAAAGAATACGCAATAACAAAATACACATGTACATTGTACGTACATGTATGTACATTGTACGTGTATGTACATTGAAAAATAAAAAAGGAATTTTACAAAACGGTTATTTATGTGTATTTCTCAATGACATACAGATGTTTTGGATATTTAACCACGTATTTTATTATGTTTTAACGTGCTTTGTTCTTACAAAGTCATTCTTAATGGCATACCATTAAATACCATTAAGTGTGTTACTTAAAATATGTATTAATTAATGCAAGAATGCGTTACAGGACCAATTACGCCTAGTTATGTATTTTCAGCGATTACGCACGAAAGTATTACAGAATAATACGTAATATTTCGAAAGTGTAATAGTTATCGAGTGGTGTTACGCGAACCTGAAACCGAACGTGGAAAATTCACGCTCGGTGGAGCGGCGCGCGCGCACCCTGCCACCGTAACCGCGGTGCGCGCCGCGCATTTTGGCCGGGCTATGGGCGCAAATATTAAAATAATTTGTAGTCATCAAATAAAGTAACTGTATACTAAAAAAAACTTATCTAGGAAAGCATTTATATTCTGAGCAATATTTTTTACTGTTCGTGTAAACCCAATGATCCATTACTTTTACATTTTATTAACGGGAATAGGTTACATTAAAAAAAGGCTAAATAAAATAGATATAATTAAATCATGAGCAGGTACCTAATATTAATTGAACCGTAGTTATTTGATCGGCAGAACATAATTAATTGCAATGTAGGTATTATATATTTTTTCCTGTAATATGTATGCCTGGAGAATAAATGAATAAAAGTGCTTAACAATGCGCCCAGCGCGGCGTGCCTACATATTGTAGATAATTGAATTTACGTCGTTAACGGCACTGCTCATTTGCGCAGACAACGTAATTATCGTTTTTTTATGTTGAAGAGAATTACCGAAAAATTTTATTAGTATGAGAAACAAAAAAAGCGAAAAAAGCAATTAGGTACATTAAAATCACATAAATTATACTTGAAAAAATAAGAAGGGCATAAAAAGTACATTATGTTGCTGCGAGAATGATGCCGATATTTCTCGATTATTTTATAAATATTACTGAAATATGAAATTGTCACTGTGTTATGTGCATGTCGTTATTGAACATAATTAAGTTTAGTACCTACATTTATTTAATAGAAAATCTTATTAAATATGAACTTACGTCACCTCACTAATTTGTATTAAATATTAAAGTATAATATGTAATGTTTCCTCAAAAACCCACGTTAATTCTTTATAACAAATTGGTTAAGTTTAATTTGATAAAGAATGTCTATCGCAAGTCATTTAAAGAAATGCCGTTACCAAGAGCTTTCTGCTGTATAATTCCGCAATTTATAATCATTAACGTTTTTCTGATACGCCAGGAGGGCTCGGAGCGCGGCGGGCGGGGTGCGCTGCGCCGAAACGGCAAGGGTGCAACCTAAATTGAGCCATCTCAACACGAGTGATTGATTACAACCGTGATTGGCAACCCGCTACTACCAACCGAGTGCATGCAGATTTTGAATACTTTTTTACACTGCAGAAACCTTTTCTCGAGAAATTGAGAACGCAAATTTTATTACACCCGAGTGCCCCCTGTGAGAAATACTCTGCCTGTCTCGTATGACAGCCCTTCACTCGTCTGTGTCGATGCAGTCGGCCGAAAGGTGCGCGCAGTAGGAACTGCTCTGAATGCAAACCGTTATAATCCCTCATCAAGCGTAATATGTTCAGTGTAAAAGGCATCATTAACGATTGCCTTAAAAAGGCAAACGGGAGCAATCATTAAAATCGCAAAATATTACAAAAAGAAAATAAAAACAACGACGTGTCTCGTTACGCGAGTTTCCGTTGCTACGAAAGTGAACACAATGATGTCAGTGCGCCTGATAAAAACTCGTGTAAAAAATGCTCTGAATGAGTAGGAGCTGGACACGCAACACACCGCTTAATCGCGCCTCGGAATAAATAGATCGAACGGAAGTTTATTACTTAGAGCTTTTATGATCGTATACCTATCCTTATATAACTGAAATTTCTTAACCATTCAAATACAATTCTTACGAACTCATTAATTAATTAGGAACTTATAAAAATTATCAATATTTACCTCGTATGACAACTTATAGGTACCTATACCTAGGTATCTTGTCGCATGGAATTTTATCTGAGTAACAATTAAAACGTTTTGTATTATTTTTTAATAAATTAACCTACTCGGAACCAGGTAAGTAAGATTAATGAAGACAGATGTTTCATAAAACTGCACATCAACATAGTTGTCAGCTGAAGTGAATCGTAACCCTTCACATAGTGCAGAATATCAAACAGGCACTTGGGTGCCGGTAGCGCGATGATTAATTGCCTCTTATTCTGTGATTGATTGAGCTCCTTTCACGTTTTTTTAATAGAAAACTACATCCTCATAACGATACCCATTTCACCTATTCAATTGAACTAACGTCTTTTTAGATAACATTTTAAAATAATATTTGTCATTGCGTATTTTAATGCAAATGTGCCGTAGTGGCGTGTGAATAGTCGAGCAGTCTAACTAGAGATTAAGTCAATCGGGTATTTGGTACAGCGGTGTTTAATTAGGTGCAGAATCTGGAATCGTGTTGTGTTTTGAGTGTCGAGGCCACGGAGGAGTGCCACGGGCGATGATATCGCGGGCGAAGCCAAAGCTCCGCCGAAACAAGGGCGTGCCGACCGTAATTACCATCCCGCCACGCACAGCCCGCGCGCCGGCCAAATCTCTCTGTTTACTAAAATTTCTTACAATCTCTTAACCGCTTTTTGGCACGCAAAACGCATTGAATTCGCATCGCGTGTGAATTTAAATGTTTAAGCTATGGTTGATAACGATAAAATTGTTCCGTAGATATAGTGTAGGCATGGTTATCAATTTTTTGCTCGTTTGCTTTTAAAATATCGCTATTAAGATACAAATAAAATACGTCGTGGGAGAATTGATTTACCTAGTCGTACCTCAAAAATTAAATGGAAAGCTCTATTAATTGGTCGAGAGAGGCTCTTATATATCGCCGAGGCCATATCTGCGAGCCGCTTCCATACATAGAATCATGGACAGGATTTTCGTTTTGGGAACATAAAGGAATTCTCGTTAAGAAAACACGATGTTTGCCGCATTGAAATTGTTTTATCATAATGCAGTACAGTTATTGTTTAAAGGGAGCGATATTATCGGAGCGGAGGCGCGGGCTCCCGGGGCGGTCATTGTATTCCTATATGGCGAATGTCAAAAGCGTCGTCTTAATTATCGGGCACGGCTATACAATGCGGACTCGATTGCGCTGAGATAAGCTCAGTACACCTATCCGAGTTCGTATTGAATGCGATACCGCGGCCGGACTCGCGGCCCACTTACTGTCTTAATAATAACTTCAAACGTATGTCGCATTGTACCTCTGATTATTCAGATCTAAGCCTATTGAATCGAGATAAAACGTGTTTGAATATGTTAGGCACTGTAAAAAGGAAATTTAGCTGACTATTAAATATTGCAGGTATCTTTACTACGATTAACGTTAAGATATATTTATAAACAGTACGAATGATAATGGTAATCAAAACAATACAAAAAACCTACCATAATTATCTAAACCAGATTAACCAGATCGCCAAAAGTGGAATATCTGGTTTATCTTGATTACATGGTTAATATGTGGATATGGTGCAATTTTATTGTGTCAACCTTCTGTGATGAATGCGATCCATTATTGTATTCCAAGGAAGTGTCGGGAAACAATAATGATGGGATTTCCGATTTCCACGCAGACACGTGGGTATCGATGCTGGTTTTATTTTTTGTATCGGCATTATTTTCCCATGACATTCAATGGTCGGCTACAGCCATGTAATAGTGCTATTAATAGAATCTGGTTTGTATTTACCTATCGGTATTGTATTGATTATAGTGGGAAATAACATGACAATCCTCACCCCTTGAAGTGGTTCTTGTTTCAAACGAGAACTATATACGACATAGATAGGTACTCATAACTAGTTCTAATTATCATAATAAACTAATTATATCAAGAGTAGTTTCTTTGTGGTCTCAATAAAACACCTACAAATATAGCATAAGTTTACATTTCTGCATTACCAAACGGTAATCTGAGAAGACAATGTAAAAAATATAATGAAAGTGAATACGGGAAGGTGAAACAGGCACGTCGTGGTAATGGGCAGCGGGGAGTGAGGTATTCGAGATAGGTACCTGCGGTCGGGAGCTCCTGACGCGCAAGTCCGCAACTCTGTCCCACTAGGGTTCACATTACACATTACACTGTTCATCTTAATATTCTATTTATAAATTTAACGACCGACGGAATGATGGAAATTTTTCTGATAAAATCATCGGGAGATTTAAGTTTTTTTTTGCAAATTTATTGTATTAGATACACGGTCATTTAAATACAATGAAAGTTGTGTGTGTTTATGGTTTTTTAGGTTTTTTATTGTAATTTTCATGGTTTAATGGAAATATGATAGTTTCAGTCTAGGCCGCGTTAACAAAATTCAATAATAATATAAAGATTCGATTATTAACTCAGGTTTCATGTTTTGTTTCATATAGGAAAGTACAATGGGGCAGCCCTAGAACTGCCGATGCACTGATACCTTTTTTGTTCGCCACAAAGTACAGTAACTCTAGTTATGTTGATACACGCACTGCCACTATTAAGTAGAAATGATATAGTAGATATTATATTATTTGGAGTATATAAATTGGCAATTTTGGTGTTATGAAAATATTTTTAAATACAACACTTTACATAAATTAATATACATAATATATTATATGTATCAATTGGCGCGAGGTATTGATATAAAAGCTTGAATCAAGATTTGCAAAGTTATTACAAGAACTACATACTGTACAAGTAAATGCAAGCTGAGAAACTTCTGCTAGCGTATCCTACCAAAGGAAAGTTATACTCGTAGATAACGTTGCGTAGTGCATAGTGTATGCGATGCATTGACGTGGGTGTATGTTGACTACCCAATAAAATGATACGCAATAGGTACATTCCGCCCGTAAATACTGTACAAAGTACATCGATTACAATTTCGCACGGTAGCAATAATTTTGTACATTTTATTTCAGTAGTAGCAAAGCGGAGTTAAATAAATTGAGATGTTCGCCGCGAGGCAGCGGCGCGGCAGCGAGGAGCGGCTGTGTCGTGTTTTACGATTCCCTACGCGCTTAGTGCGCAGGCGCAGCTTTCTAAGCTCCGCTAGAAATAAACATCCGGCCACTTAACTGTTAACGTCGATAACTTTAATGATTTTTTTAATAACTCGAAAGATCTTAAATAGCCACAGATCGATGTTTTAGTTAATTGCATTCGGTTGTATAGTACTTATAGACGAAAAGCTGTATTCGGCGTCAATACTTTTTCTAAACTTACTTTACTTTCTTACTTTCGGGAGTTTGCTGGGTCATTTACCGGTTAGCTTAGTTGAAGACCTACCTTCACTGTTTGGTTCTTGAGTGGTTTGTCGGGATCGTGTAAGTACTCGAGCGTGATGCCATAGAACTGGCCTTTGTTGATGTATGTGATGCGGTCATCCTCGCGTCGTTGCGAGCTGCTGCTTGCGGTCTCAAGGTGGTACTTGAAGCCGTACGGGGAAAACCTGGACAAAGAGCACGGTGATAAATGTCTGAATCGCCATCGTGGAACAAGTCAGTATGACATGAGCGACACCTGCGACTTCAAGATTTAAGATAAACGTACAAAAAGTCGCGTATTACAGAGTAGCGCAGTAGGCGAGTCGTCGTTAACATTCGTTGGAACATAAAATGTACAATAAGAGCGGGTTTCTGTAACATTTAGAAAAAGTACGATTTCTTCTTTGAGATACTTATCTACGGATACACGTTCTCGACAATAAAGTTTCCTTGAAGTGAAGCAATAAAAGTGTGCAAAAAGTGGAAATCTTAATTGCGCCGCCGGTAAGGCTTGTCAGCAGCGTCGTCACGTAAAGGCGTGGAGATCCAGTTCTTAGTGTGCAAAGAAAAACTGTGTTTTCTCGTGATTTCCTGATTGGTGGGTCGACGGAAGGAAAACCCCGCTAATTTAGCGATGAACGCGTGCCAAGACTCGTTAGCGGCACTAAGCGCGTGATCCGCACGCAGGGCGCGCGGTGGCGTGCCGCGGCGCGCGGTGGCGTGCCGCGGCGCGCGACGCGCCCAACACGCGCGCTTGTCGCCGCCAGATCTCGACGCGGCCCACGCGCCTTACGCTCACCGTCACAAAGAGAAAACATCAGGAAACAACCGAGCCATTATCAGCTCAGTTCATTGTGGGCCCGACTTAAATTATGTAACACGATAAAAAGTAATAAATCTATATGAAATACTTAATCCTTTGGATTGTCCGAGGAATGCGGATAGAGCAGTTTGTATCGATTCAGTTCTGCGGTTACACCATTACTTAAGCTTATTGAAAACAATTTGGTGAACAGCCCCGCTGATGTTTGCGATTTAAAGCGAGCTCACGGAGATAAAAGCCGTGTAATGCAAACGCGGGCCGACATTGACGGATCGGTCGCGGCGGCGCTCGCCTATCTGATGCTCTCTAAAGTGATTCCGAACACAATTTACATTTGCAACGTTGCTTTGTATTGTCATTTTAACTACCTTCGTCCTTTGTTTACTTATACTGACTGTTCGATTCACTCCCTTGTTATAATTTTGTAACGCTTCCGTCAGATAATGTAGCACACAACCCCTTATAAACACAATGGAGTAGTAAGATATTGAGGCACTATATAATATATACAATTCGCTCGAGTACACAAGGGTTCTCGGTATTCACCAATAAATAACACATTGTTTGCGAATGAGCTTCATTACAAATTTCAGTAGCGCAGCAGCCGAAAAAAGGCACTTCCTGAGTGAAGACAAGAGGCTCGCCTTTCATGAATAAATCAATCGACGAGGCGCGGAAATTGATGAGTGAGCAAAAAGTCTCGCAACGCTGCGACAACAAAGTGCTCGCAATAAAAACGCACGCCGCGATAAGATGCGCCGAGACGAACGTCCCGCGGAGCGCCGAGCCCGGCTTCGCCAAATAAGATGCGCATAAATCTGGCTCTATAACCATATAAACTTATCACAAAAAGGGACCATTTTTACAAGGTTTTTTTTTTATTATATTATACAACAACACATATTATTTTGTCATAAAAAATATTTTTTGAAACGATCATGTATAGGGAAACCTTTTCATAAAGCTTAATGTTTTGTAGCTGTACATGTCCTATAGTAGTGAGTAAAAAGTAAAGGTATTTAGCTCTTTGTGTTGGTTCGTTATAAAATACATTTGTATTTTATACAAACACATGTATTTCAAACATCTATATCTATACATACAAATAAATAAAATTGGAGTGTCTGTTTGTAATATCAAAATAACATTATTTTAACAAATGCAATTTTTATAATTTTTGTCTGTCTGTCTGTTTGTTCCGGGTAAACTTCCAAACGGCTGAACAGATTCCGACGGTGCTTTCAATGGCAGATAGATGATGTTCCAAGGCGTACCTAGGCTACTTTTATTTTAAAAAAGGATTAGGGTTCCGCGGGATGAACATAAAACCATTATTTCCGGGTAATCTTCCTAAAGTCCACGCGGGCGAAGTCGCGGGCACAGCTAGTTATAAACATAAAGATAGTAGTAAAAATTAAATATTTTGCATTTAGAAATATTATATATGTTACTACGCCTATCTATAACATTGATTATTTTGTACCTATCTGAAAACATCCTCAGTGCAGTTATCTCATCAGGAAAGTCCTGCTCTATTTATGGTCAAACGGAAATTTAGAGATCTAGTCGGAATATTTGTGAAATTAAAAGATTGTATCTTTTAATAATGTGAGCTTAGAGTACCTACACATGATAGTAGGTTGCAGGAGAGCGAGGTGGCGGCGCACCAGCAGGCGGCAGCGCAGCTTAATGAGAACGCTTAGCCTCCATAATAGCGGCGCCCTGATTGCCGGGTGCGCTTGACAGCCAACACACACGCATCGTCGCAATCGTTTCATCATATCCCAACCATCATTATTTACTTCTAATATTCTAGCAACCTATCCAAGAAAACAGCCCCAAACGCTGAAAACGGCAAACTTATTTAAACTTTAATTATAACGTATGTTAAAAAGTTTCGTCCGCTGTTAACTGTTCACGATACGATAAGTGCTACTATTTTATTATTAATCTGGGGAGTACCCCAACAAATGAAACAGTGTAATGAAAACGTCGTTGCAAGAGGAATGCAGTTTGAGGTATACATTCATTTGGCTTAAAGCGGACAGATGTTAGGTTCACATGTGCACCACAATCCTGAAGCACGGCTACGATACCGCCTCTCTCCGTTTATAAACTCAGGTAATGGACTCGCGATTTTAAGGTTTATATTAAATGTAATGTTCTTTGACATACAATGTTAAATTTAC
Source organism: Ptilodon capucinus (assembly GCA_914767695.1). Classification (NCBI taxonomy): domain Eukaryota; kingdom Metazoa; phylum Arthropoda; class Insecta; order Lepidoptera; family Notodontidae; genus Ptilodon; species Ptilodon capucinus. Next base: position 6,768,681 of record OU611808.1, read on the forward strand.
AATATTAAAGTTAACCGAAATAACATTAATGCATGAAAATTAAATTCAACATTGATTCCTTTATAAATACTGTCTAATTGATCAATTTTGTGATCAGAGAAAAGTATGTGTACTTCTGCTTTTTCGAAGTGATAATCAAATGAGCATACATTACCTGATTAAGTTACTCTGCCTTTTAAAAGCTCGTTCCTGTGTTGAGAGGTCGACAAGTAAATAAAGTGTCTACTTGATACGTCGGGCAGTGGGGCAAGGGCCGAGTGCTTAACTGGCCGGTAAGTAATAGTCCAAACATTTGTGAGGGCGTTGGAATAACTCGGCTCTGGCGAGGGCTGGTAATCGGCCGGTGAACGAGCACGTATCGGCGTCGAAGGTAATTTAAGAAGGTAGAAGCGACCGCGCTATTTGGGCCAAATGCAAGCAAGTAATTATCGAGATAATAATGCTAATGCACTTATCATGTCGACGAGTGCTTCCGCCGCGTCGACCGCGATGTTTTTCCAATGATTACATTTGGAGGGTGCTGTGTGGTTTCTCGTTTATGTAAAACTGAATGTGTCCTGACATTTTTTTGCTAATGTACACACCTTGATAAATAAAGTGGTTTCGAATCTGTTACCACCAAACTAATCTAAGCGCAAAATCTTACAACCATAATGTATGAGCAAGACGGCAATATTTTAGTGCCGTCAAATATAGTTTAGTTGTTGCGTGTGTACAACAGAATCAACATCTGTGTCTACTTATAAAAATTGGTTAAACGCCTCCCGCTTACACATACATAAATAAATTATAGGTACTTACGTTAAATCCTTTCCTTCAATCCAATTAAAAGTTAGCATGTAAATAAATGTATTTTAGTATTCAATACTTAATTAGTGTTGGCGATATAAAATGTTTACTGTAAGACATCTGTCAACTGAGTTACGAGAGCGCGGAATAAAGAACTTGTTTTAAAGCATTACCATATGATATGCCGCAACACCTGTGAATTGGGTAAAACAGCTAACACCTACGATCAAACGCATTGTTTTTGTTTGTGAATGCAATAATAGTTAGACTTCATTCATACATAATAACTCACTTCGGTAATATTATGTTATAGTGTTATCGTTGCTTTATAAATTCACGCGGAGGAGTAGTATGTAGTTGTGTCTTAACTTCACATTTGTAACGATTCATTTAGATTTTCGGTAGTAGTCAATGTCTATCACATTGACTACCTACTACCGAAAATCTGAAAAACTGTGAAAGTGATAGGTAGTAGTAGATGTGATATGGTTAGTTGCAGGAAGTATTTTACTTAAAGATACCTAGTCAAAACATAGTCTATAGGAAAAAAAATAGCAATTTTTTCTGAATTAGATTATGATGATCAATTATTTATTCATAAATGTAGACTTAGCTAGATCCAACATTTTATTTTAATTCAATAATATCTCAATAAGTCGTAAAGCCTTATTATTGAAACATTTATTTATTTTATATTCACTGAGTCATCGATTTTATAGTTATTTTGTACTTGCGTGTACCTGCCTGATAAGAGCTTCCTGCGATAGCTTGTAATAGCTACCTAACCAATTTATATCGACTTTAATTGAAGTAGGTAGCATATTTTTCTTTACAGAACATTAACACTTTCTTAGGATTTAATTTGTATTAATGGCCATATTAGTCAGAAGATAAAAGTAAGCTTTACGTTAGTCATTAGTAATTATTTCATATCGTCGCAAGATTTATGGTTCCCATTGTTAAACATGTGATATTTGAGTTCTTAAAAATAGGTACATTTCTTCAAAATGTTAAGTTTTATTCCAGTGAATAATTAAGGTCTTCCAGTACAAGTAAATTAACTTGTCTGTTAGGAAATTACCAATTTACACGTGCTCTCAGTTGTCGTATTCAAAGATCACGGAACAAAAGTTAGCACCTTTTCAAAAACTATCCCGGTAAGTGGTTAACAACGCAGTGACGTTAACCCAGTCAAGGAAAATGGTGAGTGGCGCTATAAAAACGTACATCCAACTTTATATTTACCCTATATGCATGAGATGGTAGGACAAAGTATTGTTGCTGCGTAGTTTATTAACTAAAATATTTTTACGTATATCACTAAATACCACTACTATTATAAACAATACAAATTGTAACCCTACCAGGAGTTACAAAAACTGTAAGCCAAATAATAAAACTAGGCTTTAATAGACAGACAAAAGTCAAATGCGATTAATTAGACACTTTTATTTGAATTTATGTGTTTTCTAGATTACCAAATATTTCTCTTGTTTACTTCAGGCCGGTCTCAACATGTTCACTTCGCAAAATCAAAATGGTCATGATGAATCAAGAATATTCTATGCAAACGAAGTGCAATGTAATTTTTATCATTAAGCGTATCTGTGTGGGGTCGATGGCGAACAGACCGATTAAAACACTACATAAAACGCACTACCAAAATCTTTTATAAATCGACACCCGTTTAAGTCTTTTATATGTCTAATTGGTTTAAATAATTATAAAATTATCAGGCATTTTTTTCTCAAACTAAGGTTCGTTAGCAATACCCAGTGACTACAAATACCTATGGTTCGTAGAAAGGGCCACATCATAACAGTCATGTCGGGAGGTGCAAAGTGGTCGGTCAATATTGTCGCTTGGGCCACTCGCACCAGCAAATTACTTACATATAACAAAAAAGGTTTGATTAAAACGTATTGAATGTTTGTTTTGTGTATTTATCCGACTGCTGATGTTTGCTTTCAATTTACAGTAACGTTCACAATTCGGCCTGAACTATAGTAACTTGCACAGAATACACTGATCACCTTTAGTTTTGATTTATAACTCTCATGAAACAGGATCGGTACTAACTCACCCAAATCGATAATTTCGGTATTATGTTAAGTGGAAAGTATCTTGCTACTTTATTGCACCTAATCAAATAGCCAATATTGATTTATTAGTATGCGCATAACAACTACATTATTTAATTTGACTCTACATTTAGATATAATAGTTAGGTATACATTTATGTATTATGTAATAATATGTGCTGTATGAGATAGTAACCGTATTCTATGTATGTTTGCTTCTACATGCCTACAATAAAGCTAGTTTTTAAGTAGTTAAGATCATCGAATATATAGGCTTACGTACGTGTATTCATTTTATGGAAAGGGTAAGATTTGAATGTTTTTCTCTAGTTTAAGAAAAATGTTTTATAAACATTATAAGACAAAAAATAGGGTTATTGAAGTCTTTGGATTCGTGTTATCATTTTGTAATCATAATAATGTAGCATAACAATTTATTACGATCTGGGATCTTATTTTTATTATAATCCCATAAAAATAATGATACTCAAACAAAAAATAAGCCCCATGTAGAAAACATCAACAGTTACGGTCATAAAAATATGAATATCGAATGATTTAGCATAATGTAAGTAAGTTCCGCGAAAATTTCAATATTTAAGGGTTTTTCATTAACATATGGAAACGATGTAAATGCTAATCAACCTACGTCAGAGAAATATACACTATAATCTATTTTCGACTAGCATTTATTATATTCGCAAATGAAGGCTGGGTAGGTAGGTGCGTGTTTTTTATTTGAAACATTGCATTTTCTTGATCATAAACGAAGTTATATGTTGATGATATATATCGATGTTTCTGTGCTGTTTGCGGCTGTGGATACATAAATTAGTACTTACAGCTTGGCGATTTGTATCTTGTCGGCGTCGTTCTGCCTGCCAAAGTCGTGCCAGGGGCGCGTGCGCGGGGGCTGCGAGGGCGAGTGGTGCGCCGAAGGCGTCCCCCGCCCGTCGTCGCCGACTCCCGGTTGCTGGCATATCACGGTGTAGTCGAACGACTGCCACCGCAACAACAATGTGTTAATATTCCATAATAAACAACATACTCACAGGAAATTAACATGTTTCTCAGGACTGCGGATGACTCATTATTATTATTAACTTATATTTTTCGTCTTTGAAAAACTTTGTTTTTGTTACAACTTAACGTAGATTGAATAAATAAAAAAAAAATTTGCGGAAAACATCACGATTTGAACTTGGAGTTAATTTGCTTTTAAAATTTTCGTAGGTACTATGTTCTGACAGAAGTAAAAACAAGAGTTCCAAAGAGATATATTATGTCGCAATCTCCCATAAATTAAATCTAATTGGCAACTAATTTATGGTAATGGTTACACATTAAAATAACATTGTAATTACGTCATCGGTACTACCTGCGCTCACAACATTGAGTCTAAATTAATTACAGTTATTCCACAGATATTTTGAACTTTGGATTCTTACTTGTTAGGAAAAATAAGTATAGTATGCTAGAATAATAAAACTAGGAATAGTTAAACTAGAGAATTAACGTGTGTATACATTTCAAAAATATTTTACGATTTACATGGCATATTTAAGAGAGCAGTTAAAAAGCTAGTTTGCCATGACAACTGCAAAATTGTTGAACTGTCTGTTCAATCATTCATTTGCGTCTAAATAACCAATTAGTGCGAAATTATAAATAAGCAATTTAGATCGGCTAGGCGGGTAAGTAGGTAGCCACAATGCTCGTGACCGCCACGCCCTGAAAACAACGAAGTCCTTCAAAACCACTTAGCTTTACCAGATTACCGGCCATGTCAATTTGTTATTTTAATACGTAAACTCATAAATTTCAAGTCAAACGCGAGGTGTTCGCGATTGTGCCGGGCGAAGGTCTCGCGTGGTCTACTCTATTGTCTGTACATCAGCGCGGCTGCAATAATTGCACTACTGCATTATGTCTATATTTAACTAACTGCTAACATTCTAATAAGATCTATTTGCTACTTAATCATTTGTGTCAGAATTTAGTTCTAATTTATCACTATAATGGTGCTGAACACCGAATTAAACTACAGTAAGCTAAGTGTGTTGCGAACCTTATCATGGTCGTAATGTAATATTTTTAATACTGTCAAATATTGTCATGTTTAGTCTTCGTCTATATATGCAGAATCGAAACCAATAAACAACTAAAACACAACATTACACAAAGCAATCACATTATATTTTCGACCAATAAGGGTTGCAATGTTTTTGTTAGGTCATTCAAAAGTATAAAATCCTGAACTAATATGTTACAAAATCTCTCTGACACTGCTTAGAATCTAAGTTGTAAATATAAGCATGCAACAATGTAGAGCGCGGGTGGGCTTCGGCGGCATTGCATATTAAGACCACTCCGAGGAAATGGCTGGCATTGCAATTTTGATACTTTAGCATAAAATGTATCAATGTACCTACTGTAAATAAGTGATTGGTAGTCATAGTCTTCTTGCTATGTAATGCCTGCTATACATGGCCTGATCTGGCGATTTAAACAGAAGAAGCTTTAGGAAAACACGGTTGGATGACTGTGCATCTTATTTCTTCGTGTAGCTTTGTTTCTCATCAGATCAGATCGTGTGAAGTGGGGGTTACATGACGCTCTTTCTTCTATGTGTGGCTAATAAGAGTAAGACTGTGGAGATGTAATGGAATGAATGAGAGTCCTGAGATAGTAATGCACGATCGAATTGTAAATACATAAATATATGATTGTTCTGTGTTGTTATCAGTTGGCATTATATGTATTGTGTGTGTATGCTCAACAAGCCCGCCCGCCCGCGCCCGTGTCGTGGCACCGACCTGCTGAACGGCGGACGCATGGTCCCGAGGAGTGACAGCGTCCGCTCCTATCCCGCTATCCGGTGAGGGCAGGTCCACAGTGAGCCCAGCGGCCGCGATAACGCTCTTGCTGTGATAGCGAGGTGTCGCATATCGATCACTAAATGCCGAAGCGGAAGCCGATTCTGCGTCTGAATATGGAGGAGCAGCTCTCTGCTGGTATCCATCGGCAACGAAGTACTCTCTGTAGTAAGGTTCGCCGGCAAAGGTCGAGGGTTGGCGCGAGTACTGATCGCCGTAGGGGGTGGGACTGGGGGTGCCCGGTGGCGCGAACATCTGAGCCGCATACATAGTCGCGTCCGGCAGTAGCGAGCCTGCGGAGGAGGCCCGCGACGGCACCGGGGACGGCGACGCCGCTTCTCCGGGCTCGCCGACCGCCACCTGCGGACACACGCGTCTGTTACACGCGTTCTCCCACGACAATTGTCCGCTTCGCAACGTCGACGCGTACATGCCGCGTCAAAGCACAGTCCACAGCTTCACGTACACTAATGTCGTTTGTTCTTATCACACCTCACTGTAATCAGTGAGTATAATCCCGGAATATGTAAAGAGTCCTTCGCGGACGGCGTGCACCGGGCGGGTGACGCTGGCCGGCCGGACGGGGGCGCGGGCGGGCGCGGCTAGTGCGTCGCGAGCGCGGTGCTCGGAGCATCGTACGAAAACCACGATAAATAATACATGAGTGACCGGTAAAGTAAGTGTGTGAGTGCGTGCGCGCGCGACGGCGGCGTGCGGACGTGTGACGCACCTTGTGTCGCTGCGGCTTGAGCGCGTGCGGCTCGGGCTCTTCGACCACCTTGCGGCTGAGATCCTCGGGCTCGCGCTTCACGAGCCCCGCGTGCAGCAAGCCGGAGAGCTCGCCCAGCTCCGCCCCGTGCGCGCCATTGGCCGCTTTCAGCGCTCCGCCGGCCCTGCGGAGGGGAGACAGGCGTGATTGGCGACGGTGCGCGCGCGCCGCTACTGCTACGCCCGACCTCGTAGTGCGCGCGCAAACTCGTCATACTATCATTCTCGCTCTACGTGCTACATAGTGTCAAATTGTCACATGGTATTTTCCTACCAATCAAAATATAAATAAAATTATCATACTCGTTGCAGTTGGTAATGTTATTTACATGACTACAAGGTTTCTTTAAATAAGTACCTGTTTCAATCTCAGTACATGTAGTACATGTAATCCCGATAAAGTTGTTTTGTAGATACGGTACATTACCTATGTTGTTTACGTATTCTACCGTATCCTAATAAGTCAATATTAGATAGGGGCTATGTAAATACATCATTTAAACCGTTCACATTTTTTCCACACTTTATTCAGCATTTTATTTCTCTTACACTTGATGCTTAATTAAAACAGTTTTTTTTTACATAATTGAACCCCAAGTCGATTATTATTATTCTAAATAGTAGTTAATACACTTTTATTTAGATGGCCGTCAGGTTCTAATTATATCTATTAGCAATCAATCACATTTTGTCACCAAATTTATTTCATAAATTTCAGTAAATACTTGGGTAACATAACGTGTGGTGCCATCTGTACAAAAGATGGGAAACTTTTTCGCATGTTCAACATCAAGCCAACCATCTTCGTCTCTGTTTATGGTGGTTATAATATCTAAGAGACTTTTGATCTTGCTTTTATGTGGGTACTTTTGTATATACATATCCAATGAATCCATACCATAAGCAATATTTATAATAAGAATTATTGTATAAATTTATTATTTTATACATAATAAAAACAAAGCGTTATTGACTTTAAAATAAGGGCACTTAATCACTACGACGCGCTACGCTGTTTCGTAGACGTACGTAGCATGTAGTTCATTAGGTTTATGTAATTAATTTAAATTATTTTATTTCTATTAAGCATTTTTTTTACCTTTTTGCAAGTAAATCCATATATATTTAAATAATATATATATACGTTAATATAATAGGTGTATTTAATAAGGTATTTTGCAAGCATTTTTGTATTTGATTTGAACCCAAAATACAGGCAACGCCTGTTTGGGTTCCACAGTAATTCGTTGTTACAATTTTGATGAATAATATTTTTTTATTTATTAACGGTGAAGGAAAACATCGTGAGGAAACCTGCACGTCTGAGGGAACTTGTCTAGTTCTCGATAGATATGTGAAGTCTGCCAACCCGCACTGGGCCAGTGTGGTGGACTATGGCCTGAATCCCCCTCGCATTGAGGAGAGGCCCGTGCCCAGCAAGGGCTGTAGTAGTATTTATTTTTTATTAATTGCTATGTGGTTGACTGTCATCAAAATGTATCAAAAGTGTTCCAATAAACTTAGTTCAATAAAAAGTATTATATTAAATAAGTATATTCAATAAGTGTAAACTATTTTTAACCGACGAAAAAACGGAGGAGGTTTCTCAATTCGACCGTATATTTTTTTTTGTTTGTTCGCGGATAACTTCGTCGTTTATGAACCGATTTTAATGATTCTTTTTTGTTTGGGCTTAATTAATATTTTTTAGCTGTAAATATTAACTTTTGTTTGACACTAATAATCGTAAAGAAAAAATAACAAAAAACAAAAACCGACTTAAATAAATTTTTTGTTGGTAGGTCTGAAAGGTTGAAACTTCATAAATTTTATTTTACATATTGCAACTTAATTTAATATTTATATTATGATACAAATCTGATATTCTTGGTATCAATTGCTTTATGTTTTGTTGCAGGTAAAGTGACATCAATAATATTAATATTTACAGCTGTTTTTAAATGTATTTAGCGTGGAGTGTAGAGCCGCTAGCGACGGCGTGGAGGCGCAGGCGCGGCTTTCGTCGGTCGTGTCAGTGCGCGCCGATTTATGATAATTGAAGACATGTTTCACCGGTGCTCAGATGTTTATTTTAGATAAGAAACTCTCGCGGCACTATTTCATGCGTCCGAATCGGTAGGGACGCGACCTCCCGCGAGCAGGACGAACCTCACCGTGTCCGATTGCAATTCTCGCTCTGATCATTCCTTTCGATTTATGAATGCGATTTGTAAGAGAAACGCGATGAGTGCAAAATCGCTCATTCGTTAAGATATAATGCTACTCCCCCGTAAGAAAAAAAAGCAAAGATCTTACTGAATCTCGGAGTACCTTGTAAGTGACTCGAGAGTCAATCGAATTTGAACAAAACTGTACTCGACGTGATTGTGAAGCGTTTTTTGCAACGCATGCAAATTGAATTATTGGCATTAATCCGAGGTCGGTATGCCGGCGGCGAGGCGCAGATATCGTTATTCATACGCGCAGGACACAATGTGATGTTTGCTTGTCGTTCTTTGTTGGTACCTGCAAAAACGAGACAAAGCGGGAAAAAACTCGATGACAGCTGATATGGTTATAGCCCCATTCCAGGAATATTGTACATATCAAGCTATTCACGTCCACATATTTCAGAAAATCTATATAATATTCTTATTACATTAAGTATTGATAATTAATTAAAAATGCAAATGCAAATGGAATCATTACCCAAAGCAATACGAAAGAAGGTGCACCGTTCTATCAAGTCACTGAAATAACCTATCATCTAAAATGTTTTAGTTCAGCAGTTTCAATCAAGTGCCTGTGACCTATGGAGGCTTAGTTGCAGCCCTGGACTCAATCGTAAACGATACTGTCAGATGTGTATTTTTAAAGATTCACACACCAGTATTCCCGGATCTTATCCTACTATCAGGTAGCAGAATTAAAATTTCTCAAACTGTTAATCTGATATCAGTGTCATGTTGCCTGTGATTTACATAACAGTACGCGTTATAAAAGGAAATAATAAGCAGCATCTCCAGCGAGTATGTTTCGTTTTACATGCAAATATTCATTTTCTTATCAAAGCAAAATCGGTTCGCATCTCGGATGCAATTGCCATTATAATTATTGCAATGTTTACTTAACACCCTTTCACACATGATGAGATCTCCACAATAAGATGCCAAGGGTGCAGGCACCCCGCGAACCCCTCATGGTGGGTGCATTCAATGCATTTATCGAAATACCTCTTACGTACAAAAGAAACTACTTATTCATTTTTTAAATTTGTAACGAAATTACTTTTACGAGCAGACTTGAGCTTCCTTATCGAAAAGGAGACATACCTAACAGTTTTCTTTGTTTAAATGTTTATGAAGATTACTTGGGATTGTTTTTATCTCAATTGTAAAAGATTATAAGTTATGAAACCAATTTCTATGTATGTCCCTAACTACTTCTTTTGTTTAATAAGATTACTGAAAAGCAATAAAATGTACGATTACAACACAACAACTATCAAAATCAACCCAGATAATAAATACAATATTAATACTATGGAATCCCTGATATTATTGATACTACACGATCCCACAGTCGTTATCTGTATCAAAATCTGAAGCGGCAACAGTTTATACATCGTTTGACGAATAGATAGTGAGCGACAAACGAGACGCAGGAGGCGCTTGCAGCGGATGCGGCCGTCGTAATTTCATTCTATTTGAATATATCATTCCGCTAAATGTAGGTTTATTGCCACTTTTCTCACGGAACTAATACATTATCAAATTCCTTAATTGAATAAGATTTCGCCATTTGTCTTATCAATTAAAATAGACATTTGGTTACGCATAATATAACTGTATCTGCGTGATTAACTTCCCGTTAAGAATTTCCCTAAACCTATTAGATAGTTAGTAGTTAAATATACCTAGTGTAATAATGATATTACCAAGTGGGTCTGACGATAAATGAGGTTAGCTGCGCAGCTGTTTGGGAAATATTCGCATGATGATGAATGGTCAGGGATGAATGGTCAAGCCCCAATTTCATTTTTCGCTATGTGATGACCACGACGGGGACATGACGATGTAACCATCTTTTTATACATTATCTTCATAAGAGGGTCGGTTATTTCGAAGGGAATAGAATGGTATTAACTACTGTGTCTCTAACAATAACGGTATCTTCAAGAGGAAACCGGTTCTAGTCCTAAATGGGTCACACGGTTCCAACTCCCTGAGCTTTTTTTGTTAAACCACCGCGACATCGGCGACACATGCGCTGAACTCACTCGCTATATGTGTTATTTATATAGATCCTTACTATTCATGGCATATGTTTTACATAATGGCATATAAGCTGCAAATATATCTAAGTATTATGATGATGTGTTGTACCAACCTATGTTATTGAGTACCAACAGATTCTATGACGCATCTTGAAGTTGCAATTACTAAAGGTACTCGTTACATGCATAATAATTAAATGCGTTGTTAATTTCTACCATTAGCTCATAAAATAAGTGAGGTGCATTAGTGTGGAGAAACCGACATCCCGTTAGTTCCTACGGCAAGTGCGAACAAGTGACAGGGTCAGGAGGGCAAGCCCCTCCCCAGAGGCATCCCGTCGCGCGTTTCTATGCTAATCTCAGGCTTAGCATTCGACAGCCTCCGACAACTAGGTATTAATGGATATAGCCTCAGTATCCATTTAATACTTGTAGTAACATCCGCGTAGTCCTGAACACAGTGGTGCCTAACTGCGCCCGCGCACTACGCAATCCGTTTACGAAACGGAACGCTTTCACGCCTACACGTCAACCATTCTCGAGGGAATACAGACGGAACTAGTTCATTTCTACATCTATCGAGCATTCAATTCAAATATTACGAGCATTTTAGACAACAAATAGTATGGCTCAAACCTGACGATGCACTGGTGCTGAACTATTAGCATACAAACGCATTCGGAGACACAGAACGCGCGGATGGGTGCGGGCGAGCGGAGCAATCGTTATAATTTTGAATGTATGAATGAGCAAGCGGCGCGCGTTGAACCGGGCGCGTGGGACGCGTGCCGACAATGACTCGAGACAAGTCCTGGGCGTCCTTGTCAATGTGAGCCGCTTCCAGCCACATCCGTCTATTGTCATTATTTGTATTTATGCACTCCCGTAAACAGTGACTAGCATGACAGGCCGTATGGCGGTACCCGCTTGCATTCTGAACCGTAAGCCGGGTAGGCCGGAGGCATGGGACGGCATGCGAGCCCAGACCCTCGGGGGCGCCAACGTGTGTGGTGCACGTGGGAGGCTTTTACCACTTCTACGATTCTCTATTCTTATCTGAACGATCTACATACATGACAACGGCTACAATGCCTATACAAATTACACACGTATACAAGAATTAGAATGATTTTTTATAGTCACAAAGATATAATACGAAAATTACCATTTTCACGGATTCAAAACTAGTTTCCTTTATAACTAGTATTTATGGAATATAATATAACATTCATAAAAGTTTAAATGGTGTGTATAGGGGTCAAGTTAACAGTATGCACTGCTTGTGTTAAGAATGTGACACGGCGTTTGCTCTTTTTTCTCCGCTATTCAAAGGATGCTGTTAACAACCTCTTTCAAAGAGCGAGAATAATTTGATCGGGGTCGCGTTTCTATAAGAAATTGAATGCACTTTTTTTGTGTAGAGTTCTAGCCGTTATTTTTAATACATTTATAGCATTTTCTTCAAAAGTTTTTGATATTATTATTATTTAATAAAAATACGATGAGGTCTCGTGAAACATATATTATATAAACCAATAAGTAATAGAAGTTTATATTTTTTAAGATAACAGAAAATATTTTATGCTAATTCTGGAATGATACAGGTACGCGAGCGGCGAGGGGTGCGGGTGCCGGGTGCCCCGGCGAAGTTGCGAACTGCTATTTCGTTAATCCCGCCATACGTATTCAAATGAGCGCTTATGATTTATTGAGTGGAACATTAACATTTTTATTATTTGTTATTCTTAAACCTTTCGTTGGGGCCGGAAGCCACGCGGCGTCTTGTCTCAGTGTACTCGTCCGTGAGACTCGAGCAACACACACAACCCCGCCTGCTTTGAATGTGCACAAAAACTCCACTACAAAAAGATTGCATATTATCATAGTTTACATATAAATTTTACGCGAATTCATTCCGTATTCACCGCGCCTCGAAATTCGGCGATTATAATGATAATTGCTCCGATACACGAACGTTCGATTTGATCTACGGCCGTGAGAATCGACGATTGATTTTCCGCGATCATTTTCTGACTTCGCTTGATTGTTAGATATTGATATTTGAGATTGAATATGCATATTCGATTATATTTCATATACAATTGTTTATGATTAAAATCTATGTATGTTTAGGAAAATACGTGACTCGCGTGCCGTTATGCTTTAAAAAAATGATACTGAATGTACATTCGTATTATATTTTATAGTTTAAATTGTATTTTGAATTTCATACTTCTGGGAAGCATCCTGTCATAAAAAAAACAAAAACCGACTTAAAAAACCTAGGTGCACTAAAAAGCTAGAAATAACCTTATAATTCATTACATTTGGAGTAGGTGCCAATCTACGTCAGACTAGGCAAATACACACATGAATTGGCACCGACTTCAATTGTAATGAATTATAAGGTTATTTCTAGCTTTTTAGTGCACCTAGGTTTTTGAAGTCGGTTTTTGTTTTTTGTAATTTTTTTTTTTGTTCACGCTTTTTAGTGTCAATAATCGTTGAAAATATGCAATTATTATCAACACATAACAACCCTAAAAAAGTACATATTTACAGCAAAACCGATCGAATTGAGAACCTCCTCCTTTTTGGAAGTCGGTTAAAAATAGTGATAAGGGACTCACGGCCAGACATCAACAAGTTTAGCATCCTTATGTAGAGTGAGGTGCGTTTCTTGCGCCAGCGACGGCAGCTTGTAATACTCGATGGGCTGGGACTGATGGTCGTCGGACACAGAGCTCAGCACCGCGGACGTGGCGGCGCTCAGCGGGTGCTCCGCTCCGCTGGTGTAGTACGCGCGCCAAGACTCCCCACTGACTTCCATCACCTCTTTGCGTCTCCTGAGAACAAACAAAATACGCATAAGGACAGTTCTTATCTTAGAATAACTGTTTCTTATAGGTCTTAAAAACCACTTGAGGTAAAATGTTTCCTTGAAGATTATAATACCATGTTCCTGATGGTTGAAAACAACATCACTAATCCACTCTGAATATAATTTCATTCATTCCGTTGTGTCCATCGAGTAAACATAGCGTAAAATACTGGTACACCAGGCCACCGTAGTTTTACGAATGAGTCGACTACAACATTACGAACCAGTTATTAGGCGTGACCATTTTGGTACGGATACTGACCTTTGATGGTACCCACCGGCGGTCATCGTACAATGTGACGTTACGTTTGCTAATTGTTGCGTCTACTAGCAGTGAGTCAGCGGTTCTGGTGTCCGGTGCGAGAGTGAAATGACCGGATCGGAACGGGCTTCGCGCTCGCGGGACTATCGTCTAATTCGGGTGGTTGCGAGTTCGCAATAGTGCTCGTACGTCACGCGGCCGGGTCGGCTGGTGCGCCGCAACCTGATGTAGAACAGGTCCGAACCACTCGCAGAACCGGAAGGATACGAGGCAAATCCCTGCTCCCTCGCTAACCAGTTTAGGTCGTCTGACGTCACACCCAGCGGTATCCGACGATGCAGACAAATAAATAAAAAATGTTGGAAGCACGCGTCGGACGGGTTTGACCGGATCGTAGTTCTACCTGATTCCTGTTCCTGATGGGTTCATATATCTCGGTATTCGCCGTTCAAAATGTGACATAGAACCAACTCCGAGCCAAGGTACCTATAAGCCACGATTCAGGTAGTGTCAAATCCTGAATGTTCTTTGTATAATTTGAGCATTATAAAACTTTCAAAGAAATGAAAGTCCTCAACCTTCGTCCTCGAGATCGTTCAAACGTCCAAACTTGCAAAATATCGTCCTATAACCATATCAAAGATAAGCTGTAAAAACATTTGCGGCAAATTGACGGCAGAGAAACAAAATCCTTAACTGCCCATTATGGCAGCGGAGTCCATACTCAAGCCAATTACCTAACACCATTACCTAACCAATGAGTTAGCTTAGCCTACAGAATGCCGCGTTAGTGTCAAGCAAGAATAGAATGTGCGAATTGGATCAGAGAACTGGAAAAGCCAGCTTCTGGCATTTAACCAACCGAAGCGTGAGTCATTTGACGAGTTAACTGGCAGCGGTGGAGCCGGGGGCCGGGCAGCGGGAGGCGCGGGTGCACCACGTGAATGAGATTCCGGTAGGTGCGCACGTAAAAATCGTGCAACGAATCTAACAGGTTTGCTGAGGTCCTTGCGAGGCCATCGGGACTGGTCTAACCTGCCCTGTGCAGCTGAACCTCGAATTTCTGACCGTTTCCTATCATGTTTGCCTCGAATCGATACATGTAAACATAAGAACTTGTTTACATTAAAAGCTCATTCGGTACCTAATATTCTGTAAGTATTCGGGCCACGACGACGTTGCGCAAGCTTTTTGACAAAGCATCACTCGGCCTCTATAAATAATTAATTGATTACCTACTCTCTTTTTAGCTATCAATTGTTCAGGCCATTTAATGTTTCGCAAGTTGCCTACTCTTCGAGTACCTATTTGTTTGATGCTGTGTATAGAATACAGCGATTAGAAAGTTTGGCGCACAGCTGTCACGACGCCGACGTGACGTATGCTAGAGTGGAACGGATGACTCGGAGCAAAGGGTTGAAGGAGTCTACGCAACATAAACAATGCATTTGACACGGCCATTCAGTGCACGACCGTTTCACACATAACTCGCGCATCCTTGATACTATAAAGTCTATTCACGATGATGGCATCATTCTGAAGATTTTGATTGAAACTTTATTCTTCTCAGGCATACAAATTCGATGCGTAACGAAAGTTCAAAAAAGGGACTCGTCCCAAAGAGTACGAATATCGTGGTCAATAGACACGGAGACATCGCGGGATGGATTTATCTGAGGTCCACGGCGGCGCACAGCGAAACGGTCAGTCGGCGGTGGCGGCGGCGGCGAGTTTCGAAAGGCGGCGTTCGTCCACGTCTACGTCCGGTGACGCGTCCAACTATCGATCATTCGGTTCGTTAATAAATAACACGTTGGCGTCGCCCGCCGCTTATCTGCTGCTCGGGCATGTGGAAAAATTTGGTGTAGGTGTCGTAACGGAGCGGCACGCATGTCTCGTGGGGTTGCGTGCGCCCGCCTGGCGTGCTTGTCCTCTCCGGTCGTTGGCTCTCGCTGTTGCTTCATTATTAATCTCTTAATTAAAACCCGAGGAGCCGAGAGATAAAGGAATATTAGATGGTTTTCTATTATGCATTATATCATTGACAGGCAATTATTAGGCTACTCATTGTAACAGCGATGAATTTATCGTCCATGATCATTCAACAAGTTTTATATTGATTTATTTTTGTATCCATAACGTATTGTAATAACTGGTAAGTAATATATTATGTAAAGTTAAAAAACACATATTTTCCTAAGTAAACCTGTACTGGAGTCCGTGTACGCACTACTAATGACGTGCATACGTTTATTCAATTTTATTGTTTACTAAGGTGAACTATATAAAAAACGGTTAGGTAAGTGAGTAGTTACTAATCACTTTTCATTAACTACTAACAGTTATTTTGTATGGCAATGCGTCATCTCATCATTGACATTAAGTTTTTCAAGCGATTTGTTACAAAATAACATAGTCGGTAATACAGTCAGTAGTATTCTTGTTGGTTCTGCATAATGTGATAACAGGGCGGTAACTTTGATTTGACTTGGAAACTTTCACGTCTTCCTATTTAACCTGTCTCATATGCAATAACCTCACGTAGATATGTATCCATAAACGGTCGAATCGCATTGCAGATACATTGAATCACGCGTTAGTGAAACAGGCCTCGCAGCTTCACCTCGCTCACCCGGCAGGTGCGCGTACCTCGGAGGGAAAGTGCAGGGTGCGGCACAAATCTACGCATGTTTTATCATTGGTGATAAGAGAAACTAGTCTCTATCGCAAATGACTCATTACCGTCGAGACTATAATATGGAAAAACTGGGAGAAATAATTTTCACAATAATTGCATTCCGATTCGATAGATTCTTATAATTTGGTGCAATCATCTTCCATACATGAGTATTTATCAAAATAACAAAATAAAAACTTCATGCTCCAGACACAGTTAAAATAAAAAGTTAATAATATGGTATCTTCTCGTATTTTGTAAAAGTGAAAATGTGTCATTAATAATCCATTTCGTATTCCCACATTAAAGCTAACGATTCGATTCAAGTTGGAATGTGACCGCGCTGCATTTTGTCAATTAAAGAATTCGCTGCGACGGATTGTGGCAGCGCAGCGCCGAGCGCGCACTGTTATGGTAGCAGAAAAAACGCACATTCCTCATACCAGTATAAATAAATAAGGGATGAGTACAGGCAGCAGTGCAGCAGCCGCACAGAGCTAAGCTAAACGAGGAGCATTTTCGACAAACCTCTTTTTGCGGCCTGACGAGGAACGCATATGCGATGATTCATTTACGGAGTTCTTCACCGTACAAGTATGGCCAACATTATTACTTCTGTTTTCTTGGCAGCATTATGTACGGTCAACAAGAAATGTTTTCTCAGAAATATGCGCCCACGCAGATTAAAGATGGCAACGCAACATGGGCACTAAATAAGTCATGTCTCCTGTCCGCGTAGCTAGTAGGTTCTTTTGAAAAGTTAATTGTGCCATAAAGCTTACAATTATTGGCGGTAATAGCAATACACTGCCAAAATAGTGCTTGTAAGTTGAAGTAGGTACCTATGCAGTTTTTGCAAATACTTTTATGTTGAAATACCTATGATATTTTTTCCTATAAATTTTAATCATATTGTCCGAGTCTTATTAATAGGTTCTTGAAATGCTCTGCGTTGTATTACAATTTACCCAACATTTTATTTAAGTTAAATTACCTATATTAAATAATTATCATTATTTAACACATCAAAACCGTTACCTGTCAACCAAGGATCAAATAATAGTAGTAGAGAATTATTGACCAGAACATGATCAACTGTATTCACATTTTATAAAAGGTAGTTTTAATAGTCTCGCGGGATCGATTTTATTTGAATTTGACATTTGGCACGAACATCATTTTTTTATAATAGGCGCATAAAGTTCGTATTCATGATTATAAAACCGTTGACTGACCGTTGAGTGACACCGCGCTCTAGCTTGTCATGGAGTGGATGAATACGATATGTTAACTCGCGTTCATAAGAAGTATTCTTTGTATTGTGTCTGCTCGCTCGCCTGACATACATGCTGTAAGCCGTCGAGCCCATCACACGTCACACTGAATAGCAACTTCAAGCCATTGCTTGCAATACAACAAATCACTGTGCTTGTGCTACTGTGTTACAAGCAATAAATAAACTACCTCATAAATATATTAAAACCTAATAATTTAATGTCCGTAGGTATGTTACAAAATGGATAGTCTGACATTTGTAAAAAAAAATACCCACATTGTAAACAAAGATGATGTGAGGCGATTAAACATGCAAACCCTGAACCGTGTACTGAGTATAAAAACTGAACGACCAACATAGTGGCGTTAATGTAGTAGACAATTTCTGCCATTTAGTGGCAGCCGAGGGGAAGTGCGGAAATAGAGACGGCATTGAAGGCCGTCCGCGTCTGTCTGCGACGCGGACGAATATGCTCGCAATTATACGAGCGAGCGAACACAACAAAAAACGCACCGACCACTTATCATCGATCATTTTAAAACGAATTATCTTAAACTACCATTCAACAATAAATAAACATACCGTTTTAAAAGAACACGAGTTAAATGTTAAATATTATGTTATCCCTGCCTCATAAACAAGCAAAGGTAGAATAATATCCGACTGCTGCTATGAATAGTCACTCAAAAATTATTACATTAATCGTCTTAACGCACGGTACTCGGAACGTACAAATGTTTCGGTTTCACCACAAATCAAAATGAAATATATAATATAAGTTGCACGCATTAAGCCCTGGTTAAGCTCGCGTAAAGTACCTTATTAGAAGAGTTACGAGCTTAGAAATAAGGAACGCCCGCGGCGCCCGTTCCACTCTAAACCCGAAATAAATGCATCGTTTCCGTTTTGTCTGACTTTTCTAATTTGAATGCCGTGTGTGGTCCATGTTCATCGCGAAGGTGTTACTTAATAGCTTGAAGAGCCTTTGCTATAAATCAGGGGAACGAAAATTATAAATCTCACAATAATAAAAATTGTGTTAACAAATAATTCGAATGGCTTCGTAACTAAAACAAAGTTAGGTAGGTACGTAAGTTGACAAAAACCAAATTCCTCAGCGACGCTCGTTCCGCCGCGCAATTCTGTCATCCAGTCATGTTTGGGCCGAGACTCGTATCGGCTGATTAAAGTCTGCACGTTTCAATGGAAATGTTAATGCTCTCAATTGTGTGCTAAACGTGATACGGCGAGCCGAACAAAGAGACCATATCTATAAATTTAATAATTCAAACTATAGGAATAAAAAACGTCACTATAAATGAATTTTCAATTCTTCAGAGCAGCAATAGTAAAAAGCGTGATAGGTATTACTTTTCGACGGATTCGGGTGTTGTCGTTAAATAAGCATGAAGGTATAAATTAGGAGCTGCGTCGCCGGCGCGGGCGCACAATGCGGTGCGCAGCCGCGCTGCGTATTGTGGCGTGCGAATTGAAACAGGTTGTGGTTGGCAGGTATCTATATAACGTGATTTATGTCCGATTATATTATACTCATGCGACGATAATTAAACCGCGAAGCCATTATTCCCCAAACTTCCACAAGCTACAGAGCTTAGCCAAGACACTGCCCACGGAAATCATGAAAATGTTGATTAATACTGCGGCTAGATTTAATACCCCATTTTCAAATATAATGCATGCGTGCTTGCATGGTTCAGTAAGTACCTATTCATGGTATGTGTTTATTATTTGAAAATTCTATTCGTAGTTCAAAAACTCTTAAAAATAAAAAATAAATAAAAAAATAAGCCTTTATTGCTGTTACAATATTATTAATAATACAACTTAAATTAATCAATGACGATCGGTGTTCTTATCCACAGCTTGTCCTTCGACAAAGGCCTCCTCTAAGAGCTTCCACTTCTCTCTATCTTTTGCTGTTCTCATCCATTCTGGACCGGCCACACGCTTAAGTTCATCTTCCCAACGGTTTGTTTATCGGCCTTGCCTTAAGAGTTTTGCCGAGGCCGACAAAACTCTTAAACCGCTACGCAAATAACATCATTTTAGCAGTTTAAAAGAAAACCGTTCTAACAACAGTCTAAAAAACCTACCAAGCGATACAGAAATACTAGTACCTACACGCATAGGCGAGTCAATGAGCTTTGTAAAACGAATGTAAATATTTGTCGTATTATGATAATTTATTGGGAATTCTCTTTTTTTTAAATAGGTGAACAAATTATAAAGAAAAACAAGTTTTCGAAGTAGGTAATTGGCAAAGTGGCAGAGGCGGCGGCGGCACATCGCTACTTTAAAAAAATCGCAAGCTACTCGTCAGCTATCTGACAATTGTGAGAACTCGATCAATTATCCTGTGCAAATAGTAATTGTCAACAAATAAAGTATGTGTAAAACTGTGTAGAAACGTTTTCATTATCGGTACACTGTTAAAATAGCTTGTCAATCATTTTACGAGGCAATCAGCGAGGCGGATGGCAGGGCACGTGATAAGCTTTTAATTACCTCGGACGCCTATTTACATACTGCAGGAGATACTCGCGGATGTATCGCAATTAGGGGCGTACGCTTCTTCCTTTTACGCCTCGGAGTGGTTGGGTTTGTTGCATTGGATAACATCTGTTTGACGGAAAGATTAAACGGTCTCGCGAAGGAAATTTGCAATATCCAGCGCTTCACGGAGCCGACAGACTTTATGCAATTTTCCTTTTATAAAGCATTTAGCTATATTCACAGACGCCATATTTTACACGGCGAGCGCAATTAATAAATGTGTATGCGATTTGCAATTTATAAATTACCTAATAATGCAAATAAATAAATTACTGTACCTACATAGTTCGATATTATAAATAAACATGGCCCCACTGTCAACTTAAAGAGAACTATTTAAATGAACACTGAGGCGAGGTATTAGGTTCACTCCTCTATATCCAATCTAAATAATTCACAGGAAATCCTAATAGTAATCCACAAGCGTATAATATAAACTACAAACTAATATGTATTTCGATATTTTATAATGGATTCCCACTTACCTACCGTCCGAATCCGTTAATAACCCTTAAAATAAAAGAAGTATATACATAATTTAAAAGTTACCACCCAAATAACGCATGATTTGTCTAAACTATTTTTTTCTTAATATTACAGAAGTTAATTTCAAGTAGTCGGTCATACTGTAATAATTATAACATTCATGCGATAAAATTATGTGTAATCATTAAAGTGGTGGTAGCATGCACCTTTACCAACAGTCTACTATTTATAGCAAAGTCGATATTCACCGGTTGGACTCTATGAAACAGTACCTATAATGCGGCAAATCGGCGCCTACTAATTGCGGAGGCAGATAATTTACGAGCAACCTAAATAACCACGCACCGCCATCGTCAACCTCCGCCAGTAATACGTAACAGCCCATTGAAATATTTGTTAACTTGTAAACATCGACAGATAATAGCAACAAAGACAACGACAGTCAAATAGGTAACTAACAACACTTTGGATTATTAAATTTAGACTAGTAACGTTTGGGAAATAATCTATAACTATAAATAATTCTGATATTATGGAGACGTAAAGTTGTTTGTGAGTTTGTTGGTGTCGTGGTAGTTTAAATCCCTAATTTATCAAAAGACGAACTTCCTTTAGGTACAATCTGTTTTTACGGGACTATTGTAATGTTAGTTGCTATTGGCATTGCCAGTGGTACGGGAATATATTTAAATTTCTGTAAAATAAATAGGTTTTTTTTTTAAACTACGCTACAACTATAATCCACACTGACCCTCAGAGTTGCTATATGACACGAATACCACCGCGAGACACAGCTGGTACCTAACTACTTACACTAAAATTTGCGCATATCCTAATGTTGTTAGCAAATAGATTACCTACCTATTTACTACATAACATAAAGTAATGAAATATTTTCTAAGGATTATGTAGAATTATGAATAACGCCTTGGAGAATGTCTTGGGGGTTGGACGATAATATCTCTTATTATTGGGATGCCTTTTTTGCATAAAGACAATTTTGTAGTTAATTTACGTGCGATAGAGAAAAACATCGTCGGGCGCCCGCTTCGCAGCGCTATCTAAATGCAAATCGGATAGGTTCGGTGGATGTCCACGATAAATCAGCCTCACGGCCGCGTCCCGTTATCCGCCCGAGCCGCCCTCGGGCGCGGCGGCGGCGGCCACGCGACGCATCGACTAATGTAATACCTTAGAACACCTATTGTTTATCAAATCAATTAGCATCGGAATATATCCACTTACAGTGACTCTGCGGAGAGTTTAACTGGTATTATACCATCGATAACTTTATACAGATCGAGCTTAAAGTACTAGTAAAATTGTTGCCCAAAATCGTACTTCTCTTGCAGTCCGTTGTCTGCTGACCTTATACACAAGGAACGCAGGAAAAATGTACTTACTCTAAACACTCCTTTGTTTTCCGTATTAGAATCTAAAACGACTCTTACTATCACTTTTCTTAACAACTAGTACAAAACCAAGACTACGCATTACTTTTTACCAACCAAAGAACTAACAATTTGTCATGAAAATAATTTTATGCGTGCAGGAAACTTATCAAATTGAAAGTAGAGTCAATGAGTTCTTATTTATAATATTTATAATAATCGATTCGAAAATAATCTAGTAAAACCCACAATTAAAATCGTCAGTTACTCCCTAATACGACGGCTGGGTCAGTTTAGAGTTGTATATATTTGTTATTCAAACTGTTATTAGTTAAACTAATGGTGACACGAGTATTATGTTCGTTCTTAAGAAACTTGAAGGGAACATGAATGCAAAAGGTGCTTAAGGAAACTCGATGCTTAGAAACATGTATCATGGGTGTAGTGGCCGGTGAGTGTGAATCTATTTATGTACCGTCTCATACGGTAAACGAAGACCAAACAAGTAGGTATCCGTGATTCTGATAAGTACCAATATAAACTTGTACCTAAACAATGTTTTCTTACTCTTTTCATAACTCTGTCCCTTATACACTTAACTTTTCAATCGATCGACTAGCTAGATATAAAATGTCAGTTCAAGTATATAAATCGACTAAATTTATATTTACTCAACAAAGTTAATGTAATATTTGCAGCTAACTACAAGCTAAAGAAACTACAACTAGGTGTTGTCAATAAATAGTTCTGTGTAGATAGTAATTTTATGTAACTAGTTAATATAGAAATATAAAAGCTCTGTTCGGTTGCAATCTGATATCTACACATAATTGTCGGCGGACAGCGTAGTGGTGTTTATTCCAACCTCATAACCTTTTTTATCGACCAGTTGGAACTAGTTGGAATCTAATTAGATTAGCTGAGCTCAGGTCCCAAGATTAAAAATTATCTACGATCGAACGAGCGGAAATGTCTCTGTAATAAAATTGTTTTCTGTTACACTTTTTTTATCTTCCGTTCTCATTTACCGCGCGTCGTGTTTATGATGTCATTGAACACACATACAACACTCTAATGGTAATGTAGCACTAACTTATGTTATACATAGTCATGAAGTATATAAGTGAGCTTAATGCAGTATTTAATTAAAATAAACCCCTTTGTATACATTTAAACAAAATATTTTAGATATTAGAGGAAGTTCATTATTGGATCTGAATATTTACATCTCAATCTTACCCAGTAAATATAAATATTCATCCGTACTCTGATTATGCCAATAACGGTGTTATCGATGCATACAAAATCTTTGTAGCAATCTGATTGCAACCATGAGTTTCTAAACAGTAGGTCGGATATCAGTAGTAACCTACCATTGACTTATGACATTGCTACTCCCGACATGCACCGTAAGTGTGTAACTAATTCGTTACTTTTATAAGAAGATTCAATTACTAATGTTTGAAACAAAAAGCATACCTAATCAACATACCATATTATGAAGAAATTTAGAAGTAACCCTAGAATACATTGTAAGCAGGTCTGATCATAGTTATTCAATAATAAGTATAATCTTTCTAGCTTGCGTCACGTGGGAAATCATTGAACTTAAACACGGCTGAAAATCTCTGGTTATTGAGAGAAAATATCTATCGATGGAAGCGATATTCATCGCAGCTAAATATAGAGGAGTCATGAAAAGGACGCAATTTTATGTAGATGCAGACACTTAGCGGGTACAATTATGCAAATATGCGACGTCGATTATTGCCTAGTAACCACTGACTAGTTGCGGGAATTTATCGCGGAGCGCACTCTACCCACGGCTACTGTACTGCTGATGTATGTCCAAGACCCTCTGTTAGTTAATTACTAATCGAATGTTCCAAATGGTAGTGCTAGCCTACCTACTAACCATTTCCCATATTATGGCGCAATTCAGATAAGCTTAAAATAAAGTATATATCTGCGCCGTATTTTTTACGTAGCTTAATTATTTTATCCAACGTCAAGGTCTTAAGCATTCCACAAAATATTGTTAACATATTGTATATCGGTTATACTAACAAGGTCGCTCTTATTAGAAACGAATTAATTAAGTTACAGACTGTTTTGCGTTAGATAACAGTTAGGAGTAAGTACTTATCTAATAGGTAAGAAAAACATTCCTTATCACGTCTGTATTCGCCGAAGGGATAAGCAGAGATGCACTATATTCCACCCACACTCCGCCGATTGCCAATATCAGAGATTATAAAAGTACACTGAGAATGCATGGGGTGTAAACGGTTCCCCACAATCCCGTGGGAGACCATCATCATAATACCATATACATGATAATTTTTCACCAAAACTCTTTGTGTCAGCAATTATAAGTGCATTTTGCCGGTGTCTGTCATTAACTTAAACGTACGATGTTATTTTAAGGGCCGTAATCGCCTCTCCTGCAAGCCACTGCGTTTTTTGCGTATACTCACGAAAAGCTATGCATTTAAACGCTTGAATTATGAAATTACAGTATTGAGTGTAAACAAGAAAAGTTGAGAACCGAAGGTTTACATATTATACGCGCACATGCAATCAATTTAATATAGGTGCTCGTATCTCGGCGTACCTACCTATTACTCACATAAATATCGCAAGAAATTTTTGTGAAGTTTCGGTATTCCACCAAAAAAAATTGTTTACTTATTAGTTTCATTACTGGGCAAGAACTGGGCTTAGAACGAATGAGAGACAGGCCAACATTAAAATCCCACCCCTTATTCAAAAATCACAACTACTTGCATCTAAAGCTCGGTCTGGAGATTTCTTCCATACATTAACGGTCATACGTACCTATGCAATTACCTATACTCCCAATGCATAGGTAACCTTTTATCTGTACTGTAAAGCCGTCGCGACGAGTCGTGCAGACGGCTTTCATAACAGACCGGATATTTTTTTTATCAAATATTGGCACAATATAAATGAGTGGCCATTGTTTCAACTAAAGTATCCACTTACATATTACTGTTTACTGACATATCCTAATACGTTACGTAAGCCCAACACCCAGAAACAAAGGCTGTCTATAGATGAAATCGCTGTATTGATTCACAATGCGTAAATTCATTCTGTTATGACAGGCGAGCATAAATTCGCCGCGGGACCCTCGGATGCTGCGAAACAATAAGTGTCTCCCCATCGGCTGATTGTCAAAACTGTGAGATATTACCTCGGGCCGTCGTAACGCATGGACAGAGGGCAAAGAAAGGGTTGAACACAATGCTCGGGTTCGCAATTTTCTTTTTAATGATAGAGGAGACAATGGTCATCGCACCGCGCACCGTGTGAAATCATCGAAGACAATTAAGATGCGCGATGGCCTTATAAAGTAACGGAATACATTAATATTTTTTTCTGTTTAGTTAAGCTTACGCTTTTGTTATTGTCGCGCAGTGTAATGTTGACTAATGTTAAAATGCATAACTAATATATTTTTATTATTTAAGCAGTATATTATCTGGTATAATATTTTGACGGCCAAATCTTGCGCAATCAAGCTACTATTAATTTGTCAATCAATAGCCTAATTGACGTATCCTATGCGTTGCATATTTCATTTAATTCCCTGTTACAGATTAAATGTAATAAGCACCTGCGAGCAACCGCAAAATTACAGGCTCCTGGTCGCAGCGGGCTAGCAAATCGGCTCCAAAATAGTTCGGGAGCGCGGTGGGAACAAGTGATTGCCAAATTACAGGGTAAAGTGTCACAAGGTTTGGCTGCGGACGGGGCGACCGGCGAATATTCATTGTATTACTCATTTGTATTATTTAACAAATTCGGTTAAAGTTTCAGACCACTAATGGCGATAATTAATTAGTGCACCTACTCGTAATTGTTCATTACTTGAAACCATCAAATAAATTAATCTAAATGCTATTGCGGCTATTACTCATAGTATAAATGACTACTTAATTGATTTAAGTCATTGAGTCAACTTATTATCATAAAACAATTCGCAAACTAATATAGTTTTAATCAAGAGCGTTAATACTGTACTTGATAAAATACTGTTAAAATAATTTAACAACCAAGTATCAAAGAAATTGGAACCGCTGTGAGTGGAATAATTAATTATTTTTCACTTTAATGGCAATATACGCTGGTTGCACAAAAACCCTAAAGCGTTGCGGACCCTAATAAAGGGTCGAGCTAAGAAAGCGACAAAAAATTAAGAATCGCCCCGATGAGCTATTATCTTTGCACGTTAAAAATAATATGGTCATAGGGTAATGCACATTCATGCGAGCCACGTCCAGGAGCGCATTTGAATATTCCATTGTGGCGAGCACCCCCTGCCTGCGCCGGACTTCACACGCACCCGGCAGGTACATACACCCGTAGCGCCCTTCGCTAACACTGCACTATCACTACGCCGACTAACATAATTTGACACAAGAACAAATAAAATCGATTTAAGACACGATTTTACATTCTTTAAGTGCGAATAATACTTTAAAAAAAACTTATAGGTATCATAGTTTGAACCTACCTACATACCTATAGATAAGAAATAAAAATACCGACTAAAATTTAGTATTATTAATGTTGTAGTATTAAACACTTGACATTTGTAAATATTTCAATAAATTCATGCATATTCAATTCGTACATAAATTAGAGTCACGGTTTAGTTTGCATAGTTAGGTTGTTAGTTGACAATAACAACCGGCAAAAAAACTATTATTAATATGTAGTTACCTATATTAGTTATCAACATCATATTGGGTAGGTACGAGAAGTGGGCTATTAATGCGCGCGTTTATATTGAATTAGTAATCCTTCACAACACAAATTAACAGATAGTCATCTGTTAATTCATCTAAATTTTCCACAATTTCCAATGACCAATTTCCAAGTTCCAATGACCATGTATGAAAGTATAATATCTACTATTTCAATATATTCAATGTATAAAATTGATAATTTGACTCGTGTGTATTAGATCTAGATTATCGATACACGCATAAATAATAATCACGGCTTAACGCGTTTGGTAATCTAAGTAAACTTAATATATCACTTTAAAAAACATTGAACCGCAACCATGTCAAAAAAGCAAGTATCAAGATCAGTTAAGCACTGTATTTTGATGAACTCAGCGCCACGCAATAACATTGAATTTATTTGAGAGACCGTGATTGCTAATAATATGACTATTATTAGTAACAAACTGTTAAATACAAGTTAATAAATAATAGGTGTTTGTAACGAATCGCCACAAAAGGAAAAAGACAAAAATATACATAGCTAATGTTAACTATTAACTCTGATATTATACCAATAGGTTAAATTTCAGTCGTATTAAATTCATTAAAGTAAGCATGGTGAATAAGTTTTACTCGCCGCGCCGTAAGAATATGCCTATTACGAATTTAACTATACGATAATCCAGCGGATTAATAATTGACAAATTGAGATTGTTTCATGTTATCCATATTAAAATAGTTTGATATAATAGTTTGAGTTTGATAGGTAACGTAATACAATGATCGGATGATTCGTGAGACTCGTATCGCTAGAGATGAGAAGCCATTTAGTATAAAAGCGCAATCAATTTCAGATGCCGTTATACAAGTCGCATTTTATTACAGGTGGAAACAATAATTATTTATACATATTTCTGACAAACCACTCCTACCTTATACAAAGATATAAATAAACTTAGCTATCTCTGCAGTGAGTGCTGATAGCTATTAACGTTATATACCGGGTCGACCCTTTGAAACTTTCCCAAATGAGTTTTAAAATGTGCTTTAATAATATATTGCATTAAAAATGTACGTCCATCTTTAGAGTGTCGCTTACAGTACATTATTAATTTGAATCAATAAATTATGTGTAAAGCCAACAAGGGCTTTTAAAGTAAAAAGGAAGTTTGTAATAAATCCAAACATGCACCTGCCAGTCAGGCTTATACGCATTTGGAGTCGCGGATAATGTTGACGATTCCAAGCTGCAATAAAATACAGTGCCCTGTAGTACCATCGCGTGTCACTTGACATTCGTGAGTATTGGGCCTTAGCGGCGCAGGCGCAACGCTATAGAAAGCGCGCACCAATAAATACCCGTCCGATTATGATCTACGACGCGTAGCCCGTAGCCACGACACATTTAGTCGGTAGGGTATGTATCATACCAACAGCATTATTGCTAAGTTCATATAATCTGGGTAAATTGACGGAAACGCTTCAAAATATTAAATTTTAGTATCATATCCCTTATACTTTATTGCACATACTTTTTCGAAGTATAGGTCTGTAACTCACATTGTTTTATTACTACATATTTCAAAAAATGTTTATTTTCAATAATATTTTATAAAAGAGAAATGCGACCGAAAGCGCAGCGGCGCGGGCGGCGTCCGCGTTTTCTCGTGAACACATTCCGCGCTGCGCTTCTCACATCATACATAGAAAAACTTACACTCGTGTGGGATTGTTGGGATGATGCTATATAAACATTTTGAAAAACGGTTTTACGTTAACTTTATAGAGAACTCGAATATAAGTACTTAACGTACTTATAATGTGTTGTGTGAGTTAAATATTTATATTTTTTTCTTTGAAAGTCATAGTTCGAATAAATTATTAGATATAAATCACAATAAAAAATGTACCCATTTATTTTTAACAAAAAACAAAGAGTATAATGACATGATAATTAACTAATCAAGCCGGTATTCAAATAAAATTGTGCCACTCTGTTTTACAAATGTAATATGGTAACTATGCGGTAATACGGTCCCTACTCCTAAAAGAGCATAAAATTGCGAATGAAAGTTTGTTTGGAAGGAGTAAAATATTTCCAAGACCCAAGCTAGTTGCAAGTGAAATTCCGTCAAGTGTAGCCAAGGCGGCTAACTAATAAAATGGTAATTGCATACCATGTGTACACTGTTACATGCATAGTTGCCTCGCGACGCGCCCTGCCGCGATGGAGCGACGGCGCCTGCGGCTCCTATTAGCATACGCTGTTCACCGAGCTCAGCCCCATCGGCCGCGATGCCATATTGAAATCGCCGATATACCAATATCGACATGTCGTTCATATGCGTAGGAGGCTATATCGCAAAATGTTTTTAAATGTAGGCCAGCCGAATATCAGCCACGTAATTGGATGTGGAAGTAATTGCACACCTATGCGCAGTTTATGTTTTACTGCACCAAAGTCTGTTATTATCATACCAGTTTATGATTTATTCTTTATTAGTCGCAATTTAGAAAGATAAATGCTTTCTACATGTTCTGTATTTATATCTTCTCACATATTTATTACGTGTATAAAGGAGACGGATACGCTTTCATACATTCTTGGGCCCAGTTGTAAAAATATGAGAGTAGTGTCAATTAAGAGCTTATATATTATCAAACCATCTCCGAAAACTTTGCTGATCTTGGCAATCTGAGAGCAGAATTATAACAGATTTAGTAAGTGTGGTTATTCAACAAAGTGACAACAACCTAGATACTAAACAGCTGACTTTTGAGCTGTGATTGTTATTTTGTTTTAATATACAGTTTTGGTGTTAATTCAACCACTTTAGTGTATATTCATATATTAAAATGAATACAATTATGTGCATAATCATTAATAACACTATTTGTTTTTGAGCTGCGAACGTGCTTACTCTGTCTGGGGCGTTCGGAAACTCGTCCGTCGACATTTTGTGGAGCGTTCGGAAACGCGGACGCCACACAGTTATTTAATATATTAATTGTAGTTTTTTATTGTTAATTATTACAATGTATTTATTCATTTTGATTGAATCAATCAAGTATTTTATGTTCAATTGTTTAAATCATTCACAATAATCGATTATTGTAATCGATACTCTATTTCTTCAGTGAAATAAACTTATTTTTATGATTTCTCGTCACCCAGATTGTGAATTGAGCTGTTTTTTATATTTTGAAACAGAAAAAAATACCTATTTTTTTAAACCATATCTCAACTTATTACAATTGGGCCCAGAGATCCCCGTCTCCTTTAGCCTGTTTCATAAGTAGCATACTCCTATTTTAATATTTCTTCCGGGTTTATAAAGCTGAGACACACGCACATATTGTGCTCACGTAGTGTCTAGGTTTGCAAGAGAAACGTGTGTGTATATATAAAAACCTTCGACACAAACACGTGCACGCGTCGTCCACGGTCCACACATGTGGTCCGCGACTGCTACTTTCACGCGAGTCGGGCGCGCCCATATTAATTGCTCCCGTTCTTCGGCGAAGCTTTATTTATTGCCCTCACCGGTGATTGTGAAAAGCTTTGAGCTGAGTGTACATTAGTTTTAGTTTTATCTCGTGTATTTGATCTGACGTGTGACACACGAGCGCCGTTGCATTTGACCGTCGCCATTGCTCCGGTATCGTTTCACGACGGTACTTGCTGCCAGAGCTTTTCGCAAGAAAAGTATCACAGGCCCTGTTGGTGACGTTAGTCATCCGCGTTCCGTGAGAAAATGTGCCTAACGCTATTTGACGTTGTCGTCGTGCGGCAACACTCAAGGAGTAAATAAAAAATCAATTATTATCTAAACAAAAATCTGAGCGGTCGCGCGCCGATGTTTTAGAGAAATAAACATTAATTGTTTGCACAACGACCGCCGCCAAAACCAATATTTGATATTCGAAAATACTATTCTAATGTATGTCGTAGTACCTACATGGACTCACGGGCTGCACTCGACCCATCTGGCTCTTTAGCGGCTCTTTTGGTCTCTGTCCACACTAAGTGACATTTTATCACACGTTCATGTCACTGTATGTATATTTCTAAGTAAAAGTTAGTACACATTCAGATAGTGTAGTACCAGATAACACCGGACAAAATAATTGCTCAGTGCTAAAACAGTAGGGCCTAGATGTAACCGCAGCAATTACATTTATGATCGACCTTCATCCTCCACATCTAATATCGTAATTAGATAAATTGAGGTCTCTCGTTATGAATAAACAAATATCCGCTGTATGTAAATACATATTCATTAAGCACCCAACAGACGACAGTATTTATATATTATGAACCAAGTTTTGACACGAGTCCAGCTTATGGAATTAACATCGGTTGTTTTATAATAAAATTTTAATAAATAACACATTAGGCAAAAAACGGCTACGCTTCAGCTCTCACGGTCAAACTCGCTATAAATCTGATGACGAGCTCTCGTGTGCGCCGGCGAGCGACGCGGAAGTGTCTTGTAATATCGCAGTATTACCACCTAATTATCCGCTATAACCGAGGATCAGAGTATTTAAATAATGCGTCACAATTAAATTGATACGTGTAGTTTTTTTTTCATTTCCGACATTTAAAGCAATTTTGTTATTGTATATAATCGCAGTTACAAAAAAAACATATTTCTGTACTTTATATCAAAATAGCATCCTTGAAGTATAATGATACATATTATAATCTAAACTAAAGGACTCGTGTACCTAAGTACCTGTCTTATTGTTTATAAATCGAGATTTTTAGACCGGATCTTCCCATTTTCATCACTTTATGCTATAATTTTATCATTTGTTAGTTTTTGCCATTTCACTTGGCAACCGGCGTGTCGACCGACACCCAATCAAATAAATATTATAGTTCATAAACAGATATTTTACTAATTAAATTATGCATATTATTACTTCTCTGGCCAAAACAGAATAATGATTTATTTGATAAATACATATTTTTTTAGTAAAATATATCTTCTTCATGATTATATGACTTTTATGACAATGGTATATGACATATTTACTAGAATGAATAAAACTCGTATTCTGTATTACATACAGTTTACCTATACCTGTTATACTAAAATTTACTTATTAAACGAATGAAGTCTTCCCAAACTAAATTGCCAACTACAATATGACGACATCAATAACAACCTAACATTTAATATTCTACCTTATATGTATAGGACAGACATCTGATTTTTAAGTTATTTACGCCAATGTTTATCTTGTTCTGCTATCTTAATAACGAGTAGGAATTAAGTTACATCTTGAATTTTTATCCTTAGTAAGTACCGACACGCAAGTTATACTATAGTCGAGAGATTGGTGACATTGCTACTGTACATAATCTATCTATTCATGTATGGGGCATAACAATATTATAAGCATGCCACGTTATGAACTTACAATAAGTACCTATACCTAATTGATTATATTATCATTAATAAAATGGATCGAATAAAAATCACACAAATAAATATCTTGATTCACACCGGTACGTTACGCCGGTTAAAGATGTTATCATAATGATTCAATACTGTTTGAGTAATGGTCAAGAAGAACAGGTCACGACAATAATCGGAAATACCTGTGGAACGAGTTGAAAACTGGTCGCAGAGGGGGCAGCTGGGCAACCCCGCATCAACATCCGAGGGCGTTTTGCATGACGCGGTCAGGTACCGGTCAGTTGACAGTCTCGTCCAACAGGGGTCACTCGTGCACAATGCAGTGTCCGGTCAACCCTGCCCCACGGTCCGAGTCGGTTGGGGTTCGATTGGAACAGGTTCGCGAGGGTTTGACGGCGCGGGCCGGTCGCCGTGGGTTCAGTGCGCGGTGGACGGCGGCGCGGTGCGGTCCGGGTGCGGCGTCGCTCGCTACTGCTGCGCTGCCGGCCGCTCGCCCCACACGCCCCGGCGAACGCTCACTCGACCCGCTCGGAGAAGGGTGACATCGTAGCTCTTCCTCTTTGTTCAGTACCAAAGGGTTGCCCATCGTTCAGGGCAGGGAGCTATTGTGTTGTCTTTTATTTTTTCTGTCCTAAATACCAAATAGGCATTTCAACGGACTCCGATGGAATGGTTAACCGTTAAACATGAACATTGACATGCTGGTTAAATTAATATTTAATCCCTGCATTCGAATCATAATCTTTACAGTCTGAGCGCTGTAGTGATTCCTCATATTCATATTAGAGTTCAACGAGTCACGAGATAGATATCTTAGATAAGTCATATTGAGGTCGATAGTTAAAACGACGGTTGATAGAAATATCATAACTCATTTGAGTGACTTGGGAGCTTTCTATTTTATAGGGTCGTTAAAATACCAAACAAATACGGTTAATGCTTACTTAGATTGATCAAAATCAATAGATATTTGAAAGAAAGATGAAGTTTACGACCGAAACAAAATCGTTGAAATTGACGATGAGCTTCAACTGTTTTAATATTAAATTTAAAAATACTGCACTACAATCCTTAAATATATTGAAATTGGGTACGTACTATACCAGCAGTAATAATTCTATAAGTATCCTTTCCTCCTCTGCGTAATAATATGAACTCACCAGATCCAAATACAATTTATAGAAATAATTGAATAAAGGATTCGTTTAATAATCGTAGCGTGTGGCAAACGGTAGTCTCTGCCTACCCCCATGGGATACAGGCGTGAGTATATGTATGTATGTATGTATTGAATAAAGGAACCTCAACACTACAATTTAATTACGTTAATACAGCGTGAGAAATGCTCAGACGATGTAAGAATTAATTAAAGTTATGGTCTAAGGAAACATAAAACGCCGGCAGTGGCGCGGTAATTAGAAGTCAAATTTGAGTAAAGTCGTAGAGGCGTGGAGGCTCTCGACGCGGAAGTTGTTGGCCAGATTGCAGGCCCTGCGCAAGTGCGAGCACGCTGAACGCCGACTTGCAGTCTAATCTATCTAGATCTTTGTTTGTCAGAATCCTATCAGAATATATTCTATCAGAATTTTCAAATAATTATTTCTTATACATCATCAACACTTACCTTTCGCTCTCCCGAAACGGAAGGAGGCTGAGCGCGTCGCTCGTTAGCATTACTCACAACCTTTTATAAAGAATGCAAGAGCAATGAGAAATTTCAGCGAGCTGGAAGTGTGTCTTATTATTAGTGCCGGCCAAACTAAACGCAGTTATTGGCAGAAGATAGCATTCTACGACATATTTGTTAACTGGTCCCTTACTTGAAAGTATCTAAATAATTAAAAATAATGATCTTATTATGCGACGACGTAAATAACGTAGCCTTGAATAATATGAGAATTACGATGATATACCATCTGTACCGTACTATAGGTTTTGTGAAATCCCAATTCCCAGATAAAATAAACTGAGAATAGGTACAGTTCGCGTGGTATCAGCCTCTGCGAGTCGCCAAGTCCTTGAGGTGGCCATTGGCTCTTTCCGGCTTGGTTATATTGTCCATTAATTTTTTGCTATTAAAAATAAGACCTCGGTTTAAAATAAGTATATTGAATATAGATAATATATTTTTTTAATTGAATAAGCAATACAAAGAACCGATTTCATTCCAAAATCAATAAATATTGAAAACATGAAATTTATGTACACGTATCATAATGATTATCGAAGATTTATGTGAATGATATGTAATCGGATCTCATTGAATACATTCTTATTATCTTATTTAAACAAATCAATGCTTTTAATCTCTGATCTCTGAGATTTTACTATAAGACACTTCAGTAGGTATTTATATCAAGTACCTATGTGTAAAGAGTAATAAATAGGTACATCGAGTTATTGTAATGAAATGATTAAAGTAGACCACTTGCATCAATTGATTGGAATTAAAAATGCTTTAAACATTTGCCGTCTCCGAATTTTATTATAACGACCATTAATTTATATTGCGTTACAGATAGCAAACGATTGAGACTTGGTTTTTTTACCGTTTTACATAATTACAAAATTATGCCTTATATTTATGAGTAGGTATACATACCGGTCGGCGGGCGCGCCCACTCACAAGCCGCTAATATACGAGAAGAGAAGCACACTCGTTCGAGATGGATTGCCACAGATAATATGTCATGTTCGTTTTTCAAGTAGTCAAATAACACTAGCCACTTACTTCAACAAATGGCTAATGTGATTCTTAATAGATTTAATAACGTGTAATCCGACAATAGTTCTAATAGGCTATTTTTACTTCAAGTGATTTATAATAGTATCGCAGTATATTAAAATATATCTTATATGATAATTTACTGAAGTATTTATTTACGAACCATGAATTCACTCAAAACACATAACTAGAATTGATACTTAAGTAACAGTAGGTACATAAAACAAAGTATATATATAAATGCATAAACATACATATCATATACGTAGTTTGTATTACTTTAAAAGGCGGAACAATAAAGAGTTATCTATCTACATAGGTCACAACTATAAAATAAAAGACGATGTAATGTATACGTGCATAATATTGTATGAGTGCTCCTCACGAATCAAGCCTGTGATTGGCATAACGAGAACAGACATCGATTTTAGTAAATAATCTCGGAAAGTACCTATAGTGAATACTTTCGCGTACCGAATGTAATAATAATTGGAGGGTCCGATTTATCACATTGCTGTTCTCCGAAATGCCTGAAAAGTTCTTGTGCAAGCCCTTCACGTCGTGCGCACGAAAATATCTCGAGGAGTCCATGCCGAGTTCACGTAATTATAGGTGGAAAAATACATGCATGGGAAGTTCGGAGCGAAGATTTTTTATCTTTCTTATTAATTCACCTAACCGTTTAAACCGCGCAAAAAATAAACAATCACCGGTTACCGATTTTTCATTATTTGGACTGACCCCTCGGTATCGTAGTATGAAGAATACATCTATAAGGAGTATATAAACACAAAGAAAGGGTCAAGCATTCATAAGAGCGACGTTACCTTCCCACACTGGTCATTCGGCCGTGGGTACTGGTCATCGGTGGTCATCGAATGTTTTGTTTACATTGTATCCGTAGAAAGACAACCCTTTTCAAAATTCATTTGAAAGACTGTGTGCGACCGTTGACACCCCTTCTTTAACTGCGCAAACGGTTGCCATTCATCATATAATGTGCAGGTAGTTTAATAGCTTTTATTTTTTGTATCTATTTATATGAACCAACAAATATAAATTGGTATTTTGTTCAAGTAGATATTTACAAAGAACGAATGGATGGATGTTTACGTATTTTGAGAACTTTTTATTCAAAATCCTCAAATCATGATAAATAAATCTTTGGTCACACAAAACTTAAAAAACGAAAACTGTTGTAGCATTATTTACTACATAAATAACACTACGACAGGTTTAAAATGGACCTATGCACCACTTGAAACTAGTTAATTCCTACAATACAATACAATATTGAGGTCTTTATCAGCAATCATAATAGTCCTACTAGACACGAGGCCGCCTTGTATTCATCAAAAAGATCATTGTTTGCAAAGTTCAACGCAATTATCCTTTGAAAACAAATGGACATATGAGCACATGTGTAGGTTGTCGTTTCGTAATAAAAGCACTATAGACGTTCATATATGTACATGTTAAAGTATATATCGGTGGTGATGTATGAATTTCCTACCCTGTCTACCTGTCCCATGAAGAAAGTCACCAGAATTAAGTTCTATACAATGCACCGACAACATTATTCGCATATAATGTAAAGTCCTGAAGTAATTTATTACCTAAACTATCGGCTACGAATAAAATGTTTTAGTGAAAACGGATTATTATGTGAACATCATGAAGTGCTCAATTAAATTGGCAGTTAAGTGTCCTATTACGGATCGGCAAACAATTTGTACAGGATCCTGCGGCCTGTGCACACTGCGCGAGGTGTGCACGGTGAAGCCGGGGCGGCTAGTGTGACGGCAACCGGGCGGGCGGGACCGTGTGTGTGATGCTGCAGCGAACGCGACACCACCGCATAGCGTACAGTGGGTATATCGACACTCGGAGAAAGTCGGCGTGATCATGATAAGCCGCCAGCCGACGATAAATTTATGCGCCCTTTGTTTCTTTTCAACGATTTATCAAAAAAGACTCCCCATGTATCCGCATTACAATCTATGCTGCTCTCGGGCAACATCATAAACGGGTCAAATGGTCACGGTTTGTGTATTGTTCAGCAACCTAAGCGGTAAAAACATATGAGAATATACCTCAGAGAAGATTAACGCAGGTCAACCCTCGTCGGTAAAGGTGGGACGTGGTATTCCTACGTATTAAAAACGAACAAAACAATATAAGATAGCTGTTATTACCGCGAGAAGCCCGCAGTAACGAGTAGAATAATAATAAAAACCGTAATGTATCGAGTGCCGTAAATTGCTTGTTTTGTTCACTTAGGCCGCGGGCGGACCAATTTGACCCTTATCGAGAAAATAACCGACGAAAGCGCAGTCCTATTAACTGCTTCGAGAAAAAATTAATTGTTCGTGATTATGGATTGTGGATAATTGATTGTCGGCGAGGACGGGATGTGTCGCGACCATCCTCCTTCGGTGTTAAATTGCATCGTCCGACTACTTATAACAGTGTGTACAAGCCATTACTAATAAATGATACATGTCAATGTAATATGTTAGTACTATTAGTGCCGTCTGTACGGCTAGCCGCCATTCCAATTTGTAAAATAAGAAATAAATTAACTTTACTGTAAAAGGAAGCTAACTAAACGATAAGTCAAGCACAGATGACAAACGGACTAAAGATATTTTTATTCCATTATAATAAAATAAAAAAACATAATCAGGCGTAGCTACTGGCGAATAATTATGTCGAACGATTTGAAATAAACTTCAGGGTAATTATATTAAAACCAACTATTATGTTCGTGTTGGTTGATTTAGATTTATTAAAATGTTGTAATTATCATGGTTCCACACCTTGCACAAGTACTTCATAAGAATTCCTCTTACTATAACAGCAACAACAAAATGCATGGTGAGATAACTAATTTAAAACATTTCATCAGCTACTTTTAAACAGATACGCAAAATGCACCCATAACTATTATGGAAAACTTCTAAAAGTTATAAACTTTTTATTTACCACTCTTTAATAACTCTCGAATGTCTTAATAATGGCAACATCTGATAGAAAGTCATCCCAAGAATATACAATACAGTGATGAGTTTATAAGTAAATTATCATGATATGTTCATCATCATATATAAATATGTAGATGCAATAAGCTATTTGAAACACTAAGTGATCTGTGATTTAATACTACTGAATTATTTTTTATCCCAATAGGGGGCGAGCCTATTGCCCCTCATTATGAGGGAGATTTGGGCTATAGTCCAACATACTGGCCCAATGAGAGAACTACGACGACTATAGAGAAGAGTGTGAAGTTAATCACACTCTTCTCTATAGTCGTGCAGGTTCCCTCACGATGTTTGCCTTCACCATTCAGCAAGTGGTTATCATTATTGAGAATTATATTCGGACATAAAATCATTGAGGTGCAAGCCTAGGGTTTCAAAAATTTAGGCTACCACTACTTTTAATAATATACTACTTAACCATTTTCTTAACAAATATTTTGCTTAGGCACTGGCGACTCTTATTGAAGGTATAAACTATTGAGTTCTAAACAGTATCCAAACACGTTTACTTAATATGGTCACTTGTACAAGTGCTAAATCTCGCTTAATAATCGTAATTAACTGGCATTCCGTCCGTATATTATCGAATAAGATTAATAAAGTGTAGAGCAAAGTTATTCGTAGACAAGTACTCGACTCAACATAAACGTTATATTAAGCCTACTTTATTACGGCTGGGCTGTCGTTATAAGTGAGTAAGCTAGTTACGCAGGCAGTAGCTATGTACAAAGAATGCAAAAGACTAATATCTTTCTCATAAACTTTGTTGCTAATGTCTTCGATATTCACAGAAATCATAAAGTTAATTTCCACAATAATAGCGCCATGAATTTTTAAGCAGCTTCCTAACGGGCGACGTCGATAACCACGCGCACGTTTATGACAAAGTAATCGAAGTCGAATTGTTAATTGCGTACGTCGAATGAGTTTAAAAATGCATGGCATTTAAATGCCAACTCGGTCGCCATTTTTGTTCGACGCGAGAGAGACTATCACCTTGAACACGACTTAAATCTGACAGCCTCGAATGTCACTCTCGCCCGAACCAATTAAAATAAAATTAAAGTATAGCTAGTTTTTGTCTCGTTCTTCGTTATTCGCGTTCGTAACATTTAATTCACACCACATAGTTTTTTTTACAAACAAGTCTAGCACCACATTGTTAATCAGATGTAAATATACGCATTATAATACGAAAGTTGTAAGGAAGTAATTATGTCAATAATTGTGCCACAATATCACACACAAGATACAAAAACTGTATTTACATGTACATATGTATGGAATGTAAATAACAAAACAATGGAACTGTAAAAAATATTGTGTAGGTAATAAATATAATTGTGTAGGTAGATAAATGTTACAATATTGTTTTTGGAGTATTAGCAACAAAAATAAATACTTACACAATAAATTTGGTGGAATAAACAAGTCAATGTGGAGAAGATTGAAATCAATCCTTAAGATACCTTATAAATAATTTCCTACCTACCTGAATATATATGTGGTACATATATAGTAACTGCGCACGAGTGGGGTATTGCGTGTGAGTTGATGTGTAACAAGTTGCGAAAGTTTTATGGACCGAGAATAAGCCGGGCAGATCTGAAAAATATGTTTATAACATACAGTTACGGGCATGTGATAGAGAGATAAGTTTCCAGAACACCTTAAACAGTAAAAAAAGTGTGACGGTGCACTAACACTGCTTCATTCATCTGTAGATAGTCATCATTCCTTTCTCAGTACCGCTAAATTACATTTCTAGTAGCCGTGTAGCGCGTTTACGAGGCACTTTGAAGATGCCACGGTGTGGCCGTAATGGCTATTGCAATATTATACGGTCAGATTCCCGAGTGATAGCAATGTATACTCTACTGTATAATTTTTGTCCACGCAAGATACCATACACAGGGTCAAAGAAAATTGTGGAGGGTACATCACGAGATGCCTAACATTACCGCGTATCAGGCATCTAAGTTTTCTTAGAAAACAAAAACATTATATTGTGCCGGCGAGACCTGTCGTTTTTACAACTTTTTTAGTGTTTATCGTTAAACATAAAAATCCTGTGATAGCGATAGGTGCCGTTAGCGTCCTACTACTCGGCAGCACAAATAGAAATATTTTCGTTGACTTTACTCCTAATCAAGATGATCCGACTGAATACAACCTGTCGACAGCGATCCGACACAATTAGAAATCAGAATGTAAGCGATGGATAAGCTTCATGGTTTTTAGGATACTCGCAGCCGTCACTCATTCCAGATCAACCTCAATACTCAAATACGTTTTATTCGTGCTTATATTCTACTGGCCAGATGCTTATCTTGGAAGCTATGTTTGAACTCAATTATTTATGACTTACCTCCACGCATGACAGTTGCATTATGAAAGCTCGAATCGTGAAGTAAGCACAAACAATCTAAATGAATCGGACTGAGATATTGAATGTAAATGATTTAAAACTGGCACAAAGTCGAATTATAAGTCAATTTTCGTCTAACAAATGTAATGCAAATACGAGCTATTAATCTTACGTAACGTTAAACTAGATTTGCCGTTTAGGAGACACAATAGCAGAACAATAGTATCTGACCTAAATTAAATGAAACGATTACAGTAGGCAGCACCCTGCCCCCGAATATTTATAGTTAGATACCTTTAGTAGACTAATATTAATCTAATAACACGACACTTTTAATCTCGAGATGTCAATATCCTCGGGCAGCCATTTTAAGATCATGCCCATAAATAGCCATATTACATTCACTCGGCGACGTAGCCGAAATCAAATGTTTTGCAATCAGAAGAATAAGTGCGGAAGCGATCAACTCTGGGCTTACTGATTAATCAATCATAAATGCTATCGTAAAACTGTGATGCCCAAATGAACG
The DNA here is from genome assembly GCA_914767695.1 of Ptilodon capucinus. Classification (NCBI taxonomy): domain Eukaryota; kingdom Metazoa; phylum Arthropoda; class Insecta; order Lepidoptera; family Notodontidae; genus Ptilodon; species Ptilodon capucinus. The sequence continues at coordinate 6,809,870 of OU611808.1, forward strand.
CCGGCGGCGACTACGGCGCACGCACCGGGCCTCTGCCAACGATACATTACACCTCTATGTTGCTATAAAATTTATGAGGGCTCTATTTTGGAAGCTAATTAAAAAACATTGAGATGGCTGTTAGGGAAGTCCGATCGTGAGAGAGTGATAAAACTTCTTGAGAAGTCATTTGTGTTGTAGGTATTATACTCCGCCATAACAATCATTAGCATCGAGATTACTGCGCCACACAAACATGTCAATACATTGTTTGGAAGCAATCAGTAAAATATGATTTCTTTAAACGGCTTCAGTTAACTATGGGTTTTATAACCCCAACAGCGTACCGTGTAGAGAATATGTAATTATACGCATTTTTCGAAGACTGTAATAGATAGTGTGCGATCTTGGCCAGTATCCGTAAATAAATGCTTCGGTATGTAGCCAAGTATTAATGAGGCGCATGTCCAATCAATACAGAATTTAAACGGGACTCAACACGGCAATATTTATTGTGACCCGGCGCTGCACGGTCAAGCCGCTTATCATGGGCACCGCAGCATACGGAAACCACTCCTAGTAGTATGTGTTGACTGTAAATTACGATCCAAAATGTCTTATATTTGTGTATTCAAAATCATATTAAAATTAACGATTATCGATAGTTACGGCCGGACATACTCTATAAAATCTTTATTTTTACACTCGCTAAGAGAAATTATGAATTTAGTAATAGGTATTACAGTCACTGTGCAAAAAACTCTCTTTCTTACTTTCGTCGGATTCGACACGGATCATGGTTATAAAGTTATAAATATATGTATTGTTAAACACACTATATTGATCACCTATGAAGATTATAAAAATACAGTCTCTTATTTATTCCTAAAGTCATAAACCTAAGTAGAAAAACTATCATATTAAATTAGCCAGATTGATTAGATTCTCAATTAAAATATCGAATAGTTTTTTACGAAGTAAAATTTTAAGTTAGGGAACTAATTAAAATCATATGTAGTGTAGTATGTGAGTGATTGTGGTGTTTATCTATGTTTGAAAGATATTTAGGTTAAGTCTAAAGCTAAAACATGTAGAGTTTAATTAAACTTTTCTTGTGGGTACCCCGCAATATCGCGGAAGAGTGCGAAAGCCTTCGCGTATTCCAATATTTAAAACACTCATTGCAGCAAGCCTTAATAAGTTGCGAGATTTATTTAATATACCATTAACTATCGATCCAAAACGAATCAGTTTCTAATATATTGTCTCATTAATAACAGAACCTTGTCGACATGAATGAATTGCAAGCCTGATACAGGATCCACGCCTTGAAATTTAGTCACGCAATTATTCCGGGCGAGCTAACTCGTGCCGTTCATCGGAACTTAGAATTTATATTTATGATACTCCAAATAATACGCATGTATGTATTAAGCCGATGTCGTTGCGTTTCCTTGCACATAAAAATGTATTAACAGTAAAACTACCGTTGACACGAATTATATTAGTCAAACATAGTCCAACAGCAAACTTGCAATCGAATCGAATCGCTATCGAGTGGAATAAATTTATTTAATGAGCGTTCTAAGTGGTTCGTTTAGTACTTTGTAATAACCAAATCACGTTCGTTTTTCAGTCTGCGGCCGTACAACGGTGACGAATGGCGTCACTCGATCCTCGGAGATTTATGTTCGAAGTGAATTAGCGCGAAGGGCGGAACGGGCTCGAACACTCGACACCATAGACGAAAGACACTCGCGTGCTCGCTTTGGCCTATCACTACAGAGATCTGCATGATACGCGACACGCGCCCGCGCATGCATTTTGCTCGACATTGCAAATAGCACCTCCCACAATGTCATACAATTGGAGCCAAAGTCGTGTGTAGGTCTGATAGTCATCGCATTACCCACATGTTATGCCCCCTTCAAATGATATGTATATTACCTAACTGTCTGTGTCAAGTAGGTACTCATATAATCTATTGACTGTTGCCCACGACTTCTTCGTCCTCAAAGATATTTAATTATTTTATTCAGCTACTTGATTTTATTCAGCCCTTAGTAACAAAGTATTCATTTGTATCCTTTGTTTTATGTACATTTATTTATATACCTACCTATAAAAAAGCGAAATCTTCATTGTAGTGTAACAGTTCTAAACTGACGCTATTTTGGACAAGAATAAAATATATATATATATATATATATATATATATTCAAAGACGTGCGAATAGTATATACTCGTATATATATATATATATATACATAGCACGCATTAAAAAAAAAAATGTAAGTACAGAGACGACTCCATACAGTTTTATAACAGTTAGGTACCTCTTATAGATATTATATATGAAAACAAGTTTTAAAAATTGTATTTGGTAGAATTTAGAGACAATCGCCAAAGGCTCAAACCTTCGGCAATGAACTATAGATAACAGATTCATAAGATAAAACAATATAATAATAGATGCGCTCCAGTAGCTAAGATATTTCCTGTTATTAAATGTTATCTGGTAATTAATACCAAATCTGCCAGATGCATAAAAAAACTCAATAATGATTTTATTAGGACGATATGTTACATAAATAATACTACTTCAACGAATGTATTAGAGTAATCCTTCTGGGGTGATTATAAAAGCATTTAAATAAAATTGTATGATCCTTTTATAAATAACGGTATACATTACTGAAAAAAAGATCAGAGTTTGAGTTTATTTAAATCCATCCACCCTCTGCAATTTCATGAGTGGTAATTAAGCTTCTTGTTTCGCGAACCCTGTCTCGCTGCTGAAACTAATTATTAGCTGTTCTCTGTGAACTTTTTATCTGCCGACCACAAACAATGGAAACGTGACTGCACTCGCGATTCGATCCGTGTATTATATATATTACTATTGCGTCTCTGGTCACTACACTACACTACCCGCGCGATTTACACGTGCATACCTCCTATATAAGAATCTGTTTATCTTTGTAAACTGTGTTGAATATCTGAATAACAACGTACATTCTCTTTTTACGATAAGGAAATACCACAACTGGATATATATACCTATTAAAAACAACAGTTGAAACATGATATTCCCCTTCGGATCTTAAAATATCGTCAATATTGCAAAAGACACTAAAACAACCGCCGCATTACCTTTTTACTCCGGCTCACTTTAGCGCCGAAATACCAAACATATCTTTACATAACAAGTTATTATAACTTTAGCAATAAGAATCATAGCAGTTATATGTAACAGATAGGCTTTTTCATTATGTATATAAGTAGATATGTATTTATAGGCGATACTGAAAGTCTGTTTAATATTTGTGTCAGAGGCTTGCAGTCGTACAGTGAGTTTTTTAGGGTTCCGTACCCAAAGGGTAAAACGGAAACCCTATTACTAAGACTTCGCTGTCCGTCCGTGATAGTTAGAGAGTTGAAATTTTCACAGATTATGTATTTCTGTTGCCGCTATAACAACCAATACCAAAAAACAGAATAATATAAATATTTAAGGGCGCTCCAATACAACAAACGTGACTTTTTTGCTCTTTTTCATAAATAATGGTACGGAACCCTTCGTACGCGAGTCCGACTAGCACTTGCCGGTTTTTTTATAAAGCTTACGTGATAAAAAATGTATTGTAAGCGTGTATAAATTAAGTTCTGATGTTATGCAATTTTGTCCGTTTTATCTGCCTCTGCGCTTTACTGCCGACGATTTCCGTGAGCATGAAGCATCTGCAAGGGGGACTGCACCATTGCCACCGGTGTGAGTGAAATACGAACAACAAATCGCAATAAAACCGTCTTATCCACGCGTTCAAATAACGACTGTCAATAAAACGTTTATGGTAGTGTGTACTGAATGACCATAAATTGTAGAGATTAAGGTCAATAACGCGATGCATATGATAACTGCTAAGTAAAACGTAAAGCGCGCTTAGTTCCATAATCACATTTGTGAATTTTCAATTTGCTTGTACTTATAGCAATCGTAGTCATAGTTCAAGAATATGGAATCGATAAATATTGGTGACCTGACGAATGTGTACCTACTCATATATTGGCAAGGCTCAGGTTTTGTTGGAATTGATGCGGTAAGTAGTTAGGTATCAATTATAGTTATTGGGTCATCATATTTAAAATATCTGCCTTACTACCTACCAACGTATGGGTAGGTTAGGTAAGCTCCTACTTATCCACCAACTTATGCATTATATTATGAAAGTTAATAATATTTTTTTACCGTTTATATTAGGAGTAAGGAAAAAACGTATAATTTTGTACAACAAATTATTCCAAAGCTGAGTTGGAATAATTTCTCGAAACGTTTCTGATGGCGCCATCTTTCGGTAAAGATATAAATTAATTCAACGCTCATGCGCTCACTGAGACATCTGTTATCGTTATGAGGAACTTTTTATTTACCTACTTACCCATGGCTTATAACAAAGTTAGGTACTAAGTATCAAATGCTTTTAAAAAACATATCATTTTAGAAGGTTGATGGTAGATTTTAAATGAGCAATATTTTTGAACCACACGCTAACTAACCCCCAGAAAGAGTTATTTTATTACATACTTAATTACATTGCATTATAGACTTTTCTGCTAGAAAATGTTATTGTATGTAGTTTTATTGAAAGTGTCTCGGTTTATGGTTGTCAAATTATTTTTTTTATAAACTTGGGACTATAGTAGCTCTGAAAGAACTTACATAAACTTGCTTACTAAGTTTTCTTAAAGATAAATTATTCACTGTATATACTCCGTTTCTTAATCCTATTTATTTATTTAACTTAAAGGTTTAAATATGTAATAGGTTATAATATACGGATGTCCGTAGGTACACCTACGGACATCCATACTCTTAAGTCGGTACCTATAAGATTATAACGTAAGTAGACCATTGATTGGATGAATAAGACGAGTATTTTTTTACGTTGCGGCCGCAGCCGTGAGTAGGTATGCTGACCACGTCTACTATTGTTTTAAATAAAATACTCTCTGTAGGTACAGAAACAAAGGCTGTCAAGGAGCGGGCACTGTCTCGTTATACGGTTTCAGGATTACCGGTGTTCACTCATTCAATGATTGAAATCAACTTGGTAGGTAGGTTACCTTTTGTGTAAAGAAAGGTTGCTTCAGTTTTAAAATTCAATCTTTACAATAACCGCATGTTTTGAAGGGAAGTAAAGAAATATAGCTACCGATAAGCTCAGAAGCATAAAACAATTTTCAACAAAAATAAATAGTAACTATTTAAGAACGTATTAGTTGTAAAAAAAATGAATAATAGATAAGAGATAACTCAAGTGACTGTGGTAATAAATTGTAATTTGTAATCTTTATAAGATAGGATCGATTTCGATTTAAAACACGACGATTAACTTTTTCTGATCGCTGTGTAACTAGTGTCCTTAATAGGCAAGTCGATGAAGCTCCCGTTCTGTTAATACTCTGAAGAATGTATGTAACTAGGTACCTATTATTCTAAAATAGCCAAGCTAGATTTATATTACGGGAATTTTACTAAATGCATTGTATTAAATACTGATGCTGTTCTCAGTAATTGAATCCCGATTAGTCGGTAGATACACATGCGTGCAAAAACTATACTCTGAAAAAGGCTAAGTACAACATTAATTATCACGAGCGCTGGGAACAACGATGTTCATTCTTCAACAAGCTTTTTTGCCAATTTGAAAATTAATCAATAGTAAATACTTTTTTCCCATTAAGCTATTTTGGATCTCTGAAAAACGAGAGGTTACCTACTCATTGATGATTATTTAGTCCTCTTAACCCATATTTTAGGTTAATATCATTTACGAACCTATTGCGTACCCTCCATTGATAGATAAAAAAAAAATAGCGCAATGTGTTAGTAAATTACTAGATTATGTTAATAACTAGCTATCTATTTCAGAAGCTGTGATCAAGTTAATACAATAGAAACATTTTTGTTTATCGCTTAATATACACCTTATAACTCATAATTGCATGCCGTTACAAAACTTATGTCTCAGGGGTGCATTCTCAATGCGCATGAGTTGCAAAACTCGCCTATTATACGCAATTATGCGGCCGTTTAAAGCGAGCACTTTGCTGCTCAAGCCCCAATTACACTTAGCGGTCCTCTTAATATTGTTCATTATGCTAAGGAAATGACAAGATTTCGCTAGAATCCATTATCCTCATAAAACCCGCGCCAACATTATGAATCTTATGATCGATGGACAAGAGCGCAAATAAATCTATAGCGATAAGTTATCAAGAATTACTAAGCACGAGTATAAATATTAATAAATTTTAATAACACCTATGTATTTTTAATAAGTAATAAATAATTACAATAAAAAATAAGATGAATAAATAATGTAGAGTCGCAGTTCGTCAACAACCATGTCTTTTCATGCGCCAGCGCACACGTTATCTGTGATACATTTTTTGTCGTTAATGAGGTCTATCATGTGAGTACCTCAACCAAATTGAATTTGACGTGAGATTATTTCAGTCACTTTCTAATACCTTTAAAGGTTTTTTGATACATAAGTGATATTGTTGCGTCTAATTACTTCAATAGGTATAAGGCCTTCATTCTGTGACAAATATGCGATCAATCAAACGCATACAAGCACAAAGCTTTATATTAAGTGACGTACGAATATATAATGGATATATATTAGATAACCATGATGTATAAAGCCAATCGTGTTTATGACTCCGATACCTTTTTATTTTAAATTTTAACCGAAATACATACTTTCACTGTTAATGGATACTAAATTTTGACCAACGTTGTCGTAACATTTAATTATACGCAACGATCTTTTTAAGTCGTGTGATGATAATAATTTATAACATTGCAAATCCGAGATAGCGATTCGATATGTATGTATAAATACAGAACCAGTTACATCCTGTGTAGCTACGAGGTTTAAAAATAAGTTGTTTACTGTAAGTTCTGCATAGCTGTGAGCAGTTAAAGATGAGGGCATCGTGTGAGGCGAGTACTGCGTTCCTAATGTTCACCAGCTACTGCTTTTGCGTATTTGTGTATCTAATATTTTCATAGGAGGCTCGATATAACGGATACGTTAATTTGTTTTATTTCAAAACATATAAATAGAAATAGACACTACGCAAAGGTCGTAACGCCTTCCACAAACACAAAACATACTTATATTACATTATTAATATAACGTTGTGTTGATAGTTTAGATAAGCATATTATAAGATTGTAAGTTCAATTTTACTTATATGATATTAATATAAAATATCAGTTAATCTGGCATGAGTCATTTTGGTATGTCTATAATATTTCTAGATGTTAATGTATAAAAGTAACTATTTAGTAATAAGTTTACCTAATTCTACCGTATTTTACTCTTTAACTTTTTATTTTTATTTGTGTCAGATATAATAGTTAGGCTATTTACACTCAATCTCAGAAGCCTAATACAAACACCAGTATATATCGCTACAAAAAATCTCCTAATAATAAGTTCAAACAAAAACGACGCACATAAAAGAACTCTACCATTTGATTACCTATCATGTCAGGTCCAATTTCGTGATATAAAAATGATACAAAATTATGTATTTTCCACCGTCCGTAGGCAATATGTTTTTTTTATATAATCACATATAAATCATAACTTATCTCTTAAAATGTTGAGTCGTAAACATTTCCGATATTCAACATATTATTGACATAAAGCACTGGCAGGCATCGATTATGTTCGACCAGTCGAAACATAAAAACACCTCCTGCGGCGTTCGCTTAATTACTAAAGGTAGTAGTTATTTTGTATTGTGCAAAAATAAAAGCGTAATGGTATGAAAATGGACCTATACAAAATTATTTCCTATTTATACACTCATTTTAAATAATTACCAATTTACAAGCTTTTAAATAGTAGGTATTCATTCTTAAAGAATGACTATTATGATGCTGTGAACTACGTTTGGTGATATGTTACAAAAAAAAATTGGACAAAACAAAAATATTTTGACTTGACATATAGGATTATTAAGTGGAAATAACATTAAGGTTTAAGAGTTAACGGACCCAAGATTAGCTGGAATACCTACCAGCATCTTGTGGTGCATCAGTAAAATATCATTTTTATTATCGAATTAAACCTGCTGCTGATTAGAACCTATCAAATCGGACGTAGTTATTTATACATTGCGGAGAGCATATATTAATTTAATTACATCAAATTAACTTTTTTATGTTCATCGTAGTTTTGATCGAATCGCTTGGTTTTAGCTACACCGTTCATGATACTCATGCCCTTGAACTTTTAATAATTTACAGAAGTTAAAGCATTAATCATTAATCAAGAGCTCATAATGGACGGATTTACATAAAATACGTATACACAACTATTAACAGAAAACAAAATATTATACATTAATTCTCGTGTATCGTATTAATAGGCGTTTCGCAAAAGTCTCCGCGTGATACGGGGCTGTAAAAATCAATGGTCGCTGTATTCTCCTACGTGGTAGAGGTACAAATTGATGTTCCAGTATCATTAGCGTGTGCAAGCTGGACGTGCCTCGAACCGATACCATTTGTGGCACTCATTACAGCTTTTGCCCAAGTATGGCGGTAACGGTACGCGCTTTTCTTTCATGATTTACACAAGTCATTTGCAAAAGTATTTCGACATGAAGGTAAATGTCTCGATCAGTTACTTTATATTTACTAAAAAAACGAAGTTGCGTTTTATTTTCTTAAAATCATAAAGAAAACAAATAAAACCTGATTTTTTAATTAATTTATGAATTTAAGAGGTGGTAATATTTCTCTAGCTTGCATAGCACGGGTACTATTACCACTAAATTCATAGAAATTTTAATCCATGTACAAAGTGCCTACATTGGATGAGAATACTACTGTACCTACGCGTATTAATATGTAAATAGTGTAAAAATATATTCACATAGGACTATAAAAAAATAAGATAATAAATGTCGTGAAAAAATACGCACAAATTATACTGAGTATCACAATTTTTATCTGCTAGCAGCTCGATTTTCACATTTGTAAAGTTCAAGGTTCGGAAATAAGTTTATAACGCGAATATTTCAATTTTATAGCCTCAGCTGATATTTAACGGAAACGCTAGTGTACTGGATACCTAATAAGGTATCAGTGCAATAGCGAAAATACCTATTATTCTGATATTATTTAGTTACCGACTAAACTAATAGATACCTATGTGGAATGTTGGTAATGATTGAATTTAAAAGCATTAAATTTTAAACTAACCAAATTTCTAGGCATTTTTAGCCATCCACATATTACGACCGTTCAAAACACTTTTAAGAAATAAAGGATTGGGTGATATCACATATATAAACACATTACATAATTATTTTTAATGACCTGACGAATAACCAGATTGAGAAACTCATTTCAATCAATAATCTCCGTTGTTAGAATCTAATACTGTAAACTTAATTATGTACCTTACTTACCTACCTAGGCATCACACCCTAACGCCGTCATGTGTAGAAACCAATAAAATGTATTTAATTCAGACTACTATAGACAGTAACTCTACTATTCATTTATAATTTCACTAATTTCATTTAGGGAAAATTGGTAGTGCTTTTTAGGCGGATTGTTAAAAAAATACTACAAAAATAACATCAATATTTGACATGCGTAATGCTTGTAAATACATGGTAGAGCTACCTATATCATGACTCAGCATTGCTTAGATAAAGTGCAACAATCTGAGGTATTTAAATCCGCCGTGGTGACAAAATTTTACAAGTACCTACATGCCGAAATAAGGCCATGTATGTTTTGTGAAAAATATTTATTGGAGCTCTAAACGATGGTGTTACTTCAGTTGTAGGGTATATCTAAGAAAATCCCTTTTATTTATTTTTGTCTTGATTATTATATTTTTGTCTACTTTGTCACAGATTATTTTAATTTAAGGACAAGATCATTAATAATGTATATAGCTGCACATTTTAAAGGGTGCACCGACACGACACAAGAGTCACAGCTGGAGAAAGTGCGCAAAGCCCTGTTATGGCGGCATTTCTCATTCCCCGCCAGAGCCTTTTCTCCTATTATTCGCTTACATACTTAAACGAATGCGCCATTTTTTATAATAGGTAAATTTTTATTTACAATGCAATTTATTAAATCATAAAGTATACATACTCATCATGGCATGAATGAAGTAAAGTAAAATACTAACTTATGTATCTCTTTAGAATAAGTAATCATACAAACACGTATGTGTACATCTAATAATGATGTTATCTACATATAATATTAATATGAATACTATATAATGTAATAAAATACAGTTAGATTTTTATATAATATATAATAGTTATTTACATGAAAATAAAAGTTTTTACCATGTAGGTAGATCAAAATTATATAGGTAAAAAATAATTATAATTATATAAATTGGTTTAAGGAAATACTATAATCTTCGTCCACAATATATTTCACGTGACATCACACGGGTAGTGACAAAATGATCACGTACTGCCTGAGTGCCTGAGGTGGTTACAAAAGCTTAAAACTATGGAAAGCGTGGCATGGACCGCCGATCGCGAGCGCATCAACACAAGAGTGACCTCTGAGAGGCGCGCGCGGCAAGGTCACGAACGCGCGTGCGCGTCAGTCGTGACCCGCTCGCGAGATTTACCCGGCACATAAACAGCAACATTCAGACCTACCTAAAATATAATAAAGCTTACAATCCCTTGCAAAGAAATCGGCAGCACAATGTCTCGGTTGTATCTAATGCGACACCGTCGGTATTCTAGCCTGCTGCTAGGCCATATTATCGCTTAGTTCTAGACGAAGCCCTAAATACAAATGTGATTCAACATAATAATACATACATGTATATCATATGAGCATCTACTTAGGTCCTTATCGATTAAAGTAGGAGGCCAGTATTATATTATTTGAGAAACTAACTTTGAGTTGATTTGTACACCATTTTTTTATGATTTGTAACTAAATCATAGAAAAAAATTGTGTAAAAATCATTTCAAAAAATCAATAATGGTAGAGGAGAAACATTACTATAATCTTAAATGTATAAACTCAATAGAGTCATAGATATAATTAAAGAAAATATAAAAGCCCATCAGCGAAGAATAGTAACAAAAAAATGAACGTAAAACTTAAAGGCGTAAATACCATTAATAGGAACAATACGAATAAAGAAACAAGATTATACCTAGCTCATCTAATGCTATATTCATAACGATCATGACATAAAATGAAGACTTAGAATAAGCTGCCTACCAGAGTACAAATTTAAAAGAACAGGAAAATGCAAAATATTTTGTGATATTTAACTACGATGCTATGTGCGTCGCTGAAACAAAACTAAAGTGTGCCTTGAATTCATTTTCCGCAACGAAAAATGAGTCAGTTAGAACCTACACTAAATAGCGACACGCTGAGGTCATAGACAAGATCGTTTCGTTTCAACAGATTATAATATCCAGAAGGCTATAGATAGAAGAAGGCTATAGATTCGGCCGTGGATCGCGACCTATTGTGACTACATGTTAGGTGGAGAAGCGATTACTCGAGTTACCAACATAAAGGACCTGGGAGTGACCTTCGACCGAGCTCTGACGTTTAGAGACCACATATTCGAGCTCACTAAGGAATCTTTCAGACGCTTAGGATTTGTTTTACGCAATGCTCATGATTTGCAGAATCTACACGTTATCAGACTCCTTTACACCAGTCTAGTGCGCAGCAAACTTGAGGCTAGCGCCTGCATCTGGAATCCCACAGCAGCATCCTACATATTGGTTCTTGAAAAGGTACAAAAAACCTTCTTGAGATTCCTGTACAAGAAGTGTTACTGTAACTTTCCTTTCATGTACCCCACCAACTACCTCTTAGGGATATTGGGTTTCAATTCCTTGGAAGTCAGGAGGGGCTTAGATCAACTCATGATTGCTCGTAAAGCCCTTCGTGGATTGATCGACTGCCCAGAGCTCCATGACTTGTTCTGTCGACTGTATGCGCCCAACAAATACCTGGGGCACCGGCAAAACCGCCGGCACAAACTTTTCGCGCAGCCTCCCTGTCAAACAGCTGCTAGAGCCGAGTCCCCAGTCTGTCGTACCCTGAATGTGTTCAATGCCCTCCTGACGGCTAATCCTGAATGTGATGTCTTTGCGGATGGATGGAACTTAATTAGACGATTATGTTTGGAGTTTGGTGAGAAGAAGTATGCACGAGTGTCATCAATTCAATCTTTTTTTTTTTTTTTTTTGTTATTGTTTAGATTTTAAGATTCTATGTTAATTAATGTAATTGGTTGTGCCGTTTTAATTAACTATAAATAAATAAATAAATACTAGGACTACAAGCGATACTAGGACTATACACGATAGACTATAAGCGATATATCAGTAGTATTATTGTCTGCAAGGTTTTCATTATAATTAATGTATGACTGGGTATACAACAAAGTTTTTTTTAAATATTGTACACTTTGTATACATGTTGTCTATTTGTATAAAAAGTGCAGGATATCTTGATTGACCGGTACACTACTTTGAAACGTTAAATATGGATGGCATCATGTACAACAGCCGCTAATGCGATTGTCTGACCTTTGTTCGTCAAAGGCCATGAACGCATAATATCGTAAAGATAAGTTACATATTTTCAAAAATTATATATTCAATATTCAATTGGTCGAACGCACGTCTTGCAAATCAAAGTGTGCAGGTTCAAACCCCGGCTCGCACCTCTGGGTTCCATGTGCAAATTTCATTTTCATCCGAGATTATCGCTTGCTATGAAACGGTGAAGGATAACATCGTGAGGAAACCTGCACGTCTGAGGGGACTTGTCTAGTTCTCGATAGATGGGTGAAGTCTGCCAACCCGCACTGGGCCAGCGTGGTGGACTATGGCCTGTAATCGCCCTCGTATTGAGGGGAGGCCCGTGCCCAGCAGTGGGACGTTAAAAGGGCTGTAGTAGTAGTATATATTCAATGTTTTTATAAATTTGAACAAGATATCTAGACATCTAATTATAAGTTATAATATCCTACGTATCATAATGTTTACATTAATATAAAAAAAGTAAACTAGATTAAGTGCGTCGTTCATAAAATCTAGTAGAGCATTATTATTAGCATTAATTTCACGGCAGAATTTTAAATTCGAAAGACCACATGGAGTCCGTAGAATGGTCAAACACTATAATGAATAGCAGACAAATGCCTAGGCTGGCATCAGTTTACCTGTAGATAAAAATCTAAGTAAGATTGCGTATGGTAACATCCTGGGTTTAAGAATAAGCGGTCATCATTAACGATATTTCTAAACTTGATATAGAGCTAACGTGGTAAAGGAGCAGTTAAGAGTAACGGTTAATTGTCTAGTGCCTTATAAGTTGGTGATAAAAGAATCATCCGAGAAAGGGATACATTATTCAAGGGGATCATTTACATCGCGGGCCGACGGACGTGGTGGATCGTAACTCCTTGTATGTGTGTGGATGTCGCGCAATGTACGGAACCCACTGCACCGCACAAAAAACCTTCCATATTGCTCCTTGTGGCTTTCTTTTTTTAAATGCACTCAAAGTATTCGCTTAATGATCGAAGAGAACGTCCATCCATAGATTGCATTCAATTTAAATGATAAAATTTTGTCTTTACCGCGTAGGTACCAGATACATTTTTTTTTAAATATCTCTGGATATATCATTTATTTAAGACTGATTATTTATACTTCTAGTAAAATCTAAAACACCTTAAGGTTTATTTTTCATACGTATCTATTTTATTAGTATTTAACAACTACATATTTTGGAAAATACAACGTATCATATATTTCTAGTGTTTTCATAAAAAGCTCGTATTTATAAGTACCTACATTAGTTACGTTATACGATTATGAAAATACGTATCAAAACAATTGCATCTTTTAAATAGTGGAACGACGAACAAAACAATCAATGAATATTGAAAACGTATTGTTTAATAGAAAAGTTGTATAAATACTTCGACACTCAACAATAATAAAGTCTTCACGACTTCTATTTAAAATTAAAGATAACATGCTTGCTGCATACTTTATATATGTACATACCAAACAATTAAAAAGGTTCCTATGCATCACTTAACTTTGATATTTCTAATAAATTAAGTCCATATTAAAAACTATGAATTTCATAAATTCACGATAGGATTAATTTTCTATGATAAATAATTACCAGAATAGATAAGTAGACTAAAACAAAAGAATTTGGCAATAAACAGCAATTTCGTTCTTCTGATCAATAATAATTTGCATTGGGTTTCATCCTTAAATTTTTCCCTTTCATCACCCATTTTATTTATATCGTGTATTTATTGATTTTATAATTACTATTAATTACTTGATACAGGCAAATACCTGCTAATTGCTGAAGAAACTACACTTTATGTGATTACATCATTTCATTTCGTTAAAGAAGAATAAGGATGTATTATTAATACATAGATAATGTCTAGTGTATCTATACTATATTTAAAACAATGCGTAGCAAGGAGGTTATATTTAGTACTTTTCTAAGTACGAAGTAAGTTAAATAGTCTAACGATCTCCTGACTGAATAATCATTTACAATAATTTCACGTAAGTAATTAGCCGTCCAATCTTAATTAACTATGTACTTATATGAAAATGGAACACAACTACTCAAATTAAAACATAAAGGTCGTTTTCTGTATTGGCAAGCAGTAGGTATCGATTACATTAATAATTATAATGGCATCCGAAAAACATGTGACGTATTTGCGTGAGTGAGAGGCGCGCCCTTGCGCCGCGGGTCCTTGCCACAATGTCGTCGCAAGTTCGGACTCCGACCGTACACCCTACTCTTGAGCTGGCATCAGAGAGAATGTACTTGCATAACCTCAGTCCTGCCTCATACTCGACAACAAGAATGATATAATATAGGATGTTTCAGAAATCAGTGACAAAACTTTTAGAGTGTTACAAAAATCTTATCAAATTCGAACAGGTTTTAAAAAACATTTTACCGCTCATTTGAAAGTCTTGAAATAACTCGAGTTCTATAAGAAGTTTTGCTGTAACTAGGAACATTTTTTTGGAATAGTGGATAACCTCTCCTCAATGTAATTTACACTCATTTATGGATTTTTTTAGAACACTTCTAAGGCTTTACGCAAAAGTTGTTTCAAATATTCAAAGATCAGTAACTCAAAACGGCTATACTACAATATTAGTATATACATACTATATTATGCGGAAGTAGCAGAATACTTCAAAAGCAGATATTTCCACCAAAATTGTCTAATTAAGTCATCTTAGTACATTTTTTCAATAAAATATTAACAAAAGGTTTGACCCTCGAAACTCTTTTTAATTGATATATTTTGAATGTATTGGAAATAACTATTTCTGTCCCAGCTTGAAAAGCGCAGATGATGTGAACCACCCTAACCGACTGATTAAAAATTCCCAACAAAACTCTGGAATATGGAAATATTCCATTTTGAACAGACACTCATCAATTCAGCTCCCTTATTATTCTTAAGAATAAATGATATCATCGCAAACTTCTGATACTCTCTGTACAATAAACTTGACAAGAAAAATTGATAAATCTTACTTTTCAAAATTTATTTCACATTAAATAATCAAGTCCATAACCTCAGGGAGTTCCAAGAAAAAGATTGTATCTCAGACGACGTCAGTGTATTCAAATTCTTATTTATCATTAATTAACGAGATGTGACAGACATTTTTATATTATTAGGAAGAATGCTTACATTACGGCTATGCTATTACAAATTCTCGATTTAAGAACAAGATCGTGTAACATTAACACATTCTAAGTAAGTTTAGTGATAGTAGACTAACAAAGACTTAACTCAATTTACAGCTTAATATTACCCCCAAATTCAGACTTTATGACAACCATGAGAAGGACAGCAACATCATGTGTAGTTCAGTCAAGTTTAGTTTTTATACTTCTGAGGAAAAAGTAAGTTCTTCCAGCCAGTCGACTGGTGGCCTGTCATTAATGTGACGATCCTGTAGGTATATGTATATACATATGGTAAAGTTGTTATTGAACTTTTACATCGCAATTTAGGATTCCATGTGATATCCTGCTTTACATGCAGCATCTCTGTATATCTAATTGAGCCTAAAACCTATACGCGCAGGTATAGTAGGTAGATATAAAGATCAAATGAATATAATATCAGTAGTTATTCAAAGACTCAAAAGCAGTCTTTTTTATGAATTAATAAATATGTACTTTTTTCCTTATGTAGTTTTGTATTCAAGATCATTTTAGGTATAAAATTGATTTTGTGTTAAGATCGTGATGCCACCACAACCAGAAAAAATATGTTTTTATTTTTTACAATCTTGTATAAGACCGTAATCTTAAAATTGGTCTGAAATGTGATTATATGTACCCATATATTATTATAATGGCAAGCCGTATAACGAATCAAGTTAATAAAAACGTACATTCATATACATATAAGGTAAAGCTAGCCTTGTTGAAGTCCGTTTCTTTCTGTCTCGTGTGGATCAGTACCAACTCTGTCCTTATCACACTAATAAGCTACAACACACGCTCAAGCTTCACACACACATAGTGTTTCAATGTGTGTCTACACACAATGTCAATGTGATGAATAAACAGTTTCTCCGATTTTACGATTCAATGATTATAGATACATATCTATGCAAAGTTAGTTAATGATTATAAAAACATAAAGCGATCTTGAGAAATAATAAACAAATTACATTTTATTGCAACAATCGAAAAATTGAAAAATGCTATTATCGTATATTTTTCAACAGTTACCTATTCCACATAATTGATTTTGTCTTCTACCTATTCATCAGCTTATCTGTATATACCTTTACAAAAGTCGCTGGTGTCTAACGTAAGCTTCGTTAACTTTCAATACCCATAACAAAGCCTTTACACAGTAAACAGTTACATCAGCGACACAAAAGAATTTTTATCGGATAATCTTACACCAATTGTTGACTTTCAAACTTTTAGAGACCGCAGCCAATTTACAAGAACGTTCTAATTAACAACTTGACGTGTCTTATATTTTCCGAGAAATGTTAGGTTTTAATAATATCGTAATATTATGTAGGTACATTGATCGATCGATCTCAAATTAAAATACGTATTTGTTAGCGCTACAGGAGGCCCCACATCCTTAGAGTACCTAAATCATGACCGAGCAAAAATAATAACGACCATCTCGACTTATAAGCATGCGGCATTTGACCGCTAAATAATAGAAGACTTCCTTTGTAAAATTAAAACAAGCACCTTTATTACTTTTATCTCTACGTATCCTTCAGCTGAAACGTATATTATATAATATGCACATTCAGAAAGTATTAAGTTTTAAAGCTTAAAGAGCTTAGTCTCATAAACAAACTTTTAGTAGATTACATCAATATACTTGCAAGATGTTCAATATAATTCGATTGTCGCGGTTTTTTGCTGCATAATTATAAAACCGGCCAAGTGCGGGTCGGACTCGCACACAAAGAGTTCCGTACCATTATCTATAAAAATGGCAAAAAGTCACGTTTGTTGTATGGGAGCCCCCTTACATATTTTATTTTATTCTGTTTTTTGTATTTGTTGTTATAGCGGCAACAAAAATACATCATCTGTGAAAATTTCAACTCTTTAACTATCACGGTTCATGAGATACAGCCTGGTGACAGACGGACGGACGGACGGACGGACGGACGGATGGACAGACGGACGGACGGACAGCGAAGTCTCAGTAATAGGGTTCCCGTTTTACCCTTTGGGTACGGAACCCTAAAAATGGATGTCTCACGACTAACTGTGACGCAGTTTTCGGAATAGCTCTGAAAGGACTAAAATACAAAAACTTAAAGATTAAATTAGAAAAAACAATAAAAAGACTTGTGGCGTGTGCTACGAAAAAATTCTTAGGGTATTACGGAACCCTAAATGCAAAAAGGAGGACTCGGGCGGTAATATCGTAGAAATCTGAAAGCCAGGGGTGCTACTCTTGAAAACGATAATCGATATATCGTGACATTTGTCGTGTCGAATCCTACTCTAAGTTCCATCGTTTTTAATGTCGTATCGATGACTGAACGAACGATACATAATCCGATATATCGAGCTTTACCCTACTCTTAGGTTTGAATGTCAGACACGAATATTCGAATTTGACAACGAACAACATGTGATTTTTGCGATAATCTCAACGACACCTCTTAGGACGTCGTCGGCATTATCGTGTAGTGAATTTCGTATCCTATCAATATAAAATATTATTCAAATTCGTCAAAATATTATAAAAGTAAGTGATATACGGAATAAAACAGTTTATTTATTTAAAAACGACACACCAACAGTATAAGTACCTATTAACAATTGGGTAAGTAAAATTTTAAATAAAAACTGTTGCACGATGTGATTATTTATAATTTTTATATCAAGTGTAGCCATGAGCTCTCCTGCTAATTTCTGTTAACGTTTTCAGAAGTTTACAATGTCAAGACTTTTACTATCTTTGGAAGCCGTCAGGGAGGAAAATATTGAACGGAGAAGGAGGAGGCAGCAAATGCGGGATCATTTTCATTATATATACATTCCTGATGGAGAATTTGTAAATAATTATAGGCTGAACAAAAGACTGTTTGAAGACATTTGTATGGATATAGTACCTTTGCTGCCTACAAAAAAAATATTGTTGGAATTGACCCAGTAATAAAGGTAACCTCTAGAAGATAGTAGATCTTCATATAAGGTTTTTCGTGTAAATTATGAATAGCAATATCAAAAATATACATTTAAAAACTTTCTTACGAACAAATTTAAATATTTTTCTCGCTCCAACTTTTGTTTGAGTTTGACACTTAATTATGACCACAGATTTAACTCAATATCCTTATGATCGTAGATAGAGAAGACTGTAGTTAAAGCGAAACGGCGCTATACAAAAACAGCGAGCGTGAAAGAGCTAGCGAGTCATATGTATCTTAGATTCTCAATCTATTTTTGTTACAGAGAGGCCCCACAGATTAAAAAATGAGGCCATAGAGAATATTCAGGTTTTCAACAAACTTTGCATTTATTATTCGTATCATTCACTCCGATCATAGTCTATGGATACGATAAACGACAAGGAATTCGAACATTTGTTAGAGTAGGGTGAGGTCGATATATTCGAAGTAATGTCGTGTCGTTTCGAATGTATCGTTGTCGATTTCAAGAGTAGCACCCCAGGGGTGCTACTCTTGAAAACGATAATCGCTATATCGTGACATTTGTCGTGTCGAATCCTACTCTAAGTTCCATCGTTTTTAATGTCGTAGCGATGACTGAACGAACGATACATAATCCGATATATCGAGCCTAACCCTACTCTTAGGTTTAAATGTCAGAAACGAATATTCGAATTTGACAACGACCAACATGTGATTTTTGCGATAATCTCAACGACACCTCTTATGACGTCGTCGACATTATCGTGTAGTGAATTTCGTATCCTATCAATATAAAAGATTATTCAAATTCGTCTAAATATTATAAAAGTATAAAACACAGAATAAAACAGTGCATGATGTGATTGATTATATTTTTTATATTAAGTGTAGCCATGAGCTCTCCTGCTAATTTCTGTAAACGTTTTCGGAAGTTTACAAGGTCAAGACTTTTACTATTTTTGGAAGCCGTCAGGGAGAAAAATATTGAATATATTCTGAAAAATTAATAAATATTTATACACTAAGCTATGGCTTCACTTAAGATTGGTAGATAATTTCTTAGTGTAAATTATGAATAGCAATAACAAAAATATATATTTAAAAACTACCTTACCAACAAATTTAAATATTTTTCTCGCTCCAACTTTTGACACTAAATTATGACCACAGATTTAACTCAATATCCTTATGACCGTAGATACAGAAGACTGTAGTTAAAGCGAAACGGCGCTATACAAAAAACAACGAGCGTGAAAGAGCTAGCGAGTCTTATGTATCTTAGGTTCTTAATCTATTTTTGTTACAGAGAGAGGCCATAGAGAATATTCAGGTTTTCAACAAACTTTGCATTTATTATTCGTATCATTCACTCCGAATATAGTCTATGGATACGATACACGACAAGGAATTCGAACATTTGTTAGAGTAGGGTAAGGTCGATATATTCGAAGTAATGTCGTGTCGTTTCGAATGTATCGTTGTCGATTTCAAGAGTAGCACTTCAGGGTACGTACGACAGAAGAAAACTGAATAAAGCTTAGTGACGAGAGACTGGTCCACGTTTCAAGTTGTACTGTTTTTTTTTTATTTGACTGTACATATCTTTTCGGAATAAATAGGTATTTACATAAGTTTCAAGATATTTACTTTAATTGTTTGGTAAAAACAAGGAAGTGACGAGTCTATATATTTTTGCCGCACTAAACTATATATATTACAGTCTGAACTTAATTTATTTATGTGATATATTACGACTCAGAATTTATTTCATAGTCAATTTCAAAATATTTTAATTTCGACATAAGCCTACTGCTCTACTGCCACGAAAATGTTTCATTTCATTACAACTAAAGTAAATAACGTCAATATTTACTTTGCAGTGATGGTATAGTGACTTTTAATTAAATTGGTAATTCATTGATTAATATGTGCTTAATTATCGGCACAATCACAAAAGGGTAAACAACGGGAACGAACCTGGCCATGACCATTTAAAGGCTAGCCACAAAGGAATCCCCGGAGTTCAAAAAAAAGTTGCGTATCTCAATGAATATTTAACTCCCTTGTGCACCTTAACTTTCATTTTCAATCATATGCTCGGACGTTATAGAATTCATTTTAACTTAACAACTGCTTACTTTTCGTTCGAATCCGACCCTTGATGTAGGATAATAAAACCCTATAATGGATTTGCTGTTGTATAGCTGCGGTTACAAAAAAAACAAAAATGAAATATTTATCTACTTCTGGGTGTGGATAAGGCATCATGACAATCGTGACCTTTCCAAAATCGTTGGTTTCGTAATATATTTATTGGAGATACTGGTATGTACAAATATTATTGTAATTGATTAGCTGGAAGCAGTTTTATTTTAAACACCAAACATAAATCGATGATTTTTAATTTTGAAAGACTTCTAGTTGCTACATTCGAATTATAATAAACAATAGTTCAAGTGTGCAAGTTATTATTTTGAGAAAAAATCAATTTGTGTTCAACGACTGGGTGGTTATACATAATTGCATCGATATACAATACCTACAATGCCTACAAATGGCACTTCATATAATGTGTAAATAGTGCCGATTTAATTGGCACCTTACTAAACTAACCTACATATTACCATCCTACTCACGGTCGTTAAGTATGAGCAAGATGGCAATATGTTGAGTGCCGACTACTTTAATTTAAGCATAGTTTAGTACAGAACATTAATGCACAAAGTTTCAAGGCGTATCCACAATACTCTTACGTGAAAAAGAAATTTTATCCCCCGTTGAGATATCTGTTGGACGCTGGCTCGTCGGTGCCTAAAGTTACATAGCGATGTGTGCGCGAGTGTGCGTGGTGTTGTTTGTGTGTGTGCGCGGGTACCTTCAACCTCCATGTGATGGGAAGTGAACCCTTTACGCGGGGAAACCGTTTTTTATTTGCACTCGGACAGCGGCATCAGGTAGAAAGGATGATCGTTAATTTTTAAAGGACACACTGAACTTTGAGTTTAAACAGTGCCTGTTCATTGTGAGGTATACCGAAAATGTTGCCTATTTTTTATGGTTATACGTAATAACCAAGCAAAGTTACCTTAACTATATACATTCGGAATACCATTATAACAGATATTATAACAGACGTGTTTTTAACTGATGACAGTTTATCTTTTATATAAATTAAAATAAATTGTCCCATCTCATTAAAATACAGAAACGAAACATCTTGCAAAGAACTCCAGTTACAATCAGAATTAAATAACTAACTGTTTTTTTTAATTGGTATCAATTACCAAGAATTAAACAAGGCAAAAGTCTTAGCCAATGACTCGAGTCCCACTTCGCGCTACGGGAATAAATCAGCGCCCGTTGATGTCTTTTACTCAGAGCTTTGATATCACTCGCTTTCAAGAGTTTATTGACTTCTCAAGCAACATTCTGGTGCTGCTTATAGATTTATTTACGTTTATGTAGCTAATTCGAAAAGAGATATGGTATATATATACAATATTAAGTTTAATTATTCATATTAAGTGTAGGGATGTATTCAAAATATACATTCTGACGGAATTATTTTCATAGCCCCTATAAATCATTATAACATTATTTTCAGTATTATTTAACATTTTGTAATGGAGACGGTAAAAGAATCTCAAATAAACCAGCTCAAAAGTAATGCCGACCGATAAAAAGTGTACATAACTGTTATGATTTCCAAAAAAAGCAGTTTACCAGCCAAATAATTACATTAAATAATGATTGGGGCGAGAACCCGGGCGATGGTAAGCTCATCTCGAGGGCTGGCCACAACGAGCGCGAGCGAGGCAATAAAATAAGGCTGCGGAGGGGAGTGTGCGGGGGAAGGGGACGGGCCTGTCGCCGTCCAAGAGATTTTTGAAACATAAGATATAGCGAGTTAGCTACTATAAGCTGTTTTTATTTTTTTTAATTTTAATTAACTAAACAGTCATTCCACAATTTTTATATAAGCAGTGTATTCAAACAAATGCCTAAGAGATAAATATATAGACGCTTGAAAGGCATCCTTACTAAGCGTCAAAAAAAAACATAAAATGAGTTGTATACACCATTGGAACGACCAGATTTTTTAGCGTCGTTTAGTAAATAAATATTGTTTGAGATCGTTTGCAATTTCAATGTATACTAACGACGTGGAAATCTCAATGAGAGTACAAGTTTACCCATTAACTGAATTGTTTAAAAAAATAGTCTACCCTATAAATGAATCGCGTACTGCTCTTAGCGTGTACCGCGGTGCAACAAAAAGTCATCATTAAAGTGTTGGAGGCGCGGCGGGTGAGGCTGCGCAGCCTCTCGGCCGCATCCTAAACGATTCAGCCGAGTTTTTATCACTTACCAATCCATATGGAGCTTATTTATTCATTTTTACTAAGAGCTCTCCAGTTTACAATTCCCTTATCAACACTAATACTCGTACACAGAAACCATACGGGAAATATTTACATAAAAATGTACCTAAATGTTATATAATTAGATATAGTTAAACGGTTATCGTATTTATTCTTTCAGATGACGATGGCAAACCTAGAGTTGATTAATGGCTTCAGTGGTAAATTCTCTCTCTCTTCTCTTATTTTTTACATTATCAATACGGCGTTTTTTTAGATTCTTAGCTACAATTATGTCAAAGGCCATAGGAAATAGGAAACGACCGCATGAACAATGTCTAAATTAAAATCTATTTCAAAATTCTCACGCAAGATATCTCGTGAAATAGATTTCTTAGCTCCTCTTTTTTGTAAGCTCATTTTCATAATGTATTCAAAAAACTGGTCGTAGAGAGAGATAACATATCTATAATTTATAGATTAGCTAGTGGAAGAGTTGATTATGGTAAGTGATTTTAGTTCTGAGACAGTAACGGACAGTCGCTGGTTTTTCGAATGCCTTACAATGTTGAAATTGTGACTTAGTATGAAATTGAGGTTCCGAAAGCTAAGCACACGATCTAGATATAGTCAATATTATATCGTTTGTCACAAGCAAGATAAGAGTACAGTAAAAATTAAACACATAATTAAGGCAAACTAAGTATCTTATGCCCTTCCAAAATTGTACAACTGTAAGGAACTACCTAAATGAATCTATTTAAATTCTAGGATACATCCCGTATTCGATCGGATTAGATTTTAATTCAGGGTTAAGAAATTCAAACATTTCAGTTTGCCTAAAACTAAAATACTTAGGTTATATGCTGTGCATAATTTTAATGGTTAATAAATCTAGCAACATATGTATCTTTACCTTTACTAATCAAGATATATTTTTTTGCCTTCTTTATTTATATAAGTACCATGATATCAGTAACAATCAGTAGGTACTAATGATAGTAGTAACTACGTAGTAACGTTGTAGGTAATAGATTACGTCTGTCATTAACTCTATTCATAATTATTGGTATCAGATTACTGTTCATTTATATTGTTACCTGCCTATTATCGTATAACAATGTTAGATAGATAAGTCTATCGGACTAGTCATTATTACTCCATTAGAAAATAAATACACATGTTCCGCTAGTAAAACTCATCTGAGGCAGCAAAGAGACGTAACAAATTTTACTACATTAAACGGTGTAGAAGGCATCAACGTCATGCGATATGAATGACATGCACAAGCACATGGCGGGTTTTTGCGGCCGCGCGGCCGTCGACGACGGTTACGTTCAACTAGGCAAACATCGCCGCTGCACGCAGTACAACTGCTACACGGTACGGGTATTACCAACTGGATAGTAATCAATATCTAAATAAGTGTATACTATACGGATACTAATTCGTTTATTGCATAAAGTAACACGAAAGATACGAAACTGCTCCGTGTAATCTAGCCATCAGCTATTAGGCCTAACTATCAATTACTATCTAAGTACTACTTTTCGTTATTTAGCACTGTATCCGGGTATTGATGGGACCCTTGGTAACCCTGCGGTGGCTGGCTCGGACGCGGCTCTCGCGGCAAGTTCAAGGTGAGCGCGTCGCTCCGCCCACACGCGCCGCTCCTAACGCGCACAACCGTTACACTGGACCTCCAACACAAACACCTCATTCTTTCAACCACACGACACAACAGCACAAACAATAAATTGTTTCTTACAAACCCAATCTCTATGATGAGGTGCCAAGCCGATGTCCAAACGAATTACACTGATACGTTATGATGCCAAATCCTTAACATCCACCTAACTGCTCTCAATAAAAAAGCAATTAATTTATATGGTATTGTTATTTGAAGTGACTATTTTGTTGTAAATAAAAAATGACATCATTGAAACGCCTTTGATATTAATTTGAAATTTAAATGTTACTATTATTTTATATTTTGTAGGAATACAACATTCGAATAAGAACCAATTCAATTTTTTTAGTCTCGGCGACATGGAATTTCAACATTCGTAGTGGAATTTCCCACTATCAAATATGCCAGCTGGCAACAGTGATACAACGACAACGAGATGGTATTGAAATACCATCTCGTAAATTAGAAGCTATAAAATACGACACATTCTCATTTATGGACAGTGCCATTAGATGAAATTCGATAACACAAACAAAGAATTGAGTATAAAGCGTGGACTTACCAGACAGGTAAACGGGGTAATATTTAATTGTCTGTATAAGTCCACTATAATAATTGGAGA
The DNA here is from genome assembly GCA_914767695.1 of Ptilodon capucinus. Lineage (NCBI taxonomy): Eukaryota > Metazoa > Arthropoda > Insecta > Lepidoptera > Notodontidae > Ptilodon > Ptilodon capucinus. The sequence continues at coordinate 6,835,317 of OU611808.1, forward strand.
TATCGCCTGTAAAATAGGTAGCAGAGCAGGACACTAGACAGTCGGTACATAAGCAGTGACATACTCATATTTATTTGGCTGTACTGGTCGTACACAATAATAGTTAGAATTTGAATTTCACATTACCTGGGTATCGTGATGACCTGTCCAAGCTCATCAACTACGTGATCTGCGAGGACGAGCACCGTGGGCGGCTGGCCTGGGGCGCCCACCACCACCGACACTCCTCCGTCCACCAGTTGCCCGCTGCCGCTCACGAGCTGTCCGTCCTCCAGTTGCCCGCTGATCATCTCCACACGTTTTTGATCCGGCGTCGTCGTATATATGACCGTCTGCTTATCATCTTCGTATATTAAATCTATCGGCGTCTTCTCGTCAATGGATTCCATGCCCTGATCGTACACGTCCGGTTGAACGGGCACTTTGCTATCGGTGGCGTACGCGGCCAGCTCGTGGGGTGAGTGCCGGTACGAGTGAGCTTCGGGAGGATAGCCGTCGTCGGAGTCCATCTCTACTTTGTGAGGGTAGTAGTCGTGCGCGGGCTGCACAGGGGTCATGGTGGCGAGGACGGCGTGCGCGGGCGCCGGGGAGCGCGGCGCGGAGGCGGGCGAGGCGGCGAGCCTGGGGGTGCGCGCGCGCTCCTCGCACGCGGGCGACGGCGATGGTGACGCGGACATGCCGCGGTACCTCGGCGCGGGAGGCGACGTCGCGCGACGCGGAGGCTCCTCACAGGAGCACCCCGCTCAACATTCGACTTCACTAATTGCAAATTCTGAAATAAGTAAATAATAAATAAATATCGCCAGACAGTACATGCTAATCGTATAAATCCAAACTAAGCAATGCTTGTACTATGGGCACCATACGATGGACTGGGGGCGCCCCCAGTTACACTCAGGCCACGGCAAATTCCGGAAAGGCCATTTGCGAAATTTGCCCCTGACTGCAATCGAACCCGAAAGTGCAGTGAATCGGGTGGCCAACGCTTAGCCCACTAGACCAAACCGTCGTCCAATAGTTGCAGTATGAGTGCTAAGAATAGATTTTTGTCACAGAATATGTTGATAATATCTCTTTCTTTTGTATGAAATAAGACAAAGAGCGAACGAGCCAATCCGTGACAAAGGTCTTGATTTGACGTGCGTGCTAACACCACAGGTAATTAAACTCTTTCTTAAATCTTGCTTATTGAATAAAAATATAGCAATGACGCTTTCGCTTGTCTCCGGTCTTACACAACTTACCCTTTGGTGAATATAAATATCTACTATTATAAGAGTTGATTAATCTTGTCTAGTCGTCATAAGTAAGGCAACAAGTAAACTAATGCACAGTCAAAATAACCAAGAGTACCTATTTGTTGTATAAAATAAGATAGAGAGTACGTCTAACGACGAAAACAAGATCTTCAGGATAGGTAGACAGGTATGTAAGTCTGATGATGAGAGCAGGTTACGTCTGAGTCTGCAAGGGCAGCACAATAACAGCTGATTCAAATCCAGTTAGAAAAGAACGAGTATCAAGTGGCACCTGATCGCTGAGAAGCGCCCGAACTTGTTCAGCAGCGACCCTGCTCCGGCCAGAGCGTACGAACGGAGCAACACCACCAAACGGTACAAACTGGTACACTATTGTATCCACGTGGTTGTCAAACTCGTCAGTAAACAACAATATTTTGTACTTACTAGGTATCTATCTACCTATTTATTGACACAATTGTACTGTGTACATTAAGTTGTATACAATTTATTATCTGAATTCTAATGGGAATCCGGTGAAACGGTAAATACAAAAATTACACTTACATAAGTTCTTATTGTAAATAATATTTCAATAGAAGAACTTAAGCTACAGTCACACAGTCAACTCAATGCACCTAACTATTCCGCCTTATTTTGTAAAAAAAAAACAAAAACAATCATATTGATTCAGAAGGTAGGTACAGGTACTCAGATGAGAGGGATACTGCGACCTCTGTACATTGCTACGGAGGCTGAAGCTCCAGTGAGCGAAAGAGACGGACATACGACCGATACGAAAGCTTGAAAATGACCGACAGACACTTATACCTACTAAGGTATTGATTGCCGATTTAGTAGATATATATAAGTAGGTGTGTACCTATATCCTTTCGGAATTTTTCACGATGTAGGTAGGTACAATATAGTTCTTTGTCTCTACTAAGCACATAGGGATTTTTATTATGATTGATTTAATCTATCTGTATTTGGTGCGGCATAGTTTTCGAGACGTGTACTTTTTTTATTTAAACGAACATTAATAATATTTATTAGATGATATTGGTTCCTATATTTTCATAACAATTTGTTGTTTTTTTTATCTTTTACAATTAAGTACTTCCTTATTGTATTTAAAGAATTGACTAAACACTTAAGTGATTAAAAAAATAAAGTCTATTTTTTATGGAAATAATCGCAGCCAAGTTTAACATTTGCCTGAGCACGCCATTCCGTCGTTGTGCTGAAGGAGGAAAAATAAAACTACAAAAAGGCTCTGCCGCAGAGCTGCGCCGTCAGTGTGCGCGCGGACACACATAGACAGATCAAGCTCGCCGAACACATCGTTACAAGATATAAGCGCACATAATTTTACTCACACGCAGAAGCGAATTGGTCATGACTGTTCGCTACCTACACTATAGCAACAACACACAGGCTTACTTTTAACACACAAGCATCGAGGCATTTAAAAATTATAAAGTTCGTACATTGAATTAATACGGAACTACGTTCCAAAAACAAAGTTCAATGAAGAGTCGCCGTAAACAACATCTCGCTCATAATGAGGAAGGTAGGAAAGCTACGAAATATCAACTAGTTAAGTATGATACCGAACGTGATGGCATTATCCTCATTGTGACCTGACCGGCTCGTGACGACGATGACGACGGATGGTACGACCGAATGAATAAGATGCACTATCGTTATCACTTGCAGTTCTAGCGGTGGAGACAAGCGAGCACGTCATTTAGCTCTAATACTAAGGTCGGGGGCGGCGGCGGCGGCGCGGGCGTCCCGGCACAGGCCGTCACGCACTCGCGTCAAACAAGTCTCGTGACGTCACGGCCCGCTGGGCGAAATTACAAAACCGGCCGGGCGGCGCAACCAACTGCGCCAGCAAGCGGCGCGGCGCAGCGCAGTGGCGGCCGCGCTGCCGCCCGACCCCGACGCGCCACCGGCGTTTCACATACCGTGGGCGGCGTCGCGACGCTGTGCACGGCGCGGGCCGGTGCGCGGGCGCGGGTACTCGAGCACTCGGCGAGCGGCGCTTCGGAGCGCGGGCGCAGGTGCTCTGAGCGCAGCAGCCTCCGCGCGCCGGCGCCGCCGCCCTCCGCGCCTCCCCGCACCGCCCGCGCCTTCTCTCGCACGCACCAAAACGACGAATTTATCTTCCGCGCCTGCTGGCCCTCCTATCCGAGGACGTTGCCCAGGGTGTCTCATTGACATTAATTTACTTTAAAGATATTAACTGGGCGGTTGTTTCTCTTTTTACAGTTCTTTAAATACCTTCAATATAACATGTACACGCATAATACGAGATAAACATTGATAAAATTGAATTGGTCCGTTTGATTGGATATCTAAATGGGGGCAAAGGCTCGGTGGCGGGCGACTCGGCCGCCGCCGCCCGCTTACGCCTTGCCTGTTGCCTCGGGGCGAAGAACGCCGCCGCGTCTCTCCGCCTCCGGTCACCGAGCCGACGCGCAACACACCGGCTGCCGTTACAAAATCTGCGACGATGGAATTGCTCAACTTTACGCAACTTCCCTTTTAGAACTTTCATGCAATAAGATATCGGTTAAGTGTCAGAATTACCCACTCTTTCGCACAGAATTACCTAGTTATAACATTCGAATTTGAGTGGGTAAAATTCATTTAATCTGTCATGTACTTAATCACTATCTTTATTGAAAGTACCTAACCTACCTAACTAAACTATAAAAAGGTAAATAAATACATACCCCACATTTAATTAAATGGTAAAATTACTAACAGACCATGATAATAATGATACCTCCAACAAAATTATTTATCCTTCTTTCCTACTAAATAGGTATTCTGATCCCCTTATTATAAAAAAATACAATATACTTGTTGACAGAGGTATTAGGTTCAAATCACATGGTTTTTGTAATGGATCGAAATGATTAAACATTTGGGGTTAAATCTAATTAGTAAGTATACCTGTTATCTACAACCCTAAATAACATAGTATGACTGTAAACAAATAACTAGAACATAAATGTTTTAAAACCGCGATGCCTGCACTTGATTTTGAACATGTATATTTTGGTAGGGGTTGAATGAAGCCTTTGCTTGACAGAGGCCCCTCACATTTTTGCCCTCAACTGAACGCCTCGTCTCCAGAACTTTACTAATGTTGTTTCAATATCATTGTGATATTAAAATAGTACTACATTCATGTAATTATACAAAAAGGTATACATAAAGTATAACCACACATTACCAAAGCTTGGTAATGATTTATTAATTATCAAACATTTTATTTGCAACCTATCCTAAGGATATTGATTGTTGTCATAATATCATTTTGTTTTTCATAACACTAAATACACCTTTCGCTACCTATATATAAGTATAGGATTTAATAATATAGGCACATATATATATCTTAACACGAATCTTAAGCGTTGTAGCGGCCAACACAAGCTCGCGGATGATTATTTAACTTCCAAGAATTGTTCAAATGAGCGGTGAAAGCTACACAAAACAGGTGTGTATCACATTTCGGACGGGGTAGACGCAGAACCATTTCACGAAAGTTCGATACTATGCAATAATAACAATAAAATTATATATGCATAAAGTTAGGTAGATACTACAACCTATCAATGTCTAAGGACTTTGGATTACTACAGCTAACTAGGTCACAGCAACTTTAAGAAATCTGCATGTATACAGGAAACGTTCTGCTGGAATTCAACGAAACAGCCACCTGAAGGGAGAACTAACTGTGTGGACACACCGAATATCTTTAGGGTGTCTTCGGCAGAATCTGGGGTCTTTTTTGATGGAATTTGGACGACTAAAGGGTCCAACGTCGCGTACCTACACTAAAACCAAGCGCTGTAGTTGTTAACACCACCTGCAGGATGACCACCCAGCCATCATCGATGATGAAGGTGTTACAGGGATCTTAAATATGTAAAAAAATAATATGGTAGGTAGTAGTTTTAATCAAGTACCTACGCCATTGCTTCTATATTCCCGAGGATGTAGGCAATGGCGCTGCAGCAGATGCATCCTTAAAACGCATATGGTGTTATGGTAAAAAATGTAACTAATAGATGGTGTGATTTCTGTTTGCAGAGAAAATGTACCTTCAATTTTCAGACATTAACTCGTAATCGTCCGAATTCTCATGATTGCGGGTCACAAGCAAGTTATAATGCCCGCCAAGTGAATTCAAGTATAGGTACGAATTGTAAAAATAAATTTATTACCATACTGAAATTTAAATGACTTTCAATTTATCGCAAATACCAGGCGATTTCGACGGTTACAAGTAATCAATAGTTATGGGCGTGTAAAATAAAAATTATTTGGAAAATTTAGATTTCCCGCGCAAAATTTATTTTTTATGTTATATCACTCACAGACCACAGTTGAGACCACTATTTTTTTTACTTAATGATAAAGTTTTAGAGGAATAAGATGATGTATTCGATTAGCGGGTATTCTGCCACAAGGATAAAATTCAATAATACATACAAATTATTTCGAAAATGTGACAAAGTGATCAAGAGTAGAAATCAAGTTAATATTAGGAGTCATCCGCCATCTTTATCACTGTCATTATCCATTTTATTTATAATGTGTATTTATTGAATTTGTCCTTGCTATTAATTACTTGACATTGGCGAAATACTCGCGCTAGTCGCAGGTGATGCCATTCCTCATCTTATTCCATTAAATATCATCATTTCGTTAAAAAAAAAAAGTTAATATTAATTTCAGACAATTTAGATATACACAAACTATGACTAATCTTAATTTGGCAACACTTAAATATTGTCTGGCTCATAGACTACGATCAAGAAAAGGACAACAACACAGTTGGTTTTATGTAGTTTGGTAGTTACACCCAAAATCAGCACCGTTAAATAAATTATACATATGAAAATTATTAATGAACTTTGATTAGTTTGATCTCTATATTTCACTTTCCTCTTTTTTTTACGTTATGAAATTTGAATGGGATAAGATGAGAAATGGCTGTACTTGCGATTAGCTGTATTTATGCCAATGTCGAGTAATTAATAGCAAGATTAAATTGAATAAATACACATTATAAAAATGGATTATGAGCGTGATCAAGACGGCCGATGAAAATTAAATTTCTCTGTCTACGAAACTAACCAATGACAATGTGATGGTCAACGTGGATCCAATTCTTATGACTTGGAAAATTCTGTCATATCTCTACTGTCATGATGCCAACTTGTGTCGTAATACGTGATTGGCCGCTTTTTTTCTCTATTGAATGTATCTGACACTATCTTTATGTCTATCTCTTTCTTTCTTTGGCCATCAAAAAGCCGACGATAAACTTAGCCCTGTGGTTATTTAAACTGTAAAAGTTCTCTTCATCTATATAACGTAAGTTCCTGATATCTCATCCTTTCATTTATGAAATTCAAAGTGAAACAAAAAACTTATACATCAATACGGACCTGAAAATTTTTTGATCAAACCCAAATATATAACCTACAATTTGAAGGTAATTCACAATTTAGAACCGTGTGTGTTTTTTTGTCCACCCTTAGTTCATGTGCATATACACGGGCCTGTAATTGTTAATCTGTCATTCTGGTTATTCTTCTTAAAACCAAACTTCAAATTTTTTAACCAGAAAAAAATCAAGTATAAAAGTCAAGTTCAGTTTGAACCTTTAGCAAAGTGTGGATTTGATTACCTGGATTTGATGTTATAAAGTAATTAATACTTAATTGTTTTCACTTTTTCCAGAATGTCTGCGCTAGTCCATGAGAAGGTTTGGCTCGACAAAACTGTGTATAATGATGCGGAACGTCAGTACTATGAATCATTGTCTAAGGTAAGTGTTACTTGTTGTGGCCTATAGCTGACTCACATACATTACCTACCTATTGGTATTTTTTAAAGAGAAGCCTGTGCATATCCATACAACTTGCTTGCAAAAACTTGTGCTGCATAGGCCTCAATATGAAAACTTGAAGCCATTTACAAAATGCTTGTCAGTAGTATACAAAATCTGTTAATATGCACTTACAAGTAATATACTTGATAAATTATTATCATAATTACTTTAATCATTCCTCTACAAAGCTACTCCTTGGAAGATATATAAATCCTAATAAAGGCTACAAACAGGTATTTGATATTCATTGTAATCCTGTTAGAATGACTTTAAAAAACATTTTGAGCAGAAGTGCTGTAAAATGCCACTATTATTCGTTTCTATGACTTTATGATGTCATCAATTAAGTACAGCTTTTTGTGCCACCTCATCACATTTTAATATGTACATAGAATTTCATAAATTTGATATATATTTATTATCAAGTTAATTGGTATACAACACATATTAATAAGTACCCGTAATGCTACAATAACCTTTGATGATTGTACTAATTAGATATTGTATGCTTTGCTGTATATATAGATAGTAAACTATTGTTGTACTTGTATGAAGTTTAATGTCAGTATTAAAACTTTGTAGGTTCAAGCTACACCACTGTTAGTAGCTCGCTCCTCTTTGGCCAGCGAAGTTGCTAAGGCTAGACAACATATCAAAGATTCATTAGAATGTGTGAGTAAGCAAAATATATTATAATCACACATTTAAAAGTAAATAAATACAATACTAAATAATTTACAATACAATATAAAATAATTTGAAATACCAGCTCTCCTTATTTACATGGTTTATTTTTACATTTTATTAATTCCAGATGGACAGTGTTGCCACATTAGCAGGTGTTCCTAACACTGAGCTCACCAGCAAGATAACCAGCCTGGAAAAGGAAAACACAGGGCTAAAGAAAGCAATTGATGATCTCCGAAATTTGGTCATCAGCCTCCAGGCCCGAGTAGAGACCCTCGAAGCAACAGGGGGCAATGTTAAGACTGAACCTCCCAAGGTAATTGTTATTATTAACAGTAGGCTGTCCCTCTATTACATTGGACCAAAGATGTATTAGCGAAGTGTGAGTACATTGCAGTAGACTTCTGCCTACTCTTTAAGAAAATAAGGTGTGATGATGGAATCAATACTTAAAGGATAAATTTTCCATGCATATTTTGTTGTTGGACAGAGCCAGGCAACTCCAGCTGCTGCGGATATAGATGATGATGATGGTGTCGATCTTTTCGGTTCTGATGATGAAGAGGAGAGTGCAGAGGCTGCTAAAATACGAGAGGAACGACTTGCGGCATACAATGCAAAGAAATCAAAGAGTAAGTATATTATTTTCATATATTCCTAATATTACACAAAGTACAATCAGCAGTATTTGCCAGTGGAAATGTGTAGGTTATTATTATTGTCTTAATTCTATACGCCTTACACTATAGCATCTGTTCAATCTACAGAAATGCACTTACTTTACTTAAATTTTCTTTAATCATGTCACCAATTACTTGGTAATCGTAAGTTATTATTATTACTTAACGATTTTTTTTTTTCAGAACCAGTCCTCATCGCAAAATCAAACATAATCCTTGATGTGAAGCCCTGGGATGATGAAACTGATATGGCAGCAATGGAGAAAGCAGTTAGAGCAATTACTTCTGATGGCTTGTTGTGGGGTGCTGCTAAACTAGTGCCACTAGCATATGGTATTAAGAAACTGCAAATTTCATGTGTTGTTGAAGATGACAAAGTTTCTATAGATTGGTTGACTGAAGAAATCGAAAAAAATGAGGACTTTGTAAGTATTATAAAAACCTTTCCTTATTTTATCATATTGGCTTCAGTGGTAGCCTCGGCGGTAGAGCTGGGCGTTTCTTGAGCGTAAGGGGTGCTTGGGACAAATCAGATTACCACTTGCTGAATAGTGAAGGAAAATATCGTGAGGAAACCTGCATGTCTATAGAAAGGCGCGTGAAGTTCACCAACCTGCACTAGGCCAGCGTGGTGGACTATGGCCCAAAATCTCCCTCGTATTGAGGGGGAATGTGCCCGATATAATGGCAATAGGCTCGCTCCATATTACCTGTTGGGACCAAAATATATCGGCGAAGTGTGGACGCACTGCAGTGCACCTCTGCCTGCCCCTTCGGGGAATACAGGCGTGATGGTTTATATGAGGGGTGAAAAGCTATTTGACTTAAGCGACACTTTTGGGCGATATTAACTTATTTACATATTTGGAATCAGCTAATTGTTCTGCGTCAAATGAGTATAAGTTTAAATAAATGTTGCTTAAGTCAAATAGCCTTTCACCCCTCAATATATAATGTTTACCCTATTTGACTCATTTGCAAAGGTAATAAACACACATTACCCAAAAAGATCATTGTAATGTTTGTTGGTAGATTAAAATTTTCATAACAGGCATTAGAGTATGGTTAATACTATATAATATTATTTAAGTTGCAAGTGATTTCATATATAAAGTGTAGATGAAAAATTTAATGATGAATTATTTGTTAACAGGTCCAAAGTGTTGATATAGCAGCTTTCAACAAGGTATAAACAAAAAATGTATACATGTGAAACATCATATAGTAGCAGTAATAAATGTGCCTTCTTTCATTAGTATTTGTTTTATTTACATAGGTATTTCATTTCTACTATTCATGCCCGAGGCGCCTTCACATGTAGCTTCAATAACTTCATGGTAACTTGAATAAAGTAGGTACTTGGATGTTGTACCTCTATGTGTCAATGAATTTCAATGAAAGATTTATTATTTAGACAAATGCAGAGAAAAAATCGGCGAAATGAATTAGGCGTCAGAGTAAAAAGTCAAAGTCAGACTAAAATCACAAAAAAATTGTGTTTATCATAAATATTGAGTTTCTTTTGTACAACTAACATAGAGAAGTACCACATTATTAAATTAACTGTTAAGTGCAAGTTGTATTCGCACACTGAGGGTTCTGTACGTATATTAGGGATCGGAGAATCGATTTTTTAAATCGATATAAAGTTCTGAATCGATAAAACGAACCGTAAAATTATTTACAATTTTGAATTAACCCATACAGATGTAAAGAAATGACAAGTTTTCACTTAATAACTCAAAAACTCCCTAGATGGCTGTGTGATCACTTTCCTTTACCTCTCTTTAATAGATAAAATAAATAACGTTTTTGTTTTTGTAGCGTTTTTGGTACTTTGTGTAAATCTGAGCTTTGTTGTAAAAAAAAATATTTATAACAAAAAACAAAAACAGACTTCAAAAACCTAGGTGCACTAAAAAGCTAGAAATAACCTCATAATTCATTATATTTGAAGTCGGTGCCAATCTACGTCAGACTATACAAATACACACATGGATTGGCGCCGACTTCAAATATAATGAATTATGAGGTTATTTCTAGCTTTTTAGTGCACCTAGGTTTTTGTTTCTTTCGAAGGTGTAGGTGACATAGCGCGGGCCACTGAAGCTGTAAAGGCCAACAGCGTATAGTCCATTAAAAAAAAAAAAAAAGATCAGTTACGTACTAAAAAAATATCAAATCGCCTTCCTTGCAGCATCTCTTGGCTAGCCTGGATAATTTTAAACCGATTTTTGACTTTATCATCTCCACCACAGATCACTACTATACTAATCTCAACACTTAGAGATATTTGAAGAGAGAGACCAAGATACCAATATTATGACAAAACTATGGAAAAGACAATACCAGCTCAAACGAGCAATTATATAATAGGATACATCCAAGAAGACTAAGAAACAATTATAAAAGATTTGGCACTTGTGCCTTTACATTGAATCCAATTCAAGAAAATCGGACTTATAACAAGGATCTATACAATTACGACAACTTCAGAATTGGCAGTATGGATAAAGCCTTCGCCTGTCCTATTGGACGAATTATATATATAATATTTGGTTTAGACATGGGCGTTTTCAGTTTTTTCCGCAAACGGTTATCTAACCGATATACAGTTTCCATATCGATATAGAAAACCGTTTTCATATATCGATATCAGCAGAACGGTTTGCAAACGTAAACATGATATTTAGATGCGAAAACTAACAACGAACGCAAACGTACACTGTACAGCTATGTTCTTATTTAAAGTTATTTATTTATTAATCTATCAATACATATACATTACTTTTTATTAGACGCATTTATTAGACTCAAGCGCTCTTTTTAAATGAGAATTGAATTGAAATTCCCGGTGGAATTAAAATTTGTACGAAAACTTTTTACTGCAATATTTACACACAGCCAGACCGACGGCATTGTCCTTTTTATCAAAATGAGTCCATATATCTCACTAGTTTTGCGCGACATTTTCTATGAAAAATTCAAATTTATCCTTAATATATTTTTATTCACAAACTAAATATTATACTCTAATAACTAAATACACACATTAAAAAATAGAAATACGAAAGGAATTCCTTTTACGTAATTGCATCGTTGCAACTATCATAAAAACACTAATCAAAATAAAGTCGAACGCACAAAACAACAAATAAATATATTACAGCCCTTTTATAATGGGTATGTATCTGTATTGTAATAACTCAAATTCAACCTTATTACTTCCTCATGTAGTTCTATTTTGTAGAGTAGGTGTCTCACTAATATCCAGTCGCCTAACAATCGAATAGAATACTATAAATAACAATAGAAACTAAACTTTATTGCTAGTTAGATAAGGTCCACGCCGGTAGCTACGCGAACACGCTCATAACTAAAGTTATCTCTCATTCGCTTCATCCCTTTTACACCAGTGAAAGAATATGTTGTTAGAAAGAGTGGTAGCGAATAAGTTACCGTTATGACCGTTTGTGAAGTTCGCATCGATGCGTTGCAGTTTTAAGTTTTGATATAACAATAACCGAATGGATGGATAGGTTTTTTGAATAAATCGATACAATAACGTTTTTGTCATATCGGTTATGTGGGATGGCATATCGATATGTTATGATAACCAAAACATATCCGATATGAGTTACGTTTTGATATATCGAACGCATGTCTAATTTGGTTATAGTGGATAAGGTTACGGCACCTCACCGAAAGAATCAACAAATTGTCGATTTACAATCAAACCAAAAGTAATTTTAAAATGAATTGCAAGAAATGTGGTTTACCTAAGACCGTAACATTACGAAAAAAGGATAACTATTGTGATGCATGTTTTATGTTGAACACTAATCATAAATTTCGTGCGTGTCTCGGTAAAAATAAGGTCCTATCACGCAATGAAAACGTTTTGATATGTTTATCAGGAGGTCCCGGTTCTACAGTGCTATTAGATTTAGTTCACTACGGAATTTCTTTAGACAATAATAAGAAATTAAGAATAGTTCCGAAGTTCTTACATTTGTACGGTAAGCATAAAAATAATAAAACTACAAATAATTTTAAGAAAAAATCAAACAGTAAAAAATTGAAAATAAAATCCAACCCTTATTACAGTATCAGTTATAGATAATTAATTGTTTCTTGAAAGAGTTGTTGATAAGTTGTCTATTTCAGATGATACAAGTATAGAAACTGCAGTATGTATATTGGATCAATGCAAGAAATATGACTTCAGAGTTTTTATTTTACATATATCAGATTATATGAAAACTAACATTCAATTACCTGATGTCAATTGTGTACCCATTGTAGACCAAAATGTATCAAAACAATTTTATGAGCTGTTGAATAGCTTACCAAGTACTACAGCGAATGATTTTTTAACAAGAGTAAAAAGAAGTATGTATATTAAATGTGCAAAGGAACTACTGTGCAGCTCGGTGTTCACTGCTGAAACAACAAACACATTGGCTATAAATTTACTCTCAAATATTGCAATAGGACGGGGAGCACAGGTTGAAAATAATGTTGTAAGTAGTGTTACTATATACCTTGAATAGAAAAACCAGTAATATTTCTGTTTAGTGAGAGTGTAAATATAACATTGGCTTGGGTCGCTCCTTCATATAGTATAACAGCAGTAGAGCTCAATTGCACACCTGCATTGAGGAAATGTGTCTGGTATAATGGTATTACTTGGGACCACAATACATAAGCAAAATAAATAGCGGAAAAGAGGAAAGCATGTGTGATGACGTATTGTTAGCTGTTCAAGCTTATATAAGACTAAATTAATTTTATTAAAGAATCATATTTGATAATGTTAGGGTCAGGTAAATAATAAAGATTTTATTTTCAGGGATTCTCAGAAATTTGTGATGAAGAGATTAAACTATTAAGGCCTATGAGAGATATCAGCAAAGAAGAAATATACTATTATATTAAGATCAGGCATATTGGTCCTGTTTATAAAAAGACTGCACAAAGTCATAGTGTGCAGTCTATCATCAAATTATTTGTTGAAGATTTACAAGAAAATTTCCAATCCACTATATCAACTGTTTGCAAGACGGCTGATAAAATTGGAATTAGTGAAGGACATCAAACATGTATCAAATGCCTAATTTGTGGGGTAAGTATAACATGGATTGGCAGTATAAACTAAGTAACAACTTATAATAATAAGTTATTAAATACTTTTGTTAAACAACATCTATTACCAATCTATAACCACATATCTACTCACTATGAAACTCTTATCTCAGTCAAAGTAGGTACAGTTAATGAAAAATCAAATTTACCCTATCTGGATGTTTCTAATCTTATTGAAATCTACAACAAACTTTTCTCTTTTTCAGAATGCTGTAAACAAAAAGAATTATAAATTATCAGCTTTAGAAGCAACAAATTTCTCAAGAACAGTTTCTCTCCGGATTCATAATGAGTGTAATGAACAAGACTTGGGAGATTTAGAACAAGATCTCCATTCAAGCATGTTTCCATTTATCCATAAACATCTCTGTTATGCTTGTAGTAGAAATTATTCAGAAATGGATCAAAGTAAATTACCACAACATGTACAAACATTGTTTAAAGACTAATGACCATTAAATCTCTTGTTATGTTATTTACATACGAATACAAATGCATATTACAATTATATACATAATCAAATTCTTCATGTTTATTTTTGATGTGAAACATCTATAGGCGAGGGGTAAACCTGATTTATGGCGTGGCGAGATTTGCTGCTGCTTCGCCACAACAAAATGAAATCAACCTTATTATTTAAAACATAAGTATAGTTTTAAATGTGGCAACGACGCTAAGCCACGCTATGCGATGTTATCAAACAAAATGAAATCAAGTTAGAGTTGAAATTTTCACAGATCATGTATTTCTGTTGCCGCTATAACAACAAATACTAAAAAAAACAATAAAATGAATATTGAAGGGGGCTCCCATACAACAAACGTGATCTTTTTTGGCGATATTATAGATATGGATGGTACGTAACCCTTCGTGCCCGAGTCCGACTCGCACTTGGCCGGTTTTTTTTATTGTATGTTACCGCATATTATCTTCGACGTTTGTGAACCGATATCGATACTTTTTGTTATATTTACTCGAGAATTTTTCAAGACATTTCAAAAATATTTTCAGAAATCAACCCCCAAAGGTGAAGGGTACAGGAACATAACTGGGAATGTCACAACTTTTTTTTAAAGAATCATATTTTGTGTATAGTATTTTAAATTTTATTCTAATCATTAGAATTTTAAAAAAAAAGTTAACAGATGGCGCCAAAAATGCAGTTTTGTTTACGGCCAGACTCTAGAATTGTTAGAACTATTTGAACTTTCAAATAGATTTTTCTCAAAATTCATTAATTAGGACATTCCCTGTTATGTTCCTGTACCCTTCAGGTGTGGAATTGATGGGGTTAGTCGCAAAATTTCAAAAATACATTTTGATTAACATGAAATTCAGTACCTACACTATGTTCACAGTTATTTTACCCCTGACATTTAGCTTAATTTATATTTGTTGAATACTTACACAAATAAAAATAACTGTAAACGGACTTTTATTGACTGAAATACAATACAAGTACCTACAGTTTTGCTTAAAATATTTTTTTTTTACAAAGAAGCGTCATTTAAGCAAAAGGCCGAGGTATAAGTTTACATCAGAGCTGCAGAGGTAAAATAACTGTGAACGTACTGTAGGTAGGTACATGTGTTTTACATACAAAATAAAGAATTACGTGTTTTAGGATTTCGAAAACAAAAATTCTCACCAACTGCGAGCTAGACTCGCGCACAGAGAGGCTTCCGTAGGTACGTAAATCATGAAAGCACCGAACATTGCTCTAACGAAAATATTGAGTTTGTATTGATTGAGTGTCAAAATTTACTTCGCCGTTGGAAAACTGTTGTCCCCATACATCTATAAAGGATACGGTCAATTTACCAACTGTTTACGGATTTTTTGCTTTTGCGTATGCTATAAGACATTGCTTCATGCCCAATTTCATGATTCTAGGTCAATGGAGACTACCCTATAGGTTTTTGATTTTGTTTTAATTGCATATATTATAGTAAACCGCCATATCTTTTAATTGCTTTATCTTTGAAGTATGATTTTTTTACTGCTACCAATGGATTGCAAACTTAAGTCTTTGTTATAAATAAATTCCGCCATGCGTTCCTGAGAAAAAGGGTCTTGACAGATAGACATACTCGTACATAATCAAAGTGTGGCGAACGCTATATCTCGCCACAAAGCAGTACTGCCACCAATCGCCAATGGATAGCGCGACTATCAACACATCGCAATTCTACGCGTAAAGGAAACCGAGCCGCCATATAAAGGACTGTGAAAATCCTGACACTCGCAAGAGTTTATAATATATATAAATTCCCAAAGAATAACAGTGGGGCGTAGCGGACCCCGCCAGGCATACTACCAGCATGGCAGGAAGATATCTTCCCATTTCAGCAGAAAACTAAAATTAGCCCAATCCAATACGAGGCCACAGAGCTAGGTATCACATATACTATATGCAAGGGAATTTGGGCCTTAGTCAGTTGACTAGTAATATCAACACGTTCAGTAAACTGCAGTTTCGTAGTGGTTAAAGTGTTGTATTCCTTAACATGTTTTGTATTTGTACCTCCATTATAACACCCACTTCACATGGGCTTGCCAGACACCTGACTAGAATGAGAGGGAGTTATAGGAAAATATAGTGTTATGACAATTATTAATATATACTTACCAATTTAATTATCGCCCCTGTCGGGCCGATATGACAAGCACCAATGAATTTATCGAAGTTCTGTTCTGGGCATTTATCTTACAAGTGCCACATATGTCTTTGTACTTGCGCTAGCGTATCAGCGAGGTACACGTAGTTCTTCATTTACAGGAACATAATTAAACTTATGCTGAATCTTAGTAAAGTCAAAGGGTCACTAATTAACATCAGAATTTTCTCGGGACGCAACATTAAATTTCAGAATACTGAATGCTTAGCATTAACTATGTAACACTTTATTATACAATTGACATGTTATAGTCATACATAGGCACTATAAACATGACTCCACATTTTTCAAATATTAATTGTAAGAAACGTAACATATTTTCCATACAGTGATACCCATATAAACCGTATCCAACATTTTGATTAATTTGCAAGCATAAGGATTTCTAGTTTAATTTAAGAGTGTTAAAAATAATCCAAAACATTTCCAGGCAAAAGTTAGTATTGTTTATTCAGAAAAGTGTATGCAACAACTTGAAGTTATCACACTAAAAATAAATACTCAACGAGGTTCACCTTCCATTTGGAGATACGACTTGATTTAGCTACGTATAATGTAAGAGGACAGCTAACGTAACTTATTAAAATATACTAATAGAAACAATATTTAAATCCGACAAATATCTAATAATGTTAGAATTAACTGGTCTCCTTTATAAAATATGTAATAAAAGAAAACGATTAATTATTCATGTTAAAATTTTGTATTATGTATATCACACATATCTACATTTTACTTCTATTACATAAATACAAAATTTTAATAAGTAGAGTACCAACGAAAAGCTGCTAACCAGTATTTGCAAATGGTATGCAGGTGTTATCAATATATTATACAAGTAATTACAATATCAATACCATAGGTTAATAAATGCAAAAGATCAAGTGCAATGAAACTCGATGCTTTTCTTTATCTCAATAAATCAATGTTATTAACGAATTTCATATAAAAAGTTGATGCTTCAGTTTTAACTTGGACAATTTGAATCCCACCCACCAATTGAAAACTAACTCAGCTTGAGTACACGAGCACTTTCACATACATATGTCAGCAGTTATACCAGAGATAAAACACTTTTAAAACAATTATTAAACCAGATTTACTAATATTTAAACACTAACTTATATTGTCTTTCCAAATGATTCCATTATCAATAATTGGAATTTCATCAGGATTTCTTGAACAGAAATGGTGTCCTCCACTGTCCATGTGTATGTAGTTACACCATCAGCGGCCTCTATTTGGTGTTACTTTACAGTGTATCTCTTTTGGAATCTTGTAAAAGTACATCATTATGAATACATTATAAGAGTGTTTTATCAACTCTTCATAAAAATAATTATTCTGCAGCATTTATTGGTCCTTGCAATGCACTAGGAGTTGGAGAATTGGATGAAACCATTCGCCCCTGCTCCTTCACGATTGGATCTGTAATAATTAGACAACAAAATATACTATTTGTTTTGTAGTCATATAATCAAGTGCTTTTATTAATTCACCTCGTGAAACTTTTCGGGAACTTTAATTTTCAGTTGGCTTGTGACACTTATCTCTACTAAAGGTCTACTTAGGTGAAGACGATCGACGGGTATTACAACATTATGGCGATAGGCCTACATCCAATTACGAAGAGAGTTTTACATGATTGAAGTGGTCATCTCTGAATCCACTAATTCAATTTAGAAAAAACTAAATTATAAGTGTCATAGACTTTAAGTAGGGTCTTCGCAGGAAAAGTCTTAAGGTAATCAACTATTTATAAGTACAAGGTACAAATAAAATATAAACTTACAGAAATACGGATGATCCATTGCTTCACGCGCAGTATATCTCTCATAATGATCATAACGTAGAAGACGATCTAGGAAGTCTAAAGCTTCAGGTGATACAAGATGTTGGTTTTCAGAATGTACAAACCGCTCCCATCGTTTGCGTGAATGCCTATGGACAAATTTAATTATATCTTCATTACCCATTGTAACAATCTTAGCTAAAAAAACCCACTAAAAATGTCACCACCACTACCAATATTTTAACAAATTTAAAATATCATTTGATGTAGTATATTTCTAGAAAGAAAATGGGTACATAATATCTTACCTCCCAAGTATATCATTAAATCGTGGATCCAATTCTATATGATATTTATCCAAATATTCAAATAGTTCTTCAGTGCCCAGCACTTTAGCAATACGTACAAGTTGATCATAATTGTCATGGCCATGGAAAAATGGCTCTTTGCGGAAAATCATGGATGCCAGCATGCAACCTAATGACCACATGTCCAGCGAGTAATCATACATTTGGTAATCCACCAACAACTCTGGACCCTGGAAATTAATGTTACTCTTCTAAAACCATGAAGCCAAGAACTGACCTTTAATTGATTACATGAAATTGAACTAAATATGTTGATAAACAAACTTGACTAAGGTCAATTTATTGCCAACCTTACCATATATGTACAATCATTTTAGTTGTCACCATTAGATCAGTGATTATTTGTAGTCAGCAAAAACTAACTCCAATATATTTTCAATTATATTCCTTTAATTCTTGTTATGTGATGGAATTGTACAAGTATAAGATTATAATGATCAGTAAACAATAATATTCCTCACCTTAAAATATCTAGATGCAACACGAACATTATAGTCTTGTCCTGGGTGATAGAACTCAGCTAGCCCCCAGTCAATAAGACGCAACTTTCTGTGATCATGATCGATCATCACATTATGGGGTTTCACATCTCTATGCATGATGCCCATACTGTGGCAGTAATCTAATGCCTTCAGCAGTTCGTACAAATAATATCTGAAATACAAATAAATATGTAGGAAACAAATCTTGATAATTAATATTTGTTGTCACTCATGCAATGTATAAATACCTTATATCATAATCTGAAAGAGTCTGATACAGCTGTTTGAAATCAGTATTGTTAACATGTTCAAAAATGAGTGCTGGAGTACGAGAGACAGGATCTTTGACTACAGCTTGTAAAGTTATTATATTTGTGCCTCCCCTTAAATTTTCTAATATTTTTATTTCTCGTTTTATCTTCTTCTTTTTGACAGGCTGAAATAAATATGATTATTGAGATGTTATGCACTAAATATTCTGTAAATCAGTGAGGCAGAAAAACATTCTAGATAATGCACAGCCCCCCGAAGCCTAGTCCAAATGTTTCTAGTATTGGATAATGCAATTATCTTGCATTTTACAGACCTTAGAGTACACATATTTCACACAAAAATAGAAATATTTAAAAGTAGCTGTTAGAAATTCAAGCAATTTAAAATAGATAAAAAGTGCTTTTCCCTTAACCAGGATCAAACCTGCAACTTTCCCTTCAAATTTAGATATATACATCATATAAAACCCAAATCATTGTGTAATCTCTAGTAGGAAGGTATGTAAAGAGCCTCCACTTTTGAAATTTGTTACCATACATGTGTATGTAAAGTAAACATTGTTTAAGTTTAGGCCATCACTAGAGATTTTTAACACAGCTATTAAAATATGAACACAAAGGTAAAAGCTTTAATTAGATCTCCATGCACATGGAGTCGCAGGCAGAGTCCTAAGTTAATATCCTTGTAAATATGAATAATGACTCACCTTCAATATTTTTACTACACATTTCTCATTATTTGTGATATTTATTGCCTCAAATACTTCACTGTACTTTCCGCGTCCCAGTTTACGCACCAACTGGTAGTCTTCCTGATTACCCCAGTCGACCACATAGCTTTCATAGTCCCAATACTCTCGTGGCCGTTGTGAGTTGACATCGGCATATACTCGCGCTCTACTAGGCACTGCCATCGTGCTTTGCCTCCGCCAACTTGGTTTATCAGCGATTGTCTTGCCGGAAATCGCGTATTTCTTGAATAATGATACTGCGAATAAAATATCGCATGTACATCACTTTTATTCACTGTTACAAAGAATTACACTTATTTTTGGAATGATTTAAGTAAGCATTATGATTTGACTAGACCAATCGAATCATAGGATAGGCGGTTATGACTACAAGTCACCATTCAATTAGTATTGTGATGTTTAACCTAAAAACGACATCCAGATAGGATTACTGTTAGACTTGCACATTTACAAAATGATGGTCGATATTAACGAACATGTCTACTCAATTTTTGATCAAATATGTTACATGGTACAATTCATAAGATCTGAGGACATGGATTTAAGAAAGTGTCTTCGGACAGAAAAACGCACGCCATTACTCGTCAAACGTTAAATGTTTCAGTGGACATTCATACCTAAAACATTACTGCAGTTAATCCTATTTTATACGATAAATAGTTTCAGCATACATAAATCTTCTTGAAAACTAACGATTATTGTGAACTCCAAGCTACAAAATACACTTTTATTATAACTAAACCGGCTCAAACCCAGTAAAATTTCAAGATGGACGCCCACCTATCCACACTAAATTTTTAGTATTGTGCACCAAGCTACCATGCTGGTGGTCAAAACTGGAACTAAAGTTTTTATTATCAGAATGTCATGCTTTTTGACAGTTTTATAAGGACACTAGCGACATTGTCAGAAGCATATTTTAGTGGTACACACTATACACCTCTACTATTCTACACGCCAGTACCCACCATAGAGAATATAGGTAACCACAAAGCTAACAATATTTATAATTTTTTTTTAGCATTACATTTTGTATATATGCCCGTGTCACGCATGAATGATGTGCTTTACACTTTTCTCTATTTACGACCAGCAGGTAACCAATAAAATAATGTAAGTATATGCCCAGGACCGGCATCCAGTTTACATATACACTAGGGCCGGCCAGGGCAAGCAATACATCCCGCAAACCATAGGTACCTTCCATTTCAGAAAAACTTGGTGCATGCATACCTTGGGTTGCCATTGCTCACAGTAATATATTATAGTAGTATTGCACTGTACATAAAAGTGTTTAAGGCAACCGTTTTTAAGGTTCCGTACCCAAAGGGTAAAACGGGAACCCTATTACTAAGACTTCGCTGTCTTAATAATAAGGTTCTCGTTGATCGATTGGTATTTCTGTTGTCGCTTTATCAACAAATACTAAAAAACAGCATAAAATAAATATTTAACGGGTTAGCATACCCATTTTGAATCACAATTTATACAATTGGTCGTGAACGAACCAAACTAGATTTTAACGTGTCTGTTGTGTGCGCCTGTAGTTGAGATTTAGACCATGTTGCTGACTACTTCTATGAAACTATTTTTATAATGTCATGCAATTGTTAACTTACCATACAAAATAAAAAAAAATAATGTAATATAATATGTATTCATATTACTTTGATTTAGAAAAAAAAACAGTATACGATACAAGTTTTTCGACCGTATTAAACAGTGGCAAGTAGTAAAGTGTTATTTTTCCATAAAACATACCCATAAAATTCAAATGCGATGAGGTAACTTTTGGTTACGCAGGTAAATCAAAAGAACAAGTAAATATAGTAAATAAGATTTAATATAATATTTATGGTGTTTCCGAATTAGTGACGACTGACGCGAAACAGAAGCACCTTTTTAACTAATATAGAAACACCACATAAGTAGTTTAATTACTTTAAAATATTGATACACATAATAATCTGCATTATATTAATGTATTATCTTTAAATAATGCCCGGTACGCATGGCATCTGATGAGGGACAGAGATAAAGTACAAAGACAGAAATTTTAATCAAGTTTTTTCCAACAGGTCCATTTTTCCACTTCAGGCGTCATTGCCATGAGCAGCGGGCGGTTTCCACAATCAATCGCTCCCGAGAATATTGGGAAATTATTGAATTCGGAGTTGACAGACAGGGCGGGACTAATTCCGCTATTTTCCCAATATTCCCGAGAACAGCATATCACTATCCAGCAAGAGAAAGACCACAATATTCTGAGCTGACAATATCTTGCATTTTGACTTTATCATAATGATGAATTCCTTACTGCAAAACAATTACCTCCAAATTTATAGGAATTTCAACCTGCATACAGAAACAGACCATTTACATTGGCAATTTTTAGAACAGTGATTTATAATGCCACTGTATTGACAGTGCAATTTAGGAACTTTCTATAAAAGAGAGAGTTTAACTGTCCATGATTATACATTACTTTATATGTAGAATTATAACTAAAACTATACACAACAATATATATAAATTAACATCTATGTAGCGCATAAAATAAAATTACGCAACTTGTTGTACTATTAATAACGAGGTGTTATTAGAGACATTGGAAATATTGATACTGGTATCGTCCGCTATGGTGGTGACAGAGAAAGCTGAGCCCACCAGGTACGTGCCGGGCGCTGCGCACACGCCGCGGACATGCACGCGCTTGGACTCGAATTTTCCCAAGGTTACACTAACGCCCAATGCCTTCAGCTCCACATCAGGACCGCAGCTGAGGGCACCAGCCCATCCAAGTTCACTGGATAATTCCCTAGAACCGATAATAATAAATATATAGGAAAACTCATTGTACTTTACTAGGTATATTTGTTTACTTTTCAATCTATACTAACATTATAATCTATACTAATATATTTATTATAATATTATAAAGCTGAAGATTTGTTTGTTTGGTTGAACGCGCAAATCTCAGAAACGAATCGAACTCAGAAACAGTTCGAATTGAAAAAATATGTTTGGGTTGAAGTCAATTTATCGAGGAAGGCTATAGGCTATTTTATAACATCGCGCCACGACCAATAGTTGCGGAGCATCAATGAAAAATGTGGCAAAAGCGGGAAAATATATTCCTTTTGATAGTTTCCGTTGCGTGCGCTGCGTAAAAGGTTAAAGTTACGCAAAAGTTTTATATGACGGAATTGTTCCCCTTTAAAAGATCAAAAAAAAGTCTGCGACAACATATGTCTATCTTTTAAGGTTAACTCACTATAATCTTTTTTCTGGTTTTAAAATTTGTTCAAAAATAATGCACTATTTGCGAAGGTTATTTTATAAACATGATGTTAATCCTGTTCCAAACTTAACCTACTTTCCATAACGTATTTACGTTATTTATCATTAATTTTGAACAAAATTATCTTAGGAGATATCATAGTTTTAATCAAGTACCAGGCGCTGGCCAGCCGCCATCGCCAGTAGCTCTGCGAGGAGCGTGGTCTGCTCCCTGCGGAACAGGTGTGTCCTGCGTACTGCTTTTTATTATATGTGTTTGCGATATCTCATCGTATAATAATTTATCCAAATTATATTATGCTGAAGAGTTTGTTTGTTCGGTTGGTTGAACGCATAAAGCTCTGGAATCTGGAACTACCAGTCCGATTTAAAAAAATATTTTTGGACTGTATAGCCTATTTTATATTTATTGAGAAAGGTTATAGACTTTATAACATAACGCTACGACACAGTGACCATGGACGCGGGTGAACCCGCAGGTACAGCTAGTTAGAATATATAGGCGAATAAATAAAGTGCAAATTATATTACTAGCTGGTATTACCTGTTTCTTTGTTTTGACATATCAATGAAAACTTTTATAGGAACTCCGTAGCAGTTGACAATGTTTAAAGTTACCGGCACTAGACATAATTTCCTTTCTTTAAAATTATGATTAATGTAGTTGGAATGTTCCAATCTCAATATAACTACATTGCCCTTCTTTGTTTTATTGATCTCGCGCATTTCTGTCGCGCTCTCATAATTGTCAAGCTGCAAGGGCGGAGTTTCTCCTGCAATCAATTCTCGGTCATGCGAGGTAGCTCTCGAGAAACAATCCAACCACAAACAATGCTGGCCGATTGCGGTCTTCCCTTTCGTTTCATCGTGCGCTATCCATCGGAGCACGAACATGGATCGGATCGATCCCGTCCTCTCGCTCTCGGTCTCCGTCTCCGGGTACACGATCGTTTCGGGGTCATCTGCGATGCGGGGTCGACTCTCCATCAAGAATTTCGAATAAGGCGGCGCGATAACATCGGCGGCGACGTCCGGTCGATCCCCGGCGACGTCTACACGCGAACACTCGAGCTTTCCCTCGGGCGGCGTCTCCGCAGTTCTTCGAGCGCGGAGCACAAAGTGTAACTTCTCCCGCGGCCCCAGCGGGACGGCGCTCCGCCCCGCGCCCACCGACCCCTCCAGTCGCCAGCCGCGGCCCAGCAGCGCCGCCTCCAGCACGCGCACGCGCCAGCCGGCCGGCGCCGCGCTCTCCGCCTCCACGGCCAGCCACGCCCCGTCCCCGGCCCCGCGGCGCGGCGCGACGCTCAGCTCCACCGCCTCCTGCGACGGACGGGACATCAGATCGTGCGAGTGGGACGCGGCGGACGCGACGACGGCGCTCTACTCACCGATACCTCGAACCGGAAGACGTGTCGCAGCAGGCGGTAGGGGCGGCGCGGCAGGCCGGTCTCGTAGTAGGCGAGCAGGCGCAGCGCGGGCGCGGCGCGGCGCGGGCGCAGCAGCAGGCGCGCGCGCAGGGCGGCGCCGCGCGGCAGCACGTCGGCCGCGCCGCGCACGTGTCGCGCCGCCGCCGCCCGCCACGCGCCCGCGCGTCTCGCGCGTTCGTCTGCCGACCGGGACACCCACTGTAACTCGACGATCATTTCAGCAACTGCGCGGTACCGCGAAATTTGTACAGTGAACTGGAATTATAGCAGCCTCGTGTGCCGAGCCTGCGAGGTCGGGAACCTCATGCTCCGTTAATTTAAGGATGTACATTAATGGATGGGCCGCTATTAGCGGTGAGTATAGTTGCTCATCGTTTATTATGGTCGGACGTTTCATAAGCAAAATATAGGCAGTCATACAAGAGTGCGCACCGGCCCACTTACGGTGTGTTACCTGAATAAGAAGGCGGGTCACGATATTTTTCCTCATACAGTGCTTTGAAATCGTCTTCATTGTCAGATGTCACGAGACTGATGCAGTCAGGATGGGACACTGCTAGGTAAAGATTTTTCATCTCAACGGGCCCGACGTTGGTAAATTCGACATCGATTGTCCTCATTTCACCACTTAGAATCTCCGAGTTGGTTTCCGAAAAAGTCATCTGTGAAGTAGGTGAAATGGTGAATAAGCGTCATTCGCGCACCCGACGCTTACTCCTCGAGCTTCCATCGTCCACGTCCGCGTCGCCGTACTTACTTGTAAACAGGGCGCTTCCGGAATAACAGTTATTTGCAAGCGTTTATCAGCTTTTCCTTCAGATATAAGATTAACCTTTCCCGATATCATCACGTTATTCCCATTTTCATTGCTCCCTTCACCGGCACTGATCAGTCTAAAATAATAACAATTTATATTCGTCTTATACTCCATTCATATTACAATTACCATCAAGGTTGTATGTAGATTAAAAACTTACTTGTATGCCAACCCATGAACATTCAGTTGACCAACTTTTAAAGGCGTTATGGTAAAGACTACAACTTTTTTACAATCACCTTCTAGGAGGACTGATTTAATTCTTTGACTATATATAATATTGGTCTCGAGAGGCTGGCCGGCAGCTACAGACTGTTCGTTGCTTAACATCATTTCACTCGTCCCGGCAGCCTCATCCGCGCTAACAACGAACCGCCACAATAGCTCGACGTCCTTTAACACTAAAGAGATCTTCAAAGGATTCCAAAGGGTCACAGATATCTGAACCGGTTCTGTAACAACATAGTGTCATGAAAAAACTGTAAATTATTACAACAAATTATTAAACGCACTTTTTAGTTTATCGCAATACGGTTCAATTATACTATAGACTCTGTTACTATGTGTACTCATTTTTACTTTAGAGCAAAAATTCGAAACTGATTTCGGATTTGCATTCTCAGTAACCATTTTGCAATCGGACAACTTATACGACAGCTCGCGTACCCCCTTGCGGCACAAGCGGCTCGCAGTCGGCGGCTTCGGTGTAGAGGTCGAGCGTGGGCTTGAAGATCATCGGCAGAGCGCCCTGCGCCACCTGCACCAGCATCTCCTCCAGCACGCGCCACGCGCCGCCGCCCGCCTCCGGCCGCGCGCCCGCGCCCGCCGCCAGCGAGCTGGCCGCCAGCCGCCGCGGGGACGCCAGCGGCGCCGGCCCCACGCACACCACACACGTCTCGCGCAACACCACCAGCGGCAGCGGCAGCGCCTCCAGCCGCCACCCGCCGCTCTCCGCCCGCTCCGACTCCACGCATTGCTACACGGCACACATGCAACAGGATCTCAACACCTGCCGAGTGCCTAGTGTAGAAGGGTTTCATAGTATCTCACCATTCCGTCTGCTTGGCGTGAAATTCGGAGAGATCATGAAAACACAGACTCTAGGCACGTCTGTTTGATTGGGTTGGATTTCAAAAGCATTTGATTTTCTTGAATGCTAAAACACTAAAGCGAGAAAATCTTTGAAAATATACTTATGTTACAAGATTTCATTTGAAAAGACCTTTTCAACATGCATCTACACGAGAATGTGGATGGCTAAAATCAATCTCACTTTCCATGTAGCACGAATAGAATAGTATTTTGATTTGATGGGGACGCTAAAAATGAACTGAGAAATGGTAATGTGTATAATGGTATCACCTGGTGCGCTCGCATGTACTCGCGCAGGAAGGCGGCCTGCTGGTGCGGCGGCTGCGGCGAGGCGGGCGCGAGCGGCGCGGCCAGCCAGCGCAGCGCATCGCGCGCCGCCCGCCGCGCGCCCGCCAGCCGGCCCAGCGCGAACTGCACGTGGTCCGTGGCCAGCCGCCACCCGCCGCGCCCGTACACCTGCCGCGCCGACACACCGTCACCCACCATACGCAACATTTACCTCCCTACCGCATTCCTGTCATCGTTATTGGAACGTAGTTCCTTATCGCGCGTTGCGAAAGGGGGCTAGACGAAAAAAATTAAGACGAAAAATTGTAACGACACTTTTACATATGTGTGTGTGATTTTTATTGTACGACAATTTTACTGTATTCGATTTCGATTTCGAAGTGTGTGTGCATGTATATGTAAATTTTTTTGCTTTTTTTATTTCAAAAGGAACTTCGTTCCATCCGGGTGTCCCTTGACACCTCTCAAGTTTTTTTTTTTGTTTTATTTATTTTAAGTCAAAATAACCACCGTTTTATAATGTTTTGGTGTTTAAATCAGAAAATGTATGTTGTGTTGATGAAAGATGACAGTGCAGATAAAGCAGAACCCAAACCTATCTCAAAATTATCCCGGCTGTTGTGCGTACCTGGTATGCCTGTTTGTAACACCTATACGCGTGCTTCTTCTGTCCCGCTTTCGTGAAGCGGTGGCCCGCCAGGACCATGTGGAACGCATATTTCCTACACATGGCTTTCGCACCCGGCCCGGTCATGAAACACAGGGCCGCTTGTTCTAGAAGCATAGCGCTCCGTAAATCGCTATCCTCTGACGTCATACGAATCAGCTGTTTAGCCGCCTCGCCTTGCAGACCCAACCCTTCCAAGCAAATGACGGACAGTAGAGTAGCTCTGACTGCGTATTGCACCATCCTGAATAATAAGCGGAATAAACGTAACAATGTATGAATCAATAAATTATTGCATCACGCCAGTATAGCCTAAGGGATAGACATTATCTTTCCACTGATGTATTTTGGTATCTATAATGTAATAGAAGAAGGCAAGCCCATGGCTGTCATACTGTGTGCAAATTACGTCAATGAGGGTTACTCCGGCCGTAGTCCAGTCCAACTCTGGCCTAGTGCAGGATAGTGAACTACATACGCCTCTCAATAAACGTGCAAGTTTTACAAGTGTTTATTTTGACTGTCCAGCAAGAGATCGACAGCGCTAGTCCTAGAGGTGCAAGTCTAGGGCTTTACCCTGCACACCTTGCTTCCAAGGCGGTAATTCTTCCACTATTAATTACCGGGAAAGTGACAATGATCCAAATTTTACTGAAATTATACAAAATACGAGTAAACCAAATAAGAGAGCATTAAAAATATCGCGATCTTGCTTTTACATTTGAACCATAAGAAGGACGACAATACACTTAGTATGGTGCCGACATTTTTTTTATTTTTTATTCTTTATTTCAAGTTTATCGAGAGTTTGGTCAGACATGACCATGCCACCCTCATTGGCCAATACAAAATAATCTTAATTTCTATGTTTTATACCCATTTTAACCATCTTATACAGCATTCTGGCCTCCTCTGATTGAGGATTGGCCAGGATACTATTACATTTACCTAACTCCGACAAATTAACGTTGGTTTTTTGAACAAATGTAAACCTTTCCGCTTCATTCCGTGTACATTCCACCATAATATGATACATCTTCCACCACGCCACACTCTGTACAATTAGGTGAATTTGATTTTCCCATCATGAATGCAAAACTGTTTAGTGGAATGTGCCCGGAACGAAGTCTCAGGGCAATTACACAATCCGATCTGAGTATAGTCGACCCAACAAACCACGGCGACCTTGTTAGACAGGGTTGCACTGTCCTATACCAGATGCCTTTAGACAGTGACCTCTCGTCAAAATATTCGTTCCACATTTGCCTACATTTATCTCTAACTTTAAACAAGAGGTCACTGAATAAGGGAATGCACTCGAAGGGTTCAAACTGGGTGCCGACAAATTCAGATCCAATGTCTTTCTACTAACCTGCAAGTATTCAAATAGGTGACAATGCTCTCCTCCATGTATCCATGGGTTTTCCTGTTAGCGTCTCCTGCCATAAACGCACTAATGGCCGCCATTTCGAGTGCACCTGCGTAGCACAACCAAGCACTGTCTGCGTAAAATTCTCTCTTAGCGCTATGGTACGCGTCAAATGCTCGTTGCCATTGCCTGCATAAGAACCAAAGATCGCCGAGCCGACGCAACTGCAGTTCTGGACAATCTGGTGTATATCTAAAAAGTTGGTATATTATTTTATTAGGTATATCAATAGCTGACTCTAAAGCTAATGGTGAAAGCTACAGCCTATGGCATTTGGGGATAGTGTAGAAGGCTATACAGATAAGGCTCTCGCTGAAAGAATTTACTAAATTGGACTTGTAATTATTGAATATGATTCCTTACAAACTATTTTACATTTCTATCATGATACTATAAAAGTATGTATCTACATATATATGCCCAAATTTATAGGAACTTAAATCCATCTACAAACGGATGTAAGGTATTGTTTGGTACATAAACGATTTTTTGCGCCTCAAGGGACACTTGCGCTATAGACCTCTAAAACAGTGCTGAACTGCATATTAAAGTGTGCTTTCATAATTTATTCACAAAAATAAATTAAATCGGCAGCAGTAGTTACATACATAACATTGCTATTCCCAGTCGTATTTCCGGATTTACCAGTCCCGAACCATCTTTTTGTTGCTGATAATAACGATCTGCTAACGCCTTTTCTATTTGCAACCTGTAAAAATATACTTGTAGTAGATACATATATGTTTCAGAGTTTGGTTGAAGCAGCATAAAGTATGAATAGCAAGCAGTGGTAGCCTCGTGGGCAAGAACGCCCGCCTTGAACGTAAGGGGTGCAAGTTCAAATCCCAGGCCCACAACCCTGAGATAATTTTCATGTGCGAATGTCATTTTCAACAATGAGTACCACTTGCTGAACGGTGAAGGAAAACATCGTGAGGAAACACCTGCACGTCTATAGAAAGGCGTGTGAAGTTCACCAACCCGCACTGAGCCACCGTGGTGTACTATGGCCCAAATCTCCCTCGTATTGAGGGGGTATAATGGCAATAGGCCCGGTATAATGGCAATACGCTCGCCACCCATCACATTGGCACCAAAATATATCGGCCAAGTGTTGGCGCACTACAGTGCACCTCTGCCTACCCCTTCGGGGAATACAGGCGTGATGATGATGTATATCGCAAGCATGGTTCAATGTTAAGTGCAGTTATGCTGAGACTATAGATGTAGATAAAAGAAAAATCTACCTCGACTTACCACTTCAGATAACTGCAATATTTGTTTTTCCATGTATGGAAGCAGAGCTTTTGTAGCATATTCCGTCACGAATTTTTTAATTCCATTTACGTCATTCGCATTAAGGGCAATTCCGTGTACTTCGGTTGTTAAATCGAGAGTTTTTCCAGCAACATTAACACTTTCGGAACTTCCTGACAGTGAATGAGTCTGAAATTTTTTTAATTTTTTTTTTTACTTAATATTGTAATGGATTTGTATTTCGAGTTATGATTTTATTACCTGTAAGCTATGATTTTATTACCTGTAAGCTATTTGCATTGTCATAAATATCAGGCTCGGGAGCTGTCAGTGGATGGTCATTTTCTTGATTTATAGAAGTGCTAATTGTCGTAATATCTTCTATAAGCAGACAAATTTGGAAAATCAATTAACATTGTTAATAGAGGGTACATCAATAAATTATCGGACTAACAAAATACCTGAATTAATTGCAGTAGCAGGTGGAAACACCTGTGGCTCTGCTGGTGAGATAGGTAGATTAATAAGTGATGCTGACATCTCATTCTAAAAATTAAACAGATAAGGTACTTAGTCCACTCAATGGCTCCCACAATACAAGCTTAGGATTAGTTTGGGAGTTATTGGTGCCAATTTTGTTGGTATATATAACTAAACTGCACTAAATTAAGTGTATTGCCGTCATTCTCACGACCATAATGTATGACCGACATGCTAATATTATTATTAGTGCTGTTAGGTATGTATATTTTAGTCATAGTTTGGTGCTAACAGTCTCATAACTTAATTTAATGTATTATCTAACTAATTAAATAAGTAGGATACTACATACATTCAAATCGGGTGTTCGTTTAATATATTGGGCCCAGAGATCAGTTGAAACACTTTGATCCAATGTACTTTTCGAGTTAATAGCCAACATAAAACAATTTGTAGCACCAAATGTTTGTTTCAATGTTTCAAAAGATGCATTTGCTCTGGAAAAAAAAATATGGGAACAATTTATTTTTTATTGTTGTGGGACATTGGGAATGAAATTATTATAATTATATAATCACCAAGAAAAGAAAACTTAACTCACTTTTCTTGAGATACAGCAGACACATCATGCAATAACAGATAGGATTTTAAAACCCCACTATTAAACCACTTGGGCAACTTTGGAGGTGTAACATTTTGTAATTGGGCATACTGTTGATTTAAATTATTGAAACTGTCAACAACATTCTCATCATGTGCCGTGCCCACTATTATACAAGATACAAAATGCTTTGTGTATTCATGATCCGAAGGGAACTGAACTTCCAGATATGTTTCCCTCCATGCATCAAACCAATGGGTCGATTGAGGTATGTCAAATTTACGGCCATCTGTAATCAGTATTGGGAAAAATTGCAGGGACAATTAGGCAGGTAGGTACTATAGTGATTTTTCGAAATTGGTTCATTAACGCCGGAGATATGCTGTAGTCCTGATTGGACCCCCATTACACTCCTGGAAGACGTGTTTCTTTTCATATTTTTTGTGATGTGTTTTTTTTATTATTTCAAAAATATTTTTGAAATTATGTGATCCCCCATTTCACCCCCAAGAGGGTTGATTTCTGATAATATTTTGGAAAGCCAACCTTGAAGAATTCCCTAGCAAAACTTTAACTCGGTTAAAAACTTTAACTAACTTTGTGCTAAATAACAATTTCACTTACCAAATTCCAAGGGAACAGTTTTATCATGATAATTATGTAAAACAGCATTGTTTAACTGTCTTCTAGCTTCAGTTGGTTGGAGTGGTTTCCAATTCACATCTCTTATGATTAACTTCCAGTTCTTGATTGTACATATATTTCCACTTGGATCCCGAAATTGCCCTAAAACCATAGGATGTCTGTAGGAATGTATTTGTTTATTTCCTGTGTAGATTGAAGTGATAAATACATTGAAATATTAGCAGCCCTTACAATAACACACATTCTTTGCCTATAACTTTCTTACAATGTGATAAAATGAAAATATTTTAGCCTCGAATAAAGATCATTACATGAATCCGTTGTCATTTAATTCTAATTTTTATACTTTCTGGCAGGAATTAGTGATATTGAATGTCCCTTAATAATAAAATAAGTCAGAAAACCCATCTTAGCATGGTAGCATCCTGAGTAGCTGACATCCCGAGATAAAACTAGTAAATACCTTTATGGATAAACAGGCTTAAGTACCCAATTCAGGTGCTTTTCTTATAGCATACCCACAACTTTCATTTCAGTAAAATCGGCAGATTAATATCTTAACCTAATTCATACCTTCGCTTTCCAAAGTCGTAAATGGCTGTAAAAGTTCCGTGAATGACAAGTTATTCTTGGATACCACATTTTCAACTTTTGAACTACATAGTACCGCAACAATGGGAGAAAATGAATCCTGAATAAATTCTTGAGCAGTTTTACCAGATCTGACCATAATTAATCTTTAGGACCTACGAGTCCTGCGACTTAAACATGACTTAATAATAACAAATTGATTCGATAATCCAGTTATTCAAGCCACCATCCGCCAGAAAAAGCTGAAATTGCTAAAATAGATTCGCCAATTTTATTTTCTTATCAGAAAAAATAACAACAGATAGAAAAATAACCATAGAGGATGATACACCGTAGACTATATTAAAAGTCAATAATGCATCATAGATACCTGATATTGATTAACTATATTCTTAATCTAAGATTGATTGAATACAGGCTTCTAAGATTTGATATCATTGCTTCTATGGTATACCGCAAAGAGTATAATAAGTAGTATACCGCGAACACATCAACACAGATTTTGAATCATTGCGCGCTGTTCTCTAGCTCGATAATTGCGTGTAAATTACACTCCACTGTACACCATAGAGAAATACTACACTCTTTTGCAAAAAAACGGGCATCTTACGTTCTAGGGTCGATTTTACACACCTGCCTGTCACCCTGTCGATACCAGCGCCATTGTAGAAGCTTTGTGAACTAGTAATTGTTGCTTTTCGACGGACACTTTTTCATTTTTTTCCCATATGAGATTGTGCTCCTTCTATCTACCGTGATAGTATATACAGGCTGGAATTTTGTAATGCCACCTGAAGGGAAAATACTCTTTATACTGTAGATAGAAAATAGTACTCAAAGAAAACATTCCTTTATTTTTGAAAAGAAAGAATACTGCATTCAAAGATTTTCGAAAATTCAATTATGTCGTAATCCGGGAATCGAACTGACTAAAATCTGTAAAAATTACATCCTGTACTTTTATTGCATCGATCGTTAGAGTCAATTATAAGAATGAAATCTCTCTAACAAACTTGAAAGGAAACCTATGAAATCTTTAATTATTTTAAATCCTATTTACAAAAAATGGTAGATATTTTTTTGTTAGTATTTGAAAAATCAAATTTACATGAAAACTTATGCTAGTGTAAACGAGTTGAAAGTTGAAGTTTAGAATACTGTCGCGACGCAATCGCGAATATCATCGTGTAAATATTTGTATATAGTAACACCACGATTTGCCGCCTTTTATCTATGGTAAGTAAATACTTTGCTGTCACTTTCAGACTTGTTTATGTACGGTTTTTTGGCTGCTGTGACTTATAATGACTTGGAAGGAATCTGAGATCTGCAATAGATTTAAATCTAAGTATTCAAAGCTAAGTATTCCAAGCTAAGTATTCTAATTATGTAAAGTATTTAAAGCTAAGCATATGACCCTAAATATCTACATAAAGATAGGTGTTTATTATGTTTGATAATATTGAATCCCTGTGTCTAGCACAAACTAACATGATTTCGGGCATGTCGTTAGGCGTGCGTCCGAATGTGTTACTTAACATGTATTATTCGGGTCTGCGTAATGCGGCGTAGATAGACCGAATAAGTACCTATACAATTTCCTCAAACTAACATGATTTCGGGCATGTCGTTAGGCGTGCGTCCGAATGTGTTGTTATGGGACCTTGAAGATCCTAGTTGTTATGGGACCTAGAAGATCCTAGAGTTGTTATGGGACCTTGAAGATCCTAGAGTTGTTATGGGACCTTGAAGATCCTAGTTGTTATAGGACCTAGAAGATCCTAGAGTTGTTATGGGACCTTGAAGATCCTAGTTGTTATGGGACCTAGAAGATCCTAGAGTTGTTATGGGACCTTGAAGATCCTAGAGTTGTTATGGGACCTAGAAGATCCTAGAGTTGTTATGGGACCTTGAAGATCCTAGTTGTTATGGGACCTAGAAGATCCTAGAGTTGTTATGGGACCTTGAAGATCCTAGAGTTGTTATGGGACCTAGAAGATCCTAGAGTTATGGGACCTTGAAGATCCTAGAGTTGTTATTGGACCTAGAAGATCCTAAAGATATGAGACCTACGTAAGAGGCTCCTTAAGATATGAATGATGTACACTTATTATAGTAGAATGATGACCATAAACTAATTATAAACTAATTCATATTTGTTCTGATTCTAGTAACGGAGGAGTGTCATGGGCGTGGGATAGATAGGACCTGCGACATGACCCTCCTGAGCCCGAGACACCGAGACAGTCGGTGTCATCGGGCATTATCTCCTACAGATGGTGCATGGCTCATCCAACAACAGAGAGAGTTAGCGAAGCAGATAATTGAGGAATGTAGAAGGGAAGTGGAGGAGGCAATACGAACATTCCAGGTATGAAGCCATTGATATAATTTTTATTTTTATTACATTCGTTACGCCTGTCTATATACATACAAGAGAGCCCTGAAATATACTATTAACAAGCCTATGATTATATCAAGACTACATGCTGTAGAGTACACGGGCAGGGCGTAACGACATGGTGGAGGTGCTGGGATCGATTTCTGATGGACTCAGAACAGCATCTCGTGAAATTATGTTCCTGGAAAAGAAAATCATTAAGATGATTATTAAGAATAAACAAATTTTGAGGTTAATGCCATCTAACGAGAATGATGGAACTATTATATTTTTAAATTAAATAGAGATTAGTGGCCTCCTCCTCCTTTCTTACATATCAAATATAAGTACCATAAAGCTCTATGATTGGTACAAAGAATTGAGTATTTAATTGAGACAAGTATAAGAGCCTGAATTTTCTTCGTCGATTTGTTGTGGCTGTTGTCAAGATCCTGCGAGAGATGGCGCAACTTGTCATGGAAGGATATTATTGTTTCTTAAAATTACATTTCGTTGTTGATGAAATTAAATGAGTATAACTGTTTAATGTATTTTAATTATACAGCGGAAGGAGTACATATTAATTTTCATTTACGGATCGAAGTTTGTAAGTATACGTAATGAGTGTGTCAAATGGATACAGTGAAACAATATACATATTAATCCTATAAATACAAGTGATTATAATTGCACGTTGTGATGTAGTATAAGATGGCTCTATTATTATTATTATGAATAATAAAGGAGACTGTATGAGTTTCGGTATGATAATTCGATTCGTGTTTATATGTGGTAAATTGAGTAATGAGCATGAGTATCTGGGCGGTACAAAGATGGCGCTGCCGGTTTTCGGCTGACGCAAAGTTTACAAAACAATATAGAATTCGAGTTATTTACAAATTGAATTAATGTTCAAATGTGGTTGATTTATTAAACGATATTTATATTTAGTAAATGCTCATCACTTCGGATTACAAACTATTTCTCAATATTGAAATAGTTCTTTAAAATATGTCCCTTGACCCATAATGGCGGAGAACATAATTACGAATTTATAGAAGTTTATTTTCTTATAAGATTAATTGAAAGGTGTTGTATATTACGTAATTTAAAATTAAAGTCTATTTAATGACAAAACTAATTTTGACAATAAGCATTTCCCAAAATAATGTACATAAAATTAATTCGGAGCTACGTGAATGTCATTTCCGCCAGCGAGCGAGATGTACCATTCAGTGTTGCCGTTCTAGGGACTATGTCGCTAGAACTAGGGGATTTTGTGAATGTTTAGCGGATAAAATTCTAAAAAACTTTTTGGCGACTTCTAATGACTTCCAGGTGGGTCAATACAACGCTAGAAGGGCTACATCTATAATTTCAAACTAAAGATACTGACTTGTTAAACATAATATATCAAATTACATAGATTCGTGTATGCTCTTTGTTATATACGCTTGCAACTCCTAGAAATAGACGTATACATACGCAAATTCCCCGATTATAATTATTCTGCGCAAGGTTTGTTCTTTTTATGTCGCTCACTGCTATCAAGAATGAGTGTGACTGCTAGTTTGGAATTCATTCGTCGAAGTATTGGACAAGGATGGATTCAGTCGTCGAAGTTTAAACGATATTGATTCTGAAATGGGTTTTACGTACAGATTGATCTCATTTATATTTAAGTAATTAAAACTGCAAAATTATAAAGAAGGTATTTTTTTTTATTTTGCCTCTTATTAAAAATGTAATGCACAGAAACTGAGGTAGACAGCCGCTTTAATTCAATCAGGATTCATAAGCTGCTGAGCTGAGTGATTGTAATAAGCGATTAAAATGAGAATAGGATCGACTCTGTGCCATATTGTGACGAATCAAAACGAATTATGACATTAAATAATTAAGTATTATACTAAGAAAATTTACTACTAGTTTATCCTTTTTATTTAAATTTGATGTAAGACTTTTATTATTGATATGCAAATAAGTTTTTTGCAAACCATAGTTTTCAAGTGACATTTGACAAATATAGGTTATTGACATTCCTATTCTTATTTGGATTTTTATACTTATTTGTCTTGCATTTGGT
The DNA here is from genome assembly GCA_914767695.1 of Ptilodon capucinus. Classification (NCBI taxonomy): domain Eukaryota; kingdom Metazoa; phylum Arthropoda; class Insecta; order Lepidoptera; family Notodontidae; genus Ptilodon; species Ptilodon capucinus. The sequence continues at coordinate 6,872,394 of OU611808.1, forward strand.
CGGCGTATTACGCGTATTTTTTTTTACAACAAATTATTATTTTATATTCATGGAAAGATTGATTGAGGTACATACCTATCTAGTAGGAAAACGAAACGAGAATTGATATTTCGTTACATATATGAGATAGTTTAGCGACTTTTAGCGGATTTTTACGGAACGATTTTTTCCATATCTAGAGGAATTTCTAAAACTGGCTAGGGACTTTTAATTTCGTTGAACGGCAACACTGGTACCATTTCTGCCCACTTTTTGCATAGAAACGTTAATGGCGTTTGTAAAGAATTTTATTGTAGTAATTTTTATAACTTGTGAAAACTACGGAGAAGTAGTTCAAAGTGAACGTATCTGCCGGAGTATGTGCTCCGTGAGAAATATATATATTTAAAGTATCGTACGGCTATTACCAGCGAAATACATTCGGCAAGTGCAAACATTCGTAATTTGAAAACGTATTTGGGTCCTGTCAATACGAATAACCCAGTGAATCTAATCTCGTGATCAAGGTAAATATCTTTTGGTTAATTTTCTCAAGTAGATACCTATGTACTTAAATACGGGGTATCAAACAATACGTAGGTATCGTTTTATAGGCACAGGTTCGTCAAAGTACTTACCTACCCACCGTGTTTAATTCCTTAATCATTTTTCACTTACTAGTACTAGCGAAATCCGATGGTACAAATATCCTATTAGGTATTATAGTCGGTGTTCTTAACAACTTATATACAAAGCTTTGACAAGTACCTACCTATTAGCTTAATTAGTATATAAAATTATCCAAGCTCTATAGTAGTTGACGAGATGTAATAGAGAAGTAATACCTACCTTAAATCAAAGTTTTTAAGTGAGGTACCACTATAACAATACCTATGATTAAATGCTGGTACTGCTAATCGATGAACACTCAGTTTACACTATTTAATTCTCTGTTAGTGAAGACTAAGTTTATAATATGATAACAAGACAACAGATTTATAATACATGTGTATACCAAAACTCCAAGTGTTTAAGGACTAAGATTCATGTCAAATGGAAATTAAATTTTAACTTGTTTTGAGGTATGTCATATGAGTATGTTGAAGTGAAACAAATATCTAATTTAACCTTCATAGAGAAGTTATAACAGAATATAAGTAAGCATTAAAAACTTAATTAAATCATATGTAAGGAATGGTGTTGAAATTTCTGATAACGCATTTTCAATTAGTTTGTTGAAACTAAGTACCATCATGAAATTTAATTTTAATTACAGAATTATTCCACTATCCATAAACATGGAGGAAATCTTACTTAAGCGTTTGTTGATGCTAACAAACGAGATTAAAAGGAACTCTGACCTGACCTTGACCCTTCACTTAAGGAATGATGAAGAGATACAAAAGGCTCAAATTATAAGATCAAAGCTAAAAGCACTATTGGGGAGATTGAACGATGACCTCAATAACTATTTTCGTTTGGTAAATATACCTCCTGCTGATGATATAAGCCAAATATCAGAGCTTCAGTTAGAGGCTGAACAGAACTTGGCTGAGTTAGAAGCAAAGATAGAGATGTTCAATAAAACAAATAGCCCCGCTGTTAAAGAAACAATAAGTAGCCGCTTACCTAAACTTAATTTACCTGAGTTTGATGGTGATGTTCTTAGTTGGTATCAGTTTTGGGACCAATTCAGTTCAAACATAGATACTAGAAATATTGCCGAAGTTGACAAATTATTATACCTTAAAGCTTCTGTGAAAGGAGAAGCAAAGAGGGCCATCGATGGTCTCGAAACAACAAATAAAAATTACCAAATTGCTTTAAAGACGTTGCGAGAAAGATATGGTAATACTTCTCATTTAATTGATGCTCACTACGCAGCCTTGTCTAGGGTTAAGCCTGCTGATAAAACTATAAGCGATTGCAGGAAAACTCTTAATGATATGGAAAGACATTTGCGAGTATTGGAGTCACTAAAAGAGGATGTCAACCATAGTCATCTTCGTCACCAAATTTTTGAGAAATTTCCAGAAGATTTAATTTACGAACTTAAACTTAAGGCTACAAATGACTCTATTCACGAAATAAGAAAACACTTAGAAATTATAATTACAGCAAAAGAAGATGCAAGCAGAATTACGAACGATAAAAGGTCGAGCACAGAATACACAGTGGAAACATTACATACAATGACAACGTCCGAAAGCATGAACAGAAAGAGAAGGAAACTCTCCTGTGTTTTCTGTAACGAAGAGCACTATAATGATCAATGCAAGAAGTATAAAACGGTTAAAGACAGGAAGTTTAAGTTGAGAAAACGATGCTACAAATGTCTACGTGAGGGACACAACATGAAAACATGCAAATTTAAACAAGTATGTGTACATTGTAAAGAAAATGGACTTCATAATCGCGCTTTATGTCCTGTCAAGTTTCCAAGAGGAGAGAGACCGAATTACCCACCAGAAGTAACAATGACCACAATCAACCAGAAAGGATTGACTGTACTCCAGACAGCAATTGTTCCAGTTAGAAAGATGGGACATAATACAGACATTAAATACCGAATTCTACTTGACTCAGGCTCACAAAGGTCTTATGTCACTAGAATGGTCGCGGATGAATTAGATTTAAAAACTGAACAAGAAGATAATTTAACGGTATTTACGTTTGGATCAAAGACTCCGCAAGAATTTATGAGTCCAGTAGTCAAGCTCGAATTAAGAACCAACACTATGGGTACAAGGACAGTTTACGCAAATGTAGTACCGATAATATCACAAGGAGTTCCGTATCCTCCAAAGGAAGTAGTCAATTGGGGGAAAGCCGAAATACTTGCTGACGATGGATCGTTATCCGATCGAGTAGACATATTAATTGGTAATGATTACTATTATTCATTTATGTCAATGGAAAAGATAAAAATAAATGATAATTTATTCTTAGTAAATACAGAATTCGGTTGGATACTCTCAGGAAAATTAGATACAACACAAGTGGATACACTATCAGTGGTCACTTACTTTCAAACCGGAATAGAGATGAGACTTAATCCACCTGATCTTCCAATAGACCAAGGAAACGTATCGTTTCTGTGGGAACTTGAATCGATTGGAATAAATGATTCTCCCAAAACCAGGAGAGACGAAGAAGCTATCGATAACTTCAATGAAACTACGAAGATTATTAATAATAGGTATACGGTGAGTTGGCCTTGGAATGAATATCCACCATCGTTGGCATCTAATTATGGTCTAGCATATGGACGTTTATTAAATTTACTGAAACGACTAGATAAAGAAACGTTGCAAACATATGATAAAACATTAAAGGATCAAATCGATAAAGGAATAATAGAGATAGTACAAGAACCTATAAAATCTGAAAACCACCCAGTTCATTACTTACCACATCACTGCGTAAGACAAAAGGGGAAACCTATTAGAATTGTATATGATGCCTCTGCAAAGACTAATGAGAGCAAAAGTCTCAATCAATGTTTGTATTGCGGCCCATTGATGCTAGAAGATTTGACAAGTTTACTAATTCGATTTAGACAACATCGTATCGCGTTGACAGCAGACGTGGAAAAGGCATTTCTACAGATTGCCCTTCACGAAATAGATCGCGACGTGACTCGATTTATATGGGTAAAGGATACGACAAAACCAGTGGCCAAAAACAACATTCAGTGTATGAGATTTTGCAGAGTACCATTTGGTATAATATCCAGTCCCTTCATCTTAAACGCGACTGTTAAACATCATCTGGCTAAATCAAAACATCCGCGAGTCAGAGAAATTGCAAACGACATTTATGTCGATAACCTAGTCACAGGCGCCTCGACTGTAGATGAAGCATTGGAACTGTATAGAAATACCAAAGAAGCATTCCAACACATATCAATGAATCTTAGAGAATGGAGCTCTAATTCAGAACAATTTATGATACAGGTATCTGATACTAATGAAGACAAAATTATTAAGATTTTAGGTTTAGATTGGAACTTGAAAGGAGACACGCTTGGGTTGAGATTCAACGTAGACTCTAATGCTTATACTAAACGTGGTGTTTTAAAGGTAATCGCATCCGTTTATGATCCTTGCGGATATGCCGTACCATGTACATTGTCAGCAAAATTATTCCTACAAGAACTATGGAAGTTAAAGATGAAGTGGGATGAAATACTTCCAAAGAAGATGGTTGATGAGTGGTCGGAAATACGTAAAGAGTTGAGTGAGATACCAAAAGTATCAATACCTCGGTGTTACCTGAAAACCGTTGGAAGTTGCCAGTTACACTGCTTTACTGACGCTTCGTTGAAGGCGTATGCAGCAGCGGTATACATAGTAAGCGGTAGTGAACGAAACTTTGTTATAGGCAAAGCAAGACTAGTTCCACTGAAAGACCAAGATAACCTGAAAATACCTCGCTTAGAGTTGCTAGGAGTAGTAATAGGCAGTAGGCTTATTAAATTTGTACTCAAACAACTGAACATAATAGTTACTAATCAGACATTATGGACAGACAGTAAAATTGTAATTGAATGGCACAAGTCTAACAAACTCCTACCACCTTTTGTATCCAGACGTATACAAGAAATAAAACAAAATAAGGATTTGGTGATTAGATACGTCCCTTCAGAATTTAATCCAGCTGACATAGCTACCAGACCTTCAATTCCAGTAGAAGACAAAAACAGATGGCTGACAGGTCCAAGCTTTTTGTCGAGTGAACCGAAAGCGTGGCCATCAGATTTTAGGGAAACAAATGTTTCTTCTCTGGTTCTTGGGGAGGGTCTGGCGAATGAACAAAAACCAGAAGATTCTTCCATGGAGATGGATAACAACTTCCAAAAGGACATAGATCAAGGACATGATGTAGATCTTCAAAAGGAAAATACACCGATAATTAATACAGGAGAGCAACTTAAAAGATTACAAGCGAAATATTTTCCGCAAGAGGTTCAAGGAAAGGACACTGATCTAAGTCGGAACTTAAAGCTGTTCAAAGATGTGGATGGAATTTTAAGATGCAAAGGTCGTTTCACAAACGCTGAATGGACGTTTGATAAACGGTACCCCATCCTCATCCCGAAGGAATGTGACTTTACTAACGAAATCATTATGGTTACTCACGAAAAGAACTATCATGTAGGTGTGAACCATACCTTGGGTATGATAAGACAACAATATTGGATTCCCCAGGGGAAGAGCCAGGTACAGAAAGTTTTAAGGAAATGTCCAAGATGCGTTAAGCACGGCGGAGGACCTTTTAAACTACCACCAACACCAGCTCTACCTGCCGAAAGAGTCAATTATACCTCACCATTCACCTTCGTGGGGGTAGATTATATGGGGCCTCTTCTTATCGATAATGGTAATGGATCTGTGAAAAGGTGGATCTGCCTTTTTACTTGTCTAGCCGTGAGAGCGGTGCACTTAGAGGTTGTTCAAGACTTGACGGCTGAACAAGGATTACTAGCCTTACGAAGAATGGTATCCAGTAGAGGAGTACCAACGATGATCACCTCCGACAACGCTCTTCATTTTAAACTAATGTCAGATATACTGTCGAGTCGGTTTTGCATCGACGAGAAAATTGAATGGAAATTTATACCCCAGCTAGCGCCGTGGTTTGGGGGATTTTATGAAAGGTTAATAGGAATAGTAAAAAATTGCATGAAAAGAACTTTGCAGAAACACATGTTAAATGATATGCAATTAGTTACTCTTATCAAAGAAATAGAAGCTGTTATAAATACTCGACCACTAACATGTGTAGACTCAGAAATGGAGCACATCTTAAAACCATCAGATTTTCTCACTTTGGGAAAATGTATAACGATGGAGATTTCCAATGAAGAATCGGTGATAGACGGTACTTTAACTAAAACAGATCTCGTAAAAGGTTGGAAAAGAGCACTCGTTTCTTTGCAAGAATTCAAGGAGATGTTCCTAAATAGATACTTGCCAAGTCTCCGAGAAAGATATAGGCATTCACTCAAAGAACCTAGAGTGGTATCAAAAATTGAACCGAGCGTGGGACAAATCGTACAAATAAAAGGAGAGACAAAAAATAGAGAAGGATGGAAAGTCGGTAAAATAACATCACTAGTTAAAGGAGCTGATGGTCAATACAGAATAGCGAAAATCAAAGTAGGTAGCAAAGAATTTATTCGTTCGATAGCGCACTTATATCCTCTTGAAATTGAGGAAGAAAATGCCACCGATTTTAGAATTGATGTAATTAATAAGGGTCATTCCACACATTTGGAATCCGCACTTGAACTAGAACCTGTATCTGCAATCGAAGAAGTAATTATACCTGATGAAAGTTCATCAGAAGAAACGAACAGGTCTAATGATATTGGTGAAGAGAAAGGGTCAAGGGATATACAATATAGGTCAGAGGTGGAAAAGGAAAATAGTAATCAAGACGAGTTACACGAACATGGAAAAGAGACAAAACAAAGACGAGGCGCGGCCATGAAAGCCCTAGATAAAATTAGGGAGTGGACGCGCAACTTACTAACATTGCTCTAGGCTTTTCGGCCGGGAGTGTCGCGACGCAATCGCGAATATCATCGTGTAAATATTTGTATATAGTAACACCACGATTTGCCGCCTTTTATCTATGGTAAGTAAATACTTTGCTGTCACTTTCAGACTTGTTTATGTACGGTTTTTTGGCTGCTGTGACTTATAATGACTTGGAAGGAATCTGAGATCTGCAATAGATTTAAATCTAAGTATTCAAAGCTAAGTATTCCAAGCTAAGTATTCTAACTATGTAAAGTATTTAAAGCTAAGCATATGACCCTAAATATCTACATAAAGATAGGTGTTTATTATGTTTGATAATATTGAATCCCTGTGTCTAGCACAAACTAACATGATTTCGGGCATGTCGTTAGGCGTGCGTCCGAATGTGTTACTTAACATGTATTATTCGGGTCTGCGTAATGCGGCGTAGATAGACCGAATAAGTACCTATACAATTTCCTCAAACTAACATGATTTCGGGCATGTCGTTAGGCGTGCGTCCGAATGTGTTGTTATGGGACCTTGAAGATCCTAGTTGTTATGGGACCTAGAAGATCCTAGAGTTGTTATGGGACCTTGAAGATCCTAGAGTTGTTATGGGACCTTGAAGATCCTAGTTGTTATAGGACCTAGAAGATCCTAGAGTTGTTATGGGACCTTGAAGATCCTAGTTGTTATGGGACCTAGAAGATCCTAGAGTTGTTATGGGACCTTGAAGATCCTAGAGTTGTTATGGGACCTAGAAGATCCTAGAGTTGTTATGGGACCTTGAAGATCCTAGTTGTTATGGGACCTAGAAGATCCTAGAGTTGTTATGGGACCTTGAAGATCCTAGAGTTGTTATGGGACCTAGAAGATCCTAGAGTTATGGGACCTTGAAGATCCTAGAGTTGTTATTGGACCTAGAAGATCCTAAAGATATGAGACCTACGTAAGAGGCTCCTTAAGATATGAATGATGTACACTTATTATAGTAGAATGATGACCATAAACTAATTATAAACTAATTCATATTTGTTCTGATTCTAGTAACGGAGGAGTGTCATGGGCGTGGGATAGATAGGACCTGCGACATGACCCTCCTGAGCCCGAGACACCGAGACAGTCGGTGTCATCGGGCATTATCTCCTACAGATGGTGCATGGCTCATCCAACAACAGAGAGAGTTAGCGAAGCAGATAATTGAGGAATGTAGAAGGGAAGTGGAGGAGGCAATACGAACATTCCAGGTATGAAGCCATTGATATAATTTTTATTTTTATTACATTCGTTACGCCTGTCTATACAGATCGTATCAGAAGTCCGAAATAATACTTGGGGGCCATATAGGACAGATGATAAGCAATCAACACGTTCAAGCAAAATATACGTAACTAATTTAGTTTCTGAGCAATTTGTGTCCAAAGTTGGTGTCAAAACTTACGCACCGCGACCCTAAAAATCAGCTGATGAGGCGAATGAACTCGCTTTAAAATGATCAGGGAGTGATAGATATGACACAAGGTTTTTACCTACGAGCATAGTTCAATACAGAAATAAAAATCGGTCACTGTAGTTACCTAACTATGACAAAAAATTATACTTCATTTAAATCGATGTAAAGTAAAACTTCTACACAAGCAAATAATCCATTTTCGTGTTAGTTTTCGTGAACGGATTTCTTTTTAAACTGAAACATAGTGAGAGTTGATTAAAAGAAAAAAAATATTATTTTATCATTATTATTTGTCTTTATCATAATCACTACAATTCTCAGAATACAAGTAGGTACCTAATGATGTAGACAATTATTAGAATTGGTCTGGCATATCTGAAAGACTTTAATCTTTGATTACTCTAATAATCATGGCCGCGAATATGTCAATGTAGTGAACATTAGCGGGCGGAGATATCACACACAAGATCAATTTTCGTCCAATGACAAATCATCGGCCATATTGCATCAGCGGTGATTGGCCCAGCGTTGCAGCGCGGTAAAACACTGTGCCTACGTGCAATGTCGGAGCGGTCCTTTGATATTTTTATTTAATAATAATAACGTAAATCAAAATATTTAGTTCCTTGCAATCTGTCAAGGCGTTAACATGTGTTCCGAAAAATGTCTCGTTCTCCGCGTAATAGTGAAGTGTTTTCAAACTCGGAAAACTATGAGATGGTTTTGTGCATTGGTGCGACTAAAGGGAATACCGGTAAAAGTTTTGTGATTTCTTTTATGTCTTCTAAAAAAACGTGAAAGTAATATTTACTCAAGTGTGCAGGTGGGTAGGTACCTACCTAGCTCTTTGTGATATGTGAGAAGTGAATAAATTCCAATTAAACCCATGGATTGATACACTGCACACATGGCCACGGGTAAATACTTACCTACTATTATTATCTTTATAGCAGTTTTTACTCGGACGATTGGGTCCTTTAATTAAGTAAGTGGTTACCCAGATACCTACTTACTATTACAATTAGTGAAGAAAATCTGTTAAACGAAAACTTACGTACCTACCTACCAACTAAAAACTTCGATAAGGTCGCTAGTCGGTACCCAGATACCTACTTACTATTACTGTTAGTGAAGAAAATCTGTTAAATGAAAACTTACGTAGGTACCTTCTAATTTACAATTTTAATAACCTTACCAACCAACCTACTTCTTAAGAACGTAGTTACGTAGATACCTAGACACCTGTTGTAAAAAAAGTCATACATCTTATTCATTAGTACCTAAATAGTGTTTGCAAGGTAGGTAGGCCGTCTGGGATCCTAGATAGATACCTACACACTAACCCAAGTTACAATAGCACAAACCCCCTACGGTAAAGCTGCCGCTCACGGCCAACAGCGTAGTCATTATCAAAAATAAAACAGCTACCAGGTTCATTTTGATAGAAAGCTACCTACCAAACCACAAAAGATTTAATAATGTTTACTATTTAGCAACAAAAAATAAAATGTATGAATGCGTTTTACAAAAGGTGTCTCGATACCTACCTAATTACATAATTACCTTCATTAAAGGAAGCTTGGTTCTCGGCGGTTAAATTTTACAGTAATTTCATTACCAATGTTTTGGTCATTCTCATACCTACCTAGGAATATCAAAATTACTGTCAATTACAATGACCGACGAGTGCGAAAGAGAGGCGCGAGTGCGAAAGAGACCGCTGTGGGCGAGTTGGCAACGGGCGACCGACACAATCAAAGCCGCTCAAAGACACCGCGCCGCCGCCGCGCGCCGGCCGGCCGCGTGCCGCCGCCGCTTCACCCCTGTACCCTACCCCCGCGCGGCTCGTGTGTTAGAGTACTAGTACCCGCTGTGGGCGGGGTTTGTCACAATGGGTGTGGAGCATTGACCTTTAAATAAACAGCTGGTCCACGTTTTGCGAAGGGCCGACCGAAAATTGTTTAAAAAATGAATTTCCTAGATTTGTATGAAAGAATAAAGTTAAGAATTTTAACTTAATGTCTGGGCCATATAGCTCCACTCCTTATAGCGATATACAGGTTCAATTATTATTTCGGACTTCTGATACACCCTGTATACATACAAGAGAGCCCTGAAATATACTATTAACAAGCCTATGATTATATCAAGACTACATGCTGTAGAGTACACGGGCAGGGCGTAACGACAAATACGATTTATAATATTCACCACAACACGTTATTAAAGGTAACTAGAAATGAATTCGTTAGAAGAATAAATATGTGTATCCAAGAAAACGGAACCCATTTTTACCACTTTTTGTAAATAATTTAATTTTTCATAGTTTTCCTTCTATTTAATTTACCAAGTTTGTTAGAGAGATTTCATCCTTATAATTGACCCTAACGATCGATGCAATACAGGTATAGGGAGTATTTTTTTTTATTTTATTTTACATTTTAGTCGGTTCAATTCCCGGGTGGGGCAAGCGAATTTTCGAAAATCTTAGAATTCAGTTTTCTTTCTTTTAAAAAATAAAGGAATGTTTTCTTTCTACTGATACTACTGATTCTACTGATACTGATAATATTTTCTATCTACAGTATTAAGAGTGCTTTCCTTTCAGGTGGCTTTACAAAATTCCATCCTGTATAAACATAGAGTATCCATAAAGACCCCACTCTTCGTAATGCTCTGCGGCGATTTTTTTGAAGGTTGGCAATAATGCTTTATATGAGATCCGCCATCTTAGTCTTAGTCAAGTAAGTACGCAAGTGTCAGTCAAACAATCTAATACAAACAATCAAAACTGACAGTCATCCGCCATCTTTATCACTGTCATTATCCATTTTTATTTATAACTAGCTGTGCCCGCGACTTCGCCCGCGTGGACTTTAGGGCGATTACCCGGAAATATAGGTATTATGTTTTTCCCGCGGAACCCTAATGCTTTTTCTAAAATTAAAGTAGCCTAAGTTACGCCTTAGAACGTCAGCTATCTGTCAGTGAAAGTCCCATTGAAATCGGTTCAGCCGTTTAGAAGTTTACCTCAAACAAACAGACAGACAGACAGACAAAAAAAATTTAAATTGCGTTTTCTTTATAGGTATCGTATATACTTTCATACGCATTTGGTAAAAAAGTGTTATTTTGATATTACAAACAGACACTCCAATTTTATTTATTTGTATGTATGTATGTATAGATATGTATTTATTGAATTTGTCCTTGCTATTAATTACTTGACATTGGCGAAATACTCGCGCTAGTCGCAGGTGATGCCATTCCTCATCATAATCCATTAAATATCATCAATTCGCTCATTTCGTAAAAAAAAAAAAATCAAAACTAATATGACGGACGGATAATTTACCGCAACGCGGGCTCCTTCTTACTATACTCTATACTACCAAAGAGTAAATTAAGTAATATAGTAGTTTAAGATGAATTCTGAAATAATTTTCGATGAATTCTTTCAAAAATATTTTAAACCGATGTACACAGCCAAACAGAAGCACTCTGCAATAATGATAAGATAATTTTCTTTTTTAAATTAATAAAGTTACAAATGTAAAATCCTAATAACGAGTGGGACCTCCTCTTGCCAAAATCACAGCTTGGCCTTGAATCCTTCTGGGCATGCTTTCCAAGATGTTTTTATTAACGTTTTGAGGAATACGTTCCCACTCTTCTGCAAGAATCTCTTTAGCTCCCTGATATTTTGTGGAGCAGGTTGCACTAATCTTACCAGTCTCTTTAGAACATCCCAGACATGCTTAATTGAATTGAGGTCAGGACTTCGAGCTGGCCAATCTAAACGACGGATCCCAACTTCTTGCATGTACGCTTCCACGTCGCCAGAACCGTGCGGGGAGCATTTTCGTCGCTAAAAATGTAATCTTCCCTAAGTGCAGTCAATGCGGGTTGTGCATATGGAATTAGCACTTCCATTATGTACCGGTGTGCATTTAATGTTTCATTTTCTATGAAAACTGACTGTATGCTCCGTCGAATTAATTGCTGCCCAAAACTTTATGGAGCCTCCGTGTTAGGGAGTGATTTCTTCGAAACACACTTCTGTAAAGCGCTCCCGTGGTCTTCGCAGTACTCGCCGGCGTCGGTCCTCTCCACACAAAGAGATTCTAGCTTCATCAGAAATCAATAAGTATGTACCTACTTTATTCCAGTCCTGCAGAGTCCATGAGGCACAGTTTCGAGCAAACTGAAGTCGAGCAACACGGTGCTCACGGAGTATAGTTGAAGATAAATTCACTTTCACTAGAGTATACCTACCTACTTGTATGAATAAAAAAAAATACAAGTCTACTTATTCATATTATTTATATTTATTGAAAATTTCATTTTACAAAATTCAGGTATACCTAAGTACATATTTAATCAATCATTACATACTAAAACATGATTTACGAAAACAATATTAAGTAACTCGTAAATACATTAGGTAATACGTAAGTACAGAATTCTTACATACTTACACAAAAATATAATTCGTTATTTACTTAAAATAGATCTTAAAATGTTTTGTATTATCTAATACCTCAGAGCCTTTATCGTAAAGCTATTTTTTAATAATGGTATGGTTCTATAAATCATCCAAGATACTTGTTAAAGTTATTAATAACCCCCATAAATTGTCCTTTTTAGGGTTCCGTACCCAAAGGGTAAAACGGGAACCCTATTACTGAAACTTCGCTGTCAGTCCGTCCGTCTGTCACCAGGCTGTATCTCATGAACCGTGATAGTTAGACAGTTGAAATTTTCACAGATTATGTATTTCTGTTGCCGCTATAACAACAAATACTAAAAAACAGATTAAGATAAATATTTAAGGGGGCTCCCATACAACAAACGTGATTTTTTTTTGCCGTTTATATAGTTATGGTACGGAACCCTATGTGCGCGAGTCCGACCCGCACTTGGCCGGTTATTATCGAAACGCATTAATGGTGGTGCCGATTCTGCTGGGACCAAGCTTACTTACAGTAGGCCACTGGCACAAATTTTTTAACGATTGTACAGTCCTATAGGAGAAAACGCAAGTGGATGGGATTTTAGTGTATTTGCTTTAATTTATACTTATACACGTATCTCCGTGATTCTATATCTAATTAGTTTTAGCAAAAATAAGCTTACATCGGCATTATTTATTCTTTTTAGGGTTCCGTACCCAAGGGTAATACGGGAACCCTATTACTAAGACTTCGCTGTCCGTCCGTCCATCAGTCTGTCACCAGGCTGTATCTCATGAACCTTGATAGTTAGAGTTCAAATTTTCACAGATGATGTAGTCCGACTCGCACTTGGCCGGTTTTAAATGCTTGCGTATGTCATATTCATTTTATTTAAGTACCACCTACCAATGCACGTAATTTTTTTTCTATATACCTATGAATTTTAACAAGTACCTAGTTCTTATCTAAGAAATGTTTATTACGATAGTTAAAAGCGCACTTGAGTGTAACGAGTAGGTGAGTACTTTTTATTAAATACTTGACGCCACCACTGCGCCTACAGAATGTCTGATTTAACTAAATTACATTAGTGAAAACTTCCTCTGTGATACCGTCTCGTAAAAAATATAGGTACATCATTTTTTTGCCAAAATTTATGTGTACCTTGGTGCCCATTTAAGAATAGGGGAATACCTATTATAACTCAAATCAAAAGACACTGAAATGAATTTTACACCCAAGGCTCAGAACCTAGCTAAGATTCACACCGGGCTTTTTTCCTGTTGGAATAAAACAAACCTAGTTTAATTGAAATTGCAATAAGAAATTATGAAACAACGATAAACGCCTCTACGTTAGTTTCAATTAATATACTTTAACAGTTAAGTTTAGAAATTAACATAGTGCATCAACAAAAGCCCGCCTGTTTGTTTTGTCTGAACATTAAAACAATATCCTTGCATTTAATAAATCTTATTTGGTTAATGCTCTGATATGGATGTTGACAGAACTCGCAAAACCATTGCGATCAATGGCAATCATTTCACAATGCATACACGTCTTTGGTTTCGTAACGTTTAACTCTGGGTGTTTATTAAAATTTAATTACTAATTGAAAGTGAGTTAAAAACCATTCGCAAAGTTCAAACGCAGTTTTTTGTTGTAAAATGCTTTGTCAAGTCATTTTCGTGTATAAAATTCTATAATTTCAGAGGTTAATCTGTCGATTGCGGAAGCATTTGGACGTTGTATATGTATTGAGTATTTCGTCATTAGATAGATTTTGTATAAATTTACATACAATATATGTAGGTAGGTAGGTACATACTATATTATGGTTTTAACTAATTATTCATTTTTATATTATGGCGTCACCAACTATTATGGCGTAACCATTAGACTTCAGGAATTTTAAAACACGAAGCGAGCGGCATATCGTAGTGGAATGGTGATTTTAATACATATTATTGCAATAGCTCTTCATAATCTCCCTAAAAATACTCCATATAATAATAATAATCATTATGCTTAATGAGTCGTAATCGTAACTAAATAAATCTTATATATCTAATATAAAATAAATTTTAATTCTAAATACAAATAAAATTTGCTAGTTGCACCATCAAATTAATATTGTTTACCAATTTAGGCGCCGCGCAGAGGTTCAGTTGAATTGGTGAAGATGTAGCTATGGAGAACGTTTTTTTTATTCACTTACCATATACAAATAGCATAGATTTTTAACAAACGATATTGTTAAAAGCCTATTCTTTCAATATTCTTAAATTGGTCGTCTGCTCAACGCCTTAGGACCGTTTTCTAGCAAAACTCTCTAGAAAAGTAACGGTTTTGTAGTTTGAACAATAGGTAAGTTACACATTATGTTAACTTTAGAAACACGGGTACATTGACCATTGTAGTTACCGGATTTTGAACTATTAAGAAACCTACAGTCAACATTTTTGACAGATCCATAATTCTGCATCAAATTTCGGAAAAATCGGATGTATCGTATGGCTAAGGGCATGTCATGTGGTCAGTGCAGTCGAAACTGTAGTAACTAACAAACGAAGTATTATAAAATATGATATCATAATAATAGAAAAATGATGCGATAAATAAACGGAAAGAAGTTAAATAGCATTAGAAAACCTTGTTTTAAGTTTTATTGTCGCATCCTGACATAAATGGTTGATCCAATTAAAAATTATATATAGTTATTATTCTTAAACCAGCCACCTTTTAACTCCAAAAATAAGCATTTGCATAAGTATGCAACTTGTTGGTAGTATAATGAATGTAGTCTTTACAAAAATTGTAATTGCACATCTAGCTACAGACTCGTTAGTATCAAGCTCATGCACGCGCTATGAGCATACCGTATTGCCACAGTGCAGACCAGCAATTACCAAGAATCATTAGAAAAGAGAATTGCTGTTACACTGTACCAGAGTTTACAAAAAATAGCTTTTTAATCATTGATTTCATAAAAATGTGTTAAATCTATAGTTGCCCGAAATACATAAAAGTAGGATATAAGCTTGCTTGATAATTTGATCTAAGTATGAACGAGGTTATCAAGCATAAAGCACCACAAAATCTTTTCCTTTGGTGGAAGTATTCTTGTACACGCATTATGATCGGTAAACATTATAATCCTTATTATTGAGGCTTCTGCACTTAAAGATCATGAGTGTGTACTGTGTTTAGAAATAACTCCATATACATGTTTAGTAGTCGCTAGCCCACTACTGTTAGCTTTGTTCATTATGCTTATTGCTTGGTCCGGAAAACACGAAAAATGCACTTTTATATGCTTGTACACAATAACTAACAAACAAAAAATGAACGACGCTCATTCGTGAGTTGAGTTAAATACAGAAAGTAAGTGGGATATGCAGATCTTTCCTGTTTTATGTTCTCAAGGTTATCGTGGCGCGAGAAATCATCACCGGAAGCGCAACACATCTATCACTTTCTCTCACGACCCGCACATCGTTAATCGCCGACGTTACTCAAAGTTCGAGTTGAACATGTTAATGTTTAGATCCTCAAAAGTGGCGGTCCCGCTGGTCTGGTCCAGGATCTGCAGCATGTCGGACAGCTCGTGCGGCGCGTGCGGCGCGTGCGCGCCTTCACCCGCCGCCGCCGCGCCGCCGCCCGCGCCGCCCTGCCACGCCCACATGCCTGCGACATCAACATCACGTCAAGATCGGCACCAAGTGCCCGCCGACGACCGTGATAACCGTCAACTTATTTTATTTATTATTAGCTCATAGTGATAAGCGTTAAATTAGCGAGAATTTCTACATTCCTCGCGAGAGTATGAGTTACCGTGCGTTGGATGCGGGTGGTGGTTGTGGTGGTAGTGTGCGGCGGGGGGCAGGTAGGGCGGGGCGGGCGGCGAGCGCGCCGGGCTGGCGGCCGCCGCCCCGCCCGTCTCGCCACTATACGCGTAGCTTTCTCCACCGCCGCCGCCGCTGCCGCTCTGTAATAATAAAAATATAGTGAGATCGACGGCGAAGCGATTTTTTACTTAAAGCTCGCGACGAACGATCGACTCGCATGGCATAAACCCTAGCATATTATTATAAGGATAACGGGGTCTCACGTTGCGTAGAGTAGTCCAGGTGGTGTGCGGCGGCGTGTTGGCGGGCCGGTGCGGCGAGTACTCGGGCGCGTAGTGCGGCGCGTAGCCCGCCGCGGCCGCGCCCGCGCCCGCCTCGCCCGGCGACCGCGCGCTCGCCCCGCCGCCCGCGCCGCCCCCGCCGCCCCCGCCGCCGCCTGACAGGGACATAAGGGTAGAGCGGTTTAGCTCGGTTTATTTCGCATTCTCGATGTCTCCTCAAAGTACAACAAACGGATGCCATTATTCACACTCACGCACGTGCCAACGGATACTTCACTGGGACGCATCGCGGGTCACTTGGAGGAATGTGAGACATATTCGGCCCGTCCTCGACGCATAAGTATTTCGTCGGGTGACAGGATAAACTCATTAAGTAACAAGAAAAACAATGCAGTCATTTGAATTTTAATAGTTTTTTTTATGTGATTTAGTGATTTTTGCTTCTAGGAATTCTGTAAAGTAATGCACTTACGGACATGATGACTTTTTCCTGTGAAAGTTGTTGTTATTTTAAGGTGTACTTAGTGTAAAAAACATCTTTACTATTTTTTGTACTTAGTGAGTTTTCCGGTCACCCGAAGATTTTATCAATATGTACGTCTCGGAGAGAAGTGCGGCGGTGATTATAAAATCGGGCACGATAGGTCATCGGTTAAGAATATTTATTACAACAGTGTTTGTTACTAACATGTACCTGGTTGCGGATGATGCTGCTGATGCAGCGCCGGCGGCTGCGCTTGGTACACGTCACGGTGCCGCAAATGGTAGTCGTAGTTTTCTTCCGCCGGTGGCTCACCGGTGGTGCACGCAGTACCTCGACTAAATTAAACGCGCGACGATTACTGTGCAGTCCGTAGAATCATTACCGAATTTAAGATTTGAATACCTACTTGGCCAAAGTATTCGTGCACACGATGTACTCCACGTCGTCGTTGTAAGGATTCAGAAAGGCGAAAGCGGACGTTCTTAACCAAATCCATTCTCTGCTTTTTGTGCGAAACCGGTACATTAGCGAGATTATCTGGCCTTTCAATTTTAATACTGAAACGGAAATTATGAAATTGAAACTTGTTGCACAACACAAATTTTAAACCGAGTTTTGACGTTTGAGGCTAAACACCTTGATCAAAGTTATCTCGCATATGTTGTTGGTCCTCTGGATGGTAGAACTCGTAGCACAGCTTGCCGAGCAGATCGGCCGGCGCGTATCCGACGACCTGCGTCGCTCGCTGGTCCGCGAACGTAAAGCGTCCGTCAACCGAGTGCCGCGAGACAAACTCTACCCCTCCGCCGCATAAACTATTCTCTGAAGCGTTGGGTGTTGATGTTACCTATTGATATGGGTTATTTTAATAAATACAAACATACAGATTTTTTGTTTAATCAGTCTGTCTATGATAGGTGTAGGTTTACGTTGAAATATATTATGCTTACGAGAGCCAAGATACTAATGTAACGAATTTAAAATGCTGTAGGTAAAAAGTACATTACTATAAGAAAGTAAGTATAATTACCCCACCTTAGCATCTCAACGTCAACTCAACTCAAAGTACGCATTGGAATATGAACTTTATATTGTCATGTACAGTAAATATTTTAATAATTGTTTATGTGTGACCAATATAGTGTATCTAATTTGTGTTATATGTTATAAAACAATCTATATGACTTACCTGTAACCTTCCAATAGCGACAAGGCAACAATGTGACGCGTCCAATTCGTCCTGAATAGGACGATCCATCTGCATACCTGGAAACAAATCTGATGTCCCGAAATACATATAACTATGTCTGGTATTTCTTTTAACATAAATGTACAATATGTCTTTTTGAAGTAATCAGTAACATTTGAGTACATGTATGAAAGCCAAAATATGGACACTTTAACCATACAATACCTGTAGGAGGCCAATTCTTAATATATCCTGTACAGTGGACGACGGCATAATTGTGACCGTCGTGTGAGGGGCCTAAGGAGTTTCGCGCTCGCAGTCGGCCGAGGTGAGCGCCCTCCGCCGAGCCGCCCACCCGCAAGCGGCAGATGAAGCCGCGCCGGGAGCCCATCACTTGACGCATGGACGCTACAATCAATCAATCACACAGATATATTTATTTCGGAACAAGTGTCGAAAATGTTAAAATCATTTGCTTTGCCTTACATTGATGACCTTCTTTTTTAACAGTTCCAGTCTTAAGATCCAATATACGACCAGTGTTCTGTGGTTCTTGAGTACTAAGTTGTTCTCTAACTTTTTCCACGTCATCTGGGTGTAATTGGTCATATAAACATGAAGAATACCACTCTCCCTAAAAAAAAATAAGATTCTGTATTGTAAAGAAAGTGGTAATTGGGGGAAATAAGTGTTATTATCATTAATTTAGTCTTACCTGAGAATAGTTGAGAACCGGCGCTATACTGTCGCTTACGTAAATAATACGACCTGTATCACAACTGACTACAAACAGAAAGCCATCAGCAGCCTCAAGTATTAAATGCTTCAGTTCTTGGTCTGTCAAGAAAGATGGTTTGTAAGTGCCATCTGTGGAAGTATTGCCTGTACCTGGAATATACCAGAATAGGTTACATACCTACATTGAACTAGGTAGAGAAATAGTAGCAGCGGCTAGCATGATGTTAATAGACTAGACTCTATTTGGTATTTAATGCCACTAATGGTGTGGTTAACTCACACAGCATTGCATCCCTTGGAGTATACAGTCTGAGGGGGGTCTAAAATAGCCGGTGAGTAATGTTAAATTAGATATGAATTAGAAAAGTGTTACCTCTCAAGGCTTTCATATGTGCTACTGCCATACGCAGTATGGTAAGTTTGTCGGGTTTGCGTGCGAGTGCCGAACATGTTGGAACCATATCAGATAGTTCCGTGATATATGCCGTCATCTTGTTTCTTCTACGACGTTCAATCTCACAATGGTTTTCACGACTAAAATGAAAACAAAAATACGTATCTACACCGATTGTAAAATTTTTTCGAATTTCGATTAATGAACGAATTGACTCAATCTATTGCCCGCTAACAAAGCAATGCCTAATGTCGACGTCTAAGCAACAACTTCCTTTTCACCATTCGTGTTTCACTAGGCGACTCCTATTGAACCTTTTTGTCTATGCAGTTTTCGACTTGGGATGTTGCGGTTTCATTAATAAGAGTATTGTATTGGCAACGTGGATGACTGTCAAATATGTGTATTTAGGTATCCACATTAAGATGTGTCCTAGTGTTAGTGAAATCGGACATATCGCCTAATTATAGGTAGGTACAATTATATTACTGGAATGGAGCAGTGTCTGCATATTTTTAGGGTTCCGTACCCAAAGGGTAAAACGGGAACCCTATTACTGAGACTTCGATGTCCGTCCGTCCGTCGATCCGTTCGTCCGTCCGTCTGTCACCAGGCTGTATCTCACGAACCGTGATAGTTAGAGAGTTGAAATTTTCACACATGATGTATTTCTGTTGCCGCTATAATAACAAATACTAAAAAACAGAATAAAATAAATATTGAAGGGGGCACCCATACAACAAACGTGATTTTATTGCCGTTTTTATAGATAATGGTACGGAACCCTTCGTGCGCGAGTCCGACTCGCACTTGGCCGGTTTTTTTAAGATACTCTGATACAGCAGAGCCCCCAAACTCAATTGAAAATACGTTGAACATTTTTTGTATGATAACTAGATTTAACGAAATTGATATACAGCGATCGTGAAAGCAGAAAGAAGTTTCCGGCTATAAAGAAACAAACCGGCCAAGAAATTACCTAACAATTTGATGCACTCGAGTCGCTAATCCCTGGTCAAGATGTTAATGACAATCAAAAACAATAATCTAACTGAGGTAACTTCTAGCTGTGAATGCCATGGCTCTGCTGCTGATTGTAGGTTGGGGTGTATCCTTGGGGGCTCTATGGAGTTAGGTTAGGGTTTTTTTTTTTTTTTGTTTGCGCTGGGAAATGCATTCCCAGCGCAAACAAAAGGTTAGGTTAGGTTAGGCTAGCGCCCCCAAGGGTACACACTGACCCTGATTGTATGTTGCTTTTACTTTTTAATAGCGCGTCACTTATACGTCGTATAAACCACGAAAATAAAGATTTAGATGCCTATACAAATACTTAGACAGTTGGTGTAATAGCTTTGCTATTTTTGTGATGATTTTATTAGGATATATTCATTAGATAGATTCGGTTTAAGTAGATTTATTTTTATATAAACGATGGACCTAAATAAATATTTAACTCAATGCTTTAATACCATATGTGTAATAAATAATTAGCTAATTTTGCTGTAAGTATAATGTACAAAAGCAATGAATCAGTAAATTTTTGTTTACGTTATATTACTGATGAATATGTGTTATGTCAGACAGCAGTGTTAGAATCGTGAGTAAATCAAATTCATTAGGTTCTTATGACCCTAATTTATAGCTAATACATTCAGTATAAATACCTATGTGTATTTATGCATCTTCTATAGTCAACAAAGTACACAAATATCTAAAGGCATTTTTTGTTCAGTCAAAGCCCGCAATAACTAGTCGATTTTCTTGTGGCTGCGTGTTTTGTGCAAATCAGATAAACCTTTTATATTGCCGCTTTGGTATTTTAGCATTATGAGTTTTTGGAGAAAAGCAGCGTGCACTTGTAGCGTGATAAGACACGTTTCCAATCATTTGCTAACCTAAAAATTAACGGCATTAATGCCGCCGATATGCGAAAATCGTAGGTAGGCCGATGGTTGTGTATTAAGTAATTGCTTAGCGTGACTATACGCCTACTTGTCTAATTGTCTATGCTGTTGCAGATATACCTATTTATTATCACTCGATTGCATTGGGTACCTACTAGCAGACGTAAGCGCAGAAAGGTACTTTGGAAAAGCTGTAACTAAACAGCCGTGGTAGATATACCTATCAGTTACATGGCTAAAGAGCTAAAATTAATAAGAACATCTACCAAACTGAATTTATTTTACTTCTGTTCTTTTACCTGTGTCAGGTATTATCTATTAAATGGTTTCTGATCAAGTCTTCTATGAATGAATGTAAAGCTAGTAAGGTATTTAGGAAAACGCATTGTTTAGTGTTTATAACACAGAAACATTGATACAATATATCCAAAAAAATATAGGAAGGTGGTAATCTTACATCAATTTTCATACCTTGCAAATCTTTCTTTGTCTTGAATGTTATCCTCCTCCATCCTTGTATATTTCCCGCCGCTTGCGTCGTCTTCATCTGATCTATAAACATCACATAACATGACCCCAATTTATGATTAATAGCTTTTATTAATTAATATACACTATTTCTAAGCACTTCAAAAATGCTCTGCAACATTACAACTGTGGGCAGGTTGGTTATACACATATTTTAGTGTATTTTACTTTTATGTCAACAAAAATACATTGCTATTACCATATAAATTCAATCTTTATTTACAAAGACACAGAGTTTGTTTTGGTATTGACAATAGTTTTGACATGTATGTCTGGTTGCCCCAGTGTACCCTGGGCTTCAAACTCAGACACACATCAAGACAGATTAAACAGCTAGTGTGTCTGTCACATAGGTATTAGTATTATTACTTCATAAGATCAATCATCATTTGTCCAGATCATGACCCATGTTACACCTGAAGAGCTGGGATGTGTTAACATTTACCAGAATGTCATTATGTTTTCAAATTAAGTTATTTATGTCTTGTAAAGAGGAGCAGGCTGTTTAAGTTTAGGTTGTTCTGTAAATAATGACAATGTAAAACTTCCATTTCGCTAAAGTAATTAGAATGTAAAATTACAATGGTCTCATTTCATATTGAATTTATGAAGGTAAATAACTAGATCAACATTTCAAACACATCAAACTTACCCAACACTGCCAGCACGGCGTTTTTGTATATCCTTTGTTGGGTCAGCCCCTAAAAATAAAATAAATTTTTAAAACAAACTCTGTATGTAGGTACTATATATGGTCCATAACAATAGAAAATCAATACTTCAATTATTTAGACAGGTTAAATATTATTCTGCAATAATTGGGAAAATTCAAACCAAAACATAATTTACAATAAGTTACAATAAGCCAAAAAAACATAATTTACAATAAGTTGTTTACATCCCTCCAATACTCTCCTAGGAACTGTTTACTGACAATATTTCAGTCTTGTTTTTGGATTTAGATATACATAGATGCTAAATGCTTACACATTCAAGTATTTTATTTACAATATATTCATTTTAAACTAGTTCTCACTACTTTTTTGATTATCTAGCTCTAGGCCTTCTTGCTTATTTTTAAGTTTTACTTAGTTTCCACCTGTAAAGGATGTAGATACATTAGGCACCTTACTAGAATAAAATGTTGATAGGATTTATTATGAATTACACTATAGCTACTGCTGATATGACAATATTATTAATGACTTGCTTACCTACTCAGAAAATACTAAGTGACTCATGTACTCATGTTTGAGTACTTACAGATACTTTACTTATATCTAAGCATTAGAATCAAGGCCATGGAAAATGGAGGGTACAATTAAGCTATATAGTGGGTCAGCAGTGTTAAGCATACATAAACCAAATACATTATTTAAAAAACCATGATTATGATGAGAATTGTATGTTGATTATGAAGTTTTGGAAGGTTACCTACGTAAAAACGATCAGAAGAATATAAGGCGGGGATTTCACTCCTTCGTCAGCAGTTTATTCATACATATTTTATACATTATTAAAAATAACAAAACATTGTACAGATTCATTCTTCTAACACCCTCATAAAATAATACGTGATTCAAGCATTTAATTAATTACAACTAAGTGAATTCTGGACTACAGTAGGAACATGAATATTTAAATAATTTCCATCGTAGCCTCGAGTAGCTAACAACGCGTCACGCGGTGCAATGTCAAATTATAATGAAAATAGGTCGTTATCATATCACATTGGATTCGTGACTGGAACGGTATTAAAATAAATATGATAACGATTAATCTTAATCATAATATCTAGCAAAATAAAACATTGCATTAAGTTTATAGCCATGCAACAGCAACAAAATATTAGGTACCAACCGGGGATAGTTGGAGCCACGGCAGACATCGGTCAACAAACTCATTAGTCCACGTTATAATGATCACTATCTATGATTACAATACAAGGTTCATGAGAAACACAAAAAAATACGCTCATTTATGCACAAAATAATACGTAGGTCTGTTTACAGCTCTTCTCAATACAACATACACGCCATTTTCCATTTGCAACAATCCACACAAAAACGTCACAAATATTGCCATTCGGATGATCTTAAAATTCTTCTAAACTTGGTAGATTTTTCATACCGCGTTTACGAATATTGTTTGTTTGGTTGCAACCAAACCGGACGACACCCAGTGAGGTACCCTTTTCATACAGATAGTACATTTTGTTTAGCCTGTCTCGGCGTGCGCAATCAAATCATTGTGTATGTACTGTCCGACCAACATCTTAATGAACGTATTTGACATTTTTGTGATGGTGGTTTTTTTTTTTTTAACGAAATGAGCGAAATGATGATATTTAATGGAATAAGATGAGGAATGGCATCACCTGCGACTAGCGCGAGTATTTCGCCAATGTCAAGTAATTAATAGCAAGGACAAATTCAATAAATACACATATTAAATAAAAATGGATAATGATAATGATGGTGGTTACTTCGACCGTTGCAATAGTGCATCTGTGATGTTACAATACTCTTTTTAACCGACTTCCAAAAAGAAGGAGGTTCTCAATTCGACCGTATATATTTTATAATGTCTATTATTTGTTTTAAATGTTTTTATGTGACATTCTATGCTGCTGTCATTCATACCACATAATTTTATTACATTATAACCACATAAATGGTTATGTGGTTTTATTATGACAAACCATGCGGTTTCTTTCGTTAATCTTGTATCAGGAACTTTACAAGATGGCGCTCCATCGCCGCCATATAGGTAACTAAAAACTTTTTTTAGATGTGACAACTTAAAGGTTCCTGTAAGTCGTTGATGATGATTTATATAGGCAGTGGAAGCTTGAAGCTGACCAGCAAATGGAGATTCGATGGATCTTCAGCACAGAGCATTTACATGCAAATTTGACTCCTCCGTGTCCATGACGAGTCTAGTTCCTCTGAAACTACAGTCCGAAGATGTTGTTATGTTGTTATTTGGAATCGGAATTCAAACAAAAATTATTACTTTATATATACTTTTGATTGATGTTGTGAAGCAGGGTTTTGGAACTACAAATGACAACTGGGAACACGGCCAAAAGATTTTTTCGGGAAAAGACAGCTCAATTAAAACACTTCGCAGTCATATCGCAAGTGTTATCTTCTGGGATGGCTACCAATATTGGTAGATTCCGTAGATACTGCAAGGAGACTGCTAAGCTCTTTGTACATCATCGTCACCCCTAACATGTAACATGCCTTCCAGCATACACAAAATGCTGATACATGGTGCTGACATAAGCAAACATATATCTTGCCTTCCATCCTATCGCAATTTTGTCTGAAGAAGCAGGAGAGGAAAGAAAGAAGGATTTCCGAAATACACAAGGAAAACAGGAAGATTACAAAATAATGAAGACAAAGCACAATTTCTTTATATCTTCAGATCCTTATATATTTCTCATCTGAAACCTAAATACACCAATTTTAAAGCACCAAGTAGGTATATTTCCAGAAACTATGAAGTTATTAATTGCAGAAGAACTAATAGAAGTAGAAGAAGAAGAAATAGAAATTGATGAAGAAGCTCCAGAAAATATGCCAGATTCTTTGGAATGGTTTTTTTTACAATATTAATTTAATTATTTTGTATGTTCAATTCAATTTACATGTATGTCTGTGCTTCGTAAGGCACGTTAAGCTATTGGTCCCGGTTGATATCGCAAGGTGACGTCGTGTTCGTAAAAAGAAGCTATGTCGGAGATCTGAATAGGCTACTTGGAAAACTCTGACACCAGATTAACAAGTAGTAGATCACACCAAAACAAGCAAACAATGTATAATTTTTCATAATGTAAAATATGTTATTTGATGTGTTGATATAAATAATTTTATTCTTAGTAATATACTTTCCCGAAAACACTCAAAAGACCGAAAAAGTACTGATTTCATAAAATATTTTGTTTTTATTTATATTTTTAACCGACTTCCAAAAAGGAGGAGGTTTCTCAATTCGACAGTATGATTTTTTTTTTATGTTTGTTCGCGGATAACTTCGTCGTTTATGAACCGATTTTGATGATTATTTTTTTGTTGGAAAGGAGATATCCCGGGTGTGGTCCCATTTTTTCAAAATATCAGATATCAACCCCCTTGGGGGTGAAACGGGGGGTTGAAGGTCACACAATTTCAAAAATATTTTTTGATCAACTTCAGACCCCGCGCACACATCATCAACTCGTTGCCGCCGTCCGCGGCACATGTTGATTGATCCTCATTGATCCTCCCGACACGATCACCGCCCTCCTCGACCCGGGCGTCGAGAGGTCCACCAACGCACCTAGACCAGGCTCAAACAAACACCGAACTCGCCGGCGAGGTCGAGGAACCCCCTCTTCCGCTCGTAGGTGCATCTTTGCACCTAGGAGCACAGTCACTACCTCTCCCCTCACGGTAACTGCCCAAGCCGAGGTCGTGCCCTCTGTGGCGCCCTTGAGCTAGTTGCCACCCTTTTCCGCTCTTAAGGCCTTGGTTGGAGTGCACTCTGCGCTCGCCACTCCTCCGGTAAAGCTGTAAAGGCCTCACGGCCAACAGCGTAGTCCATTAAAAAAATAAAAAACAAGTTAATTAAAACGTGTTTAACATTATTTAGAGTCTTGTTGTTCTGCGTTAACCACAATGACTTTGAATCGCCGCCGCCGTCGCTGCCGGCCATAAATATAACAACGCCCCTGATGGATAATATCTGAAACTATTTTAGGACCTCCATCGTGGCCTACGAGAAACTGGCCAAATGTTCGTCTGTTGTTTTAATTGTTTTGACAGTAACTTAGATAAACTAGTGTTATTGGTTACAATATGTTTTTGATTCAAAATTATGACTATTTTAATATAATCTTTACCCTTTAATTCTTGAGAGATCAACCAAAAATAATGGACGGTGAACATGAAGCTCTTTCAGATACAGCAACTAACTGCAACTTGGCTTCGCCATCTGAAACATTATCAGATTATAATCAAATCAAGCAAGATTCATTAGAGAAAAAAGCTGTACACTTGAGGTAGGTATACTTTGGATTAATCGATTTTTTTTTATTTTACTTTTATTATCTGCCATATTACATTGTTCTAAATAGATAACTACATATGAACCTCATTTAATACACAATTGGATGCATTTATTAATTCTAGATTGGTGTTGGAGAAAGATTTTAAGGCCGCAGATATAAAATGGAGTCTATTCGTTGCGGCCGCCTTCAGTTTCAGATATGAAAGCTGTTTGAGACCTTTTCCGCCAGCATTTATGAAAAATGGTGTCAAAGACATGGATGAATTGGTTTGAATTGCTAATTGTCTTGAATACAACCTAGTTTCCGATTTTTTCATGACTTTCGTAAATAGCAAGTAGGTAGGTAATATAGATACCTACATACTTATCTATACTATACAAGAATATATAGATATGTAGAGAACTTAAGCTTGTTCCGACGACGTGTAAAG
The DNA here is from genome assembly GCA_914767695.1 of Ptilodon capucinus. Taxonomy (NCBI): domain Eukaryota; kingdom Metazoa; phylum Arthropoda; class Insecta; order Lepidoptera; family Notodontidae; genus Ptilodon; species Ptilodon capucinus. Next base: position 6,899,665 of record OU611808.1, read on the forward strand.
TTGTATCTGTATCAATGCTGTAACATTGTTATCTTTTTGTCCGTCATTATTAGGTACCTACCAGCCAAGTGTATGCCAGTGACAACGCATAGTGTAGAATTCCTAGTCCTACTTACATGTTTCCGTGTAGTAACTAAAAGTTAGTATAGTTCTAAATAAAAAATCCTGGATTGATTTTCTGAGTGATAAAAATGGTTTATACGAATAAATGTCTCCACGCCAGCTGCTTAGCAGTAAAGCATCGTAGAGTAGAATAGAAATCATAAGCCTAAGTATTTTAAAATAAAAGGGTAGAAATAATGTCGTCGGATAGGAAGAACCTACCTATGGGATAGCATACAAATATATTTTGTAGAAAATACAGTCTAACCAACATGTATCTGTACCTGGATACTTAGTGTCAAGTAGGTATTCATGTACCCACTCTACGTGAGGACTGAAGACATATTTATTCTTTTAGCTGAGCGTGATCACTGACGTCCCGGCGTTGGATTTAGTCTTACAACAATTGGACAACTTGGACAATTTAGCAAATATTAGCGACATTATCGATTTGTTGTTCTATGTACTCGTCAGATTAAAGGAGCCCAGCTTAAAAACGATATCTGCAGAGACAGTAAGCAATTTTTTAAATCTCAAGTACTTAACGATCCAATTCGAATTATTTACCGATCCTCGTCGATCTAATTTCAGCATGAGGCTGTGTTGTCATACGCGCATTCCACCTTAGCGGCACCAAAGCCTCAATACGTATTCCAAGTGAACCATTCCATTAAATCCACTGCAGAAGCGAAATGGAAGGAACTAGCTAAGAACCATCGTATATTCTTCGCATATCATGGAAACCGGTTGGAGAACTTTTATACAATACTTAATTTTGGCCTGCAACAGCACCTGAATAAAGTAAGTAGATTTAGAGTAGGTACTTTATTAGAAGGTGCTATTCGATCAGTAGTTTAATAATACGATGAAACTTAGTTAATTAAACTTATCTATTACTGGCCTTCAGATTGTATATTTTACTTTCCTTTTGTCCTATATTATAGACTACTTTGTTGGGTAACGGAGTATATCTGTCACCGGAACTGAACGTCAGCTTGCCGTATAGCCATGGAGGATTCGGTTGGGGTGCGAGCTGCATCGGCGGCCATCTCTCTTGTATAGCCATGTGCGAAGTTATTGACACTCCTGAGGGCATTAACTACCAGAAGCCCGTTTCTAATGAAGGTTAATCCACTCTACTGTTTTTACTGAATATTCGTCCGTCATCGGATGTAATTAGTAGGTTCACGAGTTGGCTATGCTATAGTAGCTGGTACCTGTCTATTTATGTTTAACAGTTAGTAGGAATACGACAAATTAATCATGATATGCGTAGGTAGGTAAGTACGGAGCTATTTATTATTCAATTCATATGAGTCAATTTAGAACCCAAGGGTTAAGGGTAAATTAAGTATGTAATTGTGTTATTAACAATATAATATTATTAACAAACATAGATGCCTAAACCTGTTTTAAATACCTACAGGTGATGGTATTTTTGAGGATGACAAGTCGAAATTGCTGGCAGAACAAAGTTCCGATGGACAAATGACACAATACATCGTTACTAATTGCGATTTAGTTAGAGTACGATACATGCTCGTGTACGCGAAGCAACCAGCGTCCATGAGGTTCCCTACCACCAGCGTGAATAGGAACGGTAAATGAACTGATGTTATACCTTACAATTATCATCATCCGGTTTTGGAGAAAAATACTGTTTGACATTACTTCATCAGTGCCGTTTTTCAGAATTTGTTTCTTTCTTCCGTTTTGCATGTTGTATAGCCAAATGTACTAAACTAATCGCCTATTCAAATATTTCAGCTGGCGGACTTCGTCACTGGCTTTCGAGACATAAATTGTTTTCCATATTACTTGGCTACGGCCTGATGCTAGCAACTATTGGCTTCGCTAACAATCAGCCTATTAATTACTACTATAAAATATTACTAAAGAAGCTTGACGTTGCCTATAATACTGTAAAGGTATGATGAAATGGCCGTTAGCGTCTTGGAAGGGTGGAAGAAAAATTTGGAGTATTGTACCTATTTTTTGTTAATAAAATAAATGTTAAATAATATAATATTTAGCGAATTATTTGTAATTTTTTTGGAAAAATGCAATTGTTTTGTTTTGAATTGATTTTCGCAGTTCTGTTATGTATTAAAAATAAAGGACGCTGGTGAAATTAGAACAATGACGGTTCAACCATTGTTATTTACTCTGGTCATGGGCTGGAGCACAATCATTGTTCGATCTAATTTTCTGTTATGTCGATAGTCCAGTAGATACGATGTATACGCATATTTAAAGTGACAAAACATCAGTTTCGCCGTACATGTACCACGTGCGAGCGCTTGCAGCAAAAGTCAACGCATTTCACCCTTATAAATAATTGTGTTCGTTAACATAAATATTAGCACTACGATATGGTGTCTTTGCCATGGAGGGGTATTTGTTGCCTGATAATGGTGCTAACGACAATATCAGCTCAGGACCCCGTGGCTAACTTGCCACAAGGTCGAGTGATGGGGGTAAGTGAAATTTTCTTACTTTACCGCTAATCATCGATGGGGGTCCAACCACTAAGTAATGTAATTTTTGATAATATGCAGATTAAAGCTTATGTGGGACCGTCTTTAATGCCAGTAGAAATATATTATGGAATACCCTATGCGACACCACCAAAGGGCAGATACAGGTTTTCGGTAAGACATTCATTTATTTCCAATAATTACTTGTTGATATAGTAGATACCTAATCTACTACTTCAAGTTTTTAATTCAGCATTCATTTGTTTAAGGCTCCAGAAAGACATGGTGGTTGGAGGCGGACGTTCTTTGCGCATCGAATCCCGCCTCATTGTCCACATGCCGGTGATACTGAAAAAGATCATTTCAGTGAAGACTGCCTTTTTCTTAACATATGGACACCACGGGTTTGTGGGTTATTAACATAATAAAATCATTTATCCTCGGGTTTGAACCTAGGTTTAAACTTGACTTTAAGGCTGGTGTTCTTCCAACTAGGCTACCACTGCTTTAATTTAATTCATTTTAAAACTATTTATGCTACAATTCTCGATTTTCTAGGTAGCATCCAGATGGGAAATCTATACCGGTAGTTGTGATATTATACAGCGAGTCATGGATAAAGGGTGGCGTGTCTCTACCCTGCCAGGAGTTGGCCGCTGAAGGCGTAGTGGTAGTAACAGTGTTATTTCGACTGCATCTGCTTGCCTTTTTTACATTGAGATCAGTATCAGCTCGTGGCAATCTGGCACTTCTGGATCAGTACTTAGCTCTGCTGTGGGTTCGCGAGAATATTCCGGCTTTTGGTGGCGATCCCACGGCAATCACTGTGCTAGGGCACTCTGCCGGCGCTGACAGCGTGTTACATCTTATCACTTCACCTCGGACAGTTGGTAAGTATTATTATGTAGTGTATTTTTTTATTAACTCATCATCAACGTACGTACCTATCTTTATTATACGCTTATCAATTTGTCTGCAGGATTATTCCAAAAAGCGATTATCATGTCACCATTTAATATATGGGAAGCCATAGGTGAACAAAGAGTTACAGCAGCCACCGAGGCAGAACGAATATCCCGTGAAATTGCGCGTTCGCTGGACTGTGACCGTGATACAGATCAGGAAATTTTACAGTGTATGCGAGGCCGGGCTTTGTCGGATATTCTGCCATTATATTCGGTAGTACCAAGGTTATATTAAGTATTTCCCCTTCCATAGTCAATTTATTCGTTGGTTGATCCGTCTCCAATCTACCAAAGGACACAGTCTTCTTTTTCATATTTGTTCCTTTCTCCTGACTGCTTTTGGGCTGGTAATTCGACAGTAGTCTACAAGACATTACATGGCACAATATGTAGGTATTTTCCAAGAACCTAGGGACCTACTAATCTGCTTACCCAATAACTCACTTGTCTATTTATTTAAACACATTAATAAGTAAGTACTCGTATATAGCGATGTTAATATGATGGACTCTTCCAACCTGTTTTACTTACTTACTAAATTATTTGCAGAATGCTAGCTCGAACAAGTGGTGGCAACCGATATCGGACGATTTTTTGCCAGAAAGTGAACAATTCTTACCAAACACTTTGTCCGTTGCTCTATCGACAACCACACTTCATACGCAGCTCGACATAATGCTGGGTGCTAATGATCTTGAAGTTTTGAATGGTATTATGGTATAATTTACGTCATGTCATATAAGTTATCTGACTTACCTATAATCGTGGGTACATAGGTACCTTAATAGCCCTAAAATGTATACTTATTAAATATTATTCTAGAAGACAAATACGAAGAAATGGTTAAACAAGGCTCATCATATTATGTGTCCGAATACGCCGACAGCGTTGTCATACCGGAGAGCTTGCGACGATTTTCTCTAGATCGACCAGAAATAGTACCCGCGGTTTGTAATTGCACTAACACTACAAAAAACCTTGTTTACCAAAACAAAATAAATGCCTATCTATCGGAATTACTTTCAGATGATACAAGCGATTCATTGGGAATACTTGAATGATAAATCAAAAACGAGCATCGGTGCACTTGGTGGTGTAGAATTTGCAGGTCGTATAGAATCTGCCGTCCATTGGAGCGCTGGAATTGCGCTAGTATCGGCTAGGTTGAATAGGAGGGTAGCCCGCCTATATGTATATCGGTATTCACAACCTTCAGGAGTTGATTTGCGAGGGCGAAAATACAATTTTACAGGTAAATACTTATACATTTAGGTAAGAAGTAGGTATCTACGTGCCATACAATGATTGTATATGCGTCGTTAGCAAGAAAATAACCTACTTCCTTGCTGTTTTTAGGTGCAGTCCATGGCTCAGACTTGGTATCTCTCCTAGGAGACTCTTTAATATCGCAAGTAGCCCGCCGGCCCGGTACTCTGGAGGAAAAACGAATGTCATCTCTTCTGCGCAAATACGTTATGAACTTCATTAGATTTGGGTAGCTAATTCAATTTTAGGGTACCTTTTTAGTCCTATAACTAGAATCCTAACGATTTCAACCTACTACAATAATTTGATACTATTATTAGTAAGAAGAAGGAACATTGGGCATTAGATAGCAGTTTAAGAACCTGAAACTTGATAGATACTTATATTGTATGATGGGTGACCAAATTACGACCAACCTATAACAGATCTCCGGGTGAAGATGTGTGGCGGCGACACAGAGCGGGTGATGCTCATATATTCGATGTACGTGATAAGGAGGCTGACAGTAATTACTGTCGGAGTGCTATGAGAGATGTCAAGTTTTGGCTGGAATATTTGCCCCAGCTGTCAAGTCTTATGAAATCTGCAGAAAAAACGGAGCAACTAACTTCTGATAAAGGTACCTACCAACTCATCTATTATGTAAGTATACGTACATAAAAAAAGAAAGCACCACGTATACTATTTGACACTAGTTGGACCTAATAATGATGCATTATACTTGATTCCAGTAGGTAGGTACCTACTTAATAGTTACTTAATACATGTTTTGCATGAATAGAGTCCTTATAACATAAATTCCTGCGCATGGTGGTGATGCCGCGTAGCTTAGGTACCTACCACTATTTTGTTCTTCCGGCTTACCTAGTTACAATATATTTCACTTACATTATGTATAAGTATCTACGGTAAATAATTGCAGGTGAGAGCAGACTACGTGGCGGTGTACTCGCAATGTGCGGTGTCGTCTCTCTACTACTAATACTTTTATGTGCATGCGCTGTACTGTTACACAGACAACGTTCAAGACAATTTACAGTAGCTAATGATACTCATAATTAAAGATTATTACCATTATTGTTTTCTTTATTATTTTCTCCTTGTAAATTTGTGGTTGGATACATTTGATTACCTAACGTCTTTTTTACGAAATTAATGAAATGTACCTATTGTTTAGAAATTTGACGCCCCGGCTTGGTCTAGTGATTTGAGCGTAAGCCACTTGGCTCACTAAACATGGGGGCGAATTCGATTCCCGCCAATATCAAATTTCCGAAATGGCTATTAAAAATCGCTGATTCCGAATATGGCATAACAGCAAAAGTCCATGATAGCGCTACCGACTTATTCCAAGGGGGCGTCGATATATGTACCGTCGACCCTTTGTCGACACCAGCGCCATTATGGAAGGTTTTTGAACTATTATTTAATGCATTTAGACGGACATTCAATTTTTTTCCCATAGTTTGTTCTCCTTTACTTCTACACTCCATACTCTATGCATCTATACCAATGACAAAATAATTGTCTTTATAGCTTCCTATCTCCATGATATAGCTCATATAGGTATTCCTCTATGGTTTGTATCTATGCTACTACAGACTGGCAAGTATAAGTTGGCGTTCCTGTGGCGGCGCCACCATCGGCGCATCCACTTGTTAAAATGGAATAATCGGCCCATTATTACGTTTCTCTTCTTCACAAAACGTTTTACAGCAAGAATAACTTCTCTAGCTGCACTCCGCACTACTTTTGGCATGTTTTGTAATGATTTTAAACAATATAAAAATTAGTACGTTTTTTTGCCACACGCCAACTTACACTTGACGCGCTGTGAATACTTCCGTTACTCGATGATCTATGGTATTTATTTATAGCATTGATAGATTATTACATGTTTATCTGTGCTGCAGCTTTTTAATAAGCTGTGGATGGGTGTCCACTAAAAAAATATATCGATATTTATATTCCAATAAAAACATCATGTCCCAGGTATCGATGTTATTCGATATATCGCTTAAATAAGTAAATATCAAATACTTTCCACAAAAGTTAAATATTACCTTTTTCCAGTGTAAGGCGCAAAGTTTGTGGATTTCGTATGTCTGAATTAGGGGGGTCCACTTGAAAAAATATATTGATATCTATATTCGAGCAAAAACAATGTTAAATCGCTTAAAAATGTAGATATTTTTTAAATACTTTTCACTTTTTTTTTCCAGCGAAACGCAGAAAGTTTTATGACCTTGATTTTGCATGTGTGAATGTAGAATTAGTGATTACAGTAACAGCTATACTATTAAATTTCATTAATTTTGTAAAGCAAGAAGAAGAAGTAAACAACGGCAAGGATAGCCAAACGCAAGAATAGATAATTGCTACCATTGGTTTGCTAGCTAATCACTCACAGACACTGCCTGAATTTTATTTAAAATTGAAATCATTAAGTAATTTGAAAAATGTACTTTTGTTTTTATTGTAATTATCAGCGGAGTTATAAAAGTACTTTACATTTTTCGATGTTTCTAAAAATATATCGATATTAATTTTTTTTTTCCCTTTCAAAACATCGAATGAATTGAAATATCAGAAGGCAAAATCGAGTATTTTCGATATATCGATGTAAATGAATATCTCTCCCTAAGTAAGCTGCTGCGTGTGATGATCATAGTAGTGATCTGTGGTGTGATCCATCCGTTTCTTTCTGTGATTTCGTTTCGTAAAAGTAGATAACATTAAAAGTATTATTTCGTAAACTACGAGCATAAAAATAGTTTTGTAAAGCATGGCCCTAGCACTGCAAAGGCGGGCAAATGTAAGTGTAATTTGATAATTATTTGCATAACACGAATACACTTCACTACTGTAAACAGTGCATTTCTCGCGCTTGCATCTCAATGAAAGAAATGCCGAATTCCTGTGAATGCTCTACTCATCACATGCAAACTCATGACCTATTTCAGTCAGTATAATTGGTGCTTAAGCTGTAATACTGTAGGTACACAACGTAAAAAACAACATACCACGCGGATTGAGGGGCATGGTAAAAAAACCGGCCAAGTTCGAGTCGGACTCGCGCACGAAGGGTTCCGTACCATTATCAATAAAAACGGCAAAAAAATCACGTTTGTTGTATGGGAGCCCCCTTAAATATTTATTTTATTCTATTTTTAGTATTTGTTGTTAAAGCGGCAACAGACATACATCATCTGTGAAAATTTCAACTCTCTATCACGGTTCATGAGATACAGCTTGGTGAGGGACAGACGGACGGACGGACAGACGGTCAGCGAAGTCTCAGTAATAGGGTTCCCATTTTACCCTTTGGGTACGGAACCCTAAAAACAATACAATCATGGATCGTTTTAAAAAAAATATCATTGAAATATAAGTATTTGTAACACTACACTGGGTGAAGATAAAATATACTTAAAGAAACACTCATGCTTACTTCACTTTATTTATCAAACTTACATCAAATTATTTAACAAAAACTCAATGTAATTCTCTCTGATTTCAGGTCCGCCTGCCACCAGAAGTTAATAGAATACTTTATATTAGAAATTTACCATATAAAATATCAGCTGAAGAAATGTACGATATTTTTGGAAAGTATGGAGCCATAAGACAAATCCGTGTGTGAGTACTTTCTCAGTGTCTTAACATTATAAAGCTGTCTCATTCACACTAATGATTTTGGTAGGATTCTGTCAGGACCGAGTCCAACATGTTGCATAGGTGGAAAGTGTTGAAATTCCTGTAGATATTTTGCACCTGCAAAATCAAACTGCTGCAAATAACAGGTCATTAACTTCAGAAGTCTGCAAATGTTACTACTGGATATAAAAATTGGCTCTATTATTAGTTTAGACAGATACCTTGTGGCTTGCCACTGACTAGACAGGACCTCAAACTGACCATCATGCAGTCTAGTGATTATATAATCAAATAATTTCCACATGACCATTCTAACTTATTTATTTTTTTACAGAGGAAATACACCGGAATCCAGGGGGACTGCATTTGTAGTTTATGAAGATATTTTTGATGCCAAAAATGCTTGTGATCATTTATCTGGTTTTAATGTCTGCAATAGATATCTAGTAGTATTATATTATAGATCCAACAAGGCATTCAAGGGTATGGATATAGAAAAGAAACAAGAGGAATTAGATGAACTGAAAAAGAAATATGGTATCTCAAGTGATGAACTTCGCAAATAAATTATTTCCTTACAATTTCGTTTTGTCATCTGAAAGCCTCGTGTCAAACCTGTTTAAATTACATATAGTTAGGTTAGGTATTCCACCATAGCTTGTCTCTTTAAGAAATTAAGTTTGGTGAGGAATGGCTTCACTTATGATTAGTTAGTAATTACCTATCATACTAATGCTAATTAATGGTGATTAAAAATTCCCTAAACATGCATTAAGAGTTCTTTCTTCACAAGTGAGCTACGCGATTTATAAACAATAAGCAGCTATCATCAAAAGTTCCCCTGTTAAATAAAAAGAAATATGCTAGTGTCAGGATTTGATTGACCAAAGTGGGTGCATCTTTTCCCTGCCTCACCCATCATATTTGCATGTTTATTGAATTTTTAATCATACAAATTGAAATGCTTTTCACTAACATCTTATAATTTCTTTCATTTAGTGTGAGAAATTCAGATCATATATATTCTCGTAAATTTTATTTAATCGTGGCTGCCTTTCTACACATACCGCATGTCGCCACTGTATGTATCTTATTTATAGTATATAGGCACACAAGGTCCTCTGTGGGAACATAACTTGGTCCTGCATAAAGTAAAACAAAAGAATACATATAAGTATAGTAAATGATGTATGTTTATTGTTCGTGTGCAATATATTGGGAGTACATTTGCATGCAGAGCTTAAAAGTGAATATGAATTTTAATCAACATCTAAACGAATTTACATCTTATTCTAGAAACATTTTACATTCAATACAAATAGTAAAATGGTTATGACGTGCTGTCCAATATGAATGCAAATAGTTAAGATATTGAAACCAACAGTAATAGCTATTAAAAGTATTGACAAGCCTTATAATAAACATGATATGCTGAGAGTAATATTGGATTAAATAGGAATTGGCCATTCCCTAGCTAGGTAGCCGGAATACAATATTATAAACAACGATTAAAATACACCTACCTAAGCTGGTTTGATTATGCAACACTAAGAGCGTCGGGACTGACGGTCTTGAGGAATATTTGAAACGCAAGCAAATAAAGCTGTTTTATCTAATAAGATTGTTTTTTTTGGGATTATGGGTGGTCTGCATATTTCTGTCAATTAAACGTGAGAATGTCAAGTTGAATGCAGCTGGAGAAAACTATTTTGCGTCATGTAGTAATCTACTATTTATCAAGACTTCAATATATTTCGTATATTACTAACTCATGGTCTTGACTCTTTACTGCCATCAAAAACTGATTTAATACAATATTTCGTAAAGGATTGAACACCAGTCGCACTAATTACACTTGTATAAACATACTGTATTATAATTCCCCGTCGCTCCTATAGTGTTTAAACATTACAGGCTATGGAAGTTGCAACTTTGCAATGACTTGCATTTCTTTGTCGATTGAACGATGGCGGTAAACCCGCAAGGAAAAAACCGGCCAAGTGCGAGTCGGACTCGGACGCGCACGACGGGTCCCGTACCATTATCTGTAAAAACGGCAAAAAAAATACGTTTGTTGTATATGGAAGCCCCCTCAAATATTAATTTTATTCTGTTTTTTAGTATTTGTTGTTATAGCGGCAACAGAAATGCATCATCTGTGAAAATTTCAACTGTTTAAGTAAAATTTCAACGGTTCATGAGATACAGCCTGGTGACAGACAGACGGACGGACGGACAGCGAAGTCTTAGTAATAGGGTTCCCGTTTTACCGTTTCGGTACGTAACCCTAAAAACGTTAAGCCTACCGCACACTGGGGCGTCAACCATCGCACGTCGATTTTTTTCGCCATAACAAAAGAAACTTTATTAACTCATAGAAAAGTTCAGTCTTCAACTCAATGATACTGGCAGCGCGGGCAAAATTTGGCTTTTTACCGCAGAAATTCAATCTAAGCATATTGCTCAGAGTTAGTTTCGGTATTGCCCAATATTCTGACGCGCCGCTTTTGACGCCACAGTGTGCGCGGGGCTTTAGTCGATGGCCCGCTGTTGGAACAACTTATTTTGTAACGAAATCCTGGAAATGAAACAGTTGTCTTTTATATTTTTTAGGAGAATAATCTATTCATCACTGAAATACTTCAACTCCTATCGTTTGCACTTACGATATATCTACAGTCTACAACACAATACAACAAGGATTCGATAACGTAGCCGACTACTTGCTCGTTTTTAAATATTATATATATAAAGTAATATTAATCAGCACCCACTCTACCTTTACGACCGCAATATTGCGATACGGTGTTGATTGTTACGTTCTAGTCGCCATAGTAGTACTTGTCGTGTTATGTAGGTACGTGTCGGATACGGACATAGTATGGAACCGAGTAGTGTGCACAAGGCTGTATGAGTTTAATACTTAATGTATGATAGATAGAAACCCATTGATTTTGGCAATTATAGTAAATTACTAGATTTTTCCATCGAATTAGCAACCATTAATCACAAGAACACCCACGTACAAAATAACACTTATCACTTCCATTACAACTATTATCAGACTACCTGAACACCGTAATAATCCGTTCAATCCACGAAGGCACCTCTGACATTTGTAGAAAAAGTAGAGTGGGCGCATATTTGAGAATTCAACTGGCTACACAGATTCCACAGAATAATATTATAAGGCATATGTTAGGTATCGTATTATTAAAGAAGTTGGCACATCGTAACGGCCCAACACCAAATCGACTCAAAAATGATATAAAAACTTAACGATATCGTAAATAAACAAAAACAATAAATGCGCGGCCCGCGCGTCCTTAACTACTTTCCAAGTTGATGTTCAAGTAATATTAGGTACGTAGGTACGAACTCTTTAAAAGTGGTACCGATCTCAATTTAGTGATGTCAAAAAAATAGATATGCAACGTAAATATTTCGTAAGTTCGAACCTACTTTGGTTCGCCATTTTCCGGTCTATAACATTTTGTCCTTATTTAAGCGCTTACTCACATAACAACAGTGCTGATTCCAAACTATGACAAATCAAACATATTGCCATCGCTCATACACAATGGTCGAGAGAAGGACGACAATATGCTTAGTTTATTGTAGTTTGGTAATAGCAAACAGAATCATCACGAATACGTAAATAAATATACCCACTTACATAACATTTTTTTTCTTCAATATGTAACAAAATGTTCCTCGTTATACTTGGTAAATACTAGCACTTTCTATAATAAATCTAAAGACATACATTGCTTTGGGTACCTACTACAAACCAATATTCAGGGAATTCACAGATTTGAATTGTCAAGGCTTGAGGTTTCAAAATGAGAATGGAAATTGCTAAGTAACACGGTGGTTGCGCCACGTTTGGCATTTATTATATTCAGGCATGGGAACATTATTTTGAAATCTCACGTTGGATCAAGTCTTCCACTGTACGCTTAGCATGACCGCGTAGATATAAGGTTTATCACTTTCAACTGTCAGATTCGTCGAGAAAATGACGTCACACCGAGCCATGTCCAGTACAAAAAGCTCGAAGTGACGCCATTTTCTCGACATATCTGTCAGTTGAAAGAGACAAAACTTATGTCTACACGGTCATGCTAAGCCTACGGTTTCAAATATCATTTACACAGTGCGTCAGTTATCTGACGTTAACGACCGAATTGGTGGGACTATACGTAACCACAGGATTGGAATTTTTATTTATACTGTAACACAAACCCTTAACATCAGTCTTAACGATCGTTACCTCATGCTTCAAATGCATAGGAAAAACTAAATTCCGTGCCTCATAGTTTGCGACTCCAATCGCTGCGGGCGCCGCTGTAGACTCGACTCTATCGCTTGTTCACAACCATCACCATCAGTCTCCAGATCGGCTGGTAGATCAACACAACAAAATGTTTCAAAGCCGGGCTTGATTCGACTTTTTATCATACCACTGTCATGATTGGACAATCGATCCAAGTTCTACCAGTGGAATTATTTCCATAAAAACATGTAAAAACGTTGCTAGCTTATTGTGAACTTTATACTTGAAAACTAATTCATGCATATTAATGCTACGGCTAAAATATAATATGTGTACATACTTAAATCTTCCCAACCAGTATCTATAATTATCCATATCCTCAAATTTAAAGAAAATTTCGACACGTCTGTTTCAAGAACATTTATGACGGCAAAAATGCTTATATGGATTATAACTTTTCATAAACATGATGGTAAATTTAGAAAGCTTAATATGTATTTATAAAACAAAAGAAGGATATTGGAATATGCAAAAAAATCACCAATAATTGAATACCGCAATACAATCTGTTGCAACAGTAGTAACAGTGCGGTATTTTGACTGTTGGTAGTGTTTTATTACACCTTGCGTGTGTGTGTAGTTTTAAATAGGCATAATAAGTTTCGACATAACACGTTACTTGTGGAGCAGCTGAATTAAGAAGCAGAAGCAAGTCGTGCTCTGCCTTCGGCAACCAGCTGTTTGTTAAGATATATATCTTCATCTGTGGAAGTATCTATGAGGTCTAGTGTTAGCAACGGCTCGTTAGTATTCAACGGATCCTTGCCTACATCCTTACAAATACCCACAAACTGTTGCTCAACGCACAACTCTTGAAAACGAATGCAGTCTTCTACTGTCCAGTCTTGATGGTGGGGCCACACATCTGAAAATTTGTCATTCATTTTACCTCTGTTCATTTCGCTATTGTATTCGTTACAAGGAATCCATCAAATTGTTTCAAAACAGGGGTTCCTTACCATAAAGACGGGCCTTAATAGCCTGTGGCGGCAAGGAGCGGGCCAGCGGGGCGTTCGCCGGCACGGGCCGCAGATCTTTCGTCGCTATTAACGCCAGGTCCCCGTAATCACAAAAATACACCGTGACCATTTCTGTCGAGACAACCCCTGCCACTGTCACCCTGAGTAAAAGAGAAATTGGTACATCGTAAGCGGTAAGACGAAAACTATTCCGCGTTGCTCACGGCTTCCTCATTCAACTATCTATCATAATACGTATATCTATACTAATATTATAAAGAGGAAAGATTTGTATTTTTGTATGTTACGAATAAACTTAAAAACTACTGGACCGATTTCAAAAATTCTTTTACCGTTAGAAAGCTACATTATCACTGAGTTACATAGGCTATATTTATTACTAGAAAAAAATAGAGATCCTTAGAAATCTTTACTAAAACCAACCCAAGGTGTAAAAAATTTAGCCGTAAAATGTCTTTCATCGCATACGCTGCGGAAAGTATTGATGATAGAACAAAAAAATGTTCTACAATATTATAGAACACATCAATATCTACAAAAAAGTCCATATGTCCAACTTTTGTAGTTTTGTCACTATAACTACTTTTTTACATTTTAAAAATTTACAGAAATGCCGTTCAAAATCAGACCGTGTTATCCATACCTTTGTATTCATTCTTATCCAAATAAATTATTTCGTATTCAAGACTGTTTCAATACCTGTTGATTACTTTTTGAATGATTGAAATCTGTCATTCCATTCAAAAGTTATTACGAAGTTAAGAATGTCAATATAAACAAAAAATACACGCCGCCGCGGACGACGCGCCAGAAGGTCCACGAAGCGCAGCGAGCAACGCGGCGACAGAGCAGGCACCGAAGTGCGGGAGAGGGTTTTGCGTAAGGAAAGAGTGCTTTTCTCATGGGCATTGTATGTTGCTCATCCTCGAGTAGGATCTCCAGAAAATCAATATGGTTTTGCTGCCACCTACAATTACAACTGCCAACATAGTGTAAAGTGAAGCTTTAAGGTAAAAATATGACAAAATCAAAATGTTCACCCGTGCGAAGCCGGGACGGGTCGCTAGTCATTTATAAAAACAAAGTGGAATGACCAACCATTATTATTTTTTAAACGTCACCTGTACCATGATGAATCTTTTTCATAATACACTGTGTATAATTCTCCACTAGCCGGATTTACGGGTGCATCAGACTCCGACAATTTCGGACACTCCACTTGTAAAGACGCCATCATCGTTTGAAGAGTATGTCTTGTGCCATTGGGCTGCACCTACAAAGCAAAACAATGTGTAAAAAAATCAAGCAATCTACTTATTCCAAGACTTTAACCACTTAATTTTATGTGGACAGTAACAATCCATCGATAATGGAATCAATCGGCACTTTTAAACGCAAAGTAGGATAGGATCGCAGAAGCATTGAAATGTATATTTACAAAGTACGCACAACAAAGTTCCAAGGATTGGCCGCCATGGCTATGTACACATCGAAGCATTTGCCGGGCGCCGGCAGCGCGGCGTGCGGCAGCGCGGCGGGCGGCAGCGCGGCGGGCACGGAGCTCGCGCCGCCCGCCGCCGCGCGCTCGTCGCCGCTCGCCGCAGGCAGGCTGCGGAATATGCGCTCCTTCTTTTTGTGGAGCGCCTCCACGTGGTTTATCGTGACTTTTTCTTCGTCTTTCGGTTTTCCCCTAGGGTGTAAGAGAGATTCTCGTATTAAATGAATAAGACTGCAAATATATCCAGAGTCTGGCCCAGTAGCATGACCGCGTAGACATGAGTTTTATCTCTTTCAACTGTCAGATTCGTCGTGAAAATGACGTCACCCAGTGCCATGTCCGTCCAGTACAAAAAGCACGAAGTGACGTCATTTTCTCGACAAATCTGACAGTTGAACGAGATAAAACTTATGTCGTGTAGACAGGTAGGTCATGCTAAGGGTGCTGGACTGAAACAGTGGCATTCATATATTGAAATAAAACTATTTTACGGATTTTATCGCGTTTATTTACTATTTTATTTTCCCGACGTTTCGGCTGCTTTACAGCAACCATGGTCACGGGGGAACTGAGGTGTTAGACGTCCTGATGTCATAATTAATAACTGGGTACCCTCATATTTAGTTGTTCCGTAAAATAGTTTTATTTCAATGTATAGTATTCGCGTAAACATAAGAAAACAATAAGTGTCATTCATATGTTTTTCTCAGAATATCCATTTTTGAAATGGATGTCGACATGACATGGTCATCAATTATAATACCAACGTATTTTTATTTTGGCATTCGATAAGTGCCTTACATATGATATGATATGGTATGATATGATATGATATGATATGATAGTCAAGTTTTTACATTTTTATGTCGTATGCGTTACTTCCGTGTATTTTAGGAGATTCTGATGTTAAATGTTTTATATCTACTTCCGCGTAAGAGGGATACGAATGGTTCTCCTTCTATAGAGTGACGAGTGAGACGGGGTAGGTGAATTTTGGATACGTACTGCTGTAGGAGGTCGTACTCGGTGATGATGGCCTTGTTGACGGAGGCGAGTATCTTCTGCGGTCCGGTGCGCACGAAGAGCTCGACCTGCGGCGGCGCGGGCCCGGCGGCCGCGGCCGGCGCCGGCAGCGCGCGGCACAGCACGCGCGTCTCCAGCAGCAGCTCGCGCAGCCACGGCACCATCGCGCTCGCCGCCCGCTCCGCGCTGCCCAGCCGCACCGCCAGCGCCTGCGACCACGCACCGCTCACACACACACACACACACAAGCGACGCAACATACCATGACCGTTATAAAGGCGTCGGCGTCGGTCTACACTTCTAGAGAGATGCTTCAAACAGAACGCTCGGCATAAAGTATATTGTTAATTGAAATAAATTGAAATTGAAAAGTGTCGATAACTTTTGATCGTCATAATACGATTATTTAAGGTTTTTGAATATATTCATGGTATGTAATACCTATTGTGTAACTAAAAGTCAATATCCCACGAGGCGTAGAATATTAATTAATAAACCGGTCGTGCACTTGCCTGATAAGGGAAGGCATTGAGCGCCGGTGAGAAAGCCGCAAGCGGCACGAGGGAGGCGAGCGGAGCGCGCAGGATCAGCCCGCTGTCGACTAGCTGCGTCCTGACCGTGCCCTCGCCGTCGAGCCCGCTTATGATCGTGCAACGAACCCTGTCCACGCATAATAACATAATAGTCCAATCGTAAATAAACGCAAGAAAAATAAAGCAAGCTCCTACGCGTCGTTTCGACATAGACAAACCGAACGCGCGTATACCGTGTTTTATTGTTCACAGCAGCGTCAGTGTGAAGGGGCGGGATTTGGACACGATAGTGTCCATTGTAATCTAAAACCATATCAAAATAAAATAAATATGGGAATCGTCAGGTTAACGGACGATTTTAGGACGAGGCTCCGCGCTTAATTAGAGAAAGCGATTAGTTCGATGAGATATTGTGACTGACCACTCGCCGGCGAGCGTGCGCACGATGTAGAGCGTGGCGGCGCTGGGAGAGGGGGCCTGCGGCGCGGCGGGCAGCGGGCGGCGGTACGGGCCGGCCGTCAGCAGCGCCAGCGCGCCGCGCACCAGCGCCGCGCCGCCCGCGCTCGCCACCCACACCCTCCCCTCCTCCGTCACGCACCCCACCTCCACCTCGCACAGCTTCTGCACACGACACGCACGTACGCATATACATATCATCGTTACTTACGCGCCGGCGACCGAATACACATCGAGAAAACGATGTCCTACAAAATGTTCGCCTTGAACGTAAGGGGTGCAAGTTCAAATCTCGGACCCGCACCTCGGAGATAAATTTAATGTGCGAATGTCATTTTCAACAATGATTACCACTTGGTGAACGGTGAAAGAAAATATCGTGAGCAAACCTGCACGTCTATAGAAAGGCGTGTGAAGTTCACCAAGCCGCATTGGGCCAGCGCGGACTATGGCCCAAATCTCCCTTGTATTGAGGGGGGATGTGCCCGGTATATTGGCAATAGGCTCGCCCCCTATTACATTGGGACCAAAATACATCGGCGAAGTGTGGGCGCACTGCAGTGCATCTCTGCCTACTCCTTCGGAGAATACAGGCGTGATATGTATTTCTTTAAATTTTTCGATCGCGTCGCACTCCATCAAATACATATAACACACGGGTACGTCCTCAGATATTTCAACGAAGCGAGCGCTACCCCTCACGAAAAATGTATTCCAAAATAAAATAAACACATCTAGACGACCGAAGCTATCCAGTTAATAAATTCCCCTTCCCCGCCGCCTACGGTGGAACGGCGACACGAGCGGGATACCTGAGTGACGGTGAAGGCCCCGGCGATGCAGAAGTCGTGCACGATCTCCTTGTTGAGGTTGAGGTCGCGCTGCGTGGAGGTGTCGTAGAGCACGACGGCCACGGCGGGGTCGGCGGGGTCGAGCCTGGCGCCGGGCGCGGCCACCAGCACCTCCCCGGGCAGTCGCCGCCGCACCAGCTCCGCGCCCGCCGCCGCCGCCGCCAGCTCCTCCGCGCCCTCGAGCCGGCATAGGATCGCCTGCCGTACACACAACTTTTTTTACTAAATGGAAAACGAAGGCCGTTTTGCGTTCATTCCGAAATCTATGTCGTCGATTTCCCCTCCATTGGTCAGTTCAACAACTTCACTAATATATTAGAGAAGGATTTTTCATCATCATTATTACTACTTTTGGTAATGTAGCATGCTCTTTTTAATTTCAAAAGCCAAAGGAGAAAATAAAGGAACAGATTTATTGAATAAGTAGTTATTACAAATTTAAGGGAAACTGTGAACTAGTTTATAAGGGTGTTAAATTTGGGGTTTTTATTTGTTTACGAGTCACGCACGACGAATATGGCGTCTACTTTTAACTTTCATAATTTTGCACGGCCGTTTAACTAGTCAATGAATAGATCACCTGTGCTGGTAGTTTCCTGAACTGTGGCTCCAAAATCTTAATTTTATCAATATAGACTACGTCATCGTCCCCGTGGTCCCCCAGGAACACGGCCGCCGTTTCCTCATCTATATCTAAGATTTTCGCACGTTGCCAGCCGCCATCGTCGAGGTTTACTGCATACCTGTCAGACATTTACAACCATATTGACAAAACCAACCGCTCAAAATAAATTCTGTACTAATTGCGTAAATTCAAATCATAACTTACCAAGCGTTTTTAATTAACATAGATTTGTCCACCGGGGAGCCTGAATGTTCGTAGTATTTGGACATGGCAGCTAGAAGAGTTTCGAAACTATCCTAAAAAGAAACATAACTTAGAACGACACGCGAATACAAACCTACCCTCTACATATACGTCAAGTATACAATAATTGTGTGCAATAATTTCTGCGCCGAGCATTTTATAATGTTTGAGTGTACCTAAACTATGTTTTTTAACTATTTATTATAAAAAGTATCCATTATCCGCTCTATAAGTGTCCACTAGATACCCCTTTTTTCAAACAGATATCTGTAATACTAGATTCAATTTGTTAATTATTAGGTGGTCCAAAATATCAGATTTGTAATATTGGTATGGAGGGTTTTGAAATTAGGCATTAATAGCATTAATAGCATTTCAATTAATAGCATTTTCCAGCACAAGTGTTCTACAAATTCACCGTGAGTGGATGATAACTTGCTATAAATTTGCAAACGTCGAGAATTTCGAAGCCATTTAAAACGTCAGACACTGTTCTTATGGTATGCCCACCTTCTGGGCCATAGGCCGGCGTGGTGGTACAGTCAGTCACGCAAATGCTCTTGTTGAAGTTGAGGCACATCTCGCAACAATGTTATTGATTATTTTCAATATAAAATTATAAACAATTTTAATAAACGGTTTTTATACTAACACTGTACTCTGGTCCTATGATGCGAAGCCAAATTTCCAATGTAGAATTAGCAACAGTTACAAAAACATTCCAAAAATCATCATCTGGAAATTGTAATGGTGGCAGATCACTATTAATGGTGGCGTCTAATACAGGAGTTCCAATGCCTGGAGGTAGAGCTTCCTGCCAAACAAAATACACAAATAATGTATAATGCATGTATTTTCAACATATTACCCTGATTTTGGCGAGTCAATAATAAGATTTATTATTTATTTATAATAGTTTATTTAGTATCACAGTAATTAATATCCATTATAACCTATACATGCATACCTCTTGGTTGGGAAGCAGCACTAATTGTCCATTAACAACTCTGTCTTTTATTATTCGTGGACAGTTTTCCACTAACTCTTGCCAATTGCTGGGTAAATTTTCACCAAATTTTTCTCTAAAAAGAAATTTATTTAGGTTAACGATCAACATGCAAAGTAGTAATTCAACTTTTAAAATAGAAGAAATCTGTTCAGATGGTTGTAAGGCGCGATTCGAAGCTGTTACTTGTTATTCAAAAACTCATTAAAACAAATGTGGATAAGGAACCCTAAATTAGCATTTCATTTCTTACTTAACTCGATGTAGTTATTACACAATACCTGTACAAGTGCGGCGCCGTACGCGCCCATAGCCCAGCTTTGTGTTCGGACACCAGTTCAATGAGATTATTAATAGCGTTGGTACTTGAGGAAGTCGGTTTTCCACCCGTCTCGGAGCTTTCAATAATAGAGAGTACCTTCGCGGCGGCTACTTCCTTTGCCAAATCCTCGGATGGAGACGACTGCGGATACGAGGTTTCAGAGTACGAAATTCCTACCTAGGGAGGAGATAATGTTAGTATTCCATGAAGCAAGAGTCAATGTGTGTAAATTTTGACTTGGGGCGGATTTAACATAGAACACAGAATAATTAATCATATTCCTGATAACCGACACCCAAACATACCTACTAAGTAATGCTAGGAATTAGACATACTTACTTTTACTGAACAATCGTAAGTGACAGGACCTCCCTTAGGCCTGAAGTCCTGCACCTTGTACACTGGCTCCGCGAGTCCCAGCTTTTTACAAGTCCATGCTAATTTATCTACCGTCGACGTAGAGTCCGGTGGAGGATCTAAGTTATGAGCTAGCACCACATTCGTCACTGGACCACTTGTCTCCTAAAATATCGATGGTATTAAACCACCAATTCTCTTGCAATCAAAATAATTCTCAAATTTAAAAACGATTGTAACAGTTCATATGACATTCGATTTTCCGGCTCACGCTTCACGATACAGTGCTAGACTATTGGTAAGTTAATAATAACTACTACAAACTACACTGTGTTTGGTAAGAAATTAGAAGATTAATTATGAATCATGTTGACATTCTAGCCTATGTTGCTGTGGCAGGCAGACTAGCGAAAGTGTATTTACATTTCGCTGACACCACGATATTCTTTTAACTATAATACAGTAGTACGTGATTAGATTGCCAATACACCGGGATACTCCATCCCAATGTAAGTCTGATTGAGGCCAGTCCTCCACCTCTGGTCCGGTACCGGTTGGCGAAATTCACACGGGTTTAAAAATATATTTCCTGACGGTTGATGATTTGAACCCACACCCCTTGTTTTATAAACTTAACTTTGCTTCTTAAAGTAACTTAAAGTAACCTCCTTCATAGAAAATTAATCAATACTCATTATTGCTACTAACCAGACATTCATTACTAGCCGCCGGAAATTGTAATGGTATGAGGTCTACAGTACTAAGCCGGTCCCTTAAATTCGAGAGCCTCTGTGAAGCGGACACTTTCCCGCTATGTTTTATATCTGAATCATTTGTGGTACGCGCAGGATGCTTGAACTGTAGAAAATAATTATTTGTGTTATATTTTATACCATGTTCGAAGAAAATTACTAGGAAACACATGTAACAATAATGGGATATATATATGTATATAGGTCATTATTGTATATTTCAAAGTACCAAATTATATGCATAATGAGTAGTGTCCGACCGAACAATCGGCTTCGGCTTAAGCCACCTTCGGCCAAAAAAAGCATCGAACCCAAAGTTTTCCAGCAGGGGTTGAAATTAAACGAACTGTTACAATTACAAATGTACGAGAGCGCAATTGAAGAGGCGAAGCGCAGGGGCGGGTGCCAACCATACTGCGTTGCGACAGTCTGCCGCCATCGCCAGTAGTAAATCGTGTCGAGATTTTCGAAAAATACGAACAATTTGACGTTTTGTTTCGACATAATATCTCGAATAGAGATTGATATCTATCAAGCGAAAATCGGACCCCAGACATCATTCCATCAGAAACTTAAATATAATACATAATTTGATTCCATTTTTGCCAATCTTGAACTGAATTTCTTATTTCTGTTTAGTTAAAACTTTAGCTTCGGCCAAAAATCGACCTTCGGTCGGACACTGGTGGGCTGAGGGCGTAAATGTGTTTATTACCTCGCAAGCTAAGTTATACATGCTACTTACCACTTCAGGAAGTGGTTTCGGGTCTCTCAAATTTTGTGTAGAGTTATTCGTTTTCGTTCCTTCTTTTTCGAGGTGTTCATTAATTATCTTCGTGGTTTGTTTTACATTCGGGGGCGATATTTTCGTTTCATTCGTCTTTGAATTATATTTATTGTTCTAAAACCATAAAATAAAACTGTTAATATATTTAACAATCGGGAGTTTATTTTAATCCTCAGTCGTGTTTTGATTCTCGTGATGCCAACATCAACAGCAGTAGGTAGGTACTTTCGTAAATAATTCCAGAATAGCTGTTACATTGATTGCCTCCAGTCCATCGTATGGTACACTACACCACCCAATGATATTTAGTAACATTATTCTGACATCGATTTTTAAAAATGCAACTTTTTAAAACATTAAACACTTAGAAAGTCATTTAATTTATTTAACTAGTATCGCGGCAAAGCGAATTGTTTCGAAACCTTGTTCATCGCGATATGCATTAGTCGCGTTTTATGTATTTTGGAGTTAGTTTAGTGTTAGTTTTTTAGTGACGTCGTGGGGACTGCAAGCGCAACGTGTCTCAGATAGGTTAATAATCAATATACCTACTATAAATAGAACCCTAGTATGTTTAAGGCACCTTCAGACTGAGAGTCGCGACGCCTTTTAGCGAGTGTCACGACTCCTTATAATGAGCGACGCGATGTCTTATTACACCAATCTTTATAGTATTTTTATTTGCTACAAAGCTGTATTTTTAAGAGAAATCTATACTGATTAAATTTGTAAGTTCAATCTACCCCCTCATTTATAGAAAATTTAATTAATCCATTACTCCAAGCATTCTTAAGAAATGTCTGGTAATATTATAGTAAATGGACATTACTTTTTTATAAATATTTGGTCGGTACAATTGTTTTTATTTAAAGTATCAGCAAGTAGCACTCACCTTATAATTATAGTTATTGTTATTAAAAGGAGTGGTATTCTTAGCTGGATAATATTGATTGTAGTACTGACTGTTATAGTTTGGCACATAATTAGAAGCTGGTTTTCGCCAAGATCCTAGTTTCTTAGGAAAACGATTCTGTAAACAAATTGAACAATGATTCAGTTAGAAAGCTAAGAAAATAAATGTTTTAAATAATGTTATCGTATTTGCAATCATATGGGTACTCACAGGATAATTCAGTTTAGGTGTAACTTTTTTACTTGGTTTTTGTCGTGAGACCATGGCAGCTATATGTTGGGTTTCTTGACTAGCTATGGCATCAACATACCATTCTCCATTTACTTGTGTCAGCTTAAACCCAGGAACTTCAACGAAAAGCTTCTCTAAAGATGGATATCCTAGCTTTTTGAACGGTATCCATTCCCCCTGAAGCTCTCGATAATCTCCTAAGATAATTGAAAAATAAATAATTATTCCAGGAGTAAATAGTGTATGTTAAATAATTACCTTTTTGCCCCAGCTCAAAGAGAAGATATTTAATAATATTTACAAAGTATAATAATAAACCAATGTTTTTTAATTACGTTTCTTTCTTACTACTAGCAAAAATAACATAAGTTATATATCACTGTTAATCGTACCTAATAACTGAAATAACACTTACTGTTGCATTGCCTTATGGTCAGTGCACCTTTTACTGATATTAAGGTAGCTCTCAGAGCTTGGATGACTTGCTCTTTATCAACCATATTTACCGCTGAAAAACAAAACTGCAATCAAATTAATCACATACCTAGCTAAGTTAAATCCATAAAATCACACTAAAACATAAGCAAGGTGCATGTACACTCTGTGTATAATAACTTTTTTAGGTGTCCATATGAATCCATTGAAGCTACAACAACAGGTTGGTCTAGTACCAAAGTGCCCATACACAAGATACCCCATCTTAACTTGATTGCAATCCCCAATTGTTTAGGAATTGTTAGCATAGCGAAAAATGAGTTCATTGGCTTTAGTATTTATTTAAGGGTGTCCACTCTAAAAATCTCCAACTTTCCAGAAAGTGGACAGCCTTTGGTTCTATAGGAATTAAACAGTAGTAGTAATAAATATTCGAGAGAACTAAAAAATACGAAAAATTGCGTAGTTACCGAATAGGCAGATGCCAACTTACCCAAGCCTTAAAGACCGGTAAGAAGTATTCTCAGCACAGGACCCCTCTTGGTTCTAAATATGGCATGAAAAGCCAACCAATAGTAGTAAAAGCAATACCCATTTAATATTTCTCGCTTCGAACACTCCTGAAAGGTTTGTCTGAAACAATTTTTGACGCGTAAGCAAGAGAAATCAGATCCATAGCAATCATTTTATTATTTTTTAGGACAACTTTCACTACAGTTTTAAAGATACCATTTACATTCAATTTTGACCAAACAAAACTGAAGTGCGAAGTAGGAGTCCAAATATTAATATTTAGATGATATTTTACAAACTTACCAATTTCCCAACGACATACGACACAAATATTTATATGAAGTTTATGAACCTATGAAAATATAACCCAGATAAAGCTCGCGCAGAAGCAAATCTGTCATTTCTACGTTTGTCTATGAAGTATTGATTAAAGAAAAGAAATTCGATATAATCGTAGAAGTAGCGTACATTTTAAAAAGGAGAACACCAATAAACGCACATTTATTTAAAAACTTAATTCATTGTTGGCGTGGCTGTAAGGCAACAACATCAAAGGTGTAGGTACACAAAGGGACGGGCAATTTATGGAAATTTATTTAATAGCACCATCAATATGCTACAAAAGCTACACATTTGACAGAGGGCCGTGCACACTTTGCAATCAGATTTCATAAATTTCAAAGTTTCAATCATCATAAAATATGTTGAGGAACGGCTCTCCTGCGGTTGGCGGATAATTCAGCCAGTGTCAAGTATTATAGCAAGTATAGTATATCAAGTATTATAGCAAGAGAAAATACAATGAATACACATTATAGATAAAAATAGGTGATGAATCACGAAAATATTCAATTTTTTTGAGTTACATTTCGTTAAAAAAATTATTTTTGGAAATTCATTACAGTTGATAATTGAATAGTACTCGTAGGAACATCACTATGGAAGAAATAATACGCCATCTTGTTTTTTGTCAAACGTCACCTTTTCCTTTGGTGAGCAAGGTGTGTTCACGTGAGGTTGTGTGTTCCCTGAAATATAGGTCACACAATCCTCAGAATTTCGTGAAAATATTCTTGTAAAATAAAAAAAAAATCAAAAAAATAACAAAACTACAAAAAAATAGTAAAATAATTGAAAAAATAACGGGAATCACTTGATTTTAAGTTAGTGTACGTAAGCGTGCAACGTGGTCTGGTCTGAGGAATGCGATAGTCATTATAAAGAGAAAGTGAAGTTGGCCTTTGCTTACGTTTTAAGTTTGTACATGTAATACGGACGCAATAAAACAATATTAAAAATGAATCCCGGCCCACCTAATTATCCCATGGCATCATTGTATGTCGGGGACTTGCACTCGGATATTACTGAAGCCATGTTGTTTGAAAAATTTTCTACCGCTGGTCCGGTCCTCTCTATACGCGTTTGTCGTGATATGATAACTCGTAGATCCCTAGGCTATGCTTATGTAAATTTTCAGCAGCCTGCTGATGGTGAGTACATGTTTTTCATACTTACAATATGTTGTAATTTAAACATTCAATTCACAAGGACATATAAAATTTCAGTTTAAGTAACACGTCATTTACATTACTATGTACCAACCTTACAGCCATTATCTTATTATCTACTATATGCTAATAAAGATAATTATTGATATTTTATATTTCCTTGTATTTATTGTCCTTTACCTTTTAGAAATAATTTTTGTAGTGTTGAAATAATGTAACTTTTAAAATTGCAAATGATGTTGGATCAAAGTTCCACAAGTTTTCTATTACAACAACAATTCTTTGCTTCTCTAGCAATGAATTTGTTTAGCTGCCAAGGGCCTCCACCTATCTTGATATGCTTAGTTCTGGTTAGTTATGTGAATGCATGTCCTATCCTTGCACTTCTACTAACATTTCAGTGCTATTAAATCATGTTATAGTTTGTGTCCAACATATTGGGGTACTATTGTGTATTTGATGATCTTAGCAATAGGCAATAAACCCTAAGTTTGTCAGAAGACTTCTGCAATTACCTTGCTCTATGCAGATGACGTGAGCAGGGGTCACAGATTTATATTTACACATATGCCTTAGTAACCATCACTATTTTTTGTTTTAGCTGAAAGAGCTCTAGACACTATGAATTTTGATATGATCAAAGGAAGACCTATTAGAATCATGTGGTCCCAACGAGACCCTTCTCTGCGCAAGTCTGGCGTGGGAAATGTTTTTATTAAAAACTTGGACAAAGCTATTGACAACAAAGCTATGTATGACACTTTTACTGCTTTTGGAAATATATTAAGTTGCAAAGTTGCTCAAGATGAAACTGGGGCATCCAAAGGATATGGATTTGTCCACTTTGAAACTGAGGAAGCTGCCAATAAGTCAATTGAAAAAGTTAATGGCATGCTTTTGAATGGAAAAAAAGTATACGTGGGCAGATTCATCCCCCGTAAGGAGCGCGAAAAGGAACTTGGTGAGAAGGCTAAGTTATTCACCAATGTTTACGTGAAGAACTTTGGTGAAGAATTCTCTGATGAAATGCTCAGGGATATGTTTGAGAAATATGGCCGCATTACTAGCCATAAAGTTATGTATAAGGACGATGGAGCTTCTAGAGGATTTGGATTTGTTGCATTTGAAGATCCTGATAATGCAGAAAGAGCCTGCATGGAATTGAATGGCAAGGAACTTGTAGAAGGAAAGCCATTATATGTTGGACGTGCTCAAAAGAAAGCTGAACGTCAAAAAGAATTAAAACGTAAATTTGAGCAATTGAAGTCTGAACGTTTGACACGTTATCAAGGTGTTAATTTGTATGTGAAGAATTTAGATGACACTATTGATGATGAACGTCTTCGCAAGGAGTTTGCTCCTTTTGGTACCATCACTTCAGCTAAGGTAATGCTCCAAAAAATTGATACACCCAATACTTTTAAGGTGCAGAATATCTACATTTTTCCAAATAAATGCAGTGGGTTTTAATTCTCCAATTAGGTAATACTTAATTTAGTAAACCCAATTCCTTGGCAAAGTTTTGTTATTGGTGGGTTAGTGGTTTGGTTTATGTTCTATACAGAGGTTTCATTCTTTAAGCCCAGCCTAACTAAATATTAGCACTAATCTAGATTCTAATAAATTTTATTACATTTGGAAAGAAAAACAAATAACATGGGGATTTAATTGACTACATTCATTGACTTTAAGTTTGTTGATAAGATCCCCGAATATATTTTTATTGTTTTTTTTTTTCTGCATGATTATTTTATACAATTCATTATAAACTGATTTATATGTAATGTGGGAATTCCCTGAATAATATAAGTACCTATTACATCACTGTCACTTGGATAAGGAACATGCATCGTGGCATCGTACCAATATTACATGAAGCACTATTACACATATTAAAAACGTATCGTATTTCGTTGATATTGGTATAAAAACTAAAATTTCGTATGGGATTCCTATCTAATATTTACTTTTTTTATTGTATGTACAAGTAGATGTACCTATTTAGATTCACTACACTTGACGTAATTTGCAAGAAGTCAGGATAAATATTTATTTCACATCCAAAATTAACAATATTTCAGGGAAATATATAAAATATAAATGTTAAATGTTTTGTCCAACATTTTCCTATACTAGTACTTTTTTTATTATATAACCACTTTCCAAATATAAAATGTTCTACTTCCATGATCAAATATTCCATCATGATAACATTTCTTAGTTGAGCTTATACAACAGGTTTTTGGTGCATTTTAGCAGTTTCATACATTATATAACATACTATTGTTTATTAACTTCTTAACTTCTGTTTAGGTAATGTTGGAAGATGGACGCAGCAAAGGATTTGGATTTGTATGTTTCTCATCTCCTGAAGAAGCCACAAAAGCTGTTACTGAAATGAATGGTCGTATTGTTGGAACTAAACCATTGTATGTAGCGTTGGCTCAACGTAAAGAAGATCGCAAAGCTCATTTGACATCGCAGTATATGCAGAGAATGGCAAGTATGCGTATGCAGCAAATGGGTCAGATATTCCAACCAGGTGGTGCTGGAGGATACTTCGTGCCAACCATTCCTCCTGCTCAACGATTCTATGGCCCTGCACAAATGACCCAAATACGCCCGTCACCTCGTTGGACCGCACAGCCGCCAGTCAGGCCTAATGCTCAGTCGGGCGCCTCAGGCTACCCCAACATGCAAGCACCATTCCGCCCAGCGCCGCGAGCTCCCAACCAAGCAGCTCTGCGAACATCTCTTGGAGCTAGACCAATTACTGGTCAACAAGGTGTAGCAAATGCTGCGTCTATACGTGCACCGCTGGTTACTCAGGGTGGTCGTCCTGCAGGATACAAGTACACTGCTAATATGCGCAACCCACCAGCGCCACAACCAGCCGTTCATATTCAGGGACAAGAGCCACTGACAGCCACCATGTTAGCAGCAGCACCACTTCAAGAACAGAAGCAAATGCTTGGTGAACGTCTTTTCCCACTAATTCAAAGAATGCACCCAGATTTGGCTGGTAAAATAACAGGAATGCTGTTGGAAATTGATAACTCTGAACTTCTCCATATGTTGGAACATGGTGAATCTTTGAAAGCTAAAGTTGATGAAGCTGTTGCAGTATTGCAAGCTCATCAAGCGAAGCAACAAGCTACTAAGAAGGAATAGTTATTCCATGTCATTGTAGGCATGGTTAATTTAGGTTAATGACCAGCCTTTCATTTACAAGAAGTTATAATATTCTTGATAATTTTAATGCTTTGGACACCTTATATTGTTAATCCCGCTCGTAAAAAATACATAAATAAAAATTGAAAAAAAAAAACAAAAAGTGGAGATTGCACTGTTTCCAAAATATATTAAGGTAACTAATATTAAAGTTTTTGGAGTGCATCACCACACACAAAAATAAAGAAACTGTCAACATTTCTATATTTGAATAAAAGAGTTATAGGTACTTACCGTGTACTCTGCTCTGACTTTTTACATTAACTAAGAAGTTGGTTTACGTTTTGTCTTTAGCTTTTATTTCTATCTACTTTTCACAGAAATGGAGTTGGTTTATGTTCTTTAATTTTTTCTTTCACTGATTAGTTCTACATTTTAAGATACCTTGGATTGTAAACTTGGTTTTTAATGTAACTGATTCAATATTACTTTATGATTTTGTTATATATTCTGTGGAATATTCATAATATTAATGGTGTTTTATTTGATTCCTTCCTCCTATATCAAAGAACGGTACATTCGTAGTAACTTTCTTTATCTAACCTAGAGATTAAATCTCTTGTCAGAGAATCTTAGTTGATGGACACAATATTTGTTTATAGCACTGACTGGAACTTCACAAAAAGTCCTAGTAGGTATAAAAATAAAATAGCCAGTCAACACAATAAGTAAGTAGTAGGTTGTACTTACTCATCATAAGTTATGATCCCAAACGACGACGCGGCGACGTAAAGTTTTTACAATAGAATGAGGGCCGTCTCGGTTACAGCTAGACCCCGTAGATGGAAACTTTCCGTTTCCGCCAAAATCGATTTTGTTTCAAATTCCATAAATTACCTCACTATTAGTAGCAGTTTTCACGAGCTACTTGTAGCTGAAGGGAGTTTATCTGGCAAACGTTTGTGGATAGCAATTCGCTTTCATCGACACTTTCTGAATCAGACGGTTCATTTGTGACGGATCACAAATGAATAGGACCAAAGCGTAAAAGACAATGCATTTCTGCAATTTATCTCTGACGGGAGTCGAACCCGCAACTACTCTGTTCAGTGAACCGAGCTGACTTTCCTCGAACCGAACCACTGACGACAGGTTGCTCTACCTGTCGTCAAAATAAAAAGCCGGTCAATTACGAGTCGGACTCGCGCATCGAGGGTTCCATACAAACTTTATGTAGGTAGGTAGTCCATTCAAACCTATGTAAATTCCTCCATCAAAGGAATCTCGAAGATAGTTACTTGTGTTACTTCCCTTTACTTGTGTTTAAAGACGTTCCTTCTTGCCAAATTTCACTTTTGGGTCAACGGGTAGTACCTTATAGTAGGTACCTTGCTGCCAAAATATGCTGCATAAACGGCCATACATTTCATTGCGTTGCGTTTATCTAGAAGTGTGTGTTTTTTACAGCTTCAAGGGATTTCAGACCTTTGATATTAATTTCAACTTGATAACTCCACGCGTTCCTGAGAAGAAGGGTCTTGTTGATAGACAAACAGACGACGCAATTATTCTAGAAGGTTCCTTTTGATGTTCGGAACTCTAAAAACAAGGTGGACTAATAAAAAGAGTAATCATTAGGGTTCCGTACCTAAAAAGGTAAAACGGAACCCATATAGGATAACTTTGTTGTCCGTCTGTGTGTCAGGGTGTCAAGCAAGACCCTTTTTCTCAGAAACGCGTGAAGGTATCAAGTTGCAATTTATAACAGAGACATATGTCTGCGGTCCCTTGGTGCCCTAAAAAAAAACTGAGCCGTCGCGGGAAGCCTGGCAGATGTAAAACATAAACGTCGTAGCGGCGAGTGAGCGAAGTCAGCCGATGGGGGGAGTCTAAGTGGCGGAAAGAACCGAGGAGCCACGAAGCTGCTCGAAGTTTTGGGATCACGGCATCGCGGCATCAACAGTCGCTGTCACTCGCCAAGCGCGCCATTACATGTTTCACATCAAATTATGTAAAACATTGGGTCCATGCGGAAACGTACCCAAGACGCTGGTTGCATTCTCTCGCTGAAGGGCTAGCCACTCGATGAGCGAGGAAATGGCCTGCTCTTGGGTAACCGGTTGTTTCGACCAATTTCTTGCCTAAAAAAGAAATTAAATTTTGGGTGCTTGGACCGCATATACCTAGTACACATTGTATATATTTTCCAACCTATCTATTCGGAAAGGACGACTTGGTTCGCCTTTAAGTGCACCCAAAAGTGGTGTGTCTATAAGAAACTTTTAGCAGGCATTAATGACTTTTTCATCCCTTCTATTCGAAAAGGATCTTCGAACCGAACGAAGGAAATCGAACGCATATATTGTTTGAATAAAGACGGTGCGCGAGTCCAGCTCGCACTTGGCCGGTTTTTTTTTTTGATTTGAAACATCTAATGGCGCGCTTGAGTTGGCGAGTGACAGCGACTGTTGACGCCGCGATTCCGTGATCCCAAAACTTGGAGCAGCTTCGTGGCTCCTCGGTTCTTTCCGCCGCTTAGACTCCACCCCCCGGCTGACTCCGCTCACTCGCCGCTACGACGTTTAAGTTTTATGTTTCACATCTACCAGGCGTCCCGCGACGCGGCAACGACTCAGATTTTTCTTTTGTTATGAATATAATATAGGTAGGTAATAGATAAGATGAGGAAAGGCAGCACCCGCGATTAGAGGTTATTCTGTTACTATCAAGTAATTAATAATTAATAGCAATAACAAAATCAATAAATACACAGGTTATATGGTGATTTCTAGAGGTTCTCCAAGCAACATTCATGTACTTGTTTAAATAAAAACAAGCCAAGTGCGAGTCGGACTCGCGTACGAAGGGTTCCGTACCATTATCTATAAAAACGGCAAACAAATCACGTTTGTTGTATGGGAGCACCCTTAAATATTTATTTTATTCTGTTTTTTAGTATTTGTTGTTATAGCGGCAACAGACATACATCATCTGTAAAAATGTCAACTTTCTAACTATCACGCTTCATGAGATACAGCCTGGTGACGGACGGACGGACGGACGGACAGCGAAGTCTCAGTAATAGGGTTCCCGTTTTACCCATTGGGTACGGAACCCTAAAAATGGATGATGACAGTGATAAAGATGGTGGACGAATTAATATTGATTTAGTGAAGTATTGACTTTTTATAACGAGATTTCTGGTTCTTACACGGCGATATACTATGCGATTTAAATGAGAATAGGATCGACTTTGCGCCATATTGAGACGTGAAAAAACTAATTATGACTTTAAATAATTAAATATTCTACTAAGACAATTTACTACTAATTGAACCTTTTTATTTATATTTATTTGATGTAGGTACTATTATTATTAATATGCAAATAAGTTTTTTGCAAACCATACTTTTCATGTGACATTTGACAGATAGAGTTTATTGACATTCCTATTCTTATTTGGATCGCATAGTATGCCGCGTAAGTGTGGCGATTGATGTTACAAGGGTGTGTGAGTTAAACGTAGATATACGGACACGAGAGCCGACTCTATAGTGCTGCACTTAAGTAGATGTGGGTCGCCCGTCCGTTACGTCATTTTCAAGAAACATAACGTTACCAGTTACTTGGTCGGCGTCACTGTTTCAAAACAAGTGATTTTTGTACCTAGTTATTTTTATTTATCTACTGTGATTGTTTGCATAAATAACTCCACCAACTATACAGTTACACACGAAACGAAAATAAATCACTATCTAAGTGTTTTTAGTTATACGGTTACGCTGTTTCACTTTACGCGGTTTCGTTTTTTGTTGTATACTAGACGTGGGCGTTATTTTAAGTCACTGGTTACATTAACTAGCTTCGCGGCATGTAACCGAGTCACTTGTTTCAAGTCAAATTACAAGTAGTGTTATTTCTGTTAACTGTGAGCGAGAAACGTCACGTCGTCACTCGTCAGTCGGTCGGTGTCTCGGTTCGGTTCGGTGGGGCGCGTTACATTTCTTTCGCATCGCGCCTACCGGCCGGCTGAGTAAGCGAGAACGGGTGACACTAATAAAACCGAAGTAATCCGAACGCACATGTGCCGTGGTACGGGTATACAACAAAAAATAAACAGCGTAACAGTCAATAAGTTTAATTTTCATACGTAACCCTATAGATATAGATTATAAAATAGAGTGATCTCTGTTTGTTTGTAGATAATTTCAACGGCTTGCGAGGCGGGAAGCGAGCGAGCGTCACTTTGAATTTGTTTACATATTTCGCACCTTTAAAAGTATAGAGACCTAACTCAAAAATAATGTTGTTGAAAAATGGTCGTTATGTAAATAATGTAATTAGCAATCATCATTGTATATACGATCAAATTGACTCTTAGATAAGCCTGCATTAATAATTTTATTAAAATCATAGTTTCCTAGAAAACACTAATCAATCATAAATACATTTAATACAGTCAGTCCTAAGCCTGAATAAAGTATGCAGGGAAGTTAATTGATTGATTTAACTGTATAGCTAAAAACACTTAGATAGTGATTTAATTTATTATCGTTTCGTGTGTAACTGTATAGTTGGTGGAGTTATTTATGCAAACAATCACTGGATCTAAATAAAAATAACTAGTTACAAAAATCACCTGTTTTGAAACAGGTGACGCCGACCAAGTAACTGGGTTCGTGACGTTTCGTGAAAATGACGTAACGACCCACGTCTATTGTATACCAGTACCACGGCACGTGTGCGTTCCGATTACTTCGGTTTTATTCATGTCACCCGTTCTCGCTTACTCAGCAGGCCGGTAGGCGCGCGCAATGTGAAAGAAATGTAACGCGCTCCACCGACCGACTGACGTCTCTCGCTCACAGTTAGGTACTGTTAACAGAAATAACGCAGTTACAAAAATCACTACTTGTAATTGGACTTGAAACGAGTTATTCGGTTATATGCCGCGTAGAAAGTTATTGTAAATAGTGACGTGAAATAACGCCCACTTATATAGCGTAGCGAGATCCGTTTGACTGATCTTTTTATATTATTTTTATATCCATTATTTTGGTATTTGAGTTGGCTTTAGTAAAAAAAACTGTTTTACGAGCCTAAAACATTGCATAAACTTATGCTCTTTGGTATAAATAAACTCTTGTCCCCTAATAGAGGAACCTCAATCAAACCACCCACTATAGATAGTTTGTAATTATGCAACCCTGAAATATGTTTAGCATTTTATAGTTTCTAAAAATATCATACTAGTAATAATTTATGAATACCAATTCAGATGTGAAAAATTAACGACTTTGTGTAGTTTTTAATTTAGCACATTATTAGTTTACCCTTTTTGTAATATTATTCTGAAGGATCAATAAATGATAGTCATGTAAGTATAGAACTAAAACTATATTTCCAACAAATAAAAATGTTTTACACAGTGACAAAACCCAAAATAAACCAGAATTTGGTTTTAGCATATAAATTATGCAAATTCTGTTATTGCAGAACTAATCCTATCTTATTAGGAGTCATACTAGGACATCTCCAGTTGTACAAATAGTACTGCAAATTGCCATCTCCTATTCCAAACTTTAGAGGTTCCAAAAACTCTTTGTTTTCCATCAAATCCAATGCATTAAAAACATCAAATCCTGAATTTTTAGCAGAAATCAAAGCATCAAGCATCAAATCTGTCCATTGAGTCTTGGAAGAAACATTATAAAATGAATATGCAGCCTTTAACATTTTGTGTACAGGGTGGTACACAACAGTAGAGGGCAGAGTGTAGTAACTGACAAAGTCTGTTATACTGCCATCTGTAGCTTCAACAACAAAGCTGTCAATAATGCCCACCTGAGGGAGGAACCAATGTTTGAAATCTTCTTCTGAAAATATAGGTGCTAAATCAAACTTTTTCAAATAATCATTCAATAGTTTGACAACTTTTTCACTGTCTTGCACCTCCATTTTACGGAATCCAGGAGTTTTAGGCAAATCAGGTAGTTTAAATAATTTAAGCGTCCTTTGCATTGTCATATTTCTTGAGAGATGACTGAATTTAATATCAATTAACTTCTTTGGATTCAGAGACCTGTGCCAGTAGCGGCATGTGGCGATGGGCTTGGGCAATACAATTCCAGCAGTATAGACACCTTGGAATATACCAGTCATGTTCACTCTACGTGTTATTTCTCTGATTAACACGGGAGCAACACGTTTAGCACGCAGCTTTTTATGGACACACAAAAAGTTTATTTCGACAACTGATTCCACATGATCATATATTCTTAACTGAGCTGGGATGGCAGATATGAAGCCAACAAGTCTCCCAGATTTCACTACTCGCACGCCACAATGCCACTCCATCTTCCATCCAGGGGGCTGCAGTGCCCACTTTAAGAAATCAGTTTGGTAATCGAATCGAAACATACAATCGTCATCTTCAACATAATTCTCATTGAGTAAGGTGTATAACTCCTTCAAAACCAAAGGTTCATTTAAATTTAATGTATCCCACTGAAAGCCATCTGGCAGTGTATATGGCTCCGACCTTATTTCCTCTGGCGTTTTTGGAGGCTCAATGGGCTCGTTAGAAATAATTTTTTCATCCATTTTGGGCACAGGTTGAGTTGACCAGAATTGATAGGATTTATGTAGAGCTTCCTCAGTCGTTTTGGCTGGTTTTTGCTGTAAATTTAATACTTCCATAGCCATCTTCAAATCTTTTAATGATATATTTTGATGACCATCACTTGTATTGGGAACTACTAATCCGTCGGATATGGTCGGAACACCATGGTCGCCATCTCCACCACTACGCTTTTTTTTGTTTTTACTTTTCTTATTTTGATGTTTGTCTTCATTTTCATTAAGATAATCACTAGATTCAGTGCCTTTGGTGTCATCCATTATTTAACAAATAGTACTAAAATCAATTTAAATTCTACGAACCTAAAACACACGGTTGGTCAATTGGTGGTTGAGTGAGCGAGCGAGCGGTCGGACATAACTCTGTTCTTAGGGATGACCGAACGATGTTTTAAAACATCGATATATATAAAAATCAATGGTTAACATCGATGCTGAAAGCCCCAATATCGACGATGTCATGTTAAGTCTATCTAGCGCCACGTTTTCTGCATCGGTCACACACGTACACTATTTGCTTGATAGTTGTTACTCACATTTCTTTGTTATTTATATTGTTTAAGGTGTAAACGAATTCTGTCAGTTGAATTGTATTTAAAGCTGAGATAATTTGTAGCTTACAAACTGAAGATAGAGTGTTAGTGATTATTCATTAAAAATATTGTCAGACTATTAGAATACAGAAAATTAAATTAGTTAATTAATGTAAACATTTCTAAGTCATAATTATTCGTAGTAAATTTAGCAAAATATTACTTTTGTTGACTCGATATGTATATCTTTACTTCTTTACTATATATATATATATATATATATATTTATATATTTATATTATATATATATATATATATATATATATATATATATATATATATATTATATATATATATATATATATTTATATTAATTAAAAAAAAATGAATGGTGTCGTGGGACACCAGGTAGGAACGAAGTTCCTTCGGCTAAATTAGAATGAAAGAAAGAGAAAGGTATTATATTTTGTTAATGAGAGGTTTATATTCGTGTATAGACTTGTGAAAGCACAATAACATGAAATTTAAAAAAACAAAAAAGGTCCATAACGTCCCGGAGTTCTATGTATTTTAATAGTTCAACGACTGTCCCACAGATGGCAGTATACTCAATGTATTTAAAAAAAGGTCCATAACGACCCGGAGTTCTATGTATTTTAATAGTTCAACGACTGTCCCACAGATGGCAGTATAGTCAATGTATTTAATATGTGTATTATTATTAGTATATAAAATAAAAACTATAGCAAAACCTAAAAAAAAAACAACAAAATATAAAAGTAATAAAATAAAAAAGTAATAAAATAAAAAAACATCGTAATTCAAATTATCAACTAAAGTCGTCTCATTTAACGATTTGATTCCACGCACTTTTTCTTACGGTTTTACTATCACATTTTTTTCAGTTCGGTCGCCTAGCAAAATCCCTATCCCCTCCAAGCCTGCCGTAAGGAACTTCGTTCCAATAATTAATAATATTATAAAGAGGAAAGATTTGTATTTTTAACCGACGAAAAAAAAAAAAGGAGGAGGTTCTCAATTCGACGCGTATATTTTATTTTTTTGTATGTAACGCATGAACTCAAAAACTACTGGACCGATTTCAAAAATTCTTTTACCATTTGAAAGCTACATTATCACTGCGTAACAAAGGCTATATTAGAAACCCGTGCAAATCTGGGATGGGCCGCTAGCTTACATTAAATTTATTATTACTAAACGCAGCAACAATAAGCTAGGCTAATATGTTGAGTTTTGTATTTAAAAATCTTGGATAAAAAATATTTTTAACAAAAAACAAAAACCCACTAACTAGGTGCACTAAAAAGCTACAAATAACATTACAATTCAATATTTTAAGTAATATACCTAAGTTTTAACGTTAATTAGATATCTACTTTATATTAGTGTGCTGTATAATGTTTGTGTTTTACAGAAAATTAATAGTTTCCGCTAATCTAAAAAAAATCTTATTTATATTGGTTCAACATTTTTAACCAAACATCATTATATCGTCCATAAACATCGATGTTATTTTATGAGCCATGTTGCATCCTTATCAGTGCCATGCCCTGCGTGCCGGTGCTCAACATAGAATAAACTCTATGGTCCTCAACCAGAGTCACGTATTAGGTTTTCCTGTCTCGATGGGTATTCCCCATAGAGTAAATTGACTCCGCCCTGCGGCCAATTTTTTGACGTTTTATCTAACATCCGCCATTATAGTTGCCGGTTCAAGTAACTCAAACAATATAAACAAGCTACGTATTTATTAAAGTTTTACAGTAATAGTATTCCATCACTATACAACGTATGTACTTGAATAACTTGAATAAATACGCAGCTTGTTTATTTTGTTTGACACCTTAGGTACTTACCTGATCCGGCAACGATAATGGCAGATTGTTAATAAAAATTTGCCGCAAGGCCATACGCAGGGTGGATTCGATATGGCTTCTCTTTTTAGTCTATTCCCATAGATATGTCCTTTCTTTAGTCATTGAGTATTCCTCTATGGCACCAACGTTGCGTGATATTTACAAAATAATTTCAAAATTACTTTTATCGACTATATGGAGGTATTATATTATCTTAGCAGCGTTGTTGTAGATGCGGCAATTGGCGTATTCTTTACTGTGTTCTCCTCTTTAAATCAGTGATGGACGTTGAAAAATAACATCTATGTTTTTTTCGATGTAATGCATCGCATAGTGGCATCGAAAAAAACATAGATGTTTTTTTAACAAATTAGATATGAATGTGGCGTATATAAAAAAAATTAGCCTGAAGTTAGCAGATAGTTAACAATTTTTGTTTTTTTTTCCAATTTAATTAAAAAACAAATAAAAAATAGCACCTGCAGAAAATTTAAAAAAATCTAATGGCAATTTCATCAAATACTTTTTTTTTAACATATCGTTTTTAAAAAAATCATTAGATGTCGGCTATTTTCAGTATCATAAAAAACAAAACATGTTCATTTATATATTGCTTGTTCGTGGGTCGGCATTGTTCTTGTTCTCGTTCTCAAAAAAACACAATATATATTTACTTTCTCCATAGATTTATATACTTCCACCGATCTCTTTACTAAGTTAATTTAACTGAGACAGTTGATTATTATTTAAATAACATTTTTTATTTAAAAATAGTTAAATTTAAAATACATAAATTTATGTCCATGCTTTATTTTATATGGTTATTTCAAGTTCAAAATAATTTAAATATTGTGGCTCCACCTACAAAAATTACAAGAAAATGCATTTTTATGAATTGCGGTTAATAATCCAAATTTGTCTTTTCGGTTCGATGACTACTCGCTAAGCGGCGCTTATGCGAAAGCTATGGTATCCTAGCAGGTTTGCCTCTTCGATGCATCAGTCCGATGCAAAAGTTCAGCTGCAGCTAAAATACTTGGACAGCCGTCAAATGTGACCGCGACAACATCAGCACCTGAATCGTAACATTTACATAGGCAAGTATTAATTAAATTAGCCCGCATTTCTGCTGATAGATTTTTAATAAAAAAATAACCCACCGGCAACTTCCAGCTTTCATTAAGACCAACTAAAATGAAAACGTACACTTGAATTGCGATTTCATTACTGAGGTTAAAACCAACACCGAAATCAACAAGACCGTCAGCTTATTGTTTGATGCCTAAGCGCCATTTCATCTGCTACAAGGGTACATAATTGGCGTTTACCAGATAAAGAACTCTACTTTTCCAAAATATCAAAGGCTTGATGTGTGAAACCTGGCAAACAAGAAGTATTTTCATACGCACTTCTTACATATTTGTAAGCAGCAGAAGAATAAAAATTAAGAGAAAGTGCAAATTTTCTGAGAGCGGGGGGATACTTTACGCGATATGATTTCTTTGATTTTTTCTTTAAATATATTCAATTTATTCAATCTAGGATTTCGGTCTTTAAATTAAGTTGCGAAAATTGATCTTTTGAAATTTAATCCTTTGTTTTTAAATCATTCAATATCGCGTTTACGGTGGCAACTCGTTTCTTCAGTCTTTTATTTTGTTGAGCAAGTACTATTTTTTTCTGTAACTTTTTTTGCTATGTTAATTCCCGTACGCGTTTTTTAAGTGCCGCTCAAAAATATCTTCCACGTCTGATATGCTGACATTATCGAAACTTGTCGGGGAGTTCTGAATATTTCTATGTATGTGTTTCTGGGAAATAAAATAAACGAAGTTAAATACATGCGATGTTATATAAAGGGAAACACGTAGCGATTTAATTTTAGTGTACTAAACGTTGTTGTCAATTGAATAACATTTACAGTTTTACTTAGAATGACAGAACAATTTCAACTTGGGCAATTGTTGGTAGGTTTTGGCTACGGAATACACATTTTATAAATGTTTAATTACCTCTTTAACAGGAATAGCATTATTTTTGAGAAGTGGTCGACCTTTGTTAGAAGTATATTTATCGGTGGCCTTGAAGTGATTACTACAAATTGTACTGCATTTTGTAGGCATCCAATCTGATTCACTTCTTTGTTTACGAACAATTGCGATCCATTCCTGACGCTGGACCTCATTCGTTGGAAACCATAACGAAGAAAATACAATAAATAGTTAAACTCCCTCGCACAACCAAATTGTGGAATGAATTTTCTGCAGCGGTGTTCCCGGACCGATGCGACAAAGGTATCTTCAAGAAACGAGCCTACTCATTCCTTAAAGGCCGGCAACGCACTTGCGATGCCCCTGGTGATGCAGGTGTCCATGGGCGGCGTAGATCACTTACCATCAGGTGAAACGTCTGCTCGTTTGCCTCCCTATCTAATAAAAAAAAAAACTCGCTGTTGTCGAACAGTAAATTAATATTCACGAAAAGTTATGAAATACGGTTACTAAAAATTGAAATAGCTTTATTTTAATATTTCTCAGTGATGTATTACATTATGGTAATGATAAACCATTTATATTTTCTTTTCCCACACATGAGATGTTTATATTCTAATTATATCAATTATTATATGATATAATACGAAATGATTAATTTATACAAGGCTAGAAAAAAGGAAAACTTCTGTGAGGCAACGATGACTTTACAGCCTAAGATATTCACACCTGTACTTATAATCTATGTACGTAATAAATATTATTGTTTGCATTGAAAAAATTGAAATATCTTAGTAAATTATGGTATAATGTGTACTTACATATGGTATGAGATCCCTCGTTTTTTTATTTATTTTAGTATCATAATTGGTACACCTTCTAAAAACACACGATGGCATTTTTTAAATTTTATTTATTTGTCGCAACGAGCCGTGTTGATCGTCGCTATGCGTGACTTAAGACTTTATTCCTAATTGGGTTGTATTCGTGTCTTCACTAGTGCGCGCTTATAACATTTGTAAACAGATGACAACAGTAAAACAGATTTTACTATAGAATATCATTGTGGCAAACAAAACAAAATCTAGGTCGATTTACAAACATTGGAAATATTGGTAATAAAAAATCATGCGGGTTGAACGGAGAACTTCCTCATTTTCAAGTCGTTTACAAATGGGTAAATTATGAGGGTGATAAAGATGGCGGAGGACAAAAATACATCTTAGGTACTTTCTACTTCTAATAATTGACGAAACTAAGTCAATACCTAGTTTTGTCAATAATTAAAGATAGAAGACATATTGATTTGCGTATTGCCCATGTATAGCCACAATTTAAAAGTCATAAAAAACATGGTATATCTGCCAACATTGCCATTTTAGCGTGACCTATCATGATGTTAAAAGTAATTATATTTTCAATTTGTTTACGTTATTCTTTGAATTTAACTTATTTTTTATTTCTAACCCAGACAATGTCAATTAATATTGAATACCCGCTATAGTGAAGTTGTCGATTTTGATAAGTTATAATTATTTGATTGTTTTCTGAAATGGGTATAGTAGTTTCGCAATAAAAAAGTGGTCACCCTCACCTTTTATCTGTCACTCACTCTTTTTTGTGTATGTCTGTCTTTTCAAGTGGTTTCTTCATTGTGCCGGTTAGTGTTTCTATTAATCTTAAATATCCACGTACATCTATTTGGATTTATTGAAAATGAAGCTACTATTTTAAGTGTTTTTTAACGGATAAAACAATTGTGG
Source organism: Ptilodon capucinus (assembly GCA_914767695.1). Classification (NCBI taxonomy): domain Eukaryota; kingdom Metazoa; phylum Arthropoda; class Insecta; order Lepidoptera; family Notodontidae; genus Ptilodon; species Ptilodon capucinus. Next base: position 6,941,475 of record OU611808.1, read on the forward strand.
TGATATTTTGTTTTGTTTTATAGGCGAAGTGAAATAATCGGCAAGATGGGTAAGGGGAATAATATGATTCCTAATGGCCATTTCCATAAGGATTGGCAAAGATTTGTGAAAACATGGTTCAACCAACCTGCCAGGCGTCACCGCAGGAAGCAAAACAGGATCAAGAAAGCTAAGGCTATTGCCCCACGCCCTGCTGCTGGACCACTTAGACCCGTCGTCCGCTGTCCCACTATTCGTTATCACACGAAAGTTCGTGCTGGACGAGGATTCACTCTACGTGAAATCAGGGTACGAAAGTCTGTTTATTATAATTGTACGAGCTAGTTCTTACAGCAATAATCACAAGTGAGGTTAGCATAACCAAAACAATAGTTTTTTTAGGATATCATTATTTGGTTACTTATTTAAGATAATGTCCTTCGTTGTTTTACATTTTTAAGTGGAAATGAGCAGTTAGTAAAAGTATAGTCATGATTATGCTTTCATTGCCTTGTAATTGGGTACACCTATTTATTTGTGGTCATGATGTACGTAGCATATTACTGATAGCATTCTGTATATTTATGAAATTGCATCATTTTGACACAGTTTGTCATCAGGTGTTTACTAATTCCTACCACGAGTAGTCTGTGGTATGTAGGATGCTATAGGTTTTTTGTTGTGGCAATGTAAAACAAGCAAGAATTAAAAGCCTCAACCAGTGAGTGATTTTTTGGAGAAATGACAATGGTTGTGTTTATTTTCATGGTACCATTGTCAAATGGATATGCTAGAAGTGTTAACAACTAATCTATTTGCAGGCTGCTGGTTTGAATCCTGCTTTTGCAAGAACAATTGGTATTGCAGTAGATCCTCGCAGACGAAACAAGTCTGTTGAGTCCCTTCAAATTAATGTGCAGAGAGTTAAGGAGTACCGTGCACGCCTTATCCTGTTCCCTAAGGGCAAGAAGGTAATTGATACAAATTTGATTATTCCAATTAAAGCTCAACTAGCTATAATCTTTAGAATTATTTACAATTAACTATGAGTTATATCTTAGTTCCTGTAATCAAAAACTGTCTCATTTCTATAGTGGACTGTAGATTGTTTTAGAGAAGTTATTCAATATTGTACCTACAAGTGTTATGCTCCTAACACCTGTAACAACTTCTTGAGAAAAGTAAATGTTTGTATAATCTTAACAATCGCTATTGGTTCATCTGAACTTTGCATACCTACTGAGTTAGTCTAACTTTTTGGGATAAGAGGGTTTAAAATTTATATAAAGACTAGCTGACTGGGCAAACTTCGTACCACCTTAGAATTAGTGACATACTAAAGCAGCGCCACCTACCGCGTCCAATTGTGAATCTTAACCATCCAGGGTGCCACCCAAAGCATACAAAGTGGATTTATATAATGATACACTCTACAAACTCTACAAAAAACTGATCTTGTCATCATTGGTGCGTCAATGATAGCCTTCTAGTCACTCATCACATTTAATTTAATTTTTATTATCACATTCTTATTTTTCATTTATTACCAATGTTCCTTTTATGTTATTCCTCTTACTTATGCATGTTGTGGCACCTTTGTTAACTGTGCATTTAGTTTTCCCTTATTTGTATTTTATATTTATGTGTTATTAATGCTACAGTTTTTGGATGTCCTGTTAAATAAATAAAATAAATAAATACAAAAAAAAAACCGGCCAAGTGCGAGTCGGACTAGCGCACGAAGGGTTCCGTACCATTATCTATAAAAACGGCAAAAAAATCACGTTTGTTGTACGGGAGCCCTATTAAATATTTATTTTATTCGGTGTTTTAGTATTTGTTGTTATAGCGGCAACAGAAATACATCATATGTGAAAATTTCAACTTTCTAACTATCACGGTTCATGAGATACACGGTGCTTGGTGGCAGACGGACGGACAGCAAAGTCTCAGTAATAGGGTTCCCGTTTTACCCCTTGGGTACGGAACCCTAAAAATCATTCAAATCGGTCCAGCTGTTTAGGAGTTCAGTGACATATACACATACAGTAGATTTATATATATAAAGACTAGCTTCTACCCATGACTTCGGCTATGAAATATTGTTATAAATTATAGCCTATATGTGATTCTGATGTACAAACAATAATACTGTGAAGTTTCATCAAAATCCATTCCGTATTTTTGTGTGAAAGAGTAATATACATCTATCCATCCTCACAAACTATTACATTTTAAAAAATGTGTCTGAGAATACCTGTATAGTTCCTGAAACTCCCATGAGCTAATTTTTAAACAATCAATATCAATAGGGTAGTTGCTTTTGTCTACCCTGTCATAATGAAGCTAAATAATGACTATTATGTATTTATTTTTCAGGTCCTGAAGGGTGAAGCCAATGAAGAGGAACGTAAACTGGCTACTCAACTTCGCGGTCCTCTGATGCCAGTACAACAGCCTGCACCTAAATCGATAGCAAGGGCCATCACTGATGAAGAAAAGGACTTCAGAGCCTACCAATACCTTAGAGGGGTAAGTTCATGTTATAACAGGAAAAAATATTTTCATCATCTATCTATATGTCTACTTCTTAAGATAAGTTAATTTTTAATAATAATTCTGTGGAATTCGAAGGGATCAGGTTACTTGTATCATTTAAAACTGATGGAAAACAAAACGACAATTACTTGTACTAAAATAATGAGTAATGTAGTTACAACATTAAACAAGGCTGTCAATAAATTTTCGTGAATTATTTTTCTAGGCACGCTCACTCGCCAAGCTTGTTGGTATTCGTGCTAAGAGGTTGAAGGATGCAGCGGAAAACCCTGATGACGTCACTAAAGCACCCACTGCAGTCAAAGAAACTAAAGCCAAGAAGTGAAAAAATAAAAACTTTAATTGACTATAATACATTGTTTGGATTGCTTATAAACCAAAATTTATTTTTACCAATTAACTACACATTTTGTGTAAAAATACAGGGAAAAGTCAAAATTCTAAACATTTATTAGGCATTCACGCTTTGAGGGTTCTATTAATATAAGTATAACGCGTACTTTGGTAGCAACCGGTGGTGTAGGAGACCGTAACTTTGGGCGGCAAAGAGAAATTTAAAAGGTTCATGTTTTTCTACAATTTGCACTATGGTATCGAATTTTAGAGGTCTAGGGGCGGCAAAATTTGAATAGCCTACTGGCGGAAAATCTCATTGTAAATCCGCCAGTACTGGTAGCAAATCAGTCTGGAATGTGTATGATCATATGATGTAATGCAGATTACTTCGAGACATTTTAGACCTATTGAAAATCGTAAAAAGCAAGATTTTTTAACACTTGGCACGTGTAGGTCAAATAGGGGCTAAAGTTTGCATTCGTGAGTTTGCAATACTCGAAATAAAATTATTAATATTTCGAAAAATCTTGGTCCTCCTTTTACGTTTAGCCCGACTAGCAATGAGTGATACTTTTTTTCTGCTAGTCGCCATCGCTAACTAAAAGTTTGTAACAACGTAGTGCTTTCTGAAGTAATACCTGCCTACAAAATCTACTGAAAGAAGTACAAACCTATAACATTTTGGTGACGACGACTCTTTAATTACCAACACTAATACACAAGAAAAAATCAAGGGTCCAGTTGGGTGAAAAAAAATAAAAAATGGTTATTACTTACACACTATTTTTATTGCAAATTTCCTTGTCTGCTATTTCAAAGGCATTACAATATTTTACAAGTAAAATTATTTCATAATATTTTATGTATCGTTAATTATAGTGTATGTGTGATATATTTAAGCTGGAGTTTTAACCTCCGTAATAGTCTTTTCAACAGCAGCGTCCACTTCGTTCCCAGCATTCTCTTCAATTGCTTCAATTTTAGATTTTTTGTCACTCTTCCTGAATTTATCATACCTAAAAATAAACCAAGTGATCATCATGTATTCCCGAACGACAGCATAAGTATTTTTTCAAACTTCAGACAAAATGTCGAATACTGCAAATACAATACATTTCGAAAAAAATAACTTGGCAAATAAAGAACTAAATGAATATTTAACATTTTGAAGCCTTTTAGGCATTATTAAACACCTACAAGTTACATAGGTACTACTTCTATCCATTTAAGCATTGAGATTGAAAAATATCGAAATTACCAGCCATCAGGCATTCAATAGATTTTATATGTCTCGCCACGTGAATGCAAATAGTAAATAATCTGAGCTCATTATTACTAAACTATGGAGGGTAGAATCTACCCTCCATATACTAAACATTGTATTATCTATATGAGTTATAATGATGGTGTAACAGACCTGCCAAGGTCATCCTCGTCATCACTGCCTTCATTGCCCTGTGGATCTACTTCTCGAAGTAGCTCTCCTATGTCCTTGTCAACATCAGCCCATAATTTGTCTTCACTTCCTAAATTATTTTAGAATACATTCATACATTATTAAGAAAGTAATCTATAGTAATAATAATGTATTCATCATACAATATCTAGCTAATCTATAGCTTTTTGTTTGTTTGATCATCCGCCATTCAAACTCTGAAGGGGTTTGTGGTTTTATTCAATTTTACGAAAATATATTCTATATGAGTACAGTACAACTGCTACATTAAAGGAAACTTAATTTTACGCAGTGTCTTTTTGCTTTTAATGGTATGTTATGATTTGAGGATTGGGCTATGAATCTGTTTTAGATTGTGCAGCCAATAACAAAATAAATTATATAGTATTAGAGCTTGCTGATCTAAATGGTAACAAAACAAACACACCAGATGTGCCGGACGCCTCAACACCATTATCGAGTTTCTTTTTGGAGTCTTCAGTGGATTCGCTTTTTTCTGTTTTAGTCTTATCAGCAGCCTCTGAAGCGGCAGCTTCTTTCTCGTCTTCTGAAAGTTGCATTATCATTTATATCTGTAAGTTAGTTGAAATGAACATGGGCGGGACCAACATCGCGTAGTCGTACCTTTCTGTTGATGTAGCTGGCGATGGATCCTCTCGGCGTGCTTGCGTAGCGTGCGCGTGTCGCGGTGCTGCACATAACGGCCCAGATGGATGCGCAGGCGGCAGTGCCGGCGCAGTGCGTCTGAACCCTCTGCGCGCGGCAGGTACACGCGGCACAGTTCGCACCACCACACCTGTCAAAATGTTTTACACTCAAATTGCCGTTCCCGATATATTTCTGAGGTAAAAACGCAAGCATAGTAAACATTAAAGATTTGCCAGTTTAACACTCAATGGAGCAGTATCATTTGAAATCATAAGGTCTCCCGCATACTGGGGCGTCAACGCTCGTGCGTCAAATTTTTTGCCATATCTAAACAAACTGTATTACTCATGGAAAAAGTACATTCTTCAACTAAATGACGCGTGGGGGCGTGGTGGCTTCTACTGCAAAAATTCAATCTTTATGAATATTGACACAAAGTCCGTTTTGGTATTGAAAAATATTTTGACGCCCCAGTGTCCCAGGGGCTTCAAAATGTGTCACACAGTACCTCCAACTTTTTAATGTGTTCACTGCCAATGTTGATTTCAACTTTAGTTTTTTTAGGCGAAGATTCTTCCTTCTTCTCACCACCGGAATCTTCATCCTCGACCTCTGCAACATGAAAGAATAAATCAAATATCAGCCGTTCCCGAAGCCACGCTTCATAAGTAGGCATAACTGAACTGACCATCGACGTCACCCACGGAGTCTAAAGTCATGAAATTATCCAAATCCACATCCATGCCCTCGTCGCCGCTAGCTTCGGCCTTGGGGCTCACGCGTCGGGCCGACTGGTTGGCTTTCCGCTGCGGAAATAAATCGAGAATCATGTCTAAAAATCTCAAAACGAGCCCACCGAACGCCGCCCGCAGGGGGGCAATTCTCGAAAGATCGCCATCATCACTAATTCGACATGTTAAAACAAAACGAAAAGATACGACCAATTTGACGTTTCATTTCTACAGAGTAAGTCGATATAGAGATGATGTCCATGATGCGAGAATTGGGTCGTACCTTCAAATGTTCCAAGGAGCAGATATGATGCTCGTAGATCATAGGCGAGCGGAAGGTGAGGCGGCAGATCTGGCAGAAGGGCATGAGGAAGCGCTTCATGGCGCGGTGCGTGTCGGTGAGGTTGTGCGCGTGGCGCGTGGTGCGGTGGTTGAGCCGGCACACGGGGCAGAAGGCCGTGCGCGCCGCCAGCGCCGCGCCCGCCGCCGCCTCCAGCTCGCGCTGGGCGCCGCGCTGCGCCACGCGCATGCGCAGCAGCTGCGCCTTGTGCCGCCGCGCCACGCCCGACATGGCCGCGCGGTGCGCGCCAGACACCAGGTGCGCGGCGTACGCCTGCAACGACGATGCCTCATCAATGTGGAGTGTGTTGGCAACGGTTACACGTTACAGAATCCGCGTCGAAAATAAAATGCCAATTCCATAGACGCGTCTGACGGTCCGACTATGTGTAAGTTTAACTTCGGACGCGGAGCGCTAGCGGTGAGTAAACCGAAAACGGTGTATTTATTTTGCATAAACTTACGGCGAAGGTGGCGCACTTCTCTTTACAGTGCACGCAGGCCAGGTGCACGTAAGGCCGCGCGCGCGGCGCGGGCGCGTCGGATGTCGCGTCGGCTTCCTTTTCGGTGTCGGAACCCGCCGACTGCGCAGAGCCTTCCGAAGGCGCAGGCTCCACCTATTTGCAGGCGCCGTATATTTAAGTAGGTCTTTTGACCAGACCAGTCTACTGTGGTGATGACAAATACTTCAGGGGCCCGATTTTCGTTTGATGGACATCAATATCTATTAGAGATAATGTCAAAACAAAAGAAAAAAATACGACCAATTTGACGTTTCGATTCGACATCCATCTCTTTTAGATGGATGTCGATCGCACGAAAATCACCCTGCAGCATAAATGAACATTTTCTTTATTACAAATAAAAAAAATACCTAATTGTGAAGCAAACCTGTTTCAATCGTAATTCGACAATACAGCTATATGAAGGTGTCAAAAAGCCGCCATGTTTTTTGTATATGATGGCCACACTCCTAACGATTTGCTTGCGCAAGCCTAGACGCCAGTGTTGAGTGTTTAGTTGATTACCTACTTGTTCTTAGTAGTTTACGACTATTTTCATGTTTTTATAAGTAGTTATGAACACTAAGGTAAGCTATTTTTAACAGACTTCAAAAAGGAGGTTCTCAATTCGACGCGTATGTTTTTTTAGACATTCTACCATAATGCAAAATAAAAGAAATACAAGTTACGTGATGATTATGAAGCGGATACCACGCCAGCTTCTGATGAGATTACTTAAATTTTTCATTTGAAGCTACCAACAATAAACAACAATGTCTACAGGGTGTCCCACGGATATGCCACATGGAGGGAAAGTACCTTGAATATTGTAGAAGAAACATTTTACTGAAATAAGACATTATTTGAATTTAAAAAAACAATTTTAAACTGCATTCATAGATATTTAAATAACATGGTTGAACCGGGAATCGAACCTGTTACACGAGAAAAATAATAACCTGTACTTTTATCATACCGATCGAAAGCCTTCATCATAAGGATATTTTTTTGCTAAATAACATAGTGTCGGAAATAAAAAGAAGACCATAAAAATAAAATAATCCTTTTATTGAAGACTTTCGATCGGTATGATAAAACTACCTGTAGTTTTTTGATTATTTTCTCGTGTAATGGGTTCGATTCATGTAATTATTTCAATATCTATGATTTCAATATCTATGAATGCGGTTTAAATAATTTTATTAATTCAAATAATGTCTTCTTTCTGTAAAATGTTCCATCTTCCGGATTCCAATGTTCCGGAGAATCTCCAAATGCTCTACATATATATCAGATGTCAAAAAAATTAAACCAACTTTAAAAAGACACTATGTACCGATGTAAAGCTAGTAACAATGTTATATGTGTATTAATAACGGCTCGCTGATGCCCAGATAGACCCTACGTGGTCTGCGTGGTACAGCTTTTGTAAATTGCTGATGTAAAACTTTGTATATTGGCATATCTGTGGGACAGCCTATATAGTAAGAACGAGAATCAACTGCCACTGTAACTAAGTTTCTGCAAGTGAAATAGGAATGTATAAATTATCTCACCTTTGGAGACTTAATTTTGGACTCTTTTTTTTCTTCTAGGGGTTCCTCTTTCTCGTCCGCTTCCCATTCTTCATCCGTCGATGACGCCTCCTCTTTAGATTTGACCGAGCTGCTAGTTAAGTTAATCTAATATTAATTATACTTATTTATATTCATTTATATCGGAACGATTCTAGTCATGTTATTTTAATCTAAAGTGGTAAATAATTAATATATTCATCCATCTCATATGTTGATATGTCTTTGTTAGTTTTTATTGGATCTGATCTGATTTTACATTCTCAATCTTATCATATTCCACATCATCGATCTCGTCATCGAGTTGGCTCAAAGTCGAGCGCGATCTCCCAATTCATCGTAAATTCGTGGCGTTTCGAATCGTCATTCTCGCGTCCGGTCCGGACGTACACTTCAGACGGTCTCATTCGAAATCTCTCACGATCTTCGTGTCATAAAAAAAGTAACTAAACGTAAGCATTATACATATATTCAATGTTTCCAATTACCTTCGGCCCTTGATAGATCGGAACGCACGGGTATATCCGAGTGATCTTTCGGTGTACCGTCTAGGGGCAAAGGTCCCGCGCGCGCGCGAGCGCGGCGCGCCTCGGAAGGAGGCCCGCGAGCGCAGAGTGCGGCCGCGGAAGGAGCGGCGCGGCGCGCGCGGCCGGGCCGCCTCGCGGGGCGGGCCCATGCCGTGCGGCTTGCGGTAGCTCTCTCGGCCGGGCGACCTGCGCCGATCTTCTACGAACGATCTCCTTTCACCGCCGTAACTCTCTTGGCGAGCGCCGTACGATCCGCCGTAATGACCGCCGCCATCATGGCTACGTCTATCGCTCGAGGACCCCTGTACACAACTCTTTGGTTCTTTCGACATGCTTTACGAATAAAATAAAATAAAAATATAGTGAATATGGAAATGGGAGTGTTATCCTCCATTAGGCTCGCGATCAAAGAGAGCTCGCTATTCTAAAGTAGCCTATCGATAGTCTCACGGTAGTGCCGGTCGAGTTCCGATGCATTATGATAATATTATGATGCATGACTATATATTGGCCTCTAGATTCCTTGTCTTGTTTGAATTTTACTTGAGGACATTATGTGTCGTTCCATTATTGTACTTTGTTTTCTTTGGCTGTATATAAATAAGATAATTAAAACCCATAATACATGTACAATCAGCATTCAAAACTGGATGTTCCAAATATAAAAAGAGTTGATAGGCTTGAAGAGAAGTGATTTTAATATTATTGAATAGTTATCAATAGTCATGGCCATGTGTTTCGTTCCTGAGGAATGCAGTAAGCTTATCTATTCTCTGTGTGATACTTAGGTATATTCTTCAAGTCTTTACCACACCTGCATCTCATTACTTTTTATTTATCAGTCAAATCCAATTCAATGGGTAACAAATAAATACTTGGGTTTCATGGATATTGTTTAAACATTAACAGCAACAACATATCAAATAACAATTTCGCCAAATATATTATGTTTAATGCCTGTGGTCTTTGATTAATCCTTCAAATCTTTTCTGTTAAATTCTGCTGTCTTTTATTTGAATCTCACTCTGCTTATTTCAGTTTTATTACCAGCACCCCCAATATCACCTCTAGAGCATAAATGTACCATTATTTTTATCCCTTATGCAATTTTCATATAGTAGTAAAATATCCAAATCTTATTTCATGATTTAGTATGTTTGTTTGTCATGAATGTGTCGGTATATTCATTGGGCGTATCTACTGTCATACTGACCTCAATCCTCATTCTCTTCCTCTCCGGCGATCCTGAGCGACCATAGTCGCGGTTGGAATAGCTGGCAGAACTTTCCTACAAACAAAACAAACACATTTTGTATAATATTTATTTATTTTTTATGAGAAAGGGAGGCAAACGAGCAGACGTTTCACCTGATGGTAAGTGATCAACGCCGCCCATGGACACCTGCAACACCAGGGGCATCGCAAGTGCGTTGCCGGCCTTTAAGGAATGAGTAGGCTCGTTTCTTGAAGATACCTTTGTCCGGTCCGGGAACACCGCTGCAGGAAGTTCATTCCACAGTTTGGTGGTGCGAGGGAGAAAATTCCTGGTAAATCGCACTGTACTGGAACGCCATTAATCCAGATGGTGAGGATGGTAATGCAGTCTGTGGCGAGCCGTGCGATGGTGGAATTCAGCAGCAGGTATAATACCGAACAATTCCTCGGAACACTCTCCATGATAGAAGCGGTAAAAAATGCAGAGAGAGCCTACATCTCTACGCAATGCCAGAGGGTCTAGCCGATCGGTAAGCTTTTTGTCATCGTCAATTCGAACTGCCCAATAATATATAGCAAACAAATTGAAAAACTTTATTCCTTAAGTAAAGCGATGCCTCATTATGCAAGGTGACGCCTAAGTAATGTACATTAGTAAGGTATCATGACTTGTATGCTCACTGATCTATAAGGTTTTTTATAGGAATCCTCCATCCTGTCACGGTTCGAGTTGTATCTACTTGTACTGCTGCTGTTGTATCTTGAATCATTGTTGTACGACGAGTATCCTCCGCCACGTCCCCCACGGCTCTCGTATGATCCACGTCCACTAGTCCCTCTGAACGATCCCCTGTAGTTACTGCGGCCGCCGCTATAACTCCCCCTGCCCCCGTATCCTCTCCCGCGAGACGACATCTGCATCAAAAATACATAATGATGATCACTAAATTTTACACACTCCTGTAACAGTTGAAATCATTTCACTTGGTACAGTTTTCAGCTAAATCTACGAACGGTATCGGCAGTAAGTAATTGCTTACAATATTGTGAACGGTTATTAATTATCTTGGCTGTCAGTAAACATTGGTGTCCTTCACTACTTTACCTCAATGACGCCGGTGCTCTAATCGAACATCACCACATGCAATATTGGTGGAAATAACAGTTTTTCCATAGTATCAAATACCGCCAGATTAAGATTAGCCTCAAAATCAGCAGCCACGTTGAGCCAGGCAAACTAGATTTTATGAAAGTACTACCCACAATTTAGATATGTATTAGACACGTTGATGCAGAAGTAAATAAATCTTTAAACTGAAAAGAAATTACATAGTCTCTTTTCAATCAGTGGCACTATTGTAGATATTCTATTTACCAACGAATTCATCTGAAAATGGCGACGGCTTGTTAAACGGCAGTCGAACAAATTAAGGGACATAGGATAAAAAGGTATTTACGATATTATACTTACCGCATGGAATAATAACAGTTCTTACTATTTAAACAAGCACGATACAAACACAGAATACTTTAAAATAGTCTGATACGATAGAAAATAACAAATTCATAAAGAGAACTCAATCCAATCCATCCATTCCTTTCCTTCATTTGCAGTGTATGTGCCTGTGCCATGCAGTAGGGATGTCAAAAAATAATCGATTTCAATAATCGATTATCTAAATAAAAAAAACGATTTAGTTTAAAGCGAGAAAAATCGATTATTTATAAATCGATTTTTACGATTGAAATCGTTTATTTAGTAATAGATTTTTTCCGGTCCAAATCACATCCTTAATGGAATTTTGCAAACAGCACCATAATTCTAATTAGTTTTCATTTTCTTTAAACTCAAAGAGTGAAGTTGTTTAAGTTATTTCGAGTTGGCATTTTTTTTATGTACAAAACAAATAAGTTACTTTTATAGATTTTAAGATTTTTTTTTACATAAAAATCGATTTTTTTAAATCGATTCATTTTATAGAGAGAAAAATCGATTATTTAATAATCGATTTTTTCTCCTCCAAGTCACATCCCTACCATGCAGTAATGCAGATGCCATATACCGCCGAGTTAGCGATGTGAAATAATAATCAACTTTTTTAACAAAAAAATATTATATTAAAGATTTTAATTTTGCGAATAATCAACTTTTTAAATCAATTTTTGTCGCACCCCGACATTTAAGTCGGGCCGGACCGCGAATTTTAGAACATTACATTAACGCCACCTGTGCGTCATGGCGTCATTATGGCCATAAAACTATTTCGTTACACAATCAAACATTCTCTAGATGGATTAAGTCAACTAATTGTACCGTTTTACCGACATTCGGCTGTTTGTTATGTTATGTCATTGATGAAACTTCATTTTTTCTTCAAAAGACAATTTTATTTTGAAAGGTTTTCGTATCAAAAAGTGTTACGTGTTTACGTGTTAGTGTTTTTATATGTCTTTTTATACAAATGTTAACAACCAAAAATGGTTTTAAAACTAAAGGGCCAATTTTGAATGAATAAAACCGTGATTAATACAATAATTTGGCGTTTATTTGGAAAAAAATCGACTAATATAACTAATCGATTATTTTTGAAAGAAAAATCGATTTTTGATACATCGATTTTGCATGCAAATAAAAATAATCAATTAATTAAAAATTGTTATTTTAAGTTGAATGTCAATCCCTACCGCCAATACCGGGCCGGGGAACCATATTATTATACTCTATACTCTTTGGTTCGAATTATCGGAACCACAGACAGACAACCATCGCATCGAGTCCATCCGCTTTTTTTTTTATCGTGAGGAATTTTCTTACGAAATGAATGAATTGATGATGTTTTCATGGAATAAGACGAGGAATGACTGCATTTGCGATTAGCCGGTACTTAATGAACAAGATAAAGATGGCGGATGATAATGATTTTCGATTTTTCGATCTTATTATAACTTTATTATGAAATATAATATAGTTTAAATTGTTGTTCTTTTTTTATGTAATGAATGAAATGGTGATATTAATGGAATAAGATGAGGAATGCACAGGTCACTACTACGCTAGAGGAATGACTCCACCTGCGGTTAGCGGGTATTTCAGCCAACTAACTAACTACAGCCCTTTTAACGTCCCACTGCTGGGCACGGGCCTCCCCTCAATGCAAGGGGGATTCAGGCCATAGTCCACCACGCTGGCCCAGTGCGGGTTGGCAGAATTCACACATCGAGAACTAGTCAAGTTCCCTCAACTTCACACGCCTTTCTATAGACGTGCAGGTTTCCTCACGATGTTTTCCTTCACCGTTTCGTAGCAATCTCGGATGTAAATGAGATTCGCACATGAAAACCAGAGGTGCGAGCCGGGTTTGAACCTGCACACTTTGATTTGCAAGGCGTGCGTTCGACCACTCGGCTACCACTGCTTTTCAGCCAGTGTCAAGTAATTTATAGCAAGTGCAAATCAATGACATATAGAATATCATTGGGGCAAATCCAATAAATACACATTTGATAAACATGGCGGATGACTCCACCAAATACTACTATTGTATACGGGAAAGACTCCACCTAGTAACCTAGTATAGTAGTGATCTGTGACTCCACCTAATGTTATTTTTATAGTTGTTGACAAAAGTCATACAAAAGTGGGCATACATTTGTCGTTGGCGTTTATATTATCTTTGTTTTTTTTTTTTAATTACCACCAAAGAGTATAGTAAATTATCCTATAAGCTAGAAAGAACTATTTAACTATTTACAACTGTCAAAAAGATCAAGCTAACTTGTACATAGGGATGTCGGAGGTGAAAAAAAATATCGATATATCGATATTTATAAATATATCAATATCGACGTCAATATATCGAGGATATAAATATCGATATATGATATGATTTGACAGAAAATATTCGTGCTCTAAAAAAATATTTATTTGGTTGGCCTATTCACTTCAATCATCTTACAATACTAATCAATAGACATATTTTTTAATAAATCAAGAACAACCACTAAAATCATACAACTTTTGTTGACCGGTTTGAAAAAAAATATCGATTTTTGATACTTGGATTTTTATATCGATACATCGATGTATCGAAATATTAAATATCGCTCTAAAATATCGATACATAGAAAAAAAAAACGATATGTCGATATTTTTCAACAAGCCAACTTGTACAGATTATAGCCAATATAGGTACTTTGTTTGTGATTTTTATAAACATATTATTTATTCACATTCACAAAAGTAGGAGTCGCACATTTTATTGGTTGGTAGGAGTATTGTAGTGTAGTAACTGTGAAAGATGTCGTAAAATATGTTATATCAATTTTCAAAGAAAAATTAATAATCTATAAAAAGCAAACAAGTTTATAAAGTAATTTTGGTCAAGGTACAAATTAGCAGTGGGCTAGCTTTTAGCTGCTAGTTTGGCTAGATTCTTTATAGTAGGTAGATCGTAGGTACTGTCCTTATTTATTGCCCATAATGCAGGCAAAGAAAAGATTCCTCTTACTATTCACGACTTGCGCATTCCTCATTTATTGTTTCTTTGATACATATCGCACAAAATCAGAATCGGCACAGAGTAGCCGACTCGACCAGCTATCAAGTTTTGCCACACAAGATGAGTTATCAGAAGCACCTTCACAACAGCAAAGAAAACCAACAACGGCAACAATTCCGTGTCGAATGGAGACTTGCTTTGATTTTTCTAAATGTGGAAATGACCCAAAAATTTATGTGTATCCCAGTGATGGCCCAGTGAGTGCGTCATATAGGAAGGTTTTGGCTGTCATTAGGGAGTCAAGGTATGCTACCAGGGATCCCAATGAAGCCTGTTTATTTGTGCCATCCATTGACACCTTGGATGCCGATCCTCTATCTCCAGAACATGTCCCAGATGTGGCATCCATGTTGAATCATTTGCCATATTGGAAAAATGGAAGAAATCATGTTATATTTAATCTGTATGCTGGAACTTGGCCTGATTATGCTGAAGGGGCTCTCGGATTTGATCCAGGAGAAGCAATATTAGCTCGAGCTAGTGCCTCAGAAACCATATTTAGAGAAGGTTTTGATGTATCATTGCCATTGTTTCATAAGGAACATCCGGAACGTGGTGGTGTACCACCAGCTGCAACTGGCAATCCTTTTCCAGCCCCTAGACGCCACTTGTTAGCTTTTAAGGGTAAACGATATGTACATGGTATTGGCAGCGAAACTAGGAACTCCCTGTGGCATTTACATGATGGTAACCATCTCATCTTAGTAACAACATGTCGTCATGGTAAATCTTGGAAAGATTTGAGGGATGAACGATGTGATGAAGACAATAGAGAATATGACAAGTATGTATGTTTATATTATTAAACATAGTTATTGATATGGGATAATTAGTTGTTGTTTTGGTTTTGTAGAATGATGCTCCCAAGGTTCAATTACTTAGTCTTTTAGTATAAAAAAATCATGCCATGTTTTCCCATTACAAGTTATAAAAGTAATATCAAATTTTTAAATATAATTTAAATGTTTACATGATATTTGACTTTTAAAATTTCAGATTTGATTATGAACAGTTATTAGCAAACTCGACATTTTGCCTTGTGGCGCGCGGCCGTCGTCTGGGCTCATACCGCTTCTTAGAGGCACTGGCAGCGGGCTGCATCCCAGTACTTCTCAGCAACGGTTGGCGATTGCCTTTCGATGAACGCATCGACTGGCGACGTGCTGTCATATGGGCCGATGAGCGCCTTTTATTGCAGGTTGGGAAAGATATTATTGTATGCTATATAGATGGGTCATTAAATAATTTAAAGAAATGCATGTATTTTTAATGCAACAAAACTGTTGTTCTGCCGCTGTAATTATTTTACCCTCTTGGAAACATTGCCCTGTGCTGGATAGGTCTCCGCACTTAAGTGTGGGTGAAGGAATATTTTACAAATGTTATGATTTCTCTCTGAAAATTTCTCTGATACAGGTTCCTGAGCTCGTGCGCTCCGTTCCGCCTGAGCGTATTTTAGCTTTGCGACAACAAACTCAATTGTTATGGGAGCAATATTTTTCGTCAATTGAAAAAATTGTCTTTACTACCATTGAGGTATGTAAGCAACATGACTAAATAATATTCAGTTTGTGTAATGTACCGTATTGTAGTTATTGTCTATTGTGATGCAGATATTGCTGGAACGGGTGTCGGCCCACAGAACGTCAAGACAACGTGAGGCATTAATTTGGAATACATCGCCCGGCGCCCTCGGCACGTTGGCCACGTACGGCGACTCGCGCGCGCACTTGCCGACGGCGGCGCCCGCGCTCGAAGCCCCGACCTGCCCCTCCGCCCCCCCGTCCCCCCTCCCCGCCCCGAGCGTGCCGCTGGCGGCGCCGCCCCCCACGCCCGGTAACACCTTTACAGCCTTATTGTACGTTCAAGCAACTTCGCCAGCGCTACACAAGCTCCTCGCTAACATAGCTAGCAGTGAATTTTGTGAAAAGGTAACTTTATAAGACTGAAGAGATGTTTTCAGGCACAAGCCCAGCTGGCGGATTATGGGCCGCCCCCCCAATAAATTAAATACATTTTCTACCATCGTCGTTGGTGTCTTAGCCTGTGTTTTTAAAGACGGTATTGCATCATCTATACCTATTGCATTGCAGCTTTACTTGGTATTTAAAAATAATTAAGACTACTACATGTTTAAAACTTTTTTGCATGATGCAGTATGGTTAGGTCACAGCTTTATATGGCCCTGGTATATGAAAAGTAAATTACATTTGAAAGCACTCGATATATTGCTATCTTGCTCATACATTAACGCCATGAGAAGGAAGGCAATGCACTTAGCTATGTAACTGGATATACTCGCCACAGGTTGTGATGGTGTGGGATAGCGAGCGCGCGGCACCTTCGTTGAAGTCGCTGGCCCGCGGCGCCGGCGACCCGCGCGACCCGCTCCCACTGCTCGTCGTAGACGTCACCACACACTATCCTGGGTACCTATATACATTCTTATTATTTACAGGGTCACTTGGCTTAGCTGTCGCTTTTAGACGTGTACCTATACTTACAGAATAGCTTAATATTTAGCACTGCATAGTCCACTTTGTTCTTTATGCCTCCATAATAAGCCCCTTTTCGCACACACGGTTCCGGTATAAACGGTACTATGACGGATTGTTCAGTAATACCCGCAAGCTTTCGCTTGCACGCTACCACGACCGTGCGCCGTGATCTTGGTTTTGATGATTGAAAAGTTGACGACGGCTTGATAATGGTTCCTGTAGTTGTAGCATGTGCGCCAAGACTAGACGTATGTCTCGGAATATCTTGATGTTGTCTCTAGCTCTCGTATGAAATAAGACAGAGAGCGACCGAGCTAATCCGTGACAGAGATCTTGTGTTGACATGCGTGCTAACACCACAGGTGGTTGCGGGTTCGATCGGTTTGGATGTAACTGATACAAGCGTTGTTTAGTTTGGGATTTTAGGATGAGCATGTGTAGTCTGGCGATATCTATTTATATATGTTATCAAATCCACATGGACTCGGTTCCACATGTGTCTATTTAGTGGGCAGTGCGGAATTCTGCACAAGTCCTCAGGCATTGAAGGATATCGGAACAGGCAGCAGCATCGTCGGGTGTAGGGTGACTGTAGATGTATTATAAGGGCTGGTGAGAGAGATGCCATTTTTTTGTACTTTTGAGCATGTAGTGAAAACATTAATTCATAGATAACTTACCAACATCTTATAATGTTTATTTATATATTTTAGAGAAGGAGTTTCCGCGAGGTGGCACCCCCTGTGGGCCGTACCTACCGCGGCCGTCTTCTCTTTAGATGGCGACGCACCCCTCCTGGCCGAAGAACTAGACTTTGCGTTTCATGTGTGGCAACATTTTCCTGAGCGTATAGTGGGCTACCCGGCGCGAACTCATTTTTGGGACGAAGCTAAGGTTGTTGTGCATTTTTTTTTACTTATATTTGCCGGCGAAATAAAATTGACTCTACTCGCATCAAATTTAGTAGTATAGTGCACGTGGAAAAGAGAAGAGGAGGCTTTTGCCCAGGAATGGGACACTGCTATAAGATCGTTGAAAAAAAAATGCATGTCGGGCCAGACTTCGCTGCATCCTTATCGCATAGCCACCGGTCGGCGGAGCGATATAATACCGGTCGAGTTTAGCGAGCGGGAGGGTCGCGTAGAGTAAGGGCGGAGAGTGACGTGCGGTGTGCGTGCAGGGCGCGTGGGGCTACAGCAGCCGCTGGGGCGCGGCGTACTCCATGGTGCTGGCGGGCGGCGCGCTGGCGCACCGCGCGCTGCTTGCGAGTCTAGCGAGCGCGGGAGGGTCGCGTAGAGTAAGGGCGGAGAGTGACGTGCGGTGTGCGTGCAGGGCGCGTGGGGCTACAGCAGCCGCTGGGGCGCGGCGTACTCCATGGTGCTGGCGGGCGGCGCGCTGGCGCACCGCGCGCTGCTTGCGAGTCTAGCGAGCGCGGGAGGGTCGCGTAGAGTAAGGGCGGAGAGTGACGTGCGGTGTGCGTGCAGGGCGCGTGGGGCTACAGCAGCCGCTGGGGCGCGGCGTACTCCATGGTGCTGGCGGGCGGCGCGCTGGCGCACCGCGCGCTGCTTGCGAGTCTAGCGAGCGCGGGAGGGTCGCGTAGAGTAAGGGCGGAGAGTGACGTGCGGTGTGCGTGCAGGGCGCGTGGGGCTACAGCAGCCGCTGGGGCGCGGCGTACTCCATGGTGCTGGCGGGCGGCGCGCTGGCGCACCGCGCGCTGCTTGCGAGTCTAGCGAGCGCGGGAGGGTCGCGTAGAGTAAGGGCGGAGAGTGACGTGCGGTGTGCGTGCAGGGCGCGTGGGGCTACAGCAGCCGCTGGGGCG
Organism: Ptilodon capucinus; assembly: GCA_914767695.1. Taxonomy (NCBI): domain Eukaryota; kingdom Metazoa; phylum Arthropoda; class Insecta; order Lepidoptera; family Notodontidae; genus Ptilodon; species Ptilodon capucinus. The sequence goes on from OU611808.1 coordinate 6,960,218, forward strand.
CGGCGTACTCCATGGTGCTGGCGGGCGGCGCGCTGGCGCACCGCGCGCTGCTTGCGAGTCTAGCGAGCGCGGGAGGGTCGCGTAGAGTAAGGGCGGAGAGTGACGTGCGGTGTGCGTGCAGGGCGCGTGGGGCTACAGCAGCCGCTGGGGCGCGGCGTACTCCATGGTGCTGGCGGGCGGCGCGCTGGCGCACCGCGCGCTGCTTGCGAGTCTAGCGAGCGCGGGAGGGTCGCGTAGAGTAAGGGCGGAGAGTGACGTGCGGTGTGCGTGCAGGGCGCGTGGGGCTACAGCAGCCGCTGGGGCGCGGCGTACTCCATGGTGCTGGCGGGCGGCGCGCTGGCGCACCGCGCGCTGCTTGCGAGTCTAGCGAGCGCGGGAGGGTCGCGTAGAGTAAGGGCGGAGAGTGACGTGCGGTGTGCGTGCAGGGCGCGTGGGGCTACAGCAGCCGCTGGGGCGCGGCGTACTCCATGGTGCTGGCGGGCGGCGCGCTGGCGCACCGCGCGCTGCTTGCGAGTCTAGCGAGCGCGGGAGGGTCGCGTAGAGTAAGGGCGGAGAGTGACGTGCGGTGTGCGTGCAGGGCGCGTGGGGCTACAGCAGCCGCTGGGGCGCGGCGTACTCCATGGTGCTGGCGGGCGGCGCGCTGGCGCACCGCGCGCTGCTTGCGAGTCTAGCGAGCGCGGGAGGGTCGCGTAGAGTAAGGGCGGAGAGTGACGTGCGGTGTGCGTGCAGGGCGCGTGGGGCTACAGCAGCCGCTGGGGCGCGGCGTACTCCATGGTGCTGGCGGGCGGCGCGCTGGCGCACCGCGCGCTGCTTGCGAGTCTAGCGAGCGCGGGAGGGTCGCGTAGAGTAAGGGCGGAGAGTGACGTGCGGTGTGCGTGCAGGGCGCGTGGGGCTACAGCAGCCGCTGGGGCGCGGCGTACTCCATGGTGCTGGCGGGCGGCGCGCTGGCGCACCGCGCGCTGCTTGCGAGTCTAGCGAGCGCGGGAGGGTCGCGTAGAGTAAGGGCGGAGAGTGACGTGCGGTGTGCGTGCAGGGCGCGTGGGGCTACAGCAGCCGCTGGGGCGCGGCGTACTCCATGGTGCTGGCGGGCGGCGCGCTGGCGCACCGCGCGCTGCTTGCGAGTCTAGCGAGCGCGGGAGGGTCGCGTAGAGTAAGGGCGGAGAGTGACGTGCGGTGTGCGTGCAGGGCGCGTGGGGCTACAGCAGCCGCTGGGGCGCGGCGTACTCCATGGTGCTGGCGGGCGGCGCGCTGGCGCACCGCGCGCTGCTTGCGAGTCTAGCGAGCGCGGGAGGGTCGCGTAGAGTAAGGGCGGAGAGTGACGTGCGGTGTGCGTGCAGGGCGCGTGGGGCTACAGCAGCCGCTGGGGCGCGGCGTACTCCATGGTGCTGGCGGGCGGCGCGCTGGCGCACCGCGCGCTGCTTGCGAGTCTAGCGAGCGCGGGAGGGTCGCGTAGAGTAAGGGCGGAGAGTGACGTGCGGTGTGCGTGCAGGGCGCGTGGGGCTACAGCAGCCGCTGGGGCGCGGCGTACTCCATGGTGCTGGCGGGCGGCGCGCTGGCGCACCGCGCGCTGCTTGCGAGTCTAGCGAGCGCGGGAGGGTCGCGTAGAGTAAGGGCGGAGAGTGACGTGCGGTGTGCGTGCAGGGCGCGTGGGGCTACAGCAGCCGCTGGGGCGCGGCGTACTCCATGGTGCTGGCGGGCGGCGCGCTGGCGCACCGCGCGCTGCTTGCGAGTCTAGCGAGCGCGGGAGGGTCGCGTAGAGTAAGGGCGGAGAGTGACGTGCGGTGTGCGTGCAGGGCGCGTGGGGCTACAGCAGCCGCTGGGGCGCGGCGTACTCCATGGTGCTGGCGGGCGGCGCGCTGGCGCACCGCGCGCTGCTTGCGAGTCTAGCGAGCGCGGGAGGGTCGCGTAGAGTAAGGGCGGAGAGTGACGTGCGGTGTGCGTGCAGGGCGCGTGGGGCTACAGCAGCCGCTGGGGCGCGGCGTACTCCATGGTGCTGGCGGGCGGCGCGCTGGCGCACCGCGCGCTGCTTGCGAGTCTAGCGAGCGCGGGAGGGTCGCGTAGAGTAAGGGCGGAGAGTGACGTGCGGTGTGCGTGCAGGGCGCGTGGGGCTACAGCAGCCGCTGGGGCGCGGCGTACTCCATGGTGCTGGCGGGCGGCGCGCTGGCGCACCGCGCGCTGCTTGCGAGTCTAGCGAGCGCGGGAGGGTCGCGTAGAGTAAGGGCGGAGAGTGACGTGCGGTGTGCGTGCAGGGCGCGTGGGGCTACAGCAGCCGCTGGGGCGCGGCGTACTCCATGGTGCTGGCGGGCGGCGCGCTGGCGCACCGCGCGCTGCTTGCGAGTCTAGCGAGCGCGGGAGGGTCGCGTAGAGTAAGGGCGGAGAGTGACGTGCGGTGTGCGTGCAGGGCGCGTGGGGCTACAGCAGCCGCTGGGGCGCGGCGTACTCCATGGTGCTGGCGGGCGGCGCGCTGGCGCACCGCGCGCTGCTTGCGAGTCTAGCGAGCGCGGGAGGGTCGCGTAGAGTAAGGGCGGAGAGTGACGTGCGGTGTGCGTGCAGGGCGCGTGGGGCTACAGCAGCCGCTGGGGCGCGGCGTACTCCATGGTGCTGGCGGGCGGCGCGCTGGCGCACCGCGCGCTGCTTGCGAGTCTAGCGAGCGCGGGAGGGTCGCGTAGAGTAAGGGCGGAGAGTGACGTGCGGTGTGCGTGCAGGGCGCGTGGGGCTACAGCAGCCGCTGGGGCGCGGCGTACTCCATGGTGCTGGCGGGCGGCGCGCTGGCGCACCGCGCGCTGCTTGCGAGTCTAGCGAGCGCGGGAGGGTCGCGTAGAGTAAGGGCGGAGAGTGACGTGCGGTGTGCGTGCAGGGCGCGTGGGGCTACAGCAGCCGCTGGGGCGCGGCGTACTCCATGGTGCTGGCGGGCGGCGCGCTGGCGCACCGCGCGCTGCTTGCGAGTCTAGCGAGCGCGGGAGGGTCGCGTAGAGTAAGGGCGGAGAGTGACGTGCGGTGTGCGTGCAGGGCGCGTGGGGCTACAGCAGCCGCTGGGGCGCGGCGTACTCCATGGTGCTGGCGGGCGGCGCGCTGGCGCACCGCGCGCTGCTTGCGAGTCTAGCGAGCGCGGGAGGGTCGCGTAGAGTAAGGGCGGAGAGTGACGTGCGGTGTGCGTGCAGGGCGCGTGGGGCTACAGCAGCCGCTGGGGCGCGGCGTACTCCATGGTGCTGGCGGGCGGCGCGCTGGCGCACCGCGCGCTGCTTGCGAGTCTAGCGAGCGCGGGAGGGTCGCGTAGAGTAAGGGCGGAGAGTGACGTGCGGTGTGCGTGCAGGGCGCGTGGGGCTACAGCAGCCGCTGGGGCGCGGCGTACTCCATGGTGCTGGCGGGCGGCGCGCTGGCGCACCGCGCGCTGCTGGCGAGTCTAGCGAGCGCGGGAGGGTCGCGTAGAGTAAGGGCGGAGAGTGACGTGCGGTGTGCGTGCAGGGCGCGTGGGGCTACAGCAGCCGCTGGGGCGCGGCGTACTCCATGGTGCTGGCGGGCGGCGCGCTGGCGCACCGCGCGCTGCTTGCGAGTCTAGCGAGCGCGGGAGGGTCGCGTAGAGTAAGGGCGGAGAGTGACGTGCGGTGTGCGTGCAGGGCGCGTGGGGCTACAGCAGCCGCTGGGGCGCGGCGTACTCCATGGTGCTGGCGGGCGGCGCGCTGGCGCACCGCGCGCTGCTTGCGAGTCTAGCGAGCGCGGGAGGGTCGCGTAGAGTAAGGGCGGAGAGTGACGTGCGGTGTGCGTGCAGGGCGCGTGGGGCTACAGCAGCCGCTGGGGCGCGGCGTACTCCATGGTGCTGGCGGGCGGCGCGCTGGCGCACCGCGCGCTGCTGGCGCAGGCGGGCGCGGCGGCGCCGGCGCTGCGGCGGGCCGTGCGGCGCGCGCACAACTGTGAAGACATCCTGCTCAACTGCCTGGTCGCGCATCTCACTCGCCGCCCGCCGCTCAAGCTCGCGCAGCGGCGCCGGTACAAGACCGCGCACCGAAGGTGAGACGACGTCCGATTTAAAAAATATACCCCACGCGATCTGTCCCTCCCTCCGTCGCGTCGGTGTTTGAAAACTTAATGTTTCGCTTGTATTTTTTCTTTGTAGATCTTCTTGGAGCGACCCCGAACACTTCGTCCAGAGGCAATCTTGTCTGAATACGTTCGCCACTGCGTGGGGCTACATGCCGCTCATGCGGTCTGTGCTCCGACTGGATCCGATTCTATTTAAAGATCCGGTCTCGACGCTAAGAAAAAAATATAGAAAAATGGAGTTACTCACTTCATAAATTGTGTTTAAAAGTATTATTGCAGCTTGATGTTGTGAACGCATCGAATAATAGTTTTTTTTTTATATTTAATGATAGTAACAAATTATGATCTCGTTGTATACTTTCTTTCTATTTCCTAACTTTCGAGTTTTTTCCATGCTAAGGATAATACTTTAATGTGGAAGGCTTTAATTGATTGGCATGTAATTTTGTATGTACCTATATTTATGTTCACTTTGTATAACGAGCCGTAAGCTCCAGAGATGAACAAAACCAAGCCTTAATATTTAAATAATACCTAAGTATCTACTTAAATTCTAAGTGTCTAGTAGGTATGTAGATACCTACCTAAAACATGCCTCTAAAAATACTCATTCTCAAATTAATCGAAATTTTAAGATAAATATGTGTATCTACCTAGGCATGGTAAATTGTAATAAATAACTAGAATAAAAAATGTAGGTATACTTACCCACCTAAAACCAAAGAAAATGGGGATGATTTTGCTGGCACTAAAGTAAACTACACTAAACTAAGTTAAAATCCCCCTTGCATTGAGTCGTGTGCCCAATTGGGGGATGTTAAATAGGCTGTAATAATTTATTCATTATAAAGTTTATAGATAGATACCTACCTATTTAATAACAACACACTTTTAAATTAGTTCACATCGTTTTAATCATGAAATTACAATATTATAACATTCGGGCGCCCGGGCGCACGAAAGATTACGAATTATCGAACTAAACATACTGTATTACCGTTCTTCTCGTATAACGTGACGACGACAATGTGCTTAGTTCCGTCAAATTTAGTTTAGTTGTAGTTTGTGTACAACAAAATTGTAGTCAAAGGTCGCTCGCCAGCCTATCTGCCGCGCCTATCCCAATCAAACGTTTAATCGGTAGGATATTTTAAATTAATTTATACTTTAACTTTTTTTGTAAGTCGTAGCGTCTTATCAACTTTCCCAATATATTATTACCATTCATATTATTTTGTGTTTTCTTCCACAAACAAATACACCTGACAAGAAATGGGTACGTACGAGCAATCATGGGATCGCACAACCTGCAGTAGGTACCTACCTAGACCCCCCTGTGTACGCTATTCAATTCATGCAATAGCCTAGAAGTAGGTATAATTCACGTAACAGAAGCGGCAATAGCCCAGTGGTTAGACTAGCCACGCTTATAAACTAGAGGTTTCGGGTTCGATCCACACCTTGGTCACTAAACAATTGACATGAACCTACTCCTAATCCAGCATATAGCTTAGTTGGAGGGATTATTTTAAACAACATAATCACTAAGTAACTAGCTAGGTGTTCTTAACCCCTTAAATGCCCTCAATAAATAGTTGTCTTTCACAAAATAGGTACATGTTTTCAAGGATATTAAACAGTTGTGCATAATTCATATAATACACAAGCCACGTATTAAAAAAACGACTGCTAAGGCCAACATCGTCTTTTGTATCCGGGTCTCACTCACTTCCATCAACACAAACATAGATAGACTCCATAATAAGGCTAAAACATAACCATATCTTAAGCGTAAATTAAAAATACCCATTAACTGTAATCTACCGTAGATACTTCCGTAATAATTTAAGTTGCTATGCAATTTTAACTTCAGTTAAGATATTCCCACAACACTGGATGACTGGAATTAGAAAGAATCGGCGGGTCATCGAATTACACTGGAATTATAAGCATTGCATAAGTAGAACGCAGGCTGACATAACGTGTACCTACTTCGCAATCAACGCCAACGGCGGCCTTGGCCCCGATGGTGGTGGTGCGCGGGCTTGGCGCGCTCAGTGTGAGCCTCGAGCTGCGCGAAGCACCCGTCACCGTACTCCGCAGGCCGGTACGCGAGCGCATCCACTGCGCCGAGTGCATCGCATTGTTAGGTAGGTAAACGAGATGTCATGTTACCTACTTACTCAAATAAAAAGATTATTAAAAACAACAGTGTGTGTCGGATTATTAAAAATATTGCATATAGGTGCTTCATGATTGCAAAATTAAGTTATAATGATATCGCAATATTCTTTAAATGATCTAATAGTTCAGTCTTAGTTGCCATATTCGTCACCTACCTACTAAATGTTGTAACATTGAGGTTTGAGCATGTGGGTAAGTCTAATGTTTATGCTCTTACAACAAGTATTACTTACCTATAATATAGGTAATGTATTATGTAGATAGGTAGACCCTGTAAATAAGTGCATGCTACACTTGAATCCAGTCCTCTGGACCCAACCAAAATCTCAAAAAAGTCAGCGGAATAAATGTATCTACTTATATATATCTAGAAAAAAATAGTCAAGGTCAGTTAGGGCTGCGTAGCGAGAGGGTCTCGTATGACATGTTTCTCATAATAATTCTTAAATAAAATAGTAATTGATATAAAGAATATGGTAAGAAGCATTTTTAAGCAGGAAAATAGATAACTAGTTAAATACAGATTTTAATTGATAGGATAAATAAGACGCGGGATGGGGTGGAATCGTGGAATTCACTAGGTTGGTAGGTATTGAAAGCCTGCGAGGGTTAGCTGCTTACTTACTCAGCCTCTTATTAAAACATGCGATGGCTAGTAGGTAGTTATTAACATACCAGGATCAGACACTTGACTGAGAGAAACGGTGCTCAAGAAATACAGTGTGTCTTATGTATTCCTGCATAGGTAAGTACTATGCAGGAAGTAAGGTAAGTACTATTCTACTATCTATTGGTCAGAACCAATAGATAGTAGAGTCGATCTTGTGAGACCGGTTTCGGTTTTTCCGTAAGTGAGTAGTTCTGTGTTATGAAAGAACTTAAAATAACGACAAGTGCATTGCACTTCCCCGTTATAGTTCGTAAACCAGAATGTTACCTATCCCAAGAATTTAGTTGGTAAGTAGACACCTACTTAGATACCTTTCCGGTAAATATCTATCAACTTATGCCGCCTTTGCCCTATACGGAAGTCCTATTAGTTGAAATACACTGGTAAAACTAAACGGAATGTACGCAGTAGCTCCAAAAGTCGAAGATATTTAGGTCGTTTAACTAGGCAAGTTAAAAGTACCTCAATTTGTCCATTATGTGCTTACTTAATGATTTACTTTATAATTGTTCAAAAACCATTGGGTGATTAGCCGATTACATAGTAGCTTAATTAGTAGCTAGATACTTTACTTTCGATTCTAGTTAATAATGTCTACCTAATTAATTCCTAAGAAAAGTAAGTTAGTTTATGTATTATTTCCTCTTTTTAATATTAGTATAGATTATTGTACCTGCATTCCTGTTCCTAAGTACCTAATGTACGTATTAGGTAGGTACTTTCTATTAATGATGGTATACCTCGTTCGCGTAGTTTTATTTACAAATTGCCGACGATGGATGCCACATTCGTCTGCCAACTTCTACGCTACGTTTAGGATAGGAACATAGTAGATAATAAATCATTAAATTAATTTCCAAAATTATTCCATTACACCCAGGGGAGGTGCCGGACCCTTAGAGGACATTAGCAAGGAGCGCAGGGAGTACGAGCCACCATGCTAGGAGCATTTTTAATCATCGCTATTATAGCACCGTGCATAACACCACAGCCGGTTTGTACCAACATATTCAATAATAAGTATACCTTCTATTAACCATATCTGTATCCGTACTAACCCCCAAATTTATAGAAAGTAATTATACATATAACTAGGTACAGTGGAATGTAGAAAACTTGAATTAAGAAATGCCATTATAGGTGGTGTGTACGTACTCCGATATCTGGAGATTCGATATATTTTGGGATATTCATAATATTTGTACCTATTTACACAGAATGTTAGATCCTCGGGTGGCTAATATGGGCGTTATAAATACATTTCGCGCTATGAATAAAATACCTTACATTTTACTTGCAGGCCAGCGTCAACCCTTGGTTACCTACCTAAACTTTATTTTTATTACAGCCAACTGCTGATGAAATTATAGGAAAAGATCAATCTATGAGATTAGCAGCGGTTAGAGCTGGGAGACACGTCGCCGTCACTCCAAAACGTGGCTTTTTTGGAACAATTTTTCAGCTTATTGTGCAGGTATTATTTGTGCACTTACCTAAATAAAAAAATTAACAATGTAGGAAGCCAGCTGGCGGTCTAGTCTGTTTGCTATTGGCTTCTTAGCGCTATATATAATTCATTATAGAAAGTATGTAGAATCGCAGTTTCTAAATACCTACCATTGGAGCTTATAGCCCACATAAACACAAACGGCTACTTACTAAGTAACAAGATTATATCGGTAGTTACTTTCTTAACTAGATTGATACTTAATTTTTAATTTTCCAGCAAATCAACGACACAAAAAGTGCATACACGCAAATATCAGATTTAGTCAACAATCAATTTGCAGATGATAACGTAAGTACAGAGTTTGACCAATTTTTTTTACCTACCCACCTTCTAGTAAATAAGTAAGTAAATAAAATCTAATTTTCATCCGAGATTACCACTTGCTTTGAAACGGTGAAGGAAAACATCGTGAGGAGACCTGCACGTCTATAGAAAGGCGTGTGAAGTTCACCAACCCGCACTGGGCCAGCGTGGTGGACTATAGCCCAAAAATCTCCCTCGTAATGAGGGAGAATGTGCCCGGTATAATGGCAATAGGCTCGCCCCCTATTACTTTGGGACCAAAAATACATCGGCGAAGTGTGGGCGCACTGCAGTGCACCTCTGCCTACCCCTTCGGGGAATACAGGCGTGATGATGATGATGATGTATATAAAATGTCCTAAAATAGCAGGTAGGTATGTATTAGTTATATCCAAATTACATACAAAATGCAGGTATAAAGACATGTACGTTTAATAAAAAAAAAAAAACAAAAACCGACTTCAAAAACCTAGGTGCACTAAAAAGCTACGAATAACCTTACAATTCATTACATTTGGAGTAGGTGCCAATCAACGTCAGACAAGGCAAATACACACATGAATTGGCACCGACTCCAAATGTACCTAATGAATTGTAAGGTAAAAAATATAAAATTTGTCGTTACAAATTTAACTGTTTATGTAGGTATCTGAATTGTGTAAGAAAAAAATTTTTTCGCAGGCTGTGACTAAAGCCCCTGATCCATCAAGTAACGGAACAACTCAGACGCCGAAGATAACAAGAGCAGAGTTTCTAAAAATACTTGATCGTAATTTAAAAGGTTTGAATCGGCTACGAAACTTGGAATGGCGAGAAGCAAAAAAGGTAAGTACCTAATGGAAAAGATTATCTTATTCTATACAAATAAATAAAATTGAAGTGTCTGTTTGTAATATCAAAATAGCACCTTTTTACGAATTGCATATGAAAGTATACACGATACCTATAACGAAAATGCAATTTTAAAATCTATACAAATAAATAAAATTGAAGTGTCTGTTTGTAATATCAAAATAGCACCATTTTACGAATTGCATATGAATGTATACACGATACCTATAACGAAAACGCAATTTAAAAAAAAAATTGTCTGTCTGTCTGTTTGTTTGAGGTAAACTTCCAAACGGCTGAACAGATTTCGACGGGACTTTCACTGGAAGATAGCTAATATTCCAAGGCGTAACTTAGGCTACTTTAATTTTAGAAAAAAGCATTAAGGTTCCGAGGGAAATACATAATATCCATATTTCCGTGTAATCTCCCTGAAGTCCACGTGGGCGAAGTCGCGGGCACAGCTAGTATGTATAATATGCACTAAGTCCTCACTTATTGCAATATTTTTTCTAGGTAGTTTTACTTACCGACTACTTTGTCAGGTTTCGTACGTTACACTATAATGACCAGTTGCCACAGACCAATACTTACCACCAAAGAGTAAATTAAGGAATGGCTTACCACTCTGCTACTCGTCGTAACTGGAAAGTGGTATTTTTTCCAACCCAAAATTGTTAGATAAAGTAGGCGAATAGTAATAGATAGAATGTATCTACTTAAATTTTTTTTCTTGGTTTTAGGATTCGGCAACGAATTTACGAGCATACAAGGGAGAAATATTTAGTGGAAAAAGAACCAGAAGCTCAACGTAATAGCATATCATATCGCACCCCAAGTGGCGTAGCAAGGGGGTAGGGGGGGGGGGGGGGGGGGGGGTGGGAGCGCCCCAGGCGCCACCATTAGAAGGGCGGCAAAATTGAAAAAATATTTTGTGCGGTCACTGGCGGTCAGTCAGATAATTAATTTTTCAAGAAATTTGCATTTTTAGCGTCTTAAAGTTAAAATTATAAAAAATTCTTGAGGTCTACCATGAGCTCTTTAAGATTGAATAATTTGGCCATTTTGTCAATAGAACAGAGTGTGACAGACGATATTTACTTGGACGAAGTTATAAATGATTTCGCTGCGCGTAAGTCCCGAAAAGTGAGTTTATAGACTGTTTAGACTTTATAAAACGTTATTTTTATGACGTCAAAAGGGCGTCCGAACGCTATTTTAAAAAAGCCGCGTCGCATTTAAATCCTCTAATTGTCGCCGCCGGCAATTACGAGCCAGACCCCGCCCACACATCATGAACTCGTCGCCGCCGTCCGCGGCACGTGTTGATTGATCCTCCCGACACGATCACCGCCCTCCTCGACCCGGGCGTCGAGAGGGCCGCCAACACACCTACACCAGCCTCAAACAGACACCGATCTCGCCAGCGAGGTCGCGGAACCCCCTCTTCCGCTCATAAGTGTATCTTTGCACCTAGGAGCGCAGTCACTACCTCTCCCCTTACGGTAACTGCCCAAGTCGAGGTCGTGCCCTCTGTGGTGTGGTGCTGTTGAGCTAGTTGCCACCCTTAAGGCCTTGGTTGGAGTGCACTCTGCGCTCGTCACTACTCCGTTAAAGCTTTAAAGGCCACCTAACGGCCAACAGCGTAGTCCATTAAAAAAAAAACCTCATAAGGGCAAATTATGACTCCGCCCCGGGCGACAGTGACCCACGCTACGCCACTCTATCTAAATATATGAAATTAAGAAAAGTAGTGGGTGATATTTTATGCATGTACATAAATTGTTAGATAATAGTAGATAACTAATTAATAATAATGATCACTCATTAATTTGTCGAAATATATGGACTTACCTACTACTGGGTAAATATTACTTTCTTATTTACTGTTCTATTTTATAATATCCTAATAACTACTAGCCAAAACAAATATGTTTATAAGCTCCGCCCAATAACGACCCATTTAAATACATATAGGTATCCTATTATTAGATTCCTTACCTACCTTATGGAATAGTTGAAAGAAGAGATATTTATCTGCTCATATTTATGACGGCATCTTGTTACTTTATAATAGATCCTTGGTACTTAGGATTTTGTATTAGATCACGAAAATGCTAAAAATAATAATTTTTTAAACGAAAATCCGTTTATTTAAATTGATATCATAAGTCGACAAATTGGAGTCTGGTAATAAATATGTAAGCACAACCGCATAAATATGCACTGCATGCTGTGCTACTTTGCCTAACCTTTAAGGGAGTGTAGGTACGCGTGATGAAATATTATTCCTTACTTGCAGTAAAATGCAACTTGACTCTTATGTAGATTTACGGATAAAATACATCCAATACATTATTAAATTCCATAGTTAGTTTCTGTGGTTATTTTAAAAACTGTTGAATGTCCTATTCTTAGGCACATCCCCATTACCTAGGAATGGGCCTCACTACTAATAACATCAATGTCCGAGCAATCAAAACAAAGCAACCAATTTGCGCAAAAAGAAAAACAACAACAGTTTATTGTTTACCTACATACCTACTACTTATATTTAACTAAAAATTAATTAACATTTTCTTGAACTTGACTTTCTTTAACTGTCCTTTTAGTAAATATGTGTAATATTGCACGACACTCGGGAAACAATTCAAATTTAGTTTTAATAATTTCCGTTCTAATCCATTTTTTCACTGGCTGTTCTGCTAACATTACTTGAAGGGCTTTATCGTGGGTTAGATATTGAAGCTCTGATGCTTTTGTCTTAAGATCACTCCTATCTGTTCCGTCAACCTGAAAGTTGCAAATAGCAAAATGTAAATCACGTCGATGCGTACAAATCGAGGGAGATACCATTTTGTATAAAGCTCTCAGTCCCACGCCCACCCAGCGGACCCTGGGTCCAGGCAACAACCACTGTCAAGCTAATTTAAGTTTTATTTTGAGCTCATTAGTTGTAAATGTTTAATATTAACTATTATTCATAAAATGCTAAGCTGCCCCAGCATTTAAACTGCCAGTTCGCTAGCTTGCTATTCTTCTAATATATCATTGATACTTACTTTACATAAGAACGATAGTTTGTAGTCATCGTCAACTTTCGGCCAATTTTGCTCAAGAACATTGTTTTCCCAGTCTATTAATGTAGATGTTTCACAAGTTCTATGTGGCGCTGACAGAAAACCAGCCCACAACTCTGAACAAAAGTGTGGAGTCACCGGCGCTAACATGGTTATTAAGACTGCAAGAGCTTTTTCAAATTCAGGGCTTTTAGCGATAACTTCCGGAGGTACATTGTTCTGAAAACGTTATTCAAGTTAATTGCGTGGCATAAGCATGATGATAGCAATCAATATGAGGTCATCTGCCCCATATGATGAATACTATTCAAAAACATCTATAAATTTAAATATTACCCTTAATGTATTCATTAATGTCTGGAGTCTTGAGATGCCAACACTGAATTGCTGTGTGTATTTAAAGTGATAGGTTGTGGTTGCAGTTATATGGTTTCTTGAGTCTGAAATCTTTTGTTCATACGTATTAAATTCTTCAGGGCTCAATTTATCCATGTTGGTGATCGAATTGCGGTGTTTTAGGAATTCTCTTATAGTCATCCATAATCGCCGTTGAAAGTTTAGAACGCCAGGTAATGCTGTAAAAGACATAAACAGCTTTTTTAAGACACCGGTCGGTACCTCCTGTCCCGTCTAGTGTTTGTGATCGCGGACAACAGGTGCAGTGTTATTTAACCGGTCTGCAAATCTCTCCACTAGGTACTCAAAAGGCGACATGTTCGCGCTCAAATTTGTTTATCGAACTTTTGAAGCTACAGGCGCTAATATAAGATTTAGAGAGTAGAAGGGATTATACAAGATATACCTAACCTAGATATTGAGTCCTTCTAAATGCTATGGCTAACATAAAACGGGCGTGGATCCTAATGATCTGTAATTATTGGCTTAGTTAAAAACTCACTAGCATCTGACCAACGTCTGGCCGTGGCCGGCGGTACATCGGCAAGCATTAGCAACCTTGTCGTGTCGCATCCATATTTGGACAACAACCTTTGCGGATTTTCACCATTATATTTTGACTTGCTCATTTTTTCCCATTGTACTAACACAGGTTCGCCTGTTACCTTTTCTTTATACTTTTTGCCATCTTGTTCCACCTGTTCAGGTGGGATATATTTTCCTGAGGATTTTAATTTATAAGACTGACCCATTATCATTCCCTGAACTAAAAGTTTTTTGAATGGCTCCCTTGTGGGGGTCCATCCCAAGGAATGTAAAAAGTAGCTCATGAATCGAGCGTAATATAAATGTAACACAGCATGTTCTTTTCCTCCAATGTAAATGTCAACAGGAGTGTGGTTCACGACACATTCTTTAGAGAAGGGCATTTTTGTATTGTGGGAATCTAAAAAACGATAATAGTACCATGAAGAGTCCACAAATGTATCCATTGTATCAGTTTCCCTTTTAGCACTACACTGACATTTAGGACATTTGCAATTTACCCAGAGATCTATCTTATCTAATGTCTGTATATTTGTTTCTTTAGTGTCCACTATTGGCAACTCAACAGGAAGATCCTCATCAGGAACGGGGACTGCACCACAATTTGGACAATGAACTATAGGAATAGGTGTTCCCCAATATCTCTGTCTTGATATTAGCCAATCTTTTAACTTGGAACTAACGTAATATCCACCCACATTTTTACTGAGAGCTGTATCAACAGCTTGTTGATTATCCATTTCAATATTTATTGAATTTATTCTATCTGTAACAGGTATATTTAATGAAGCTGCTGTACTTTGGTCTTCCTCATCATAGGCAGTACAACCAATGTATACCTCTCTTCCAACTGGATAATTAATATCATCAGTTATATAAACTGGGATGTTAGAATTTGTGATTGGGTTATAACTGGTGAATTGTTTTACCCCTCTATCTTTAAGTTCTTGCACCAGAACATGGTTTGTACTCATGGTCAAGAAATCTCCATGTATAAATTTGTAGGGGTCAGACGACCATACATCAAAATTGGTAGTTACATTATTGATTTCAATTTTAAATGTAACTACAACACCATCACATTCACCGATCCAATGCTTTTGCAAATTAATAATATCTTTCCAATTTTCCAGCTCATCACTGTCAAGTCCTTTATATAATTCTTTGGCATATTTTGTGGTTTTTATAAACCACTGAGTGAGGTACTTTTTTTCAACTTTAGCTCCAGATCTCCAAGAACAGCCAAGATCATCTACTTGTTCGTCTGCTAATACAGTTTTATCAATGGGATCCCAGTTGACTTGTGCCTGCAACAATATGGGATTTTAAGAAAAGGAAGGTGCAATATAAAGGGCATTTAGTTAATTACTGAATACTTGTTAGATAACATAATGGACATTTTGTTTGATACTTACCTTGCTCTGATATACTAATCCTTGTTCATATAATTTTAAAAATATATATTGCGTCCACTTGTAATATTGTGGATCACAAGTAGATAGTTCTCTACTCCAGTCAAAATTAATTCCTAATTCTAGAAGTTGATTTTTCATCATGTCTTTGTTTGATTTCGTCCATTGGTGAGGCAGAATGTTACGTTCTATGGCTGCATTCTCTGCAGGGAGACCAAATGCATCCCAGCCCATTGGGTGTATAGGTTTTTTGCCATTTAGATTTTGGAACCTGGCAATAGTATCTGAAATTGTATAGACTCTGACATGTCCCATGTGCAAATTTCCTGATGGATATGGGAACATAGGCAGAACATAATAGGGTTCGTTTTTATTACAATTGTTATAAGATTTGTGAACAACTTTATTTGACCAATGTTTCTCTATATTGCATTTAATTTCTGTATTAAGATCTTCATCCTGTAATAAAATAGTAAAGTATGTGGTAGTAACTGGTAATAATTGATTAGGCTCAGCTGGGTTACTCTACACAGATTACTACTAGGTTACTAAGTAATAACTCCCTCAAAATTATGGGAGAAGACCTTTTCGACTAGTGGTAAGGCCGGCCGGCAAAACAAGTTCAAATTTATATTTATCTAAATATATATTTTTTTATCTGTAGGATTGCCCTTTCCCCAAGCTTCGGCAGATATCAAATATATAAAATTGTTCACTTACCCATTTATTTAGCTTACTTTTTCGTCTATAAAATACAGGAATTAAACATTTTGTACTTGTGGGAAAGGAACGGTTACGAATATATAAAAGAACTGCCATTATCAGGCTAATCGAATAATTTTGGAATATAATAATCACATAAAAGTAGTAGTCGTTTATTCACACCATAGAGGAATACTACACACGAATCCACACTAAATATTTAGACTGAAGAGATCGTTCTCACAAAATATATATTAATAGGAGAGAAGAATAACATAAACATCTGAAACTGACTGAATTAATCCGCGAGGCAAAGCACGGCAGGCAGTCAGTATCATCACAGATTATAATACATGACATACATGGGTAAGGTAGGGATGTAAAAAATTAGCAATTTTGAAAAAAAATGATTATTTTTTTCTATTAATCGATTTTTAATAATTGATTATCAAAATATAAAAAATCGATTTTTTTAAATCGATTTATTTTAAAGAGAGAATAATAAATCGATTATTAAATAATAAATAAAATATATCGTGTTGGTTTTTTTTATTATGTACAAAAAACTTTTCGAGTAGGTAGTTTGAAAAAGAACGATTAATTTTTTGATAAAAATATTTTTTTTATAAATCGATTTATTTTAAAGAGAGAAAAATCGATTTTTTATAAATCAATTTATTTTAAAGAGGGAAAAATCGATTATTTAATAATCAATTTTTTCTCCTCCAAGTCACATCCCTAGGGTAAGGTAAGGGTAATTTATTACGAGCATAGAGGATTTTTCTATGATCCGTGTATAGTGATCTGTATGGATGTAAAAGTAATAAAAATTTTGTTGTATGAACCAATGATATTCTGATGTACATGGTAGATAAGGCGGATGAATCTATGATAAATTAGCCTATAAAATATATTACTATACTCTTTGCTATATGCTATTTAAGCAATTGCTTGTGGCATCCCGCCTAGGGAGGCACCAGAGACGACCGACAAATGGCCTATATAATGGCAATAGGCTCACCCCCTATTACATTAGGACCAAAATACATCGGCAAAGTGTGGGTGCACTACAGTGCACCTTTGCCTACCCCTTCGGGGAATACAGGCGTGATGATGTATATTTATTCACGAACTAAATATTATACTCTAATAACTAAATAAACACATTAAAAAAATAGAAATACGAAAGAGAATTCCTTTTACGTAATTGCAACTATCATAAAAAAACACTAATCAAAATAAAGTCGAACGCACGAAACAACAAAAAATATTATAACAGCCCTTTTTTAATATGTATCTGTATTGTAATAACTCAAATTCAACCTTATTACTTCCTCATGTAGTTCTATTTTGTAGAGTAGGTGTCTCACTAATATCCAGTAGCCGTAGCCGCTAGCCGCCAAACGATGGACTCGAAAAACGTTATCATAACTAGACAATAGAAACTAAACTTTATTGCTAGTCAGATAAGGTCCACGCCGGTAGCTACGCGAACACGCTCATAACTAAAGTTATCTCTTATTCGCTTCATCCCTTTTACACCAATGAAAGAATATGTTGTTAGAAAGAGTGGTAGCGAATAAGTTACCGTTATGACCGTTTGTGAAGTTCGCATCGATGCGTTGCAGTTTTAAGTTTTGATACAACTATAACCGAATGGATGGATAGGTTTTTTGAATAAATCGAACAATACCGTTTTTGTCATATCGGTTATGTGGGATGGCATATCGATATGTTATGATAACTAACACATATCCGATATGAGTTTATGTTTTGATATATCGAACGCATGTCTAGTGACTTGCCTACTCGATTCGAGTAACTCGAAAACAGCGAGCGAAAAATTAAAAAGCATAGAGGAATAATTTGACGTAAAAGTTTGATTCTCCATCCTTCCTTCAATCATCAGAAAAATCATAAATAGGAAAAGAAAAGGTAAATCCAAAAAGTTGTTGTTTGTGAACTTGGTGATGCAATTGCAACGTTGAGTGCTATAGACCAGTGTTTACTTTGTGATTGCAACATAGTAATTTGACGAGCATAGGGCAATTGCTACATCGGGGCTAGTAGTTAAAGGTTCCTCTAGTGAATAATATTGTTCAGACTACCGATCGTATAATCAACTGTATACAATCAAAGAAATGGCGCGGCCCGGCAGAGATGAAGCATCTGAGGATGCGAAGAAGATAGTTGACGATGCAAGGAATTTCATTGAAAAAGCTTTAGGTGATATCGGAAAGAGTTCCGCAACAAAGCAGCTAATTTTAGGCACTGCGTCAGGATGGTAAGTGTCTTTGTAAGTTGCGCAGTTTGCTTGCAGATACGTGCACAATGCGCCTATTTATAGATTAAACACCAGGGAAGGTGTCTTTTTGGATAATGTTAATATTTTCGCTTTATAGCTATGAGAAATAGGCTAAAAAATACCTCGCCTATGTGTTCAATGAGTCATGGTTCCATCTGTCGGACGGTTAAATAAAGCAAAACATGATCTAATCTAGTCGCTGAGCAATCTGCATATGGCCATGTGTCTACATTGTTATATGAATATTATTATTTAGAAGTGTAGGTGTTTATTATTAGTAATTATCTACTTTGCGGTGATGTTTCCAATTTTTTTAAAAAAAGTTTTGTTTCTCAGGATTACTGGCTTTATTTCTATGAAGATTGGTAAAGTTGCTGCTGTTGGCTTAGGTGGAAGCGTAATTTTGCTTCACATTGCTAGTCAAAAGGGCTATATAGATATAAATTGGGACAAAATCAACAAGAAGGTTGATAAAATCACTGATAAAATTGAAAAAGAGGCTACAGGCAGATCCCCGGATTGGTTTGAAAAAGTAAGTAAACCTATTCAAACAAAGCAATTATCATTTTAGATTGTTTTACAATTAAAATTGAAAAATTTTAGTACCCATGTGGATGGGTATAGTACAGTAACAAATTATGCACCATAGATAGTAGCTTGCATATTTTAATTTAGCTATAATTTTCCAGATCCATTAAAATTAATTCCATTCAAAAGTTCTCCTGTCTGGCTCACATCCAACAAGACTTTTCTACCCTGTACTAATCTTGCTTTCTATGTTTATAACTTACACAGCTTTGCAGCATGGAATAGGACAGCTTCTTGTTGTATTTAATTGATTTGATGGTATAATTTACAAATACACAATGAAAAAAATGACAAGTAGGTTCTGTATAGGGTTTATGCTTGAAATGAAACAAGTATGTGATCTTCAATTTATTTGTTACAGGTATTGTCATTTGTCAAAAATAATTCTTATTATTCAGCAGGCTTTACTGGAGGATTCTTTTTTGGCATTGCTTCATCATAAATAAACAATAGGTCTTATAGTCATTTAAAAATACTTATAGTTTGAGCTGTTCTTGTTCTTACTAGAAATATATCCCGAAAGCCATTTTTTTTCAACTCATCTCAATGATATATTTGTACCACTACTATTTTGAATAAAATGATTAAGTAATTAACATGATTATGTATAAACAATAAATATGCTCATCTCTCCATAAATTTTATTTGTTTATTGGCAGTGTAGATCCATAGGATTAAATAAATTAGTTTGTGCTTACTTCAGCCAATTTTGCAACAGTAGTGATAGTTAAATGAGATCCCCATCATAATATCCCACCACTGCTGCATTAATTACTGGACCAGTCTGGACCAAAATACATCAGCGAAGTGTGAGTGCACTGAGGTGCACCTCTGCCTACCCCTTGGGGAATACATGTTATGATTTATTTATATTAAGTCTTTAAGTCCCAGTTAGGGAATCAGGATTACATATATTTCTACTGATTGCTGCTGCTTTTAAAAATATATTGGACAACTAGCAACAGTGGTGTTAGCATGCATGTCAAGATAAGATCTCTGTCACAGATTGGCTCTGTAGCTCTGTCTTATTCCATACGAGAGAAAGAGATATAATCAACATATTCTGTGACATGGTCTAGTCTTGGTGCTCATGGTACATCTACTGCAAGCACTTGTCTATTTAGTCCTGTTAACCATTCACTTGCATTAGTACCTACACTACCTAAGATTATGTAAACTTTTTTTAAATATTACCATGCAATGATATTATACGTTTATTTACGAACATGTAGTGTATACCTACTTAGTAAGTGATGCATATGTGTAAGGTAGGTAGGCTAGGTAGATGAATTCACATAAAAAGTACAATATTTGATCATGCCTGTATCCCAGAAGAAGCAGGCAAAGGTACACTCACATTTCGGCATATTAGACTTGCATTGTTTTATGACATTGTTACGTAAGATGCTGATCATAGATAATTTTTATTTTTAGGTTGAACGATTTGTGGATCGTAAATTGGATAAAGCTGAAGATTTATTGAAGAAAAAAGAAGTGAAGGCCAAGCGTTGGTACAGTAATTTTACTGCAGACGATCATTACCGTGCTACAGAATCGCACGTGTTTTTGACTTCATTTGTTGCTGGAATGGCAATTGGATTACTTTGCGGAAAATAGATAGTTGATATTGTAATCTGTCCAATAATTGTAAATCCACTAATTTATTATCTTCCCTGTATCTCACACTATTGTAAACTTTAGTTAAGCTATTTAATTTATTTAGTGTATTAGAAATATTAATCAAGGTGCTGTGCAAACATAATAATTGTGTCTTGTATTGAAATTGTGGAACCAGCAAATATTTTATTTTCATACAATCAATATGAAATCAAGCACTCCTTGCACAGGTAGACACCATTTGTGTGCAGTTGCTTCCACTTGACATAGATAACCAATCAAAAAGTATTCAGTGTAGGCAACTGGAAACAAAAAGTTTTGAATTTTAGACACTAGCAACATTAACACATTTTCATATAATTCTCCCCTACCAGACACAGCATCTATGTTATTCTGTGGTGTGCTGTGTTAGTAACAGGAAGTGTCTGTTTGTTTGTGCAGTGCCTATTAGTATGTTTTAAATGTAGAAATTTACTAAGATTACTGTAATTGCCTCATTATATTGCTGTGTACAGATCTGTAAATACATTATGAAGAAATATAAATGTACTTCAACTTCTAAAATATTTTTTTATTGTAGTAGTCAAACAATTCTCGGTTTGTCAAAGTCTCCAGATATTTCCTATATTTTGTAATGAATTCCTTTTTTATTAGGTACACAGCACGACTGTATTGCTTTTTGTCTTTTTGTGGTAATAATGCCCATGGGGTACATTTATCTTCATCAAACATGTCATATAATTCTTTGCCATTTCTGTAAAATCAAATTTCACACATTTACAAGGTCTATACAAAGCATTTTAAGAACATTAGCACTGTTGGAAATCTATATTATTTTACTCACTTAACAGTAGGTGGAGCGGGTTCAGATATTAGTTCTGTGTGTCTTTGAAGGTCTTTATATGCAGATGTTGCCCCCAATCCAGCATCATTGAGTTCTATAACTTGTCTGAAAAATACCTACATATTAGCTTTATATTCATAGAAGAAAAAGTGTTATTGCTTGCTATAAAAGTAAAAAACATACTCATCTATATTAGCCTGATTCTCCAAATTCACTGTTTCATTATCATCACATAAATCTGAATCTGCCTGCTCTATCCATGGTAATGTTTCCCTAGCTTCTTCAGTTTGCAATTTATTTGCCTCAACAAGCATGTTAGGTTCCTCATCAGTTACTATAATACTATTATTACAATTGTCTTGTGTTCTGAAAAACAATAACGTTTTAATTTTTCTTATTTAATACAATTTTTAAAATTTACATCACCTCTATTCCCTGAAGGAGTCGGAAAATCAACTAAATAATTAAGTAGCAACTTACTTATTAAGTTCCTTTTTTCTTTTCATGAATGGTTCAGCTTCCTTTAAATTATTAGTGAGGTGCTGGTTATATTTCAACTTATACTCATTGTACTGGCGGTTGAATTGTTGCCTTTCAGATTCACTTAACGAATACCAAGTGTTATAAACCTCTAGAATTGACTGAGAATTCTAAAATGAAAAATATTTAATAAGCAAAACAGAAATTAGTATATTAATACCGTATACGACGATCGTTATTGACATACCCTGGGTTCAATTGTATTTTTCCGTTTATAATACATTTGTGCATAAAATCTAAAAGTATTGTGTGGTAACTTCTTTTTTAATGGCGCCATTATGTTTACATTGAAGCGATAGAAAGTATAACGTAGTTTGTTCTACTTTTGAGAAGCTAAGCTAGCAGCTAAATTCTTGCTCAGCTAGCGGCTCACAGTAGGGGTGTCCACTTAAAAAATATATTCATATTAATATTCAAATAAAAATATCGGATCCCAGGTATCGATGTTTTTCGATATATCGCTTAAATATATAAATATCGAATACTTTCCACAAAAGTTTAATATTACCTTTTTCCAGTGAAACACGCAAAGTTTGTGGTCCTTTATTTTGTATGTGTGAATACTATTGATATCAACTTCGAAGCAAGTCATCGCCAAAACAACTTTCTACCCCTTTTTAACCCAGTAAAGTGATGAATGTCAATATAAAACAAAACACGCCTTCCATCAATTCTGTTAAAAAAGGTTTATGTTTAATTTGAAGTACCTATTGGACCAAGGAATCAAGTTGTCCCATACCAACTTTGCCCCCTCCCCCCACTTTCACCTCCTTACGGGTAGCATTTTGGAAAATACACAGAACACACCCTCCAGGTTTCAGGTCTCTACGATCAGCGGTTTAGGCTGTGCGTTGATCCGTCAGTCAGTCATTCAGGACAAATCACTTTATATATGTACAATTATTTTAATTATTTATTAAATTTTCATTAATTTTGTAACGTTTTTTTTATGAGATAGGGAGGCAAACGAGCAGACGTTTTACCTGATGGTAAGTGATCAACGCCGCCCATGGACACCTGCAACACCAGGGGTATCGCAAGTGCTTTGCCGGCCTTTAAGGAATGAGTATGCTCGTTTCTTGAAGATACCTTTGTCGCATCGGTCCGGGAACACCGCTGCAGGAAGTTCATTCCACAATTTGGTGGTGCGAGGGAGTAAATTCCTGGTAAATCGCATTGTACTGGAACGCCATTCATCCAGATGGTGAGGATGGAATGCAGTCTGTGGCGAGCCGTGCGATGGTGGAATTCAGTGGCAGGTAAATAAAGAAGAATAAGTAAAACACTACGGTAAGGGTAGCCAACTGCAAGAATAGATAATTGCTACCGTTGGTTTGCGAGCTGCTTTTGTTTTCATTGTAATTATCAGCTGAGTAAGTATTTTTAAAATAAACAATGTTTCTAAAAATATATCGATATATCTTTTCTGTGTCAAAACATCGAATTAATTCGATATATCGAAAGGCAAACATCGAATATATTCGATAAATCGATATTAAATGAATATCCCTAGCTCACAGCTCTAGGATTTGACTAGCACTAATAAAATAAACACAGAAAAGGAGTGGTAAGGTAAGTTATTAAGATATCATGAACACGATCTAATTAAGCCAAAGAAAACCTAAACACATTTTATCTTTAACAACGTTCCTGTTATGTGGCCAAAGAGTTCTGTGGCCCTCCTATGGCCTATGCATAGAGTATAAGGAGAAGCTCGACTCCATACTTTTCATATGACGTTTGACAGATAGCTGATAGAGCATATTGATTGACATTCCTATTCTTATTTGGATCGCATAGTACGTACGATGTACGATTTGATATCATAATATTCACGTGCGCTTTCTTTGATGCATGCTTATATAGGTATACTGAGATACACATTATATTTAAATTCGCAAAAGAAGAAGTTTAGTATACGTTCCTAACCTACGGCTTAAGTACAGCAAACATGTCCACAAAAAGGTAAGTTAGAAATTGAATGTCTATAAATTAAATGCGGATGGAACGAAAATGTGTCCCAGGATTGTAGCATGCAGAAATCAGCTGTTCTGTTTACCGCAACGGGTTATAGCCGATAGAACATTCCCAACTGGTGGTAAATTATGACCAAGTATTTGTAAGTGCTCCAATGGCCTATACAAACATATTTGTCTTCGTCTCATAATATACCCTAGTATTTTCTGTGATCCCAACTTATGTACTTACCCACTTTATGCTAAGCTTACGTTTCTGTAGTAGCTTAAACTTCGACTTCTAGAAACAGGCACATAATACATCACTAATAATCTCATGACTATTATAGTAGCTGATTAACTGTTTCTGATAGAAACAAATTAAATTACCTATTGTTATCAGTACATACTTACCTTCTTTTTCTATATACCATACAATATGATTTGTTGCAAAAGTACAAACCAGCTACGAAAATGACCGTGCCTGCAATAACTTTACCTTTTATTTGAACTAAGACCTAACTACCTATTTGGGTGCCCAGGCTTTCCTTATCTGAAACTAGGACAATAATTTCTATAGGGTCTCATTTCAGCAGGGCTGACAATTTTTTTGCCCGGATGTAATAAAGTTGGTTTTGTTGGGGATAGACAAAATTATGTAAGTATTTCTAATACAATATTTGTATTTTGTTGCAGATATGGCCTTATTTTGCAAGACAAAGGAAAACCTCCACCAGTATTCAAAGCTTCACATAATGTCTTTGGAAATGACTCAGATTCTGAAGAAGAAACTAAAAAAAGACCACTGCTTCGACCTAGTGATATTACTGCTAGGCAGGTAAGATTATATAGTACATATTTCTATTCTATTATTTTGTTCCCTTCAGCTTGAAGACTGCATTTGTTTCAAATAGTGTGGTCCATAAAGATAAGAAGACATTACAGACGGCTGTATGATAACATTAATGTTGAACACCCCTTATGGTTTTCTTTTTTGTCTCTGACCGCTGGAGATTCCTGTTTTTAATGGTTGACAAAAGGTGTTTTTGATATTTAAGCTTTTAAATAAATGTAACAAATGAGTACCTTACTTTTTAAGTAGGTATAATAATAACATAATATTAAAACTATCACCCCTACCATTAACCTTATTATTCTTTTCTATGATGTGGTGAACTGCCCTGCTGATCCATCTTGTTAAAATGTTTACTTCACCATTATTTATAATTATATTGGACAATTAGCCTTCTACCTTTCATTATTTATGAAGTATGCAAGTAAGTATTCAGTTATATTTCAGGCCAAAATTACTCAAGAAAAGGCTGTGATGGAAGATCCTACAGTTTACCAATATGATGAGATTTATGAAAAAATGTCAAGCAAAAAAGAAAAGGAAAAGGTTAAGACAAAGGAAGAGAAAAAACCTAAGTATATTGAAAATTTATTGAAAGCAGCCAGCAAAAGAAAAGTAGAAAATGAAAGAAGGGTTGAAAGACAAGTTAGTATTGAGTTATTTTCATAGTACCACCCTAATATATATCCTGCTATTATTATAAATGTTTGTGAGGATGGATGTTTATTACCCTTTCACCCTAAAACTACTGAATGGATTTTGATGAAACATTGCAGTATTATTGTTTATACATGAGAATAACATATAGGCTATAATTTATAACAATATTAAATAATCGAAATCTGCGAACGAAGTTGCGGGTAGAAGGTAATTGATAATTGCATATAGTATGTATCTTCAACAAATTATAGGGTTTATTTTAAGTTTTTATTGTATCAAGAATTAGTTCTAACAATAGTTCAAGCTCTAGGAAGTTCCTGAAAAAAAAAACTATCGCAATCATGAGCAATATAGTATTGTAACCATAACATAACTCAGTTATGATTAGAACCATATATTGCTAAGCTAACATTCAATGCATTATGTGGGTAGGTAATCTATAGATAAAAATACTAATATTACCTTCTAGATACAAAAAGAAAGAGAAAAAGAAGGTGATGAATTCCAAGACAAAGAAGTATTTGTTACTTCAGCATATAAGACGAAATTGGAAGAGATGCGAATTGAAGAAGAAAAGGAAAAACGGGAAGAATATTTGGAAAGTATTGGAGATGTCACTAAGCAACAAGATTTAGGTAATATTTTTTTGCTGAATTATAACAGCTGTTGTCTTTTACGCACTTTAGTTAAATAACGGCGTTTATAATTATGGCAACCACATGGTGCCGTTGCAGGGTAGACCGTTTGGCCAATTGAATATGTGAGTGTGGGTTAGATTCCCATGCTAGGCAAGTTGTTATGTAAATTTATTTAATTTATGTTATTATATATTACCTCATTATTTAAGAGTTACATAGCTAGGCACCCATGTAGGTTTTCTATTTTCATTACTTTCATTGTAGGTGGTTTCTATCGTCATTTGTATGAGCAAAAATTAGGAAAAGAGGAAAATGGTGAAGAGAAGAAGGATGGTAATAATATAAATAAAAACAAAGAGGACTCAACTACAAAGCAACATAATACTGATAAAACAGAACCCCAGATACCCCAAAAAAGAAATTACAGAAAGAGGAATTTATCTGAAACTAAAACAAGATTATCTGAAGGTGAAATTGAAGACTCTGATGAAGAAATTAACCGTGTTAACTTAGATGACATTAGGATAGCGAAAAGGTCAAAACAGATAGAAGAAAATGTTGATGCTGATTCAGATTTTTCAATTGACGAGTCTAGTGATGAAGAAACTGATAAGAAGGTTGCTAAAGTGAAACATTCTGAAGAACATGAAAAGTTTGATGATATGAAACCAGATGCATTGGAATCCGATAAAAATCCGAAACCTATTTCACAAAATAAGAAAATAGCAGACGACAGTAACCTTGAGACTGTAAAGCATACACCAAAAATTGATATCTGGAAAAAGAGAACAGTTGGTGTTGTCTTCGAAGAAGCTTTGAAGAGATATTATGAAAGGAAGGCTGCTAGAGGTAGTTGAAAATCAAATCAAAAAATGTGTTGTAATCAAAATTATATTTCTATTATACTACAACGTAATGCGCCTTGCAGTGCACTGAAAGAAATATATAATTATGGTATTAATAAACCAGTACATGAATGTGAAGTGTAACTTTTCTTTAAAATATACTCCACCTATAAATTCAGATACTGGATCATTTTCCCCTTCTGCTCTCATTGTTCCAGTTATTTCTTCGTTCTCAACCATGGGTAATACTAACTGAACAAACTCAGGCGTATATGGTGGTGCAATAGCATCTAAAACCTGTAAAAAGAGAAAATTTGTCATAAATAGGTATGTCTTGTCAAAACTCACAAATTATTATAATCAGTTCTAGTCTTACCTCTGTTATAAAATATCTAATCAATGAAATATCAGTATCACCTCGTTGCCAACACTGTTTGATATAGCGCAATACGGGTACTACACATCCTCGACTTAGTAAATTTACCATGCGATCAAGCAACATTTTCTTTAACTCCAGCTGAAAATATATTTTGCTGTAAGAGATTGACCTATCCGGTACAATATTTAGACATTAATATAATAAATGTATCGCTGTTGACGTACCTGAACTAAGATTTCTAGTTCATCTTGAGGGGATTCAAACAGTTGTACCAGTAATCTCAACAATCTATGATGCAGTAATTGATGACAGGATGCAACCTCATCTAGAAGTGCTAAATGTACGGGACAGTGTTCTGTGCATAATTTAAAGTAAGATGGCTCCGTGACAACACACTCTACCCATACCAAGACACCCATACCAACAACGGGGAATCTAAAAAATAGATGTAGACAACAGATTTATACTTTTGAAAAAGTTGCTGGAATATGATTTCAATCAAAAAAACAATGACAATATTTAAACGCTTCACATTTATAGCAGCGTGATGTTACCAGCGAAAATATCAGTATATTGAAATATGACTCTCGCTTGGGAACGTACCGTATACAATGGTAGAGTGTGGGCAGCTCGGCTATTAGTTCACTGGAACTGGCAGAGCTACTGCATACAGCATGCACTTTTTCAATTGCTTGCACTGTTGCCTTGAGTTCATCTTTAACCGGTTTACCAGGAGTTTGTCCTTCGCATACACTCGCAGCATATGCCAAAAGATACATGTATTTAGACTTGTGTTCTGGGTTCAGTTTGCTCCCTGACTTAAACAGCGCATCAACCAAGAGCTCTATAAAGTGCATAAAATATACATAAAAAAATCGTTATAGAATAATTAATTTCTTGTATGAATACCATACCTAAAAATTGAGGAATTCTTAGTAAATGTACCGGCGGAGATTCTTGTTGCGTGTAAGTCCGAAACAACACTGAAATGTCAGCGGGATTGAGAGCACCACGCGACAGCATGGCCGCCAGCGCAGTACGAGCATTGCGCCAAGATTCACCCGCTGTTAAAGCTAAGGTGATTGGAGTCACATCATGTCCGCTACAAATATCAAAAATATTGTTAGCGTAACTCCTATATTATGTTATAACATTCTAAATTTTATGTTAACTTATATAATTACTTGTTTAAAAAAAACCGGATCGTTATAAAGGAGCTTACTCTCGACAGTAACAATTTGTGGATCATTCGAATTCGATTCACTTAGTACATTTAAAATCGACATTAGTTACGTAGACGCAAAAAACCAGCCAAGTGCGAGTCGGACTCGCGCACAAAGGGTTCCGTACCATTATCTATAAAAACGGCAAAAAACTCACTTGTGTTGTATGGGAACCCCCTTAAATATTAATTTTATTCTGTTTTTTAGTATTTGTTGTTATAGCGGCAACAGAAATTCATCATCTGTGATAATTTCAACTCTCTAGCTATCACGGTTCATGAGATACAGCCTGGTGACAGACGGACGGACGGACGGACGGACGGACAGCGAAGTCTCAGTAATAGGGCTCCCGTTTTACCCTTTGGGTACGGAAGCCTAAAAACGATACTGAAATAACGGTAAGTATAATAATCTGTAATAATAATTGATTCTAGTCTGAATGTTAAAATAATATTCAAACCCTTTCACGGTCGTATTACGCGAAAGGGAAGCCGAGGTATAGTGCAGTGTACTGACACACCAATGTACTTTGTTGCTAGGATTCGAGCCGAGGCTATTACACCAGGGTAAATGACTAGACCTAATTAGGGGTATTAATTAATGCGGATTCAGGCCTTAGTCCATTTTGCTGGTCCTGGGTTGACAGACTACACAAATCTTTCGAGAATTAGTAAGCTTCTGTTGGACATCAGGTTTCCTAACAATGTTAACTTTACCATTAAGCACAGTTTTAGGGTTTCGTATCCAAAGGGTAAAACGGGACCCTATTACTAAGACTCCGCTGTCCGTCCGTCCGTCTGTCTGTCACTAGGTTGTATCTCATAAACTGATAGTTAGACAGTTGAAATTTTCACAGATTATGTATTTCTGTGCCGCTATAACCACAAATACCTACTAAAAAACAGTAAAATAAATATTTAAGGGGGCTCCTACACAACAAACGTGATGTTTTTCGCCGTGTTTATAGATAATGGTACGGAACCCTTCGTGCGCGAGTCCGACTCGCACTTGACCGGTTTTTAATTAACATGTGATTGCCATTTAATTTTGTACTTATATCGTTTTAAATATCATGCAATACCTTTGTTGGGCACAGCGAGTTATTTCCTGACCAAGTCTTTTCATGATAGCTCCTCCTCTTGGCTCTTGTGAAAGTATGTGGACAATTACCTGACTGTAAACATATGTGTGTGCACCATGACACACCATTTTCTGGAATAATAATAGTTGGATCTTGATGCGGGTTCAAGGAGTATCCAAAATTTGATAAAGATATAATTTATCTCATGACAGCTAGTGTAGTACAAAGAGGAAATAATACTTAGCTTTACTCACAACACTGGGTTTGATTCCAAGTGATAATTCGAAAATTGTACTTTACAAAATTTGACATTGCCTTGTATGGTTCCATAGACGTATTCGCACATATTATGATACATATTTATGTGATGAAGAAGAGAATAAAGGAGAGGGCAGAATTGTACTGCAGTGCACCCAATTCCACACCGTATTTGGATGCAATGTAATAGGAAGTGTGCCTATTCCTACTATACCAGGCACTCAAATTGCCTATGAAAACACATGCAATGAAGATATTTTTTTGATACATCACTTAAGCATATGCACATTAAAATACTTACAGCACACTCATTCACGCTATTTTGCCAGTCGTCTGAACTTTGTAGAAATCCAACGATTGCAGACTTTAAAACTCTTGAGAAAACTTCAATTTGTTGAGCTGCTGTAGATATACTTGTGATTTCACCTTGAAATCCTGCATCTGATATCAACTGTGATGAAAAATGTTTTATTGTAATGTTTAAATTTCCATAATCTATACCAGGGATTCCCAAACTGGGTTCCGTAGAATAGTCATCAGGGTTCCGCCAAATTTATATAAAACAATTTCATAATGAGTTTCAATTATATTACAAGTTTCTTTAAAAAAAAGGGTTCTTATATAAATTTCAGTGTTGATTTGTAATCATTTGATATGGGGTTCCATATAATAAAAGTTACGCAAAAATTATGTAAGACATAATTATGCCCCTTTAAAAGATCAGAAAAAAAGTCCGCGACAGCATATGTCTATCTTTTAACATTAACTCACTACAAACTTTATCATGGTAATCAAATTTGTTCTAAAATATTTAATTATTTGCAAAGGTGTTTCAGACATGACATTAATCCTTATCCAAATAAATACGTTATCCATCACAAGTATTAATTTTGAACAAAATTACCCTTGACATCATTTGAGGCCGTCAGCGTAAAAGTGGCCTAACCCACATTTTTTCATATTCTTACTTAACTACAAAAAAATGTCTAATACTTAAATTCATAATTATACAAACCCTATTATTTTCATAGTGTATGTGTCAAGCTTAGGTCACTTTTGGGCTGACGGCCCCATTTGATTTCAACGAATATCTTAGGAGATATCAGTTTTAATCACGTACAATACTCTGCGAGGTACCATGCTGCGTGGCTCGAACACGTGGTCGGCCGGCTCCCTAAGGAACAGTTGTCCTGCGAACTGCTTTTATTATATGTTTTCGCGATATTTCATCATATAATAATACTTTTTATATAAATAAGAAAGTTATTTTTGCACTGTATAGCCTAGCCTGTATAGCCTTTGGGCAAGGTTATAGACGTTATAACATCAAGCTACGGACACAATAACCATAAATGCGTGTGAAACTGCAGGCACAGCTAGTTTACACATAATTTTGAAATAGGGTTTGTTGGTCTCTGACTCAAATACCTTTATTGTAAAGTTAAGCATAAGACAGTCTGGGTATTCCTCTGCTAACCGGTAAATCAATGATCTCCAAGTTGGATGTTCAATCATTTCTGTCAACCATGCTGGAGTCTGTAATAAGTAAGGTGTGAGCATAATAAAAAATGTGTAATTGTTACCTCGCATGTCCATAATCATGATGTTACTTACTTCACCCTCTTCAGTAAAAATAGTATCAGCTTTTTTTGGATCAAAGGTTTTGAGAATCATATCCTTAAGATGATTTTCAACCATTGCCTGGACTTCGGTCACTTTTACACCTGTTAAAATAAATTAAGATACTCAAATGCTTTTTGATAAACAATACAACCTTTTAAATAAAAAAAACAATTACCATATTTAAGCAAAAATAAAATATTTTTAAGTATTGTCAAATTTAGTTTTGTTATAGTTTGTTTATGACAATATTGGGTACACTAGTCAGGTACACCATGTTAAACCCACCTCCGAGTATAAGCCATTCAGCTAACAAGTTTGCCATTTGTGCCACAGCATTATAGTTGATTGATAGCTGTTCAATAACTTGTTCAGGATTTCCGCCAGCTTGGAAGTATCTCTTCAGTTGACCAAATATACCAGGCTCCATTATATAATCTGGAGTTTTAAACTTTTCCAAACATTCATGTAGAACTTCTTCAGGATTTTCAATGACATCTTCACTGCCATCTTCCTGTTATCATCAGGTAAAGTAGTTTGCGTAATTGATGGGGAAAAAAAAGTTATTTTAATATCACACACAGCAAGCCATAAAGTAAATATAGGTTGGTAGAAGCAACACATGCATTATTTTATTATACATACTTCGAATTGAATGTGATTGGGAGTTTCCCAAGCCCGTTCCTCTTCATATTGGTTAGGCATCGCTTACGAAACGTTCCGAGTCGTATTACAGTATGTGCTTTGGGCCAAATCGAGCAGGTGCAAGGTTCTGGAAATGATAATAAGGAAAGCAGTTAGTTGAAGACGACATGGGTAAACCTAAGATGGAATGAACAGCAGGAGAAATCTTATATTGTTATTAAACTTAAATGTTTACATATAGGTTTTATTATATATTTTGCCTATTAATCTTCTCGAAATCAAATATTTACTAACAAAATTCACGCACCAAGCAAAACGTCAAAATTCTTTATTTTTTTGACGTCCGGTGTAGTGATGTGCCAACCGAATACGTTTAAACCGAATCAATTCGGTTAGAGGGCAACTCGTATCAAACCGAGGTACAGCTCTCTAACCCGGGTTATGTTTTAACCGCAATCGCGTCAACTCGTAATACGAGTCTCGTATCAGTTCGACTAGTTTCAGCGAGTACGAATGCGATGCGACGATGAATCCACCGGCGCGTACTGAACGGTCAGCCCGAATCATTTACGAACGGACCCGAGTTATAGATTGAAAGACTGATTTATAGATTGTTAATCTAAAATGTTTGACTAAGAAGTTTGTATTGTTGATTTTTTATTTTATTTTACTCGTACTGAATTGTTTCATAGCACATCTTATTTGTATTGTATGTTACTAATTAATAACTCAAGTTTTAAGACTGATGATAATGTTGATTTTTTTGACGACTATTTTTTTTTTTTAGTTTACTAGTTATGCTGTATATGTAAAAAAAAAAATTATCTATGCAGTTGACTATTCTTTACGTGACCCTACCCGAATTGTAAACCGTACCTATCTTAAAACGGTTTAGAATGGATTACGATGAATTCGAATGGATTACGTCACACAGTAGTGGCTGATTCGGTTAGCTTGATTCGGTTTGCAACTCGGTTTGAGCTATATTTTGATTCGGTTTAACCGGTTTGAAAAAAATACGGTTTGACCCATCTCTAGTCCGGTGCGCGTCAGTCAAGTCCGCGCATAGAGAAAAGTCTGCATCGTAAAATCTGTCTGTACCTATAATGCGTCGTCGTCGTGGCGATCCATAGTGTCAATTTCGTTAAATGATGAAATTGTGTAAGTGTAGGATTGATGATGATGATCCGACATAAATACCACTTTAATTAATCACCCATTTTTATTTAATGAATACGTCAATGCCATTAACGCTATTAACTATTCGACGTTGGCATAAATGCCGCTAATCGTAGGTCAAGCTATTACATTCCAATATGATTTCATCATTTCGTTAAAAGAGAAGAAGAAGAATTTGTTATTATATTGCTATTAAACACTTGACAGTTTGACACTGGCGGAATACCCGTTAATCACAGGTGCAGCCATTACTCATCTTATTCCATTAATATATTAATTTCGTAAACGAAGATTACGCTACTTGCTAATGTGTGTTGCGTGGTTTGGACTGGAGTAAGTACTAAGTAGTATATAGCACTTGGTTTATGGATCAATATAAGTATTTGTACAAAAATGGTTTACCTACATTTAATATCGTTTTAACTGACCGTTTTTACAGTTTCGGGTGGTTTCGGATGTACCTATCTAAATAGGTATACTGGGTACTATGCGATTCAAATGAGAATAGGATCGACTTTGCGCCATATTGTGACGTGAAAAAACAAATTATGTAATATTCTATTAAGACAATTTACTACTAATTTTACCTTTTTATTTATATTTGATGTAGGTACTATTATTATTGATATGCAAATAAGTTTTTTGCAAACCATACTTTCCATGTGACATTTGACAGATAGAGCTTAGTGACATTCCTATTCTTATTTGGATCGCATAGTAACTATCAAGGAGGGAGTCATCCGCCATCTTTATCACTGTCATTATCCATTTTTATTTATAATGTGTATTTATTGAATTTGTCCTTGCTATTAATTACTTGACATTGGCGAAATACTCGCGCTAGTCGCAGGTGATGCCATTCCTCATCTTATTCCATTAAATATCATCATTTCGCTCATTTCGTTAAAAAAAAAATAACTATCAAGGAATAAGTATATAAGTTGGTGGGCAGCTATAATGGATTAGAATTTAGAATTGCCTCTATGGACAAAGGGTTACATAGGTATAACGATGGGTTTGCACTAAAATAAAACTTCTTGTGTGTACTTTATGATGGATTTATTCGTGGCGGCAATTTTCTACTACTATAGCAATAAAACAGTTTGGTACTCAAACGATCCAATTTGCCTCAATAAATACTAGAGATGAAACGGATAGTGGTTTGGCCGGATGCCGGATATTCGGTAAGCTACCAGGCCGGAGCGCCGGATATCCGGCTACCGGATATTCGGCCCTTTATCGCTTTACATGACGCTTCTTACAGACATCTCAAATCGATCGCAATCACGACTCTTATGGTGGTCAGTTAATTTGCATCAGTAGGTACCCGCAGTTGTCAAGGTTTGCTAGAAACCTTGCTAAATATCTTTCAGCACCTGGCAGTAGCGTTTAGGTAGCCAAGCTGAGTCGCCTCTTACCAACAAATGAAAAATTTGGTATTCATTAACCACAATTTGCCAATTATTAATTTTGATGATTGACGTGCGATTATAAAAATAATGTCCCTAACCTATTGTGGTATGATTCGCCTTGTGCAGAATATTAAGATTTTTTAAATTTTATTATCCGGTATCCGGCCGGATACTGAATTACTATCCGGTGTCCGGCCGGATAGGCCGGATACCGGATATCCGTTTTATCTCTAATAAATACCTAAGTAGGTAGGTACATAGGTATACATTTAACAAACGGATATAAGCTTACCTAAATTTACACTAGTAGGTTCGGGGTATTATACAGGTGATTCTGAAGCCCAAAACAGGCAGGTAAGTAGTTATGTATCTAGTTGTTGACCTGTTTGTTACATATCTTCCTACCTACTTACATACCTATTTATCTAAAATATTAGGTACCTACCTACCTTTCATGGGCTTCTTATACACCTGTATAAAAGCCATTTCATCTGCAGTAGATACTAATCTATATTATAATAAAACGCTTAGGTACTTAAGTACCTAACCATGTGTTTTATATCTGAGTAATTATGAAAGTAGATATATCGAAATCTCGATTTATTTACACTGTAAATTGACTTATGTAAGTAGCTGTACCTATGTAATTTATTAGCATATCACAATTTATAGATCTAACAGTTAGGCAACAGTAGGTCCCATTGTATTTTATACTATTTTATAGATTTGATTAGTTAAGTCGATGTGCTATTGAACACTGCAAAACCAAGAAAAACGCAAAATAATTGATGAATGGCACAAAAATATTCCTTAATTATAGGTATATTTATAGTCATTTTCCTGTAGGTGGTATTTTCTTGCAGGAAAATGACTACAAGCAACATAAATGCTAGGCCAGGCTAGCCTTACATTGCTGATAGCTAGGTATAGTCAGATAAAATCATTTCTTGGCCGACCTTACCTACTAAAGATGTTCTAAATACATTTATTTTAACAGTAAGTTATAATATATAATGCATGTATACCCAAAATTTATATAATTAAGTAGTTAATTACTTATTTTGAATTTCAGGCAATAATTTTACCCTGCTTTTTGTTGTGACTTTTCCAAAATTTTAAAATTGGTTCATTAATGGGTCTTGGTTCAATAATGTCTTCCCAAATATAAATAGTTACCTATATTAGTACGGCACAGGCGCAACTGCATCCTTTTTTTTTCCTGTAACTCTATTAGGAGTCTACGTGAAGTACGGAGTAAAAGTGAAGTTTTATAAAGTACGGAGTCTACGGAAGCTTGTTAAGTTCCTTTATGGGCTTGTTGCAAGCTTCTACATTAAATATTTGTATAGTATTGATAGCTCTTAGTCGGCAGGAGCACTGTACAATTTGCCATGCAAATATAATATATCGTACTCGGACGCTAGCGATTATCGAATGTAATATCCGCGTAAAAGTCATGGTAGAGATCGGCTAATAAAGTACTATTGTCTATTTTGTGCATTAACTGCCATATAACATGCCATGTTACAAGTAGATACTGTTTAGGAATTACAAGCACGGAATATATATTGTTTTACACGGTTTGATTAGAACTTAACCTTTTTTTTCTATCACAGTTTCATTGTTAATATTTTTTCAACTTCTAAAGTAGGTACTTACATATTCATTATTACAAACAAATGAAGGGACTTGGTCAGTGCTACAATAGTATTGTAACTTGGAGTTAGATACAGTTTACAGTTACTTTTCTTTGTAGTTACCAAATTTTTTATAGGTAGGTTATACAAATGTAAGAAGGCGGCCGGAAGTGGCCCCTAAAATTTATAGAAAGTTTGAGCCACCTATAAATCACTTATAATGACATATTTTGTACAAAAATAGTGTCTGTAAATGGGTCATAGCATTCGGTTACTTTGGGGGCTAGTGTGCTCGTGTACGTACGTACTACGTACTATACAATTATCCCATACATTGATAGTAAAATTAGTAAATAGGTAATACCTAGTTCGATACTTAGATCTGTGCTCACTATTTTCTGACTGAGTATTTTTGTCTATTCATACGTTTATAGTTATATCAAAAATATATGTTTGATATCTTTTCACACTTTTGTCTCAAATAATCATCAAATAATATCAGAAAAAATCGACGGTGCGTACCACCACCACTTATACAAGGTGTATCAAACGTCCGAAATAACACTTTGGGTACATATATACGGTAGCTAATATATAGATGCATAGAGACGGTCATATTTAACTATCATAGTTTGAGTTACAGACCTTTGAAAATTTGTCACACGTATCGTGTTGTGGCCTTAGGGCACATCCAGAAGCCTATTCAACAGTGCACAATTCATCAACGAGAGGCGACTACTAATATTCACAAAACAGACCTTGAAAATTTACCATAGGACCCGAGTTATTTAATGATTTTAAAATTGGAGCAATTTTTTTTTTTTAATCATGATTGAATTTTGATCAAATATTTATACCATTCGGTTGTATAACTGATGCTCGTGCAAATGGCCAAGTATTATTTCGGAGTTCTGAAACACCCTGTAGAATTATTGTGCTAATATTAAGTGTCAATTTCTGTCAGATTCTGTAGCAAGTTAGCCGCCAAAAACAGAAAGTAATTTAAAAAAAAAATTGTAAAAGAGAACGTGGTAATGGAAATTAATTTCTGTCCATTTTCAATAAGAATAGGATGCCTCCTATAACGCAGGTTAACTTGGTGCCTAAATACAAATACTAGGTATTTAGTGCTACTGGCAACTGCTTCATAGTTAGGCATCACGTTAATTAGTCTCCTATTGTTTGTGAAAACGGACATTAATGATAAATAGGTAGGTATACCCACTTTGGCTGTGCCTACATGAAAAGTATTTACACACTTTTTATCCGACTGCGTTTTATTTTATACTACGGAAAAAAAACAAACGTGTTTGTAAAGAACACCAGCGATATTTGACATTTTAAGTTCTTAATTCCGCTACCGCCACCTTATATTTGTATTACATACCTAAAGTTTGTTTGAGTGAAGGGCTGGTCTGCAAAAAACTTTCTTTACATAATCTATCACGATTATTTTATAGGGCTTAGTTAGGTGAGGTCATCTGTGGCCGAGTTATGGCTACTTAAATAATTTCATTATGTACAATTTCTACAATAGGTTCGATACAAGATACTGTTGCGCACTGGGGCGAGGCCATTGAGTTGCCGTTTGCGCTTTGTAGGTAGAAGTAAATTATCATTGGGGTTCTTCTTTTTTTACGAAATGAATGAAATGATGTTTAATGGAATAAGATGAGGAATGGCTTCACATCATTGGTTAAGGTTATAATTTGAGGAATGGTTTTCTGCAGACCACTTTTGACAGATAATTATCTGATTTCTGCTGATTGTGCATTAAGGTTTTATTGGAGTATATATAACTTATAAATAACTTCATATTTACTATAATTAACCCTAAATAACTTATCGCAGAATATCTATGTACAAATTAACAATTAGATACAATTTTCATAATTTAAATAAATTACCATGTGTAGGTAGACAAGTTATACTTATTATTAATATTTTATTTAAAGCAATACTCAAATTGTAAAGCGTAAATTGCAATAACTTAGGTAGGCACGTGCCTAACAATTCGTTTTTCAAAAAATCTGAATTTCAATCTATATCCTTGACGAAATTGGCTCGATGTAATACTTCGATATTCGGAGTTGCACAAGACACAGTCTACTTACTCATCGCCTAAGCTATGATTGCTTTTTTAACATAAGAAGCAACTATCAAGGTAAATATGTCAAAGGAAAACTATGTATTGTGTAGATTTATTCAAATAGGGAACAATGAGATAAAGTAAGGGTGACCGACTTTACCTGTGGCAATGTGTCTCTATCCTATCGGCCGCTACTTATATCTTAACGGTTTACTTTGTTCACTTAGGTCAACAAACAAAATGTAGGCTTGCCCGCCAAGCCTGAGTACCGTCGAGCAGACCAGGTTTAGTGCTCACTGATGAGTGTCACCCAGTGGTTAAGACGATATATTTACTTACCTACTCATATAGCTGCTGAATCGAATATTCATCCAATATACCTAACCTCTTAATGTATAGAGATTTTTAATCCATATAATTATGCCGGCATTACAAAACATTTATGTACCGAAAAATACAGTTGTAAAGGGTTGTTTTTTTTATCAATTTAAGGGTAAAGCCTGCATAGAATTGCGATTCCAATTATGACCTTAGCTCGAGGAATATTGCTATCGATAAAAGTCTTCCGTAAGAAAGGTGCGCCAAGTGAATGCGGGCGCGTGGGCTCAGACGTCGGGTCTGAGGAGATGGAGGTCGACTGCGACGTCGCGGCGCTGCGCGCGCACGAGGCGCGGGTGTATCGCGTGCAGCGCGTGCGGCGGGGCGCCACCGAGCAGCGCGGCGTCCTCGGCGAGCGAGTCGCCCGAGCCGTAGCCGCGCTCTTCGCCGGCGTCCGCCTCGCCCTCGCACCAGGACGCCGACCCCGAGCTGCCGGACCGCGACCCACCCACCTCCGCCTCTGTCTCCACTTCAACGGAACAGCTGGCGCAAACTTCTGAAATGACACTTTAAGTCAATATTTTAATGCAGCTAAAATATTTACGGTAGAGTCGTCTTTCATTCCCAAGTTACATAGTATGGTACTTCTACGCTATGGACTATTTTTTTAGAGTCGAAACGAGAGAGCCGCGCTGCCACCCCTCTTGTTGAATGAAGTATGACCACAAATCATGATTGTTAATTGAACTGGCAATATTAATGATTTCATACGAACGCAATCGAATGAGTTTCCTGTATTTGGCCTATATTTTTGAATATCCACAGCTCAACAACGGAGGGATCTACAAGTCATTGATGATTGACCATTATTGTTGTACGTCGATCTATAAAGCGAAATGAAGGTAAGGTAAATAATGTTTGTACCCTGCTGTGTTTTGCCTCATTTATTTATTATTTATATACTATCGTTATGATTTACGAGAAGACCTACAGAGACTGTAATGGCAGAAACCAATGATATCATCGATGTGTTCTATTGGACCTAATTTTGATACCTACTATACGATAAGATAAATATCGCCAGACAAAACATGTCATACTCATCGTATGATCTCAAACTAAACAAACCTTGAACTATGGGTACCATACAATGGACTGGGGGCGATCCTAGTTATACCCAGACCAGGGAAATTTACGATAAGGCCATTTCCGCAATTTGCCACAAGCGGGAATCGAACCCGCAACCACCTGGTTCAGTGACCCGAGCGGCCTACCCTCAAACCAACCTCGTCCATATTTTTTCTTTTAATTTTAACAGGCCGACTGTCATTAACGGGTACAAACGTTATTAGATATATTTACTAGTGCTTCAATTTGACTTAACCACCATCTTATTAGCTGTAGGCAGGTAAGTATTGATTTAAATTTATAATATTATATACCGATTTAGATTTTTGTTGTGGGTTAATATTTTACAAGAGACGACGATCGGTAGTATCATTAGATATTTACTTACCCACTTATTTAAAACTGATATAAGTTTTATATAAGTTGGTAGCTTATAGTTAAAATAATGCTCTATTGAATAGAGTCTATTCAATTGTTTAGGCTTACTCTTTGCTGGTAATCCAATGAACAAATCAAAACGGCTATATTCACTTTAATACAAATAAGTCTACACCACAGAAACATGCTGAAATTGACAAGAGGAGTAATTGTCAAGGAAAATTATAGATAAGTATAAAAAAATTCAAATAATATTCCCTTCCCTAATATTACCCATCATTATTCAGAATAAGATATTTTTTATAAGATACAGATCTTAAAACTTTGGTCAACAAGAGTTCACCGTGCAGACTTACTTATATAAAATTTGGTAGGTAAGTTTAGGTATGTAGTAAGCCGATTTTAAGTCATGAAAAGTATTTAAGTTAATGTATACATAATAGATAGGGTCGTCTTAATTATGTGGCTATGGTAGAGACGCACCTTCATGGGTCCTCTACAAGTAGGTACATGACATCAAGGAGTTGGATGTGTTCATATAATGTCTGTGAAGACAACAGATGACCTTCGGTAATAACAGGAAATAAATGCCAGAAACAAAGATAAGTACATAAATAGATAACCAAAAAAAGATTCGATATCTAATATAACATCTTAATTATTTGTAAGTACATTCATGAGAAAGGAGTAGATAAGGACTAGAACACAGAAAAACTATGATTAACATTCCACACATCGATAGGGGTAGGTACAGGACTCACACAGCCGGCCGCGGCCAGTTACTCTGGGCCCCTCCCGTGTCGGTCAGAGAGAGGTCGATGATGAATAGTCTTCATAAGATGCTGCAATTTTGTAATATTCGCATATTTATACCTATGGCAACGACGTTCAATTGGTTATGTTAGTATCACAAATATTAGTAGATTAGATATCACGAGCTCTAGTTGGACCAAAAATTGGCAAACATGAAAAAGATAGAATGTATTTATATTAGGTATAAGTATGTCAATATAAGTAAAAAATTACATTTTGCAAAATGTTACGATGTACCTATAGTATAATTATAACGTGTATGTTAGTAAGTGCTCATGTGATATAATACCGATAGAGTACGTGTGGACGGTAGATACTAACCCGAGCTGTCCGTGACGAGGCGAGGAGGCGTGTCCTCACGGTCCGTCGGTACTACTATTACTACTTCATCGTCTCTGGGGGAATCACCGTTGCGACTTGACGATGTCCTGGAAATATTTATTAATCAATACTACAATAGGAAGATACATACACTGACCATGTTAGACAATGTTGGAAATTGGTATAGATAATTAACACCTCTACATCTACATGTAAGTAGTTACATAGTATGACCGCGAGTATTACAAATGACGTAACCTTGTGTAATAAATATAATTCAAAAGGTATAAAATAAATACCCTTTATTTATTTCCGAACATCCAAATACCTGTTCATTGTGAAATGTTTACAGTGGGGTTATCCATACACAGTTACATAACTTTTTTCATAATACGTAAAATGAAAAATGCATTCAAAAATGTGTAAAAGATTTGAAGTCTCTTACGAAGTACTTACTTAACTATCACTTTTTTTCTCATGAATCTTGTTCCTAGATCGGAGTACCCTCTGTTCATAGGCCGCTTATGAGGTACCGGGGGTGCCGACGCGGGCGTGGGCTGCTCGAAGGAGCGGGACACTGGCGAGTTCGGCTCTGAGCACTGCTTGTCCACCAGCGCTGGTCGGATCCGCACTGTGAGCCCGCCCTCCCCGGACGTACCGCTTTCTCCACCATTCATCCCATGCCCTAATCTCCGAGACATCCCTCGGTCTTCTTTATACATTTCTAATAAATGATCCAACTTACTTTCTATATCATCTACCTAGAAGAGAAGGTACAATAGTTATAAGTAAATTATCTGACGACTTTAATATCAAGATAAGAGTAGTCCATTGGCCTAGCATTGGCAGGGGAGTTCAGATTTAGGTGGAAACCTGTAGCTCTACAATGCATGACTTTATAGGGATGTCACCTCGCTGGGTACCGCTAGTCGGGAGTGTATATAGGGGCGCTGGCTACACAATTTACCAGACAAAAATTGTATGTAAAGCCACGACTAGCGAGAGTAAAACTCGCGTAAAACTCATAAAAGGTAAAGCTACTGTTTTATACCATTCAGTAATTCGTGCGTTCTGCACATCAACTTACTTGTCTTTCAATTTTAACTACTCTGGAAGCGAGGCTGATTTTCGATGCGTAGACATCTTTAGCTTTAGATCCTTGTTTCCCAAGTATTT
Source organism: Ptilodon capucinus (assembly GCA_914767695.1). Classification (NCBI taxonomy): domain Eukaryota; kingdom Metazoa; phylum Arthropoda; class Insecta; order Lepidoptera; family Notodontidae; genus Ptilodon; species Ptilodon capucinus. Next base: position 7,002,395 of record OU611808.1, read on the forward strand.
GGTCTAACCTGTTAAATAGAATTTAGTACATTCGAATTCAATGCATATCGATTATTGCAATAATTACGCATTTTAAAGGGTTTACTTAGGTTTCCCGCTACTAAATTTGGTTTAAGGACCAAAGGGTCTAAATAGAGTCCTTTAATTATGCAGATGTCGCTTGTCTGTGCGTCTTTCAAGGGTTTCTCAATGAAATGCGTTAGTCTCAGGCTCGCTCGCTCCTTCTGTTATGGAAGTGCGAGTTGATCCGACAGGGGCTTGTTTAAATTACGTCTAACATTGAGGTACTTAACAATTGGGTTATAATTTTAGTGAACTATTAAACTCGTTACTATTTAATTAACAGTAATTACATTAAATATAGGTATCTATGATTTGACGACCATGCATTCACAAGGCGACACAAAAATTGTAGAACAAGTTAAAGACTGGTCGGATGATTTAGGTTTAGATGGTCAACATACCTATGTAATATTGTAAGTACATACAGGTAGGTATATATATGCATTCCAAAATAAAAGTACATTAAAATGTAGTATTTTTAGAAAACTCGCCATGTTTTACAATATTTGTCATCTTGTGTTTCACGCGGCATCATTCATTAGTCGGTAATAATTAAGTGTATTTAATCTGCCTGAAACTTGTTTCAAATAATCTGAGAATATTGTGTGTTCTTTTAATTTTGTTTTAAATCACAATCTATAAAACATGGAGCATGACACGGAACAATAGAAATATTAGCCATAAATGTCTGACTTGCTATATATCTTTTTCCCAAATCAGTTGAACTGACAATTTTCGGGGGCAAGGCGGTACTTGCAGGAAACACTGATAGGTATTTCTAAAATGATGAACTGAGGACTAATTTGTAAAGCCATACTTCAATTAGTGGAAACTCAAAAACTAAGTAAGATATAGAGTAAATAATTATAAAAATCTGTTCGTAAATAAAGACCGCAGCATATATATTAAAATAAAATACTTCAATTATTCTAAAGTGCTTTTGGAAAGTAGGTACTTAAAAACTACATTATGTAATTACAGATAAAGCGGCACAATAAGAAAAATAAAAATACACGAGTAGATATTTTAATGTAGGTACTAATTTTCATTTCGATGCATTAATGAAAATATAATGCTCATAAGCAGTGCTTGCTAGAGGAATGGCATATGCTAGAGCTTCTAAAATTGATTACTTATAAGAATGGCTGACAAGGGAATAAACGCACTATACTAATAATGAATTACCTATTTATAAAAAATATGTTGAAATGGTTAATAATGTTAATCGAATAAGTCTCCAGTAGCAATGTAAATATCGCCTGTTGTCTTAAAGACACCTTAATGGAGATACAATTCACAAAACCGATAAAATAATAAAAACAGTTTATCGTCAGATAGCTTTATGCTGACTACAATTCCATTAAAAACTTTGTCTGTTCGATTTCTATACTATATGTAGGAGATATCAAATACAAAAATTTAATAGACAGTTGAATGGTCTTCCCCTATGAAAATGTTACACGTCTAAATCTTCTATCCGTGTTACCTGACTTTACTAATAATGTAAAGCATTTTAGGTCCGAACTAGCTGAATCGCGGGGAAAGGCGGAATGAATAGAATAAGTATTTACACCTGTAAGATTTTTTATAGCGCAGTGTATAAGCAATAATTTCCCTTGTTTTACTATAATTGTTTCGCTTGGTTCTTACTTACTGCTACTCTTTTCCCTGCATACTTATTTACTTACCTTATCTTATATTTGTTTATCGACCGAGATCGTGATATTGAAAATCAAAACATTGTTTACTTTACGCTAGTATACAATATTCAAAACTGATTGCGTGCCAACCTGCCAACTAGGTGTGTTTACTCCCATGTACACGAAATAAGGAATCAATTTTAACGGTAATGTTCTAACGTCCCCGCAGATAATTTAATAAAAATTCTACGATAATTGTTATTTTCTACATCTATGGTCACTCAAATTAAATTTACGAATACGTGGTGCAAAATTGAATTAATAGTGATGCAAAGGACAGTATAGCATCACTCGTTAATTAAAAATGCTCCTGAGGTATTGTTTTAATCAGTTTGTAGCTCATATAAATTTTACTAACTTTGATTGAGACTGTAGACAAGTGATTTCACAAGCGTGAATCTTTATTCCATTCCTTATATTATCTGCGTGAACATTAGAAGAAATGCATTGTGAAAATAATTTTTGAAGATAAGCACGAAAGAAGGGCTCTAAAATATCTTACGTAACACTGAACGCACAAATGATAAGGAATGATAAATTGACGACAAAAAATATTTATCAGGAATGTTTTTAGTGGAAAGGTAAGTTTTTTATGATACTCTCGCAATTAATGGAACAATTTAATATGAGATGAACATTTATATTCATTCTCTCGAGATAAAAGTTGCATATATTACATACATATAGGTAGACTGATTTCATGAAAGGGTATACATATTTTATACAAATACCTATAGCTTGCCTCTAGGTATACTGATTTCACCATTTTGTCATTACGCCAAAATAGATTTGCGTGGGTTATATACAAATGAATGCCATCGTTATTTGCTTTGTATCTATTGAGAAATTGATGCTGTGATGTTTAACGAATGGCTTTCAAGTGGCGTTCAGGCAAACGATGATCGGTGAATGTGTCTGCCAGCATAACGAAGGCGGGCACGCGGCGCGGGCGCACGCCCATCCCTGGCTCACCTGTATTGCAGGTTCTTGGTTCTGTTTAGCAGGTCAGCGTGCCCCGACGAGTATTGCTCTATCACGTCTTTCACGTCGTAAGGTTTCAACGCTTCTCTAAATCTCTTGCGTGCGACAAAATACTTGAGCTACACGGACATAAAACATTATCCTGATGGCCAATGGTTCAAATAGATGCTCATACTTTTTGAATGTACATAAGTAATATCAAAATGACATTTCTGTTATAGATTTATTGAATTCACGGTAATGGTTTATTGATTAGCACACGTAATCGGAGCGTTAAAGTGTATTCCGTTATAATAATAAACATATGTTCGGGTACATACACGGCGCCTAGATTACCTACTCTTTTAAATATAAGTAACTCTGAAGTTCCAAATGGAAACTTACATGCTTTTCACGAATATATGAACTGAAATGAATCAATTAAGGGTCATACCACATAACAGCTGTTATACTAAAGTTTTATCGAGTAGGCAGCCATGCAGTAGTATTGTACCGGGCACTATATTTGTTAACCCAAGCTACCTACACAGGTAGGTATAGCATTTTTGTTAAAATGCTCCAGTTTGGTGTTTGTTACACTTGATCACTGAAAAATTCCTTGAAGTTCTTGAAGTCGGTGCTGCCCACTATCCCCGTCTTCATATCTAAAGTATAGTGGAGTGAGGTATCGCGCATTTTCATTTGAAGTTTTCAGTGTAGAGACCGCATCAGAATCGCTACGTATTGTAATGCTGCGAACGTTTCTATATAACATTCATATCACATACCGTTGCGCCTAAGTGATTATGTATGATGTATCAAATTTTAAATATATAACGAGGGAGGAAATGTTGAGGTTTAGTTACGTACCTACTGTTCATTTTAGAAAGTAAGTTTACAGGTTAGGGTGTTACAATTTTATATAAAAACGTTCAGTATGTATCATTGGAAAAATTTACAAAATTATTTAGTCCGGTAATAGCATTCATGTTTTTAGCGATTTCGATGCAACCATATAATGTACTGTAGTTATGCATTATGTATAGCCTTGCACACACTAACTACTGAGATAGTATAAGGTATTAAAGATGCCAACTTCGACTACAAAGATAACACTGCAAGACACAGTCGGTACAGTCCAGACGAAATGAATTATAAAGTAAGTAGAAGGGTAGATGTAGTGCATGGTGTCGGAGGGTTCGCTGGCAGCTGCAATACCTAGTCTGGACGTTTTTCACTCGGCCCAGTAGGTCCACGTGTCCCGCGGAATACTGCTCAATAACGTCCTTGACGTCGTATGGCTTAAGCGCTTCCTTAAACTTACGTCGGGCCACAAAATACTTCATCTGTTAGAATTTAACAAGTAAGTGAGTTACGAACATATTATGTTTACCACAAAACTTTTGCTGCGATAATAGTGGACTCACATTTATGCCAATTACCCTAGGTGACCCCTTTTATTGTCGAATCAGCATTAAAAATATTAATGAGTTAGTTGAAGTATGATGCCTTTTCAACTCAGATAAGGAATCTAAAACTTATTACAAGATCTCCCTAGCCCTACGAAATATAGATACATATGATGTACCTAAGATCATCTCAATATATGAATTACCTATCCAAATATTAATGTGGCACGTAGAATTGGCAAGTTAGTGGAATAGGCACATTCATTAGTTATAGTAGAATATAAGAAAAAAATATGTAAACTTGACAATTTGTAAGTGCCTATATACAGAATAAATGATTTGACTTTGACTTGACATTAAATTCTAAATGGATAGTCAAATAACTTATAAATGTGCCTACTCGCCTATCTGAAATATGTGTGGATGAAATGTAAATTCCTAAATATGCCGCTGGATACATAATATAAATGTCAGTAACTTTCCTTTGTCGTTTTATATTGTGCGTGAGGTATGTTTTTGAACTCAATCAGACTTTACTCGAGCACGTAATTAGCCATGAATTCGTAATAAGAGCACCAAAAGATGCCTTTAGGCACTCAAAGCGGCAAATTTACTCGGTTTGGTTCCATTAAAAGCATTTTAGAATGTAGAGTTTTCTGTTTTGTTCTTTAATGAAGTGGTTGACATTTGGTACCAGTAATTCTGAAATGGTTAAATCAGTAATTGTCAGCTTTACCGGGTAGAATAGAATGTATGTAACGTACCTTTCTTATGAATCGAATGGCGGCCTTGTGTCGCGGCGTCAATGTCACACAGCGCGGCTCCTCGTCCTCGTCTGCGCAAAAAGTTTAGAGAAATGACAAATAATTACTCCACGACCTCAACCAACGAGGAATAACACTTTACCATATACCAAAATTTGCCATTTAATAGATAATGTTCACGGGCAACGCAGCCATGACCATTATTGGATTGATTACCAATATTTAAAAACCTAATTGTCAATAATTTTCTTATGCAGTATTTTTTAATAATAAACGCTATTATTCAATTGGTTTCACAAATAGTTCATAATTTATTCAATACAAAATACCCTACTTCACAACAGAAAATAACAGATACTGAGCATTTAAATGGCAATGGTAATAATAGTTGTAAATTTATTATGAAATCACAAAGTACCCACAATGTACTTTCCTATTTATAAGTAACCTGGGTAGGTATGAAACAGTTAAGGGTATGTATATTTAGATACTAGAGTAATGTTAAAAAGCAGAGTTCTATATTTTTAAAATAACAGTCGGCAACGATAATTACGCACGATCTTCATCCTTAACATAAATAACAAGATTTTCGGTCATACGACCTGTCAATATAAGAATAGCATAGGTATAATAAGGATAGATATTTACTTTCTATAAAGGTTAGGTACGTGCTAGAATTTAATTATGTTAACGTCATATTATTTAGTAAGTTTATTGCGTAGGTGGGTACATTCATTACATACATAACCATAGTTTTAGAGCCATTGATTTGGTTTAGTACATGTAAATGGTATCAAGAAGGTGAAAGACTTCAAGGGAGACTGTCATAAAAACAAAGCCGTGATTAATTTAATAATTCTTACTAGTAAACGGTCCAGTAAAGTAATATTGTAAGTTCCTCCCACTAGCTACTTATACAATATACAAAACATCATCACGCCTGTATTCCCCGAAGGGGTAGGTAGAGGTGCACTGCAGTGCGCCCATTTTTTTTTGCGCGTATTTTGGTCCTAATGTAATAGGAAGCGAGCCTATTGCCATTGTACCGGGCACATTCTCCCTCAATAATAGGGAGATTTTGGGCCCACCACGCTGGCCCAGTGCGGGTTGGTGAATTTCACACGCCTTTCTATAGACGTGCAGGTTTCCTCACGATGTTTTCCTTTACCGTTTCATAGCATGTGGTAACCTCGGATGAAAATGAAATTCGTACATGAAACCCAGAGGTACGAGCCGGGGTTTGAACCTGCACACTTTGATTGCAAGGCGTGCGTTCGACTACTTGGCTACCACTGCTATTTAGCTACTAATAACATATTATATTATCAGTGGTGTCACGGATTGGCTCGTTCGCTCTCTGTCTTATTTCACACGAGAGAAAGAGATATAATCAACATATTCTGTGACATAAGTTTAGTCTTGGCGCTCATGCTACAACTACTGGAAGAGCCATTTATACTCGTTCGTTATACTCGCAATCCTATATTAGATATACATTCGTCGATGCCTATACGTACTAAAGGTCTATTAAATCTGTGTAGGTATAACTACAGAATAACATGAAATATTTACCTATTATTATCTACATATTATGTACGTACGTAATCATTAAATGAAATTAATTATCATAGTGGTAGGTAGATAAAGGGTGGCCGTTCAATGCTCTTCTCTCTGAAATTGGGTCCGAAGCCACGCTGTGAGTTATGACCGACTCATGCGTGCTCCTACACCCTAATTACCAACACTTTAGTATTGATTTACTGTCACTTACACTGTCATTAGTACGTGCTACAAAAATTCCGATAAAAGAAACAAAAACGTATGTAGACACGTAGTTATGTAGTCAATTTAGAAATGGTATATTCTTTACTTACATGCCAGCTACAGAATCTGTCAAAAAACTTTGGTATAAATTTGGTTAATAAGTAACATTAGGGAATATCCTCAGTAATCGAAAGGATTTAGCTTTCAAGAAAAAGCGTAGCTCGTTCCCTCGCGTCTCAAAGCCCTTGAGCGTAGCTTATCCCATGTCCAACCGTATATAAGTAGGTGTTGCCTAATATTTCACTCTTTCAGAAAGAATTATATGCGATGTATCCTATAATATAACATTTTGTTTGTTAGGGCACGTACCTAACAGTGTTATTTGTTTGGCCATCATAAGTTTCAAGATGTTGATATTTATTTCTGTAACCTGTATAAAAAATAACGCAAGTTGGTATCTATGTATTACTATTATCCTATGGGTTTGTCTTAAAATATGTAAGTTGGTATCCTAGTTCTTATTATATTTGATAAGAACTTAAGTCACGGTTAAATAATAAGAAGTTGGGCAAGTAGCCTAAATCTCTTTCAGTAAATATGCTATAAACATACTTAAGTTTATTTTAAGATGAGGAAATATAATCCCTATGATTTACGTATACCTAGGACCCTAATTGGGATCCAAGATGGGTGATTGTGTTCTCCTAGATATAGATATTATAGTAGTAAATAGAAATCGTTACATACCCTCAGAATTGTAAAAGCTAACTGAAAAATCATAATTATTCCCAAATAATAACGCTTACACAACGTCTCACAATAACAGTTTACGTAACATTATTGAGTTATGTCAACAATTCTTTTGGTTCATTATTTTTGGCTACGACCATTATATGCACAGACGGAACTTTTGATATTTATACATAAATAATAAAGATCGCGACATACTCACCGTTTGATCCCAAACTAAGCAAAGCTTGTACTATGGGCACCGTACAATAGACTGGGGGCGATCCCAGTTACACCCAGACCAGAGCATAATGCGAAAAATCAATTTTTGAAATTTGTCACTCGTGAGAATCAAACCCGCAACCTCCCGGTGCAGTGGTCTGAGCGGCCTGCAATCAAACCACTAGGCCAAGCTGTCATCAATTTGACAGTTCGAGTCGTCCTATTTTAATGTTCTTGTGTGCGACATTAAAGTTCACGCACGGCACATTGTCTACGAGACTAAGCGGCCGCGGCATCAATGAGCCTATTTCTGGTCCAATCTTTTTGACGTTTTTCAGGAATTAGTAGAATAGGTATTATTGATTTTTGGGTTACTATCATATTATCTAGGTACCTAGGCCTACTAACGTTCAGTTTGATATTACGTTTTTTGTGTAGGTATACATAAATCATGTGGTGGAAATAGTTATTTCGTGTTTTATTTTAATTTAAATAACAACCTCGAAATAAAACAAAAGAAAGATAAATAGACAATTGTAGCTCCAATTCAATACCAAGTTCTCGAGTTCAGAACAAAGGCTGCGACAATTTATAGAGGTTGTATAGATAACGGTATATTTTACTTGTTTGATTATTTGTTGTAACGCAAATGAGTTAATTAATGTAAATAATGAGGGGCAGTTAAATTATATTCATTATTTATGTCATATGGATGTGTATCGAAGTGCGAGAATAGAAATAATCCATGGGTAAAATTTTTATCAAGTTCATATTTAGGTACAGTCCACACATTGCATTTCCACATTACTGCATGCGTCGTAAAGTATGGCAACCTACTCAAATCATGTTGTACTGGATAGATACGTTGAATCGAGACATTTGTACATACCTACTTACGTAAGTAATTTTCTTATAAACGTCCTTATTTTTTGACAAATCTTTCTAACATTTTCTATCGTACGGAGGAAATTGATTTCAGTAATTTCCTACTAACGTCTAACATGTCGTTAACTTATATTATACGTATGCCACTAGCGGCCCGACCCGGCTTCGCACGGGTGGACTTTTTTTTAACATTTTGGGATAAATAAACGTAGCCTATGTTACTTAGTGATAATGTAGCTTTCTAACGACACAATAATTTTTGAAATCGGTCCAGTAGTTTTCAAGTTTATTTGTTTCATACAAAAATACATATCTTTCCTCTTTCTATAGATTAAGTTTTTCATCCGAGAATTTAGTCTACCAGCTATTATAAACTTATTAATACATAGATATCTACTTAAATATAATATTTGTGTTTGTTAATATTATTTACAAAAGTGCCTACCTATCTCTTATAAGAAATATGTGCATCTGATAGGTTAAATCATATTACTAATATGTACAACAACACTGTACCTAGTGATATGCATTCAATTTCTAAGAAGGTACCTACATAAAGCTATTGAATTAGTAAATACATTAGGTACTAGACAATCAACATGAATCTAAATCTAAATGTTCGTGAAACATTACGTATTACGCTAGGTGTTGAAAGGTAGGTAGAGTATGTGTTTTAAATGTCTTCAATGACACAAAACAACGTAAGGAACACTATACACCTATCGAAGATATATGAAGCTACTCGTAAGCGACAGAAAGAGCATCTCAACAGACGGACAGATTGTCTAATAGTGAAATGCAGCTAGTTGTATGTTGTCGTGCCAGTCCCACTCTTACCATCAGAGTTTTTCTTGGAGAGTGCCGTCTCCGCCACCGAGTCTTCGCTGTGCGAAGGGTTGCCGGGTCGCGCGCGCCCGGTACGCCCGTTCGTCCCGCCTGCCGAGCCACACACACTCTCACTTGACATCAACACGGGACCTTCACTCTCTGACCTTTGTTTTACTGTTGATAACTTCATTTCGATCTCCGGAGTACCTACGTACTATTCGAATATAAGCACTGCATTTTACCTAGCTGGGGTAGCTGCATAAGTTATTTTAAACATTAATTCATCCTTCATCCTAACAAAGTAAATTCTATCGGCGGTGATTATTAGTTGTTACTAGAGTTTCAGATCTAGATCTATCGCGACGCTGCGGTAGCAAAAAATATATTGAAACATATAACCTCTGTGCGTAGTTATTTTAGTAGGTAGGCAGGAATAGCATTCAAACTTGTAGAGTTTTATATTTGCCTTTATGTTATAGAAATCGATGAAAAATCTATTTATTCAATTCATTTTACACCCACTCTTCTTATTACCTATTTTACGATCCATGTAGAGAACGAGAAAGATCATATTTCCAGATTAATTACCTACCAACTATGCTAGGGTTTTAATCCAAAATAACTAGAATTACTAATTACCTAGCGACATATTTGGATTGAATAGGAATCTCAGAAAACAATTTATGAGGTATATACAATATACCTCATAAATTGTTTTCTGAGATTAGGTAGACTGAATTGTTAACAACGTTTTAATTAATTAACAAATAAGGGTAAGCCTATTCAGTACAAGTAGGAACATATTTCCACAGTAAAATTAGGTTTAGATGTTTTCTGTTAGTCCCTACAGTCTAAACATTTTAAACGTCTGTTATATTTCTGTATAAAGCAATCATCATAATAACCCACAAAATATGCGGTTTGTATCCTATTAAGTGATTAACTCGTTTTGAAATGTCAACTAATGCAAAATGGGCTTAAATAAGTAGTATCTCCGAGATGAAACTTTCTGCACCGTATGGCTTATGCTAAGTAGGATTCGTCTTTCATCTTGTTTTATATTACAGGGCTGTAAGCGACGGGGGTTGGAAATCCTTTTATACGGTATTTTAAGAATAATGTATTGTACATTAGAAATATGTCCCTACTTATGAGGCGGTAATTGCGTTATTACTGATCATCTAGATTTCGGTACTAACATAGTAATATATATAGAATTTCACATTGGCTTTGTATCGAGACTAAAATTGAAGGCCGGGAACAATGGCTCCAGGATAATTCGTTAGGGCAGTGTAAACAACGTTAAATATAAGAATCTGCTAATACTATACTATACACAAATGTCTGTCTTTTGGGGATAATAATTGACCTTTTGCTTAAATTAAGTTTTATGAGCAAAAGGAACACTCATAATGAGGTCAATGCAGCGGTTGTTATTTAATGTCTCGGGCAAACTATCGATCCATTCTTCGTCTCTTTCCGTCTAATGTGCAAAGGCTTTATGAATGTAGCACACATTTATCAACTTAAATAATCTGAACCAGTATTATAAATTACTACAGTTAAGTACCTATCACCTATTGTTATTATAGTAAATATGCTAAAAGCCATTGCGTACCTATATTGTATATTGTGACTGATGAGTTTGACTGGTTGAGGTTGTTTGACGCTACGTAAACATTCATTTATAAATATAAATCGTCAAGTGTCGGATAGGATATTTGCCGCTCGGATAATATTATAGATAAAGGACTGTTATCTCCTGCCGTGACATTGGTGTGAGCATTGATAAAATAATATGAGAAATTGGCTCTGTGTATCGCACACGGTATGAGATAGTTCGATCACATACCGAACGCAAGATCTGGGAGTGAATTGAGGAAGATTATTGATACCATATTATCATCATATACCAGAGAGCATACCATATAGATACTTGGAAACCGTTAAATCTTACCAACGGGGTTCGATGAATGGAAGGTCAATATAATAAGTAATTGCATAGTATGGAAAATGATGTCAATGTTGTGCAAAGTTGTAAAGATTTAAAAAAAGACCCTAGTTTGGCACCGACAAATCGTTACATAAACGAAGAAACACCTCCTTCACGTTCAGGTACCTCGTTGGTAAACAAAGCTGTGGGATAGAGTTGGGAACCGACTGTGTTTTTATGACAGCAAAGTTGTTTACTCGCGCCAAAGGCGATTCATGTTCTTGTGATCACAGAATGGCCGCTGGATGGTAATCTTAGTTTTATTACGAATTAAGTTTCCACCTAACACAAACACGGCCTGGTTTATTTTGCTCTTTGACAATGTCTTTACAAAATTTTAGTTTTTGCTAACAATAATTATTTAGTCATTTAAAATAGGTTACCACAACTACTATTGCCTGGATGGGTGCTGTTGGTAAGTATATGGGATTTAGATTTTCTTGTTTCATTCGACTGAAATCGTATTTTACCAAACAGATAAGATATTCATTTACCTTTGCTACTACCTAGGTTCTATTATATATCTTATAAAATAATAAAATTATAGACAAACGAGGAGACATAAATTGTCTTAATTATAATTGACCAAACCTAATAGGTATCGCTTTCTTATTAAGATAAAAAGTACCTATAAATATTTTACAGGATTCCTAAAACTATCTGGCATGCATAATAAAAAATGCAAAGCGGTGTAATTTTTTTATTTTTATTTTATACGTAACAGAACTTAAAATGAAAAGCTCTGAAGGAAGCCATTCCAGTAACATGAGGTCGCTTGTATAGTCTGGAAATTCATTGTGTGAACCGCGAGCTATGAGGCTATATGAACGCAACTCTTGCAGTCTCTATATCAATTATTATTCTCACATCCCTCTAAGTTTACAGCACTTACAATACGCGGAAGCGATTGGTATTTAGAAGCCACTTCATCAATGTAGGTATGTGAAGATTCTTATTGCGAAACAGGTACTGTATTAACGTTCTCGAAGCGATATATTTTAATCTACGCGGGTGCATTTTTATTTCAAAAAAGTGAAAAATAATAGAAAGAAGTAGAAGGTAAGTAAGATGTCAGCAATCGTGTCTGGAGCTAAGGGACGTAGCGGCTATCGGCGGAGAGCACGCGCTCTGACCGCCCTCAACGCTACGTCAACATGTTCCATTTCGTGTATTCACATATTTCTGGAAAGTATTTACTATAAGAATCAACAAGAAACGCAGCGGAAGTTTATCGACTGTAATATTGTCATGCCATAGTGCCGTCTAAATGATTAGTAAGAGAACCTTTAAAGCAGCTTTTCCAACAATGGAGTAGGCAACACGCACGGTCCCCTCCCGACGTATGATTATCTACGGAACAGGGCAATAAATGACATCACACTCAATTCCACTAAACCCTTCACATGTCACATACACTGCACAACACTGCGCTAATTAAAATGGCTCGTCGGTATAGACGGTGTGGATTAATATTTGTCCCTTTCTGTTGTGTTAGCAATTGAAAAAAAAAGTTGCGATTCGAGTGCACGGCGGTAATGGCTTGTAGTATGTGGATGATGAATGTGACGGTTACCAGTAGACGTACAATATGGGTTTTTTCCAGTAGGCTCGTTTGACGTGTTTCTTCTATTGAATTTTCCTGCAACAGTCCCCATTGTGTTGCCTTTTCTGATTTCAGTCTTCTTAATTGTTTCATGGTTTTAGTCAATTTAGGTTCTTGTGGAAGCTGATTTTATAATCTTGATTGTAAGACAACCGGAATGCGGAACACGTGAACGACAAGAGTTTATGATCTCGACTGTATTGTTGGGTATCTACCGGTATGTTTGTACGTTTATGTAATATGCTTAAGTATATAAAAAAATAAACACTTAAATGTGAAAAAATAGGTTAAAGTAAGAACATGCGGTAATTGTCGTTTCCGTAATGTGCCTTCATTTGATACATGATAACATTTATCGCGGATAATTAAATGTAATTTAGTATTCGTATAAGAGGTAATATCTTAAATAAATGTAGGTAGGTCTTTATGTACCTAAGTACTTCACGAGTGGTATCATTTTACGTAATTATCGAATCAGATATATCCATATGATGTTAGTTGTATTGTAATAGAGGCTTACCGAGATTTTCAGCACTAGCATTGACATCGTATCTGTGCGCGGGCTTGGAGTGCGGCGCGGGCGAGTGCAGCGAGGTGCTCTTGTGCCGGCGGATCGTGGGAAGCCGCGACACAAACGACGCATTGTTCTTGAATGACGCACTCATCACACGACTGTCAAACAGAGGTACAAGATGAGTCGCCTTTTTTCCGACTTGCGTCAAACGTGTCGAGGTCGAATACGCACCCTCGAGGTAATATGAGGAGGTACGAAACTTAGGTAAATAAGTTTGTTTGTAGAGTCCCCAAAGTTTTAAGTGGGTAATTAATTATTTTAGTCTATCTGTATGAAGTTGGTCAATCTCAAGTTGAAATGATTCTTAGAGATGTTAGATTTAGTTGGTCTCAACTTGTATTCCGGAGGGATAGTCAATTACTTACAGGGACTCGGAACATTGTAGCACTATTTTCGGATTGTAGATTGGATATATTTTTTTTCGTTTTGTTACCTGGTCTGAGGGCTGGGCAGTGGCACCTGGTGTATCTTCCACGTGGCCACACTCATGGAATGCTCGTCCGCCGCGTAGCACCTCCACAGCGCCTGGATGAGCGTGGCTGCTGGCTGCCGCCGCCGGATCATGTGTTTCTGTCGTTGCTGTTGTTGTACTTTCAGGGCAAAACCAGAGCCCAGGATGCCCTAACCACAAAATATACGTCCATGAATCTTGAATACATGACGTTATGGTAAAAATCGGCGTCCGTTTAAATAAAAAATACCAAAAAAGCAATATCTTACGGAATAGGTACTCTTTTAGTGGCGTATAAACCGATGTTCACATTGATGTAGTATTAGTATTGGGGAGGCACTGTAGGAAGTCGATGTAGATAACATAAAATACAATTACATTTAAGAGTCATACAATTGTATTGAATTAACAAAGCAGATAGTGCAAGTGATTCTCACAGCGGGCAGCGCGAAGAATGATATCCCGAGGAGCGCGCAGAAGGAGGCGATGAACTTCCCCTGCCAGGTCTGCGGCACCATGTCGCCGTACCCCACCGTGCACAGCGTGATCTACAATAGCACAACCATTTTACTACCCGTCATTCTATGCCGATATAAACACTGATTCAGATTCGATACTAAATACCTACATATCTATAAAGGTATCTTGAACGGATTTTTAAAGATTCATCTAGATATTACCGAGATAATTTTTTATTGAATAGGAACTACTCTAGTACGTTATTAGTTTGTTAGTAGTTATTATGTAGTGACTTATGTGAAATATAGTGAATAAATGTATTAGATACATTAAAAAATGATACGAGAATACTTACAACGCCCCACCATAGTGCTTCCGCAAAGTTCTTAAACTTTGTGTCGGCTACGTCTTTTTCAGCTAAGTATACCAGAAAGGACGCGAATATTAAACCAAGGAACCCTATATATAGTGTAGTTATTAATTCCTGAAACAAAAACAAACACATTTTAAGGTAATAAAACTGTCCAGACTCGCTACAGTCAGATAAAGATCTAAAAATTGGGCATGGTCAGGGCCATAACGTTAAATCAATAAATTAATTCAACGGAATAGCTTCAGTGGTTTTAATGTTCTGTTGATGAAGAAAATCCAATTTTCAGCCAAATGTGCGTGTGTGTTGCGTGTTTTGGAGTTTATATCACTTGGTTTATGGATCAATACGAGTATGTGTACAAAAATGGTTTACCTACATTTAATTTTGTTATAACTGACTGTTTTTACGGTTTCGGAAGTATTTAAATAGGTATACATGGGTATGTAATATTATTTATTACAGCACAGAGTATAAAAAGTTGGTAGGTACCTACCAAAAACATACAAGCAATAAAAAATTAAACGTCTTTGGTAGGCGTCATAGGTATGCTGTGTGTGTACAGTGCCTAATTTATAAAGTCATGGATGCATTTGGCTGCCACCGGTATTAATGCAGCTTTTAATCGTTCGTGTTGCAAAGTTTACGTGAAAACATTTCAGTCCACTTACACGTTCATGTGTTTACTGTTACTTTACTGCTTCTTTTATTTATATATTAATCGTTGACCTACTATCCTTGCTCGTAGCTAACCCATAGGGAATCTCCACGTGAAAAAATAGCCTACTTACATATTTTAACAAAAACGTAAATGTAGGTATATTTACTATATAGTCCATAGGTACCTTCCGTATCATAGCTAAACAATGTCTTCCGATATTCCGTTGTAAGTAGAGATGATGTAAGTAGAGAGAGAACTATCTTTAAGCATGATTCTGATTACCTATATAAAAATTAAATATCCTAGCCATAGATTATTACGTTTTTCCCTTAGTGCCATAATATAAACACATTGAAGGAATTTGCATGTTATAAGGAAATTATAGGACATTTTGGCAATTACCTATGGTGAACGATATGGGTGGAAGGGATAGGAAAATTGTGTAACTATAAGAAATAAGAGACACCAGGCGCGCGAGGAATAACCAAATGATAGAAGTTTGTCTTTATCACGTGGTAACAAAAATTGGTTATATATAGATATAATATGCCATAAGCATACAATTAATTTACCTATTTTCATAATGTTAACTGAACAGAACTTATGCTCTTCCTATCTTGATTTGTATTCGATGCCACCAACAAATATTCGAAATGCTTAATGTTACATTTCCTGGCCAGAGCTCCTCGGAACCATAAAGTCCAGTAGGTGGAATTTGGCCTGTAAATTGTTACTTACACTAAAATATCGGACGAGTATCTTGGTATCGAGCACGTCCCCGGTGGGTAAGCAAGCTCGGAAGACGTATAAACTATTCATGACATAAACATCCAAATAAAAGTAGTACGTATAAGGTATGTATTAGAAATTAAATTAGCACCCGTCTGCATTTGCAACGAGATTGTAGCGTCAGATGTTTCAGATTGGACCATTTCTAGAGTCAATATTGTAGAAGGAGCGAGAAATGCGGCAGTTGGTCCGCTTTATTTGTTCTGCATTGTGATCATGCAACTTTAACTTGAACCGATTGTGAATAGATATTGAGCCTCGGCTGGAGTGTTTGCACGTAGGTACTCGAAATGAGGGAGGAAATTGATGCGAGAATCACAGAAACGCTAACTCACCGGGCAGGCAGCGCTATAAGACGCTAATTGCCTTCACTGGACTGGTCACGGACGGGCTACCCATACAAATGTACACGTGAAGTAATTTGTTTACATAGGTATAATTTATAACAGATATCGGATAAACGATATAAAGTTCCAAATAAGTGAAGTGGCAAGATAGTTACTTGCTAGGCTCAATCTTAATGGCAACTTTACCCACTGCTCCGACTTCCGCTATTTTTATCACAATAGTGTAAGGCAGACAGATTCTTTTGGCGCGTTATTAATGAAACATACCTACTACCAAGATTTTAGTTATTAATAGAGCTAAACTATTTCCGTTTTGCACCCGCCGTCAGATATTTTCACAACTAGAATATTGCGCTCAGTGCGATATCGGGTTGTGATTATGATACTGAATTCATTCAATCATTTCATCGACGCCTTCATTCAAATTTTATGTAAATTGACGCACGTAGAAATCTTCTGTTTATTTCATTATTAAATTTTTTTTTTATTACTTACTTGCCTTCGATAAATTGATATTTTATATATTTATTGCATAAACACTAATACATAGAAAGTCACCTACATTTGTGCACATTGACAAAATAATCGTAGTTGATGTAAGTGAGACAAGGTTGAATCAGTTGGTATAAAAGTTTGATTTAGTCTTTCCATTAAGCCTTGGATGGGTGACGGTACGTCAATGCTTCGGGTGCTTCGTGCTAAGTTATTGTTTTTATTCTAATGTTTTCAACAGCCCGTACGTGCAGTCATACTCTTGAAAACATTCTAGAGTTCCTAATTACTTACCTATAAATTGAGTCGGTCCACGAACACGTTTCTAACTCATAGTTACAAGTATGTATGTGTACACATCCATATGATAGTTGTGTGAGGTTATTATAATGTTGCATATGCAGGAGATATTGAGCTCGTTATTATGCAGCGAAATTAACTGCGGAGTGAATTATGACGATCGGTGCTGTCGTTATTTTCACTTTCACCACGATTGCGGCATAAATATCTGTTTTCAGATTGCCTGTAGGTACACCGAGAAGCCACCCGAGCTCGACCGTTTCATAATGGACTCATTTCACCATTCTGTAGAGTTCTTGAAGTGTGCTCCAACGTCATTTATCTAATGACCGAACAATACTTATGTAAGCTTCGAGTTATTAAACTGGTTACTTCAGACACAATATTGGAATTCTTTCTGTAACCACTTAAAAGGTAGGTTATTTCACGAAAGTAGATAGGTACTTTTATTTATTTTCAGGGCCGCTTTACTACAAGCTCATTCAAAACTATTTGTTTCACAAATTCATATAAAAAGATGTTCTGCTTTGAAATTTATTAACGCCTCTACAAGAATAGTGAAACGTGTTTTTACGTGTGAGCTCGTGTGTAGTAAAATAACGCAGACCCGTTTACGTTCCATATGGTGGGTATACATTTGTATTATAATAATCTCAATTTGAATATAAATATTCGGGAGTACATAAAGTTGCTTTTAACAGATTAATACCCACTTCAATAAATTGTGCAAAGTTAATCACATTTTTTAATAATTATATAAGAGTTTATGATAAACGATCCTGTCGGCTGTAAACTTATATGTTACTACATTTAAGTCTATTTTTACAGTTTTTGTCTAGCTAACGGAAATATGACCTAAACTATTTAAAGACAAAAATAAGTTGTCGAAACCTACAATGTTTAGTAGATTCAGGTCATGGTCAGGATTAGTAGAGTCAGGTCAGTCCGATGATTTCAAGAGATTGAATAAAGTTTTGTGCAATAAATCATCTTCATCTTAACGGCGGTCTAGCTGACTGCGGCTTTACCAGTTTATTGATCGATATGCCAGCACTCAGCGACGGACCAAATGGAACTCACCACTTTATGCCGGGCAACGATCCCATCGCCTCATGCGCTACTAGCCCAAGCATCCTTAGAGTGACAGTGAAATTTCTAAAGAACATAATATTACTATCATGAAAAGGCTTAAAGAATCTCGCTGTAAAGTGCAGACGTTTGCGCACACAATTATAAGTAACGTTATAATATTATAATTTAAAATCAAGTTAGAATTTAAGTAGTAATACTTATGTGTACCTAGTACTTATGTGGGTTAAATAACTATCTATTGTATGCTTCGCGTGAGCTTTTGCATCATATGTCTACTCTTAATGACCTACTCCCTTTTATAACAAATTGGGCCAATTATTATCAAAATTCCGAAAAATTACTAAACATATTAGTATCTGTACTAGGCTCATTATTAATGTGCCTTGCAAATTACGAATATGAAGAAAACCAGAACTAAGTAGTGACTAAGTTCTAGTTTTCCTCTCATTCGTATTTTACAAAACACGATAACAACAAGTATACTACTTAGTTGTTAAATGGAATTCAGATATTATACTACCTACTTACATTACTTTTATGTTAATAAATACGTGCAAAACCCAAAATCAGCAGTTGAGTGAGCGATAGCGTCTTGGCACACGCCCCTCGGTCGCTGCGAAAGTTATAAATGTTAGCTATTGTAGGGCGGGCGGCGGCGTAGGGCGCGCGGCGACTTCACTAGATTACGGTTCCGTTCGGTTTCCGACGGCAGCGGCCTAGCTATGCAAATCTCGTGAAAAATGTTCTGTATTCACAATGAACCTGTTAATCTAAATATATAGATACCTACATATATTTTTACCTACTGAAAGCAGTACAATACAAATACATTTGTAGCTAGGTATATTTATACTTCGCTGAGATATTTATGGAGGACAATGGGAATATATCAATACCTATAACCTACCTATAACGTGGTTGTATTGTGACAAATTTGTAACAAACCTGTACGCAAACCTATTTATAAAGATTGTATTTTTTTTGTCAATGACAAGATACATAGTAAGTATCATGGTTAGAATATTTGGATGATGTTAAAGGAATTACACAAATTATCAATATGATGATAGCACAACACCTGATAGGTATATCTTCGTAGGTGGTACTTTCTAATAGTTAACCTTAATAGTATACTTAAGTCTTTCAAAACGATGTATTAAAGTGTGACTAAAATACTAAATGTACACTTCTAAGTTAGTACCTATATACCTACGTACGTATACATACATCAGTGAATATATGGTCTGTAATGCAGACGATGAGTAGAGTTTTAAAGCGAAGTGCTGAAGCTGGAGGAAAGAGAGTTTTCAACTTAACGGGCCGCCGACCCGTACGGGTGGTGGCTAGACGATATAAACACACAAGTAACTGTCGGGAGATAGTTTCAGTATTTGCTATTATATCCTACAGTCTACGTAGATTTCGAAATTACGAGGAATTAAATTCCTTGATTATTTAGTGGTACATAATCTAGTATCTAACGATCATGAGTTTTTTTAACCGTCATGGGTATAATAGGTAGTGCTTGAGGAGTTTGAGTTGTACACCATAATAATAGGCCCTAACCACCATTCGGTCGCGGCGTGTGGCAAACCAAAATATCCGGCTAATATTGTTCCGTGTCCACGCAAAGTGATCAGCAACAATGGCGGGGAAATTTCTGCTTCAAACAAAATTTCCTTTATATTTAAATAAAGGAAAATGATGATTGATAGTGCATTAGGTAATAATATTAACGTAATATTAAATAACGTAGTGTACTCGATAGTATTTGTCATATTTAGTCTCACGTTATGTATGCAGTGTACTGAAATTAAATTCAAGGTTGTTAAACTGAGTAGCTATATACACCTACACCCATTTAATATATTTATTTACTGTAAATTCTAATTTTAAAGATAATGAACTAGGTATAAACTTCTGCAGGTGATATCTGTAATAGGAATCGAACACATAAATAATTGGTTCTTCTAATTATCCTGTAAATTGTGTGTTAGATGAATTAATTTTTACTTTTAAAATCAGACGTAGTATTTAGCAGAATGGACCACCAATATCAATGTTATAAGTAATTTTGTGTGTTATATAAATTAGACGATGGGTGATTAGACATCAAATTATATGCACTATCAAAATACCAAAATGTTCATGCAAATATGCACTAAAAACCGGCCAAGTGCGAGTCGGACTCGCGCACGGAGGGTTCCGTACCATTATCTATAAAAACGGAAAAAAATCACGTCTGTTGTATGGGAGCCCCCTTAAATATTCATTGTATTCTTATATTGTTTTCTTATATTTACGCGAATACTATACATTGAAATTAAACTATTTTACGGATTTTATCGCGTTTATTTACTATGACCCCCGTGACCATGGTTGCTGTAAAGCAGCCGAAACGTCGGGAAAATAAAATAGTAAATAAACGCGATAAAATCCGTAAAATAGTTTATTTTCATTGTATTCTGTTTTTAAGTATTTGTTGTTACAGCGGCAACAGAGATACATCATCTGTGAAAATTTCAACTCTCTAGCTATCACGGTTCATGAGATATAGCCTGGTCACAGACGGACGGACGGACGGACAGCGAAGTCTCAGTAATAGGGTTCCCCTTTTTACCCTTTGGGTACGGAACCCTAAAAAGGAGCAGAATATGCACAAAATATGCACAATAAAAAACAGCGTAGCTGCAAAGCGACACAAACGGGGTACTTGGTATTAATATTAACTCGTCGTGATGAACATCGAGGCATGTAAGGCCTCGTTTAAGTTCAGGCTCCTCGACTCTACATATTCTCCATGTTAAGTACATTTAGATAATATTCATGGTTTTTACCAAAACAGAAAAAGCGAATGTCGGTTTTTTTGAGTGAAATATGGATTCAGTGCTACATAACGATTTAAAAAATCTTTTTTTGGCCCGGGAAATCGATTCTTTGATTAATCGATCTCAGATTGCCATCCCTAATTCAGTGCGCTCGCTGAGTGTGTGCGAGGCGGACGTATCGACAGCAAAATACAATACGTATAATACATAATAACGACTAAAATAAGCACTGTCGATAAAAAAGTACCAATATATGCAATAACGCTATAAAAAGTCGTTTATAAATAAATGCATATAATCCAATGTCTAGTGATAATAATACCTGTCGGTGTGCGTAGACGACGGAGCCGAGCAGTTTCCAAGTGCCACCGCGTCGGTCCATGCGCACCATCCGCAGGATCTGGAAGAAGCGCAGGCCTCTCAGTGCGGACGCCGCGAACACCTGGCCCGATGAGCCCATGCCCAGCACCACCACAGACGCCAGTATTGTCGTCACATCTACGAAACAATAGTTAATTTCACTCCGAATTTGCACTATTGCAACTCGTTATTAAAGGTAAAACACAAAGCTGTACCCTACGGCGCTGTTAACGCGAGTCCTGGCTGATAAACCTTGAAGACCGGTTGCAGTAGATTCCTATTTCTCACATACCTATTTAAATAGCCATCTCTCGGCACCTCTAGTAGAAGATGGCACAGGGAATAACAAGAAAGTAGTAAATATTGATCGATTTTCTTTGTTGTTCTGTCGGCACCACTACCTAAGGGTCTTAAAAAGGCGGTCATATGAAATAGCGAAGGTCACGTGTATAACTTAAATACATTACAAATTGTATTCGGCTTAATGTTTTGATTTTATATATGGGCTTTTAAAACATAAAATTATTCCGTGACCAATACTCCACTCTTAAACTGAAGTGACGGCTTGAGTGGCTGAATTTTGGATCTTCGAATCTATAGTGGCTAGGTACAAAGTTAGCTGGATGATCTTTACATATGAATAGAATTGAAATGTCAGTTTGTTATGTTAAAATAACAGCTTTTTAATACGTCATCATCACGCCTGTATTCCCCGAAGGGGTAGGCAGAGGTGCACTGTAGTGCGCCCACACTTCGCCGATGTATTTTGGTCCCAATGTAATAGGGGGCGAGCCTATTGCCATTATACCGGGCAATACGAGGGAGATTTGGGCCATAGTCCACCACGCTGGCCCAGTGCGGGTTGGTGAACTTCACACGCCTTTTCTATAGACGTGCAGGTTTCCTCACGATGTTTTCCTTCACCGTTCAGCAAGTGGTAATCATTGTTAAAAATGACATTTGCACATGAAAATTTTCTCAGAGGTGCGGGCCTGGGATTTGAACTTGCACCCCTTACGTTCAAGGGCGCGTTCTTGCCCACGAGGCTACCAATGCTTACAGCTTTTTACTAGCTTAGCTTAGCTTTTTACTTAATACATATCAAAATATACACTACGGTAAGTACCTACTTATAAAAAAATGTGCCTTTCTGCCTGTCTGTTAGTTCCGGCGAATCTCCAAAACAGTTTGACAGATTTTGAAGGGACTTTAATTGACAGATAGCTGATGTTATAAGGAGTAACTTATGCTATTTTATTTTAAAAAATAACACAGGGTGCCTAAATTCCACGCGAACGGAGTCGCGGGCACAGTTAGTAGATCTATAAAACTGTTTAGTTACTTTAAAGTAGTAATTACTATTACGTTTATAATTTATGTCAAAAAGATTCTACTGATCAAAAGATTTAACAGGTGAACTGCCATTAACAACCGAATTCTGGCGCCTTTAATCTCTTTCATTAATTTCCCTGTGTAGTTGGTGCCTACTTACAAGCATCAAAGGATTTCTCGTGCACCATTAAACGGTGTCAATAAGCCAAGGTATTGTAATTAATTATTGTTTTAAGTCTACGTCTGGGATGCTATAGTAGGTACGTACACTACCTTCTGTACTCAATATTTATTGTATGCTGGCTGAGCACACGACTACGTCCACGTGGAAATTAGGAGCCCTAATTATCTGAAACAAATGTTTTCTTTTCCCGAGGAATCCTAATAGCCTAAGTTAACTCTTATAACATCAGCTATCTGCCAGTAAAAGGCCCGCCAAATTGGTAAATCTATTTCGGAGATTAACCGGAACATACAGGATAAAAATGTATTTTTGCTGTAGGTACCATGTAAAGTTGCATATGCATTTAGTAAAAAAAGCTTTTCACACATACACTTCGAATAAATTATTTGTCTACATACGACATAGTAAATATTTAAAGCATTTCTACGGAGAATAAGAGGACACATATCTTTGCGTTTTTTTAATATCTAGTCATTTCTATAACATATAAGTTATCAATACCGCTATCTTAAAGTATAAGTACAAAGCTTTAATAATATTTTAAAACTCTGAGATAATAAGTAGAAGGTGATTATTAAAACGAGTTTGACGTTCCTAAAAAAGAAAATCTTATGCCAAAGTTGTAAAATGTTACAATTCCCATTCTATCAAAACTTGAACGAACGTTAATTATTGGTTCAATAAATTGGTATCTAAAGGTTAACTAGCTAACGGCCGTTCTAATATTAAGATTGCTTTAAGTTTTCTATGAATCAAAGTCCCGTCGCTAGGCCTGATAATTAGTTTCGCATCAGAAATTAGATTTTAATTTTGTATCGCAAGTAAGTAGGTAAAAACAGTTTGTGTCCGTGAATGAAAAGCACAGAAACATGAATAATTAAGTGATTGTGGCTTGGTGTTCATTTTATTGTCGTCGGCGGGTATATCGTGCGGCTATGCCGGTCGGTTGGCGCGTCCCGGGGGGCTGGCCCGGGCCCGGCCGCCGCCGCGACGCGCACGAAACCGCTCTCGGGGGAGCGCAAGCTAAAAATGCGAAGGTCGCAGCGGATTGCTCGCACCTGAAATAGGGTCACTTCGTCACGCTTTATAGACAGAACGTGACTTTTGCCTACTTGGAAATGCTGCAAATGACACTATGTAGAGCACAAACAAATTTTTTTTGTTTCAACATAATTTCATAATATTTGTTAAGTATTTGCCTGTATTTCATTTGAATATGCCGAGGTAATTGAAAATTAAACCTTTTCTCTATCGAATTAGAAGGAGGTACCTAGTCTGTTCCGCCGAATTTCACCTGGGGATTAGATGTTTACGTTAACGCCGACGTTGACTTAGGACGTTATTTTAGTGCAAATAAATTATAGATAGTGCAGATTCATCATCGCAATACTATCTGCTGGTCTTATCGATTAGGTCTCGAGCGATATATTGCTTGCTATAATTATATCCTTTACCTAAGAGAAACCCAGCTATTTTGCAATGGATATTGAAGGCTCTCAAGAGATGCAGATATTTATGCCTATTTTGTTTGGGTTTAGATGTATATAATTAGACTACATACTTTTCTCTTCGTCAATTTAGGCTAACAATACAATAAGTACCGCATACCTATAAAGACATAGTTTAATAACTGTACATAATAGTTTGCTACCTAAATATTTTGCTTCAACCACTTATAGACGTAGGTATTAGGTAGGTAGTAAGTATGTTCTTCGCCATTGCGCCACAGAAAAACCGTTCATGCATAAAAGGTCATGCTTTAATTGCCATAATAAAAATGCTAATTGGCTGTTATATTTTGAGACATCTGGCTTCGGATCATCGTGTCTGTGACCGTTATCAGAACGAACTTATAAAATAAAAAAACCGGCCAAGTGCGAGTCGGACTCGCGCACGGAGGGTTCCGTACCATTATCTATAAAAACGGCAAAAAAATCACGTTTGTTGTATGGGAGCCCCCTTAAATATTCATTGTATTCTGTTTTTAAGTATTTGTTGTTATAGCGGCAACAGAAATACATCATCTGTGAAAATTTCAATTCTCTAGCTTTCACGGTTCATGAGATACAGCCTGGCGACAGACGGACGGACGGACGGACGGACAGCGAAGTCTCAGTAATAGGGTTCCCGTTTTACCCTTTGGGTACGGAACCCTAAAAAGCTTGACTGTCAGGGAAATAAGCTACGAATAGGTACGTGATAACGTTAGTATATACGAGTATATACACATTAATATATAGGTACGTTTCTAGGTGAGCCCTCTCCCTCTTCTGAGCTTTTGCTATTAGTCATAGAAAATACAGTGCTGCAGTCACAACACGACTATATTTTCCTACCTCGATATTCTTTTAGAAACACTATTCATTTAGTTCTATAGCGGGAGTTTAATATTGAACTTACCTATGATACAAAACGGTCGCCTCAAGAACTTGAGGCGACCTATTGAGCCTTGATACCGGGACCTGCATCCTGATGACCATAACCTATGCAAAAAATAAACACACGATTAGAACATTTTATAGGCACGAACGAGTTTTATAGGCTAATAGAACTTTTATGCCTACAGCTGTTTAGGTCATACAAATAATATGAGTAATGGCATTGGTTCAAGACTTCAAGCGCAGTTTTATTAATTAATATCAAGGCAATCACTCCATAAATTACGAGTTTATCATTGAAATAAATAAAACATCAGTCTTTGAACCTGTATCTACATCTTTACTAACTTTACTCGATACCGCTGTAAAAACAAACACCCATAAACAAAATTGTGTTGACGTATAGCTGTCATTCCGCGCTGACCCGCCGCGCCGGGTGATTACGTAATCCGGTTGCGAACTTATTTCAATCGCTCTCATTCAAAACAGCCCCTTACCACCACCTGTCTTGCAGCAATGTTTTAATATTACTTTTAGATTTTGACAGTTAACTCAATAGGCAATAATAAAATAATAATATAATCTGGTAAAAAATGGCCGATTACTATTGAAACAACAATACTTTAAGAGGTGATAAGGTAAGACCGCAGCTCAAAATAAATCGAAAAACTGCCATATATCTACTTTGGTTGCTAACTCAAAATGATAACAAACAAGATATATAATCATCCAGCCGGCCTTAGTACAATCGAGCGCGTTAGATACGTAAATAAAACAAAAAAAATACTGGAAGCTCCTAACCCACTGAGTAATCTGTCTACATTGAGTGACGAATTACCTACATCACACGCGCAAAGCTTACGCGACTTATCTATGAGTGCTTTGTTGCAGGCTGTATGCCAGTATGTCGGCATATGTAGATATTTACCTACTGGTTTTCAACTACGAAGTTTTATCAACGTGCTAACTATAGCGAGGACAACGTGAGTTGTGAGTTCCCCATTTCATCGCTAGGTGCTTTTTGTTTGTTAAAAATATTGTTTTGGAAACTCGCTTGTTGATGAATTTTAGTTATAATTACGTAATTTTATAAAAGGGTACATTTTAGTAACCTGTCGGTGGCATTTTGTTTTCCTGAACTAACAGTGGGATGAGAACGTACCTAATTAAAATTGAGATCCCTATTATGTTGGTAAAGCGAAGTTACTCACCTTAGAAAGAATTCGATAGCGAACCAAACAACGACTACTGTCTCCATGTAGAATAGTACAATCCCTGCTTTCGCCTCGTATTCTTCTATCGTAGAGAACACCGACAGCGACAAGCACATGAACACCATGAAAAACCTGCATAAACGATTAATCTACTGATAAACAGATGGTAGCGGTACACAAACTGGAGCGCCAGATTGCTGGCTATCAGTTATTGACGTAATACAATTTCGCCGGTGAATATGTTGGTTAATTGACGAATAAGATTAGGAATGTTCCTATTTCGCGAACTCCCGACATAATTTGCAGATCTACAGTGTGTAACTTACGGTTATGTGGTTGGTGTACGTAGAGAATGGCCTACGGGATGCCTTATCGAAAGTTTTTTTGGTATTTTCTTTCTCAACCGACAGATTTTCATTCAAGCGTACAAAATATGAACGCCGCGCGAGTATCTAAATGACCGCACGCCTATAATATAAGTACCTACATATTTTATGGGTAAGAAACCCAGCGTTGTGTAATCTTCGATGAAATTGAGTCAAAGTTCGATATAATATGGAATGGGTTTGTTTACATCAAAAGTCGGTCACGCATGTCGATAGCGGGTAAACTTACACGATCATATGATAAAGGATGGCCTTAACACCCCTAGGCCGTTCGAGAAAATTGTAGAACTTGGATTGGAGGCGGCGATAGCGCGCGTCGCGTCGCGTGGCGCGGTAGCTCAGCGGCTTGCCCAGCAGCGACATCCGCGGCGTCGCCAGCCGGTCGCCGCCACTCTTGCACTCACTGCGAACAACGACACCGCAGCTACGCTCAACTGAGCCACACAATAGCCAACCGGCTTTAAGTTACACAATACTTTATATAGGTACCTATTACTATTCACTATACAGCGGCACTATTCTTCAATTCGTTGCAACACGCTATGTCTACAGATACAAAATTCAACGGAAAAACTCTACATTATTCAAATAATTATGTCAACTTATCAATTAGTCAGTGTTTTAGTATAACCACATTTTAGTAATCTAGGTCACTGCAAATATCGACATCAATTATATAGTTTTATATTTTTCGGATTAGGTAAGTACCTATTAGGTAACTAAACTAAATTAATCAGAACCGAATTTTACTAACATTAAAATTGATACTTGAAAATTTGCACTAGGCAGAGGTTTTGTAGGCATAACTTCTAAATTTAAATAGTTGTTGGATTAATGATTAAGTTTTAAATACGTTGGCTAGCTTTTTACTTGCACTCTTCTCATGTAACTCCGACGATGCTACGCCACTTGAGCCACAAACCATTAAATAGAAGATTGAGCTACGCGGCTACGCCGAGATCAACCACAGCCAAGCTTGCGCTTTTATGGCTGCGGTTTATGAAATGATCATCATATAAAATATAAAGCAGACATATTTCCGAAATTGTTACCTACTTTGATCAAAAGTTAAAGCTTTGTTATGACAAAGAGTAAGGACTCTAGAATTGTATGTGGTCGTAAATTAGACAATTTATCGTTTGAGCGAATGCGTAATACTCGAGTATCCATGACATATCGATAATTCAAGTTTTTACCTAAATCTATATTATTATCATAGTCGTAGTGATACTGTAGCCGTAGCATGTACACTCATCTAGTGTAGTACCTACCTAATAAAAAAAATATACTTACCTTTCTACTTAAATTAGTACAGCTAATGTTTCAGTATTAAATGCTACGTTAACTGAAATTCAGACAGATAAATTAAAGGTATCCATAGAAATAAAGTGGGTAAATTAATTCAGTGCTACTTAAATACATATGTAGCCTAGTAGGTAATCAATGTTGTAATTAGTACATTTAGTAGGTATCGGAAAGAGTACAGACAGACATTCCTTTTTAAGCGCTAACGACATTTTTGTTGAATAAAATTTAATAAAGTCGCGTGCCGTGGAAATTCAAAGTGCTATGCTGAAAACGATTCCACTGCCGCCGGCTGTCCGGTATATGACAAAGCAAAAAACTAGGAGAACTACTACTGTTGCATACCCGACTCAACTCATTGCAACTGCGGAAGTATTACGAACCTAAACTATTATAGGTACCTACCATACATAACAAATACATTCAAATTGTTCTATTACACTTAGGTATATCAAAAAAATACTCAATTATAAATGAAGAAAACTGACGTAAAGCGGTCGTTTTAATGTTATATTAATCATGCTAAAAGATTTCCCTTAGGCCTAGGTAAAAGGGATGTTACGGAAGTAACCTACTATCTTTCGAAACATTTATCTGCAGGAGCGGATACTTTCTAATAGGTAAATATAAAATTTGAGACTCAAGTACAAATTATTCCTAACTTAGTGTTAGGTGTATATTATTATACTTAGGTTAGTAGCATGCAGCGACTAAGCACTAAAATTGCCGCAATATTGTGTCCGGATGTTTAAAATTATGCTAAAGTACTTCGTTGCAGATTCTGACATGTGTAACATCCGTCGGAATTAATCCTCAAACTTAAATACATATTACCGTCGTGCTAAAGTTATGTCTCTACCGTAAACGTTCGCTCGCGCGACGACATTTCAGTTTATCAACACGACGGAAAAGCGATGAAATCTCGCCGATAAACTTGCCTTCTCGCCGGTGGCGGTGGCGACGCTCTATCCACGAATATCACACAAGTATGTACATACCAACCGCTACGCGTCAGTTTTCATTTTACGAAATTGGATAGTTGGTGTCCTTTACTAAGCGTAACGTAACTACATAAGGTACACACAGTATAGTGTTACGTTCCAAAGGATTTTCAGAAAAAACATTGCAATATATTTTGGAACATTTGTTTATTGTCATTATAATATAACTACGCTACATTTCGTAAAAGGTTCGTTAGTAAAACAATTGGCACTAATTTACAGCGTCACGATCACAATCGGGCATACGAAGCAAGAATGTACCGATCCAACCCATTTATAAATTAAATTTTAATAACTCTGACGAGGATGGTTCTCTTGTCGGAGTTATTAAAATTAAATGAAAATCTACTATTATTGAATAATGTAATTGTATGTAACAATTGGATTTTTCGCAAAGTTTACATAAAGTTCCTGTACACATGGTTGCCCCGTTATTGAAAAGTTTTTTACGGCAGATACACGCGTGATTACCATGCGGTACCTATCCCAAATGAATACACCCATGCAAAATGGACTAGCTAAATAGATACGTTTTTTATAAAGATATAACTTTGTTTACCCCTTCTTACGAAAAATATTGCGCGTACAATATTTGACATACCTACTATGTTGTGACATATTGCATTTATGTACCTATATAATTAAGTTACCTACTAACATTAAATCTAAGTTATCTATGTTAAGTTCACGTGTGTGAGTCTTAAAAAAAACTTACATACATTTTAAAATAAATTTCGTAGTTTGGTGGGTTTTGTTTGGTCGGTTAGTGTTATTGAATTGTGAAATTCTGTAGGTACCTACTTACAATATTTTAAAAGACGAAGTGATGATAAGTACTGATAAGCCTTTGTGTCAGTGAGTGGCATCGTAACACTTTAACAAGATGTTATAAGATGAAGGTAGACTTACCTAAGCCGACATCAAAGTCCGTATCAAAGTTTCACCCTTAATTCTGCTTGCGATGAATTTAATATCATGTATACTACGAAGTTAATTACCTTTGGCGTTAAAATTAGCCCTGGTGGTAGATGAGTTTGAGTGGATATACCCACACGTGCATGGTGTTTACATATGTTCACTTTATTGAAAAGGGTATAAGTCCGTGTTATGAAAATCGTTTTGTACAAGTTATAACATATTTATTCTTCTTCTTTTTTTACGAAACGAGTGAATTTATTATTGGAATTCAGTAGTTTTAACATATATTATGTCAACTTTTTATGAATAAAATAATACAAACGAACCTATGTTTTTTTAGGCATGCACCGCCATCTATTTATTTGAAGTAGATACTGAGTATTTATTTTATACTATCTTCTTTATACTAGCTTCTTTTATACTATTTTAAACTGCAAGTAGGTAGACCCTAATTATCGTTAGATAAATTGGATTGCGTTTTAGTCTAAATATTTTTTTTAATAAAAACTTTGGAGTATGCAGTGGAATGCAACGTGATCAAATTTGCATATTTTGCGTGTTGGCCTCTATCTCTACCTCATAGATAGTCTATCTACCTGTAAATATACACCGACACTTAGACCTGTTCTAATAATAACTATCACATCATTAAATTGAACTGGCGTAAAAATATTGTTTTATGAACCGTCCATAGCAACTGCAGATAACGCTAACTTTATGTATAAATATTAAATAGTTTTATATATTTTCCAAATGAAATACCAAAATTTTATATCTATTTCAACTTATCAACTTATCGCCAGCAGTAAAACGGGTAAATTCAATTCTCAGATGGTAATATGACATGCAATGCCTAAAAACATTACCTTGCTCTCTACCGAATATACGTATGTCGTCCCATGGGAATATACGAGTATAACATTATTGTGTAGCGAGCATGAGCAATGCTTAAACTCTTGTATTTTGCATAAATATAGCAATAATCTCTGTCACCTAAGAACATTAGTTAATTATATTAATATCAACATGTCAATACTCTACCACATCATCCGTGACACGTAGAGTGTAGTAGGTAGGTTTATTTTAGATTACCGCTTCCACAAGTTGAATCAAATATTCTGACTATAGCAACGTCTTCAATAAGTGAATCATCAATAGAACAACGTGGGTGAGATATACCTAAACTTTCTATACCTAGGTAATATCAGTGGCTCTACCATGAGTTTTTACGTTCACTTTTCGCTAGAGTATACGTAACTTACATGTATAGACAATTGTTGATTCCTCGGATAGCCTCGGGCAGAGGAAAATACAATTTTGTACAAATTTTTAACGCAAAATTTAGCGATAGCCAGCATAAAACTCAAGGTAGGGCCACAGATTAGTTCCCATTATACTTGAGGGAACAGAGTTAGAGCGTAGGTAGTGATAAAACCAGACACGAGTCAATGGTTGTAATGACCTCGTGCCGGTGTTCTCCTCAGGGATCACGCTTTGGTCCAATCTTATTTTTATTATCCATAAATTATATTTGATACCACATCTTGTGTTTATCTTTAGTAATTGATTGCAGACTGTGACGCTATTATATGAGATGATGCTTTAGGTCACGAAGCGAGGTAACGTCTAATACTGACCTAAATCAAATCTACACAATATACAAATGTCAGGGAGTGTTGTAATTTTAGAAGTAATTTAGGTGATAGGATAAGTGCCCGAGATATTTACACGTGAGAAGACATACTTATTTTAGCGAATACTTGCACAGTAATTAGGTAAGCGAAATATGTGGGTGATTTGCACATATTAACGCTCGTAAGTACAATTAAATAATGCTTGTCTTTACTGCACTTTGAAATGTAAAAGATCTAGGTAGATAGGTGAGAGGTAGGCGCAAACATACTTACAAGGTATAGTTAAATGTTATTGTATTTTATTTTAGAAAGAAAAAGGCTTAGAGTCATTGCAAACTGTATAGTGAGATAATTTCACAATTTTAGCAAAAGTTATTCACGTTATGTGAATATTTAACAAGACTTTTTAGAAATCAGATACCACGGAACAACTAAAGTCGAAGTGGACGTTTAGGTATTGTTATTTAAAAAATAAAAGTAAGGACGAAAGTATTAAGTTATTGTTTTGTACACATTTACAAACCACTGCATGGCTATTATGCGAAATAAGTTTTAGTCAGTAAATTTTACACTAGCTACTAATGGCAAATAAAATTAGGGAAGAGTGTGGGTTAGGTAAGAAAAATTGGTTGAGATTTTCTTAGCTAGGGACGAAAAAAATTGAGGTGTAAATAAAAAGGTAGGTATTATGCCCTCTACGTAAGGTCTACATTAGAAAAAATAAGATTATGGTAATATTACCTATGCCGTATAGCATCTTCATGTACCCGAACACGCCTTGCTGATTTCATTTTCACCTAAACATTTATGCCAATGAATAATGTTATTTTAAATTACAATGAAGCAAGTATTTTTACCTGACTTTGTTAATCGAGGAGGATAATGTGTTCATTAACAGATGCTTTTCATATTCAAATTTTTTGTTTCAAGGTATTCAAGTATTTGTTCCGGTAGAGCGGGATGAACAAAGACAACCATCAAAGTAATATTCTTGCACGACCAGGCGTCTGTAGGTGTCTGTCTCTCGGTCTATTGTTTGTGTTGTGGGTTAGATAGGTAGGTATATACTAGGCACCTTACATGTGTTGATGTGCGGGAGTCATGTCATTTAAGTATGTACATATTCTGGTTCGTAAATAATTCATATAAAATATAAGTACATATATATGAACGAAATAATCATTTTGTTTGAGTTGTAAGTGAAAATTTGAAAATCATTGGTAGGTTACCTAAAGATAATACCTAGCCTTATTTATATCCAATCTAATAATTGATACGTATGTAATTGATTGATATGCAATTTATTTATTTATTTGGTACTTTTGGTAGTAGGTAGGACCCTACTTTTGCATTGTGGTCTGCAATTTGCGGCGGCGGCAACACCGCATTGTACTCGCTCGCCGCCGCCACATATTATTTTAATCGCCTAATGTAATGCGAAAAATCTGTTTGAATAACGTTACTACGTTTAACGTTAAACTATCGATCCAAATACAAACAGTACATTGAACATTCGAATTAAATGCTTCGAACGCCATTAGAATCGAATCAGCGATTATGTACAATAGACACAAAGCACGATGCGATATCGAACAGACGACATGCTACAAACCTATTTATTAAATTTTATAATTGACCCGTCAAGTCTATTCAATCGACACAACACAATAGTTCGTCTAAAAGGATGTCGTGCAAAATACGAAAACAACACCAGACAATAGTTACGTACCTTAAAATTCACAGCCAATCTAAACAACTGAAAACTGACATCCATAAATATTTACATTCCGGTAGACGTGAGACGTGTAATAGCGTGCGTTATGGTGTAGGAGCTATAGTTGGTCGTGATGTAGAGACGTCGCGGCGCGGCAGCGACGGTGGTGTTGGCGGTGGCGGCGGCGGCCGCCGGCGGGATGGCGGCACGTGGGGAGCGGCTCTGGTGCGCCGGCATAATAACGCCACTCGTCAGCCAGCGCGTGGTGGCGGCGCGGCGCGACAGTGGAGCGGCGAGACGCGCGGCACGCGAGCGCCGACTGACGCGCCGCGGCGCCGCCCGCCCAGCGCGCCGTCGCCGCCGCCCAGCGCCCGCCCGCCCGCACTCCTCTAAATTCTAATTGTTGGCCACCTCTGACGATCCAGGTCATCGTACCTGCATGTGAATTCTTCCCTAAACGGAAAACCCGATGGGATCTGCATATTTAATAATGTGATTCAATTCATACCGAGATTACGTACCTATCTACCTACAGTTTCATAAAAAGTTACTAGCGAATAACTTACATTGGTATATTTTTTATTTAAAAGAGAACTCCCTGCTAAGAATTTCAAAAGAAATGGGACCTGTTTATGATTGTTTCGTTCAAAGGTTCATTGTGCTTATTGATGTGACTACCTAAGTATAGGTAGGTAAGTATAACATAAATACTTACCCTAACTTTTCAATGGACAAATTTTACTAAAACATTCTACCTGCTTGGTAGTTGGATTTAAAAGTGTAATCTCGCGGCAATTAAACACCCGGACGCTGTTCTCTAACTAGTGGGGTCCTAGTAAGTAGTTGAACATTAAGCACAGATATGGTCTGTGTAAGATACACAAGATGATATGTATACTCAGGAAATAGAGAAAAGTTAAACTACCTACATCTCTCAATAACATTTCAATACTTAACGTGATCAGGCTATTAAATTACAGAGGACCACAAAAATGTTTCTTGGGATTTTAAAATTGAATGTGCTTATCTTATTTCCACTCAGCAATTATTGTCACTTGCAATTACCTAATGTGCCCCGACTTTTAAAAAGATATAATGATTTGTGCGCTTGTAGTTAAATCGCGACACACAAGTAAGTATTCCATTTGATACCTAACTTACTTATAGACCTGCTGACAAGATGAGGGTGTAAATCAGGTGCAGTTCACATAAATGCACAGTATTCATTTGTTTGAGATCTTCCATTTACAATCCGTCGCACTGTTCATAATAGTTATGTTTCTGCCTAATATGAACATAGATAGGTACTTTAAATTGGGCGTTTTTCTTCCGTAAGCTAAATCAAACTAATCGTTAATAGGTTTACATCCCACATTCTGGCGATCTATTTCTAACGCAATTAACGGTTTTATGCACCGCAATTATTACAGAGATCGTATTTCCTCGTATTACTTTTTCTTTCGGTTTCACACATTACGAGGATTTAATGTTTTTGTATTTTCACTTTAACTCTTTTAGTATCAAATGAACATTAAACGTTATAGCTGTTAAATCTTGTTGTAGGTACTTAGCTAACTAAACTTCGTATTTTTACCGACTTAAAAAAGGGGGAGATTCTAAATTCGACCCGTATCTTTTTTTATGTGTTTATTTCGATTTTTTTTGCTAGGGAATTCTTTAAGGTTAGTCCCATTATCAAAAATAAACCACCCCCTTGGGGGTGATATGGGGGGTTGAAGGTAACACAATTTCAAAATTATTTTTCGATTGAGTTGAAACTTATTATACTTATATATTTAACATACAAAATAAAGAAACAAGTGTTTCAGAAATTTGGAAAAAAAACCGGCCAATTGCGAGTCGGACTCGCGCACAAAGTGTTCCGTACCATTATCTATAAAAACGGCAAAAAAATCACGTTTGTTGTATGGGAGCCCCCATAAATATTTATTTTATTCTATTTTTTATTATTTGTCGTTATAGCGGCAACAGAAATACATCATCTGTGAAAATTTCAACTCTCTAGTTATCACGGTTCATGAGATACAGCCTGGTGACAGACGGACGGACGGACGGACAGCGAAGTCTCAGTAATAGGGTTCCCGTTTTACCCTTTGGGTACGGAACCCTAAAAATTAACAGGGTGAAATGGGGTGTTAAAGTTTGCATTCCGGACTACAGCATATCTCCGGCGCTAGTCAACTGATTTCGAGAAATCTTTTTTTGTTTAATACCTACTACGGTTTGTGGCCAACCCCCAAAAATTCATGTGTGTATTTGCCTAGTCTGACGTAGATTGGCACCTATTCCAAATGTAATTAATTATTTTGTTTGTCAATAATTGAAAAGGTTTGATAAATCTTTTCCGGTTGATACAGGTAGTCACGCCTTTTGAGGACGACGGCTCGGAGGACGGTGTCGGGAGTAGCGCCGCAAAAGGGAAGTTTGGGGGGGTTAGCGACCATAAGCTCCCCCCGGGATGAGCTCCCAAGTACTCACGCTCGGGAGCACAGAACGTGAGAGACACCGGTGCGTTATCTTTGGAAAAGTTCCTCCTATGTGTCGAAGGTGGCCACCGGGAAGGTTTTAGAGAGTAAGAATCGCACATACTCCAGCCCTCCCCGGCTTTCTTCCCGCCAACAACATAAAAACAAATAAAATAATGTTAAACAAAAACAAGCTTTAATTATCCTATAAAGAAGAAAAGAAACTTTAAATTAAATCAAACTAATCAATTTAGTACATGTATTACACAATTTATTAAATTATATAAAAGCTTGTCGCGAGCTTGTCAATCCGCCATCTTGGATGATTCGCCATAATGGAATTAGAATGACGTCACATAGATATGTATACCAAATTTCAGCTCAATCGGTTAAAGATAACTGATTTAAAATTCAGTTGCAAGATTTCACCCGGACATACATACATTGTCAGTTAAATCAAGTCTTGTAATAATGAAGATACGTACGGGCATTAGGGTCTAAAATCGTTCACCTAGTAGCATCTAGCATCTGTAGATAATTATCACAATTAAATGTGAGTATATACATACTTATTTACAATATTTTTTTTGGAAAATTTGTTTTAGTACATACTAAACTTTTGCCCCAGTAATCAATAATCTTTGTAAATTGAAGTGGCAGTGTCATAAGACAAGGAAACTAATGCCCATTTTCACTAACACTAGGAGAGGACTTAACGTGGTGCCTAAATATTAATGCACTGCAAATGGCAACTGTTTCATATTAAGGTATCAAGTTAAGACGTCCTTTATTGTTCGTGATAACGCGCAACGTACCTAAGTGAAGAATATTGAAGAAGTGAAATGTTGTTTAACATGGTTTTATGTTAAATTTTTCAATGATATTGTAATAACATAAATTAAGGTAATTGAGAAGGGCTTTCTTAAACAAGCGACACAAATTAAGAATAAAATTTATTTAGTAGGATGGCACCTATAGACATAAAGAGATTGCATACAATATTTTCAGCTTCAACAAATGCAATGAGAGCATTGGCCGCGTTGGCTATTAAATAATATTTAGTAGAGTTATCGTAAACAGTAGCGGACCAAAAAACTTATTAATGTCTAGGTACCTACTTCAGTTACCTAAACATCAGTAAGATCATAAATTTACAGAAAACTATTATTTGAAGCATATTGTAATAAAAAATAAAATATGATGGCGTAGTTAGCGTTTGAATTGAAGTGGTACTAATTTACGGTTTGTATTTGTAAA
The DNA here is from genome assembly GCA_914767695.1 of Ptilodon capucinus. Lineage (NCBI taxonomy): Eukaryota > Metazoa > Arthropoda > Insecta > Lepidoptera > Notodontidae > Ptilodon > Ptilodon capucinus. The sequence continues at coordinate 7,039,847 of OU611808.1, forward strand.
CAATGAGGCGCACATGACTGATTTGCTTACGTTGGCGCCCACGCACTCGGGCATTAGTCGGCTATTAGTAAAAGTTACGTGTAGCCCATGTTGCACTCTGACTGCTTATCCAGTAGTTAACAGCTGATTAATTATGGTTTGACCTACTAACGTACAAACTCATAAGGGTTCCTTATGCAATAAATTTCTATAGGTACCTATATGTAGGATAAATTGTTATACCATTCCTACCTACCTCCGTATTGACGATTGTAAGCGTGAAGATCTTTGTAAGATACTTTGGGTTCATATTTTCACCAAGAAATATACCTTCCGAGTTCTGAGACAGGCGGTAGGTTCACCGAGCACATTCGCCCTCAGTGTAAGGGTTTGGTTGGGCCATAGTCTAACACGCTGAGTTGGCAAACTTTACACGTTTGTCATTAGAAGTGCAAGTTTTCACAGTTTACTTTCACCGTTCAGCGTATGATAATCAATAATCATGAAAGTCTGAACCCCAAAGGCGCAAGCCTGGGGTTCCGTCCCACACCCTTTGCTTCTAAGGCGGACGTTCTCACAGTTTTTATTAATATTAGCGACATGTTGGGTAGTAGGTTCATAGGAATAAAGAATTCGTAGGTTTTTGGGTAAAACTTTTTGGGAGTTACTTCTTGGATATACAGCTACTTGGATATACAGGCTGTTTCAGAAGTCCGAAATAATACTTATACGGTAGCTCATATGTGGATGCTTAGTGAAGACAGTTTATACCTAACTATCGTAGTTTCTGAGTTTGACCTTTGAATATTTGTCACAGGTATCGTGGTCTGGCCTTTAGGTACATCCATAACCCTATTCAGCAGTGTAAACAACACTCACGGGGGGCGACTACCAATATTCACAAAACAGAACATGAAAATTTAACATAGAACTCGAGATATTACAAGTTATAGAAATCGGCGACGAAACAAGTTGGAAAATCATGGTCGTATTTCGATATTTTTTATACCATTCAGTTGTATACACGATACTGATAGAAACGTCAAAGTATTATTTTGGACTTCTGAAACACCCGTATGTATCTACATAAGAAAATATCGTATGACCCCAAACTAAGAAAAGCTTATACTATGGGTACCACACTACGGTTTGGGGGGGATCTCAGTTACACCCCCAGACCAGGGTTAATTCCGATATTTGGCACAGGCGGGAATCGCACTAATCGAACTCACTAAACCGGGTGGCAACCACCCGGTTTAGCCCGGTTGAGCCCGAGCGGCCTACGTTCAAACCACTAGACCAAGCTGTTGTCAATCGGAGTTGGAGTACTTATGTGATATATATGTAGGTACTATGCTATTCAAATGAGAATAGGATCGACTTTGCACCATATTGTGACGTCATAGCTGTCAATTCTAACCAGTTAGGTAGGGTGAGCAAAACAATATATTTTTTAAATAAAATTTATTTGCAAAGGTTGAGTGAAAAATGCACTCAGTCGCACGACGAAACACAATAACAACGACAAAATGGCGACTGGCGTCCTTATTTTCTGTTATTTAATAATTTTGGCATGGCTTCTGGGCCTTAGCGCCAAAAATTAAAATAAAAAAAGTTATGGTATGGTTTTAAAAAAAAGAATTGACTTTAAATATTATAACAAAAATTTACTACTAATTTAACCTTTTTATTAAAATTTGATGTAAGACTATTATTATTGATATGCAATTAAGTTTAAGTTTTTTGCAAACCATACTTTGGAAGTGACATTTGACAGATAGAGGTTATGGACATTCCTATTCTTATTTGAATTACATAATATTATTTACAAATGAACTACATATGCAAATACATACTACAAATAATTAAAACATACATATTATTATAACTTTTATTATGAATTAATTTAAATAGATGTTTTCACACCTTTTCATACCAGTTTTTTTTATTATATCATGCGTTTTGGTATTCATATACGTTCCTACAACTCAAATAAGGGTCAGCCATGAAAATATTATGTCTAACTTATGCTATTGTGTTGTGACACATTGTTCTATTTTGTATTATCCTCCTTTCTTCCATTTCTCGCCAGGCGTATATTCAGTCATTGGCTTTCCTGATATACCACACGTGCCAATGCCAACTCTGCCAGATAGATTATCTGGTGATGCAAATATACTTTTCGTTGTCACACCAGGTTTTTTAGAAGCCTTAGAATGAAATGTGAGCCACTTATTCTTTTCACTCTCTCTTTCTTCTTCAATTTGTTTGAATCTCTGTTGCTTTTTCTGTTTCTTCTTTTTCAGATATTCCCTGTTATAACCTTTTCCACCATGCCTGAAATAGATTTTGTGTAAATAAAATAAGTATATAAATAATATGAAACACTAGCTGTGCCTGCAGTTTCAAACGCACGCATGGTTATTGTGTCGTAGTAAGACAATTTGCTACCAATATGCAAATAAGTTTTTTGCAAACCATACTTTTCATGTGACATTTAACAGATAAGGTTATTGACATTCCTATTCTTATTTGGATCACATAGTACATTGCAAAAGTAATTTCTGAAATCGGACTGGTAGTTCCAGAGTTTAATTCGTTCAACCAGACAAACAAACTCTTCCGCTTTATAAAATTAGTATAGATTTATTCTTCTGTTTTTCCGATTGTAAGAATACTATTATTGATATTGATTCCGGTTTCCTGCAATGTTTTCATTGGTTTCCAAATAAATCAGAAGTGCTTTTTTCTTAGGTAAATATGGGATAGATGTAGTGAATAAAATTATTTTTTTTGTAATTGCTACTTACTTGCTTTCATCACCACTATTAGGTCTCTTTAGGCTAGAGCTGAGGGGTTTGGTGTCTTGTATAGAAACTACTTCTGAAGTGGCGTAACCATCAAATTTAACTTTCACATTTTCAACTGTGACATCTTCAATGAGAGCTTCATAAAACCTGTAATAAGAGTAATATTAATTATCCCATCAATCACATAAAAACATTGTATTTTAGAAAACACAATTTGTATAAGGAAGTAAGACTTTATACCATTACATAAATGTATAATGGAAATACTGTTTCGATATTGGCAGTGGTAGCCGAGTGGTCGAACGCACGCTTTGCAATCAAAGCAGGTTCTATCCCCGGCTCGCACCTCTGGGTTCCATGTGCGAATCTCATTTTCATCTGAGATTATCACTTGCTAAGAAACGGTGACGGAAAACATCGTGAGGAAACCTGTGTGCCCGGTATAATGGCAATAGGCTCGCCCCCTATTACATTGGGACCAAAATACATCGGCGAAGTGTGGGCGCACTGCAGTGCACCTCTGCCTACCCCTTCGGGGAATACAGGCGTGATGATGTATTTACTGTTTCGATATCTTTTTAATAGTTCCTACATTTCCATTTTTCCCATGCTTCAATTGTGCACCAGCTGGGTTAGATAATGTGTCGCTGGCATAATGCACAAGAGTCTCATGTCTTGGTATATATTCAACCCAAAGCTGAACTGTTGCACAGTAACTGTGTAGTCTTGTAGAAGTTCCATAGTTCCATATTCTTGCCACATTCATGGCAAGAATAGCAATGTTTTATGGTAGCTTTTAATTCAATTGATTGAGCCCCAAATGAGATTCATATGTCCCACAACAATAACAAATTGATTGTTTTAATTATGGAGGCCACAGGCAGTTTGTAATTGTACCTCGTAGGATTTACACATAAACATGTATGAGATTCGGTACTCACCTTAGTTCACTTTATATATCAAGAGAAATGCAAACATTACAACTAGATGTTAAAAACTCGCAAAGGGCTGTTGAAATATGTTTTGTACTCCCGTCTAATGATACTAGAAAACTTTTAATTTCTTAATATATCATATTTGATTGGACCTATTGTGATTGATAGAATAAAAATGATAATTGAGTGGGAGGTATTAGTAATACTGCATGTAAAAAACAACAAAGAAGTCGGTTAATAGATATGTGTAATAGAAGATGATACCATACTTTACTTTATGATAAATACATCCAAATTTTTTACAAACCAATTGCAATATTAAAAATAAGAGATATGGTATTTCAAATATCTCAATGGAATTTGATATTTCAGCTCCATTACTTGATATGAAATGTCAAACTACCATAATTGTCAAAAAGAAATATAAGCAACTTACATTCCATCAGCTCTCCATTTGGCTAGGCATCTCTCGCCGACCTGCCAGTTGGAAAAGTGTTTCTGATTTGAACCTCCTTCCTCCGCCTCCAGCAGGGACGCTGTAACATCATCATCATTACTAGAACCATGAATATTAGGCACTTTGGAGTCACCGTCTTGGGTTTTTATTAGATCTTGTGTCAACTCTATTACTTCCTCCAAATCCGCCTTTAGCTTCAGTAACTCCTCATTATTAGCGTCTGTGAGTAAAGCAGCTTCTACCTGAAAACAAAACAAATACCACATGAGTCCACAATGTTACCACCTAGGTACCTATTTGGAGTGTATTTACTTTAGTATAAAATTACCTGTTGGAGTTGCAATTTGTAATTTCTTAAGTCTTCTGCCATTATTATAACTATATTCTGGATAACATTGAATAGGTATCTAACAAAATACGATTTCAATTTTTTTTTATAGCCACAGAAAAATACAATGGTGCGTTCACACTTATAAATGTGACAGCTGACACAGATGACAGAAATGACGGAGGGAGGTCAAAAATAATCTTATTTTATAATCGATTTTATTTTTATCCTAATTAATATTTTTTTAATAAAACGTCCTCGGTCTTGATATTTTTGATATGCAACATGTAAGTACTTACTAAACACCGAAAAACTAAAAATACAGTTGGTCAATACCAACAGTAAAAACCCGGCTTCACAGTGTACAATTAAGTAGTTGCATTGTACATTCATCTCTTTTTTTCTTACGGTTCTACCTACTAAGTTTGAGTAGTAAAGAATATATAATACCTTTGACACATCAAATAATGAGTGCGTACCAAAGAGTATAGTAATATATTATGGTGCGTAACCTTGCTATCTATAGAATATAACCTTTTTTTTATCTAAATAGTAACTGTACATTAAAAAAGTTTCATTCATATTACTTATTGCAATTGCCATGACGTTAAACCCCATAAACATTTTTTTCTCTCATAGTCGTCAAAAAGCAAGTGTTGTGTTGAGAAGAATTTAATAGAGCGTCATTTTGAGCGCCATCTATTATCAGAATGTAGTTGTTTTCGTTGTGATGAGAGATTTTAAGGGTCGTTATTTGTATGATCATTCGAATCATATTGTGGTACGATACATACGATATACTTGTATCATACCATTATCCATGGTACGATACAAGTATATCGTAGTAACGGCAAAGTGCAAATTAAAAAGGTTTTTGCTTATTACAGTTTTACAAGTCCTTTGATGTACCTACCACAATGTAACTATTTATTTATTTATTTAATTAATTACAAGTTAAGACAAAAATATTTTGTCTTAACTTTTACAGGCACTTTAATTTTTTGAAAAAAATAAATAAAGAGCCTGTAACTCGAAAACTATGATTGTTACGTAATAAAAACTGTTTTAGTAATCGTCTTCATATCCGTTTCGTATAACAAGCTACATAACTGAAATATTATTTCGGACTTCATTAATCGTGTATTAAAAAAAAGGTTGTGTGATGATAATTGTAGAAAATAATTTTATTTATTGTTATAAATGACAGTACAATAAATTAAACTCAAAGGTGTATACAATTACAATATTAATTACAATAAAAAATATGATCTATTTAAATACTTATTATAATAATTAATTACAGTTACCTAACAAAATGCACGTGTATGCTAACGTGACGTTGTATAATTTTAGATACTTTTACAATAAACTCTAAGGTGTATTAGTCCACTAATCGAAATTTCCTCAAGAATCCCAGTCCCAATAAAAATAAAATAGAGCGTATATTTGTAAGCTAGAGCTAGAAGCGGAGATGTGCACAAAAACTTTTAAATTCTGACTAAAAGTTGAACTCGGCAGCACAAGGCACCGTTGCGTCTCCAAAAGTGCTGGCTACGTCGTCGTAGTGCAGCAATAGTCTTGGCGTATGCAAGTATAGTGTAGTAATTACTTTGTCTGTGTTAGAAAGACAGGGATTCAAGCTTAGCTGCATTCGTTTATTTCTCGTTTCTTCCACATGATCATTATTTTATTTCTATTACTAAGAAACTATGGAACGATGTTTGTGGGGATTTGAGGTTATTTCGAGACATTTATTTTTCCACTATAGTGGCAACTGGTCCCTGGTATAATCGTGCTGTAATGAGTCCATAGTAACTCTAGGAAGCGGCGAATAATTATTTTCACAACTAAAGCAGACGTATTAATTAAGTAAATAATATCGATAAACCTACATACATTCTAGATACGAATATTGTCATTCACTTACTTCGTATTATTAACTTTATTGTTTAGTTACACTGATTTATTATTAATTTTTTTTTATTTTGAATTTTTTTAATGATTTGTGTTATTTAGTTATGCATTAGGAATATGTTTAAACAAATTATTTCGCGCCACCGACTGACTTATCCCCGTATTGATATAAGTATATAATTCAGCTACAACAATAGTGTTCGAATGACTACGCGCTCTTCTGAAAAACGTTTTGCAGAGCCATCGTAAACGGATGAAATTACAACTATACGGGTTAATAATCTCATAGTTGCAAGCAATTAGAGTAATATTGTACCACGCGTTAACTATCAACATTAACAAGGTGACTCTGCAGTGCGGTGGACTGGTGGTATCGGCGGCGCGATGCAAAGTCTTCGTTGTCATCGTTCAACCTCTCCTGTTCTAACGTTATATCTGCGTGGACGGGTGTCACAACCAATTGTTCGTATTCTAACGGCCGCTTCCTGCAATAAGACATGGGACTAATAATTATATATACTTTCTTAATCTATGAATGAATGCCACAAAAATGCACGAATAATCGAACATACCTAATACTTTTACAACGGAATGGGATCGGTCCCTCAGTCTAATTACGAAATTGTACGTGCGATTCCACGTGTTCAATCTTTCTTATATTTATTGGGGGTGATTCATAACGACATATAGAGCATCCAGGGACTTTTGTTAATAATACACCAACATTGTTTTTGTGACTACTGACTATTCATAGGTACTGTTACAGATAATATGAATAAAAACAAATTTGGAGGGAAGTATGTACGATGTGTTGGAATTAGGGGACAAGTGCGCGATTTCTTACCCTATTAACTGCAAGAAGGAGATTCTCAGCCAGTGGAAGAAGCGGAATTCCGAAGCGCGTCCCGGCTTGAGCGCGGGATTGGCGGCGCCGATGTAGAGCCAGAACAGCCACAGAATGATGAGGCAACCGAGGGCGTACGCCCAGTGCACCAAGAACATCAACAACAATTTTATTGCAACCTGAAATTAAAAATTGATGGTAATTTTTTTTGGCATCAAACCACAGCACGAATTTAATATGAACTTATTAATTAGCAGTGGTAGCCGAGTGGTCGAACGCACGCCTTGCAATCGAAGTGTGCAGGTTGAAACCACGGCTCTGAGATTTATGTGCGAATCTCATTTTCATCCGAGATTATCACTTGATATGAAACGGTGAAGGCAAACATTGTGAGGAAACCTGCACGTCTGAGGGAACTTGACAAGTTTCCGATAAATGTGTGAAGTCTGCCAACCCGCACTGGGCCAGCGTGGTGGACTATGGCCTGAATCCCCCTCGCATTGAGGGGAGGCCCGTGCCCAGCAGTGGGACGTTAAAAGGGCTATAGTAGTAGTAGTATTAATTTTACAATGCAATTTTAATTGGATTGCAACGTTCAATAAATTTGAGGGTAACTGTATTGTCGTCTCTCCCATGGTCGCATTTAGTATTGTCAAAATGTTTTAGTTGGTGTACAATAAAAATATTTTCCAGAATTATTTCTGCTATAATATGAATAGTTTCGTTCTTAGCTGTTAAGCCGTCAGCTAAGGTGCGTTCGTTAATGCAAAATTGAACAACGTGAAAGTAGAGTCGAAATCAGAATACTCACACCAACCAGAGACAGCCATCGATTACATAGGTGTGAGTACCAGTTTTTGTTTTTGGAGTGCACGCTAACACTGAGTCGGCGGCCGTCGCCGTTCGGAGTCCGCCCGTTCATTATGGAAGAATCAGTCGGTGAAGGTGTGAAATCCTACAACAAAACAAACAATTACACATTACTGAAGATTTATAATTGTTTGAAAGGCATTAAACTAGACTAGGGTAAACGTATTGCCGTGCTTCTCGTTTTCGTACGAATGTACGAGACATCCATAGTTTTGGTGTTGCCATATTTACCTGTTTTCATTTATCAATGTTACTTAGATATCGAATAAATTTACAGAAATTTGCTATTATACAACCATCTTCATTCATACTGAATTTTTTGGGGTATAAATATTGTACATATGTACATATTGTGAGACCTGAACGCTAATGAATAAAAAATACCGAATATATGTAATTTAGCGGCAGTATAAATATATGCGGATGTATACTGTATACTTTCACTCTCCCCAGAAAGATGCCACTAGTCAAGTCAGGTGGTGATGTCACATATATGTACTTACACCAACAGTTTTGTGTCTGATGCGTTCTGGGAACAGCAAGTCTAGATCGCTGCCGGTAGCGCCGTACACTTGGGGATCACGTTGCGAACTACCTTGATACCTAATAATAAATAATAAAACCTATTAGTATCAAACCTCTAAATACTTGATAGTAATTCAGTGCTATATTGACGAAAAAATATAAAATATCGATGGTTAAAAAGCGAATTGACCCAAGAACCATTTTGGTAACTTTACACGAAACCCAGCTCAAAAGACGGAGATAAAGTTGCTGATTCCTACGATATTTACAACTCAATATCGCTTAACTTGGCTCTTTAGTCACTTTGCACTTTACCCGTCAATACGCATAGTCTCATACTGCTATAATGGAATTAAGTGGGCTAAGAGGTATATATTTGGCCCCTATTTTCTATACTGGTTAAATTGTATGACGAAAAATCCATATTATTCACAGTTTGTCCCATCATCAGAGACTTGCCAGACATATGCACAAGCTCTGGAAAAGTAATAGGTAACAGACATATGAATCACGCGCAATCACCAGCTCGATATGGCACTGCGCTCTACCGATCCAAACAAAATTGACCCCCGCTAACGAAAACACTTGAATAATCTCTCTCCTTGAGAGTCTCTTTTATGGAGGGTAAATTGATGTACTAAAAAAAAAAAGATCATACCTCATTTCTCGTCTGTGTTGCAAATCAAATGTTTGGGCGAGAGCAAAATAGGAATAATCGATGCAAGCGTAGGTGATGAGGAACGGCATAGTGACGATGGGTGCGAGCTGGTTTATGTCTCCAATGATGATGAACGTGACGGTTACAACGGCCACTACTACCATTGAGTAAATCGGTACTTTGTTGGGACCTCTCTGCAAATATTTATGATAAAAAGTCTCAATCACGTGCGTTTCATGCATTCTGGGCTACAAATTTTTGAGTTCAATAATTTTTATGGGACACCGAACACTCTTAACATAGTTATATTTACTTTCTAACTATTGCTACTATAGACCACTCCAAATGCAACGATATTATTATACTTTAGGAAGTAGGGAATCAGCGCAGAGTTTGTATTAAAAAAATATGCACTAATCAAGTTCCTGTGATGGGTGTAAGTTTATATGGAAAACATATTACAAGAACCAGATTAAGAGTGTTGGCGTTACATGCTCTATCTGTCTTTGAAACTATGACAATGCAACTATAAACATATTATTGTATGAAATTGAATCACTAATTACTTGAATCTGAATTACAGTAAAGATCACAACTTATGATAAAATGTTGATTATACTAACTCCATGGCCCAAAAACGCTAGTCCTGGTATGACTTTCTCGTTGGCAATACTTTGTAGTACCCTGGGTGTTCCGTACATCGCTCCAAGACACGAGCTCATTGAGCTCACGTACAGGCCCGCGAGTAGCAACACTTTGACAGCCGAGATGTCAGCCGTTATCGAAAAGTTGGTCAGTAGACCTTCTCTAGTCACTGTAGCTGCCAGCGTTATTATAAACATCAGATACAAAAATGTCCTGTAAATATTACACAGTACTAATAAATGACGAAATGTGTTGAACAAAAATAAAATGTGCATATAAATATTAATGGTAAAAAACACTTTTTAAAAACAAGCTTTTGTTTAATTGTCCTTACTTTTAGTGTTCTTCTCAGCAAGCCCTTTCATTTAATACCCATACTGTGGTAGTGCATAAAAAATAACTATTCCGCCATCTTGGATGATCCGCCATATTGGAATTAGAACGTCACATAGCTAAGCATGCATTGTCATCCAAGATAAGCGTGTATACCAAATTTCAGCTCAATCGGTTAAAGATACCTGATTTAAAAGTCAGTTGCAAGATTCCACCCGGACATACATTGCAAGTTAATATAAAGCTTGTAAAAACTACTTTAAACATACAAAACACGGTTCATTTTCCTACGCAATTAAATCTGAACTATTCGGTATTGACATTACGCAAGCTGATTACTCATTGAATTATTTGTAAGCATAGTTATAAAATACGATTGCATCAGTGAGTTGCTTTACAATTTGTTGGTTTCCATTAACCTGAATATGAAGTCAAATTGTTTAATATTGCTCAGGTAAACCTAGGTAAGTATAAGATTTTTAGGTTGGTACTATGCATTACTCCTTTTAAATAAATAAATTACATTACTTGAGGGGTTTTGATTGATGGTTTTAAGATTTTATAGGATTTCTTGAAGTGCTCACTTACCCGGTTCCAATGGCTGCCAAAGATCCATTGGGTATATTAACAGATGGGTTCTTCAAATCTCCACTCATATTGATGCCCGCTAATATCCCCGTGATGGTAGGGAAGAACACTCCGAAACATCTGAACCATGTGTACGACTCTTCATACTCTGCCCACGTGTTGTTAGCCATTACACCACTGAGCCATCCCTTGAATTCACCACGAACTGGAAACAACACAAGGGTACACAATGTAGTGTTAGAGTAATAGACGGACATCGTTATATCCATACAAGGAGTATGGGTATAACGATAAAGAGGCAGACAGAGATACAATGGCAGTGCACCAATACCCAGTCTCTATGTGCAAGGTGGCGAGCGGATGTAAAGCCCCAGGCACATTGAGGCAAGCAAATACGCTTATTTTTTTGGAAAATGTTCTCTGTGCCAATACAGTTAAAGATTGAATTTCTGTGGTAAAAGACACGCAGACAAACGTCAATAATCGCTCGCGCCTTCGACTTAATACATTCATTTTAACATTCATAGGCTAAAAAAACAACCGCGCAAATATAGACGCGCTGTAAAATTGTTGCGGATATTGTTTATGCTAATTTGATATATCTATTGCTAAACTTGTGATAAATGAAACCCCTAAAAGACGCTAAGAAGTTCTAATCCACTTACAAAAAATGACAAATTATATTCCACTTACGTTTATCATCAGTAGGTACAGTAGTGAAAGATCCAACAAAAAAGTCAACCGCCGCTAACATGATAATAATCAACAGAGCGAACTGCAGTTTCACCACCCACTTGACGCCGGCCACATTGATAGTGCCCAGCAGCAGGACCGCGGCGATGGCGAAGCCCCTGGCGATCCACTTGTACTGCTCACTCTGCGAGTCCTCGCTTATAAAGCTGGCCATGGACTCACCAAAACCAAACACATTTAGCGCACAACCCACAGCCTGCAATGCAGTAATAGATTTGAAGACTAACAGATCAATAATTACAGTAAACGCCTAACTTATTTAATTAGAGGAGTGAAATAAATATCTCATACAATACAATACAATGATTTAATAGATAACTGTTTACTAATATTTTAAGAAGTTGTATTGAATACTAGCTGTGCCCGCGACTTCGCTGGCGTGGACTTTAGGGAGATTACCGGGAAAATGGGTATTATGTTTTTCTCGCGGAATGCTATCCTTTTTCTAAAATAAAAGTACCTTGGAACATCAGCTATCTGCCAGTGAAAGTCCTGTCTAAATTGGTTCAGCCGTTTCGAAGTTTATTCGCAACATACAGACAGACAAACCACATAGGTATTGTATATACTTTCATATGCATTTGGTAAAAAAGGGTTAATTTGATATTACAAACAGACACTTCCATTTTATTTATCTGTATAGATGTATGTAGTACAAGTAGCATACTAAATAATTGTTATTATTGTGTCATTTAATACAATAAAATAAAAATGGTCAACATCACATAATATTTGGCAGCTACTTACTGATACTTATTCATTATACAAACAGCCAATCAACATCAACATGACCTGGCCCTGTAGCATGACCACGTAGACAAAAGTTTTATCTATTTCAACTGTCAGATTTGTCGAGAAAGTGGCGTCACATCGAGCCATGTCCAGTACAAAAAGCTCGAAGTGACGTAAATTTCTCGGCAAAACTGACAGTTGAAAGAGATAAAACTTATGTCTACGCGGTCATGCTAGCCAATCTGATCTAACAAGGTAGCTGTACAAAGGAAAAGGATGCACAGTAATTTAATTATATTTTACTTGAGTTCTTACTCTTAAAAGTAACCTAATTAATCAATGTTTACCTGTCCAAAACAATATATCATGCCAAGTGCACCTCCCATTCTGGATCCCAATGTGTGAGCGAGCAAAAAGTAAACACCGCCACTCTCTATCCTGCACCTCTCACATATACCCACGGCGGACAGCACTGAGATCAGAGCTACAAATACTGGAAAAAACAAAACGAATTCAATATTATTGGGCTTGTACCTACTACTACTACTACAGCCCTTTTTAACGTCCCACTGCTGGGCACGGGCCTCCCTGCGAAGGGGATTCAGGCCATAGTCCACCACGCTGGCCCGTTGCGGGTTGGCAGACTTCACACATCTATCGAGAACTAGTCAAGCTCCCTCAGACGTGCAGGTTCCCTCACGGTGTTTTCCTTCACCATTTCTTAGCAAGTGATAATCTCGGATGAAAATGAGATTCGCACATGAAACCCAGAGGTGCGAGCCGGGGTTTGAACCTGCGCACTATGACTGCAAAGCGTGCATTCGACCACTCGGCTACCACTGCTTGTATCTACTAAAATCAGGTTTTATTGCAATTTTGAACACTTGTACAAGTTTTGTAAATAATAATATAATAACAACAAAATATAGGGTATAATAAAGTCCAGAGAAACAACAATCTTCTTGCAATAACAAATTATGTTACATATAATAACAATTTAAAATTGGTTTAACATTTAACATGGGGCCATATTTACATAATTTTTTATAGATAGTTATTAATATGATCATTCTACAATAGGTAATTAATTGTGTCTCAAAATAGTGTACCAAAATACTAAGTGCCAAAAATAAAACTTACCTGTAAAAATTACTATTAAAACTGCATTTACTAAGCCAGCCTGACCGACCATCCAGCCTGATCGTAGGAAAACAATGACACCAAATATATTTATAAGGCATGATGTGTAGACCCCATCCCATGTACCAAACAGTACCCTTTGGGATATAAAGAAGTTAGACTTCCACCATGGTACATCACCCTGTAAACCAACACAATTACATGATAGAAGTGAAGCCTGGAAGACCAAGAATAGAATTGACACCAGATAAAACAAAAGGTTGGTTTCATGTCATTTAAGGATGTCAAACTGGCTGCACTGATTAGAGACAGATAAAAAGACTATAATCAGCTGCACCAACAAGTATTATACCCTTCAAAATAGAAGAAATCAATTGACTGTCTGGAAATTGTTAATTAAAGGAATAACACAAGTTTTAATTAAGAGCAAGTATAAAGAAAGAAAGCAAAATGAATAAATAGTCTATCTATCAAATTTCTAATAATTTAGCCCTTATACATATAGAATGTTATGGTCCATAGACATACATAGGTATTGTAGATCACTTTTGCACTGAAAAGTGCTATTGCAGGAGGCTTGTAGTCGAGTAAAAAAATCTTTAAATTTGGGCATAAATCTCTGGTAATAGATAGGTACCCAGTTAGATCTAACTTTGTAGTGGTTCAAAGACATACCTGTATGTCGGCGAAGATTTCATTAGCCCCGGACGCTTGATGCCCACCTGTACCATATTGTGATTCATTGCCTAAATCCACGAATCCACCTGATTGTCTTCTCATACGAGCCCGGTCGAACCCCGGTTCGTCGCTACGAAAACTATCTATATCTAAGTCATTTCTTCTTTGGCGATTAGTTTGATCCATTTTACTTACAGCTATACAATAGATATTTGGAAATATTAGAACATTTTGAGGAAATGTTTACTTATTATCTCAACTATCATAGCAATAGAGGAATACGCAAAAGCGCGTTTCGTTCAGTATTTTAAGACGTCATCATATTTTTTTTACATCTGTCTCTATCTTTCATAAAAGAAGTACTTTATGATAAGACAGAACAATAAGATATCCACTATGCTAAAAGTATACTAAAAATCATGTGTAATGCCAAATTTGGCAGCTGACAGTCAAAAAGTCTGACATATACCGTTTTTCTGGCGCCACATGTTTGACATTATGACAGTGTAAAGTAATTCCAAAAATTTAACCGGAATTGAAACAAAATATGAGGTTCCTCTTCTTCCGTGTAGTATTCCTCTATGCTATTATTTTATGGAGTGAATGACATCATGAAATATAATAGAATAAGATGAGGAATGTATACCTGCGATCTGCATGTTTTCTGCCAGTGTCAAGTTACTCATTATAGTCATATTAAAGATAAAAAAAATGGGTGAATTAAGTGATAAAGAGTGATGGTTATTATTTTAGGTAGGTACTCAAACATCAATCAATTGTATTCAATGAGTTTTCATCATTGTGGGTGATTGAGTACTTGGCACTATTGGTAATAAAAAAAGTATTTCCAAAAGATATAGCAACGTCACTTGTGACGCTATAATTTAATTTTAATAAAGGCTTTGTAACGCTGACGCTGTCGCCTACATATTTGTTTAAAGTGGCGGCGGCATCGTTGTGCGACGCTTTCTATAATTTATATCTAGTAACAGCAGACATAGGTAGTAGCTTCGCGTGCATGCTTTGATTAATTTTATGGATACTGCGGATACCTAATATCATACCTACTGGTTAAACCCGGTGTCACGATGTTCGTTTTACTTAGAGAACCTTTTTTTTTTTTTTTTTTTTTTGGATGGACTACGCTGTTGGCCGTGAGTTGGCCTTTACAGCTTCACCGGAGGAGTGGCGAGTGCAGAGTGCGACTCCAGCCAAAGCCTTAAGGGCGGAAGAGGAGGGCAACTAGCTCAAGGGCGCCACATGGGGCACGACCTCGGCTTGGGCAGTTGCCGTGAGGGGAGAGGTAATGACTACGCTCCTAGGTGCAAAGATGCACCTACGAGCAGAAGAGGGGGTTCCTCGACCTCGCCGGCGGCGAGGTCGGTGTCTGTTAGAGGCTGGTGTAGGTGTGTTGGGGGCCCTCTCGACGCCCGGGTCGAGGAGGGCGGTGATCGTGTCAGGAGGATCTATCAACACATGCCGCGGACGGCGGCGTTGTGCTGTTGTGTGCGCGGGGTTTGGCTCATAATTGCCGGCGGCGACAATTAGAGAGTTTGAGTGCGAGCCGGCTTTTTTAAAATAGCGTTCGGACGCTATTTTGAAATGTTTTCGAATGGAGACGAGGCCAAGATCGGAATGTAAGTCTACGTTACGAATGAACCACGGGGCTCCTACGGCTCTACGGAGAAACCGGGACACTTAGAGAACCTATTGGTCATGTTGCTAACAGCAGACTTAGATTTTTACGCATAGTAGCTGTTGCTACAGAATATTGTGTAAATAAGGGATTGAAAAGATTTGTTTGACTCTTATTTTCCTTATAAATCCTAAGCTGATATACTACCTAAAGTAATGTATGTTTAAAAGTGGATTATTCATCGATAATCCCACCCCGACAAGGGTAGGCTAGGTACATCATGGATAGTTGAAGAACTAAAGTAGGTATAGGTACCCCGGTAGCGAAATCAGTTTTTGATCAAGATCAAGTTACTAATGAACACATTTGCGTACCTACCTATACCCATGTATCTAGCCAATCGCTTGGTAGCTTTAATAAAAGTAGGTATTTTTCATTTCTTTGTTGTTTTTTCCTTAAACAGTCAATACTTTAGGCACTTACGTTCACTTAGCTATTACTTAGGCGGAAGTAGTTAACTTTTTTAGGGTTGTGTATTATCTGATTATTTTTTATTTCCATTGTATTGTAGGTATTCAAGTTCGCAAAACGCGCAAAGTAAGATTAGTAAATAACACAGAATATACTTAGGTATATCTACTTAGGTATATAAGATACTTTCTTCATTCCGCTAATGCAACTGCAACTGTGTTATCCTTTATTTTATTTTATTGTTTTAGGAAAGCTTACAGCTAGCACAATTATAATGGGTATGAGAGTATACTTAAAAGAAGGCCAATTATGAGCTTTCACAGATAGAAAATACGAAAAAAAAAATGTTATTTACAGGTTAGGTTGACAATTGTAGACACAGTATTGTATTTATGTAGGAATGAGTAACTACATATCTAACTTTGATTTACGCATCACTGTTGAAATAAAAAAAACGGTCAAGTATATACGAATAGGTTAGATACCTATTCGAAGATACTTGAATCAAAAGTCCGAAATAATATTTTATGGGCATACATGGGCTGATATATACAGATTTTTGGAGATGCTTAGAGCAGGCAGACTATAGCTAACTATTATACTTTACGAGTTACCTTTGAATATTTGTCACAAGATAGATAACTCTTTATTGTTCCATCTCTTAAAGTGGTACAAACTACGTGCTTATACATAGATATAAAGGCCTTAGGGCACATTCCCAACCCTTTTCAACAGTTTAAACTACTTAATGAAACTAACACGAACTAACTAAAAGACAACTAACCTAAAGATGCAGGTTGTTCTACAGCTTCACAAGAGAGAGTAGAACCCTCATAAACAAGAGTAGTGTTCTCAATGGAGGGCTCACTCATCACGCCAACTCTGACACCACCTATCCGCTTATAGTCCAAGGACTGATTGCAGATATCTAACACAAAAAAAATGTACAAAAGGCTGCTTATATTCATTTAATAAGAAAACTTTACATACTTAGGATTCAAGATAACTATTACAAGTATTATTTTGGACTTTTGAAACACCTATAAAGGACTCGCGCAACTAGGCGTACTAGTAAAAAGTATATATTTAATATGGTAAGCCATTGAAGAGGGTGTGGCTGAAAATCAGCGCTGGGGGAAGCAACTCTGCTTCAGCATATGCTGAGCCATTACCTTTTCGGCACAGTCTACACTTAGCTCTTTTCCTTTTGTTCTTGTTTGTATTCTATTTTTAAGTTTTATATTCTCTGTGTGCTGTGTTGAATAAATGTTTTTTCTTTCTTTCTTTCTCTTTCTTTCTAGTGACCTACAGAGTCTTGGCCATAATTTTTAAAATATTTGATTGAACAGAAATGTAGCAGTTTGTCTGTTAGATACCGATTAAGTATATGAGGCAGTGACCCCGCCTCAAGTTTGTCGCACATACAATTCGATTAAACGAATGTTCACCTAAGTAACTAAAAATATTGCTATCTTGTTAATAAATTACGTTGTTCATATTAGGTATATCCAACAAAATCAGCTCAAGACAACATGCTCTCCGGTTTATGGGAAGCCTTTATGCATACATATAATTTTTATCTATTCCTTAAACTACAGTCATCTAACACAAAAAAAATACTAATATACTTATGTTATTGAAAGTATCTAATTTGCTATTTCTAAAACTATGCCTAAAAGTAAAACTTTCAAAAGCTTTGTAGAGAGAACAACAAGTTTTTTTTTTCTCTTAACGCTGTAAATATTCAAGGAAACAGCATGGGCTTTAAATGAGTTTGCCATTCCGCGGACGGGCTTAACGTGTCGACCGACAGTGACGTGGCGTGAACCCTCCCGAACGTTTGGTATGACTGGGGCTTTATCATTACCTAATAAAGTATTGTTGTTCCATCGAGCTAGTATATACTAAGAAGCCCGAACTGCGCTAAATTCCGCCATATTAGAATTTGATTGTTTATACACTTCTCATCAAAAAAATCGAAACACTTTCGTTTTTATTGTTTTTGTCCTAATTTTTAAAATTACTCATCATACAAAATACGAAACCTATGAAGACTTAATTTGAATTTATAACATTAACATTAGGATTTATAAACCTCATACTACTCACTATTAAATGACATTTTACATTTATTCCTAAATATACACATTTTTCTGATAATCCTTATCGAATCATAAACTGCGAGGTGTTTCGATTTTTTTGATGAGAAGTGTATATTGTTTGACACTTACGTACTTACTTGATCTTAATTTTAAGATGGCGGATCTCATATAAACCAATATTGCCAAATTTCAAAAAAGTCGCCGCAGAGCATTATGAAGAGGTTCTTATGTCAACTCTATCTACTTTGAGTGTTGTTCCAATAGTAACGGTCAATTATTGATAGATTTTGTCCTGAGGCAACTGTCAAAAACTGAAAGTAATCTTAAACCGTAGAGTGGGATTCATCCGCCATCTTTATCACTGTCATCATCCATTTTTATTTATAATGTGTATTTATTGAATTTGTCCTGGCTATAATTACTCGACATTGCCATAAATACCGCATATATCGCAGGTGCAGGCATTCCTCATCTTATTCCATCAAAATATCATTTCACTCATTTCGTAAAAAAAGAAGAAGAACCTTAGAGTATCTAGCTAGAGTACCCATAACGACTCCACTCTTCGTATAGCTCTGAGGCGATTTTTCCGCTCTTTTTGTTATCTCATTTACCTGTAGTATATCTACGGAAACTATATGGGAAAGCAACAATGGCGGATTCGGATAAACTAGAATTTTTTTTTCGCAGCGCGGGCTCGAGAAGCCATTTCCGTTATAATATCTCCATGTCATAAACACATTGCTGCCAGACAGGTGGTAGGAACAGGGCTGATAATTATAATAGCAACATGAACACTAGGTATGTGAAGCCGTAACCAGTGCCGGATTAAGGTAACTTGATGCCACAGGGGAAGATTGCTTAGGCAATCTTCCCCTGTGGCCCCCCCTATCCTAAAGTGAACTACAAAGAATTAATTGAAAAAAAGCAGTGAATACGTATCGTAGGTAGAATATGAATGTGATGTGATGTTCCAGATGGAACACCGATGGTTCCGACCTCTCAGGGCAGATGCCCTGAGAGGTCGGCACGTCATGATTTCACATGTTGTCTTAATTGCTTTAACTTTCGTGTGCCCGTTTTTAGGGTTCCGTACCTAAAAAGGAAATCGGAACCCTTATAGGATAACTGTGTTGTCCGTCTGTCTGTTTGTTTGTCTGTCTGTCAAGACCTTTTTTCTCAGAAACGCGTGAAGATATCAAGTTGAAATTTACAGGGTCTAAACTAGAGATGAAACGGATATCCGCTAACTATCCGGTATCCGGCCTATCCGGCCGGATACCGGATAGTAATTCAGTATCCGGCCGAATACCGGATAGTTATTCAGTATCCGGCCGGGTACCGGATAGTAATTCAGTATCCGGCCGGATACCGGATAGTAATTCAGTATCCGGCCGGACACCAGATAGTAATTCAGTATCCGGCCGGATACCGGATAGTAATTCAGTATCCGGCCGGATACAGGATAGTAAAATTTAAAAAAAACTCATTATTTTACACAAGGCAAATCACACAATAGGTGGACACCGTTTATTTTTATAATAGCACGTCAAAAATGATCTCGCCACATACGAACTAAATCCTGCATCGCAATATTAAAGTTATCCGAGCGATTGAACATAAATATAAGAACCCGACAACAACCGTCGGGCAGTAGTAGCCCACCAGACACAACATCCGTCTGGTCGGAGGATCCTCCCTTTTCAATGGTTGATGAACATTTACAGAACTTTAAATCCATCTCCAAATCCCCAACAGATATTTTAAAGAAAAAAAGTGTCCTATATATATTGCCACTATTAAGCCCCGCACACACAGAGGTAGAGTATATTTTTTTTGCCAATACCAAAACAAATTCTGTGTCCATATGTATCACTATAAGGCGTCGCAACGCTAACCATAAGGCGTCGCGATGCTCATTAGAAGGCGTCGCGATGCTCACCATAAGGCGTCGCGATGCTCACTATAAAGCGTCGGGACGTTCACTATAAGGCGTCACGACGCTCATTATACTGCATCGCGGCGCTCACTATAAAGCGTCGCGGTGCTCACTATAAAGCGTCGCGGCGCTCACGATTATGCGTCGCGACGCTCACTACAAAGCGTCGGGACATTCACCATAAGGCGTCGCGACGCTCATTAGAAGTCGTCACGATGCTCAACATAAGGCGTCGCGACGTTCCCTATACTTAGTCGTCGCGATGTTCATTTTAAGGCGTCGCGACGATCACTATACGGCGTCGCGACGCTCATTATACGGCGTCGCGGCGCTCCTATAAAGCGTCGTGACGCTCACCATATTCGATTTTCCGAGTCTAAAATACTGACATTACTGACTATTTTCTGAAAAAACTGACTGTTACTGACCACCATTCAAAAAACTGACTTTACTGACCCGTTTCGACCCCTGAATTTATAACAGAGACTATGTTGGTGCCCCAAAAAAATCAAACTTCTAGGTTAACGCAATTAAAAGATACGGCGGTTTATGTTGCATTTTCAGTACATTTACACGGGAATCAAAAACCTATAGGGTACTTCCCGTTAACCTAGAATCATGAAACTTGGCAAGAAGCAAGGTCTTATAGCACAAGTAAAGAGAAAAAAATCCGAAAAGTAAATTTATTCTTAGAAAATGTTTTTTTGCGATTACAAACTTATTTTGTAGTTACTTTGTATGGGGACTCTAGTATACCAACGGTAAAGTTAAGTTTGTCTCTTTATCCAGTTTATCTTTTCGTTGGAGGAATGCTCTGTACTTTCACAGTTTAGGTACGGAAGCCTCGGTGCGCGACTCCAGCTCGCACTTGGTCGGATTTATTTTTCTCGATCGTCTCTCGTCCCACCTAGACGGGATGCCCTAAGCAATTGGTTATTTAGCTTATGGGCTAATCCAGGACTGGCCGTAACACGTTAAGTCGAATAACGCGAGCTCCCAACTTGATTCCTTGAGGGTCCGCGAACTTAATCACTCAGCCGCGAGAATATTCTTTACATTGAATCATCAAACTACGAAACAGGGTCATCTAACTGTTAGGTACATCGAACTTAATATTTTATTCATACTTCTACTACTACCACAGCCCTTTTAACGTCCCACTGCTGGGCACGGGCCTCCCCTCTATGCGAGGGGATTCAGGCCATAGTCCACCACGCTGGCTCAGTGCGGGTTGGTAGACTTCACACATCTATCGAGAACTAGACAAGTTCCCTCAGACGTGCAGGTTTCCTCACGATGTTTTCCTTCACCGTTTCATAGCAAGTGATAATCTCGGATGAAAATGAGATTCGCACATAAATCCCGGTGCGAGCCGGGGTTTAAACCTGCACACTTTGAGTTGCAAGGCGTGCGTTCGACCACTCGGCTACCACTGCCTCCTATTCATACGATCGAGCAAATTAATGAAATCAGAATCAGAGTGAGGTTTTTTATTAATGAAATGAAACCAATACGGGTAAGTTGGTACCTACCTACTTATGAATCATCATTAATCAATAAACAAAAAAATAATAATGTAAATCTCTACCAAAAAAAACTTGGCAATGAAAAACTTGAAGCGTTTAAATTCTTAAAGCTCAAGAGTCAACGTTATCAAGTGGATCTTATCAAAGTAGCATAGGTACCTACAACGCAAAACTCAATTTGGTTTTAGTTATTAATTAAAGCGAGAAAATAAATTAAGAAAACCACTTAGTTAGGTATCTTAAAAGTTTAGCTGAAACGCGCAACGAATTCCTGTAATGTATTCAGAAATATTAGATGGGTACCGCCAAAAGTACGTAACATTGCAGAAAGGTAAATTGGTAGGTAAAACACCCTGGGGCAGGGTCGGTATTACTTCGACATGGTTTCGGGCGCTATCTTAATCGTCCAGCGTTTAAGCATATTTATGTAGCAATAAGTTATCAGGAGCCTAATTACGGCCGCGAAACCACCTGTCCGCTATCATCTGTACATAGGCCTTCGCATATACTTCCGTGCGTCTTACGCGGGGTCCCACCCCCGCGGCGCGATTGGTCGGCGAGGAGGGTGCGCGCGCAGCGGCCCTCCTCGCGGCCGGGTGTGAGACGCCGCGACTCCGGAGGAGCCGGCCGCGGCCGCGATGTGCAGCCGCGGACAGTGCTCTCGCGACCACGCCGCACCGCCGCCGTCACAAGCCGCACGCCGACGCAGACGCCGATGCGACCGCGCGATCACAACTCCACACGCATCAGTCACACTACACTCTCTGAACAACTTCAAAATCAAAAGTAACTGAAGATATTTTTTTTACTTGACACTAAAAAATTATTTAAGTACTTGGCAAACTTTGAATAAGTTTAAGTGAGAGTAAGTATTAAGGACTGATTAGTTGGTGATGTGATATGGCTAGACGCAAACAGCATAGAGGGTGTGTAGGGGTGCAATGCGCGTGGCTGCTGGTGGCCGGGTGCGCGTGGGCATGCGCGCTGTTCGCCTCGGTCGCAGCTGACGCGCACGCCGATGTCGACACGTCGACTGGACTGGGGGATAACACCTTAACTAATTCAGGTACGTCAGTAAACTTATTATTTCTAAATAGTAATGACAATTAGGAAATCACTTTTATGAGGCTTATTTCCTTTTCTTCCGTTTCGTCGCCGGTAGTTATGGGCAGCTTATAATCTCTTCTACTTCGTTTATTGAGCATGTTGAACCTATTAAAATATGATTTATGCAGTTAGAGTCCTACTCAATATAAATTTGCAACCCGAAAGTAAGAAAATGTAGAGACTCGTAGTGAGTTTTGTGTCTTCAGTAGCCATCTCTGAGAAATTAGTTAGATTTTTGTGGATAAAGGAACGGTGTCTCTGAGTGGTCTAAGAAGTTACACATGTACTCAGTACGATATTTAAAACTAGCCAAGTAAATTATACATCAATATATTTCGATACTTAAGTACATAATAGGGGTTGAGAAATAAGTTAGTGTTAGGTATGAAAATAAAGAAAATATTACGTCCTATCAAGATTATTAATTCTGGTCATAAATAAGTATCTACTACGTTCGGTTATTTTTATGATCATATAATGTAGGTGTTATCACCTTTGATTACCAAATTTAACCAAGACCTAAATATTTATTAGCAATTTCGAATTCTTAGTTTATGAAACAATGATCTGACTTATGGGAATTACATTTATCTAATCTTTTAGGTTTTATAGGAGATATACTTAAGTAATTTCATCTAATATAAATACTCGTTAGTATCAACTGTTTATATATATCTATATAAAATCAATAGTTGTTCGTTAGTCTTGCAAACGGCTTGACCGATTTGATTTTTGATTTGTAGATTTCTAATACAGGGGTAGTTAAAAAATATAGGGAATACGAAAATCGCCGGGTGCTCTAGTTTCAAACAAAAAGTCAGTTAGTTTCTTCTCTCTTCTCATTCTTCTTTATTTCATCTGAAATTTTATATGTATGCTTTGTTAATATATTTTACCTCCTAAATTATAGAAGTTCAATACATATCCAGATCAAATGTTTCCATAAATTTAAGGACTAGAATAGGACGTAGTAGGTACACTAATATAACCGATTAGGTAAGTTCATATTAAAAGTATCTGGTAGGTCAGAAGAAATGTTTGTGTTTACCAACTTAGCTTTGCCTTAAATTAGAAGAATTAAACTTTAGAAATTATAAGTACTTACTAATTAAATCTAGATATCAATTGTTAATATTTAAGTAGGTGCATTCGTTTTAAAAATCTCAATAGGGATATCATTCACGTGCTTATTTTTTATTGTTCACTAGTAAAGAACAATCAATGGACACCGCTGTCGATCCTGGCTTACCTACAGGAGTAACAGTGGTGGGAATGTGGGGCGGGTTAGTCCCATAAAAATAAAAAATAAAAATAGTAAAGAACGTCAATACTTGTAAACTTTAGGCAAAGGTAAAATAATTATCCGAAGCTTTAAGTTTGTACAGACAAAAGATGGGTAACTACTAAAAAATTATGTATTTTACACCTTATAAAGATCGATTATTTTGGGACAGCGGCGGGCTTCGAGCTGCCAATTATCATTCCATTATTCTAAGACTGTCGGTGGGCGGTGACTAAATAGAACAACACCTTCTGCGTACTTATATACGTTTTTATCAACAAATACATAATTTGTAGAAAATTCGAACATATTGTAGAGTACGCGTAGCGTAATGGAGTAGATCATTTCATACAGTTATATGATTATGTTTGGCTCTACAAATATGGCGTGGTAAAGGTGATAAATGCAATATATCAGGAGTTAACTTTAGGCATAAATGCTTCAATAATACATTTAACCTTAATCATCGTATCTTTAACATCGATCAAATAACGCCGACATCATAATAAAACGGTATCAGAGAAAGTGCGGGAGTAAGCAGTTTTTCTTACCAATATACCTAGGTACTTAACCATAGCTATGCCTATAATTAGGTGTAATGCAAACATGCAATGCATGCCGCAGAAAATTTAAACTTTGAATGGGCTCGCTTTATTCTTAATAATGTCTTAGCTATACAATAAACTAATTAATATTTATGGGATCTATGTTTAGGGCTGATAAATTAAAGGCATGTATAGACTCAAAAAAACCCAGTTATCCATCGAGTGACAATTATACTTTTTATAAATGAACTGAGTAATTGCCATAACCAAGTTGCGTAAAGTACTGATGCTCGCGTCAGGAAACTGCAGTAGTGTTGTCAGTAATTCATCTAGTCATAAATTACTCGTTTAACTGAATTACGCAAGTTGAAAGCATTCCATTGCTGTCGAATGACGGCACCCGTGGCCGTGCTGCACTCGCGAGCCTGCCGCTACACAGACGCACTGCGCTTTGTATTAATGGAATTTCATTTGCAACCCATTTGATATAACGTGTCAGTCTTCTTCAACATGTACTTAGTCCAGACCATCACATATTTCGTATAACAAAATGATCATACTGTCGACCACCGTTTTTTATGTCGAATCAGTTATTTTGTCTCACTGCTGGGCAAAGTTCTCCCAAATTCTCCTCCACACGTCTCTATCCCGCCAATTCCAACCATCCCTCCAGATAACGGTTCAGGTCATCACACCATCTTTTCCTAGGTAGCATGATGTAAAATATAAAAAAAAACAGCAAACGTTTTTGGATATTATAATCAAAACAAACAACTTTGATTAAAATATTTATTAAGGATTCAATACAAATAAAATGTGTCAAATAACCTATCTATACAGTTTGAAATATAATATTATGTTGCAATGAGGAATAACATTATAAATGATTTATAAATAGTGTTATATGGTAACTGCTCGAGTTAGAAATTGGTTGCATTTTTGGGTTTAGGATAGGTTCTTTGTAATTGTCAATAGATGGGGTGATCAGACGTGTTTTATATTTTTTTTATACCCCATGTGAAAATACTGTAAAAATGATTTAACTATTCTCCCCCTAGAGAAATCCTTCTAAATTATTTCAAGGAAATCAATCGACAACTTTACCGGAAATAATTCCGGTAGTCATATCATGCATTGGTGTCTTATTAAATCATGAACTGATTAAGAAATTGAGCTGAGGAATAATTTACTACTAAATAGGTATTAAATTGCATTAGAAAGGTACAGTCGCATCGTCCAACCCCCACCTCTGCAACTGGAAACTAACTTGGTGCAATTATGTCTTGGTTCATTGAATGAAGTTTGCCAGAGCTGCCGATAACCGAGAACGGTGTAAGGAATTAATCAAGATTTCACCTCAGGGCCTTATATGAACCATGATTTCTAGTGAAGAACAATAGAGGCGGAGGCGCTCTCGAACCGAAGTTGAATCACCACATTCAACGAGTTCCTTTGTTACGGAACCGAGTAATGAAAGCTCGAGCTGATAATAATTTACGAACAGCAGAAGTGTCGCTGTTTAATAGCGAAAACAGGGGTCCGAGGAGCATTCCAAAGCAGCGCGGGTGTGGTGCGGGCGGCGCGACTGACAACCGTGCCGACAGCAAACTAAAATAATTATCATCATTGTCCCCGGCCAGGGCGAGCGCTTTAATTGTTCATTTACATTTGCAACGATGATACCAGTTTCGAACTATTTCGACCGGCGTTTATTTAACTCTCGCCCGTTCCGCTGCCGTGTTATTGTTCAGAGTTAATGGTCTGAAAAATAGAAATGATTCGCAATTTGTATGATGTTATTGTTGTACGTAAGTTATAGCTGCGACTTACTGGTGTATGAGGATTTATTGCTGTTCTTTTGTTTTATTACTTCAACGGTTCTGGGTGAGTAGGGCCTACTTGATACCTATTTCAGTGACTTCACTGTTAGCATTATTTGTAGTCGGATTCGTTACATACAAATAAAAAAATAACACGACACCAAGTTGAAATTACAGAAAACCTACTTAGGTGCTTATAGCGACGCGAAGACAACAGCTTGATATTTTCAATTTCACTCGTGTTGAAACAATAATCACACCCAGTCCGCCAACCGAAACGTGTCTTAAACTAAATAAAGCTATAACACAAACTATTAAGCACGCAGAACGTCTCACATATTGTAACGCTTCGCTCGATGGGAGGGGCACAATGCTAATACAAAATGAAATTACAAGAGGCGCTCGCGGAGTCCTCTCGCGGCATTAATTTGTATCAAGAATTTGTAGAGATTTAGCTTGAGCCGGGCCGGAGTGTTCATCGCAGCCGGCGAGCGTTAACACTTATTAA
Organism: Ptilodon capucinus; assembly: GCA_914767695.1. NCBI lineage: Eukaryota > Metazoa > Arthropoda > Insecta > Lepidoptera > Notodontidae > Ptilodon > Ptilodon capucinus. Next base: position 7,066,972 of record OU611808.1, read on the forward strand.
GGGGGTGCATCCCCGCGACAGATGTAGGGGAGGACCCGCCATTTGCGTAATGTTAGGAATGGTTTCACTCGATTTAATAAAACTCCGACGGCATTTTATTCTGAAGAATTTAAGAGTCAATTCGTTTTAAACGCCACAGTGGCATAGCGAGAAAAACCGTGAGCCGAAACGTGCCTGGAATACATTGCCAAGGCTTGGATTTCTTATCGGTAGCAATTGAGATGAGTACTTATGGCTTTTCGAGTGGCTCGGCTTCGTTTAATTTGTTGTTTCAGCGTGGAATTTTTATTAACGTCTCCCCTCGCTTTACATTTTTAGGGACGTGTTTCTTATTGACGAACCAAGGTGAAGAAAAGTTTTACATCGTCTTTTTATGTTTCCTTCGGAACTTGAAACGCCTCGACGCACCTCTCGTGAATAGTAAATGGATCGATGACCATGATGGTTACGGCAGGCCGCCTGCGGTTGACCTGTTGACTCATACCTATTGGTATAATACAGCAGTAACAGCGTCTACGTTGTTGTATGTAAAGGTACCGTCTATAAGTATTGATTTGATAGTTAGGTTAGTTATAGTATAATATTTATTCTATTAATACGAAGAGCTATAGTAAATATCCGGTAAAATTATTAATGAGCCGCAACTGCTCGACAAATGCTTAAGGATTTTCGAGATACTTCTGTCTTACGGTTTTTGCACACCGCGGTTTTTGCCCGAGCATTGTGTGTCAGACGTAACTAAAACGGGTTGTGATGCCGACATAGTCTCTCAATAATCCGTTTGGGGACACATTGCAGTACAGTCGATGGGCAGAAAACACTCATTTCCCAAGCGCTAGAAAAAGTCACTTTGTGAAAAAAACCTAAGCATGTGTCCTTTTTACTGTTCAAGGGTAGATTTTATCTCCACCCTCTTTGATTTATCATAAGAACTTAATATTATCTCAAACAGATTCCTTCATCAACGTTAATATGGGGAGTTTCCCTCAGGCATGATAAGACTGCATAAAATTATAGTCTTATACGCATTTTACTTGCAAATATAATTACGTTATGTCCAACCTTTGTGACTGGGTTCAGAAATTAATAGCAACACACAGCGTGCGCCGTTCGGAAAACAGAAGGGGACCACTCAGCAGATGCTTATCTGCACACACTGTCTCCGCCGACGACGGCCTTACTCTTCCTACGTACGAATGTAAATAGGTGCTTATTACCTTCACTCACTATACCTACACATGTTTATGTTATGTTATCATAACTAACAGATATTTCGGGGAATACGTCTGTATTCCCCGAAATATCTCTTGTTATTTTCATAATATACTCACCTATCTGAAAACATCGATGCGGGAGTACCGGTAGAGTCATATCAAATCGGAATCGGTTATAGTATTCTAAGCTATCAATAACTCACACACTAACTATATGTGCATATTTTATTCGAGAGTGTGTCACATTACGCGATAGCTTAGTAGAGTAACATGTGGCGCGTAAATGTGACTAAACGTAATTAATGATCGATTGTAGCTTGTCGACCATAGAGAATGGGCGCACTCGCACCCTCCGAAAATCTTTGTCGACACAAAATAGGTCTCCCCTGAGACTACCGTGCCTTTTAATTCTTTTAATTTGCGAGTATTAGGGGTGCCATGGTCCTAACAAAAATATATTTTTAAATTACATATTAGAGTACCGCAATCGATGCTTGTATTGTATCGATTCATGGTTCGTGTAGTTTAGTTAACAAGAAACATTAGTACCTACGTACTAAAGAAGAGCTATTTATTGGGACTTTTTTATAACAGCCTATACTAGCATGTCCTGCACTTTACTACACACTTCAACTTGTAACTTCCATACTCTACTAATTATTTATTACTAGGTACTTAATTGGGATTTTATGAATAGTTTTCGGTAATATTATCTACTAATTAACTTAGGTATTAACTAATTTAATAAAATAACAATCACGTTTAGGATTTTTTAAGATATAATGGCAGGTTCCAAGTGAAAGTATAGACATAAATAATTGAGAACAGTTATAACTGTTCTCAATGGTACTTTGATTATTTGCGGCAAGAGCAGAGCGTAAAGATTTCTTGATGCCCGCAGGCTCGCCGGCCGCGACTTGCTACGCCGCGGTGCCTGCAGAGCGGGGGGTGAGGTGTGGGCCCCTTGTCGAATTTTTAATCGCAACCGTTGATGTCGTTTGTCTGCCGCGGAGCTGCCGCAGGCGAACTCTTTGGTGTATACTAGCACCAATAACAAATGAGAAAAAAAAGGACATACTACCTAGCACGTGTCATTTATTTATTCGTACCGGAAAAAAGTATGAAAGTGATGAGGCTCTACAGGATGTTTCAGAAGTCCGAAATAATACTTTGACGTTTGCATCAGTATCGGGTATACAACTAAATGCTACAAAATTAGATCGAAATTCGACCTTGTTTTTATAACTATGAGAAAAGTTATAGTCTTCATTTCAATCCTATTATTAGGTCAATAGAGTATTACTTTTGCCCCATCCGCAATGAATAAATAAAATAACAAACATAGTAGGTATATAGTAAGTCTTCTTGAAAGGACGTCCTTGAAATTGTCCTGATTAACGCAGAAAACCTGGAGTACCGAGTGGCTACTCCGCAGTGCACCACACCCCCACGCCAATTTAAAATTCATATCATCCTGCCGCCGTAAATTAGTTTTCTCTTCACCATCACTGCTGTTTCAAAAAAAGTTGTTTATTGGAACACTACCTTACGACAGATGTCGTAAACTTGGCTTCCTTCCTTTATAATTAGTGTTGTTGTTTTCATATTCTACTTAGTAGTTTGTACATTTGTAGTGAGTACCTATTTGAAACTGAAACCAAAGAGGTATACCTACTTATTTGAACAACATGACTTTTTTAATACAGGTTATGAGTCTTCATGGTTATGATAAGCAAATCTTTTACACTTGCGGGCATTTACGACAAGCTAGTCTGAGGTTGGTAAAACAACGCGTTCAGGACTTATAATACGTAGATGAATGTAATCATAAATGTATTTCTCATACGAAAAAGAAAGATATCGGTTATTGATAGGAGCGCACGTGGCACCCCGGCTGGTGTAATATGAGCCGTCAAGTCCGGCGTAATGTTTATTTGATACAAGTAATCGCCACATGATATATGGACGCGATCGGCGAGCGCCGCGCGCGCCGCTCCGCCACTCGCTCACCGACCGACGTAAGGTTTATGATGATTATTCTATCTAAATGATGATTTATTACAGGATTAGGTTGGCACACGGTCCATTTTGCGGGGAGATTGGCTTTATTTATATTATTATCCCCACATTAAATCGGAAAAGAAATCGGCTTTGTAGAATATTAAATATAATAAAACTGCTACTAGATATATTTGGTATGGGTTTTTTAATTAGTATTTAAATGCTTACGGAATAAAATAATAGTCAAATTATGCTAAGTGATTAATTTTAATTTAAAAAGTAGCCCTCGCCACAAGTTGCACTTGTGTTAAACACGAAACTTTGTGATATACCTAACCACTTCAAAAAAAGAAGCAATTTAATAAACCATCTTCTCGAGATTTAAGAATTTAATATTGGCAGCAGCTTGCTTAAATGGACGGATGCTTTTTTCGTTATCATAATTTTAAGCCCGAGATAATCAAATTATGATTTCAGAAGAAAATGCGGTAGGGAACACCGCGCAATATTCTCTTTTATGTCCGACATTCTTGTAAGTAAATGACAATTATTGCAAAACACAGACAACCTCTCGTTGTATCCAAGACAAAGATAATCAAATTATAATTTTAAATTACCCTTGGCTGCAGGCAACTCTACGAGTATATCACGGTAATATTATTTTGAAAATGCTTTATATTTGCCTGTCAAAAGGTACTGAATGAAATTTGTTTCTTAAGCACTTTGTATTTAAGCCTATTTGATCGTTAGTATTTTCAAGTAATGAGTGAAATAATGATCATTTCGTTATTTCTACTTCTACAAAAAACACGTGCGAGGTGTAAAGTACCATTTAATATGTTTAACCAAATCTTTGTCCCGACCATAATAAATAATCATGTTGTCCATTTTCCTTTACATAAAAATACAAAATGCATAACTTCTAACTTTGACCGAAGAATAACAAAGACGCCATTTAAATTACTTTAGTATTAAGTTTGTTTCTTTGAATCGCAACGTGGAGGGGAAATTTTTGGAATGTATTTTAAAGCATTTCTTGCGGAGAAGCAGCTTCCGACGTTGCTCGGAGTTGGACGGTCCTCTTCATGTAGCTAGCTAAATATAATACTACAAACTACCTCAAACATAATAGCGACCGGTCACTGGCCATCGATTGCTTATTTTTAATAGAGTACTAGCTAGCAATCACATACATGTGAACACGCGTGGTTTAGTTTGCCGCGCCCGTACTACGATAGGTAAATAGTCTGTTCTTTTACATTTATCGATTCGATTGTATGGTAAAAATAATTTTATGATATAGGTAGTAATGCAATATTTTTGTAATTATTTCGTACTTTTAATTAATTATGTATAAATAAGTACATAATACAAGAGCGAGTAGATAGATATCATCATTACGTTTCATTCGTTCTTCAAAATAAATGATATGTATGGACTATGGCCCGAATCCCCCTCGCATTGAGGGGAGGCCCGTGCCCAGCAGTGGGACGTTAAAAGGACTGTAGTAGGTTATGGTTTATGGTTTTAATTTTCTTATGATTAATCAACAACCCCTCTACAGGATGTTTCAGAAATCCGAAATAATACTTTGACGTCTGCATCAGTATAGGGTATAGAATGGAACGGTATAAAAATTTGATCGAAATTCGACCATGTTTTTCCAACTTTTTTTAGTCGTTAATTTATATTTCTCGTGGTATCTCGAGTCCTATGTAAATGTTTCATGTTCTGTTTTCTGAATATTGGTAGTTGTCCCTCATATGTGTAGTTTACACTGCTAAACAGGGTTATGGATGTACCCAAAGGGCAGACACGATACCTACTTGTGACAAATATTCAAAGGTCTATAACTCAGAAACTATGATAGTTAGGTATAAACTGTCTTCAATATGCATCCACATATGAGCTATTTATTGTACATGTACTTAAAATATTATTTCGGACTTCTGATACACCCTGTATAAAAGTATAAAAATTGCATTCGTCTACTAAATCATAAATGCGGCCATTGATTCAAAAGAAAGACAAGTATAAACTTTCCCGCCGAAGACATGAAATCATAGAACGATTTCTTTTACGACTTCGGTTTCAACTTCATAGCGATGAATTATGCAGAAAGGAGAGAGATTTCCTGCGATAAAAGTCGTAACACCCAAGAGTGTTCTAAAAAGAACTCTTAGAATATGATAACAGAAACGTAGATAAAATATTTAAATATTTTTTTTGGCAGATTTACTATCCTTAAACGTTGATGGCGTTCATATAAATAAGTACTTACATCTATTGAGCATCCAAATCAGCTTGTCATAATAAATGTGTGTTTTTAGTAGGTATCATATATTTTTTTATATGAAACAGTAACGAACACGTTTGCTTGCGTTGAGTGGAGAATCAAATCAAATCGGAATCAACTCTACATACTAACTGCTGAAATAAAAATCTTTATTTACTTCAACAAATGTCAGTATAAAACAACGAAGCAATATTAAGTCAGAATTGCGATTCGGTCGCATATTCTGCTAATACGGGTTGGTATTTTTTAAAATTGGCATTGCAGTGCAGAGCAGTAGCGGCAGCCACCGAGCCGCAGTCGCTAGACGCAGCGCAGGAGCGGGGCACGCGGCGCGCGTTCTGAATACCTAATTGACTAATATTAGTTGCTCAGAGGGGGAACTTCCTTAGGTGAGCGCAAACTTGAGACAAAGAACACGTACGAGTATTGTAAGGGCCAGCTTCCCATATTTAATATGTGAGTTGGGCTCGTCACTGTCACGGCTATCACGAGAAATCTATGTGTAAAAAAAACATAGTGACCTAAAAGAAAGCATTACAACGACAACTTAACTATAGCATTTGATAAAAGACACAGGTACTGTCGGGAGATAACAGAATTCTATTGCAAACCTATTTCAATCCAAAATCTTAAAAGTTTGTAGCAGACTTTAATTTCGCACGATACGCTTGTAATATGTCTATGTATTGCAGCTTGCCAAAATCTATCAACCCGCCATGTTTTTGGATCCCTAGCGCAAAATTAGTGCAATACAAGCTACATCATAACCCAGCGGGTTCAGTTCATAACACACTGATTTTTAGGGTTCCATACCCAAAGGGTAAAACGGGGACCCTATTACTAAGACTTCGCTGTCCGTCCTTCCGTCTGTCACCGTGAGTGTTAGAGAGTTTTCCGTTACCGCTATAACAACAAATACTTAAAAACAAAATAATATAAATATTTAAGGCGCCTCCCATACAGCAAACGTGATTTTTTTGCCGTTTTTAATGCTCGCACTTGGCGGGTTTCGTTTTTAAGTAAGTTAGAAAAGTACACGTATGTACACTGAATTGTAAATGTTATATAGTCTGCCGAGTGCATCATGGCCGCAAGTCTGAAATGAAATAAAACTATTAACGTTATTGGTACCGACAGCCAATTGTATATTCAATTTTTGTGTCGTATAGCATACGTTTTAAATTCTGCATGAAGTAAGCATTGAAGTTCTGTTGAAGTATTAATGTTATATACCTACTGTGGAATGCTGGTACATGTTTCACATACTCATATAAAGCACTGCAAAGAAGATAGCGCGATAAAGCATATAAAATGCAAGTGCAAGATAACAGACATTCTTAGTGAATAAGTATAAAATAAATACAGCGGCCAAAAGATTTATAAGTTGCGAAAGCAACGCATCCCCAACCGTCTCAGGTTACTTTGTTATGCTAATCTTCATCATTCTTTAGGCGGAGAAAGTTTCTAGCAAGTTACTTTTTTTGAAAATAACTTGTAATTCAGTTGTAATTTGTTACCCAGTTCTACGTTTACTTACTTTGGTGGAGTTTCAAGCACACGACTTGAAACAGACTAGGTAGCATTTATTCATATTGTAATTATTAATAAACCGGCCAAGTGCGAGTCCGACTCGCGCACGAAGGGGGACCCTTTGTGCCATCTATAAAAACGGCGTTTGTTGTATGGGAGCCCCCTTAAATATTTATTTTATTCTGTATTTGTATTACTTTTTAGTATTTGTTGTTATAGCGGCAACAGAAATACATCATCTGTGAAAATTTCAACTCTCTAGCTATCACGGTTTATGAGATACAGCCTGGTGACAGACGGACGGACGGACGGACGGACAGCGAAGTCTCAGTAATAGGGTTCCCGTTTTACCCTTTGGGTACGGAACCCTAAAAAACTATATAAGAGTAAAATTTAAAAAGGGATCTAGTGTAAACATTGGTGAGTTCCAAATATACCTTGACCCCAATTTTGTTGAACTTATACTACAACTTAGCTAAATAAAATTAATGCGATCAAAAAGCGACTATAGTAAGTACTGTAATAAGACCTATTTTAGGTACCAACAAAATGAACATTTTTATCTAACAATTATATCAATACACCATAGCTGATTATAAACTCAACAATCATGTATATTGTTCCTAAAACTATCTTGACAGTTTTGTAAAGCTCCTGTCTTGTTCAAATTAACGAAGAAAACTTCTCGATCAAGCCAGTCTACCTGAAAACACAAAGTAAACTCCGTGCCTTCGCAACTTATCCATTAACTTAAGTAGAATCTGTAGACAGCAAGGAGAGAATAGTGCTTCCGCCGTCGTGTTAGAGATAGTTTGAGCGTTAAACTAAATTTATGATATAAGATTGATTAGATAGCAGGTAGCTATATTTTAGTATTTTTCTGGGTTTATTAGTTTATTTTGGACATTATGAAACATCGTCTTTACATATAATTGTCAGTTTTGTAAATGTTTTTTTTTAGGATTGTTCTATTTAAAAAGTATACGCGTCATTTTTACAACGGGTTTCAATAGATTCGCTCAGGGCTGTGACTTCACTCGGTTACGCAGATTTGAAAGTCACCGTACACTCTCCATGAAATCTTCATTAATTTCAAAAACTTCCAACAAGTTCCTTTTGACTCGGGACCCGAAAATGAAAAATTATTTCTTGAATTTTTACTTCACTTAAAATCTGCACAACGTTGTAGTCGACGACCGCTTTATTATTTATGACAAGGAACACGAAACTCATCTCGAGTTATAAACTTCTTGGAATTTCTCCTGAAGTAATACAGAGCTATTATTATGATGTCCCCACAAAAAATGTTCGGTCGGGGGGCGCCAGCCGTCCTACCGAATTCAGTCGTGATACGGACTTCGCTGGTGGCAGACGCTCGCACCGGGGCCTCACTCCTCTCAACACACGATTCTGACGCGTATTAGCATGTCGAGAAGTTTGATGCTCTGGGAATCAGATAACTTAGTTTTTATTTACAAAGTTGCATTTTAGCTTTAGGGAATTTCAATAAGATATATTGTTCAAGATGGCACTACGATCAAAAGGGGTTTATAGATGTAAAGATCTTGATAGTAATAGTAATCGATTTGGGAGAGTCCATGTGTGGTATTCGGAGAATTGGGATTCCCTAGTTGCGTGCGATCCTTTACGACTATTTGACAGTCATAGAATTTTATGCTCTCCCCATTCCAAGATTCGGATTTCATACAACTAAAAACATTATTCTTTATTATTTTAAATGATTTTATGATTAGATTACTAGTAAGGTCAGCCAAAATTATATTTTAACAATAAAATAACTATAACAATTATCTCCTTAAATCTTATAAAAGACTTAAATTGGTTCAGTCAGCGTGAAAAGTCGCTGATTATTATCTAATTGCTAATCACGATGACTGACTACTTTATATCAGAAATATATTGCGAAAATATACTTCAAAGTTGTACAATAATTGCATACAGTGTTTAGATGAATTTGTTATAAAAGCTCTTGAATTTACATAAAGCAAATGCGATGAAACATATCCAATAAAAACAATTTTATGTTTTTCAACTGTGTAACCTACCTATACAAAAAGAAATACATACGGCATAAATGACTCACGACTATAAAAAAGTTTTCGTGATGTTTTTCTTCCAAACCACTTAACAAGCTTGGCGCACGTAGACATGTTTGTGTCTTGCTTGCATTATGACACCGTGTTACTATAAGATTTAGAGGGGACAAAAGTGAGGAGACGCGGTGGCGCCAGGAACGCTGCCTACTTTGTCATAACTACCCGTTCGGCCGTAAGCGGTGTTCTAACATCTAACGGAAGCGATCCCATTCCTATGGTCTATGCCTATAGGTTAGATGATTGGACCGTTCGATGATTAACTTGTAGTGCTAGTTATTGGCAACGTAAAAGTAAAATTTTAGAATTTCGAAGAGGTATTTCCATTTTATAGAAATAAATAATTTGATACTAAGCCCGCCACACATTCCCACCATTGTTACTCCTGTAAGCCAGGATCGACAGCGGTGTCCATTGAAAACACCGAGGTTTGATCCTCGGTGAGTCCCGGGGAAAAGCTAAATTGTCTTGGAACCCGCACGAATTTAATCGAAAAAGGTGTAGGAGGAGTTGGAAGAAAAATGTATCCACCAAGTAATTTGATACGTATTGTGGAACTTGAATGTTGGTATGTTAATTAGTATCTAGTTTGTTTGAATAATACACAATCTTCGCATTCAGTAAGGCTCAAGACTTCGGCTTCTGAAAGTCTGTTCCAAACTTCCCCTATCCCCTCATTACAGCGGAGACCCTTGTTGCAGGTTGTTGTCATAAAGTTAACTACTGCGTACTTCCTCTATTTGAAAAATAAACTTTTAATAAGCCGCGACGACGCTACACGCTTTGTTTAAGCTGCTGCAGTCACTGTAAATACATTTAAAATTATTTTACAAAGCTAGTGTAGAGTCCTGATCAAAGTTGCTAAGTATTCTTTAAAGTTATGAATTATGTTTTAGTGCTTATTTCTAACGAGTAGTAATTTTTTTTAGTTAACAATTATTAACGTGCAAGTTAACGTAGTGCTACTGAGTGAAAAAGCACGCAGCGGGCGATGTCTCGGCGCGGCGTAATATACGCTAACGGTCGGGGACAAGACAAATGTGTTTTCTCTCGGTCGCTATTAGAAGCTTTTCGCTGGGTGTGCTCTCACGCGCCGCGCGCCCCATGGATCTTGATTGAAAACGGTAGCTTATTATTGGATTTTAAGACGATCTTACAACATTTATGTCGCATATTATTGGTTTTTTGTTTGATTCGGTGGAACCTTCATATTTTCATTTACAATTGTAAATTACACGGGTACAAATTTTACTTGTATTCACTTAATTTTTGGTCCAAATGAGTTTCATGACTTCTTTTTGACCGGTATTTAGGAAAGTACTAACTGCGAATGTTAGGTTGATATTGTATTATGTTCAGTTGCTTCTGTTGGTCCTGACTTAGTCGTAGTAATCACATTAAGTGCTACTACTAAATTATCGACTCACTGATCCACCTAGAATTAGCTTCATCGTAGAGAGATTACTAGTAATCCTTCGGCCACTTTTTGTTAAAAAGAAATTGAGATAAGTCTGAGATAGAGCTCAGACGGTTACAGTAAAGTTTAGATCAGCGAATAACATAGGAAACTGTGACTTAGATCGTTAGACAGATATAATATAAAGACAAGGGTGGCAGCATTCACGTCCCAGCTAGTTAGCAGCGCAAACTGGTTCGTCGTCGGCGTTCGCGCAAATTGAATTTGTCTCGGGTGCCCTGCGAGTGCGGGCGGGCGGCAAGCTGCGAGCGGCGGCCGACGTCGGACACGGTCCACCATCCTCCATACCTGTACGTCACTTTCGATTACTTCAATATTTATTAATCTATTTTCATTGTCAAATAACAAATAAGTAGACAGATTCTGTTAACGTGGGTTCTACGTTGGCTTTATGAGGCATCGTCTGAATAAAACTGTTTACTAATGACTTTGTAAGTGGTTTGTAACTTTTGATAAATTTTATGGATTTGAACATTTTGTACCCAAAGTAGTTTTGTTTATGAAAAGCAAAAGCGTTGTATTCAGAAATTTTGTCAACGCCTTTCATACTTCGAGTAATTTATCTAAAATATATTTATAATTATCGTACAAATATTAGTTCAGAAAATTCGCGTGAGGGCGGGTGTCGGCATAACATTGTATCATGACTTGCGTTTTATCGAGTGTTGGCGAGATTAATGGGTGCGCGGCGTGCTCGCGGCAATTACACGCGCAATGTGGCTGCTCGCGTCATGGTTTTGTTGCGTTCATCAGCCGAATAAACGTCACCGAAATGACACAGCCCCGACGCGGATACCTCGTAATGTGATGCTCAGCCGCGCGATTAATCTACAGAAACAGAATTTTCTCAGTTTATCCGAATAATTTGGAGTAATGGGGTTTTTACCAGCAATACCGTTTTTGTTGAAATTGGGAAATTCTAAATTGTGAGTTTATACACAAAATGTTTAATGAAGTAGCCGGAAGCAACCACGAAGTTACTTGGCGTACTAGTATTAGTCATCCGGATATTTTGACAAAAACAGAGCGTGTCGGTGTAACATGATAAATGTATTCATTAGGAATGCAAATTTATATAATTTCCTTCTAGTAGCCACGCTCTCATACATATGAAATACTCATTCATAAAATATTCAAAATGGTTTCATGCTCCTTAATTATCTGTGTTTGTACGTTGGCGAAAAGTTTCATATGTTGTACGTTATTTTTGACTCGGTATTTTATATTACCTACTAGGTACGTAATTTGAGATCGTAGCTTAGATGTGAGCAAATAACTCTTATAATTGTATTCCAATTACTCTTAATTTTATTTAATTCGTGAATACATTTCATTTATAATATATTATGAAGCTTTAATTGGTATTTATGTTATAATAATATTATGACATAAATACCAATGGAGTACCTGATGGAGTATTCAAATAAATATTTTTTTAGCAACTTGAATACGTATCTGTTCGCTAAATCACAGGTCATTATTAAGTACGACGCACGACAAATCGATACGAAAGTTTCTGCCCCATTATTGCACCAGCAGTTTGCCGCGGAAAGAAGTACAAATATAACGAATGTTTGCACAAGTTTCGACGGTAATGCAGTGGAGTCTCGCCGAATGGCCTGAAGTGTCGCGACAACGCTCTCCGTCCAAACAATATAGAACGGATCCACAGCACAATACTCCGCGACTCGATCGTATTATTATGAATCGGTAATGGATACAAAAGCTAGATTAATAACTGTAAACAATGATGTTTTCTTAAAATATTATTTTTGTACAAGAATACCTAAGCGGTTACCAAGCGATGCTACGAAATATTAGTAGTGTGGGCGGCGTAGTCAGTGTCGTCGTATCGTAGCGGCGTAGCACCGTAGCACGTGTCGCGCCGCGTCAGTTGTGCGTCGCAATTACGCGCCAAATGACATACAACTAGTAATCTTGTTTGTTGTTTGCTTGTCCATTGTTGTTACATGATGGCTACGGCGAATGCTAACATGGGGGACAAGTTGTTCCATTAATCAATGTTTACCCACTTGCGTTTTATAATATTGCTAAGAGATTGAGATTACACTCTATTCAAGAAACGATTGTTGTAAAAATAATTATTAATAATGTTGAACAAAATCATCGAACCATTTTAAATCAGCTTTAATAAGTTTAAAAGTTCGGCAAAATCTAAATATAAACACACGTTTACCGAATGTGCTAGGGGCCCTTTCTGGCGATACGTGACTGAGTCAAAACGAATTTGTCCACGAAAGCCGCAGCTTTTTTCTCACATCCGATGGACAGATAGAGATAGTAAGTAAGTAGGACGGTCCGACGAATGGCCTCACTAAATCCTTAACACTCGCTTCACACTGACTTGTAACACTCTCGTATCTTTCAATGTTTACAAAAGCGATCTGATAAAATAAAATCCAGACCCTTATTTGGTTTCTCTCTTTACCTATACGGCTACTTTAACTGTTTATTTTGTAAAAAAAAGCTTTTGGGAGGTAGGTATAACTTGGCAGTCTTGTAATAGGTATCTGCATAAGTACACGAGGCATTTATATATTAAGTAATTAAAATAATACATATAGATTGCAATGGATATTATGAAATCTAATATGAAATGACTAAAAATAAAAACAGAAATATTTGCATTTGTAAGCTTAAAGTCATAGGTAAATAAGTAGGTACTTGGTTAGTGCTTATTTTAAAAAATCAGAGAAAGAATAACGGAAAAGATTCGTCAGTCAGCGTGCGAAGACGCCGCCGCGCGCGCCCCACGGGGCTTCTACCAGGTGCAAAGATGTTTCATGATTTAATTTGGGACTTAGGGATCTGCTCTATTGAATCTATTGAACCGTGCAATATTTTTATCTTAGTCTCAGCCGCAAGTGTTCGCTTTACATCGTCACATTGATTAGTTTCATTTTAACGCTGCTGTATTAAACGATCGAATAGATAAAAATGCCGCGTTAAACATATCAGTACATTAACATCAGATAATTGCGAACAAATGAATATGGCAGCAGCTTTGGGCGCTTTACTGTTAATTGTTAATCAAATATAAAACTGTTTTATTTCAGGACTAATGGTTTTGGAAATATTGAAATAACCACAAGCGTACAGACACTGAACAAACGTACAAAAACAAATTCACGCATGGTTGGGCGCGCCGCGAGCCGACGGAAAAATGAATGGGTATTCCGCTATAAGCCTGCCTCGGGTAGACAATACGTATACACAACGTTGTGCTGATGCTTCAAATATTTCATAGTTAACGGATTGAAATTATTGTGGTACCAACTCCAATTGAAATATGAAATACTATTATTTTTGTTTTACGACTCACAAAGCTTTACATTTGTAAGGAAAAACTATTTGGTAGGTAATGTTGATTAGCTCCATCTTTGACATGATATCTATGTTTGTGTTTCAACATTTCAAAAATCATTATATAGATGATAACATTATTACAAATCTCTTTACTATTTGAGTTAAATAATTAATTATAAATATCGCCAGACAACACAAACTCATTGTATGATCCCAAACTAACCAAAACTGGGTATCATACAAAGGACTGGGGGCGATCCCAGTTACACCCAGACCGGGGCAAATTTCGAAAAGGCCATTTCCGAATTTAACCACTAGCGGAAATCGCATCGCTTCTAACTACTAAACCAAGCCGCCGTCAAGAAGAAAGGGAGACATCGTCATTAGAAAGAGGTTCGCGGTAATAGTTTAAAACAAATTAAAGGCAAAAATTTTAACCAGCAACTTTCTCGTGTAGTGATGACGAGAAAGTTGCTGGCTTAAATTTTTCTTTGTTGCTGGCTTTCAACTACTAGGCTTTGGACCCCTAACACAATTTTATGTACAGATGTAGGTAACATCCAGATAACACGCGTATAGAAACTAATGAAAATACATCCAATAACATTTGTCTTCTCGTGATGATGGTAACAGCGTGTCAGTGTGTGTATAAGGCGGGCGGCTCGCGAGGGCAAGGCGCGAGCCGCCACGGAGCCGGCCGGGGCGCGCGGAATACCAAGCAGCTTGCCAGCCTCAGCTAATATTGCGCTGACTCACACACCTCCTGCTAATGTACACCCTTTACCGTTTTATTTCCTTCCACGTCAGCGCCCGACACGATGCAATATTTTTAATTAGTTGCTGATCAGCGAGTCTAGTCGCATCGGTTTAAGACGCTGTGTCTCGGACTAAGACTAGAGTAGATAAATATTATATTGACATACATCACTGTATTCCGTGATCATTATACCAAATATACCTATGCTATGGTACAAAAATGCATTTATTACAATTAATACGTACCTATCTACTACGTACTGGATCATAAATATTGTATCGATTAGTTTGGTGTCAATGCTCCGACAAAGAGCAAGAATATACATTTTTTTTCGCAAGTCACACCTATTTCCTAATAGCTATTACGTACAACATTTAAATATAGGTAAAAAAATGGTATACAAATATACACATAGTCCCTAATCTGTTGATTATTATTGTATTGTATTATTGTATAATTACTATTGTAAAGAGTTGTGTCTAGTTTGGCAGCTTAGGGTCTTGTTCGACCAACTTTGGCTTTAGGTTTTGAGATCGCATTCAAATGGAACATTACCTATCGTATTATGATATCCAAATCATGTGATTATAACTCGATGCATTTGCCCCTTGCAGTAATAACATTGTCTGTAGGTAGCCGACTTGTAGGTATGAGTTTGTTATTCCATCATCGACCGCTGAACAGAAGGTGTATGTCTATAAAACATATAGATAGCCATATGTACTGGTGCTAGAAAATTTTACAGGTAAAGGCTTGCACAAATCATATTTTGCTTAAACCAAACGAACTGCATTAACTCAGCACATTTTTCAACAAATTTCTTCGATTACGCCTGTGAATTTATTCGGGTGGTCGCGTGGCCTTTGCCACAAACATTCAATATTTATGTACCTACTTTGGTGGAAAGTAAATAAAAAAAGTCAAGGAATTTCGATCCTGCCAGTGTTTTCGGTGCTTACTTTGTGGAAAATAGGGTCAAGTGCATATAAACACCTACTACTGAAAAACTTTATCAACCTGCAACTTATTCTAATTACCAAATAATTAAAAAAACCATTAATAGCAATAATGTATAGATACTAGGTAGGTGCTTACACTATCTATGTGTAGGTGACACTACATCGGGTTCTGTAGTTAAACGTATATAACCCACCCTTCATACTGTGATATGTAGATTATCATTTCGAATCAATATCATGTTAAAGTAAGCACAATAAAAGAAACGCGTGTAACCGTGCGTTAATCCTCGGGAGAATATAGCCAGTGCGTAACTTTTCGCTCCTTTATCGTACCGTTGAAATCGTACTTCTTTGTGAGTAATCCCTCCACGTCCCGGCCATGTCGCCGACGAAGATAGAGCACGATCTTCACAAATAATGTCACATGCGATTCGTTTCAGACGACGTGACTCGCATCACCGTGGCTGCCCGCCGTGCCGTGCATAATGGGATAAATATGCTGCGGTTGTGTGCCCACACATGGCCCTCGAATTAAGTGAGCGCTATTTACTGCACGCGGTGTAACTTTCTTACCCGCTTGATTAACTATATCGTGTTTACCTTTATGTACATCTGCCTTATTAAATGCAATGTTTCCTTGCGTGGGCGAGGAACCGGGAGCGCCACCTACCGGCCCCCGCCTGGTTACTTTAACAACAATGTGAGGCGACACGTTCTCAGAAGCAAATTAAAGTCTCATATGAGGAATATGTTGCACGAGTAACGTGAAGATGTAAACAAGAAGACGACAGGTGCACAAATAAACAAGGTGGCATGTTTTCTTTTTATTATCTTTCATTATGGCCTTCCATCCTTGTTCTAACGTCGAAAACATAATAATACCCAACATTAAATTCGTCTTTGCGTTTGTCTTGCTCGCTTGTATAATTTGACTTACTTAAAGCGGGCACTTTACCTAATTTTCTGCAAAATCCCCTACTAATATGTCGAAAAAGTATGCAATTCCAGGAACGTCTCAAGTAAAATATATAATTTGCGATAAAGCGGCATCCCATTCCAGATAAGACGCAGCACGACCCACGTCGAGAGCCATCCGACTCGTTACGAGCCGCCCGAAGCGAGGTGTGATACAAAATCATCAATCTTTCCCGAGATTGTACTATTAAATGCCTCTTCGCTCTTTTCCCTCGAACTCGAGACCAGAAACAAATGTAAAAAGTTGTGTGATAAGTTCAATTTGAATTTGTAAAGCCCCTTTCAGCGTTTCTCGCCTGTTTATCTCGCCGAGGAAAGAACGGAAAATACAAAAGTAAGAGATAGGAAATGAAGAGGCGGAAAAAAGTGTCGGGCGCGGAACAAACGCGGAAAAGTTGGCGTTATCCGGGAGACAAGTTAAATCGCAATTTATTAGGGCGTAGCAGTGGGCTTAACACGGGCCGCTCCCGCCGTCGCCACCGTCACAGGCCGCTGCCTGCCTGCCGCTAGGACCATGCTGCACGCATGTAGTGGCGAGTGCTCTATAAGAGGATGTGTACTTTTTTACAAACAAATGTAACAAATATAAACACACTTGTGAACTCATCAGGGGAATTGGATATAAACAAATGGCAACGTTCGTGAGAATGTGGACATGTTACAAAAGTTGTTTTTGAAATGTCTAGTCTACTTACTATTTTGTACACGATAACGATTTTAATACCATGATGATGAAAAATGCAGGTATGTATCAAAAGTCCGAAATAATATTTTGGTTATTTGGGTATACGGTAGCTCATGTGTGGATGCTTAGTAAAGACTGATTATACCTAACCATCATAGTTTTCGAGTTTGAATATTTGTCACGATTATCCTGTTCTGGCCTTTGGGTACTGATGATGAATGATCCTATCAAGCAGTGTAAACTATATTTACGAAGAGCGGCTACCAATATTCACAAAAAAATAGAATATGATTTTTTTACATAAAACTCGAGATATTGCAAAAAAAAGAAATAGGCGACAAAAAATTGTTGAAAAAACATGTTCGAATTTCGATAAAAAAAATACAGATTATTGATTTTCATGCAAACGTCGAAGTTACTATTCGGATTTCTGAAACACCCTGTATACTGAAACCATTGAGGAGCTAACCAATTATTTTTATTGATAGGTTGAAGTTAAGTTACGTTAAAAGTCCATTACTTGGATATAGTTAGACATAGCAAACAAGGGTGCACATGCAATACAACGTTGTCGGCACGTGCTCATGCGACTGTTGTACTATCACGCATCTCCAGCCTCATTCACAAATCTTTATTCATGTCCCACATTTACTTGCAGCGCTGGGTGTGCGCCCCGGAATATTTTAACATACTTTCAATTTGAGCTACAGTGGCTCTATCGGCGCTTTGTCAAACACATAATTTTAAATTCTTATTTTAAAGTTTTCTATTTTGAAAATGAAGAAACAGTTTCTATTTAAACGAAATCAAAAAGGTCTTATGTAGGTTGATTATTTTACTCTTTTTCGCAGTACTTGCTAATTGTGATGGCGACTAATCTGATTTTCTCTCGTGTACGGATTCCATTATCTACACGATCGTGTCCACCCGTCCATACATATTCATATACGTGACGTTTCACCGGCCCACATTGCCACGATGTATTCATGAGGTTATTATCAGATTTTACTAGATTTTTATTATAGTTATATCATTCGCTCGTTAATCAATAGTAGAGTTTCGTAGAGATGAAAGCCTTATTTATTCTTAACCAAGTTAAAGCTATCTTAGCGATGCCTATATTTAACTCTATTTCTCGTTGAAATCAATGCCTACTCCGATGTGACTCGGGTCTGCGAGTTCTAGGAGCAAACTTTTTAATTACTCCGCGGGGACAAACAGGCTGTGCCTCTAGTTTCTTCAATAGGCGTGTCTCCATACTCGTCTCTCCAAACAGAGCAAACTCTACCTTTCCATTTATTTCCAGTTAAATATTGAAATCAACCGCACGAATATTTGAACAGCTCACTTGTAATATTAATTAACGAAGTTCAGGTATATTTCACGGCAAAGTTGTAAATTAATTAACCACATAATTATGTGGCAATATCTGAATCGCTCCAACTATGCAGGAAATCTAATAACATACAGGATTGTTTGTCTGCCGGCGAGATGCTTTAATGAATAGTCAACACGCCGCCCGGCAACGACGCATTGTGAGCAGATCGTCATTGTTTCACTAACGCTGTCACAACACGACATGTACCTACACACAACATGTAGAACGCTACTTGAAATAAGAGGTTGAAAGGGGTCCTTCTATAATAAACAATCTGTGATTTCATATTATGTTACCTTGAGTAAGAACATAATATAGACGATATGCCTACCACATCCCAAAAATTAAATCCCGTACAAACAGGAGTGGATGAAGTTTTGTTAAATGTAACGCTAAGTGAGAATGAATCGTCTGTGAAAGCTCAGTAATTATAGTGTTAATTTGCAAGTGTCGAGGTGTTGGAGCCGGCGTCGGCGCCGCGGCAATGTCGGTGCGACTGCCTGGCGCCACAATTACACAGGCCTCCGTAAATCATAAACATCAGCCCTCCATTTAATCCAAATAGTCCGTCGTTAGTCGAGCAGTCTGCGTCTAATTTGTCTCCTGTTACTGGAGATTAATTTATTAACATTAATTACATGACAATAGCGGTTACGCAGTTTGTAATGCGCTCAGGAAGTTAACATGTGATGCGAGATACTCAGACGTGTATTGATTAATACAGATGTCGTAATGTTGTTTGCGTGGATTTAGATTAATCGCACAAAACATCATATATGGTTTACTATACCAGTACAAAACCAAGTTGGGTGGTCCAAATCATACTATTCTTACCTAGGTAGATTATGTAGCTATGGTTGGTAGATATGCATCATGGCGGAATGTATTTGTATTGATATACCGCGTTGTTATTACAGCCACCAAACACAACCTTGGTTTATTAATTTTCTTCTGCAATATGTTGCATCGGCTTCCTAAACTATGACTGGCTCGGATAAAACTAAATAGAGCATAACTTTTTATGGCGCTTTCTGTTACGAACTCTTCCAATATAATGTAGTTACATAACTTTATCGGCAGACATATTGAGCTACATAGAAAAAAACAAACTACCTAAATACTCGTATATAGAAATCCTGTAAATTTACTATACCATTAAATCTAATATTAAAATAACATAACTATAAACTATTCGGCTAAGTTTGCATTATTGTATGCCATGTATTGTGGAGGTATTTTCCATTGAAATCCGTAGCCGTTAACCCTATCTCAATATCTGTGGTGTTAGCACGCATGACAAGACAAGACCTCTGTCACGAATTGGCTCGGTTGCATGATTTCCTTAAAGATAAAATAGTATTAGATTTAACATCAATACTTAGTATTGATCAATACTTAGTAGTAGGTAGCCTAAAACAAAGTTTCCCGCTGTACCTATGTACGCTTAAATCTTTAAAACTACGGAACGCATTTTGATGCGGTTTTTTTTTTAATCGATAGAGTGATCCAAGAGAAAGGTTTATATGTATAATACATGAGAAACACTGATAATTTTAGGTGGCGCTGCTTTCGTGTGTCACTAATTCTAAGGCGGTACGAAGTTCGCCGGGTCTGCTAGTATATAATAAAGAAAAAAGTGACTCTTCCAAGAAATAAAAAATAACAGTTACATATTGCAAAATAACAGTTGCATATATAATATAGGTATATATGCAAAGTTATAGTTGCATTGAACACTTGTGTCAATGAAAAATTAGTTCAGTCGAGCGGCAGACAGTCAGTGCAGTCACGATATATATTCACTTGTACATATACACGCACGTTTATGTATGAAATAAATAATGCACACCGACTATGAGGCATTCCACTTTGCAGCGAAAAATATTTTAAAGTGCCATCAATACATTTCATTCAATTTGCATGAATTTTTGTCCAGTCGGGAGTGTTCTAGCTTTTAGCCATTTTTGATGCTGGCTTTTAGATCCACTAGATTTATATTATAAATTCTCGTACATGTTATTATTTGAACGCTCAAATTGGTCATCAATATAGTAGCTCTCATATTATGTGGATTAGAGGCTATCACAGTTCTATTTATATATTCAATTGCGTTGCTTTACGGATTGTACAACAGTCAATCCGAAAAAAATAATGTTTGTCAGTATGTATAGAAAATTGCTTGAACATAATTCTATTCATTTTCACGTGTTTTAAATTGCTGTTTGTCGTGTTAAAATAACAATTAATTTAAACACAATTATTCATCATGTCGGACAATCACCGTGTCGTGTGACGTTCTACACACATCTGTGATTCATCCCGTTTTGAGGGTTTGCATTTTGTACGGTTTTAAATAAAGGGTGAGAGCGAAGCGGTGCTCATGGTTGTTTGGAAAATTGTGTAAAATTGGCCGCGGAAAAATTACGCAGAGGAGTGGGCGCCGCCACATGGCGCGCGACGATACGCCCTACATAACTGATGACTTTTCAATGGCCATTCGTTCGCGAACTCGCCGATGCCGGACACCCGTCCGCCCTTACCATCACACATGAATTGATGCTGTCGCTTCGGTAACAATAATTAATTAGACATGGCTTAAAAAAATGCTAACCATTTCCCTTTGTTTTCAGTATCAATAATAAGGGATACGCTATCCGAAGTTTCAGATAATCATTCAGTAGACGTCAATAACAAACTTTGGGCTAGTTAAAACATTTAT
This sequence comes from Ptilodon capucinus, assembly GCA_914767695.1. Lineage (NCBI taxonomy): Eukaryota > Metazoa > Arthropoda > Insecta > Lepidoptera > Notodontidae > Ptilodon > Ptilodon capucinus. The sequence goes on from OU611808.1 coordinate 7,088,404, forward strand.
CGGCAAAATAGTTTGGATTCTATTATTATAAATGGAGGTAATAATTCAATATTCGATTGTAGAGAACCGGGGAAGCAATGATTCGAGGTAACAAGACAGTTTCCGATTATTGTCGCTAAACTAATTAAAAAGTTCAGCGTTGATTCTTGAACGAGCAGCTGCGATCGGGCGACATCTCGATACTTATTGTGAAACAAAACAACAAGAGAATTAATTATCTTCGTGAGAGTAATTTAAAATGAAAGACTATTATTACCTACTTTAGTATGATTTTATAAAAACTTAACCAAATCTAACATGAACTATGAGTAATTTTATTGCTTAGACATTTGAATACGATAAGTCGGTGGGATGAAGCCAGATATCTTTTGAAACTGGAATTCGTGTGCCAAGAAGTTTGTAAATAAAAGTAGGTTAGTTATTATTGTTTTTGTCCATATCTTTGTCTTATCCGAAAACGATAACGTAAATTATTAATACTTAAATTGTCTTACTTACAACGCTTAGTGGAAATAAGTACGTGTGAACGATATTTGTATTTTAAAATGGTAAAACAAAAATGATGTGTCTGAACAAGCGGTCTTGTTACAACCGAAAACAGTGTCACGTACAATTGGTGGAGTATAATATGTTTATGACTGTACCGTACTGTCAAGTATGGCGCGTGATAGGAAATGAGTGGGTAGGAACAGGAAGCCAGCAGTTTCCGATCCTCAACTCATTGTCATCGCTAAACAATTCAAGACAGAAATAGTGAGTGAATAATTTATTTCACGTGTACAGTTGTCACGTGTTAGCACAGGGTGAAACATGGGCGACTCACTCAGCCAAACACTGGTGCACAAAGCAAGGGCAGCGACCATTCACCCGGTCGGGTGCACCGTTTTTCCGCCTCTCAAGCTTTAAATTGAAACAAAATCGTACACACTGCGTACAAATTGCCTTCATGCACGTACCTCAAAGTCATGCATAAATGGAAAATATACATGACCTTGTTGTATGCTGCGTTTGAAAATACATTTCATATTCGATTATATTTCAAGTTCAGTAAGTGCATCCTTTTACCATATTTGTTGGTGTATTGTGTGCTCATATGCAGAGTATGTGAAAGCCATAAAATGGTTTTAGACTGGGATAAAACTATTCACATAGGTTAGTAAAGGAATCGCTTTTCTAAGGCTACGTTCTAGGTTTTATATCCTGCACTAGGAATTTTAAACAGTAAATTAAAACCGTTTTATTTATTTTACATCTGAAGTCTTGTTTTCTTTAAGTCTTTGACAATAATTAATAATTTGCAAGGTTATAGCCAATTCAAGTATATTTCAGAAATTTTTCTTAAAGTCCTTTGTGATTGTTATTGGGTACTCAAGGTCTACTCACCTATGTTGGATATGTATTTGCTTAAAATGGAAGCAGAATGGTGTTGCACTAATACAAGATTCTTTATGAGCGATAAGTGAGCAAATCGTTATTCAAAGGTGCTAAGTAGTGAGAAGCGTAGCGTAGCATAGCCGTCGACGTGCAGCCCCTCGGAACCCGGACACAGACGGGAGTCTTTTGATAAATATTTCATGCTTCTCGCGATTGTGCAGTAACATGACTTGAACCTAATATTTCTTCTTGTTTAGATTAGTATAGTTTATTCCGGTTACTCCAAGTTCCTTATTAAAATTTATTTGGATTCCTCCTTAGGTTGTATTGTAAGATACACAAACTTCGTTATATTTAATTAAAGGTAACTTGTTAACTCAATGTTATCGAAATTCTGTGGTTACGGATGTACTAATGCCGAAGTCTGCGCTAATCCGGGTTTACAGTCTTGTAATTTTGGCGAACTTGTTTTGAAAGGGCAGGGAGATTACAAAAAAAGAGGGGCCCAGTTGAAAGAGGCCCGGATAAAGAAAACGTGCGGCCGGAATTTGCGGTGGAGAGGGTGGCTAGTGGTACTTCTTTTTTACACAAAATTACACGTTATCGACATTTTGGCATAACGACAGCTGAACCAAATGAATTGAAAATTTCTATCAACAAAGGAGATTAGTTTTCCTCAAGAATATAGTACGGTTTTTGTTTATGTTTTCGTGAAATTGTATGAGAATATAGAGAGGTACTTAGTAGGTAATTTGATTTTAATACGAATTACCTAAAAGCGCAGCAGTTACATTTATCTCAATAAGGACATACTGAGGCAGCGATGTTCTAACGCGCAGGAAACTTGTTATCGATGTGGCTCCGCTAACAGTTAAATAAATTAGATAAGACGAGATACACGCCGATGGAGGCACTTAGCAACTTTCTGTGTTGTCAACACTTTTATGTGTGTAATCAGTGGACCCATTAGCTGATTCAGATATTCCATAGGTATACCTAATACATGTCGATATACTCACACCGCTGTATGATCTTTCTTAAAACCGCACAATACAAAGCGCATAATAAAGGAGCGATCAGTCTCTAAAATATTAATTTTAAAATAGATTCTTGTATTATTTTATTTCACAATAACTACTCATGGTGCCATATGTGACAGGTTTAATGATATAACGTTAGCACTGTTTTGTATAAAAATCAGGAAACCACATATTTTATCATCCCCTGTTGAAAAGTCCGCCAAGCTACGCTAGCTCGGCACAGCGGGAGCAGCCACGGAATATTGTCTGCCTGCGAGCCTGGCATTTCTAAGCTCGGACGCTTCATTTAATCAAATCCTCGTCCTTTGACTGTTTATTTCACATAAGAATCTGGAAATACTTTTTTATTCGGTGTAGGTCCAACAGTGGGCTAATCCCATTAGGTACTTTGCTGTTAGCATATCTGTTGAATTCGACGTAGTACGGTGACCAGAAAAATACTGATGCAATTTTTAAGTTAGATCTTTTACTGTGTGCTATATGTAGTCTAGGGGGCCATAAAAATCTCGCTTCGGTGTGTCTTGACATAAGACACATGTAACAATAATATCAGATCTAAAAAACTTACATGTAATATAATAAAAACAACGACGTCGGTTTAGGAAAAGTTTTAATATCTATTCCGATTAGATTCAGTGTCAGGAAGGAACGCAGATAGCGTCGGCGGAGTTGGAAGGAAATATTAGACGGATCGGGCTTCGAATACAAATATGGGGAGATAGGGAAATCGCATTTGCCAGTAGTCCCAGACATGTCGTATTATCGGACTCTTTTTGTGTAACATATCACATTTTAATAAGACAAGCTTCCAATAGGTCGGTGTATTTCATAACCATGTATCGCATTCGTTACAAAAATCTAGGAAAATCCCAGGAAGGCTTAGTGCTCCAAACTGACAGTGAGTATTAACAAAAGGTACTGTCATAAGATCATTTTTATGGTGTAAACATCGAAGTAGGGATTGTCTGAGATTAGTTTTTCATCTGATATATAACTATAATCTGCGTGCGAGCTGAGATGACATCATGCTATTTCTTAAGGATTGACCTTTTTCACCGCCACCCTTTTCCCAGACGATTTTACTATTCAGATCTGATAGATTAAGGACTTAATTTTATCCCCTTCAAGTTGGGTTAGTAGAGAAATCAGATAAAAGTAGGATTTTCGAAGACTAATAGTAAGATGTAACAAAAGAAAGGAAATATTTGGTTAATTTCAAAATATTTGCATAACAATAAATACTCGAGTCTATAGTTCAAGTTGATTTGATATTTGTAACTATTGGTCGGCAGCATACCTACAACATTTAGATATTAGTGACAAAAAATAAACCATATATGTATCTATAGGTAAGTGATTCCAGACCCAGCTGGTATAAAATAGTCAGAGACAACGTCTTAATAGGTAGATTGCATCATGCCTTTCTTACAAAAAATGGGTCATAAGTTTTAAGCTGCTACGTCAGAGCTCACAGTTTTGCGAGCTATGTGGCTACGGTAGTATCCACCGCGCCGTGTCGTTGCGGCAGCAGGGCGGTAGGACGGCAGGGCGGCATGGCAGGACGGCAGGACGGCAGGACGGCAGAGGGGCACGGCGTCCAAATGTAAGTACGTGGGGCGGGCCGCTCCCGCCGCGGATTGTTCTCTCACTAATTAAATCTCGTCGACGACGACGCGGTTTCAAACCGACAGCCTCTTAATTATTGTTCCGGCTCTTAACATCTGTCTTAATGTCACTTTCCGTTTAATTCCAAAATTCTTTGGCTTTAGGTATGTTATAAATGTTAATTTCTTCGTGTAAAGTCTTAATTATGAAAGGAAAATCGACAGTAGGTATACAGTACGAAATTTGATAGATGTACCCTTACTTCACTGAAATTGTACGGAACTTTAGGTATATATTTAATGTAGATAAATTTGCATACAAAACTGTCTACGCTTACGTGACTCCACCACAGAAACATCACGAAACTCAATCTAAATTACTTAACCATCAAAGGTCGAAACCGCCACCCACATCCAAAACTTGTTTAGAAAAGCTTTTATTGCGATAAGAAGGTAACTGGGAAAACATCCGAAAGTTTTTAATTTTCTTACTCTGGTATACAAATTGGTTTCTGGGGCTACAAAAGAAGCACACGCCCGCTCCTCCCGGCCGGTCCGAGGGTCGAATACAAATTAAGAGGCAGACTTGGTACTCTCAAAACTAGTTAATGTGTGCAACGTCTGGATTGCAGATAGTTTTGAAAGCTTGGCGACTACCTGCGAAACCTAATCACTCACTTTTCGAACAAGTTTTCTAGGGGACGTGTGTTGGGAATAAAATAGGTAATGGCATCTGCCCGGTGATATTGCTATTTTTATTAATTTAATGAACGGATTGGTATAGTATAGTGGACCTAATGGTGCAGATACACATATGAATACAGATATTGCAAGTTGAACAACGATTTATCTAGATAATTGGAAAATGTCTGAAATTCCTTCGTTGTATTGCTGATGTGTGTCGACGGCGTTAAAGGCGTCATAAAAATTCATGACTCGTACATTCAAAGGAATTTTAGCTGTTGTGAATGTATTTTAAGCAGATATGGTAGAGACCATAATTAAACAATAATTGTCCAGAAAATAATTTAAAATATTTTCCGGGTAATTTGTATCTTCTATAAGAAATGAATAAATAGGTTGTAATTAGTAGGCAGTTAAGGAAAGGCGGGGCGGGCTGCGTCGATCGGTTCCTTAATTATTTATGCGCTGCAGGCTGAATGGGGAACACACTTTGCTTCACTGCGCCAAAATTGAAAATAATGCTAAACAGTTGCTACAAGTTCGTTTTTTAAATTTTAAATTAAATATTTGTGTAATTGTGTGGTATGTTTTGCATATGACAGAAAAGCCAATTAACCTACAATTTATTTGCCTTATTAAAAATTCGTTCAATGCGATTTTAAGAAGCGGATTTATCTGGGGTTGGTTCGGGCGGCGCACTGTGGTACAAAAGGCATGGGCGCGGGTCTGGCGGAAAGTTTTAATATCCCTCCGATTGGATTTTGCCGCAGCCACAGACGAAGGTACACTCGTATTGAAAGGAAATTCGTATTCAACATTAAAACGCACCTATATATCTGATGATAAGGAAGTCAAGACGGTCTGGGTTCTGTTTTTTTTTGTGGAATCCTATCTGAATACTTTGCATAGCGTATTGATTCTGTATGAAAGTAATAATAATTTTGTGATTGTAGGTAGTCATTTAACAGTATCCAAAGGTATTAGGCATATAAATACAGGTTGCACAGTAAATAGATAATGATGTGTTCTCCACTGGTTCATCTTTCATTATTAATTCGTAAGATTTTCCGCTCAAAATGAACTTTATCTGTGCATCTGTAGATGGCAAATAAAAAAATAACCCTACCTAGGAGACAGTGTACTCTAACACTCTTAAAATCATATTTCCGCACTAGAATCAAACTATCACGTTAAAATATTTGTAATACCCCAATAACAAAATGTCAATAACAGTCACAGTCATACATCCTTCGTGGTTATATTAGACGCCAAAAGATTATTTTTCGGCTGTCCGACTGCGTAGTGGGGCAGGAGGGTGCGTGGCAGGCTCTGCGGAATGGGGACGACTCTAAATCCATATTCGATCAGTGGGATCTGCACTGAGCCGAGCTGACAAGCTGCCGATCTGTTTTGCATTTATATAAACAGCTTTTTACCTTTAATATCGCCACGCTTCAGAGACGCCACACGTCCACAAACTTATTTCTGTTAGTTGTATAAAATATATTTCGGAAACGTTCATTATTTAGAAGCGTTATAATATGCGAAAACATTGGCTGACATCCAGATAGTACGTTACTAACTGCGCCATTGTGGAGAATGTAGTTTCTAAACTTTATTTTTATTATGATTAAAAAATTGGCTCATAAGTTATTTAAGGTTCAAAGCATTTTCATTTACTTTGTTGCAGGTAACTATTTCTCTTTTCTACATGTACAAAAGTGGTGTAAAATGTTGTTATAATAATTTTGACAGCGTAAAGCCAGCAATGTTGACAACAGTGCAAATCATAAAATGCATTAGTAAGTACGTAGGTACCTATATAGAACGCGCATCTTGGTTTGAATCGCCACATCGCCCTTGCCTTTTGCTGTCTAAAATTATTTTTAAAACTTTTCATACCTACCTACGTATAATTTTATGTATGTTTGTGTTCATCGAGAGGGAAGGTATGTAGCAGTTTACGTATACCTACGAGGCTGACAGGAAGTGGCGCGAGGCGGCGGCGGCGGGCGCCGGACCTTCATCAAGCGGTTGACTGGTATTAGGGCGTGCAATTGTTCCACTGCGCCGCATTCCTCGCTCTATACAACACATATTTCACTCTGTGATTTCACAAATTAGCACCCATGTCTGGGAAGGGGCCGATCCATTGAAAAAACTAATCACTCATCCCGGGCGTTGTTGTCTACGTGATCATTTTGAATGCTTCGCCTTCTCTCGTGTTCCCACATGTTGGTAATCTTATATATGTGGTTTCCATTACGTCGGTATCATGAAACAAAAACTGTTTGTTTAAAAGGTGTAATTACATAATCCCTCGTGTACTGAGTTTTCCGATGTTTTCGCGCGGTGTACGAGTACGTGCCGTAAAAATAATTCGACGCTCCTCGGGGATCGTTTGTAAAACGTCACGCGTAAAACATATTATAAAGCCAATAAAACGTGTTTACAAGGGTGAGTAGAGCTCGCCGTCTTCGGGGCGCGTTTCGTTTCCGCGCGATATCCGTAAACATTTTAGCGCTGCAATAAATTTAACATTATCCAAGTCGCGAGACATTCTGTTTTCTTCCGTCCCGGGATCAGTTGGTTAACGGTTGTAATCTCGGCTGTCTCGGATTTTCCGCTCTCTGGTAACAGGAATTATACAATTATGTGGCTTTCGCATGTTCTTCCGCTCATTTTTATTTATGACGACTTTTCAAGATTTTGTCTCGCCTGCGCTTGCTTGATTACCACTGGGGATACCATTATCGGAGATTTTTTTCGTTGTCTTTTTGTCACGTAAGATTTACCACCGTGCCGTTATCTCAAGTCCTATTTAGATTCGGCTGTGTAAACGGTAGATTGACCTCGGAAATCCTGCGGGGCACGGATTGCGGCCGAGAAGCATCCTCAAATTAGCCCAAGAAAATAAAATCCCACTGTTCTTCTCAACGCTGACAGGGGTGCGAGTCGAGTGGTCGCGTTGGGAATACTGTTTTGGTCAATGGCCGCCCATCTGCTCTCATTATGTCGTGAAAACACTTGCCTCGGATTTTTATTGGACTTATAAATGTTTAACAACGCATTTGAAAGCTTAGTACCTACCTACCACAATTTTATTGACTGAGTAACAGTAGCTTTACTGTGCGGACATGTGTTCGATAAAATGTATTTATTGTACATTGGTTGATGAGTGTAATTGTGGTTTGATAAATGCATTATATGAGTCCAGTATGTTGTACATATAACATACTATAACTAACTAAAGTTTTATATTCGAAATGTCGTAATTATGAGAATTGTTCACGATGACGTCCATGAAAATTTCCTTTGTCAAAAAGAATGATAGAAAGCTAATGAGGAGTATTAACGTTTTTACCCTGGACTAATCAGATGTCTCCAGACTGCATTGCAATGCCCTTTTGCAGCTCTGATCCACTTTCGTACGGATGCGAGATTAAAGGGGAGAGTAACAAAATGAGAAATGGAACGATTTCAGGACGCATTGTTGGCCGGCCGCCCGTTGTCGGATTTATGACAAAGAACAGCGGATGATTCAATCAACTCGGTTCTTTAGTTTGTTATATTCATGTTACAGTGGCCCATCTACGAGTCTTATTGTTATCGGAACATTGTCTTTTTGCTCCATTTATTCATTTTCCTCGAAAAGATTGTACTCTCCATTTATGGGTGGACGGTATTCTCAAATTGTATCATAATTATTTTCTATAATATAGCTATTAACTTGATATCTGATACCAGCACTGAATTATAGGTTGTGTTTTGAATGACATCCATCACAAACTATGACCCTAGACACAGGTTCACAGGTCAGGTTCAGAAGCGGTGAATCCAAGTTTATAATATATCGGATGGTACATTAATGCTTGATTGTTTGTTGACATTGAAACAAACCTCGCGTTATGATATTGTTGCCTGACTTAAATATATGTTAACTGCGTTCACAAGTTTGGACGGCGATTGTGTAAAGGGCAAACTTTCTGCAAATAGGTATTCAGTGCAGGGGAGCAATTTACAATTTAAATATTCTTAATGTCTCCAAGTTGTCGCAACGGGAAAGGGTGGGGTCGTCGTGAGGGGTGTAAGGGGGGGGGGGAGAGGCTCGGCAGGAGCAGCCACTTCCACTACATCAATCACTCGCGGACGCTGCGCCTGAAAATTTCTAATTATTCGCCACGCTTTGTATAGCTCAAATTCTTATAACACGTTTACACTATTTATTCCATTATTAAAATCATATATATAATCTACCGCATAAAGGGTATCGTTTTCCTGCTCTACAGCGAACACCGTGTAACTTCGTTGGTTCTTCTGCTTTATCAGTTACTCTGTGAAAATGTGAAGATATGAATAAAAGTTGAGCGGAACTGAAATTACTTAAATCGATCAGAAACGGCTTTGGTCGGTGCTCTATGGCAGTATTGTTTTAAAATGATCGTAATTATTTTGACATTTACTATACTACGAAATCTGTCAATTGTACCTACGCATTGTACAAATGTTTCTTTATATGCGACAATACAAAATTACCAAACACTACTTAATTTTTACCCACTGCTCACAAGTAATATATCCGCACATGTAGACAATGAGGTGAAACTTATTGTAAGGGGGCGCTCTACATATTTTGCGAGTGTTGTGTTTGCCCGCAACCGCGGGGCGGGCGGCTCGTCTCGAGTGCCACTCGCCAATCCACTTCGACGAGGGCCGCAAGGTGACAGCCGCCGTCTAATCTCCTTCGAGTTTATCTCATTGATACACTCGAACCACTTGATCAATTGTCCCCACAACGGTAAACAATTAGCGCGTTCATTTTGAAAGTATAAATTAGTAAAGGATTCCTGATTCCCAACAAAAGTATAGCCTGTGATAAATTTTAGTAAAATAATTAGCAGGAATCTTGATTAACGTAAAGAGTATTATTAAAAAGTTATAATAATTTGATTAAATTAAATTATACTAAATGAAAGGTAACCATAGTCAAATAGAGTATATATTTTTTTGGAACGTAGTTCCTTATCGCGCGTTGCGAAAGGGGGCTAGACGGAAAAAATTAAGACTGTAACGAAATTTTGTAACGACACTTTTACATATGTGTGTGTGACTTTAATTGTACGACACTTTTACATATGTGTGTGTGATTTTTACATATGTGTGTGTGAGTGTCGATTGCGAATGCGATTCCGATTCCACTTTCGATTTCGATGTGTGTGTGTGTGTGTATGTATATGCACAATTTTTTTGCTTTTTTTATTTCAAAAGGAACTTCGTTCCATCGGTGTTCTTGACACCTCTCAATTTTTTTACATTTGTAGTACCTACGTATTTTCAAGGTGATTAGTAACAAGTAGGGAATATAACTACAAACAAAAGGTCATCATTTTCCATACTTATACTTACTATATTACCAATTTAGGGGTTAAAAACACATTCAAGATAAAAAAAAAGTTTCAATTCCCTGTCAAAACCCATTATATGTTCTGAGTAGTAGGTAGCAGTATTTAAAATTAGACGATGCCTGTAAGCTGAGATATTTTGTTGTTTATTTAATATAATAGCGCTTCCTCATTCGTTAAATTGTAAGCATGCGTAAAAAATGTAACATAGTAAAAATAAGCTGTATACAAGAATATTTTAACAACAATTAGTAGCGAAGGCATTCTGTACTCTAATTACAAAAACATACATTCCATTTTCGAAAACTTATATCATGTGGGTATGTTTGCCTCCAACGTTTTCCCACGCAAGGGTTCGAGGCTGACGCTACGTTTGGGACACAATGGATGTGTTTACAGGAAATCAGCATGAGGTGTGAACGCCTTCTCGACTTCCAAGCACCGCCACCGACAGATCAAACATACCGTCCTTAAGCGCAGTCCTATTGTGACGTCATACCACTTGTTACTTGCTTGTTACTTATCTTACGTAGTCTTGCTAAGACTTGCTAAGACTACGTAAGATAAATTAGGTAAGAACAATAAAATGTACCTCGTTATTCGTAGCTAAATCGAAGTCGTAAATTTAACCTTTGACAATTTTGTACTAAATATAATGTAAAAAATATTATGTGATAATCGATGTTCTTAGAACGCTACAAGTACACAAATTATAATATTAGTTACTGAAACCAAATGTTTTCTAACCTTGTTCGAAATTGTACTGGGGCAGTGAAATAGTTATACTAAAACTGAGGCCACGGCCGGTCTCTATCTCCCTTATTATTGATATCCACCTTCATACCTACAAGGCGTAGCCATCTATTCATACAGACCATATAATTGAAGATGTTCGGTTTACCGCCGCATTCGGTGCAATTCAATGAACGAATAGCTTTCATTGGTACTAGACTCTAGTCTAGTAAAAAGTCTGAAAAAATAAACACAGTTCTATCGACAGGCAGTCTACTGCCTGTCGATAGAACTGTGTTTATTTTTATTTTGTTGTTTGAATTGCTTCATTTCTTATTTTATTAGGGAACTAATTCTCTACCTAAACCAACGTTCTATACTAATCTGTAGTAATAAAGTTGTAGTGTACAGGTATTCCCTATATGTACTTAATCCTACAACTTTAATTAACTTCTGTTTGTAAAAATTCCTTTTTCATAATATATATTATAATTTATAGATTATTATTTAATACTTTCTTAATTTTACAAAGCGAACAATTATCTTCTGTATTGATCTCTGTAGATACACTCGTTTAGTCTAATCATGTTCGATGGATCTCAATCACATTAACTCCTCTAAGACTCAGTCAACGCTTCACCCGAGAGTAAAAGACGGCGGATTTGTATTCATTGACGGTTTTAGAAGGCATTATGAATAAGTATGGCATGCTGGTGGCATTATCTGCGCGTTCAGTAATGTATTCAAATATGTATCAGCCCCATCCTCGGCATGTTGCCGTTGTTATTTTACTTCGCACGCGTGACGCCGCACTGGCTTTATTTTTTCGCGATACAAGTGTATATTATTGTCTCGCTGTCAGATATATTTAGTTCGACAGGCAGACAGGCATATGTAGTCGGTCGTATGACTATCGATAAAAATATTTCATCTAATTATCGACGCCGTGCAATTGAAATAACAAGTTACAATTTAATGACTGCTGTACCTATTACAGCTGTAGGTACATAATAAGGTTTTTCTTTCCAAAACATGCCTTTGTATAATTACCGCTGGTGGATGTATGAATTTTTATAAATGTGGGGTTTAGTTTATCACAAAATGCATAAAATAAAAACATCGGTGAAAAAAATCTGCTGACGAATACAGATATTATTCTTCATGCAAAGATGATAAATTATTCGTAACATTGTATTCATAACATACTCCTTCATACATAGGTGTGTATATTGTAAGAAAAATTGTCGAACATAGGACAGCCCTGTCCGTGCTCTCGGCGTTCACGGGATATTGATTACTTGTCTGTAAGGAATACAAATGTATCAAGGAAACTGTTCTAGCGCCGCTCTGAACGCCATCCTTTGTACTGACGCTGAACATTAAACTTCAGTTTTATACTTCAGTAACAACACTGCTTTTCGAGGGCACTGCCATATTTTTATTTAGGAAATTTTAATGAAGTTCTTGTTTATTTTTTCCTCCCCGATTCAAGATGAAATTTGTAGTAAACGTTTGTGATGCAAGGAGGCGTCCGTCCCAGCTAACATCGGAAGAGCAATGAGAGCCCGAGGCAGCTAACTAGCAGGTGCACGTTAGCAAAGAAAAATGCAATAACGCAAAAAGGAAAAGTCTCGTCAGGCGAAGGGGGACGCTGAACCCGTCGGGGGGGCTCTTTCGTGGAAAAGCCAGTTTCCTTTAGTGGAAACAGATAACGATCCGCTGCCGACGACAGAATACGTAACTGCACTGAGCATACATCTACATACTAACCCATCGCTTGCCTATCAAAAGAATCTCACAATAGATTCCCTTTATTGAGCAGGGAGAAAGTGCTCACTCAGTGTTGTCGTCGCGATCATGTTCCGCTCCATTTATTGCTTACCACATGTATAATTTTCCACGTTAATTGGCTCTCAACAAATTTGTAACACTTTGATTTGTTAATTATTGCTAACGTTCTACTTTGTCCTAGTAGTTAATATGCACCTAGCGTTTAGTCCCGTACGGAAGAAATAACAAGCGTTTCAAATTCAACATGTTATGGTCTAAAAACGCAGGTTTATTGAATGTATTGAGTGACTTTATAGTAAAAGTGCAGCAAAACAAAGTGCAACGTTCAATGTATGTGTGTACCGCAGGGTGCGTGTGCCGCAGGGCGCGCGGCGCTATTGGGGCGTGCGGGGCGGGCGCGTGACCTGCATCCATTGCGCGCTCGCGCCGATCCGCGTCGCGACGACGTGCCCTCCATTCTGCTACATTCTATTGCCAATTTGTAAACATATGGATTACTACTATCCAGATACTACTCAAGTTAAAATATTACGCAATATGGGGAACGGATATAGTATTTTCACATCTTGGCGCTATTGCCACTTAAGTACTAGCATTTGGTTTTCAGTTAAACCAAGCATTTTTAATTTTAATAAAATTACCTGTTGTATACGATATCATTATTGTAACCATTCCTTAAATACTTAATCAAATCAGAACAATCATAGGAACGATTAACCTTAGTGGTAGAGATGCCTATTTAGCCAGCTTAATTTGATCAAAAATGCTCCAATCCAATATTCTGAATTCAAGAAGGTATTGTTGGAGCTGGTCGGGGTGCTGGTGGTACGCGTAATGGGAGGCATTACCATGCCGGTGCGGTGCGCGCCGAGCGGTAACCCGCCCGACCGCGCCGTGAATATGCAAAGTGAGACACGTTAAATATTGAACTAACGTATTGGGCCTAAATTTGAGGTCTAATTTCTTGACTCTCACGATAATTTACACATTCCAATATCACGAAAAAAGCTCATCATTGTTAATTTGGACACGTTCCAACAACTTTTAAAATTAAAATAAATTAACGGCGTTTTTAAAGGGAGAATAAAAAACTTCTACTCGTAGATAAAAGCTTTACTTAGCTCGTTTAGAAGAAAACAACGTGTTTAAACGATAAACAATTTTTGTAAGGTCTTGAATAGGTACTACGTTTAGCGATCGCCAACAAGCAGTTCTCTTTTCACTTGTAATTTTATTTCATGATAACTTGTCTCTGTGCAGTTTTCGTCGAACTGCCGCGGAACTTCTAATGAAAACCTCTCGCTTTTGTGATTGCATAGTTAATTTACGGTTCCTAACTCAGAAATAGCAAGTAAATACTTTCTCATGGAATTATTAATAGAGCGGTTAGACATGTTTCAACTATTTCGGACTCATGTATACCTACTAACATAAACGTATATCTCTGTATACTATCTTATCCAAAAATCACAATATGTTTATAAAGGAAAACCACTTTTCATTTCGCAAGATGTGAGCGAGATGTCATTCAAGTACAAAATAGGAATCTAACGTGAGGAGAATATAATAACAGTGTATCCACATAAAATATTTCTCGATAAACTGATAAAAAGCACACGCGGCGGCATGTCAGAGCAAAAATTGCCAGGCGGCGTCCCTCCGCGCCGCATTGTGCCCGAAATGACACGCGAAAGGCGTCGAGAGCGGCGCGCTCCGCCTTCACAAAAGGCTTACAGATGCGAACACCAGAAGATTTTAATGAGGCAACGACTCTGTGCGATTTTATCGCGTGTGCCGTAATGAGAAATAACCAAGCGCATCCTCTTTGACTGCACTCGTGCTGCGAACAAAAATGCTGCAAGCGATACAAGTCACGCCTACGCCTACTAATTTGTAGCGAGTGCAAAAGAAACAATCAGCTGTCAGACATGCTGTTGCTAATACGTCGTGTGTGGCGCTCTATTTCTTTTTACACGTAATTATAATGTTTCATCGAGTTAAATAATAGAGTCCGCCTCTTATCTCACTAATTTTATTATAAATTTCACTAAATTTTACTATCGTACCACTTGTTTTATACAAAAAATCTTTGTTGGAAAAACTTAGCCCTAACACTACGTAGGCCTAACATTACGTAGTACCTACTGAAATTGTACAACTTGAACTTGTTACTAAAATTGAGCCTTAAAACATACACATGTCTCCATGCGTACAAACAAAATACAAGATCAGAATACTAAAATGTAAGTCGTTTTACTACCTTCACCAAGCGTGTATGTGACAGCGATAAAATCGTTTCAGTTACACAAACGCAATAAAACAAATTAGGCGACGAAGTAAGTTACGAGGGCCCGGTACACTGGCCAATTTTCATCAATGCAAATCACGTTGTCGACTCGTCAACCCAATTACCAAGAAGTGAATTTAAATAAAGATAAGTATCGCCCTCGAGGAGACAATGCTAATGGAGGAGGAGGCGCGATAATAGGCTCCGACTGGGGCTGGCGGTGGCGGCGGCGGCGCACCGCGGTAGGTGCTTTAATTAGATCCTCGACTCGACTTACGCTGTGGGCCCCCAAACACTTGTTCAATTAGTGATTAGTCTTAAGAAACTTTATTATGCAAACGTTTAGTGCTCTTCCACACTCGACCCATTTGAATTTAACTTTTTTACAACATTAAAAGAGTAATTAATAAACAAGATTCGGTAAATATGTTTCATCTTCTTTTGTTGAGTCGTTGAGTTGAATAAGTAGTATGACTTTGGAACATACTACCTACCGTCGGATCTAATGTTTAAATATGTACATTTGACTTAAAAACTTTACTTTTCCGTATTCATTAATAATAATATTAAATTGCATAGAGCATACCAACACTAAGAAGGATAAAAATCAAACATGCCGGGCATCAGGATTGAATGGGTGTTCCGGTAAGCACCATTGACAAGTGGGGCGGGGGTCGTTGACGGCGGGGGCGGGCGGACGCGTCTACCCGCGGCTGTCAACATCTGCTTCCGCATTTCCGCCTAACTGACCGCGACATGACCCGGCCTCGATGACCCTACAAACATGTTTCGCACCGATGTGATATACGTGAAACTGTATGATAGTAAAATATGTCCTTCAATAAAACTTTTAAAATACGCAACATTTTATAAATGCCTTACAAAATTGATTAATACGACGTATTGTTAAGTTTAACTAGACCTATTTTAAAATGATGATGATGATATATATGGTAAAACAAGATTATGAAGGTGTTATGAATACCTTTATGCATTTTTAAAAGCATGTTTGTAAAATCATATTGTATACACAAATGCCTATCAAACAGAAGAGGCGACTTGAATAACAATAAAATAAAACTGCCAATTCCACCTACCTCAATTTTTCCACAATCCGTCCACTAAAACTAATATTATGTATGTTACTTTATTTCTATTTTCTGTATTCACTCAGAGTTTATGTATCTCGAATAGTCACGTCCCGTCCCGGCGAAGGGTAAAGCATACAAATAAGTGAGAGTCCGAAGCCGCCCAAACACCCGACGCCATGTTCTTTATCTGAGGATCTCTTAAAAGAATTTGATCGTATATGAGAATATTACGAGCAACATCTGTGACAAGGGACGTATAAACTTAAATATTTGGCTACACGACCGCGCTCGCCCTAACAAACTTTGTATCGATGCTTTCTCGAAACTAATAACCTTATCGTCATTATAAATCGTGGAATAGATCGGTTTGTTGGAAGTATGATAGTGCCTTTTTATTCACTTAGATTTATTTTTAAATTCAAATAATTTACCGATTTTGAGTTTTAAATATTTTGCTCTAATTAATTTTATACACAATTGCAATCATTTTATGAATGTCCCGCTATGTACTCAGTGGCCAAGGTTGTTAAGTTAAGGAAGTTAAGTTATGAATTGAAACTGACATTTCATAAACTTCCCATTGAAAAATAATCTGAAATAAGAAAACGATATTGTTCATGTTGGGGTGGAACACGCGATTTATCATCACGTCACAGGTTTTATAACGAGGTGTCTGTATTCCCACAATCAATTCAGTGTGGTGAGCCGTGTCAATTTACGGCAGCCCGTCCCCGCGACGCTGCCGGCCCGTCCGCGCCTGATGACTTCCGACTGACCGACTCCGATTTGCATAAGGGCCAGCTTTAATATGAGATTATTCTCGAGTTAGAAACGTCCAAGCGATCCCATTCATTATTAGTTTTGGAATATTTAGTGGACCCCATCCCGGACGTAATTATTTGAATTGCCACTCGTGTTCGACGTGCTCGGTCGCAAATTGCAATTCTATCGAATAGTGTGCAAGTTATAACTAAAATGTGTATCTTTAATTTTATTTACTTAGATGTATTTCTTAGCTTTCTTCAGTCGAACAACAGAATTAGTATCTGGATCAAGCCTTTTTTATTAAATTACTAGCTGTGCCCGCGACTTCGCCCGCGTGGACTTTAGGGAGATTACCCGGAAATATGGGTATTATGTTTTTCCCGCGGAACCCTAATGCTTTTTCTAAAATTAAAGTAGCCTAAGTTACGCCTTGGAACGTCAGCTATCTGTCAATGAAAGTCCCATGGAAATCGGTTCAGCCGTTTAGAAGTTTACCTCAAACAAACAGACAGACAGACAGACAGACAAAAAAAATTAAAATTGCGTTTTCGTTATAGGTATCGTACATACTTTCATACGCATTTGGTAAAAAAGTGTTATTTTGATATTACAAACAGTATCACAATAATGCAGCGAGGTTGTTTAATAATAATTTACCAATTTATAAACACAAATTGATTCACTAACAATATGAGCGATTGTAACATGTTCGACATACATCGGAACATTGTAATCACAACAATAGCGCAGCGTAGAGAGGCAGCGTCTTGCCGCCGGTGACAAAGGGATTACCCCCGCCCTGCGCCACCGTCTGCGGTTTCTTAATTAACCCCTAAATACCCTGCACATCCCGCAACGCTCTTGTGGTATGTAAGATTATTGCCGACGTTACCCTTGTTCATTTTAATGTGAGGTATTATTGAAACTAACTGACGGCTTTGTCGCTACAAGCGTCTTATTAACATGTGCTGTACCGTACTTTAACTTATTAGCAGATGTGTTGAATGTTTTGTTGGTTTTGACGTGATATCAGTTCAGGTAGGTAAGTTAATATGTTTACCAATTTGCGATCTAAGTTCAATGTGTCTTTTTACAATCAATTCTAGACAAGCCGCTCAACCGTACACCGACTGACTGCACCGTAACGATCTTAAACGATATTTTTGAAAGGTTGTCGTCGATAGCTTTACAAATTGCTACTATTCAGTTACGAACTACTCTGTGATCGAATATGTTCAAGAGCCAATACTAAATCAATAGTTAGGAATAAACGTAGATAAACATATGCCGCATACACAGCTAATAGAGTGTGGTATAGAGGTTAATGCGGCATTTACATCATTTGAGTCAGGGAGCATCGGGGTAGAAAATGGAGCGCCGTGCTTAGGAGCTAATACGATCAGATGAGCAAACACGCAACATACGGAGCTTTCATCTTCGGTCGGGTATCTCTAAGAGCCACGTTAGCAAACACATAAATATAACTAAATCTAAATGTTTGTATGCCTCTCCCCACCTTCGCAAAAACCACATATACATCCATAATTTCTGGTAGATACAGTTATTAAGTAAATCTATGCTTTTATCATTTAAAAATATTTACACGACATTCAAGAAATAAACAGTCCAAATGTATAGTAACTACTACAACGGGCTCTACATTTACAAGAGCTATGATGGCCTCCAATATTATGATGAAATAAACTCTTGCCTATAATATATTGTCTATCACAAGGCAACATAAAATAAATCCATTGTTGTCAGTTTGAATACGACGCTGATATGTAAACAAATGGAAGCAGCCGAACTATCGCCACTGAGCAAGTTTATTCTGCAAATACGAGACTACGCAGCAGCGAAGTGAAGGCGCGCTCTAACGGACCGTCTGCGTCTCCTCCATTCGTGTATAATATGCGTCAGCATACAGGGTGTAACTTAAGATACATCTTAAGTCCGTAATAATATTTCAGGTACATATATGGCAGTAAATATAAAGATGCTAAGGCAGACTATACAGAGTGTATCAGAAATCCGAAATAATACTTTGGGTACCTAAACATATCTGGATGCTTATTAAAGACAGTTTATACCTAACTATCAAAGTGACTGCGTTATAGACTTTTGAATATTTGTCACAGGTATCGTGTTCTGGCCTTTGGGTACATCCATAACCTGTTTCAGCAGTGTAAACTACTCTTATGAGGGGCGACTACCAATATTCACAAAACAGAACATGCAAATTTTACATAGTCACATTTTACATAGTACTCAAGATATTACGCGTTATAGAAACCGACGACGTAAAAATATTTAAAACAAGCTGCAAAACAAATGTAAACTCATGTTTGAAATTCGGATTTTTTTAAATCATTCTGTTGGATATCCGATACTCATATAAGTGTTAAATTATTATTACGGGTTCTTGAAACGTCCTTTATAACCTGTACATGTTGGAATACACAGTCGGTCTGTCAAAACTAACAATAAACCAAAATGAAACTAACAATTAACAAATCCCATTAACTTCTCCTCGCGCGATCCGCATTCGTGATTATAAAATTCAAACTATTAATCAAACAAACCTAAAGGCCACGGTTTGCCTGTTCAATTCAGGCGTCGTCACTAGTTTATACACAGCCACACGTATTCCCGGGATGACAAATGTTTACTCATTCACTCAACCCCTGAATAACCCCTTCAACATGCATCGTTCAATAGCCCACTATAATATCTGAACAGTATTAACATTCTCGTAACAGTGATCGAATACTTAATCGTTACGTCGCGCACTTACACATAAAAGTAAGAACCTAAGGCGAAAACAAAGAACGCCAATTTGGCAAGTCGAAGACAAACGCATTTAAAATGGGCAGAGCAGAGCAAGGGCCATCTATCTTGGAGCTTGATAAACGACGACATTATTCCTTATCGCCCACTCAATTTGTTTAAAAGCGTTCTGCTTTGATAATTTGAGAATTACAAATCGTATCTTCTGACACAAAAATGTCCTCATAACTGCAAAGTCTTGCCAGCTTGATAAGGCTAAGGGGGATCGCTCCAATTTATCTAAATTTATATCTTCGGTATATGCTTCGTAGACATGAGGGTCAGAATATAAACTGGATTTGTGACTGATAATTCACTGAGTAGGTACCTATATTGTGCTATCGGCGTGAAGTTAGAGGAGTTATTGTTATTGTTGCAGTGGTGGAGGACCCGGAGTTCACGGATGTGATCCAGAACATGACGGTGCCGGCCGGGCGCAGCGTGCGGCTTGCGTGCTCTGTTAAAAACCTCGGCTCGTACAAGGTAAATTATGCTTCTCGTCTCTCTTGAGCTAGTTTCCACAGCGATGTATAATGAACATTAGATGAGACTCGGAGAAAGCCAAATTGTCATAGACTTTTCCCTATTTTTAAGACAACAGATCAATAGTATGATCCCGAAATTCAGGAGCGCTTGTTAATACAAGTGATAAATCCGTAGACCATTGTAAGGCATACGGATTTATCACCTACAGCTGATCATTCCTATATCCAATTCCAATGTATTGAGTCGATTGGCTTCGCTTCCCATGTGTGAACCACGACACAAAATAGTCGTCATGTTTATTTAATGTCATTTTAGTGAAGACGAATTAAAATCTACTTACCCAATGTACTATACCTACAAACAATTGTTTCAAGGTAAATTCTGCTAAGTATGTAGATACAAAATTGTAATAAATGCCAACACTTTAACTTCTAAGATAAGATTTGATAATGTATTCCCTTTCAAAAAGCTTTGCAGTTGTATCTCCAATACAAACAGAAAATCGTACCCCGTTCCGTGTTTGCTAAGATACGTGGCAGACTCCACCGCGGGCGGAAAGACGACAATATGCGTGGAGCTTCGAAGGGAAACATAAAATAAGAAGCATTTTATCATTTGATTTAGAACGCGCCGTCGTAATAAAGTGTCCATATAAATGGAGAAAGATATGATTTACAACCCCTACGTCGAGTTTGCACCTCCGTCTGGGGTTCATGCGGTTTAAAGAGTAAAATATTTTTAGTCTGTGGTCTTTGAGGGCGCCAATTTTGTATACTTTTTGCTTAACTTTTTTCTATTTATGAATTGCTAAGTCAAAATTATGCATTTTCGCAAACAAATGAGACACATTTTGACAGTGCCAGTCAAGTTGAAGGTCAGTAGATATACGTTATGCGTAAGTAGATCAACTAAGCAAACACTTGTTTTAAATATAAATTCAACTTAATTTGATAACTGAAGTACCTACCGGTAGCCATCGTTCATACGCTGCAAATTCAAAGTGTGTTATCTTTTGAAACACTTTGCCTAGATACGTTAATGTCATGTCGTCATTAGATGAAAGATTAAACTTAACGACAGCAATTTACTATTCCAATATATCTGTGTAACGAGTTCGGTAGCGTTGCGAACAGCCGAGTGGCTCGGCCGAGCGGCCGGCGTGACCGGACGGCCGATAAGCCGCAAGGTGACGCCACGACCGACTGCCGTTCCCACAGCCCACTCCCCGGGGGAGCCTGGTTCATTTAGTTCCCACTAAACTCCCTATGCATCCACCGTTCACTAGATACGTACATACGTTAGTTAAAGCCGATCGGAAAACGTCGAGGCGAATTAGGAACTCGTTAAACCAGTATTAAATTTCAAAAGCTGGTGGTAATCGAAACGTGGTAAATGGAAAAATTACAAAACATCACCACAATTTCCGTCGTTTTCCCTCTGACCGACTTTTTTCTATTTATTTTATTGCATTTACTTACCTACCTATTTCTGAAGCTGTCTGCGTTGCCGGCGCAATAAAAGCCGAGATAGTGTTATTTCACTTCTGAAATAAAGGCTTAACGGGGGGAGCCATCATGGTTGCCCTGTATTGACAACAAGAAGCGGATTTCCCCGAAAGCCTCGCCTGTGCCATTAGTTTCCCGCATCGGTTAAAAAGATTTGCCTTTCCGTCCGTATTTTTTATTTGTAGAATTATTGAGTCATGAAATATTGCTCTGAAACGACGAGTAGGTATTTATCTGGGCATATAGCTACTAATTCAAAGGTAACTACTGCGTTTAATGTGCATGGCGATGCAATAAAACGGACCTATTCGAGGCATGCCCGATATTTTTGTGACGACCTATTATTATTACAGTTTTATGATAGAAAAGTTAAATAAAATTATTGATTACTTGAAGAAGAGTACGTAATGTAGCTGATAAATTCTGACTCTTCATAAGTATAGTTTTTGAAGTAGGGATTTATATCTATGAATATGAAATTTCATTCGTTACATCATGCAACAAAAAGATTTTCTATTTTATGTAAACATGTGTGTAAGTATGCGAACGAAGCCGGTTCATCGGCATGAAATGTCAGATAGTCGGCAGCAGCACGTATGTGGGTTTGCAATAACATGCCACAACGAGTCGCAGCTATGTTACACTCGCGCCGCATGCGAGCGCCGCCTGTTCAAATTCTGGCATATTTCTCGTGCCTTAATACCGGAGCCCGTACGAGCAAACTGAGCCCAAGATGAGGGGAACCGAGAGCACTTATTCCGACGACCGCTCAGCTGCGTTGCCCGGAATGTAATGATCGTGTTCCCGATGATACAGCTCTGAGTAGTACCGATTCATGTTTTAATTAAAAATATACACATCTCGTGTATAAACTAACATCATCTATAGATATAATTGAATAAAAACGGTTTAGAAATGTGCGTTAAGTTTTTGCTCGTAAAATGTTTTCGATCTGAACTACTTAGATCAACCCCGAAATAAGTTATTGGCCGAGGATTCCGTTAAAAGTTCGAGAGCCCTCCGCACAAATCCGCGGCTGGAGAGATTCCTAAGTGGGCTTTTAGTAGAACTAAGCTAAGCCGTCTCCTGCAAGATGTTCGCTCATTTCTGTCTACGCCATTGCATTAGTGTGTCAGCCGTTCTAACATATTGTGAGGAACAAATACGGAATGTTATCTACGAAATATATTTTTCTCTCATTTGACGTGACATTCTGGAGATGTAAATAATCTATTATGTTATGCACAAAGCGTATAGTCATACTACTATAGGTTATGTGAAAATAAATTTTCACATCCTTTTGCCCTATCTGCCACTATCTTATGTAAAAAATTTCTTTTATGAATACGTAACACGCAGTTAGATATTTATCATATTTATGAAGGTCGTATCAAAAGCGACTACTTGGCGAATCTTTCTAAAAGCTAGTAAAAGTATCATAAGTAGTTTTGCGACCTTTTATATCTCTTTGCTTTGATAATGTTTTAGCAAAATAATATTCTGTTTAGCGGATAAACGGGTGCTGTATTCAATTGATATAGTTAATGTGCTTGACTAATATTTGTCGCTTACTACTGTCGCAATAAGGAAACAAGAACACAATATAATGTAAGTTTGTGTGATTAATATTTCTGTTGATTTAACACTCTACCACAGAGTTGTATTTTGTGCCATTTAATTCTGAATATTAATAAACTCGTTACAACATAACAAAGGCAAAAAATAATAACCGTCCAACAACTCGAAACAAACAAAGTTGGGGTAATAGCATAAGATGAAGGTCCTTAAACGTTCCATAATTAAATCTGTCGTAATATTATTAAACACGTCTACGAATCATCTCCTGCGGCGATAGGGTCCGTCGTTAAAGAGGTTCGGTGCGGTGCGCGGTGGAATGGGCGAAGTTTCCAACGAGTCCATTATAAATCAAACGACGCCTTCCAGGCATGTCCTGAGGGACGAGAACGTCTCCCGCCGAGCCTCTGAACTTCAACTTTGCCTCCTTAATGCCTCAACAATTAAGATAAAAAGAAAGAAGGGCCTAAATTAAAGGTGGTTATAAGATAACGAGTTAATAGGCCGCTCCGAGTTTACCATTGAAGCGTTGAAATGGATTTCAAAAGTTACGACAGCCAGTGCTCGATATCAGACATTTTATTAACCAATATTCTTATCGTCGTAATGTAAATCAAAAGTCCAACTCCCTCGAGCGTTCCACTTCAGGCTTCGGATGCCAAACTACACATACACCAAACGGATGCTTATCTCAACCCACAGTTTCGTTATTCTTATTTGCCAGAATTTATATTCCAGCAACAAAAAATAAAAGTTTTTTAAGAAGATTTCTAAGAGCATATATCCAAGGCACTTTCTTTCTTAATTTTATAGAATTTAGCTTTATGTAAATGTGATTGTGTAAACCTTTGTGTAATTGTGTAAACCTTAATGTGATTCGCGTGGAAATAGATTTTAGCTTTTTCATCTCAATATATTGAACGCAATAATAAGTCTATTCGGTTTTGCATAATTGCCAGTGGCGCCGCAGCGGGCCGCGACGGGCGGTAACAACTCGCGAGACTACGTCCTGACCTAACTCGTTTAGGATCCACAGACGAATGAAATTAGTAAGCCGCCACCGTCATTACGAATATCATATTTCTATCTGCCACTTCCAGCAGCTTCATTACTTCACTAGTCGGTAAGAATTTCACGCGACTGAGAATTAAGTCGGATGAATTTAATTGAGATGGCAATGGATTTTTTTATTATTTTCGCACACTTGTTTGATAAACAAAAGTGCGAAAATAATAATATGAAAAGTCTGGATATATATTCTGACTTGTTACTACTTACAACGGCCTAAGATCTATATAATATATATATATACATCATCACGCCTGTATTCCCCGGAGGGGTAGGCAGAGGTGCACAGTAGTGCGCCCACACTTCGCCGATGTATTTTAGTCCCAATGCAATAGGGGGCGAGCCTATTGCCATTATACCGGGCACATTCCCCCTCATTGCGAGGGAGATTTGGGCCATAGTCCACCACGCTGGCCCAGTGCGGGTTGGTGAAATTCACGCGCCTATCTATAGACGTGCAGGTTTCCTCACGACGCTTTCCTTCACCGTTCGGCAAGTGGTAATCATTATTGAAAATGACACTCGCACATGAAAATTATCTCACAAGTGCGAGGCTGGGATTTGAACTTGCACCCCTTACGTTCAAGGTGGGCGTTCTTGCCCGCGAGGCTACCACGCTTACTCATCTATATTCTATTAAAATAATAACCTTAATAACCTTTTCATGAATACTAGTTGATAATTATCCTGTTCTTGGTGTAGAATATATTTGCTAAGTGATATAATTGTATTTTGACATAGCTATCAAAGCTACTTACTCGGTACTTATTTCAAAATTAGTAAATACTCAGTATATTGAAATAAAACTATTTTACGGATTTTATCGCGTTTATTTACTATTTTATTTTCCCGACGTCAGTATTTCAAAGTAGTAGGTATTTACTCAATTGTATAATGGTGCTATTATTTGTAAATGAGAAATTGTTACCAAAACAAAAAGAGAACATAAAATAGTATAAATTGCAAACGAATTGCGATCTGAGTAAGTTTCCAGAGCTCTTCTACTATGCGATGCTGTTCCCGAACTTCGTCAAGTTCAACACTCAACGCTTATCTTTCAACCGCTTATAAAATTTTGATTCCTATTTAATTTTATCTTAATTGCTCGAACAGTAAAAGAGAAGTTTAAGCAATATCTCTCAGCGTTATGACGGATTAAGATAACAGCTTTAATCTTTGGTTTGGGGTGAATACGTAGTTATATAATTCGGGGGTTCTACATTATATTCATAATATCGATGCGGTGATATCAGCCGTCCGTCCAGATGGCGTCGTCGCGGCGAGTGGAGGCTCATAATTCAATCAGTGCGGTGCAGAGGGACACACCGGCGTGATTAGATTAGACGCCGACCACAATTACGTAGATCAGATTTACATCTACCGGCTGCCGCGGTGCTGCCGCGGCCGCCCCGCGTCGCGCGCTCCCCGCTACGGCACAGCTACGATACGACACGGTGCTACAACACGTCACACTTTGGTACTACTACTACGGGACGCCGCATAGCGCTACGACGCACCGCAAGATGCTACGGTACGCCGCCGGACTTCACTGTCACTGCGTCAAAACCTTTCGCTCGCTAATCGGTATCGAGCAGACGCTTACTACGTACATAGATAGTGGGTACTACGCGTATCGATAAGCCGAAAAATTTAAGTTCTAATGCCAAGTTACGTTTAATTTCAACCTCTTTTTGTGATATTGCGTTAACCTCGGCTACAAACTTCAAAGATTAGATAATAAGTTGTTTAACTCAAAGAATTTTACATGAAATTATTTCTATGTAAATCGTTTGAAATATTACTAAGCTTGTTTAATATCCCTGAGCCCCAGGTTACGCCGACAAGTCAGGAGGCCGTCATTAGAGGGGTTACCGTCCCATTGCATAATAAAATGGGCGAAGTTTCCTCAAGTCCATTATAAATTAGACAGCGGCTGAGAGCCGCATCACTTAAGATAGGTAAGATGTGACCCGGCACGAGTTTTAGCCACCAAACTTTCCTCTATATTGCCTTCGAGATCTTGATAAAAATAACTAGCAATGATTCAAACTCAAAGAAGGATTAACAGATAAAGGATGCACGTCGAACTCCTTAAGCTGAACTTCAAATACCTCTAAACTCCACTTAATTTTTCTTGTGATTACTCAACTTGATAAGTTTTATAGGTTTAGTTTGGTAATAAACTTTAAAAAACTCTTGTTAAGTTTATAACATGCCAACCTGTCGTTTAATCATGGAAAAAGTTCGGAACTTTAGAGGCCCGACTCTCGATAAATATTCTGTGTTGAGATAGGATGCCTTTTACAGAAATTGTTTACTTCAACTTGACCGAGGAGGACTTTAAAATGAAACAATTTTCCTTTGATATTTCCTGTTGTTTGTATTATATATTTATTTAAATATGTAAGATCTGAATATGGATCTATGTAGGTACTTACATATAGCGGGATTAAAACTATATCGAGGGTACAGATTAAAAGCAATGCGATAGCTTGCAGTCAGTGTAACAATCTCGGTAAAATGCATTTTAAGCGCTTAATGCTGTGGAAATTGGTATGAAACGGGGACGCGACGGCAGCTCCCGGCAATTACACAGATGCTGCGGAGACGGCCCGCGGCAGGGACATTGCAACCTCATGTTCCGATAATACAATAATTTAGTAGGGACCACCTATAACCAAACACAAGCCTACGCAACAAAAATTCACTTTTTTTAAAGAGCATTACGTAAATATTTACTTACTAAGGTATTCACACGTAGATGCCTACACAGTACATTCTCGAACATCATCTTTTTCGAACATTTCAAATTAATGTCAACTTACTTAAACGAAAATAAATCAATATAACATGCTTGATGAAAGTTGAATTATTTTCGAGATAGACTAAAAAGTATTCACGGAGAATCGACATTTTCTTTAATTTCCGTTACGTCACTCGTCCAATTGGGAGGACGTTTGGAAGTCATTGAGGCATTCTCCACACCCCAGTTTTCTCCTCGCCTTACATTTTCCGCAGGTAATTTCGTTGGGGTAATGTATCGACGTAAAGTTTTTGAAGCCATTTGCCAAGAATCACGTATCTCGACCGTTTTATAAATTATTTTTATATTTTTTTGGTTTATAACACAGATGCAATTTATGACATTGCTATGGCTGCTGTCTGGTAGGATATTTTTAAACGGTCATAAATTTCACAAATATATTGTATTCATCCATGTTGTTATCTTTAAAGTGATGTATACATAGAGAGTTGTGAGATATTCACTTCACCTATAGAGTACAATGATATTTAAATTAAATACATTCCATACGCACTTCTGTCTTCAAGTAGCCGATTATAATGACCTATTAGTATTTCTTTTTTTCAAGCTAGCAATGTAGTCTATATTAAAATGTAAAATTGTTTAAAGGTGGCGTGGATGCACTTCGAGCAATCAGCGATCCTGACGGTTCACAACCACGTGATCACGCGCAACCCGCGCGTGAGCGTGACGCACGACAAGCACCGCACTTGGTTCCTGCACATATCGGACGTGCGCGAGGAGGACCGCGGCAGATACATGTGCCAGATCAACACTGTTACTGCCAAGACGCAGTTTGGATACCTGCATGTTGTCGGTCTGCTCTACAACACTTCTATTTTACTTATTTTGTTTGCCTAGCTCTTCATTATGTTCCACGGATACCGTCCTATTAAGATTGAATTCGCTGATAGTCCTTCAAATAGGTAATAGTAATTTCGTTTTATTTCAGTTCGGTTACTTGGGTGCACCGAATATATCTTTAGCAAAAATCATTACTGATCGTGTCCATTTTTGTATGAATCGCAGTCGCATCGTGGCTGGATTCGATTAGAGAGTTAGAACTAGATAAATATAGCAGGAAAAATAAAAACTCTCATGCAAATTCAATTTGTTGTATAAAAATCTCTGACGCACTACTTTTACTACACATTACGTGGGTAATTAAAAGTACGTATCTAGTCAAGGGGTAAATGTTTGTTTACAGTGCCGCCGACGATCGACGACTCGTTGAGTTCGAGCGACGTCATCGTCCGAGAGGGCGCCAACGTCACCCTGACGTGCCGCGCTAATGGCTCTCCTAAGCCCACCATCAAGTGGAAACGGGACGACAACTCAAAAATCTCGATCAGCAAGGGACACTCCGGTGACGCATCGAATCACGATCAAAATTACCTTTTTGCCTCGCCCCTGCAATCTTGACCTGTCAATTTCTTCTGCAGTGTCCGAATGGGAGGGTGAAGTGCTGGAGATGGCGCGGATCTCCCGTTTAGACATGGGCGCTTACCTGTGCATCGCCAGTAACGGAGTGCCTCCGACAGTATCTAAGCGTGTCAAAGTTAGCGTCGATTGTAAGTGACGGTTTTTATAGAGCCTCTTAACCATCTCTGATCCGATGTATCTGTATAAAATTACATATTTTCAGTCCCTCCCATGTTATGGATCCCACATCAGCTGGTCGGCGCTCCTCTGTACTACAACGTGACTTTAGAATGCTTCACTGAAGCACATCCGACTTCTCTTAATTACTGGACGAGAGACGACGGTCACATGATTCACGAAAGCTCTAAGTACCACATGGAGAATACAGTCGGCGTCCCCGCTTACAAGACTCACATGAGGCTATTGATTAGACATATTATTACCGAGGATTATGGGACGTATAAGTGTATAGCTAAGAATCCGAGGGGAGAATCAGACGGCACAATACGTTTATATAGTAAGTATATTTCTTTTATCCTACTAATATTAAAAATGTGAAAATTTGTAAGGATGGATAGAGGTTTGTTGGCCTTTTACGCAAAAACTACTGAACAGGTTTTAAGGAAACTTTACAGTAGGTATTATTGTTAAAATAATATATAGGCTTTAATTTATAACGCTATTAAATAATCGAAGTCTGCGCTAACGAAATCGCGGAAATATCCATCTATGTATTGTGTAATGTTCAGCGTCGTCACCGCCGACCACCACGCCGGACCCCCGCGCGGTCACCGTGCCGCCGCCGTCGAGGCCGCCGCGACGCGACACGCCACTCACCGACAAAGGTTGGTTACCAAACCACTCTACATACCTTACACATTCTACTACTGAATCAAATGTATACTTCTATATAGATAGGTATATCAAAGGTAATAAGAGTTACGGTTTTTCGTCAGTGAAAAGCGACGGGCGTTTAATTAATATTTCTACAGGACAAAAACTAATGTGGATAACCCGCTGTTCTATTCTATAATATTACGTTAAAAACTTGTATAATAAGGTATTTCCTAGATTTATTTTACTACTTGAGTTCTCCAGTCTGTTCAACAATTCGTTTTGATACTTTGTAGAGTTTAAAAGAATAACAATGAAATACAATTTCTTTGTGTAAAGTTGCTTATTGAACAGACCATATATTAGTCGGATATGTAACACACGAACCATAAACAGCTTATGGCTAGTGTAATAAACTTAATAACGGATTCATCCAAACATGTTAATGGGTATATTCGTTCGGCCCGTCTCGACCGTCATATTTATTTATAACTGGCAATAGTAATTAATGAAGCTACAACAAACATCGTGGTCTAGCGAGTTCATTAATTTCTGATATCGGCTCCAATAAAATGCATCGAAACCACGTTTTTACGCCGGCGATTTTGTTTATTAAGAGATAATATTACCTTTATGGGTTGTATACCAGCGAGATCGATTTGTTTTCATTGTATGCTGCTGTTTCAGTTATTATTAGTGGTCGTTATGCTTGTTTATAGATCGTAAACAGTTACGACGATCTGCTTGTCGCCGGCCGGCAGTTTGTTAACTGGCTAGACTTATGAGCACTCGTAAACTATCAACGAATCGTTTATAAACAAAACGGTATATGAAGTGCGGCCATTGGTCTGTCTATATCAGCTTATACTTATTTTATGATTATTTAATAGGTTTAATTTATAGCTTTATATAAAAAAGATAAAGTTTGTAAAAAGATAAAGATAAAGTAAAAAGATAAATTTATTATAAAATGTATTTAGGTACTAATAAAATGACCGTATCATTTATGTAAGCTGCGTATATTGTAATACGGGGTCTCATAAGTTCGGTCGGCGTCATTACTACGCTGCTGCTATATCGGGAAGTTGGGCATTTTCCGACACGCCGCGCCGCCCGCCCGCCCGCCGCCGCCCACCGGACAACATCTTGCAACAACCTATTACAGACAAGTGTTCACTTCCACCATCCTTGTTGCGAACACTTAATAAGCTTTGTAAACACGACAACTTGAAATATTACGTCTATTATGATTAAAATACAACTTCTAATGCCAGAGTCTTCTATGCCCGGAAAAAATATCAAAGGAATTAATATAATTTATTGTACAAGGCATAGGTATTATTATACATATTATTTTTGAATAAGAAATTATTCGAAATGAAAATTTAATTAATATTTATCATATAGTGTTATTCCCACACTAAGATTCCCTGTGCCGTGGGGCTTTTCTATTATAATAGGTACATTTTACATCCTTGTTTGAAAAAAGAGAAAATATGAACTATTATATAGGATGTCCTAACAATGTGAAAACCGTTGGTTTTTAGATTTTAGAATCTAAATTCATCCTTGCGAGTTTCCGTGGAAGAGAGCACATATCATTATAACATGGTCTGGAACTTGAAAACCCCATTTAGGGGTTGCGACTGCACGGGTGTAAGTTTTGCGGCTGGTTGTTTTTGCGAGGCAGCGGCGGCGCGGCCGACGGTGGCGCGCGGAGCTCTCCACGTCCGTTACGGTTTTTATTTTTTCCAACCATTACGAATTTACAGCCGGCCCCGGCTACTCGACAATATTGCGCAACTTTTCAATAACTGTTAGCAGGCCGCCCGCCGCTCGCGCCGGCTCGTCCCTTGCCATATTGAATCCTTTTCCCAATCAGTTCACTTTGTCGTTTTTTCGACCATCAACTTTTTAGGATAACCGCCACATTCCGGATATTCTTCAATGAGATTTGAACGGTATTATATATTTATGTGCAGGCACGAAGTACCAGTCCAATCTGAATGAGATTGACAAGGGGAAACAAAAGACGGATGAGGGTGGCGGGAAGACACATATGAACTGGGTTGGAGGCGCATCGCAAGTCACAGGTGCGTTCGATCATATTTAAATAATAACAAATACACTTGAGTACAGTTAACTAATTGGAAACGGGATCCACAATAGACTCATTTTGCGTTTTAAGTTTGTTACTTTTCTCCTCTTCCAGGCCGTTTCCTATTTCTATCGCGTTGCCTTCCGTTCTAACCTGGTTTAGCTGATTACCGATTAATATGAAGATATCATTTCTATAACATGTTTTCTTTAGTAACAAACTATATTTACGGTCATAGTTGTCGGGGCATCACAATTCAGTTTGCCGGTCGTATCTATATTTTTTATAATTAACGGTATTTATAATTCATCAGCCCAATAATTACTTATGCCAATTAGTACCTTACCTAGTTCCTTGTATCTACTATTTGTACTAATTCGGATGTATTGTTCGCAGGTGTCGCCGATTGGAGGAGAAGCACTGCATGGGTTTTAGTTTTATTTGGCACGATGATATATTGTTTCTAATGATGTACAGCATCATATTATTTATTATGATTTTATAACTACATGTATCTGGCTGCATCAAGTGACCTTGACTATATAAAAAACAATAGAAGAAATTTATTCGCATCAATCCTTACCTAAGTACATTTTACTTTATCATAATTTAGCAATAGCTTCCTTATTATTATATACATTTGACTACATTGCATCTTATATTCGCTTTTATGATCATTGATCTACTTACTCTATTCCATGATTATTTATGTACACCTCTGAATCGTATCCTACCCGCACAATATCCCCTTTTAAAACGCAATATAAGTATTGGTACCCGATTCGAATTTATTGACTGTAAATCTTAAATAAAGACGTTTTTTTATTTACCTAAACTTATATGAATTTATTATCCTTGAAACAGGTAAAATAGAGTTAAAAATATAATAAAATTGTAGAGACATCGACGTCATATTATTATACCATAGTAGATTTAGGTTTCGCAACCAAATTATATTCGTAATTATTATAAGCGTTGTTGTTAATTATATAAAATGATTGTATTATATGTACAACAGTTCCTTGAACTTAAATCACGGTTCAGCAGATTAGAGTCATAAAATCTTTTTGACCGTAAAAATACCTATAATGAAAATAATGTCTGCTCAACCGTGAATAAATTATATAAATTTGATAGAAAAAAAACACTGCACACGTATTATTAAAACATAATATAAAAGTGCACTATTATCATAGATATTTGATATAAATTAAAAATAAGTTGATAGACTAAGACTGAATGAATTATAATGTTCTCTTTAGAGGATATTAAAAATTTATTTTATTGCGCTTGTGTAAACCTCATATTCGCTGTGATAAGATATTAATTGTATTGATTTCATTTCAAAATTGATTGAAATATATCAATTTCATAGTACCGTTATAATGAAGATTACATGCCCGTTCTCCTAATATCCTGCCTAACATGGAATTATATAATCAAATAAAATTCCTGATTTAAAAAATACTTATTTGAATAAAGAATCCAAATTTCTTCTGTCAATTAACTACCGTAGTTTATACAATGATGGATGTATGTAAATGTTATCGTTGAACATGTTGCCAAATTGCTAAACATAAGGTAAGCGCCACATAGATACCTACTCGTATTGTAAATATATTCACTAAGCAAAAGCGATTGAGTGTGTTTTTAATTACAAAGTGTGTACTGATTTTAAAAGAGATTAGAAGAGCATTATCTAACGACTGTGACATACCTACGTAACTACATTATGAAATTGTAGCGATGCTAAGAATGAGTAGGATACGAACTAAATAAAGCTTGTTTTAAACATCTCTGTTTTAATGTTGAAAAATATCCAATTAACCTTTACCTGTTATATGAGTAAAAATATAAAGGCATTCCTGAATTTTTAATATTATAAATAACGATATAATATGCTGGCATTCTCACAGCCATCCAATTAGATTTTTCGTCCAGAGTCTGAGTTCCGAAATAATTTATGTAGAGAAAGTTTCCCCGTCATATTTTGATGGACCGAAATGCTTGCAAACAATCTGTGGGGAATCTTTGAAGATTAGGGCCGGCTTTGGGGCGCCGAAAAGGCTCCAACTACGTATGGCCGCAAGCCAACTCCCGTAAGCCAATCTAACTTCTTTTAAATGTGTTTTTGATATAAAGAACACGTTACCGCACGCATCGCTTTCAGCTTCCAAATCCCGTACTAAATTTGCTTTTGATTTACAAGACTTTAAGTTTTGTTGTGTTGGCAAATTGTTTGAGTAGCGGCATTTCAACTCCCTACGCATACTGATATTTGTTTAATGTGATTTATCACATTATAGAGATAGTAACAAAATTGACAAAGTTAATGCATATTGCTCACTCAAATGTCTGGGATTGGTATAGTATAAATATAATAATAAAGGAATTATTTTCACTAAAAAGGGCAAGTTTTTTGTTGTCTAGACATCGACTGCTTCTGAACCTCTCCGCCTCGTAGCTACCTCGTTCTACAATAACAACCCAGTATATCTCAAATTATAATGGTACATAATAAAGGATTTATTACTACAGGCAGAGATTGTCTCTGTAATCCCACTGAACTTTGTATTACCACATACATGAAAGGCACGAAACACAAAGTACTGACTTCGTTTTGCAGTTCATTGCGCATTCTCTACGAAGTAGTTATCGGACGTGATTGTAGAATGAAACTCGTGAAAAACGCAGTGGAATGTAAAAAAATAATTGAAAAGATAACAAGACTGTTTTTTTATTAAAAAAGCTATATACGTCGTGCATATATTATAATGATTGTTATGACCACAAAACAACGAAATGTTTTACTCCAAATATATTTATAGGCATTTGAATTCAATAAAAAATCATCTCAAATTCTTATTTTTTCTGTAGAGATGTTTTAAAAAGCCAGTTAATATATCTTAACTTTCTAGAAAATGGGTGAAAGTCAAAAAATTGTCCACTTGATTGTTTTCATCATTAGGACATCATTACAGAAGTAGTTACCAAACGAATCCTCGTTGATTTTCGATCACTAAAACAGTCAACAGGCACTTAAACAGAGAAAGTTGTTTAATAACCAAAAAGAAACGTTAACGTATTTGGTTAAAGCCCAAAATGCAATGTGCACGGTGTGATAATTTATAGCCATTCATGTAGAGTGCAGTGTTTGTAACAGTAGCCTCATTACTTAGCGACTGGGGTAGGCGTGTGCTTCCGTCGAAACCGGATATAGCGCGACGGACAAATAAAATTAACGCTTATTGCCATTCACTAAAAGCACCCACAAATTAAGAGGTTAGCTTTTTATTGGCATCTGCTCTGGGGGTTAACAAGTTAAGACGTTACCTTGCTTAATTCAGGAGGCTTCAAAGTTTCTTAACCTTGTTGGGTTTTTCTCAAAAGGACTTCGGTATCAGTGTGTAGCTATGTGGTTAGAATGACAGTTACTATCTCACATGGAGTTTTCGCCTAATGCTGTGCCATATCAGAAAATAAAATAATCTTCTTGCAAGTGTGTACTAAGGATAATGTTTTATTTATAAATATATGGACAGGTTATATTCCTATCACGATATTAATATAATAACTCCGTTAAAGACAAATTCGGTAGCCGCGCAAGTGAAAACAAAGCAATATTGTTCGGGTCGGCGATCGTTTCGGTCCATATAAGGCCTCTATAATTTTGAGGAGGCAAATTAATCCGAGCACGGCTGGGCTCATCGGCGACGGGCAGCGCGGCCTCGCATACTAATGCTATTGTTTATCGAAGGGGCTAATCTGTGCGTACCAGCCGTCACTGTCCACCCTCAAATTATAACGGATCACTTTCGGCTTCGTCTAATCCGGATCGCCGCCGCGCCGAAGCGATCAGGTATACGTGTCTGGCGCCTGACGTTTATAATCGTGCGATGGGTGTTTTTAATTTTAAATGGTATTGCGTCACGTCGTTAGCCTGCGGCGTGCACGAACCTGACGGTGGAAAAATGTTATCAAAACATTTGGTTAAAGGATAAATATATTATTAAATTTAACTTTCCATCAAGAAACAAAATCTCATTCACATGAATGCCTACAGAATTTAATCGTAACTCAAATCAAAAGTACACACTTATCGGTCTATTTCGATGCTACATGTGTTAAGTTGTAAAAGAGTCGTCGCGTACTGAGTGATAATAAAGGTAACCCTCTGCGGCACCTTTATCGTTATCGAATAAAAATAATCCCGGGATTTTTCGGGATGATCGTAAATTATAACGGGATTCACGGGGGTGGCTGGAGACGACGCCGCGCGCCACGCGGCGTTACCCGATCACCGCGGCCTTCTCACAGATAACTTCGACTCTTATTCCACACCCACCAAACAAGAATAAATATTACCTTTTTATGATTATATTTACGTAACCTACCTAGTTTACTTAGTTACCAAGGTTACATGGGAAGAATGGTCAAATAATGTATAAGTACGAGGTAAACAATTTTATACGACTTGACATTATTAAATCCATAAATAACTCATAAATCCTCCCCACCGCAGCACATTTAAAACAAACGACATGTTGAAGAGTACAGTCTAACAATAACTAGACCCTCCACGCATATTTTTGACGGTGTGAAGCGCTGAAAATCCACCGATACCAACAAAAGTGGCAACTGAAACTAATGAATTATTCATAGCGGCGGCGCGGTGCATGTTCTATCACTGTTTTATCTATTGCGGGGCTTACGGCGAGAGACCCGCGACCCGCGCCCCTCGCTCGCACGCTCGCCCGCGCAAGGGTTAACTACCTTGCAACCAACAATTTGAGTGCTGTTTGAGAACGCTAGATAAGCTCCACGGGCAAATAAACATTAACGTAATGCGAACGCTAACGCGGTAAGTGTTAAACAAGGACCACTCGCTTATTTAGTTAGGTGCCTATTATTAATTCATTTTTTTGTAATAATTGCCTATCCAGCTGGAGTTGAGAATTTTATTTAATGATTTATTGTATTTATTACTATGAGCATATTATCACTTTGAGTTTTAAAATAAAATGCAAAGCCCAGTTGAATTTTACAAGACAGTCTTCGTTAAGGAAAGGTAAAGATCTTAGCGAAGAATAGAGAAAATACAAGATACAATGGTAGCCGAGTGGTCGAACGCACACTTTGCAATCAAAGTGCGCAGGTTCAAACCCCGGCTCGCACCTCTGGATTCCATGTGCGAATCTCATTTTCATCCGAGATTATCACTTGCTAAGTGACGGTAAAGGAAAACATCGTGAGGAAACCTGCACGTCTGAGGGACCTTGACTAGTTCTCGATAGATGAGTGAAGTCTGCCAACCCGCACCGGGCCAGCGTGGTGGACTATGGCCTGAATCCCCCTCGCATTGAGGGGAGTCCCGTGCTCAGCAGTGGGACGTTAAAACGGGCTGTAGTAGTAGTAGTAAGATAATATAAACCGTGGCTACGCGTAGCCGACGACAGACGTAGCGCGTAGCAGTTATCTACAAAGTATTATTAACCATATCTACTGGATACAGAAAATCTAAGTAAAAATCAAATGCCGGAGTAATAACGTCCCATTGTGCTAGAAAAAATATTATGGTAAAGTGAAACTAAATAATAACATAACACGTATCCGGACTAAAAAAACCGTAGATGCTATGCTTAGGTGTGCAATACTTTAAGTTGGAACGTATGCTTGTAGACGACGAGGTGGTACGTAAGCCCAGCGCACTGGAGCGTCAACTCTCGCACGTTAATTTTTAGGGTTCCGTACCCAAAGGGTAAAACGGGAACCCTATTACTAAGACTTCGCTGTCCGTCCATTCGTCCCTCCGTCTGTCACCAGGCTGTATCTCTTGAACCGTGATAGTTAGACAGTTGACATTTTCACCATTTTCACAGATGATGTATTTCTGTTGCCGCTATAATAACAAATACTAAAAAAACACAATTAAATAAATATTTAAGGGGGCTCCCATACAACAAACGTGATTTTTTGTCGTTTTATAATGGTACGGAACCCTTCGTACGCGAGTCTGGCTCGCACTTGGCCGGTTTTTTTGCTATACCAAAACAAACAGTAATAACTCATAGAAAAACCTCATTATTCAACCCAATGACACTGACAGCGCGAGCGAATTTTGACGTTTGGTGCGTGGCTTTTACCACATTAATTCAATCTTTCTGTATATTGAAACCGAGCTTTGGTATTGGATAATTTAAACGCGTGAGGCTTGACGTCCCAGTGTGCATAAGGCTGTATCGAGATAAAGTCGACACGGGAGCGGCACTAGCTGGCCACCATGTGACACATAAATCTGCACAGATTTCATTCGCCACATCTCCCTGGTCCACGATCTCGGTAATCTCGCCGAGGATTACCTGTGCAAGTTTCCTTGTTATTAAACCCGGTTGTTGGTTGAAATTACGTTTTATTACATTAGTTCGCAACTATTATGATATTAACTAACCGTTATTTTTGTGGTGTATCCGTAACTATCGTAAAAACTAAGGTACGGATAGTTGTAGACGTAGATTCCTGTTTTTTTTTCATACAAAAACATTTGCCAAGTATCCAGTATTATTCTCTCACCATAACTAAAAACTAAACTATAACTTAGCGAATAATATTGGAAGTAATCAAGGCGTAACCTCTTGTGGAAAATTGCCAGAAAAAAGAAACAATCTGTTTATAAAATGTTATTTTTAAAACGTACAATGTAAATGAAGTTGCAAACGGGGAAATCAATATTGGAATTGGAATTGGAACTGAACAAGCAAGTTTAAGAAACTGTTAGTAATTGTCGGACAGACGACAGCGCCGGGCCCGGAGACCATCTTGCAAGAGTCACCCGCCACCGCCGCCGCTCGCCGTCTGCGCACTATAAACAACTTTCGCAATTAAAGTTTTATTCGGTAGGTCGATATTACTCTGCTGCGCGTTTATATTTTGCTTATCAACTAAGTACCACTAGGATAAAGTTGGGAAGAACAAGTAGAGCGTCTTCGAACTTGAAGTAACAACTCTGCTGATATCGAAAATAAAGCACGTTGATGATTTTAATTGAATAGTTATTTAGGCTTGTGTTATATTTGTGACGTTTAATCATCTCATTTTCGTATAACAGAAAAAGACTGAATTCAGAATACAGTAACGTAGCACTTTGAAAATTAACAAGTTAGTTATCATAGCGCGTTATAAAACAAAATCCAACTTATCACGTACAGTCTGGCGTTTGGCCAGGCTAATGCTGCTAAGAGACAACATGTACATTTTTTAAAGCAGCAGTGTAGTTTTGTTTCCAACTTATTCAATAAATGTCGAAATTGTTTTTAATTAAATGCTTGTATTTTTTAAACGCTAGACGCAAACGACTTGAATTGTTTTTCGGTTTCACATAATAGTTTCGGATACAATAGAGAAAGTTTGATCATAATGATTTTATGTGAACATGTTTGGAAAACCACAAACTTGTTTTCATAGAATTCAAATGGAGGTTTTGGTTTCATTTATAGAGTCCGATGCCTGCCAACTTAACAGTTACTTTTTACTAGTTTGTGCCATATAGGCATTTAAAATCAATTTAAAATAGCTTATTTCTGAATAATATTATTTATAATAATCATTGATTTGAAGTTCGATTGATTTTTAACCGACTTCCAAAAGGAGGAGGTTTTTTGATACCCGCTGATATTTGTAGGGTACAAAGCGAAGAAAATACTATCGTTAAAATTTATTAAAAGTCATGATTTATACAAGTACTTGGTGTTATGTGTCATTGTAAAATATTTTTGTATTGAAAAATTAAATTGTAAATAGTTTGTTAAGCGATTAAAATTGTGATTTCTTTATATTGTGGTTACTGTAACATTTTAAGTAAATTAAAAATAAATAGTGTGTGATAATGTTTCTTCATCATTTACAAAATTAATTG
The DNA here is from genome assembly GCA_914767695.1 of Ptilodon capucinus. Lineage (NCBI taxonomy): Eukaryota > Metazoa > Arthropoda > Insecta > Lepidoptera > Notodontidae > Ptilodon > Ptilodon capucinus. The sequence continues at coordinate 7,127,703 of OU611808.1, forward strand.
GAATGAAATATACCTAATTCATTAAGCAATAACAAAAAAAAGGAACATTGTTGAAACGTGCATTCGATGGCCGCACATAAATCTCACTAGCAATATGAGATACTGCAATATTACAATAACCCTTTAAGTCCCCGCACACTGGAGCGTCAAGAGTCACGCGTCAAAAATTGTGCTAATGCCAAAACGAACTCTGTGTCACTATGTATAAATATTAAATTTCTTTCGTAAAAGCCACGCCCAGCCTCGTCAAAATTCGCTCGCGCTGTCACTTCATTGTAGAATGAACTTTTTACATGTGCCAAGGATTCATTCGCCATCTTTGTCACTGTCATCATCCATTTTTATTTTTAATGTGTATTAATTTAATTTGTACTTGCTATTAATTACTTGAAATTGGCGAAATACCCGCTCTAGTCGCATTCCATTAAATTTCATCATTTCGTAAAAAATATATAATAATCCATGTGCCAATAACGCTCGCTTTGGTATTGCCAAAATATTAGTTGCGCGTTTGTAGACGCCTCAGTGTGTGGGAGGCCTTACCGCGGCATGGTAACACCGTCTCCTCACCGCAACCGCCAGCCAAGAGAAATTGAAATTATTTTTAGATCTAGACGCATTTTGATAAAATATAATCTCATAAATATTTCATACACATTCATAAGTATTTTTCTAACGATTTTTTGCTGGTTTCAAAGCTTAGAAGAATATTAATAAGCTTCAATAAAAGTCAAGCAAATATTAAAGATTCGATTTCAAAAATCATAAGCAGATTGATAAATCGAAGAGCTGTCTAATCTCACGACTGACTTAAATTCCTTACGACGACATGCTCCCAAATCGATACTAATACCTTTATCCGATATAATATCGAGTGATAATACGTTTTACAATTGAATAACTTTGATATACAAAGGCTGACGGAGAAACGGAGGGTACAGATTCTCATTATTCAAATGCATCGAAGCAAATTATGGTAATCTGGGGAACCTGTTCTGTTTCAGCAATATTAATAGGTAGGCAACATCGACGCGCCGTGTGCGTCCTCCGGTCCGAGTTGCTTTGCTTATTCACTACTCCACACCGTCTAGTCAACCAAACATGTGTTCTATTCAGTCTGGAAGCCACGCGCACTACGATAAGTGTCTATGGATAAGTTAGTTATTGTAAATGGTATCTACTTTTTAACCGACGAAAAAAAAAAGGAGTAGGTTCTCAATTCGACGCGTATATTTTTTGTTTTTGTCTGTTTTTATAGCATAATTTCAAAGTCACCTCACTTCTGTCCACATTTCAATTACTTGTGGATGTTATATACCTAATTATTTTTGCATTTACAGGTTTTATGAACAAACATTAAATCAAAATAAATGCTTATAGAATTCATGAGAGTCGACACACGCCGAAATTAAATAAAGCAATACTATTTCCACCTGTCACGTTGCATGTGTGACGTGTTTATCGACATGTATCCGGAGTGGCCGGGATAACAAAAATGTTATAATTATATTACTATACTATAGTTGTATAATATAGTGTACTGAGCAAAATATAGGGTAAAGAGATGGAAAATGTTAGAAATATAGTAAGTTTTTTTAACCTAAATGTTAGGTAAACAAGTGCGAGTCGGACTCGCACACGAAGGGTTCCGTACCATTATCTATTAAATCGGCAAAAAAATCACGTTTGTTGTATGGGAGCCCACTTAAATATTTATTTTATTCTGTATATATGTATATATATTTTTTTTAGTATTTGTTGTTATAGCGGCAACCGAAATACATTATCTATGAAAATTTAAACTCTCTAACTATCACGTTTCATGAGATACAGCCTGGTGACAGACGGACGGACGGACGGACAGCGAAGTCTCAGTAATAGGGTTCCCGTTTTACCCTTTGGGTACGGAACCCTAAAAAATATTAAACTCAAATGAAAATTCCCAATATTCTATTTACCCTATATAAATTTCGCCATTCCGAGACATTTCGATCAAGTTTTTTTCTCTGCCCATGTTATTATTTAATGGTTTTATTTTATGCCATCGGAAATTTCATGGGGCTAAATTAATTTTCCGCGGGCATAGAGCGGAAATTACCACATAGTGTAGTGAGTTGTTCGACAACCGACACGTAGCCGGATCCGAGCGCGGAGATCCTTATATCCAATTTCCGGACGTTTTTGTTGGAAACGAGAATTAGCTGACGTGCCGTGACGGAAAGCTAAATATCAATGTCGATGCTATCGGACTGCCGGCCACCGGATTGACGCAACATAGATAACCTTCGTTGAGTTAATAGAGGACATGACTTCAACTTAAAAAATCCTTTATAAATTCAAATAATGTTATACATTGAAATTGTATACCTCGATAGGTATCAGACGTAAACATAATAACCTCTCGAGTGTAACCGCGAATTCGCAATTTTCGTACCCGAGAACTCGTTGACAAGTTGAAAAAGGTGTGTTTTTTATTTAATACATTTTTGCGGTTGATGTTCGGTCGCGGAGAGTCGTCGGTGTCACTCGCGGAGTCAGTGGAGCGTGCGTAACGAACTCGCTGGTTGCGTGGCGGTGGATCTGCGTCTCGTCTCCGCCTCGCCCGTCTCGAGTCCCACCGACCCGAGGAGTCGCTCTCACCTCACAAATAACTCGCGTATAATTTGGCTCTATTTTTCATGTTGTACATATAATATTTGTAGTAGTGAGTTAATATTAAACATATAGTACCATCTGCTTCAGAAAGGACTTGGTTATACAGGCATGTGATATTTTATCTCCAGGCCTGTCATTTAGTAGGTATGAATGTAGGCAACGCTGAACCAATATAAAACTTATGTCTTGTTGTACATAATGTGTATGTCGTTAAATCAAATACATAATCCATTAATATTATTGCGAATACGCACAAATGCCTACCTGCGTAGCACTCAGTCCGCGTTATTGAAAACCAACCTCGATGCTTATGAAAAATTACTTTTTCGTCTCGTGCCGTACGTTCTTGGGGCCCCCTTTCGTTTGGTACGGTCGGATGCAAATACGAGATTCCTTTACTCGAACACAATAGTCGTAATGCGGAGCTCCGCCACTGGAAAATGTTGAGATAAGTTATTTGTCTGTTAGCGTTTTGTGCGAGTACATTATCATTCCTCAACGCAAATATACAGTGTAATCATTTGTCAACATGTTTCGTTTGACGAGGAACATGTGCAGACATAGACTTTGTTGAAGTGAGGCTTACAAACGAAACGATATAAACACAACTCCTAATAATTAGATAAGTATTTAAATTATTATGAATAGACCTCATAGAAAGGTATGTGCAAGCACGTATTTGATTAGAATACTCATCATATTTAGTTAGTTTTCATTGAGTATAACCTGTGTGCTTGCATATATTTCGATATATTTTAAAAGATATATAGAGTGCACGTTAAGCATGCGAATACAGTAGCAAGTTAAAGTTGAACGTAGGTTGGTTAATGTGCTAAGGGGTGGGAAAAGTTTCAGGTAAGCGTCTTCTTTCGCGATACGTGATCCGCTTACAGTATGTTCGTGGCCTTACTAGTGTAGACACACGCTTGTCCCGTTCACGCGACAGATAAAAAATACCGTCACCGTGAGTTGAAAACTTTGTGGGTGATGAAAGGACACTGGAATACTTTGAACCAAAGTACGAGATACCAACCACTCGATTAGATACAACACTCGATTATTGTACCGTGTTTCGAGAAACGAAGAGGGATTGGGAAGTACTCCACCACAGACGCAAGTTTTCCATGAAGTAAGTTGAGCATAAAAGTTACCCTTGTGACACAAAGATGTATTTACCCACAACGGTAATTTTTCAACATTAAATTGAAAAGTAAACGTATTTATATTACCCATCAACATGATACTCATAGTGAAGTTCGCACTAATGCCTCTGTGAAAGAAAAATAACATTTTATATATTTTGTGGTAATAGGTCCATAATATAAACCAAGAGAGCTAACTAATGCAACTAAATAAGAACTGATTTTAAACATGAGAATAAATTCAAAGCTGCGAGCCGTTATTATCTACGCGCCGCAACTCGCTGTCATGGGACCGACTGAAGATGAAAATATAATAATAGAGGCGCATCAAACGTGATGTTATTAAGGGGTTTCGTGACCGGGATCGCGATGTGGAGGGGCGAGGCGGAGGTCCCGGCGCGCACGCACTACGCGTGCATCGAATACCGACGCATTCACATGCAAAATCACACAGCTCGCCAAACCTAACGCGACATACCCAAGTACGTACGTACCCGCTTGTCATGCGAAATACACGAATAAAGACGGGATTTCTTTCGCGTGAACTTGAATAATTTATATTTTGCTCTATCGATAGTAGATTTAGCCAGATTTAGTCGATAGTAGATTCACAAGCTTTAGCCGGCTGCCCAATATTGACGGGCTTAACAACAAAAAGTACATAGATGGTCTTTACAGATTTTGTGTTATTATTCCCTGGGTATGTGCTACAAAAACTAACCATAAGAACCTCAAAATCTTAGAAGTCTTTGTTCATTTCTTATCCTTTCTACTTACAATGAATTCTTCAATTGGCGTGCAGGGGGAAATCTTTTATTTGTTGCAGAAGAGAAGCAACGCCCGTCGGCGCCTAATCAAGGAGTTGGCCGGGACTCGCGCCGCTAACGAACAGGTGTACCTATAAATACTTTCCGGGGCGATTGCTCCAGGCTTTAATCAGCGCCGCAGCACCACTTTACCGCTTTTCATTGACTCCCAGCTGACCCGGCAGCGCCGATTGGAAACCTACACTCCTGGGAAATGCCGTCGAAGGAAAATTTACGCGGCATTTCGACTTCTTTGCGGTTATTTGTAGGTTAAATGATGGCGATCTAATTAGTCCCTCCGGAATATAGAGAAATATTAAGTTTTGTGGCACTGAAAATATATATTCTTTTTCAATGTTCACGAATTTAATATTAATTCAAAATATCAATGACTAAAGTAGCAAGCCATTTCGGAATAAGCATTTAGCATTCAATACGAATACTACAACTTATAACTATCTCCGGTATCTGTTTATCCTAGCCAATTTTAAGATCAGTCTTCCTAACTAGATGTGGCAGAGGCAATTCAAGGTTTTTGTGGATGTTACGTGACACCTGAAACCTTTGAATGCAATACAAACTGCTGTTTTAATTGGATGCGGGTCGCTTGCCACGACCTATTACCGCCTCAAAAATGATGAACTTAGTTTGGAGTAATTAAAATTACCAATGCAGGTTGCAATCACACTCGAAGAAACTTACTAATTGAATCTGACGCTGGAAATTACCATGTACGCAAATATTTAACTTGTAAAACCCAACTGTGAGAGTAAAAAGTAGGTTTCATGCACAAATCCGACTTTAGTATCTTGTAAAGATCATGCTTTACCAGCATTTTTTTAAAGATCTTTAAAAATAAATAGAAGGCTAGGGCCTCATAGCAATACTTAGCATAATAGTTGAACTTTAATTACGAAACCACATTAACCAATAAGTAATTTACTCAGATACACGGGTACACATCGTACATAGGTATTATATATACCACATACATATTACAAAATTGTAGCATCAAAAGTAAACTATCAAATATATCTGTGAAAACATCTTAAATTCATTAAATAAGTAAATTAATAGAAGTTGCGTAATGTTCTATAATATACGAAGTCTGCCTCCATGTAACATGCCAACGAAAAAAGTTTATGAAAGACTAACATCGCGGATTTATATAGAGCTGTTTTTTTTTCTTACATAAACGTGATGAGTAGCGCATATTACGAATTCGTAGCAGTTGCTACGAGTCAGCGTAGTAGTTGCTACAAGTCAATGTAGGCGTTGCTACGAGTCATCGTAGCTATTATTATTAGGATAGTCCAAATTGCAACCTGTATTTTATTTGTATAAATTAGTGTCTTAAAGCTCTTGTTATATAGGTCGTTTGTAACCAGGTTAAAAATTTTACAAGTATCAGGTGAATGATTAATTTTTAGAGTAAACATGAGAATCTTAATGATTCTATGAATATAGGTGTATTAAAGCATCGTAGTAGATATGAAGTGATCTTCGGTACACGGCCGCGGCGCACCACTACCCCAGCTGTTTCTTCAAGCACTCGCGCTGCGGCAAACCGGCCGAACCCGCCGCCTTCGCGCTCTCCCTAATTATTTACTCTGCCCCTATTCCATCTCAAATTGCCAATCGTCTCTTTGTAAACGATAAAATGTACAAATAAACAATTTATAGAAGCAGTTCGTTTAAAAACTGAATTTATTTGCCTGTTACCGTGCCTACCTATTTATATTAGGAATAATGATGTGACTTTTTATCTTTAAGTATTTATATTTATTAGGTATGATGATGTGTTTTTTTTTTCTTTAAGTTTGAGATGACTTGATAGGTTATTTTATGTAACTATGTCGTGTTAATTATAGACCAGATAATAATGTATTTTCAGGTGTTCATTACACACCCACACAGAATAATGAGCGGCGCACCACGGCACGGCAGCTGCCGCCCACAGTCGGTCGCGGTGGCTCGCGGGGCGCCCGGCGAGAGCCACTCCAGCCTCATTACATCCCGCTATTTGTTTAGGACCGCGGCTCAAACACACCGTCACTCCGCCAGGAATAACGGATTTTACGATTTAAAATATTTAGCCACCAATTTTGCCTTGGTGCGTTTATGACAACAAACATTACAGTTTGTGTTGCGGAGGCTGGATGGGATAAATGAAAAACGAAGACAGCGTGACAAACGGTTTACGCTGTTCGTGTATTCAGCTGTTTAATGTCCCTCTGGTGAATATAGCTTTCAATGGAATCCATCTGTTCTCATATTTCACTAAGTACTATAGACTCTTGATACTATTTATATTTATTCAAATCGAATAAACTGTTATATAAAAATACAAAGGCTCAATTTCTAATATAATATTTATAGGCTTCATGTTTAACTTGGAAAAATTAGGACAACATTTTAAAGTAAGTACGTAAATTAACTGTAAGACTACTGACTAACCAACTAGGTATCTATTTAAGAAATAAAAAGAATGACGAACTTCATAACAACTAGACGAAAATTAAATTATAATATTTGGTTGAATCGAATTTATGCAATTGTATTCGTGGAATATTGCATTAATAATCAGCAAGGCTCAGCTGAATGTTACGAACGCTGGTACCGTAGCGTAGTAGGCACCGCTTCAAGCCAGATGTCAGTTCACAATAGCAATGCACGTTGACACAGTAAATTTTCATTGCAAATTCTGCCATCGTGCTACATACGAGGGGCTGCTTGACAAACAGTTGACTTACACATGTCAACTTAAACGAACCGAATAAAGCCTACGGATAGACTAGCTATAGCAAAATAATATCCATTATATTTTACACCTATGTATTTTTTGTTTCTAATACCTTAAAATACATTCATATCATCGTTGACACCGGTCAATAAGAAAGCGCAAAATGTAAACTAAACCGTCAAAATCAGTGAAGCCGTTTTGGAGATAACCCGGAACAAACAGACAGGCACATCGACACACAAATATTTGTAAAATTGTGTTTTAGCTACCTTCCCTACATACTTTTATATGCATTTTGTAAAAAGCTGTTATTTTGACATTACAAACAGACACTTCAATTTCATAAATGTATAATAGGTATCTTTTACAAGCTTTATATTAACTTGCAATGTATGTATGTCCGGGTGGAATCTTGCAACTGAATTTTAAATCAGTTATCTTTAACCGATTGAGCTGGAATTTGGTATATACGCTTATTTTGGATGACAATGCATGCGTACCTATGGGACGTCATTCTAATTCCAATATGGCGGATCATCCAAGATGGCGGAAAAGTATTTTTTCTGCACTACCACACTATGAGTATCAAATGAAAGGGCTTGCTAAGGAGAACACGAAAACTAAGAGCTAATTAATTAAAAGCTTCTTTTTAGAAAGTTTTTAACCATTAATTTATTTAATACATAGACAATTCCAAGAGTTACAAAAAACTGTTTCTCATCAGACAAAAAAAACGGGAATATGTGCAAAAACAAGTAAAACTAAACTTACATTTTATTAAATTGATATGAAACGGGCCCGTAGAATATTCAGTTTTAGAAAACCATCTGTAACGAACCACGCAAAACGTGTCTACTGATTTTTTGTATTTATTTGACACAAAAAATTAACTCTCGTGTGAAATCTCCCGATCAATAGAGAAATCAGAATAAACAATGTAAATTTGTAACAACAAATATGCAGTATTCGACTTAGATGTCCGACTTAATTTGTAACTTAGGACTGCGGAAAAGATAGTGCAGCAAAATGGAGGAGTACCTCTTCGGCGATAGATATGGCATATTGATCGAGTCATCGACGCGACAACAATTTGCCGGTCCGCTCGGCTCGAGTGCTGCTATGCAAATGCTCGCTCGCGCTCCATTTTACGCTCGGCCCGGCGGCAGCGGCAGCGGTTGCGACGGTGTAGGGCCCCCGCGGGGACGGTGCGGGCCGCGGGGACCGTTGCATGCCGGATGTTCTGCTGTCGTCGCAGGAAATTGAGAGCGTTGCATAAATCCTGATCCTACAAACCAAATTTGATTCGACCTAATCCGGATATTGATATGACAAACACTGCTAACGTAAAAAAATTAATGAGTCGTATACCTACACCATTCTGAATGTAGTGAAGATTGAATGTTAAGGTCTCGGTAATTGGATTTCAGTGGATACATAGGCATACTAATGCTTACACATTTTTGTGGAGACCTTACGAAATAACGTAGAAGGCAGCAAAGTGAAATATTGTCGGGAAAATTGAATACGTGCAAGTATTCACTGAGTACCGATACCCTGATGGTAAGGTAACCAGAATCTTTAGATTAGGAAGGTATAGGGTCGGATGTGATTATTTACCTAATAAGAAGGTTTATTCAAATCAATATTGTTCAGCCATTATTAAGCGTTGAATAAAAAGCTCAAATAATAAGTATCAGCAAGTACGGCTGAGAATTTATATAAACTTGTTTCAATTTGTTAGGAGCAAATTGATAATTCTGTACACAAACAGGATAAGCGACGAATAATCTCAAATCCCTATGAAAAAAAAGCAAACAATCCTCAACGAAATTGCCTGAACAAAACAAACATTTTTGTACTATTTGCGGGGAAAAGCTGGATTTGATAAGAAATTCCAATATTAAAATTGCTCGACGGCCGTTCCCACCTGTTCTCTGTGATTAAAGTGTCTCTACCAAACACTCGGAGCGAAGACGACGAATGCAAATGTTGGCCTAACGAAACCTGTACGACAAACCGAGAAATAAATTGACGTGATATCAACCAGTTTGAACATTATCTACGGTTTTCCAACGCGGAAAACGTCGAATGGGCTCTTTGACGTAAAGCAAATATAATGAACTCATTGGAGCATCTCTCATTCCCGCCACCTTATCTCTCAAAGAAAAGATGAATGCTAAGCATAGGACACAAACGCACACAGTTATGCAGTCCGAATGATTTTATCGACACTGAATAGAGCTAGGTGCGGGGTGGGTACATTAAATTCAATAACACGAGTTAGGGAGTTCGACGCCCGCTCCGACCGTCCTCAAAATAAGTAAAGAAGAAAAGTTTCGAAAAACTCCGCTCAACTTGTACGGTGTTGTATGTACAAAAAAAATCGCCGACAAACTACAATAATATGTTTTTATCGCAAAGGATTTTTTGAGCGACCGTCATCACGTTTGGCTTGAAAATATGTACAATAGTATTTGGGTGATGTAAATATGTTCAGATGCTGGGTATTATGAAATTAAATATCTTAAATAATAAACTTATTTTTGTAACAGAACTTAAAACGGTAGATAGTACTTACCTATAATTCAGTATCGTTTTCCGCATATGTAACTAATTTATAACATAATATTGTTAATTTATATTTATCTCTTGGTAACCAATCATATAAATAAATACATGTCGAATTGAGAACCTTTTGAAATTCTCCTTATTAAAGTCAATTAAAGATAAATATAATATTTGCATTCTAGTTGAACAGCGACATTGTACGGTGGGCCTTGTCGCGCTTACGCCAACCCGGCAGCGTTTTCTGTATCAAATTACGGACGCACATACATTATTATTCGTTGAGGAGATAGTTCACTTGTTAGGATATAGTTGAGTCGAGAGACGCCTGAACTCGCCTCGGACTGCGTATCGTTGAACTAGTAAGTGTCCTGCAGCTTACTCTCTAAATTTACAAACACGTTGCACTATATGTACCGACAACTATGGCGGTTATTATGTCAAGTTTCTATGTTATACCTACATATTATGTTTTATTTATTAGACTACAAATACTAGAAGTATTTCGTTACCTACTGAAAATAACGATTTTAAAAAGATATTTGAAATTCTTTTTAAACTACACAAGTTTGCTAATGTTTTAGAAACTGAAAGCCGCTTGACGACTTTTAAGTGAGGTGCTCTGAACAGAATTTGGGTAATTCGAATCACGTAAATATCTACAAGGCGGCTGGTACTCCACTGCGGGGTGAGGGGTGGAAGTGCAGCGCCTCTCATCAAGCCATCATTATGGACGCGCCATGTTTTTAAAACGGCTTTGAATTGCGCATAGCCGTGATCCAAATTAATCCCCTACTACAACGTTGTTACGTAAAATTGGGATAATGTGTTTCGGGGGAAATATACTTTGTTATCATAAAAAAAAACTTCACAAAGCTTCTGTATTAATTATTCCCCGCTCAACCTTTACGTTGGACCGTGACTTTCGACGTGATTTTGCATATAATTTTCTACTTGCTAAAAGTAATCCAGCGAGTTAAGCGATATTAATATTTTTTAACGTACTTCGAGATAGTTTAGAGCTTATTGAAGGTAGAACATAAACAAAGGTTATTATACCAAATTATGCCTATTAAGTTGTAGTTGTCTACGAGAAATATAGGTATACATACATTGCATAAAAATATAATATTACAATTTAAAAAGGTATGAAAAATTAAATTCAGCCAAGCCGTTTATTGCAAGTTGAAAATATTCTAACAAGATAAAATTACTGTAATGAGAATCTTATCAGTTATAACATAAACCTACCTTAGATTTTTATAGATGAATTATTTTTATATTACCATATCAATACTAAGTTGAATAAAATAGCTATTTAATTACTACACGTCTCCAAAAAAGTAATGTCCGGGAAATAATGAAATCTGGTCTTTTTTACTTTTCAATGTATCAGGTATATACTAGTGATAATAGGTTATCAATATAATTATCAGTACCTACTACTTAAAGTAGCCCCGTTAATTGAATGGTTTATCGAGATACCTAGACGCAAATGTTGCGCGTCAGCGGATGGTTCGGTCGCGGCAATAACTGCCACAGTGCGGTACAACTAACGGCGGGACCCCCTGACCCCCGCCCCAACCCCCGGCCGCGGGCCCAGGACCCCCTGCCGCCCGTCGGGTAATAAAACCACGCATTCCACTTGCAAGTCACGGACTAGATTACCGCGGGACACCCGCGACATCCTTCCGAACTGGTTATGCTCAATCTCCGACACCGTGATCATATTGACGAGTCTGACAATCAAACTGACCAAAGTTATTTAAACTAATAGAGATGGTGAGGTATTTTAAAAGGGAGCTTGGAATCTTGAAAATGAGCATCGCATTTTTGGCAAGTTTTGCTTTAATTTTCTACTGACCATTACTACTATTAATATAAATAAAGAAAAAAAGAAAATACATTAATTCGGCACAGACACAACAAGTTACATACATTGGTCGCGTTTCGATCCGGTGGTAGTATATATGAAAAAAAAACGTAAACTTGACCATTTGTATTACAAATTTTGTAAGTGCCCCCATAGGCATATACAGAATAAATGATTTGACTTCGACTTTGTCTTTAAGGAAGAAAACAGACAAGACATATATATAATATCTGATGCCGCAAAACTCTCAACGAGAACTCTACTTATAACTAATTCTAACACAATATAAAAGAAACCTGAAAATGTACCAGAATCAGCAATCGAGTGTTGTTAGCCAAGCGAAATCAAAGCGAATTAACAGCGTACAAAGAAAATATGTCCATCAATAAGTAGCGGTGGAGCTGGCAAATTGAATTGAATAAAACACACAAGTCCGCTAACGAGCCGGTGTTTACCCAAGTGGACACTAATTGGCTTAGCCAGCGGTCGCCGCGCCGCCACCGAGCTCTAAAAACTTGGACGTTCACTTCATTGATGGATAAGGTAAAATATCCACTGACTTCAACCCGTATAGCTGCATCATTCTAAAATATCAACTTTCATTTTAAAATACAGCTTAGATAAAAATGATATATGTTGGAAAAAATACGAATGAGCGGGGATAATCATAAAATTGTATGCGATTGTGCTCTTACTGAATATGAATAATTATCGAAATTATTGTGACTCTGAATTCAGATTTAAAGAAGATCGGCTTATATATATTATGAATATCAGTGCTAATGGTCTAAGGCAAATTTCAAGTAAATATTTCATAGAACAAATATATCTAGGTAATTACTACCTCATTGGACTTTCATTTTAGTACAATAAACATGCTTTAAATGTGTTATGTACCACATCCAATTTTATGCATTATTTCGTTAATTTTGTTCACTTGTATTTAGTCGGGCTGACTTCAGAATGAAGATGCAATCACTGTAACTAACGACATACAACACTTAACGTTTAAAGAATAAGGTAAATCTAATTACTTAATTAAACTAACATAAACTTGGTTTTCTTTTGTCCGCCCTGTGGAAAATATCTCATTTAGGTACGTTATTAAATTAGATAACTTGTTTAAATTAGACACAAGAAGGTGGAAAGTATTTTTAAGTATAAACTTAATTATCTGTACTTACCTAAGCCCGGCTAGGTAGTAAACTTATTTCTTATACTTTTTGTACAGTCTACATTCTTTTGAAAGAACATAATTGAAATATCATAATTCAAATTCAAAACCTAATGAAATCTAAACGGTGAAAGTAAACATTTAAATTTTCTGAATAAAATTAGAAAAAAAGTCATTTTTTCAGCTATGTTATTGTAAAAACCGGCTAAGTGCGTTTCGGACTACTTGCAGATTCTGAAGTGGTCTACTATGTCTTCGATCAACAATTTGTTGATCGAAGACTATTGTATATAATATTATGCTATAAATGGTTTGAAGTGTACGAGTCAAATGAATTTTATCACCGGATACCTAAAATACTGAATTAATCTCAATTAGTGTTCACACACTTTTCTCGCTGACTGTACTTCTGTATATACATCAATACATCATCATCATCACGCCTGTATTCCCCGAAGGGGTACGCAGAGGTGCACTGCAGTGCGCCCACACTTCGCCGATGTATTTTGGTCCCAATGTAATAGGGGGCGAGCCTATTGCCATTATACCGGGCACACAGGTTTCCTCACGATGTTTTCCGTCACCGTTTCTTAGCAAATGATAATCTCAGATGAAAATGAGATTCGCACATGGAACCCAGAGGTGCGAGCCGGGGATAGAACCTGCGCACTTTGATTGCAAAGCGTGCGTCCGACCACTCGGCTACCACTGCTATTGTGGTATTGTGTGCTTCTGTATATATCTACCTATAATTCATTTCATTTGAATCCATTTCATCTTACGATGCTTTTATAGTTCAGGCTGTATCTACAGACACGATAATCCTAAAAGGTTATTTTTCTACGGAACCCTACAAAGTAATTGTAGACTGCCTACTCGTATATTAAACGTTATTAGAAACTTAAATTCAAAGTAAAAATATTTAAATCTAAATGACGACCTCGAAGGTAAAAAAACTTAAGTAAATTTACAATTTCGAAGCACCGCGACTATAAAAATTTAACTTTACTCCGATAACATTCCTAGAACCATCTCAATAAGAATAAATACACTACCATTGTTGCGAATGTATTTAAAATTCATTGTGTATTACTATTACAGTAATGGAATATAATATAAAACCCGCAAAAGTTATTTTAAAACTATCCGAAGGCAGTGGAAGTAGGGCGGGGGGCGGCAGTCCGGCGGTCTCGACCCAATAATACCGTTAAAATTCGCCCTCCAATACATTAATTTAAGACGGGGCGAGTTCAGTACGTGAGACTGGGGTATAGACCAAACTGGTGGAGCGTTGGCGCGGCGGCGGGCGGCGTGTCTGCACGACATCAGTGGCTTGTATCTTGCTCTGAATTTGCATATAAATTGTATCTTCTGGACAGGGCGAGCAAGATGACACGCGTGTGATGTCTACTGGCACCATAACTGCATATTTATATCGTGTTGCGCATTAATCAACTCGACATACTAAATACAGTAAATACATAACCATGTACCCTAGTTTTAGTTCAATTAGGTAGATGCGAAATTCAAATTAGGCGTGTGTTTTTAACAAACTCTATAGATCGCGTTCAGTGCTAATACGGTGTCGTGGCTAATAATTAGTTTAAAGTTATAGCAGGGCTGTTTATTTTAAATCTTAGTCAGTTTCTTCAGGATTAATACACAAATTCAGTTAGTAATCAAAATTGTATGTTCGTAAACAAATTTCTGAAAACGACTGATAACGAATACGGGAACGTCTGGAATGATGCCAGATGGTGGGTATATGTACCTACCAGTTACATCAGCCTAGTAGCTAGTTTAGGTACATAACTATAAACTTGGTATTAAATTCTGAGAGGTGTAAAGATTTAAATCGCTTTGTTTTTAAAATTTATTCGATCCACACATCATGGCACCGAACACCGTCCGTCTCTATAAATTTAATGACCCAAATAAATCCGTGTCTATCGTTACTAAGCAAAATTAAAGGTTATATTAGTCTTCATCAGGCCGCTTCACGGGCAATAAAACGATGAAAAGAAGCTAATTTTTCAGCAAATCATCCCGGGCCCCATGAAGTCATCAATATTCATTTTGTGGCGCGCCTCCGAAACAAATACCTCGCCGGAGGAGCGTGACAAGCTTCCTTTGAGCCGCACTATGCCGGGTGCGGGCCGCGCTGCGCCGGCTAACTCAATTTAATTCGATAATTGGCTTGTTTCTCTAATCTACTATGCAATACAGTTTGGTGATAGAGTTGTTGTAACTAGTTATTAAATAATCAACACATTCATATAGGGATTTTATTATTTTTGTTGGTCAAAATCAAGTTGTGTTCGGGTGTTACAACATTCATTATGGCGTTGCTATGTAAACATTGAGATTTGATATTTTTTACAGCTAAAAGATAGTGTGACGTTCTAAAGATAATTTTTAAGTATCGAAACAGTCGTTCCGGACGTAGTGTAATAAAATATTAGAAGTTTAACACCATATGGTACCATTTTATGCAGATTTTTCAGTACTATATATGGTGGAAGTCGGCTGAATATTGTTAAGTTCTGAGGTTTGTCGTGGGCCATTGATGCAGGCTGCGCACGTACGTCCGCCGGCCACAGCGTCCAGCCAGTCATTACTGCGGCCCAGAGCCAAATTGCGATATCCGCTGCCTTTGCCGATGGCACGTCGTCGACTTGAGTTTAACTCTTGATCAGTGACCGATTTATCACATTTAACCCAACTTTAATTTATGATTGTATCCGTTTTAAAAATCCATTTTATGCCTGTAGATGCAATAGGCCCATTGGATACAGCAGGGATTCCCAAACAATTTTGGGAAAGACACCCCTTTTCCAAAATGAACTGATACCTCAGACCCCCATAGCCAAATAACTTTAATAATCCTATCTCTAATTTGTTTCCTATTGATATAAATTGATACAAAATTTGTTTCCAATTGAAAAACTTTGCGGTTGGTTGAGTTTTTTAAAATTGCAATAATCATACTTTCTACAAAAATGTTGGTCATTCTTATAACAAGTTGGTAGTGGTGCACATAACACAACTTATACAATGTCGTAAAAGTTTCAAATAAGATGTAGTGTTTTTAATAGGGGTCGATTTTTAGACCCATGGACCCCAAAATCTGTTTTCATTTATATCAACGCTTGGAAAACCGATATCGACCCCGAGGGATTGATATTGACCACTTTGGGAATCCCTGAGATACAGCTTACTAAAATAGCTAAACATGGACGTTGCCGAGGATGGCTCGTAGAAATAGATAAATTATGCGCTGCGCGACACAAGCTAAGATCACTAATGTCAAAGTCAAAGTCAAATAATTTATTCTGTATAGGCATATGTGGGTACTTCCAAATTGTCCAGTTTACGTTTTTTTTTCTTATATTCTACTATACTACCACCGGATCGAAACGCGACCTCAACTGAGAAGATCTGGCAAGAAACTCAGTGGGCTGATCATTTTTTTAAATCGCCAAAACTCATTACAAATACACAGATACATATAGCTCCAGTGTGTTGCCTTTAGAACTGCTTTTAATAATAAAGATAAGATAATAATATAACAATACAGTAGTGTAAGTGATATATAATACTCGTTTAACTATTAATTTCTACCTGTTCATAATTTCCGAGATGGCGCCTTTAGTGATTTAAGTTTAAGAAGTCGAAAGTGAGGTATTTCACTTTTGTTACATGGTGCGGTGTCGGCGGCTGCGGCGCGGCGGCGGCGCGGGGCTAACGCGCGGGTCGCCGCAACAAGCCACTCCTGTTTATTTTACCGCAATGAATTCCCTTGCAATATTTTCTTCATTTTTTTTAATTTTGAATACATTTGAGCACAATTCACCGTGGCGGTTGTGCGCCCCCGGCAATCTCCAAATTGCCTCTTTATGTGCAGATGTTCCGACCCTCGGTTTTTCCGTCTTTTGAATGTCGTTTTGCTGTTAAATAACGTGCTCTTTTATTGTAATTGGAGTTTGAAAGTTTGTTTCCTACCTCGATTCACTTCATGGACTTTTCCAAAATCTATGTACTTATCTAACAAATTTAATACGTTTAGCAAGACATGCGTCTGTTTAAAATTTATTTTTTAAATGATGCATAAATCAGAAAATCAGAATTTGTAATGGAATCATCGACCTACAAAAAGGGAGACTACGTTAATAAGTGGAATATGAAAAGTGTGCTAATCTGTACAGCTCCCTATACTAAACCAAAAATAAATTACTTATAAAATAATAAATACAGAAATGTTTCCGAAGCGAGTTTCCTCCAAATTTAATTTGAGGTGAGTCACTAAAGATCACAATTATACATTTTACAAGATTCCAACTCATTTTTTTTTCTGCGAACAAATTATTTCTCGTGAAGTAAATTAATTCCTTAGCATTATACTTCTTTCAAGATCTGAATAAATTTGAACGAGATTTCATAAAAAAATAGACGTGCCGAGAGCCCGAGGCTAACGCAAAATTACGTCTTTATTTACAAGTACCTAAACATTTCTCACTGGAGAGTTCTGAGTACGAATGGAACACGAATAAAGTAACATAACGAAAAAAACAAACATCCTCCTAATTTACTGAAATATTTGTTTTGGAGCACAGGTAGTCCAAGATCTAGATTATTTAGGTACAATGAAACGAATACTTAGTAGTTTTAATTTTATTCAATGAATCAAATTAAAAATAACATAATCTAAATAACACTCGTCTCTCCGTCGCCAGCTGTACCCTCGGCTTAGAATAGGAAATACAACTGAAAAAAAAGGAAATGTCTATCTGCCTATACAGAGTAAATATAGTGTTTTATCTGAGAGAAATTATTGGGATATTGATGTTTTTTTTTTAAATCAATAGGGTGGAATTTGGAAATTACATCTATAACGAAGAAGGAAGATTTAATAATAATAATTTGGAATGCTTTACTTATTTTGTGAAACTTACATCAGGGTCTTTCTCATATGAACATTTATGCACGTCGAACGCTCTTTGGCACCTGTCTTTTCCAGGCGTATCTGAAAAAGAGAGCGAGGTGCAAATAGCTATCTTTCTTAACTAGTTGCCAAGGCTTCCAAGCCAAAATGTAGCTAAAGCTGCCGGCTCCTTAAAACTTATTTAAGATAAGGGAGGGAACGTCGAACGGTATCATGTTTCTTAGTCTATGGTTTGTACATACCCAAATGTTTGCAGGAGAAAATCATGTTGGTTGTTCTATCGTAGTACGCTTCGGGTATGAGGCTCACCAACATGTCGTAATCCACTACCTCGTTTTCATCAACCTAGTTTAAACAAACATAATTATATCTTTTGGACTGTATAAATAAAAATAACAAACTATTTCTTACTCATATTTTGTAAGTGAATACAAACTGTAATAATTTATAACCTTTGTATCTAAGTAGGTAATTATACCTAAGTGGTAGAATTGTACCTACTGCTACGTGGAAACCTACATTTAAATGGAAAGCGTACGTATTGAATTAAAAATAAATTAAATGTCTGTTTGTATCTAATTTTGTAAACGCGGCAAAGGTGGAGAGAGGAACAAACAAAAAGCAGATAACTCACGAGGCTCGCTTCCTCCAGGAGGCAGAACATATAGCACTTCAATTTCGCGTCCTCCTTAAATATGCCGTTTTCGCAATTCGTTATATCCTCTGGGGGCAAGTAAGAATAAAGACTGTTAAATGTACGCAAACATAAGACATTTTATTATAAAACAATGCCAAGTGAGTGAAATACTGTTAGAGATGGAAAACGTTAATGGTATAGTATTATAGTTTAGATTTTGCCCATGCTTATATTAATATTAAATACATACATATAATGTGTGTCCATACATATAATGTATCAAATATTTTCGTGATGTATTAAAGTGGATATACTCTTCTTATAATCAGCATAAGCATCATAATTATGTCTGATTAGAGATTCGTAAATAGGTACCTACTATTTATGAAGGTATGACACATAATGTAAAGTTTATTAAATAAATAAAATAAATAAATAAATAATTTATTTAGAAAAAAGTTTCAGAGAGTACAAGTTTTCATAGGTTTGTAAAAATAATATTCACTGTAGGATGTACTATACTTATGCACTTGGCTAGAAGTTTCCGTGACGGAAATAATTGCACAGTAGGTAATTATTTTCAGTGAACGGAAATTGGACTATTCTGGTCGCAATAGGAAGGCTGTGGTTGGCTGGGCCGCGCCGATTGTTTAGCGTCATACGCATACTAACATCAAACAAAGAGAAAACAATTTTATTTATTTTCGACACTCACCCTCGGCGACCCCTGTTTTGGCGACACACTCGTCGTGAACAGTTTGTATTATTTCTTTGATTTCCTCACTGAACACCTGTAATCAAAGAATAGTTCCATTGGTGTTCACCTCTGATCTTAGCTTTCACGTTTTGCTATAAAAATGAGAGTAAGTAAATACTGAAAAAAAATATTTTCCGTCACATTTCCGTTACATCACTGTACCTATTCTGACCAAAATTTAATTCTACTTCTTGATACAGAATGAAGATTTAGTGTTGTAACATGTGTTGTGTCATAGCGTGTTCTTGTATCTATTTATTCTTCCATAATAACGTCAAATAATATTTTTTTTTTTTTTTTTTGAAACAGTTGTAACACGATCTTTGTCACTGTCATTATCCATTTTTATTTATAATGTGTATTTATTGAATTTGTCCTTGCTATTAATTACTTGACATTGGCGAAATACTCGCGCTAGTCGCAGGTGATGCCATTCCTCATCTTATTCCATTAAATATCACCATTTCGCTCATTTCGTTAAAAAAAAAAAAAAAACGTCAAATACCTAATAATATCTATATACCCGCCAGTTATATTTAGTAGGTGTGCAGGTAGCCTCCTTATCTGAGTCGCCTTTGTGAACAAGGAGGGGGGAAATAAGTCGTTTCAATATTTAAAATGAGATAACATTCTCAAAGAAAATATTAAGTCGTGATTCCAGTGGGATCTTCCCGATGCGCATCAACTTGTATCATAACGTTAAATATTCATTTAAATGGTTAGAATACGTTCCCATTGTTTAATTCTCTTTTATATTGTGATATATACTATATCTACACTAATATTATACAGAGAAAAGATTTGTATTTTTTTATGTAACGAATAAACTTAAACACTACTGGACCTATTTCAAAAATTATTTTGCCGTTAGAAAGCCACATTATCACTGAGTAACTTAAGCTATATATTTATTTATCCCAATATTTAGATTTCTATAGCCGCTTGCATTAGGCGAGTGTAAAACACGCCTTATAGTTGTGGTAGAGCTGCAACAGATTTGATTGAGTATTTTTTAAGTCGATTTTCTGAGTAATTGATCATATTTGAGTATATGATTCACTTCTAATGAAACAATCTTTTACACACAACCTTACAACCTGAATGTTCTTTTAATTATATTCTACTAGCATAATCACAATTGACTACTTAGTTAATAGAAAATTTCTTAACATATCCAATACGATGGTATCAATGGACACGGTAGCACAAGACGCACTCGATGCATTACGTATTCGTACAAGCGACGTTGAGCAATAGTGTGAGAGCGGGCCCGCGCCGCGCCGACACCCATCCATCAGGCGTGCCTCGCCAAACACTTCATAAACACCGACGTGTGACAAATTCACCGGTGTCTTTTAAACGTGACCCGGCATTTGCACGACGGAGGGTGCCGCCACTTTTATATAGGTTCCTCATACCTACTTGAACAGGTAAAATGTTTTCAGACCTTACCACTAATACTTTTGCAGTATTGTTTCAAATGCCTAGTAGGTACTTTATAAGTGCCATACCGAAGTAACTACAAAACTGTCAACAGGGAAAAAGACTGCTAAAAGACGTGGTGGTACGACCTAAGTATCGATAAGGAGGTGACAGCAACACGGCGCATGTGCATGTAGCTCTACTTGTACATGTAGTTCACTTCACAAGGAGTCACTCGTGGCAAGTATCAACGTTTTTTTTTTCCAAGACTTTTTAAGTTTGTGGGGTGATGTGAAATTTGTTCAGAGTAGGAGATTTTCGTAGACCTATTTGTGAAAAGCTCACGGTAGAGCTACTGGTCTAGACTTGCATATGTTATCTTACAACAACAAAAATCGCTTCAGTACCTCACAGTTCACGGTAGTTAAGTTAGTAGTCCCTGCCAGATTAGACTTTTTATTCGTGCGGTTTAATTGAATTGACCTTTTGACAATACTAAAACGACTTTTATGAGCTCGTTTAAAAAAAATGCAACAGCGCACGTACCTACAGGCCAATAAGTAAGTATATATAATTAACCCTAAAAAGTTCTTGCTGTAGCATACAATCTTTTTCATTTAAGCAAATGTAGGTACATACTCGTAGATAGTCCACCTATTAAAAAAATGCCACCTTTTGTAGAATAAAATTATTAAAAACTATCAGTAGGTACTATGACGTAATTACCAATTAATTGATAAGTTATTAAGCTCACCGGTTTATCCTTCCCGCAATTAGCAAGTCTGATCAGCAGCAGAAGGACAGGCAGCGTCGCGGAGAACATGACGCTTCGCTGCCCCTACGCCAGTGGCCCTCGCACCAGCCGCCTCATCTTATATTACCGCCACTAATCACCTGAATCGTATGATTAAAGTTAATCACCCAAAGCCACTGATTAAGGCGTTAGAACAACGCCTCGTCTCACGCCACAAGCGGTGGGTAATCATTAGGTGGAAACTTTTCGAAGCATGAATGAATTTGCAACTAA
Source organism: Ptilodon capucinus (assembly GCA_914767695.1). Lineage (NCBI taxonomy): Eukaryota > Metazoa > Arthropoda > Insecta > Lepidoptera > Notodontidae > Ptilodon > Ptilodon capucinus. Next base: position 7,149,446 of record OU611808.1, read on the forward strand.
CTGAACGTGGATGCAACTTGTATAAATATAATTATTTTCTTTGAGCCGAGTAGATGTTGACCCATACATTTTTGATCTAACCTAACTTATTATATATATATATATATATTATATATATATATATATATTAGAGAAAACTATACTTTTATGCAAAAGCGCTTCATTGGAGATGATTGGGAGTGATTATTTGGTTGTATGTAAGAATCTTATGGTTATTGATCATGTACGTAAGCTATTATCTATAAACAATAATTAATGCTAATGCAAACATCAATTAATCATATAGCAGCATTTAGTAAGCACTACCCGGAACTACTAACTACAGTACTATATAGCAAGAAGGTACCTTGTTACTTTGACGTGGAAACATTGTAGCTAAACGTACGTACCTTAGCGTCGTGAATATCGTTTTACCATACCAACGCGTCCTTGTAGAACTAGAGAACCAGTAATTTAAAAAAAAATGCCGTGTCAACTTGCATGATTGTGGTAGGTACGCAGATGTTCAATTATCATATAAGTACATTATCGTACGTTCAATGGGTTGTTATAAACTAATAATTAAACACTTGCACGAAGATAGGTACACCGGTAGAGTAAGGTACCGACGTAGAGTGGCCGATTTTTCATGATTAAAATGAGAAGCGACAGTTTTTCCCGAGTCATTTTCCAACTTTGGAACAATCATTCATTGTTTTCTCGGCGAACAAAGAGTAGGAGCTTACGTGTTTTTGTGCGCCCGCCCCTATTGTGCTCCACACAATAATAATTATAAAATTAATGTCATAATTTGCGATGTTCGCTTCGAGGCGGCTACAATAAGCGCCCCTACGATATCAGAACTAATGATTATTAATCGTCTGAAGACAGCTTGTAAAATCACGCTTAAATACGGCCGACGAGTATGTAACTACATCGTTCTATAAATATAATATAATAAACATAATAACACGTTAAGGTTATCGTAACAAAGCGATCACTACCCTAGTTAGAAACAATTTTTTTTTCAATTTACATATCTAAGGTAACTTATTTCTATAATTTGATATATCTACCTAATTTTTATTCTACACTTAGGTACTTACTATGTTCCGATATAATAAACAAAAACTTAAAAATAAAAGTACTTAAATGGACTGAGCAGCTGAATTTGGTGACATATTATTAGGGCTATCCATTGAAGTCTTAAAAAAAATACCGTCTAGGAATAGCTACATTACAAAAATGTTCGATTATCTTCATCGCATATGCCTCCTCTGTGTTCAATCGACATGAAAAATCCATTAGAGTTGTTTTCGACGGCGACTGGGCCCATAGGCAGCGCCAGTGACCGTGGCTAAGAGGATTTGTTGCTTCCACTGAGCGCGCTGCAGCTGTGCATGCGCATTCTACTAGATCAGTGTCATATCCTGTTTGATGGGTAGGTATCTTGCCTTTGGGTAAGTCCTTTTGGTCTTGTTCTCATTAATAGTCAATGAATATGAACTTCTGTGTTAGGCGAAGAGTCTAATTTACCTAACTTACGAGTCAACCGGACTTATAACATAAGTAAAACTATATAGCTAAAATACTTACTTAACATTTCATACGACATAACAAAAATGTATTTGAATATTTCAATTGCACGAAAACTTGTGAAGTACTTAGTAGATACAACTATTCATAACAAGGTAACTTTCAACAACATAGTTTTTTTCCTGTCCGGGCGAGTATAGGCCCGGCCTGCGAGCTAACTCCTCCGACATGGCAATCGGAGACCTTATTTAACTGTGGGATATTAATTTATTCAGAAGGTTTTTCTTTATTTTTACGGACTAAATTACATTCTACTCCAATAATACGCTACAGATGTACTTATTATGTTTATACTATTTTACATGCTTTAGTGGTGTAACTTATATTTAATGTATCTTATTATTATTACAAGCATAATATTAACTTACAATGTATGTCCGGGTGGAATCTTGCAACTGAATTTTAAATCAGTTATCTTTAACCGATTGAGCCGAAATTTCGTATACACGCTTATTTTGAATGACAATGTATGCTTAGCTATGTGACCTCATTCTAATTCCAATATGGCGGATCATCCAAGATGGCGGAATAGTTATTTTTTCTGCACTACCACAGTAGGCATGGGTATCAAATTAAAGGGCTTGCTGGGGAGAGCACGAAAACTAAGGGCAATTAAATAAAAGCTTGTTTTTAAATCTTTTTTTAACCATTAATTTATTTTTAACTTATGTTTCTATTTAAGTTGTTAACTAGTTGACTAGTAACGTTAAGTATATGTTAACTAGTTTTAAGTTTAACTAGTCAATCACATAGTTATGTAGACATCTACCTACTCGTAGCCGACACATTCCCGAGGCATGGCGCATAAGTTTTAATCGCCCAGTAAAGATAGGAAGGACCGTCTGGAGGTTATTTGGCTATAGGAGACATAGATACTATACATACCAAATAGGAATAATAATAAGGAACTACGTTCCAATAAGTATCCCTTCAACTATAGCCGACTAGATAATTTTCGTTACATTGGTATCAGAATCAGTCTTAATGATGGCATAAGTTCACATAACTGAAACAGGGAACATCATTAAATTGTAAAGAAATAATCATTAGAAGATAGTGACAAGAGTCGAGTGGAGAGGACGGAGTCGGGAGACGTCATTACCGCAATCAAAGCTGGCGAGACCGCAGCAAGCGCCCCGCACCGCACCGCTAACGACGAGTGCTCTCGATAAAAATTAAAAACACGTGCAAGCCCAGCCTGAGGAAAGTTTTAATGAGAGCGTAGGTACTCGGCTCGCGTTCACATACAGATACATATAAACCACCTATCTCCAATACCCACATGCTATCGTACCTGTATGCTTACATTAGCTGCATTTTTCAATCTCCTACTACCTACATAATATTATACCCAATTGCTAGCACTATTTTGGCAGTTAGGTAACACAAAAATTGATTACTTATCTTAAAAATATTCAAACTGGTAAAAACGATAAAAATAAAACTGATTTATAACGCAAACGGATAGAATCTTTTTGGCATGGTGCATTTTCCATTTTATGCATGTCGATACGTTTTGGGAAAACATAAAAAATCCATTAGATTTGTGCATTGGCTTAACGAACGGCGACGTAGAGCGGATGGGATGCGGGCCAGGAGAGGGCCGGGAGCGAGCCGGGAGCGGCCCGACGGAGGGCTAACCTCAGTTGACCGTACGTAAGCGGCTTTTGGCATTCCCATCAACATCACCGCCGATTGGTATGGGTATGGCTAACCAAATAGGTACCTAGCAAAAATGTCGAGTATCCTAAAGCCTCCAGCACACTGGGGCGTATTTTTTTTTGCCATACCAAAACAATCTCTATTGACTCATAGGAAAAGTTTATTCTTCAAATAAATGACACTGACATTGCAAGCGAATTTTGACGCGTGTGGACTTTTACCACCATAATTCAACCTTTATACATATGACACAGAGTTCAATTGGTATTGGCTAATATTCTGACGCGCCGCTTTTGACGCCTCAGTGTGCGCGGGACTTAACAGCTTGAGGATTAAATAACACTGTCTAGATTTTCTAAGAATTCCAATAAATTGAGATACTTCCCTACTACTTAGGTAAGTGTAGCTTATCATATCTTACCATATCAACCTAATAGTTTTTCTCTCTAATAAATATTTCACAGCCTAAAATCCTTACCAGGAAAAAACAATGTAATTCATGATAACGAACATCTCAATTAATTATTCAAAGAGTATACAATAGCGGTAATTTGAGAGGATCCATAAAACAGACAGTTTTTATTGTTCACGATAACCTTACCTACTTCACGCCGCGCAGTCGGGTAAAAACAGGGAATAAATTGTGAGAATCTTTGCAAAACAATAGTTTGAAAATGGTGTACCTACGCGAGAAAAAGCCGGATGCAAATGCCATTCATATTAATTAGCAAAGCGAGACGGGGCTTTTACGAAATTAGACCGTGATTTCAGTGAAGATTTATTGTTATGTTTGAAATGGTTTTCAGAGCAAAGGTAGCCATTCAGTAGCGGCCAAATTGGTGTTGTCAGGACGGGTTTTAAATTGAATTGACTGGAGCGCTTGTTTGCTTTGAACGGTGACTCACGGAAGAAGGTAGAAGGCAGCTAATTTATTGCCACACGGGGTGGAAAGGTACTTATAAGCTTGATACAATGATTGATGCGCTAAAGCGTAAATGGCAAGGCGATCAGTGCCTATCTAAATAACTATTACCCATCATCCACTTACGGTAGTAGGTAGATTCCTCTCTATGTCTAATAGGCTATACCTATAGGTGAGTACCACACATGCCTCTTAAATACCTACATAATAGGTACTTAATAGCAAATAATAAAACTACTTAAATAACACGCTATAAATGCACATTTATTTTGTTTCACACAAAACATAATAAGTATATTAATTTTTAATCACATACTGTCGGTTGGTAGATAGGTAATACTTTATTTTTCGTATGCTTTATTATTTGGTACCTATATACAGACACACGTGTCTAGGACTTGCGCCAAGACTAGACTTAGGACACGGATTATATCGCAACGAGTAGCTCTCCGTTTCGAAATTCATACGAGAAGAAAGTAATAAAATTGACATAGGTAGGTACTCTATTTATCTCAAATTCTTTGGTGTTACCAATGCAAACCAACACTTTGAACGCACGACACGGAACGTATTGCAGCCGCTTCGTTCTCGTGCTGCATCTAATCCTTCCAGCACATATGTATCAGCAGTCCGAAAATATATTTAAGTACGTACACGTACAGTATATGATATGTAGACGCTTATTAGTGAAAACAGACTAGGTACGCGTAAATATACATCTCATTTGAGTAAGGATCTTTAGGTCTGTATACAGGGTGGAATTTTGTAATGCCACCTCCAGGGAAAGTACTCTTAATACTGTAGATAGAAAATGGTACTCAAAGAAAACATTCCTTTATTTTTGAAAAGAAAGAAAACTGCATTAATTTTAAGGCGGTACGAAGTTCGCCGGGTCAACTAGTACTTATAGAATGGAAATTGAAAAAAAAAATAAGCATAAGGTAAATTATAATAGCAGTCCTATATTTTTACAAGCGATTTTGTAACCACATACATTATTTGCATAGCTAATTAGTCAATGAAATAAATGAAATGCAATGAAAAAATGTAACTATTAATACAGTCGTGTCGTGAGACTTCACGCTTATTAGGAATATATTTTTAGTCCATAAGATTATATTTTCAATACAATAAGAGCCTCATTGCCGTACTCATTTAGATTGTACTCAAATTTGTATAAAAAATGTACAACCAATGTACCTACATTAAAATAGGTAAGTATATAAAATTAATTTAAAGTAAAAATAATAATCACTCAATAAATGATGTACCTAATAGGAATCATTAATTTAAAAAAAAAACTTATACACAATATTTGTTCAAAAACTCACTTTCTTTAGGAAACTTGATTTATCAAAATATACCTACCCTTAATAACACTAAATTAAATTTTGATGTATATACTACAACCTCACTTACATGAGTACTATTACGTCACAATTTCTAATACTTTAATAGTCTTATTAAATTATTACTAGCACATATAAATCAAAGTTTTAATAAATTACTTTACCTACCTAGAACATCTTTGTGCATGGAATAATATTATCTCAAGGCAGGTACCCTTAACAAACCGCTTATTTTGTTTGTAATTAGACGATTGTGTTATTAGATAACTGATAGTGGTATATTGTTTTCTTATATTTACGCGAATACTATTCATTGAAATAAAACTATTTTACGGATTTCATCGCGTTTATTTACTTTTTTATTTAATCCAAAACCAAGCGTACCATTGCAAGACACTGTGAGCACTTTCTGCGTGGATAGGACCGCAAACAACAACTAAATATGAAGGTACCCAGTTACTAACTATGACATCAGGACGTCTAACACCTCAGTCCCCCGTGACCATGGTTGCTGTAAAGCAGCCGAAACGTCGGGAAAATAAAATAGTAAATAAACGCGATAAAATCCGTAAAATAGTTTTATTTCAATGATAGTGGTATAACTTCACAATTCAGTAGTAATACCACTCAATGAGCAACTATAGTTTGAGCTAAGACTTTTTTTAGGGTTCCGTACCCAATGGGTAAAACGGGAACCCTATTACTGAGACTTCGCTGTCCGTCCGTCCGTCCGTCTGTCACCAGGCTGTATCTCATGATAGTTAGAGAGTTGAAATTTTCACAGATGATGTATTTCTGTTGCCGCTATAACAACAAACTAAAAGCAGAATAAAATAAAATATTTATGGGGGCTCCCATACAACAAACGTGATTTTTTTGCCGTTTTTATAGATAATGGTACGGAACCCTTCGTGCGCGAGTCCGACTCGCACTTGGCCGGTTTTTTTAAACTTTGTAAGACTTAAGTTATAATCAGAGTGCATACAATTTCTTTGTTTGTAATATATTATGCTTAGTTAATCTTCGAAATTGATTTTGTCACAAGCAGGGAGGTGGTAATGGTATATCAATCAATTTGCACACTTCTAATAGAAAATTTTTCAATAAAGCTGCCTGATTGTCCTTCGAGCCGTTCATTGTTATGGTAGGTATAAATGTTGGGTTGATGGTGTTTGTATCAACGCCATGTTTCATCAGCAAAGCTGACCCATGATCAGTGGTGGCACAGTTGCTAATTGGTTCTGGATCAACCTGAATCTCTTTTGCACACTGGAATAAAAGCAATTATAATTAGTTAAACCTCAAGATATATTTACGCATTAGTCATTATTATGGAGTATTGTTATAATTTCCTCATTGTCCTCAATATATTCAAGTAGACCTGCCATATTTAAACCAGTTAAAACTTACAAAAGTGTCACAATTTGAATAGGATACCTTACATAGTGCCACATATATCTTAAATGAAATAGAATTAATTATTTAAATATATCATACATCTATATATACATCATGACGCCTGTATTCCCCGAAGGGGTAGGCAGAGGTGCACTGTAGTGCGCCCACACTTCGCCGTTGTATTTTAGTCCCAATGTAATGGGGGCGAGCCTATTGCCATTTTACTGGGCACGTTCCCGCTTAAACGAGGGAGAATTGGGCCATAGTGCACCACGCTGGCCCAGTGCGGGTTGGTGAACTTCACACGCCTAGACGTGCAGGTTTCCTCACGATGTTTTCCTTCACCGTTCAGGAAGTGATAATCATTGTTGAAAATGACATTCGCACATGAAAATTATCTCAGAGGTGCGGGCCTGGGATTTGAACTTGCACCCCTTACATTCAAGGCGGGCATTCTGGTTCACAAGGTTACCACTGCTGCCAATATATCAATATTAGATTTACCCTCGCAAGAGCTCCATCAGCGTCTATGTTATCTGTGATCATACAGTCTGTTATTTTCACAGCACTGGTCATGTTTTTCACAGCCTCTATAGCACAAGCGTGGATCTTGTTTGCATAGCACTCTTCCTCACCATGTTGACATTTAAATGAGTACTTGGCATTCACTACTTCAGTCTAAAATATTAATTATAATACAATATTGAAAAGGATAGTTAAAATGGGTAAATATACATTTTTACAAAAGAGTAGGTTAGGTACTCTTTCTCTGAACTGAGTAGGAAGGTGTAGTGTAATATTCTCAAGCTTTCATGAATACCTATTTTTCCATATTATTATAGTAAGTAGGTACTCATTTCACCACTGGAGTCCAGGAGCCCGAATTTAATTTGATAGACATCAATCTCTATTAGATTATGTTGAAATGAAACGATCAAATTGGTCATATTTTTTTCTTTTGTTTTGACATTCTTTATTAGAGATTTATATCTATCAAACGAAAATCTGGACCCTGCTTGGTTATGGGACATTATGTTCTGTTGTTGCTCTCCTATGGAAGGTAGGTAGTAGTGCTATACTTACAGTGGCTTTCCCATAAGGGACCAATGTTACATCCAAAAATTCTGAAAGTTTTTCAGTGACAGGGCCCAAATGTTTGACAAAGAAATGCTTTGAATCAGGACACAGTGCCTCATAGTACACCCTTACTTTAACTTTATCCTGTTTGTGCCTGTTGTACTTGTCATCTTCTAACTCTAATATATCAGGCTAAAAAATAATATTATTATGCGAATTAACGCCTAATTAATAATAGGTAATAAATTCATTATATTAATTAATTTAGTCCACACAACTTTATATACTTAGGTAGGTATTTACAATAATATAGGGAAAAGTGTAACAAAATCTATAAGAACCAACATTATTCACATTATGAGCAGGATAAGTGTATGCAATACTTCATATTATAATATAAGATGCAAAATAGTACCTATTTATTGTGATCATAATCTCCATTCAAGCAAACCATATGTTTAATATTTACTTATCTTATTTGTTATATCAATTATGTAGGTAGGCGCTATCATGGGAAACTTACGGATAAGACGAATCAAGTGATTGATTAGCTATTCCTTTGTAGGTTTTCTAAATTATTAGATAAATTTTAATAGATAACGGTCTTACCTCAGATAATTGCGTGGCTGACTTTTCGGGTAACAAGCGGAAGAACTGCCACAGTATCAATCCAACCAACAATAAAACTATTATTCTATATCTATTACATAAATAAAATGCCATATTAATTTATTGAATTAAAATAAATAAGATAGTTTAAGAATAGTGAGAACCGTGAATACTGTAGGTACGATCTATCGATGCAATGGGAATTGGCAAGCGATTACTATAACAACATTTCTTTAATTAACTTGTAACACGTATCTTCATATAATTTATTTTTAATACAAAACGTAAACATTATCTTCACATGCAATATATTTTTTAAAATTAAATATTTTTTAGAAAACAAAGCACTCTTTGCATTGCACGTGACAGACACAACATTGGTAATTGGTATGACTGATGACATTTTATTTGAGTCATTTTGAGTGACGTACAAGGTGACTGTCAAAAACGAAAATGCGTTTAGTTTAGTCGTGGGTATTATTCTAACTTCCATAATCTAAGGGATGTATTACTACACACAAGTAGTAAGACACGTGTAGCATACATCTATAACGTAAGTTACGTTATAGATAGCCTAAACAAACTCATCAGTTTTTGTAGCATGTGCGCCAAGACTAGGCTTGTCACGGAATATCTTGATGTTGTCCCTTTGTCTCGTATAAAATTAGACAAAGAGCGAGCGAGCGAATTTGTGATAAAGGTCTTGTCTTGACATGCGTGCTAGCCCCACTGGTGGTTACGTTACGTAACATGAAACTAAACTATAATATGAGCTCAGCCGGTTGCGACTATAAACGTAAGAGGAAGACTCGATGCGACATAAGTCTAGTCTTGACACACATGCTAGCCATTCTGTTATGAAATAATAGTAGTGCGGATACTATAAAATACGCTGGAAGAGTTGAAAAGTTCGCGAATCCACATTGAACCAGTGCAGTGATGAATTGTTGAAATTATTTCTGATATAAAATTCTATTGGGAATTGGGAAAGATTTTCGCTTCCTCTCAATCTGGTAGCCCCTTTGCAGATACAAGCGTGGTGTACTTGTGGCATTATTATAATGGAATGCATTATAAATTAACAAATTAAAAAAAACCTTGTTGGCTACCTACGAATTAATTAAAAATATATCTATGATAGATAACGACAAACTGTGTCAAAACCTTTGAGGTCAAAACCGGTAGGTGGGTAGGATTGGAAATCGGACATGGGCAGGCACTTAAACACGAAACATGCTACCTTCGGCAGAGATATGATTGCATTTTCATAAAACTGTAAATACGCAAATACAATGTGAATAATATAAATTAAGTATACATTTTAAGAAAAAATCCTTTTACTCAGTTAACTTTAGAGAATTAAATCTTTCTACATCATAGAATCCTGCCTTCACTTGTCTCCCACCAAAAAATCTGCCATTCAAGTCTACAACAGCCTTGATAGCACTTTCTATCCTCTTAAATTCAACAAATATTCTCACAGCTTCATCATGTGGGGCATTGGGCAACTCAAATATCACCACTTTCACAACATCTCCATATTTAGTGTTACATTCATCTTTCACCTCAGGTTCCAATTCTTCATCAACATCACCTGGTCCAACCATGTTCTGAAACAATGAAAAAATATCAAATCTTATTATCTATCTAAGTCACATGTAAAGTACATTCCAAATTAAACCTTAGTAAGCCCATATTAATATTTGTTAATGAAAAAATATCAAATCTTATTATCTATCTAAGTCACATGTAAAGTACATTCCAAATTAAACCTTAGTAAGCCCATATTAATATTTGTTATGTTGTTGCTAAATTGCCATTGTTGCCATTCTTAGTGGGAGAATTTTGACAAAAAGTCATTTGAACAGTCCATGTACACAAGGTGCCCATTGTACCTTGTGTACATACATACCCGTAGTAACACCACTTTGCTAGGTGATTTCATTATTTCTGTTATAGATGGTTCCTGCCTTGATCCCTGTGGCGAATTGGATGCGTTTGGTGAATCTGTAAAAATAATAAAATTTTCAGACAGTGTATAGCTTTGTAGTTTCAATTATTAACAGACACTAGAAACAAATTTAATATAGAAACCAACACAGCGCCCCTAGTAGTACATGCAGTATTACTGAAAGTTTCGAGAAACCAGTTTGCAAAGTAACACACATACCATGTTGTATAATAGTAATAAATAAATTAATGTTAAAAAACTTTTTAAAAACAAGCTTTTATTTAATTGCCCTTAGTTTTCGTGTTCTCCTCAGCAAACCCTTTCATTTGATACCCATACATGTGGTAGCGCAGAAAAAATAACTATTCCACCATCTTGGATGATCCGCCATATTGGAATTAGAATGACGTCACTTAGCTAAGCATGCATTGTCATCCAGAATAAGCGTGTATACCAAATTTCAGCGCAATCGGTTAAAGATAACTGATTTAAAATTCAATTGCAAGATTCCACCCGCACATACATACATAGCAAGTTAATATAAAGCTTGTAAAAATACCTGGACCAGGTAATGCAGGCATAGCAAATCCAGGTGGAGGCATCACACTCCCATCCTTTTCATGGATGATACGACCACCACGTTTGGAAGTCTTCTCCACTTGAAGTGCCACAGACATGCCTTGTTCCTTTTTGCCCAATCCTTGTCCTTCCTGAACAATTAATCACAAACATCAGTAAAAAATCCGGCATAAAAAATGTTCGGAATAATTTATCTAAACAACTAAGACTAAAACTTTATAGCATAAAATATATTTTCATAATTACTATCACCTCTTTTATCATTGATATATTTTTTTATTTTTCTGATCATTTATGGCACTTGGTATTTCCTGATATCTTTCATACTGACTGTACTGTTTAAAGTTTCAGTGCACTGCTTGCCCACATCTTGGTAACAAACAAAATAATCATAAAAAATCTCTAATTGTTCCAAGGGTTGTAAGTGCAAGATTTCAGTATTGTCACTTATATGAAGATTTTATTTTGCTATTATTTTACCTTGTGACCTCATTCAGTAATGATATGACAATAGTACCTTGAATCCATATTTGGCCATTATTTTTGCAGCAATAGAACTGGTGCCATAGCCGCCAATTGAGAAGCCAGGCGCAGAATTTGTGGTTGGCACATTCTGAGGTGGTGGTGGAGAGGGAGTGTCTACTGTAAGGGAGGGGGGTGGGGCTATGGCAGCTCCCACTGTCCGTTTTGTTATCTCTTCTGCTTCCTCCTCTTCAGGCTGCTGTTAAATAAAATTTATAGTGAGGGTCCATGAGTAAGTAATATGGCCGGGTAAAAAGCAAAGTGTGACTCAAGCCCCATGTTAGGTGATATTGAGTTATACATTATATAACTTTGGAATCAGCTTTTTCTGTCTTTTTTTGCTTAAGTCAATTTGCCCTTTAACAGTCGTTTTGTTTTTAAAAACCATTTTCAAGCTATATGAGGCCATCGTACCATTACAAGTAGTTTATCCAACTGAACTAAATCCTTACTCTACGCGTGAGCACACTTCCATTCTTTAACAACCAGGGTGTGAATCAAACCAGAGACCTCTTGGTATGAGGGTAGCACATCAGGCACATGCAGCTAGGAAATTCATGCCTCATAGTAGTGTACAAATATCTTATTTTTATAAATGGCAAATTAAAGTTTCATCGGTAGCTACTTATATATAATATCTAAATAATAATATTATGTGCCCTATTACCATAGCCACAAGAGTCTTTTCTGGAATAGTATCTTCATCATCTCCAAATCTGCTCTTACGCTTTCTATCTCCACCCCTGTCTCCATCAAGCTGGAGTCTTTTGGCTTGCATTTCTATAATTTTAATAAAATAAAATAAAATACTGTATTATATTCACCCAAACATTACCATATACCAGGGCCCCGAGTCCCTTCAGACTATCATTGTGAAGTTGCTATGACTTCATTTTTCAAAAGACAAAAACAACTCCTTTTATCAGTGGTATCTAGAATATGACTAGTCTAATGGCTACAAGGTGACAATTTCTAATGTAAATGTAAATACACTGGTCATATTCCAGCTACATTCATAAAAGATGTTGTTTTCATGCAGTAAGTCATAGCAACTCCACTATGATAGTGTCCCCTAGACTTGCAGCCCTGTGTTACAGTAGTTAAAAAATTAAGACTGAATGCTTACCTTTGGCAACTTTTTCATAATCATTAGGCCACATGGGGTCATACTCATTTGCAACATTCCAATCAAAGTCCCTGACATTTATAGATGCAGTCAGCGTTTTTGGCTGCAAATTTGGGCTGTTTGAAGACTCATCGTCGTCTTTCTGTTTACTCTTTAGGTCTATTACTGGAGTAAGAACCTAATGAAAGAAGCCAAATTTAAATTAAAATAGAAGGATTCTATTATGATACGAGTTCAAGAGTTGTTGAAAATTATGGTTATTGTTGATCACCTGTGCAGTACGGCGTGCTGCTTCCCTTTTCGGTTGTGTTATTGCTGCTTTTTTCAATTGCAATTGTGACTGCAATAACTTAATACCTGAAGACCACCCGGCCACCTTCTCAGCAGTGCGAGCTTTATTCGTATCAAGGTCATCGTACAGGGACATTTTCTGTTGAACAAATATTCAGCTAACAACCAGTTTCAGTGTCATAAATTAGGAAAGAATTCCACGAGCATATTTTTCCCGTTTCAGTGTGGCTGAATTAACATCGATATTTATAATGATCAAACCACAACAACTTTTGCGTTGCACCCTATAAGTGACAACCAATTGACAAGAAAGGCACGTACTACCTACACAGATGACAGATCACTACCACAGATCACTACTATATCACTACTACACAGATTAATCAGATTATATACATACTATCCAGATATCTCTGGTATATTATACTACTACTATCTCTGGTATACGCATTTGCATTTTTAACCGACTTCCAAATTGAGGAGGTTCTCAATTTGATTGGTATGTTTTTTTTTATGTATGTACACCGATTACGCTGCGATTGATTTATGATCCAATTTTCGTGATTCTTCTTTAGTTTGATGCGGAATAGATGCCATTTAGTCCCATAAAAATTTAACATAGGCCCAGTAGTTTTCATTTTATGAACATTTTTTTTATTTTAAGAACAGATTTTGTACGATGTAACTTTAGTTCGTGTATGGCTTTTTAGGAGTTTTCATTTATTTTGTTTAATACGTCTTGTTAACAAAAATGGGAACCTACCCCCAAAGGGTTGGAAAGGGGGGTTGTGGGGGTGTTTTTTTTTTGGCTGTAAATATTTACTTTTTAAGATGAGGTGATAATACTAACAAAAAACAAAAACCGACTTCATTGTGCACTTAAAAGCTAAAAAAATCATATAATTCATTACCTACATTTGGAGTCGGTGCCAATTCATGTGTGTATTTGCCTAGACTGACGTAGATTGGCACCTACTCCAAATGTAATTAATTATATGGTTATTTTTAGCTTAGGTTTATAAAGTTGGTTTTTGTTTTTTCTTTATTGATATTTCGAACTTTTACGTGCAATTATGTAATATTTTTCTTTTTCTATGCTAGTCGTAAAACTCTATGGACAATAATATGATATTTTGACTTTTTTTCACATTTGACAAAAAATTTAATACTTGCATAAATTTAATATGAACTAAATTACTAAAATGGGAACTATAACAAGTAGAGATACGAGGCGTATTAGTTTTGATAACACTTTTGCTATTAGTCCTCCAATAACAGTTGAGAAATCTATTGAAGATGAAACTAACATAGTTTTTGATAATTTGCCACCTGTGAGACTGCTTCTTGTGCTTAGCTTGTAATTAGTGTGAACTGTGTGAACAATATGTATTAAGTTGGCACCAAACTAAACTACACTAAACTAACCGTATTGCCATCCTCCTTACAGCCGCTATGCACGAGCAAAACCAAAGCAAAACTGCATTATTTTTAGATAATTTCGAAATTAGGTGAATGCCTAGACTGCTTCGAAGAAAACGTGAGTGCTTATATTCGTTATTTTCAGGAACCAACACGGGAACTATTCCATAAAGAAAGATATGCAGAGATACAAGACAATAATGAAACGGATTATTGGGCTCATAGAATTGAATATCTCAAAAAAGAACACCAATCTATAAACAAAATCATTGAAACGGAATATGACAAAAAGATAGAAAGCACCAATACAACATATGAACCACCCATGATAACGCACGAACGAATACAAAAAATAAAACCATGTATTGACTGGCGAGGAAAGGTTACCTAACTAGTCCTATTATTGAAATAAGTTAAAGGAATTATAGGAATAACTAAAATTTTAGAGTTATTAACATTTATTATTCCACAGATATTGCGTTGCTATGAAGAGAACCCTCATCAGCCATTGGTTTGTTCCGCAATGGTCCAAGCATTTGCTAATTGCGTCTCAAATTGCAGATATGAAGAATAATAGTACCTAGGTAACCTAAGTACTAGATTCGTATGTTTAATAAAATTTATTTGATTGATAGTCTAAATACTTACTTCAGGTACATGAGTTTTTTTTTTATAAAATTAGAATTTATTTTTATAAAATTTATTTTATTTTATATCTATTTATAATAAAAATATACATAAACAAAAAATATACTTTTGCTTACTAAGAGAACCTAAGCATAACTAAATCTATTAAAATCCTAATCTAAAACAATAGGTATCAAAAAACTTTGAAAGTGGGGCCGATTCTCATAATTTATATGGAGCCGATGTAGATAACTACTGTTTTATGTACCATAGCTTTGGTAGTAGTAGGAGATAGTACATAAATAACCGCTGGCGCAAGATTTAAATTTTGTTTGATTATTTTTGCTAGGTACCTAGCAAGCTAAGTTCTAGGGTGATTGAATAGGAGGAGAATTACTAATATTTTGTGTGTAACCTAAATCACCGAATTCTTAGTCATTAAACAGATATGGGGACAGTAGATCTGCTTGAAATAAATAAAATGAATTCCGAAATGCTAGCAATTATCTTACGTAGAAGATACAATTGCAATATTTACAGCAGAACATGTTCAAAATCATCACTGTTTTTAGTCTTTTTCAATAAATAAATATTTAGAAGTTTCGTGGAACAAAGGTAGTAATGCTCTATGGAATCTATAAGGATGTATACGTCTATACGTGGTCTATACTCTATACCATCACTCTATACCATGGAGGTAGGAGTACTAACTGTTGAGTTATGCTCTTTGGTTGATTTTAAAGTCTTGAACGTCTGGGAAAGTTGAACAACATTTACAAAAGAGTTACAGCCAGCCAAAAAGTTTAGTACTTAGTAATATGTGAGGTTACAGCTTTGTTCACGTTAAACAAACCAACATTCAGCTATAAACAATGACTACAAATGATTCTAATGCCGAAGAAAAACTCACTATATTAGACAAAATTAATTCAAGAGATGATAGTATCGTTACAAAGGTATAATTTTGTGATACTTTTTTATATTATAAAAAATCTTATTTTGTATTTTATGTCATGTTGTTTGTGTTTTGATTTCAGGCGCCAGATATCAATGACTTCACCATTATCAAACCTATAAGTCGTGGTGCTTTTGGCAAAGTTTTTCTTGCTCATAAGAAGAATATCAAAGATCAGGTGTACGCGATCAAAGTGATGAAAAAGTCTGATATGATAAACAAAAACATGGTGGCCCAAGTTGTAACAGAGAGGAATGCTCTAGCACTGTCTAGAAGTCCATTTTGTGTACATTTATTTTATTCACTGCAATCAACATCATCTGTGTACTTGGTAATATGACTCTTGAATTCATTTAAGTAGCTACCTACTTTGCTTGTAAGGCCCAAAATAAGATAGATGCTATTATTAATTTAGGTTTGTAATTCCCATAGTATTCCTGTAGTTTCATTTTCAGGCTCATAAAATATAAGTGGTAAATGAAGGTAGTCTCCCATTATATTATAATAGAAGCTTACTTTTATTGACAACTTCAGTGTGCATAATAGTTTTATTACAGTAATATCAAATAACCATAATAACCACTCTGTGTCCCATAACACAACTCATGGACATAGGGGAAAAGTCTGCAAAACTAAAGTGGAAGTAGGCATGCCACATTGTTCTTATGGACCCGCAGAGGTGGGCCAATATATGTACCAAATGGAGTCCCACCGGTACAAGGAACCGCGGAAGACAAAAAAACGCTGGTGCGATCATCTTTGCGGGAATGACGTGGCTGGAAATGGACCAAATTTGGGACTGGTGGTGGGAGGGGAGGGGAGGCTTTTGCACAGGAGTGGGAAGCAAAATAGGCTAAAAAAATAATTATTATAACACTTAATAAACTGAAAATCGTTTTGTATAATCTGCTAGCATTGTTTTCCTTGCTATTGTGTTATATCTTAGCAAAGAATGAACTAGTTAGACATAATACGCAGGTAATGTAGTATATCTAATACTCTCTAATACTTGTTTGAAGGTAATGGAGTACATGGTTGGTGGGGATTTAAAATCGTTGCTAGGTGAATACGGCTTCCTCGAGGAATCAATGGCCGTCTTCTATGTGGCTGAAATCACACTCGCCTTAGATTACTTGCACAAACACAATATTGTCCATAGAGATTTAAAGCCAGACAATATGCTCATTGCAAAGAGTGGACATGTGAAGCTAACAGATTTTGGTCTATCCAAAATTGAGGTGCACAGAGGTAAATTTTTACAAAATGTATTTTATTACTGTTGCATAACAAGCTATAGCGTTCTGGATATATCCAGTGTTCATATTGTAATAATAATGCTGTGGAGATAGATGGGTAATTTCCCTAGCCTGAGTTATTTACAATTTCACTTAGTTATCCATATAACTAAGTTGAACAGGTACAAATGTAGACTGTATCAATGTTAACATATTGGATACTATCCCCAATGTTTGCAGTATTATATATAAACGTCCTCAATAGAATTCATGAATTGAATTTGATATAAGGAAGAGGAAAGGATTGCTTAAATATTTATTATATAATTAAGTTAGAATTGAGAGAGAGAAATTCTAATCAATCCTAGCTTGGTGGCCTCAGTATGACTATGTCAAGACATTATGTCCTTGGGAGAGTGAAGTATCTACATTAAATTTTTAATTTTTTAGATTTGGAAATATCTGATTTTGTAAACCGAACACCGAGTTTGAACCTGCGGACGCCAGGGCAGCTGCTCTCTCTCACTTCTCATCTGTCCTTTGGCTCTGGTGGTGGGGACAGCACACACCAATCTCACATATCAGCCGATGCCTGTGAGAACCTTCTTGATGCACTTAAGGAGACTAGTAGGATTATTGCTTCATTTAAACATCTATTTAATGTTATGTAATGCTAGTATTAATGGGTTGCTATTGCAGGTAAACTAAAGAACATATTTGATGGTATCAGTGGATTAGAGAATTCTCCACTCTTGGATCATTCACAGATGTCTGGTATACACCCTTTCATGAGTGCTGATAGTATACAGTTAGAAGACGTAAGTACCTCTTATATTTTCGAAATGACTATTATTTGTAAGCATAGTTTATCCAATGAGTTAATGGTATCACGCGAGTCCTAGCTATACTTAAAACCGGCCAAGTGCGAGTCGGACTCGCACAGAAGGGTTCCATACCATTATCAATAAAAACAAGCAAAAAAATCACATTTATTGCATGGGAGCCCCCTTAAATATTGATCTTATTCTGTTTTTTAGTATTTGTTGTTATAGCAGCAACAGAAATACATAATCTGTGAAAATTTCAACTGTGTCACTATCACGGTTCATGAGATACAGACTGGTGACAGACGGACGGACGGACAGCGAAGTCTCAGTAATAGGGTTCCCGTTTTACCCTTTGGGTACGGAACCCTAACAGACTAATGACAGTTATCTGTAACCGTAGCCAGCCTTTTGTTAACATCATAATTAGACGTCAATATTTAGTTTGAGCTAGGTTAACTCATTATATAGTCTTTAAATGACTTATTATTCAGTCTCAAGACTCGGGATCGTACCACACATGTGAAAGCTCCAAGAATAGCAGCAACTCTAGGAGTAACAAGTCCACAGACCCAAGCAGCAATGGTTCCTCTGTCGGTGAATCGATAATATTCTCCGAGTCACAACATGATCAATCCACTTCTCCACTGTGCAGGGGACACTCATTGAAGAGAATACCCAGGTACATTAATATTCTACTTACACTGATATTTTTTATGTACTTGTGTTGAGGCAAATTTTATTATCCTACTAAAAGTTTTTTAATTATTGATTATGTAATATATAATATAACTACAGCCCTTTTTAATGTCCCACTGCTGGGCACGGGCCTCCCCTCAATGCGAGGGGGATTCAGACCATAGTCCACCACGCTGGCCCGGTGCGGGTTGGCAGACTTCACAAAATTCTATCGAGAACTAGTCAAGTTCCCTCAGACGTGCAGGTTTCTTCACGATGTTTTCCTTCACCGTTCCATAGCAAGTGGTAATCTCGGATGTAAATGAGATTCGCACATGAAACCCAGAGGTGCGAGCCGGGGTTTGAACCTGCACACTTTGATTTGCAAGGCGTGCGTTCGACCACTCGGCTACCACTGCTATTTTAATTATTGATTGCTCCCTATGATTACAATAATATTTGATTGATTTGACTAGTAAGTGCTATTGTGAAGCACCATACATAGGTACCTTGTTAAATAAGAGTATTTGTTTTGCGCACAGTTTCAGAGCTAAAAAGAGAAAGAGAATATTGGATTGCGATGGCGACACCCCTACGGGTGTGACCAGTCTATTAGGATCGAAGGAAAACCACAGCGGACTCACACAGGAGATCATGGCCTTGGAGCTCAGTCAGAACACCCCCAAGCGTATGTCTATACATCCCACGCCAGACAAACGCAAGAATCCCATAAAAGGCGTGTTGAAGAAACGGTATGAAGTAATTTTATACCTGTAGAAGGATCAATTTCGTCAAATGTTCTTGAAACGTCTTTGAATATCATTTTTGATTTGCTTGTTGTGTTTTGGCCATAGGTGGGTATCCCAAAACGACAGCCACCATTTCAATGTCGGAGTTATATTCTCAACTCCCGTTCCAAAACACAAGTCGCCAGAAACGAAGAAGCAACTAAAGGAAACTCGTTTCAACCTGCCCAAGGATGATCAGCCCGCGTCTGGTATCAAGGAGAAGGCGATTATGTTTAGCAAAAATATTTCTACCAGCTTAGAAATTTTCCCTACAAGGCGGTTAAGTAGGGTAAGCAGCCTTACATATATATACTACTACTACAGCCCTTTTTAACGTCCCACTGCTGGGCACGGGCCTCTCCTCAATGCGAGGGGGATTCAGGCCGTAGTACACATATATACCACAATAATTTTTATTTAAAAAATGTCTAACGTATGGTCGATGGCTGTCGGTTTTTAGTCTATGGCTATGTGTACAGCCTGATAAATACATGTTTGGTTATATGTAACTTTTTGTTCAGGGTGAAGGTAGTAAATCTCCAACGGATTTATGCAAGACACCACTGGCGGCTGCGCAGACGCCTTATAGGACGCCTAAAAGTGTGCGTCGCGGGAATCTAGTATCGGACCAAAGAATTTTAGGTACACCCGACTATTTGGCACCGGAGCTACTAACAAAGTAAGTTCTAGGCATCAAACTTTATCATTTTTAAATGACCATGGAATATGTCATTCCAACGTCATTAAACAACAGCTTTTTTTAATGACTCATGGATTTTTCTTTTCAAGAAGTTAATATAATGTACAACTTGCTTTACCTACTATGTTATTCACGTTTTCTATTTTCGTACCTATGCAAAAAATCTTGCCTCTGGAGACAATGAACTAAACGGCAAGACTGTATGACACAGATATAGTCTACAATTACATTCAGTGTTCTTTTCTAGACAGGGCCATGGTCCTGCAGTTGATTGGTGGGCTCTAGGCGTATGTCTCTACGAGTTCATGACTGGTGTGCCGCCTTTCAACGATGAGACACCTCAAGCAGTCTTCCAAAACATCTTGTCAAGAAGTTAGTATGCCTTTTAGGATTATAACACAATTTACATATTTTATGCCTTCAGATTTCAGTTGAACACAATAGGCAGAAATCAATAATGCTTGGGGTCAGGATATTTTCAAAAATTGTTAATAATTAATATCGTGCCTGTAAATATAGTATATCAAGCCAGCAATTTGTTATGTGCATAGATAGTCAAAAGTTCTGGTTTCAGTCTCTGTCTGCGTTTATAACAAGTCAGCATGTAAAGTCACATACGCATAACAGTATAATGCATGGTAGATGGTTTTTGTTGGGCAATATACGCGGGCCATTGCGTAACATTATTTTCTTTCCGATTATCCCTACTTCAATTCATAAAGAAATGCAACGAGATAAAATACAACTGCAACATACTATACCCATATACGAGCTACATGGAATTACCTGACATAATTGAAATAATTCATTTCCTATCATTATGAGATGTATATGTTTCGATTATGGATTTGCTAATGCAAGGGTAGCAAGGTAAAAGCGGCAATAAATGGTTCATCATCACTACACGAATGCACGAGGAAAGCGGCCATCAGAGAAGAGTGGCGTCGTGTTGTGAAGCTCGCCACCAACACCTGAAGTGATGACCACGACCACTCTGTCAAGAGTGATACCGACAAAGAAGAAGAATGCAAGGGTTTCATCTTGACCCATTGGGTTTCAATCCCTAAGGCCGTTTGTCCACAACGAGAACGAGATTATTTCGGGCCGAGTTTAAGATGACGTGACGGCGATCGTGTGTCCACCGCGCCGGTATCGGTGGCTTAGAAAAAAATCCGGGTGAACTGCGCGGTGCGACGGTAGTGTGTGTTTTGTATTGCCGGCGCAGCGGCCCGTCATAAAATCGTGCCGTTCTAGCGGTCACGCCGATCTACTCGAAACTTTGGCGGCCGGGATTACGGTGCTCGGGTGACGGACGTGCGGTGGACACGCGGCTATAGTAGTCTATGTACCGCTACTTCGGCGCCGTCATCTCGTTCTCGTTGACGTCCCGGTGACGTGAAAAAAAAAAGTCCCGGTGACGGTAGCGGTGGAAAAACGGCCTAACGCTTGTAGATAACTACAGGAAAGTAGTAATGTTGTGTTGTGTCATTACACTTATTAGATATCGAATGGCCGGAGGATGAGGAGGCGCTGTCGGCGGCGGCCGTGAGCGCCATCGAAGCGCTGCTGACCGCGGAGCCGGCGCGCCGCCCGGCCGCGCGACACGTGCGCGACATGCCGCTCTTCCGGCACATCGACTGGGACCACCAGCTCGATGCCGAACCACCCTTCATACCCACGCCCCATGATCTTCACGATACGGGATATTTTCAAGGTATGATTACTCTTAAAGAAGCAGTGGTATCCGAGTGGTCGAACGCACGCTTTGCAAAGCAAAGTGTGCAGGTTCAAACCCCGGCTCGCACTTCTGGGATTTATGTGCGAATCTCATTTTCATCCGAGATTATCACTTGCTATGAAACGGTAAAGGATAACATCGTGAGGAAACCTGCACGTCTGAGGGAACTTGTCTAGTTCTCGATAGATGTGTGAAGTCTGCCAACCCGCACTAGGCCAGCGTGGTGGACTATGGCCTGAAATCCTCCTCACATTGAGGGGAGGCCCGTGCCCAGCAGACGTTAAAAGGGCTGTAGTAGATTACTCTTAAAAGGTGAAAGCGTGACGCGAAATTCAAAGTATCAAGTTTTTTTTTTCATTGGCAAGTAGATAGATGATAAAACTAAGTATGGATCCACCTTTAAAAAAATACAAATTACGTATACGCTACAAATTTAAGTGTTACAATTTGAATAGTAAGGGTTTAAATTTGATTTTCATTTTTAAAGTTTATTAAAAGTAAACTTCAACTCGAAACTTTGAAAAAATACGACTATTTGTTCAAACTTGATACTGTATGAGTTTACGCAACAATTTTCGTGTCTACGCGGTGACGACGACAACGAAGAGCCGTAATATGACAACTCGTAAGTTTTTCCGTTGATTTTAATTTGATAGGTATATAACGTTTTATTTTTCCACCTTAAGTGAACGAGACAAATTTAAAGTGTAACAATGGTTTTTTCACTCATAAGTGATCTCTCAGTGGCCACAACAAGCCCAGGATAGGGACATGTGGCGACGAGAGGGGGAGGCCTTTGCCCAGCAGTGGGACATACAATAGGCTATAAAAAAAAGAAAAAAAATGTGATCTCTACCAGGCAACCTCAATGCTGTGGTCCTTTCTAATGAGAGAAAAGTTGTGAGCTGTACTCTAACGCTAGACTCTATCTACTTAGTGCTCTGTACAATAGCAAAATGGCAGCCGTAAAATGCGTCACACATTTATTTCTCATGCGATTTATTATATTAAACGTTTTTGTTGCAGCTCGAAATATCCTACAGCAACTGCATGTGTCTAACTTCGACATGTGACGTAGGAAAAAGTAAAAAAAAATCTCAATTAATTCAATGCAGTTATAAAGACTCTATATTATTGCTTTTACTATTTATGTTGTAATAACAATAGCTGTGAACTAAATAATTCCGTTTATAAGACTGATTTGAAAAGTGTGTCATGTGAATGAACTAGCAAATAATAATGTAGGTAATTAAATCGTGTAACATATAATCTTTAAATAAACACCAATTATGTATGAAATATTTATTTTTTTAAAATCTAATTTAGAACCTTAATTATATTGGCACAATTTCCATTATGTTAAATGCTTACCAACCAATTGAGAAAAGCAAGGCGTGGTTGTCTTTCTCAAAGTAATTGATAGTGGTGAATTATTCACGGAATAATTGTTTAATTTTGCATCTGAAATACCGTTGCGGATGTGAGGTGATGTTACTTGGAATTCTTCTGAATCCAGGGCAGGAAGTGGGAGACGCGCGTGTAGACTCCTGGGTACTGGCCCTTGCCGCAACCGATACCCCACGAGACAATCCCCACTTGCGTCCATCGTCCATTCTCCGGCACCATGAGTGGACCACCGCTGTCACCCTGCGAAGATAATAACAGTTTAAGACAAAAGCCTACAAACTTATATTTAAATTAGCCTCTATAATTATGTAGTTTTGAGTAAGAGCATACGAAAGAGAAAATAGAAGTAGAAACGAGAAAACTAATAAAAAATGTTAAAGGCGCGTGCTAAATGGTAGATATTATCTCTTTCTTTAAATAAATTAATTGATGCAATATATAAAGCGAAAAGGTTACAATAATATGATTCCCAAGTCGTACTTTCTCTTAGAATACCTACTTACTCATAAATTTAATTATTAAAATGAAGCACTCGGTCAAAAACTGGAAATATAATTGAGAAAAATGGGGTTGATGTTCCGAGATTGAGAAAGGTTCCCAATAAGATAAATAGAAATGATGTATTGCTATTGCATTCAAGAAACAGTCTGTCGAGACACGTCGTCAAGAAAACACCTGTACCTACTATACCTATACCTCAAGTCGCATTCCCACAGTTTACTTACACTGCAAGAATCCATGCTGGCTCTGCCGGCGCAAATCATGTGCTCCACAATGCCTGCTGGCGCCGCCGTGCCGTACTTCAATCTACACTCCGCGTTTGTCCAGACAGGAATTGATACCTCTTGAAGGACTAAAGGTTGTGCTCCACCTTAAAAGACATTATTAATATCCTAATTAAGTAAAAGTCAGACTAACTAACACCTCGTCATCTTTATAGATAAAGAAGTTATAAATATGCAGCAAAAAGATTTTTATACAATCCCGAAGAACGTCTACTCACTTTCACGCAAACTTCCCCATCCAATGACAGTGGCTACTTTGTTCTCGTATAGTCCTCGGCCGCTCGGAAGGCATATCGGATGAATGTTCTTCGTGAATGTTACTGGTTGGTCAAGTGTTAGAACTGAGACGTCGTTGTACTGTGAATTTAATGTATATTATTTGGAGGACGTACCTACTTACAATATTGATTTGTTTGCGAGACATATAGTTTTCTTACCAGTGTGCGCATATCAAAACCTCGGTGTCGGACTACCCTCTTAATCTTCCTCTCAATGTGTTTAGTCTCCGTGCTTGTGCCGATGTTGTAGTCGCCGAGTCTCGCCGTCAAACGTGCGACATCCCATGACGTCATACTGTTGAAGGTAAAAACACCTAATGACATCGTCAGCGTTGACCTAAATCCTCGCTAGGTTTTACTCTCAATCTTCTATATCGTATTCTGTGGTTGGTAGTGAAAATATTGATCCATGCGTTTTAACTTTTTTCATCTTTTCTAAGTGTTATTATAAACCCAAGCTTAATAAGATGTACCTACCAAAAGTCTTGCAAAATATGTCCAATTATTTTCAGCTAGTTATACTGGGTTGCCCGTACAGTTGATATAATATAAGGTCCTACTCACTGAGCGACGCAATGTGCTGCAGAGAGGACATGCTTGTCGTCCATGAGCGAGCCTCCGCAGAACTGGCGGCCGGCGTTGAACAGCGCCACGATCCAGGGCCACTCGTTCAGCTCGGCGTTATGACCGCCCACTATGCGCTCCTCGTCTTGAAGATTACTCTCGTATGTCTGTTAAGGAGATGTAGTGATAAATCATAACTGAGTCTTAACGGGACAGGTAGGTATTGTCTTCCACAGCAGATTACGTTGTAAGTTTATAATAACTTTTCTGAAAATTAATGTTATATTAAATATTTGCACTGTATGTCTTTTATGAGAGTGGTTTCATCCTTAAAATTTACCTAGGTGAATAACCCAAGCAAATGACCACTTTATTGGCTTTGAAAACATTGACATGGGTCGCTTTACCACCGTAAAACTGTCGGAGTACAAAAACATCGGACAAAACCAAGACAGATAAGAAATTGCACATGCTGAGTATCTCGATATTTTTAAATAAGAATTATTCATTGGTATAGTATTGACTCTATTTGAGAATATCAAAGCTTTAAATATTATGTGGGAAAATCATTATTATTTCAATAATTTACCTGAGCTCCATTCTTCTTGCCGCATGACCCGTCCACTGCGGGCTGAGTCGGTGCGCTTGGCTTGGTGGGCTGCCCTGGGGACCAAGTCTATACCAAAAAGTAAATCGGTTTTATATTAAAAATATTTTTTATGATTATACGATATTTACTAAATTGTTGAAAACCGACCTGTTTAGTAGTGCTTGGCGGTTTCGTCGCCCAAGTTGTCGACATTGCAGGGTATCCCGGCGGTTTGGTGGTGACACCAGCAACTATTAAAATATGCTTAACATAAGATTTGTGGCATTTTTGTGTGTGTTTGTTTTGGATGGTTGGAAATCTTACCTAGAGAAGGGGGGTGCGTAGGCGCAGTGTGATCTGGCGGGTGAGTAGGTAGCGGGGGGATGGTCGGTGGCCACAGCGCTGGGATCTGACGGTAGTTTTGGTCACCGTACGAAGACCATCGCGACAATGCTGATAACATACCACCTGAGACACTGTTTTATATTTTATTAAAGAAATTTCCACAATATTTGCAGACGCTGGTGAAGATTTTTATAGTGTGTCAAAGCTTACCCTGCAAAAGCTGGTGGTATGTGAACTGGAATGGCTTGTGGCAAGATTCCTAGTCGTTGGACGTCGGGTTCTTGTTGAGGCGGAGTGCCCACCGGCTCCGTACAGCACACACCGAATACCTGACAGTATTGATAAAGACATTAATGCCACGTTTTTGGGTGACTTCCATTGTGGCCAAACTTCAAAGCTCTCATACTCGTTTCAAATTATAACTTATATTATATGTCAGAATCAGAATCAGAATTTATTTATTCATGTAAACCAATACAGGCACTTATGAATCGTCAGTAAAAAATAAATAGTATTAATAGTATCTCTACCACCCATTCGGAATGCAATTCCTATGGAGAAGAATGGACAAGAAACTCCATGGTTGCTTTTTTCCAATAAGGATTTACATGTTATTTGCATTACTTACAATGTGTTTTTCTTAATTATATATTATATATAGGTATATTACCTCCATATTGTCTTCATTGACGTAACTACATGTATCGTAGTGGCCCATTGCCCATCCGTCCCAGCCGGAGAGATCAGCAACTTTAAACAGCGGGTAGCAGTCACGGAAACTCTTGCAGGACCCCCTCTTGCCCATGGTGGTTTGACAATCCATTCCTAATGACCCATCCGTAGACTGCAACAATATTGAAAAAACTAAGAACGGAAGTGATGATTGTAAAATGATACGAGATAGAAGACCGACCTTCTCATCCTTAGCATTAAATTTACCCGTAAGAAGTAAGAACCCGAGATTTGAAAATGTCCATTAATAAGTAAGTTAAGGAAAAGCCTCCAACCAAGAACCTTTGGTCTGCTTCATATACAATGCTTAGTTGGCTAACGAATTAATGTTTAGAAGCACCTGAGTGCGGTTATAAACTCCTCATATATTTTAAAGGAATCATTTCCTTTTAACATACGCACGGTGGGATTTCCGAAGCGTACAATAACGAGGCGATATAATAGTGGAGACTAATGCCTGTGCCTATATTATCTTTCGTCGTTTGTCAAATAATTCCGATAAATTTTCAGATATCATTGTTTGTTTAATACAAAAAATATGAATGCTAAAAACAAGGATGCAAGATGACCCAAGATCTCCAAGTTATTCGCACGCCACATCCTTGATCTGTGAAGATCACTGACTCACTAGTTGAAAGGGTTTTCTTTATAATAGAAGATTATTGTTCCAGTAAAAAATGTTTCTTCTTCGAGCGCCTCTCCAACTAGTGAAGGTTGGATATCAACTTCTGAAGTTCGCCTGTCCTGTGCAAGGCGAAATAATTGGGCTGCGTTGGAGATTCCAGTCCATATATGTTGCGGAGCCACTATTTCTTCCTGCGACCAACTCGCCTCTTGCCGATGTCCTTGCCCATCATAAATAATTGCAGGAGCCTTTTTTTTTATGATGGACAAAAGTTTCCGTTTCTGGTTGGCTTGTCGCAGTACGGCCTCGTTTGTTACCTTTTGTATCCAACTTATTCTCAACATACGTCTGTATCCCCACATTTCAAAAGCTTCAATACGCTTTCTGAGATCCTCTTTTATGGTCCACGACTTTATTATTAGAAACTACGTACCTACTTGCACGCAAATCGAAGGTATTTGGTTATTAATCATATTCCATGATACAAGTTCAATGTACTTACTCGAGCATTGCCTAAATAAAAACAGTGATAAACTATAAATAAAAAGTGTAATTAGTACCTATGTGTCATATACATATATGTACATACCTGCCCGAGTCGTAACATGAAGAGCTGTTTTGCATCGCGTGTAGAGTTCGACGTGTCGCGTTTGACACGCCCCACGTAAGCTGAGGATAAAAAAATATACAGGATGTATCAGTAGTCCGAAATAATATTTCAGGTACATATACGGGAGCTAATATGTAGGTAGATGCTATCATCTACCTACATATTAGCTCCCGTAGACTAGACCTAGGTAGACTACACCTAACTATGTTCCTGAGTTAAATACAGACATTAGCGTATTTGTCATAGATACCATGTTGTGTGGCCTTAGGGCATACCCTTAACCCTATTTAACAGTAAATTACAGCTACGAGAGGCGACTATTAATATTCACAAAATAGACTTTAATATCGAAATATTAATCGATATAGTAGTATAATATTAGTCGCATAGGACTGGGATGAAACAAGATTTCAAAATTGACGGCGAGAAAAGAATTGAAAAGTCATGTTCGGATTTCGAAGAAATATTTATACCATTCAGTCTTGCCACCCGTCACCAATGCAAACGGTGAAGTATTATTTCGGATTTATGATACATCATGTATGTTATTACGAAAATTGACAATATTTTCATATTAAGTGGTACATTTAGAGGCAACATACCTATCACGGCGTAGTTCCTACTAGGTAGATAGGTAAGGTAGGTAACAATATTATTATTATGTATTTGCATACGTAGGTACTTTTTATTGTTGCATGTTTTACATTCGGATTAAAACGCACCAAACTACTTACTTAAATAAGATAGGTACCTACATAACATAAAGTAGTTAGGCACTTTATCAAAGATATTATGGTTACAACCAATTAATGGTTAATTTATGTAACATTGGGTATTCAATGAGTTCGTCTATTAAGTTACACACCAGTTACTTGCCTTGTTTTGATTTGCTCCTAATATAACTTGGCAAACGTATAACGGTTCTCTCAATCGGCTCCAATTCGCAAGTACCGTATTAAGCTTATATGATTAAGTGTGATGTATATTTAATTTAAAAACTTGTCATGCTGGACATACATCAAGTCTTGAACAGTTTTTGCCATACAACATGTTTTTGTATCGCAGTGGCGCCGCATTTGAAAAGGTTCGTCTCAGGGTTGTCGTACCTAGTCACGGTGAATAGGGGAAAAAGGAGTGCCCATAAGTGGCGAGTTACTCATTACATATATTATGGGCTCTACTTATTTTATTATTATATACTGCTGGGCATTTTAAGTCTTCATTGATTTCAAAATAACCATTGATCACAGTAATTTTTTACGTGTTCCTTTCAATCTGTTTCGTGAGACTGGTCCTAGTTCCATGGAGGAAACAAAGCGTGCCGGAAATTCCATTAACCCTCCCGCGCACTGGGCTTTATGCGTTGCCGCCGATATGCAGTTTAGTCAAAAATTCGTTGCGTACGGATTATTGTCTGTAAACGAACTTCAATCGTAAACAATGGAATTGATATTCTAGTGGTGATCTGCAGGCTGTGTAAACATGCATGTTATTTATTCCGGATCGCTGCATAACGGTTTCCGTTATATTCAAACGTTTTCACTGGAATCTGTAATGCCTCGTGCTGCATTCTAACAATGTAGCTGACCCAAATAATGTTACCCGTATGCCAAATTATTTAATAATTAAATTGAAATACACGTAAAAGCAAGAAATCTCAATTCTGGGTACAATTGCCTAGTATGGGGTTCTCAAGATTATGACATTACATGAAGGAATGCATTTTATATCGTAAATATGGATGCCATAGACACTTCAAACACCATAAACGGAATGGTAGCTGAGATATCCATTTAGGTAAGGAACAGCTCGGTCGTGTTTAAGTAATGAGGCAAGTAAAAAGTATTCGTAAACAACCGACCTTGAAGATGTTGGAGTTGACGGTTAATAGCACGACTTACTACCGACAGATCTAAATAATTAAACCTGATTTCCTGCCTGAGATACCTTAATGAAAATGTACGACCTTTAAAGGTTCCTAGATTTAAAACGAAAATCCACTTTGTACGTATGTGCTGCATGAGAGACAATGTAAATTAAACTTTAAAATAAGCCGGGAAACGAAGCTTTCTGTTTGAAATCGTAGTTCTTCTGATTGTAAAGTTTTTAAATAGCTTGCTGTGGTGGTATGCCGACTGACGCGACGGGGACGCCTTGAACTTGATACCGATAGCAATTGATTTTTACTATTGGGTACCTAGAGTGGAATATTAATGAGAAGGCATAACCTTTTACGAATGCAACCACTCCCAACATCGGTCGGTCGGTACTACTAAGTAACAATACCAAATAATGAGTTAATTTTTCACGGTACATGGCAATGACAAACAAAGCGCGTCGGTTGCTCTACAATAACGACAATGACTTGGATTCCGGGTTCAGGCATCTATTGCGGAGAAATGTCAGCGGCGTCATCCAGCTTCAATCTCTAGTCGCCGATCTAATTATTGTCCTCGAAACGGGCCACAAAAAGCGTAACAACAGAGCTGCGGTAAGGACAATGATGTGATCGATGTGAATGACTGCGGACGTGTGGGCGTATGGCAATTTGCATTGAATCGATCCCAAAGGTATTTCCGAATGGCCCACGTGTGTAGAGACTAAGTAATGGCTGACGGCGGCGATAAATATTTTTGTCGTTGTTTAGTTTGTGTAAGGTAAGATCATTCCCCGAAAAATACACCTTCATTGAAGTCATCGATCCTTTTGATTACCGCCATTCGACCTATGTATATTTAAGTAACTGCCTAAGTATTCAATTAAATATGCACATAAATAAAGTTTTGTTTATTGTCAGCAAAGTTTTCTCTGGTCGTATATGTTAGTTGCAAATTTTAACTTTCTCTAGCCTCAAAACCTCATACCAACACGTGTTGTGTATTGTTTTGAGTCCTTGCTAACAGTATACCTACACTGGACGCCAAACTCTTTCTTTGTTTAAGCACGTGAGTAAACCTTGGTGTCACTGTTTGAATAATACCCAAACATACCTTCAGATAATAACAATTCCACTTTAATTTCTTAAAATAAGAACACAAAAGCTTTTTATTAGTCCTGTATTGTAAGTAGAAATTTGAGTAGTTTATTTCGACTTGATTTGAATACATACAAAGGTTAAATTAATTATAGTTGTAAAAAATATTAACTTACCATTTATAATAACTGCATCGTCTGTGTAAAATGCGCCGTCTTTCTCTGAGAATCCACTGGGAATATCGTCGAAGTCACTCCCATGGCTCGTTGCGAGGAGACCCACGCATAAAATTATGATTTTCCACCCTATTAACATTTTATCCCCTAAGGATATGTCATTCACTACAAATCGGGTTAGCAGAAAAGCGTATATTTGCGAGTACGCGATGCGTGATGTGCAGCCCGCAAGGAGTCGCTTCGCAAAATGCTTCGGACTCTTGCCTCCGCGCCTTTTTAATATTTTAGCACTCGCGCTCGCTTGACATTAGGTTAAAAAGATAACAGAGCTTTTTCTCCTTTTGTAGTCGACTGATATTGGCGCACGATACGAACGAGCTTTTATAAATTATGACAAACATTTTGTTTGGTACGCGGGTACGCCCGTAGAGGCATATTTTATTTTTCCTTCGTTCACACACGACTCCATATAACATACCTAACAAAGAATTATATTACGAGAGATCAATGAACTACATTACTTATTTAATCACTACGAATAAAGCGATCGGTATGTACCTACTTACATATGACAGCGTGTAACTACCCCTGAGTGTGATTTAAGTATGAAATATTAACGCCTATTGTGTGGGGTTCACCAAGTCTTTATAAACTTCTTAGGGCCATCCGTAACATATCACAACTAATCATGGTGAGACTAACAAATTACATTAACAAACAGACACTTCAAACTTGTGACTAGGTATTTGAGTTGAATGATTATTATGTTCGCGGCAGTGACATTCATTTCGTGCATCATCAGAAAAGCCTTTATAAAAACCAGTGCGGTATAAATTGAACTTTAAGTGGATTAAAATAATTAAGTACCGGGTTTTAATGTGTATTTATAGTTTAAGTACGCAATAAAATCATGTTATTAGTACTTATAGAATCGTCAAAAGTTTTACCATGTTCCCATCGCTATCAATTAGAATTAAAAATTATATTTTAGTACACTTGCAGATAAGGCTAATTAATACAGTAGACATATTTTCCCTTGACGAGGAGCCCAAAAGAGAAAATTTTGCGTTGGCAACTATTGTTTTTCGTGAAGGTAACCTTTCCTGGTAAAGACTGATGAGGCTGATGCAATTTACAAGCTAGGTATACATTATTATGTGTCGATTTAGGTCTTTGTATACTACCATACATGATACTATACTCCATTTGTTATAAGAAAAGAAATAAGAGGCTCGTCATACATTAGAAATAAGAGGCTCGTAGAAGCAGGAGTGCAAAACATTTTATTTCAAAAACAAAACAATAACAATGGAAAAACAGTAACAAATAACAACAAAATTACTAAAATTCGGTAATAACAACAAACAAGGCGTAGCATTCAGAAGTATTCACATGTGAATGACAATCTCAGAACATTGTTTACGTCAATTTGACTGCCAACATAAACCGGCAAAATAAGAAAGATCCTGTTGTCACAACGGATGAAGGGATTAGGTAACATTTTAGATTTGGTAGGATTATAGTGAAACAAAAAACGTTCCCGGTATTATTCATCCCTGCTTATTTAGGTTTTTTGTATCGACACTGTTATTTTAAGTTGAAAAAAAAAATATCTAAATGAAAGCCACTTAATTTAATAAGATAAATAGTGAAAATGTTTAGTTACAGTGAGACTGCCGGTTTAAAAATATATTCTAATAAATTAGGCGTCAATCGTAACTGTAATAAATATGTTAATTGTTACTTTTGTTACAAAGTGTCCATTAAATAGAACCTTTTTTAACTTCTTTCTAATGCTATAACAAATGGAGTATAGGTGATACGACTTGGTATGTATCTACTTACTTAGTCATAGATTGTTAGTTAATTTGAGAGGTACGTTACTTAAACTGGTTTAAATTGTATGATTTCTTGCTTTAAGAAATGTTTTTGAGTAGCATGTAGCCAAGCTAAGATGAGTGGTAAAATTGCAAATTGACGGGGGATTTTAAGAAAAAAATAATCTTCTTTATCTTCATCCTACCTGATTAGGGTCAGCTAATGTATAAGGGTCTTTTATCTCTACGGAATACCTACCTATAAAATATGTACTTAAGTGTATAACTACTTAATACATGTAAAGGGGAGTAAGTAAGTAAGTACGTGGAAATGAGTGATCAATATGTTTATGTGTTTGGAGGTTTTGTTTAGATCACTCACGAACAAGATCTGAATATCGATGGCGGTATCTCGCGTCGTGAGCTGAACAAGCAAGACGATTAAGTAGATTTAAAAGAGAACGATATTAGGATCATTAATCTTTAAATGTGCCGTTATGTCAATGTCGTAGATCAGTATCTGAGTGCTGTGCAAAATTTAATGCGGACTGACACTACTCACATTTTGATTTTATATCTACATTGTATCGTGCGTGGGATCAATATTTGAATCTTACGGCCACGGCGCGGGCGCAGGGCGAAGCCGACCGGTGGGATGATTATAAAGTGTATAAATAGTCGTCAGGTATAAAGTGATAATGATTTGGAAGAAGCCAGTGCGACCATCCAGGTAGGTAGCAGGTACCTCCTTATATCTTACGGGTTGGCTTTATTTACTGGATACAAACTCATTATTTTTTATTGACTCGTTTGATTTATGATTTTCATCTTTGGTTTTAAATAGCCAACTAAGTAGGTACACAAAACAATGCAAGTAGGTTCCTTACCTTGATTGATGTTAATACAGACGTTAGTTAAATGGTTCTTAGTTTCGATGATAACTGTTAAATGGGTAATGAGTCTGTATGTAACACTTTCTTTACTGACCATTAATCATGTTAAAACGTTAGCTTATATGCTATTTACTACGGCATAAATTATTTCTTTAAAAAGTAGGTAGGTAGTCTGCACTACATTTGCTTTAGGTAAAAAAAAGCAAATTAATCGACTGTAATTAGCATACAAGGTTTATTTGGGGATGAAGATTTGGATTGATCATGCCTTAAACGAACTCATTATTAAGTTAGGTTAGGAGCTAAATAGTTTTATCTGCTATCTGTATGGTACAAAAGTAATTCTGACTGGCGTTTAAATTTACAACGGTTTTTGTAACTCTTACCCTACCGACGATCACAAATAGGGTGGTACTTATGAAATGGAACGTGTAATTATATTATTAAAATATTTCCCGTTGCATTTTGAACAAAGGCAAATTTAAATGCGAGAGATCGTCAACCTTTGCAAGAGGTTGTAATCGACATCTATCAATCTAGTGAATTTTGTATGTAGCGCGACATACCGTAGGTAGGTATGTACCTACCTATTGGTGCTGTGTGTACCAGTCACATCGTTTTATGTTGCCCACACTTATGTGTGATGAATATCGTCCCGTTATATAAATTACGAGCATTTTACAATAGTGTAAGTAGGTAGGTACGCTACATGTTATGTATCTACACTACTGCATATGTGTAGGCAGGTTGTTACCACCTACTCGTACCCGAGCTTAATTACAGCAATAGATTACAGTTTAACAGCTTTGTTTTGAGAAGGTTACGCATCATAGGCATAGACGAATTGTTATACTCTGTGAGGGGAAATAGTGCTAATTATATTAGGAGTTGGGACAAAACTAAACTAAACGAAGTGCTGGCAAATAGTACTGACTTACCAATCTAGATCAACTTATTTCAATGATGGGAGCTAAATCAAGTAAGTATTTCAGATTATACTACATTTCGTTCTCAAGTACAAGGCCGTCTTTACCCGGGGGTTCAAGAGGTGCGCTGCACCCGGGTGCAGCAGATGCTCCTGTCAGCTTCACATAAGCAACTTTATCCTTATAGGTAAACATAGATATCTACTAGTCAAGGGTGGCCACTCGATTTGTACTAATTTCACTTGAATATTTTACCTTACTACTACTACGCCGTAGCGTAGTACCGAGTACGTAGTTCAGAGAGATGCCTGATAAAATTAACTATCAACGTACACAGATCATAAACTACTGCTATTTGTATTTGTGAAGGCGCTGCGCGATAGTCTGGCTAACTGGTTCCCAAAGTGGTCCAGGTGGACGCCCAGAGTTTCACGGGAGACTCGACGGGGGTCTACGTTGGCGTGACAAAAAAATGGGGGTTCACAATGAAAATTTATTTGCCTTCGATAGTTAAGAATACAATGTTGGCTTGACTTCACCTATCAATGTAGGCAGATAATATTATAAGAAGCTCAGCGACTGTTACTTGTAAAAACTTGAATATTCCATATTCAGTATAACGTGACGAGACATGCACAGCGCTGCCGCCGCCGCACAGTGGTCCGGAAAATGACCTTCCCTTTCATAGGAATTTTGAAAATTTCAATGTATTTTTTGGTGCTTTTAAGTACACAGAGTCGTTGATACCATCGTAGTATTATATTATCTAGTAGTCACGGATTTTTTATAGCTAATAACACCATGAAATAGGGATTTGTAGATTTCAAATGCATGGAGATGGAATTTACTTTCCTTATAACTTTTTTGTGTTTTGAGTTGTAAAGCTGAAACTTTTACGTGTTGTTGCTGAGTTTGTCACAAAGCCATATGACCTTTGACCTTGACCCCGAGCGATCCCGTTTAAGAGATATGATTTTTTCAAAAATGACTGGGTGACATTCATCGCTTGAAACAATGTGTGTAATAAGTCGTATTATGTGAAGTATAGTCACTAAATCAACTTAACAACTACATTTAACAACTTTTTCTTGTTCAGGCATCGACATCAACGAAAACTATTTATTTACACAAGTTCTTATTTGAAACTTTAATTTTTGAATAATTTTTGAAATTTTTGTAAAAGGGGACTCTTGCCCAAAAAAGTTTGGGAATCCCTGGTCTAGATCTTGTAAGTTGTAGGTAGTTAGGTACTCTGTGGGACCGCCTCGCGTCGCGTCGTGGTCTCGTTGCGCCTTGCGCCGCCGCCGCTATGCTGAGATTTGAGACTCTTGAGACTATCAAGGTGCGGCCTTTAAATGCAAATATCGTACGAAATTTTAAATAATAAAAAAGATAAGTAAGTTTATTTTAGTTTTATTATCTACTCTCACCAACCGGAATAAGGAGGGTAGACTGGACCTGACCCTAATTTTAGAAATTCGTTTAAGTAAGAGCTAGGCTAACGCAATAATGGTTCCGTACGTACCTTACTACGTGCCTACAATAGGCTATATCATCCTTAAAATATTAGTCTGAAGAAAAAAGTTGCAGTTTCTGTAATCTATGAGCCAATGATGTCGATTCCGTTGTACATGTATAACGACAACAACGATGGCAATACGATTAGTTAAGTGTAGTTCAGTTTGGTTGACACAAATAATCTAGTTACGAATTGTAAGATTACTGGCAATATTGGCACGACTGCAAGAAGGAGGGTTAAATAATTATTAATAGGTTAAATAATAATAATTTAAGTAGTAAATAAATCGTTGATTAAATCATTATTCTATGTTATAATATTTTGTAGGTACCTACCATGTTTTAACTTAGAAAATACCTACTCACCGTGTTTTAGTTTAGGAGACGCAAGCAACGAACATGAGAAGTGATTTCCTTTATTGTTACAGTAGGTACAGTACAGTCAGTACAGTACACGTACAGTCAATACCAGAAGTTATGTGATACCTATTCACACTTGTATAATTCCGCGAACCTATTAAGTTAATGTCATCTTGATATAGTTTAAGATTGCGTATACCCAGGCCTAACTACTAATTGCTTTAAATATCAAACAATAACCTTTGCGGGACAGTCAGTTACAGAAATATTTAGGTAATAGTTTGCTCACGGACTTCTGAAGCATGTTTTTAGGGTTCCGTACCTAAAGGGTAAAACGGGAACCCTATTACTAAGACTTCTCTGTCCGTCCGTCCGTCTGTCACCAGGCTGTACCTCATGAATCGTGATAGTTAGAGAGTTGAAATTTTCACAGATGATGTATTTCTGTTGCCGCTATAACAACAAATATTAACACAGACTAAAATAAATATTGAAGGGGGCTCCCTACAACAAATGTGATTTTTTTGCCGTTTTTATAGATAATGGTACGGAACCCTTCGTGCGCGAGTCCAACTCGCACCTCGCCGGTTATTTTTATTTGGTACAAGTAGAAATTTTCAATATGTTAGGACTTCACGAATAAGCATGTAGGTAATTATAATAACTTCTTTTCTTTAGTCCTTTCGCCACGTTTCGTCACATTACGCGCTAATAATCGTAACTTATAAAACGATTAATTCATGAATAGACTATCTACAAAGGCATTATTCAAGCGAAAGTATTTTAAAATGCCACTGCAAATGGATCATAACTTTCTATATTAGGTACATTTGGAGGTAAATAGGTAAGTGACGACGTATACCTTTAACTAAGATTAACTTCAATAACTTCACAAATAGGTAGGTACCTACTAGACAGTTGATCGGTGGTCTAAGAGAGACATGTACATAGCAAATAATTATATTATAAAGTAAGTTATTCGATTGTCTGCCAATTAAACAACAATAATTAACGCTGTCGTTTCCATTCATACCCTACGACATTTACAGTAGGTACAGCGAAAGTTTGTTTTTTGCACAACTTCCTCATTTGTTTCAAAACCATGAGTATATTCTTATAAAACCAATGCTACGTCAGCAACAGCTTAACCAATTAAGTTATGTATTCTTGCAAACCTGTAGTGACATTGACTGCCGAGGTGCCTTTATGCAATCTGGCGTCGCAAGCGCAGCCTAACCGAGCGCCTTACATACTATGCCACAAGCCTGGCCGTAGTAGTCGTCTGTCTATATAGTTTAATAAGTTATTAAATTAAGAAACTTTTTTAAAATGTTCACTTCAAAAAATGTTCTGTTTTTATTGACGGTGTTTTGTGGCTGCTACGGACAGGTCGATATAAGTAAGTTATTTTCTTAGATTATGTTGTAATTGACACATGAAGTAAGTGTAGGTATATTTTTATACTTACTACTTGAACCTCGGGCTTGGTGGTTATTTTGGCGGCATGCAACACTGACCCTTCATCGTCCACTTCCGGAAGTAAATATCTAGAACTAAGAATGGTCATTTCGTTACGATTACAGAATACCTTGGTTATATAGTAGGTTTAATAGGTTATATAATAATGCCTAATAAGGAAAACCAAGTGAAGTATGTAGAGCATTGTTTATCTGAGCTTCTATCCTCTTTTCAAAACAAAAAAAAGTCTCGATATTATTGTCAGAATCCAGATTAATATATTAATTATATAATATATGATATTTCGGGGTTTCTGTTTTTGATATCGGTTATTATATTATACAATATAGAGGTGCAATGAGAATTGGCTCATAGAGCAAAACTATCTCTAAAAAAAGACCTCTCAATAAAAGACCAGACTGTCTCTGCGAATTACATATCTATACGACCTACTTACATATCTATACGAGTATAGAAATAACTTAATGGTTAGTAATTTTAAGTCTTCTAAATAAAGTATAATAAGTACGAGAAAGAAGAATAAATTAGTATTATCGAACTATTCATTAAGTAAATATTAAATAAATAAGTCTTACTTACAATACGATAATAATAATATTAGCGTATTGTACTGGGAGTCTTAATAGATTCTAGGTATTTGATAGTTGAAGCAAAGAATTTCGGTTCAGTACAGATAAGTAGAGCCATCAAATAGAAGTACAACAGTAATTTCTATTGAGAATGAGAGAACTGTCTGTGGTAATTCTTACACAGCATAGGAAGCCACATGTCTGTGTCACATTAATCCTGACTATTACATAATAATAACGTGTAATTGTAGAGTTGCTATCATGGTAACCACCTGTTAACTTGGTCAATTATCTGACCTACTGACTCTAACGGATAGGTATGTTTGTGGTTGGTATACCGGTAGTATGTTATTTGTTCCTGTTACAATATTGAGATCTCATATTGAGCAGTATATCTCGTAATATATCGCCTATTAATTTTAAAAAAGCAACAAAGGCAATCAAGCTTATCATTTCCTTCAATCTTCTAAAGCCTCCTGATGAAGAAGTCCTGACAATTGGGCGCGCGAGCTTTAGTCCGTCGTCCACAGACTTATGTCACAGAATATGTCGACTTATCCCTTTTTTCAGACAGTGAGAGTGCGAAATAATTTGTGGCACAGGTCTTATCTTGGCATGCATTCTAGCCCTGCTAGGTGATATCTCGAGGGCCCCAAACATGGAGGAATAAAGTGGAGAACGAACGATTCGCTAGTACCAAACTGTAACAAATTGTATTTTATTCTATTACAGAGAAATATTTTAAAGTATGCAATAGAAATTCCGTAGATGTGAATGACTGTTTGGTGGATGCCATCCAAATGGGTATTAGCACGATGGCTGGCGGTATCGTGGAGCTAGGTGCACCGGGCATCGACCCTTTCTATCAGAAGGAATATAACGTGGAATACAAAAATAATCAAGTAAGTTCTCTCACACAAGTGATTAGTGACCAGTCACAAAAATCATTTTATGAACACAGCAAGTATTTATTTACTTTAAGGAAGATGACAGTACATAATCATATACTAATTAGTTGCAAATCTTTATCAATCCACACAATATGATCGCAAACAATAGGTACTTACAAAGCACTTTACTCATAATTAACTTTAAAAAAAAAAACTGGTCCCAATTTAGAGGTTTATAATTAAGGAAGGATAATAAAGCTGCCACAAAAAATATTCTACATCTAATGATGTAAATTAGTTCTACGCACTTGCGCAGAACTCCGCTATTTATTATTTAATTACTAGCGGAGTTAATTAATAAACTAATTAATACGAATTAATTAGCGAATGTACCTAATTAAAATACAGGTAACTACATAATTAATTTAATCTTTATTTAAAGCATTCTACTTTTTACACTTTGTTAGATTTGATCTTAGTAGGTAAGAAGTAGTATAGGCGGCAGGCAGATTCCTACGTAGATGTGTACCAAATGTATTATATTATTGTTTGTAATAGCCGTTTAAGTACATTACTTTGTAGGTTAGTACTGACTTGAGAATAACGAGAAGAATTTAGATTGTTTCAAAGATTTCGACAGCTCATTTTCTCACGACGCGACGCGACGTATTGAAATCAACTACATATTACCGGCCCCGTATAAACTATGATTAGCTGTAATTGGGTTATATAAACATTTGTTAATACTTAGAGATTGCATTATTTATGAGTTTATAAGTACTAGGTATACGTAGCTATGTAGATGGCTAATAAATCTAGTTACTTAACACCGAGTAACTAAGTCGGTAGGTACGTTTCTTGAGTAGATTATGGACCCAGTGGTGTTAGCACGCATGTCAAGACAAGATCTCTGTCACGGATTGGCTCAGTCGCTCTCTGTCTTATTTCATACGAGAGAAAGAGATATAATCCATATATTTTGTGACATAAATCTAGTCTTG
Organism: Ptilodon capucinus; assembly: GCA_914767695.1. NCBI lineage: Eukaryota > Metazoa > Arthropoda > Insecta > Lepidoptera > Notodontidae > Ptilodon > Ptilodon capucinus. The sequence goes on from OU611808.1 coordinate 7,190,009, forward strand.
GCGCTCATGCTACAACTACAGGTGAGTCCTTATATATCCTTAACCTGGGGGGGCTATTCTCGTAAGATCGAAACCATCTCTAATTCGACATAATATGTCAAAACAAAACGAAAAAATACGAACAATTTGACATTTGATTCGACATTTATGTCGAATTATAGATGATGTCGATCGTGCGAGAATAGGGTCTCTGACTACCTTATACCGTCCTTATACAGTGTAAAAATATGGGGAAGCGGATACCCATATTTTTACACTGTTATTTCCAACGTTCTGTCTAGTTTATAATTTTAAATACGTACTTGACTACCTAATTTGCATTTGTCCGCCAGCAATTAATTAAGTAGGTATTTAACTACTTATACCGTGTAAAAAACCGGCCATGTGCGAGTCGGACTCGCGCACGAAGGGTTCCGTACCATTATCTATAAAAACGGCAAAAAAACACGTTTATTGTATGGGAGCCCCCTTAAATATTTATTTTATTATGTTTTCTAGTATTTGCTGTTATAGCGGCAACAGAAATACATCATCTGTGGAAATTTCAAGTGTCTAGCTATCACGGTTCATGAGATACAGCCTGGTGACAGACGGACGGACGGACGGACGGACAGACGGACGGACGGACGGACGGACAGACGGACGGACGGACGGACAGACGGACAGCGAAGTCTCAGTAATAGGGTTCCCGTTTTACCCTTTGGGTACGGAACCCTAAAAAATGGGTATCCGCCTACCAATGCAAATTATGTAGTCAAGTAGGTACATCAAATTTTAAACTAGACAGAAACGCCGCGCTTAAATGACACCTCGTGATTTCTGAATAAATAGCAAGGTATCGAAGCTAAAGATAATTAAGTAGATAACTACCATGCTTCATTTCAAATGGGAACAAGATCACAACCTTCCAACTCCAACTAATTATGCCGGTAATGGTCTGACATAAACTTGAAGAAAAAATCCCATGAATAACGAGTGACCAATTACTTCATTATTTTGCTGTTATGACGTGCCTAGGTCAATCGCGAAATTTCTCCTTGTCCCTTAGATACCAATGTGTAAATCTATGAACAACGATGGCAACTGGCTGTTTTGTTTAGCTCAAATGCGTTTTTTCCTCTGTAACGAAGATTAGGTATCTATTTTCTTGAAGCATTCAGGTAAACAGAAATCTTAGAAATAAATTTATTGGTACGATACTGTGGAATAACTATATGCATTGACTTGTAATCTGGTAATCAAGTGAATAATCCTGAGTCAGGTCTCTTAATAAATCGTAGCTGAGTAGTTTCGTACTTGTAGTTAGGTAAGTAGATACGTGTGTCAAGGATTACAGCTTAACTTACAGAAGCTAGGTACTATTAAAATCTTATAAGTACCTCCCTACTAATTATTTTATTTACTTACGTATTTAAATACTTACATATCTATCTATCTATACTATTCAGCGAGGGAATGCAGCCAGCGTCTTGGGTACGCTTCCGCATGGGCCAATTTTTTACATAATATATTTTATAAATATATATTTTTTTATTAGACTTACTTACCTTATCTTGTATTGTAACACACGTATACATACATGATAAAATACTTAGCTACCGATACCCAGTTCTAAGGTAGGTATGTATCAATTTTCCTTAGAGCGACTCTACGATAATTCCTAAAGTTACTTACGTACATACCTATGTAAGTAGGTACGTGTTGTTTACCTCCCTAAGTACAATAGATTTCTAACTTGACAATTTTTTATGCAGATAATCGCCAAAATGAATATGAAAAATATCTACGTGGAAGGACTAAAGAAGGCTACGGTTCACGATGTGAGGTATGAAAATGCATAAATTAGGTATCCAATGAATAACAACATAAACGTAGATAATTAGATACCTACCCACTGGAATTGCTGACTGCTATCAAACTGAAATCTATTATAGATTAGCATCAAGAGTTGGTTGGTACCTAAATTCATGGTTCTTCATTCATTATAGTCGAAGGAGTTAGACTAGTAATCACCTTTTGCATCCATGTAGTATTTTTAAAAGTAAAAGTATAATTCAGACTATTGAATCAACCGAATAATGTTCCTTCTTAAACTTTCAGGCTTCGAGCGGATGATGATCGTTTCCATTTGGAAGTGGATTTGTCGAATCCTCGGGTGTACGCGTGGGGAGACTACACCGGGACTGGACAGTTCAATGCGTTAAAGATCGCTGCCAGCGGGTCTTTCAACACTACTATGTGTTAGTATTAAGATCCAGGAAGATGCCTGCCGTCCCTTTCATACACTCTGTGTTAGAAAGTGTGAGCACGCGCCTTCACGGATTAAACTATCTGTTTTGTAGCCGAAAGGTTTGTTGGCTATTGAACTTTTATCGTAACCCACTGCTTGACTTGCACAAGGTTTTAGGCTGCGTTGGAGGGGCTAACAGAACCATGAACTAGTAGTAACCAAGCTTCACAACCTAGACGTCATTAATAAACGATTTTTTGCATTGCTTATTCCTTTTTCCCAGCGGACCTAGTGTGGACATGGAAGTTAGGCGGTGTACCACAGAAGAACGGCACTGAGACATACATACGAATCAAAGACTTCTACATGAGGCCTGATGTTGGCAATCTGGTTTCTACGCTCACGAATGATAACGCTGAAACCAGGGAGTTGAGTGAGTTTCCTTTCACTTTAAAACCAACAACTAATGGCCCTTTTTGACTTACTTTAATTAAGTTCCTCGCCTCTCTGAGCCGTAGTTATTATGTTTCTTTGCTGAGACCATGTGTCTGTTTGACCTTGGAGGAGGTGTGAGGAATTCTTATACTACCTTTACATGGTTCGATCCCCAACTAATGTGTTTCTATCGACGTTGAGAAATAATACAGTGGTGTGTTAAGCCGTGTAAACGGAAAGGACATAATTACTCTTAGATAAGTAGCATAATGCTACATAAATAAAATCGTGACATCTCTTCCGTCTGTTCTAAGCAAATATTGAGACATTAATTAAATTTTTCATCATACCTACATATTAATGATTACTGATTATTATTTCAGCCGACCTTGGGATCAGATTCTCTAATAATAATTGGAGGATTTTGTACCGCGAGCTTCTACCGTACGCCCAATCAAACTGGAACAAACATGGCATTAAAATCGCCAACAAAATATTCTCGAAGGTGCCTTATGACCAGGTGTTCCCGACAGCTTCGTGACCTACATAGCTACATTTGTATTTTTATTTATATTTTATTTAAGTAAATAGATAACTATGTAATACATGTTATTTATAGTGTAAGTAGGTACTTACACTATAAGCAGCAGGTAAGCAGTAGATACATCAGTAACTTAAGTAGGTACTTGATACTTCTTAGTAGGTAGGTATAGATATACACGAATATAATAATATCATAAAATCATATAGTGTATATTTACAACTATTAGTATTACGATCATCAGGGCCATCTTAAGCATATTCGGCGCGAGGGTGCGAAAGTCCGGCTGCCTTCAATTTTGAGAAAGACCTTTCACTTCCGGCTACTGTCACAGGAAGTGTTAAATATATACGTAGGTATTTAAGATTACGTGCCGAAAAGCGGCACGCGTCGTTTAGTAAAACAATACCTATGATGTATACTGAACTAGCTGTGCCTGTAGCTCCGCTCGCGTGGTCTCAGTATAGTAGGCACCTATCAAAATGTATGACGGTCGGCTTGCGCCTCCTAGGATTCTGCGCCCGGGTGCACCGCACCCCGTGAGCCCCGGGTAAAGACGGCCCTGACGATCATAATATTAATCTTTTTACCCATTTGGATGTGGAGGTATCTATACTTGTAATGTTGGTGATAAGGCAGGATCTACCTTGAACATAATTGAAAATAAATGCTCTTTTTCCAATTTGTATGGTCCTCTTTATTTTTCCTAATGACTACGTTAATTTCCTTGTTCGAAGAAAACATTCCAATTTACCTACTATAATCAGCTCAGTTCGAAGAGATTACAGTGGATAAGTATAGCAATCAATATTAATTAACACAAGAGCAATATAAAAATGAACATACATTTATTAGAAGTCCGAAATTTTACTTTGGGTACTTAAACGGTAGCTTATATTTTATGTGGAAGCTTAGTAAAGACAGTTTGTACCTTACTACCATAGTTTCTGAGTTAGACCTTTGAATATTTGCCACAGGTATCGTGTTCTGGCCTTTGGGTAAATTATTATCACTATTCGTCAGTGTAAAGTGTAGGTACTATACAGTAACACTTAAAACTAAGTACTACACATATGAGGGGCGGCTACGAGTTATTAAGAGCTAAACAAATTTACGACGAAAAAAAAATTTGGAAAAATAATATCGAATTTCGATAAAAAAAAATATACCATTCAGTTGTATACCCGATACTGATGCAAACGTTAAAGCATTATTTCGGACTTCTGAAACATTCTGTATACATAACTATACATTAAATATCTAGACTAGATTTTTATCACACAGCAAATACTTGCTGAGGTCTCAGATAAATACTAATATACGGGCTAAGCTAATAGGACTGAGATTTGAATTGCTACGCTGCTGAACCAGATACAAGTGTTTAAACTTATATAAATTGGAACTTGTATAAACTAAACGTATCTTTCGATGTAAAAAAATATGTTCTTCTTCTTTTCGAAATGAGTGAAATGATGATATTTTGATGGAATAAGATGAGCTGCACCTGCGATTAGCGGTATTTTACAGTTACACCACAACAGTTACACTACACTCGATGAGCGGTATTTATGGCAATGTCACGCCTCTTTCTGACGGCTGTCAGTGTATTTGATTTGACAGTTGACACTCGTTTTATTTAATTTCATAGTAAAAATGAATCTGGGATCCGAATATTTTTAACACATAAAAAACCAGATTTTCTTGTTAAAAAATAAAAAATGGGTGTTCTATTAAAGTATTTAGTCGCCGGTGCCGTGAGATATTGGCTTATACATTTGGATTATTGGCAAATAATAGCCAATAGAGTAGAAATAGCTACGCCTCTGAACTCATTGAAGAGGTTAATAGAAGGCGTTTATTTGTATGATCACAACATAAATCCGTACGAAGGGGACTCTTTCCATGAATCACCAATAATGTTACTAGTTTTCCACTACATAATGAAGAAGGCACCATTCGTATTACCACTGTTATTTACAATATTGGATCTACTGACGGCTCACCTTTTGTATAGGTCTTCTAAAGCTTTTATGCGAATTTTTAAGGAGTCCCAAGAGAAGCGTATGATTGAAGTAGCCGAGGAATCCAAAACTATGCTTCTAAGTGATGCTCAGTTGAAGGAGGCATCAGAATATGTGCTATCTGTGTATTTGTTCAATCCATACTCAGTGTTGAATTGCGCGGGGATGACAACGACGGTTGTACAGAATTTTTTGGTGGCCACAGCACTGTGGGGTGCCGCAGATGGGCAGAGACTGGTTGCCTGCATATTTGTAGCTCTGGCAACGCACCAAGCACTGTACCCCGTGTTACTCATTGTGCCCATTGCTATACTACTGGCTGACATCAACAAAGGCTGCATCAAGTGCTCCTATATCAAGACCCTGCTGGTATTTGTGCTCAGTTGGGGCTTCCTGATATACATATCAGCGTACATAATGGATGGGTCATACAACTATGTTTATAATACTTACGGGTTTATGTAAGTTTGCAATATTGGCTATTATATTACGAGCAAGAAATCTTATAAACAAACCTACCTTATTAATGCACATAATTTTATGGCATAACACCTAATTAAAGTAATTTTTTAAACGTAAAACATTAAAATAATTTGGTTTTTTTTTGCTGTTTCAGATTGACTGTTCCGGACTTGAAACCAAATATTGGACTATTCTGGTATTTCTTCACAGAAATGTTTGAGCACTTCAGGCTTTTGTTTGTGTGTGCATTCCAAATCAATGCTTTGGCATTGTATGTGGTGCCGCTCACACTGAGATTCAAGAGGGAGCCAGTTCTACTGGCCACTGTGCTCATAGCTCTTTCCACCATATTCAGATCATACCCGTGCATTGGAGATGTTGGTTTCTATTTAGCCCTCTTGCCAATGTGGAAACATTTGTTCACATGTATGTATTAATTAGTAATATTTTATAATGATATTACTGTTTCCCCTATGTAATTGTTATATCTTACTGAACTTTATATTCTGATGTATCCTGTAAAAAAAAATTGCAATGGTGCCAATTTTGTTGGCATACAAGTAAACTGCACTAAACTAAGTGTATGCTGGTGCTGTAGCTTAAGGACGAATGACATAAATAAGTGCAATATTAGCGAACCTGCTGAATAGATAATGTAATTCTCAAATGTATAATATTTGAGAAATCTGATTGATTATTACAGTATGCACTCAAAAGCTGCACTCTGTACAGTCTTATGGCTCCAGCAATCTTCAATGTAGTTTGTTAGAAACTACATTGAAGATTGCTGATTTTATGGTACGTAAGAAAAATTAAACTTAAATATTTTTCATTATGTTTTTCAGTCATGCAACAAAAGTTCATTGTGGGCTGCGCATTCATCATAACGTCGGCGCTGGGGCCGACAGTGTGGCATCTATGGATATACTCGGGCTCTGCCAACGCCAACTTCTTCTTCGGAGTGACGCTATCATTCGCCACAGCTCAAATATTCCTTATCACAGACCTCCTGTTTGCTTTCATAAAGCGGGAGTTTACGTTGAAGCATGGCTCCTCACGACTAGTCGACGAGAAACCGGCGAAATTAGTTTTACGATAGCTTGTAAACTTGGGATAACTTTTGTTACTATCTAATAGCTTTCCCACACCAGCCCCCTTAGCATGACCGCGTAGCCATAAGTTTTATCTCTTTCAACTGTCAAATTTATCGAGAAAATTACGTAACATTGAACTTTTTGTACTGGACATTGCTTGGTGTGACGTCATTTTCTCGACGTCTTTTTTTTCAAACTACAATACATAATATACAGCTATGATTCTTGTTAAACTATGAATACACACTTTAATAATTCAGTATAAAATGAAATCGCTTGTGGCGATTTGTCACTTTGTTGTAGTACTTACCTTGAAATATATGTTTGACTGCTTTATGAATGTTATGAGATGCTGCTTACACATTCTTTGTACATTAATTTGGGTCGATAAGGTCTGGTGTGGTCCAAGCATAACATCACCACATTATATTGTATAAAATTGCATTTAACTTAAATAGAAAGTCAATTTCGTTATGATATTCTGAAATTCGACTAATATTTTTAACCTCTTTTTTCTAAATATGATTTGTCATTGGCAGTTTACCTAAAATGTTTCTAGTGCTCAGAGGACATCCTATGCATGATGTAGGCACATCTAATTTCCACTAATGGCAGTGGCAAATGTAGCTGAACAATGAATGTTGAATGAATTTATTGTGACTAACTATTTAGTCACAATAAATTGTTACATACATTTAGTATGAATTTTTACACTCAACTTCATCATATTTCGTTGTTTCTATTGTTGGCCCACTTTAAGGCTGAATGTAACAATGGTAACACGCCTAGTTAAAACAAGATTAAATGTAAGAATTGCCAATTTTGTCTCTCTTTCTTGTATTTATTAAGAAACTGAGCGTGTGACTCGGTGCGACACAATCCATGACGTAAGGCCTGCCTTGGTACATGTGGCATTCGTGCTGATTCTAAGGGTGGCTTCACATCATGTCAATAGTAGAGCGGTCGGTCATAGAATTTGAACCCGCGACGTGGTGTCCGTAGGACCCCTTTGGTCGCTTGGCTATTGTTATTTCTTTGACATTTAATCTGGTTATCGTGGCTCTCGCAAATGATAAAATACAGGACACGGATCAAATAATGTTTCTGTTTTTTAGAACAAACTATTTCTACCATACTATTATTATTTATGTAAATAATGGTTGTATTAGAATATTAAATAACTGACTGCCATAGTATTAATTTTCTTAATAGGGCATTCCCACAATGTACAATACAAACTTACCGTTATCTCTGCCTGACGTACAAGGTATATTATATATTAAATTAATATAGATAGCATTACACAGATAGGTATATTTTAACAAACTTTACACTTTTCGCACCACATGTGCAAGTAGGTACTTCTATTGTGTTTTAACATCACAATAGGCAATGAATTTAGTTTCTAACTAAGCATTTTTTATTTCTAATGTATGTAGGTAAAAAAAATAGAATTAATGTTTTACACCTAATTAAATAACGTTACCAAAGTTAAATTCAGAAGTTGATGACTAGATTTAACCAAGCAATGTACAGACGTCAATAAAGGTAATTTATTTTGATATACACTTTTCTTTCCATTACTTGTGTGCATTGTTATCATAAATAAATAAACGTCTGCCACTTGTATTGTTCGGGTGTTGGACCATACAACAGGGCCCCAAGTCTACTTACTAACAGTGGCTTCAAAATGACAACCATTCTTACGCCATTTAAAATATAGCTAAGTATGTCATTTTACAACGACTTAGTTTACTTGAGAGCAGGGCAGGGCCCCAAGTCTTCTAACACTATTGTCGTGGAGTTGCTATGACTCCATTTTTTAAGGTATGGAAACAACACTTTTTTTCAATGATACCTACAATATGAGCAGATTTTGTCACCTTGATGCAATTTAACATCCAAGATTACCACTTGCTATAAAACGGTGAAGGAAAACATCGTGAGGAAACCTGCACGTCAATAGAAAGGCGTGTGAAGTTCACCAACCCGCACTGGGTCAGCGTGGTGTACTATAGCCCAAAAATCTTCCTCGTATTGAGGGAGAATGTGCCCGGTATAATGGCAATAGGCTCGCCCCCTATTACATTGGGACCAAAAATATATCGGCGAAGGGTCGGCGCACTACAGTGCACCTCTGCCTACCCCTTCGGGGAATACAGGCGTGATGATGTATTATTATTTATATATTTGAGTTACCATTGATACAATATGTAATTTTTATACCTACAAAAATTTAGTCATAGCAACTCCACGACGATAGTGTTAGCAGACTGAGGGCTCAGTTCGCTTTCAGTAATAGTGGTATACTTTAATAATTAGTATAGGATTAAAAGTGTGTGCATTGCCACTTGTTTTCACAATGAATCATTATCTCGTATCTTATCATTTCGCCGTGATCTATATTGTAGCGGACCACCTCGCGGCAACACGCATTGTGTGTGTTGTTTATTAATTTATTTTACTTGATACAAAATAATAATGTCAATGGAAATATGAAGAAACTTATTACTATTATATTATTGGTTAGATGTGAGTAAATGACGTTTAAGTTTGTTAATTACAGCTTTATGTAATTATAGAGTTTGTTATCATGCGGCTTATATGATAGCAAATTTAAATTCGCAAGTGGTGTGTTGTAGTTAGTGGGTGCGTCGTGGTTCCTAGCATACCAGATCACTTGCTGGCGTGTTACCGGGCGGGCGGGCCGGAGCTGTTGGCGCCGAGGAGGCTGGATGTCTTCCTATCATTGCTGAGGAAATTGGAGTTGAATGCTCAACTAGATGCGAGACTTTTGAGTACCGGCTTATTAAGAAGGTACGTTTATATTGCTATGTTGAGGTAAGTATCTACTTCAATAGTTGTTGAATTGAAGTAAGAAGTAGAAGGATATTATGTAGGATATTGGATGAAGGACCAGCCATAGACTAAGTATACTTTCTTAATCCATGTTACCAACTAAATAACCTAAAGTGTACGATTATGTACATACAGTGTGTAAACAAGATACAGAAGCTCTACCATCGGTTTATACATTCACTAGGTGTCGTTGGCGTTTATGTAAATTACAATATGGTAAATTTTTAGTTCCTCTGGTCGCGGATAGGAGCGCTGTACACTGTCGTATAAATATTTCACGTAAATGTTCGAATTGAAATGCCATGCATGGTAGAACTAGTACTTTCCAGTACATAGAAGAATCACTATTATGTGAGTAATATAATTAGGTAGTGTTAATTTTAGAACTAAACAAGCAGCGCTCAAGCACAAGTTTCATAAGCAGTGTCGTCTTTATAATAGTTTTCGATTGTGTCCGATAGATGGCGTTAAGATGCCGTAATCCCTAAGAATTTGGATATTCTCGCTTTTGAGTGTTATTCTTATTAGATTAAATTTTAACTATTCATACATTTATCTTTTTTTTTCTTCACCAGCCTTCGCTTAGACGGCATTGTCCAATCATCAGCGAATGCCGTAGAAACTGAGTTTATACTGCCATACCGGGCATCCAGTTTCCAGTTCCACAAGTACAAGGTCCTCATGGACATATTCCTGCCTAGCCAAAGTGTGGTAGATGTCGACGATATCTTGGGGATGGAGGAGAAGTGCCTGCTCCATCGGATGTTGAGTTCGACGGTGCGGCAGTGGGAGAGGGGTGACGAGCATGTGGTTTGCCCGCTGTCAGCACAACATTCGCAAAATATGGCACAGAGCTCTAACAGGTAAATAACAAATAAAAACCTCGCCAAAAAATTTATCTACACCATTCAGGGGACAACCGCCTGACCTAGATGGTAGGTACTTTTATATTTCGTCATAAATCGCCTCTGTATCATATTGCCTGTATTCCTCAAAGGGGCAGGCTGGGTTATATTCACATCTCGTAGATGTATTTTTGCTCTAATGTTATATGGAGCGAAGTTATACTACCTAATTCCATGAGCGAGCCCATTACCGAACACACCCTCTTCAATGTGGGAATTCGGGCCGTAGTCCACCATGCTGTCTCATTGGTTATACTATACCTATTTAATGTGTACATACATGTGTCAGTGACTCTGGCGGTTTGAGAAACACACTTATCTCCGCTATTTTGCTTCGTTCGTCAGCAAAACCTGCTGAACCAATCCAATGAGCAGGACAGTTGCTTGACGTCGATATACTATTATTTAAAAACATCCCGGGTCAAACAAACTTAGTAAACAAAGAGTATAGTAACTATCCATAAAGGTAGTAAATACGATAGAGTAAGTACGTAGCACTATTATTTGTTTTGCGGTAAAATATAGTACTACAGAAGCGCAATGTTTTTCTACTATCATGAATTCCCTGTGTACTTTATATCTAAAAATGTTTGTAAACAAACATGCTGTAAACGCATCTCCGTACGTAGGTAACGCCTACCGTTTACTACTGAGTATTTTTATCGTTGACGTCACAGTTCATGCTCTTGAGGCGTCGCTGCGTTGATGTCAGATGCAAGGTCGACCGTCCAAATACCTCACACGAAGACATATGAGTGCTTCGAAGATTAATGAGAATACTCGGAATTGATGAACTACCGCATCGTGTACCTACTGTAACTGTAAACAAAGAAACCCACGGTTCAATTCTTTATAATGATTCCAACCAACTCAGTTGTCTATCATTTTATAACATAGCATTACTCAGGCAGATACTCAGCTCATTTTACGGTTGTTACTTAGCTGTACCTACTTAAATTTCCTGCATAAGCAGCCTCATAAATCCATAAGCTATGCGCTAAAAACTTATGTCATCTCGTGCGCCAGAGTTCTAAAGATATCCTGCTAATTAAAATAAACAATAGTTTAGCTCCGGAACTAATCGATACAATTAGCTGATCTCTCTTTAAGATTTTGTAAAGGTGATCGATGTCCAACCTTCCTTACGAACTGTTTCCGTAAACAGCTTGTAGTTATATGCAACTCGGGAGTCTAGTATGTATAATTCCTGCGTATAATTCCAGGACTAACAGCAGATGTCCCATAGAAGATGGTGTCATCCAAACAAACTGGGGCACCATAGCTCCTGGAACCCTGGTATCCGCGATCGCGTCTGCACTTGAGGCTCAACGCGTGTCTGTCACCGACATCCTCAATACTAATATCTTTAAAGAGGGCGTGTCGGAACCGCTGATGACGTCAGCATTGCAGGAGTGGTATGAGAATATTGAGACGTTGAATAGCAGCCAACGTTTGGTCGACGTCGCCGATATAAGTAACACTTGGGTTGCTACGCTTGCTGGTATGACATAATCGGCTTTATAGTATTTATATTTTACCTACAGCTAAAGTCTTAATGGTCGACACGGTTAAAACCATTTCAGCATGGCCTTACTTGGGCTCTAACACCGCAGCTTGTTACACTCAAAGTCTGTACCGTTCGGTTCAAGTAAAATTACCGCTTTTTATGAGGTTGAAAGATGACAAAATATGCGTTATATTTTTGACTTTTTTAAATTTCCTAAAGAAAGTCAAGTCAAGTCTTTGCATCCTTATTGGATATTATAATTAAAATTTATACTTCTGAGAAATATTTTTCGCATCCACATTATACAGGTGATTTAGCCGAAATAGTTGTGAATCAAGGGCCGAGGGTGGGATCCGTTGTCCAAAATATAATGGTGGGCAGCAGCAACAGATGGAATGATACTCTGTTACCGCGAGATTACTACATCCTCCCACACAACAGCTCCGTCGTCGACTGGCAGTTCACGGACGCCGAGATTCTAGCTGGTATCGATGGTGAGGAAATTGTCACGTTTTTAATAATGTTGTAATCTGCATTTCTAACAGGTATTATATGTTGATTATATCACTTTCTTTCGTATAAAATAAGACAGAGGGCGACCGAGACAATACGTGACAGATGTCTTGTATTCACATGCGTGCTAACACCACTGGATCGTTCAACAAGGAGACAAACAAAAGCATTTGCTTTGAACATTACCTAATTCGGACTTTATAGTCTCACAAAACTTTTGCTATTGTTTCCAGGGCTCATACTCTCAAATTACGTAGCAAAGTGGATAGAAGAACGACGCACTCTCAGACTGTCGCAGATCATAGACATGTATTACTCAAACGACGGCGTATCATTCGAGCCGACAGTTAAAGCGTGCAACAGGCAAACATTGTTCAACAACTTGTTTGACAGCGCTGTCCTGACCACGGAAACATCTAGATTCGCTCATGTTTTGTCCTTGCGTCAGATCACCGTATACATTCCTGTTAACGAAATGGAAAGGATAACTAATGCCGCGGTGGCCGCGTTCACCGCCTACCTCCGTAAGTTAACGACTTCCTGATGATTAATTTTTAAAAGTACCAACCCGTACACCATGCAACTAGGTAGATACATAATCCAAATTTGTCATGTAACCTTTGTTTTCAATTCGGCACGGATAACTTCCTATTGTAAACAAAAAATGACCGACAATTAGTCATATTAATAGCACAACGGCACAACTCGTAATTGTACACTTTAACGGCTTTAAATAATAGTTGAGTTGTTCCAATATTCAGTTCCTGCTTAGTTTAAGGTAGTGTGTTTTCAGAAGAGCTTGCACAAAAACTTAATCCTTAGTGGTACCTAGGTAACATAGGCTAGATTTAAATGTTTAAACTACAATCTACCACATTGTTTGAGTTACAAAAGTGTTTTACAATCTAGACTAATATTATAAAGCTGAAAAGTTTGTTTGTTTGGTATCGTATTAGATTGGTGGCAATTAGACAGTATGTCATAGGTCATGACAGTAGGTCTACAAGCTAAAGCATTAATTAAATGCTTGGAATTCCAAAGTATAATAGAAAACTTTTTAAAGCGTAAGATACGAAACGGAAACCAATGTATCGCTCAAAAACAATTGACAATCAGCGCTTACGATGCCCGTAATAGAAAGCTCTAAGTATTTGAAAGCTGAAAAATAATCGCAATCCAATGCGCGCCTTGGATGTGTAGGTGGGTACCGATCAATAAGTAAAGAAGACGACGGGTAAGCAAATAAAATACATTATTTGTATACATTTCAGCTACCGTCTTGAGGCAGAATCATCGTGACTGCCAAGTGAGCCAGAGCGTGCCCGTAGTAGACATGATCGTTGCAACCGATGGCTCGTGGAAGGACTACGACGTACAACAGTTCATGTCGTAAGCACGCAACTGAATTAGAACGTATTATAATTACTAATTAATTATTGTTTTTGCTTATATGAATAGCAATGCCAACAGTAGGAAATTTAAATGATTTTATGATGGAATTAAAAAAAAATACAAGGAAGAAACAAAAAAATGATTTCATGATTAATTTTACTTTAAAAAAACTGGTTGACATTTATGGTTATTTTATTCAAAACGACTTGTAAGTATATTATTATACATATGTGTTTGAATTAAATACACAATAAATTCTAGTAACAAGCATCACAGCAAACTTTAATGTTCATGCATATTATTCATCTATTATGACGTATTGTACTTATGCGGATATTATTGCTTAGTATAGGAATTTTGCTTAGGGAACCCCATAACTAATAGCCATAGGGTATTAAAATGTTAAATAGTATTCAGTTCAATGTATTGAAAAAAATAATGCAAAGCAATCTGTGCTGCTAGCGCCGAGAATTACCATACAAAAATGAACTTAACTGTGTTGATATTTGGGAATACTATTGTAGATGGGTGGGTGGAGCCCTGGAGACGAGTATGCAGCGCGGCACGCTGGGCCTGCTGCACGGAAACACCGGCGCGTGGATTGCGCCCCCCTCCTACAACATCAGCTCGGTCTTCACACACATTGGAAACTACACCGAGTCATGTGAGTTTTCTCATGTTAAATTATTTCTTGTTATAAAAAAACGTGTACAAACTATTCAGTGACAATTTTCAATGACAAAGTCCAATCATTTTTTCTATAGGCCTACGGGGGCACTTATAAATTGTCAAATTTACTTTTTTTTTCTCTTATACGTTACTACCGGATCGAAGCGCGACCTCATCTGAGAAGATCTGGCAAGAAACAAAGTGGGCTAATATTTTTTTTAAATTTACTTTTCTTTAATTGCCAATACTAGTTTATAACTTATCTACTTTTATTCATGTTGGAGCTTAGATTCAAAAATTGGCCTAATATATATGTAGTTATTATATATTTCGTACGTACGTAGGTACTTGGAACCTCTCAGTTACGCTACCACTAGGCGTTTAAGTAGTAATATGACTTCGTCTAATTTTGAATCCGTTTTTAGGGCCGAACCGCCTCAACCTACCGACAGTGCTATCGGCGGTTATCCAACTTTCGCTCAATAAGTCTTTAGCTGACATCGCGAATAAGGCCAGCGGTGGGCCGAGCACGCTGGTCCTGGTAGTGAGCCCTACAGACCGGCCCTCCGCCACCGAGCTGGACCGCGCCAGGGAGCTGATGGCCACGTTACGGGCCAGTTACTTCGACGTATATTTCGCCTACGCGGCCCAGGAGCTGGCCGACTTCCAAAATATTAATAACGAGTATCTCGATTACTCGGAATTGTTTTTAACTGTGAGTATGTATCCTTGTAATTGGTTCCTTTATCTAGGTCGAATTCTTAGTATTTATAGGCGAGTATCTTGCGGTATTAGTTATTGAATATCTTAAAGATTCGTAGAATTTTATTGTAAGTAGGTATAGGTAAAATCAATTGTTAGAAAAATAAATAGGTAGCTTGAGATTGCAGAAGATCAAGCGTGTACCAGAGTTTTTACTCTAACCTCAAAAGTTTAAAAAAGGTTCTTTGTAATGGCAATTTTAACTCGATAAAAATGGGGTTATGTCTATGGGTAATTGAATAAATTCAGAAATACATAATACTAAGAATGTTGTATTAATTTTTTTGTTTGGTGTGTACAATAAAGTGTATTGTATTTATCTATCTGTCCCAATAACGTTGTTATGAGACTGAACTTCTGAGTCCAGAACAGTCCAGAAGCCACATAAACAATGAATAAGTAGGTAGGTAGAGACCATAAACGTAAGAAAGTACTTTTTAACGAATAAGGTTATTTCAGACCGCCTCATCGAGTGTGCAAGACGTGATAAACGCGGTGGACACGTACGTCATCAAGAACGTCATCCCGACGCGGCTGATGGGCGTCCAGTGTCCGTTCAACGGCACCGTGTACCAACAAGTCGAGTTCGAGGACTCCGTACTGCCTAATAGACAGACCTACTATAGAATACACCCGTTTTACCTCAGACAACAGCCACTGATTCAAGTTGAGGTAATTCGAATCAACAATTAAAATGAAGTTACATTAGTTATAGTTACTTTTAGGTACTGTCTAGGTATTAAAAAATATACATCATCACGCCTGTATTCCCCGAAGGGGTAGGCAGGGGTGCACTGCAGTGCCCCCACACTTCGCCGATGTATTTTGGTCTCAATGTAATTAAATGCTATTGCTATTAAAAATAATAATATGAATAATTAGTCATGGTGAGAACCGATTAATTACTTTTTGGGTTCTAGTTAAAATGAAACTTTATTCTCATCAATAGATGTCGCCACTAGTATAAAGTTAGTCCTCATGGTGGTATTACCGTTACATAAAGCCGATTTTAATCGTTCTGAATTGTGTAGTTCCGAAACGATGGACAAGGCGAGCTGCTGGTGTGCGCGTGGCGCGGCGTGGACGCGTCGCACAGCTGCCAGACACTGCAGCAGCGCGGACTGCAGGTCTTCAACCTGACCGCTCCCTGCCCGTCGCCGGACTTCTGCCCGCCGGCACACTTCACTGTCACCGCGACTGCCACTGCTAATTTGTGTGCACGTGAGTATAAGTCTTTTTTAATTAGAGGCTAGCTATCGTCTTCTTTTATGAAATAAATAAAATAATGACATATGACGTAATAAGATGAGGAATGGCTGCCTACTTGTGATTAGCGGGTATTCTGCCAGTAGCAATTAATAGCAACGACTAATTATAATTTACTAGTTTCTATTACCTATTTATGGTTCGAAGTCACATGACTGTTGTGGTGGACTAACTTCGTCTTGTAAAGAAATCGTGTTTGTTCGTTTCTAAGTATGTCAGAGAAACGCGTAAACACAGGCTGGTGAAAGAATTTAAATGAGATAAAATTAGTTACAAAGATAAGTTTCACTTAAAACTCGAAAAAATTGCAATAAACTTATATATATTTTATAAAAACTAAGCTCACAGTTAGCTAGGCCCCGGGGGGATTCGAACCCCCGATCTCCTGTTTACTAGACAGGCGCTTTAACCAACTAAGCCACGGCGCCGATGACGGGGTTGACGAAAATTATGATTATTTGACTAATGAACATGGAGTTTTGCTGATGAGCAGAAATTATTGCGTAGATAAATGATAAGAAATATAGTCGAATATTGATATTTGCAAGATGTTTCCTTTGTTTTAAATTTATTGAATTGTTCCAAATTAAGCAACGCTTGTGCTATGGGTACCAGTAGTCCATGGACTACAGGCAAACCACCCACTTCAGGGCAAAATTTCCAGTCTCTGACTGGAATCGAAACCGCAACTGCCCGGTGGAGTGACCAATTTTGTGATGCGATTGACCAAGTAAACAATTTTGTTGCAGACAATGATTGCCGGCTACCCCATCAAGTGGGGTACTACATCAGACACACAGGCCTGCGCTGTCTGCCTCTCCGTGGATATGCCAGCACTGTGAAGCCTGGCGCCGAAATATTGCTATTCCTATTAATAATAATAATGCAAATTGGATTTACATAATCTATGGTTAATCTTAGTAATAAAGTTTTTTTTTTACTTTATTTGATGTTACTCTGATCTATGTCCTTAGAATCATTGAGGCATTAAAAAACATGTATTTTTTTATCAGTTCTGGGGACCAAAATGCAAAAATCCAGTGTTACCCCTGGTGGGACTCGAACCCACAATCCCCGGCTTAGGAGGCCGATGCCTTATCCATTAGGCCACAGGGGCTTGCTCAAAAGTGTTGAATTTATCTATTATTTCGTAAAACATAACAGGTGAATAGAATTTTTAGGGTTCCGTACCCAAAGGATAAAACGGGATCCATATTACTAAGACTTCGCTGTCCGTCCGTCTGTCACCAGGCTGTATCTCATGAACCGTGATAGATTGAAATTTTCACAGATGATGTATTTCTATTGCCGCTATAACAAATACTAAAAAACAGAATAAAATAAATATTTACGGGGGCTCCCATACAACAAACGTGTTTTTTTTTTGCCGTTTTATAGATAATGGACGGAACCCTTCGCACCTGGCCGGTTTTTTTGTTATTATATTTTGTGAGCCACCTATTAACAATGCTACTTACAAGTACATTAACAATCCTAGAACAATATTAATTACCATAAAGATAAATATTGGTACCTACTATATGAATAGATAGATACCTACTACATTCATTTGATGTGCTTAGGGCACAGAGCCATCTGTTATTCAACTTAATATTACTATCTATGCTTACTTAATGTTGTAATGTATCGCGAATTAATCAATAGATGTCGCTTATGACTCTTATGAGATACAATCTTAATGTTTATAAAAATAGTAAAATCTAGAAAGTAGGACACGTTTAGTTCAATGTAAAAAAAACCGGCCAAGTGCGAGTTGGACTCGCGCACAAAGGGTTCCGTACCATTGTCTATAAAAACGGAAAAAAAATCACGTTTGGTGTATGGGAGCCCCCTTAAATATTTATTTTATTCTGTGTTTTAATATTTGTTGTTATAGCGGCAACAGAAATACATCATCTGTGAAAATTTCAAGTGTCTAGCTATCACGGTTCATGAGATACAGGCTGGTGACAGACGGACGGACGGACAGACAGCGAAGTCTCAGTAATAGGGTTCCCATTTTACCCTTTGGGTACGGAACCCTAAAAATCACGAAATATAAACTATATAAAACATTACACTATTTTGAACACAGTGTATATGGAGAAATAATTTGTCTCGCAATACAACGACTCCGTGGCGCAACGGTAGCGCGTCTGACTCCAGATCAGAAGGTTGCGTGTTCAAATCACGTCGGGGTCAAATATTGATTTTGAAGAATCTTTAGACAATATTTTTTACGGTTTTTCAGATACTTTATAACAATTATGCATAATTTCCAGGACGATATTCGATTATTTGCATGTCGAGGTCGCTTATTATATGTGTCGGCCCTGACTGAATAATAAAGTCAACAGGGAAGGTAAATAAACTGCTGCTGAATTAAACCAACTGCAAGCGATTCTGTCCGCTTCCAGCCGGATTGTGTACAGCACACTATGGAAGATGGGTTTGTTCTATATGTTAGCAATTACATGCTAAAACATTTTGCCAAATCATACAGGATGTTTCAGAGGTCCGAAATAACATTTTTTACCGTAGGAACGTAAACTATATTATGTAGATATACTTATGGTAGGCAAAAGCTGTTTATATCCCGACCCTAGCATTGCGGAACTAGGAAATATTATGAAGTACTTACCACTTTTTGACAATAGCGTGCAACTCCATCGAAAGGCGTATCAAGTTCACCAACCCAAACTCGACCAGCATAGTGGACTATGAGCCAAATCCCTTTCGCATTGAGAGAGCAAGCCAAAAAACCAAAACCCTAAAAAGCGGCGGCGCCGGCGTTTCAGTCCTGGAAAGTTTTCAATTTCTTAAAATGCGACTGCGTTGTGCAGGGGCCGTGAGCTCTGGTTCTGCGACTGATTTTAAAGCCTGACTCTTTTATTTTAAGGTTCAAATTGAAAGTTGTTTAGCTTGAGCTACTGCTGTTTCGGTATTCAAAGGTCGGTGGTCGCTGCGGTCAGGTGACTGGCTTACGTGTCGACTGGCGCCTTTTCAAATGAATCGCATTCTTGTACGCATAATAGGGTTGACGACCGGATAAAAAGTAGGCAAGTGCCTATCGTAGTTAACAGGAAATAATGATTGAAATTTAAATGCTGTCGGTGTAATACGACATATATTAATGACTTACAGTAAACTGTAAGTTTACCTAATCTGAACGAAAATAACAATTTGGTACAATAAAAGATCATGAAGTAAAAATGGAGGCGAATGTTGAGCAGTAGCTCTATCATGAGTTAGACACGTATTTTACTTTCGCTAGTCGCTAGCGTACACGTACTTACTTAGGTATTTAAAATATTTGTTCTTAGGATAGGTACCTATGGAATATTGTATACAACACTAACGATTTGGGTAGAAAATACTTCTACGCCCTAGGTACTTCTACCCAATGGTACAAGAGGTATCTTTTTTTTGCAGTTGTTTTCTGGATATAGTTTTTGTTAATTTTTGTTGATGCCTGATGATAACCCTATCGCGCAAACACATCAATGTATCCTTGTGTGTTTCCTGCATAAATATTTCCAGTTATGTGTACGTACATGAACACACCTTCCAGTTATCAGTGTGTGAGTGCAAGATTGTGCGACTGTGTTCGTCTCGAGGTCATAAAGTGATTGGCTGCAGCCTGTACAAACATTTTTTTTTATCAAATATCATACACGTTCTTTCAGTTAACGTTTATTAGCTGGGCTTTCGGGTGTTCTCCTAATTGTTTGTCGCGTTTATTTTCAGCGATGTAGTCATATACTTTGCAACTCTAGGTGGTTATCGAAAACTTCCACCTAGTGCAAGCACGTACACACTTAAACGAAATTTGTATGGCGACCTTATCCATTTATGGGTGTGTTTTTGTATCCATCGCGTGACTGACATTACAGCTTGTCCTTCTTTGACCTTGGATGTCCTGAGCGCAGAAGGCGTTCATCGAGCTGGTGACGTCAACGCTCAACAAGTTGACGCAAATGGTCAATAGCTTCGTTTTCATGAACCAGGGGTACATTGAATTGACCCTCATTTAGTGGGTGTGCGTGCGTGCTGTCATACACATCGCAAACAGTAATTTTATTGATGGGGTTTCATTATTTTCTTCCATTTGAGTTAAATAAAAAATAATACCTACGATGATAAGTTGTTTATTAAGTACCTACGATTGAAGGGAAATATAACTGTACCTAATAATGTAATATATGTAATATAATTATAATAAGCATATGGGTACCTCAAAAAACTTCAGTACATATTTATCTTAGGACGTATTGTAAAGGGATGATGAAAAGAACGATGGGTACCTAAGGTAGGTAGGTACGTACCTACCTCCTTAAGTAGGTAAACAAAAGTTTACTCTTGAACAAAAATATTCCACTCCACAGAAAAGTGTCTCAAGCAAGGTCTAGATGATTTTATGTAAAGGTTAACCTCATTCTTTATTTTTTTTACAACTTGACTTAAGTAGGTAGATACACAGTGAAGTAGTGTTTATAAAGCCATATAAATATACCATTAACACATATATTGGTACTTACATACAAAATCTAGGAAATGAACGCAAGCATCACCAAATATGAGCTAATATGTTCATAACAAGTTAGGAAAATACGTAAAAAGGACATAATTATCAAATATTGACACAATGAGTAAGAGTTAAATCGGCTCTAAGACGCAATAATCAATTCCTACTACAACACATCTATGTAAGCATAAAATTGGTAGCAAATACCAGGGTTAACAAGCCTTGCAAAACTTGATACCTACCTACCTAAACCTCTACTGTTTTGCAAACAAGGCTGAATCTTCGATAATTTCTACTTTTATTTCTTACATGTTCAAACATAATATTTTGCGGGAAGCAAGATCGTGATTTAAGCGATAGCCTTATACCTACTTCGCACTCATTTGCGCTTTAAGTTTAATAATTTAATGTCTATAATGTACGCTTGTTTTCTTCTTCCATACCTACTAGCACATTTAACAAAGAATTTTTATTTACCTATTAAGCATCGTCCATCTTGTCTCATTTCGTTTGTATCACTTACTTACTTGAAAGGTACATAAAATACGTAGAAACAAATACAAAGGTAAGTACTTACCTACTTTTGTTTATACAAATGCTGGTCAACAGCTAGTAATTTCAATAAATTATAACGAACAATGTAGAAACGTCATTATCAATACTTTAATTCTTGTTTGTTACCAACCCACGAAATGTAGAGCGTTGGCAATTGACTTGCAAATATCTTTGACCACATGAATGCATGAAAGTCGGTACTAGGTAACTAGCTTCATGGATAAATAATGTATTATGGTCGATAGCTACAGCTGCTGCCCGTACGAGGCCTCGTAATTCTGGTGAACGTATACACAACGCGGATTGAACTTCTATCACCAAGGAAGCCTTTCAAAAGCTCAGATTCAGTCCGTGTAAGAGTCGCAAATGAACATAAACACCGACTCCATTGGCAATGACATTCAAATCAAAACATGGGCACATTTGGTTATAGATAAGGAACTATTTATAATTTAATTAACAATGTAGAGATTACCTGCTGTAATAATAACTATACAAGGACACAACCAAGTCTTGCATTGCATGATGGCTGCCACGGACGATGACAGCGCTGCAGCGTAACCAATCAAATCACGTGTTCAACGGATTCATGTAAATTTTTACATGTATTACGAATAGGTAAGCAATTTTCGGATTTAACTATTATAGGTAGTACCAGTAGTAGGTACCAACTTACTTATAACTATAAGTACAAAATAATGGGTATACCAATGACATATAAGCCTTATTATTATTCAAGAAACCATTGGATTCTTAAATAAAACAGTTGTACAATTATTGGCTTTACTCTACGTTACGCACAGATGTTCATTTTCCATTGCGAATGAATAATAATTACCAACGATGGCCTATTAACTTAAGTGCCAATTATTACATTTGAGCATGCTCGTAAGTACGATATTATTTTCATAATGAGCGAAGTAATAGCGATATGGATCCATGGCCACGATGACTGTGACAGATAGTGTGACGTCGGGGGGCTTGGTTGTGCCAGCCAATCGCGAGCCGCCAGCGCCAGAGTGCGTCAGCGACGTGAAATGTGTTTCTTTTTCCTTAGTGATATTCCAACAAATAAATTTAAACGAAATCTATTCCATGTGTGGGTGTGTTCACACTATAGCTACAACACATGTAGTTTGAATATTGTTTTCGTAACGAGGTAGATAACAACTACAACCGTTGCGCAATGCTCAGTATACTCACACAGTCGAAGTCCTACAAACACGGGGTTTCAATGGAACAACGTTATGAGTCTAGATAACAAAACAAGCATGATTTCCTGCTAAGTTATTATTTTAGCAAGTTACCAAACGTTTATTAACAGGTAAATGTAAGTAGGTAGGTATAATAGCTGAAATCAGCAAAGATATAAAAATAGATTGCTAACGCCGCTGATGCAATGTTATTTTGAGTTGTGGCAATGGGCATACCGCAAGGCGAGGCTGGGCTCGCATGCCTACGTAGGCAGACGGTTATTGCACACGGGTTGCGTGCGCCGATGCGCGTGCGCACCGCGCCACGCCTCCGCGCTCTATCTGTAGGCAGATAGATATACCGAGGAGCGAGCGACGACGATGGCTTTCTAAATATTGACGTCATTGACCTCCGTGTCTCGTGATTTTGGTAGGTACCAAACCAACCTACAAAACTAAGATTTCCAGTTGAAGGTTAAAATGTCACGATATGCGCTCACATACCTAGCCAAGAGCCAAAAAAGATTTGGCTATAAAAATCCCCGCAAAAAGTGTATGTGGGTAAACGCAAAACGTAAAAGTAATGTTATTTTTATGAGTTTAAACGCTTTATGAACTATGAACCGTGATGAGTTTTTAAATAAAAAAAATGGCAAAAGTAAATTTAATATCAGTCATGGGTATGCTGTATTTCTGCCAGCAGAGTAGAGAAAAGTTACAAAAAAGAGACATTCATCCTGTTTACTCGTACCTATTGCCTCATTTGGTCGTATTTTTATTAAATTTCACGTAACAAATCTGTTTTTAAATGAAAACCATATTCAATCTTTCTGAAATCGAACCGAATTATTATTTTGCAGTTATATATAAATAATCGTTCATTGTAATTCCCATACTAAGTAGCGGAATTAGGTGTGACGGTGTACCTATTACAGCTATGTACATGCTTGCTTTCCCAGGGGGCTTTCATCGGTGCATGGTTATGCAGTCACATTCTGCCGATTTGTCCTATGTAATAGGTGGCCAGCCAATATTAATTAAACTCGGCACACCTTCCCCCAACAGGGTTAGGCCCAATAAGGTTTAGGACCATTTTCTACCACCTTGGCCCATTGAGTGTTGTGAGTAGGTGGAGTGGACATACCCACCCATCTTTCAAGAACTTAGTAAATACCTATTCAGTAAGATTGACTTGGAGATGCAGTTCCCCTTGCCGTTATAAAATATGAGGTATCTACCATTATTTTCTATGATTATCTAGTAGTTGTAGGTGATATGACAGACGCGTTGATTGTCCGATGATTTCTAGACGTCTCAAGATTTCAGCGGAGCACTGCACCACACGCCACCATGCCGCGAGGGACGGTTGGTCTTCATTGATATAATTGCCGTCGATCGTCCAGAACTGGAATTTTCCGATTGCCCCCAAAATGGAATGAACGTTCGTTACCCACGCCACGCTATCATAGATTCATTTGTCCGTCAATATGTAGAGGTCAATCGATCCAAGAGCTATTATTTTGTATTAAGTACGAGTATGCTGGATTCTGAACGTTTGATAGCTAGACTATACTCAAGAATTACATAAAACTAGGTTTGGTGGGTGTCCTTCGAATGTATCGAATTTGTGACATGAGCACGAAGTAGTTCAGCAGAAATACGTAGTCTATAATAAGTACCCAGTGATTTTTATTTTGAATACCTTCCTGATTTTAATATTACTTATAGTTTATTTAAGACAAAGCGGAACTCCTAGTGAAGTTATGGATTTAAAATTACCTATTGCATTTCAGACTTCAGTAGGTACTGTAAATAGGCACTTACGTACTAACATTAGTAATATATATATCTAAATTTGAATCATAGTTACATATTAGATATTTTGCGCCGAGTAATTGCAATAATTACGAGGATTTACACAACATGGCGATGCTAATGTAGCATACCTATTTCTAAATGAGGAAACAGCTTTTTGCTATTTTGTAGACTTGTGTAAAACCTGTAGGTAGGTGCGTGTAATATAGGTAGATATGTGCCTAAGTATTTGAATGTCAGCCAGTGTATTATTAATTTAATAGGTATTTAAATAAATTGGGTAAATTAAATAGGTATATCGATAACAAAAGAGCTCAACCTTGGTGATAACAAAACTTTGAAAAATTACATTATTATTTACTATCTATTAATATTTTATTAGATAATGAGTGAGTACCGGCGTTTCCTCTTTTTTTTTAAATCTAATAACATATTTGAGCACTTCAAGTTGCTTACTAATAATAATAGTAAGTGTTACAATATTTTAACGAAGTTATATATACTTAAGAGTGTTTAGTTTCAAGAGTCAGAGCTTATCTGAAGTACAGTAACAAACATTCTACTTACTGTACATAGAAGTCTGGCTTAACTGGGAGTTGTTGTTGTTAACGTCTGGCGTAACGTACTGGGAGTCTCGAGAGAGCTTGTAATTAAGCCGATCGATTACGAGATAGTACCAAGCCAAGCCTGTCCCACACTCTCACTAATTAATGTCTATTAACCGCATACTCTAAACGCTTCGCAGCGACACTTATTATGATTTCGACGACGACTTAAGGACATAACATGTTTTTACACGAATCCTAATCTAACATTTTACTTTTCTCCTATAATTAAGTTACATGTAGGTATAATTGACATTATGTAAATCGTCTAGGAACTTTTTTCCAAGGTAGTTTTAAAAGAATTCTGTCCAATTAAGGTTGTTTTTTTTTTTCAATTTTTCTCGGCAATTTATTCCATAACATTGTTCTTCGTTACAATATTTTATGCCTGTCGCTAACGGAGTACGAATTCACAAAATCCAAAAAAACTGGGTTCTTTTTCGAGTTACTATTTATTTTATTATTTACGATTTTTAATGTAGAGTTAGAGGTAGGTACACTACCGAACAGTTGGTACATGTAGTAAGCTGACTTGGTCACGTATTGTGTTAAGTAAGCCACAAACAACGGGAAAGTCAGAATTAATTTATAATAATTAATACTTATATCAACTTAAAAACATGTTCACAGAATAAACTCATTGTGTACAAACCAGTGACATTATTATTTCAGTAAACTGGTACCTACTTTATTGTACACAGGACAAAATAAGGAACATAAATCATTGGGTGGTAGCAAAAATTATATAAACGTTCATAAGTGGTGGGTATGGGCGCCAGCTACGTTTCTATGATCTCTCTTTTGATGGAGAAATTTTGATGAAAAATAATTAACTACCCAGTTAAAAATAAGGCCAAGTCGTCACCAGGCGGGTGTATGTATTGCAAAGCCATTTGACACCTAAAATAATTGTAGTCCATGTGTTATTATATTTGAGGAATCTCTCTAAACAAATTCCAGCAACATTCCTTCAGCATGATTTTCCGTAAATCGCCAATTGCAGCTTATCTACTTGTTGTCATTCCTGCCTAGACAAAGAATTCCATTGAACGGCAGGGCTTGTACTAGCGAGGAAGAACCTTGTTACTGACTTTCGTAGCTCTTATGTGTAAAGATTAGACGTTATGACGGTTGTATTTCATCACGAGACGGCGCTTGTTTCTGTATGGATTGTACGTCGAAACAAATCTGAAAGAATAAACGTAAATGGACGGCGCGCAAATATTGCACGATTGGCGGTCGAATTTTCTCGACTCGTCCTCGTATTGCAGCCGACGACGACGTCCGCTACACGAAGGTACACGCCTCTTCAGCGTCTTGTTTCATAACATTGAAACATTATTCATTGGGCGAGTGAAATATCATACCTATGATGTATTTGCTCAAAACGTGACACGTAGAAAATTGAATTTGATGCGTAGGTACCATGAGAGGATAAAAAGAAAACTTCAGAAACTTTAACGTAATCTTAAGAAAACGCCATCAAAATTGATGCTATTTCTTAAGTTTTCTAATAAACCAGCTAAGCACATTTATTTTCCACGTAGTTTTCTTATCTAGAGCCTTCTAGAGCCTTTAAGCCCTTATGTTACTAGTGAATAGTAGATATCTGGGGTTGTTAATTCAACTTTTTATGCTCATAATATTCTTTTACATTATCATCGTGACTTATTAATTGATTGTCAACCTTAGCTGACGCAATATTATTACTGGCCAAGGCTGTTCATAGTCCGATACAACGAAAGTACTGATTGTTAGTTGCGGTGGAAGCCTGCGATTGGTTGTGTATGGAGGCCTGGCCGGGTGTGGCGAAACGTGTTATATGCCAACCGCTCAAAATACCTCCACTCGTTTTTCAAGGTGCGCCGACTGCTGATCTAACAAAAAACAGGCCACAAGGAACTGAAATTCGAAATGTCATCAACTTTTACAAACAGGCTCATAGTAATCAGGTTTGAAGCCAGCTGTATCTAACCAGCACGTGTAGCTTGCCATATTTTTTAGAGCGTACAAATTGGCTGAATCAGTTGTAAACAGGCAGGCACACAATCGCGAAACAATTTTGATTATTAAACGAGGTCGTTTTATGTTAGGTAATTGAACAAGGAAGTTAAAAATGCGATCCGGCAACAAAATATTTAATATCCTTTTGTTTCAGTACAAAAAAAAATGTACTTACATTACCCACAAACATACAAGACGTAACTAGTTAATCGTTGGACAGCACAGCAACCTTCAATTTCATAATGCAGTCTAATTAATATGGCGCCGGGAACTAAGTAACCAGTGTCCTAGATTCTAGATTATCGCTTGATTCTACAATCATTTAACTAATCCTAGGCCTTAACAATTAGTAAGTAATAAAATGATCAGTTGAGAAATCAACAACATGATAGTTTACAGGCGGACTTCTTTATTACGATGCAGGCATAAATCCACAGCACAGTCTTATGCGTAAAATGCTTTAGTACTGGACACTTCTCATCTTTACAAAATAGTATTACTGTCTAGTATCGCTGATTTCATCGAACAAAGACGTTTGATTTGCGTTAGAATTAATTGCAAGGGTAATAAGGTTTTACTTGCGTAATTATTTTGCATGGTAATATGACGTCAATGGTGAATAGGCTCTGTTTCAACTTAATTGTAATTTATAGACTCAATAAAATTGCTACGGAGATACCGGTCTTCAGGCTATATAAGATACAAGTGAATCCTTTGTACTTTTACCGGTTGCAGTCAGTCTGATCTGAATAGCTGGGAGGTCACAACAGCGACCGCGAGATTTTTATAACTAAAAAAATCTTTCAGCATGACGGTGGTAATGCATCATAGTTATTAATAAAAATAATATGTCATATGATGAATTGGTTATGACTTAGCATCATTTGCGGCGCGACGAGAGTAAACCTAAACTGTGAAAGCACCGAGCATTATTCTAATGAAAAGATCTAAAGAAGCTTGGTAGAGAGACAAACTTAGATTAGCCATTGGTATACTGGTGTCCCCATACAAAGTAACTACAAAATAAGTTGAAAAAATATAATAGGGGTGAACCTATTGCCATTATACTGGGCACATTCTCCTTCAGTACGAGGGAGATTTTTGGGCCATAGTCCACCACGCTGTCCCAGTGCGTGTTGGTGAATTTCACACGTCTTTCTGTAGACGTGCAGGTTTCTCACAATGTTTTCCTTCACCGTTTCTTAGCAAGTGATAATCTCGGATGAAAATGACATTTGCACATTAAAACCCAGAGGTGCGAACCGGGGTGTGAACCTGCGCACTTTAATTGCAAAGCGTGCGTTCGACCACTCGGCTACTACTGCTATTATATTACATCATTAAAAAAAATTATAGCTGGTGTCTAAGTTACATGCGCAGCACCCTATCAACAACTGAGAACATCAGCAACTCCTAACAAACGTAAACCTTATGGTAGAGTTACTGACCCGTCTATAACTCGTTCTAAAAAAACCGCCAAGTGCGAGTCGGACTCGCACACGAAGGGTTCCGTACCATTATCTATAAAAACGAGCAACAAAATCACGTTTGTGTATATGAGAGCCCTTTAAATATTTATTTCATTCTGTTTTTTAGTATTTGTTGTTATAGCGGCAACAGAAATACATAATCTGTAAAAAATTCAACTGTCTAACTATCAAGCTTCATGAGATACAACCTGGTGACAGACGGACGGACAGACGGACGGACAGACGGACAGCGAAGTGTTAGTAATAGGGTTCCCGTTTTACCCTTCGGGTACGGAATCCTAAAAATCATCTATCAATTTGTGTCTCCATAGCTTTAATTAAAGAATTTGACTTGACTTGAGGTACGGCAAGTTCAGTCGTGCCAATTGGTACCAATAGATATGCGTCGCCTGCGGCATCATTTAATGTTTTAAGTGATTGTTATTGATTCGACATTGGCACTGGCGATCAGTGATGAATTGCTTCAATATGGGCGAGTACAATATATTGGTCCACTTGCCGTTTTGCAGATAGGTTACCGTTGTCATAACAAACATTACGCCATAGAGCATAAACGTTGAGGTTTTGTGGGATAATTATGTACAGTATTATTTAATAGTGTGGTGTCCTCTTTATGTATTCCTATGAGATCGTGCGTCTGCCTGTTAAGCTAGAGATATGAACGCTCATGACGCAAATCGCGCCTTCATTAACTTGCATAATTGCCTCATAATTATGTTGCGTCATAAACAGTTATCTTATTATTCTATCACCTGCTTCCTTATCTTTTTTTTTTTTTTTTAACGAAATGAGCGAAATGATGATATTTAATGGAATAAGGTGAGGAATGGCATCACCTGCGACTAGCGCGAGTATTTCGCCAATGTCAAGTAATTAATAGCAAGGACAAATTCAATAAATACACATTATAAATAAAAATGGATAATGACAGTGATAAAGATGGCGGATGACTCCTTTATCCTTCCTTATCTTAATATATTTCTAACGCAAATCACATTGACAGTAACATTTGAACCTAATCCTAAATTATGTGTCTGTACTCACCTTAATTTGTGAAAGTATAAATTTAAGATGTAAATAGAGAAGAAACTCGTGTAGCCAGAACATTTAGACCAAGTTATGCGATATAATTTATATATTATGGTTGCTAGGCAAAATATTTCGTCGTCAATGGGTCATTACCATAGAGTAACTAGAGTACCCATAACGACTTTACTCTTCGTATAGCTCTGTGGCGATTTTTCCGCCATTGTAGTTATCTCATTTCCCTGTATACTACGGCAACTACATGGGAAAACAACAATAGCGGAGCCAGATAAACCAGAAAAATTTACCGCAGCGCGGGCTCTATATGCCATCTCCGTTATAATATCTCCATAGTCATTCATAGTGTCGATTATACTGAAGACATTTCTTCAGTGTTCAGAGTCAGTCAGGTGACTTCAGATGAGTTTTTTATATTTTCGATGATGAACCCAAAAGATTTCCATGGTTATCTATTATAAGTGAATTAAATCAATTACCACTGACGTGAAGTGATAATTCACTGACAACGTGACGGTGCGTATAAATGTTTGACTTTCGTGATTTATGGCAGTCATTAGTGATCTATAAAGTTGAGAGGAACGCTTCATGTTAAACAACGGTCTTTAGTATTGGCAATATAATCATTAGCATACACGGCGAGTAGAGTCATACGAAGCGAATGGAAATTTACTTGAGTACCTATTTCTTTTATTAGCGAAACCTGATAAACTACTATTGAGTGCACTGTTAATATCGTATTTTCCAAATCCCGCAGAATGTTTCAATTTACTCCGAAAAGTCTTAAAAAACTAAACTAAATTCTACCAGTTGCACGAAGCCGCCCACTTATGTGTGTAAACTAGGAGTTAATGAAATTTGACTTATTTCGCTTATACATTACAAATACGACAGATTTTTTAATTCATTCAAATTTAGTACTGTTATCAAGTTATTGTTCCTGTCAATGACATATTAAAAATAATACTTACTTACCTACTATTATTATGCTTCATAAATTACCAGTTGAAATGAACAGGAAGTGTTTTTGCTAAAAAGAAGGTGAACTGCTAGCCTGCTTGGCGACTTCGCGGTATGCGGTACAACAGCCATATTATGTAGAGTCTATAAAAATGCTTTTATCTTGAGTACCTACATGCGACCTACCTACGTCCGTGACCATAAATATCAAGAGCATGGATATCTTAAATTTAATCAACATGGGAGCAAAGTTACTTTGGCATTCAATCGGTGATTCAACTTTGATGACAAACGAATGATATTTAAAATGTTAACGATAGTAGTAAGAACCTCTTTAAATAGAAGCTTTTAGTGGATTTATGTATGAAAATTTATCTTACCAACTTACTAAGCACACCTATAATAGTAGGTATCAGAAGTTTTATACAATCAATACGGATTTCTGCACCACTCAAAATTCCTTGACCGAAAATTAAAAACAAAGTACTTACCTAATAGTTGCAACACATTAATCGTTTCTGCTTGAAATACATTAAGTACAGTTGCATTTTTGCTGGAAATACATACATGAAAATACCTGAGAGTTGCCAACAAACTGTAGGACACTCATTAGGTAATTAGTGTCCTACAGTTTTTTGGCAACTGTCAGGTATTTTATGTAGTGTAACCTACACCACGTGTTGAGGATTGTAACTATTTTTACGTTCCGTACATAAAAATCATGTAGGTAACTCTGGTTTCTAGGCTGGAGCTTTTCGACAAATATGCCTCACTAGATTTGATATGTTGACTGCTCACATTTCGAAATCAAGCCATTAATACTTTTGTTTGATTTTTTTCTCTCTCTCTACATCACTCTAAGGTTGGCTGGTAGGAAATGCCTGAGGCATTAAGCTTACCTTGTACATTTTTTTACTTCTGTATAATTGTGCAAAAATAAATAAATAAAATAAATAATACTCTATTACTCGTAGGGTCTAAAGATTTTAAGGTAATTAATACATACTTGAATTCAAACAAATGTTACGTTGAAATAAACCAAAACGATAGTCTATATTGCCAAATAAAGTACACTTATTTTACAAAAGGAACGTAAGACTCATTTGCCCATGCGTTGTATGGACCACTCCTGCTGACAGAGGGGGCAGCGGTTGTTCTGCTTCACCCAGAGCGACATGCAACAGAAGTGGAAGCTATGGTTGCACTCTCCCCACACCACGACACAGTCCTGTTTGCCGTAGGAATCCTTTTTGCTCTCGCCCTGACATCGAAGACAGGCGTCTGTAACAAAAAAACGTGTACTGAACATAATGTACATAAGTCCTTTATACATGCTACCTCATTGGTAATCAAGGTGTATAGGTACAAACACCGGTTCGCACATCCGAAATTTTTGGTTTTTATATGCGACTCTCCATCACAGGAATACAATAGGACATCGTGAGAAGATCTGCTTGTCTAAGAAAACCTGATCAATTGTCGGATGATATGTGAAGTTTTTCAACACGCACACGATGTTGTACTGTATCCTACTGGCGTTGAGAGGGAGTATGCAATGGACATTCGTATAATTATAGTAGGTAGGTAGGTAATTATGGTATGTATCTATAATATGAATATCTAGTAATATGAATATCGAGAAACTAAAATAATAAATAAACGCGATAGAATCCGTAAAATAGTTTTTTTTTAATTTCAAAATATGAATATTAGTTTATATTGTATTTCTTACCGAATTTATAGTGACATACTTGTTTATATTTACTGAAATAAATAATAACAGAGCTATTTTAGCTCTATATTGGCGTAGTGTAGATGCACTGCAGTGCACCTCTGCCTACGTCTTCGGTCGGAGAATACAGTTGTGATGACGATGTTTTGTTTGATTTGTTCATGATTTTAGTCACATGTTCTATAGAGATCGTTCACTACACTCTGCGTAGGTAATTAATCTCAGTCTTTGCATATGTCTGATGGTAAGATTCATGTAAGATTAGATATCGAAGCAGGTATTTATTTATATTCTTAGACACATCGCGAAAACACGTCTAAAGCTGAATTATAATGTGTTGAGAGACTATTAGTCTGCACTATTCTGTAGGTATTATTACGTGACTATGGCTATGCTGTTCTTCATTGTTCCACAATATGGAATTTACTCTACCGGAATGTACAGTATACCGTCACATTTCTGTCTCCAACTTAGAATTCTTATTAAATAATAACTTTCCAATTTCTATTATTAGTAAGAAGCAAAAGAAATGGTCAACCTAAATAACAGACACAGATCAGTGTAAACACTCAGAATGAATATTTAATGAGACAGTGCCGGATACTTGACTTGTCCCCACTTTGACGTCATTGTACCCTTTTAAGCCTACTATGCTAATGTAAATAACGAATTTCAAAGTCCATCACGATAAAAATACGGTCAGTAGTTTATAGGCTTGTTTCAATTTTATCGGGCATTCATTGTCGTTGTACAACGAGTAAGGTAAACTCAGTTCTTTCTCATCACAGCTAGAGCTTGTCTTGTGGTTTCGCTCGGTTCAATGCATCAGGTGATTGCGGGTTCGAATCCCGTCAGTGTCAAATTCCGGAATATGCTCAGATCTATCAACCCTTTTTCATGATACCTATACAGACATAGTACAAGCTGTGCTTAGTTTGGGATCATAAGATGAGTATGTCTGGCGGTATATATTTAATTTTGGCTAATACAAACCAAATGTTTAGTTTGGTGAGAGCATAGTCGAATCACTGGAACAGGACGTGATCTATCATTAAATTAAAAACATGAAACGTGGCATGATTAGCATAGTTGCAGCAACGGATTATCGGCCTTGAGGGCAATTCGCACGGCACAACATGTGAAGGTAGAGTCTACAGTTCAATAGCGTCCATTCGCTGTCTTTGCATCTTGGTCATTGCACCCGACACCTCGACTATGGTTGACTACAGGACTCAGCCGGTTACACACTTTCTCTAGTACTAGTGATTGCGTAAGTACCATGTGGTAGTAGCAACAATCGAAAACAGAAGATAGTTTCAAAATTGTTTGGATAAACACTTAATTATTCGCAGAGAGGACGGCGATTTTTATGCCACTTGACGCAGTCCGTCATTAATGTATGTACCGACATTGAATGTCTATTCTCCTCCGAATCTCACATATTTATTTGGTAACAGTGACGATACCTTTACGCTATTTCATCGATTCAAAGAGGCAATCACATAACGCTACTGAATTAAGTTCGTGAAAAAAGTTGACTGTCAAACAAACACACAGATTACATGAACAATAATTTATTTATTTATTTAAGAACGACACACCAACAGTATACCTATAAACAATTGGGTAAATAAAATATTAAATAAAAACTGGTCTGATAGGTACACCAATGACAGGCGTGTACAACTTTCACCGACATGAAATAATAGCGACAATAATATTATTAATATTTTGATTAATAATGACATAAATATGTAATAATTTATTGAAACAATGTTTTACAACAATGCGTTTCGGACATCCTAAATACGTTTAAAAAATCATTTAGACTTGCATTAAAAACCATTTTTGTATCGAAAAGTGAAATGTTATTAAAATATATATCTGGGTGTCGGAATTTGGCACACCCAATAGTTTATGAATGAACGTCGGCTTTGTGAAAAAACTCAGACTGAAAAATACCAACGCTGAAACATGTGCCAAGTCGTTCCGAATGATGAATTTAGAACATATAGGCTTACATAATAGACATGAAGCATTAAACATTTTTAGCGCACCCAAGGCAGGAAATCTGTAGTAATTTCCATTTTTAGCGATTCATGTTCAACCTAGTAATGGGAAGTCATGTCACCGGCATTTATTGTAGTGGGTAGAGCTTTAAGCCATCTTTATGGTAATTATATAGAGTCAATCCGACTTTACATCAGCTTAATGAAATGAAACTACAAGATTTAAATTTCTCATAATTTGCTTTTAGGTAGAGCAATAAAATGACAGCTGAGTCTTGTAAATGTATTAACTTTCTCGAAGTATACGTAGTCATAGAGTTATCATAGCACTTCAAAATTACTATTTTTCAGTTCAACCGCACATAATGTAGGTATGTAAAGCAAGGAGGGTGTGTGCTGTTTTATGGTGTATTGGTCTAATGATAGAGTCAATAAATAACACTGTATGCGACACGCCCCCAATCAAGTTCAATCACAGCGGCAGAATGGCCGCGTCTGTGCATCACTCAATCTATTTGCGATATTGACCTTTAAAACATTCTAAACTCAACCGAAAAACAATAATTATTATAACATGCAATATAACATGGATGTTATTATAACAAGCTTTTAACAATTTTATTTATTGAATATAACATTATTATTGTTGTATGTAGCTGTCGTTTTTAATGTCGATAGAAATAATATAGCACGGTAATATTACCTATATTACTGTGAATATACTGACACCGAACGCCGATATAGTAATGTTTGTATTACAGTTAGCATATTTAGCATAATATAACCATTATTAAAATAAGGTACAAGATCAACAACATCGATTCTAATTATTTAGTGTTTCAGTTATAATGAAAACAATTTTTATAGTGCTGCTAATTTAAGTATTAAATCACTTCTGCGCACGTGATACGCGTATGGATGGGTAGGTTGTAAATTATCGACACCTACCTACCTACAAACTATTATAATTAGCTTGTACCTAGTCAACTTTAATATTTAGGGTCTTCACCACGGTATGAAGTATGAGCACGGCAATTTGTTAGTTCCTCATAAGTTCATATATACAGGTACATATTTCATACATTTCACTTCGTCGCAGGTGGCTATCGAGCCTGAAATTCTATATAGAGCCAAGTCGAAGTTCACAATGCAACTAGAATAATATAAATTTAAGCATAATATATTTACTAGTGAATACCAAGTCACTAGTTTCGCGTGCAATATTAACTTATGATCCATTTACAGTAGCAATGTAAAACAATTTTGTACTAAGAAATATATCATCAGTGAGGCTAGCACACGCGCATCAAGACGAGACATATGGGATGGAAGAATAGACACCAGAAGAGAACCTCTTCTTTGCCTCTCCTATCTTTTATAAGAAAGTGAGAGAGCAAATCGGTGCGACATAATCCGTGACATACTTTCTGGGAGTTGGTCACTTGCTAATTCGAGGAAAAAAACTCTTCAATTCAATGATTTTAACCTTAGAGGAAACCCATTACCGTAGTACCTGCAAGAAAGTCGCACTGCAATGGTAAGATACGAGTTTCCAAAGCCATGTCAATGGTGCAGTTGCTCAGGGGCTCAAGTCCCCTAACACTTATCGTTGTGGAGTCGCTAAGACTTTATTTTTTAAGGCATGTAAACAACATATTTTATGACAGGTGACAATGTTAATGTCTACATTGGTCTTATTTTAGTTGCCATTGATAAAATATGTTGTTTTATGCTATAAAAATGCAGTCATAGCGACTTTACAAAGATAGTGTTAGGGACTTAGGGCCCAGATCCGTATATGGTAACACTAAAGCCACATGACTATGGCAAATATTGTTCAGAGGTCGAGATGTTTGAATAATTATGCATATTTACATTGGTAAGAATGAAATCATGTTTTAATCAGATGAGTACATTTTATACTTTTGTAAATGTGTTTAAGACGCTATTATAATCCCAAGTTATCCCAAACTACGTATTTCTGAACTTGCACACACGACAAGAAACATTATAACTGGGACATTTATCATTTATATTTAAAAATATTTAGAGTTTGACGAATTTTAACTTCATCTTCATCCACAAAACGAAAAAAACGTGGTTCTAATGAACTTAGTGCGTAATGGAATTTTCACATACTTAAATGGCAACTTCACAAATATAGAGGTCAATGACGTTATAGTCCACTAAGGTATCTACTACGTATGGCTTTTTATTACTAAATGGCATGTATCAGATTATATTTTTTATAAGCGGAAAGACCGACTAGTAACATAGTTACTGTATCGTAGTCAAGAGTCAAGATAAGTGTGAACAGCAAGGGTGTTCAACGACTAAAGTATTGAGACAGAAGTTGCAAGACTTATAACCCCTTAATATGGAGTGGGCCAATGTTCGACCTACTGTAGATAAATTTTTAGACCTCTTCGCTAAATCTTATACTGAACAAATTTAAAGATAGAAAATATTGAGTCCATTATGATATTTCCGAAAGGTATTCCCAGTGCCTATACTAATTTTATGTTCACCTTTTAAGAATTGTTTTGAACGGCAAAGTTAAGTTTGTCTTTATGCTCGGTGCTTTCACAGTTTGCCGATTTTATTTAAGTGTTTAAGAGCATGTCTTATGAATTAAACATTGGCAATATTAACATGGTATCCATCGGTCACTAAATTTACATGGTTAAAAGTTAAAGTTACATTGAACTTGGATTTTTTAGGTATCAACATAAAAATAGATAAAGCTCTATAGCTGCCCTATGGCAGCGAGAAAGATAATCGTTGCTTTGAATATAAATACTACGTATTGTCAAATAATGTTAAGGATTGCACGCCAGTGGATTTACACTGGCAGGAAAGACTAGCAGAATTTAAATCTCCCATATGTAGGTACCTACATTTAAATAGTAATATATTTAAAATAATTATCATTATTTCGACTTTTGTACGGTACTCATATTAGAGGTGTAGAGTGGTATTAGAGGTAGAGTGGCCTATGGCAGTGTTATTTTATCCCGTTGCGTTTGTTTGCGGATTGAACGACAGTTAATTCCGAAAGATAGAACATTAGTAGATGTCCCGCTAATGTCTTAAGATAAAAGTATCACGGACGGTTGTGTCTGTTCGAGAACTTTCGTTGGCTGAAGCGCGCGTGCCAGATACCCTGCAATCCGCAATGGGGAGAGGTGATTGCTCCTTTGAATCCCGTGCTCCCCAGCACGCACGCTCAATAATAGATATAGGTATAGTTTGATATTTAAAAATATCACCATTGTCGAAAGCGTGGGCGTGTCAACCACGTGCACGAGTAAATTATAATTTCAATGAAACCAAGCCAAGTAATAACCGATTTAAAAAAAATGTTATATAAATTAGTTTTGTTGCAAAACT
Source organism: Ptilodon capucinus (assembly GCA_914767695.1). Classification (NCBI taxonomy): domain Eukaryota; kingdom Metazoa; phylum Arthropoda; class Insecta; order Lepidoptera; family Notodontidae; genus Ptilodon; species Ptilodon capucinus. The sequence continues at coordinate 7,227,987 of OU611808.1, forward strand.
CGTAATCATAGATTGCAAATTTTTTTTTTTGGAAACCCCTTTCGCGAAAGTGACTATTGTAGAAGCCGTGGCGTATTAATAATAAGTTTGATATCTTTGTTTGATGGCTTTGATCAGTTTGTGAAGTATCTACCTATTTGTACCTACAATCAAATTTACTCCGTGCTATTTATAAAGAAAAGACGGAAAGGCGAAATTAGCAGCATGTAAAAAATTCTAAAATTATATTTAGGTGTAGCCAGTTGCCACACTGTAGCTGATTAACGATCATACAAAAATAGCTCTTGTTGATCAATCGGAAAATTTAAAGCGGGACAACCCGTATCGACACGGGTTTATTATTAGCAAGGTTGATGTAAAACTGTAGCTTATGCAATTAAAAACCACTGTACATATCCTCGTTATTTGAACCTGATTAAACCACTGTAACCTTTGTTGAGCAATAGCAAAACACCAACTGCATAACAATGGCTACAAGTAAATTAAAGCCAGTTCAACGTTTCACTTATCTACTTATCTGACTCATACGGTTGCGGTGGTGTGGAGGTGATAGGAACTTTGAAGTAGCAACTATTTGATCTAGAGTCCTAACTAAATACACAAGCATAAAAAAAAAATCCCATTTTTTTATACTACAGATCATAAAAATATTAACTAACAATTATTTATGATACGAGCTGATACTTAACAAAACAACGTGTATTGATTTAAATCTAATTACAATTAAAATTATTGCACTAGTTTCATTTTACTCTAAACTGGATACTAATTGTATCCCCAAATCTAAATAGAAAAATGTTTATCATATTTATTGAAGCCTATGTAAATATTTTATTATATTTTCAGGTAAATATCGTGAGTATATTTTAACCAGTACGACGGAAGCTCAGTTACTTGTTGATATAAAACTTTCAAACAATAGTCGGTACGAATCTGGAACAAATCTTCTACTCCACTGGCCTTGCAAAAAAGTCAAGAGTATCTATAAAGTTTCCGATCTGTCAGCCCTGTGTTGATGGCGCAATTATGCATACAATAGCTTCAACGTGATAGGAATTGACAAATTAATTGCACTCCAAGATAACATGATCGGAGAGCAAATGCATCAAGCTAATTTTCTACTTTATGAAACTTAACTACTTGAGACTACTTTACTAACTACTTTATACGCATCTAACCGAAACAAATCCTCAGGTTTGTATAAAGTAAAATAGATCTATTTATTTTATCGGTGTGTGTCAGGGTTTAGAGTAAGTAGGAATTAAAGATATGTGCGTTAATCAATGCTTTTATATGTTAATAAGCATTCCGGCCTGTGAAGCCCCCTACAGGGTCTCGCGGCGCCTGACCGATGTTACTCGTTCGTTACTGCAACGGGATTTAAATCCCCATTCCATATTTAAATTTTTGATTGGGATAAATACTTTGTAGTTTCTCAAATAAGAACTGATCTCATTAATGAAAACGAAAAATAAACATCAACAAAAATAATGTGGAAAGTTTTGAGAAGTTACCTACCAGAAAATACATATAGCCTAGAGAAGGCTGCAGACATATACAAGCTGCACTTACACTTGTTTGTTGTTGTTGACTTGTTGAGTCGGAGCTAAAAATAATATGAATCATTTTGGAACACATATTTTGGTAGGTGCATTCTGGTGGAAAAATACGTTATACTGCTTCGTTGAGATAAATCTACATTCTTGTGGCGGTCACGGGAATAAATTCTGTATTCTTTTCAGGTATTGTTAGTGCGCATGTGTTGAATCCATTTACATTGGCTTGACAGAGCACTTACACAACTAAAGTAATTTCAGTGTAAATCAATGAAACTCACGACTTTTTAAATATAGGGGCTATTTTTAGCTATCACAATTATTGAAAGGTTTCTCGGATGTTGCAGTTGTAAGGTAATTTGGTTTCTCCATAAACTTTGCTCTGCACGTCTAGCACGTGTGCCATGACCAGACTAGACTTATGCCACGGAATATGTCACTTTCGTCTCTTTCTCTCCTATGAAATAAGACAATGAGGATAGGGGTGACACAATCCATGTCACAGGTCATGTCTCGGCTAACCCTGCTGAAGGTTTAAATCTATAGCAACGGTTAGCATATGATATGAATATATTTAAGCTTTGTGAAGCTATGCAATGAATGCGTGACTTGTTCGATAGGAACGTAAGTAATTGATTATTTTAAATTTCTTCTTATCTATCCAGTAGAATTGACGTTCAAGACTTAATCATAAACGCCAACTAGTGGAGCGCTTTATAACAGACAGCTTTTGAAGGGCCTGCAATAAATACTACACGCAAAGAGTCCTTAGAACTCTTCTCTGAGAGGTAAAACGAAGTTCTGGAATTTGAAAGCAAGTTTCGAAACGTAAAGGATTCCTAAGCACGTTGCATTCATACTAACACTATAAATAGTGGACATTCTATTCGATTCGTGTGAGAATGAATTCAGTGAACGCTATGTCACATAAAATAACCATTATTAGTTAAACTATGCACATAATAATGAGATGCGAAATACATAGTATACACCGTCGGATACCTATTAGAATACTTAATGGTTGTATTGAAGCGCATCAAGCAAGGGTTGCCAAAAGTTGTTACAAATATCGGAGTACATTACGGAAAACTTATGTACTTAAACAAATAATTTATGTTTGTTTCAGGAATTCCACTAAGAAGTCGCTAGTCATCATTAAATTGTTGAGCTAAATACTATAAGGTGTGTGAATCATAGGATTAATTTTAAATCACGGGCGGAATTGTGAATAACGACTTTATTGCACAATACTTAAGTCAGATTAAATTGGGGTCAGATAAGATTAACGGCGGCTGTAACTTTATTAAGTTATGAGACGGTAAAATAGGGTTGCTAGTCATTCAAAAGCTTTAAAAAAATACTGGCGCTTCGTTCGTGTTTATAAGACAACCCTAATGAAAGGGGGTGTGTTCTGTTTGACCTTCACAGTCGAGTACGCCCGTGCCAAGGTTACTTGGCTACCTACTCCGACTCACTCCCAGGTTATGCAAGTCTATACGCTCCGGCCCATTCATATCGAATTACATAAGCAACTGCGAACTAGATAAATAAAGTAGGGATACAGAAAGTGATGTTACAGATAATTCTTATTTTTACTCTGTGACTCAGTACCCAAAATCTTTTTAGTATAATAAGAAAGGAAACGTGAATAACAATACACGATATGACAACCAAATATTTTAGGGAATCATTGAATGATCATACAATTAAGGGTTTTTAAACAGACTTCAAAAAGGAGGAGGTTTCTCAATTCGACTATCATTTTTTTTTATGTGTTCGCGAATAACTTTGTCGTTTATGAACCGATTTTGCCGATTTTTTTTTCGTGGAAAGGATATATCTCAACGGTGGTACCATGATAAGGAAACCAGGATCTGATGATGGCATCCCAGAGAAATCGAGGGGAACCTTCGAAAATCGTAGTGGCGACTAGTGCGATTGTTATTTTTTTTTAATAATACGGATTGTTAACAAAAATCTAAACCTATCCCCAAAAGGGGTGAAAACGGGAGGTGTGGGGGGTGTTTTTCTTGGCTGTAAACATTTACTTTTTTAAATCTGTTATGAGGTGATAATACTTGCATATTTTCAACGATCATTTACACTAAAAATCGTGAAAAAAATTTTTTTTTAACAAAAACAAAAACCTACTACAAAAACCTAGGTGCACTCAAAAGCAACAATTGAGCAACAATTTTCTATTAAATCAAACAATTAGCTATGCGCCATAATTACTTTCATGCCCGGTCATGCTTGCATACTGCTATTAGTAGAGAACTAGAACGAGATAAGTAATAAAATACTACTTTAAAAGCTACCTGTACAGAAAAATAGAGAGTAAAAACATACCGCTGTAAAACAAAAAAGAAGTGCATGGAGCAAAATGTCGTAATTACACCAAACTCTCCGTGGAAAATTTTTATCGGAAATTTATCTCAATTTGTAACTGATAAGATAAGACACTCCCACTTGGATGTAACGCGTGACACATTTGCGTCTGCATATGAGTATAGTTGAATTATTGTTATCTTTTATCGCCTGGTCTAGGAAAGGTACATACATTTTCGCAACGCACGTCACCCTTGCGCGATACCGCGCAACCATACAATTATTCAAGGAGAAACGGCTAAAATAAGTAGGTAATATTGACCATGATTGCAATAATGGCGGCCAAATAAGTGCACAGTGTATTTTTCATGTAAGAATGTTGGAGAATCTCCCCCAGCCCAACGCAAGGCACCCGCCACCGCACCGTTCGGAGACATGGTGGCATGGCCGGCACCGGCTGTTGCCAGTAATATTCCACTGACATTTTGATTCCGTGACGTGTATGTGTGTAATGCATAGCTCTGTATGTGAGCTTACACAAATGCATCTGTGTGTCGGCAGAGGCGCAGCGCGAGTTGCTGTACGTCTCCCATAGCCAGCCTCATGTTGTATCACTTCACTCGCAAATAGTAGTCATGCCGCAAATGCATCACTTTAACTACTGTCACTTTAAAAAATAAGTATTGTATTTTTTGATGAAACAAATACTTAAAGCTTCATATAACTAGTACGTAATACATGGTTGCATCTTCTAAGTGTATTTTATTTATCCCCCATGTACTCGTACTGTATGTTTTCTCCGGAAAAACAGACACCGCCACAGTTTTATGCATAATTTACCATGTCCCCTGACTAATGTGTGAAGGTATAAATTATATTTTACAGTAGGCGCCGATCGCGTTATTTAAATACTAAAATGAGGCGGAATGGACATTGCTTGGGTCACGTCCGCAATGTGTTTGCGCGGTTTTACAGTGATTCAAGTAGGTTGTGACGTGCATATGACGAAAGCTCGATGCAGCCACTGTGTGCGTTGGAGGCGGGTCAGAGCTTTCGGGAACGCCGCCAGACAGACGACGGTTAAAAAATATTATTTGCCTCGCGCACGTGACGCCTCGCACGCGCTTACTGACGCAACAGCCAATATAGGTGATGCCGATATTTTTGGCGACTTGAAAACTGTTTTAAAGGCGCAGTGAGCAAAAACATTTAAATTAAAAACGTGTTAAAAACAAATCAAGCACTTAGTACTTTAATATATTTAAAGATATTTTCATAAAAAATCAACAAACAGGTTTTAATCAGACTTCTTTGATATCTGTATGCATCCATCTAATTGATAGATAGGGGCTAAGTATTTTTGTACTGCCTAAGCTAAGACGCCATATTTAATTTTGTTTTTCTGTTGTGCATATTTTTACAATAGCAATAACAATGATAAACTATCGAGCAGTGATAATGCTATAATTATCAAATATGATCACCATAATAATTAATGTATCCCTTAAGTGGTAGAGCTCTTATCAATAGGCGTACCGTCGTCATATCAGATTCAATAAGCCAAGTCAGAATGCGTGGAACAAATTGTTTGTGCCGAGCTGTGACGTCGGTGACCCGCCTACAATTGTTCGACATAATACCTACCAGCTATATCTACACAACGACACACCACGAAACCGCATGAAGCAACTGGCGGCGGGCTACTCTTATTCCATACTACAAAACCATGTTACAATGGCAGTTTGTATTTCCAACAAACACTTACAGCCACCGAATGCAGCAGTTTTGTTGGTGCAGACATAAATCAATTAAAATAAAACGTCTCTCAGATTCAAACATAAAACAAGTACACAAATAATGTGATTAGTATTTCTACGGCAGAAAATAAAAGTTATGCCCGATTTAGAATACAATTGTAAATGAAAGATATGAATAAATACGCGAATGTTCACCTCAATAGTTCGGATAAATGAAATGAGCACAAGAATCTGATACAACTCAGAAATGTATTTTCATAAGCTTAAGCGCATAATAGTGTGCATGGACCTTACGGACACACCCCCAGACGTAGCGGTCGAAGCAAAGGCAGGCAACGCAAGGTCGTTGGTTACGGGACCCGCCCGGACCAGCAACCAAGACTGGTTACAAAACTCTACAACATTATACACATACATGCAAAGTTAATGCTGTTTATGTGTGTGTTTGGTGAAGAAAAAAGAAGTCATAGACATAAAAAGGAGTCTGTTCTACTATAAAACCATTTGAGAAAAGATTTTACGTACGTTGTACTGGATGATATTAGTTTAAAATATGTTTATGTACTTGCCTAAAATCAGAAAATATATTACCCTTAATATACCCTTACTAACTCGCCTAATAACAGAAGGAATGCCATCATTTATTTTTGTTACACAAGGTGGTAGTTTTGTTAACGTAAGACAAAATACCACTTTTGGACGCTTAAATGATGTCAGATTGTTTATTAGTAGGCAAGTTTTATTTATGACATTTTGTAACGTCATGTTGAAGTACAGTTAGTATTACCAATGAAGGCAGCAAATATTAAGAATTCGTATGATTTAAATGCACATTGTAGCCTTTAATTGGTTCATAAACCGTATCGATGGTTGACCACCAAGTATTGAACGCAAAGTCACTATAGGTAGGTCCTTAATAACCTGGGCCATTCGAAGTCTAATAAACTACACAAATATTCAAAGTACCTAATTCATTTGCAAACAGTCGATGAAACGATGGTGTGCGTGAGTAACACACACTAACACCTGTACCCACACATATGTCGCTGAAATACACACCGACGACGCTGCGACGTGCGGGGAGGTCGCGGGTGTGGGGACGGGGAGGGGGCGCGGTGGCCGCCGCCACCACTGCCAACCTTCCTATATAAAACACTGCGCTGCCATCTGCAAGTTTCAATAGATAACTCGAGTGCTGAAGAATTCGGTACGCGTTTACAACATTTTCCCTCACTGTGCAAATTCGTAAAAGTTGAATGTTGTTGCACCCTCGTAAATATTCAGCGGGAAATATAAAATACATACGCAAATAATAATTAATATCAGTGAACTGTAAACTGAAACACGTGAACAACGCGTCGGCGATAAAACTGTGTCAAATCGTAACTGTGTGTTAGCGTTCGCGGGTTCAGGCTGTACAGTAGCGACGTCCTCTAGCTATTGGCGGTGTGATGGTTACCGATCACCGATAATATTCGCGATCCTGGATTATAATAACCTTTTGAACTATATTGTTATACAAAGTGCTTTACATAGACATTATCATTTTGACGTTCCTTGACGAGAGCAAATAGAACCTGCAAGCCGGCAAGATGAGCTTCAACAAGAATAACCCCAACGCGGTAGGGAAGATCATGGGATACCTCAAGCAGCTCTCCACAGAAATGGTAAGTTCAGAAAGTAGTATAGAAAGCTCTGGAAAATGCGCTTTTGCACGCGCTTAGTGCAGATGCGCTGATTGTTCCGCCGCCGCCGCCCCGCAGCCGGCAAATGGTCCACGCTGTCAGTTGCTTGGACCACTATTCACTATTGACCCACCCTTACTTAATATAGTAGACCTTACCTAAAGGCATTGCATAAATAATGAATCTGATAAATTGTGTAATTCAATAAAAGTGCAATTCAAATTTTAATATTTCTAAATTATGGGATCAACAAATTCGGAGTTCTTATATATAAATAAGCTGCACATGTAGGCTTATTAATGAAATGACAGCTTCGAAGATTTTATGGTAAAGCTAGTCGCTTTTACAAGATCAGCGTCAGCTCTAACCTGCTGGTTTGTTAACCGGCTTCTTTCACATAATAAATAGAGTAGGAACTCCTTTATTAAGACATAATTACTAACGTATTTTTTTAATTTACTAATTACATAAAAATTATTCGTAAATATGAAATCCTTCGGATTACGATTGCAATAATAATGTTTACATTAAGAAAGTACGGCCATACTATTACCAAATTAATATCGCCCGAACTGTGATTTAAAATCAAAAGTAATACATTAATTTTACGAAGTAACAAACTTTAAATAGGTTCCGATAACTAGCGCCCTCAACGTAAAACGGTTACGAAGTTAAGTAAGGCAACGGTTCAAAGAACACTGATCAAGACTAATGTTGGTCAATGCTGATAGATGGCGTTAATTGGCAACGCATCCATCCAAATAAATCACTACAAGTGGCGCCACATGTAACACATGAATATAACACATACAATATAAGTATACCATAGTAAAAGTTTTTTTTTTAAGATATACCTGAAAACAGGATTGACTGTGACATAGGTAATTCCGTAAAACCAATAGTAAATAACAGCGGAGTCTGGCCCACAACTTATCCCTAGCATTCAGCCTCCGTCACAAATCAGGGTTGATTGATTTGTTATTGGAGGTTCTAAATTCGTCATGCCATACATTTTGTATAGGAAAACAATGTTTTATTAAAGCAGTTGTAAAAAATATAAGAATACTTAACTAATTGATTCTTGCTATCAAATCACTGTTTCGTCTCGTGCTAATAACTGTGTAGAGCGATATTATTTTATTTTTGGCACAATAACATGTCGAGCGGTGAAAGGCTATTTGGCTTAAGCGACATTTTTTTTACTTTACAGGAGAGAATACTCATTTGCCGCACAAAAAATCGCTGATTCCAAATATGTATATAAGTCAATATCGCCCAAAAGTGTCGCTTAGCCTTTCACCCCTCGATATTATTTGTCACAAGCCATAACGGGTATATACAAGTGTTTCGGTTACCCCTAAATGAAATAACTACATTAAGAGCATATAAATAAATATTGCAATATCATATGTATTCTCTTTGTACTAAAAAGAGGTTATTGGCGACTGTCATCATAAAATGTCAAATAATTTTATCTCTAATCAAAATCTTTATGATTCAATTGAATTAAAAATTAAAGAATGAACTTTGTAAACCCGGGCAATGGAAAATAATTTCAATAACACTTATACGTGGGAAAAAAACTACCATACGTTTAATGATGTGGCCGATGTGACTGAGGTATTTTTTTTTAATCATTAGAAATTGTTATAAAAATATTAAAAGTATTTATGAGGTTAAAATCAATTTAAAAAATAAAAAAAACTAGGAGTGCATCAATGCCTCTTGAATGTACACAGTATAATGGCAGCAATGGACCATTGATCGTAAACCAAACTAAAGAGCATTTGCATATTGTTTTATAAACATCATTATAGCTAATGAACAATCCCACAATATAGTCAAGAATACGAACAGTAGCGCTGGCTGGAGTGCTCGTTATTAAGCAGACGCTGTCAACATTGTCTTACGAATTTTCTGGGCGATAAATCATGTTAGCTGGAAGGTCCTGCGTGTGGTGTCCCTGGAACTGGAATATGAGTGCAAATCGGGTCATGGAAGCACCTACGCATATCGCTAAGTTATCAAGAACATGCAGTGACCTTATGATAGTTCGTGGCCAATAAACGAAGTGTTTCTCGATCTGACCCTTAACTTATTCTTATCGGCTGGACTCACTTACGCACATTAGATAGCGGATATAATAAAAGGAGTATGTTTTCGGATAATTACCACAGTAATGTCAAGTGAACCTGTGTGACCGGTCAATTTAATTAATTGGTGTGTTTTAGTTTCGGTAATAACTTTTATAGGTACTTATTTTGCTTAGAACGTTTACAAATTTTTCGTGACATTTACAGGGTGGAAGCGAACAGAATCGCCGCGGACAAAGCGACGAGGAGCGATTGTACAAGACACGGGGACCAAAGTACGCACGAGTCCCATCAAAACCGACGCTTTCTGCGTCTACGACTTGCACGTCACTGGCGACCACATGTGGATCGCAGGGAACACTCGTGCCCAACTACGCAACGATTCCTGAGACGGTGACAACCGAAAGCAGTAGCGAAGACGAACAGGACTCCTTTGAAAACACTCGCCGCCATTTCCAGCAATTACGGCAGATCAGCTTAGGAAACGAATTTAAGTACAAAATGGAGATGGAAATCAAGAGTGCTAAAGATGAAAATCTACGAAATTCTAATCCGTTTGTGAAACAACTAAGCTTGGATAGCAATAAAGCTAAAAGTATCAACGGAGATGCTAAGCCATACAATCCTACAACGCAGCGTCTGTTCATTTGGACCCAAGTAAGTATTGCATTACTATTTTATATCACTTGCATAGATCTCTTGATAAGTTATTGTAGATGTTTCCCTGCTCTGTTGCCCGTCGACAACTGATTTTTTTATGTAGCTACAGAAATGAACAATATTTGTAACAAGCTTGTAAATCGTAAAAATAGTAAGAAGCATTTCGCGTTAGAGGACTGTCTAGTTAATGGGCGCTCGTGCAGCCGATAACGGTTCAAAAAAGTTGGCCGCTCGCAATGTTCATATCATACAGGCTCATAACTTATCCGTAAGTCTGCTTAAAGCTTCGAGCTAAAACCGTATGTGTGAGCAATGCCCATTTACGTATTGAGTACACAAGTATGGCAAACATAGGATTCTGCATACATGAAGTTCATATAATACGTATGTACATAATGTAGCCCCATGCGGCTACATAAAAAGACCGAAACACCCACGGAAACTCAGAACATTCTGAATAAAGTAAGCGTGACCACGTGTGTCGAAAAAAGAAAAACCATGCTGTGAATTAGTTAAAGACTTTTACATATAAACTATGGCAAACAATAAAATCTATCAGCTGCAGGTGTAAGCTGAAATAAACTACCGCTTTTATAATTTTTTCGAAAGATTAATAATTTATTTTGCTCTGTTTCAGCTCTTAGCTGCCATTGCTGTGTCCATGGGATCTATGATTGTCGGCTTTTCATCGGGCTACACTTCACCGGCATTGACGAACATGAACAATACTCTCGATATTAATACCGAACAGGTTAGATTTTTATGCATTTATTTTTATTATAATCGATTAGGACAAAATGAATTTCTTAGAAATTATTAAGTCAATGCCTATAAAAACGTATCTCTTGTATTAAATGCGAGTTAATTGCAATGTTTTATAAATTACTAATATTGCTTTTTCATTATTTCAGAAAACTTGGGTCGGTGGACTCATGCCATTGGCAGCACTAGTAGGCGGTATAGCTGGTGGACCCCTAATCGAAGGCCTTGGAAGGCGCTTAACCATAATTGGAACAGCGGTGCCATTCTTCTTCGGTTGGATACTAATAGCAACGGCCTCCCACGTAGCGATGGTGTTTGCTGGACGAGTATTTTGCGGAGTCTGCGTAGGAATCCTCTCTTTGGCTTTCCCAGTTTACCTTGGCGAAACACTGCAACCTGAAGTTCGTGGTTCCATGGGACTATTGCCGACAGCTTTCGGTAATACTGGCATCCTGTTGGCATTTTTTTTGGGAAGCTACTTCGATTGGTCAAAATTAGCCTATTTTGGAGCTGCATTGCCCGTGCCATTTTTCCTACTTATGTTTCTGACACCAGAAACACCTCGCTGGTACGTCTCTAAAGCCCGCTGTGAAGATGCCCGGAAATCTCTGCAATGGCTCAGGGGAAAAAATATAAATATTGATAAGGAGGTGCGGGACCTTACACGATCACAAGCCGAATCGGACAGAACTGGAGGAAACGCTATCAAACAACTGTTTTCGCGTAAATATATGCCAGCTGTTTTAATTTCTTTGGGATTAATGTTATTCCAACAATTGAGTGGAATAAATGCTGTAATATTCTACGCAGCTCCAATCTTCAAAATGGCCGGGAGCACTGTCGATGAAAACGTGGCTAGTATCATAATAGGTATTGTCAATTTTGTATCAACATTTATAGCGACAGGGATCATAGACCGTTTAGGTCGTAAAATATTATTGTACATTTCCTCAGTTTCTATGATAATAACACTACTTGGTTTGGGAGCTTACGTTTTCGTAAAAGATTCTGATGTCGACGTTAGTTCTTACGGATGGTTGCCTCTTGCTTGCCTTGTTGTATACGTACTAGGATTCTCGATTGGATTCGGACCCATTCCATGGTTAATGTTAGGCGAAATATTGCCTTCTAAAATTCGCGGCACTGCTGCATCTTTGGCAACTGGTTTCAACTGGACGTGTGCGTTTATTGTTACTAAAACCTTCGACAATATTGTAGAAGCAATTAAAATGTACGGCACAATGTGGTTATTCGCTGTCATATGTGTGATCGGTTTATTCTTTGTCATTTTCTTTGTTCCCGAGACTAGGGGTAAAACTTTAGAAGAAATCGAGGTGCAGTTAACGCGAGGGTCACGTAAAGTGCGAATTATTAGTAGCAGTAAGCAACAAAATGGAGTCTAAAACTGAATTAAATTTAAACATACGTAACAATATCGTACATTCCAAAGTGCTGATAAAAGCAGGAGTACTGCAATGAGAGAAAGCGAAATAATATATGGCACTGGGTGTACAGTGCGGGCTGAAGACTGATTGTGAATGTAGGCATATATTTAAAATATATAATTGTAAATAGTAAATAAGAATACTGATTTTTAAATGTCCCGAAACAGTTCCTTTAGGTATAAATTTGTAGTAGCATTTGTTACACCACGGTGCTCGCTATAGTTCCTTCATTGATAACAATGTACAGAACCTATAATTATTTACAAAATTAGAAGTATTTTTGTAATACGTAAAATTATAAAAATAGTAAAGCAAGATAAGATGTTAACCAAGTTAATTCTTTAAATACACTCATATCTTTAAGTCTTACTTATTAAAAATTGTATACACAGTATATCTGTAAAATAAAATTATGATCATGACAAATGTATTTAGTTAGTATAGTAACCAAATAATTATTTTTAAGCTACTTTTAATTTTGTCTACATTTAGTATGATATAAGACTCCGTATATTACGGAGGCGATATTTATTGTTATATTTTATAACAAATTACAATTATATTATAAAAAAAATATTGATACATTCAAGCAGTTTTATTTAACCATAAAACAATATCACTGACAAAATACCAGTATATTATTTTTATATTATACCTACTAACGCAAAAAAAATAGTATTAATTTTTAATAATATTAAATACATACAAAATAACAAACAACAAATAACAACAACAAATAACAAAATGATAAGAACTAATAGATATCCATTTAGCTTTAATGTTTACTTGTAAAGGTAAACAAAGTATACTAGAAAAATATTATTTTTACAAAAAACAAAAACTGACTTCAAAAACCTAGGTGCACTAAAAAGCTAGAAATAAACTTACAATTCATTACATTTGGAGTAGCTCGGTTTTTGTTTTTTGTTAAAAATAATATTTTTTTCACGATGTTTAGTGTCAATAATCGTTGAAATTGCAAATATTATCACCTTATAACAGCCCTAAAAAAGTAAAAATTTACAGCCAGAAAAAATTACCCCCCCTTTCCACCTCTTTGGGGGTGGGTTTCGATTTTTGTTAACAAACAAAAAAAGATTTGTCGAAATCGTTTCACTAACGCCGGAGATATGCTGTAGTCCGGATTGGACCCCCATTTGACACCCTACATTTTTATTTTTCAAAATTCCTAAAACACGTGTTTCTATATTTTGTATGTATAATTGAAATAAAACTATTTTACGGATTTTATCGCGTTTAATTACTATTTTATTTTTCCGTCGTTTCGGACGTTTCGTTACATAGGACAAACTAAAAGACCAATAAAAACCCGCGTAAAAGAACACATAGCTGACGTGAAACACCGACGCTCCACGAAGTCTGCAATCTGTGAACATGTACAGGACCGCACCCGCCATTATATCAGATTTGATAAACCGCATATCCTCGTAAAAGAACACCGACTCCGACCAAGGATGATACGTGAGGCCATTGAAATTAAAAAACATCCTAATTTCAATAGGGAAGATGGCTGGGTGCTACCACCAACGTGGGATCCAGTAATTAATATGATTAAATCCAAAACCAAGCGTACAAGACCTCAAGACACTGAGCACTTTCTGTGTGGATCGGACCGCAAACAACAACTAAATATGAGGGTACCCAGTTATTAACTATGACATCAGGACGACTAACACCTCAGTCCCCCCGTGACCATGGTTGCTGTAAAGCAGCCGAAACGTCGGGAAAATAAAATAGTAATTAAACGCGATAAAATCCGTAAAATAGTTTTATTTCAATGTATAGTATTCGCGTAAATATAAGAAAACAATATTGTATGTATAATACATATACAAAGTTACATATGGGTCGAATTGAGAACCTCCTCCTTTTTGAAGTCGGTTAAAAATAAAAAAAGAGATAGTTTCGATTTTATATGTATATACTTATTAACCCTCAAATTGATAGATATTTGCTATTCATTTTTATAGTGGTATTGCGAAACGATTTATAAATGAGCTCTATATACCTACGCCAGTCAAAATACTGGTGGTGGATACCTTTCTATTTATCCCTATTTTACGAGGTCTGGTGTTAGTCAAGGTAGCAGGCCCCCCCCCCCCCTTCTATTCATTGTGATGATAAATGATTTACCTACAGTTGTCAAAAATGCTGCGTCGTTGTTGTTTGCAGACGACCTCAAATTGGTTCTTAATGTGAAGCGGGCCGCAGATCACGATATGCTGCAGCAGGATATTGATAAGGTTGTACATTGGAGCCTAGAGAACAAGCTGTTCTTTAATGTCACTAAGTGTTGTTTCACCGCCAATACCACATGGAGGGAGCCCCGCTGAAACGTGTAACCGAAATAAAAGACTTAGGAGTGAAATTTATAGCCGATTTGAATTTCCGTAGGCATATTATAGATATTTGTAAAAGAGCGTATCGGAATCTGGAGTTTGTTTTGCGACAAGCAAACCATTTTAACAACATAGGGGCTCTAAAAGCATTGTTTGAGGCTCTTGTGAAAAGCCATCTTGAATGCAACTCTGTAATTCTATGACCTTATTGACTTGAAGTCAAATACCAACTAATGATAGAAAGGATACAGAACAAAGGAGACGGATACGCTTTCATACATTCTTGGGCCCGGTTGTACAAATATGAGAGTGGTGTCAATTAAGAGCTTATATATTATCAAACCATCTCCGAAAATTTAGCTGATCTTGGCTATCTGAGAGCAGAATTATTAGAGATTTAGAAAGTGTGGATATTCAACAAAGTGACAACAACCTAGATACTAAACAGCTGATTTTTTAACTGTGATTGTTATTTTGTTTTAATATACAGTTTTGTTGTTAATTCAACCACTTTAGTGTATTTTAATATATTAAAATGAATACAATTATGTGCTTAATCATTAATAACACAATTTGTTTTTGAGCTACCGAACGTGCTCACTCTGACTGGGGCGCGCGGTCGTTCGGAAACTCGTCCGTCGACATTTTGTGGAGCGTTCGGAAACGCGGACGCCACACAGTTATTTACTATATTAATTGTAGTTTTTTTTTTATTGTTAATTATTACAATGTATTTATTCATTTTGATTGAATCAATCAAGTATTTTATGTTCAATTGTTTAAATCATTCACAGTAATCGATTATTGTAGTCGATACTCGTATTTCTTCAGTGAAATAAACTTATTTTTATGATTTCTCGTCTCCCGGATAGTGAATTGAGCAGATTTTTTTATATTTTGAATCAGAAAAAAATACCGCTTTTTTTAAACCATATCTCAACTTATTACAATTGGGCCCAGAGATCCCCGTCTCCTTTGTTACATTTCTGTATTTAAAGCAGTATGGCATTTATCCGGGATATCCACTATTATATCCAACTTTATTTATTCTAGGTATGGTTGGTTATGTCAAGCTGGAGGTAAGAAGGGAAGTAGCCTTAGCTACTTACTTATTCAAAGTTATTCGTGGTTTAGTCCATAACCCCCCTGTACTGAGGGAGATTAAACTTTGTGTTCCGGACGGCTACATGGGCTGGCGGCGGCGGCCGCCATTGCTAGAGGTGCCGCGCGCGCGCACTAACCTGCTGCAGCATACGCCTATGACGCGGGCGCCGCGTGTGCTCAACGAGGTCAATACACGTGTAGACATCTTTTCGTGCTCGCTGAACGAATTCACAGAGGGCTACCTATTTTATTATAACTGTTAGTTTTTAAAGATATCTATGTTATATACCTACAATTGTGATACACTATTGAATTAGGTTTACCCTGTAAAAAAAGTTGTATGTGTTAATATAAATAAATAAAAAAAAAATTGAGCTGCTAACCATCTAGCAAAGCTAAATCTATAAGGCACAGGCTATTGCAAATAAATAAGATAGCGGTGGTTGGGTTATTTTGGCTTGAAATCCATCAACTAATTCCACCGAAACCGAAATAATATTTTAGTTGAGCACATGTATGGTAGCTGATATTTAATTGTAATATGCTTGAAGAATAGAAGTTACTTAATTTAAATCAATCTAGAAGCTTTCATCGCAGCAGCTTAAATTTAGGAACTTTACAAGTTTTAATACCAGTTCACGTTGCAAATAACGACTCAGTATGATAACTATATTATTTAGGTAGCACACTATGGTAGCGATAGACGGCGCATGGAATTTTCATCATAAAACTTGTATTAAATAGTTCTTAAATTAATTATAAGGGTTTGTGTAAAATAAATATCTTCTCTTCAAATAAGGATCATGAATAATGATTATAAAATACATCAAGCAAAAAGATTACGTGTTATAAAAAGTTATTTTCCTATTGATGACAGGGAACTAAACACATGTCAGAGCAGGCAGTGGCACAAACATGTGCTAGTAAGGAATCAATAAACTTGTTTATCACAGCATCTCGATGTGAACTATGTTTACACCTACCATAACTGCGTACCTGTAAACATTTCATGTGTAACATTTGGTATATACGAATTGGACAAGTACCATTAATTGAAGTAAAAAAATTACAAACTATTACACTTGCCAACCGAATTTGATTTAAAACCAAGCCAACAACAGAAATGTTGAAAGTTTTAGAAGGAGACCAGGTGATGCTGATGCCACCTCTTTTTTTAAATAGGACTAAGCCCGCCACACACTTCCACCACTGTTACTCCTGTAAGCCAGGATCGAGAGCGGTGTCCATTGAAAACACCGAGGTTTGACCCTCGGCGAGTTCCGGGGAAAAGCTAAATTGTCTTGGAACCCGCACGAATTTAATCTAAAAAGGTGTAGGAGGAGTTGGAAGAAAAATGTATCCACTTCCCTCCATTGCAAAGCGGGAGACAAAAATAACTGTATTGGCTGAATTGCCACAGAAATAAAGAAGGCATCACGGATGCTATTTGACCTTAGTTGGACCTAACAATGTGAGCTGCATTATACTTGATTCCAGTAATAGGTATGGCAGAACCGTTTGAACGCACGGAAATTTTTTCTGGTCTCAACAAGGTCTGTGTAATACACCACTCCCGATGTTACATGCAAACTGTTTAACATATTGTTACGTTCGTTGCCACCTCTTGCTTGGCTTGCTGGCGGGATCGGAACTATCTCAGAATTATCTCAGTTCTGCTGACACGCAGTATTTTATATGATATCGAGGAGCACCCGTCAAAACCTATGCCGTCAAGACTAAAATTACAAAAGTACTTGATCAGTGGAACGTGATCAAGTATCTACTTTTCCATTGTTTTCCTAAAATCTTATAGGTATTTATAGCGGACGTATTTTAGTAATTCACGCACTATAATTTATCCCCAAACTTCAAATTCAAATTGTGCATGGATCTGAGATCTCAGCGAAAGTTTTTATGGGAGGATGAATTGCCAGAAGGTTTTTCATATAAGCTATATAGTAGGTAATGCTTTGGCTGCAGCACAATACCATAGTTTAAGTATCCTACGGTAATACATACTAGTGTAAACATGTGTTTTACACTTCGATTCAGTTTCGGCAACAATCTCATGAAGATTGAATCAAAACGATAGAGGTCGCTAAATTTTAATTAGTTACAACACAAAAATATGTAAGCATATAAAAGAGTACGCATGTTATCAGTGTTTTACTAAGAAACTATACTGCGAAAATATCACATACCTTTTAGATATGAGTAGTTCAATACAGCGTTGCAAATTAGTACCTCGATATATGGAATCAGATAACCTGACGTGCGATTTTTTGTCATCCGCCGTATACGTTTAGACTGACTAAATTTTAAGTCAAATATTTTTTATGAATAGGAAAAAATATACCTACACATTAAATATAGAGGAAGAGAACTGTATTTAGGTATAAGCTCACAGAGCATGCTAACCATTTCTCGTTCAAAATTTTGGAAATTACTAACACCCGTATGCTAAGACGCTACCTCGAAACTTCCTCGATCTCGACTCAATCGAGGTTACCTTGAGGATTTTCTCAAAATCCTCGAAATCGGTATTCGTGTTGGTACTTGGAACATTGAAGCGCATAAATAAGTTATAACTGTTTAGACTGCTTTGAACCAACAGCGTCGATGGTCAATCAGTTTTGTCAATCAATTTGTGCCCATATAAATCGCACGGAGCGTACTGCGGCACATTCATTTCTTCAGTAACTTAGGTCGAGTACACATTCAGTGCCGTGCTGTGGTGAACTCTGAATTATTTAAAGCAGTGAAGTGCGCTTTTATCTACGTCAATATGAAGATTCTAATGAGAGCTGATACACATTATAGCATACAGTATTCCGGCGAATATGTAAAACCGACATATACTTTTACGCAGGTGGGAAAAATTATATAGTAATAATTTGGTAGGTACTAATGAGATTTATAGAGACACAGGAATTATAAATTGGTAATTGCAAAATATAGATAAATTTACCCAATGCTAAAATACTAATTTTAGGATTTCTTTAAATTGTATTTTATCTTATATTTATACAAGGGTATGGATTTAGAAATATAGAAGGAGTACTTGGTTAGTTGTGTACGACTTTAGTTGCTCGTAGCGTGGCCAGTTTGCCACCTTGGGTAGGTAAGTCCATCCAATTGCGTCCAATTTATTTATTTTGACTCTTGTTGATTCACGTGAGCAAATAAAGTGAGAGTGGCTGTCATCATGAATTGACAGCATAAACAATATTGTGCGTTTAATTTTATTATCTAACAAGGCTCCGTCTAACTCTAGCCTTGAAAACTACACGGATACTTTAAATTCGTCTCAGTGCCGCGATTAACTTACACATTATTATTATGCACATATAAATTTCTTTTATTATGTTCTTATCATTTATTCCGTATTTCATATGTAATTTAGTATGTAGCGTAGCGTACCATATTTTATAATTAATTTCAAGATTTTTCATTGTTTTTCTGACCTTACGAGTATTTTTGTCCAATTAGCGGACCAATTTAATTTTCCTGTATATAATTTGACGTGGTTGCCTTTTTGCGTAGGTAATGTGTTCAAAATATATCTACTTCCTTTTGCGAAGGCTACTAGCTCACAAACTCACAATAGGCGTATAAAAATATTGTTATCTCTCAAAACTTGCAAAAGAATTAAGAACGTAAAGTACTTATGTATACCTACTACAGACATATACGGACGGATTTTATTCAGACTCCTTCTTTTTTTGTCGGTTATGAAACAAATTATATTTAGCACTTCCACAGGTGTAATTATTCATAATGAAAGTGTAAAAATGTTTTACCTATTATATTTTTAAATAGTACTTGCTCCAATTGCGTATAATTTTGCACTCCATTGAGTATAATTTGTAACACCCTGAAAAAACGATTAACAAGAATTGTACATTCGTCTGTAGTCATAAAGTATGCGTATAAGTGGTACCAATCAAAGTCAATGATTGTTTAAATTAATAGTAGGCGGTTTGCGTCTCGTCGCACACACCTCCCAGAGTATAGCGTCACCGATAAATATCTCTGTTTGAAGTTACAAAGTTTATAAGTAGGTCCTTCTAAATGAAACAAATTAACTTGAAACCTTTTATTAATACATAAAACATGCTGTTAATTGCAGGTTTTAGCAGCGGTGGCAGTATCAATGGGCTCTATGATAATTGGTTTCTCATCTGCTTATACATCACCAGCGCTGGTCACTATGATGAACAGTACAGATATTTCCGTCACGGAAGAACAGGTAAACATCGTTGTTTCTTTATTAAATTATCTTATTTAAGGATCAATTGATTATCTGCACGATTTTTCTATATTTTTCCAGGCTAGTTGGATCGGCAGTATGATGCCTTTAGCGGCACTCGTGGGCGGTGTTATTGGTGGTCCTTTAGTAGATTACATAGGACGCCGCAGGACAATATTATGCATCGCACCGCCTTTCTTCGTTGGTTGGATTCTCATAGCTACCGCAACGATAGTGCATATAGTACTGTTAGGTCGTGTTATATGCGGCTTGTGTGTTGGAGTCGGATCTCTCGCATTTCCCGTGTACCTAGGTGAAACGATACAACCAGAAATCCGAGGAACTCTAGGTTTATTTCCCACCGCCATCGGAAACATTGGCATCCTAATCTGCTATGTAGCCGGCAAGTATCTTAACTGGTATCAGCTAGCTTACCTAGGAGCTGCGTTGCCGATCCCCTTCTTCATTTTAACGTTAATGATCCCCGAAACACCCCGTTGGTACATATCTCGTGGACGTAACGATGAAGCCAGAAAAGCGCTGCAATGGCTTCGCGGCAAGAATGCCAAGATTGATAACGAACTCCGTGACATAGCTCAATCCGATGCGGAGACGAGGAACGATGATATAAACATAAGGGAACTTCTCAGTTTCAAATACGTGAAATCAATATTAATTTGTTTAGGATTGATGACCTTCCAACAACTATCAGGGATAAACGCTGTAATATTTTATACGGTTACGATATTCCAGATGTCTGGTAGTACGGTTGATAAAAATTTGAGTACTATCATAGTTGGTGTTGTCAATTTTGCATCGACATTTTTGGCCACAGCTCTTATAGACCGCGCGGGACGTAAATTATTACTATACATTTCTTCGGTAACCATGACTATAACTTTAATAGTCCTAGGAACGTTCTTTTACGTGCAAGATTATTTAAAATCGGATGTAACTTCTCTAGGCTGGTTACCTTTGACTTGCATTATGGTTTACTTGTTGGGTTTCTCTCTAG
The DNA here is from genome assembly GCA_914767695.1 of Ptilodon capucinus. Lineage (NCBI taxonomy): Eukaryota > Metazoa > Arthropoda > Insecta > Lepidoptera > Notodontidae > Ptilodon > Ptilodon capucinus. Next base: position 7,249,001 of record OU611808.1, read on the forward strand.
CTTTTGGTCCGATCCCATGGTTAATGATGGGCGAAATTTTGCCAGCCAAGATAAGAGGTAGTGCTGCATCTATATGTACTGCATTTAACTGGTTATGCACATTTACAGTGACAAAAACGTTTTACAACATAATACTTGGTATTCATACATATGGCACATTCTGGCTTTTTGGATGCATCTGTTTTATAGGACTGTTTTTCGTAGTATTCTTTGTACCCGAAACGAGGGGTAAAAGTCTTGAGCAGATTGAGAACAAGCTGACAGGCCGGGCTAGCACTCGAACACGAAGGATGAGCTCTATTGCTAATATCAAACCTTTGCCAAATGGGTGCTAAAATGAAAAACATCCACTGACGATGGAAATGATGTCTTTTTAAAATTTTGTTTTAATAGCATAACCACTGGAAGGTAATACTTTTTACTTTAGTCATGCAAATATTGTAGTTACTTATCATTATGAAAGTTATCCCAGCGAATTGATATAGGTAGTACAAAAACAAATGACCCAAATAAGTTACTTAAAAAAAAAAAATAGCAAAAAAACCGACTTCAGGTGCACTAAAAAGTTAAAAACCTTATAATTCATTTGGAGTAGATGCCAATCTACGTCAGACTAGGCAAATACACACATGAATTGGCACCGACTCGCAAATGTAATGAATTATAAGGTTATTTTTAACTTTTTAGTGCACCTAGGTTTTTGAAGTCGGTTTTTGTTTTTTTTTTTTAATTTTTTTCACGCTTTTTAGTGTAAATAATCGTTGAAAATATGCAAGTATTATCACCTCATAACAGCCCTTAAAAAGTAAATATTTACAGCCAAAAAAAAATCACCCCCCACGACCCCCTTTTTCCACCCCTTTGGGGGTAGGTTTCCATTTTCGTTAACAGGCCGTATTAAACAAAATAAATGAAAACTCCTAAAAAAGCCGTACACAAACTAAAATTACTTCGTCCACGTAAACAAAAAACTGTTCATAATTAAAAAAAAATATTCATAAAATGAAAACTACTGGGCCTAATGTTAACTATGTTAAATTTTTATGGGACCAAACGTCATCTATTCCGCATCAAACTAAAAAAATCACGTAAATCGGATCATAAATCGCAGCGTATCGCTGTACTTACATTAAAAAAACCCATAAAATTGAGAACCTCCTTGTTTTGGAAGTCGGTTAAAAATTTCATTGAATTATGAAAGAGATTATAATTGCGAATAAATTATTACACAAATTGGTACATATAATTTAATAAGTGTTATTTTGTTACTTTTCACTTGCTTCCCATACCCATTTGCATTTGTTTTAAACAAATATTTATGAGCAAGTCTAGAGTATAAGTTTATTAAATAAGTTAGTTACTTCCCTACTATACTATACCTTTTGAGCAATGATGTATGCTAAAAAAAATATAGCAGTGGTAGCCGAGTGGTCGGATGCACACCTTGCAATCAAAGTGTGCAGATTCAAACCTTAGCTCACACCTCTGGGATTTATGTGCGAATCTCATTTTCATTCGAGATTATTACTTGCTATGAAACGGTGAAGGAAAACATCGTGAGGAAACCTGCATGTCTGAGGGAACTTGACTAGTTTACGATAGATGTGTGAAGTCTGCCAACCCGCGCTGGGCCAGTGTGGTGGACTATGGCCCGAATCTCCCTCGCATTGCGGGGAGGCCCGTGCCCATCAGTGGGACATTAAAAGGGCTGTAGTAGTAGTATGCTAAATACTTAAACATTAATGTAACACCAGGATTTTGTAAATATATTAGTCAAGTAGTTATAATTTATTTCAATACCTAGCCTGTTTAAGTCCTTTTTGTAAATAAATATTTTTAATGTATACATACATGTCTATATTGTTATTTTGTAGGTATTACTCAGTGAATGTCTATGTAACAACTTATCTAAATATTCAGTAAAATTAAGAGAACTCCATGATAACCTAATATCATGGCATACAATTTCTTGCCATTATTAGTTGGTAATTATGGTAAAAAACAGTAAGTATGAATTATATTTTGTTGACCCGATCGGGCTGAATATTCGAAAACTATATATAAAGTCAATTTAATTTGTCTATGAGCCTACTATCAGCATAGTGTATCTGTGGTACAGTACAGGCACAGTATTATCAATATCAAAAACATCTCAAGTATGTGCACAGGTGGCTTTTATGATGTTATTATAGTATTTAACATTTAATTCTGTTTAATCTTGTTTTGATACATATTGATTGTAGTTTGTCTACATCTATACTTTTTAATTTAGTCAAATACTACCGTTGCCAAATACTTATGTATTAATATTTATACTCATGTATTTGACAATACTAAAAACATTGCAGTCTTAATACAATATTTTTATTTGCACAAAGCATGGGTAGGTTACAAATATACAACAGCTTGCACATTGTTGTTGTTAAAATTAGTATCCATCATGTTTTACCATATCATATGGTGTACAAAGATTTGTAGGAGAAATGGACCTGCGTCTTTGCATAATTATTATAATTAGTTCAGTTTAAATAAAAAATTTAACCTAGCTAGAATTTATCTTGTAAGAAGTCATTGATACTGTAGTAACATTTTAGTATCAGTAAACTCCTAAAATAAAGTCTAAATAAATATATACCGAGGTCCCTAAAAAACTATAGTTCAGTGTAGTATCTACGTTACGATAGTGTAGATTACGTCGAGAATGACCCAAAAGCATTATTTTTTTCATAATTCACTTTTTTAAAAGTAACTATATGACATGAGGTCATCAAACATTCCAGCAGTAAAGCTTATTCTGAGATTTCCACCTATCATTTCACTCAGGATAATAAGTCAGCACAGAGTGATAATATGAAAGTAGGTACTTACCCATAACTTGGACTCGGCAAATAGCACAGGTATCACACTCGACGTCCCAGCTCCACATTGCAACGGCATTCCACTTTTTCAATGTAAACATTTTATCAGGTTTCTGTCCATCATTATCACCACGGTCTAGGCCATCATAATCTTCTCCTGACATCATATAATAATTTTAACTACCTATCACAAAATAAAATCTTGCACCTTGTTTATTTACTTACTTAAGAAGAAATGTGTGTTTATAAAGCTAGTATTAACTTGCCTTTGTAGTTTGTCCTTGTCATCTCAATAATAGATATTTAAAATATTATTTGTATTTTAAACTTTGTCATAACTGCAAGCTTACTTAAATGAAAACTACACTATTCGACCTGTTATTAGTAAGTAGTACCCATTTGACGTAACGTGTAAGTAAATTTTAGACCTTCTTGTTCATAACCAGCTTTCTAAATCTTGGCAATTGTCAAATTAACGTCAATGGCACATTTGTAAGATAAATGGTTCCGTTTTACGCAAATTTCGAAACGAACAAGATTTAAAACACAGAGTATTTTTTTAAACTGATTTAAAATTAATAATGTTGGTAGTAGGTAATGTTAGGATCTACCTATTTCTTTTACATAATTTTGATGAAGTTAATATGGCTAAGTATAGGTTTGTAAACTGTAGGTGTTGAACCACTATACGATAATACTTTTAATAATATCAGTAGGTACCTAACTTACCCTTTTATCCTTTGATTATATCTTTCTTCGTCCGGGTTTAAGAAAGTCAATAAAAAAATTTAGCTAATTTAAGCTTTTATTTATAAAAAACAAACACTTTTTAACATGTATAATATAATATTATTATGGAATTAAGTAAGTCGGTTTAATTAAATAGTGCTGTTATCTACCGAGTAGGTACACGGGGAACTCTACTGTGATTTTGAAAAACTAAAAAATCTTTTGATACAATGTTTTATACATTTTTATTTAAATATTATGAACTAGGCAGTGACCCTGTTTTATTTCATCATTATATGTAGGCGGTACATTTGCACCTACCCAAAAATTCGTGAAAATATACATCCTAACAAAGTTTAGATGCACGCAAAGGGTAGGTGACATAGGTTGTACCTTAATCACATAAAATGTCCATTCTCATCGAATTTGTAAACATTAATTACAGACTAGCAAATCTTGGCCCAATATTTATGGACCTGTAAATATATTTTTTTCTTACTGGTAAGTTAATAAAATAGAAATCTAAAAATTATAAAACTAGAAATAATCGGTAGGTTTAATGCCAAATTAAGACAATAATTAGAGTGCGACATAGATACTGAAATATAGGGCGGACAATACAAATGCCAGACTCGCGGTGAAACTGGCAGCGCCGCTGAAACAACCCAGCTCTTCAACTTGCACTTGGTACCTGATGTTGTAAGGGAATCTACAGGCTGTCATGTCTGTGGACAAGGAAAAATAATACTTATAATGAAAGGGAAGATACAATAATGCTAACTAAGTATATAAGCAAACTAATGAATCATCGTTTCGGTGGATGACGATTCTACTTAAATAAACTTATGTACGCGTACGTAAAACCAGCGTGGCGGACTATTAGCCCGATCCCTGTGGCGAGTGTGGACGGTATCATAACAGTAGGTTTCCGACCTATTAAGTATCTTCATTGGAATCAAAATACACCAGAGAAATTAGGGTATATTGCAGTGCGCTTACCCCTTCGTTTGATACAGGCATAATCGTTTATTATCTCGTACGATATTGAGAGCTTTATTATAATATTGAAGTATTTTTATTTCTTTGAAATTAAACTATTTTACGGATTTTATCGCGTTTATTTACTATTTTATTTTCCCGACGTTTCGGCTGCTTTACAGCAACCATGGTCACGGGGGGACTGAGGTGTTAGACGTCCTGATGTCATAGTTAATAACTGGGTACCCTCATATTTAGTTGTTGTTTGCGTAAATAAAATAGTAAATAAACGCGATAAAATCCGTAAAATAGTTTAATTTCAATGTATAGTATTCGCGTAAATATAAGAAAACAATATATTTTTATTTCTTTTTAATGCTCTAATTGTCAAAGATTTTAGACGTTACATGAATAAAGGAACGTATGGTAGATACTTAAGTCGGTCAATTAACGATGAATAATTAATGGAGTTTACCTGTGCATGTTGGGCTGGACATGGTCGTCACGGCAGTGTCAGATTGAACAGAGACGTATAGAGGCGGGCAGGTGTTGATAGTCCAGTAGTTATCGCAAGCGTTCTGCAAGCTAATCTCCACGTTGCCACCGGATGCCAATGTCTCGCACGTTATTGCATTCTCATCGAGACCCACGATTGTGAAGTTACGTCTAAAACCAAAGAGACAGAATGGAATTAATAATGCGATCTGTGGTACCATCTGTGGTATAGGGATGAGGCCCACGTACACAAGCACACAAAACTACGTCCAGATTAGACACGGTGTTGTTCAAAGGTTTGGTGAGGAACCCTACCTATCTAAAGGGCATGTCTAGTTTTCTATAGTCTTGAATGGACTTGATGATACTTGATTATAATTGATACATAATGAACGAAGGCCAGACCACAGACAAACATTGGTTCACTAGGCTATACGCATCATGATCAGTTTTTTTGGTTTTTAGGCCCAAATGCCATTTCTATTTTGTTAATGCAAGACTTAAATCTTTGGTTGGAAGTTACTAATAATGTATGTCCGGAATGCTCATATTCTACGTCCGGTTATTATGACTAATCACTAACTTTGGAATTAGTCTCTGACACAGTCATAGTAAGAGTTATCAGTAGATAACATTACTACTAGGTACCTATGTTATCAGAAAACGTTGATACGTAAGGCCTCACCTGGGTTGCGGTACGACACGGGAGTGGCATATAACAAGACCACCGAGTCCCAGGCCAGTGCGGGATATCCTGACTCTCCTGTTGTCGTTGTTTTGGTAGAAGTAGTTCGGGCTGACGGCGTAGAAGTTGATATAGCCGGGCTCAACGAAATCGTCAAATTGTCTAGTGCCAGAGGTACCGCCGACGAAATCTGCGCCGCAGGTGGGGTTCACAATCCTTCTACCAACTGCAATTAAGTGAGATAAAATTATTTCAAAACACTGCTGGTTAAATAACTAAGTGGTTAGGTACAACATGAAATTGCGAGATTACAGGATTTAGTCATTATAAATGTAAACATACTAAAATTTTCGAATCTTCGGTCGAACGCAACACCCTATAATTCGGTATTTCTTTATGGTTTGAAAATTGTACGTTCGATTCTTTGTTAGGTTTTATATATTGACTAGCAAGGCATTCTTAAATAAAATTTACCTTCCTGAATTCGTTCCAGTACAGGATTCATTACGATATCCACATTAGTGCCTGCAGTGGTCAGGGCTATTGTTTTGATATCGTTGTGCATATCTCGCACTAAATTCCATAAATTGTCGAACTGGTTATTAGCGGTGGCGAAAATCAGCCTCAGATCTGAAAAAGAGTTGTATTGAAATAAGTTTTAAATTACGAGTTATATTTTAATGTACGGTAACGAAAGATGTTGCAGGTACTTACCAGGAACAGTCTCGTTAAGAAGCCGAGCTTCTTGCAAAACTAATTCATTGTTCTGTAGAGTTCCAGAGTTGACCAAATACAACAGAACGGTGGAGTTGCCGCCGACGTAGTTGGCCGTACTTTCGTTGCGGAGCTGGTTTTGCATCATCACTCTGATGTTGGTTAAACTTGTTTGAAGATTCACTCCTGTTAACACTGAAAAGGAAATAATGGTAAAATCAAGTTTATCTCTGACCGGCTAATATGTCACTGGAGTAACTATCCATCGATTCTCTTGACAGACATAAGAGGTGAGAGGTATTAAAACTCATGAACCCTGAAGTTATGACTGTAAAAGGAAATTAAAAATTAATACTTACTGGCTTGATGTTTCAGTAAGGTATACTCAGAGTGGAAGTCAGCCAAAGAAAAGGTTGTGTTAACCACAATACTTCCATCGAACGCGCTCAGCAAGGTGATACTGGACCCGAACTTGCTCACTTCAATAGCGTCGAGTAAGTATGAGATGGCAGGATACACTGCCTGGAACTGCCACGAGGAGTCAAGCACGATGTAAAGATTTGTCCTCAAACGGTAATCAATGCTCGTAGTCAATGTTGTAACGCAGTTCAAGTCGTTCATATTGTTGGCTGGAGAGAAAAACAATAGATAGTGTGAATCACTATATTTGTAAATGCAATATAATTCAATCTCTCACCACAGGAAGAAGTAGAGGCATGCCGTCCTGCAATCCTCATAATACATAGATGGTAAAACTCTTACTTGCATAAGCCTGTAAATTGTTAACAGCACTAGTAGTTAATGCCTCCAAGCCACCGATTAAAGTTCCGCGAAGTGGCAAGTTAGTATCCAAGGCAGATGCGAACGCTTGGGTCTCAGCCAATAAGTTAGCATTAGTAATGAACTGTTGCCTTAAGTCACGTCTGTTGCACGCCCTCAGAGCCTCATTGTATACGCCGTTCTGAAAAAAGTACCTACTTAGATTCAGACAGTTTTGCTTAAAGTTTAAGTCCTTAGTTTTGATTATATAACTACTTATCAATTTCATTAAAATAACATTTAAAATGTTGAGCTGGAGTTAATTAAAATAAATACAATTTATAGACAATACAATAACTCACCCTGGGTGAGTAATACATGTCCAGTAATTGCGACAACTTTAATGTATTGAAAGTTGCAAGTATAGAATTCAAATTAGATCCTAATATGAATCCATCAATGTCTCCGCGTATCTCCGGATCAGTCATCTCGACGTTTGTTCGGCTGTGGAGCATGAAGTGCCTGGTGGCTTGCGTGCTGTTCCAGTTGCCCGCTGTACCAATGCTGATGCTCGTGCTACCTCTGTCTGTACCTTGGATGAGAACAGCTTCGGCCAGATCACCTAGAATAAAATAGTTGACTTGTTGACTATGGACTTACGTACAGCAGCGCAGCGTAGCCGTCAATTCGATAAAGTTTTAATATGTATCTAATAGATTTTTTTGAGTTTTCTTACCTGATAACGTAGCCGGGTAAATAGACAACACGGTTTGCTGTACATTCCTGTAATTCAGCGTTGAGTCTCTAGCCAGGTCTGCAATAGGAACTTGTTGGAGTTCCGCCCCGGCCGCAATACCAGCGATGAGGCTGCCGGCAGAGACGGCTCCCCAGGCAGTGTTCACTACGCCAGTGAGGATGGGGCATTGGCTATCGCCTGACACCTGGCGGGCGGACTCAGAGCCTCCATAACTGCTGTACTCCACGTCGTTGTTGGGATCGTATTGCCTCATTTTCCCGTTTTCACTGTATCAAATGAATGTTTACAATTAGTTTTGCAGCTTAGATTAAATTATTGCGTCGATCACAATACCTATGGGTGTGTATTATCTTTCTAAGAAACTTAAAAATATAAGTACTCTCACATTTGAGACGGCTTAAAAACCTCGACGTCTTCGCCGATGGAGCGGCCTGATCGCGCTGTTCTGAGAGCGCGGTACTGAGACAGCTGGTTGCAACTGTTCTCATCTCCACGAACTCTAGCATCGACTGTAGTAGACAGCATGTTGTGTAGAGCACACTATACACAAGACATTTTAATTAAAATTTTTACATCAAAATTGTCAATTTCAAAGTTGAAGATGCGGACCCTGGTTCTAGTTTAAATCGATCTTAAAGATCGTAAAGGTATAGGGCACGTACCTTAAATACAGAAGAGACGGTGTTATTTTCAAAGACCCCTACACTGTTGGGAATGATTCTGGAAATTAAGAGCCGATGACGGTGGAAGGAGTGGAAGGTGGGGGCGAACGGCAGCACATTTGCCGCAGTTATTAGATTCTCGGGCTGGTGGTACTCAATACCATCCTGACGGTATCTAAAATAGAAAAACTGCTTATCAGGTACATTCAATAGATTAAAATCCTAAATTATTTAGTAAGTAGGTTCAAGTTATAATGTTATTTTATTTGTTCGATGCTAACGTAGTAGGTATGTGACGACAAAATTGTATAGGATCTGAAATTTTGATAGCAACTTTGAAATGGCCCATATTGGTTAAGTAACTTACGTGTGAAGAAGCCCTGCTGCAATCTGTCTCAAGTCTCTGTTGATATTGGGATGATCTTCGATTTTACGGATTAGATCAATCAACACTGGTATTGTTGTAGGCGGTAAGTTATTCCTGTTCACTAGGAGGGGATCACGATAGCATTCGCTGAGCTCATCTGCCAGTCTTGTCTGAGCTGTCTGTTGGGCATGTATACTGCCTACGAGGGTCACCAATAATACTGGTAACCAATACATCTTGGTATTATCTGGAATGAAATTGCAAGTTAAACTAGTTGTTTTATATCAGTCTCATGCATATACCTATGTAGTTCTTTTTCGTTACCTATAAGTATTTTCCGCGATGAAACTGTGTCTATAATAAAAAAGACGATTTCAATTTCCTCGTATCTGTTAGCCGTATACGGTGCTATGTAAATTATTATTTCCGTTTTAACATGTTTTACCCTGCTGTCATTTTATTGCCTTTCATGTAAAATCAACAGTGGGTATCTAATTGATATGATTATCGAAACAATTACGGTTTACACAGAAATGCTAAATCATAATGATTTAGTTTTGAGCTCTTTAGGATTGTCTCTACCACACCTAAACAGATTACCTACACACAGCAATAGACTTATAATTTAACATAGTCATTCCCTGTTTCACTAACACTAGGAGATGCCTTAACATATGCCTAAAAAGTTGCCAGTTGCAGTATATTAACATTTAGGTATCACATTAATATTATTATACTTTGAAATAAAACTATTTTACGGATTTTATCGCGTTTATTTACTAATTTATTTTCCCGACGTTTCGGCTGCTTTACAGCAACCATGGTCACGGGGGGACTGAGGTGTTAGACGTCCTGATGTCATAGTTAATAACTGGTGTACCATTGCAAGACCTCAAGACACCGTAAGCACTTTCTGCGTGGATCGGACCGCAAACAACAACTAAATATGAGGGTACCCAGTTATTAACTATGACATCAGGACGTCTAACACCTCAGTCTCCCCGTGACCATGGTTGCTGTAAAGCAGCCGAAGCGTCGGGAAAATAAAATAGTAAATAAACGCGATAAAATCCGTAAAATAGTTTTATTTCAATGTATAGTATTCGCGTAAATATAAGAAACCAATATTATTATACTTATTTAAGGCATCTTCCAGTATTAGTGAATACGGACATTAGAACTTTGCTTATATGGTCCACCTTGTTGTAAGCATCTAAAATGTAATACAGTTTAGACAATTAATTTATTGTACACTCGATAATATGCAATACGCTGGAGCTTATTAACAATCACATGTTTTTATTACACAAATACAGATAGGTGAGCATTAAATATGATAAAAATAACGGTGACGGAACTATCGTGGTATTCACGATTATTTGTTTTATCAACACACGAAGGGAGTGGTTTAAGGAAATGGCAATCGTTGTTCCAAGTTTTTTTGTAGTGGTTTATAGTCATGATTTGAGAATTTTCTTCTCATGGTTAGGCTACTTACTTACCAACTCTCGGTAGATGCTATTGGGTTATAGGGCCACCTACAAGTATTATCTCTAATATTTGCGATAGTAGAGAACCACATCTAAGTACATTATTATAAATCTTTAATATTGTTTTCCTACCTACTCTTAGCTGATAACAGGCCGCATACAACTGTCTAACTAATGGAATCATCTGCAGATACCATATAAGTATGTAGGTATGGGAATTCGCAAGTCTTAAAACCATTATGTTAGAACAGCACATAATGATACTTTAATCGGAAAAAATTGCGAGATAAACCGAATTAATCCGAATCTTTAAATATAGCCCATTGATTTTTCTTTTATCATCTAATACCAAAATATTCAATTGGATCTAAGGTATTTTTTTACATACGGTTTTATCATGGGTACATTGAAATCGGTAATATAGAAGGTTGCCCAATTGTAGGTATGTTTGCTTGCTCTAGATTTGATAAGGTTATTGTGTAGGTAGATAAGGCCTATTTTCATGAATCACAGACGGACGCATGCATGCGCGGGTACTAATTTTTCAAGTAGTACACAGAAAAAGATTATCGGAATGCACTCAACTTATGACTTAGGTACGTATAACACTGTCTTCCTGGAAATCTAGGTAATGGATGCGTATCTAAATGTTTTACGGAGCATATAGTAACTTCTGTAAATGACTTTGTCACTACCTCTATTTATTTCAACTTTTTTGGTCTCTACAGTAACTGTAAATAACTAGCAGTTCATAGAATGAGGTTAATAAGTGTATTCTTATTCTGAATTAGGAGTTCTTCGTGTGAAGCTAGGTTAAAATATCCTAGTTTTCCTATGAATGTCATAAAAGGCGGCTAAACGTGTTAACATGCATCACCTGTATGCTATTTATGTAAAAGTTCTTCTTAGCAGCTTTCTTTTTAATTGGAGTATACTTGAGTGTTGGGGGTTTTAGATATTTAATCGATAAGTCATCCGCCATCTTTAATCCATGTTTATTTATAATGTGTATTCATTAAATTTGTTCATGGTATTATTCACTATTTTTCGTCATAATCCATTAACTTTCATAATTTCAAACATTTCGTAAAAAAATAAGTCTTTTTTATGACAGCTGTAGAGCATTATGGACATGCGCATGCGCCGCTAGAGGAGCTAGCAAATGTAAGCTCTATTTAGGTACCTGTACCTACCTAAAGTCTGTTACAGACTAGTCTGTAGGTACTTCAGTATTGTTTTCCATGTCGTGACATGAAAAGACATGAAAAGTATAAAAAACAAGCACTTACATTCGAGAATCTTTAGTAATAAAAAAATTTTGGTCCGATGCATACACAACACAATATACTTTTATCACTAATCAATCAATGCGAATCATCGCAAAAATCCTTGAAAACCCACCAGGAAAATCCTTATTTTTCACAAAATACACAGGGAACACACAGTTCGTACACCTGCAGGCTTCAGCACACCCAACACTATCAATTTGTAGGATAAAGGGTGCCAGGCTACACGATAAGATAATGAAAAACAGGTCTAGATAAATTCGTACCGACCGAATGATAGCCACACGACGCTGATATCTGTTTTTGCTAACGATTACGGCGATAACACCTGATTATGAAAACCTGTGTATTAAATCCATTCGGAATATAACCTACCTAACTACATATGTACTTCTGTAATTTCAAGAATCGTAACTAATCTATAACCGCTATACAGAATTATAAAACGCAAGGAAAATATTAATATAATTAAATGGAAAAAATATAAAATGAATAAAAAGATCCGACGAGGATGGGATTCGAACCCACGCGTGCAGAGCACATTGGATTAGCAGTCCAACGCCTTAACCACTCGGCCACCTCGTCACATGACTGAAGCGGCAAATTTTATAGTCACATTAAATATGTAAATATAATTTGGTAAATTAATAAAATTTACGCAAATTTGAAATAATAACATATATGAATAGGAATTATAACAATTTCATTGGTAAAAAAATAGAACAGAAAAAAACGATATCTTACGTTTGTCAATTCATTCACTAGTAGTGACATCTATCGGTAAACTTACGCACATTATGATAAAAAAAAACCTGTTGTCAATATAGATACGAAATTTCTATATCGTTCCCTTTATAACTCAATCTCTAAATTATTTATCACATACGTAAAAATGATTTCACTGATTAATTTTTTATTTACCTTTTATTACTAGTGACATCTATATTATTTTTTCAAAACGCAAAGTAAAATTATGTGAATAAGAAAGGGAGCACATCAGACAACCGCACTGTTCTATGTTAATACTAATAGATGGCGCCACGTGGTTGTTACTAAGCATTTGTACACTGTCTGGCCGGTATTAGTAAAGCATAACAAAAGCAAAAAAGCCAATAAATATTTCTAACCATGTACCTGATATATAAAAGTTCTCATAAACTGTTTAAGTAGGTATTGTAATTTATGAGCTAGCTAAGAATGAAGGCGTATTTGCATTTATTTGTTTTGGTAGATATCTACTTACACGCCTTCTAAAAATGATATTCTGGCTATGATTACATAAATGCCCAATACGATACAAGACGCGATTATAGTCATACCTATAAAAAATTGCGACATGTAAGTAGATAGGTACTTAGATACCTAAGAACTAGTGGATGCGAGGGATATCGGGATGAGCGACCTCCAGGGTCAAACGGATAGCAAGGAGGGACGCGTCGCCTAGCAACCAATTAAACCTATCGCCCACCCTCCATTCATAAACGACGCACGCCCGAAATAACCAAGGAAACAATAATAGCCGAGTCCTTATACCTACAGTTATACTATTAATTAATAGATTAACGTTTTATTAAATTTGGAGGTATAGTTGTATGTCGGTCAGTAGAGCCAAGGCTTTTATTCCCGCGTACTACTAATACAGCCCTTTTTAACGTCCCACTGCTGGGCACGGGCCTCCCCTCAATGCGAGGGGGATTCAGGCCATAGTCCACCACGCTGATCCAGTGCGGGTTGGCAGACTTCACACATCTATCGAGAACTAGGCAAGTTCCCTCAGACGTGCAGGTTTCCTCACGATGTTTTCCTTCACCGTTTCATAGCAAGTGATAATCTCGGATGAAAATGAGATTCGCACATAAATCCCAGAGGTGCGAGCCGGGGTTTGAACCTGCACACTTTGATTTGCAAGGCGTGCGTTCGACCACTCGGCTACCACTGCTATATACGCGTACGCTTACATCTATCTATCTGTCTTTACTAAACAAATGGTTTCTATGGCTACAGCTCAGAATTATACCTATTACATCAGAGATTAATATTTTGTGCATTATTAGAAAAAAATGGTATTTGTAAAACAATATCTATTTCGTATATCAAAAAGTATAGGAGCCGAGCAATGAACTTGAATTGAACTCAATCCAAGTTCAGTTAGGTCTTTAGGTTCACAGATATTCAACCTTAGGGAATGAGGGTCACGAACCCACACACAATATAAAGGTTAAGGATAGAAAAACAAAATATATCTACTTACTTATGTGAATAATCTATATAAAGTTTTGACTTTATACGACCCGAAATTTAACCCCATTTAGCGAGCTTAGGGTTTTATTAAATCAATTTATTATTCCCAGTAAAATTGTAACACACATGCCATTTTACAGTGTAATGTATACGTTAGTCAATCACCTCACATACGTTTTTGCACCACACATATTTTACTATAGTCAACTAATTGGCGTTTGAAGTGGAGGCCAAAGGGCAATGCAGTAGTCAGATCGTGGGCCGTCGAATGCACTGGGCCGATCGGCTCGATTTTATTAATTAAGCTGCGATGTTGAGCCGGCTTGCGGCTCGCTGCAGTCTAGACCGGCTTCTCATTTGGATTGCTTGCAGTTGCACCGCATTACATTGATTTGTGCGACCGACCGTTTCGAGCGCGCACTCCGCCCGTCTCCACGGGGTCTCATGTGGGAATACGGTTTATGTGAACCTATCATTGTTGCGTCGGATTGCATTTCCAATATCGCATTCAATTCCTTTGTTTGCATACATTGTGGGATTGCGACGCTTGAGAAATATGTTGAAAGAATATCTCTACGAAGCTTCCGCTTGGTTCGATCTGGAATATATTAGTTTGTCTATTATTATTTTCTTATTGGATTTGCATTAGAGCATTAGTGACAGCAGGTGGATACAACTGCACCTGTATACTACCTTACGTAAATAGGTTTAGTCGAGTAAGTAGATACTTAATTACTAACAATTATTATTGTTGGATACAGCACCCATTTATTGGATAGGTTCTTACAGTTTTGTAAATTATTGGAGATTGTGATTAGGTATTAAAGTAGGTACCTACTATTTTGCAAAAAAATAAAGACAATTGCACCATTAACAATAGGCAAAATGTACTGTAACTTAATCAACTTTAAATATTTTACTTTATTACATGCTCTACCTACCTAGGTAGATATTTCGTAGTGAATAAAATTGCGACCGCCATCCTCCAACCTCTCTCAAAGGTGCACTATCCGAGCCATCAATACGCTGCACAATATTCTATTCGGTCCAATCGCTTATGTACACGCGAGTAATGTCCCGCTCTCGGCTGCATTACTTTGTGAGGCGAACTCTACCAGACTCTACCAGCCCCGAAGAGGATTGGAGACGTGCCTCGTTCCCACGACGCCGACTCGACAGCCCGCCGAGCGCCAGTCACGCGTCGCCTTTTTAAACCTTACCTAGAAATATAAATATTTGTTGAGTACCGTCTGATGGAGGGTTGTACTTTTAGAAAAGGATACATCTCCCAAAATAGGTTCTTTTAACAAGAATATGTTCATGTAAGTAAGTACCGATATTCTTTCTCGAAGTCTGTCATAATAAACTAAATGGCTAATAATAAAATATATTATTACGAAGAAACTTTACAAGTTCGCCAATACTTCGCTATGAGTAAATACTTGCTATTTGTATAGATATATTTCAATGAAGTCATAAAAATGTAGGGACTTAAGTTGCCAATGGCCGGGTTTACAGCGAAGACATCGGAAGGTCTTCAGACTCGGTGAATTTCAGGGGATTAAGGTTGGGGGCTCTTATTTCAATCGATTCAATACTTCAGCTGAATCGCGTTTACTTGTTTATTTTCTGAGGGAATCGTTGTGAACTTATTGTTCTCTCTTTTTACTAGTTGCAGTGAATTGGTAAGTGATATTGCTTTTGTCATCCATAATAAGTTATAACTTCATCTATGGTTCTTGTTTTTATTGTTTTAGCTATAATTCTTATAAAACTTTGTAAGCCAGTACCAGTACCAAAAAAATAAAAGATTTGCAAACCTACCTTACTACGAGTTTTAGGAAGGTGGATATAATACTTACTTAATAATGCTCCGAAGCGATGCCAAACAATATATTAATGTCATTATTTTTGTTTAAGGCATAATTTCCTAATTACTTTTCACGATAGGCCATATAAAGTAATTGGAATATTAAAAAAACATAATACGTAAGTGGTTTTTTACAACCTGCCTATATTAACTGTTTGCATAAAAAAATAAAGAAGGTAGAATACCAATACTAATAATTTACGGATAAAATTTAGTAACAACGTACTCAGAAATTTATTATTTAAAAAATATATTACCAGCCAGGCTCGTATTAATGAAAAAAGTTTTAATTGTTTTCAATAAAATTAGGATATTGTTGTAGGTACCAATAAGAAGACCTGAATCCTTAAGGCTGGTCAAACTTCTTAGATCTTATAGCTATCTGATGCCGAATACTTTATATATACTTTCTTATATTATGAAAGCGCTGTGGGACTTTAGTTACGGGCGATATATCATCGTACTAAAGCAGCTTTATCGATTTTATTATAAAGCAACTATTCTTCGACAGGGTGGGCTTTTATAATATATCAAGAGTACCACTATAACCGCGTACTAGAGGGGATTATCCACTTCCCCGAGATGGATTTTTCTCCTCACCATTTTGCAATAATATAAATTGAGATTCGTTTTTCTGTTCTGGCATTTTTTCTTTGTTTGTTTTTATTATCTTGCCGCAGAATACGCGAATGGAATTCAATCGTGTAGTGATTTGTTTTTTTGGTAAAAAATGGATATCTAATAAAATAACTAGTTTTTAAATAAAAATACTTACAATATATAGGCACCAAAGACGGCACAAACAATACAATAAGGACAGAACCCCGTTTACCTAAACGCCCAAACAACAGTAAAACCTCTATAAAACTATAACGGTAACATTAATAGATTTTTTAACAACGTAAATGTCCATATAAGAAGAAGGGAAATTGGGATCGGGTTGTCAAGCAAGGTGTATTACTGCCAGCCTATTGAACCTATAATGTTGAATAAAATAAACAAAACTATTAAATCGAATGTATCCAATTTATCTCCACCACTAGCCGCACTAGACCAGCGTGGTGGAGTACGGTCTAATACCCCCTTTTAACAAAATATGTCAGAAAGGGGAGGCCTTTGCCCAGGAGTGGGTCACTATTATAGGCTAGTAAAACAAAAAAAAAGTATCTAAGTAGTCACATATTAGGGTATGTAAAAATGTAGCTACCGTTCTACAATAATCCCTTTTTATTTTACGTACAAGAGAGCTTCACACGAGCCGTCGTCGGAAGCTATTCAATCTAGGAGGCAGGCAAATTGTGTGCGGAACGGACGGAAATGTGCGGTGTAGCGCAACGGCCGCCCTGCCAGCACCTGGCCAGGGTTACCAGCTATCTGACTTCCACCCGAAGGTTGAGTTTATTTATTAAATAATGATCGAAATCGGTCTACTGATGCCGGAGATATGCGTGATCATACATTAAAAAAACAAACAAAAAATATACGCGTCGAATTGAGAACCTTCTCCTTTTTTTCATCGGTTAAAAAAAATACTGCCATGTTATCTCGGTAATGACAAAAGTATACCTAAGCAAAGGTTATTTTCTATAGCCAATTCGAGGGTAAATGCACAATTAATAAATGACAAATGTGCGGATATATTTTATAACTAACACTTTTAAATATAATAATATAAAATTACCTAACTTCAGATTATTGTTAACATCTCAGCGCAGGTAGAAACTGAGAACAATATATTTTTTAACAATTTCGCTTGTTGTCTCCATCTTCTGGATTCCTGATAAATGTTGTTGATTGCAAGTGTGAAACCTAATTTCGAAAATTCTAACCTAACCTTCACCCCTAACCCTTTGTGTCCACTTTTCGGTCAAATCTGGCAGCCATGGTTCGCAAATTCGTGCGGTCGTCACAACAAGCACTTGTCCGTCGGATCGCTAACATTATTGTGTTAAAACCTTCATGAAAATCTTGCAGGCCTCTTTGAAAACGAAACGAAACGTGGATATATATCGTTTAAACTTTTACTAAGCGAATGTATGAGCCAACCTTTCAAGTTTTTAAGACCGAAGTCCCTTGATACATCTTTGAAAGCTTTATGAATACCTATTGTTGAGTCGCTAATTGGTATCTAAATACCATATATTTTCAATTTCATTCACTCAACAAAACTACCTACAACAATTTTTTTTTCATTTATCTATCGTTAAATGAAAATTATGGATGCTAATTAAATTAAATACTTATTTAGATTAAAACACAGAATGTTTTGATTGTTCGTAAGTAAGTTAGAAAATGCACCACGCAATTAAAAATGGCTGAACAGATTGAAGCGAATGTTTGCTTTGGGACAACAAGTACAGCTGACTATTTATCCTTAAAAAGTTTAAGTGGCCGAGTCGCGGTTAATCGATTAAGAAGGTGATTGCCGTAAACTCCCTTATCTGGGTGTTCCATAGATTTTTTAATTGCAGTTTGGCGTGCTCTCAACTGCCAGAATCAAGTTCATACCCGCTGTAGCTCGGTGAGACAGGTGCACCACTCTTACGCCAATTACCCCGTACTTACTTAGTTCTTCTTTTTTTATTTGACTCCGCCTTTGTATTGGATGAGAGCAAGGAGAGCCTTTGTGGAGCGGTGCACGTAACTGACAACAGACGCTGGCTAAAGCAGTTTTTAATATCGCATCACCTTACCCGAGACTGAAATTGAATAACATTTTTCACAAGTAGTTGGTAGCTAACTACTTATTTCTTTCTGCGCTGTAATTGTACTGCTTAAGTATGCTAGTGCCATGACGTCTTCAAGAAAGATTAGAGAAAATCTAAAATACACAATTCGTTTAAAAATTAATGATTGCTTCTTGAATTGCACTTGCCAAACTGTTGTAAGGATTTATAATATTTTTAATAAGAATAATAATCACATAATTAACCAGTATTTCGATAATCACAAAGGAAGCGAATTTGTTGTGTCATCCAACTTCGTAAATCATGCACCTGTTATTCGGACCAATTAATTACGGGGTCGACAGGTTGGTAAATTGTATTTCTTATATGATATTAATGAATTGTTCTCACAAAGTGGCCACTGGGTACAGCTCGCGACGCCGCCCTCACGCGTTTTACTTATTACTGTTTCCTTAACACTTGAAACTATGAAGCTTACTTAATGTAGAAATATGTTTTCATGTACTTTTCCTTATTACAACTTAAAAGATATTAAATATTTGTGTTCGGTAGTACAAAAATAAATCGACGTTGTATAAAAATCTAATTTATCTAGGTAAATGATACCTTACAGTTTAGGAGTTACTCTCTGAGCATAGAGTTTAATTTTGTGGTACCTATTAATAGATCGCGTGTGACACGCATCGTGTACATACGACGGAATAATTATTTACACTACTTATAACAAGTTAAAATCAACCGGACTTAAAGCCTGGGGCCAGCTTGGCTTGTCAAAAGACACGGCCATATATTTACCGCAAAACTCCTATGTGGTAGTTACATGAAATTGCCGACTTACCGTCTCGTAATTCCAGTTTACGAAGAGCTTATTGTGTACCAAACAATTTAGCTCTGAGCAATTTAGCAAGTACTAGATGCTACCCTCTTTCAAAGTTTAAAACGAAAAGCATATATTCAGTCTCCTTACTATAAATATATGCGTGGTGATCGTTTGATGGAATTGTTTGTTTGTAGGAGTGAAGCTCTGGAACTGCTGATTCGATTATGAAAAGTATTACTAATAAAATTAATGTAAAAATTATATATTAGGCTACATTACCTACTCATTAAATGGGCTATTAATTTGCGGGTGAAACTTTGAGCCACAGCTAAAATACACTTTAATGTCTCTATACAGTATTCTGTAATGTCGCTATTAGGTTAAAAAAGAAAACTGATAACAGCCAACGTTCCTCGTAATATTTTCGTCGTTATAAATCAAAGCGGACCCACCTTTGACGCGTGCGTTGCATTAAAAAAGTAGTGAACGACCTCATCATCCGAGCCTCCATTTTCATATTCGAGTTGTTTGAACTCTCCTCTCCGTCGAGCCGTAGATAAAAGAGGTGACTCCAGTTAAATGCCTTTTGGCATTGAATGTACGCCACGTATAAGCTTTATTAAGTGAAATAAAAGCCCCGCCGCGGTCAAGGCTGTCGTAAATGTGAATATACCGGTGCGAAAATGGTAGAAACAATGTTCCTCGTACTGGTTTTATTATCTTTGGTGTCTTTGTAATGGAAGAGCCTACTCCTCAATGATTTTATTATTAGTACAGAGAAACGTTTTATTTTAAGAAGCTCCGAAGTACCTACTAAAGAAATGTCGTCGACTTTACAAAGTAAAGCCTTTGTACGCTGTTAGGTATACCTACGTCATAAATATTTGTAAAGTAAGTGAACTCGTGCCTTATCCTTTGGAAGATTTCAAAGATCCATCGGGTCTTTGACACAGTTTAAACTAAGTTTAGGTCATCGTTTATAGATCAAAAAGTTCGTTCTCACAAATAACGTTATTTGTGAGAACGAACACATTTTCATGAATTTTCAATAATATTTCCAATTTATTTTTCCAATAACTGCTATTATTTTTTGTGTGGGGTGAGCAGTGGTCTGCATAGGAGCAATGCTGCGAGGTAGGCGACCCCAGCACGAACAACCTTACGACATTGGCGGGAGTGTCGACCCTCCGCACGGGACTTCGGCCTCTTCATCTGTCCTCGACGCGACTGGTGCTCCGCTATTCGCATATATATATTTTCACAGGCACTTTTACCTACATATTTTTTCGAATCTAATTAACAATGAGATTAATTTTACTAAAACTAACAATCAAACTCGTTGGCTAGTATTGTAGTTAGAGTCCTAAATTCTGTAGTTTATTCTTAATTTGTTTAAAGCTTTGATTTGGTCCATACAATTGACCCCTAGACATGCCAATTTTTAGGGTTCCGTACCCAAAGGGTAAAACGGGAACCCTATTACTAAGACTTTGCTGTCCGTCCGTCCGTCCGTCTGTCACCAGGGCCCCGATTTTCGTGCGTTCGAGATTCATCTCTATTCGAGATATCTGTATCTCATGAACCATGATAGTTAGACAGTTGAATTTTTTATAGATTATGTATTTCTGTTGCCGCTATAACAACAAATACTAAAAAACAGAATAAAATAAATATTTAAGGGGGCTCCCATACAACAAAATCGTGCGCGAGTCTGACTCGTACTTGGCCGGTTTTTCAGGACCTGATATAACCATTTTATTTAGCTTTCAGTGAGATTTTTATTGTTAATAATCTGAAATTTTATACAATATTTAAACAAAATTTTAATAGAGCAAGATTTTTTAAATTCAGAATATTAATGCAGTCGACGGGGTGGCACGGGGACCGCCCACAACAAGCGGGTAAGGGTGTGCGGGAGACCACAGCTTCCAATAATTCAGGATTATACTTCGAAACGAGTTACCTTATCAGATAAGATATTCCGTTCAATTGAATATTAGTACATTTAAAACACAACGGCTGTTTTTTGTAGTTAAAGTTAGGTGACTAAAGTAAAATAATCCGAAGATTTTTCTTATCTTATTTAGTCTGATGTTTGAAATGAATACCGATTGTTAACTTCGGTTTAGGTACCTACTACAAAAGTACCTACCTTCTACTTAACACAAATGTTATATAAGCATGTGTAGGTACTTTTAATGCTCCAATATTTTGGACCCGTATGCCTATTTATCTTAATCTTAACCGCGGCAAGGGAAATTTGCTGCTCGTTGGAAAAAACATTATTCTTGTAAACCATAATTTAAATGCCTTCCAAGCTCATAGGTAAGTGATGTGAACAAATTAGGGAAATGTATGTTTTGTTTTAGGGAATGGAAATTGAATCCTACGGGGAGGCGAGTGCAGCCGCCATGTTTGTTTTCATGCTTCTTTTAAAGTTTTTTAACAAGCATTTTTGAATGGAAAATTCTCATGTTATGTTACAAATTCGGTTTTAATAAGTGCCTGTAGATTGGTACTGAATAATAACAATGCAGTTTTAAAGCTTAAAAAACTCGTTGGGAGTTCATTGATCCCCTTATTTGTACGCGTCAACATTTCCTCTAGTCTACGCAACCCTTCCTCACGGGGGCGAAAATAGTCATAAAACACAGACTTTTTTTCGTTCATTGGCGGGCGAGACGCCAGACTGGCGTTGCCGAGGTGCGCTAGCCCGGGGCCTTTGATAACTCATGAAAAATTCAAGTGCCGCCGACAATATCTGGAGTAGATACACATACATGTAACTAAGTATCTACAGTACGGAGAAGGGTTCGTGTAAATAACTATGGTATTATACTTATTCCCTACTATGATTTGATAGCGCAAATTGTCTATGTACTCACTTGCTTTTTTACAGTCCTAGTATACTTGTTCCTTGACTCTCCCATCTAATGGAAAATTCTTTTAATTTTCTTTGTCTTTTTTCACATCTCATGCTAAGTATCTTTTCGTTATCAAATATGGATTTGTATGTTTCAACATTCATAAAATATCATAATAGGGAAGTGAGTGGTGAGACCATGTACCTAATTAGAAAATTAAATGTAAATCTACCGAAATAGTAAATATATAGTTGATAGTATTAATTAAGTAATAGGTCCCTTCACAGCACTTTACCACACGCACGTTACATTTTATAAGCCTGACAGTTAAAATTGCTTAATCCAGCACCATCCGCTGGTCTGACGTCAAAAATGCTAATTTCAATGTTTAAGCAAATCGCACGTATTACCATACTGGCGGCGGAGTATGGTTATACTAATAAAATCCGAGTAATAGTGCAATCTCAGCGCCCCTCCCAGATAGCGCAGAAATATTGCCTTCATATCTGCCACGGGCGGGAAATTGACGGAAAAATGTTGTTGATCCCTCGTATCGTATATAATAAACTAATACATATTTCATCAACCACCACATATACACTCAGTGAGAGCTATGTACTATCTTGCAAGGCAATATAAAATGGGCTACTTCTGCTTCGTTTTTATATTGCATCCATCGTAAAAGTTGATTATTTGGTCCATACTACCTCCTCAGGTAGGCTTAGGTCTTTTTCAATCTTAATTTGACTTGCTGACCGATAATTTTTTCGCTAAGTGAGTCGGTATCAAATCAATTTCCTTATTAAATTCAATCTTACTTTTTGGCAATAGGTATGAAGAAATAAAAGACACAAACATATAATCCGATCAAATCGAAGACATGGAAGCGAATTACAAAGGCCCGCAAATACTGATCGGAGCTGTGTTCAATGTATCTAAATATATCTCGATCCACCACACACACCGGCATTCCCAAATGTAATCAGTCAAGCCTGAGTACTGACTCTAAGGGAATCTCTATGTAAATTACTTTATCAGACTGGGTACATGATTGGCGTTAAATTGGGAACATTTTCGATGAAATTTCAGTGAAAAAAATCGAGCATTTTACCTGTCCTTTTAGATTTGGTACACGATTTTTTGTATTGGTTGTGGTTTCGATAACTTAACTGAGGAACCGTGTAATAATATTCAACGAAAACAAGCGTATATGAATTGCTGAGTTCCTTTAAAAACGAATTATTGTCGGTAAGAACAACAATCCGTGTTTTAATAACGATTAACTAGACGTGGCAGACTTCATAGGGAGCGATGCTTCCAAAACGTGTTTTAAAGAGAGGTTTAATGAATATAGGGATCTGACATTATGTATATTGTACTGACAAATTAAAACGGTAGCTGCTGGGATTGGTCATGAGAAGTTGCAAACTGAAAACAATACATGCTTAACTCACAGGTAAAGTTACGCGTTAATCGAGGCACATACAAGTTACTTACCTATAAGATAAACTATGCTGTAACAGTAATATATTACTGCCGGCAACTCCCAGACGCGGCGGGTTAACTCCTACAGCCCTTGAATATGAAAGTTAGTCTAATCCAGGAATCCCTCCTTGGCACGTCTTGAATAGCTCCGAACGAAGCATTCTCCATACTTATGTGATCAACATTTTTATTAACACCATACATACCTAATAGTTTAGTAATATCAGACAATTGACATTTCATATGAAACTTATTTTTAAAATTCATTGCTTTTTGTAGGGTGCGGTACTTATAAAGTAAAAAGGAACCCTTAATGGATCACTTTGTTGTCCGTCTGTCTGTCGGTCTGTCAAGGCGCTTTCCTTGGAGCTGTAAAAAAATAAAGTTCTACGTTAACGCAATCAAAGGATATGGCGGTTTATGTTGCGTATTTAGTTCTTTTTATAAATAGGCCTCAAATAATCTGCAGACTGAAGAAGGTACTTACCAATACTTTGATAGGTGAGTAAACTAACAGTCATCATTACCTATAGCGGGAATTCTGTTTCGGTTTCATTACGCGGCGATACGGTTCGCGTAAATAAGGCTGGATGTAAATCATGTCATTAGAGGCGGCTGCGATCGACCCCGGCCCGCGTCTAATTGAAAATAAATCCCATTAACTGGGAGCCGCATAAGAGCATTTGCTTCCATAACATCAGGTGCTCCTTGTTTTGATAAGTTGTTATGGAATTATAATCTAAATAAATGAATAATATTCGCGTTCTTGATTGAGGAAAACTCGTAAATATGCTATGTATAAATTTGCCAGTTATTATATTAATACTTACCTAAGTTGGTTTACCTGGTAGCGTACAGTTAGGTATATTACGCAGTGACTAGTTATACTAGTTATATGTACTCTATATTCCCCAAATGTATAGAATATAATACTTATCGACTCTTGTAAGGCAATCCTTAGTAAGCGACAAAAAATCGTAAGATGAGTTATATACATGGTGGAATTTTGTAATGCCACCTGAAGGGAAAGTACTCTTAATACTGTAGATAGAAAATAGTACTCGAAGAAAACATTCCTTTATTTTTAAAAATAAAGAAAACTGCATTCAAAGATTTTCGAAAATTCGCTTGCCACACCCGGAAATCGAACCGACTAAAATCTTTCAAAATTACAGGATGGTCAATAAGAATAAAATCTCTCTAACAAACTTGTTAAATTAAATGAAAGGAAAACCATGTATACATATGTATATTCCATTCGAACGGCCAGAATTTTCTGCGTCGTTTGATATATATGACGCATTTTACGATTTTGTGTCGCTTAGTAACGATTGCCTTTCAAGCGTCGATATGAGTTACTCTGCTTATTCTACACGAAAATGTAAAATCAGAAACATTTTGTTATTATTTTAACGTGTAATTCTTCTTTCAAATTCAGTGCAACATAGCATTACTGAACTCTCTTTGATCTAGACACGTTAACACAGCAGAATTTTCAAGCTACCTAACTGACCATGGTTGGTCGAAGCGTAGAAATAAATTCATGTTTTAATTTTGTGGTAGAAAAAAAATTAGCATTCATTATCTTGTCTATAAAAAAAAAATTCATATAGGTAGGTACTGTACATGACGATAGGTTGCATGTAGGCTTGTGAAACCCCTTCTGAATCACATTGTATACATTTAATTCCATCTGCAAACTGTCTGCAATACCATTTTACAGTATAAATGTGTTTTATTTTGTATTTAATTGGGGAAGGTATAATGTTGAGATAAGATGTACTACATTCACTGCGTGTTACTACAAAATATATGTTACAAATGCCTGGTATAGCGAAATAAAAAGATATCCAAGTGGAACCACGTAGTGTGTGCAAAAGATAAGGGTCATAAATGAACTGCGATAGTAAAGGTTGGAAACAAAGGGCCAGGAGAGCGCTGTTTGCCCTGACTCAGATATGCCGCGCGCGGCCCGAATGAAATGGGGCCGAACGTAAACTATGTTAGCGAAATATATGGAAACAGTTTGTTATTAAAAAAGTGTGCGTGAAAGGATAAAAACGTTTGGAATTATAGGCATCAAATTTGTTTTCACCAACAACGCTATCATATTATCACTCAGTGAGGTAATTTGTATTTATAGAATAGAGCAACTATGGATTATTTTTATACTCTAAAACGAGTCTTATAAACTTCAAACGGTAAAAGTACGAGTGTTGCTTAGACAGCGACGTCAATATCGGAAGGTCTGGCCGATTCCAAATTAATATTTAACATCGTTAAGGGGACCCTTCCAACGAGACATTAATGTCAGGATTGCGTGAGAACCAGCACCTGCTCCAACAGTTTGTGTGGAGGTGGAAAACATGCCCGATACACTTATAACTTCAATAATTACATCAATTATTACTCCGTCATCGCTCTACGAATCAATAGTCACTGAATCGGAATTTAGGTTAGCACCGTGTGGCTCATCGTCGGTTCAACCGAAATATTCTAGATTCTTTACATGTGCTAATAATTAGCAATCCGCTCTGTGCCGCTTAGAACATTGTTATTCAACATACCTTTCTAGAGGCAATAATAGATAATGATGTTGCTGTAGTTAGTACCTACTTCGCGTCTCCTTGCTTTAAGATATACAATGAGTACCTACCGAAAGCTCCTGCAAAGATAAATACAAAGTTCTACTTGAATGTAAGGTTGCGGCACTGATTACAATCATTTCCTTCGCTAAAGCGGAGACGCTATAATAATTTTCAGTCTCTCTGCTTGAAACATCCAGCGGCGTGTTACAGTCAGCGCAACAACATTCTGTTCAATTTTTCATTTCACTGCAGATGAATAAACGGGCGGGCGGTGCGGCCCCGCGCCCACCACCTGCCCGGCAAGCTTTTCACTAATTTCAATGCTTTTTCTTTTCATGTTAAAACACATATTTGGATGATAAAAACATGGAATATTCCAGTTACAATAACATTAACAATGACAGCATTAGCACTTTTATTGCTTACACTAATGATATACTATATATAATATACTTCTATTAAATAAGGGCTTTCAAAACTAGAACTAGTCGATAGCAGGAAGCTTATTGCGTAGTCGGAGTTTTTATTAAATCGAAGTTTTTGGATTGCCACTACCATCTACCAAGCTAGGGCTTACAAAACCGTAGTTTCTAAGTAAAATACGTGGTCCAACCTGCTTTCACGAGAATTTCCCGGATCAGACGCATATTTATTTTCATAAGTATATCTACATAATTCATTTTCATTAAGCAATACCATAATGTTAAGTACAATATCTACTAGGTAAATATTTTCTTCTTGAAGTTCTTATTTGTACGAAAATATGTAGGTAATTATTAATCTTTAGATTTTTAATCAAAGAGGTATATCGACAGATGATAACATGGTGTGCTAGGCTTGGTTGGTGAGAAGCACATACCTACAAATTATAGGATAAAGTTACCAAAGCTTAAACCGTATAAATAATCTTATCGAATAAAATACATTACATTATTCACTCTGTTGGCAAACCAGCCGGTCGCGTCTCCACTTTATGCAGAATGAACAGATTAATAATTGGATGTCGATGGAATCTCGATCACGGGCGCGTCGGAAAATTACATTTTCTGCAAACATTTCCTCACGTAGTTGAATTTGAGCGAGTTAGTTTTTCAAATGTCTTTATTGCTAAAGGTAATTTGAATTGCATTCAATCGGGATGTTGAATCGTGTTATTAGCCCGTTCGTAATCAGCGTCGGGTGAGAGCAATGTCATTAAAGACGAGGAAGCGTAGTGAGCGACGCGACGTGGACCCTCGCAATTATTGGCCCCTCGGTGAAAAATTACTAAATTGCCTACTGACAACAACATTTCAATTTATGTTACCATTATTGTGAAAGCAGTTAAAATCACTTAGATACATTGTTATTAACAAAAAACTGAAGGAATTCTATTTCACACATAAAATATAACATTATAAAGAAATAGTAATTATGTTATATCAGATAGCCTAATGATTAGGCGAACCGCCCCAGGACCGAACGAGTCTGACCCTAAACTATTAAACTATTTCTAGCACTTAAATAACCAAGCGTAGGTACTTACTGTACTTGGTAACTTTAAGATACTCAAAACAAGATGGCTCTAAATCTAGGAGATGTTAACTCAATATGCTCAGACGCTATTCACCCAAGAAACTATGTTACGATTCAATTTTCTCCAAAGCACGTCGCAAAAAGTAATATGTGAGGTGAGGTAACAAAGCCCCGACAGCTAGCCGCAGCGCTATTGTGGAAGCAGACTGCACTCGCCGCCGTCTGTCCTTCAGACGCTCATATTATGAGAAACTTCTTATACGGTCTCTCCTAGGAAAACAGTGGAGGTAACTTGGATGCTCTTTATTACTCTTGGCGCTTCTAGGCTTTTATTTTGATTAGTTTATTTTCACCTTAATGCACTTCCAAGGGGTCCAAGGTATAAGGTCCAAGGTGGTAGAATCTGACTATTTGTAAGTGCTTTTTGGCCTACACGAATATAACAAATTTTGATTTTGATTTTACCTCCTAAAGGGCTAATAATAATTGTGCGTAAAAATATACCTTTACGTTGTTAATGAAATCTTCACAAGAACGCAAACATTCTGTGATATGTGAAGTCTATAGATACATTACCATACATCCAGTTCATGGAATCTCGTGTTTTACTATCAGTAGACAACCCCCAACCCTCGACCGGCATGACATAGAAAAACATTTTTTGCAAGTTTTCCATCAGTGGCAGGTGCCGTAACGGAAACTGGAAAAAATATCTATGTTCCGGAGCGAGATGAAATTTGGCTGTTGTGCAAACGAACAGCGGATAGCTTCGTTCGTTCATCAAATAAAATCCGGGAGCGCATACAGAACCCGCTGGCCCCTTGCCGACTCGCTCTTAGATACATAGAGTATTATAGGGCGATTTGTTAAAGGCAGTTCGGGTCTGAGACCTTTTTTGTCCCGGGTGATCCTGCACTGCACACAAACGGCTAATTGCGAGCCTAGAGCTTTGTGCTATTAATTCCAGCTTTTTTATTACAATTTTGTAGACTCTGTTAAATGAATTATACTTAAATAACGACAGATGTACTTTAGGAAACTATAATATGTATAACTCACATGTTAATTATATATTTAATCATCGGGACGACCCATGTCACTGACAAATTAATTAGGAACATGGAGTGCTTAGCTCACAATAATAATTATAAATAAATAAAATAAGTAAGTCAGTTATTGTTTCATTTCAAAACTTAAAACCATACATAAAATTCCCAAGCTATAATAAAATTTAAAATTACGAGTTTTAAAATATTTATACAATGCTTCATAACCCATAACTTCCTGTACTAAGTTATATGAAAAAAATCCGTCAGAACCGTGTTTTCAATTAAATAATACCGCTAAGTTCCTAGCATTTTTTGATATAAATCAATTCTTCAGTTTCAGGAGACATACTTAAAAACTAAGACGGAATTCGTGCACCTTATCTATCTTTAATTTGAGATAGTTACAAGCTTTTTACGATCTCCGTGACTGAGATTGCAGCACTCAAGTCACACTGATCATAAAACATTCACTGCAATGTTGTGAAAATTATAATTGCAGATCATTTTCTGACAAAACACGAGGAATTAACATAGTCGTATGACCGTTATTATAATGTAGGTAAGGGAAAATACCTTAACACAAATAGCTGCGAATTCGTGTTATCGTCAGTGTTTAGTGAGCCGGCAAGTCCAAGGGACTGCTCTGTAACCGCCAGTAGTATCGTGTTTACCGAAGCAACGATGTTACTGTATTTAATTATTAGTATTATTAGTTCAACACTAATTAATGCGGATGATATTGGTACGTAATTTGATCGAACTAGACCATAAACATTAATAAAATAATTTGATTTGTACATACTTTTTTATGTGTTCATATAGAATTATAATTTTAAACGACTTGAAAAAAAGGAGGAGGTTTTTAATACGAACCGTATGGTTTTTTTTTTCAGACATATTATCAAACCTACTGGGGTCCTATTCTGAGCCCATTAGCTATTCAGACTTATATTTAATGGAAGATAAGGTAAGAAATCTTACAAATGAATACGATAGATTTAAGTTTCATTTTTAGATCATCCAGAATCCGTTCTAAAAAATATGTATTGAATGCTTTCATGCGGTAATTAATTACAAACCACTGCTCGTACCTCTACATTATTCGTATTAAGTGCTAATCTTAACAAAAATATTGTAACTTACTAAACGAGGAAGGAAAACCCTGCATTATAAAAGCGAACAAGCGAGCGGTCTGCGCTTGATATAAAGTTCACCAACCACACTGGACCAGAGTGATGGACTATGACCCGACTACGACGCCTATGGAGGGCAATATTGCACGATATAATGACAATAGACTACAACAAACATTAAAACCAATAAAAAACGACGTATTAAGTGTGCACCACAGACTGTGGTCCATAGTACTCCTTCGCCTACCCGTTCGACAAATACAGTTGTATTAATAATGTATATTTGATGTTATTAATTACACATTTTTATTATTACTTATCACTTTTAGTGATGAGACTGTATATTGTAACTCTTTAAATTTATATCGTATACGTAGTTTGTATTACTTTAAGAGGTGTAACAATAAAGAGTTATCTATCTAATTTTATTTATCTTTCTAGTTGGTGAAAAAAGCAGTGGTAGCCTCGTGGGCAAGAACGCCCGCCTCGAACGTAAGGGGTGCAAGTTCAAATCCCGGGCCTGCACCTCTGAGATAATTTTCATGTGCGCATGTCATTTTCAACAATGATTACCACTTGTTGAACGGTGAAGGAAAACATCATGAGGAAACCTGCACTTCTATAGAAAGGCGTGTGAAGTTCACCAACCCGCACTGGGCCAGCGTGGTGGACTATGGCCCAAATCTCCCTCGTATTGAGGGAGAATGTGCCCGGTATAATGGCAATAGGCTCGTCCCCTATTACATTGGGACCAAAATACATCGGCGAAGTGTGGGCGCACTACAGTACACCTCTGCCTACCCCTTCGGGGAATACAGGCGTGATGATGTATTTTTTTTCTAGTTGGAAGCACAACAAGTACAGAAAGTGGATGTAAAACTGTACTATGAGTGCTTATGCCCGGACTGCAGAAACTTCGATACGGCGCAACTGGTTCCGACCATGGAGAAATTAAGTCAATATATCGATTTACATCTCTATCCGTATGGAAATGCTAAGGTAATTTTATTTGTCCACTATAGAACTTTGAGCAATAAATATTTATATCGTAATGTTTACCAACTCCAATATAGTTCTGGCTTCAGTTGCTTTATTGCTCTACACGGTAAAGCCGACTGCCGCGCCGGTTCAAAGTTAACGAATGTGCAGTGGAGGAAAACTTTGTATGGGAGCTGAAACGATCACAAAAACTGTCCTAAAATCCAGCAGCTCGATAGTTAATGAGAAAGCTTCCATTCAGAATGTTGCCTGATTCATCTTATTGATAAGGCTTTTTAAGCGACACTGAACAATTTTTGGACCCAGGCATCTTCCGAACCATGGTTTTTTTTGTCACCCTGTATCGCGGCTGGGACGGCTGGGACAATGCCTCCCTTTCCTTACTCCACTCCTCGCTATGCTTTCCTAGACTAAAAACTTAACAATGCTATATACTTGATA
Organism: Ptilodon capucinus; assembly: GCA_914767695.1. Taxonomy (NCBI): domain Eukaryota; kingdom Metazoa; phylum Arthropoda; class Insecta; order Lepidoptera; family Notodontidae; genus Ptilodon; species Ptilodon capucinus. Next base: position 7,280,473 of record OU611808.1, read on the forward strand.
TTTTTTAGACAATCATTAACAACGGTAAGTATAAGTTCAAATGCCAGCATGGTCCCGAAGAGTGTTACGGGAATAAGCTGCACGCGTGCGCTATAGACCAGCTCGGCAACGTCACTAAGGCCGTGATCTTCAACTCCTGTTTGATGGACTCATCCCAACCAAATAGAGGCTCCAACGACGCAGCTGCTGATAAGGCAAGTGTTAAAATTTAATTAAATTTGCAACATATAAAAATATGATATTCATATCAAAGAATTATAAAAGACAGCATTGTTTACAATTCGCATATGCAAAAATTTCCCACTTCATCGGAAATTGTAATTATATTATAATAGCAGATATTTCACAATGTGAAACTGCTAATTACAACAATAAACTAAAACAATATATGTAATTTTGAATTTCAGTGTGGGACAGAATTGCACATAAACTCTGAGGCAATCAAGCAATGCGCAAAAGGCGCCAAAGGTACTGAGCTCCTGAAATACTACGGCGACGAAAGCAAGAAAGCAAACTTTAAGTATGTTCCGTATATTCTTATCAATGGGGTTTTGAACGATGGCAACAACTTTATGAGAGACGTGTGCGCAGCTTTTGCGACGCCGCCTCCGCCGTGCTCACAGTCGTCATCGGATCGATTGTTATTCAAGTTACTTTTAGATGAATTAAATATATAATCAACTTATGAACTACTACGCTTATTGCAAATGGTTTTGTTTTATTTTATCGTCAGTCTAAAAACCATATAGAGGGGAGAAAGCGACACTTTTGGGCGATATTGACTTGAATTTTGTAATGCCGCCTGAAGGCAAAGCACTCTAAATACTGTAGATAGAAAATAAATAGTACTCAAATATAACATTCCTTTATTATTGAAAAGAAAGAAATCTGCATTCAAAGCTTTTCGAGAATTTGCTTGCCACACCCGGGAATCGAACCGACTTAAATCCGTAAAAATTACACCCTGTACTTTTATTGCGTCGAAAGGCGGACTTACAAATTCAATGAGTCAAATTCAAAGCACTTTTACTCAAAGATTTTAACTGTTTACTTATGTTGGTAATTAATAATTATCAGTGACGTCATTTATCAATTAAAATTACGAATTACTCTTAAGATAAGACGATAGCAATTTTAATTTTGTATACATATTTGGAATCAACCATTTTTTCTGCGTCGAATGAGTATGCACTAAAAATATCGCTTAAGTCAAATAGCCTTTCACCCCTCGATATGGTGAACAAGTTGAAAGAACTAGTTAGTTATGAATTAGTTCAGGTTTTATAATGAATCGAAGAAATGATGTCTGAGTACCGCAATGTGCATAAAGCCATGGATTATCAAATTGTATTACACATTCATATCCAATTAAAAAGCTATAAATATATTCATTGCCAAGATAAAAACCTCCCAAGCGATTCATAAGGTCAAAGTGAATCTTTACAATTAAAAAAATAATTAAATATCTGTTTGAAAAAAAAAAGCAGCTTGTTACTAAATGCATATGAAAGTATATACGGTACTTATATCGACAAAACATTTTTTTTTGTCTGTTGGTTGGTTTCGGGTAACCTTCGAAACGACTCAATCGAAATTTTGACGGGCAGATAGTTAACGTTATCAGCAGTAACATAGGTTACTTTCATTTGAGAAAATGGTTAGGGTTACTAAGTCCCATACGTACGAAGTCCCCGGCTGAACTAGTAGTAAATAAAACAACATAGATACATAGTCAGTAATAAGAACAGATAAAAGTTGTTGATATCTCTCTGCCGTGGTCATAGGTTAATTGCGTACAAGTGTCTACTTTATTGTCTTTTGAAAACGCGATTCGCAGTCGTTATCCAATCGCATACAATGACTTGTTGTAAGGTTATATTTATTTTATTAACGGCAAGTGTTGCGATAACACTATGTGATTTTAATTCAACAATTTACAGTAAGTGGTTTCTAAGTCGATACATATTTGAGAACTCTTTGCCCTATTTACAGTAGGTAGACGGAGTAACTAAAATAACGGCTTCGTTTTAGAACTTCCACGGAGTACCACAAATCAGAATGCTCAAAAGAAAAACACATTAAACGTGAGTACCAGATATCAAAACGTCAGACAACGCATACTTAAGGTAGGCGTCCAAATTTTCGCATCGTAAGTATCGGACGCATCGCATCAAACGGATCATAAATAAATAAATGGTAAAAAAACTTTAAAATCATAATTGCCCTTAGTTTTCGTGTTCTCCTCAGCAAGCCCTTTAATTTGATACCCATACTGTGGTAGTGCAGAAAAAATAACTATTCCGCCATCTTGGATGATCCGCCATATTGTAATTAGAATGACGTCACATAGCTTAGCATGCACTGTCATCCAAAATAAGCGTGTGTACCAAATTTCAGCTCCATCGGATAACTGATTTAAAATTCAGTTGCGAGATTCCACCCGGACATAGGTACATACGTTGCAAGCTAATATGAAGCTTGTAAAAAAGAATCCGTTTTATGCGGTGCGTCCGATACTTACGATGCCAAAATGTGGACGCCTTTAGTGTATGACTCCAAAGCAAGTAAACCATGCAATGTATTGGGGCGATCCAATTTACACCCAGATCGGTGAAAATTGCGAAAATGCCATGTCCTAAATTTACCGCAGACTGTAATCGAACCCGCAACCACCGGATGCAGTGAGGGCTTACGTTTAGACTACTTGACCAAGCTGCCATCGATAGAAATTAGTGTTCGTTTCTTTCACGGAATGGTGAAGTTTTGCGGAATAAGATGAGAAATGACTGTCTTTGCGAGTAGCAAGTTTTCTGCTAATGTCAATTAATTAATCAAGGACAAATTCAATAAACTCAAATAAAAAAATGGGTCATGAAGGTGATTAAGATGGCGGATGCAGCTGCAACTGGCTGACCTGTGTTGTCAGCAACGGTTTATGGCATACAAGAACATTCTTTACGTCCATGCTCAGTAGGGCAATTATCGAATGATCGATATTAAATCAATTCGACATATTATATCGAAACAAAACGCCAAATTGGTCGTATTTTGCAACATGTCACTCATTCGACAAATATCATATTTTGTCATCCGCCATCTTTATCACGTTCATCGCCCATTTTTATTTATGTTGTATATTTACATCTCGACATTGGCATATATACCGCTAATCGCAGATGCAGCTATTCCTCATGTTATTCCATTAACATTTGTTTTTTTTTCATTTCATAAAAAATAAAAAGAAGCAGACAAATATTATCTTTACCTTTTTCAGATTGTAAAAGATACAAATGTCACAAAGGACAAAGTGAATTTAACAGTGTATTACGAAACCCGGTGTGGAGCCAGCGTAGAATTCATCGTGTCGCAAGTCAAACCAGCTATGGAAATGCTGGGCCCACATTTAGACGTACATTTAGTACCCTTCGGGTTCGCTGAGGTATGCAATTTAACATTCTGTATTGTGGTAATTCATAATTTTATACCAAACACTGTTACAAGTCGATTAGATAATTTTAGTACAACCATAATCATAAGAAAAAGTTTTTATTTGGTGCTCAGAGTATTTCAGAGGTTTTCATATTCTGATTAGTCTATCTTACATAACCCTGAGTAAAAATGTTTAATAAAGTCTAAATTCATAAAACATTACTTCAAATCCTTATTACATAAGTGTCATGGTAATCTTGAGGTTTCAAGCTCTATCCCCGCCCTAGCCATGGAACTATAACCCTGAGCAATCCGATTCAAGCATTTAGTTGGTGGGACTAACGGGGCCATATAACTTACTGCCCAGAAAGGTAAAGGTTTTCTATAATTCATGTAAGCCAATAAAGGCCTTAAAAACAGTCACAGTCTACCTCCGATTTGGAGTGCTGCTTCCACCAAGAAGAGCTGACATGACACGATGGTTACTGTAATAAAAAGTAAAAGTTAGTTTGGATATTCTCAAGCACAGCAACGCAGTGTTAGCAGGCATCACAATAGGTACTACAGAAAGCATTATACTCAAGCAGTCCACCATTACAAAGCATGATAAGATTTTACATTAAGTATAAGAAGCCAGTTTCGTGAAGTCCGTATACCTACTCCCATTTATAAGCAATGTTATAAATAAAGATTGAGAGATTTATGTGCGGTATTTGGTGTCAAACCACTTTATTTAACCATTTCAGATCGAAGAAGTGGATGGGCACTATAGCTTCGACTGCCACCACGGGGAGGCGGAGTGCAACGGCAACATGATGCATGCGTGCACGCTGGATACAGTGAAGAACCGAACCGAAGCCATCTTCTTCAACGCCTGTCTCATGCAGTACCCCACCCGCGGAGCCGGACGCATCGGTGATTTAATTCCTGGTCTGAATTGGGTTAGTAGTCAGTTACGAAAAGATAAGTTTGAAAAAAGACAAGAGGCTCCTATGACTGACTTAAATACAGTCATAATCTACTTATACCTATATATGTACCAGTACTTTAATTCTTCTCTATCCAAAGGTTGCCTGGTAGAGATCACTTTTAGTAACCCATTGTAACACTTTAAATGTATATAGCATTTGTATAGTTTGTATTAGGTTGGAACAATAAAGAGTTATCTCTACAGCGTGTAAGAATCGAACGCTTATAGATAGGGCGATTGTAACTCGTCCACGAGTTTCACAAAATTTTGGTGGTCCCTAGTCGATGGTGACCAAAGTACCACGTCTCTAGTATGCTGGTGATCCGATTACTATTCTCTCTCTCTAAAACATAGGTACGATTACATACAATACAATAAATAATTTAGTTACCCAGGTTCCAACGTGATGTAATTATCTATCAGATTACGGTGTATAGAACATAGCAATGCTGTTTATTCGAAAACGTATCCGTATTTTGCAGAAGATACCTAACTTGTAAATAGCAAATGTATCCAGTTTGCATCGTTTAGAATGGGTGATCGCTACGTGATTATTTTTATGAAACGAGAATTCATAAAAATAAGTTTATTTCACTAAAGAAGAAGAGTATAGATTACAATAATCGATTACTGTGAATGATTTAAACAATTGAACATAAAATACTTGATTTATTCAATCAAAATGAATAAATACGTTGTAATAATTAACAATAAAAAACTACAATTAATATAGTAAATAACTGTGTGGCGTCCGCGTTTCCGAACGCTCCGCAAAATGTCGACGGACGAGTTTCCGAACGCCCCAGACAGAGTGAGCACGTTCAGTAGCTCAAAAACAAATTGTGTTATTAATGATTAAGCACATAATTGTATTCATTTTAATATATTAATATACATTAAAGTGGTTGAATTAACACCAAGACTGTATATTAAAACAAAATAATAATCACAGTTCAAAAATCTGCTGTTTAGTATCTAGGTTGTTGTCAGTTTGTTGAATAACCACACTTTTACTAAATCTCTTATAATTCTGCTCTCAGATTGCCAAGATCAGAAAAATATATGGAGATGGTTTGATAATATATAAGCTCTTAATTGACACCACTCATATATTTTTACAACTGGGCCCAAGAATGTATGAAAGCGTATCCGTCTCCTTTATTGTTAGAAAAAGATTTCTTGCGTTGCGATTACAAACTTATTTTGTATGGAGTCACCAGCATACCAAATGCAAAGTTAAGTTTGTCTCTGTCCAGTTTATCTTTTCGTTAGAGCAATGTTCGGTAGGTTTCATAGTTTAGGTATGGAAGCCTCGGTACGCGAGTCCAGTTCCCACTTGTTTCATATAATGTTAAAATGAGAAACTAATCAAGGGTCCATTCATATGATAAAGCCGGTTCCCCTATAATGCAGGAATCCCGAAATTATCTGGTAGATTTATTGTGCGCATAGCCTTTTAGGTCCCTGAAAACTAGACTTTTAGACTCATGATTTTTGTCAATCATGCCTAACTTTGTACTTAAGAAAATTTATATCCATTTACATTGGCAATTTTTGGACCGAAATTTGTAATGCTGCTATCAATAGATTCTAACTAGATTGGAAACATGGAGAGGAAGGGGTTGAATTTTATAGTCTCCCCAGTATTTTTTGATACTGACCTAACTATTTTCTATTGGTTGCAGTGCGGCCACAAACAAAAAGTATCAATCCGTCCTATATGGAACTGCATGAATACCAGACGCGGTTCCACTCTGCTGAAGATGTATGGTGATGAGACAGAATCAGGTCGTCCCACATATGTGCCGTATTCGGTCCTCGATGGAGTCCATAGCGAAGATGCTTTTAATAATGGTCTGCTGACGACTGTCTGCAAGATGCTGCAACCACCACCATCAGTTTGCAATGAGTAGGAGGGGGAGAAGGAGGGGGAAGAGGAGGAGGATTAGAAGAATAATATCCATATCGATATTAATGCTTATTTGCCACAAATTTGCAATGAGGTTTAAACCAAAAAGGACTACGTAGATGTACACTCGTATCATAGGTACATCATTGAACAATAAAATGACACTATATTCAATGTACAGAAATAGACTTTTTTAATTTGTAGATATGTAAATACTTAGATTAAAATAAAAATGTACTGCGATCGTTAACTTGATGTTTTTTTTAGGATGGCGAAAATACCAACTTCGAAAACCTGGGTTCAGTAAAAATTTAAAAGTTTTAATTTCTGCTATAATTTCTCCTATAACAAAAATATATAAAGTTTGTAATACCATCCCAACATCTAGCCAAAATAATCGATTTGCAATATGAAACAGCGGTTATGTTTTGCGGTGCGAGACAAAACTGAAACCAATTCACGTATTTGCCATTGACGTTAGTTTACTATGAAAACAAATCGTTATCGGTAAGAGCGTGGTTTATTGTCTAACGAGTAACGATCCGTAACAGTCATCGGGAGCGCGAATTAAGAAACTTTTGCAGTCCGTTAGCGAAATTAGGTATTGCTTGAATATAGGAATCAGACATGAGTCTATTGTCCTCTAGCTCGGAGAAGTAACTTGGCAATGTGTTGTCAGGATCGGGTGCCATGTGGACACTTTCCCACGGACGTAGCATGTAGAGTCGCCTGGGAGACTTGCCAAAATGCAACGATTATTGCTCGGGTCTGTTTAATGATAACAATTTCGCCCTTCGTATTTGTATTTAGTTTATACAACTGTTGTATCTACAGCTTCCATATTTATAGAGGGTTTAGCGCAGTCATTTGGTTTGGTATGTTCAAAAACTACTTCGAACAAAACAGATATCGCAGGATATTGTTATATCAAACACACATTTTAAGATACATTGCTTCTACAATATTGTTAGGCGCTTTAAAATTTAACTGAGTTTAATTTTACCTTCATAACAGAGTGCAGGTCACACTTTTGAAGCTACACTTACATACTTAAAATTAAATTTAAGTATTGTCCACGCGGACAGTAAGGTATGCATGCACCAGCGTGCATCGATGATTCATGCTACGAATATTTATTGAATTCGTCTCGTTATGACTAAGAGAGCATTGTGACCGTTGACCATAAACGCTATATTTAAAACTGCATCCGATAGAACTGTGAGAAACACTGTAAACGGGTGAGTAATAACATTTTTAAAATTCCCGAAAGCAGATAAGACAATTTAATTGACATAGTAATATGGAAATGGTTATTATAACCGAAACGGCTGTTTACTTTCACTTCTGAATTCCAAAGTTGGACTCCGATGGGAACCGAACTAATTAATACTCAGGACATTGTTTGAACAAAGCCGTTCTACGCGAATGCCCGAAGGTTCAATTACTTGAACGGCATTATAGATACTTGAAGCTGTCTACGTTGCAGCAGATACTATGATTATTAAAAAATTAAAAGAGATTTTAATCGGAGTAAGTAGACTAAAATGCAAGGATGATATCGATTATAACATAAATGTATATATTTAAAACATACCAGAGCAGGTAAATAAAGGTAACCTTGTAGGTACATTCGCTACAGTTAAAAGCCTTCAATTAAACGCTCTGCGTTTACAAGAGGCCGCTAAAACTGCAGCAATCAAATTTAATTGAGACTGTTTGGTCGGTGAACAGTCACCTGCACCTAGCTACTATTAATTATTCCTGGTACTCCACCGTTTGTTTGTACATTTGAAATATAATTTCGTTACTTACATACACCTAAATTAAAAGTCTATGTCCGAACTTAAACGTGAGTGGGTTTATTTATTTATTATTTAATTCTTGCTAATCGTAGGATGAGCTATCTACTGAGTTGTCAGCTGAATTATTCCGAGTACCAATCGTAATCACTTGAAGATGCTGAAAGGATGTAGACTAATGTGTGATATAGTCCATTTAATTTCGATAAAATCAAAACATTACCATAAGTTCATATTCTGCACTGGTTCCCATTTAGTTTATGTAGTTGATATTTAGCATAAATCATAGATACCGATAGGACTATTTAACATATTTACTCATACGCGGGAAGAAATATAAAATAATGAATGTGAGTGGTAATACAGTTCTTTAGTTTAATTGAACTAACCAACTATTAAGTTTTATTTTCTGTGCAATGAGCAGGTATTTTTTTAGTTCTTACGGTTACTTACACGGTTCTTATTTACCTATCTATGGTTGGTCTTGAATTTAAAGAGGAGTACTGCTACCTACTCCTTTTCATAAACTTTACTTGGATTAAGAATCTCGAATTATTGGACATTATCAAAAACCTACTGCTGAGTCATATGAGATGTGACTAAGTTATTAAGATCGAAGGATCCTATTCATGTAACGTGCTTGCTTAGCGGACATCAAGTCCATTATTTGAGACATATCAGAAGAGTCACTATTCTTTCGTAAAGGCGTAGAGTTTGAAATCTAGAATCTTGCTAATGATTTCACTTTGTCAATTTTTTTAACGTAACAATCGTTTGTCGTACAAACCTGCATTTGTATCTAAAACAATGTTCCTTTATCAGCAAACATTCACACATACCTTATATTTTATCTATTTGCAAATATTATTTCCCTGGCGCGTGCTGAACGTGACTCTACATCGCATATTACGTACCAGATATTGAAATGTCTGATTAACTTAACAACTAGAAATAACTTAAGAATAGTTTCCGTTGTAAACACGCGCAGGTATGCCATGTTGAACTCGAAGGCATCTCAAAGTTATATTTCTGTGTTCATGGCATGGTTATGTCTATAAGACTTCATGCAAATGGTAAACCATCTTATCATAGGTATTTCTGTCAAACTTAAATCACTTATACCGGCTGCATAATGTAATATGTGTTATCTTACAAAATAACTAGGTTTAGTGAAATTACTATTTATGTACCAAATTTTAAAATTACGAATGTTATATGGGATTTTGGACCTTATTTCTAAACAAACCTGCTTTCAAGGATAACCGACTGCGTGACCCTAAAACTATGATTTGCTTATAGTTGGCTTATAATAAAATTGTCAATCCAGGAACCAGCTGTAAGCAAATTAATTTATAAACTTTCCGTCGTCGTCTGGAGAGTCGCTCGGTTGATGTAATAATTTTACGTCTGTACCACTTTCCTCGACGGATTGGGTTCAATCTGAACGGATTAGCGACGATCCAAGTTTCAATGAACTTCGCCGACTGCTCCCAACTCAAATTAAATGTTCCAGTTACCGTTCAACAAATGTAGGCATTCCCCAAATTTATAGAACTTTTTGATACCTTAAAACTACATTTGTACGGTAAAATACAGTTTTAAATGGTTTGTAGAAGGATTGACATTTCTGTAAATTTGAAGGATACTCTATTTTTAGTTGTAGATTTATAACAACTGAAACTAATAATAGATTATATATTTTATTGTTGGTAATCGTAGCATGATATCTATTTGGCCCTATTTGTGTAGCGATAAACTTGATTAGAACTGAAGCATTCCATTTATCATGAAAGTTGCTAAATTTATTAAATTAAATAAATTAGAAACTTATTTCTTATTTAGTATGCTATTTTTATTTGTAAAATTATGTACAATGATAATAAAAATTACGGATACGTTATAAAAAGACTTCCAAAAAATGTACCTAAATGGGTGAAATGATGCCGTGGCCATCTGGTCTCATACGCCATGACTTTGATTATCTGACGTACGTCAGTCACTAAAAAATTTGATTTGTGAAACTCTCAAATATAAGGTAAAACTTTGATATAATATTGTGTTGATTATACATGTATAATAGGAGCATTTGTCGTATTGTTATCACATAGATCACAATTGATGGGGTCAGTGATTGATCATTCAAGACAAAAATTATATGGAGCTCTTCTGATCAATGTGATATTGGTCGTACATAATTACAAATTTTGCTAATAAATTTTGCTCTGAAACAGGTTGGTACATGCAAAACTACCCAGGTAGGTAGGGGGGTACCCCTACTTGATTTGTAATCTGTAGCTGTCTGAATATGCACGCTAGATGTCGCCTGTGTGCATGCATGCATGCATTTCCGTGCGTGCGGTTCCCGATTATTATGTGCTTTGACAGACCTTGCATGTTAATTAAAAAGTTGCATACGAAACAACTAAGAGCTCTACGCGCGCGTATTGCTCGCCTCTTCTAGTTCCCGAGTTTGTAAAGTTTCAAATGAACGCATGAAAAATGTTTCAGCATTTAATCACAAGTAGGTACTATTATTATTGATATGCAAATAAGTTATTTGCAAACCATACTTTTCATGTGACATTTGACAGATAGAGCTTGTTGACATTCCTATTCTTATTTGGATCGCATAGAACTGTTACAATATAAGTAGTACTTGCAAGAGTACCTAATAATAGGGGGTTAGTAAAATACATGAACTTGCGCTTCTACATTCTATACATAGTGTGTACTTGTCAGCAGTATGAAAATATATTATAGGTATGTATAATAGAGCTGATCTGGGGATGCATAGTAAAGGCAGACTATACCTATCACAGTTTCTGTGTTACAGACATTTAAGTATTTATCGTAAGTATCATGTTATTACTGTATTTATACGAGGGGAGGATTATTAATGGACCCAAAATAATACCTATCTACATGAAAATTTGAGGTAGGTATGCCATTTAGCGCACCAATTTCATTCGCACCAAAAGCATTCCAAAAAAAAAAACTATTAATTTTCTATTCCACTTAACGCACCAACGTGTATAGTGCTTGCAGAGACGAGTATTAGGGGTATATAATTGTGTGTTTAAAAAAATATTAAAATACAACTTCGAACATCATGTATCATAGGTTCTCTATAATGGATTAATGCAACATTCAAATGCACAATGGAGTCTCGACGTCACACTGCGGACTATTTATTGAAATGGAGGTTTCTATTCATGACTTGCGCTATAATAGCTCATTAAAATAAGAACCTTGAGTTCACGATTCAAATTAGACACTGCCACCGCAAAAACTGAGATACGATTGACGTAGGTAAACGTGATATTTCTTGAAACAACGATACGAACCCCTTATGTTTTTAAAACATAGATAATCAAATACCTAATAACTTACATAGTTGGCAATGGCAGACAGTAAATTGCCAGTTTATTTCAGTTTAACTTTATAATAATTCTTTATGGAAAAATACGACAACATTAATAAGGTCCGGGAGACAGAAACTGTCTCTCGATGTAAATCTCCCGCGGCGCTCGGCATTCATATTACTCATAGTTTCAGTCCGACGCGACGTCCTTTGGAAAAAACAGTCACAACAACTTTCCTAAAGGTGACGTGTATCTCCGACGGTAACGCAGACGTCACGACGTATTTTACGTGATATTATATCACGCTATCAAATTAGTTCTCTAATTTATTTGCTTAGAACCGGTTGGTAAAGAATTTTATAAACAGTATTAATATTAAATCGACCAGCTAATCACTGCCATTTTTAAGTATGCAGGTACAACTCTTTAAATAAAAAGTAACGTGTGTAGTAAGTAGGTACTTTCACTATAAAATGTAAGTACCTATGGAGCGCAATGATAAAGTTTACACTGCTGCAAGAAAAAGGATCTCTTTTCAATAATGTCCAACTCATTTTACACATCTCCTTACCAACTAAGTATGTGAGTTAGAAATTAAATATGAAGGTATACGAATGCTTGTTGTCTTGCGCGTGCCTTTTCTGACATTGAATGATGGCATCGAGGTGACGCGCACGGCAGCCGCAAGGCCAAGGCTCGCGAGTCGTGCTTTATTATGTAAATGATGGTGTTTGCATGGCACGGTCAGTCGCGTTAATCGCTGCGATAATCTGATAATGCGCTGACGAGCACCACGACACAGGATCTGAAAACCACATTCGTATGTCGGGTAAGTGTCCGGTTTCAACGATACGACCGCTGACTAAAGTGAGTTTTAAGAATTTGTCATTACTCAAAGCGGACAGGAGACACTCTATACAGGGTGTATCAGAAGTCCGAAATAGTACTATGGGTACATTGTTGTTTTATTATTGTATAAGGTAGCTTATATGTGAATGCTTAATGAAGACGGGTCATACCTAACTATCATAGTTTCTGAGTTGACCTTTGAGTATTTGTCACAGGTATCGTGTTCTGGCATTTGGGTACATCCATAACCCTATTCAGCAGTGTAAAATTCGCTTATGAGGGGCGACTACCAATATTCACAAAACAGAACATGCAAATTTTACATAACTCCCGAGATATTAAGAGTTATAGAAATTGACGACGAAAACAAAATTGAAAACTCATGATCGTAATTCAAACATGCAAACCCGTGAAACGGTCTAGTATTATTTCGGACTTCTGATACACCCTGTAAAATATAAATTTATAATCGATAGAATATAGATATAATATATACCGATAGTTTTTGTATGAGAAGTAGGTACTTGGGCTTAAGTATCCATGTAAATATATGTAAGATTTTTTTTGGATTTATTTGGTATTTTTACACCATCATTTATTTTATTAAGAGGGTTTTTTTTAAATTCGTCACAGCTGTTTATCTTCTGAAAACCCCGATACCAGATTTAGCACTTTCGAATAAAAACTACGTGTTGTTGGCACTACTATGGATGAACACATACCTCATCTTATTTCATCATTCTCAATAAAACAAAAGCAAAGTGTTAATTATAACTTAGAAGTACCTAAAGCACCCGTTGTATGTAGGCAGTTCTTAAAAAAACTATATGTTTTACCTTCACGGTGTCATTAAAGCATATAGAGCTACGATTTCATGATCTATCTACGTATCTATTCGCTAATATATACACCTTTTGCTCTGATCGCTTGGATCGCTATACCTATTCAAGGATTGCCTGCTCGCTGATTTCACCGCTGAGCAGCCATGCCGCACTGGCCGCGTCCCAATCATAATTTTATTTTACCTATAGGGAAAACAGCCTTATCGAACCGTTTCTATTTACAACACACGGACAATAATACTTATTCAATAAAATATTACAGTACACATTGTATTTACGTGCCAATGTATTTACTACTTAGTAACCTATTATTATTTTGTCAATCAGTGGACAATAAACTTTCACTCCGCCTAAACAAATTTAATGTACCTACTGATAACAAACCACCAACCATTTTGTAAAGTCACAATAGTGATAAGACAATTTGAAATTAAATATTTACCACAAGATTAAATTACATGAATTCATTTCCATGCTTTGTCATCTCTAGGCCTGATCGTTGAGGTCGCCATTTTAACTCTCATTTTAGGAATGTACAAAGTACTTACGTTTCTATAATAATGTATCACTAATATTAGATATACACTCAAGGTTATGAAATCGAATCATCTGCCTCTCACATTTCATATTAAAACTACAATATTCTATCGCAGAATGCCTTGCCTAGGGGTGTAATATTGTATCCTGTCTACCAAAATGCTGGCAAAGTGCCCAGTATCCCGCGCCAGGAGTTACGGCCGAGCCAGCCCAGACAAATAATGAGTTTACTAACTAAATTGGCAATTCGTCTCATCTCTAATACCCCTGTCAAGTTTTTGCGCCCTTTGGCAAAATATGCAACGGAGGCATATATTCTTAAGGTTTTTATGCAATGTCAAATATGCCTAATTCACCGATGCACTCTTAATATTAAGAGCATAAGCCCTGCACAAATACGCCCGTCTAAACGAGCATTTGATACTCAATACCACAACGAACTGTATCAACTCATAGACACGAACATCTTTCAACCAAATAATAACGCCAGCGAATCTAGGCGCTTGATCGCGTGGCTTTTGCCACAGGTCTTTGTATATTTATATTGGCACAGAGTAGATATATTTAAAAAATGTTTATTCAATTGTCTCGCGATAGTGTGTTCAGGGCGTTAAGGTAGCACAGGATTCAAATTATCTACATAAATCTGAAAATACAAGTGTAAGTACAGCTGTGCTGTGTGACAAATTTTAAAATACAATAACAAATACGGAAAGTAGGTAAAGTTAATGGAATAGATAGGATATAATACATTGTTTTCCTGTAAAAGCTATTATTAACTCAGTAGCTATGATAATTATGAATACATTATTAGTAAATAGTATAATACCAGCTAATAGTATAATATCAATAGTATAATAGGTACATATACGTATCAGCAAATGTACCTAACCAAAGATATTAAGTATTATTGTGGACATAACAAAAGTAATGTCATCCATAATTAAACACAAGTACGTACCGTATAAACTGAACTGGGTGCGAGCAATTAATATCTGGGTCGGACGTAGAGAGGTCAGTTTTCATGTGTGATGCTATCATTCTATGATTTAACGCCAAGGTTTTAGGAAACAGAGCACTTTGGATAAATCACTTGTGCAACGCACACGAAATGAATCACAATAGCTCACGTAGGTAATGTTATTATTGTTATCAAGAACCTAATCATAATTAAGGCACGCATGCTAACGCAACCTGATATTTATTGGCGCGTTGAAAAATTAGCACTTTGTGGTGTTGTTAGAGAGTGAGCTATGCTCCGGCGTGCCAGTTAACACTTTGTTTAAGCTAAAGTTGTAAAATTTACGTCACATATGTATATATATACACAATCTTTGACTTCATAGCCAAATCAATTGAATATTGAGATAGAGCCGTAATAATTATTTGCTACATGGCTACTTATCACTACCTACTGCCAGGCATTTTGTTATAATTATGAAGACGAGCTGTAGCATTCGCAATGGTATAGACTTCAGTTAGACAATAGGGATATAATTTTGTATTTCTAGAGAAATAATGAAAATGCCAGTCCAACGTTGAATCCTCGCAGTGGATTTTATGTCTGTTAAACACATAATATGTATTTCACCATAATAAAACGTGCAACAATGAGATGGAACTTCATGGAACGTTATAGAAGGATGTGAAAGACGCGCCTTCTCAATGACGTCACACCACGGTCCGGTTGATTCATTCATCCTCGACGGGCGTCGCGGCCGCACCAGCGATGCGCTTACGCATTCGAAACAAAACGTCTATAACCTCGTCTAACGAAACGACCAATAGAATGAATAATGCATACCAGTCCCAAACAGCCCATATAAAGATAATAAAATTGAAGTACGAAGGCGGATGAAACTAAACAGGATTTATTAATTCTTTTCAACATTCCAGTTTTGAATAATATTCTGTCGATAACAATTGGGTACGGTGTATAGTCTATGCACGCATGTGCCACATTTTTTTTGGAATCTATAAATACTTGTTCAATATTACCTGTAGGAGTGGGCAAGGTAATAGGCACAAGTGTAATGTGCATAAGTGTATTACAATACGAACCTCCCACAGTAAGCATAACTAATGATTTGCGTGTTTGCGAAGCGAGGCACGTCCCTCAAGGTGCGCGGCGCGGCCATCCGGCGTGCATATTCTCAAAAACAACTCGACAATCGTGACAACTCAATAATATTGATTGATGTACAGTTTTATTCAAATATGTGGCCACAAAATATTTTGAATTATAATCCTTTAGAGTTTCATGACCTTTGATGCCGACCTTACAAGCTCAGTAAAGAAAGACTCCAAGAGGGCTTGTTGTTAGTACAGGAGCAAATTAATTTGCGAGGATTCCCAATAACTTATTAAATAAACTATTGCCATTCACCATATCTCAGACAGCCAGACGTCAGGCATACAGCGTGGATGATTTAGCATCTAACTTGAGATTCATGGTTTTTTAAATTTCCAGATCAAAGTTCAATTAAATAGAGTAAAATGCAAATGTTACACCGATAAAACAATAACGTCGCATCCTGTTCATTAATGTGGTCGTGATATCAGTGTCGCACATGCCATGGAAGCATCCATCAGCTGATAAGAGGTTCACCGCAGTGCAAATATCACAGCGCTGAACTGCAGTAAATCACTGTTTAGTCGTGCTGATTACCGACTATATATCAATCATCGTTTACTTTAATGAGTAAAATTTCATTGTGCCGTCGTCATTAAAATTTGTTTTGTACATTAAACTTCCCTATTTTATTACGGCTTCGGCGGATTATTTTGAGCACACAGTTTGATCTGAATCATTCTGGGAACTGTTAAAGTATTTCCAATAAACGACTTATGTTACCTACTAATTATGTACAGCTCGGTATTTTTGGTAAAAATAATTAGTTGAATACAGGAAAAACTTACAAGTTTTTCCTGTTTAAAGTAGTAATCAGTCTACATGTACTAAACGTATGATCTTTTCACTACAGGTTATTAGCTAATGTACTTTTAGCATCGTTATGTATGTATGACAATAAGTACGTAGCAAATGGCGAGACAAAACTAATGAAAAGTAAAACAGAACAATACAAAGTCCAACAAAACGTCCACATTTCCTACATGACGTGCTCTCAACTAGGTCCTAGAGGTTGGTAACTACACCGCAGGGCCCCAAGTCTCCGAACACTATCGTTGTAGAGTTGCTATGACTTGGCTTTTTGAGGCATGAAAACTACATCTACAATATGACCAGTGTAGACATTAGACATTATCACCTTGAAGACATTAGACTAGTGATATTCTAGTCTAGCTACCATTAATTAAAGATGTTGTTTTCATGCCTCAAAAAATTAAGTCGTATCTCCACAACGATGGTGTCAGGGGACTTAGGGCTCAGATGTAGCAGCGATCATTAGGGAGTCGTGTGACAAGGCGTGAGGGACGCGTGGAGCGCGGAGGAGCGTGCAGCGAAGTAGTCAGGGGTGAAGAACCTGCGCGGGACGCCGATAAGCCGCCAGCCATGTTTACTCGAGCCACGATCATTATAAATCATACGTAAACGCACCAACCCCTGACCCTCGTTAGTGTTTGATGCTCGATTCTAATAGCTGAACTAATAGAACGAACAACTCTATCATAATTCCAAATGTACTTCGCAGAACTATTTTAATTATTATCATATACCGTCTCCAGGGTATTTACATTTATTGCAGTAGGTAAGTAGATACCAACCTAGTCTAGTAGTGTGCAATATCTACCTAAACAGAGCTCCATTAACTGTTCGCTTAGAACTCATTGCGCTCATTTATTTTTTTAATTAGAATACAAGACCTACCTAGAAGTTTAGTGTATTATTAAAATATTTCCTTTCGCTCTAGACGTAAATACAGATCGTATTATGAAAAAGTCGACAAATCTCTACCTATACACCTTTACAGAGTTAAGCACGTAAAACTTCCAATTGAATAAAGTAAATATAATTATATTTATCAGTTGTTACAAAAAAGACAATAGAACAATGACTGCACTTGCAGATGATACGATCGACCGCAAAGTTCCTATCGGTTTATAACAATAATAACAACAAATTACTAGCCAATAGAAACGAAGCTGTTTATTTAAAATGCTTCGAACACTGCTAACCAAGTAGGGCTGCTAACATTTATTATATTTTATAGATTTTTTGTCTGAATTGAGCATTTTAGAGATACTCTTACTTATAAGGATATATCTCAGCAATCCTCGGTTCTTAAATCAACAAACTCGTAATATGTCGTGATTTTGGGCCAATGTGGAAGGTAAAACTGAATTATTACTTATGGCAAATGAAAATAAACCTTATTGGAATGTTTCTCGCATAATACCATCCACCATTCGTCAAGAGAGTATTTTGGTTCTTTTGAGATGTTTTAAATGTGGCAGCCCTACTGAGTGACCACTGTTTCCTGCGGCACAGGCTGCCGCCGCCAGCGATAAACGGTCATCACCAACTTCCGGCGAGGCCGATATCCCATCTCAACGATTCTCACTCACCCTATCATTCACATAACTATATTATATAATTCTATGCGTCTTTTCATAATATAAATCTATGTCACAATAGAGGAGAAACGTAAAATAAAACCACTTATTACACGATTCATTTTTTTCATTTAACATTAATTAATTAATAGTGACTATGCAGAGCAACCGCATACATAAAATTTTTGAATATCGTATCCCAGAAAATAAAATGATCAGGCAATGTGTTTAGGTCATAGTAGGTACCAGGTAGAAGTTAATTGATCAAGTTTACTGGCTTAGTTACGTATTCTTGGTAGTTTCTACATTTCCGCCTAATTAATTGCTGTTAGGAAACTATAATCTGACGTAGAGACGATTTACGTAAGTGAACTGACTTGAACGACACCGAAGTCATGGTTATTGAAATCTTTATCATTACACAAGCCTTAATTAAAACTGATAGAAATGAAACCAATAAAATAAATTAACTAAACCTACATTTAACAGTAAAAACATGATGAAGGGACATAACCCTAAATTTATAGAAATTGAATACCTTAGCTGCGGCAAATAAATCATATACTTTCATCTGGTGCCGCGGCGGGGCGGTGGGTCAAAATACGCCTCCAATAACCTTTCCGTCAGTCACAGTTTTTACCGTGCGACGCATGCGCATCAACCGTAAGCACCGCAGCGGGCCGATATGTGCCTGTTCCTCACTGAAGGTGTTAAATCCTCTACAAAGCATTTAGAACGTTATTTTTCAGTATAATAATGTTCTACAATGTCGCTGTAAAATGATCATAAGTTCCGAGAAGACTATTTATGATAATATGGTTATTCTAACAACAGTGTGACAATTCGATTTACGAAATGTCATTTAATTATCATATGCATAAAATATTAAAATTAATATCGTAATGGAGAGGAAAAGCCGACAGTTTATTATCCTTTGTCTGGAGCTTTAGGTATCTATTTTGCTTGGAGAGTACATAAAATGTTTCACTCTTTTCAATTTATTTTTAAATAGCGGCCCGTCCTAGCTTCGCACGGGTTTATAAGATAGCCTATGTTAATAAGAGATAATGTATCTTTTGAACGAAAAAATATTTTTTGAAATCGGTCCCGTAGTTTTAAGTTTATTCGTTACATACAAAAATACAAATCTTTTCTCTTTATAATGTTAAAATGTGTATATATATATGTAATAGGTAGGTCATTGGGGACAAGATTATGTTTATTATTAGCAATTGGGGCGGCCTGGGCAACTAGTGGTGATAATACGAAATCATCGGATATTAGGGTCAATTGCCTTCAACGATGTGTTGGGCTTGCCTTTGATAACAGTATTTGATTGGGCCAGCTACCGCGCGCCGATCATAAAGTAAACATCGTATCGTTACATAAGTTATCACTTATGTAAACAAAGATTGTTATAATGAACCAGTTTATATGACACGATAAAATTCCGAGCTATGATATTGAAATTTATGTGACAGAACATGGTATTACAATGCTCATTTGTAATTAATGAACAGCCAT
Source organism: Ptilodon capucinus (assembly GCA_914767695.1). Classification (NCBI taxonomy): domain Eukaryota; kingdom Metazoa; phylum Arthropoda; class Insecta; order Lepidoptera; family Notodontidae; genus Ptilodon; species Ptilodon capucinus. Next base: position 7,300,209 of record OU611808.1, read on the forward strand.
GATAGATATAAGCACAAGAGTTATCTTGTTAACATTAAACATTAACATTAAGTTTCATGTAAACTTTTCTAGTGAGTACAGCACCGCAAGCCAAGACTATAATCTACAAACGCGTCTGCAAATCGTTACTCCAAAGTCTATGGGTATGATATGACATACTTACATATTGAAAGCTAATGGTATACTTACTTAAATGTAAAAGTGTAGTTTATTTATAAAGACTTAAAACTAATAATAGAAAATCGCTGGCACCCACCTGTATTTTAGGTGCCAGTCTCTTCATATGTTGCTACAAAATTGTATAACAGCATATGTGTAAAATGCCTAATAATTAAAGGATAACATGCATTTTAGCGTAATGTTTCAAATGCCTTTTAGGTTATAATCTTCGCTGAAAGGGTTAAGGATGCGCATGCCATCCCGAGCCCACAATATCTACTAATGATTGATGTATGACTATTTTTTATGACATATTGTTTAGTTCAATGTTATCTACAAAACTTATACTACACACGAAACAAGTCTTTCATGGAAGTCAACAAAAAAAAATCTTCTATTGTTACCTACCAATAAAAATCTTACCGAACCAACTTATTATAAACACCGTAGGACCATGAACCGTCGCTTCGAGTGCAGAGGTAGGTAGTTGCCTAGTTTTTTTACTGTCCAATGGTGCTTCCTGCCTGCTGTTGATTGACATTGGATATGGACAAAGACTCGTTTTACCTGCATCTAACCAGAAAATTAAATACAATGGTGTTGATTCTCTTGTCAATTTTATCGGGCCGAACTAGTTTATGGCAAGAATACTGTTTATGGCAAGAATACTACCTAAATAATGTAAAATATGTATAAGTTATCTGTCATGGCAACGAGTAGGGAATATAAATAGCCTATATGCTCGCCGGGAACCCCAAACCCTGAACAGACAATAAACATAACAGATAAGAAGAATAGATGAGAAGTTAGGTACCTAAATATAATTTTATTGAATATTAGTTACTTAAATATAGCAGTGTGGCGTCTTTACTTATGTAGATACTTCGTATTGGTCTCATTGATTATCTATTTCTTGCTACTGCTCCCTGCGAATAACGGTAAATATATATTAAATAAACAAACTCGCTTCTGTAATATATTATATCGTATGAATTAAAAGAAGTACCTATGTTCACAGCATTATATAGAAGAAGGCGAGACATAATAATTGATTATCTCGTATACATGAGATGTAATTACGTAATCACCGAAAATTGTCATCACCGTCAGGTCAACAGGCCTTCATCAATCTATATTAGGTTACCTCATTTATCTGAATTGCACGATTAATCTAGTAGTTGAGTGAAGTGATTGAAATTGCCACAGCGATTTCACGTGACTCTTTCAGTATTTTATGACGTAGTAACTCTACATAACTGAATACGTATCGTAAACTTATCTTTATATTGTTTTTTTTTTTGTAAGCATACCATCAGCATTACGCGTGTCATATTGTATACCTGGGTGTAGGGTATATTTGAAGCGTTTGGGGTAGAAACCTTAGGTCCATGGGGGCCGGGTGCCCACCGGATGTTTCAAGACATTGCGAAACGTCTGATCGAAACATCCGGTGATCAGAACGCTGGAAACTATTTCGCACAGCACATCAGCATTGCCATGCTGCCAGCGTTTTGGGCACCTACCGCCCGACAATGATGGGGGACTGTGGGGTATATATTTTTTTACTTTTATTTTTTATTACACTTACCTATTTATAGCATATTTTACTCAAAAACTAAACCAATTTTTTTTTATCTATTTATATTGGCATAATGAAATATGGACTTTGGTACTGATAAATGCCGTTGTGCATAGTTTGTAGAGGGATTGGAATTTCTACATAAGGCTGTATACATAAGGCTGTAACAATTTCGTAAGTATACAAATATGTTTTAAGTTGACGCATGTATTGGCTCTCAGCGATCGTAAATCGTGGTAGAGCTAATGAAATGGAAAACGCCTAAGGCAATCCATCATAGGTGTCGCGGCTGTGGCGCCACCGAATATTGGTGGCAGTGCGGTGTCACGGTCACGTGCGGTTGCGTCACGGTGGGCGAGGAGCCGCGGCCGGTGACGGTGAGCGCGCGGCCTTACACCCTGCTTGCCCCTGTCCACTCAGCTGGCCACAAACATCTAGGTTATGAGGACATAACTCCCTTCAGGCGTGAATTTGTCTAAACATTCGCGCCTACTCCAACAGATATGACAGCTTGGTGTTGTGGTTCGGGCGTATGCCGCTCCATTCACTGCACCGAATGGTTACGGGTTTGATTCCTGACAGGGGCAAATTTCAGATTTTTATTTTTGTCTAGATGTAACTGGGATTGCCTCCAGACCATTCTATGGTCAAAATTTGCTTAGTTTGTATTTGACGTATCGATATGTATTATCTGGAGATAAAAACAAAAGTTAAATATCTGAGATAATCTTTAAACCAATGCACGAATTAACTAATACACGAGCAATGATTACTGTTATCAATAATAACAAAGCCAATATTTTCGATGTAGCTTATAAAGCTATAGTACCGTTTCAATATCCGCTACACAATAAGGAGCCACGAAGTTGGGTGGAAGTCTCGATCACCAACTCGAGATAAAAGATAATTTAGCGAAGATAAACTTTCTATGCGGACTCTCCCGGTGCCGAAAGGAACTTTATGAGAAGAATAAATTATGGGGGACCGGATCGCATAAGTAAACACGCCAAATAAGGGCCGACGGGATTAATTTTAGTACACCATCGACGGCAGCGGTGTAGTTGTGCATAATAATTCAAGGCAGTATTAATTAATACACGTATTATAGATAGTCAATGCACCGCGAACGAATGCCTGCTGCTCGCTGCTACGGTATAAGTACCTAGTACCTACATGCCTTGTAAGATTGTCTCGCGTCGTCTATTGTCCGCGGCTAGTTTTATCTACGTAACAATAACAACGTTTGTTCGCAGCTGACAGTGAGCAGTGAACACTAAAAGCATTACGACATAATGCAAATGGATCAAGGCCTAACAGGTCCGCAGCTAACAGATTTTCCAATAATGGGAGTTGAACTTCGTGAACAATATTTCCAGAGGCTACCGGAATTTGCATAGGAATAATGACAGGTACATTTTAGGAGGTACATAAAAGCATACGGATGCGTTAACAACCTAGTGGTTAGGCGGGCTGCCCGAGTAACCTAAGTAATTCTATTTTCGATCCCCACTCTTGATATGAAACTATTGACGTAAGACCACTACTGACACAGCATAGTATAAGCTCAATTCAAACGGTTAAGCGTTTGCCAGAGAATTCATTATCTAACGGGGACATATGTGCGGTAGCTGAACATTATGTATGGAAGCGTTCACACGAACTGTCTGATTACAGGAAGTCCTGTATACTGTGGCTTCAAGACGCGCGCTGCGAAATTTTTGCCACTACCAAAGCGAACTCTGTGTTGATATACATAAAGATTGAATTTCTATGATAAAAGCAATATACTAGCAGCCAGATACGTAGTAAAATTTTCTCACGCTATCGATGACATTTCGTAGAAAAATTAGCTTTTTCTATGAGTAATACAGTTCGTTTGGATATTGACAAACATTGTGCAATTGACCCTCCAATGTGCCTGGGAATTCATTGGGCAAATAAAGCCTTAGTTGGAGGGTTTATCGTTACTACTATATAATAATGCGATAACCTGACATGCTACTTCTTTCCTACCGTTTTATTGTTTGATCATTTCTGAATTATTTATAAACATGGTGGAGTACTCCACAATGTTTTCTGAATATCCACAGTGCGACGCAAGATTCACGGCAGCTCCGTACGCAGGGCAGACGGATGACGGGCGGCCCGTCCCATGGCCCAATATTTAAATCCCTTCGGACGTGAGTTCCATTATCCCCCCGCGTGGCCCTAGGCCGTGAGTGGGCATGACCCTTTCCAAATAGGATGAGGATGAAAGTACAGTTAAAACGGATTTTATATAGTTTCTTGTCAGGATTGAACAGTAGCTACCAAGGGCACCAAGACGTATATGACACGGATTATGTCACACCGAGTTGCTTTCTCACTTTCGTAATTCGTATGAGAGAAAGAAAAATAAGTCAGTAGGTATTTAACATTTTGTCTTGCCACAACCAGATTATGCTATTCATACTGTAGTTTTTACCTGTTCGCTTTTAGCTTTGCTTCCTAGCCTTTGTGGAATATATACAAATTGAGAGTCCTCGGATGACCGATACTTTGCAATACTAATATGTGGTAGGCACTGGTTACTAGAGAGAGTAGAACACGTCTAAAACTCATGGTAGAGCTTTGGAAAAATATATTCTGTTTGAAAGAATATACTACTGGTCCTACACAATATCAATGGAACATCTGCATAGTGGTGCACCTTGGGAGACGCCCACGCCCAGCTGTGGACTGTATTTTAGTGTTCAGGATATTTAAATAAAGGCATTTTGGAACTAGGTTACATTTTACAAGTCTATTACATGTATACAATGTATATAACATTCAAGATAGAGTTTCTATTAAAAGTTAAGGATATACCTAATATTGCCCGATGTTTGGATGGGAAGATCACCTATCTATAATGTCCAGAAACCTAAACTACGGAATTATGATTGGATAACCTGTTATTTTATGAATATAGAGAACTGAAACCAATTTTAGATATTGTGTTGTTCTTTTTCGAAGGGGTTTTGTTTGATGGAGCTGTAATAATTCATTAGTTCGCGGCGAGACGGCCGCGGCCGCGGTGAGGACCCGACACCGCCTATTTACAACTTCCTTTGATGAATTGAAAGACATTCGACATGAAAGAGGAAAATAAAAGTCATTTAGGTAATCTTAAAAGTTATTGTTGCTAGCGTAAATTATATTAATGGCGGCGATTTTCGAGGTTTGACGAGTTAAAAGAAGCGATGTGTTAATTTGTATATGATCCAAATGGACCATCTTGTGTTGAATGTTTAGATTTTATACGTGTTTACACGTTCTGTAAGCCGTTTATCTGATAAGCTGATACACTAGCAACACCAGCTGGCCAAATTGTATTTGTACCAATCGCTCGATATGTTTTTATGTTAGATAATATCAAATGAAATGTTTGATTCAATCCTACAACACCAAGTATCCAAAAACCACTTTAGCGTTATTAAAGTTTGCCTCAAATGGGTTCCTACCTGAGCTCTGTGTTCGCTCCCTTACGTCATTCATACTTAAACCATCACCCTAACAATTTCAAGAGTTTAGCATTAATACATAAATATAGGTACGTATTTTCGCACTCTTGCTTGCTAACAATGGGGTCGTGTAAACAATGAGGCAAATGGGTATTAAAACTTCTTAACTGTATTTAGAGCGGGTTGTTGTACATTCGTCACAAAGTAAATTCGTCACATTTTTTAAACTCCATACATTGAAAGTAAATTTGCCACATCCATTAAAAATATATGTTAATTCGTCACAAGTAGATAAGAGTTATTGTAAATTTGTCACAGGTCTTCTTTTTACATTATTTTTGCATAAAGTACCGGTAGCAGACAAAGCTAATAGTTTCTAGCGCTCGAAAATTTATTGCAAGCCGTATCGGATAACAACACAGTACAGTGACAGATTTTTCTGCTCTCTGTACGAATAAAAATAATGTGACGAATTTACAATACTCAAAATTGGTATATTAGTAATTTTCTTAAAAATAAAGAATTGTGACGAATTTACACATACTTTTTTCTGTGGCAAATTTACTTTTTGACGAATTTACAACAACCCTTTAGAGCGTAGGTAAAAACTTACAAACCACTTAATGTGGCATTTTTCAGACCAATAAATAAATCTTTTTTTTTCTTAATCAAGAAGGTACATATTGAAATATGATTTTCATATGTACCGAATGGAATCGAGAACTCGATGCTTTCACCCGTGACATTGACTTTTCGAATTAATTGTGCAGTTCGACTGTGTTTTTTTACGAAACGTCCTCGTCTGGCATTTTATTGTCGAACAGTTTCACATTATCAATGTAGTCCACGTCCTTGTTATGCAGAGATGAACTACGTCTCTGGAGTTTTTAATAATGTATAAAATTGTATACGGACTTTAACCAAATGCTCATCGAAATGTATCTTGCTTCGTACGAAAAACAATTGTGTTTCATAAACAAATTATACTGATCACCTATCGCTTAGTTATTCCAAGCTTTCTTTCAGGGAAACCTCAATAAAACTAGTTGCTTTTTGTGCCCTCTGGACCCTCATAAAACAAGGCAAACAATGTGTATTCCGCTGCCGTTTGTTAGCACTAACCCGGGGATCAATCCTCTTAATATTTTACATGTCACCTTGGAAACAATGGAGGGTCAACCCAGACACATTGCATTAAATCGTTAATACGCCGTTAACCTTTGAACGTTGCCACTTACGGTTATCGATCGACATTACATGAATCGAATTCATTCCTCGAATTTCGAATGTGTAGTAAAATTTATTTTTTTGTTCTTGGAAAGGCCCGATCAGCCAAAAGGAACATGGATTGGTATTAGATTATTTTAATCAGCTCAGTTGTAAGGCCTACGCAAACAGGCGCCAACACGTCAAGAAGCATGTGATTATACCTACACAACATATTGAAACTATAAACGACCCAGATATTGTTCTAGTATTGAGGGAACTAAAATAAATATAAGTACCTACCTCAATTAGTTATCTACTCCGAATCAAATCGGAACCTGTTATTGAGAAACCACAACTTATTACGGCCTAATTCTGATTCGTATCCTGCTGTGACAATATCATTTGCATAATAACATACAAATTAGAACGAAATGAGTTGGTGACCTGCTTGTCAAGTGGGGGGAAAGGAACAGGGCAATCAAGAAAATCTTTTCAAGAGTAGGAAAAAGTATACAGAGTAAATAAAGCTCTAAAATTGCACGAAGTCCCTTTTACTTATGGAAAGTCTTAAATAAAATTATTGACACTGTATAAAAATCTTACAGTACCTACTCATGTCTGAGCTAACCTTAATTAAAAATGCCAACAAGTCACGTGTTACTTAAGCTCATGGAGTAACATCTATTAAAACATTTCTGGTTCATTGCAAGCGTGTCGCAACAAGGTAGTATGAAACAATATACATGATCAAGCTCGCCAAAGCAAAGGTGTTTCAATTAGTAGTGTTATCGAGTGTTTAGTTGGTGCATTAGTGCAGCTGGTCGGAGGGCACGGGGCGTAGGCCGCGCAGCCCGTCCGCGGCGACAGTAATTATCGCGGCCGTGTCGTCGACTCCGGGCAGAGCGTTCACCCCGAGGGTACAATACGCAACTGTCGGGACCAGCTATCACAAATCTGGGACGAGCACGCACTCCCGAGCCGCGAGCGAGAGATGCAACTAAGTACCCAACAGCGTAATTGCTCTTTACTAGGTTTGCATGTCAGCGAATGCTGCGAGCCGACAATCATTCTAATAGCACTAAATAGGTAGGCACCGAACAGCGTGAGCAATGGGTCTTAAATTACAATTATAATAAGAATAGCCTCCCTACTTTCAAAACTGAAAATGAAAGTAGGACTCTACTACCTATATAATAAATAAATAACTATGTATTACTGCTTACATCAATCAGCATTCGATTTTCCTACATCAATTACCATGAGGTATTTTCCTTATGTAGGTACAGATATACTGACCTGTTCCCAATGTATCATTCAGAACAAATACCGAGTAGGTCAGAGCACCTACTAGCAAATTAATTTCTGCATCAACATTGTTGCGTATATGTCTTATAATCCACCTGGGGCTATGCAACCTGGCTGCACTGACGATCGCACACTTGCAAGGATTGATCAAACATGTTTATACTTTCTGACAGGGATATTATAATAGGTTAATTATTCAGGTAGGCGCGTTGTGTCGCAAGCGCTAGTCGGGCGAGGCACCGCTACCGCGCCTCGTGCCTCGCGCCCGCGCCCGCGCCGCCTCGCACGCTAATCGCGCAGGCAGCCGGGCAACGGCTCACGGCCGCCGACCGCCCACTCTCCTCTTAAACCCATATAAAGCATTGGGTGCTCAACTACACACAACAATATTAATATTTTTATATGAGGCAATATGCTAATTGAGAAACAATCACCTACTGACATATCCTTTCGGAACGCCTTGTTTATTATAATTTCGTGACGTAAATTCGTGTTAATCGACGATGACTACAGTTAAGCACGTATATTTAACCACAGTCTAATTATGTGTCTGTATCCGTAAAAAGAATCCTTATAATTTAATTTAAACCCATTATTTTAGCACTTAGTGGAAATAATTGGGCACTAAACGTACTGATATGTAAAGTTAATGAAAGATTTTAGCACACAAAGTTGATGCAAAGGAACAAGGTACCTGTTGTAAGGCACAAGAAAACTATAAACTTGAGTAGGTATGTACAAACAGTAACTTATGAATCATTAAAAAATATAGTATGCAGATACTTAAGTAATAAAGACCGAATCGGTCTTGTAACTGGAAACTGCTCACAGTCCACACCGAAGTTCCCGAGAAAAGGCTTGTTGATGTGCCTGCTATGGAGTTATAATGTGCACATTATTACCGAAGGCAACGTCGCATTGTTCTAGTCTTCAACTAGTCTGTCTACATTCCGCGTCGGGTGTCAGCAAGCAGTCACTCGACTGGCGGGACAGAGGTGGTGCGGCGGGGGCAGATCTCTCACCATATTAATAAGAGCTCTACCAAGAGTTTCACGCTCGCTAGTCGGTAGCGTCACCGTAAAATACTAATTTGGTGTATTCTATACAACGTTTTCTTGGTAGAGCTGGAGCTATCATTTCTGTTTGTACCTTACTTTTCATTATCTATGACAGAATAAGGTCTGGATTTTACTGTAGGTAAGCTGGAAATCAATGAGCAACGAGGCATATTTCGTGTAGTATTAATTTCATCCAAAATAGACAGACACGCACATAGATTAATTAAACATATAGATTAAACGCGACTAATCACAAAATAAAATACAAAAAAAGTCATAACTCTCAATTGCGATGGCAGCTTCATATGAACTAATAGGTACAATAAACTTATTCATAGTGACATAAAATTGAGGTTATCCAAGGTAGCAAAATATGGCTCATATACAGAATAATAACATTCTCTCCCATCCACAATTATGGTAATCATAGTCATCTATAAAACGCAGGAATCCGTCCTCCGCCGTGTTATAAGGTCGATTGTGTACAAAGTTCAAACAATGCGTCATTACCTCTCTCCGAGGCGTATTCCCGCGATCTCGAGGTACAAATCCTCTAGTAATTACATACTACACCTTGGGCAGTGAAAGCTTCCTGGTAGCCACAAAATTGAAATTGTTTACCGTTAAGTGCTTATCGATAAAGTCTCTGTCTTGTTTGACAAAGGTTTGTTCGTCATAATCATTATATCCATTAGTAATAAGTAAGCATTATCATTAGCCTGTGATTCATAAGGCATGGTGTAATTACCACGACTGTTTTGGTTATCGCTAGTTTAAGATGGCTGGGCCTATTTTTTAGAATTCAATGGCATATGATTGAGGTAATAAAATCTATAGGTCAAATATAGCACAGGTCTAGAATTGAGATAACCCAATTTGAGAATATAATATTAAGAACTAATAATTTGGCATAAAAGATACCCTCCATACACAAAAGTCAAAAATTTACGCAGGCAATTTTTAAGTTATCAGCTATATAAGACTTATTACATTACTAATAGTCTTATTAAAGCCTCAACAGAAGCTCATGTAACAATGTAAGTGGAGTGAGGAATAAAATCATTTCAAACTGATATTATGTATGACCAAGATAGCTCTCAATTATTGACCTATTCAATTTAGGCGTTTTATTTGTCCATTTATAAAGACGTATTTGTCGATTTTTGTATTAAATACTTTCATGTAAGTAGGAATATCAACATATCACACTGTAAATCACAATATCAAGTCCAGCGATAAGATTTAAAGCGATCGTTGACTTCGAAATAAGGTGTTAAATGGCGCAATAAATGTGAAATAAGGAAACGAATGGGTACTTTTTAATTACTTTCTTATGAATAAAATTCATAAATTAGGCCTTTGCTCAAGATTAGGAGACTAAAATAGACAAAAAATATTTAATATAGATACTTACCAATTTGATGAATTTTCAAGGAACAACTAAACTATATCCCTGCCTCCAGATTGTTGATTATTAATTCATCTATATTGGTGATCCATGCCCAGCGAGCTAATTATAGCTTCAACTTCGCTAATCTATCGATCCCAACTACGACTTTCATACACACAAGTACATAAAGGTTCAGTAGCGTGATTGGCCGGCTTTGTTTATTTGGGCTGGCTTCCCGCGGTTCAACATACGACGCTGCCCTAACAGAATCGGCTTCATGAACGAGTTAATTAATCATGGTTAAACATCGCCTAATTACAACGCGACACCAGCAATAAGGTTTGCGAAGCCTATTATTTGGACACCTCGACGCCAGTTATAATAGTAGCAATGACTGCTAGGGGAGTCATGAAGACATTAGGGATCGTGACGCCTATTATAAGGGCGACGGGAGTTAAGAGCTTCTCAGTAATAATCACCAAGATCCCTGTAATGAGAGATGCAACGTTGGTAAGAAGCATCTATAAGCGCGACGACTATTTACTTAATTCTCCCACCACAGAATTTTCCCTTCTGTGTAGCTAAATGTATTCATTTATATTATGTATAATAACTGTAAACATTTTGGAGTACTGCAGTGCACCCATCCATGAAAAATAAGGGCCTAGGTGTGATACATATAAATAAACATTGAGTTGAGAAAAATGTTCGAATTGTTCATCACCCAAAAATGGTGTGGCATATATTTTGAAATGTCTTTATCGTTCGAGAGATTAGTGAACGAAATTAGTCAGTTGCGGGTAGTAGAAACACAAGGAACGGAAGACGAGGGGCGAGGCGAGAAAGGAGTGGAACGCAAATAGCCACCTGACCCGGCCATTGACTCGGTTTATCCTAATCCGTCCCACTACTCCAGTTCAGCCCTCGCGCCGCCATTCGCCGCAATCCCGATATACACTTAGAAACTCCAAAAGCCTAACGAACGCTTGCAATAGTATTCTCAATTCGACATCTTAAACTTTCTCATGACCTAATACTCCAGCTGTATCGCAAACCATATGCAAAATTAGATTAAAACTAGACATTAATTGTAATGCCTATACATCACGCAACAGAAAGATACTATTATTATTAATCTCATACGAAATAAAACGCAATATGGGTTACAATATTATTTATATCGTTCAATCCGCGGCAGATGTGAAAACGCTAACCCTGCGGCCGCTACCGAATGAAAATAAATATCTCCTCATGGTCTATGCAAACAAACACATCAACCTACTTTTATATTTAGAGTGGTGGTACTTGAAACTTCGCTCATTCTTCCTTTATATCTTCATGAGCCTTGGATTAAAAATGTTTCAATGGGATTGTACAACCATACGGTTGTAAACATGTTTTTATTTGACTTCTATATACCGATTGCAGTAATTTTTCAATTCTTAATGATTCGAGCGTGGGGCAAATGTGTAGCGTAATGAACGACATCCCATTCGCGCGGTACTTTTGAGTGTAGAGGCAGCTTAATGCCGGATTATGGTAATGTTCGCGCGGGCGACCCTCGGCCCTTCCTTGCGTGCACTTATTACACGCACTTATTACACAACTTATAGACGGGATATGAATTCATTTAAAAATTGTACGCATGTAACCTAAATATACAAATAGCCTGAATATTTCGTAACACAACAATGTAACCGGCCCCAAATTCGATAAGTTGTAACAAACACGTTCAATGGACAAAACTACAAAAGAAACTAAAAGTGAAATAGAAGGACACAGTAGTTTCTAAACACATTAATAATGTTTAGAAACGGAGGTAGCTAGCACGCAGAGAAGTGGAGTCGATCTGACAATGGTCGGTGCGGCTACGCCCCCGCGGACCATTTGTTACAGAGCTTGCAGGTACAGAAGCATCATCAGTGGGATTTATCAATCAATATCGACATAACTGTTTATTGTGAAACATAGCAGAGCAAAACACAGTTGGCACGGGCGGGGAGCAGCCTCCCTCGCTCCATCAGCTCCGTCCTCCGTCAGACGCACACTTTCAACTTGGGGTTCACACGCTTTGTTCAAATACAATGACTCTCTACGATCTTTTTGTTTTCGTTCAGACGACCTTTGTTGATAATAAACAATATCGCGACTTTAATGGAAGAAATCATGTACCGTGAGATTTTTATATCATTTATATTGCAATTGACGCATTCCTACACTATTGTCACGCTTATATAGGCCATTGGAATACGAATACGTATTGAATTTTCCAAGGATTTTCAAAATGAGCATTAAATTTTCGAGTCATAATTGCCGCAGTATTGTTGTAATACGCTTTTAATGCTCCGTAAAACTATTCAGCAACAAACGCAAGGATTTCGCGGTGCTTCCCACGTCCGCCGAATTGGTTTACGTCAGTGCGCCCATTATGCCCAAAATACACGCCACACGAGCTCACCCGCTTATAAAGCGTGTCAATCAATTCACATTAGGCTTGCGTTGATGGCGCTACAAACAACCAGTGCGAATAAACGTTCCGTCGATAGACTGTATGTTACGTAATCGTATTTTCAAGATCGGGTCATGTTATCCGCCGTTTAATTAAATTTTAGTAGAAGAAAGTTGTCGACCGGCGTTTCTGTACTTCTTCGTTGGCGTCTGTGGTGCAAGTGAGTTATGTAACGATATTGTTGAGGCAGTGCGCGTGACATTTACGCGGGGATCGACTCGAGCGCAGCCTCCAGCTTCGCTTTAAATTGACTTCTGGCCTTCGGTCCGCTGAAGTGGGACACCACGCATGCGCCTTGTGAGATACTATCTCTGTGCCACTCGACAACGAGCACTTGCACTGCGCATGAACACTAAATAACCTGTCATCACGGGCCAATCTGTACTCATTGTTTGTGTCTACTTTCTAATAGTCGTGATTAATTGCATCCAATATTAGGCTAATACGGCTGTTATTGCAGAGCATCCATAATAGTTTATTATTAGTTGTCTATTAGACCAGTACGGGACCTTATTACGTTATATGACCCTTTATGAACCACCAATATTGCGCTTCAAACAACGCATCTTATCGCGGAGTATGTTAAGGTCTCGTTTTACAGGTAAGTTAAATACAGGTTTTGATAACTGGCAACAATCTTCTCGGAATGCGGAACATTTCTTACATTAGTATGGCATTCAAGAATTCCTGAAGACACCGTCGTGTCACCGCGTGTCCAACTGCGTAATGACCACAGATGACTCTTCTTACTCTAAAACAATATCTCTAGCTGCAGATAATATTATTCATCGGATATCTACATACGATTTGTTCATTTATACTGAACAGAGGAGGTTCGAGATCGAGTCGTACGGAGCGTGTTATGAAAACGGAGACCGGTTTCGAAAATATATCAATTGAAAGCCCTCACCGGGTTGCATGTATAATGTTATTGTGCAGTGGCTTGCAACACCGACGACTCGACATGACGTGACGGATTATCAGACAGACTGCGACCTGTCCATAGGCGATTATCGACACCATATTCATCATCATGAAATATGCCATGGATCGCCACACTCAAACATATGTCAGAAGCATTTGACTCATCGAACAGAGAAAGTACCCGTCCTTACGAGATTTTACGAACATTGCGACGCTTTATTACGCGGGGATCAAGTTTCATTGTCTTTGTAGGCACCTAACCTATCGACGATTTGCATAACAACTCACGAAATTACTGGCATTAAAAAGGTTGTATAATCGTGCCGAAATGAATACCAGTTGTGTATGCGACACCTGATTTGAATATGCAACCGCTCCGTCGTTTCCAAATTCATTCATAAACTTGTCAATGAATGTATCACGTTTTTAGGCCACTTAACACTATAGAAGTCACTGTAATCAGATATTGTCAGCGTTCGATTGGCCAGGTGTTATCTGTTTGTTACTCCTTAATATGCCCTTGGTAACTCCCCATGCTACAATACATACAAGGTTAGCTTAAATTGCGCTTGTGCATAGTTTCCCTTTTGATTATCCGCATGAACTCAAGTAAAAATCGTATTTAAGTACCGTTAGATATGTGTCATCGCGTCCTCGTTGCGGCCGCGAGCGCTCCGTGCCCAAACCTGTTCTTTACTGCTGTACCTTTATTATGCTATGGTACAATTACCAAATTTGCAACGCAACACATTTCTACATCGAGCCTGCAAACTATATTCGGTGATAATCCTTTTGGACTTCACATCACACGAAAATTACACGATAATTTTATCTTGAACTAAATACGTCTAATATTTACCCTAGTAGGTGTAATAGGCACAAGAGTCTAGTCTAGATAAAAAAAAACAAGAGAATAGATACAAAATATAATTTCAAGGCTTCAGAATAGTCGTATGATGAGCCGTTATTAACAAGTAATAGTAGGTATGGAATAGAGGTTATGAGGCTAGAATTATGTATGATTACGAGCGTGGTCTACTTAACGACAGATGTACGTGTATCATCTGTCTCCTGGCGGACGGAGCGAAGCAGATGCCGACGTGGGAGCACCGCCAACTAGCTGACACCTTCCATTGTTAGCAGGAATTAACGGTGACGACGTGACCTAGAGACAATTTAATAACCGAAATGTGGACTCAAAAGCGTACAAGGAAAGCTTGCAAGTAATGAGAGGAGAACAAACAAAATTAAAGGCCCATTACAGGCAAAGACATTTGTAACTATTTACAATATGATACGGCATCAATCTATCAATTAGTAACTGTTTGTGTTAGTTCAGAAATGTAATTGGAAAACGTTTGTTACGATACAAGGAAACAAACTAAATAATAGGTAGGTAGGTATATAGAAATCATTGTTGTTAAAGGGACGTGCCTGACGTGCACGTAAGCTATATTGCAAGACAAGATTTATTTTTATTTATTTATTCAAAACTCATTTGCAATATCCTTACAGATAAATCCAATGAGATATTGCAAGCTAAAAGTATAATTATATATATACTGTTACACATATTTATTATTTACCCCTTAAACAAGGAGAAACAAAAGGAACAAGAGAGAGAAATAATAACAAACAATAACAATAGATTTTACACATTAGGTTTGTTTACAATAGACCTTTGTGCGGTCTCTGTAAATTTCGGCAGGCTACAGTTATATATGTCAATATCTATAGCAATTACATTAATGAGCCGAATGGCGCGCGACAAAGGAGCAAATTTGAGTAAATTTGTCCTCGCCACTGGCTCCCTGAGTGTAGAGAGGTAACGGCGCGCCCCCACATAACCAGTGGGGGCGCACAGCCGCAACTCCGCTACGGCCGGGTGGTGCCGCTGTCCACGTAGGACTTGCCACACATACGTCACCAGCGAGATAGATAGATAGAGTAGTCTTTATTGTACACACCAAACAAATAAAATGTCAAAGTAGCTATGTACAATTAGGCGGTCTTATCGCTAGATATTGCAAACTCACCTTATTATTCTACTATTATTGATCATCTCATTGATTTATCAGTGATCATCACATGCATCTATTCCCTGTCCAACACCTTACACATTCGTTCTAGTAGCCGATATCCCAAGCCGGTTTCCCATAATGTAATGGCGGAAGTCGAAACTCTCCGCTATAATACACGTTGAGCCAGCGGATTTTACAGTTAATTTCGTTTGAACAGTACCTTGTGTATGACGACAATAGTATACGCATTACTCACTGTCTTTACGTTCTTGGTACCAGTGCGGATACTTCACTCGTTAGTTATTCAACGAACACCATTCCTTATCATATTGTCTGCACGTTCTAGAAGTTACATGCAATCATTATATGCAAAAATCTGCAGATATGTAATCAATACTGATAAGATAGCGAGCAAAAATCTACTACCTACTGTAACTATATCAACTCGTTTAGGCATTCGTACCATATTATAATATTCCCATTTTATTTTTCATTTAACTCCGCAATCCTCATGATAGCTACCCAAATTACAATGCTTAATTTACGCTGCAAATCTATAGAAAAATGTAATGTGAGTTTTAACTAGAAACTATTTTGTAGTTAAAAAATGGATGTACCTATCTACAAAATGTTCGTAATTCAATATACCTAATTTATGATGATTACACAATTCTTAGTATCTAACTAAACTGCCCCCTTACCTGGGGGGGAAGTTTGTAAACACTATCGTTGTGGTTTTGCTATGACTTCATATTTTAAGGCACGAAAACAACATCTTTTAACAAGGGTAGCTAGAATATAACTAGTCAAATGGCTTCAAGGAGACAATGCCTAATGTCTCCATCGGTAGTATTTTATCGAACATTGATAAAACATGTTGTTTTCGTGCCTTAAAATATGAAGTCATAGCAAAACCCCAACGATAGTGTTTACAGACTTCACCCCCTGTGTTGCAGAAATGTTTTTAATATATTTTATTTCACAGTAATAGTTTTTGACAGTTAATTCAGTATAGTATCGGTCAAAAATTAACAGTTACTATTAAACAACAGTACTTTAAAGGCGGTGATAAAGCCCCTGAACATATAGAAAAAAGAAAGTATGTTGGTACTTCCCGTAAATGAAATAGGCAGTGAATTCTCAGTGACACTTCTGAGAAATTTGTCATATACGAGTACCTACGTACGTACATAAGTATTAATTGAAATGCACCAATGACAACCAATGACTCAACAATAATGACGCCGAGAGGATGGAGTTCCAAGGTAAACAGACCCGGTGATTAGGCCACCAGACGATTTTTCGTGTGAATAACAATGTTCCACCATACCTAGTAGACATCACCGCTTTCTACGGATAATAATGATTCATCAGACGGACATGTGACCAGCGGTAATTACAATAACAATTACAAATATTGTGTTTTACTGAGCAACGCCAAGGTAAGGCAAGTTAGAAAGCCTCAATGTTTTAGGGTTCCGTACCCAAAGGGTAAAACGGGAACCCTATTACTAAGACTTCGCTGTCCGTCCGTCCGTCTATCACCAGGCTATATCTCATGAACCGTGATAGTTAGAGAGTTGAAATTTTCACAGATGATGTATTTCTGTTGCCGCTATAACAAAAAATACTAAAAAACAATAAAATAAATATTTAAGGGGGCTCCCATTCAACAAACGTGATTTATTTGACGTTTTTTTATAGATAATGGTACGGAACCCTTCGTGCGCGATTCTGACTCGCACTTGACCGGTTTTTTTAATTTATATCCATGGTAATCCTAGCTCATATCGAGGGGTCAATTAGGTCCGTAGTAGACTCATTAAAGACCTCTTGCAGACAGCGGTGGCGAAATGTCGTGAAGCGATACTGATACTTAACGATCACGACCGCTCTGTCAAGAGCGTACCGGATAAGAAGAAGAAGAAGACTCATTAAGTCAATACCGCCCAAAATTGTCACTTAAGTCAAATAGCCTATTGAATACTTCTCTGTTAAAAAACTAAAATCATATATACCAAAGTTTATTTTTGGGAAGGACTGATTCAACGCGGCCCAATAAGTGCCGCATATTCTCGGAGTCATGTAAAAACATTCCGATAGCAAGGTCTTCTAGATAAACTGAGTCACGTCAATGTTATCTAATCTGTCGGTTTCCTCTTGCGATGCAGCAATGTATTGTATTGGCAGTTAGCATAATCAAACAGTTCCACTAATACAAATTTATGAGTCCACACCCCGCAATGAGTCAATTAAAACCAATGACCCTGATTCGGAGTCCTGCGTTTGTATATGCCTACAAACTAAAACATTTTCAATACAAATTAATTAACCGATCAATCCCTCTTTACGTGTAAAAGTTGTTTTTCTAGGCTGTACGACTACTAATAAATTAAAATTGATCAAATAATTGCTAGTGATGCGTTACTCAATAAATCGGCATTGGCAGTAATCAGAACGTAGAACGTAACCAGATACCACTAGATTATATGCGACAACCTTATTCGGACCAATTCGATATTTATATTCTGAAATAAGAGTATCAGTCACATGTCTGTGATGTTAACGGTCCTAACATTTATCTATGTAACGCAAGTACCTATTATGTTTTAAATGTGACGAACAAAGCAATAAAGTGTTGAATACGAAGATCATATAGGTAGGACGTGAGTATGTATTTGTCACAACTAATGTATGTAGTTACGTTGCCATAATAGTATGTATATTAGGTATGACATGAGTTCGTTATATGTGTGGGTGTGTGGTTGTATGTGTGCGGTATTGTATGATGTGATGTGTGTATGAAGCGCTTATCGCTGGGCAGGAAGTGGCTTGGTTTATTATTCGTGTCGTGCATCGTGTGGCTGCGCGCGCCCGCCTCGCGCCAGGATAATTGCTCGAGCTCTCCACACCGGACAGATACCTTAGGCGACATTAACGGAACAACTAGATATGATCTCTAATTAACTGGGAAAATCATCCGCGTCAACGGTTAAGTATTGGTACAGACACAGCAAGTAGCCGGCTCCATCAATCGTACTTATCGGAGAACACTTGGACGTTGAAATGTTGCTTAGGATATTGACTAGCCGGTGTCTAGACAACACGTTCCGATAACTGATAAACAACTGATAACGTCCCTTTAATAGAGTCTAGAAAACTGTCCAATTTATTAAACATTTCAAAACTATTCTACATTTGGTGTTACATGTATACGATTGTTCCTACATAAACACCTCATCCTGACCCAAAAGTTATATTTGTTTAGGATTTCAGTTAAGCAAACCGAATTCGATCTTATCTCTCGATATATAATGTTAAGCCTACTTGTTAGATAATATTGAATCTAACTCGCGAATTTGTCTAACTCTGAGACGTAGTTTACGAACCTCTTCACTAGAGTTATCGAACGATGCTCTGGTTTTCCTCAACCTACGAAGCGTTAGCTAGCGTCCATGTAAATCTTAATTATTATAACTAGGCGTAGGTACGACAATAAAGTGTATTGTAGTTCGTATTTTATTAAACCACATCTACCTATTTACTCGTGTGTAGTTTCACAACCTAACCGTTCAATGTTCGTCTCCAGAATATGAACGGCATTAAATATGCAAACTTACGGTTAATTCAGAGAAAGATACATGAAGTGGTTGTTTATCGTGTTTATTGTTTTATTGGGATGTAGATCAGCGCGAGAGCCGCTGGGAGGGTCCCCCCCCCCCGCCCACCGCCGCGGGCCGGCCTCCTCCCGACCAACTGGTTTGACTGCAGGGTGCAACGACGGGTCAACCACTCACCTTACTTACTGATCCCAACACGTAGGCCGATCGGCGAAAATCAGCAACCTACACACTTTCTGATAACTGTAGGTAACACAAGTCACCTGAATTTTACGACTTTGCCGACAAATTAACTAGTTATGCGGTTACGAAATGTACAGTTGCATGCTAGGCTGCGATATCACAGGAAAAGTATTAGTTTACAATACTGTAATTAACTATTGCTTTAACGAGGAACTAAATATATCTTCTTGTCTAATGAGCGCGATTGTCTTTATCCTGTAATCATTTGTAGCTATTAGTAAACGTCACATCCATTATCTTTCAAAAAAATTACTTTATTTAAGTAGCAATTTTGACATCCAATTGGTCTAGCTAAATAGATATAAAACCAGCACGGTACATATCTTATAAAAAATAAATATATTTTTGTAGAGGCACATCATGTACCCACTTATATAAGACATCCGTACCTTTGTTCTACTTGCTTCATTTGCGAATTTTCTCAGGATTGCAGGCAGAACAGAAATGCTCATTAATATAAAAACGTCTTTGTAAATGAGATGAGAACTATTTGCACTTGGCATGGATGTGCACAAAAAACATAAAAATAAACAACAGGAGCAGTTAGTCCGCCCGCAGCAAGCTGCAACTTGAGATGAGCCGGCGCACGCCATGACAGATTGCTGCGTGTGGGCCTCTACTAGAAATTACGAAGGTTACTGCAGATAATATCAAGCTTATTCACTTAAAACAGAAAATATTATATAAGATGTCATATTACTTTACGTACGTTGGCGAGTTTTCGTTAAATTACATTTCAAATTATCTCATCGGCTGCACACCGTGGAGTAAAAAATAAAACACATGTGCTATCTAGTTAAAAGAGTTAAAATGTCTACAGAGAGAGCCGGATGAGCCAATCAGCGCAGAATGAGTCACACACACGTACACGCAAGAGATGCGCGCGCGCGCCGCCGCCGCCGCCGCCCTGCGCGGTGACACCAGCCCGTATCGTGGGCACCGCACGTCTCCTCGTGGGGTGGCCAGATGAATATCTCGCATGAATTGCGGAACATAGTGGACTATTGTGTCATTAATTGCTTTTAAATAATGACTGCGCTTGTTCCATACTATTTGGGGCATTAAGAAAAAGTTGGAATGTACAAGCTCCGAGGCGTGCCATGTGTGGTTTTCAGAAGATGAATAAGGGCCAGAAAAAAACAAAAAATAAGCGACCATCGACTATACAACCATTGACAATAATTAAATTACTTACAGTTTTGTTTCGAATCCGTAGAATAACGACTGAAAAAAACAAAATATAGTCAGCAGTTCGATTTTACGTAATTGTAGCTTATAATGCTTAATTAGCATGCCTGTCTACCCATTATGGGGAACTGTCCCTCTCGCACTCGGCAATAACAAATGGCTGAGATGAATGGGCGAACCAACATCACGTTATAGCCGCCGTACAAGCGATGAGCCGTCATATTATCTCGTTTTGTTATGGAGTTAATGTTGTGACGCGATGCCACTGTGCTGCGGAGGTCGTAATCCGTATTAAATATATTACGTGCTTCTATTTATGACTAGTCCTTCAGAAAGTAAACTGTACTAAGTATTTGACTGTATTGATGAATGCTTGAGTTTCTTTCTATTATTTTATGTGTGGCATAGTGGTACTTTGTACCTAGGGCCGGTGTTTCTCGTATTCTTAGGTATCTAGTTGTATTTCCAGCAGACCGTCCGTATTTCAATTCCTGTAACATTAACACACAACCTAAATATTGCTATTACCAATTATTTTTGTATTTGATTGAAGTTTGTACATCCTACGTTATTATGACTAATATATAATAAGTATTGAAATAAAACTATTTTACGGATTTTATCGCGTTTATTTACTATTTTATTTTTCCGACGTTTGTTTTTTGTTGTTTTAAGTAGTTCATCTACAGTTTAAGGCACCTTATTTAAACAAATCATCCAATTTACCGTACCTACCTACAGTTCACTTAACTTTACGATAAATTGCGTTCACCCGATAACTAGGTACCTACGTATCCACGCGCTTAATTATTCGAAGAATTAATTGGAAATCAATAATTAAAATATTAAGATGAAAGAAAGGTTATTCATTATCACAGTACTTACTTAATTGGATGAAAATCCATTACGTGTTTTTCACGCTCCATTGTTTTATACAAGGTACCTACTACCTTTAATACGACCGAGTTAATACCTGCAGTGACAAAAAAATCGGGAAATAGGTGTGTCGAGACTGCAATTCAATCGCCTACAAAGTTACCATAATGTAGTTTTAACCGTTCAGATTAATTCTGAATTTTCAATCAAATGGTACTAAAAATTGCGTAAGTGTTCTTGAAATCGCTTTCTACGCGGCGTCACGTCCGATAAGCGGGCATTTACTTACGTAAATTGCAGGTCTGAGTTGTAGTTGTAGCATGAGCGTCAAGACTTGACTTATGTCAGAGAATATGTTGATTATATCTCTTTCTCTCGCATGAAATAAGACAGAGAGCGACCGAGCCAATCCATGACAGAGGTCTTATCTTGACATGCGTGCTAACACCGCTGAAGTACTTTACCTTCCCCACAAACACGTACTTTACCATGATCGTTACACCTACAATAGATACTAGTGCCATGACATTTTAACTTTGTTTAAATACTTTAAAAAATGTTTTGATTTGTGATTAAAGTATTTAGATACCAACGAACGTTAAAAAATCCTTTTTAACGTATTTATATTAAAAATTCTCAAAGTAACTTATAATATTACGTAATAGCTTAGGTATCGATAATTTTAATACTAAATCATGTTAGGTGCTTATTATAAAAACCTACCATTATACCTTAGTGCTGCATTCCATCATTATTTTCCTATAAATTACTTTTAAGTAGATTATAAAATTTCTTACGTTTCCTAACTACACCAAGACTATCATTAGCAAGCCTTCAACAATGCTTTTAAATAGAAACAAGAATTATGAAAAATGTCTTCAATATAGATGTACCACAGTGGTTTTAGCACATATGTCTCACGCTCTGTCTTATTTCATGCGAGAAAAAGAGATATAATCATCATATTCTGTGACATAAGTCTAGTCTCGGCGCTCATGCTACAACTACAGGAAGGCATGATATGTTTTTTTATTGCGCTCTACTTGTCACTGGTGTTTGTTTTTACGGCCGCTCCAGATGCGCCCAAATATTTCTATGACCCAAATGCTGAAGCCATGTTTATTGTCCCAGTACGACATGCCAATAGAGAAACACACACCTATACATAAATGCACCTATCTAAATATTTCTGTTAGTATGGTATGAGAGCATACAACTGTGCCTCTACCATGAGTTTGACAAGTAAACACTCGATGGTCGGTAACGTCTACGTAAAATATTAGTATGAAAAACAGTTCGGGCATCGAATACTCTAACAATTTCATTCAAATATTATTAAGTAGTCTCTAGCAACTGTCGAGCGTAAACTATCTGTCAAATTTATGGTAGAGCCACTGCATATACCAGATCCTCCGTAATCTAAAACAAACAGTGATCTGGTCAACGTGATTCATCAATCATCTATGAAGGTTATAATACTATTTGTCTGTCAACCGGAGATATTCGTTGACCACTGGTAGGGCGGCCGGGGCGGGGGAGATGACGTCATTCGCCTGCCGCACCACTACCGCCGTTGTGTGCGCCTGCGCTGCTAAACCAATGCTGCTCCCACGTTCACTTTCTATTAAGCTATCTTAGTAGCTATTATCTGCTAATGCTTAATGAACTGAAGTACCTGTTCTATTCAAGTCACTTCATCACTTCTGTTTTTCAATATAAATGATCAATTATAGAATGCCCCGTTGTATACAACTTTGTTGACCGATCTTGTTGTCAATAATTAAACAATTTAGGGCAGACATTATTTAGACATCGATTATTTTCATTGACCGCAGAGTGTTCCTTCACCGGGGCGTGTGTTAGTCAGTGTCGGGAGCATTGGCGGTTTGCCATCGCAGTCGCCGTGACTCAGCCGCATATACACACCCGATTCTTGACTATGATGGGCGCTCGCGAGACGCGCCTCGCATATTTCAATACAATTAACGACTAGTAGCTGCTACAACAGTGATTTTTTGCCAGGCTCGTGTGAGAACGTACACGATTTCACCTGGAAACGCAGCAGTGTGATGATACCTTTCGCTCGATACGAGACGCCAGATAAAGAACAGCAAAAACATCTGTCCCACTTCCCAATGACCTTTGTTACAGCAACTGACAACTAGAAAACATTGGCCTGTCGGAGAACGTGGGTTGCCTACGTAGAATGTAAGTTATTAAAAACAGAACAAAAAACAAACCATTCGTTGTTTGTTGTTAAATATGAAAAGATTATATTCGTACATTCAATTCGACATTGAACTTTGTAGTATATGCGCAAGGAAATTGGCACTGTACCAAATGCCAAAACTTAATGTACATGCCGGACAAAGCTTTCGTGATTTTACTTCTGGATGATTTTAGATACGTCCTTAAGGATAAACTGACGTTGTGGGGAACAGAACGATTCTAATTATTACGAACCAAAAAGCGTGGAAACTTTGTGAACGAAATGCGACAATGCGAGCTGCGACCCTCGCCCCATGAGCCACGTGCGTCCCTGTACATGTTTTATGAATGAGCTTTACCAATTTCTACAAGTTCCCTTCGTTACTTTGGGAACAAAACAGTATAGTTACCTATTATAAAGAGACAAAGGTTCCTGCAGTACCTACTGTTAAGCTTATTTGTAACTACTTAAGTACTTACTAACAACTTTGCATTTTGTGAGAGTGCTTGTGAGTTTAAATAAAATTTATCTTACAAACCAGGAATCAAGAAACATCACGGTACCTATCTATTAACATTTGGGTTTCTGTAGGTAAGTTGATACTTGAGTTAAGTAGGTAGTAAACTTCTACCTATTAACTCAAAACCTGTAAATAAAACATGGATAAAATGTTATTTATGTAAGTAGGATCTACAATGGACCCATGCCTAGGCATAATATGCTAATCGGCGTGATGCCTTAGCTAATGTTAACATGTAGCCGTATGAAACACAATTGCAATGAAAGAACAATAAACTGTCCTGTGTCGGTGAAGATAAATTTCGATTGACCCACTCAGGAACGAGTGGAACAGTTTCTATTCTAAGCTGAGTGTAGAGATTACAGTCTTTTGAAAAGGAACAAAACTTTGATGAGTTGAACAGTTGAATGCAAAAAGTCCGGAATAAAAAAGAACTTAGTCCGTTCGACATAACTCAGCTATAGTAAAGTAATCTACAAAATGAATATAACTTAAGTGCATAAAAACGAAAACCACTGACTCACCGAATCACGAAATGTCTGAAATTTAACGTATAAACTTAAAATCCTTATTTGATTCTGCTGTACGCAGTCGCAGGGGATGGAATATACTTAGATAAATAAATAACTATATATTGACTTACTTCATAATGCAATACCTACCAATAAACGTTTAGTGATAAATATAAAATATCTACTTCCTAATTCTAGAAATCTCAATCCATATTACCAACACATTCCAAAGTGCCACGGATCCTATTTTTTGTAGATTTAGGAATTGTTCATTTAAATGAATAAAAATCTACATAAGTAGGTAGGTCGTTTAACTTTACCAGATTGTTTTTTGTACTTACACCTTTATTGAAATATCACGAATCGGGTACATGGAGTAGGTCAAAGTTTCATAGTGTACAGCGATCGTTCTCATTTCACATGTTGCACGGTGTCGGTCCACTTGTCCAGAAGGTGATGCATACGTCGTTTAGGTACTTTTACTATTCATGGACAGACAAATGATAGTTTCACTTTTTTACAACACAGCGCCGCCGCTTGTTTGGTTGTATCGGAGGAGTTGCATGTTATGCTATTAACGCACGCGAACTCTTATAACCAGACGTGTACCAAACGATTAATCGTGATATACAATTTGACATGGTTTCACTTCTGATGAGTGAGTAGTTACCTACTTGCATTAAAAGAATACACCTAACAATACCTACCGACCCAACCACTGTAAATTTTGTTTGCAATTCTGTTTGGTATTGGACGCCAATGGGTTTTAATTAAGCTGGAAACAAACTATAGGACGCGGCTGACAGCCGCGACTGAGAATTAGTGTGCACTGAAGAAAACATCCAGCGCGCCAGATTTCTGTCGGACGTCCGAACGCCCAAGGTTACGTCCACGACTTACGTCCGATAGTTTGCACACCCAAGTGTCCATACACCATCTAGATAAGATACCATATAAGTCGCGGCTGTCAGCCGCGTCCGTCAGCCGCGTCCGATAGTTTGTTTTCAGCTTTATCTAGTAAGAATGACAGTAGGTACTAAAATCCTCGTTGGTCTTACATACATATACTCATGCCTGTATCCCATGGGGGTAGGTAGAGACTACCGTTTGCCACATGGTACGATCCTGACACACCTCTTTTGCTTCATCCACAGTCATACATCTTTTCATGCACTTCCGTCGGTTGAGAGTGCTACGGATTTGACCTTCCTGATAGAGTCCGTTAATCTGGTCGTGAAGTCAGTTCAATTTTATACCGTTACGTAATAGCTACGATGGCTAATCCGGAAGGAAGGAACATTAGTAGATGATGAACTAATAGGTAATTAGATAAGTGTTTCAGACTTACCTACCTTTTCTACCCTTTCTTTAAACCAAAAACAACAAAGTCAGTTTTCAAACATATCATATAATAAATATCTACACCATGTACCGACAGTCAGAGGGGATCCAATAAAATTGTGAAAATATTATCAGCGAATCCATTACACAGCCCACCAGCTATGAAATCGGATTTTGGTCATTATCTGAGTAACTGTCATTACGTAGCCGATCAACAGACCGACCAGATTCTAGTTTGTGTCGCTATGATGCGTCAGCAGCTTAGCGAAGCATAAGCCAAGCTATAGAACCCTCAATTATTATGCACGCATTTACCTACGTTTGTCCTCTATGTTAATTAATAAACTATATAACAGGTACTTTAAAGAAAGAGTTATCTTACATTTATTATGAACGTACAAAAAAGGTCGGGCGGAAACTCCATAAACTAAAAGTGAAGCACAACAGTCTTGAACGTATACATCTATTTCGCACACACTTACATCATAGTAAGTCGATTGCCGGTGTTACGTGGCACGTAGTTGGTTCTCTCAATTCACGCACACATGGATGGATAGGTTACTTTATGTTGAATGTGTGAGGGACGGAACCCGTCTTTTTATACGTCCATGCATGAAAGTATCATAACAATATCACCCTAGTAATTTTAATGTAGGTATGTAAATTGAACACTTATCTTCGTATATACTAAACAAATACCTACTCGTAATTAATCAAATATATAACCCCGCTTAATATTTTTTTTCCTGTGTGATTTGGCTGTATTACCTACATTTTTATCAACAACGAGTGGGTGTAAACCTTAATAATTGTATGACCTCGATTGATTCATAATTCCTATTTCCCCAAAGCGGGGTTTTGTTATTCCGTTTTTATTTGCACGTAACTTTAAGGAAAACAATAAAAGCGATTCAATTAAATAGGTACCTTACTGATGTAGGTAATAAGTAATAACTGTTGCCCTGCACGATACCTATAACAATAAGGCATCTCGATGCATTCATAGTTTTTAAGTGTAATATGGATACGTAATTAATTACATATTGTAAAATGATTCCCTATTAGATAGGTACTTGTCGAAATTATATGACATTGTCCGACTAAACTGACGCACTCATTAGGTTGTTTCTCAGTAGGTATCTCTTATGATACCACCACCATCGCCGATGCAATAATTTATGTTACATCTACAGTGTGGAGATATATTTTGGTATTAGAGTTTACATGCCTTTGGACCCAAAGAGGATGCAATGTGTAAGCGGAAGTTATGTGGGGATATTAAAACCTGTTCAACACGTGGTTACATTTGACCCGAGGGCCGCAGTACACAATGGACGTCTCTCATTTTATTATTGTGACGACCGGCTCAGAGGCAGAGCACGTGTTGCTCATCCCACCAACCAAGATGAACATCTTTCACGCAATCTACATTCTTTTTAAAAACTTCATACCTTCTAAGTACTAATAAATATGGGAACCGATAGTGATCTCAGTCTTGTCCAATATATGTAATCAGCCTACCTTCAGTAGCCTAAATACACAATGCTCCAACATAAGGGGATAACATTAAAATATGCAGACGTTGAATATAAATAACAAGTAAATTCGTAGGCGGTTCTGCCGCGCCATAATGAGCTGTACATGTCATCGTTTTCAACGGATTATGGCAGTGGAATGGCATGTCTATTGAACGGCCGCGCTATGCTGGGTGCGCGGTATGCTTGTCAAGGCGTGCGCTTGCACAACGCAGGTACATTTTTAAATACGTAAGGAATATATCGCAATTGCCAAACAACGTTAACAATTACTCAAATGATTACGTAAAATAATAGTTTTCAAAATAAAACTGACACAATAATTATGTCCCTGGGTAAGTAACTAGGTATCTTCCTACGTATAAGCACATATAGTAGGTAATAGGTAGTAGTAGGTACTTAAGTAAGTAGAAGCTTATTATGAATTATACCAAGATAATCTGGCCGTTGTCGCAACCGTGCGCCATAGAGTCTGGTGGCAGCGTGCAGATAGCACAAGCACAGCCATGTTAGGAGGCCAGTCAAGGCAGTTCCAGCCCACGCATGTTGCGCAATTTGTGCATCTGGAATCCGTAGAGCTGTCTCACTCTGTCACGAAAAATATAACTGAGGTGAACACTACACTAATACAATTTTACCATATAACTTAAGTACCATTATTAAAAAGGCAAGGCAAGTGTGTGAAACTAACAGATCCCTCTAGCTATAAAAAAAGTACTTACCAGTTACCTGCGTATTTGATGTTGAATTAAAACCATAAATTTATAATAATCCCGGCGCGCCCGCATCGATTGTTTTCATGAGAATGCTCGAGCCATGAGAACTGACGAGGGCACCAAGTCATTCTATCGCTGCATGTACGACACGGACCAAACAACAGTTTCATGCTTGAAACTACATTATTGTTAACTGTAGACGTTTCGCATTGTAACACAAATGATGTAGAGTCGATTGGAGATTGTTAAAGCAATCGAATATTTAATTGCAGTACTTGATTAAGGACATTACTCAACATGATTATATTTTTTATTAGACGGACGTGTAGCGTATGTTGTTTATTTATAGCCGCCCCACACGCAGCAGCAGCGCTCGAGGTGCGCGGGAGACGCGTTGGACGCATCTATTCCAAGCGAGACCTTGCATTTTCATCTGGAACGATTCAAAACGTTCGCCGCTATAAATCCTGTAATAGGTACTATCACAGATATTTCGACACGCCGAGACCAAACTCATCCAACTTATTATGATGTCATTTACTAAGAAGTAGGTTTACCCACGCCTTCGTTCACTTCATTTGTTACTCAACGAGTCTCTACCTAGTTTATTCGTGCACATGTCATATTATACAGCACAATGAATGCATGTTATTTGAGACAAATGATTCAATTTCTAAGTGATCATTTTGATATATTGGATACGATACGTCTGGCTGCAGTAAATTGTATACAATGTATCTGTTTCGTGTCTAAATAAAATCAAGTTACGGTCTAAAATGCACCCTATTGTTATAGATCTAAGAACTAAAATGTGTTTAATCAAGTCCTCGGATGTATCTAAAGTTTGCTAATAATCTGTGCCACTCGATTACTCCGTTACTTTTATGTACTTCTACGTACTTTCGTATTGATGATTGTTGACGTAAAGCAACAACGTACATAATGGCGAGTAATTAAAACAGATGAATTTGATTGCGTGATGCGTGTTTAAAATATTGAAAATAAATGCTGATAGGGACGATTCTAAATCTACAATTGCAAGCCCTATCAGCGGATTGATTTGAACCAATTATGGTGCAGTGTACCTTCGCGGCGAGACGGGGGGAAACTATGTAGGGATTTCCCTTTGTGTAACTGTGATCGATAATGTAGCCCGCACCCTTGCATCGCTGCCTGACAGCGATATCTAAAACCAAAGTTATATGACTATCTAAAATTATTATTTCATATCTACACGCAAATTTATATAACAAGGTATCTTATTATTCAGGTACCTACATAATTTGTTTACAAACAAGTCTGACGATAGTTTTTATATTTAGATACATCGTAAAACAAAGTTAAAGGAATATGTATTAGGTTTATAATAAACCATTAACCGGCCTGAGAGACGAGGGTGAGCGTGGAGTCGTTAAACGGTAATAAAATCTAGAGTCAACGGCACCTACGTGTTCACTGCATCAATTACCTACCTACTCTTATGACGAGTAACCCCACAGATGCAGTAACGTAGCCTATTCAATCGCTTTTCGCTTGTCTTGAGAAAAGAAAACTATAGTTGTGAGACTAACTAATACAAATACCAAAGAGGTATCTTTACTATGTACCTATATAATCAACTTCTTT
Source organism: Ptilodon capucinus (assembly GCA_914767695.1). NCBI lineage: Eukaryota > Metazoa > Arthropoda > Insecta > Lepidoptera > Notodontidae > Ptilodon > Ptilodon capucinus. The sequence continues at coordinate 7,330,231 of OU611808.1, forward strand.
TGCGACAAACCACAATTATAATCATACGAGATTATCTGAACGCGATAGGTATTAGAAACCAAACCTTTAGGTAACCTTTAGGAAAATATCCTCATAGAAAAATGTGTGCAGGCATAGCTAAAACTTTGGACAGAACTCTTTATCGATAGATGCCTACTTAATACCTAACAGTGCACTTAATAACGCCAAGCAAGTCAGTCAGATAAAGTCATCACCCACGGTAAACACATCAGATTCAGAATACCTCTATTACGGAAAATCTAATTATTTCAGTTACCGCAACAATGAAACAATAAGTAGGGACCTACGTTATAAAACACAAGAAACTTACGTAATGTAGTAGATACCTATCATAAGATTACCATTAAAATCCTTAAGATCAATGAAACCCCATGATTACAGACCGGGATTTTTTATTGATATTTTAACGCCTGTCCAGCCCCCGTAGCATGACCGCGTAGACATAAGTTATATCTATTTCAACTGTCGAGAAAATGACGTCACTTCGAGCAGTTTGTACTGAACATGGCTGGCCAGGATGTAGAATGCAATGTACCCACCCATCTCTACTTCGTTTACAACACCCTCCCGTCAACGTCCGGGCGAATTGGCTCTTATCTGGGCCACTAACGGCACCTAAACAGTAGTAGAACACGAAACACCAAGCAATCGAGGCATGGCCATAAACTGGGTAAGTGCTAGCTAGCACACTAACCAAGTGGTTCACTACCGATTTTCGTCTACATACCTATCAAGACATTGGTAGGTATGCTATTTAATTTATGCCAAATTTCAGTGTTTGTAAACATTACTGGCGCCGACATACTATTTCATACAATGGAATCGTTGAGTGCCTTCGCTCGGAAGGCAGAATATTGCGTTAACTGTTCTGTCCTTGAATAAATCGGAAAATAGTCACTGAGAGCTAGCATGGCGTGCCAACACAAGGAATGATCGCGGGTTATGTCGCAACGAATCACTATCTCGCTACAGTTGAGACAACATCGACATAATTCAAGACAGAAGCCTTGTCCTGGCGCGCATGTTAGCCCCACAGACCTTCCCATTAGGCGTGATTTAATATCACGGCGCCAGTTTGAAAGCAATGAGGTTAGGTGTACAGAATAATATTATCGCAATAGCGAGCTGATGAGTGTAGAAACGAGGATGGTTGCGCACGCGCCGTACGTTACGGTCCAACAGCCAGTTACCATTTACCAGCACGCGGCCACTCGCTTACCAGTGCGTGCCACTTGGCGATTGCCACCGGGAGCACGGCCGCAAATATTATTTTACAACCAGTATATACACTTTTTACTATAAAATTTACTTGGTATAGAACAACAAAAAGCATAGGAAATAGTTACGTAGATTATTTTTTATCAACAAAGTTAGTCTTGCATGGTAGCTATAGTAGCGTTCGAAGTCATTGTACAGTATGTCCACAATTTCACATTACACTTTGTCTATGTGTAGCTGATAGTAACAACCTACCAAATAAAACTGGCATTTAATACTTTGGGATAATTAGGAAGGATCTATACGATATGGTTTGTCAAATTGTAAAGTATAGTTTGCAAACTATTCCTACCTGCCTGGCTTGTATGTAAATTTATCTCCCTACTAAGGACGAAATCTAAGAAGCAAGATTTGACAGCTATTTATGACAATAGAATGTGTAGTACCATGATCATGAAAAAAAAATACTATTAAGTTTTTGAGTTCAAAAGATTCATCCGCCATCTTTATCACTATCATCATCCATTTTTATTTATGTGTATTTATTGAATTTGCCCTTGCTATTAATTACTCGACACTGGCTGAAATACCCGCTAAATGTAGGTGGGGCCATTCCTCATCTTATTCCATTAAATATCATCATTTCATTCATTTCGTAAAAAAGAAGAAAGCACATATTTTTTTGTGTGTTAAATATTAGTGAGAACTTGTATGAAAGTAAAATAAAATAATAAATAAACGCGATAGAATCCGTAAAATAGTTTTATTTCAACTTGTATGAAGTTTTTTTTTCACAAAATTATGCAAAGTTAAATGTAAATAATGATAGGTGTCAAAACAGGCCTCAAATTGAGACGGATTGTAGTAGACACTCATGTAGGTCGATATCATATATACATTTGGGATACCAACAATAACTTCATTAATTAGGTAGATAGGTATCAACAAAAAATCTAACCATACCTTGCAGTATTTTTACAGCACTTTCAATGTTTGTAAACAATAACAGTGGGATGTGATATTCAATTTCAACCCATGGATTGTCCAAATCATGGGTCACAGGGGAGTGACATTTGGAACAACCCTGGGTCTGATTTATGCAACAAATTCGTAGTGATTATATTCTGAGACTAAGTTGATTAATTTCTATGCAAAGAAGGATGGTTACATAAATGTCCATGGATCATGATCTTCAGTTGATTGAGTGCATGGCCTTTAAGTACATCAGATGGTGTATATGGTCAATAAATCGAATAAAGTGTAGTGAGCAAAACAATGCAATTAGGGCTGTCTATAGATAAAATAGCATAATTACAGCTACTTGTAATGTACTGTCCTTGTAATACCAAAGAAACCATTAAAAATGTAATGAAGGTATGAAATTCTGTGTAAATATTATTTTAAATGTAATAAATGGATTGGTTTACCTTATGTGCTGGTGAATAAAACTTCACTGATCAATCTCCCACTTAAAACTTTTATTATAGGTATTTTGTTATATGTATTATCACAAATCCTGGTAGACTTCAAAACACAATCACGCAACTGACAAAACATACTGCTTTTCCTTGATTATTGATTTTTCATAAAAACATAATTTACACAATAAAATATAATCTGCGACATCACATAGGTGTAAGTTTTTACCCCTCATCGCACACCACTCTACACAATCATCAGTTTATTGCATATTGGATGGCTTTTTAATTTTCTAAACTGTCCTTGCCCTCTACATCATTAATCTCATGACATTATATACAAAGTTGACTAATATTACATTACAATACATGCCTTCATTTGGGAATGGCGGTCGCTTGAGCCCATACTTTGCTATGAACAAAATCAAGCTTTATCATGTTTTCGCACCTGAGCTATTCATTCTTCGTTAGGGATATTTTGTTCACATTATAACCATTATTGCGGGAGTATCTACCAGTAATAAAGTATGAAAATATAAGTAAAGCACCTTGATTGGACAATGGTATGTATCAACGATATTAACAATGTGATATGACGCGCGTCGCGGCCGCGAGGGTACCAGCGGCCGGGGCGCCGCCGCCGCCGCGCTCCCCGCCGGGCGCGACCGGCCGACGAGCCGAGGCGGGCACGCTCCCGCCTCGGCTTTGCAGTCTTACGAGAAATAAATGCCACATTACACTCTAAATATTAAAGCACTGTACAACAACAATAAGTTTTCTTTTCCTTCTCAGGACTAACGTTCATTTCGCGCACGATTTCGGCGAACATCTCGTTGACATTGGTACGGCTCTTGGCGGAGGCCTCCACGAAGGGGCAGCCCCACATCTGCGCGAGCGCCGAGCCCTCGGCGTGCGAAACTTCGCGCTGATGCTCCAGGTCGGCCTTGTTGCCCACCAGCAGGATCGGCACGCGCTCGGAGCCCTTCACCCGCGTTATCAATTCCTTCATAGGTTTGATGTCTTGAAACGTTTGATGGTTCGTTAATGAATATACTACGACGAATCCTTGACCATTTTTTATATACAGGTCTCGCATCGAGGCGAACTGTTCCGTGCCAGCGGTATCCAATATTTCTAACACACATGGAGAATTGTCTACTTCGATTTCTTTCCTATAGAAATCCTCTATTGTGGGGTCATATTTTTCCATGAAACATCCTGACACGAACTGCACAGTCAACGCACTCTTTCCGACCCCACCCGAACCCAACACGACCACTTTGAATTCGCGCATTGTTATGTTCCTCGATTCACACTTGCTATACACAACGTTTTAGAAACGTATTCTCACTATGTGCTATAAAAATGTCATTGCTATGTTGGTTTATGACTCACTCTGATGCGATCACTGAGTAATGTTCACTGTATATCAAGCTAATTCATAAACAGCGACGCCATATTTTAAGTTCGCAGTGGCTTTATTCCCTTTGCTTTAGTAGTAATAAAAAAACTTTGACTGCATCGCGGTAAGAGTTACTTCGAATATACAAACGCGGAAGCAAACATTTTACAACTGGCTTGTTCACTGCTGGCTAGAATCAGCAGCGGCAGGTTGGTCAATGCACCTATTGCAATGGTTTGATTGGTGAATGAAAAATAGAACGAAACGGATGCCAGGGTTGCCAGATTATTAAAAAAGTATTCTACTAGTTTTATCCTGAGATAAACTACTACGTACATTAATAATTCTTGAGAATAGTTTTATTTTCATTTTGATATTGCAGCACCCTTAATCTTTTCGATAGCCTTATCATTTTATACATCCTCAGTATAGAAAAAACGAACATTTTTCTAAGAACATGTGAAACATGACTGTATAATAAGATACAGCGTTTTGTTTGTTGTATCAGTATATAGATCCAGATTTACGTAAAATATATGTATGTACGTATGTTAAAAACCTCACGATAAGATGAGTCGTTGACCACATATCTTTGGTTCATTTACTTACATTGTCTTCCATACCCTACATACCCTACCATACCCTAAAACTCTTATTCGTGGCATCACTCAAAACCGGAAATATTATGTTTTATTCTTGAAGTTGGTGCATAACTTTTTTTTTTCTCTATGTTATAGAGAGATTAGTGGCCCATCCACTAACGTTCATTCCTTCTGACTTGTCCCGTTGTGCAAACTGTACGGTAAAGCGACAGGATAAAATAAAACCGTTGAAGCAACTAATTAAACCACAATCCTACGTTATTTCCCCTGACTTTATCACCACACGCCAATCTGACAGGAAAAACAATCCTTCAGTGAACGTACACACGTTTAGGTACATTCCTGTCAGTTTGCATCTTGTCAGTCATACCGAGGGATTGCGTGTCTGTGGATGGTTATAATCCTATTATTTTATGAAGATTGTTGTCATTTAAAAGGAGTGCGCGTCATTTTGAATTATCTTTATGGATTTACAAAATGATAACAAACGAGCGCTCAATCACGCCGGACAAATAAACAGGCACTAACTTGATCACAGAGCGCGTCGCGTCCTTCGCGACGGGAGGGAAGGCGGGATTTTAATTCATCATAATCCGTCATTCTTTCTCACTCTTGCAAATCCACTGGCGTTCATTCCGTAAGGGTTAAAGATTCCGGCAGGAATGAATGTTAGTGGATGAGCCGCTATTAGTTGGTGCCAATCATGGAGGTAGTATATTAATAAGGCACCGGCATTTCGAGCCCGCGCTGCGGTAAATTATCCGCCATATTAGTTTTGACCAGTGACAGTTAGGTACCTACTTACTTGATCATTATGCAATGATATTCGTAAAAAAAGAAGAAGACTAAGATGGCGGATCTCAAATAAACTCATAAACCATTGCCAACCTTCAGAAAAATTGCGGCAGAGCATTACGAAGACGTAGATTGGCACTTACTCCAAATGTAATGAGTTATAAGGTTATTTGTAACTTTTTAGTGCCACTAGGTTTTTGAAGTCGGTTTTTTATTTTTTGTTATAAATAACTTTTTTTCACGATTGTTTGTGTCAATAATCGTTCATAATAAAATTATTTCAGTCCTACAAGTGGTGCCCCCCTGTGTCAGAAAGCGGAACTAACTTGCCTCCAGTAACCGCGATCCTCTGCGTGACTAAGTAGTCTAGCTATTTGGCGCTAGGTGGCGCTCATCGTTCAAATGGCGGTCATCGTTCAAACCTGATGCGTATCTTAAAATTAAATAAAAACAGCGAAATAAAAATATTTCAGTCCTACAAGTGGTGCCCCCCTGTGTCAGAAAGCGGAACTAACTCGCCTCCAGTAACCACGATCCTCTGCGTGACTAAGTAGTCCAGCTATTTGGCGCTAGGTGGCACTCATCGTTCAAATGGCGGTTATCGTTCAAACCTGATGCGTACAAATTTCTAACTACCACCCTACAATTTTATTTCCATTTTGTTTGTTTTCCTACTGATAAAATGATTATTAACTATTTTATAATTAACTTTCAACAAACAAGCCTAACAAAAGACACTCATAGTGGTGGGATTCGAACGCCGGGCCTTAACGCTTTACCCAACCGCACAGACTTATGGACAGACTGATACTTATGGTACGAAATACTTGACTGGTTGGTCATACTACCAATGACGTCATAACAAGCTTCTAGTTTGTATATACACCGAAATTTTAATCCCATTTTATGAAAATTATTTATGCACTGTATCAATAGTCAATTTAGAATTTGAAAAAGAAAAGAAAAACATACTTTATAAAAAATTTTAACACTAAAAACACGCAAAAACATCACGTTGTTGTATGGGAGCCCCCTTAAATATTTATTGGAACGAAGTTCCTTACGGCAGGCTTGGAGGGAATAGGGATTTTGCTAGGCGACCGAACTGAAAAAAATGTGATAGTAAAACCGTAAGAAAAAATCCGTGGAAAAAAAACCGTTAAATGAGACGTCTCTTTATTTGTGTCGTCGGACGGACGGACGGACGGACGGACGGACGGACGGTGTGCGGTGTGGTACCTGGTGTCCCACGACACCATTTAGTTTTTTTTTATTCTGTTTTTTTTTATTGTTGTTATAGCGGCCACAGAAATACATCATCTGTGAAAATTTCAACTCTCTAACTATCATGGTTCATGAGATACAGCCTGGTGACAGACGGACGGACGGATGGACGGACAGCGCAGTAATAGGGTTCCGGTTTTACCCTCGGGTACAGAACCTTAAAAAGTATTCTAACTAGTTTTAACACGAGATAAACACTATTTTAGTGTACACTAACGTGACTACTACATACAATAATAATTCCTGATTATAGTTTGATTTTCATTTCGATATTGCAGGACCTTTAATCTTTGTTATAGTTTTTTTTTAAATTCGTACCACAAAATGATACGCATTTTGTGGTACGAATTTAAAAAAAAAACCTTTTTATAAGAAAATGTGAAACATGACCAATAAGATAGAATATGATAAAGCGTTTTGTTTGTTTTATCAGTGTACAGATCCAGATTTACGTAAAATTTCGACACGACAAGTAAAATGTATTCCACTACATATGTTAAAAACCTCAGTTATGATATCTTTGGTTCATTTACTTACATTATCTACCATACCCTAAAGCTCCTCTCATTTGTGGCAACATTTAAAACCGGAAATATTTAGATTTATTCTTGAAGGTGGTGCATATCTTTGTTTGTTATTCTCTATGTTAAAGAGAGAAAAAATAATCCATGGTAGTCGATGGCATTTGAAACCAAAGCGATAGAGTCTTATTCTATATTTTCCACCTTCATCACCCCTTATGTTAGTAATATGTATTTTTTGCATCAGAAGTACATTTTGTTAAAAAAAAATACAAAGTAACAAAAAAATATTTTATTTACAATTTGAATAAAAAAATTAGTCAAATAGAAACTATACAAGTACAATCAACACAAAATTATTACCAAATCAAATACTGCAAACTTTGTTAATTAAATAACAAAACGGAAATCAAAATGACTTGTACGAGCGCTGACGAGCAACTGTCTTGCATACTTCTTCTTTTTTTACGAAATGTATGAAATGATGATATTTAATGGTATAAGATGAGGAATGGCTCCACCTGCGTTTAGCGGGTATTTCAGTAAGTGTCGAGTAATTAATAGCAAGAGCAAATCCAATAAATACACAAAAATAAAAATAGATGATGACAGTGATAAAGATGGCTGATGAATCCTGTCCTGCATGCTTCGTAAACAGGGTGGCTGATGACAATGCATGGAAACTCCTTACAGTAAGAATGTGTGTGATCCTGACATGGCTAGAATGCCTCCTACTTGCGTGTCAATTCATTATCTTATTTCTTCATTTCGTAAAATTAGAAGCGAATTATTTAGTATATGTTTCACCTTAATCATTCATAAATGATAGGAAGAAATTGAAGAAGATTTTTTTTAATTCTTGCTTCGCTTCGAATCTGTTCTCACTCATTCCATAGATAAAACATCGTCAAACAGTGAATTATCTTTGGTATTGAATTACCAATCAAGCAATACAATCGGAGCTCTATATAACCGAGTCAATGAAAATAAAGAAATAGTGCTTTTGGTCAATGGTGTCACAGAAAATATTATTTTTTAGGTAAAGAAAAAACGAATTCAGTAAGTAAGCATCCTATTAGATGAGCATGTAAAATTGTTAATATTTTCTGATGGTTACATTTTGGTTCTTTTTGTTCGGTATGTCCATCTTTACTAATATTTAGTAATGCTATTTCTTGCTACTCTTTCTGGAAACCTACTAACCAGAATTATCCAATTGGTGTCTTACCCACAGAGTAACTTTTTATATTGGTCTTACCGCACAACAAGCAGGAAATATTCATATGTATCTTGCGTGGAAAGAGATAATTTAATGGGCGGCATTAGTTGATAATTTCTGAATAGGTACGTTACAGTTACGAAATTGATGCAGCGAATCATACCAGCCCCTGTAAATATGACATATTTAAGAGCATACAGGTCACCATTAAAAGGTCAGAATTAATAATCCAACTGTAGTACTTCTTTCTTTTTTTTACGAAATGAATGATATGATGATATTTAATGGAATAAGGTGAGGAATGGCTCCACTTGAGTTTAGCGGGTATTTCAGCCAGTGTCAAGTAATTAATAGCAAGGGCATATTCAATAAATACACATTTATAAATAAAAATGGATGATGACAGTGATGAAGATGGCGGATTAACCCTGTAATACTTTTATGTCTTTACAGACCGGTATGTCGCATAAACAAGTGCCATACTCTCCAAATTTTCCGCCCAGTCAAGGGTATGCGCCACCTCCTGATGTAGGTAGAGGTGAGAGTTATCCGATGGCCCCTGCGGGCTACCCTGGGCCGCCGCCGGGACCGATGCCGCATCCTGGCCATCAACAAGTGGGGTTTCAGCCAGGATATCAGCCTGGATATGCTCCAGGATATACACAGCCCACTTACCCAGCAGTGCAACCAGGATATCCACACCCTCAACCTGGATATCCAGCTGTAGTACAACAGCCAGGACCTCAAGCTCCTCCTGGTAAGCTTACTATTCAAATAATTGTAAGTCCCATCAATATAATTATAGCCTATTTATTCTATGAAGACTCATCCCACTCTAGATCCATTCCTTACGTATGTCACCACTTATTGGTCTAGGAAAAGGTGGAATGTATCTTGAAGTTGAACAAACCACACTATTATAGATTAATTTGAGTAACTACATAATTTACTAAACAATGCATTAGGACTGATTCCAGTAACTTAGATTAGTATAAAATTGCAAAATTGCCATTTCTGTATTATATCTGATGGAATCTTGTAACTGTACTACAACAATCTTAGCCATCCTATTTCATCTGTATTTATCTGTATTTTTATGATTGATTACTCAGTTTATTGTGTATACATTTCAGATAGTAATTGAAGAGTAACATTCTAAGATAGCTGCAAATATTAAGTTATAGGTATTATCCACAACAAATTATGTTCCATTATCACTAGCATTTCTATGTATGCAGTAGAAATATTATCTGTAGGTATATGATATAGTTTACTTAAGACTACTAGTTGTAGTAGAACTGTGTAGATTGTGCCATTTAGTCCTTGTCTTATGTATCATTAAATAAACATAAGAGTTGTTGACTTCAACATAGATAAGGATGTTTACTGTTTGTATTGCCCTACCACTTGCACATTATTGATAGGTTCATTTTGTTGCACTATCCCTACATGTATAGAATTCAGCAGTGAATATTAATTTAATTAAATTTTAAATAAACCAAAGTTCTTCACATTTATACTACTTATAATCATTATGTCGAGTGATAATACCAAAACAGATTTTGAATTGTTTCTCAAGGAAAGTGATCAAAAACTTAAAAAGAAACCCACAAATTGGTCCAAGTTTAAACAGTTTGCAAATAAAAAATGTGATAAAATTAAAAATATAAGAGATAAACGCAATAATTATATTGAAACCTTGAGTGCAGCTAGTATTAAAAGGGGCATATATAGAGTCTATAGGCATATCTTTAAGACTCCATCCAATGGTTATGAGAAGTTTATGACTGATGAGGAAAAGAGGTTAATTATTGCTATAGATCACAGTGTGGTGGAGGGCTATTGAAAATTATAATATACCTTATTTTTTAACAAATGTACCGTTACATGTTTATGTATGTATTTATATAATATGAACTATACTTATTTGTGTTATCTGTCAATGTATTAACACCCACTCTTAATATTTTTGTGTAAGTATGTATGTATGTACTAATATTTAAATGTATAAATTTACAATAATCAAATGCATCATTATTGATGTTCCAGGTGGGTGGATGAGTGTACCGCAAGGGCTCAGCAACTGTCCACCAGGATTGGAATACCTTTCTATGATTGACAAACTTCTCATACGCCAAAAAGTGGAATTGCTGGAGGCATTTGTGGGTTTCGAAACAAACAATAAGTACACAATTAAAAATAGCATGGGGCAAAAAGTTTATTACGCTATTGAAGACAATGATTGTTGCACAAGAAACTGCTGTGGTCCCATGCGGCCATTTGATATGAAAATTATGGACAATTTTACAAATGAGGTAGATACGTAATTTATTAAATTTGGCATGTTATATCTTTATGAATAAAAAGTCTGCAATTTGATACTCTTGATTTTATTTTAAGTAGGTAATTAAAACTGGAATAAGATAACTTGAGTCAGTGATTTCCGCTGTGACTTTTGAAAGTTATTGAATGCTGTTTATTTTTATAGGTAATCCACTTGCATCGCCCACTAGCATGTGATACATGCTTTTGTCCATGCTGGCTGCAAAGCATGGAGGTGTCATCTCCACCGGGCACTGTGATTGGCTCAGTTGAACAGGAGTGGTCTATTTGCAAGCCATGTTATGTAATCAAAAACGCGGCTGGTGATGTCATTCTCAGAATCAAAGGGCCTGTTTGCACTTTCTCTATTTGTGGAGACGTCAAATTTAATGTAAGTTTACCTTTTAAGAATTAATGTTATTGAGTGAAGTAAATAAATTAAAATATTGAATTTATGCAACCATAATTGCAGGTCTACTCGAGAGATGGCGAGACGAAAGTTGGAAAAATAACGAAACAGTGGTCCGGGCTTGCACGCGAAGCATTCACTGATTCTGATTATTTTGGCATTTCCTTTCCAATGGATTTGGATGTAAAAATAAAAGCTGTTTTACTGGGAGCATGTTTCTTGATTGTAAGTGATATCCGTTTATGTAAAATTACCTTAAAAGTTTTATAATACATCAATAAAAAAGGATTATCAAAGTAATGTGCCTATTTTTTTTTTAAGGACTTACACTATTGGCCGTGAGGTGTCAAATCCTTAAAAAAAAAATAGGCACATTACTGATGTATGGTAAATGTAAAGGATTAACTCTTATACCTATATTTAAAAACGTAATTAATTTCATCAAACATAAAACCATTTAAAGCATACTACTATTTTGCAAAAAAACGGGCATCAAAGGAAATTTACGTTCTAGGGTCGATTTGAGTTAAATAAATGAAATTTAATTGTTTGGCGTAGTCTGCGTACTTATAATCGTGTAAACTAATACGCGTGAAGTGAATTCTGGCATTGTTTTTAATCGATGAATTCTTTAAAACCAATGTACACGGCCATACAATAAGGAGTGGTCGGCAATAAAGACAAGTTTTTTTAATTAAATAAAGTTACAAATGTAAAAACCTAATAACGAGTGTAACCGCCTCTGCCAAAATCACAGCTTGAATCCTTCTGGGCATGCTTTCCACAATGTTTTAATAATGTTTTGAGGAATACGATCCCACTCTTCTGCAATGACTCTTTTTAGCTCCCTGATGTTTTGTGGAGCAGGTTGCACTGATCTTACCTGTCTCTTTAGAACATCCCAGACATGCTCAATTGGATTGAGATCAGGACTTCGAGCTGGCCAATCTAAACGACGGATCCCAACTTGTTGCATGTACGCTTCCACGTCGCCAGAACCGTGCGGGCGAGCATTGTCGTTTATAAAACTGGAATCTTCCCCAAGTGCAGTCAATGCGGGTTTTGCATATAGAATTAGGACCCATGTGCATTTAATTTTGCTTTTTCTATGAAAACTAACTCTGTACGCTCCGTTGAATTAATTGCTGCCCAAAACATAACGGAGCCTCCGCCATAAGGAGTGATTTCTTCGAAACACACTTCCACATAGCGTTCCCGTGGTCTTCGCAGCACTCGCCGGCGTCAGTCCGGTCAGTGTGTACCCTTGGGGGCGCTAAGGAAAATAGGACTTAAAAAAATTCAACCAAAAACTACACCAAATCACACATTCGGGATCGGGTGGGATGTGAGAGTAATAGGGTGGAGGAAAGGACGCGGGTCGACTTTGACCTTTAGTGACCTTGACCCTAGAGGTCAAGACCCTTGAATTGGGGGTCATTGAATTAATTTTTACAGAGATTTCGAACTAACATCAATATTTCCGGACCATGACCCCCATGGGGGTCAATGACCCCAAATGTCTTAACTTTTTCCTAGATTTCAGACTAACATTTCCAGGGTCGGAGGAACATCAATGATTTCAGGCCATGACCCCCGAGGGTCAAATTGTATCCGGCATTTTTAAGCTGTACCTACTGTCCCGAACAAAGGTCGACGGAGCCCCGCTTCGCGGGGCTCCTATTTCTGGGTGTGGTCACCAGGAACCTAACCCGGCCGTGTCGGGGTACTCCGAACTACCGAGCTCGCTTCGCTCGCTCACGCGTGCCGTGTATCTGATGATGACATTTTCTGCAATTATTGCCAACACGATGACATGATAATAATATGAAATCGGAGAAATTTTAATTTTTCGTCAAAAGTCCTGCGCCCTCATCGCTACACACGCTAGGAATGAAACTCGAAAATTTCACAAGTCCCTATAATGAAGGCGGCCGCCTTCATTATGTAATTTTCAGCTGAACCATTGATCTGAGATAAAAAGTTTTCTCAATAAAAACCTTTTATTTTTGACCATTCTACACGATGACATGATAATAATATGAAATCGGAGAAAGTCCTAACTCCATAGAGCCCCCAAGGATACACCCCAACCGTTGGTACTCTCCACACAAAGAGATTCTAGCTTCATCAGAAAACAATACTTTATTCCAGTCCTCCAGAGTCCATGAAGCACAGTTTCGAGCAAACTGAAGTCGAGCAACACGGTGCTCACGGAGTAATTTAGGGCCCCGATCCGGGCGGTAACTCCTGATATTAGCAGCCAAAAGCCTCCTCCTGACTGTGCACAAGCTAACTTCTACTCCTCTTGCTTCGTCAAGGCTCTTCTTCAGGTCCACACTTGACGCCTTAAGATTCCGAAACGCCTGACTCACCAAAAAGCGGTCATCTCTTGGTTTTCTTCCCGCACCGGGTCTTCTTTTGACCGAACCGATCTCTTGGTATCGTTACCAAGTCCTCTGGACAGTTGAACGACTCACATTTAGCCGCTCAGACACGTAAATTTGCGAACAACCTTCTTCAAGTAGGGCTATAACTTTACCGGCCCTTATCGCTTTATCACTCGTATCAAAAAGTGGTATTTAATGTAAAAAGTAAGATTAAATTGTTTAATTTGCAGAAAATATCCAAAATGTTTTAAAATTTTAGTAATCAGTAAAAAATCGTTCCAGCAATTCGTGCTATTAGTAAAGCAATTTTACAATAATCATTATTATTATTTTGTTAATTTCAAAATTTGAAACATTTGGATCGTAAAGAATCCTGCCAGGATGCTTCAAATAACATGCCAATATATCGTCAAATTAATAAAACCTATTTCGTGTTCTTCTTCATTGAAGTAGAGAAAAAAATCTGAAGTGCCCGTTTTTTTTTGCAAAAGAGTATAAATGTAATGTACATTTTGTCATTCTGAAAAATATACCTTATCTTTGCCTTTAATATATTAGTATTATGGGGGGTAGAATTAAAGGAGGGCAATCTCCTGTGGGAAAAAATTTAAAAAGTGTCAAATTGTTTTTGAAAATCAGCGATTTTTCCGCACCGGTTTATTACATTACATTATACAGACTTTCAAAAATGAGGAGGTTTCTCAATTCGACCGTATTTTTTTTTTATCTTTGTTCGCGGATAACTTCGTCGTTTATGAACCGATTTTGATGATTATTTTTTGTTGGAAAGGAGATATTCCAAGTGTGGTCCCATTTCTAAAATATTATCAGATATCAACCCCCTTGGGGGTGAAATGGGGGGGTTAAAGGTCACACAATTTCAAAAATATTTTTGATCGATTTGAAATTTTGTACATGTATTTAACATAGAAAATAAAGAAACACGTGTTTAAGGAATTTTGAAAAAAAAAAAGGGGTGAAATGGGGGTGTAATCCGAACTACATATCGGCATATCTCCGTTGTTTGTGAACCGATTTAGCTTTAAATATTTACTTTTTAGGATTGTTATTGATAATACTTGCATATTTTCAACGATTATTGACACTAAAAATCGTGAAAAATATTTTTAACAAAAAACAAAAACCGAATTCAATAACCTAGGTGCACTAAAAAGCTAGAAATGACCTCATAATTCATTATATTTGAAGTCGGCGCCAATTCATGTGTGTATTTGCCTAGTCTGACGTAGATTGGCACCTACTCCAAATGTCTTCAAATTAAAAGGTTATTTCTAGCTTTTTAGTGCACTTAGGTTTTGAAGTCGATTTTTGTTTTTTGTTAAAAAAATATTTTTTTACATTTGAAGTCAGTGCAATTGCTAGCTTTCTAGTGCACCTAGGTTTTTGAAGCCGGTTTTTGTTAATTGAACTATTATTTAATGCATTTCGACGGACAATTTCAATACACATATGACACTCCTTTAATTCTACCCTCCATAACTAGTATGTATATTGCAATTGTCTTTATGCCTGCTTTTAAAATATAAGGAACACTGGATAAAATTTAACTATCAATTTTGATTGTTCTTCCCAATGATATTCTAAGTAAAATAAGAATATCATTGGTTCTTCCACTGATTGCGTCTTCTGTCGTCTGTCTTTTGTGTATTTTTATTTTTTTTTAATTATCATTTCAGGATTTTATGTTCTTCGAGAAATCGGGAAATGCTGAAAGAGATACCCCAGGAATGCTGTAAGAACTGCAATTCAAAGAAACCATTTGGCCAATGTTACTTTGCTATGAATCTTATGAAGCTTTTTCTATGAATACTTTTGTTAATTTGATATTACCTACTAATGTTGTGATTTTATGAATCTCTAAGCACAATTTTTATTTTTATATTGTTATTTTTTGTTCAATTTTACTAAATAAGTACCTACTTTGTTACTAACAATTTTTATTTTAATACTAGTTAGAATGTAAACCTTTAGAATCTCGACTGTAAGAGATTAGTTTATATTAATAGTATTTATAATATATAACAGTAGTAATTATTACTGAAGTATTTAAGTTTTACTAAGTGTGCGTTGAAAGTTATAGTCTCCCACATTTTTTTTATTTGACTTGACCTACATATATTTTACGATTGTTATTGTATAATGAATATTCAGCCAACGAAAAGTCCACATGCTTTATAACTTCGAGACGGATTCTCCAAGCTTAATTTGATAAGCAACAGCTACAACATAAGCTTTAATACCTATTTACAGAGAAACTAGCGTATACTTTACACTGTTAAACTTGTGACGCATTTATAAAACAAAAATTGTGAATTTTTATAGAACCCCCGTATATAGGTGGGGCGTAAGTATACAATAAGAGAACTTTTTAATGCTTTTTACAGTTAGTTCATATTATTGCTGCCTAGCCAGTTAGGATTTTATAAGTACATTGATATGTCTAGCAGCTACATATCGACGGCGAAGTGACCCAAGCGCCATGTTTGGCGATATACAGGGTGTTTCAGAAGTCCGAATGAATATCGGGTATACGACTGAATGGAATAAAAACTTGATCGAAACGTGGTTTTCCACATTTTTTTTGTCGCCAATTTTAAAACTTTTAATATCTCGGTTCCTATGCGAAATTTTCAAGTTCTGTTTTGTGAATATTAGTAGTCGCATCTCATCGATGTGGTTTGCACTATTAAATAGGGTTATGGGTGTGCCCTTAGGCCACAAAACGATACCTGTGACAAATATTCAAAGGTCTGTAACTCAAAAAATATGATAGATATGATCTACATATTAGGTACCATATATGTACCTAAAATATTATTTCGGACTTCTAATACACCTTGTATACTTGGAATCCGCGATTTTTCTCCGTCTTTTGTGTGAAGTTACAAAAAAGGCGCTCGAGTCAATTCCCCTTTTAATTCACTATGTATTTAAGAGTCAGAGAAACAATATTTACACCTAACATAACTTGTAAATTGATCTGCCACGCCGTCATCTTAGTTTGCCAAAATATACCTAGTCACTTTAACATCGCGAATAATTTTGCACATTACAATAAATATTAGTCTATAACATAGTATAACATTATTTTTATCCCTACTTGGTATGTAGGGATAAAAATAATTTTATAATTTGTTGTTGAAACTGACTTCTGATTCTTTCAATTCATTATGAACATATAAAAAGCTATTTTTGCACAATATTCAAGTCTGACAATAATTTTCTTTTTTTTCTTATGATAACGAGTGTGATACATAAGTAAACTGTTATTGAAAGTGCCTATATTACTGAGATACTACTGTTACGCACATGATAATTTATACCCTTGCCCACAAATTTATTGAAATTTTAATAAATTTAAAATGGCTTTACTGTGCACTTTTTCATGGGAAATTGCTTTAATTTCTTCAAATTTGGGGGCTAATGGGGCACTGAAAGCTCTTTCTTTAGTTTACATAATAATATGAATCTTTATGAAGGATTTGTATAACAGTTCAATATGTTGTGTGGTTTGTAATACCTATTTAAATACAGTAAGTATTGTGCTTTACAAGTCGTTTTATTTATTCAGTCAGAAAATAAGATAATTTAGCTAAAATACAATACAGGCATGATAGATAATATTAGTTTATTAATAAACTGTGAAGTTAAACATGTTTTTTAGGTTTAAATGCAGATTTTTGTGTACAAACCGATAACTCGGCCTGATGGTATGAAAGATTAGCAAAACTGTCTTCATACTGCTGAGTCAATATGTTTTTGGCCAAATTAATTTCCCTGTGATTATGTTTCATGACCATGGGCTTGGGTAGAGATGATGTTAACTTCTTGGCCCACTGACTCTGTGGTAATTTGTTTTCATCTGGTATGTCAATCTGGAATCAAATGTCAATTTATAGTTTGAACATTGTACATGGACTATGATTTAGCCATAAATATACAATGCATTCAATATTTTATGTACTCACCACTTTAGTCTTTTTAGCACTCCTATATGCTACTGAAGGCAAAATAATATTATCTTTCTCTTTTGTTGATGCAATACTCTTCACAAATTTGGGAATAGATGATGGACCAGGCAAAGGCTTTTTTGGGTGAACATCCTTCACCAATGGCACTATGGGACAGTTATTGATGTAGGATGCCACTGGACTGCTTATGTGTTGGTATGCATTTGTCTTAAGTGGAGTCTTTTTCAATGAAGTGGCTGATGGTTTTTTATGGGACAGTGGCTGAGCTGGTGTTTTAAAAATTGGATTAGATTTAATTTGAGTAGGTGTAGCATAACCTTCATTGTGTTTTAGAGGTGTTATCCCAGTCTTTATTTGAGTATTCTTCAATAGATTTATATGATCCCTTTTTTTGTTTGTAATTCCCACCATTTTTGGAGTCTGTGGTTGAGATGTCAATTCTTTAATATTTTCAGCTCTATACTCAGGTTTTTCTGGAGATTGCTTTATGTTAATTTCTAGTTTTATTTCAGTTTTCTCTGCACCAGTACTATTGGGTGGGTTATTTAAAATGTATTCAATAACTTCTAAAGTATTGTTTAATTCTTCAGTCTTCACAGGTTTTCGAGGTGAGACACATAAATTTTCAACCATATTTTCCATTTTATCAAAACTGTCATCTGATGTTTTTTCAAACCAATATGGAGAGTTAGGTCCCGGAGAATCTAAGGTGAAACTTCCTTGATCAGACATTAAATTAGGTTGGGACTGTGCCTGTATTAATTTCAAACTTTTATTAGGATCATTTTTAACAGTTGGACTGTTAGCAGCACTGATGGACCAGCTGTAAGAAAAGGAAGGCTTGAAGTTAAACTATTAAAAAGGTACCTATTATAAACTCATCTATACCTACACACCTGAAAAGTATAACAAAGGTAAAAGGCGATACATGCAATATACAACATAATATTGAGTGTTTCACATAAGTACCTTACTAAAATCGGTTGGAGTTTCCTTGGGGGCTCTATGAAGTTAGGACCTTGACAAATTATTGAAGAATTTATTTGCCCTTTTAGTTTTTGTATCGAAATGAAACTTATTTATTCAGGGAACATTTTATCTCAGATCAATAGATTAGCTGAAAATAACTTATAAAGGCGTCTGGGACTTTTGTTCCTAGCGTGTGTAGCGATGAGGGCAGGACTTAAAATAATTATGCCGAAAAATAAAAAATTCTCCGATTTCATAATATTATCATGTCATCGTGTAGAATGGTCAAAAATAAAAGGTTTTTATTGAAATAACTTTTTACCTCAGATCAATGGTTCAAGTTCAACCCCCAAACTCAGGGGTAAACATACACAAAAACAAACTTACGGTTCTCTTTGTTCGCCCCATAGGATGTGCTTTTTCAACTCTTTAAGTGTTAACTTTCCAAAAAATACTTCATCGTCACTCAAGGGATCTTCAAGATTATTTAGAGCCATACCTACGAGCTGTGTCATTCATGAGCCGGTAAGGGAAGTAATAGAAACTTGGAATAAGCTAAATTATTAGGTATCTGGTATGTGATAGTGATAGATACGTTTAACTTTTGCTTTATTAATAGCGAAGTCAATATTATTAATTAAAATTTTCTGCTATAAAGAGCAACGAATTTTTATTTTTCAAAATACTCGACAGTCGCGCATAAACAATGACATTCTATTTGACATAAGTAGAGTAGAGAGGTGGCACATTACATTACACGTAAAGTTTCAATATACGATATACAAAAACTTAAAAAAAATACTTTTCTGTAAATACATAAGTGTTCTACAAATTAAAACCTGGCAAGTATCGTGGCAAACAACAGAAAATATATTCTCTATGTTGTAAGAATTACCGATATTACGTTGTATTTCGATTTGGGAACGTAACAATAATACATTCGGAGATGTGTTTATTTTACCTACCTAAGTCTTGTTAACGTATTTAAATTTACAATATTCTGCTCTATGCCCTACGGCCTACCTAAGAAAGATGGAGTCTGGATGGATGAAGTCGCCAACATCGAGGCTTGCCAAGCGTACACGACTATTACACGACCTTGAATCTTGAAATATGGTGTTTTTACAATGTAGCGCTATTACTACCGTAATATAAAAAATATCGTAAAAATGAAGAAAATGTATTTGATTTACATTATTTCGTGGATGCACTGCAGACAAGTTTGTTATAAACTAAAATGTGTATAAGTACTTTAGAATATTATACATATTAAATATAAAAGTTGGTGATGAATGTGATAAAGATGGCGGATATTCAACTGTTATTTTTATTTTATTTATTTGGCTTACTAACGATTGTTTACACTGTTTCACATATTATTAAAATCATTATCTGCTTATTTGCTAAATGTAACAATCCCTAATAAGTAAGCATCAAATTATATAAATAAATAAGTTATAAATATGATATTATCAAAAAGCAATCGCACCCCTAGTTGACATGACAGACAAGTACCTAATTTTTTAGATTCGGCTTTGATATATTATTTAGCCAGTGCCAAGAAGACCACGACATTAATTTCTCTACATAGGGCTATCAAATAGCTAGATTCCACTAAATAAATTCTATCTAATGGTTTCCCTTGAAAGACGAACTTTTCTTTTAGGAAATGATTGAAATAAGACTCACTTCAGTACAATCATCGTATTTATTATAAATACTTAGACATCCCTCAAAATGGGCCCACTACAACCAATGATATTCTAATAGTTACAGATATGTTATACACGCACAAAACCACCGAAAAAAGTGTTCCGCGGATGGAACATTCATCTGTCAACCAATCCGCATGTTGTTATCAAAGACTAACAAATTTAATGAGACAGAAGGTACAAACCGCGTGTTTGTACCTTCTGCGTTGCTCGTGGCCATGCGTGACATAGACTAAATACAATACGTCTTATTGGGTTGTATTCGAGTCTTCACTAGTGCGCGCTCATATCTGTTTTACTTAGAATATCATTGAATACAACATATAAATCCATAAAGAGGAAATCTGTGGTCTTTAACTCAATGGCGGTTTCGCGTAGGCTGTTCTGTTTTACGTACATAACTGTCAATGAGCATGCAGCGCTCAGCTGGTAAAATAGGAATTAGGAGTAACATACTGTTAATTAATAGCAAATAAAGTTTTATTACCTACACGTTAACGAAAAATAATTAAGATTTCAATCTTTTCAATAACTCTGATGCTTCTTTATTAGCACGGTGATCATCATTCGATTTGGCTGGGTAGCTGGCTGCTAGCTTCAAATAATACTTTGCTTGATCATCTTTTTGAAGTTTTAGATAGCAGTATCCTAACCTGAGCAAGTTTATGCTGTAGAATCTAGGCTGCACAGATTCTGCTCTCAAGAAATACTCAAGTGCATCCTCATAGGAGGATTGTGGTGGTGTTGCAAACAAAACTTCTGCTATTTTTCTTTGATGCCATGGCAGTTCAGTTATTTGAAAGCACCATTCACCTAACATATGTAATGTTGTCGCATCACTTGGGTTGAGTGTCACAGCCAACTGTAAAATAATACAAAATTACCTATCTATTTATACTAATATTATAAAGAAGAAAGATATGTATTTTTGTATGTAACAAATTAACTTTTAAACTACTGGACCGATTTCGAAAATTATTTTCGGTACAGTGATTCAAGAGGAAGGTTTATATGTATAATACATGAGAAACACTGATAATTTTAGGTGGCGCTGCTTTCCTATGTCACTAATTCTATGGTGGTACGAAGTTTGTCGGGTCTGCTAGTAATACATAATTGTTTACATTTTTTACCTATTAGTAATTAGGTAGTTACATTAATAATATATTTGGTAACTAGATAGTGCATAAATTTAAGTATAATGTTAACATTAAATACCTTGAAATAATAACTAAACAGGGGTAGGAATAATAACTCACATCCATATGTTTTTTTACATTTTCCAGTTGTTTTATTCTCTCTTTCATACCATCCTGAGAACTTTTTGCATCCAACAGTAGAGCATACCATTTGTGTACTGCATAATGGCTGTGGTCACCATCAATCTGTTTTGACATTATACCATAAGCTTTAAGTATTAATTCATCTTGAAATGTCTTATCATATTTCATATCTTTTGCCATATTATATAAAACACGACAAATACGCCATTGAATTTCGATATTCTCTCTATCCTAAAAATATATAAAACATATGTAATTCATTATCTTCATGTCATTACTCAAAGGTTACGTGCATAAAAGTATGGGTAAGGTTGGTTACCTCAGACTCAGACAATAGTTTCAAACACTCTTCATAGTGTGCATTTTCAAATAGAAAGTCTGAATGTTCCAAAATAGATGGTTGCTTTGGTTCTGGTACATTGACACCACTTTCTTTGTTAATTTTTTTAACAGGCCATAAGAACCCAAGTGCTATAGATGTTAATAAAGTGTGTCGTGGTACTGTTATGTCCTGGAAGATGATAAGGATATAATAGCATCAATTTTTATTAAGTAGGTGTTATCCAATGTTGTATACTTATACAGACCTGCTGAAAAGCAGTTTTCAAAATCCTTTTATGTAGTTTTCCATTGTTCAAAACAAATTGGATAAAATGGTAAGCAACAGGATACAATTTTACAGAAAACGCCATAACTATATATTATAGGTAGAAAATAACCTCACTTTCATTCTTAATGACAATAACAATAAATAAACAAAAAAAATATAACCATAGACTCATCTTTCCCTTTCTATGTGTCTTCCTTCCATAGATAAAATAAAATCGAGTTTAAAGGAAGGATTAAATTACTTAATATCTAAGATAAAGGATCCAAGTCCTCCTAAGTCTTTGCTTAATATAGGCTCTGCATATGAGGTATTCTGAACGTACAAAATTCCGTAGCCAAAATCGGATTATATAAGAAGAACACCACGCACTCGTTTTTGTTACGAAATGAATAAAATATTGGAATACGACTCATCTTACACTTCACCAAACAGCTTGTTGAGCCATTCCTCAGAATGGCTCAATAATACGGTTAATAATATGTCTTGATTACAGAGTAATCGCAGCTTTGAAACTCACAACACCTATTAAATTACAAACATCAAGTACGAATAAAAAAAATATATTATGTATATTTTTTTATTTGATAATTTATCCCTTGATTGGGTACAGAAATTGGTATGGAAACATATTACTCAATGGAATCGAGACATCCAATTATAAATTCACGTTGCGTTTCTTTGTCTACGTCGCTTTGGTATTATTATTTTGGTACCAGGCGCAAAAAAACAGAAGACCGTTTCTGAGCAGGATATTTTTCACTGGCAATTAAACAAACTCAAAAATCAATTTCTACGCGGTCCATGGGCGGGTGAGAGACTGTTGACAGTTTGGTGAAGTGTAATTTGGTGTTTCAAGCAATGTTTTTAGTTTGATTATTTGTTTCAATAGCATTATCATTATGCAGAGATCAGGTAATAACATATTATGATTCCGTTTAAATGTTTTTTGGCTTTTTACTCCTATAAAATAAGCTATGTTCGCGCCAAATTAGTTTCAATTTTTGGTTGAAATGGTTCATTTCGTAGTTTTTTAAATTGTTTGTCTTAAATATAGTTTATTACTACCATAGTAGATATCCTTGTGCTTATTAAAGCCTCACGAGGCATTATCAGCACTAATTAAATCCTATTGATGCAGGGGATGCTTTATGTTGGTTTGATGTTTTTATCCACTGTATTATCAGTGCCGCATTAGTTTGTGCATAACCGTAACTGGTTCTAAAACAAAGTAATTGCAAACACGTATGAGCACCTAAGTACCTAAAACAATTGTAGTGATAACATTGATTAACTGTATGTAATTGTGGTAATGATTATGCTATTTGTAGCTAGTTATGTAGGTAAAAGCTATTACATTTCTTTTAATAATTAATTACTATAAAAATAGTTGGTAATGAATTAGTCAACAGTGGAATGGTCATTTCATTATCCTTCTATGAGCTTTGATATTGAAAACTTTTGTTACTGTTGTGCATGAAAACTGTTATTTTAGATTTATGTGAAGCTGAGTATAAATTTTTATATAAATTATAAATTAACAGTATAAATTTTTTGGCAAAAGAGGCATGGGAGTAGGGTGAATGCGGTGGAAATGCATTCCTTACGGAGTATATGTGGTGTCACCATTGCTGACCGGTTGAGGAATAGCAAGATACGAGATTAATGTAAGCTGAAAGATGATGTGGTGACTAAGATTGAGAAAAGTATGTTGAGGTGGTTTGGCCTTGTAGAGAGGATGAATGAAGGTAGACTGACTAAAGAAATATACCAGGCAAACGTGAGTGGAAATGTCGGAAGAGGGCGCCCGAGAAGGACCTTTCACGACCAGATTAACGGTCTCTTCCAGAAAGGTCAAGTCCGTAGCACCCTTAACTGACGGAAGTGCATGAAAAGATGTATGACTGTGGATGAAGCGAAAGAGGTATGTCAGGATCGTAGCGTGTGGCAAACGGTAGTCTCTGCCTACCCCCATGGGATACAGGCGTGAGTATATGTATGTATGTATGAGTATAAATTCAGCCCCACTATTAGCCAACTAGGCTATTATCTTATATGTTCAATCAATAATAATGAATTAATTATAATTACTACTTGCTGAATATTGAAGGCAAACATGGTGAGGAATCCTGCATATCTATAAAAAGGTGTATAAACTTGACCAAGTGGCATTGGGCCTGTGTGGTGAATTGTGGCCCAATGATCTCTTATATTGTTTTGGGAATGTGCCTGTGGTGTCAGAACGCATGTCAAGACAAGACCTCTGTCACGGATTGGCTCGGTCGCTCTCTGTCTAATTTCATGAGTGAAAGAGACAACTTAAAGATATTTTGTGACATATGTCTAATCTTGGCGCTCATGCTACAAGTGCTGGTATAATTTTAATAGGCTCGCTAAAATACATTGGTAGACCAAAATACATTGGTAAGGTAGAGGCGCTCTGAAATCCACCTCTGCCTTTGGAAAACACAAATGCGATTTTTTTTCTTTAAAATTAATAAATTAACTCTCACTGTTTAAGCTACTGTTAGGTCCCAAAGTTTATTTTATAAATTTTCATGATGTATACAGGTTTGTACTCAAGAACTCACTGGATCCAATAATAAATAGTGTAGGTCTTAAAATCTCATACATACAGCCACAAGACTGAAGACAACCTTATAGTTAATACATTTTTTATGTAAACTTATGCATTACAGTTTTATTAACCAACTTCAAAAAGGAAGAGGTTCTCAATTCAACCCATATGTTTTTTTAAATGTATGTTACCACTTATCTCCTGCGCCTGTGACCGATTTCGATTTTTTTGAGGTTTGCTAGGGAATTCTTCAAGGTTGGTCCCATTTTCAAAATCTTATCAGAAATTAACTCCCTTGGGGGTGAAATGAAGGTCACATAATTTCAAAAATATTTTTTGATCAACTTGAAACTTTGTATACGTATTTTTCGTACAAAATAATGAAACACGTGTTTTAGGAATTTTGAAAAAAATAATATGTAAGTGGTGAAATGGGGTCCAATCCGGACTTGGCGATTAATAAAATGGATGTTTTTTTTTTGGCTGTAAATTTTTACTTTTTTATGGCTGAAGGTGATAATATTTGCAAATTTTAAATGATTAAAATGACATTAAAAATCGTGACAAAAAAAATATTTTTAACAAAAACTGACTTCAAAAACTAGGTGCACTAAAAAGCTACAAATAACCTTAAAATTCATTACATTTGGACTCGAATTTTTGTACTGTAGCATTTTGGTAGCATAATAGGGAGGCCTTCAACTAAAATTATTTTTATCATGATCCATTTCCATACACATCTGTCTATGTGTGTGTACCTCTTGTGTATACATTTGATCTAATGGGGATTTCAACTACTGCACACTCAATCCAAAAGTATCAATCTTTTCTGAATTACCTTCAGAATAAAGTATTCTTCTTAATAAAGATAAGAACCCTTAGGATAACTGAAGGATAATTTCCAAAGTGACACATAATTAACGAGGAGAGTATACCAACCCATTACTTAATGAAAGGTAGTCGATTTGGTTATTCAACTTAAGGGCTATAAACTAGTGATACTTAAATATTCGGAAGGTCCTTTAAATTTAGGGACTTCATAATGGAAAGGGGCATAAGAAAGCACAGCTTCAAGTGTTGGCAACGTCGTCGTCTCATAGCGGATGTGTTTTCTATGTATTGTGTCGTGTTCACAAAGCGTGTGACCTCATCCTGGGTTGTGCGCCCTCACGCGGAAACTGACCACTGCGTCGCCGTCGCCCCGTCGATGTAATCCACACCCTTTCTAACGTCTGCGGTGCGCTGCGAGCAAACAGCGACACTATTCTTTAATGCCTCGTTATGATCAGTTTTAAAAGATAATAGAAAGAGTATAGAAACTAATGAATTACATACAGAACATAACAAATTGGAATGCAGATTGGAATTGTTCAATGAATCCGATTATTGGCATGTACCAAAAATGTAGCGCATTTAATAATGCTGCCGCCATCGCGGTTGGCAGAGGCGACACTTCCAATAGACATCTTGTTAGGTATATGGAATATGTTCACGTTTACACTACAAACAGATGGTAACACTAACAGCCAATTGGGTTTGAAGCAACGAGCTCAGAATTTAAACCAGTAGCCAAATTATTTACCATGTAATTTTTTGCGAATACGTATGAGTATAATTTAAGATACATATGAGTACAATAAAGAACGCATTTACTCATGTGTGTAAAACCATTTTTTTTATTGTTCTAACATGCATGATCTTTTCCTGGGATTGATTTAAATTCACTCATATAAAATATGTGGGCAAGTTCACATAAGTATCTATAGATCACAATCCCCTTTTAAATTAACTGCATACTTATGTTGACGTTGCGTCGTCTTTATAATGGAAACGACCTTCGTTTCATTGCTAAGTATTTAAATGTAGGCATCATCGTGACGTAGAAGCATATAAACCTTTGCTGCGATGCTATGCTAACTGTTCTCAAATCTACCTGCACCATAGGTTTTACAATACGGGCTTTATGTTCCAAGGGAGATTGCTATTTCTTTTGGTGGTTTTTCAATATTAAATTGACGCATGCTTAAGAAATAGATAAGCATTCTACTGTATTTTTAGGGTTCCGTAC
This sequence comes from Ptilodon capucinus, assembly GCA_914767695.1. NCBI lineage: Eukaryota > Metazoa > Arthropoda > Insecta > Lepidoptera > Notodontidae > Ptilodon > Ptilodon capucinus. The sequence goes on from OU611808.1 coordinate 7,357,038, forward strand.
CCAAAGGCTAAAACGGGAACCCTATTACTAAGACTTCGCTGTCCGTCCGTCCGTCTGTCACCAGGCTGTATCTCATGAACCGTGATTGTTAGAGTTGAAATTTTCACAGATGATGTATTTCTGTTGCCGCTATAACAACAGATACTAAAAAACAGAATAAAATAAATATTTAAGGGGGCTCCCATACAACAAACGTATTTTTTTTGCCGTTTTCATAGGTAATGGTACGGAACCATTCGTGCGCGAGTACGACTCGCACTTGGCCGGTTTTATTACATCGGTGTCCCTCTAATTACCTATAGCCACGATTTCTTAGTTACTTGGATTGCTAAAATCAGAAGATTGACCCGATGGGGCACGCGTGTCGGCGCGCCACGAGCATCTGGAATCCGCCGAGTTGCGAATTCTCTGCATGTATTGAAATAGCTTGCAGTGCAATTGCACGCTCTGTACAATATCGCGTCTGCTAGCTCAGTCCCCATTGACGAGTGCACACCGCCGGCTTCTCGTTAACGGAGCAAAACGCATACTTCTCCAAACTTGAACAATATCTTCGCCGTCGTACATTATTTCGAAGCAAATAACAAACCTAAACTTTGACACAATATCAATATTGGCCGCTAACTGGGTCGCCGGAATTTCGTTAGCGACGATGTGTTGTGATAACTAAGTTTATTTAGTTAAGTCGGCTTTGTTCTAAAGCAGGAACGACCGTTTTCAAAACGTTAAACATCTTTGATGTACCTATTTGTAAATATAAAGAAGGGAATTCAAGAAAAGTTACGCAGCGAAGGAAGGCAATGGAAACTTCGTGTTTATCTCGTAAGCAAATACGTGTTTTTAATACTATTTCTGTTGCAATGTGAACTTTGTAAGTAACGGTTACGTTATGACAACTAATTCCACATATAATTCTCAAATATGACTTAGGTTTAGCCGATACTTTAACTGTTAAGTTAGCCTTAAGCATACGTGCTGAGTTGCGAAAGAGATAGCCTTGAATGAGAACAAAAATCTGTTGTTATTGATTTAATCTTAATATTTAATAGGTCGCATCATATGTTTAACATTTTAATAATGTCGACTTGTAAACAATCTGGATTTAAAAACAATGCTAGCATACTGGTCCAATGATTCACTGAATCGTGCGTTGACTTACAAGATCGTGGTAGTAAGCCTCGCTTTGCCATGCGTGCCATTTGGTTTTCTTGATTATTAAAATACTATGATTATAAATCTCAATGCAAAAAGACCTTACAAGTATTTTATAAAAATTGTTCATGGATGTTGATTACTTAAGCGCAGAAAGTCTTGAGGACGTAGGTACATGTTGTCTCCCTTGTTTAGGTATGTTGCCGGTAGCCAATCTATGTTTTTTTATATACCTAATATAAGTTTTTGTTTGTATAGTACTCACGTAATTTTTCTCTTGTTCCATGTGCTGTTCATTGGACGTCAAAATATCAGCGGTGAGTACAATTTTCAAATGTTTTTCGTTTACTTACCGATGCCCATCAGCATGCAAATCGATAACATTAATAGTATATGCATTAATATACGTAGTCTGAAATAAATTGATATCGTACAGGCGTTATTAGGTCGCCAGGACCGTTTGTCCACACGACACGTATGGCAGCGCGCGTCGTTTGAATTACGAGTAGGAATTTGCGACCGCTATTCGGTCCTCAGGCGGCGGCCGTGGCGACTCCTGGCAGCACCATGACACAGATACTGACGTCCCTATGGTCATCGTCATCGATACAAGTTTGGCCCACAGTCCACACTTACACATCGTCGGTATCGAATGCAGTGACAAACGCGAACGCTATCCGCGACGCGCAGTTTGTTTTATTGTTCCAGTTAGCGAATTCGCAATCGTCGAGCGGTCGTTGCTTTTGATTTTATTGCGGGAATTGTGAGATCAATAATTACACGTTCTGAAAATATTTAATTTGCTTTTGCTTTATTTAGCGCGACTAGCGTGAGTAATTATTGCGCACACTCGGTAAAATACGTACTTACCTACTGATTGTAGTGTACCCCTTTTACGATTCCAATGAACCAATGTTACTATTTTCGTTTGCCGGTAAATAAATGGGATCATGAAATCATGAATGTGTAGATCTGTGTTAGTTATTTAGTTTCTCACAAATGATTCTTGTCAATTTTTTACGTACTTATATCTGAGTCATTTGAAGTGTTTGTTTGTAAAACACCATTAACGTTTATCAGTAGTTCTAGGTGAAGTCGTAAGTAATCGGTTGAATCACCCACACTGGCTTCACTCTACTCTTCTCCGGATGTGATTTGTCGACGTAAAAATGTGGTATCGCGTTTGCCGTTGAGTAGTGTAACATTATTTGCTGTAATTGTATCAGTATGTTTTCCTCCTGAACACTACATGGGCGTGTTGTTTAGTTAATTAAAGATCGAAAATAAGTTACAAGTTTATTAGTGAAAGTGTACTCAGTAAAGTGAAGCACAATGACATCCGTATCAGATTCACCATTGAATAGATCGAGAAATAGACCAGTTTTGGCCCGCTACAAACCTAATGCCGGCACTACGGATCAGGTGAGAACATGATTAAATAAATAGGTTACCTCATGAACCAGTTTCTTACAGATCAACCCTTAATCTAACATATATTTTTCATCATAATAATTTAATGACAAAAATCATACAATTTTCTCTCTGTCTGTCGAGCTCTGTAAATGTCGGTTGTTATCAGTGCGGCACCTACTGGGGAAAGAGGTCACTCGTAATTTTGTTAGTGCTTTAAATACATAATCTTAAGTGCCCAGGGATAGGGTCGTGTATTGTCTATATTTGGTCTACAAACGGTAAATCGTAAAGCGCAGACAATTTATTTACGTTAGGTTTATGTTAGGTTTGATCCTTCTGCTCTAAACAACGGTCCCTAACGATGTCTATCATTGATTAAACCAGATGGCAGAGTGAAACAGTAAGTAGGTACAGAGAGGATATTATAGTAGGTATTATTACTTTATCTACAATGCAGAAAAAAGCCTGATTGTTATCGTTTACAAATTTTGTAATATGATACCTACTTCTTCTAGCAATAAAGATGACGTGGTGACCAAGCCTATATATACAACTAGGTACGGAAATTAAAAGCCACTATGATTAAACTAAATAATTTGTTTATTAATTATTCTATAGTTTGTGATTTAATATAAAGGTAACGTAGCTATTATATGCTCCTTGCTTAGAGTAGGTACGTACGATTAACATTACAACTTAATTTTAATAGGATTCTAACCAATATCTATATTCGCACTACGGCTTGTTTATGTATTTCTCAATAAAGATAATGACCTCGTAATCAGACTTATAGCTTAGGTTCAGTCGAAGTTGGTAGGCAGGGCTTCATATAAAAGTAATTAAATTTACGTAGGCATCCAGTGGTGTGGGATTTAAGGCGGCAAATTGCTTGCGTCACCGACATCATCCTCGTACAATAAAATATGAGCGATTGATTATAGGACGTGATCAAAAGCTTGTAAGATGTAACGAACATTGTAGCATTTATTCTATACAACCAACTCTCTACAACAAACAACCAACATAGTAATTGTTAACTACGTATTTCTATGATTTGTTCTATTTGCACCGCGGCTAAACCTTCGCCGAATTGTTCCGATTTGTAACCGTTGTTGCTTTGTGTATTGGGGATTGTTTTAGAAACATTGGCTGTTAGTTCGATCGCGCGTGCTTGTTTGGCTTATGGGCACGTTCATTGATGTATTTGTTCCTGATAAATGAAGGACTGCTTTTCACACTTATTCCGTTAACGAAGTCAAATGTAAATGGGCATTGTATTTTAGCCGTCATTAGTTTTTTGCTAAGAACAATAATTATCATTCCGAAGAGGACAAACTGTTGCGTATATTGTTAGGTGCGTGCCTGCCTTCGCCTGGTTGGTATTGTACATTTTCCTCATTAGTCAGTATAAGAACGATCATACCTACCTAGGTTGTTAGGTAGGTAGGTAAATAGGGGGTAACTAATTAGGTAATACATACATACCACTTCAAGCGCACTTGTTTGGTAATTACTCAGGTAATTAAATAGCTTTATCTTGTTTAACCGTTTACATGCCGATGATACGGCTTATCTATTGAACTTTGTTTACTAATAACATTCCTTAAGTTAGAAAGTTCAATACAGTTGGTACTTAAGTCCTTCTTATTCAAATTTTATTTTGTTTCATGTTTACAATCAATATAACTAAGTACTAATTTTGTTTGGCAGATACGAAATCATTGCTGCATTCAAACATAAATTACTTAATGAATTGTGGCAACAACTGTGCGCCGAGGCCATCGTCATATGTTTTGATTTAGCTGTAGGTTCATTACGAACAAACGGCGTCAATTTCATCTGCACAATAAAGGCATGTACCCAGTAGCATGAATCATAAAAATAGCAAAGTAAAAAAAATACTGGTGACGACAATTTGAACAAAAAATCTTCTAAGCTTAATTTTCACCGTTGTGTGTTAACATTACTGACTTGTGGCAAATTAACAATCAATATAAATCTACAATGTGAATAAACGCGGTACGTATGCGTCTTGTTGTGTATTTTGAATGTAGCTTAGTAGGAAACGTTTAAGATTATCGTGTGTGTTAAATTAATTACAGGCACGCTTTCTCGAGCATCCCAATTTCTAAACATAGTTTAGATTACACGTTTGAAGTAATGTTTACGTTGTGTTCAGCCTTTACTAGGCGTGCGTAGGTCCATCTTTATAACATCTTTCAACTTGTTTACAGTTCAGTATACTTTTTGTACACACACCGGTGGCTCAATGAGTTGTATGTACCCCGGTTTGTGTGCTGAAATTTTTCTTTAACATCAACAATAACAAATTTACGAATTGTATAATTTTTTGTTACAAGCTAATTTGATCCATTTCCGTCGATTTCTCATTTTGGTTGAACAAATGCTACCCATTAAATTAGTTTTACTCTGGTTAATTAATGATTGCCAGACAACGCCACAACCAAAGTGGGAATACAGGTATGTGGGAATTGACCCAAACTAAAGATATGTTTAGAATTATCACAAGCTTCAGCAGGATCTTGTATTGCGATTGTTATGATCAAAATATACGTTGTTACATGCTTTTGAGGAAAAATGTAGATAAAAATAGTGAATTAATAACTTAATTAGTTAAAATCTAAATTTATGTTGTTATGTTTCGGTGTGATTTAGTTGTGTCATCAATGATGGATCCGTTTAGATTTATAGAACTCAATACTGATCCATGTCCTAAGATAGCTATTCAAAACTCAAGGACTAAACAACCGCATGGCCGGTAACGCCACCTGTCGACCAAGCAGTAAGCTCGCATGCTCGTTATGTTACGATTTCCTGCGCCAGCACTGCCAGCTGAACTGCACATAATATAGCTGTGCATGTAAAATTCAGCAACTAAGTACCGTTAGATGGCGCTTTAATGCTTTAATTAACTTTTAACAATACTAAGTTTATCTAAAACTTTTAGCTTCTCGATTTCAATTCTGTGGTACATAAACTACGACTAAACTTAGTATGACAACACTAAAATATTGTTGTCTACTCATTTATATCGACCATTAGTAAGACGGCCCTAAACATAACAGGGAGTTTAGTGCAGTTCAGTTTGGTGTTATAGAAACCAGCATCTTTGATTGCACTAGATCTATGAATCAATTCACTTTCCAATATGACACGAAGTTCAACGAAAGTGTGTTTACTATGCACCAAGGGGTTGTGCAAGTGGTGAGACACGGTCGCAGGATTGGGGGTGCAGACGCGCCTGCGCGGTGCGGCGGTCGATGCCTGGAACTGACTGCTACAATCCACATGCCGCCGACACGTGCTCGCTTTCCTATACATTATCATAATTTATTAAGTACCTATCTACATAAATCATTATATAAATAACACTCATCTGCGAACGCGTGCGGCGTAGAAGTAATTTAAACGTGTTCATTGTACTATGTCATACAAATAACTATGAGGAACCCATCTACCTACATAACATGACCATTCTTCGTACCTTACATGTACTTCCGTTAATAGTCGCCTCAATGGTTCTTCGATTCAGGCCGATGAACTAGACAGCGTCACTTCCTTTCTTGCTGTCTTAAAGACAGTTTTCATTTTAAGTAGGCTCCTATTTTAATTAATGCTCTATGTACTGTAATATATTGTGTTTGTTATTATTATCGAAATAACTCTAAACTTGGCCTGAGTCCCGTAGTAAGAGAAAGCATTTCACTTATTTTGGTTCCCTTCACGGTAACTTTCAGCTCGTCGTGATGTTATGTGGTACACGTGAAATGTATAAGAAAACCTTGATGCAATTAAAATTGTTTAAGAATGGCGTCCGGCCGAATACCTAAATTCACCGAATGCTAAGAATATGTGTGTTGGTCGACCTTGACAAAGAACGTAGAACATTGCATTTTCAACCCTCTTGTGCTGGTGTCGTGTGGCAATAATCCTCGGATTTAGTAGGGTCGAGAGTGCCGCCGGCTAGCGGCGACGACGGAGGCGTCGAGCGCGGGGCGCCGCACCGTGTCCGCCCGCGCGCCTCGTCTGTACCGCTCGAGCTGTCAAACCGCCTCCGTCGGGCACCCGGCTTGAACGCTCCGAACATAATCGCACGAACTCGCGATCGTAACGTAGTACGCGCTGTCAGTGACTCAGTGTGTGATTTTGTAATATTCGCATGACGGAAAATACTTTAAGGAGATGAACGGCAGTACGACGACGGTGAATGGTGGTGCCGTCAATGGGAACGGTGGTGCCCTGAATGGTATTGGAGCCGCGCCGCGTACAGCCACTCTCGGAACTCCCAGCAGTTACGCGTACACTTCCAGCGGCTCGCTGCTCGGACGTGGTGGGTCTGCGAGACCGGTGCCACCGCCGACGTTGCCGAAATACAGTGGCTCGTTTAGCGCCGGCAGCACCACAGGACTCAGGGAACGTGATAGAGAGGGTGCCGGTGGATCACATCGCCTCGCTAGCCTCGAACGTCTTGCTTTGCGGCAGCGTATCATTGAACAAAGTTCCAATAACCAGGTGTCGAGCGGTTTGCCAATAAGCGCTCCTCCTAATGGCGGGCCCACCTCTGCCACAGTCACCCTCACCGACACGGCTACGGTGAGTCCCCTTGTCGTGCTTCTGCACCCTCGACTGTTCCCCTAATCGTAGTTAGCGCACCCCGAAAAAGGGAAGTATCGTTATTTCAGTGCATCCAACCCTCTTGTGAATGGACAAATGTGTTCAATATTGTGTCGAATTCGAAATTTGTGTTGTGTCATAAAACAGGATTTTAAATTTGATGGCATGTGTTAGAAGATTGAGATTGTGATGGATATTTCAATCGATTCGGTTCAACCATTAAACTTGGTTTGTTTACATTGAAACATATCGATATCATAACCACATACCTAAGTGTGTCAGGTGTTAAGTTGCATAAAACAGTACTGTATCAACTTGAGCGTTGGGTTGGCATGGCCGGTCTACTTTACAGTGGCTGATTGTGCCACCTGATGCGTCGTTGCTTTATTTTTGTTTTGATAAACTCTGTCACGCTTAATAAAACAACGAAAACGCTTTATTAAGTCTGTCATAATAAATAATATAGCTAGGCGTGGCGCTGGCTGGAGCTATATCCTTGACATTTTTAAGTATAAAGATTCAGAATCGTGATTTAGACATATTTGATGTTTTTTTTTTTCTAAGATGAAACCTCATTTTTCTTCGTCCAGGTAATGTTTTGTAAATCCTATTCTTTAGGCTTCTAGAGTTGAAAGATTCGTTATCGTTATTTTAGATAAAATAAATACTAAACGTAAAAGTTTGTGTGTTTAGTACGTACTTATTTTGTTTCGGAGAATATTTTCATTCGTTTCGTGGCCTGCTAAACACCGGTGCGATGAAACACGATCAGTTACTTTGTTGTACGTACTTATTTTATTTAGCAAAAAAAAAATTTTCATTTTCTTTTTAAATTTAAATCGTGATTCATCTGAATCTTGACGAATAGTGATCGTGGTGCCCATGCTTGTATTGTTATTTTTACTGTTTTGTGTTATACTCCCTTGGGCAAGGACATCACTGGCAGCCCACCATATTCCCACGCAATTCCTCATGTGATGGGACTGGTTCGGGGTGCGGGAGGGGTGAGCGGGTGATTGACCCCATGCTACTACAGGGTTAAAAATAACCTCGTGCACTGGCGGCCATTCTGCTCGCATGTGTCGAATTCACTAAACAGACATTAACTGTTTCACGGTCGCACCCTGACCTGATAAATTCTTGGAACGTTAAAATAATGGTGCAACTTGTTGAAAAATGTTAACTAATTGTTGTCCTGATATCATTATAGTTATATTTTCCTTGCTCTGATTCAAGCTCTGCACCACAGTTTGAAGAGTTCGTTGGGACCGTTCATTTGTTTTAGTTTTGCCGGTTCGTCTTTGAACTATAAAGGGATCATTGAAACTGGTCAATTTTTGTATAAGTTCATTTATCATTGTTCACTCGTGTCCAATTTCTATGAATAATTATCAGTAAGTTATCGGCTTTGGTACATTGGCAAGACAGGGCCGCCAGTATCTTAAATAAAATGTTGTTGCATATGGGTTACTCGCATTGTTTGTTAATACAGACATCCTTTATTTATCATGATTATAATCATTTCAATGCGACATTGTTCCACAAAACGTATTTGGTCTGAAGTTTTTCACTAACCGGCAAAAGCGGTTGGGGCACGTTCTCCTCTTGCACTGGTAAGATTGGTTCAAAAAAACCTAACCGCCGTGAAGTTCATTTTTCGATTTCGACTCAGACGCAATCACATTAAGATCTACTTTGCCTTTTATTGGTTGTTTATTTTGTGCTCCTTGGTTCGATCGGTCGTTGCTTTTGTGTGCTTGGCGGGCATGAGTGTGACGGGCTGGGTCCTTTTGCGTCTATATAGATATAGTCATAATTAACTCGGCGGTACCTGAGTTAAGGGAGGCTCTTACACACGTCTCGATTTTGTTTTAGCTATTGCTGACAATATCAATTCAACATTAAAAATAAATAAATAATTATAACATCGTCATAATCAGTAACGATATTTTCAAGCAAATAATTATAAAGCTGAATGTAGATAATACTTTATTGTATAATGGGCATGTTTTAATATACACCAAATAATTAGTAATTTTACTAATATACACAAAAAAAAAAACAAAAAAAAAGTTGTTACTGTTTTCGACTAGGTATACACTGTAATTGTTATAATGAGAACTGTTACATACTACCAACTTACATTAAAACATTCACTAATAGTTTTCAGAAAGATATTGAGCTCAGACTTTTAGTTACAAAAAACATGAGCATTTTTTCACCCCGTGTGGTCGTACACACCGTGCCTGTTGTACCGTGCCAAGCGGCAGCCGGTATCGCTTGTAACTTAACCTCAAACTGACACAGTCGTGAACGGTGCTTCATATTACTTACAACTGTCTGTTTACTTACATTCAAAAACTCTGGAATACCATCAAATCGTGCCATTTCGTTTACAGTGCGTTGTTGTTTAGTAATGTAGCAGCTGATTTGATCAGTTTATAAATTCCTCGGCTACACAACAACAATGATGTTGAATCGATAGTGCATTCAGTGTCTACATAACAAATTCACTGTGAAAAATTTGTTGTGCAATCTTACCCGCCTATTTAAAATGATAAGCAAGTAACTTTTAAATGTGTGAGAAACGAACAAAATTGTGAGCGTACCGACATTTTAGCGTCGCTTGTGTTTTTTGTTAGTTCCCCTAAAGACGTTGAATATTTGGATGTGTATAGAATGGCAAATCGTGCGTTAACAGACAACGGTCATCAGGCTAAACTGTCGAGATGCTCCAGCAGCGTAGGCGACAGTGGAACTGATAAATCAAAAGTTGGATGGACGAGTCCACGCGATATCTGGAGGAATTTATCATTGCGCAGGAAAGCCGAGGTGATTGAAATATATCTTTTATATTATCACATTTAAGAGCTCTTTTAGGTTAAGGTGTCTAACCTACCTATAACAATATTGGCAAACTTATCAATTCGGTCATTGCTATCATAACTGTATTTAACTACTTAGTTATTTACCAATCTGTGTTGGGTCTGTGTTGTGGATTTAGCGTCATCGTTTCAATAAAACTTATAATAATAAAGTCGTATAGACTTTGTATTATATCCATGTAATTGGCAAATAGCTGTGGATGGATTTTTATTAGCAATGAAAGGTTAAAGACGCCGATACGTACGAGTTATTGATTGACTTCCCGTTTCATCATGCAGAACAAACCGAAGTATCCATTTCCTAATCCTCGGCGGTTCTCGGGTCGATGACTCTCCGTGGCATAATAAGTCACAATCGCACTCGGCGCCTCAGCATAGATGTCCTATCTATGCGTCGCAGACTTGTGTATAACATAAATAATACTTAGTACCTACAAAGATACGTCTATCGGCGTGCAAGCAAGATGCTAGGTCGGCTTTTAAATGCTTATTAGTCCTTATAATGTCGTATCATACGTCAGTAAACTTGCAATCTCTCTTGTATGTTTAGGTAATTTAAAATAATGCTTATATTGGTCTATGTACATATACTGTAATCTTTATTGTGTAATCTTGATTGTGTATTGGTATCTTATTTAATTTTCTATTATTACTTTCACTGAGTGTCAAGAGCGATCACCTGGCCATATTTTCATAATTGTGTTATATTCATAGTTATAAAGAGTACCTATATAGTTTATACTTCATATGCTCTTGCTTCGTCACCATGGTCCCTCTCTCTTATCGTCGTTTCTTCTTGCTACTTTTAAATGTTTACCATATAATTGAATTAAAATTCCGAACTTTATTATATTGTTTTGTTTGTGACATGTTGAAAATAATCTTTATTGCACACAGGTGCAGCGTTTTAAACTTTTGTTGAGTCTTGAAAATTCTAAATAGATAAAGCTAATAATATCATGAACACGGACTTGTCCGATGCCACATTTATCACTACTGTTTCCATTTCTAGGCAGCAGTGTCTTGTCTATTTATATTGGATTCTGCTTTATTACTCATCTGGAGTAATAACGAAGTCGTTGTCGAGTTTTAAAGTAATTGATTGGCGATGTTATTTAATTAACGGTTGCATTTAAAAAATCTCGTTACGCGTGTCGTGCCGTGCTTTGTTTCTGATGTTTTCTGCTATAGAAGCAGTGTGTGTTTATTTAGATTGTCAATTAATGCTTAACCCACACGTTGCAAGTTCGCAGTGTTAATTCCTGTGACAATTAATTTAACCTCAATTAATAAAGTCATGGTCGTTCCACATAATTAACCGTGGTTTTAATCGAAGGAAATTTAAATATTTACCTACTTATAGTGTTAATTAATAGAACAATCTAAAAAATAATTCAAGTATGGTCTTATACTTTATTATATCACACTCATTACCACGAAATTGATGGTTGGTCATGGACAGCTTGTTTACTTATAGCTTAATAATCATCCCAAATAATGCAAAGATATAGGCGCAGTTTCAAGATTATGCTTGGCTGTAGAATATCATGGTTAAGGACAGTAAGTAGTTACCTCAATCAATATGCTGCTGGTAATTGATCAAATAAAAATATACCGCAGCACTTTTTCTGTGCGAGTTTGTCCTCGTCTTTGCGTAACATGAATAATTCAGTAGCGATTGCGACTGCTTTCTGCTGCAATCCCAAAAAAGTTAGCTTACCAGCAATACTTTGAACGCACCGAGTAAAATCTTGAAACACATTAATTTATATTTATAAGTAAATGAAAGTAACGAGCGCACGAAATTATTAACTTTCTAAGATTTCATTATATGAGTGTTGGTTGATGTCGACTTTTCTTTAGCTTTGTTAGGTGGGAATAAAACGATATACGTGGGTGTTCTTCTTTACCATTCACAAAGCCGCTTGTGCCAGTTCTCATAGCTTTGCTGAGTTCTTGTTATCATAGCTCATCCAGGTACATTTCGAAGACGATATCTACTCAGAACTAATGGGCTGGTGATGGTTGGTATTGTATTAATGTTTTCAAGCATAATGTATTCCTCATGTTAGTTGTCTCAATGAACTCGCTTCGTTTGCATCCTCTCCGGTTTGCCTACGCTCGAGGATCCTCCGCCCACTTCTTATATTATGAATTTATCTAAAGATTAATTAATAGGGGTGATTTCTGTTCAGCAAAGGTTTTTTCAAAACCATTTTACTGTGTAAAATAAATACGCATTGAGAATGTGTTCACTATTCACACGGTGTTCTCCTGTTGAATTGATTTGCTTTGGAGTTTGTTCTTGACTGCTTCGGTCGACGACCCCAATTTTTATGAATATTTCACTATAAATTAATTATATAGCCATTTTAAAATGTAATATTTGATAGTACATCGTTAATCTATCTTCTGTAGCTTACCGACCGACAACTTTAACTACCATTACATAAGTGAAACTAGTATTACGAGCTTGTGCTTGTGTAATGTACGTAGATGGCCTGTAATTACATATGACGTGTGGTTACATAATTGAATATGAAAATTCAGGTAAATGCCATTTAATCAATCTGTCGAAAGTGCTTAGCTCTTTCGAGCGTACAGTTTTTCCTTTTACTATCGTATTAACTGCAGTTGTAATCGTATTGAGTTATTATAAGAAATTTAGCGTCGAAAATTAAATCAAATATGAGTTGTGTGATGTTGAGTTAACTGGCGACAGAAAAGTTGGATGATATGTGCCTAATCTGTGGCCATATTAAGTGAGCAGTTGTAAAAAAATCGAATAACGGGCCGGCGAATGACGATCTTGAATGTCCTTGCGGTCATAACCGGTGTCACCAACATCCAGAGATATTACTAGCCGTTTAGTTACCATTTTTGATATTCTATCGGTCAACTAGGTCAATAGTATTTACTACATTCCCGATTTCTTATTTGCCTTCAGTGTATGGAGTTAGAACAGTCAATATTCTATCTAATGGGTCATTCGTTATAGTATACGCACCTGTGTACACTGATCGCAACTGCGTCTATTCAAAGTAGAAAAGTGCGCCTTTTGTTTGAGAATACAGCTATAGCTGTACCATAATCTTAGAACTTTATGTATCCTCTACAAAATGTTAGTGCGTGAATAATGATCGTTATTGTTGTAAATGTCACTGATATTATTCATTGCGTTCTCTCAATACAATGTGACGTATTTTTGGGAGATTGTAAAATGCGAGCATTAGTTAATGAGTCATTGTAGAAAGACAGGAAGAGTCATCGTTGTCGAGACAACGCGGACGCGGTTGAATCATGGCTTCGAAGTCTGGCGCCTCAGGCGCAGTATTGCAATTATACTGCGAGAGTCTGCGAGCGACATTTTTTTTATCAGTCGTCCGAGGACGAACGCCGGCTTTGCAACACAGCCGCAAACTCGACAACTGCTTTTTATTCTAAGCATGATTCTAAACGTTACTGTTTCTACACGCCTGGCAAGTTACTGAACTGGTATAACTTAGGTACTTGTGAGTTGACTAACAACTAAGGGTGAATACTGAACAGCAATAGTCCGATTCATAAGCATTATTGAAACGTTTAGCTAATGACAGAAAATTAGTGAAGCTTTTTGTTACTAATGATACATATTTACGAGTAGGTTATTGACGCTTGAATACTCGGACGGGGACAATACAGTATTGTCACGGTCTAATCATTCGTGTAATGACTCTTGTCCCGTGAATTCCAGTTCAAATTAGAAATTGTATAAAAGGGCGAGATTGAAAGTTACTTTTATATTAAAAAAATACCGGTTAACAGTTCGCGGTAGTCATCGGTTTGTGTCTTTACATTTTGTACTTGCCTGACGATAGTGTGGTGTAGTAGTCCATAATATGTAATTACCTACTTAGTGTGTATTGGAATTCTACGTTGCAATCGCATAGTGAATAGAGCGTATTCGTTAGAGTATACAATTTAGGTATCTTTGCTACCTTAGACCGCACTTTTATGTGTTTTAAGTGTGTACTCACCTGAATCTGCGTCCTTGTTAATTGACAGGGATTAATTTTCTGGCTTTACGGTTTAAAATACGTAATACTTTATCTCAGGTTATTAGTCAGCCGTTGTAATGTGTCACCGGGACTGTTTGTGTTAACGGTGTTAACATTAAATGATGAACGTGAAGTTTTATTCAGTTGAGCAAACGTCGACCACGAAGGTTGCTTGCGATTTTTCTATAGTTTCCTCCACAAGTGAACTAATTTATCCTTGTGTGTAATTATTACGTGTAGTCTATTATTGATGAACAATATGGTATATTCTGTTTTGTTTAGTGAATTAATTGGTGAGTGAGGTTGTGTGGTATTGTGTATGTATATTGTTTCGGTTTATTAATGAATAAAATGGGTACAGTGTTAAATACATTTAGAAAACGATTCAGTTTAAGAAAACACAAGGATAAAAGCGTCAACCGAGACTCCTCAATCGAAGATGTAAGTAAACCCATATTACAAGTCTCGTAAACACATTCAGTTTTGTTGATTGGTTTGATATCACAAATGAGAAATACTCGCTTACATCTTTTGATACTTTGTTTACACGTGTTTGAGATGCAAAGCAACAAATTCCTTTTCGATGTCGAGCCTGTTTGATTATTTGCCTTACTGTCCGTACTCCGGTGGTAAACATACGCCGGATGGCCGTGCCTGTCTTGCGTTCAATGAGCTATTCGTTCCGATTCAGCTTTGAAAACTACGATCGATGATAGTGGTATCTTTTTTAGCATCCAACTAAACTTAGTGTACTCACCTAATTGCTGTCTTTCTCATCGGCGTTTTATATGACCAAAATACTTTTAGTGATGTCAAATTTGACCGTCTGATTTTAGTCAAGGCTTGTCTTGACATCATATGTAGCCATTGGTTAAATTGGATGTTGTTAGGTGTATTTTTCTTCTAAAATGTTTTTACGTGTATTACGAGCCTTCAATATCATTAATTCAGGTAACAATTTAAACACAAAATAGCATATCTCCGGCTTATTAGCGTTATTAATGGAATATAGCTGTACGATTTAACAAACTTATCTGTTTTATCATACGGACGTACGTATAGCCTCTGCTACGTTTATGTCTCTCGCCGCCAAAGGGTTTGTACCTCATCAGGCTAGCGTTGGAGGTCTGTGGCGTTGCAATCATAGTGATGTAGAGTTAACTCGTGTTGTGATTGTGGGAACTTTTGCTACCTATGTTTATAATCACTGCTACTAAAAAGTAGGATAAGTAACAATCTGTCTGCCAGCAACTATAGCTTATAAAAAGTATTTGCTACTAGCTAAAAGACAAATTGTATAAACTTGAATCGAATGAAACGTCTTGCGCTTTATAAAGCGACAAGTACAAGTAATGTTGTGGGTTCACAGCGATAGTGTGGAAGGCTGGAATATCGTTTGCAGATATTATTAGAATCAACCGTCACAGACGCATTACGGTCGTCGCACTTCGCAAAACTGCGTACGTGTTTGCATTTCCACTTTGTTGTTTATTTTGCATAATACTATGGATTATATACATGTACCTGCGTATACTTACAGAATTAACTATACATGGTGTGCATACCTGCATGTAATATTTTAATGCGAACATTTCATTTCCTTTACGACTAGACGTTCAGAAATTACGAGACTCGGATGAGGTTTTATCTTATACTCATGTAAAATCTAATATTCCTTGAAAGACGGTCGCTTATTACCAATTAAGCGAGGCTAGCCCTGGAACTCGTTAGTGGTTGGGCTGTTCAGCGTGCATTGGACTTATCATTGCAGTAACGACTCCCAGTCCGATGTTCGTCGTGAGTCACCGCTTTCGTTCTTCGCACCTACATAATTACTTGTTATTGCTACGAGGTGTACTCGATCGACGTCGGCTTTACGCGCTCCGCCGGCGATTCGGGGTGCATGCACGTATTCGTTTCATGGAGTGAAACTTGCCAGTTTACTCACGTTGTCATCATCTTTATAAATAACTGCCTAATAAGACGTGATCGATGAGCGAGGCGTTGTACGGATATTTATTTGTTCCTTATGTAGTTAGTTTATCTTATTGTTTGTAGTATTCAATGTGTGGAACGTATTTATAACTATATTATAACTATATTGCAATGTCCAGTAACGTGACGTTACCTTGGTATCGGTGACTCATCTGGCGACGCGCTCGGAGCCGGCGAGACCGACTCGTACACAGCATTACACTCGATGTGATCATGGTTATATACTACATGGCTTAGTGTGCCGCCATACATACAACTCCTTTCGTTATTAGAGAGCGAATTTATGTCCTTTCGCGGCGGGAGTCTCGTTAGCGAGAGTCATTTGACGAGATGCGAACTTCTGCGAGAATAATGTATTCGACATAACGGATATATATGAGACATATGATGATTAATTAAGATTCTTTGCATCGCAGTGAGAACATTAGAAGACGCGCAGTAATGCATTATGGGTTCAACACCCAGTCACGGTAATTTACATCGGTATAGGATTCATTGGATACTAAGATATTTTTGCTGTATGATTAATTTATAGAATAAGATTCAAGGAGCTCAATAACGATGATAAATTCGGTGTTATTTCACAATGCAATCAGTATGTATTCAGGCAGTCGAAACGATCGAAACCGAAAGTCGTATTCACCGTTGCGTCTTAGGTAATTAATCTTAACGCTTCTCTCTTTGCAGTTACAAAGTAAACGCGAACTGTTCTTCAAGTCGGACTCTGTGAGCGGAGGCGGCGCGAGCGCGACGGGGCCGCCGACGGGCGCGCCGCCCGCGCCGCCCTCTGCGCTCAAGGACGCGCTCGCGAAACGCGCGACCACACTCCCCGACCAGCTCGAGAACAACCACCATGAGCCGAACGGCACTGCGCCGCCCGCCAAACTCAGCAACAGTGTGTCCGTGGACGCGCCGAAGCCGCCCAGCTCGGCGCCGCCGCCCACGCCTGCGCCGCCGGTCCCCACGTCGGCGCCTCCAGGCTCCACACAGCCGTTGAGGAGTACAGAGAACATTATCAAGGTGAGGTGAATTGCCTTAGAAATCAGCGGCGGCAGCAGTTCACGATCATTCATAGAAGGAGAGTGATACGAAAATATAATTAGCTTTCGGTGATTAATGACTATGCAGGCCGATTCAGACACACGAACATGTAGCTTGTTATAATATGTTTCACTACTGACTATACAGGTATAGGGTTTTGTACTGACGCAGACATTATTATCCTTATCGTCACCTTTACTTCAATCCCGTTTTGGTAGTAGAATGGATGTTCTGTGTCACCCGTAAAATGGCACCCAGGAAGTAATTGTAACTTGAATTATTGCCTACAATAGCGATCGTACCCAATGTTTCTCTTTGTTTATTACGCATCACTTCATTTGGTCATTACTGTCCGTCCGTACCCAGTTATTTCGTTCACGAAGCCAATTTTGTAGCTTACGGTACGACCGCTTTGATTTTTTCTGTGATTCAATATAAAAACATTATTGCATGTAAAAAATGTACTTACTATTCCATTATCTATGTAACTACTTCTTAAACAGTTATCTACGAATAGCACTCGGATCGCAAGTGGGACGCACTTATCTATTTCGCTTCACTAATAATAAATTGCATACAATAAGGGTGATAATTATCTCATAACAGAGTACGTTAGCTAGGCGTAGTTCGAACAAAGACAATGCTTGTATTCGAATAAGGATCATAAAACAATGCGGTTAGAATATTTGAAAATGTTAACATTTATTTTGATTAGAATGGAAGGGTACAATGAACTTGATTTGATACTGTGTATTACAGAAACCAGAGCACCCACCAGTCGCACCCAAACCGGAACTACCTAAATTAGAAAAGCCAAAAACCAAAGAATTAGATGGATACGTTGGATTTGCAAATTTACCAAATCAAGTGTACAGAAAGGCAGTGAAGAAAGGATTCGAGTTCACATTAATGGTTGTAGGTAAGACCGTATTCATATTATGTTGTCTATTTTTAATTTATTGACGAGTCTCTTGCTGTTACTCACATGAAATTCTTAGCCTGTGACACTTCTTAGATTCGAGTCAGTAAGAGATTAACGCCTGCAAAGAACTTACAACTATACTACTCTAATATTAGGGTATATTTTAATTGGTCATAAACAATACATGTCTTAGTTCGTTGCGATTCCGACAATGTTTGCAGTAATTCCATGCAATGACTAATTATTTTATGACAATCCATTAGTACCCCAGTACCCACTGATGTAATGATTCATGTTGTTTCCAGGTGAAACGGGGTTGGGCAAGTCAACGCTAATAAACTCGTTGTTCCTAACGGAGGTGTATGATAAGGACAAGCATCCGGGCCCCTCGCTGCGGGTGAAGAAGACGGTGGGCGTGGAGACCAGCCTGGTGGTGCTCAAGGAGAACGGCGTCAACCTCACGCTCACTATAGTCGACACGCCCGGCTTCGGAGATGCTGTCGATAACAGCAATTGGTACGTTAACATCAGTAAACGATAGCATCACACAGGATCTCTTTCGTCTTTCATTTCTTTAAGAACAGAGAGACAGAGCATTATCATTACCATTATCAGCCCGTTAAAGTCCGCTTCTAGACATATCCCAACGTATATATTTACATACATGACACATACATACATAACACTTGCCCCCTTACATTAGCAGGTCATAATTAAAGAGTGAGATTTTTTTTGTGTCAATTCATGGACAACTTCTACTTTATAAAAAAAAGTGCTAAAAAATATAGACGTTTTAACAAATTAATTTGGTTGTTTAAAAAATGTATTGTCTTATTATAGTTGGCAGCCCATCATAGACTTCGTAGAGTCGAAGTACGAGGAGTTTCTGAACGCGGAGTCTCGCGTGACGCGGCTGGCGGCGCCGCCGGACACGCGCGTGCACTGCTGCCTGTACTTCATCGCGCCCAGCGGACACGGCCTCAAGCCGCTCGACGTCGAGTTCATGCAGCGGCTCGGGGACAAGGTCAACATCATACCGGTCATCGCGAAGGCCGACACCATGACGCCCGAGGAGTGCGTAGAGTTCAAGGAACAGGTACGCTGACCGAAACAATGTAGTCTTTTTAGTGGCCTTCATGGCATAGCGCAGCAAGTATTACCAAACGCGACGGATAATGAAATCTTACTAACGATGAGTTTCCGCCGTTGATTAGCATATAATATATCATTAATTGAACTAAGCCCGATAATGATGAGTCAAATATCGAAGTGATATTAAAATAAATCTACTATAAAAGATAGGGCTGCTAACAAATAGCGTAATAATGACGTCCGATTTCGACGTTTTCCGTTTAGATAATGAAGGAGATCGGGCAGCACAAGATAAAGATCTACGAGTTCCCGGAGAGCGCGTGCGAGGAGGGCGAGGGCGGCGCGGCGGCGGGCGTGCTGCGCGCGCGCGTGCCCTTCGCGGTGGTGGGCGCCAACACCGTCATCGAGGGCGACGGCCGCCGCGTGCGCGGCCGCAAGTACCCCTGGGGCGTCGCGGAGGGTCAGTACACATTTGTTATGCGACGCGAATACCGTCCACCACTCATCTTAATGTGGATTCTTATCTCTCTTATCTCTGGGAGATCACAGGATCGGTCTGCATTTGAATGCACTATTCAAATTTAATGCACGTTTGTCTACGTCGCGCGTCCAACTTTTTAGCAGTGAAAGCTACACATTTGTGTGTGGTTGTGAAATGGAACAGGTGTCCAAAATTGCTTAGATGTCGTAAAATCTCTTACATATTGTTACCCTTACGATAGTATTAGATGATGCATACACTCGGGAACATTGAAACCGAGTCCTCGAAATACACCTTTAACTAGAAAACTATCGAAGATAAATTAGGTACTCTTCTTTTGCGAGCAATTCCAGTCACCAACATAAGCCTAAAGAATTATCATTTAAATTAACTTGCAGTTGAAAACCTGGAGCACTGCGACTTCCTGGCGCTCCGCAACATGGTCATACGAACGCACCTGCAGGATCTGAAGGACGTGACCAGCTCCGTGCACTACGAGAACTACCGCTGCCGCAAGCTCGCCGGCCTCTCGCACGACGGGAAGCCGCATCGCATCAACTCCAACAAGTAAGAATTTACGTACACTCTTGTATCGTCCATCACCATCTGGAGCAGTACTACAATGTTTAGAAGTAGCATCGACATATAAACATCTGAAAATCCGATCGGCGGTCAAACGATATAAAAACCGTTGCTGATTTTGTGGGACTGTGAACGGTCAAGGTCGTGTATGCTACTTCTAAGTCATGTACTTACTTTGTATCTAATACATGTAATAACTAATAGAAAATTAACAGACTGAATTCTTGGGCTAAACGTAACCTGTTTCCGATCTCGGTAGAATTTTTAACACTTAAATTGAAACAGGCATGATTAGTAATTAACAACCTAAGTAGACAAGGTTGGTGAAATCTTTTAATGATATATTCTAACATTTTATTTATTTTACTGCAGTCACCGCACTTTAAGGTGACCAGACTTAACATGTTTGAAATATCATGGAGGAATTTAACCTTTTTCAATTAATACACTTAATATTCTTATTGACATTGAGTTTTATCGTGTCATCATTGCTGCATGTCTGGTCACCTTCAATTAATTCTTGTACTCTGTAACTTCGCAGTTGTGTGCTACAGAATTTTTATTTTATGTGATATTTATTAACATTTTTTATTAAATAGCTCTGCATTGACATTCTTTTATTGAACGTTATGTGCTTGGGCATGCAGAAATGATGTACTAACTGTTAACATTTATCATTTTCATTAATGTTTCTTCATGGATTATTATAAAAAACGTTCGAAATTGTTTTGAAACATACACATTTCTTGTTTTTTTAAATATCCATGTCCATAAATCATGATACTTGCAGTTGATGCGCTTGCGCAGTGGCATTAATAACAATTGATTCCGTGTCGTTACGCGTGTATTGTCGCGCAACAGTGATAAATGTAGCTAATTTGCGTGTGTTCCGCTCGATTGCGCACTGATTCCTTTACATATTGCCTACATGTTCACAAAATACGCAGAAATAATCTCCACATAATGTAACTTTCTAATACCTCGGTTTTGTAACATTACTTTTTTCTGATTTTTGAATTGCCATTGGCTTACGGAGAATCAGTTAAAATATCTCTCCAAAACCAAGTTATGATCTTTGTGGACTTTAAAACCCTAGTCCCTAGGTTGTTTTCCGAGTGGGATTACATAGTTATTTAATAAAAAAAATCTTTACTTTACAGTGACAGTTTATAACACTTTAGTAGTGAAAATAGCCACTGTAGGTGGTTTGTAGACGGATAGAAATACTAGTATAAAGCTAAATACATGCGGCTAGGTACATCTTCAGAGCTATACTTTGTTCTTTTTTTATTACGATGACGTACGTTCCATATGCGTACATGAATGAGGATGTAAATTTTATTGTTTTTAATTATTTGTTTGAGTATGTGCTCCATGTGTTAGTAATGCCAGTGCGTAGTGTTCGCGAGCACAGCCACGTGTCGTTACGTTAACTATGGTTGTGTTGGTGTTCAGTTTGTGCCCGCAAGGACTGATGAACAGTTTCATGACCGTTTGGTAAGTCCCGTCGCGCTATACGTGTTTACATCACCCGCTTTGTACATAATCTAGCGTTGTGTGTTGCGGTGCTGTTTTTATACCTATTAGTGATGTAACGAATATGTTTCAGAAGTCCGAATTAATACTTGGCCGTTTGCATGAGTGTAGGATACAACCGAATGGTATAAAACTTTGATCGACCATGTGATTCCAACTTTTTTGTCGTCGTCAATTTCTAAAACTCGCTAAATCTCGAGCCATATGTAAATTTTGCATGGTCCGTTTTGTGAATATTGGTAGCCGTCCCTCATAAGTGTAGTTTACACTGCTGAATAGGTTTATGGATGTACCCAAAAGTCAGAACACAATACCTGTGACAAATATTTAAAGGTCTATAACTCGGAAACAATGATAGTATAAGGTATAAACTGTCTTCAATAAGTATATGAGCTACCGTATCAGTACCCAAAGTATTATTTCGGACTTCTGATACACCCTGTATATGCACGATTTTTGAGATTGGAATTCGCAAAAAATCATCTAAATGTTTTAAAAAGTAAATAAATAATAGATATCATCAGATAATACATATTCATCGTATGATCTTAAATTAAGCTAAGATTGTTCTGTGGGTGCCATGCAATGGACTGGGGGCGATCCCAGTTACACCCAGACCAGGCTAAATTTCGACTAGGCAGTTTTCGAAATTTGCCACTGGCGGGTATCGAACGATCTGATGCAGTGAGCCAAGCGGCCTACCCTCAAACCACCAGACCAAACCGTCGTTTGGGATTAAGAAGCAACATTCTGCTTGTATAAATCCCTAAAACTCAGTAGAACGAATATATCAAATATTAGTCGTCACGTTATTTACAAGTTTGAGCCTGTGTGTCAGTCATTATTTAACATGGCCTTTAAAATTGCCGGCACGTTTGAAAAGTCAGTGGTGAGTACTCACATTTGCAATTCGCATTCTCGAATGTTTTATAATCGATTTTCGTTACATCACTAATCGCTATGGGTATTGTTTTGATAGATAGAGGAACGTTGCTTTCTCATATTTTTTGACCAAAGAGACATTAGGAGGCAAAAAGTATATTGCAGTCCGTTGACTTACCATCAAATAAATTACTTGTGTAAAACTGTCTTGTAACCTTACGGTAATTTGTACAATATGTAACTTTGTTTGGGCCAAATAAGGTTCATTTTATTTTGAGGTATCTATATTGTCTTCATAATTTTTGTATGGCACAAAGATAATCAAGATAACATACAGCCATTAATTTGAATTGTATCCGCGTATATAAGATTAAGAGTAATCTACTTAGTAATATTGAAATTCATTATAGTAGTCTGTTTTTCGTAGTATCCATGCATGCTTTGCTTTATATCCTTGTTGGCCTTTGTATATTATTTAGATGCTCGTTCTTACTTTCGCAATTGTTGCATAACATGTATTTCCTCTGTCCGTTGATCCTGACTCTCGGGAATAAAGAAATTGCCCTCCTCAACTGATCCCAATTGACAAATTGGAGTAGGCAAATTGACGTCATTACGTAACCTGTCGTCTGTGTCCCAGATTGCACATTGCCTTCTATTAACTCCTAGATTATTACGTCTACGTACCAATATTTAACTAGTACTGTTTATTAGGTCTTATTGCATGATTTTAGTGGTCTGCAATTAAAACGTTATCCCAGCTTAATGGTTGTCAGCGTGTTTTTATATGACGATTTTGTTCTCAGGAATCCTTTGGCGCAAATGGAAGAAGAGAAGCGGGAACATGATCAGAAGATGAAGAAGATGGAAAGTGAAATGGAACAGGTCGGTATCGATTAGACTAGGTTCAATATGCCTCAAGATGTTTTGTAACGAAATCTTTAGAGATGTCCATGTGACCTGAATATTTTTTAAAAATAATGTTGTTCCCTAATATGAAATTTCAGGATACAATTTGAGATGGAGAGATTTTTATGAGGGCTCAATTTTTTTTATATTCCGCCATCATGGGTTCCAAATTGGTTGGATTGGAAATCATCAGTTAAGCATTTCTAATGTGGTCGAAATCTGGTTGCACATATTCATTTGACATAAATTTTAACTTCCACAAAGAATAAAATTGTGTAACTTGTAAGAAATAACCGATCGGTTCCAGATCGGGACTGATCACTCTGTGCGTTCACTGAGTTGTGCCACTGTGCTTAGAGATCTCTATATAGATAAACAGCGCCACCAGTCATGATTTTAAGAACTATCCTTATGAAGGATGGAGGGGATGCGGCCATCGCTTGTCCCCTCGCTTCCTTCCCTTTTCCCGTGAGCAAGCGGAGGTGTCGTGTGGCAGGTGTTCGAGATGAAGGTGCGCGAGAAGCGAGCCAAGCTGAAGGAGTCGGAAGCGGAGCTGGCGCGGCGGCACGAGGCCACGCGCCGCGCGCTCGAAGCACAGGCGCGCGAGCTGGAGGAGCGCCAGCGCGCGCTGCACGCCGAGCGCGCCGCCTGGGAGCGCGAGACGGGCCTCTCGCTCGACGACCTGCGCCGCCGCTCGCTGGAAGCCAACAGCAAGGAGTGAGTACCGCGCTCTAGCTACACGCGGCGCGCGAGCTGGAGGAGCGCCAGCGCGCGCTGCACGCCGAGCGCGCCGCCTGGGAGCGCGAGACGGGCCTCTCGCTCGACGACCTGCGCCGCCGCTCGCTGGAAGCCAACAGCAAGGAGTGAGTACCGCGCTCTAGCTACACGCGGCGCGCGAGCTGGAGGAGCGCCAGCGCGCGCTGCACGCCGAGCGCGCCGCCTGGGAGCGCGAGACGGGCCTCTCGCTCGACGACCTGCGCCGCCGCTCGCTGGAAGCCAACAGCAAGGAGTGAGTACCGCGCTCTAGCTACACGCGGCGCGCGAGCTGGAGGAGCGCCAGCGCGCGCTGCACGCCGAGCGCGCCGCCTGGGAGCGCGAGACGGGCCTCTCGCTCGACGACCTGCGCCGCCGCTCGCTGGAAGCCAACAGCAAGGAGTGAGTACCGCGCTCTAGCTACACGCGGCGCGCGAGCTGGAGGAGCGCCAGCGCGCGCTGCACGCCGAGCGCGCCGCCTGGGAGCGCGAGACGGGCCTCTCGCTCGACGACCTGCGCCGCCGCTCGCTGGAAGCCAACAGCAAGGAGTGAGTACCGCGCTCTAGCTACACGCGGCGCGCGAGCTGGAGGAGCGCCAGCGCGCGCTGCACGCCGAGCGCGCCGCCTGGGAGCGCGAGACGGGCCTCTCGCTCGACGACCTGCGCCGCCGCTCGCTGGAAGCCAACAGCAAGGAGTGAGTACCGCGCTCTAGCTACACGCGGCGCGCGAGCTGGAGGAGCGCCAGCGCGCGCTGCACGCCGAGCGCGCCGCCTGGGAGCGCGAGACGGGCCTCTCGCTCGACGACCTGCGCCGCCGCTCGCTGGAAGCCAACAGCAAGGAGTGAGTACCGCGCTCTAGCTACACGCGGCGCGCGAGCTGGAGGAGCGCCAGCGCGCGCTGCACGCCGAGCGCGCCGCCTGGGAGCGCGAGACGGGCCTCTCGCTCGACGACCTGCGCCGCCGCTCGCTGGAAGCCAACAGCAAGGAGTGAGTACCGCGCTCTAGCTACACGCGGCGCGCGAGCTGGAGGAGCGCCAGCGCGCGCTGCACGCCGAGCGCGCCGCCTGGGAGCGCGAGACGGGCCTCTCGCTCGACGACCTGCGCCGCCGCTCGCTGGAAGCCAACAGCAAGGAGTGAGTACCGCGCTCTAGCTACACGCGGCGCGCGAGCTGGAGGAGCGCCAGCGCGCGCTGCACGCCGAGCGCGCCGCCTGGGAGCGCGAGACGGGCCTCTCGCTCGACGACCTGCGCCGCCGCTCGCTGGAAGCCAACAGCAAGGAGTGAGTACCGCGCTCTAGCTACACGCGGCGCGCGAGCTGGAGGAGCGCCAGCGCGCGCTGCACGCCGAGCGCGCCGCCTGGGAGCGCGAGACGGGCCTCTCGCTCGACGACCTGCGCCGCCGCTCGCTGGAAGCCAACAGCAAGGAGTGAGTACCGCGCTCTAGCTACACGCGGCGCGCGAGCTGGAGGAGCGCCAGCGCGCGCTGCACGCCGAGCGCGCCGCCTGGGAGCGCGAGACGGGCCTCTCGCTCGACGACCTGCGCCGCCGCTCGCTGGAAGCCAACAGCAAGGAGTGAGTACCGCGCTCTAGCTACACGCGGCGCGCGAGCTGGAGGAGCGCCAGCGCGCGCTGCACGCCGAGCGCGCCGCCTGGGAGCGCGAGACGGGCCTCTCGCTCGACGACCTGCGCCGCCGCTCGCTGGAAGCCAACAGCAAGGAGTGAGTACCGCGCTCTAGCTACACGCGGCGCGCGAGCTGGAGGAGCGCCAGCGCGCGCTGCACGCCGAGCGCGCCGCCTGGGAGCGCGAGACGTGCCTCTCGCTCGACGACCTGCGCCGCCGCTCGCTGGAAGTCAACAGAAAGGAGTGAGTATCGTGCTCTAGCTACACGCGGCGCGCGAGCTGGAGACGCAGGCGACTAGCGTGTTCCCGTCCCCGAAAGGTCAATCGGCGTGGTGCCCGATTGATTGCTCGCATTTCTATTTTTAATATAACGAGCGTTCGTTTCGCTCGATATAAATAAATCTTATATGTACACGCTCCTTCGTATTTAGTAGAGTTGATAAATTTGTGATGAATTGTTTGGAACTAATACGGGATCTTTTCATCACTAATTTGATGTATAATTTTCAACGTGTAGTTTTTTGTGATAATAACATGTCACATGATTATCAACTATGAACAATTCAAGTAACGGTGAACTACTCTATTCCAGGACCGTGGACGGCAAAGAAAAGAAGGATAAGAAAAAGAAAGGTTTGTTTTAAACTCGACAGCTGCCTCGTCGGCCTCGCACCCACCGTTACTCACGCGTGACTAACCTCGCCGACGCGCGGCGCCGCCTCACTGATCATCGATCGATCGTCTCGACCGACACAGTGCGGTCTAGATTTTAAAGGATCCAAAATTTTCGCATCGATTCTGAACAGCCGAGTACAAAATAGGGTTCGATTCCTATTGTCATGTTTTTAGATATAAATCGAAGTAGAAGAAAATATGCCTTGGCGCTACCGCCCTTTTCATTCGGCGACATCGAATTATCGGAGTAGCTTCGATCGATGATATTTCTGTTTAGATAGATCTCGGCCGCTGGGGGCCGAACCTCTTATTGAAATTGTTTAACTTATTAAAATGAACTATTTTAATGTGACTTATATTTCGAATGTAATACTACATTGTGTACGTATTTTAACTCTATTTCACTTATATAAATATAATCCCAACGGATCACTTTCTCCGAGGAATCGTAATGAACCGTTAATTCATTGGGACTGTACATATCGTGATCGCCAATTGGCCGATAAACGTGAGCCTCGGAGCGTGTTGATCCTATTGTGGCGACCCCTGTAACTCGCCACAAAGCACAACTTCTACCACTGTTTTCATTTCAAGAACACTTCTAACGCGATTCAGGATTTCCATAGTACTTTGTATGGCGGCTCGGTTTTTTGTATGTGTAGAATTGCGATGTGTTGGTAGTCGCGCCACCTATTAGCGAGAGGTGGAAGTTTTGTTTTGCAGCGAGTATAGGGGTCGCCACACGATGTAAACGGGCAATAACTTACCGCTAGCGAGATATCTAATAGGATTCGTATACCTTTGGGTTATTTAGTGCCATTTTCTGTCGTGTCGAACTGACACGAGCCTCCTACACTGGTGTTGTCAGGTGGGATTGACTGTTCCAGCCGGCTGTGTGTGCTCACGTTAAATGTTTGTCTCACTATTAAAAAGCAAATATGTAATTTTTATATAGAATTTATGACTAAATCACTGTTTTTGTAAAATTTCGTGTATTTGATATCGGCAATATAGTATTCCTTATTCTCTGTTTTCAAATTCGTCGCTTTATATATTTTATTAACATTGAATAGTCAATGCGGGGTAAGTTATAACTAGATAGTTATGGTTAATGCATAAACCCACATGCATGTGTAAATTTTTTTGTATTGCCAGAAACTTATTAATTTTCTTGATTTTTTGTCATTTTAATGTCACAATGTTGAGATTTTTTTACGTGATTTTCAGATTGGTCTTTTAAGAGTGTTACAACTGGAATAGTAATTTAATAAGGATGGGGGTCCGCTCGCGACGCACTTTCTAATTAGTGACTTGTAGCAGTATGAACATAGCGTAATGAAACAACGATTTAATGAAGACTACACCGCGTTATATTGATATTAATCCAAATTAAAACACGAAAAAAAAAAATACGAGATTACTTTTGTATATGTATTTTATTTATAAGATTTTTCCATGACACAGCATTTATTATGATAAGCGAGGCCTAATTTTGTACTTCGTGTGTTTCCAAAGCGTTTTTGTAATACGATTTTATATGTTTATTTATTATTCTAAAAGTTTGAAAAGGTATAGCACAAACAATATCTACAGCTTATGACTAGACATTTACGTCCATGAAGATGCCAAATAGCTTAAATTATAGTAATGGTACGCTTTAATCGAAGACGAATGTCAAACAAATTCATTGTATGTATCTATGTAATGTTGTGAACATTGAAGTGATCGATTCAGCTCAAAATCAAAGTGAAATAAACATAGGCATTTGAAGTTTTTACTGATAAATATAGCATAATAAACGATATAATGCTCGGGATAAGAGTTTATCTACTGCTTTTTATTTTTCTCTGTTATATTTAGAATTAGAGAAAGTGTTGAAGCTGTTCTCGTATAAACACCATTCTAAATTTTAACGTAAAATTAGATAAGAAATATTTTTTACTTCTATATTTCGATTTTTCAGCTTAAATCGATGCGTTTGCATCACCTCGTCGAGGTTTCGTTCGCACGGTGTTTGTTATATATAAAAAAGTATATTGTGCTTAGTGATATTAAAATATGGTCATAGTTCAGTTGTGAAATAGTGTCTAGCCATAGCTAGTTATTAGCGTTTCTTTATAATACGTAACGTAAGGGAATGACGTAACATCTCTCACCAACAACGAGTTGTCGAAGAACGCGTGGGAAAGTCGGGCATTTTATCCAAAACGAATATTTATTTATTTGATATTAAATGTAACCATTACATACGTATGCAAACTAAAAGCAATTCAATACACGCTACCAAAATACTGTGGTTTCAATGACTTCCTTCATACGTAAGAACTGCGGTTGCTTACAAACTTGTATTTGTTTATGTAAATAATTTGTTTAGTCATTACTTGAACAAAATTTATATCAACAGGTTGCAGTTCATTCCCTTTGACACCACAGATTATAAGTGACGTCCAGCTTAAGTAATAACATATTGACGTGGTAAAAAATATAAAGGTATTTACATCATCTTATGATAAACCTATCCTCCATAGTCGTGACTTTTTGAAGTGTGTTATTACTTTAAAAGGAAATCACACGTGGGTCACGCCACTGGTGGTGTCATGGGGATTGAAATAATTATTCCTGTTTGGTGGCAAGTAATTTATGAGACATGCATAATCTTTATTTAATCAGCATACAGCATGCCATGTTTAATTAAATTTGTATTATTTCCTACACTACAGTATTGACTTCCGCATTATATTTAGGACTAGGTGATAAGATTATGCTTAATTTTGTACTTTGTGTAGGGTCACGGCCCACTTTACCATACAGATCATTCGCTTAGTCATTGCAATGGACTTGTGATGTGTGTTGGGAGTCGGAGGGAGTTCAGACGATGTAATATATTGTACCTTTGAATAAAATATAAATACGTAATATATAGGAACAACTTGTTTTATTTTTCGTGCGAAAGAGGGGTTTTATAGGAAATAAAAATACTAAGTTGATCTCTCGTATGAATTCCGTTTATTTGGTGATGTAATAAATCACGTACACAGTGTTATTACATTCGTCGACCACATCAAAATACAATCCTTAAATTCACGAACAACCTCAAAATATTCTGTTATGTAAACAACATTATACTACGTCTAGATATAATATTAAATATCTTTGGCAGCGCTATGGAAAATATACTTCTACCTATTATAATGAAAATGCAACTTCAAATATATTATAATATAACAATCACAACATTTTTATCGACAATACAATCTTTTTACACACATAAACATTAAATTGATTTAAAATATTCGACGACACATTAATCAACTGAATATCTTTTATTAGGTACTGAATTAAATTCTATAAAAATTATTGAACCTATTTACATGTCTAGGTATAAATTTATCGGGGTTTTCATTCCTTCATAATTTCAATCATTTATACATTTCACAATAGGTAATATACGAGAAGAAAAAAATTAATGAAAGCGTTTTAAGAAGGTACTTGTTACCTCTATATTTAATCATAACTAGGCATTAGGTGTCAATCTGGTCATGTTCGAAATGAGATTTAACTTTGCTTCTCTAGGAGGATGTACTCCATCCTCATCTCACCTGATCAACATTAACTGAATACGAGTATTTAGTGTGTAATAGCAGTCACACTGCTCTGTAGTGCTTTATATGCAGTGCACAAAACATTTTCTAGGCAATTATTAGACACCTTACATTATTATTGCTCAGTGCTCGAGGTAGGTTATGTATGACTTGTAGTAGGCTGTTGATGATCTGCACAAAAGTGCTGAAAATGCTTATATTTGCGTATGTATACTTTAGGCATCGCATTAAAACAATTATAATCTACGTATTAAAGTAGAAGAAATACTTTCCTCATTCCCCTCGACCCATATTCCAAACATTTGCTACATATATCTTTTCTAATATTATTACTTAAATATAATTATATCTATTTAGTATTTATGATTACTATCTTGGTGTTCTTTTCGTGTCGATCTAAAGTTAATTACTATAAAAACGTTGAAATTAAAGGACGTTGTACTAAATCTCGATAAGTATCTTGTAATATCACAAATCACTGTACCGCTAAACACTACTTATACACTAACCGATAAACTATGATATCGTTAATGCCATGGAATTTAATTATTGTGTAATTCATTCATTGTTGCGTAATTATAATATTTTCTTTCATAGTATAAGAGGTGGCGACAAATGTATGATTTTTTGCAACACAATCATTACGCACTCACAATTTACGTAAGGTAGGCAACAATATTCATAGTACATGTACTTAAATACAATTTGTATTTACGTACGAACAATTCATAAATTAAAATCGACCTTTTCGTAGCTTCGACTAGTATTTAAATTGTAGAGTTTCGAAAGTGACTGAGAGCTTTATTGTTTTGAAACTTACCCACCTTTATGATACCAAAGTATAATGTAATAGTAGGTAGATAGGTACACTACACTCGCAGAAGTGTCTCCAAGCTTGTCCAATTTGTCGACACCCCTCCCTATATTATTTACGGTGCCTATAATTTATTATTAGTTTAGTAATCGCTTTGCTAGTGGATAGGCTATAGTCTCACTACGCGAGGAGGCACAATGGCACAGCTATTGTATTCACGACCTACAATATACGTATGTATTGAGATGACTCACATGAACTATATTTGTTAATATAAAAGCCGTGATTATAGAGATTCAAGGCTTATGTTCAAAATCACGCACAAGCAAGTGGCGGTATTCAAATCTTTATTATGATTACTACTATGTAGGTATTTAATCCATAATTTTGGTAAGTACCTACAACTGAAACGTCTTTTGGCCTTAGACTTTTAACGACAATGCTTTTGTCTCAATTCAGTAATCTCCAATCCAGGCCTCCATCAAATCAGTTTATCCAGCGTCTATTGTTCAGAATGTATTAATTTAATAATGCTTTATTTTATGTTTCAATATGGTTTCAAATGGTTTTTTTTGTTTGATTACATCCCGTTTAGGAAGTGAACATAGTTAGTTCACTAAATTTATTGAAAAATCTTAATAACTTATTCGTTATTAATTAACAGTCAAAGCAGTATTTACGCTAATGTTTGATTCTATCGTTACGTGGCCACATGTTCGATTCACAACTCTTCATAAAGCTTTATCAAGCTCTTTACATTAGTTATTATATTGTGGGTAACTAATCTAATTTTCTCATATTACAATTGAAACGGACTTACATGTAGATACCTAATTATTAATATTCTAGATAAGTACATAACTAAGAAGTCGTTAAATAAGATTTAAAGATTAGTTAAGAGTAGTAAGTAGTCAGTAAATAACAATTTCGTAATTTAACCGTAACACGAAAGCCAACATCGTTGTTAGATTAGAAGAGTAAGTATATGTTAAAGTTTCAAACAAGCGAAGTGTTATATAGACCGGTATTAGATGTGAGCTCGAGCACAGAATACAAGCACTGTCTAATCGACGACATACATACGTGGATGATATTTCTGTAGCGTGGATAAGCGTTAGATACTACTTTGTCCATAAATATTACAAACATTTTTAATAGCAATCTATAAATATATTACCTATTCGCACAATATTATTGCTGAGTAACTTAAAGATACACACTAACAATTATTACGTTAAATAGATAGGTACCTGGCACTATGTGTGCTTAACTACCTTTGGTTGCAGACCTTCAATTGCTGGTGTATCTTCGTGTAACAGATGCCATTAATTATAGCAGAATCAGACTGCAATACTTTTAGGCATATGCCAATAAATGTTCAGCCTAAAATCATTTGCTATACCTAATTCACCCCGCTGAACTCATCATTAAAACTCATCGCCTATATAAATAAATATCAACTACACAACTCGATCGATCATAAGAGTGGCGCGCTCAACAACCTAATGACGATAAAGCTCTTAAACACTAAATAACGACTGTCGTCCGCAGGCAGTCGGCACCTACAAACTGATATGTTCATTATTGCCTTGAGAATAAGAGCGAAGTTCACTAGCGACGTTGCGGACATGCCGGCAGCGTTGGCAACATTCAAGCCAACAGTCAACAGCCACATAGACCATGCACGGGCGCGGGTGACATCGAGTGCCCGTATTCTGCGTCGGTCCGTGGATCTATATAACACTACGTCACCGGGCGACGTGGGAGCTGCTGAAGCAACCACCAGAGTCAATTTCCCTCATCTTAACTTTAAACATCCTCCCGTCGGAAAGATGACGTACGACATCCATTAATGCCCTCGCACACCGTACGACTCTACATCAACTCGACTCGAAGCAAAACATCGAAATATGAGCTTTATATTCTGTCGCATATTTTCAATGTTTTAAATGAAGGTGATATAAAGCTCACATTTCGAAGTGTAACTGTGTGCCGAGACAGTGATTAGTTGCTACGGTGTGCGCAGGCTATAACTTGAACTTTACACACATGCAACACACATCTAATTATGTTCCGTTTCACAATCATGCAATGCCAACTCGGCGCGCGCGCAGCTTGCACATGTCAATATGACCGTATTCTATATGTACACGTACCTACTCGTCGAAGAAAAAAACGACTAATAATGCGATAACATCGAATGCGAGAGTAACACTGTGTCGTTCTGAAGTATAATGTGGTGGATGTTTTAAAAATAAAACGCCATCGATGCCAAATGAAAGTGAGGAAGCCAACGTGCATAACGCAAAAAACAAAGTGCAACAGGACCACGGAAAGTGCGGTAGGGTGCATAAAATAGAAGAAACGGGGCCCTCAGTATGAGTTTTGACAATATTCAAATGCCGAACAAATAATCGAACCTATCTATACATTTGACAGTGAAGCCTTACGATTCCGCTAAGGGCGCCACAGTCGCTCTAATATGTTTAGAAAGATGCGATCACTCGATGGGTATTTGATGCTTTCAAAACTTTTACTAAGCCCTCAGGCAGCTTAGGTGTAAACAATATTCCGGGAAAGTGAAATATAGTCGTATCAATAGATACACGTGGGGTATAAAATACTTATCATAACGGGCTTAAGAGAGGGAAACTTAAAAAAATAGGCTTCTTTGTGTTGTTTACGTATTAATTGTAACAATGTGTAACATTATGAAAGTGTAACAAGTATTAATTATTGTACGATTTCACTCTTCTTAAATTATTGATCACAAATTGTTCTATTCGAGGCATTATTCGTAACATAACTGCGATAACTGCGTGTATATGCATTCGCTAGGTACACTATCGGTAAGTTACTTACAGGAAAATAGCTACGCTCGAGAAAATTACGTAAAATATCGTGGTGTTAACATTGAAGGCGCTGATAATACAATAGTAACAAATTTTATATTACATTATTATTATTACTTTAGATCCACAGCCAAATGCGTCGCTTGCGCTTGCGATCTAAGATTAGAGTAAAAATACTAAGAGTGTTGAGAAGACGCTTTGTGTGTCGCAAGTGCTAACTTACATAGTATATCGTACTGGCCATCTTAATAATATAAATTGCTGTAAACTATTGTTGACCGACAATAATTTATCAGCAAGGTTTGTCGAGTTAAGTACCACATCTACTAACATCTACCCACTTTGAGGCATTTTTAGGAGAGCAAGCAGACTGCTAATCGATTCAAATAAGATGACTGTCATGATTCCACTTGTCTTAACCCCTAGCCTTCTTAAGGTTCGTAAGGGAGGTGAGTTCAACTGTCAATCAGATAGTCATCTTTTTCGAATTTTATTAGATGTGGTGCTTAATACCGCCATTTGATTAGAAATGCATAAAGTTGTAGAGAATAGTACCTATTCGTTGTTTTAGTAGACACGTTTTGATGTCTATTCTTGCCGTAAATAATTCCATATCGATTTATTTACAGGTTGGACATCCACCCAAAAGAAAATGTATCTACTTAATAAGAGCCATTCTTTTTTTTTATTTTTAAGGACTTACACTGTTGGCCGTGAGGTGGCCTTTACAGCTTTACCGGAGGAGTGGCGAGTGCAGAGTGCATTCCAACCAAGGCCTGAAGGGCGGAAAGGGGTGGCAACTAGCTCAAGGGCGCCACAGAGGGCACGACCTCGGCTTGGGCAGTTACCGTGAGGGGAGTGGTAGTGACTGCGCTCCTAGGTGCAAAGATGCACCTACGAGCCGAAGAGGGGGTTCCTCGACCTCGCCGGCGAGATCGGTGTCTGTTTGAGGCTGGTGTAGGTGTGTTGGTGGCCCTCTCAACGCCCGGGTCGAGGAGTGCGGTGATCGTGTCGGGAGGATCAATCAACACGTCCCGCGGACGGCGGCGACGAGTTGATGATGTGTGCGCGGGGTCTGGCTCGTAATTGCCGGCGGCGACAATTAGAGGATTTAAATGCGACGGCTTTTTTAAAATAGCGTTCGGACGCTATTTTTAAGTGTTTTCGAATTGAGAAGAGGCCGAGGTCGGAATGAGAGAGCCATCCTATCACAACTTTATGCATCCATAGATCTGCTATTACGAACCGATGATTTAGAGAATCCGCTAACATTGCTAGCGATTATTGGTGTCTGTTCTGGTGATTATTGTGAATAGTATTTTGTTCTAAAGAGGTTAAGATATGAAACCTATAGACTATCTATCAATGCATCTTTTATGGTAGAGAAAATTGCAAATATTACTACTAGCTACCCTACAGGTAGACGTTTGTATTGCTAGCAAGTAAGTCACCAACTTATACGTACTAGCGTTGCGTTGTCAATGTGAAATAATATAAGTAAGTTGACACTAAAGAAATTCAGTTCACCATTAGTTCGTATTAGCAGCCGCCGGTACCCTCGACATCAGGCGACGAGTTGTTCAAAGACGTTTAAGTCTTTAAAACAAGAGGAAGCTGACCCTGGTCCGGCGCGCGTCGCCCTTGCCGCGCCGGCCCATGCCGTACTGTCACATGGCCGTGTCGGAGCTGCTGCCGCCCGGCTTGGCGTCGCCGCCGCCGCCGCCGCCCGCGTCCTCGTCCCGCGCCGCGCCGCGCCCGCCCGCGCCTGCCCCGCCCGCCGACAGACCCGTGAAGTCCAGGTTGTACTGCATCACACAACACGACAGTTACCACACGGCCCGCGCGGCGTGTCGGAGCCACAATCAAGGAAAACTTCCAGTCTGAAATCTCCCTCAATCGCGGCTCGGTTTCGCTACTGGGATATTTTCGAACAGTCTGGGGTTACTAACACGCGCTCTTCAATCAATAGTAATAACATCCTTAGCGTCCCACTGATACTAAGGAAATGCTGTATTCTTATTGGTGGAATCCTGCGGGTAAGCAACTCCATACAGCTCGGAAGAACGGTACCCTGGGTCTATATTTTTACTTAGAGAGCAGGTACCGTTCTGATCTAGATTCACTCGTAGCTAAAGGAGTAGGTTCTCAATTCTCAAACTGACAATGAACACCATGCTCGCATTTTAGTAAAATATTTAAAGCAACTCCCATCAAACATGTAAAATTATGACCATCCATCGTAGAAATCGATTAATTGCTTATTGACTTTATTTTAAGAAAAAGCGACGACATAGCTTAAAGTTAATATTAAATTTATAAACTTTAAGACAATAATTATAAAATACCACACAGATACTAAACTAATAAGAAACAAGTTATCATTGCAACATCACATCAACAACATTAAATAGCTATGGGTGACATCAAACAACGCTACACTAATCCACGGCAAGTATTAGTATTTTATCAGTTTGTAGATTATTCACATCAAACTGACATTGTTAGAGTAAAACCACAAATTCTGAGTCCACATAAATACCTACATCAACCATTCAATACACTATTTTCACTCTTATATGTAGATGCTTTTTGTAAATTTGGCTTCCAATGCATAGATACTCGCTCAGGCATACATAGGGAATACTGAAAATAATATAAGAAAATAATAATGTAACAGAATACAAAATTAAATAAATATAAATGAGCAAATTATGTACGTACTTATCTCCATATAATATCAACATAACATAGTAAAAAAATCTTGGGCCAGGGCAGAAGATACGAGATGTCGCATGACACAAAATTACTTACGTAGATATTTAGCTTAGGTACAGGGTTTTAGCCAATCATTGGAATGAAAATAAAATTAGCATAGACGATTATAAATACTAAATCATCTATAGAACTTATATGTTGGACATGCTCGGGCACTACGTATACATAGATACACACATAGGTACATGAATATCGGGGTAACATGATAGTGCAAGAAGCAGACCGAGTCGTCCCTTGTATTCGTTGAGGATTTGTTTATCGCTTTGTCCAGCGGTATAAGACCCTGAAGTGGAGGGAACACCCGGTGCGTGGTGAAACAAAAACAGATACAAAATAACAAATAAAATATACAGTAAACCAAATCGGGACTTTCGATATTGAAAACTTCTCTATTTCTATTATGAAACTAATTTCTAATCAACTAATGAGATTTATTCTTGATGTTTCTCTTACGTTTCTATCGACCTGCTCCGGTGAGGCATTCAAAATTAATCAAGAATAAACCTCCATCTGCGATCACACTGTTTCACCCTTTTCCCGAAAGTCTAACAATCACGAATGAAATAGAATCTTTAAAGTACTTAACAGGTGCAACACTCTGGTGCCTTTTAACCACTCCCACACGGGCCTCCCACGGCAAAGGTACCTAAGGAACATTACGTTCCAATGCACTAAAATCTTTATATATCCTAGAAAATTTACTAAACTGTCAAAAAATGTGCGATGTGTTGCTCGACAAGGAAATAGTTGTTAAAAGTAGGTAATTATATTAAATGTAATTTTTATGTAGGAGTGGTCACCTTGTTTGCGCAGTCGAAGCAGGTGGTCACCACTTTGCTGATGACGTTCATGAGGTGTTTGGTCTCCTGGATGACGTTGTCCACTTTGCTGAAGGTAGCGGCGCGGCCCACGGTGGGCTCTTTCACTGTGAACTGCAGCTGCTGCACGTAAGTAGGCACCTTGTCTAAATGCTCTAAAAGCTCTTTTTTCGTCGTTCCGGCAGGCACCTTAAACATAACATTTTAAAATAGGTAAAGCAATGACTCTAATAAAGTAATTGTGTCGACTCATATTTACCTGGTAAGAAAACTGTCGAACAATTTTATAAAGTCTATTGGCCTCCTCCGCGAAATATTCCGCTTGAGTGAAGAGGTCCTGAGTTGTGTTTAATCGGCCTTCGCCTTTTGTGAATTGGTACATAGCGAAGGCCATGGAAGACATATTTTTCGCTCTGTAATTTGCAAAGCAATAATTAGAATCGTATTTTTTATAAATAATTTAAGAAAGGTACCTATAATTTTTATCATAAGTACCTTTTCACGATGTCGTTGTTCTCGTCGGCGGCAGCGCCCTGCCATTTATCAGTCTCAGCGTCCATCTCTGAAGACATCATTTTCATCTCCAAGCCAGACTTCGCGATCTTCGCTTGCTCATCAGAATCTAACCGCACAGCTTTCAGAGGTTTACTAGTCGTCCCATGTTTCTGTAAATGATATTCGTTGAGTAATATAACATACATATAGTTGTCTTAACTCTTACCCATTATATCGTGACTCTGCGTTTTATCATTATGCGGCAAACATTTTAATCTACTAAAATACACAGTTCAAGCACACATTCGAACTTAATGTTCACGTAATTTAGTAGCGATATACGCATTTAAAATAACTGTACAAAATAGACACAGAGAGTAGGTTATCGGAGCGTACGAAAGCCGCGCAGTTGGCTGCAAGAGTGAGGCGAAGTGTAGTAAAGTCAGATAGTCTGAAACAAAACCTCGACACAAGGTCGATAAAACCTTAGGGAGAAAATTATTGGAAGTGAGTCAGCCGCTGGCCACGCCTACATTTCATATATCAAAACGTTCTGCGCCGCAGTGATGGCCGGGCACGCCGCCAACTCGAAGTCGTAGACAGCATTTGACGACTGTGTATCTTAATGTTGATTTGAGTGGACTCACCCCCGGTCTGGGCAAACTGCTATATTGTTGTTTATCGGGTCTGTCGTCGGTTAGGTCAAGTAGTTCCCTGGCCAGTCGCGCCGCGTCCGCCAGGAGCCAAGCCCACATCTCCACGAACACGTCAAGGTTCTCTCTCGCCGCGGCGCTGCCCGGGTGCGCAGCCAGCGTCCTCGCCGCGGTCACCACTTGTGGTCCATATATCCTAAGGTTGATTTCAGCAAACTTCGCACTAACTTGCAGTGTCTCTGACATCGCTATATGCCTGAGTAATTTGCAAACCTATAAAGTTTCATCATTTGAATTAGGTGCTCGTTTTTAAATTGTATATATGTAGTTAATTACCTAACTACATGCAATGATAAAATTACCTCTATAATGTGATCTAATTGTTCGTGGAGCCGGCTGGCTATATTGTGCAGTCTCTCTGATTCTCTCTCACCACAGGAACTAGCTAAACATCGGGAAATGTAATATAGCGCCAATATAAATGTCCGTAGTTAATAATAACAGTGAAATATAATGAGAGTATGTATGATTCGCAACGAAGATTAAAAAAAAATGTGTGTAGAAGGTACGAGTTGCACGTTATCAGTTCTTTTTTACAGCTACCCCCAATTCAATTATAATTTATTTAGTATGTGGGTAATGTAATATATACAAAGCGAATACGTACTCTTACCTATGTACGCGAGGTCGCCGGCGAGTCTCTTGGCCTCGTCGGCGAGCGGCGCCAGGTCGCGCGCCTGGTCCCGCGCGGCCGCCACCAGCGCGCGCTCCAGCTCGGAGGCCGCGCCCGTCGCGCCCGTGCACGCACTTTCCAACGCTGTACCGCTACCACTACCGGCTTGCTCTTCCTGTATGAGGACATGCAGACCCAAGGGCAGGTATAAGTTAAGTATACCACAAACGAGGTACGAATCGAAACCGATATTAATAGTTCTTATCCCAACAAAAAATAATATAAACAATTCTGGAAGCGTGTGATACAAACATGCTCGTATACTAATTTACAGACGGTAGCTCTATCATAAGTTTTACGCTCACTAGTTGATAGCGAATGGCGTGTATGGAATGTACCTATATGGCAAATGGTGCCGTGTCTATCGACCGCTGTTAATTCGATAAAAATATTTTACGTAAACGCTAACGGTTAGTAACTTCTAACAAACCTAAAACCTCAAAGTAGTGCTACAGAATACTCGTTAGTAAATCAATAGCTACAGTCGCATTGAAAAGATATAACTATTAGAGATAATTTTAGTTGAAATCATTTCAATCGGAGATAATTCGCGGTGAAAAATCTTCCGGAAATTCCCGTCTCATTCCTGCACCGGAATATGGTTGAATCGATCGTGGAAAATGAACGAGTGCGGCAACTTTATATAACTCATGTATGAAATAGAGCGGAAGCCTATACCTGGAGGCATCAAAAGATGGTGGAAAGCGGATTTCAATAAAATTTTCCTGTCTTCAGAAAAAAAAAAATTCGATCTCTTGCTTTCATCGTGGCTTTAAGTAAGTTATATCTTTCTTTTCATTATTTCTACATAACTACTCTGTAACAATCGATAGCTTTGTTAGGACATGTACAGATCAAAACTTTGATCGAAGTTTGTAGGTATTATTATGTGTGATATTAGAACATCGGACGGTAAATAGATTTCTGCCTTTCCAGTACCTAAAGCACTTACTCGTATATCGACCCAATCTCTTATAGAGATATGGTTTGGCGAGATTTTACTGCAAGTCATCGATCATGATGGCTAGTACTTACCTAGATTATGTTTAGGATTGGTAGAGCTAGTTAGCGGCCGTTTAAATGTAAGAGGTATGAAAGTAACGTGCCAAAAAGCTGTTTTAAGTGTCGTTAGTATCGGGAATTACCAAAGAGACAGCTACAGCGACTAGCCTCTCCAGCTCGTACGCTATCCGCTCAGCCAGCGCTAGTATTCGCTGTCTGTGGTCGTGGGAAGTGTAAGCGGAGTCGGTGAAGTCGTGTGTCCGCTCCACGAGCGCCCGCAGCGTGGCCGCCAGCGCCCGCCGGCGCGCCGGGTCCGCGCCGCCGCGCGCGCGCGCCGCACGCACCTGCCCTGTTAGCCCGCGCAGCGCCCCCAACGCCGTACCAGCCTCCCATTGCGCTGCCTAAATCCAACAAAAGTGTCTAAGTACTAAAAGTACATAAAAAACATTTAATTTAT
This sequence comes from Ptilodon capucinus, assembly GCA_914767695.1. Lineage (NCBI taxonomy): Eukaryota > Metazoa > Arthropoda > Insecta > Lepidoptera > Notodontidae > Ptilodon > Ptilodon capucinus. The sequence continues at coordinate 7,397,848 of OU611808.1, forward strand.
ATAAAAAGGTATGTTGTTAAAGTAACTTCAAAATGTATATAAGTTATTATACTTTGGTGAAAACTATTTGTACCAACTGCAAAAATGAGGCTGTAGTTGTGGATGGAATTAAATTTCCACAAATTTGAGTGTCAAATCTCTAAATGGAATCTTATAAAGGTTCGTAAATGATTGACGAGAGTCCCGTCCGAATAATTACGTACAGTACAGCGATGAACAGAATCAAAAGTGAATATAAAAAATCTAAATAGAAAGTTGTTTTTTTCTAATAAGCGTTACAAGACTATTCGTTCTATTAATAGGTATAGTTAGGTACTACTACAAATACTTACAAGGAACTCGGGCTTTTATAAATTACTCACCGTTTTAGCTAGATTCTGTAGGTCCACAGAACCCGCTAGTAAGTAGTACCTTAGCAATTGTAATTAGATTACATACTTACCTATGTCATTTATCAGGGAGCGTGAAGCTTAGCAAGGCCTTTCTTAAGCAGTATTGAGCGTGGTGGATAGCAAATTTAGTGACGAGTTAAAAATGAATTAAATTCATATAAATCTATTTCTACTAATTATTAAAATACTTGTGATCATTTACACGGTATAATGTTTCCTCAAGTTGAAGAATATCCTAAGTCTGTATCCCGAAAATTCCACGCCAATTACATGATATTCTATTGGAAAAAAGAAAAAAGAATCTTTTGTCTATTACTTTGGTATCCGACAGAGTTGACAATAGAAACTTATGAGGAAGCAGACTTTACTACTGTAGTTGATATGTACATGAATAATAAACAAAAGTAAATTTATAAATAAGTAAGTACCTACTTAATAAAATAAGCGAGCGTAAAAATATAATATTCTAGTGCGATTTATTTATACATTTTTTTACATACAATTGTACTCCTGTACCTACCTGTTTTTAATAATTAATACCTGCTCATGACTATCCGAGAAAGGTTTCATCTACAAGAAAGAGAAACAAAAAAATGTGTTTTAAGAATTCTAAAATAGACATCAGTTAAAATAAAATAAGTTCGGCGAAGAAGTGAAAAAGACAAACATTGTGGATGCTACTTTCGTATTTAGTTCCTTGAAACCTACGAAATAAGTATACTTACCAACCAAATTTTCTTGATGTGCTTACAAAATTTGCTGTTAACCTACATAATTGCTTCTACTTGGCTATCGGTGCTAAGTTCGGTAATTAAAAATCTTAAGAAATCCTTATGACTTCCCTGCGACTTATTGCAGAAATTTTCTCATTACAATTTGTGCAAGTCAAGACCACATGTGGGTACAATTAGGAAGCTTGTAAAATTTGATTTAGGGGCTGTATTGTCGACGGAATAACGTCATTGTTCGTCGCACTCCAGCCGTGTTGGGGTGTAACGGTCTTTGTTATATCGCGTTAGTAAAGTAAGGTGTGTGGGTGGGAAAAGTTGCGAGACGAGTGGAGGGTGCCCATCGCGATAGCGCGATCACTATCGGGTTAAACGCATCTCCAAGCTCCAGACTTATCGATATTATCATTTTTAAATTATAGTTTCTACTTATTATTGAGTCCACAAGAATCTCATCTGAAAATTTGCAGAGGAATTGAGAAAAGAACCTGCAAAATGATAGTCCACTTTATTCTATAAAGGTAAGCTAAACTTTTTCTAAAAAGTCTAACAGACGTACCTACCTATTCTTAGTTATATTTATACATAAACCTAAAAAAAATGTTGGCCGGTTATGGTAATGGTGCAGTTAACATCCTACCTAACTACATGTGTGTACTTCCGGTGGAGCGGAGTTAAGGAAGCCTCTCTAGTGCCTCATGTGACGCTATAATAATCCTAGGTATCTACTTGACTTATGTATTTCCCATACTTTGCACCACTTTGGTCACCTTACACAAAGGTCTTTCCACTGTCAATCAGGAGATATTAATTACCTACTTTAGTATGGAAAATTACAGTCTATTTCCGTGGACTGTACGACAGAAAAACAGTCAAGTACGAGCTTCCGCTAAACGTCACTAGTATGTTTCGAGTGTTCAATACTGAATAATTTGCAATGCACATCTGTGTAACTTCTCAAATATTTCACGTAACGAATCAGCTTAAAGTCCGGTAGCTGTTTTTAAAAATATATCGTCTCAATATCAAGTATTACTTCAAACAATGTTCAGCAAGTGTGACGAGACGTTTTGAACTCTACAAGAGTCACCACCGCTCTATAGCGTACACTCCACCCAGTGCTTAGCGGGGCGGCGGTGTCTTAGCGTTAAACTTGTTTAGCAATGTCATACATGTACCCACTCCCTGTAAATATTTACATTTGCATCGTCTTTTCTAAAATGAATATGAATATATATCTGAACATAGAATATTTTAAATTCAACTTAACATAATGCACATATTCCTGAAATGTTTTTTAGGAGTAGCAGATTAGAATTAAAAAACAGACTATATACTAAACAGACATGTATAAGTCAGAATCTGAACTCTACTATAGTAAAAAGTTCATAATTAGGGAATGGTTTCCTGAAGATTGCTCCGATAATCCTAAATCCTAATACCTATCGTAATGCAAAATCATAATCGCCCAAATTGTTAAGCAGATATCGTGAATCCGCTATACATAGAGTCCGGAACACGTCGCCGGCGGCGGCGGCGAGGTGCTCCGAGCCACGCATTGTGATCGATATTTACTGCACCTATTGTGTGTAATGTAAGCCGACAATTTATATGCGTGGGTATCGGTATCACAAAAGGCTATAGGAACTAAGTTTAGTGAGTAACTAGAGCGCAGTACCTCCATTAAATAAATTTAAATTGCAGAAAGGTTTTGTGACATATAGATTTATGAATAGAGTTATAGTATGTGGCATGGTTCGTGTAATGGATTCATATTATCCGTTTTTTGATTATTTAGCACTAAGTACCTATACGTGTGGTTACCTATGTGCATTGAGAAAAGAGAAGAATCGAAGAAAATCAATATACGATAGAGATTTTTTTCAAGAGTTTTGAAATTGTTTCCAGCAGTTATGATTTTACTCAAGTTCAGTGGTATCTTATCCGGTTTAAAAATTCTGCATATCTTATTATATATCAGTTACTAATGAATTTTGAAACAAGTACTACACTGGGGCGTCAAAACCTGCGCGTCAGTATTTGTTGCCAATATAACTGTATTGGCTCATAGAAAAAACTAATTCTTCAACGAAATGTCACTGACAGCGTGAGCGAGTTTTGATGATAGTCGCGTGGCTTGTACCCACTACCCAACAAATTCAAATTTTATGTATATTAACACAGAGTTCGTTTTGGTATTGACAAACATTCTGGCGCGTGTCTTATGATGCCCCACTGTACCTTTAGGCTTCATTAGACAGCTGTAGAAAATGAAATACTTGTGATAGTACCTCATGCGTGTGGTCGTCGTGTCCGGGCAGGCCGTCCCGCACCACGTAGTGGATGAGATCCATCGCACGTCGCATTTGACAGAACACCGTGTCTCGGTTCTCCCGCGCCGAAGCGCTGCTCGGATGCCGAAGACATGCCTACCAGATAATTAAGAGTTTATTTTAATGCTCATCTCATGCTGCATTTCACGTAACCTTTGACCAATATCAGACGTATGCTCTACCTAAATGCCGCGTGCTTATCTAATTTGATATTCCTATTATAGTGTCGGTAGATATTATGTAGGTACTTATACTGATAATACCTACAGAATAAAATGGAATTTTCAACGAACTACCATTTAATTGGGTGTATACCCAATTAATTGGTAGTTCGTTTAACATGTCATTTAATTTTGAAATCTAACGCCCTATTAGCAGTTATCGTATTTGTCCAATGTAGAGTGGTTAAATATGTGGTAGGTAAATGTTGGGCCGCGCCTAGCAATTCCAACGCGAAATATTTGTACAATATTTGAAAATTCCCTCTGTTCAAAGTTTTTCAATATGCAATATCCAATGACGTAAAACGTAAATAAGTTTTGGAGTATTTTATTTTAAAGTGAAATTTTGTGAATCCCCGGCGAGTTGCATTTGTCTGTACTAAACAAAAGTTGTGAGCCATAGTCACAATTATTATTAGACTAGCAAGCAACGTTAGTTTTAGTAGTTTGTACAAACCAGAGAAAATTAACAGGATTATAATAAATATATCGTAAGTATTTTAATTCTTAACACACGCGGATGATAACAATCGCAAACTACACAAAAAATCCTAAAATTGACCTATTACTTCGTCGCCATATGATATTAAACAACGACGGGAAGTAGGTAGTACAAACGAGTATTTTATCAACGTCATCTTGAACGTTGGAAAAATGAAAAGTCTGGTAAAATACGTCATGTGGAGGGTTGGGAGGCATCGGCGACGCGACGGGAAGCGCTGACAAATTGCGAGCTTTGCCGTCGCACAGCTGACTGCGATTGGGACGCACCCCACTCGTGCAGCCTTGACATTTACGAACCATTCCAAAAAATATACCCTTTGTCTGAACTCTAAATCACCGGATTTAGGGGTTATTCTCTAGGCATAAAATTTCTGCCTACGCAAATAGTTAGTTTTCTGCTTGATATTTTACAGATTTTGCAGTTGTTATAAAATAAATGGGTAAGGCAATATAAAATCTAATTACCACAAACAAATAAATCGCTAATAGGATATTTTAGGAGCGCTTTTTCGGACCGTTCAAATATTGTAGATTGCTCTTGTTTTTCAATCAAAATACTTACAGTATATGTCTGTAGCACATAAGTTATGTTCATCGTGAAAGATTATTATTAATAATAGTTAGAAGATAAGCATATTTTCTATATCTTCTTTATTGGAGTAAAATTTTATGATTAATGTGCACCCATAAACTTGGATGTCACAAACAACGCATTGTGTTCTGGAATTAGGGATGGTACCCACATAATTGATAGGAGGAGTTGTGGTCGGCGACATGGTTAATTTACGCGAACCAGGGGACCTCGCCGGCCACCTCGATTGGAGATTTATCGGCATTCACTAGTGTTAATAACAACCCTTCAATACATCAAGATGTTTTATTAAGGTACTTTCAATTCCCTGATTGCTCACGTCGCCGCGCGTCGGTGAAATGATACGAAAATGATAACGTGCGGTGAGTAGAAAAACATTGTAATGTGATGAAAGATGTCACATTTGCTTTTTCTACAGTGTTCCTCTCTATGTTACCACAGTCGTTATTTTACCCACAAATGTATAGAAATCGCAATCTATCTAAAAACGCATCTACTCACAAAAGTATTCTCCAATGACGCTGTAAGTGAATCAGATTTTTTTATAAATTTGAAGCAAGGACTATATTAACGAAATATACAGTTTTATCTAAAAATAAAATACCTACATCGTAAAAGTTTAAAGCTGCATGTTTAAATTTTTTCTGCGACCTTTTTTTCAATAAAATTGCTAACGAGTTAACACTCATGAGCGATTAACGCCAACGTCTTTGAAATACGAATGGCATTGAAAATTGAACTAACCTTGGACGAGGTGAGAAGCATAAGTGTGGACCGCTCGAGGACGTTTCTGGCTGCGGCGACTTGCGCTCTTCGGCGCTCGTCCCGCAGGTCCGCCCGCCGCTCCGCCGTCAGCCTCGCTAGCTCCACCATGCCTCCGCCAAACTCCGTAAATGCACGCACAAACTCCGCAAAGTTGGATACTGATTCCAAACGATCCAATGATCGCGCCACCTGTCGGTTCCGTGTAGACGCAATAACAAGTTACGCGGTGAAAGGACCAAGTTACTGCACGAAGTTTCTGTGAAATGGATGCCAGGAACGCGAAATTCAAAGCAACCTGACAAAACTTCCCAAACAGTCATGTTGCAGCACCCAACTTTGGCTGTATCGAGAAATTGGGAGTCTTATTTTCGGGTATTTGTATTCTATGGGTCCGGTGTGTTCCCTATTTTCCTCGTTTAATATGGCAAATGGGTCAAGGCTTTCCCAGCCAATTGGAGCTAAAATGTTGATCTAATTCGGGTAATAAACGGTATTTCAATATAACTTGGTTCATTAATCGTCTACCCACGGATTAGGGAAGATGACATGAAACTAATTAGATGAAAGATAACATTGCTTCATTACCAAAGTTTCCTGTGAACTAAAATTCATTAGGACAAAATTGCGTGGGCTTACCTACAAATTTTGTATAAAGGTTGTAACGGTAGAATTTTCCTCATTCTTTGTGATAAAAAACGTTTGATGACGTTGTACCGAAGTCTCCAAAGATTTGATTTAGGTTATTAGTCCCTACTATCGACACGTCTCATTACCGACGTTACCTTGTCCTTAGCAAGTAGTAGTTGACGCACCACGACCATGTCAGCGAGCAGGAGGACCCTGGTGACGGCGGCGAGGAGTGCGCGCGCCGCCGACACCATGCCGGCGCCATCTGCGCCCGCACACACGCGCTCGATCGCGCGACCTGGCGAAGAAATACCACGTCTTAGTTTCATTTTCACTATCATAAATGAACGTGCTGACCACGTTTTACAACAAACAAACCTAAATTTAACTAAATTTATACCCTCCATTCAGTTCAGACAAATGGCCATTGCAGAGATAAAATATAATACAGACAACATCTACTCATCGTAACTATGCAACACTTTTACTATGGATACCATGCAATATAATAATAATAATAATAATAATTTATTTGTCTCACTCAAAATAATACAAATAGCTCTTATCTAAAGCTTAGCAAAATCATTACAATTTTAAAAATATATAAGAGTAACGTTGGCAGCTGTACTAGTATAAACTGTGCCACAGCCGCCAGCATCTTCGACCCAATGAGGTTTGATAATAATTTTACATTACCAATTTGTACATGTTGAACTTAATGTTATATTTGAGTTTATGGTAGTAATTATAATTTATAACACATAAAACAAATCGAGGATGTAACAGTAACCACAAGTGTGTGTATGTGTGCTGTGCGTGTGTGTGTGGTGTGTGTGTGTGTGTTTATGGTGTGTGTGTGTTTGTGTGTGTGTGTGTGTGTGTGTGTGTTAGGTGTGTATAATTTCTTCCGTTTCAGTATAATTTAATTTTTGTAGCCACTTACGTACAGCTACTTTGCATTTGATTAGAGTCATAGGATAAATATTATTTACTTTATGAGCTATATTGTATAGTTTGTTACTTAGGACGTAGTATTGACGGCGAGCAAGGGCAGTACTATGAGCGGGCATATCACAAACCCTAGTTTTGTTGCGCCTAGAAATCCGTTCAAAATCAGTACTTCTGTGTCTCCGGAGTATAGCAGACATGATGAACAGTTGTCTAACCCTTAGCACAGGACAATCGCTATACAAAAGGTCAGTGCTATATCTCCTTGGTTTACCGAGCATGACCTTCAATATAGCCCTCTGAGCACGTTCTAAAGGAAGCAGAGTATTTTTTCCAATGCCACCCCATGTAGAAATACAGTATTGTAATAAACTCTGAGCTAGGGCATAATAAACGCATTGTAAAGTCTCAAAGTCAGCGGAATTTCTAAGTTTTCTGAAAACAGGAATTAATTTACGTATACGTCCAGTAATGTTATTTATATGAGCAGACCAATTTAGGTAGCAGTCAATGGTAAGACCTAGGTATTTAATATTTGAGGTGCGATTCAGTTTGGGGCAGTTACAGTAATTATTATTAAGTAGGTCACAGCTATGTGCCTTGATAAATAGTTCGGTGGAGGGTTGGGTGTTGGGTCGATGAGAAAACGTGATGTACTTAGTTTTATCTACATTTAGTGTCAAGAGATTCTCATTAAGCCAGAGCAATACCTCCCTGAGCGCAATCTCCGTGTGATATTTAACCTCATCCCAATCTTTACCATTTACAATCAGCGCTGTATCATCAGCGTATGTAATAGTTTTGCAGTTAGCGAGTGATTTTGAGCACAGGTTATTTATGTATAGTAAAAAGAGGGTGGGACCGAGAACACTACCTTGCGGTACACCGAAGGATAAAGGTAAATTTGTACTGATGTAATTTCCTATCTTTACACATTGGGTGCGATCAGAGAGATATGAGCGAAAGATGTCTAGTACAATTCCACGTATTCCAACAGTTGCCATCTTGCTAAGTAGTAAGGGAACGGAGACAGTGTCAAAAGCCTTTGATAAGTCAAGAAACACACCAATTACTTTAGACGATTTGTCCAGGTTTTTTGTGATCGTCTCTGTAAGCAATAAGGTAGCATCTTCTGTAGATTTGTTTTTCATAAAGCCAAATTGATTCTCAGAAATAATATTATTATGATTAAGAAAGTTAATGAGTCTAGCATTTAATAGTTTTTCTAAAATTTTGGAGATAACGGTCAGTACAGATATCAGTCTGTAGTTTCCGACACTGTCTCTGTCACCAGTTTTGTGGATGGGATGCACCAGAGCTCTCTTCAGAATACCTGGGAAGACACCAGTTGCAAAACAAAGGTTACACATGTAGGATAGTGGGGGAACCAGACTACTGCGAGCTCTTTTAATAACTAAAGTGGGTATATCATCAATTCCAGCAGCAGCATCATCTATTAAGTTGGCTATGATATTCTCAATCTCCCCGAAGTCGGTATCATATAACGCCATGGAATCCTTCAGGGAGTGAAATTGAGAATCTGGGTTAGAGTTTTCTGCATAAGTCTGGTTAACCCCTCGCTTATTTAGAATAGCATTAGCAAAACTTGCACCGATTCCTGCAAAGTATTCATTAACGGTGTTTACGGAGTCTTGCGGCTCATTGGCTAGATTAAGCAAAGAACTGGGAGTAGACGAGGACTGTTTGAAACTGGCAATTTTATTAATCGTACTCCACATGCCTTTTGGGTTCTTTTTGTTTCTCTGGAGCTCATTCTTCTCGTAAGCGACTTTTAGTTTTTTTTAATAAATTATTACAAAAATTACGATATCTAGTGTAAGTCACATGTAAAATCGCATTGTTTTTGTCATTTTTCGTTTTTTTATGCAACTTATCTCGATGTCTGATACAACGTACCAAACCCGGAGTTAACCACGGTTTAATGTTGCGTTTACGGTGTGAAATAGTTATTCGTTTGGAGTTCGCTGTAATGGCTTTGGAGATGATGTTTGTTAGTTTTGTTGCCGCAACATTAGCGTCTGTAGTATTGTAAATACAAGTAAAGTCAGTGTGAGAAAGTTCCATAACTAATGATGGATAGTCGATTTTCAAGAAGGTTGTTTTTGAACTGTGACTTTTGATTTTGCATTCTAGACAAAAAATCGTGGGTGCATGGTCCGTTATGTAAGAGTCTAGAATATAAGTTGCTGCGTACCTATTTGATCTCAGCATAACATGATCGATACAATTTTTATTGCGAGTTGGGAGGACATGCGCAGCTAATAAACCATGATATGCCATCATATCCAAGTATTTACCACTATTAGAATCGTTATTGTTAGGGGAAATGTTTATGTTCATGTCACCTATAACAACTAAGGACTTAACCGATTTCAGAGATTGGAGACAAGAATCAAGACCGTCACAAAAGTTTCCAATATTACTATTAGACGGTGAGCGATAAATGGCAACGATTGCGTATTCATTATCGTTCTTTAAAATCAGACTATTTGCATCAGCCACTAAAGACTTTACTATTGTATGTTTGATTTCTGATTTAATATATATGACAACACCATCGTTTTGATTGAGATAATCAGAACTATAAGACGTGTACCCAGGAATTTCAGGCGCAACAAGAGTTTTATTCAGCCAACATTCTGTGAGCACAAGAATATCACACTGGAAACAAAGTCTTTCTAGTAGAATTGTTAGTGTATCGAAATTACAGGATATACTACGAATGTTGGTATGTATTAGAGTTAGTGCAGTCCTGGACAGATCAATATGATTGATTAGGTTTTCCGGGGAACAGATCATTGAATCAGATACCTGAGCGGAATCTATTTCATTAGATATATCATTATTCTTATTAAACAGAGAAACGTAAAAGTTCCTTGAGGCACATTAGAATAACGTAGGACATGATTATAATAGTATAGTGAATATTGAAACGGTTGACTCTGATGAGTGAATGATTTGTAAGTGTTTGTAAGAGGAGTGTAGTTGGGTTTGTGTGTAAATATATGGTATGGTTGATTTTATAAGGAACTAGAGTGTGTGGAAATGTGGTTACGAGTATGTTAAACTTAATATTAACGTAAGGACAATAGAACTTTAATAAAAATCTATAAGATTTTGAAAATAATAAAAACATGCAAGAAATAAGACAAAAAAGGCTGGAATGCTGACTCAGTCATAGATCAGATGGCGGATTTAGTTGCTCCAGGTCACTTTCAGCATCGATTCGGTGGGACTGGGTACCCACCTTTTTACGTAGAAATACTTTTCCATGCGCAGTCCAGCAGAACTCATAGTGGTTTTTTCTGCTGAACTCACGAGCCAGGTAATATAGTTTCCTTGCCTTCTGGGTAAGGCATTCGCTTATGTATACAGGCTTTGATTGGCCATCAAGTTTTAGGTGTGTAGTATTAAGTTTGTTGTCATTATTGGCTCGATTGTAAGTTTTCACAGAGGTCAAGATTTTTTCTTTCATAATTACTGAGGAGAAGTCTGCTATGATTGTTTTATTGCCTCCCTTGTCCATGTTTAGGCGAAATACATCACGAATGTGTGTATCCTCGACTTTGATACCAGTAGCTACTCCTATCTTTTTCACAAGACATAGTAGGTCATCTTTCGATTCGTTTTTTTGGTACGAGAGGTTCCTTATTTCAATACTGGATTGCTTTTGTGATCTTTCTAAGTTCTCAACTTTTAATTCAAGTGTCTGTATATATGCCAAATGTGATCGTCTTTCTGTTTCAATCTTAATTAATCTATCTTTCATATCCTCGTACTGTTTTGATATAAAATCCATGGATTTTATGATATCGTTATTTTGGTTTTGTATGTCTTTGATGGTACCTAGTATACTATTTTGTTGATTTTTGAAGGTTTCAAATGATTTCTTTATTTCGGACATAACTGTTGTCACTTCATCGTCATGCTGGCGCTTGCGAGCACGCGGTTTGGTGGAGACGTTACTTGAGCTCTCATTATCAGTGTCCGTGACGGGTGCCGAGCTCTGGTACCTATCCGAGCTTGGTTTGTCGGATGTATCTTGAGTTGTAGAAGGGGGGGTCCTCTTAAGTGGCATTTCAATATCAGTTGAAGATTAACCACAAACAGAATAGAATATATTCTATATTATTATATATATTTTTCCTCCAAGAGGCAGTGTTGCATAGATACCGTGAGTTGAACCGTCTGTGTTACCTTATCTTGGTGCAAGCGCTCGAATACGACGTTAGACGCAGAGCGCACGCCGATATGATGCTTATACGCGCTGCAAAACCGTGAAGATTGCATGCACTGCGCTTAGAATGACTTGTCATGCAGTCAACAGCTGAGCAGAGGTTATTTAATGTTTTTATCGAAAAACTGTTTAAAACACGCTTTATTTTTATATATTTATCGTAATTCACTTCACTGTAGAATAATTGTCACTGTGTTATAACTTTATTTGCAAAATAATGTTGTTTTGTAGCATTTGAATGATTTAAATCAAAGAGTAAAATTATACGTGTGCTAATAGGATGACAGCTGGGTCAAAGATTGAATCAAAAATATACTGAGGGCAATCCAAGTTACACCCAAACCGAGGCCAATTCCGACAAAAACATTTTCGAATCGGACCTGCGCCGTCGTCACCTTATTATTGAAATTGAAAACGTTTATGTAAGAATAGACTCTATAGAATTAAGATTTTGGGTTTAAACCAAATGTAGATAGGTGCTATAAACTGAATGTATTCTTTAAAGCTGTAATCGCTGAGCAAGTGGAATAAAAAGTGACAACGCAGAAAGTAATACCGGGATATATTTCGGGTGAAAGGACAAACAAATGAAAGTATTCAGCAGCAGTTACGAGTAAATATACCCTGGAATTCTCTAATTAGATTGTCTATTAATAACAAACAGAAGTAAGAGGTTGCGCATTACGGAGACTTCAATTATCTCGGTTTGCTAAACTCAGCCATGATGACGGGGCTCAAATACGAAAGGGTCTTAAGAATACCGGGTATTGTTTTGGTTGTATCTTCAAACAACAGAATCGATTCGCAATGAAGTTAATTGGAAAGCTTACACTCGGCACAGTTATCAATTTATTAAATTCTACGTAATTTATGGCAACGTCTTGACAAAGAAGACGGTATTAATTTCGAAATATTAAATTCCGGTCTAGTGCTTGTTAAAATTATTGTTAGCAGCGACGTTTCTCGTGATATCAATACATATTATTTCTTTTTAATCTCCATTTTTAGGGTTCCGTACCTTAAAAGGAACAAAGGGAACTGTTATTGGATCACTTTCTTGTCCGTCTGTATGTCTGTCATGGCCCTTTTTCTCAGAAACGCGTGAAGATATCAAGTTTCAATTTATAACGTAGACTTAAGTCTGCGGTCCCTTGGAGCTAAAAAAATATCAGACTTTTAAGTTAACGCAATCAATAGATACAGTGGTTTATGTTGGTAGGAATCAAAAACTTTGTCTCTCTGTCCAGTTTATCTTTTTGTTAGAACAATGAGGTGCTTTCATAGTTTAGGTACGGAAACCTCGGTGCGCAAGTCCAGCACGCACTTCACCGGATTTTTAATGCAGACAAGCTTCACTTTTATCATTATCTACCGTAGTGATTACTGGTTCAGTGCATTTTCTTTCAATATCTAAGACGGGAACTACTTACCTATAAAGAATCAATTAAAATGACATTTTCGAATAGCACTGAAATCTACTGAAGTCGTACATAATTAGCCAGTACATATGTGTGAAAATTAAACCAGTAGGTACCTATGTAGGGGGTTGTTGCGTGTAAAATTATTTAATCAATAAAATAAAAGCACAAACAGCTTGTTCGTTGCGTGTTTTAACAGCTTTGAACTAAGGGTTAATCAACAATATTAGGCACTGAGCACCATTTACTGTTTTATGTTTAATGAGCTCTAGGTATTCGCCAGGTACAAGGCTCTTGAAGTACAGGTTGCCGACTAAGTAATTAACAGTCTGGATTTTGTGTACATTGCTTCGTGTTCATACGATTTAACGACTGTATTACTAGTGGCTTTATATAAACTAGTGAGTGTCGCGCTGATTTACCCGCGTGAAATACACTTAACAAATTTCCAATTACGTATATACATCATCATCATCATTATATTGGACACACCTGCACTTGAAGTATGAGCGCCAAGATTAGACGTATGTCACGAAATATCTTGATGTTGTCTCTTTCACTCGTATGAAATTAGACAGAGAGCGACCGAGCCAATCCGTGACAGAGGTCTTGTCTTGACATGCGTGCTGACACCACAACTATACATAATTTATAACGTACTTATAAGCTCAATGTACGTTTCATCTGATAACATGCCTCAGACGCTTGAAATCAAACTTATTACACTAAATATAACTAGTCAGACTTCGATATTTATAAATCTATAAGATAAATGAACAGTGTGAGGTCTTGCGATGGGTGCAGTCAGTGCAATCAACCGGCAAGGTGGCTTGATTCAACGGCCGTTGAAGCGCGTCATTGAAGCCTTCGTCGACCAACGGAGTCTCGGACACACTCACCCCTTAAAAAAGCCCCGCTTTATGCATTATTTTATGAAAGTACGAGCTGATAACGGGCGAGCGAGGCCGCGTCCCGACTCCCGACTCATCCCCTCTACCGAGGTGCAATGAGGGATGATACCATGCTACTCCGAGCATGATTATTCAACCTTTGCATAGAATCGCAATCGTCTACTATGTATAAGCCCACCACTGTTACTCCTGTAAGCCAGGATCGACAGCGGTGTCCATTGAAAACACCGAGGTTTGACCCTCGGCGAGTCCCGGGGAAAAGCTAAATTGTCTTGGAATTTAATCGAAAAAGGTGTAGGAGGAGTTGGAAGAAAAATGTATCCACTTCCCTCCATTGCAAAGCGGGAGACAAAAATAACTGTATTGGCTGAATTGCCACAGAAATAAAGAAGGCTACTATGTATAGGTATATTATGTGTGGAAATTGTAAATTTTCGATTTAAATATTGAACGTAAGGCACGTGTAATAATCGTATGTTTTAGATACAACCGAAGGTCTTGAACTAGATACTTGACCCTTGAGCAATCTTAATTTCAGTAATATCTAGCTTGCTAGAACCAAGAGTGTGTAATGTTTTATTTAAAAAGTCAAACCTAACCTCGTTCACAAAGAATATCATTATAAAGACTCTATGGTAATCGTGGGAGCAGCAATGTGCCTGGTAGCCTCGTTGCACACCCTCACTGTCCCACACAATCATATCATTAAACATCCATGAGGTCATTATTGTAATCGCTCCTTATATGCCTATATACATGTATGAGGTACCTCATCTGTACATTAATTGACTGATAATTACAATCTATTCTAAATAGAATTATCTCCATTATAAATATGTACTGAAATGCTTTGAAAACGCATTTTTAATTTAAAAAAAACGGGATTTGCTTTGCTATGGTGTGTTTTTTAAATAAATACGTTGAGTATCTAAATATGTGCGATAGGTAGATAACTGATATAAAAATAAAATTATCTAGGTGGTTAATAAAACTAATATTTATAAATAAATTCATAATACCTAGATAATATATCTATCTAGGTATTATGAATTTATTTGACGTCTCTACAGATTACTATATTAGTTAAACATGAAATAACAAAAATGCAAGTTTTCAGAAAACCAATGACCAAAAGTGTGTAACGGTTTCCACGAGCTCGTAAGCCCGTGTGGTTCGTTATTCCACCGATATCGAAAAACGATATCTACACCTAAACGAAGACATTAGCATTTGCAGAAAAACTGGTTAGAGTACAAATGTCGTCGGAATTTCGCAAATCCTCTGCAAATCGCTCACGGCCGATTGCCACTCCAATCGTGCTTAAATGAGATTAATAAAGGGGCTCCGAATGTAGCTCGGCGGGATTTTCGCACGTAAAGGTACATTCTATAAGTAATTTATTACGTTGTTGATACTGTAGCACTTTAGTCCGCCGCCGCCGGTGCCGCTTCCATTTGGGTCGCGTTCGGCCGGCGCTGTTACGTATTCAAATGCACGTAAACGTGAAAATAATGGCATTCTGATGGTGCTTTTACGTATACTGTGAGATTTATTTCGGACCATTATTATATAAATTCGGCAGTTTATATAAACAGTATTTCGAGCTAATAAATATATTATAAACCAAAATTGACCAAAAATTTGTTGTACTGGTACTACGCAGCGACTCAATTAAACATGTCATAATAAATTGCTGTCTCGCTCATATATTGCAACCATAAAGACATTAAGTAAAAGATTTTTGAAGAACGTGTAGGGAACCGTAACAGGCATCGGTAGCGTTACCTACTATCAAAACTTTTTATAGGAACACCATTTAACTAGTTACCAACGTGACATCCATGCATAAAAGTGGCATATTATGTTGCAGTTGCAGTGGTTATTATGTTGCAGTCATACACGTGAACAATAAATAGAACAGAAGAACGAATTTTCAAACATTTAAATTGATAAAATAATAATACATCAAATAATAATACATAATCACGCCTGTATTCCCAGAAGGGGTAGGCAGAGGTGCACTGTAGTGCGCACACACTTCGCCGATGTATTTTGGTCCCAATGTAATAGGGGGCGAGCCTATTGCCATTATACCGGGCACATTCCCCCTCAATACGAGGGAGATTTGGGCCATAGTCGGTGGACGCTGGCCCAGTGCGGGTTGTTCACACGCTATGGAAAGCTATAGACGTGCAGGTTTCCTAACGATGTTTACTTTCACCGTTCAGCAAGCGGTAATCGTTGTTGAAAATGACATTCGCACATGAAAATTATCTCAGAGGTGCGGTCCTGGGATTTGAACTTGCACACCTTACGTTCAAGGCGGGCATTCTTGCCCGCGAGGCTACCACTGCTGGTAAAAACAGCTGAAAATTGGGATATATGGTTGATAATGTGTTGTTCCGCTCGGTGTAGGTACTGCCCATGTAAATCACTGGGGCGTCAACCCTGGCGCGTCAAAACATTTTCCAATACCAAAACGGACTCTACGTCAATACGCATAAAGATTGAATTTCTGTGGTAGAAGAAGAAGAAGTCTCATGTTGTAGCATGTGTCTCAAGTAACCCGATTTACTACCAAGAATCCTTTGACCCTCCCTTTGACTTTGATCCTTCTCTCTCATATGCAATCTTATTAATGCTCCGCGATTATGCGAGGGCCTTAACAATTCTTCGGAAATTTAAAATGAACGTCGAGCTTTTTAACAAAAAGTTCGTGTTATTTTGTAGGACGGCGGGCATTCAGATTGGTTTGTTGGTTGTGATTTTAAGTGTGTGTGAACACGGGACTCATCGACACGCAATGTTTGCCCAAACGAGTGCAGGGTTAATTGCGTGACGCTGCCAGCGAGCGACGGGTTGTTTTAGGCCCTGATGGGGTAACTAATAATTCCATTTTATGGAATGTTTTATGAATTTTGAACCTAAAAGGTTCTTGTTATAAATCCGTGTTTAGTACGCACGTTGATACCTCGCTCATTTATTGTAAGTAGGTTAATTGTAGGTATATTAAGTTGTTTTGTTTTTACATGCGTATTGGGTACAACTGCATATGCGCAAAGTAAAATTCGTTCTTATGGCGTGCCTAAAGACGGGAAGGAACCCGGCTGCCATGTTTCAATTTCATAGATTCACTCATGAGTCTGGTTTACGGTTTTTTATCAAATTTTATTTCTATCAATGGTAAATATTTTCTTAAAAGTAACTAAACTTAATCTTCGTAAATTATACTTCAGAGAAAATGATAATTCAGAGCAATCGATTAGTTTTTTTTGGTGGTAAGTAGAGTTACTTAGGTAGGGTCGCTGTTCAGCTTTTGTTTATAACCCGACTTTTGTAAAATGTACAAAGCCAAGGCAATATACCTATTAATTAAGATGAAATTTTCATTAATCCAAGTGTTAAATCAAAATTAATTTTCGGGGAATGCGGCCATTAGAGGCAGCGAGGTTCTGATTAGAATGCGTGAGATCCCCCATAAGTTTATCCGTCCTGACGCATTATGACTCGGTCGTGACTTGAAATCCAATTAACCTATTACTACCTAAGTATAACTTTCATAAAGTTACTGTGTTTATAGGAGGTCGTACGACTACGATTGCGTTTCAGTTTAGTTCCTGAGTTGCAACGTTGACACACGTGTAGTTGAGTTTCGTACCTACTTTTATTGTAGTAACTCAAAATCTTGCCTTAATACCCTATCAATTTTGTAACGCGGTACCTCCTTTTTCTCGCCATACCGACCATACTTTCTGTAGAATAGATTTATGGTACCTTTTCTTTTTTATTATAACTTCTTTTCTTTTTAGGGTTCCGTACCCAAAGGGTAAAACTGGAAACCTATTATTAAGACTACGCTGTCCGTCCGTCCGTCCGTCCGTCCATCCGTCCGTCTGTCACCAGGCTGTATCTCATGAACCGTGATAGTTAGAGAGTTTTCACAGATGATGCATTTCTGTTGCCGCTATAACAAAAAAATAAAATAAAATAAATATTTAAGGGGGCTCCCATACAATAAACGTGATTTTTTTGCCGTTTTTATAGATAATGGTACGGAACCCTTCGTGCTCGAGTCCGACTCGCACTTGGCCGGTTTTTATATTAACATAGATTTGGTCGTTTCAAATTTGAAATTGTAATATGATTGATTACGCTAAGTAGTAAAATAAACACGGACCGTTATTTCAGCTAACGGAAGTTTATGAAACAGCGATGAAACGGGCTCTTAAACTTATAATGATGTATTTCGTATATTTACGACTGTTTGGCACTTTGTCCCTAAGAATAGAGCTGTGGGCAAAACCGGTTACTTCTGTGAAATGCTAGTGTATGTGGGCCCTTAAAGTGTTAGGCTAAGACCGGCTGCCCTTACGGTTGGAACGGGAAGGGATGTGCAAGGGCAGAAAATTATCTAAGGAAGCGTCAGAAGAACTATCGGTTTACGGGAGTCCTGTGATCCGGCAGCCGTGTGTACTTTATCGTGTTATTATACGCTTAAATTGAATCAAACATAAACTTTAGGGTTAGTATACATATTATAATAACATTTTGTTACGGTAAAATTTCATGATAATCTGAGTGTTAAAATTTAAACATAGTAATTTGAAATGACTTCTTACTAATTTACAAAGAGTACCAATATATTGACTTAAAAGTTGTGTTATTTATCTCAACTAGGATAGTGGGAATCTCGCATTAAGGTACAAAGAGGTAGGTATACCTACGTATCTCTCAATCCAAGGCGTTATCATTAGACATGTACCCATCAAAGACGCGTGCTCGCGTAACATTCCTCACTGAACAAATAAATTTGTACGATATTTATTTGTCTAGCACACAGTTACATTTAGTTCGAGCGGTTTGTGTAGCGTCGTGTTTATAAACTGAACCGAAGAAGCCATAAACATAAATTTGCTCGTAAACCGTTAATCTCGTCCGACTTACGGTTACGTGCTTGCCTAGCCTACAGTTACAGTTACAGGAGTATCATCCAAATACACATAAACGATGATTACATTTTTAAAGACAACTTGTAACTCGCTAAAAATCGTATAATATGTCATTATAAGCACATTTAATTGTTAGGAAAAATTAATACAACAAATGTTAGAATTGGTTTTTTTTTTAATCAATATGAAATGTGCGCGCTGAGAGATATATTGTGTTGCTTCTTCCAGTTTACGTAGGGACTTAAACCTAGTATAACGAAATATTCGTTGTTTAAGGTTTAAATTTTCTTACAGAACATAGGAATTATTCAAACTAGATTCCTAATGATACGATATTTGGTATTGATTTAGGTAAGTTTATTAGGCACATAGTAAATGGACAATGCCAGATAAATAAACTAGGTATCTAATAATGTGTGACAACGAATAATGTTCGTGACGCCGCCTGACTTCACGTTCAGTGTCATAAATCACGATAGGCGCGAACAAAATTGTCCATGCAAAAACTATTACAGCTATTTTATTGCCATTGTTTATTGCTATTAACTCCCGCTCATATTTACGATATTTATAACAGAATTCAGGCAAAAGAACAGGCGAAATAATGTTCCGGCTAAACTTTTGATGAGCCTTAAAAAGATAGAAGCGAATCACGTAGGATTTCTCTCAGTAACTAATAACTAAGATCAGAATTTTATAGACTATCGCTGAAAACCGCTACAAAGGTCCCTTTAAATTTATAGAATTTACAATTCATGTCTAACTCCTTGAAGTAGCACTTTTCAGTAAATACAAAAGTGTTCAGTAATATGTCAATTTAACATTACGTTCATTCTATAATTTTAATATATAAAACCCCCTATCAGCCTAATGCAATATGTATTACATTATATATTTGCAGGTGACACTATAATTTAAAGTTTTTCCTCATAATTATTGCTTACATAAAAGTATTTTTAAAATAGAAAAGGTTTTTGCAGAAAAGCTAGTCCGCATTTCATTTTACATGATGGAACGTTTTGTAGGTTGGTAGAACGTGTTGGTAGATGGAATACATGTGCGTCACGTATTAAAGCAATAGCAGAATCGAAGCTATGCCGCACCTGCGGCCGCTGCGGGTGCGAGCGTCGCAGTTAGCCGCACCGGCCGAGATATCCAGTACCACATGTTTTGAACGATGAAAAAGCGATATAATGGCCCAGAGTCCTTTCCGCGTTTTGGGATGATTTCTTTTCGGCGTAAAAAGTTTCTAGGCATTTAGGACGGTACAATGGATATTTAACTCGAATTTCAGTCTGATCGACAAACCGAATACGTTTCATCGTATACGTTTTATTTAGTATACCTCTTTTGGAGTAGGTAATTATGTCTTAAACTTCACGATTTACGAGTATTGGAGCCTAAAATAAAAACTATTAGTTTCCAGAATTAATATAAGCGCAAAAATTTCGAGGTGTTTGCTTTTAGGACTCAACTAGAATGTCAGAGTATCTTTGTATTTAATACTTACCTGCTACACATACGAACTTACTGCTTAGGTTGATACCGTTATTACCAAACTATACATGTTTAACGAGTTTACACTCCATTACATACAAAGTATCGATTGCCGATGTACGGAAGCTCGGGCGGATGACGCACACTCCAAAAGGCGACACTGCGAGCACGTCAGGACATAAGCAGCTGAGGAAACGCGATCTTTATTGCCTACGAAGAAGATTCGCTTTATTCCCACGTAGAGGTAATTCTTTAAAATTCCGATAATACTTTCCGTGGTACAGAGCACGTACGAATCATTAAAGTCTTTTGTTGAATAACGACATGTTACCATAAGCAGATCATTTATTTTAGAATTTCAGTAAATTGTAGTATTTTTAGCAGGTACAGCTAGATTACACTGTCTTCCGGACCTATTATTAAAAGTAATTGAATACAGCAGATTTCTTGCTCATAACCTAGAAAATCGTGGAGTTCAATGTAGCTGTATGTAATACGAGTACCTTCAACAGCATCCTAGACAGGTTATTAGGTAAGATTAATGTGTGGGGGGTTTGTCTATTACATGTCAGCTCTACGCGTGGTGTACTACGTGATGCCTGCCCGCAGCACATCTCCGACAGTCACTGCCGCCGCTCTCGTCACATGATATATTTACTCGCACGACACGGACTTGCGATAGATCATAGCAAAAGACTAATTACTCTAAGCATTAACTATTTTCAACACATTTTTATGACTTGATTTTTAACAAATTATTTTACAACGATGTCACACATAAATGATCGTTAGAAACTGCTTTTGGTGTACTCAATACTTTACTAATTGCAACCGCTTTTAAAGCCCTTAAATAGCTGTTATATTACAATAACCTACACCTTTGAAAGAAGCCAGGAGCGTCCCCATAGAAACACAGTGTTAAAAGATCTTGGTATAAGGAAAAGGTAGAACTCAGCGTCTCAGCTTCGCGAGTTCACCTTCAATATTTATTTATGCACTCCCACAACTCCGCAGGGGCTTCCAGAAACCGCTAGATGTTCGCGGAATAACAAACTTAGTTCATGAATATGTTTTAAAAGTATGAATATTCCACGTGGATGAAGTTGTTAAGCGGTAGGCGATAAGTGAAAAAATAATTTATCTCATGGTTACACGTTTTTATCACAAAAGATTAATATTACTTACGGCCTACGAGCTAAGAGGGGTATAGATTCGTTACCTTCTCCGTGCCGATAAATTGAATATTTTATAGCGGTGGGTGTCAGCGAGCAGAGGCAAAATTTACGACGGTGTGGCCGGCTCGGTAAGGATATAAACCGCACAAAATTGTTTATGACCCCTGTTGAATTGCGGAATTCAAAAGCAGACGGAGAAAAAAATAATTAAAAATGATTGCTGTTTATTACAACAATTTTAGAAGGCTGCGGGCAAACTTTTGACATGAATTTTTGTGAGCAAACATAGTGCTTTTAGAACACAACAACAATTCGCCAAAATAAGAACCAGTAAGTAAGTACGTGTAAAAGAGAATCCCTGCCACGAGTAGGGCAGACATACCAAAGTATATAACTTTGTAACAAGTAACTTACCTTCATGTAATAGGTGCTTCGTGAATGTTAAAAAGTAACGGAAACTTCGATGTGCGGAAACTTTGATTGCTTAATCTTTCGGATAAACGTGTCAGTCCTCTAGTTTATCTTTTCTTACTCTAGTTAATTTTATGGTAACAGACAATGACTTTAATTTCGCTGCTGTAAAGTCCAAATTGTGTTGCATAATATTAGACGAGGCACAAACGCGGCATATACGAATAGGGGTTTTGAAATTGGGGATTGCTTTCAATTTCCAGAGAGCACCATATTCGAGTGAGCCGTGTCGACATATACATGCAAATCACAGCAGCTGCGGTCCATAAATCATCTGTACCGTACACATTGCCACTAACAATTCTGTTTGTCGAGGTACCAAATGTTAATTTGATTAAACTTTCACAATTCGCTAGTTTATAGCAAGCGGGAATAAATTCCATGCCAGAAAATCGACTCGGACGTTTTGGTAAATCTAAACAACGGTTTTGACACTTAAATATATTGCTATTAACTGATAACTATTGATGCAGTATAATCTCCATATGTATATGAATTCCAAAACACTTCTTAGAAAAAAATTTACTTGTAGCAACAAGAATGAAATAGCTTGCTGTAAATGAATTATTGATTATCTGAGAAGAAAAAGGATAGAGGTTTGTAATGAAATGAAAAAGGTCTAAATGCAAGAATTCAGCTGCTGCTTCAGGAATCCAGCATTAATGTATTCGCTACGCTTGTATGACATAAGTAAATCAGTCCTCTCAAAACCACGCGGGAGTGGCACGTAGTCCATGTAAGTACATTGAATATCCACCAAACCGGTGGAGGTCGAGCAATTCTCTGGATTTATATCATTTGTATTCGTCGCATGAAAATGGGACATCTGTTATTTATGTTAGGATCTCGACTGCCACACCAAATTTAACAAGCTATTTGAAGACGTGGAAATCTAAACTATTTGCAGTAAATCATATTAATATTGCCTCACGTTGAAAAGTTGTTAAAGTACATGACTTGGTAACATATTTATCTAGGTATCATATCTCACTTTATAAAAGCCCACGGCTGGGCAAAGACGTCCCTCTCTAAGGGGTGTCAGGGATCTTAATAGCATCTAAAAGACCCAAGACAACCTCACCTGCTCGCGGTCCACCCTGCTGACTAATGAACGAGGCTTTGGCGAACCATCCACCAACTCGCATTAGACCAGCGTGGTGAACTATGGTTCAAATGTTTCTTGCTGATTAAAATGAATAATAGTATAAGACGTATATATAATATATACGTCTTATACTATTATTATATATAATCTTTGTTCTTTACGAAAGAAACGGTGCCACCGCACCATCGCTATTATAAACTCATGGAGACTTCTTAAACTCCAAACATTGACATTAATTAATTTAAACGTTAATAGTTGCCCGGTAGCCAAGGCCCGCGGGCAGGTAACAACAGTAAGTATACAGTGCCGTAATTAATTCAAAATATTTGATAGTATCTACCGAGTTTCAGTAAACTGCATGAATTTATTTAATTCAATTATTGTCATGAAAATTTCGTTTTGTTACAGAATAACAATACAATGAGCATTTAGTTGCTGTGAGCCGCATCCAGAATACACAATTCCGAGGACATTGTGAAATGTGTGAACAATATTCAGCTACTGAAACATTTAGTGGTGAGTAAAACGTTGGATTTTACTGAACTAGCTCGAACTTAAACTAGGGTCCGTTCAATTTGAATAAAATTATTACTTATCTAGAACAAAAGTTTAAAATAATAAATTTCATTTCCGTAGAATAAAATATCCATAGATAAATAATTGGTCTCGCGCGCCGCTGGAAAAAAAGTGTTGATAACGTTGTTGCCGACTCCATTTCTATCTCTTCAAGGACTCATCATTTTAATTATATTTTTTAATCCTGAAGTTGCAATCTACTATCATTAGTAGTAAACGAACTAATGGGATGTTTCCTGCAATGAATTAAACGTATAATAAAGGAAATATAAGAGAGTAGCGAGACTTAATTTAATTATGAGTAGCCAGCTCTCAGGAATGGTGTCTTGAAAGTGACTTACTGCATATTACCTTGCCGACAGTTTGTTATACCAACGAGTTCTATCATAATAAATGTTTTTATGTTTATGTATTATATCGCAATGACTTCGATTATAATTATTGCAGATGCATAAATCATAAAAGTATAATACCTTACTTACAGAGGTCAGGTGTTATTCAATCATTCAACTGTACTTCGTTTCTATACTATATGTAAAATACTAATAATATATCTAAATTAGGATACACATTGATTTGTAATTGTGAATTGATCACAGTGATGTCAGTGGATTGGATCCTTCTTTAAATAAGAGGGTAAGTTTTTTCTTGAAGGAAGTACGGTGCGTACCTACATAAAATTACTTGTTTTACGGGGCGGTGGAACCCTGTATCGGGTTCTACAAGTTCGTTCAATTATTAAAGAGCTGTGGCTAAAAATATTTTTGGAAGCTTTAAGAATATTTTATAAAGATACAAGGAAGTAACTTCACTATAAGTTTAAACAGGAGACAATAGTCGTTACCGCCTGTATATATGGTATTTAAACCTAGAATTTTGTAGTCCAACCGCGGCTGTTGGTACATGGCAAATATCTTATCATTTTTATAAAGGATAGTTTATAATTTTATTATGCTCAAACGCCAATGTAAACAAAAACTATCCGCAAAGGGTTGCAAAGAGTTATTCTGAATTTCAGGAGGCATGTAATGTTTGCGGCGTTAGGGCGGGCGGGCGATGGCTCGGGCAATAACTCGCCGCGGACGCTCGCCCCGGACCATTGCCCGGGGGCGATCACTCGCATCACATTCATTTTGTATCAAGCTTTGATGGGCGTCCGCTAAGAAAATGACGCTTCAGGGGAAATGTGTTTCATCAGAACCCTTTTCAGTAGGTACATTCAAAACAAGATACCGATTTTGTTTTAAAGTAATTGGAATAATAAACTAATGTAGGAAAATCTAGGATTTTTTATTAGGTACTGAAAGAAAAAAATACCGTGCCACGTTTGTTATCCGAAACCATACTTCAAAAGAGAAAAGAAACTGGTAGGTAATAAAAAAAGTCGTAAAAACAGTAATGTACTGACCTGAAGAGTCGTAAAATTACTTGGAATTTTATTTGCTTGGAAATAGTTTTAATTGCTAACTAATTTGCGTTGAATAACTTACATAGTTGTTGTACCAGTCTGTGCTCCTGCCTTCCGATACGGGCCATGAAGAACAGGTAAATAAATACATAGGTACAGTTCAGATAGGATTTGCAATATCTGCTTCTCAAGATTGATTCGTCAGCAGTCCCCGTTCACCGAGTTACGGGGAGCTCAAAACTTATCCATTTATTCCCCGTCATGCTTTCCTTCACGTTGTACCCTTTAATTAAAATCCAAACTGATCTGGACCTTCTTATTTATTCATAGTAATATCATAGCCCATTTGAACAGGATTAACGCAGCCGAGATAAACCATTAGATATGAAATATGTATGATGAATATCCGTGAACGTTAGGTTATTATAAATGGGGTTATATTTCGTGAACGAATTACATGCATAATAACGATTGAGTTTCGATAAGTCAGCGGAAAAAAGGTGACTATCCATGATGTACACTGAGGTGCCTAAGCTCTAAATAGCACCATTGACGGTATCGGGGGAGAGGCGCTCGGTGCGCGGGGAGGCGTAGGCTAAAAATAGACGACCGCCATAGTGGGACAAGGCCGTGTGCTCGGGGCGGGCGGCCGCCGGCGCCGGCGCCTTAACCTCTGCAGGTACAACTTACGAACCTTCTTGTGATTAATCTCACCGTGTTTGCAGCTCCGGTCGAGTGTCGGATTAGACGCACTCAAAAAAAATCTCGAGTGACTCTCGACGATTCCTGTTGATTTCATTGTCGGGGCTCAAAACAAAGATCTATAGGTAGGGAAAAAAGGTAAAACAAAAGAAAACAAAAACTGAGAATGCTATATTGTTGTAGTAGATAGGTGATTAGGGAATTATGATCATAAAAGCTAATATATCTCTAGGACTGTTTTTTAGAGTTGAGTTGATTGTAGATATTGATGGATCGCACTAATGAGCTAACAGCCGACATTAATGACGTTCGTCGCCCGACCGCCGCGCCGGCCGCTCGCATTTTGTTCTCGCGCTTCAAGATTAACGACGCACAACCCTTTTAATTATGCAGCTTTTATACTAGGAGTGGCTGACTTTTTTAATTTGTCTCCAAGTCGTGACGGGAACGTGGAACTCGAGATAAATTAGTAACAAAAGCGTAATGAACATAATTACACCTTTAAAATGCTTTGAGTTGGAATATACCTACCTCTACAGGCACAAAATCTAATTCCCGACGCTTTCCATTTAGCAGTGGGGCGTTCTATATAAAAATCAGAGGTGGAATTTATTTTATCTACTTTTAACTTTGCTTCCGTGCCAAACAGTCATAATCCGCTGCTCGCGGTGATATATTGCCGGTTAATTGCGAACTATATTATTAATAGCCTCGCACTTTGTTAAAGTTAGGCTCTAAGCGGTTGAAAAAAAAAGGTTCTATTTAAGTTAGGGAAAGGTCATATTGATCAAGTTGGAGACGCATAGTAACCCAAAGAGGTTTAAGTGTGGCTGCATTCATCCACCAGATGTGTTTGAGAGACGGTGAATGCCGTTTTCAACGCGGATATAAAAAGGAAAAAGCGCTTTGTAAGCACCTGTGTGTGTATTCATTTCTTTGTTCAGCGGAGAGCGGTCGAGAGCACGCGACGAGCTCGCCCAGACCGCAACAAATTTTAGGATGAAAGATGAAACGTATCTCTTCACCGGCTAGGACTTACATACGAGTGGATAGGTACTTTCTTGAAACTAATATCCTTTGTAGTGTAACAGTCCACGTAAAATAATTATACCGTTATCAACAGCCGGCGAAATAATTTATAAAGGTTTTTATTAGACATGAAGAGAAACAAACACGTCGCTAAAATATATTTGTGTTTACTATGGAAATGTATTTATGTAAATATTATTATAACTTATCGAAGCATTAATCGAACAACATCACATTAAGCGACGTGAAATTATTGCCAGGTAATAAATTATTCATACTCAGCCTAGCAGTAATGTATGTTTGCGAAAATGTTATTGACCCTCTATATTTTAACGG
This sequence comes from Ptilodon capucinus, assembly GCA_914767695.1. NCBI lineage: Eukaryota > Metazoa > Arthropoda > Insecta > Lepidoptera > Notodontidae > Ptilodon > Ptilodon capucinus. The sequence continues at coordinate 7,424,793 of OU611808.1, forward strand.
GAAAATTGATTACGTAGATTGGTAATTTTGTACGTATTTACAGGAAAATATTATTGTAACTTGGTCTGCAGATCATAAACAGAAAAATATCTAAATGACAATTTGCTATCTTCAAAATGCTGACAAACAAATATTCATTGTAATTATTCCTTAGCAAGGATGTCAGGAGATTACCCCACAACACCTTAAAGTTAGGAGAGCGTGTTTATCTACAGTAGAGTCAAAAGGTGTCTGATCGTAGAGCGTCAAATGCTTTTAAGATGGTTCCGAAACTCTAACTTTGAAACTGGGGAATGGCTAGGGAAATCCATCGCAACAATGCGATCTTTAGACTAGTTTACAATCGTCGCGTGAAGTTGCAGTGTCGGGCAACAATGTACCTATCTAGTGATATCAGCATCACTAGTCCTATGGGAAATTTAGGTATCTTAGGCGTCTTGTTACGGCAACAGTGCCATTTTGTTAAATAAAGAATTTGCACAGATTGGCAGGACGAGGAATGACAAGTCATAGAAATCATACTTTGTTTCATTACCTACTAAGATATTTTGTCAATAACAATAAAAAAAGATCTTGTAATGCATATGTTCTCGTTGGAAGTATTACCTATTTTGAAATGGTATGTCACTACCTACGCAGTTATATAATGATTGCTAATTCTAAAAAACCTTAGAAAGTGAAAACTTATAATAACATCAAATTTATAAATATGCCTGCTTCACGTTACCCCTAAACAACCTTTTTATTAAGACCTGATGAGCACGTTGGCGATATTCAGAAGAAAAACGTGGGTCGGACGCATTTAGCTTTGGCCTTACATGAAGGTTTTATGTGCGATGTTTGCTGAGAGTTCTATTACAGAAGCTTTACACGACTTTATGTTAATTCGCCTGCGTCTCCACGGCTTTTCAACTCTTTGTACTGCAAATAGGTACACAGTGAAGTAAGTTTGCAAAGGTATGAATCTATAAAATAATATTTTCGTGTATTCCGCCAACAGAACAAGCATTCTCTATCGATAAATATGTAATACATTTTTAGAGGTATTCTTGCGTGGTTATTTCTTTATAAAAATAATATAAAGCAAAGTCGCTTCCCGCTGTCCCTATGTACGCTTAAATCTTTAAAACTACGCAACAGATTTTGATGCGGTTTTTTAATCGATAGAGTGATTACATTTTAAACATAACATAATAATGACATAATTATATTTTAAGTGGTATGTATACGTGTACAGAAAATGGCAAATAATATGGTTTGAATACTCAAAGCACGTAAAACAGCTCCTCGATATTAAAATTGCATCGTTTGGACAGATAGTCTCCGCACCAAAGAGTTTTACAATCGGGGGCAGAGGGAGTTAGCAACAATAGGTAAGTACCAACTCCAGTAATTATCCGGTGAGATTTGGTGCGAAAGAGCATCTCAGTTGCTAGCTGGGATCCTCCTTAGTCTGCTGTGGGGTGACTAGATGTTATATTTTTCAGGGACACAGACCTGATACTTAGATCTGCAGACCTTTATCGAACTGTTAATCTGATGACCATTTTATTTTATTTTAATTCATGTCTTAATTAAAAATTAATGTATCAAGAAGAAAATTAATGTAGAAGAAGAAGAACGTATGGATACGTTAAAGGAGAAAAACATACGCGTATTTTGTACTTACTATTTATTATTCTAGTACAAAATTAAATCTTAAGAGCTTGCTCGCAACTAGTGTTCGTTCCAAGCTATTCATGATCGGTTATTAATTTAGATATGGAAAATATTTAATTCCGTTTGAGATTGTTTATAGTAATAATAAGTTAAAAGTTAAGGCCTGTAGTTTAAAGCTAAGTAATTGTAGCCCCAGCCTGGGGCAACATGCCCTATGCTAATGAGGGGGATGTATCGTGGAACGTGGCTCTAATGAGGATGCGGCTGCGATTCGCTGCCGTAATGCAACAATATGCAAAGTGAACACTTTGTTCTTATATGCAAAGCTACTTTTTCTATCAAAACACGTTACCTAGGTTACATAGGTAACGTGTTTTGATAGAAAAAGATTAGTATAGACTAATCTTATTCGGAATTCAATTTGTATATATGTATTTTAAAGTGTAGATATATTGTTAATAGTAGTTGTAAATAAAATAATATTAAAAATTTGTATACGGCCAGGACAGTACAGGACAGATTGTCAAATCTGCAATTCAATGTCAACGTAACGGCATCTACCTATATTTTAATGGAAATTGAAGATCCGTGGAAACAATTATTGTACATAATCATTAATGCATGAGAGATACAAAAAATTAATGGTCTTATAAAATGTCTTATTTTCATATTGTTTTCTTATATTTACGCGAATACTATACATGGAAATAAAACTATTTTACGGATTTACCGCAAACAACAACTAAATATGAGGGTACCCAGTTATTAACTATGACATCAGGACGTCTAACACCTCAGTCCCCCCGTGACCATGGTTGCTGTAAAGCAGCCGAAACGTTGGGAAAATAAAATAGTAAATAAACGCGATAAAATCCGTAAAATTGTTTTATTTCAATGTCTTATTTTCATTGCTGCAGTTTAAATTAATTATGATTAAAAACCTTATAAGAAAGAAGCGCGGTGACTATAAAAAAATCGCATGTCCAAACTCCTAAGCAGCGGATTTAAATTAAATTAGCCGAGAATTTTGAACTTGTTTCCTTTCGGGTCTTAAGGATCTTTCCGTGTTTAAATTACTTTCATAATTTACTTGCGGAGACAATGTTATGGCTAAAAATATACATAATATGATAATGTTAACGCCAACGTAACGAGATATGTAAATATCTTGATCTCATAGGTACTTCAATAGCTTTGCGGTTTATTTTAATTTTACAAGTATTTATGCCAAAGAATACTAGAACGTTAGTAGTTCTGTTATATGTGACTTATCTTATATCTTAGATACGAGTATCTGAAATACAGATACGAGATACAAAATACGTATTTACATTTTGTACCTAAATGACTTTTTTTGTATTTATCTTGTATCTTGTATTTAAATACCTTTTGTTTAGTATCTTAATATTTCGTAGATCCTTTGTTAGCTAAAATACTTTTAGTAATAGATTACTTATAGGTATTATACCTGCCTACTTTAATACGATTGTTGGTTGTATTCTAGGCTTACGAACATTACTTTTATTCTGCTTTATTTACGTTTAAAGTTCAATAAAGCAGTACGTACGAACACGTCTTTATAATACTTAACGTATTTCTTTCAAAATGTATACAATTGTTTCGTTATAAAAGCAGCACGCAATTGTCTCTCCTTAATAAGTTCCTACTTATACAAAAGTAATAAAACCAAAAAGCCCAGTTCCAGCGGCGAAATGAGCTCCTTTCTTGTATTTTAAATTTCTTCCAAATCTATTTTCTTTTAAATTTTAAACTTTTCCGTCCACCCGGTTTCATTAAGCGAGTTTTATTCTAATTAAGTACGCCATTTAATAAGTAACATTAATTAACAGTGTAATATCTGATGAGCACATATAGCTGAAACAGTTGTTTTGCCCTCTAAGTACAAACCTGGGTAAAACCAAGTTAAAAGTAATTAGGTACATTCAGTACATAAACATTCAACTGATTAGTTACATACAGTATTAAACTATGACCTAAGAAATATTTTCTAAAAACACGTCTCGCACAACCTTGTAGGCGAAATTACAATGTAAATTTCAAGCAAAGTGGAAACGTGATGTATGTTCCAAATACATAATTTCATAAATACTATTTGATTAACTTAGTGATCGCGGTTCAATGGGTCTATATCCAATAGCAGAGTAACTTAATAATAATAATAATAATACATCATCACGCCTGTATTCCCCGAAGGGGTAGGCAGAGGTGCACTGTAGTGCGCCCACACTTCGCCGATGTATTTTGGTCCCAATGTAATAGGGGGCGAGCCTATTGCCATTATACCGGGCACATTCCCCCTCAATACGAGGGAGATTTGGGCCATAGTCCACCACGCTGGCCGGGGCCCAGTGCGGGTTGGTGAACTTCACACGCTATAGAAAGCTATAGACGTGCAGGTTTCCTCACGATGTTTACCTTCACCGTTCAGCAAGTGGTAATCATTGTTGAAAATGACATTCGCACATGAAAATTATCTCAGAGGTGCGGGCCTGGGATTTGAACTTGCACCCCTTACGTTCAAGGCGGGCGTTCTTGCCCGCGAGGCTACCACTGCTATATGCACTTTTTTTTTTTTTTTTTTTTTTTTTTTTTTTATCCGGACCTCTATCGGCCCGGCCCGCGTGCTCACCTCTGATGTGGGGGTCAGAGTTCTTAAAATTAGCCTTAAGTTTAGTGTGTAAAATAATTTTTCCAGCCTGGATTATATTTATTGAAATAATAAAATCAATTTTTTTTATTAAAAAATTAAAAGTCAAAAGACACAATAAAAAGTAAACCCGTCTAAAAAATAACACTATAACAGACAATAAAATACCAAGAGGCAAGGATAATAAACAGAATATAATACATGGTAAAATAAAATAACAGTTTCCCTACTATCCATTACGCGGATCCGGCAACCAGAGTCATTGATGCGCAGTGTAGTGTAGGCGGCTGTTGGTCGCTTATTGACAAATAAGTTGGCAGCTGGCCTCTTTCTGCTCAGGTCTTATTTCTATCAATGACTCTGGTCGCCACCTCCACGCAATAGCTTAGTAGGGTATCACGTCTATCCTTGTCCATGACGAGCTTACTTAGGCTGGATAAAACTAAGGCTACGCCCAAGGTCATCTCAACATCATGCCTTCGGCGCGCAAACACAGGGCAATGAAGCAAGATGTGCTCCACTGTCTCGCTGACACCCGGTTCGCAGATGCACGATGGGTCCTCCCTGCGCTTGAAACGGTTCAAGTACCCAGAGAACCCACCGTGCCCCGTCAGAACCTGTGTGAGCACGACAGTGGGCACGATCTCTCTAATCGTCCTGTACGCTACCAGAAGGTCAGGGAAAAACATTTTGGTCGTGGATGCAGTGGTGCCAGTCTGGTACCTACGATTCCATTCGTCAAGCGATTCCGAGCGGATTTGTCGCTTGACGAATGAAACCGGACATTTGTCGTACACAGGTTTGGTCCTAACGTGCAGCGCTGCTTGTTTAGCCAGCTCGTCTGCTCTCTCATTACCCGCCAGCCCCGCGTGTGCTTTTATCCAAAACAAGGAAACGTCCTTGTTTTGGAGTCTACAGCGGGCGATGTTGTCCCGCGCCTCAGCGGCTAGCGGATGATGAGAGAGTGCGTTGACCACTGTCTCGAGTGCCGAACGCGAGTCGCTGATGATAGCAAAACTGGCGCTTCCACTCTCAAACGCGAATTTCGTGGCTCTGCATATGGCCAAAAGTTCAGCCTGATAGACCGTGCAGTAAGATGACAGCTTGAGTTTGAACGACTTGGTCTCCACTTCGCTATTCCATACGGATAGTGAGGCGCCGACCTTGCCTTCAATCTTGCTGCCATCTGTATAGATTCGTACTGCGCTGCATACGTTGATGGTCACGTCTCGCTGATCCATCAGGCTTATGAACTTGAGGTCCATATGTTTCGCGGGATGCGGAGTACTCGTGTACGCCAGTCTGCTTTCTACCTCGACGTCTCTCAGCTCTGGTCGAGGTACTCCCCTCTTTGCCTTGTAAAGGGAGGCCGCTTCGCGTATGCGAATGTCGAGGGGTAGTAACCCGGTCAGAGCGAGCGACGCGTTCAGGGACACCGTTTTGTAGGCTTTGCACATCTTCAGCGCAAAGCCTCTCTGGACAGTGTTCAGCTGCTTCTGAATAGTGATCTTGTTTGTCGACGGCGACCAGGCACTGGCGGCATACAGGATGAGGGGCTCAACAGTGGCTGTGTAAATCACCCGGATGACTTCCGGGTGGAGGCCCCAGCTAGTTTTGGCGGCCCTTGCCAACTGTTTGTAGACATTCAACGCCTTTCTGCAGGTATTCGCAGTGTGGCTGTTGAATGTCAACTTATGATCGATGGTGAGTCCCAAGATCTTGACCTCATCGGTCATGCCAATATCAACCCCGTCCATGGTCAGCAGGGGGGTGTCATAAATACGCTTCCTTGTCACAACCATCGCGCTTGTTTTGTGAGGTGCGAACTTCAGCTTATTTTTGACACCCCAATCCCGCACATATGCGAGGGTGGGATTGGCTTGCCTCTGTATGTCCAGTGCCGTTTCGCCGTGGAAAACAAGCACTACGTCGTCTGCGAAATGCTATATGCACTTAATACGCATTAATTATAACTGTTTATTTGTACTGATGTTAACTGCTTATTGAAATAAATTATTTTGGGCTAATAATTATAGTCTTATTTCATTTTTTTTTTTACTTTTCTTATATGATCAATTGAATTCAATTGCCTGCAAGGCAGGTCGAACATAAATTATCATCACTATATATATATATAGACAAAAACGGTCCACTGATGCACTAAACACGAAAAATACGAATGATTTATTCTTTTACAGTATCTTAAGATTTTATTACTTTATTATACCAATACCTGAATAATTTTACTCCAAAAACGCCCGCCAGCATACAATTTCTTTGAATCGTTCCGTTTACGTAACGAACGTATTCACCATGAATAAACCTAGGTTTAGTTGTTTTCGAAGGCTTATTTGTGAGGAGCTGCTTCCGCCGCCGCACTGTCGCGGCAACTCGCCAAAATACGTTGGAGGCACCAGCTTTGGTGTTGTTGAATTCAGGAGCAGGAGTAAAATACTTAGTAATAGGTACTAAGTATTTTAAGGCGACGCCGACTGTAGCTGGTAATCTTGTGTATAATGAAACTAGGTGAAGCGTTTGGCCAATAAGTATTAGGGACAGTTTTGCCATCTCTTGTGTACATTTTCTACCTACTCACTGACTGATACTCAAATACATTTAAAGTAAGTTATTTTACAGAAGGTATTCGGCAAAGTAATCTTTCGTAATATTCGCATCTTGTTGCCATTTAAAAAAATGCCTTCAAAATCGTTCCTCAAAGAGTTACCTAGCAATCTCTGTCTCCCACGTGAAATATGCCCTCTTTCCCCAGAATCCAAACGAAATATCCGTAAAAAGAACAATGCATTTAAACTCTATACGAACTCGACAAAAGCCGACACCGAGCCCGGATGATAAAGCCCTGTTCCCACAAGCGCGTCTATATGCGCGTGACCAGCACCCTTAGCATGACCGTGTAGACATAAGTTTTATCTCTTTCAGCTGTCAGATTTGTCGAGAAAATTACATCACTGCAAGTTTTTGTACTGAACATGGCTCGGTGTGAAGAAGCACAATTACCTACGAAATGTTTTCAATGACGCGAGCGAATTTCGTGTGGCTTTAACAACAGAAATTCAATCTTAATGCGCATTGTTACAGAGTACATTATCTAAGGAGTCAAGTGAATTCGCTTGTCACTGTGTGTGCAGGGCATGAAATCTCTGACATTCGCGTCGTCCGTAAAAAAAGTTGGACACGCGTGGCGACACTACACCTCACCTACATTGCCATCAGTATAAGGGCACAGAATTTTTCCTTTTCCCTTTGTTGTTTATTCGAGCGGCACGGCCGAGGACGTTCGGGTGAGAATACCTATCAGTCTTGCGGTGTATCTTTCTATATTATTATTTTATTGAAACCAACGCAATACTGCTAAAGATTTGACTTAGTGGTAAAATGTTGGAATAGGAAATATGCTTTTGTATTTTTTGATCATTTATTTGGAGGTATTTAAATTATTGTTATAATTATATATGTTACTAGGAAAGAAAGTTCGGTACACATCTTTCACAAAAATAAGGCTGCAAAGTTATATTTCTGCCAATTCCAATAAAGTTTAAAATTTGTTTAAAATGTTGGTATAGTCAACATAGTTTTCAACGATAATAGCGGTTTGGTGCAACATAAAGGTAAATTCTTATTTGTGCCGAGGGGCAAATAGCGTTTTAAAACTTTGTAGTAGTTACCGTTAAATCTTGTAATCCTCGTTCACCCGCCCTCCCAGCGGACCAACTAACTTGATTACTTATAGTTAAAGCGGTGTAACGGTCGTTTGTTCTTGTAATTACTTGGATTTGCTGGAGTAATGCACAAGGTTGCAATTGGTTTTGTTTTTAATTGTTCCGTTGTTCTTTTAATTCAAAAGTGAACCAAGTGGACATCCAAACACTTCTGAATTAATACTAATAATAAGACATGAGTATTATATCATGATAATGTATAATACAATATACTATTGGCACCATTTGTGATGACTACTGTACATTTATTAGTTTTACTTTTTTACGAAATGAGTGAAATGATGAAATTTAATGGAATAAGATGAGGAATGGCTTCACCTGCGACTAGCGCGAGTATTTCGCCAATGTCAAGTAATTAATACTACTACTACTACTACAGCCCTTTTAACGTCCCACTGCTGGGCACGGGCCTCCCCTCAATGTGAGGAGGATTTCAGGCCATAGTCCACCACGCTGGCCCAGTGCGGGTTGGCAGACTTCACACATCTATCGTGAACTAGACAAGTTCCCTCAGAGGTGCAGGTTCCTCACGATGTTTTCCTTCACCGTTTCATAGCAAGTGATAATCTCGGATGAAAATGAGATTCGCACATAAATCCCAGAGGTGCGAGCCGGGGTTTGAACCTGCACACTTTGATTTGCAAAGCGTGCGTTCGACCACTCGGCTACCACTGCTCAAAAGTAATTAATAGCAAGGACAAATTCAATAAATACACATTATAAATAAAAATGGATAATGACAGTGTTAGAGATGGCGGATCATTTATTAGTTTTATTGACATCATTTTTTTTTATTTTTTTTTGTGTTATTGACATCATACTGAATGACATTCCTACTTTTTTATTTTTATTTTAACGAAATGAGCGAAATGATGATATTTAATGGAATAAGATGAGGAATGGCTTCACCTGCGACTAGCGCGAGTATTTCGCCAATGTCAAGTAATTAATAGCAAGGACAAATTCAATAAATACACGTAATAAATAAAAATGAATGATGACAGTGATAAAGATGGCGGATGAATCTTTATGACATTTAGAATTAAGACATTTATACTCAAATTTTTATTCTCCTTGTATTTTTTGTGAATGTCTTTAATCTTTTACTATTATTTATATTTTTCAATAAATTATTATATTATATTTGAATGTGAGCTATTTCGAGATTTTATAATTTTAATAACTTTGTTTTATCTATTTTTTTTTTTGTTCCTTTTAGTATTTTTAATAAGCTATTTTAAAAAATTAAACCTAATATTTGTACGCCATATATGTGGCAAACATGAAGAGAACATCTGTTTATACTTAACATCTTGCATGCACTCACTTGTTGTACATAACACTCATGTTTGAACAAATAAATTTGATTTGATTTGATTTGATTTGATGTGTTCATTTAAAGATGAAAAAAAAAAACCGTGAAACATTTTAAACATGTCACACAATGAACAATGTTAACGGATGTAAGTACCTATGGTAAATATTTTCAAACTTTTTTATGAAATAAAAAATAAACATTAAAATATATATTGGTATATTAATATCTTGCGATGTTATACTTATGTGTGTTAGATCGGAATATAACTTTCTGATATCTGAATATCCAAATTAAACGTGCTTTATCAAGGTATTCTTTTAAACCCTACTGTTGATGTGTGTACTGTGAGTATTAGTATTCCCACACAGAATAATTCTACCACATTCGAAAAGTTGTTTCAACGGCGAAAAAGGACGTCAAGTATCAACGGATTTGTGGCCACATTCAGCCGCTGCGGCCGGTTGCGGGCGCGCTCTTCCGTCATACGTTTTATTATGTACTAGCTGTGCCCGCGACTTCACCCGCGTGGACTTTAGGGAGATTACCCGGAAATATGGGTATTTTGTTTTTCCCGCAGAACCCTAATGCTTTTTCTAAAATTAAAGTAGCCTAAGTTACGCCTTAGAACGTCAGCTATCTGTCAGTGAAATCCGTCAAAGTCCCATTGAAATCGGTTCAGCCGTTTAGAAGTTTACCTCAAACAAACAGACAGACAGACAAAAAATTTTAAAATTGCGTTTTCGTTATAGGTATCGTATATACTTTCATACGCATTTAGTAAAAAAGTGTTATTTTGATATTACAACCAGACACTCCAATTTTATTTATTTGTATAGATATGTCCACTTTAACAACATCTACGACTATATCGACGCTGGAAAGCATGAACATCGTAACTGACATATATCACATATGTTAGTTACGACGTTTATGCGTTCCAGCGTCCGCGTCGATATAAGCATAGAAAGAGCTTTCCATACTAATTTGATAGTTGTAGGCATCAAATTTCAAGATGGGTGTATGCACTTTAACTTGTACGGCAGGTTGGCTACGAGACAAAACGTCATTTTTTCAGGATAATTACGGTATCAATGAAAACTTAATATACCTAGTTATAGCTCACATCAAAGCAAACGACGCTTTGCTATGTTACAACCTAATTCTACACTACAGTACCATTAAGCGACACATTGTGTTCAACAGCATCGGTTATTACCCTAGAGATGACTCACACAACTTTGCGAGAAGCGTTATCGTTACGACTGAACATATAATTTCAACTCTACATCGTGTATAAATAGTTCTATTCGGTTACCCTCGTTATGGGTTTAAGCTCAACAAATGGGGAGCGGTGTGCTCTCTGTTCTAGATAGCCGTTGTTAAGAGGCGCTACACAGATTTAGCGCTGCCATCCTTTACAAGCTGGCCTGTTCGGTTCGTAGTTAACTTTTATTTCTATTTTTCCTGACACTTTATTTTGTGTGTGACCATTTTGTGGTTACCTGCAGTTATTTTTGCAGAAATTCTGCAGTGTACTGTGAAATATTATTTAATTTGTTTGGTTATATGAACATTGTACTCTAACTCATCTTGGTTCATTGATAATTGATAAAAAAAATGGTTCTTGGAGCATTAAAAAGGCTCTTAATCAATATAGGTTTTCGCCAAGTAAAGAGTATAGTTTAAAACTGAAATCAATCAATCGCAGACGACCTTAAAGCTAACTTTGAAATTAGTTTTAAGAAGGAAATCTATGAAATGTGGTTTTGTGAAACCTTTTTGTGTAATTCATTGTATCTGTTTTGGCTACAACAGTACATTAGGTTTCAAACTACTAAAAATGGCGACTGCATTTGGTACTAGAGACAGTCTGCTATTTATGATGAAAAATGACTTAACGATATACCTCCGCAGTTATTTGGCATTACCCTCGATGATATCGAAACGACTGCAGAAAACAATGCATATTCCCGATCGAGGCTATACATAAACAAAAGTCGGGAAACTGTTGTCTCGGATGTCACGAGTAATTTAAAGAAAAACTTATCCAGTTAAACTTTCTCATCCATTCAGGTACGGTGGCTTGGCTTCATTTAATTTATCTTTCCATCAACAATTCAAGCTAGCGATGGCGTGACTATTAATTTGTTTTGTGCCTATTTAAATATCGTCTAAATAAGCCGACTCAACGGCCCTGGCTTGCGTAATGTTTCCGGGCACGGAAATGTGTTTTTCTTCCAACTAAAACTCTGTCTGCCGAGTACCGAGTACAATGCTGTTTAATGTCTCTTATCGGGAAGTTGGTGCCCCAAATATTCAGTGCCTACACCCAGATAGGACTATAATCTACGAGTCTTATATAACATGATTCTACCTATAAAACTGGGATTTTATTGTAGTTTACTACAATCCAGTTCTACAACACTACTAAAATGGAAATTTTCAAAAATAAATTAGAAATGTTTTATCTAGTATTGTGTTGTCTTTGACAATGATTACTATATTATATTCTTTGGTAGAGAGTTGCGTAGATATATAAACAATCAAATGTCGATTTTTGTTTAGTTTCTGGCCTAACAACGAGACTGTCATCCGTCATCTTTATCACTGTCATCATCCATTTTTAGTTATAATGTGTATTTATTGAATTTGCCCTTACTATTAATTACTTGGCACTAGCTGAAATACCCGCAAAACGCAGGTGGAGCCATTCCTATTTTATTCCATTACATACCATCATTTCGTAAAGAATTGAGAAACCTCCTCCTTTTTGGAAGTCGGTTAAAAAAGAAGAAGAATCAAATGTCGATTAAAATACGTTTAGTAGCTGTGCGACAAAAAGATGACGCGAGAAAGATTTCTATTACATAACGGATGTCGCAACGAATAAGAACTGTAGCAAGTAACGTACCAAGCAAATATATTTTATTCATACGCAATTCAATGATTAATCGATGCAGTCATGTGTCGAATCAAGATAACTGGGAGAATTAATTACTACCTATCGCTCAGTTATATTCAAAATGAATTATCAATGAAAATCCTACTAATATTATAAAAGTTAAAGTTTGTGAAGATGGATGGATGTTTGTTACTCTTCACGCAAAAACCACTGAACGGATTTCGATAAAACTTTACAGTAGTGTTGTTTATACATCAGAATAACATATAGGCTATACTTTATAGCGATATTGAATCATCGAAGTCTGCGCAGACGAAGTCCCGGGTAGAAGTTAGTATAACCACAAAGATAACATTACAAAATTTACCTTACTAACTACCTACCTGCTCCAAAATTTACAGAAATGTTTGAGCCTACACAACACTTTAGTTCCTACTGAAAAGTGGTTTGTAATGCTGTTCATAATGGCTCAAATGTTTTATGCATTTCGAGGATAGTCTAGGATTTGAAAATATTATTCCAAGCGTTTACCTACTTATCTCCTTTTATATCTATTATTTCCTTTCAATTATGCTTATCAAGATCGTAATGAAAGATTATTTTCCTGCGGTAAACTTACATTTTGTTTATAAGTAGTAAAAGTATAACGATCTAGATTGAATAGGTAACAGTTTTAATGAATTCCAAGGTTACCCCGTTCACTGTAATTCTATCAACACTCGGAGCAATAAATTGTTAAGGGGATTGAGGTTATAAAACATCTCACGTACTTTCTATAAACCGACTAAATTAGATATAACTCAATGAATGTTTTGAATGCTGCCCGAAGGTCCATTCCATGAAGATGTGCCTGTGCTCGGCAACTCTTTCTACTTTATACCCTTAGCTTTACACCTGCTCCAATCTATGGCGGTCTCTTTTACCATCATGACATGATACCGACCTTTTACTGTCGTCATAGACATTTCTTTTAAAGCTTCGCGCACACTGGGGCGTCAAGATTATTGACAATATCAAAACAAACCGTATTAAAACTTTTAAAATGCTAATTCTTATAAAAAATGTCATTGACATCTCGAGCGAATTTTAAAGCGTGGTCGCATGGCTTTTACACACATGAATTATATCTTTATGTAGGTACTAGCGGCCCGTCCCGGCTTTGTACGAGTTTCTAATATAGACGATATTACTCAGTGATATTATAGCTTTCTAAAGGCAAAATAATTTTTGAAATCGGTCCAGTACCTAGTTTTTAAGTTAATTCGTTACATACAAAAATACAAATCTATCCTCTTTAGTAGGTATAGATATTGACACAGAGTTCCTTTTTGATATCAGTAATTTTGTTTATTATTTAAAGGTAGTAGGTATGTCATATCGTATGAGTTTAGTTAGAAACTTAACACCTTTAATCATCTACTGCATCTATTCATATCGATATACGTATCACAAAATAAATAGTTATTACATCCAAAACAATAACGCCTGAGATTCCGATTACCTTCGATACGGAACGTGAAAAAGATTCATCGCATTTGTATCATTAAACTTTCGTACGTAGAGCAACTAAAAATAGTGGGTAATTGAAGTTAAATCCGCGCAATAAATCCGACCGCTCCCGCCGCGGGTTCGGCGCCTGCCGGGAAATTATTGACGTTTTCCGTCCAACAAATTGCAATGTTATTGCAAATCGACGTCCACACTCAACATACCGCCAACATTTTTATCTTCTACTCCACATCCGAAACGCGTTAGTATATTTACTACGATTTTTGTGTTTACGCACGGCCAAACTACACAATATATAGAGGAAAAGTTCAACGAAATTATCTGAAGATGATGTAAATTGTGGTAAATGATGGTAAATTAAGTATCTGCCTAGAGTTTAGAGGGCTTGCTTTGACCAAAAAGTTTTATACTATTTAATTTGATTAAGAAAACAGATAACAATACACAACACCTATTACTGACGGAAATATTAATTCTGTTTTTTAAATATGAATAAACGAAAAAGTCCTGTGTAATTATTTTCACAAAACAATGTGTATTTATTTTCAAGTGAGAACATTAAAACGGACGCCTCGGATTAACATTTAAGCTTTGTACAAAGCAAAGGCAATATCAAAGCCTCATTACACCCGTTTGTGTGAAGGTCGAACGAAATACGGAGCATGTTCACCTGACGCATTTCCCAAAATTTATTACGTAATGGGTGCGCAACGAGGGGAATTAGGTACGTAGTATAATGTAAAATCATGGTTCAATCCTTAGATAAGTTTTGGAGTGGAGTTGATATGTTAGTAATCTGCATTTATTCTGTAATTTGTGCTGGGTTATGACGACATAGACATTCACGCAACATACTAACCAATATCTACTCGCATAAAATTAAAATGCGACAAAATTAAGTTACAGCAGCACAAACACAAATAGTCAATACGTACGCAATGGTCAATGACCTATGAGCTTCGGTGAAAGGCTACGTCTATGGAAGTCAAGTCCAGTGGTTAATTTGTCTAAGGTTAAAACCGAGGGGTCTGTCTTTTCTCAATCATAATAAAACTCGCCTCATCGTGACTGATGGAAAACTAAGAATACCATCTAATGTAGCTAGTAAATTTAGGTACCCCGGCGCTCCCGGGGTGCCAGGCATCAAGGTTGATAAATGTGTAAAACGTGAAAAAGTGTGTTCGTACTAAAATTACTTTGAATAATGCGTGGTTTGTGCTCAGCTGCTTACAAATAGATTCCATTATAAAAATATTTTACAAAGAAATACTAAGGTTATGTGTACGTGCTTACTTCATAGTAGATACACACCAACTTAAGACTGAAACTCTGCTAGGAGTTACTTATTCACATGTTACAAGCAATATGGATACTTATTTAATTTTCCTAGATTCAAACAGATTTTGACATCATCAAAGTAAAGCCACCTATATTGAAAAATTACTTAACATAAAATTGTCATTTTTAATCTCCCTAATAAATTAAATTAAGTAAGTAAAGTGTATGAATATCTAGCAGGTTATATAGGTATCCAACAGCAATGCAAGTTTTCGAAATTAAATGCGACAGGCTATCATGCAACTCCACGCGAGGGATGCGGCACGCCGGATGCACCAATCGACACCTAGAGGCTTGCTTCCGGCAGGAAAGAGTTGTGATCAATCAATTTCGACTTGTACTCCTCAAATCAACATTAGTGTAAAATCAATCGATTAAAAGATTTTAATCGATTAATTTGGAGAGGTGATTTAAACACCGTGGCAAGAAATCGCCCTAGACCGAGATGTATAGAGAAGAAAGGGGAAGGCTTTTGCCCTGGAGCGGGACAGGCATCGAAAGGCTATAAGCATTTCCCTAATGATGACCGACAGGAGATCATTGATATCTTCACCAATGTTTTTTTATCTATTTGAACTGTTGTTTGATTTTTCGCTAATGTTAATTTTAGGAGTGGAATCGAATTCGATTAATTCATGACTCGATTCTGTCGGGAGTCAACTTCCTGGACTAAGTAATCAACAAGTCTCCTGACTGACGCCAGCAGAGTTAACAAACTGCCTTTAAACTAAACTTAAATGCAGTTGAAACTGACACGAACGCTCTGCTACCCTATAAATTGATTTAACGTTAAACTTCAGTAATTGTAAGCTTTAAGTCTCGTATCCGTAGTGTTAGCAGGCTAGTGCTTCAATTACGAAGTAACTTATTAATTTTAATAAATTACTACATTAAAACCGACTGTGGGTATTACAGACTACTGAAGTTATAGGTAAACGTTATATTAACTAGAAAAGGTTTCTATTGTGGACTGTCTTTCCCAGTCCATGCCAAAATAAAGATGGGACCCCATCCGAATGAAATAGGGGGCGAGTCTATTGCCATTATAGTTATACCGGACACATTTTTTCTCAATACGAGGGAGATTTTTGGGCAATACTCCACCACACTTACCCAGTGCGGGTTGGTGAACTTCACACGCCTTTCTATAGACGTGCAGGTTTCCTCACGATGTTTTCCTTCACCGTTTAATAACAAGTGGTAATCTTGGCTGAATATTATATTCGCACATGAATCCCAGAGATGCGAGCCGGGGTTTGAACCTGCGCACTTTAATTGCAAGGCATGCGTTTGACCACTCGGCTACCACTGCTACTGGAGTTGTTCTATCTATTACATATAATATACCTATCCTGTCATTTTATTGTACTTTTAGAAGGAATTGAAATAACGCTACGATTGAGCTAGATTTGGCGCCATTAGATCTCATAACTTTTTACTACTGCAATACGCGAATACACCTTTTTTAAGAATTATTTTTGATAAGAACGTATTTTTAGAAAAAAGCAGATGGATGTGTTTACCGCTACTTACCACACTAAAGATAATGTAATATAATTACGTTACTCGGTCTGACCAAAACTCGAAACAGGTTAAACAAAGTGTCGCGTCGGCTGTCCTCAAATTGAGTTACGCGAGCGAAGTCAGTGTTGGCGTGTGTGGTGGCCGCACAATTAGCTTAACATCATTACGGTGTGAAGTCAGGGGAAACCGCATAATATTTTGTAAGGGGACAAAGTGGATCGTGATTCTTTTGTGACCGTCCGCTTTTGTCAACACAGACGTGGATTAATGCGGCTCTAGGCGGCCGCGTTCCGACAGTATACGCAAGAAACCATCATAATTTCATGGCGAAAAATTTTCAGAAATAATAATTTTAAGTAACATTTTATAACAGCTTGGCCATAACAAAGTGTAGCATTATACTGTGACACGGTAATTAATAGCATGAAGTTTATATGATATTATAAAATCGAGCCAGTTCACAATATTTCATTGGTGGTTGTTACTACTTAAAAAGTAGGTCGCGGAAACTATATTTTCATTTGACCTAAAAAAAGTTAACGTCAACTGTAGAATCGAAAAGGTGTAATTATTTCCGGAAATGTGGTACAAAGAACCAAAGTAGGTAGATAGGAGTATGTAAGGGGAGAACGGGGATCTGGTAATCGGTACGGCCG
This sequence comes from Ptilodon capucinus, assembly GCA_914767695.1. Lineage (NCBI taxonomy): Eukaryota > Metazoa > Arthropoda > Insecta > Lepidoptera > Notodontidae > Ptilodon > Ptilodon capucinus. The sequence goes on from OU611808.1 coordinate 7,442,107, forward strand.
TGCCTCCATTCCACTAACGACTTAAATAAGTTAACAATTTTCCGTTGTACCTGCTTAATTGACCGCGAATGTTATTGTGCATCGCGTGCCATTGCCATCAATCGATACCTACGTAGCATCAAATACACGCTATACCAGTCAACATTTAAGACCTCAATAAACGATACTCACTCGACAAACTAGTTCATAACAATACTTAAGTCGCGTAACTCGCTAAAACTTAGTACCGTAGCTCTACCGTGGGGATGTATATTCTCTACGCCGATATGTATAGAAAATTGTTAATCAAATGGCTGATGGGTTACTATAAAAACATTTACGTAGACGATAGGGGTTGTTGTAAATTCGTCACAAAGTAAATTTGACACAGAAAAAAGTATGTGTAAATTCGCCACAATTCTTTATTTTTAAGAAAATTACTAATATACCAATTTTGATTATTGTAAATTCGTCACATTATTTTTGTTCGTACAGACAGCAGAAAAATCAGTCACTGTACTGTGTTGTTATCCGATACGGCTTGCAATAAATTTTCGAGCGCTAGAAACGTCGCTGGCTTTGTCTGCTACCGGTACTTTATGCAAAAATAATGTAAAAAGAAGACCTGTGACGAATTTACAATAACTCTTATGTACTTGTGACGAATTAACATATATTTTTAATGGATGTGTCGAATTTACTTCCAATATAAGGAGTTTAAAAAATGTGACGAATTTACTTTGTGACGAATGTTCAACAACCCGACGATAGGTACAGATTTGTGAGCGTAATCGCACTTATTGCTTCCGATAGAAGTAGGTACGAACTTTTAGTTTTCAGATCCAAGTGTTTTTAAGTACACCTTATCGCTCTTTAATGTCTTCATAAATGATACAGTTATCTACCGTAAATGTTAAATAATGTAATAAGAGAATATGAGCACGTTTGAAAATTCATTTCAGCTGGCAATAGTACATGTGGGATATTACTGTATGTGAGGAATTGAAGCGATATTCCCAGGAGTGGACTCGGAGCCCGATATCTAGTGGCATCGACATACAGGTTGTATCAGAAGTCCGAAATAATGCTTTGGCTATATATACGGTAGCTCATATTAGTGATTAGATCATTGTAGCTCATAGTAGTGATTAATGAAGACAGTTTATACCTAACTATCATAGTTTCTGAGTTAGAGACCTTATATGCATAACGCTATTCAGCAGTGTAAACTACACTTATGAGGGGCGAATACCAATATTCACAAAACGGAAAATGAACACTTTACATAAGACAAGATATAGAAATTAACGACGAAAAAAAGGTTAGAAAACCTTGGTCGAATTTCGATCAAATTTTTATACCATTCAGTTGTATACCCGATACTGCTGCAAACGTCAAAGTATTGTTTCGGACTTCTGAAACATCCTACATATTGGTTCAGTATGAGTCTAATATTGAATGTTTCATCTGGGCACTGAACATGGCAGTCCTACACGAAAGCCAAGCGCAATCTTAACCTCCTATCGAATAGTGCTTATTTTGAATATGTTGGATATACACCGGAAGTTTTCATTAGTACCTACCTATATAAGCACCGTAAGAAACGTTTTGGACGTTGTTTAGTCGTACGTTTATGAATATGTTCAATTTCGTAACGACACAATCTTAAAATTATAATAGTTCTGGACTTGTTTGTATAACCATGTAAAGGAGACGGGGATATCTGGGCCCAATTGTAATAAGTTGAGATATGGTTTAAAAAAAGCGGTATTTTTTTCTGATTCAAAATATAAAAAAATCAGCTCAATTCACTATCCGGGAGACGAGAAATCATAAAAATAAGTTTATTTCACTAAAGAAATAGAGTATCGATTACAATAATCGATTACTGTGAATGATTTAAACAATTGAACATAAAATACTTGATTGATTCAATCAAAATGAATAAATACATTGTAATAATTAACAATAAAAAAAAACTACAATTAATATAGTTAATAACTGTGTGGCGTGCGCGTTTCCGAACGCTCCACAAAATGTCGACGGACGAGTTTCCGTACGCCCGCGCGCCCCAGACAGAGTGAGCACGTTCGGTAGCTCAAAAACAAATTGTGTTATTAATGATTAAGCACATAATTGTATTCATTTTAATATATTAAAATACAGCAAAGTGGTTGAATTAACACCAAAACTGTATATTAAAACAAAATAACAATCACAGTTAAGAATCAGCTGTTTAGTATCTAGGTTGTTTGAATAACCACACTTTTACTAAATCTCTAATAATTCTGCTTTCAGACTGCCAAGATCAGCTAAATTTTCGGAGATGGTTTGATAATATATAAGCTCTTAATTGACACCACTTCCATATTTTTACAACTGGGCCCAAGAATGTATGAAAGCGTATCCGTCTCCTTTTCATTTTGTACTATTTTTACCTACGCCAATATTTTGCTAAGCCGACGTTTGCTATTATGAATAAAACATTCGGACCCAGATTAAAAGCGATAAAACTAGCAACGGTATATAGAAAATTATTAAAATATAATCTTGCCAGGCGTCCCTTCTGAACCTTGAAAGAAATTAAATAGTTAAATTCCGATTTCACAATCGCGTATTCACGTTGCAGGCCTTTATTTCGTACACGTTTAATTAGTGCAATAAAGAGTTCAATTCTGCTAGGTTAGGTACGTATTTCGGGCTAGTTTCCGGAGAAATTTTCAAACGGTTCCCCCAATTGGCGAGGCTCCGATGAATTTCCGACGGCCGGCACCACATTTCCTGAAAATGACGAAGCGTTCGTGTGCGCGATGGGACCTCACACTCAATATAGGTGGTACCATCTAAATGATAACTATGAATATATTTTTGTTATATCCTCAAGATATTACGTGTAGTTTATCAACTTCCGAATAAATGTTTTCGTATATTTAGATTGATGAATCTACCTACGCGGGTATCACATTTTTCTTAGACATGATATATTTTCCCTTTTATGATTACGTCGCTATTGTGTCAGAATATTTTCAGAACTTGGTTAAGATTATAAATGACTAAATTTACTATATGTATAAACAAGGATTTTGTTATTAATTACTTAATTGTACATTGTCTAGCAAGCCTACAGCATTCAATATTAAGTTTATCACCGATATATTTATCAAGTCTACTCTAAAGAGAATGAGCATACTATATTGACTTGTTGGAATGTATTTACGATGTAATAGCAATAATTTATTTGTTTTAGAAACTTCCGTGCGCCGGTGCCGTAAACATGTCAACACGCCACTTTTTATTTCGCTCAATAAAATAAGGTATCATCTATTTTTTCGCGTGGAAGCTATTCGACACTTTGATTATAAACATGTTACGAGAGGATTTATTTTGGTGTTTACAACGGGCCTACCGTTATATATGGGTTGATGGATAAATATTATTACAGTATGAGTCAATATTATCACACACTTTATCAGGTGAAGCGTTTCTTCTTACAAGGTTTACGAAAAACATCTTACCCATCGAACTGAGAAACCTTCTTTATTTATTTATCTTTAGAATATTTCAATGAAAATGTATAATAAATATGATTGGTAACATTGGCGTAAATATGTGTGCAAACGTTTGTGGTCTGCTTTGTTCCCTAGCTAGACTTAGAAACTACTTTAAATTACTTATGTGTTTACAATGCGCTTCGCTGCGATTCCCTACGCGACACACTCTCCAAACTACTTAACACGTACACGGGGCGTCTGAAACATCAGGTAAACTTCGGAGATAGCAACATTGCTCGACACAATTACGCAGCACCGCCCGCTTCCCTGAACTTCGTCTTGAAGTAATTGCATTTATTTTGTGTGTTTAGTATCTATACGAAGGCAATGTTTGCGTTCATTCAATTTGCAGTGAAGCCCCTGAGGGCGGTAATCCCTGGCTTAGGCCTGTTGCGCCCCGCTTTTGATATTCCTCAGCACGTGACGCTACTCTAGTTGAAATGTTTTTACGAATGTAATACACCGCTTTACTGCCCAATGACAAGAGGAATGTGTTTCACTCAATGCATCGATGGTTGGTTATAGTATTTCATATATCATCAAAGTACTTGAGAAATAACAGGTCACTATTATTTATGAAAAAATATAAAATTACTGTTGTCATCATACATCGTGGGGTACGTATATAAATGCCATTAGTTAACATGTTTCTCAATATTTACTATGATGGATGTCAACCTGGTTTCCCGAGGTAGAGACTCAGATGGACGCGGCAGGCCGCTTAGTAATCCGAATCCGAATTATTTTTGTAGAGTCACATAATATAGTTTAGTCACGTAAAAACCTGCGTCCTGACATACCTATTCTGTAAGTACTAGGTATATCTGTGTACTCTACATGGTAGGGACTGCGTATAGATCGAGCAGTGAGTTGTCGGTTACATTTTCATAATGAGTGCGTGTGTCTGTTGCCCTCAACCCCCCCTGACCTAGAAAGCAGGGACTGCACTTTAATATCGCGACTGGAGCGAACTCCGGATTCTCTGCTCTCCGCCGCGCCTGTCAAGATTTATGTATTGTTCGTCTGCGTTCAGCATTTTGCAATATCTCGACCCCGAGTTACATTTGGATTTCACGCCGTTTATGTTAGAAGAAATGGCGTTCGTAATAGTTTTTTGTTTGAATATATGCAAATAATAGATACGTATAAAGACTATTTCACACTGCACATGAGCATTGCTATTCAACGTGGCAATGCTAACAGCGTTCTGGGCACCGTACCGACCGACAGTGGTGGGGAACAGTGGGGTCTGTTTTTATTTTTTTGTTAAATTCGATTGTTTTTTTTTTTCTCTTATAGTATTTGTAAATACTTGATACTCTTTTTTAAATTAAAAAAATCTTATTAAAGGTTATTATTATTGCAATATCAAGCTAGTCAAAATTTATGCCCCTCATTCACAGAGATAAAATATAAGTTGCATTCGGTACCTACGCAATACCCTCTCTTTACAGTAATTATAACACATTTACCTGATAGCGATATTTTCTATAAAAAATACTTTGAGGCGCGACTGTGTGTTGTAACTTCCTATTGTTTTGGGAGAAATTTTTAACCGACTTCAAAAAGCAGGAGGTTCTCAATTCGACCCGTATGTTTTGGTGATTTTTTTTTTGGCTGTAAATTTTTAGTTTTTTAGGGCTGTTGTAAGGTAATAATATTTGCAAATTTTCCACGATTATTGACACTAAAAATCGTGACAAAATTTATTTTTAACAAAAAACAAAACCCGACTTCAAAAACCTAGGTGCACTAAAAAGCTACAAAAAACCTTACAATTCATTACATTTGGAGTAGGTGCCAATCAACGTCAGACAAGTTAAATACACACATGAATTGGTTTTTTGTTAAAAATAATTTATTTTGTTAATTATTGAAACGTGTCGTGTTATTGAAAGATAGGGACTTTGTGTCGTGTTTTCTCACGTAAGAGCATTTAATTTTGTCTCCGATGGGGGTTGAACGTAATAAAATTATCACGAATCAAGATAATTTTTTTGCCGCCTTAAACGTCACTACAAAATTTTCGAATAGGGGAATTTAAGAAAATCGTGATGACATAATCTGTCCCCTGAACATTCCGATGTCATAAAATATTTATTTTGGATATAAATAAGACAGAAAGTTGTGTTAATATCTTAAATATGAAATATAACCAATTTAATAATAAACAGATCGGACTTTAAATTGTTTTTAGGGTTCCGGACCTAAAAAGTGAAAAAACGGAAGCCATATAGGATCACTTTGTTGTCCGTCTGTCTGTCGGTCAGTCTGTCGAGACCCTTTTTCTCAGAAACACGTGAATGTATCAAGTTGAAATTTATAACAGAGACTTATGTCTGCGGTCCCTTGGTGCCCTAAAAAATCAAACTCCAAGGTTAACGCGATTAAGGTTTATGTTACATTTGTACGGGTGCAGTACATGTGCACGGGAAACAAAAACCTATAGGGTACTTCCCGCTGACCTAGAACCATGAAATTTGGACAGAAGCAAGGTCAAGGTAGCACAAATAAAGGAAAAAATCCGAAAACTGTAAAGTTTTAGAAAATGTTTTTTTGCGGTTACAACCTTATTTTGTAGTTACTTTGTATGGGGACACCTGTACACTAACTGCAAAGTTAAGTTTGTCTCTATCCAGTTTATCTTTTTGTTAGAGTAATGCTTGGTGCTTTCACAGTTTAGGTACGGAAGCCTTGGTGCGCGAGTCCAGCTCGCACTTGGCTGTTTTTTTTATATAAATATAATACAATATAATAAAAACACTATAATGTAGGCACTAATTTAACTGAAAAACGTTTTACAAATCAATATTTTCCTTCTAGTCTAACATTTGAGATAATTTAAGAATACCTCAATATTGATTCGCCTTCAACGGACTTCGTCGATAAAACACTCTTATCTAAATGTAAATAACCAAAAGCAAATTACGATAACCGAAGAGACGAGTTTATCTGAGGCCCAAATTATATGGAGCCCTCTGAGCTTGAATTAACTAGGTCGGTACGTGTCTTCGCTGTCGGGGGCGCCAGGATTCAAGTTAGCGTAACACGTGACTTTGATCCGTCCGATAGCAGCCGATGGGGATATTCGAGGATTAAATCCTGTAATTCGTAGCCATAGCTGCGCGATTTTGATCTTTATGATCATCATTTTGGCCGGGACAACGTAAGGTGAATACTGATACAAGTTCAAACCCCAAAACTACCCATAATGCCACAAGCTGCAAGTAAATCTAGCACACTAGTACCTATTTGGATTTGAGCCACCAAAACGGCTGCATTAATATTTTTCACGATAAAACAACACAAATGAGCAATATATTCAGAACATATAACATAATAGCGAAACATTGAAAATGAACGTATTTTTTCCATTTTGTAATTTTTTTCACGGAGGTCGTTACAGACACCTGCCTACGGGAAACGGCGGACATTACAGAGATTAATGACGCCTCTGATAAGTGTTTAGTACTCGCCTAAAATGACAAAACGTCGAATTGCGTGGCGTCAACAATTTAACGGCTCTAACATAAACTCGATGATAAACAATCCACCGCAAACTTAGCTTATTTGTAAACTCAGTAAAGCGTAATCGGCATTCGTCGAAACCAAACAGGAAGCCGTTGGCAGCCGAACAAAGGTTTTCAGTTGGCATTGAAACGCAAACAAGATATATATTTCGCTAGCGCGCCAAAAGTGGCAATAATTTTTCGAAACAATCTACTGTAGTATATATGTACTGTTTTGTTAATTTCATCGTCACACAAATTGAAACTTCCTTCGGGAAAAGCCGCCCTTAATAATGTTCTGACTGTACTTCTGTCGACCCGAACAGCAGTAAAAACAAAAGTTCTTAGTACATAGCAAGTGTTGTGTTACGTCCGGGTGTGTGACACGTCGAATAACGAACAAAGGTTCTTTCCCCAACATCGTAATAGTCTCACAAATATGCGTGACATCTCGAAATTACATTCTATATGAAACTCTCTTCGAAGTTGACAGGTTGAAGATGTCTGTTTAACTTTGTTTATTTTGACGAAAAACATTTACCATTTTACGATACCTGATCATTGTGATGTTAATACTTGGTACTCTGCATAGCGAATTAGGTATCTAAGTTACGAGGAATTTACGATCGCAGCCCTAACAAAACCAGACATAATTTCACTTTTTATAACCTTTTTTTTAGTTTCAAAAATGAAAGAGGCCAGCAAAATGTAGAGCCAAATTTTCACGTTCAATGAAAATGTCTAGTTTAACAATGGTTTGATTCTATACATAACTACACTTATAGAATACTCAAAAGATAGCCAGGCAGACATAAAATATCTTATTTGGGCGTGAGCCTCCGGCCATAATCCACAGGGTGCGGGTGCTAGGTCGCACTCAAGGAGCGCATTATCACGGTATTATGCTGATGCGTGTCTGGGCTCTCGACGGCTCCGTGACGTCACATTTATGGACGATTTATACTAATAACTGCCGTTGCTTAACGTGAATTTATTTTAAAAGCATTATTTTAAGAGCCGAGAGTATAATGACCGGACATCCTACCAGTTTATTAGCTCTATTTTCCAACACTCTTCTTATGCCCTTAATTGTCCAATGGTTTTTCTAAAACAATAATTGTATGAAAGTTTTAACTTTCCTTTAAATCTTGTGTTTTAACTTTATTCTAATGTTGAGTTCATTAACATATAAAAAAGAAAAATGCTACAAAAAAGCGTTTTATATTAAGGTCATCTTTGAATTGATGATTTAATTATAAAGCAGCTGTTCTATAAAATGTTACGATAATTTTAATCACCCGTTACTAAGTAGGTATAGCGACATCAGACCTTTAATGTCCTCTATAACTTTATTAAAAAGGCAGCGTTCAATGAACTTGCAGAATATCTTTGCTGTCGAACGAAAGGGCACTGTGAACTTTAAGCTGAGTTAATCTTGTAATATATCAGAAAACAATGTTCTTTTTAACTTTTAAATTTTAATCTGTATTTTTTATGCTTTTTCTTTGAGCATAGAATCGCTTTCTGCGCTTCAAAAGAGCGCAAGTTTATGTCTCGGGGCGTCTCTATCGGAGAGTCACGCGTCGTTGGCTCCGTCGCACTTTTGTTCAGTGACTCGCTTGACACTTAGGGAAACGTTGTAAGAACACCGCCAACTAGGCTATAATAAAATTTATGTTGTTATGGTTTCAAACTTAAGGAGCCACCAAAACAAAAGACGCGGCGGGTAATTTCCTCTCAAAGCTATTGATCCTTGTGAGTCGTCGGCCTAATTAACCGTTAATATTTTGTTTAAAGAAATATTTTAACTCTCTTATTCAAATAGGAAGTTATTCACACTGTCATTCAAAATATCTTGCATTGAACATATTGTAGATGTATTAAAATTTCTATTAATTTAGTGCAAAACTATTTGATAAAATGGGAATTGACATTAATTCATAACGCCGACGCCCAAAGCGCAGCTAGATTGCCAGCACTGAGATCTTAATTAAACTTGCTCACTACATTCACATTTATTCTCTATAAAAACAGAAAATAGTTCTCTTGATATTTTAAATTAATGAAAAACATTGTTGACAGTTAGCAATTACGATTTTTCAAAGATAAGCTATAACAAGATCTAAGCAGTGAGATGTTGAGTGTGATATAAAAGTTTTCTCGGCCAAGTAGGGTCGAAGTTAAAAGTGTTGTAAGCAGAGCCGCTATCCAATAAAGCTTTCACAACTTCCATTTTACGACTCATCTGGGGGGTACACAGTTATATGCCTTAATCGTTACAGCCTCTCTAACACTGTAAAATCGTCATAAATGTTTCACCGGGAGTTCTATTAGGTACGAATATGTAGAGTGAATTAAAAAAAGAACATGTTAAGGTGAGCCTGAAATAGAATTCATCTAAGTAGTTAAGATTCTTCATTAAAGAAAATTCTTATTTTAGTTTTATGATGGGAAAAACTAGTAATATGAAATCATCATGTCTCTTTTAAAATGCTTTAGACACTCTTGAGATCAATATGATGTATGTTAAAATATGATTTGTGTCGTAGGTATTATATTCTTTAAATTATCTACTCTTACGATACAAAGAACTGTAGTTAATTCGTATATACCTAAATTCGAATGTGAAGTTACGCCCTAAAGTTTACAAACTATCTCTATTAATAATACAAAGTTTGAACTCAATTGTTTTATCTTAGCAAAGTTCAAAGTCAAGAACACGAATGGGATTAAAGACTGCCACGAGAGGATTAACTCACGATTAACCCCGTGATCTAAAATTGCGTATATTTACACAATGTACACTTTAAAAATTGCAAAAGCTGTGACACATAAAAAAACCGGCCAAGTGGGAGTCGGACTCGCGCACTAAGGGTTCCGTACAATTATCTATAAAAACGGCAAAAAAATCACGTTTGTTGTATGGGAGCCCAGATAAATATTATTTTTATTCTGTTTTTTAGTAATTGTTGTTATAGCGGCAACAGAAATACATCTGTGAAAATTTCAACTCTCTAACTATCACGGTTCATGAGATACAGCCTGGTGACAGATGGAGGGACGGACGGAGAGCGAAGTCTTAGTAATAGGTTACGTTGTACTCTTTGGGTACGGAACCATAAAAAGCACATAGTTTTGCTAAGGACATGTGCTACTTAAAATGTCTTGTAGAGCTACAGAATATTTTATTATGAAAACACCTCATTAGTTGAGTCTTATTTTAGCCAGTTTCGACCCGCAAATGCGTTAAAATATCTATATATAGAGGGACCGGATTAAATCAGGTGTATCCCCGACTAAATATAATATCAACCCTCGTTTCTAGTACTGTTTCCGAGGTGGAGCCCCCCCGCACCTGTCATCTCGATACTTCCACTCGGCCAGGCTTTGAACCCGCCCGCCTGCCAAACCTTTGTTTCGTTTTTAACTACCCGTGTTGTATTACGACGTTAATTGTATAAACCTTTGTGTGATATTATCAGATCTGTTAGCCTTTGAAGGGCAAAGAGCAGTTTCACTGTTTTCATTTTCAACTCGTTTAGATTGAATCAGTTGGAATTTGTTTTTCTATTTTTTTTATTGGACGACGTAATAGAGATATGCCAAGATAAGGAAAATTGCTGTCCTCTTTGTCTATGGAATGGTCTTTTAGGGCATATGGGCATATTAGTAAGTTGTACATCATGTTTGAAAGCACTTTTATTTTAGGGGTAGCAAGATAAGAAAATTTCACAAATCTTTAGCCCCCTGGACGTTACTCGTGTGAGCTTAATAGCATGTTACGGTTTAGCGGAAAAGGGAAGATCTTCCTGCCACTACGCCCCGGTGATATTATCGGGGAATTTGTATATATAGTTCAGATCGTTGAACACACCAGTACCGCGAGCTAGGATTTTCATAGTACTTTGTATGGCGGATAATTTCTTGAACGCGTAGAATTGCGATGTGTCTACAGTCGCGCCATCTAGTAGCGACTGGCGGTAGTTGTGTTTCGTGGCGAGATATAGGGTGCGCCACAACGGTATGTAGTTTTCTGTCAGCGAAAGCATTTTCTCATTTGGTTTGATAATTCTGGAGATTACACATCACAAACAAAGCGAATTTCTTTGTATATTATTTATTAAAAGAGAAGTATCTGTAGATTTAACACGATATCAACTCTGTGCCATAAGCACCAGTATGCTTTCTATTTGCCAAAGTTAATTTTAATATAGTAGTTTAAGTTGAGACTATGAAAATATTACATAGTTAGTTTATTAGTGCCGTTAAAAAGTTTGCCGCAGTAACAAATATGGTGGGTCGTCGTTAATATTTGATATCGGTAATGTTTGTTACCATGAATGGATAATATTAAACTTCAGCCGGATGATTTTACGAGCGCCGCATGCTAGTTTGTAAAGTCGCTCCTTTGCCAAAAGTGAACATAAAAATCGTAAAATGATTTTCGAACTAAAATCTCAGTTCTTTTAATATTGTAAGGGAATTCCAAATACAGAAATACAAAGGTATTGAATTGCGAATGATTTTAGTCCTTTAAAAAAGCCATTTGGTATCTGAAAGTAGCGCACAATTTTTACTTTTAAAGTTTAGATGTATACTTTGCGCGTAAAAAAGAGCAGTATGGACCGATTTTTCACTCCCAGGCAAAGTGACAAATAAATATGTAACGAATAAAGTTTCTTGGCCGTTTATCTATCTGCCAATTAAATTATTTTTAGCCAATAGAGATATTCGACAAATAAAGTTTATCCGGCGATTGAAAAAAATACTCTAAATAATATGCTGACCTGACAGACCAACTAAGGTAGGTAGGCAGTGGAGAAACACCGCAAGAAGAATAAACCGCGACCTATGAAATATAAAAGTTTAACAGTTAAATCCTATGGTAGGTACCTAGTTGTAGTTGATGGTACTAGAAACAAGTAAATCCTCAGGCGTACTGGTAAGGAGTATGTAGGTCGGAACAACGTCTATTATAGCGTGGCCGAAAAAATAAACACTACTAATATCGAGTCATATATCACGGTCAAAACGGAATAAATAGTCACTTAGCACCTGTATAAGAATGAGCGAACGAACGGAGAGGTCAAATGTCACATGCCCCACTGACAAAAAGGTTGGGCCAATTTGATGTAATAAAGGCACAAAATATCATTTCAGATGAATGACCAGGGGTGAGACAAGACTTATCTTATGAAATACATCGATGTTGTCCCTTTCTGGTCGTGGGATATAATTTGTCTTGACACGCGTGCAAGTCCCGCAGTAACGCAATGTGGACAGCAGACAAATAGAAACACTTAAGTCCAACGCGATAGGAAAAAAATGTTATTTTATTAGTGTACTCAGTTCACTCTCGTAGTATGTACGAGTCATAATGTGTGTACGCACTACGCACAACCTTGTGAACTAACGCCGCACAGTGGTTGGGAGTTGGGACACATCGTAAATATTTACTTTAACACTCCCCTAAAGTATGAACGCGCGTCAACGTTTATAGCCGCATCAATTTGTGCTTATTTTTATCTAAACAGGCCAGGTTCTCCTTAATCCCGCGAACGTGTCGCTTCAGTTTTGTGATTTTCATGTAAATTGATATCTACGTCAATCCTACGTACGCAGCTTGCTTTTATATTTTGTTACTAGTTACTTCCCTTTAAAAAAATAACAATTTGAAATTAGGTATAGGTAAATTGCTGATACGTAATCTGAAGTATTTATTTAATACCTATGCCATTTCTAATGACAATAAAAGAGGCACTTGTAAAGAAAGTCGTCTAAACTTATACAATTTTTAACGGCAAAGACGGTAAAGTAAACTTACTTAAAATATTTATTTACTTTAAACATAAGAGGACGGCTTCATTAGAGTTGAGTAAAAAGTATCAAGCTTAAATAAAACACTCCCAAATGAGCATCGCTAAACCTCCTTTAAAACTGATTTATAAGCCTATCTGCGCTTACGTAGCGAATTCAATTTCGCTTTACTCTAAAACGCTTCCCATTTCTATCAAGTCGTAAACAAGGTGAGATACGACCCTCTCCCGGGCAATTCCCTGATGCGGATCAGCTGTGCCCGACACTGTAAGTTCCCTACCGAAATTCGGATGTACGCGAACCATCTCGAAGCCCATAGTAATATTAACTAATATATTATGAGCACGGCACTTGTCTATATTATTACACTGCGTACCTTTACTATGATCTTTTCGCCAAAATTGCTTTTGTTGGCCCTTTTCTTTCGTATCTAAGGTATTAAATTTTCAATGGTATTATGGAGAGCTAATCAACAAATAAAAAAAGCATCAAGTACTTAATCAGTGGCAATGTCTAATTCAGCCAATGGCTCGTATTCATGAGCCATTTCAGCAAACAATAGTTGGACGAGAAGAGCATTAGGACTGCTATCCATTAGCTCGGAAGTACCTATAAGAGTGGCCGGCGAAGGTCAGCGTCGACACCTGTTATTTATTAGATTTGTTTCGATCCGGGATAATCGCGTTACAGCTGACCCACTGTGCGCGCCCTTGGCAAAATCAGCGTTGGAACATTTTTTTGCAGGGGCAAAAATATACAGTGAAAGGCCATTACAGTTTGATGGCCCACCTGATGGCGACTAATTACGTGCCGTCCATCAGCGACGCTTCGGGGATTCCGATGCTACATCGATATCTACTGTTACAATCAACTTGAATTCTGCATACAATGTGAAACGGGTTGAAGCTTGTGCACACTTCGTCATTTACCATTAATCAAATTAGTAATCTCTGCATGTTTCTGCGTCGTTACCGAAATAAAGATAAATGACAACACTAACTCAGAATTCATAGCTACGTAATAAGTTATAACTAATAATTTTGAAATTTTAGTCAGATATGATAAAGGTAAACGGAATCACAATGGCGTGCGTGATTGATGACTTTCCTGATAGCCGTTAGAATTGAAAACAATGTCCACGGTTCGGGTTACGCTATATTGGAATTGGACTTCTGGGGCGATTACTCAGAGGGGCTGCGTTTAATATTGAGGTTCCACGTTACGAAGTGCGGTTCGCGGTTTGTACCCTCGTCTTCGAAACCGGTACAGTTTTAACAAACGAGGTGCCAAACCGTTTGCGTGCAACTTGTAGTGTCAAAACGGACATTATGAAATTGTGGTCAGTGGTGGTAACATGGAAAAACTTTTTCGGTGGTACAAACGATGGAGTCTTATTCACAATGCTTACTAAATTTCAGGACCAAAGTCATTAGTTACATGTTTTGACAAAACACACGACATTACGGAATACTCACGGAATGGGGTTTTAGTGTCGTATAAATAATTTATAACTCGTAAAAGCGGCCTCATAAAGAGTGGAAATAAAAGAAAAGTGATTTATATCGGAGTTACACTGATTGGTATCAGTTCTTGGAGCACTGTTTTATAGCAAACTGCAAAACACTCCAGAACGTTAATATTGCTCATTTTGAATACTCTCACGATTTATAAATAAAGAAAAAGTACTTTAGGTCCCGGAATTGATCGGCGTCCCCATGGGCCGGGGGTCAGACCTGGGAGGGTATTGTTTGCATCTTTTGTTTGTTACCCTGCTGGATCCGGTAATAATGCCAACCATTAAAATTCGGGTCAGGTTGTTGACACAAATTTATAGGGCCATCACAAAAGGGTAGCCTTGATTTTGCGTTATGAGATTAATACAAAATTTTCAAATTACATTATAATACGATAATTTTATCTGCATTATACCTATTGGTATGGTATACATTTAGTAAATGTTTTAATAAAAAAACCTTCAATCTTCTGCTGAATACAGATGACTGGATTGCTTCTATAATCTTCAATTTCCATATGATTTACAAACATATACTTACATTTTTACTCGAATAAATCTTAGCAGTTGGATGTATTCATTACACAAAAATTCAATTCCCCGTCCGTACGCATTTCACAATAGAAGGGTCCCGCCCGGAGAGAAATGTTAAAACTTTAAATTAAGGAGCCAATCGCAAGCGAACATAAATTCACTTTTTGTCGCAAGTCGGTCCAATTACTATCTCTCTGTATACCAACTTCATCGGCCCCTTTCACAGCCATTAAACTACCACTCGCCCATCACCTCACCTCAGTCTTTAGTAGTTATACCTTCCCATATTATTACGTATCAAATGCATATTTCCATTGAGCCGGATATATGGCAGCCCCTTAAACACACAATAGAGATATTGAAGAGATTTATAGGTCACGCAAGCCTTGATTAAAACCCCTCTGAATGGTTATATGCGAGGGTGGATTTAATCTCACTGCTTTCCATTTCGCGTTATTAAATTAATACCTAAAAATATAAATTTTCCAGCGGAAGTCAAAGCTTATACAGATTTTATGCTATAATATGGATATGTTTGGATTGGTTTAATGCACTACTAATTAGTGGATGTTGGAATTGTTTATAAGTAAATTGGCATTTAAATTTAGCTGTGCGTGGTTGTACTGTTTGCGTAGTCAAAATACATTAGTAAGTCAAATGTACATCTAGACTAAAGTTTAGGTTGGCACAGGGTAACGTCATGATTAAAGCTTAGCTTTAATTAAATTGCTAAGAAACTATTTCGGCAAAATGGCACAGGCGAACGTGAACTATCCCAAAAGTTGCTCGACTCTATGGAAATTTATGTCCTCTCATATGAAGGTTTTATCCAAGCTTCTTGGTTAACCTGCAGTTAGTTTCTATTTGAACCATCAACTTCAGCGATAGGTGAATGCTATTCGTCTAATGGTTTCAGCGTAGGCCGCTCGGCTCACTGCATCGGGTGGTTGCAGCAAATTTCCACACTTCACATTATTGTTCGAGTACCTAGGTTACGTTACGTATTCTCCTTCCCTTAAGAAGAGCAGTGTGAGCATACGTTTACTGACCTGCAGAGCGCGCCTCTTTACAAGCGAGCACCATGCTGTGACGCACGTCGGGGTTGTCATCGGCGATGGTCTCCCCGACGGCCACGAACCGCTCAACAGCACAGCAGACGGCGGCGCCGACACGCTGTACCGCCGCGCCGCCCGCCGCCGCCTCGCCCCGTGATGCCACCAGGCTGCTGATCTATTGGACAAGGACATCTTTAGGATCAGGCACGAGGCCTTCTTTCGAAATGGGTACATAAGAAGCAATTTTGATGTGTCGACAAATATGACTATCTTTTTTTCTTGTCTATACATAACCTACTAAGGCCGAAAATCCCCGGATTTATTTGTCAACGTACCTATGCTGTAAATATACCATGAGCCAGGTTTACGATATAATTTATAGCTAAGTTTCTGCAAAGTGTTAGCTATTGAAGGTGGACCAGCAGACGTGGTGAACACTTTTTGTTCAACAGTAATGGTAAAGTAAAAAAATAGTTAATTTGTCAAACTGAATGTACCAAAAAAAATTTTGGGAAAGGATAGCCAAAAACGCTTTCACCATTTTCGCGCCTTTTAACGGTCTCTGATGTCGCCTAACGATCAACATCGTCATCTGGGACCGTGAGTTAACAGGCTTTCCAATGGGTTTAGGGGCGGGATTGATCACCTAAATTGCATGCCATTAATGTTCGGGCCACCAGCTTTGGATAGTATTAAATAGTCAATTTTTAAAAGGAAATAAAATAAAATTGTTTTGTATCATCAACTAATGATAAAATAGCAGGGCCTTTTTTTTCAAATGTTTAGAAAGGTATTTTTTACGATATGTTTGTAGAAAATACGTTTCGTATTTCTGTAAATGAAGTTACATATCCGTGTACCTACATATTTATTTCTGTCACATGAGGGCCTACATATTGGAGGGCCGGAAAATTGGAGAGCATGTCAACATAATAAGAAAAAATGGGATCTTAGATACTAACTTCACGAGTCTACACGCATCGTTGGCTCCAGGCTGCGGTGAAAAGCTCTCGTGTTATCTAATTTCGGAACTAAGGGACTTGGCTATAGAAACAGTATTTTTCATCCCCACTCGAAAAATGACAATGCACCAAACTTATTATTTTTCTGTTGTATATGGCCTTTCCATTAAAAATAGAAACGTAGAAAAAACAAATAGTGAACTTCGGCTGTTACAAAATTTTCTGAATTTACAATATAATTGGATCAAGTTTTATCTTATTGGAGGAAGGATATAGTAGGAAAAATATTCACAGTACGACATGGACAGCTTTTATTATTTTTATTATTCATGTTTCCCTGTTTCGATGTACCCTTTTGAAAAGCTCTCATTGAGTTATGTTTTTTTTAAATTCATAAATAAGCGATCTTTAAAATAACAAAAAAACCATCCAGAAAATGTTTTAAAAGCTCTAAAAGGAGTTTTTTTGTATTGTTGAATACGTGAAAAATTTCGCGGACTAAAAAGAAGTTTGACTTTGATTTTTGAGAAATATTGGATGTAACTAACTCTTTGTAATCTAGAATAATCTAAAACGTTAAAGCAATACCCATTTTCTTTATTGGCTTTTAACATGCCAAGTCCTCAACTAAAAGTACCTTTTAGTTTATGGAGCAGCTGCCTTTTGAACAGCAATACTCGTAAAATTATGCTAAGTTTAATATGTGCATATTTGTCGCGATGCTTATTTCCAGAAAGCTTGTGCACCGACATTTATGGTTGAAGATTGAAGATTGCAGACAAATCCATCAAATAAATTTGCATTAATTATGAGCCAACGTAGTAAGAGCAGGGAAAGGTATTCACGGAACGTTTATAACCGTATATAATCGATATTTATGATTACTTTAAAAATAAGTATTAGCTATGCGGCATTATTTGTTAGTATTGTGAAAAAGGAACGACAAAATCTTCATAATATTTAATGAAATCGTCTGCGAATAGTAATAAAAACGAGCGCCGTGCGTGAGACCAATTATTTATCTATGAATAACAATAGGTATACTAACGTGTCCTTAAAAATATACCAGCAATTTTTTCTTTCAAAATATTACTACTTTCAGTATTACTTTGATAATATTGTTT
Organism: Ptilodon capucinus; assembly: GCA_914767695.1. Classification (NCBI taxonomy): domain Eukaryota; kingdom Metazoa; phylum Arthropoda; class Insecta; order Lepidoptera; family Notodontidae; genus Ptilodon; species Ptilodon capucinus. The sequence continues at coordinate 7,460,151 of OU611808.1, forward strand.
CAGTATGGTTGGACAATTTGTTAAAATAGATGCTTCAGTCTCCTTCTGTATTTTTAAGGATACAAGGGTTCAATTTTTTTTTCGGACACTTATATTTAAATTATCTATATCTATACTATCTATACTAATATTATAAAGAGGAAAGATTTGTATTTTTGTATGTTACGAATAAACTTAAAAATCTACTGGACCGATTTTAAAAATTATTTTAGAAAGCTACATTATCACTGAGTAACATAGGCTATATTTATTACTAGAAAAAAATAGAGATCCTTAGAAATCTTTACCAACCCAAGGTGTAAAAAATTTAGCCGTAAAATGTCTTTCATCGCATACGCTGCGGAAAGTATTGATGATAGAACAAAAAAATGTTCTACATTATTATAGAACACACCAATATCTACGAAAAAAGTTGCGAGACCATATGTCCAACTTTTGTAGTTTTGTCACTATAACTACTTTTTTACATTTTAAAAGTTGACAGAAATGCCGTTCAAAATCAGACCGTGTTATCCATTCCTTTGTATTAGTTATTATCCAAATAAATTATTTCGTATTCAAGACTGTTTCAATACCTGTCAATTAGTTTTTGAATTATTGAAATCGGTCATTCCATTCAAAAGATATTACGAAATTAAAAATGTCAATAAAAACAAAAAATACACGCCGCCGCGGACGACGCGGCAGAAGGTCCACGAAGCGCAGCGAGCAACGCGGCGAGAGAGCGGGCACCGATGTGCGGGAGAGGGTTTTGCGTAAGGAAAGAGTGCTTTTCTCATGGGCAATTGTATGTTGCTCTTTCTCGAGTAGGATCTCCTGAAAATCAATATGGTTTTGCTGCCACCTACAAATACAACTGCCAACATAGTGTAAAGTGAAGCTTTAAGGTAAAAATATGACAAAATAAAAATGACCACCCGTGCGAAGCCGTGACGGACCGCTAGTCAATTATATTTACCAAAGTTATGTACATTATTGAAGACAAAATAATGTAGTGTCGTGCCAAATATAAACTGCCCTCAATTTAACGTTTGCCAAACCATCATTATATATTGTTCACTTAAGTCTTTGTGACGTAAACGTGAAAACTTAATTCAAGTCAATATCGTGCCAAATATTATATGAACTACCCTCAATTTAAAGTTTACCAAACCATATTTCTTAAGACTGTGTGACGTAAATGTGCAAACTTAATTCAAGTCAACGTGAACCGTTGCAGATGTGACCGGCCAAGGTTAATACAATCAGATCCAATACAGTTTATGCCGATCACTATTATCGAATGATTAAAATGTAATTTTTGTTTATTGATACTGGTTGATTTGTATCATAAAATCAGTTAGCTATCTTTAAATAAAAGTGAGCAGGTAGTTAGTATTTTTTAAATTATTTTTATAGTTTTCCTAGTTATCACTAATTGGGTAGATAATAATTACCTATATAGTAGATGTAAGTACCTATTGATTTTATGCACTTAAAACTTTGTGAACTTATCTACCTAAGTTACTACTCATTAGATGCTTGTAGCACTGCCTAACAATTTTTAAGTAAAGTATAGATTAAAACAAGGCTGCGCATGATACCTGCACAGGCCAGTTTAAATCTTGACATAAATATTTTAAATTCATAATAAATCGAAGTATTCATCTTTTTGAGAGACGTCGGTCGGGAAACGGGGCGAGCCCGCGCGGCGCGAGCTCCTTCAAGGTCATTCTTGCACGCGAGCTTCTTCCACCGCGCCGGGCTACTTGTTGCGCTCCGAGCACTGCAGCACCAGGGCTGGTGGTGGCCGGCTGCGGCGGGCCGGGAGGTGTGAGCCACCAACGTACCTGCGGTTCCCGGCGCGCGTATTCATCGTCATCGGAGAGTACGTCCATGTCGTAGATGCGGATGGCGCGCGGGCGGTGGGCGCGCGCTCGGCGGCGCGCAGTCCGCGGGCGCGCGCACGTGCTCCGTGACGCTGGCGTCTCGCTGCGACACCGCGCCGCTCCGCCCGCGAACACCGCGGCACTGACGGACCGGCGCGCATCGATCGCACCTACCCGCCCGCGCCACTGGGCTCTCCCGTCACCGCTACACGTGGCCCACCCCTCGTGCTCACTACGACTAACTTTTCACACAACATACAGGGGACCTATCTCATCTCATGACAGCATTCCACAAAAACGATAAACGTAGTTTGTAAAATATTATAGACAGGACTTTTAAATCCTTTTCATCCTGAACCTGAAAAAGTTCATTTAAAACGACCGCCGGCCGCGAGCTATTCAACACGGCTGCGCGGACAGAAACGCAACAGATTGCCGCCCGTGGGCGGGAAATTCTAACGCGGACGTCAAACCGGCGACGCAACCAAAATTATAGCTACTACGAAAATAAAAGTACGGTTTTAGTCGCGTACGTAAAACTAGGAATAATCGTCGGACTTCCCACCAACGTCAGAGGGGCGCCTCGACGCAATCGGCTCGTTGGTGCACGTCACGGGCCCGACGGGTCGGCTGGACCGGCGGCGGAGGTCGCAGGTGCTGGAGTTTAGTGGGCGAGGGTTGCATGCACACGTGGCGTACCTGCTTGATGAGGGGAAGCAGGGTTCTCTCGATGGAGCGCGTTTTAATATGTGATAGGTCGAGATCGGGCAGGCCGGTGGCCGCCATGGCTGGCGCGGGCGCGACTGCGCGTGTGCGCGCGCACGCGGCGGCGTGCCGCGATTGGCGGAGCTTCACTTGTCACGTGGCGCCGCCGCCCCCGCCCGCGCTTTCAGCCGCCCGCCCGCCCTCACGCCGCCGTAAACACAGGATTGCGTGTTTAGTTTTAGTTTTAAACATACTCTTGCGGGCTTTAAAAACTACAGCTTTACGTGTTTTACTTTGTTATGATTTCGAACACCAATTATATACGTATGCGTGCACGTTTTACCTCCAGATTTTCAATATTTTTTCACGTGTTGCTTACACGCTTTAAAGTAGGTGGAAACTATTTAAACTTTTGATATTTACTACTATTTTTAAAAGTCCACATATGTAGATATTCTATATCTTAGTAGTTACCTATATGTAGGGTAGGTTAAACGTGTTGGGAACGAAATTAAAATACATTTTAATGCACAAGATTTATTTTCACATCTTCGACGATCCAAATAGACTAATTTAACTTATCAATAATCATTGGCACATTATCACAAAGGTTGTCAATGATTTATAATTCCACACACTAAAGTAGGTATATGTATGTATAACATTTTGATAATTTTATTTTCTGTAAGTGACTGTGATGGCAATATAGAGTGATTTTTTAATTAATCACTTATGCGGTGAGATCTGTCTATACACACAATAAATACATAAGTAAACACCGTATTAATACTGATAAATATTAAGATGAACATAATAATGTTAAAGATTACAACTAATTTAACGTAGACGAGTCGTGTAGGATAGCTATTAAAATTAACATGCTGCATGTAGTAAGACTTTGGCAATATCATTTCGATCGCGAATTGTACAGTAGTTGGTCGTCGATTATTTTATTCAATTGGTAGGTTTATGAGCAACGTAAAGGTAGACCCTATATTTGGCTACTAGATGGGATCTCGCGAGGTATCTACTGTAAATCGAATAAACGTAAATCACATCCCGGCTTAGGATATCCCAAGGTGTGGTAGTTTACAACTTGCTTGAATAGACACATAATATACATTCAATTGAAGCATGTGGTTATAAATTGTGATATAATTTGATATGACTTATGTATACGAGATTTATTTCACAATACTCACCCAAACTATATATTCAATCAAAACGTAGCTTTTAAACTACACAGCGTATTCCTTGGAGACTTTAGAAGCAATATTGAGTATAAAGGCGTCCATTATGTTGGTGAGGCTTCCGAGAGGCTTCCGAAATCGGAACTATCAGACATCGGAAATGAGTTGACTTCCAAAACCTGGCCCCGGGCACGCTGCGTCAAGACGCGCGGGTCAATTCTACCAAAACAACTTCCAGCTTCTACCAAAACAAACTGTGATATAGATTGAATTGCTGGTAAAGGTTAAGCGAGCACCCGTCAAAATTCGCTCGCGCTGTCAGTGACAATTCATTGAAGACTAAGCTTTTTCTGTGAGTCTATACAGATGGTTTTAGAATTGAAAAAAAAATGCACTCTCGTCCTGATGTGCCCGGGGTTTTATATTTAATCATTTGTCTAGTAAGTATGCTTGTTACTGAAACTCATATTGATGTATTTCCATTTTAGTAATACATTTCTAAATAGGTAGCCATAAATATAAAGAGCTACGTACAATTAAGTGCACCTAAATCATCCCATATGTATGGTTATTAGGCAAGCACGACCGGCGTTGTTCAAAACAAACAAGCAACTTTGTAGGTTTATGATTGCAACTTACTAAAGAAAAAACAAACCAGAGATTATGTATTTCTATACCTACGAGTATAAGTCCTATCTACCTCTAAATTTGAAGATTTTTTAAAATATAAATATGTACTAAAAATATGTCGAAACTTTCATTAAATTGAGAGATAGGGTTTAATAGCAAATACACGCTATGTGCAGCACACAGCTATTTCTACATTTCCATTTTAATTTTCAGAAGAAACTAAGTACTAGTCTAACTTTGCTGTTAAACAGCTAACAACAATCTTGGACGCATCTAATAAAGATAGTTTCATGCTAACCCATAACTCCTATTGCAAAACTAAGCCAACACACCTATGAATTATAAAACACACCCATACTGATCTGCGGACGTCGTTTACAAAGTGCTTGTTTAGAACTAATACTGTCTTGGGAACTATCCGACATCCAAGGACTCTGACCTGGAGAGTTGCGAACTTTCCTCTTACGGAGACTTTCTGTAGGACCAAGAGTGGGTCTTAAAAGCTGTTTAAACCTAAACGGCCCATCAGTGTAATCGTCGTCAGAGCTGAAGACGGGTGTAGCGAGGATTTCAGGGGAGTTCCGCAGTATTTTTCTCAAATCTGACCCTGGATCGTAGGTAGGGTTGTACGCAGTTCGTTTCGGCTGATCCGCTTTCTGGGAGTTTCGCACCAGCTCGTTGATTTTATTACTGTCAAAAGAAAATTGTATAAAACTACATTATATTCAATAGGAATACAGTATCAAAAACACTAAAATACATTGACCCAAGTACATTGGCAAATGAAATCGCAGATCACTTTTATAGAAGAAAATGCAATTTTAGATGGTTTGAAGAGGGATTGTTATTTCTACGAATTAAAGAGCGAGTCAGCAAAAGTAAATCATTACTCTACATATAGTGTGATATAATATTGAAGTAAAAAAATAATAATAATTTGACACTACCGATATGAAGTATGAGATGTTTAGCTGTAACAACACTTGGACGTTCAAAGAACATGTAAGACATTGTCATACCCATCGTTTCTGCTATCCACAATCAAGTAATGCATGCGATAGAATGGAAGACTGATTAGTGTTATTCAAGGCCAGAAATGCCTCTCGTCGATATCCCTGCCGTACCTGACTAGGCCGCCGCACTGCCGGCTGCACGGCAGGTTTTGCCAGTTATGATTCGCTTGCAGATGACGATCTTCACCGTGACCGTTGCTGGTTGGTTGGTATCTACGAACAAAGTATATTACAAGAGATTTCAAAACAGGTATTGTACTTAAAATGACCCAAGTGCGTTTCAAGCAAGCTTAAGGTGTAGAGTCGTCCAAATTGCCTACAGTGTAATTTCTATTGTACTCGTACATACGCACAGGTATGTCCTCCACTTTTCAGCGAGAGACGTTTGATTATGAATTGTGAGCAAGCCTACACTCTCGCTCAAAGCTGGATACATAACAATCGGATTTAAAAGAAAATTTCTAACTGCTACTAAACTATGAGCTGGGTAACGGTGTGTAATGTCTAATGTCTTTTGTATTGATAATAATTATGTGTGATTATAAGTATTAGCACTACGAAAATTTTTAGTCTAAGAAACAAACCTGGAGGGTCTGATTTCAAAGTCCTTACACAGCAACGGTTCATCCCAGGGCCTAGCAGGGCTTTCCAGAAACTCAGGGGATGGACTGTTTCAATTCCATTGGAAAGCATTGAGGACAAAAATAGTTTTATTACTGAAGAAATTAATTAGCTACCCACTTTCTATACGAAGTACAGCTAAATCAGATATTGTTTCGCCGAGTCCAACTGCCTGAAGCACGTGCATCAAGCTTTATGTTAAGGATTGTGTCACACCAAGTCACGCTTTTATTTTCATAATTTATTCAAAGGAAAAATAATATTGATGTCCCTACGTGGCGTTGCTGACATTTTGTTTTGTCACGACCGGCTGTGCCGATAGACACAAAGATATATGATGAAATTCGATGTATAGTCATCTATTGCTTTTCTAAAGCTTAGAGTGGTAAGTAGAAAATATTACTTAGGTACCTGGAGAGTCTACTAGCATCCCTTTCCACCTGCGATGGTTGTCCCCTAACGATGGCAGGTACGAGTGTGAAGCCGGGCGGTTGTCTGTACTCGTCAGGAGGTCGCTGCACCTCATTCAGTCTGATGCCTGGTTTGTTTCGACGTAGATTTTTGTGTACCTCTTGGTTTTTGTCATGCACCTGTTTGATAATAATTGGATTTTATAATTTAGAAATTTCCCATGATTTAGTCACGAGTACAAAACCTTTTAAGCGAAGCTAATGACAACACCATCATGCGGCGTGGTCAATGCAGTCAATTTTGTAAGTGATAGACATAGCCATTAGCCAATGCCTGTCATACTAATTACTTTTGCAATCGAAGATGTTTAGATACCTGATCAGCAAAAGTTTGCAGTTGAGAGGTTCGCTCTTGCGCAGAATACTGCTGCATCAGGTGCTGCGGTGTTGCCGGAGGAGGGTGTGAGGGGGGCGGGGGCGCGCGACCCTTTGCCCACTTGCGACGGGCAGTGTACCCGCGGAAATCTGACAACATAGACGTAAATCCAACAAAGTTAATTATCCGCGATGACCAAAACTTAGTTTTTAAAATAGATTTTATAGTTTATTGCATCTTTCTCACATTAAGGGAAGGTCAAATCAATGTAGGATGAGCAACTACTCACGGCTCTGTATTACAACGGCAGCTTTGTTGGTGTCAATGTTTTCCTTGTTGCCTGATCTCATTTCATTAGTATCGTTGTCTTCTGGTGACATTCTTCTTAGCACCTTTGCCTTATTTGGAATACCATTCTTGTTTTGAATACCTGTAAGCACTCAAATAGTGTAGGCATACTATTGATATTATTTGAAATATTACTGTATGTTTGAGTTTTATTGCATATTTACCAGCTTTTTGTTGTCTTCTATGATAGTCCTGCTCCATTTGAAACTCTCTGGCGAGCTGTTTCTGTCTCTCTTGGAGGCGTTTCCTTGTCAGCCATCCGCGTACATGTCTTTGTAGGGTTAGCACAGAAATTGCCATCTGTGCCTTCAGACGTTGATACTGACGGCGTGCAAGCCACCCTCGCGCAGAGGCTTGAACTAAAACTATTTTTCTTATCTGACAAAGAAATATTTGAATATGATTTATGTCAGCAATCACAGTGTTCATCATCAGTTTATGTTTTCAAAATGTTAACTCACCTGTTCCTCATAGATCCTGGATAATACTTCAACGTGATAGTACTTAAGAAACACCTTCGACTTGCCAAGAGCCCAACCATCCATTTTCAGTCTTATCAATAATAGGCGGCATGTATCACGGTTAGGTTTTACTACTTCATCGTAACTGAACGACAGGAAACCATACCTGGTGAAAATATTATACAATATTATGTTAAATATTTTTAGTGAACCACCATACGTTACGTTTACGTATTATTTCACATATAAAGATATTTTTAACAGACTTCATACCTCTTCAAGAACTCCTCAAAAGTGAGTCGGTGGGAGAATCCATTTTGCCTTATTCTAATAGTTTCCAACACTCCTGTGTACCGGAGCTGCTTCAGTATCTTCGCCGAGTCGAAGTGTTTTGGTGAGCGCGAATCGTTCGGCTTGAGACACCTCACGAACTGAGGGGTTCCGCTCACCATCTTCTGCAGAAGCTCCATCAAAGAGTATCGGAAGTATGTTGACACCGTCTGCTGTGCCCGAGACTGGGATGCTAGACCTCGACTATTGAAACGCTCCTGAAAATATCACAATTATCCATTAGCAACAAGCAATTACATTATAACATGACGCTTTTTGGGTAGGTTGGGAAGAACTCCAATGCACGCACATTTAGCTGATGAATTTGAGTTGCTCTTATTGCCATTTCACCAAGCACACGCCGTCTGTATGCAAGATGAATTCAGATCACATATTTTAAAAGGTTAAAGAAAAATTTCCGTCACCACTTAGCCAGAGCATAAGAGATATGCTCACTAAAATAGGCTGTTGATCATCGACAATCATGCCGTGGTATAAAGAAAGTGCAGTTACCCGGCCGTCTCCAGACGTTGGACTCTCCAAACTCCTAGAGTCAGTTAGGTCTCCTTGTAAAGGCGAGTACAAATTGCCAGTTTTAGTTATAGGGCACTGGAACAGGAATCTGATAACATCGTATTGGCTCTGCCTCATGAGATGGACTACTTCAGGAGGGAGGAAGTTGCGGTTCTTTTCTAGGAAGCCATCAGCTTGATACACTACTCGACCGGCAAAGTGATGGACGGCGAAGCAAATTGCGTCGGACTTTGGACGCACGTAATATTTACTTTTGATGTTATTGTGGAACTTTTCTATAAACAAAAAACAGTGTCAAGATTTTTATGCCAGTTTGTACAGAAAGAAAAAAGTGTCTACATTAGGTTTATGTAACTTACCAATCAGACTTTTATCCGTAGAACGCGGAAATCTGCTTTCCTCATCAAGCAGCGCTAGCATACCCATGGGTCTTGATAAAAGCATATCCAAAACTGGTCTATTATCAGAAAACTCAACCAGGTCGACTGGAACACCTTCAGCCATATACTCTTGTTGCTCCCAGGTGAAGATGTGCTGATTGAAATAATATTGGATTTGTTCGTTTGCAATATTTATACAAAGTTGCTCGAAGGAATTCTTGCCAAAGTTTTCAAAGCCGAAAATGTCGAGTATACCGATGGATAATTGATCGTTCCTGGAAAGAAAAATACGTATAATTAGGTTTGACATAATGCATCTTTTCAGACTGATTATTATCACATTTTATAATAAAGATTTCAACGCAATATACTATTTATTTAACTTACATATTAGGCCTATTCTGACATAACAATGCGTTGATTCTCTCAACGATCCTGTCAAAGGTCCTCGCATAGAGTCCGCGAGCGGTGGCGTCCCTCGCCACAGCGGCTTCCGTGGGTGAGCTGTGCCGAGCGATCGTCTCCCCGCGCGCCACCACGGTGCTGCTGGTGAGACACTCGCGGAGGTCCACTGTCTCAACCCCCAAAAGACAAGAAGCTGAAATTAAATCAATCAAACGTAAAGATTTCGGGAAACAAATACAAATAGATGCATGCATATAAAGCTGTACCATCATTGTACTCGCAATTCTTTAGTGACTACGTCAAACATAAGAAGAAATACGAGCGGAAAGGTAGCGAACAATGGAGGTAATAAGAAATTGCTATAAACATTTTTACAGTGAGGTTTGAAATTTGAAATAAAAATTAAATTAATGCGTACTATTTAGAAACTTATAATTAAGATCTCAAATACGAAACCAGGCACTTTAAATAGCCATTTAAAAGTCAATTAATATGTAAATCCCAAACCGTAGCTCTAACAAACAAAACACCACATTCATAACTGAAACAATGGCAATTATTCCCACGGTACATTCGCAGAGCCTAGCTGGCTAAGTAATGTCTGGCGTTACAAAGTACCTCATAATTCCCGTCATTAAATATAGCTTAACATTGGGTAAATAGCTTGCCTCTATGCAACGGTGCCGTGTCGATTATAGTTGCTTTATTATCCGTATTATCTTCGCCGGCTGTCTCGCCGAATTCGATGTCGCCGAGATGTAGAATCGCCGCTAGCATCTTGTAGATTATTTGTACTTCCTCCTCTTGGAATCCGACTACCTGGAAACATGGGAAATTCACCTTTAAATTTTGTCTTTCATAATGCTTTAAGATAAATCAATATACTGGATGTGGATGAAGCAATATCTAATTTCGTAATACGTCTATGAAGTAACTTCTGCCCCTAGTTTGCATTGTCATCCAAAATAAGCGTGTATACCAAATTTCAGCTCAATCGGTTAAAGGTAACTGATTTTAAATTCAGTTGCAAGATTCCACCCAGCTTGTAAAATGAAACATTTCGATGTGACTTTTAAAGGCGATGAAATCTTTTTATACCTTAAAAGCCTGATTAAGTTGGCGCCAGCGATGGACATTGTGTTCTCTGTGTACAATTGACAGTGGCTGTAGATACCGGTGCCTCGATTTAAGTTGTTCATCAAGATAAAACTTCCTCCAACGACCTTCGCTTTCTAACCCATCATAGAGATAATAGAACACGTGGAAATTGCTTTCACCCCTGAAATTAGAGAGATAATATTTAAAAGAGTTTTACAAATATGATTTCATTTTTTTTTATTTACTGCTAAAATATATTTTTTTACTTACAAAGCCTGATGCACGACTCTAGATTGTTCAAGTAGATAAACAGATATTCGAGCTCCAGATATTCTCCCGACTCTCATCATAGACAAATCCAAATATTTGCCGAAACGAGAACTGTTTGCGTTGATGCCTGTTCGCGCGTTCCCGAAAGATTCCATAATTGGGTTTACTTGTAAAATCTTTTCCTCCAAATTACGATTTTGGGTCTGCAAATCGAAAATCAAAATAAGGTTCGATGACACTTGTAGGGGTAAATGTATTATGTAATTTTAAATACTGACATAAAACTAGTGTACCTCACCTTTGACAAAAAGACAAGTTGTTTTAGTAAAAGATTTGCAGACTCAGTCTTCCCAGCTCCGCTCTCTCCAGATATGACTATAGCTTGGTGTTGCTTTTGATGCATCAACGCCTGATGAGCCGCGTCAGCCACCGCGTAGATGTGTGGTGGATTGTCGGATCGACATCGCCCTTGGTATATCTGTTGGGCCTACAAATTATATCAGTTTTCAAAGATAACTTAGGTTCCCACGCTTACTAGCTACTACTAATATAGCATTACTAGTCTTTCTGTGATATTATAGACCCTATAATAAGTGACCGCTAGTAAAATGTATAAATGATTGTTTCGAACTACAGCGAGCACGACAAGCTATTGGTTATTATTGTAATTTCATTACTGCAGTTATGTCGGAGATGGACTAATTACTCCGACACCAAAGTTGGTCAACGGCTTGTAACAAAAATAATAGTCATAATTGTTTTTAGGAATTGAATGTAGGTGACGTGTATCTAATTTTATGAAAAGTGGGTTCCATGTGTGGATTTTAAGAAAAATTCAAATATTTTTGAGATCCCTCTGATCGCCGTTGCAAATTCTTAGAAATTGCCAAAACTAGTTTAGTAGCTAATAAACTTGCCTTATTAGTGTAAATCCCTACATCAGTAAAAGGATTAACAGCGACTAGTATATCACCAATATAGGTATATATTTGGTTCTGGTTGTATCTCTTCTGCAATTGTTCTACAATAGTTTCTTCTGAAAGTACTTCTAAAGTTGCCAAATCGTCAGTATACATCTTTTCAGGTCGCGCTTTTCGATGGGATTTGAGTTTGCCTCGCTTCGTCGTGGCTTCAGGGGCACGAGAACCTCGACCTTCGGCTCTCTGTCGTTTTATCTCTGCTTGGAGCTCTTTACGGATCTAGAAATATAACATTTTAATTATTCTATGAAACTACATATTTACAGCAGCAGTTTTAAAGCAAGTTAAGATCATTCTGTACCTTGTCCTCAAAGCTACTGACTGCGAGTAGAAGAGGATGTTCCAAAAGCTCCCGTGCGAATGGCCTCTGATTCATATCTTTCACTAAACAATCCGCTACAAAATCTACGAGTTGTGGTGAGAATACTTCTGGATGTGATAAAGAGGGCGGTGGGTTCCTAGGAATTTGAAACAGTGCCCTCATCGGATGCAGCCCAGATAGTGGTGGCTCTCCTTCCGCTAGCTCTATAGCTGTTATGCCAACAGACCAAACGTCGCAGCGGCAATCATACGATTCATCCAACTGCTGTTCACACGCTATGACCTGAAACAAACAACGACCTTAAACCATAATGATAACACGATTTTTCTAACGAGACTTTCAAAGCGCCTCTGGCAGTGTACTAAGGTCACACGTTATTAGGTCAATAGAACAAATAGGTTTTAAATGGTACTTCGCATACAAAGCTAGTTTCAAACTCGAACTCACCTCTGGTGCCATCCAGTATGGAGTACCGACTGACGTATTCCTTCTCGCGGCTGTCGCAGCTAAATGTGACGAAACGCCGAAATCAACAAGTTTGACTTCTGCATCTTCAGTTAGAAGAATATTGTGCCCTTTGACGTCACGATGCATGCACCGGTGAGCGTGGAGATGAGTCAAGGCCCTTACGGTCCCTCGCAAAACGTAAGCGAGTTGTGGCTCGGTGAGGCTGCTGCCTCGGGCCCGCATTCCAGCACATAAATCAGTCACCGAGCCTCCGGTACAAAGCTGCAAATTCAAAGGTCATGTAGATCAATTTATGAATTTCGTACACCACATTGATGACAAATTTAAACGTGGTCTGACCTCCATGACGAACCATATTTGATCGTCGTCTGATGATACGCCGCGTTTTAAAAACAAACCAAAAAATTCTGGTATGTTCGGGTGGCTGGATAAATCCCGGAATACAAGGAATTCTTCTTCTATCTCTTCGATGTTTTCCGTAATATTCTCCAATATCTGAAACAAAAAAATATGACAATTTGAAATTGAGTTAATATTTTATCCACACGTGTGATATGTAGTTAAGTTAGCCATTCAGAACGAGTGGCGACCGCCATGTATTGTTTAACGGCCTTGACACGAATATTTCATTTGAGATAACATCTATGCAATCAATTACAGGCAGTATGCTAACAATACCACCATAAAAATAAGTTGAACAATTCATTCAGAAACATTCTCATACTTAGGTGATATTACGTTAGTTCTAAATTAAATATGTTAATGCATATTTAAAGTGCTGAAGCTAGTGTATCTATGTAACTGCGGCCATTAAATATTTGAATATTTTATCACACCGCTTACCAGTGCGATATTACCGACATCGAAATTTAATTCAACGAGGTATTTGCCAGTTGCATATTAATTATTTTGCTCAGGGAAATGTTATACGTGCATATCAAATGTTAATAACTAAAACTCGTAGGGCCAGTGCGACTGCCGGACGAGGTTTCTCTCGGATTTCACTCGTGAAGTACGAGCGTATGCCCTATGTTGTTGACCTTAGTCGCCCCGCACTAAAATAGCGGCAGAAATAATCTGCGCTTACCTACGCTGTATTCTTGAGCAAACTATAGCTAGTTGACGTCACCTTATGTGCAAAGGCCTAAGATAAGGTGAACAACTTTTATTATGACTAATCATGATAGCCGGATAGTAGACTTTAAAAGCATAAAGGACATCACTGTGCCTTTTGTTTTGGATTTACGTAATTTTTAGAGCCGTCCTTGGTATATGCCAACATCAAACAGAGCAGTTTTAAATCTGTTTGTTATCTACTCGACGTGTAGGTCACACAGAGAACTCGTTTTATATAGTAATCGCTTTGATCACAAACAAGCATTATAACCCACCTACTGTTTTTATTTCGAAACCTGAAACCTATTGGCTATCTAAAAGCTCGGTTATTATGCAAATATTTCTGCTATTTATTTTACACGCAAATTTACGATTCAGTGGGCAATGCCTCACCTTGACTGCGACTCGCCTGCCGGACTTCTTGTCCCTCGCACAGTAGACCTCGCCATAGGTGCCTTCACCTATGAGCTCTTGCAAGGTGAACCGGTCCCGGGGGTCGGCTGCCCGGTCCAGCTCCACATGCTGGGAGAGCCCACGGTACGCCACGTCGCTGCGCATGGCTCACGACTCACATTGAAACAGCATCTGCAACGAGCAAGAGGAAACTTTTAATACTTGTAAAAGTGAGTCTCGCCTAGTTAAGCGAGATAGGTATAAAGTTTAGTTTTTAGGGTTCCGTACCCAAAGGGTAAAACGGGAACCCTATCACTGAGACTTCGCTGTCCGTCCGCCGGGCTGTCACCAGGCTGTATCTCATGAACCGTGATAGTTAGAGAGTTGAAATTTTTACAGATGATGTATTTCTGTTGCCGCTATAACAACAAATACTAAAAAACAGAATATAATAAATATTTAAGTGGCCTCCCATACAACAAACGTGTTTTTTTTAGTTTTTATAGATAATGGTACGGCACCCTTCGTACGCGAGTCTGACTCGCACTTGGCCGGTTTTTTAGTTTGGTGACAATGGTGTTGTAAGCTCACATAGCGTTACTATTCAACTAGCTACTTAATTAGTTTTTTAAGCGGTTGCCATTAAGTTAGTTGTCGGACCTTCGCAGTGCAACATTTTGAGCCGAAGTAGGACTTTGACTATTTTCAAACACATTGATCTACCTACCTAATAATTGAGGGTGATGTCATATCCAATTTGTTTCATTTTGTAAAAGAAGTAGAATTGTTTAAGTGGATATGGTAGAATAAGATGCCTTTGTTTGCTTGCAAATTAGTGAGCATTGGTTGCACCCATAATCCCGTTAGCCTGTACCGTACAGATGAAGCCTTAGCGACTGCCTGCACACCGGGGGTCAACGCCGTATCAAAATAGTAGGATAAAATATTCTTGGAAATTTTATCCGCGGATTTAATTCTCAGATGAATGCGCGGACAAATAAAATAAATTTAACAGAATCACCTCAATATAAGAGTACAGTATAATAGCCATATTAAGAAAGCATCTGCAACAAACAAGGAATGTTGTATTGCAAATGTGGAACTGATGATAATATCGCGTGTTTTGGACGGCTGAAATATGTTACATTAATAAATAATGTTCCAAGAAATTGAGAAACACTCAGCCGCTGAAAATGGGGCTGCTTGAGTAAGTGTAAAATATAATTTCAAATTGACATATTTATCAAATATTGTCCAACGTTAATCCTTATGATTAGCGATCCCACTTACGAATTCTTAGCTATTTAAACATAAAGTTACATTGTGTTTTACTATCAGTATTATTTTGGTTAACCTTTTGAGAAATAGTGACGTGATATTTTTTCCGTGAGCATTCTTAAAAAGCTATGCGAAATCGTGTCTGGATCTTTGCAAGTAACGGTCTATTGGCATTAACTATTTAATAGAAAATACTTTGTTGTTCCTTTGTTAAATTAATTAACGTCAATATAATATGTCAAATCATGTATATTCTTTAAGTACGGGACGTTTGATGTATCTTTACATTCAATTAAATTACTTTATTTTACGAGGTTATACCGACTGCATGTGTTTGCATAACGAACCTTGAGTAAATAATGTTATGTTAGCTTTCCCGATGTGCTCACTGCAATATTGCACATATAAATCTTTCTTTAGTGATCACTAAAGCATATGATACTCGGTAATCGTACTCATTTATTAACACAAAGCACGACGTGTTATTAAAAACGCGTTCGTTATTAGCACGTATCCGGAAAGAAGTAACAACGCGATCGAAGCAAACGTATTGCCGGAAGCCATCGTTAGCAGATATGGCAATAGACTCCTAATAAAATCCTAAATGTATCTTATTTACCAAACTTCACAGCTTTCTATTAATACGTTTTTAGTATAAATTGATTCTGAATTGAATAAAAAGTTAAATCATAGTTGAAGAGGTAATCATTTTCGCTTTCCTCATCTTTACGTATTATTATTTTAAATGCAAAAATGTGTTTGTAGGTAAATATGTATAATATTATTCGACCGAGCATTTGGAGGAAATAGTTAAATTGATTTAAAATAAAATTAATCAACAACAACAACATGATTCCAACAAACTAATTTCATCAACTATATTTAATTTAGTGATTCGTAACGTACATTCCAATGTATATATCATGATCGAATTCTTAATACGGTGTTATCGGAGCTCCATGAGGCCAGTGGTTTCTGCATAAGGTAATAAATTGAATAAATACATGGTATACCGTTGGCAGGAATGGAATTAATATTGGTATCTATGTACCGTTGCATGCGCAGCGGTCGCGTGCGCAAGCTCTACACCGTCTCTACTTCGAGAATGGCGCGATATGCAGTTGTCAATAAATGACACTATAATCATGTACTCAATGACTCATTCGCACAAATAACATGTCATAAATCATGAGCAGTCAGCGGTGATAAAAACTCTACATGTTGTTGTACCCACTAAGTATATAAAATTTCTAAAACATAAAGTTAGATAATATCAAGCTTAAACATATCAAGCAGTAAAAGCATATCAGCAGTGGTAGCCTCGTGGGCAAGAACGCCCGCCTAGAACGTAAGGGGTGCAAGTTCAAATCCCAGGCCCGCACCTCTGAGATAAATTTCATGTGCGAATGTCATTTTCAATAATGATTACCACTTGCTGAACGGTGAAGGAAAACATCGTGAGGAAACCTGCACGTCTATAGAAGGGCGTGTGAAGTTCACCAATCCGCACTGGGCCAGCGTGGTGGACTATGGTCCAAAATCTCCCTCGTATTGAGGTAGAATGTGCCCGGTATAATGGCAATAGGCTCGCCCCCTATTATATTGGGACCAAAATACATCGGCGAAGTGTGGGCGCACTGCAGTGCACCTCTGCCTACCCCTTCGGGGAATACAGGCGTGATGATGATGTATTGATGATGTATATCAAGCGTCGTTGAACTGATTATGTAATAACATGTAAATTTTATTATTGATAATAAATGAAACTGTAATATTTCAATTAAGTTTATATTTTAACCATTTACTAAGTTAAATAATTATGTTACGTATTGCGGACTTCAATAGACAAGAAGGAGTTTTTACCAATATATCTTTTTTATCTATATTTTATTTAGTATGATCTATTTTTAATTACTCATATTGACTGTATCCAAAGACTGTTTATTAATATTTAATATTTTTTTTCTAACATTTCTCCAAGCTCCGCCTATCTGTGTCGTGTCAACATATTATATTACCTCTACTTAACTTACATATATTTATACATTTAATATGTTATATGTAAAAGTTCATTGTTTACATTAATTTAAATACAGAAAAATAATAATAATACATCATCAAGGGGTACACAGAGGTGCACTGCAATGCACCCACTTTTCGCTGATATATCATGACAGACAAAGATAAAACCACAGTTTATGAAGATAACTTTTAGAAGATAATTTCCACGAGTTATGAAATGAACAAATTTAACTTCGAATTTTCTACTGCATGCGGAAAAAGTTTAAAGACATTTTGTTTTCAGAGGGGATTCATTCATAATATAACCTATATATTGAACCGGCTCTAAGTAAACTAGGGTAAGAGCACTCGGTGAAAATTATCACATTGTTATGTAGCGGAATACACACGTAACTTCTCCTTATATTGACTTACGCCCTGAGCACACTGGCGCAAGCGAATTCGCTAGACTTTTAATAAAAATAAACTCCGTAATAATATTCATGAAGTTTGAATTTCAGTGGCAAAAGCGAAGTGACCATGCGACTAAATTAGCTCGCGTCATCATTTGTTTTGGTATTGGAAATATGTGGTCGCGCACTTTTTGACGCGCCTATATGCGCATGACTTTATTAACAAAAGTGTGTTGTCAAATTGGTGTCAACCTTGTACTGTGTCGGATGTCGTAATGTGAGATAATGAGTCGACATAATTCCATCGAATATACACTAACACGTTTACAAACTACAATTTCATCTACCAATTTGAACTTTAACGGCAATTGAATAAAGTTCACTATACAAAATATATTGATGAGGGTTAAAATGTTTTCGTATTACCGCAGATGCTTATTGCTGAGCTAATTTTTAGACTGTAATGACATGGCGATATATTGAATTCATGTAACTAGTTATTCATAGTAGCCCCATACCAATAAAATATGAGAATTGGATAGGTAATTGTAGAATTGGATAAAGTTATTATAATGTATTGATCATCATTTTAGAGCTTATTGACCCCTGTAATGTTATATTTTAGAAGTAAGACCGTATATCTACCGCCTACGACGTGACTATACCTACTGCTTACGCAAAAAAATTAAAATCAGTTGATCGATTTTATTATTAAGCCAAACTGCACTCGCGATGTACTTTTTTTTTATGAGATAGGGAGGCAAGCGAGCAGGCGTTTCACCTGATGGAAAGTGATCAACGCCGCCCATGGACACCTGCAACACCAGGGGCATCGCAAATGCGTTGCCGGCCTTTAAGGAATGAGTAGGCTCGTTTCTTGAAGATACCTTTGTCGCATCGGTCCGGGAACACCGCTGCAGGAAGTTCATTCCACAGTTTGGTGGTGCGAGGGAGAAAATTCCCTCGCGATGTACTTATAATTGTACTGATAAATGATTAGATATATAACGAAATAAATAGTTAATTACCTTAATTTTGTTTGCCTGAAATGACGTCACTAAAATGTGTCATTTACTCATGATAAAGATAAGAAAAAAGTACACGGCGGTTATTGACTATAATCCGATTTTGATAAGCTGTCTATAAAAATAGAGGCATCGCCCTCAATTATCTACGTGCCTCATAAAGTATAGTACTTGCTTTTCTTCTTAATCAGCCATTTTCATGTATTTTGTGTGTCTTAAGATGATTTTGTCTATAAACATTTAATGAATTGATCACCTAGAGTCTATGATCCTGTTCGGGGAAAATACGAGTCCAATAAATTTAAAGAAGCGTTTTCACAGAGACGCAGTTTTCAGAATGTTGTGTTGTTGTAATTTAATTAAAACAGTCTTCGTAATTAATATGTCTTTTTATTTATATTAATTACACACGTACACCGTTTAACAATCAATGTAGTATAAGCTATCTCTTTCCCACTGCTCGCCACAGATCCCCCTATGCCATCATCTGCCAGCTGTCACTGTCACATGACAGCTGTCAGTGTCAGATAACGTTCACTAGACTGAACAGACAGATAATGTACATTACATTTATGGCACTGACAAAAATGGTAAGGTGTTCGATTATGTTTGTATATAAGTCGGGATTCATCCGCCATCTTTATCACTGTCATTATCCATTTTTATTTATAATGTGTATTTATTGAATTTGTCCTTGCTATAATTACTCGACATTGCCATAAATACCGCATATCGCAGGTGCAGGCATTCCTCATCTTATTCCATCAAAATATCATCATTTCACTCATTTCGTAAAAAAAGAAAGAAGAAGTATATAAGTCACGATAGAGCCACCTAAACGCATTCTAGGATCTTTAGTAAATGTCGTTTACCGTACGCTACAATGGAGTTAGGAAATACATCCTAGAGTTTGAAAAGGTTACTTATTGCAATACAATCAGCCATCATTTTGGTTGTGCAATTTACCATGAACTTTAAGTAACTTAGCTCCCTAATAGGGTAGGTAGGTTGTGGTTTCGTTTCCAGTCAGAGGAAATTTGGTATCCCGTTTTCGTGACTTAATATAACCGTGGCAGCTATAATGTAAACGTTAGCTGAGGACCATCCAATTAGTTTGTGTCGTCAGGTTATTTAATTCAGTTAAATTTGATAAAAACACTGAACGTTTAGTAAAGTATCAGGCAAAACGTGAATATGTTATATTAAATATAGCACTTATACGAACGACTGAAGAGTAACGAGGATCAATACGATCAATGAACCTGCGTTTAAACGCCGTTTCTTTGGCATACAAAACACGTTGTAAATAACAAACATTACAATATTTTCATAAAAAAGTGCTCTGTGCGGCTGTCGGACGGACTAATACGACACTTTCACTGATTGTTCTTGTCACGAAGACTGACTGTTGCGATATAAAAATTACAAACGCATTTAACAACTGCATAGCTGCACAATAGTTAACTATTTTAACTAAGTATCAATTATTATGTAGTTGCTATATCCTGTGGTAAGAAATAATTCGAATAATATTGAAATTATAAAACGTTTTCAACTTTCTTTCTCCTGGCCTTTTTTCCATTTATGCTAGTTTATACAAATTTGTCTGGTTATATATTTTAACAAGATTTGAGCGTAAAATATAAATTTATCAATTACATGAAGCGATTGTCGCTTCCCGGTATGAACAGATGGTTATATTTTTAGGTTTCTGATTACGAGTAACTCCAAACTTTTGAAGCACGGAGGTCAGGTTATGTTTCGGTCACACATTCAAGGTCCGAACGAAGCAACCGTGGCTTACCACGTCGATCTATAATATATATAATATGTGTTTTACTAATTAGGCAACGAACTCCTGCTAATTCCCTAATAATCCCTAAGCTTTGTTTGTAATATTTGCAATGTATTTTTTTTTTCTACGATAACCTCGCTATAATACCTCTAGTTACAATCAAGTCAATTGATTAATTCTGTATAGGATTGTGGAGGCACTTACAAATTCTCAAGTTTACATTTTTTTCTTATATACTACTATACTACTACCGTATGGAAACGCTACCTCAACTGAAAGAAGATCCGGCAAGAAACTCAGTGGGCTGAACATTTTTTTAAATCGCCCAAACTTATTTCAAATACACAGGCACATGTAGCTCCAGAAAACAACACTTGCCTATAAAGTAGTTACAACAGGACATAAATGGTTAAATTAGTACTTTAAAATTATTTCGTATCATAAGGATATTATTCAATGAATTAAAGTCTACAACAGTATTAATTGTGGGCAATTTGTTAAATAGGAAATCTGTAATATTGATTTCCTAGTTACATATAACGCGGCGGTCGCGTGTATCAAATTTAAACATATTGTTTGGTCATTACCTGCATGTAAACAGTGCAATAATAGGCCCTTCTGAATGTAAACCTTTAGCCTGATTACGACTCTATACGGGCACTCATTAATAAGGAATTTGAACCAACGATCTCAACGGAGCAATGTGTTCTCATGGCTATTTTAGTTTCTTCCCAGGTTCCGTAGCATGTATTGTAGTTTAATAATAGAATTAGTAATTTCCTGTTGTACTTTCTATTTCACTGTTTACCTTAGTTTAATCGTTAAATTGATATGATTATTGTTTGTTTGGTTGAACACGGATGCGCTTGCGTTTAACACGTGAAATGGCGTTCGTCACTATTTTCAAGTGGGACTTTACATTTTTTAAATAGTTGATATCGGTAATGATACTAATAATTCTAGATACAGATAATCAGAATTATACACCATCTATTAATATGGTTATATACTTAAATATATAAAGTACCTAATCATACCCTAACGCGTAACGATCTGAAAGATGGCAAATACAAATTTGACCACACATAAGGCCTCGTCCAATTTTAAGATTTAAGCCTCCGGCACACTCGGGCGTCAGCGTTCGCGCGTCAAATGTTTTGCAATACCAAAACAAACTCCTCCGGTGAAGCTGTAAAGGCCAACTCACGGCCAACAGCGTAGTCCATTCAAAAAAAACCAAAACAAACTTGTTGACTCATAAAAATCGTTTATTCTTGAAATCTTCTTCTAAATGACACTGACAGCATGAGCGAATTTTGGCGCGTGGAGGCGTGGCTTCTTCCACAGAAATTAAATCTGTATGCATATTGACACAGAGTCCGTTTTGTTGACGTGCGAGCGATGACGTCCCAGTTTGCCGGAGGCTAAAATCTTAAAATTGGACGTCTGGAAGTCTACCTAATAAATTAGTATTAAGCCAACTCGACTCGGAAAGAGGCCATAATTTAAAAAAATCTCACTCCGTGCTTATATGATCGTAGATTATCTATATAGACAAAATAACTAAAAAGTACTTATACACTAGCAATGATAGTGATTGCTTTAGCTGATCGATGTCATTAAGAAAACTTTATAAAGGTATTAAACAAATAAGTTCCTGCACCAGAACACGTGAAAGACGTATTAAAAATAATGATGTGCCAAACCAATAATGGCTTCTATTCTGTTGCGGTGAATAAGAGCATTATGTTTGGCTTGGGTCCAGCCAACGTAAGCCGATAGCCAATTTGAAATATTACCTCCATAAGCGAGACAGTGGACCCCATTGCCGCGCTCCGACATTTCTTTATAGTAGAGACCAATCAATTTTATACTCGCATTTGTAGAGAAAGCGTTAAAGAAAATTTGTTAAATGTTGTATTAAAGAGAGCAGTTGCGCCTATCAAGTTAAGATTATATCCGGAAATTGTCTAAACAAGATTGTATTACCTAATAAGAAAAACATAGTTAATGTAGTGGTATTTGCAAATAACAGATTTAACCAAAGACCTAATCACATTATCCAACACGCTGACCTTTACAGGCTTACTAAATGTAAGACAGTGGATTTAGAAGCTTTGTTGATACAATATTGTAATACTACGAAGCCTAAGATGTGCATAATGCAATCCTTTCATGGCATTATAGGGCGTATCTCGTAATGCTCCGCCACGGCCAGACTGTCCCGGCGGATGGAATGGCCTACCGCGTAGGTTCAAGCCCGTTAAGTGCTGACATTTGCAAAATAACGAATACTATTTTTAAAATTATGAGTAATATTTTTATACATATCCTATGACTTATAGTAGTAATTAGGATTTATTTTTTTCCTACATTGCGTAATGTGATTGCAATTTACTCTTTGTAGTAACAAAGCATTTTTTCGTACCGTCAACATACTTAAGTAATAATGAGAGTTTCTTTTGTCTGAGTACGGCTGATGACACTAAATGCTATTAGGCTATGTAAGAGGTTTCTTGCAGCGGAATCACAGGTTATAACCTCACACAGACACATCAGCAGTATATTCAAGTGATATAAAATAATATTGTCAAGTTATTCTGCACCCAGACGATGTAGGTACCTACTTTAGCCGTTTTTGTCAAAGATGTGAAAACAAGGTGAATAATATGCATACAAATGACCAGCACTAACCTAGTTTTACGCACCTCTTAGAAGTTTAATTATCTTAATGAGGATTGGTTGGAATTTAATTTTGTTTAACTAGCCACTTTTTTGATCACCAAGTACGTAAGTAAGTGCCTATCTAAAATATTAAAAGGCGACGCTATATATTATTTTTTGGTTTAAATTACGCAGTTTCAGTTGCTCAGGAATATTAACATAATTCTAATATCTCTATATTGTTACCAGTAGTGGAGAACAAAACTCGTGAAATGTGACGAACAGCGGAGATATCTGGTACTCGTAGGATGTACCCGAAATAATATTTTAGGTACATATATGGTAGCTAATATGAAGATACATAGTGAAGGTAGATTAACCTAACTATCATAGTTTCTAAATTACATACCTTTGAATATTTACCACCGGTATCGTCTTGTGGCATTAGGGCGCAGTCATAAGCCTGTTTAACAGTGCTAACCACATCAACGGGAAGCGACTACTAATATACAGAAAGCAGAATGTAAAAATTTGGCTAAGGACTAGAGATATCTTAAGTTTTAAAAATACGCGACAAAAAAAAATCATAAAATTTCGATCATATTTTATACCATTCGGTTGTATACCGATACTCAGGCAAACGGCCAAGTATTATTGCGGACTTCTGAAACATCTATACTATAATAATAATAATATCTACGCAAGTAGAACTCAATACATACACACTAGATACAGGAGAACAAATAGAGCCCATGGATGAACATTCTTCTTCTTAGTACTGTGGTCGTGGTCATGGGCTGTCTAGTTGGTTGGTTGCGGTTTTTGTGAGACTTCTCCATCTCTCTCTGTCAGTAGCATTACGTGCACATTCATTTAGGGTACACTTCGTAGAGGACTTGATGAGGTCTGTCCATCTTGTTGGTGATCTGGCTCCCAGCGTTGACCCTCTACTCTTCCTTGTATCATTAGTCGTTCCAATGAGTCTTCGTTACGAATAATATGACGATATGGATGAACATAACACACACAAATACCTAGGTTTCCAAAAACTGACGTTCGATCGTTTCGATCGTTTCGATCGTTGTAGGTAACTTTACACAAGTTAACGTGGTATAGGTGGTTACCAAACTTCCTTGTTTGACAATCGTGTCGGTAACATGAGCTGTGGATATCGTTATCGTGTGTCGGAAACTCGCAACATTTTCCGTTAATATCGATTGCTCGTTGAAAAGGACAACACAATGCAACCAAAGCGAATATTAACACGATTTTACAAAAAAAAATTGCATAATTTTGTCAATTTTGTAGGTCTTTTGCATAATATTACTCGCCTCATAGTATTTAAATCTCTTCCGCTATGGTGTGCTACTGCTGAAACCGTTTATGTCGAAAGAGCTTAAAGACACAAGCCAAAAATACATTATAATTGATCTAAAATCATTATATCGAGGGGTAAAAGGCTATTTGACTCAAGCGACACTTTTGGGCGATATTGACTTACATACATATTTGGAATCAGCAATTTTTTGTGCTTCGAATGAGTGTGCTCTCCTGTAAAGTTAAACAAATGTCGCTTAAGTCAAATAGCCATTCATCCCTCGATATGTAAAATAAAGTCCTTTTTAACCGACGAAAAAACGGAGGAGGTTGCTCAATTCAACCGTATATTTTTTTTAAATGTTTGTTCGCGGATAACTTCGTCGTTTATAAACCGATTTTGATGATTCTTTTTTTGTTCGAAAGGAGATATTCCAAGGGTGGTACCATGATAAGGAAACCAAGATCTGATAATGGCATCCTAGACAAATCGAGGGGAACCTTCGAAAATCGTAGCGGCGACTAGTGCGCTTGTTAATTTTTTCGTTAAGTATTTTAAAGCACTACTATTTAATGAAGGGCTGGAGTCGATCTGATGATTGAGCCGAAAGACAGTCGAGGGAACTCCTCAACGATTTACAGCAATTACCTGGTGTTTGGGCTTAAGTAAGTTCAAAAATATTGTTTAACCAAAAACAAAAACTGACTTCAAAAACCTAAATGCACTAAAAAGTTAAAAATAACCTTATAATTCATAAAATTTGGAGTCGGTGCCAATTGATCTGTGTATTTGCCAAGTCTAATGAAGATAGGCACCTACTCCAAATGTAATGAATTATAAGGTTATTTTTAACTTTTTAGTGCACCTAGATTTTTGAAGTCGGTTTTGTTTTTTGTTATTAGAATTGAACGTCTCTACGTTCAATTCTAAAAAGGACTTTATTAAATTAGTTATTATAGTTATTATGTATTATCATAATCAGTTATGTGTTTCGCAGTAGAGCAACAATATTTTTTACCAATTGAGATCAAGTTCGTGATATGAGTTGTCAGTGAATCGATTAATTAATTACTTTTGCGATCGATAATTGTGTATTGTTTATATCATCTTTGCCGAGTGAAAGATAAATCGAACACCTAACAATAGATGACAAAAAATAACCAGATCTCTCCTTCAATGTCTAAACCAATAATGAGTCGACCAATGTAACAAGAATACCGCTAACAACGCAAAGCTTATATTTAATACAGTAGCCGTCACAATATTGTCGCCATTGATCAAGTAAAAACTGTATAAATTGTACCAAATACAGTAAACAGGTAATGATAGGATAACAGGTAATGATACCGAGAATTTAAACAAAGTTGGTATTTTTAAAATTGTTGTACTAACATAAGTAATTCATAATTACTAAATATGAATATTCGGAATAGATCAATCGACGTTGTAGTTTGTCTGCGATTGCAGTGAATTTCGGGACCTTTGTTCAAACTCCAAACAGCAGCAAAACCTATAAAGTACATGGTGTTGATCACTGGGTCACAGAAGTAGACCGCCAAAAAATACCAGCAATATAAAAATCAAATACTCTTTTTTGTTCTATATTCAACAAAGGTCAAAGGTTTCATGAAATGACTTTTTATAAGATTCACAAACAACAAAAGGTTGTGCTCCGCTGCCGTGACGAGTGACGTAAACAGCCGAAACGAACGTGAACTCTTCGAGATAATCGTGAAGTTGGAATACTGTCGGCATGACGAGAAAGCAACACTTTCTAACAATAATCAACAGTAAATAATGGTTTACAATTCATCAATAACTATCATGGATTAGCGGAGATAAAAGAAAACACGGACTTCTCTCGCTACTATTACCACCCATTGCATAATTCAGTGGGTCAGGTATATAGATCATAGGGTAAACAATAGTCATCTTTGTATGTATTCCGGGAATTAAATGGACATCATTTCCCTGAGGGCAGCCAGTAGCATCGTATCTAAAATAACTCGATGGTCAGAATACGAAAATTCGCGCAAAAAATAAACTTATTCAATTTATGTCGTCCTAAAAATCCTAAATCGAATAAAATCGTTCTCAAATCGAATGACCGAACAATAGACATATTCGACTAATCTCGATAGACAGTTGTGTAAAACGATATTATTGCTTTAATCGATTTATCTTATCGTGTGGGTACAATTGACTTGCTCACTACTGTAGCTGTAGTAAATCGATCATTAGTAACGGTGGTCGTGGACTGCGATGTTGCACCAATATGGCAGTAGGTACATGATATTCTCGATTGCTGCAGTATAGGGCCCGTTTCTCGAATTACATAATCGGTTAGGTATCGATATAAAATTGGTTATGCATCGATATGTCAGTAATGGAATTGATATGCTATGAATTGCGTAAGAAACATGTAAAAAAAGTAATTCTGCAATGCGTTCTACGCGTGTTTTAAGTTCACGATTTAAATTTTATACCATAATTGTGGTAAATTATACAACGGAGCGTAGTCACATAAAATAAGTCGCGAACTAACAATTTTGACTATAAAATTTTGTACGTTACAGACACACTAAGAACTAGCGATACTTAGTCAACGTATAAATTTATGATAGTCTTCTGCTTACATTGTACACACAAAACTATCAAATGATTGTAGTTATTCATACCTATGTATATTATTCTACTAACCCACCTATTTATGACAGGAAATCGTATGTATCGTAAACTGTGTCACAGTTACCCATGAATATTAACCGGCCGATAGATAGACCATTTCAAAGCATTAGCAGACAAAGCCGCGCTATTGATGCGCGCTTCCTACCCAGCAATGCCGCTAATTGTACAATATCGAGACCGTTCTAATGGAGCGTTGACTCAAATGGATACACTCATAAGTCATCGTTTGACATCAGTAATTATCATGTTATCTGTTACCTTGATACGCCAATCGAATAAGTACTATAACTCTACTATGAGTTTTATGTGTATTTTAAATTCGTATGTGATCTACGACCACCGGAGAGCTAACAGTTTGCTCAACAAAAATGTTCTTTACGAAGGCACAAGCTAAGTCATACACCAATGGTAGAACTATTCGTAAGCGATTTGAATCAAGCCAAACCACAGCATAGAGCGTAAAAAACACCATAAAAAAGCACGTACCTACGAGGCGTGTAATAATGTCATATCCTTCTTCGGGATAGTATAGGTTTTGGTTTGATTGGTAAATGATCTACTTGTAATATTGGTCTGACATGTTGTTAAGGGATAGTCTATCACCTCTGATAGAACATAACATTCAGAAGTTCACCGGCAGTTTGTTTACACACCTAGATTTCTAATCCCCTTATAAAACCTTAAACAGAAGCTTAATATCAAGTGGCGGTAATCTGCATCGAAATGGCTTCGTAATTAGGTCTATATTCGTATTCACGTGTGGCCTCGCCATTGGCAATGTCACGAGCAAGGTTAATCCCTCGGACACCTTGAGCACGTGGATCACGTGGAAACTTTAACAAGATATAAGATACCGAGTATTGTATGGGAAAATTCACTTTGAGTCCTTTATATCAACTCTTACAGGTTAGCGATGAGATGGAAAAATCTTTTGTTGTATTTTAATTTTACATAAGAGAAGTACCTAATATTTCATGTAAAAACTCTAATTCTAATTTTAATTATACTGTTCCTAGTGTTAATATTT
Source organism: Ptilodon capucinus (assembly GCA_914767695.1). NCBI lineage: Eukaryota > Metazoa > Arthropoda > Insecta > Lepidoptera > Notodontidae > Ptilodon > Ptilodon capucinus. The sequence goes on from OU611808.1 coordinate 7,488,278, forward strand.
TGTGTTGTTTCATATTATCATTGTTAATAATATGATGAAATTCAGCTGGTGATATAAGGGCAGGACAATTATCCATAGTTTGGCTAATAATACCACGAGCCAATTTAAAATTGTGTGGAAATATTACTGTAAAGTGATTCATGTTGATATTAGTAGTGTCACTGAGGAACAGTTCAACGTGCAAAACATTAATGGATTCACGGTTTCACAAATACATCCATGAATTAGGTACTTCGCACTTACTTTACATTCACATAAGGACGCATATACTACTCAATGAATTCCCTGAAAAATAAACTGAAAACGTATTTCAAAGTTGTTTCTTGTCGCTATTTTATTTGAAAACTTTTTAACCTGAAACTTTGTATTATCATACCAATCGTACCTCACTAAAAGCCAATTTAATAAAATACAGCTGCTATGTTCAGCAAAACAGCAATAAAGTAGCTAAAAAATACTCGCGAGCATACCAGTTTGGGGATCACTTCTCTATCATCTTTCACTTTAGGAAGTGCTTTTGGAGTTGTTTGAATGTAAAATTACTATATTTTTATTTTTCGTGCAGGTATAAACAAACGGAAGTAACTAAACTTATATATCGATTGATAATTTCAATTTAATATCATATTTATATGATCCTTTCTAAAATACCACTTGATTAGTGAATTACATAACTAATTATTTTTCTAAACCACAAATAAATAATTAATTTGAATAAAATGCAACATATAAATTATTTTTATTATAGTTACTTAATAAATTATGGCTGATCGTTATAGTAATTATGTAACAATTTGATACACCTTGTTCTTCTTTGTCACCCAAGCTAACGGGTACACGCTGAAATGTTCATAACAAAAGTATACAGGCCTATTATAGAACTTGTATATTTAATATTTTCTCTACTGCATAGCTAACACTTAATTTACCAAATATATTTTTGTTTAAAATGTAAAGACTTACATTTTATACGGACCTGTATGCAAAAAGTTAATATTTTATGTTAGTTACATAAATCCTTCATATTTTACAAATTTATATAGCTACCCTATTAGTGTTATTTTACTTATAATATACCTTTAGATAAAGGAAGTCGTCTGTTATTATGTAAATAACAACTAATAATATTAAATTCAGAAAATAAACTAATCATTTTTGTAGGAGTTGTATCACACGCTTTGCCCCAATGACGGTTCCCAACGATTGTTGTCTAGTTATTGTTCTGTGTCCGAGCTATTCAGTGCATGTATGCCACTCAACCATAAATACGTAAGGCGAGTTGCTGGTATTGGTAGATACACTTACGTATCTAATACCCGGGGTTCTTAAAGCCACTATTTCGACACATTTTATGCTTTAGAAACATTATTGGTACTTGTTTAATTCATGGTAGAGCTACCATGAGCTTGTAAGTGGTATTGACCGCAGGACAAAACAAAATGAACGATTTGGCTATGACTTTGTTCCTGTCGGTTGGAGGACGAAATAATAATTTGCCATACAAGTAGAGTGCGTAACTATATTGTATACGCAAGTAACTAGAGAACGTATCAACACCAGGTTTTAAAAGCCTTGTGAGTATCTTTCTGCCTATGCGAGCGCCGAAACCGTGCTATTTCCCACTGCGCCTAATATTTTTTTATTTTTTTTATTGTTGAAAGGACTACGCTGTTGGCCGTTAGGTGGCCTTTACAGCTTCACCGGAGGAGTGGCGAAGCTGTAAAGGCCACCTAACGGCCAACAGCGTAGTCCTTTCAACAAAAAAAAAACCTGGCTGCGCACAGTTTGAAAGTACATGAAAACTGACCTAGCAGCTAACGTGTTAACCGATAGTAGATATACTTATATTAAATTAGAAGCGAAATATAATAAAAACGAGAGGTCATAAACTCGTATCCGTTTAATTAATGCAAAAGATAGAAGACAAACGCCGATCACGAATTTAATTTAATTCATAGGTATGTTGTTTGCGTAAAGAGCAATCAAAGATTTAACTTTTGACCAATGATATAATCCAATTATATCAATCTATATTAGCAGCAGGAAATATATATTATATTAGCAACAGAAATCTAGAAAGTTACAAACATTCAATGTTCTAATCCCAAAATAAGTTATGTAAAACCGGAATTAGAAAAAAAGTTGAAATTAATAAACAGAATTTGCACTGCAACGTTACATCACTCCACAAGAACTTAAATTTAGGTATCCGAAATAAAGAATTGAAATTTTAAAAGGATGACTAATGCTGTACTAGATATAAGTACCTATACACTAGATATTCACTTATACATGAGCAATACAGCCAGCGGAACAAATAATCGGATATAATTTCTCTTGGTGTAATGCTCATGGATATCTGCGCCATTAGGTATATATAAATACCGATTTGACAGATCACCTTTAACTCTTCTACCTATGTAGGTATTTCGATTATTACGGAGGCATTACGGATTTAGCCTACTGTAGTAGGGTGTAGACTAGGTAGTAGGGTGTGTCGTAAGCTGTAGCTTACGACGATTCATCTGGGAAGGATTAAGTCAGTCGATTGTCTTATATTGCTATCATCATTTACCTACTAACATTCCATTAGTCATTAGAGTATACCACATTCATATAAAAATAAATAACGCAAATTATATGCATACCTTACATTTATAACAATAATAACATATCATAACTCATGTACAAACCTATTGAAAGATAATATATTTGTTTAACATAAGAATGCCACATAAATAACAATACCATAGCACACGTGTAGCTAGACTGGGCACTAGGTATTTGGTATAAACTAAAGGCATACCTACCCTTGAAATATCCCTGTGAAAATTTAGAAATAAAAACTCCTTTTTGACCGTTGTAAGATGAAATCAGTATCAGATGTTTTACCATTAACAACAGAAACTACGTATTTCTCCGTTTTTAAACGAAGTTGTGTAATTTCGGATAATTATCACGTTTTGTCACTTCGTAAAACTCGGCAATAAACAAAAGAGCCGCAGTTCATTTCCATAAATTAGAAACCATGACGATTGCAAGCGTTGCGGTCGATACGGAATCATTCAGCGGACGGCTGCAAATCATTACCAATCAATATAAATTGGTCGGTGATGGCTAATATGTTCAATTGTTGTTAACTGCCATCGTAATCGTTCAGAAGTAATTGTCTAATTCGGGGAGTTTTTTTTGTGCAATTTGCCACAAATACTGGCGTGTTAACAGCAGTAAAATGAAAACTATAAACTTAACGTCTTGTCCCTAAAGACTCACTGTGCAATGGTTTCGAGGTCGCAGGCGACAATATCACTAACTAAATTGGCGTTTGCTTTGTGCGGTTAATACTCTATATCGCTTTACTGGCAGCTATTGTTGCTTAATTTACATACAACCGGATCCAATAAAGTGATTGTGATTGAAGAGTGAACCAATAGTTGCATTTGATATTTTTTATCGCGCGAGACCCACTACTCTCAATGTCAAGAGCGACTTGTCTATTTTTTATTCAATAAAAAGCTAATGAGACATCGCACTACTAATACGATTTTAATTAAGATAGGTACATACATAAAAACATTAAAAAAATCTAAAGGATCCATCAATCAGTGGCCTCATGATTAGTGAAGCTGATGCTGACCTTAATATTCGTTAAATAAGGTATAGAACTATTAGTCATATCTTTGTATGTAGGTATCGCCGACGATTAGAAACCATTGATCGACGTAAGCGGTATTCAAAACAGTTGGTTGGAAAATAACTGTTTCGACTGCAATATGGTATGCCTTTGAAACATATCCAGTGATATTGTTGGGAGCTTCCACAAAACAGTTTTCACTCGACAAGATCCTAATGAATTGTGAAATTTTTAACATAGTATGCAAAAACAAAATATTTTCTCTTAAAAGTGTGAAAGTGTTTAAGTTCAAGTATTTTTTTTTTTCCATCGCCACGCTTTTAAGCGAAAGTGTCTTAAATGGCGTAGGTACATGTACAACAGGCGCAAAGAAACAAGCGTGAACTAAAAACATTTGTGTGTTGGCACACGCAAAACATTGCGAACCTAAGCCTAGACAGACTGCGTGGAACTTGGATTTCGACACGAATTGAACTATTGCTCTAATCTCCGACCGAGGAGCCGGCCGCAGTGAAATCTATTGAGAACCGGGTCGATATGCAATTGTAAGCGCATCACTCCGCCGTCCGCTCCGATTGACAACGGCCGTGACGTATCGACGGCGTCACACTTTCCGACCGCGACCGATAGCCGAATTAATAACGCCGCGGTGAAATATGAAGCAAATTGAAACGCTTCCCGTTTGAATGCGGGCCGCGGACACGTAGCGAGCGCGTCGAGTGATGTCGCCTTTTCACAATTAGATCCGAAAGAATCACACCTGCGTTTTAACCAAGAGCCGGCACTAATGTACTTCGCCGCGATTGTTGAGCAAATTGACGAAAATAAGGTTTTAATGAAAAGCTTTTCTTCTTTCGTCATGTAAGTAACTTAAAATTGTTTGACATAGCAGTAGATGTTTACAGAGTATAACGTTTACATAACAGGTGCATATAACACAACTTATTCAGGTTAATTAACGATCGATACATTCTCACGTAAACATGAGAATAAAATGTAATGTTCTAGTTGCGTTTCCGGCACAAATGCACCAGTTGATCGAACAATACCGCCGCCGTATTGTATGAAATCATGCGAAAACGGCACACTCGGTGATTTATTATACAAAACACTCCCACGTATGGTAACGCGGGCACGTTACAATAGTAAAAAGTGGGATGAGCATTCAGTTGTATCGGGTTGTTCGAGTTTAGTGATCTGATGCAAGGCGCGAGACCCGCGACGGCGGCATGCATCTCGCGAATATAGCCAGGGCTTCCATTTCAGACAACATACATAATCTGTACACGATACACGAATCCAAGAGTAGACATATTTTTTACAGCAAATGCAACTAAAATGGCTCTGATGAATCATAATGACACGCACTGCTACAAAGAAAAACTTGCTACCGCTATTTTATAAGCAATTCAAGACTTCCTCATTTTTTCTATTGACAGTTTAAAACCTTTGGCCAAGCCTTGTTTGATATTATAAATACATCCGTCTGCATACAATCTGGATTGCTTTTTCGGCTTAGCTTTTCACACTATGCTACGTCTAATGAGACTATGAAGGTGTTGTGGGAGTAATTTATGAGTATAAGAAAAGCATAAACCGTATAAGCCGTATCAGTAAGTCATAAAATAATCAGTGAGAAATGGGTTAGTGTTAGACATAGACAATGCCACAAGGAACGGTTTCTACAACCATAAAGCAATCGCAATAAGTGGTTGCAATGGATAGAAACATCGAAGTATTATGAAACTTTAATACTAGCTAATCCCTTCCTAACCCTTCTATGGAAACTTGCGCATACGAATACTTGCGAAAACGAGGTTGCTACTTATGTTGACTTGAGATAACTTTCAAAAATGTAATCCATTTGAGCTTTAAGCAGTCTGCATGTCTTGAACGCAAAGTTCAACCCGTGATTAGAAATAGCAACCTATTTGGGGTAGAAACCTTAGGGTCCATGGGGGCCGGAGACATTGCGAAACGTCTGATCAAAACATCCGGTGATTCGAACGCTGGAAACTATTCGCACAGCCCATCACATGCCACAGCAGATGCCACGTTGAATGGCAATGCTGCCAGCGTTCTGGGCACCCTACCGAACGACAGTGGGGGACTGTGCGGTATATAATTTCTTTTTTGTTAGATTTTTTTTCTATTATAGTGTTTGTAAATAATTGATACTTTTTATTCAATTAAAATAAATCAATAATTTAAAATGGTCTTGTACGTGGTTTGTAGATGGATTGAAATATCTGTAAATTAGGTGGCAAGTTTTGATGATAAAATATTAACAAACAGGATAAACATCATCACTTAAGAAAGGTGAATGCAAAACAATAACTCGATTTTTTTCTGCATGGCGTAATATTATTAAACGCGTTAAGTTATCGATACGGCAGAAAACGTGACTTAGACGTAAACACGAGTACATTAACGTTGCAATTTCGCGAATATAATATTACTAGCGGAGAACGTTTGGCAACCCTGCATGGTCACACTCCGGCAGTTCCTATAACGGTAATTATTTGTTGACGCAACACGTACGTGCGGGGAGCACGCTGTATATAGTGCTTATCTCTCAATTACTCAAGTCAAGGTCAGCTAAGTGTTGAATAATTAGCCCCTAAACGGCCTGTAATTGATGACAATTTTGTATGACTTGGTTGCGATTGTGTAAGACTGAGGAGGCTTGAGGAAATGTTTTATTGTCGTCTGGCATTTAACTTAAAGTATGTCAAATAATATTTCAATACATCTTAAAATTTTATGATTCGCATTTAATTCCGAGGTAGGCCTTCTTGTTTTCAGCTTTCAGTGTACCATAGACTTATAAAAAAAGAGGACTGCGCACCGCTCTCATCGAAAGCGAAGCAGTATCTCGATCTTTGTGGGAATTGGCACATACCAAAAAATGTGTATCTATGCAAGGATGTGTGCTAGATAAACGTACAAGCGAGTGGAGGGTGCTTTATTTATTGTTTAGAGAGATAACACCCGACCTTTGGTATACGTTTATATTGATTATTAGGGTAGCTTTAAGTGACCTCAGAGGTTAACATCTCATCTCACTTTTCATAGATTATCTAATAATTCTCACGTGATGCAAATCAATAAAAAAAATTGCGTTTCACACTAGACCTATTCAATTTTATGATCATTTGATTGCTTTTTTACAACGTGCCTAGATGAGTAAAATATGGAAAGAAGGCGGAGATATGCGGTAACGATTTAAAACTTGTTTTACACACCGTAAGTACTTGCGTACTTACCAATAATTTGTGTTTTCAACTGCATTGTTCAGTGCAGGTTAAAATCAATTTACCTACTTAAGTATTTACCCCAAATTTATAAAAAGTTACGATCCATTTACAGTGGCAATGTAGAACAGTTTTAGAGTGAAACAAACCGGGTTGTAGAGGGAATTGGAATTTAAATAAATTTGAAGGTATTCTGAGGCCTTTGAGTAGTAGGTATATTTTGACTTGTCTTAATAGAAATAGCAGTTTGAGCGCGTTAATTTAAATATGTGAGCATTTAGACAGCAGTACTTCAACTTAAATTTAAAATTTGTTAGTAGATAGCATCATCTATTACTTAGTGTTAAACGATGGAGTATATTCTCTTACGATATTTTCTTCTCATTATTGAATCAGAATCAGAATTCTTTTTATTCATATATAAACCAATACAAGCACTTATGAATTATAGTCAATAAACAAAAAATAAAAGTATCTACCATCCATTCGGAATGCAATTCCTATGGAGAAAACTTAGCAAGAACTCCATGGTTGGTCTTTTCCGATTGATCGGACCACATGGTTGCTACATTGAAGTATTTACTTACAGGTAAGTAGGTAGGTTTTCAAGCAGTGGTAGCCGAGTGGTCGAACGCACGCCTTACAAATCAAAGTATGCAGGTTCAAACCCCGGCTCGCACCTCTGAGATTTATGTGCGAATCTCATTTTCATCCGAGATTATTACTTGCTATGAAACGGTGAAGGAAAAACATCGTGAAGAAACCTGCACGTCTGAAGGAACTTGTCTAGTTCTCGATAGATGTGTGAAGTCTGCCAACCCGCACTGGGCTAGCGTGGTAGACTATGGCCTGAATCCCCCTCGCATAGATAGGAGGCCCATGCCCAGCAGTGGGACGTTAAGAGGGCTGTAGTAGTAGTAGTAGTAGGTATGTTTCATTAAATTATGTTTGTGGAAATGATTAGAACAGAAGTAGTTCCAATAAGTTCAAATTCATATGAAATACGGATCCGTAGAGAAAGTTACTTATTATTTATTCTGATATATAAACACATGACTCAATTTCGTAAAAGTGAAAACTGATTAAGTATAATATAAAGTTAAGAAGCTCACAAATATTTATTTTCTCGTGCCTACTACCGTGCCCACAAATGTTAAAGAATACTCATAGATAAATAACTACCTACCTTCATACATTGAAATTTATGAGTTCACCCTCAATACAGTTTCATGGCTAAACAGATTCATTGGAAAAAATAACCCACTGAAAATATATTGTACTCTAAACAGTTATCTACCTTCTGAAACCATTGTTTGCGTTGTATTGTATATTGTTTTAAAATAATGGTAACTAATATAAGACGCCCCAATAAATAATCCAAACTTACCCGACAAAAATAATACTGCTATCCACAATGTTTATCCCGAAAACGTGATTAATGGGTCCAGTCAACACATTCACTGTATGTAAACTTTATCGTTCGCCCACTATATTTAAGTTATCGGCATTTTTCGCGGCGGAGGAGCGTAGCGAGCGCGCGGCACCGCCGTCGTGTACATGTGAAATCAGCTGTGTATTGCGCAGAGCGCGGAGCCAGCGCCCCCCACCGGCCCTCCCTAATCCTCCCGCATTCTGCAGATAATTGAGATAACATAATCGCATGTTTATTTACGGATAATACGATAAACGATTAAATCGCATACGCGTGGGAAAGGAGCCATGAACGATATCGATAACTTAACCAACTCAATAGTCTAGGGAATCAAGTTGCGTTGCGACATACAGTTTACATCCAAATACGTATAAAAGTCAGTCCAGTTAGGTTCCTATCTGCCAATATCGAAACGTAGAACGAGTCGTATGAAAAACCAATCGACACGTAGGTAAAAACTAGATATCCACCCTTAACAAAAGCGTTGATCATAGTAACATATTGATAATGCTATTTTCAGAAAGACCATTATGTACTAAAAAAATATAAATCTTATTTTAAATAATAATTCTTATTTGATATTAAAGAGTAGATACAGATACCACAATGGGCCAAGAAGACGTCCAAAAAAATTTTACCTACATGGTTGAATTGATGCCATGGTCATTTAGTCTTACACGTCTTGACATAGATTATCTCACATACGTAGACGTCAAAGTCGCACACAAAATAAGACGTGTGAAACTGTCAAATTTTCGGAAAAGCTCGCTCTTTGATACAATAACTTGTTGTGCAAGGGATATTCCTATATCTCATCTTAACAATAACATTGCCAAATATCTACCGTCTACATAACAGCAATAATAAAAAATAATGATGTGTTCCAATTATAATTGGGTTATTATCAATTTGGTTAGACGTAACGTGTGTATTACGTGTTTATTACATATAAACTCAATAGACAGTATTGAATCTGTCTCGCAGTTCGAATATACATTAAAATTATGCAACATAACCAATACTCGAATGTATATCGATATCATTTTGACAGCCAAAACAGACAGCTTTATAAGACCATTTAAGACCTAGTTTCTTTAAACCAATTTTGGCTGTCTATAAAGTCATAGAACATTACTATGTTAGAACCTAGTTAATGTCTACGTAAATAATGTACAGACAGATACAATAAAAATTAAACTTATGTAAAGAACAGAAACATTTAGATTCAATCCACTACTACCTAGTGTCTATTTTATTGTGTGATTGCATATTATTGTAGATAGATAGATAGATAGATATTTCTTCATTTTTATACCTCTATAGCAGTGGTAGCCTCGTCTGTACAACACCCGCCTAGAACGTAGTTGTCGTCGTAGCCGTAGTGCAAGTTTAAATCCCGGGCCCGCACCTCTGAGATGATTTTCATGTGCGAATTTTATTTTCAATAATGATTACCACTTGCTGGACGGTGAAGGAAAACATCGTGAGGAAACCTGTACGTCTATAAAAGGCGTGTGAAGTTCACTAACCCGCACTGGGCCAGCGTGGTGGACTATGGCCGAAATCACCTTCGTATTAAGGGGGAATGTGCCCGGTATAATGGCAAAGATGGCAATAGGGACGCTCCCTAATAAATTGGGACCAAAATACATCGGCGAAGTGTTGGTGCATTGTAGAGCGCTACTGCCTACCCCTAGAATATAGGCGTGATGATGATGATGTATGATGTGTTTTACCTCTCAATCTATACTAATATTATAAAGAGGAAAGATTTGTATTTTTGTTCTTTTTTGTATGTAACGAATTAACTAAAAAACTACTGCACCGATTTCAAAAATTATTTTACCGTTAGAAAGCTATGTATCACTGAGTAACATAAGCTATACCTATTAGTAACCCGTGCGGAGCCGGGACGGGTCGCTAGTGTAATATAAATTTGTAAACGAAATAAATTGTACTGAGAGTTTTGAGAAAATATTTGAGGACTAACTTTGTTTGACAACTGCCTGAACTAGTTAGAGCCGTGGCGACCTTGTTTCTTGTATTAATTTATTATTTACTATTGATGCAACTTGAAAGTAAGAAAGGTTATTCTGAATTTTGTTTTCTCACTGTAAAGAAAGAGTTAACATGGAAACACAATCGCGTTGATAATCATTGCAACCATGTATGTTAAAATCGAGGCAAGATCTTAACCATATGGACGCAAAGTAAGTAGGTTTGTGTGCGACAAATTCGAAATCCTTTCCAAAAGCTACCTTTATACAACCTCTCACTGTTGTTCCCATCAACGAGTTTTCATAGTTGTTTCAAATCGATTAGACATTTAATTAAATAATTGTTGATTGCAATTCCTTCATGGTTAGCCACATCGAGCACAACCTACGTGAATCGACTTTATGTGCAATAAAAAAAAATTGCGTCGACACTGTTCTTAGTTACGGATTAAGAAACTAAATAAATAAAAATATACTCGTATGTATGCAAGTAATTTCTTCGGCTCATAATCTTCTTCGGATTTAAAGTGGTCGTAACAACTTATGACGCATTTTACTACAGCTGCACTTTCTTTACAATTTTAAACCACTACCAGCTTCCATTTACCTAAAAATATTGACCTAAAAATAATAAAATGCGCATTGATCTTAAGCCCAGGTAGCATTTGTGATGACTCGTGCCAAGACACGTCTATATATGTTTTAAATTCAGTCCAATTGTTTTCTCTTTAGTGATTCTACTTTCTTGCTTTGATTTAGTTTAAAAAGCCGTGAGATTACTATTCTAAAACCCAAAAGAACTTAGCTAGGTCTCATAAATTAAACCGGAGTGACATCAGCCCACAACAGTTATAATTTGTCACATTGCCATATTCGCTAATTCAAAGTCAAGAAACAACTTTTGAAATTATTTTTAGAGCATAGCAATGACGGAAATGAAACGAATATGGTCTCAAGTCTCATATCGTACAAAAACTCTTACCTCTGTGACTCATGTTAACTGGGTGGCAACTACCTACCTGTGGATAATACCTACTGAAGACGATTTTAAGACGTTTCAACGTCAGTTAAACGAAGCGCAATAATCCAATGTGTTCGGTTAAATGTATTTTCCCCTAAAAATCGTCTCCAGTAAATTTTATAAAAGTAAACTTCTGATTTTATTCTAGGTCTTTAGCGTTCAAGGTACTTTGTGTAGGCTATACTGTGAAGTCTGAACTGTGCGTATTAAATTTCACTTGATGTTTAAAATTCATCTCAAGCATTCGAAATTTGTTGCAACGTTGTTTTCTCCAGTGCCATCTGTTTGAAATTGCTAATTCTCGTCTGATATCATTCAAAGTGCATTCGGAATGCTAAAATATTAGTAAAAAGATCATGAACAACAGACGCAAGTTAGTCGCCCCATGGTTTAACTGTACTCGAGATGAAAAGCTGTTATTCCACTATCGCATTTACGTTCAGTACACCATTATATTATTTTAATAATATACACGAAGAATAAAGCAAGTGATTTCAGGTGCGGGTTTGATCTTATCGCGTTTTGTGAGCAAACGTCGTGAGTCGAATGTCGGCATATTCGTGGGACACACAACGTTGCATGCCCTAGTATCGTAACTACTGCCCTCTTTTGAGTACTGCTTTATTTTATGCTGTGTGGGTATTTGAAAACAAAAAACTCGACACCGCTTGCATCTTTACACTTTAGTAAAGGTATTTAATGTATAGGAACGATTTTATTATCATTATCCTACACTATTTGAACTATTTCTGGATTATCCGTGATTACCGATTAGTTTAGTCTTGACTATAATTTATTGGAATCGAGACTCATGACCAAATATTAAATTAATTATTCTGGACGAACTATGTCATAGTTGTTTTTGTTTTGAAACGTTTTACTATAGAAGTGTTACAATGCAACCACATCATACCTACTACATTTACATAAATGATGACATCATTTTAGGTGGTTTTCCGGAATTTGATTCACATTAACCGGATTGTTGTTAGTATCTCAATTTCATTTCGACTAATAAATTTTAAACATACATAATTAATTAACTGTGATTGTTTGAATCTTAAAAAGGCTATGTATTCTATGGAACCGTACAAAGAGCATTTATTAAGGTTTTTGTTTCGTCGCCAAGCGATGTTATCTGTTCAATTACCTTGATCTTTGCACGAAACGGCGGACAACACACTGCGTGACCTCCGGCGCAGTCTCCTTTCTGTTCAGCGTCATGCACAATAGATCTCTATACTATTGATTTTTTGGCATTTAACCTTAGATCAATTACTTAAAACGAGTCACGGTCCTCAAGAAATATTTGAAATATCTTAATGCATTGCTATTTAAAATAAACATTTATAACTTGATTTCAACTTGTATAGATTTCAACTTCTTCGGCAGACACCGAATAGACGTGTCCCTAGAAAATAGATGGAAAGTGGATATCCATTCGCAGCACCTATCTGCATTCCGTTATTTATGGTATGACATTTCTAGGGCACTTTATAATAACAGTAACTTAGTCTGTGCTTGTACAGTACTTACCGTCTATAGGGAAAATTGAGCCTAAGGTACCAATTTTATAGAAACTCTGAACTAGAAATCTCACAGTATCAAATTATAGCTCAATTTTCACTGTAAATAACTTAGTTTACCTTAATGCCGAATAAGAGACGGATGGACCGTGATTAATTGTTGCGGAACGATTGTCATTACCATTATCACATACAAATGTGTATCTTACAAAAATAAAGAAAGTCTGCTGCTGCGACGATTAGAATAAAAGCGGAAACTACTTATTCAAGTGGCATCTTCCACAATCGTTTGGATATCGTAAGCACGAGATCGTTCACCTTCCGCATAAACATCTGCGCATCTACATAATACCGACATCTACATAATACACATACCTACCGCACGTCAATGGACATAAATTAAAACGAACCCCAATTCTCGCATGACAGACATTATCTCCATTCGAGAACGAAAAAATACGACCAATTTGATGTTTTGTTTCGACATTATCTCGAATACAGATATTGTCGATGTCACGAGAATTGCCCCACTGGTATCATATTTTTTGACGACTGCCTGACCATGATGCATCTTTTTTTTAAGCCAAATTCGCTGATAACATTGACACTGTAAAAACAAAAGACACTTCATGTATCATGATCTCAGAGATCATGATACATGAATTAACTCTTTGCATGTTATTACTTATGTTATTGTTATTAGTCAAGTTGATAAGTTCAGTAGAAAGTTACTTTTCACTTCGCTCCTTTATTATTCGCCTTTTACGAAGTCCGTGGCCTGGAATGTAGCTGATTCATACAGAGTCCTCTCGAAAATGTTTTAAATGGAAATAAACTTAAAATTAGATTCCAAATCTACTATATTTTATTATACTTAATAGAAATGAAGCGTCCGTCTTCTTTTTTGTAACTTCTGAAAATGTTAAGCAGATATAGTATAGAAATGTGCTCATAAAGAAGTTTTTATTTTTTACGTTTATATTGGAATTAAAGCAGATTTATTTTAGCGAATATGTATAGATTAATACGAGTGAGATGCTGTACACGATATTTAATCATTATTACATACTTGGTTTTAAGATTGCGTAAGACATTTTCTTTCGAAACCAATTCAACTGGAATTCGATCGTGGCGAATGGGACATTCACCGCTTTAAAGGCAAACTGTGCCTAGTTGTATACGAGTTTTAATAGGGACTGTTACATCATTTGCACCTATTTGGGAATGTGGAACGTAATCATTTATTGTGGATAAGTAATTTTACTAAAAGTTTACCTAAAAAATATTTCAGTTACGCGAATACTTGAATGCCAATTTTATAGATCACGGCGTCTTCTAGTGGTTCAAGTTTAGACCGCTCGGCAAATTGCACCAGTTTTACCACCAGCACCAGCCTTTAAGCGGCAAATATTGAAAATTGCTTTTCCATATTTGCCCCCGTCTGGGTGGAAATGTGATCACCTCCAGTCCATTGTGTGGTACCCATGATCCAAGCGTCGCTTAGCTTGGAATCATACGTGGCGCATAAGTATAAGTAAAGTTTCATACGTTAGGCGCTTTGGCAAATCCGTGAATTGTATTTGTTTTAATATAAATGTCGATATTAAATAAAGGTACTCGGCAAGTACCTATTTGGTACTTCTCCAGGGTGTCCACTGACACAAAGTCAGGGGAGCAAAAGGTAGCCAGTCAAGGATTGACAGGGTAAAACGTGCTATTAGTCGAAAAGTCAGGGAAAAGCCGATATTTTTATAACCGTTTTAATTTCTAAGAGTAGGGCCATTTTTTATTCTTGAAGCTATTGTCATAAGTCATTACCATAATCTAGTTTAAAATACAAAAAAAACATACTTTACAATCTTCAGTAAAGATATTATCAGTCGAGGAAATTTAGCAAAGTGGTCAGGGAAATGCACAGAGCAAATATTGTGTGGGAAATGTCAGGGTTTTTTGCCATTTAGAGTGGAAACCCTGTTCTCACGTGATTTATGCGTGTGTTTCGAAAGGTATATTGGTATTACGCATAGTAAACGATATCGTGTGTAGGTAGCTCTTGCAGCTTCTATCATCGCGCGAGGCTGTGGGAAATTGGAAACGTTTGTTCGGCGAGTGACGACGCTTACTTATTGTTTGATGAGTATGTCGACCCACCTACTGTGTTTCTGAGACTGACTATTGTTGGATCCGTTGAAAACCATCTTATTTATGTCCGTTTTCATTACCACTAGTTGACGCCTTAACGTGGCGCATAAGTATAAAGCAATTGCCAATTGAAAGCGTCACCTAGTACGTGAAAACAAGACTTAGTAACTTATTTTGAAACAAAATAAACAGCTACAATAGATTTATTTATTTCTAAGTATTCTGCAATGCCATTGTAAATGGATCACATCGTTCTATAAATTTACATAGACTATTAATTGTGGATTTCAAATTATGTGTCTTTACTTATTTTATAAAATTGTAAAGGTAGCTGATTGCAATTTCAAAATTTTAATCGCCTTACGCCGTGTTTAGGCTTAGCCTTACAATTTACCTGCTATTTAAATGTGTTATTATAAATGCAAACAATAAATGAGCTAATTAATGAATAGTTGTGTAAATGTAAGCTCCTTTGATTTTATGTTATCATAGTGAACCCGTTCAAAGGTAGAGTACCTATGTTAAATTATTAGTAATTTAATGAACTTTGAGCACCTTAAGTAACGGTAGGTACCTACGGGGTATTTGCTAGTAATTAACGCGTAACAGAAACCACCACCACCTGACAGTAATGAGAATGACTTAAAAAGTATTTTACTTTGAACCTGGTCTCATTTAAACTGCTATTATTGAGCTAAGTTACAATGATTACTAGTTAGGGTGATTTTAAAACACTTTAAACTGCTATTATTGAGCTAAGTTCTTCTGTAAGCAGTTTTGTTACATTTTGAACAGCGGCATTACAACCACATCTTTAAGCAGAATGGTTTAAATATTACTTTATATTTTATTAGAGGTCTTGCACTGAGTTATCTGTCGTGTAAAAAAATAAAGTGATATTTATACTGTGGCGAACCCAATACCTCGCCACTTCCACCAGTCGCTACTAGATGGCGCGACTGTAGACACATCGAAATTCTACGCGTTCAAGAAATTATCCGCCATACAAAGTACTATGAAAATCCTAGCTCGCGGTACTGGTGTGTACGATCTGAACTATATATACAAATTCCCCGACAACATCAACGTGGGGCGTAGCGGACCCCGCCAGGCATACCACCGCCTGGCAGGAAGATCTTCCCTTTACCGCCAAAATACGAAATTACATACAATACTGCTAAAGAGATGGTAAAAATGAGGTAGGGCTTTAGTACGTAAAGTGTTTGTATCGAATATAAATTATTATTATTAAGCTTTTTATGTAGCTATAAGTCTTTGCACTAGGTTGTTCCAATAATTTTGAAATTGCCTACCCAACATTAAATTTTATAATTGCTTGTTCGAGGTTGCTCAATCGTTAATTATGCTTACATAAAATAAACAGTATCGAAATGATTAATGCGTTGTCTGATTAATAGGCATGGTGTTGCAAATTGCTACGTGTTCCGGTCCAGTGAGGCGCAATGAGCAGTGCCTACAGTTCACCAGACGGCCATCCGTCTGGTCTTTGCGCCAGCTTTAAAGTTTTCCAGTTTTAAAGTCATTGCTGGATGGCCACATCCAGCAATGACTTCATACAACATTACGCCGCGCCTTGTGAGGCCACCGATACAAACACAGGAGATGCGAGACGTTTTTGCGTCGAGTTGTAGCGAATTAAAAACTTCAACAAATTAAGAACTTTTTTTTTTTTTTTTATGAGATAGGGAGACAAACTAGCAGACGTTTCACCTGATGGTAAGTGATCAACGCCGCCCATGGACACCTGCAACAACAACACACTTGATATAGAATTATTTTTTAGTTCTTGGTAGTAACATAATTGAAAGCCTATTCTATTCATTTCGACTCCGATGTCCCTCCTTAGTTTCTTTTTTGTAAATCGAAGAGTAATAATTAACGAATAATACTTAGATATTATAAATTATAATAAATTATAATAATAATTTATTTGTCTCACTCAAAATAATACAAATAGCTCTTATCTAAAGCTTAGCAAAATCATTACAATTTTAAAAATATATAAGAGTAACGTTGGCAGCTGTACTAGTATAAACTGTGCCACAGCCGCCAGCATCTTCGACCCAATGAGGTTTGATAATAATTTTACATTACCAATTTGTACATGTTGAACTTAATGTTATATTTGAGTTTATGGTAGTAATTATAATTTATAACACATAAAACAAATCGAGGATGTAACAGTAACCACAAGTGTGTGTATGTGTGCTGTGCGTGTGTGTGTGTGTTTATGGTGTGTGTGTGTTTGTGTGTGTGTGTGTGTGTTAGGTGTGTATAATTTCTTCCGTTTCAGTATAATTTAATTTTTGTAGCCACTTACGTACAGCTACTTTGCATTTGATTAGAGTCATAGGATAAATATTATTTACTTTATGAGCTATATTGTATAGTTTGTTACTTAGGACGTAGTATTGACGGCGAGCAAGGGCAGTACTATGAGCGGGCATATCACAAACCCTAGTTTTGTTGCGCCTAGAAATCCGTTCAAAATCAGTACTTCTGTGTCTCCGGAGTATAGCAGACATGATGAACAGTTGTCTAACCCTTAGCACAGGACAATCGCTATACAAAAGGTCAGTGCTATATCTCCTTGGTTTACCGAGCATGACCTTCAATATAGCCCTCTGAGCACGTTCTAAAGGAAGCAGAGTATTTTTTCCAATGCCACCCCATGTAGAAATACAGTATTGTAATAAACTCTGAGCTAGGGCATGAAGGTATTGTAATAAACTCTGAGCTAGGGCAGATATAGCTGTGGCTACCTAGTAACCATTCAATAACTCATGTTATAGCTGCTGATCACGTCTATATTCCTCATAAGGGACAGGGTAAACTGTTGTGTACCCACATCTCGCGGATGAGTCGTGAACTCAATGTAATGGGGGCGCGCCTATTGTCATTAGGTATACCTAGAGAGGGCGAGCTTCCCCTTATTTATTTTATTTTGTAAATTTTAGACCTCATGTGCTACCTATTTATTTTGTTAATATGCTTTAAATCTTACAAAATATGTGAATAATATTAAATCAACTATATTATAAATAAAAATAATCAATTAAACGTAAATAATTGTGTATCCATGTAAATAAAAAAATCTATCAAAATTAATAGATATTAATAGTAAATTCTGAAGTGTTGCATTTTTTTCAAATTTTCGAGGTCAATAAGTATTCAGTTGGGTTTGCGTCCAGTCTTGGGACAAGGTTTACGACAGCATCTCAGGATTAGGTGCATGTCGTAATACGTCATGTGGTGGTAGGAAAAGTATTCCGGGGCCTGGTAATAGGAGCACTTGGCGGCGCCAGGGCCTAATCTCTGAAACGGAAAATGGAGATTACTCAGTTACTAAATTTCCACACAAAAAAATAGTTTTTAATAAGTATAGGAAGATGCCTATACGTTGAGTATTGCTTTTGATCGTCTCTGGGGCGTCTGTGTAAAATATTTTTACTGATAGATACACCCTGACACTAATAGGTATGGTAACAAGACTTTGCTGCCTTAAAATACTGTGTAGAGTAGAGGCAGCGAACAGTAATAATATCCCTAATTTGGTTGTGCATAGGTGCACAAATGGTAATTAAACTAAATTTGACAGCACTAAAAATGTTACTACTACTACGACCATGAGATGCTTCTCACGGTCGTATTATATAAGCAATGGGGTTGCTTACTTAGTTTAGTCACTTAAATTAGTTAAGTTTGTTGGATACATAATCAGCATCATAATTTTAGTTGACTATTGGTCAACTAAAATGTTGTTGTCAGGCTTGCATAAAGATGGTTATGGCAATAGGGTTGCCCCCAAATAAATTGAGCCTAAAATGCTATTGCAGAAATAAGGTATCACTATATACAGTCGGAGAAAAAGTAAAACAGTGCAACCCTGTGCCTCTTCGAGGACTACGAGCTAGCGATGATGATGGTATTTATATTTATTTGCAAAGATGCCTCAAGATCATATGGGTACTATTTCTCCGAAATTGATAAAGGTGATGAAAGCTAAATGTTTTAATCGTGTGAACTTATTAATTTAAGTAAATAATATTTACCTCTCCAGCTGACCACCGGAATATGCCGTTAGGTATACACGGTACTTGCTCAAATCTCTCAGGGATGATGTGCAAAGGTAAGGCGTGCCCATATTTTCGAGACTGGAACAATTTTTAACATTTCTTTTAAATATACTGTTACGTGCGCACTTAACCCTAATATTATCGAAACTTGACTCACGTATATGGTATTACAAATACCCGGTTTTCGGTACAAAAGTGTAGTCTGATGTTATTGTATGATGATTATTTTAGCAGGCTAAATTTTAATGGAATGTAATAGCATACCTATTTATTTGAACTGTAAAAATACATGTCGACGAATAGTGTAGGAACCTTTTATAAATTAAATGAGAGTAGACTATATATGAACCCGATCTTAAGACCCAATATTGGCAAATGCCTGTATCTCGGGCTCTTTTAGCTACTAGTTCAATAGTCTGCCAAGTAATTTACGTTCCAGAGCAAATCGATTTAATTCTTACTGCTAGGTACACTCACGTCATACAAAGTGGGAGTGCTCGGGTTGCTATCACTGGGATGTATGTAGCAGGGGCACGGGTCACATGATTCGCCCTCGCCGTCTTTTTTTCCAGAATCACCCTTTTTACCACTTGATTCTCCCTTGTCGGACAAACGCCTCACGCAAAGGTACGTCATGTTCGGTCTGAGAGGAGCAATCGATGTGCTCAATATTTTGCAGATCGACGACATTGCTAACAGTTATTTTAAGGCGTCTTAATGTTCTACTACCGTCGACATAATCCTTTGTAAGTCCGAAATTATTTTTTGTAATTATTATTATATGTAGTCGATAACTAGAACTATTTGCGACTTTTTTTGGGGTTACTTATTTAATTTAATACTAAGAATATTTACCTACATAACTACATACAAAAATAGCATGTCCTTGACATTGAAGTTGGACGCCATAAACTATTGCCAAAAAGTGAATAAGTTATGTCAAAATCTATAGAAAGGAGAAAGAAGAGCATACTGAACATGCGACCTCCACCTTTTCTGACATAGGTTCCGCTATTTACAGGTATTTAAGCTAAAGGTATATTTTTTCATTTTTAAGGTTTCGTACCCAAAGGGTAAAACGGGGACCCTATTACTAAGACTATTTTTTTTTTTTATTTATTTTAGGTTTACCAACAATTATTTACACTAATACGTCATACAATATACAATCAAATAATAAGAACAAAATGCAACAATTACTTAAAGGTAAACACCGCATGCGTAATTCACTGTCCGTCCGTCTGTCCGTCTGTAACTCATGAACCGTGATAGTTACAGTTAAAATTTTTCTCAGATTGCCGCTATAACAACAAATACTAAAAAACAAAATAAAATAAAAATTTAAGGGGGCTCCCATACAACAAACGTGATTATTTTACCGTATTTATAGTGTACGGAACCCTTTGTGCGCGAGTACAACTCGCACTTGGCCGGTTTTTCAAGATTTCATTTCTATACAAGAGTCCTACAATGCCACTAAATGGGTCACGATAAAATTAGTGTTTTACGTACAGTGTAGAGCCCTTACATACTCTCCACTCGGTAAGTCGCGTTTCGCGAATCCATCTCCTGCGCTAAAAACTACTATGCTTCTAACGAAAGGCGCCTGCGAGCCAAAAATTAGCAGGCCTTATGCAAATCAAACCAATTAATCAAATTGAAAACGTATATTTTTAACATTTAAAATCTTTCGGATATTTTCCACTTTTTCTTAGCTTTCAGAGATAAACCAGAGCACGGTGAACCGTTTTCAGCAAAGTTTCATCACCAACAAAGGCAGCCCAGCTGCCGGGCCGCCGCTCGCCCCGGCTCCATCGCTCGGCGCGGAGCAACCTGTATAACATTTACATGTCAGCACCGGCACACCCTGAACAACATTGAGGTACCAGCAGTTTCATTCTCTCGCGGGGCTGCTGTCTACCATGCATTGCATTGTTACCCGATGAGCCCCCGGAATTACTGTACTGAGACTTGCCGCCGCCTGTCAGCGGATTGCGACCTGGTTGGATTCCCGCTGGGGTCTCAAAACAGTCTGCCTTGCATGGAGCATCCCACACGCACGGTGGCGGTGGCTGCCAGTGAATGCAACCCGGCCTCGTGCAAGGCTCTTCCTTAACAGTTGTAGCTGTTCGAGACCGACCCCCAGGGCCGCTCCTGGCAACGTCGGTCTGTACCAATTCCTTTGTTTCAAACTGCTTGAGTATTTTCTGTAACATTTCCTGGTCACACGCAAGCACTGAAGCTTGCATATTTGGCGATCCAGAACGACAAGCACACGAGCACTTTGAACCACTATTGTCTATGGGAGGTTTCACTGCAGTCACGCCTGTATTGCAGATACAAGAGTGTGCGACGCCTCCACTACCGGCTAATTGCGTAGGTACTTGAAATGCAGTTGGACACTTACAACATTTTCCGGTCTTCTCAGTAGACACATCCGGCAGGATGCCCTTTAGTTCACAAACAATAAATCGCTTCCCACTTCCGGAGCCGGAGTCAGAAAATCCGCCTTGGCCACCACCGCCCTGCGCCCGCATGTGCGCCGCCAACGGAGCGGGATCCGCGAGGCCTCGAGCGCGCGCCAGCTGACTGGGTGCACACAATGGATCGGGCAACACAAGACACGCGGGCTCGCCACCGCAACCAGTCCTGCGACAGTCGTGCTGGAGCCCATTACGTTTTATACAATGACAACTATAGTACATAATGCCGCCTCGCAGCTCACGACTCTTGGTTCTCTTCAACTGATTTTCTTTTTCATTCTTTTTTTTCGATCCACCCTCCTCCGCTCTAGAACCTCCTTCGGCCGCTTTGCCCCTCTGTGGAACAATAGAAAAAGCATGTTAAAAATTCAAGCCCTGCCTGATGTCGCACTGTCCGCCGTGAGTGATCGAATTGATTTACCCAGAGTTATAGAGCTAAGGAGGATGTTGGTCAGCCAGCCGGCGGCTACCACTGGGATACGAGATCGAAGTCGCTGAAGCGTGTAACGTAGGTCTTTCCGGGCGGCGGGCGACGCACGCACGGCGGACAGGGCGCAGGGCACGGGGCGGGGCAGGGGCCGGACCGGCACAGGTAGCGGATCGACCCCTGCTGGAAGAACTGGCAGTCTTGCAACCCATTGCGCTTGAATGCAGACCGTGGCAGACACTGCAGCTGGATATCAATACGTTTATTATAAGCAGTGGTAGCCTCGTGGGCAAGAACGCCCGCCTTGAACGTAAGGGGTGCAAGTTCAAATCCCGGGCCCGCACCTCTGAGATAATTTTCATGTGCGACTGTCATTTTCAACAATGATTACCACTTGCTGAACGGTGAAGGAAAACATCGTGAGGAAACCTGCACGTCTGTAGAAAGGCGTGTGTAGTTCAACAACCCACACTGGGCCAGCGTGGTGAACTATGGCCCAAATCTCCTTCGTATTGAGGGGGAATGTACCCGGTATAATGGCAATAGGCTCGCCCCCTATTCAATTGGGACCAAAATACATCGGCGAAGTGTGGGTGCTCTACAGTGCATCTCTGCCTACCCCTTCGGGGAATACAGGCGTGATGATGATGTATTTATTATACGAGTGCCTATCGGTATTATAAAAGTGGCGCTGTAATAAGTACCTATACATAGACTTACCGCTGGACCGCAGTCTTCGTATTTGTAACATACCATGGGACCACAAGGGGAACACCTGTAAAGAAATAAACGACTTCAAACCACGTAGCGTTTGCGTGGTGCGGCGAACAATATTACTTGATTGAAATCGTCTAATTACTTAGTACAGGTAATTCACTTACGTCCCATACTTACATTTTGGAAGACTAGAATCCTATAAATATCAATTCAGGCAGCTGGTATTTAGCAGAGGAGGGGGGTTTATATAACAGTATTATTTTGCTTGGTGTAAATTTACATTAGTTACTACAAAAATTTAGATAGGATATTTAAATTTTATAAAATTTTAAAAATTTTTACTATAAAAAATTACATCTATCCTACGTGAAAGCCAATAGGGATCTGTCAGTTTCTCGATTTTCTTTTTCTGCCTTTCGTCTTTTTCCATTTTTTGAATATTTTCTAGTGACCAGTATCATCAGCATTACACAGTGGTATAATATGTGCAAATTGTTTCTCGTATAAAAACTTCTATCTTCAGCTGTCTCTTGAGATACGTAGCATTTTGTGGATTCACCAGGGACTCATTCTGCAGATCGTACTTAAAGCCTCTGCGTGTGGATTGGCACAATGTGTGCAGCAAGCTACTCGCGATGGCTGGCACACGGGCGCCGGCAGAACAGAGCACAGTGGAGAACTCTGACATCCACTCCTACGGCAATCGTATTGGAGCCCGTTTCTTCGTAAACAGAAACAATCAGTGTAGAGGATGCCACCTCGTAGCTCACGACTCTTACAAGTACGTAGGGGAACGCATTTGACAGATTTCATTTTGAAGTAAGTATCTGAAACAAAAAAAAACTTACCTATTAATGTCTTTGCAAACTCACGCCTATTAGTTTGTTCTTATATATTGTACGTAAGGAAGATTTGATTAAAGTTTAAAATGAAGTTCCTGCTGACCTTTGAAGAACTACCTACAAATTAATTTATATCTAGATTCCAGTTTGAAGTGAGGCTATAATTTTGTCCACGTTTTCAAAATTATATCGCTTTATTGTCACTAAAAATTTTGTATGCTCACGCAAACATGGTTTCTAAAAAAGTGAATTCACTGCTACATTGGTTTCTGGTAGGTCACGATTCCGAGGCCTATGTGATTTTACAATAGTTGCGTAGCAAACCAATAAGTATCTTTATAATCGTGAATAAAAAAACAATGTTAGCTTTGAATACCGGATCCGTAATTAAACAAACAACTTTGAGCACTGAAAGGGTTATACCCGTCAGGCTTTCAATACTTCTATTCCTTTAGATTCATCCATGCATAATTTATCTCATCTTGGAAAGCTAAATTATATATACGCTTATATGGGACGCTACTTGCGTCGATACTCTTGCCCCGTCTCATCTTCCACAAATGAGGCTCATCTTCCTCACTCATCTTCCACAAATCCGTTGAGGCTGGTGGCGCTGCTCAATCCGCAGAATGCCTCAAACGCCGCAAATATAGTTACCTGGATGTAGGGTATACATTTGAGGCGTTTGGGGCTTAAACCTTAGGTCCATGGGGGCCGGGGCCCCACCGGATGTTTCAAGACATTGAAAACGTCTGATCGAAACATCCGGTGATCAGAACGCTGGAAACTATTTCGCACAGCACATCAGCATTGCCATTCAACGTGGCAATGCTGCCAGCGTTCTGGGCACCCTACCGCCCGACAATGATGGGGGACTGTGGGGTATATAATTTTTTACTTTTATTTTTTATTATTATTAGTAAATTGTTGACAATGTAAAAAAAAAATATTTTAAACAACATCACGATATTTTTTCTTTAGTATTAGGTAATAGCAAAACTATTACTGAGTTCTACTACCGTGCGTTATACCTTGCCTACAATATTACCATATTGGTCACATTGGTTCCTACTGTTTTTACGTTCGCTAATCAAATTCTCGAGCATGCAGGCATTCGGCAAAAGTTAAATTGGTACATCCTCCAATCCATCCATCCAATACTAACACGTGTTAGCTGCCATTTT
Source organism: Ptilodon capucinus (assembly GCA_914767695.1). Classification (NCBI taxonomy): domain Eukaryota; kingdom Metazoa; phylum Arthropoda; class Insecta; order Lepidoptera; family Notodontidae; genus Ptilodon; species Ptilodon capucinus. The sequence continues at coordinate 7,513,034 of OU611808.1, forward strand.
TATATAAAGTTATTAACTACACCATTTTAAAAAAATGCAAATACCCACAAAGAAATGTCGAAACAATAATGCTACAGAGATATTGGTAAGGGGGCAGATTATAAAAATAAATAAATAAAATGCAGTTAATAAAGAACTGTATTTATTTTACAATAGTGGGCAATAATATGAAATGATTTTTATATCCAATTTTATATCAGTGTGCATATCAATTAAACCTTCTTAAGGTTTTTTTGAAAATATTTACTTCTATTTTTTTACGAACACTATCTGGCCACCAACAATTCTTTAAATTAAAAACATACATCCTAGATTTCTCTTTTCAAACCATATCCGAGGTGTTGTTAGAAATTAATTTTGAAGCAAAGGTCAGTACAATAAAATCCCTCAAGTGATACACACAAAAAGAAGTAAAAAAATATCAAAAGCTTCTAAAAAAAGTCGATAAAAAAGTGGTTTTTCCGCATACTTTTGATAAGCTTCATCGATTTCCCCTTATCGATTCCATCGATTTTAGACTTTCAGTACTCTTCATCCAATAGCAAAGATGTAAGTTTGAGATATTTCGTTGTCTTAACACGGGTCTTAAAGCTTAGTTTGGATATCTACTGTAACTACCTAATTCTTTGTACCAGGTGTTGCGGACCTTGCGGAGGCGGACCTTGCTGTGGTGGCGGTTGCTGCGGAGGCTGCTGCTGCCCATGCATCACAATCTACACGTGCTGTACTAAGATTTGCTAAGTGGCGCAGTGATGTAGCAAACGTGCTTCCTAGTTTACACGGACGAGCCATGGCGTCGGCGGCGACTTCGTGGGGGCGCTTGCTTCACATGCTCTCAATGTTTGTCTTCAGAAGTACACTTTCCAGTGCCGTCTTGTGGAAATAAACTACTATAAGTGTACCTTTTCGTTACTCCTTCGCCAATACTCTTATGCTTAAGTGCCACGGAGGTCATGCATTTGGCACTCCTAGTTAACCTCCTAGGGGTCTCAACTGGCGATAGGCTACTGCTCGGTAGGGAGGTTTCAACTGGCACTAGGCCCACTGCTCGGTAGGGAGGTTTGAACTGGCACTAGGCCCACTGCTCGGTAGGGAGGGCCCACTGCTCGGTAGGGAGGTTTCAACTGGCACTAGGCCCACTGCTCGGTAGGGAGGTTTCAACTGGCACTAGGCCCACTGCTCGGTAGGGAGGTTTCAACTGGCACTAGGCCCACTGCTCGGTAGGGAGGTTTCAACTGGCACTAGGCCCACTGCTCGGTAGGGAGGTTTCAACTGGCACTAGGCCCACTGCTCGGTAGCGAGGTTCCAACTGGCACTAGGCCCACTGCTCGGTAGCGAGGTTCCAACTGTCACTAGGCCCACTGCTCGGTAGGGAGGATTCAACTGGCACTAGGCCCACTGCTCGGTAGGGAAGGTTTCAACTGGCACGAGGCCCACTGCTCGATAGGGGGGGTTTCAAGTGGCACGAGGCCCACTGCTCGGTAGGGGGGGGTTTCAAGTGGCACGAGGCCCACTGCTCGGTAGCGGGGTTTCAACTGGCACTAGCCCCACTGCTCGGTGGGGGGGTTTCAACTGGCACTAGGCCCACTGCTCGTGGTGTCCGTAAGCTACCAAACTAGACACCATACGTCTGGTGTCTACCAGAGTCGCCATAGCACACTTCGACAGTATCAAAATGGACCTCGAAGAGAGCACTACTGCTTATGTACGTAGGAAAAGAGAGAGAGCGTCACTGGCGGCCGTACTAGCGGCTGAGTGAGTGAGACACTATACAGCGCTATAGTAATTAATGGTGGCGTGACCAGTAACATTATGTGCTGCAGTCCGAGCTGGTCACGCCGCCAAATTGGTTGTCGCCGCATAATGCAGTCGACTACGACTGCTTTGAGCAGTTATGTTCGACCGCAAAATAATTGTCGCGGATTTCATCGCGATTTATTATCTGTTATTGTCATGTGTCAAGGTGAGTGTCAATGTCATTAGTTTTTGACAGTGCGCGAGCGCGTTTATATAGAGGAAGGGCGTAGGCGTGGGAACGCTACGATATGTGGGTGGTTGTATTAAGAGCAAAGCGTGGTAAAATGGTTCCACATCTACCTACAGTGGTTAACAAGAAAAGTGAGTGTAGTCTTCATGGAGTGAAGACCGACAAATGGTTGTAAGTTATGCATTGCTAGGATGGAGGTAGTAATGCAGTATGTACAGAGAGCGTGTAAGTACAAAGTAAATAATTGCGTGCAAGGCGTGGAGTCACGATGCACGAGGCAATGCTACCTAGAGTATCGGGGTGAGTCCCATTACTATTATTACGACAAAGATTATTCGAGATTATTAATTAGTAATACGAGCACGGACTCGTCATTACGGTAAATGTGCGATTGAGTTTGTACTCGAGCTATAGTCTTTTCTAGAGGGGCTATGGTTAGAGATTTGAGTAGGCCGCCTTGCGTAGCGAGTATGCGCAAGGGGCAGCCGCCTTCGTAGCTAGTATACGAACGGGGCACAGTACCTATGGGCATGAACACCCAAGTAGTACCTGGTGGCAGGGTAGAGCTGTAGGGGAGTGTGTGGAGGCTCAGCTGCGGGTCCGGATGGGCCGCAGTGGTGTTCAGGTCATGTTATGGAGGGCCAAAACAGTGGAAGACCAGAGGGTTGGAAACTGTACCCATTAACTTGGGCTCCTTAACATATGAGTGGAGTAGCAAAACAGTGAACGACCGTAGGGTTGGGATCTGTACCCATTAACTTGGGCTCCTTTTAGTGGTACACGAGATTGAACAAGTAAAATCAGTAAAGAGAGTCAGTCGCACAGTTTCCATGGTGATGAATTGGTGATGTTATATTATTATGCTGATTATAGAACCACAGGCGCCGCGACATTATGGTGGAGGTGCTCGGTCTAATCAGATAATGAGTTTTGAGCAGTATAAGATGAGATTAATTTGCTATACTTATTTTCATTTTTTAATATGTGCCCGTCCGGGTACAATTTTTTTTCTTTTTTTTCTTTAAGTTCGGGAGGTCTGCTATCTCAGGGTCCCTTCATAGACAGAGCTTACTGGTAAGTCTGTCTGATAGACAAACTTGTTGTAGAGCAGTAAACAGTCTGGCCCCGATCCGTTCAGGGAGGCTGTAGTCTAGTTAAATAGATTGGCATAGAGTGGCAATAGAGAGGTACAGAGGTAACTGGTGACTCTGTCTGTGGGACAGAGTGCTATATAGAGTTGTGGACAGTCTGGCCCCGATTCGTTCAGGGAGGCTGGTTCCTAAGTGTAGACAAGCAAAGAGTGCCACTATTAGAGACTATAAAGAAGGTTGGTCCCAATCCGTTGGGGGAACCTGTTGTAAGTTGTTTTACTAGTAAGGGATGACCTGGGGTGGCTATGACCTATGCTTTCTTAAATAGACAAGTTGGTTAGAACTATTTATTCTAATCATACATCTTTTAGAGGATGTGATTCAACATCATGAGTATTCATGGGACAATGATTTGTCCTACATCGAAAACCTCTTGTATATAGGTTTTCGGCTAAATAAACGTATTTACAACATTTGTGGTTTTATTTATAAACTTATGATTAAATAAATTGTTTGTTTTATTTTACCTCCATATTTTTACATTTGTTTGTACTATAACTAAACTTGTATAATCTATGGTTTTTATTTGGTAAACTTCTCTTTGTGTTTTAGATACCATGAATGGGTGCCTTATGTTTTATGCATCTATTTAATTTAATCCAGAGGTATCCGAATATTTATTTAGTAATGGTAATATCTATGGTTTCCCTGGAAAGAGAAACCCATGTGATGTATTTTTAATGTCTATGTTCGTCTTAAAGTGTGTTACTCGTTACCATCACTGCCTGTCATTTGTTGTGTTGGCTGCAATGGTATTAGGCTGCCATGTTAAAGAGTACTGCGACAAGTATGAAATGTTATGATTATTGTTTACGTTTCGAAATGGTGTCATTCTGTATTGTTTGCTATTTTGAAGTTACTTTTTCAAAAGCGTCTTACTTTGCGTAATTAGATTATAAGGTGCTATGAAGGCATATTATTATCAAACAGCATGGTCTGTGTTGAAAGTTGTGTAAAGTGTATTGTTTAAAAGTATACATGTACAAACGTATTCACAGAATGGTGCAGGAAATTATGTTCTAGTGTATTAAGTATGGAACATGGAACAAGTAAATTTATCCATGTCACTAAGAAATAAGTCGGTCAGTGCTACATGCTAGTAGCTCATAATGTAAGAGCTCATTGTTAATGATACCTTATAATAAGTAGGTACCTCGTATGTCAACCAGTAGTATAAATAGTTTTAGGTAGATAACTGGGTACAAGCGTATTCTGAAAGTTCCAGGATGACGATGAGCAAGGCATCTTTTGACAAGACTTAATGATGCGGTTAATTGCAGAATTATTTGAGCGAGTTGTACAGATATAACTGAGCCAAGCCATGCCAGAGCATGGCTTCAGAGGATTTAATGCGAACAATGGGCAATTTAACATTTGTACGAAGAGCTTGCAAGAAGGAATATATACGTATACATGGCCCTGGCCAACAAGGCCATGAGTGGTCTCAAGATATAGTGAAGGAGAGTATGAACTTTCAGTTTGAGGTGGAAGTCGTAATTATCAACCTTGACAGTAAATTATTGCTAATTCTGGTTGTGACAATATCCATACAAAGTTGCCTTAGCTGTCCTTCCCACATTTAATGGGAACATATTAAAGTGGCAGTTAGAAGCAAGTGTGAGCAAGCAAGCCCTACCAAGAGATGATAGGCTTGCATATCTTATATTATCCCTGCAAGACGCTGCGCAAGAGGTTGTCCGTGGCTTGGGCACTATTGCACAAAACTACAAAATTGTTGTGGACGGAAGGTCAATTTAGAAATAATAATATATTGCTTCAGTTGGGGCTATTGCAGAAAAACTGATCATAGCAGCTATGAATGGAGGTGTCACAGAATGTGTTTATTTTAGAAGATTTATTCACTTAAAAAGTTACATGAAGTAGCTAGTACCGATGTTATGTGTAAATGAAAACATCTGTTTTGCCAAGAAATTACAGTACGCAAGAAGTTTAAAGCTATTATAATACACCTGTTGTTAACACTGAAGGTACCTACCTATCTAGTTGCCTGTTTTGTGAAGGACTATGTTATAATTATAAAAGTCATATAAAATATCTGACTAAATACAAGAAATAATTAACTGGGAGCAAGATGACATCTATGCAGTATTTTAGAAATTTCTAGCTGAAGAGGAATGTTATCATTGCAAGGGCAATCATAATAGTGTTGTGTCCTAAGGAATTTGCAGATAAGGACAACTGTGTTTTCATTTATATTAAAGTAAAGGACAATGAGGAAATTTAGACTCTTGCTTTATAGTGGTTGCCAACCCAGCTATACTATGTTAATAGTTACCTACCTAGTGGTTTATGTTTTAAAAAGGCTAAAGTACATGAGTTAGTAGGTACCTATATAATACATCATCATCATCACGCCTGTATTCCCCGAAGGGGTAGGCAGAGGTGCACTGTAGTGCGCCCACACTTCGCCGATGTAATGATATGATCTATATAATGAAGAGTTATAATATTTTCCTTTGGTCCAGAGGGAGCTCGAATCCCTGTTCTTTTTTAGATGTCTTATGGGATATTCATGCTAATGTTGTGTGTAGCACACCGGTGCCCAGTATAAAGTGATTCCATGGCAGAAAGGAATTAATGACTGGTCTAAATAAGTTTGATCATTTTTAAATTGCTTATATGAGAATTTTTCAGGTACAAAATATTTTTTTATTATTAGCAATTGAAATTGAATGGACAAGAATTGATAAGTCCATAAGCTGAAGTTACAAATGTGATTTTCTGACTGCAGAAGTAGTAGAGATGCCGCAGCATGGGCAATATTGTCTGGGGGAGTATGTATTGGATTATTTTATTGATGCTGCGGAAAAATGCATATGGCGCTGAAGTATACCTTCGGGTGACAGACCCGAGACAACAGTAAACGCTACCGGCTGGACATGTCAGGGGGGTATGTATTGCATTATTTTGTTGATGCTGTGGAAAAATGCATATGGCGATTGAAGTATACCTTCGGGTGACAGACCCGAGACAACAGTAGGTACATGCTCGGGCTGGACATGACAGTGGGATTCACATCTTTGATTTGATAGCCCAATTTTATTTTATTTTTTTTATTTGAAAGAAAATTTGCACGCTTAGATAGATATGCGTAGACAAGACTTTCTGTTTGATTGAGGAGGGTCAGGATGTCATGACGGACAGTCCAGACTTAATAGAGCATGATCACCTAGCAGAATTAAAATTTAAACAGAAAAGTTCTTAAAAAGCTGGTAAAGTGTATGTATATGTAGTAGGTATGTATACCTAATGAATAATTTTTAAATAATGTTTATTATTTTGATGTGTAAAGTTTCAGAGTTACAGTTATAGGCTTTGCCATATGAGGATTGCCAAATGTTGGTGATGTGAGTAATATAAAGAAAGTGTGACACTAAGAGCAGAAATAAGTGAAAACTTGCTAAGAATGGTGAATGGAGCTGATGGTGCATATCGTGTATCATTATTGAAAGCAGATGAGACAGAATTAAATGTTCGGTAAGATATCTTTATTGTTTAGAGATGGAGAGAGCCGACATAAAGAGGTTATTCCTCAGAGTGATAGCAGGTCTGATTGGTCCAGACAGTAACTATCTAACTTTAGGTGAAAGTCTGAAAGATTCAGTTGAAGTAGAAGCAGATGTAAGTCCATGTGAAATGGTGCATAAAGAATGTTTAAGAGATGGCCTGCTCCGTAGCCAGACAGAAATGGCTGAGTAGACACCTGCTGATGCTTCTGTGACTTCTCCTGTGGTTGGGGAGTGTCGCGGATTTCATCGCGATTTATTATCTGTTATTGTCATGTGTCAAGGTGAGTGTCAATGTCATTAGTTTTTGACAGTGCGCGAGCGCGTTTATATAGAGGAAGGGCGTAGGCGTGGGAACGCTACGATATGTGGGTGGTTGTATTAAGAGCAAAGCGTGGTAAAATGGTTCCACATCTACCTACAGTGGTTAACAAGAAAAGTGAGTGTAGTCTTCATGGAGTGAAGACCGACAAATGGTTGTAAGTTATGCATTGCTAGGATGGAGGTAGTACTGCAGTATGTACAGAGAGCGTGTAAGTACAAAGTAAATAATTGCGTGCAAGGCGTGGAGTCACGATGCACGAGGCAATGCTACCTAGAGTATCGGGGTGAGTCCCATTACTATTATTACGACAAAGATTATTCGAGATTATTAATTAGTAATACGAGCACGGACTCGTCATTACGGTAAATGTGCGATTGAGTTTGTACTCGAGCTATAGTCTTTTCTAGAGGGGCTATGGTTAGAGATTTGAGTAGGCCGCCTTGCGTAGCGAGTATGCGCAAGGGGCAGCCGCCTTCGTAGCTAGTATACGAACGGGGCACAGTACCTATGGGCATGAACACCCAAGTAGTACCTGGTGGCAGGGTAGAGCTGTAGGGGAGTGTGTGGAGGCTCAGCTGCGGGTCCGGATGGGCCGCAGTGGTGTTCAGGTCATGTTATGGAGGGCCAAAACAGTGGAAGACCAGAGGGTTGGAAACTGTACCCATTAACTTGGGCTCCTTAACATATGAGTGGAGTAGCAAAACAGTGAACGACCGTAGGGTTGGGATCTGTACCCATTAACTTGGGCTCCTTTTAGTGGTACACGAGATTGAACAAGTAAAATCAGTAAAGAGAGTCAGTCGCACAGTTTCCATGGTGATGAATTGGTGATGTTATATTATTATGCTGATTATAGAACCACAGGCGCCGCGACAATAATACTGATGCGAGTTCATTTACAAGATGGAGAAACACTGCTTCTTGTACTACTCTTAAGCGTAGGCGTAGAAGACACTGTAGTATGTGGGTGCGTCCAATGCTACAATCAAGAGAACAGAATGGAATATTTCATACTTAGTATCGGTATACGGTATCCGGCCAGATACTGATACTGTTTTCACTATCCGGTCTACCGGATAGTAATTCAGTATCCGGCCTTGTTTTCACTATCCGGCCGGTTAGTAATTCAGCATCCGGCCGGATACCGGATAGTAATTCAGTATCCGGCCTTGTTTTCACTATCCGGCCGGATAATAATTCAGTATCTGGCCGGATACTGGATAGTAATTCAGTATCCGGCCTTGTTTTCACTATCTGGCCGGATAATAATTCAGTATCCGTCCTATCCGGCCTTGTTTTCACTATCCGGCCGGATAGTAATTTAGCATCCGGCCGGATACCGGATAGTAATTCAGTATCCGGCGTTGTTGTCACTATCCGGCCGGGTAGTAATTCAGTATCTGGCCGAGTACCGGATAGTAATTCAGTATCCGGCCTATCCGGCCTTGTTTTCACTATCCGGCCGGATAGTAATTTAGTATCCGGCCTTGTTTTCACTATCTGGCCAGATAGTAATTCAGTATCCGGCCTATCCAGCCTTGTTATCACTATCCGGCCAGATAGTAATTCAATATCCGGCCGGATACCGGATAGTAAAATTCAAAAAAATCTCATTATTCTGCACACGTAAATCATACCACAATATGTTATGTACATTATTTTTATAATCGCACGTCAAAAATATTTGTTCTATTAGTTAAACTGTAAAGCAGCCGAAACGTCGGGAACATAAAAAAGTAAATAAATGCGATAAAATCCGTAAAATAGTTTTATTTCAATGTATTAATTAGTTTAGAATCTACTCCAAATTAACCATTGGCAAATTGCGGTGAATGAATACCAAATTTTCCGCATTTGTTGGTAAGAGGTGCGACTCAGCTTGGCTTCGTATACCAGACCAGCTTCTGAAAATATCCTTTCGCTTTCGCCAGGTGCTGAAAGATAAGTTCTAGCAAACATTAACAACTGCGGGTACTGATGCAGATTAACTGACCACCATATGGGTCGTAATTGCGATCGATTCGAGATGTATTTATGATATCTTTACAATATCCGGCGCTCTGGCCTGGTAGCTTGCCGAATATCCGGTATCCGGCCAAACCACTATCCGTTTCATCTCTGAATATAACACTATAACAACGTAATCTATATCTATACATACATACATACAATACATACATAATACATACATACATACAATACATACATAATACATACATACATACAAATAAATAAAATTGGAGTGTCTGTGTGTAATATCAAAATAACATTATTTTAACAAATGCATATGAAAGTAAGTATACACGATACCTATAACAAGAATGTAATTTTTGTCTGTCTGTCTGTTTGTTCCGGGTAAACTTCCAAACGGCTGAACAGATTTCGACGGGACTGGCAGATAGCTGACGTTCCAAGGCGAAACTTAGGCTACTTTTATTTTTGAAAAAGCATTAGGGTTCCGCGGGATAACCATAAAACCATTATTTCCGGGTAATCTCCCTAAAGTCCACGCGAGCAAAGTCGCGGGCTAGCTGTGCCCGCGACTTTGCTCGCGTATTAAATATATTTGAAAGATATGTACGGTACAGCAACGATTTTGTAACTCATACTGCAAGCAAACTAATTCCAAGGTGACAAAAGTTGACGAACGAAATTAAACAAGGGAATTCCTCTAGCGACGGAAATTCCCCGAGCGATAGACGTGTAGAACGATTTGATTTTTTTATAACCTTAATAAATAATTAAGAACCAAAATCAAGTTTTAAATAAAAAATATAGTTAAATAAATCTGTATTTTTTTTTTAATTTGCTTGACGCGAGGTCCCTGCAAGAGTGAGGCCCCGGGCGAATGCCCGGTTCGCCACCCCCTAAGGCCGCCGCTGTCAGCAGGAGGTCCAGTACTGTAGCTGAAATCATCATGCGAGTAGAATGACGATGACTGAACTGCGAGTATGAGGGCTCGTGTTAAACTGCGAGCGTGATGAGATAGTCTGATTAGAATTTAAATTGACGTCAGGTCAGAGGATAACTTCACTTTGTATTTTTTTATAACTTTCAGTATGTCTGTCTTAGCATCTAATTTGTAGTCGTCAGAATTTTTTTTTAAGTCACCGTGTAGACCCAAAAGAAATAATTTGTTATCATCGGTTTTATCATCAAATGTAGTTTCGTTGAATTTCAAAATGTATCGCCAGTTGTGTAATTAATTGTCTTCTTTGGCCGTACTAGTCCTCTTACGACCACGCTTTGATGTTTTCTCTTTAATAACTACATCTTCAATCGATTCATTTTCCAAACTATCTGCAGTACCAGCTTTCTTCTCCGTCAATGGCAACAAGAATGACAACTGAAGATAGTAAACATACTGTCGTAGTTTACTAGCTCCCGAGCCACTCTTATTTTTTTTTGTTTTATTGACATAACGTCTAAAGCCATCTCTCAACACATTCCACTTCTTTTGAAGAGCTTTTGCTAAAAAAAAAATTGATACTTGGCAACAGGGTGCCAATCGCTGAATTAGAATACAACTATAGAATTTCGGCATCTACAATAGGGGAAATAGTGAAAGACGTGTGCGAAAATATTTTGAAGTATAATATGAAAGATATTTGGCGCCTATTAGAATTATTTAATATATTTGCATCTTGCAGTCGGTCTCGACTGCAACATGCGGTCCGTCTATGGGCAGCCTAACTCTCTAAAGAGCTGTACTTACTTTTTTTACGAAATGAGTGAAATGATGAAATTTAATGGAATAAGATGAGAAATGGCTTTACCTGCGACTAGCGCGGGTATTTCGCCAATATCAATTAATTAATAGCAAGGACAAATTCAATAAATACACATTAAAAATAAAAATTGATAATGACAGTGATAAAGATGGCGGATGAATCCAGAGCTGTACTATGCGATTCAAATAAGAATAGGAATGTCAATAACCTGTATCTGTCAAATGTCACTTGAAAAGTATGGTTTGCAAAAAACTTATTTGCATATCAATAATAATAGTCTTAATACTAAATTTAAATAAAAAGTTCAAATTAGTAGTCCCTAAATTGTCAATAATTAATTATTTAAAGTCATAATTCGTTTTTTAAAACCATACCATAACCATATTGTTTTCTTATATTTACGCGAATACTATACATTGAAATTAAACTATTTTACGGATTTTATCGCGTTTATTTACTATTTTATTTTCCCGACGTTTCGGCTGCTTTACAGCAACCATGGCCACGGGGGGACTGAGGTGTTAGACGTCCTGATGTCATAGTTAATAACTGGGTACCCTCATATTTAGTTGTTGTTTGCGGTCCGATCCACGCAGAAAGTGCTTACGGTGTCCTGAGGTCTTGCAATGGTACACTTGGTTTTGGATTTAATCATATTGATTACTGGATCCCAAGTTGGTGGTAGCACCCAGCCATCTTCCCTATTGAAATTAGGATGTTTTTTAATTTCAATGGCCTCACGTATCATCCTTGGTCGGAGTCGGTGTTCTTTTGCGACGATATGCGGTTTATGAAATATATCAAATATATGTTCTTTTACGCGTAAAAGAACATATATTTGGTAAAAGAACATATATTTGATATATTTGATAAACCGCATATCGTCGCAAAAGAACACCGACTCCGACCAAGGATGATACGTGAGGCCATTGAAATTAAAAAACATCCTAATTTCAATAGGGAAGATGGCTGGGTGCTACCACCAACTTGGGATCCAGTAATCAATATGATTAAATCCAAAACCAAGTGTACCATTGCAAGACCTCAGCGTAAGCACTTTCTGCGTGGATCGGACCGCAAACAACAACTAAATATGAGGGTACCCAGTTATTAACTATGACATCAGGACGTCTAACACCTCAGTCCCCCCGTGGCCATGGTTGCTGTAAAGCAGCCGAAACGTCGGGAAAATAAAATAGTAAATAAACGCGATAAAATCCGTAAAATAGTTTAATTTCAACATACCATAACCATTTTTATTTTCATTATTGGCGCAAAGGCCCAGAAGCCATGCCAAAATTATTAAAGAAAAGAAAATAAGGACGCCATTTTGTCGTTGTAAGTGTGCTTCGTCAATGCGACTGAGTGCATTTTTCACTCAACCTTTTCACATAAATTTTATTTAAAAATTAACTTGTTTTGCTCACCCTACCTAACTGGTTAGAATTGACAGCTATGACGTCACAATATGACGCAAAGTCGATACTATTCTCATTTAAATCGCATAGTAGGTATACATTTTGTTGGTAGCGCCGACTGGTTGGTTGCGCCGCCATGGTGTCCCGGTGAAATATAGCCCTAAAAAGACCGTAATGTGTTCTTAGGACACTATTACGGCAATTGTTTAATTTCTCGATATTCTACATAATGATAATTTTCAAAATTGAACCAGGAGTGTAATATAAAAGACATAATCCAATTAAACAGACTATTTATTTTTAAAAATGCCTCTCGATCTCTTACACCCACAGAGCTATCTATTTCCCGGCAAAATCTGACGTTGGCTGTCAGTCTGACGTGCTGTCACAACTTGGCTTTGGCATGAAATGGCATGACGTTGGCGTCATCTAGATCCTGCTGTATATGCAGACGAGTCTACCATTTTTCTCTCATTAACTGCATTTATTGATTTATCGCTAATTTGTCTAATAAGTGATTACTTCTGGGATCAATGTCTTGAGTAACATCATCAAACGTCGGAAGGGGGTAACATTTTTAAAAAATCCAAAACCATTTCGCCTTCATTGTCCTCACAATTCGCGTACCTTTAAAGAGTGTGGGCCCATAAGGCCGCGTTTCCACTGACGCGGAGCGGGGCGGAGAGGAGCTTAGCGGTGTACGAATTGACCAATTACTATGCTCGAAATCTCCGCTCCGCTTCAATGGAAACAGCACGAGCGGGGTGGAGCAGAGCTGAGCGGATATTCATAAAAATATAGCGAGGCTATGCTGTGCGGAGAACAACGAGCATTGCAGAGCGGAGGACAGCGGGCCGGTGCTGTGCGGAGGACTTTAGTTAAAACACACCAATTTTCACCGCTCCTCTCCGCCCAGCTCCGCTTCAGTGGAAACACTGATCACTTTTCACCGCTCTTCACCGCTCCTCTCCGCCCAGCTCCGCGTCAGTGGAACCGCGGCCTAACACTTGACGTTAAAAGAATTTATGAAGGTATTTACATCCGGATTGATATTTCTGTAATTAATTGCCTGATTCTTCAAAAAACTTATTCCAAGGGGTCTTGGTTAATAATATGGAGATAAAAGTATTGTAATTTATATTTTTCGAATCATTATTTTAAATAATCGATAAAGACTTTCTAAAGTTGTAATCCATCCATCAAGAGAAGGAACTCTGATCTAATAGATTCTATTATTTCTGTGTTCATCAATAAATTTTATATTTTTCAATATTTCTATGCCGTCACGTCAAAAAGGAAATTATTGACCATTCAGTCTTTTTATTTGTGTTTGTCATCTGCAATCAGAATCAGTCCTTTGACTATAAGCGGATAGGTGGTGTGAGAGTTGGTGTGATGAGTGAGCCTTCCATTGAGAACACTACTCTTTTTATGAGGGTTCTACTCCCTCTCGTGTAGCTGTGGTACATCCTGCCTGGGATGGTTTTGGCTTTTTAGCTGGGCTGCTAATTGGTTAAGGTGTAAGCCAAGCCGTTGTTGGTATATATGTGAGGAAGCCATAATTTCTTCCTTCACTGTGGTAATTTGTAGGTTGGCATGGATCTTACTATTTGTAATGAACCAAGGAACATTGGATATGTTGCACAACATAATATTTTGTGACCTCTGTATTATGGAAATATTTGAGTTGCTGGCGCTTCCCCACAGTTGTATTCCATACATCCACACTGGTTTTAGAAGCATATTATAGATCAGGAGATTATTGTCTGTTGAGAGTTTGCTGTTATGTCCTAGCAGCCAGGGCATGGTTTTATGTTTCATGTTAAGCTTATCTCTTTTGGATTTAACATGATTTTTCCAGGTCAGTCTTCTTTTGGTTTGTTTTTATTGGCCCACGTAGTTTACTCTTGATGGTGTCCTTCCGAGAAACATTTAAACTATCAAAAAGTTTATCTATAAATTCCACAGGTTCTCCTGTAGTAGCCATTGCACTCTCATTCACTAACTATTGAAAATTGTGGTTTCTGTAACAAACAAAATTATAATATATAAAATCCATGATACTTAAGTATTATTAAGATAGTGCATATTCATAATAAAGCATTAAAATGCTTACTAAATAATGCAGTATATTTGAGCATAGCATTTGTTGTTTCACTCAAAGCCTGGGCAGCTACATGAACCTTCAGTTTTTTAATCTTTGTGGCATAAAAGTGGTGGTTTTTGTTAGTATGACCCAGTTGGCAATCAGCATTGTAGACTGTCAGTAAATCATCCCAAGTGACAACTTTGCTTTTAAATATATTTTTTTCTTGTGAGAAGGTTGTTTTGTAGGCCCTTAAGCAAATGTGGTGGCTCATACACTACATTCAGCTGTTGAAACAATATCTCAATGGTTCCACCTGCCAACAATAATAAATAATAAAGAAAGTTTATCAATTCATCATAATTTTCTCCATTTAAAATCTTTGTGCATTCAGTATTTTTTAACATATTTATAGCTGTTCTAAAGGTACTGGCCTGGTCACATACAATAGCTAATGGTATTAAGTTTGACTGTGATACTTTAGAAACCACTTCCTTTAAAATTCTTACTACTGTAGCAACATCCATTGTCCCTCTCAAAAATAGAAAGAATTAGATTGTCCCCAGTTTGAGCACAATCCTTTTAACATGAAAACTAGTGCATGATCACTAAATTTAAATTCTCTTTCATTCCCTAGGTTTTTAAAACCCCTAATCTCATCTTGTGACTCAACATAAGTGAGATCAGGCGTGAGAGTCACTTCATCAAACAAATTAGACCACAGTTTCTTCTATGTGTTCCATGTTTGAGCGATGTGCTTAAAGATATTTAAAATATCATTGTTTATACCCACATTGTTCCACAATTATATCTGTATACCTCATTGCTTTCTTCTTTTTGTTTGCCATTTTCAATTGCATGAGAAGAAAATCATGTGGCATTGGCTTCATTTTGTTAAAACTTTTGCTAAATAATTCGTTCTAGTTTTGAGTCTTAGAAGCATTAAATTTACCTGAAAATGGCTTTTGAATTTTTGTTATCCTTTAAGGTCATTGTTTGATTTTCTTGACAATGCAACTGGAGTTTGTGGTCAGTACATTTTCTGTAAAATAATAGAATCATTAAATTTAATTCTTATTATTACTCTGCATCTTTTATTTGAATTTACTCGACACTACAATTTACATCTAAAAACCGGGTACACAAACACTGGTAACCGTTAACCGTGTGCCAGACGGTTACCTAAGTACACCATCAAACTGTTCTTTCGAAGTGCTTCTGGCATACACATTGGTTCAGCAGTTATTTTTTGGACATGTTACATAACTCCAAATTATGAGGAACTTAGAAATTGAGCCACAATTCAAGTAACTTATCATTTTTTGGGAAATTAAACATGCGAATTGCGATGGGTCTCGCTAAAAAGTTACTCTGTGGTCATAGATAATACACTTTAAATGTCTGTGGTCTCGCTGTTGCCATCGCATCCAACGACACAACACTTTCGTAATTTTGGCATCCTCTGCTTAGCGTTATCACAGCTGCATGATTAGTATTGTTTTCTTTATTGCAAAAACCTAAAAAAACCTTAAAAACCGTTTTTTTAAGTTATCCAATCACAACACTATTTTGTACTGGTGGTTCTGACAATGTAATAGCAGCGGTTAATTCAGGGCTGCCAACTTAGGGGTTTCCCCCCCAAATTACAGGGTAAAAAGATGCGATATTTTTTAAATTAAAATAATTATAAAATAGCGACATCTAATACGGCTCCCCGATACTAAGCATGCAGATCGAATCGAATGAGTGAATGAAAAACAAATATCGCGTTATTAACATAATACATAATAATCTGTGATTATTATATTACAACTACTCTGTGGTGACTGGTGGTCAGTGCCAAAGTCTACTATTGTATACGGGAAATAGTGCTTTCCAGAAATACGTTGGTTGTTATTTATTTGTATATTTTAATTGTTCTATTGTACTGTTGTGTCGACCAATTATTTGTTAATATTGCCTAAAGAAGAAACTAAATACATTCAAAAGTATACAACAATTTGGGAAATAGATCCAGATTTAAAAGTAAAGCAATTTCATTATATTTTTCCTAATTTATAAATGTAATTTATAATAAATACATTTTTTAGGGGGATTTTCATATAATTGTGGCAAATATAGTAGTAGTTTTTAACGTAAGCTTTATGGATTTTTGGGACTTGGTAACACTGGTGGTTATTTTGCTAGTGATATCTGTGTAGAGATGGGTCAAACCGTATTTTTTTCAAACCGGTTAAACCGAATCAAAATATTGCTCAAACCGAGTTGCAAACCGAATCAAGCTAACCGAATCAAGCTAACCGAATCAGCCACTACTGTGTGACGTAATCCATTCGAATTCATCGTAATCCATTCTAAACCGTTTTAAGATAGGTACGGTTTACGATTTCAATTCGGGTAGGGTCACGTAAAGAATAGTCAACTGCATAGATAATTAACTTTAATAATCATACATAAATTATTAAGTTGTTAAAATTTTAATTACAACCATTTTAATCACAATCAGTTTAGGGTTTTTTTTTAACAATTACAGCATAACTAGTAAACTAAAAAAAAAAAAAACTAGTCGTCAAAAAAATCAACATTATCATCAGTCTTAAAACTTGAGTTATTAATTAGTAACATACAATACAAATAAGATGTGCTATGAAACAATTCAGTACGAGTAAAATAAAATAAAAAATCAACAATACAAACTTATTAGTCAAGCATTTTAGATTAACAATCTATAAATCAGTCTTTCAATCTATAACTCGGGTCCGTTCGTAAATGATTCGGGCTGACCGTTCAGTACGCGCCGGTGGATTCATCGTCGCATCGCATTCGTACTCGCTGAAACTAGTCGAACTGATACGAGACTCGTATTACGAGTTGACGCGATTGCGGTTAAAACATAACCCGGGTTAGAGAGCTGTACCTCGGTTTGATACGAGTTGCCCTCTAACCGAATTGATTCGGTTTAAACGTATTCGGTTGGCACATCACTATATCTGTGATATTTCGTCTTTCTCATGATTGAGACGACTTGATTTCACCGTGTCCTGACATTTCATACTACAAACAAGTTTTGGTTTTCTGTCGGTGTTATATTTTCCTTGACTTGTGTGGTTGTTAATCTGAATGTTCGTGTGTATACTAGTATCGCTTATTAGTGTCACGGTGCTTTTATTCCACGATACCTCGTTAACCTGACCCCGTCACGTCAACTGGTGACCCCTACGTCCTTTGCACCCGATATGTGTCAAGGCGTCTTGGGAGTTTAAATAAATCCATGACTCCTTTTCATCATCCTCACAACTCGCGTAGGTATATTGAGTGTGGATTCATAACACTGCACATTATCAGGGATATGAATTATGAGCATTTATAAAGGTATTGGTATCCGGATTGATATTTCTGTAATTGATTGCTCTAAATTTGAAAAAAAAATTCTCCAAAGGATTTTAATTGATATTTCTGGAAAAAAATGTGATTTATATTTTACCCAACTTTTCAATGTTGATTCAGCAATTGTTGTTTAGACGTCTCACTGATCTTGTTATTTGGAGGGAGTAGGAATACAACCCCAATTGCTGTAATTTATCATTTTTTGGAATATAAAACATGCATTGCATCATAGTTACAACAAACAACTTTCGTAATTTTGGCATTTTCTACTCAGTATTTATTGCAGTCTTAGTAAGTAGGCAGGTGGACTATTCAGACTTTGGGAGTAGGTCCTAAGAGGTAACAAAATTTGTACAATTGAAAAAAAAAAATTCAAGAGAGCCATCTTTGTGTCTACATTTGCATAAGGAGTGGCTTCCTATCCTTAATTTTTTTTAAATACTGTTGTGCACACTTCACCGAGAATGAGGCAAAAAATTATTATTGTTATACTTACATACTTTTCTAATAAAAAAAACTGGGGTTTGGATTTAATGTTGGTTTGTAAGTATCCATATAATATTTCATGTGTCCTTGTCTTTCTTGTTTTGGTGGAGAAACAAAGGTCTCAAGATTGCAGATTGCACAGCCTCTTTAACCATTTGGTTGACTATTATGGCGGAATGTCTGGAAATCCAAGCTAAAGTTACCTTAATGCCAGAAGAATGACATCTGTGCAGGACCTGTTTTGTTTATAATGTGACACTATAATTATCTCTGGAGTAAAAAGGGAGCTTCTGTAAATCTTTGACACAACTTTGGGAGTCTGTCAGTATTAATCACTGGTTTAATTTTTTATTCTGAAGGTTTTACAGGCGACTGTTTTTGTAAACCCTTGTTCATCGGCCATAGTTGAAAATTTATAACTACCTTCAATTTTGTAACAAATGAGAAATGGGTAAATAAATAAAGGGTTTCAAAAAAATAACAGGTTGGTTCGAGATTAATAGATTGGGTACCTATCAACATACTTATTGTCTTTTTTCCCTTGATAAGTATCTAGGTAATTACCTAGTTAAAATGTTCTGTTTGAGTTGTTGTGTTTGTTTGTTTAGTGTTGTTGTTTCCTTGTGTTGGTTTCGTTTGCTTGTTGTGGAATCTGTATGTGGGTTGATGCCTACTTAAATCTTCAAATTGTTTCGTTTTTCTTACGTACTTCAACCAGTCTCTTCGCTTTAAAAAAATCTTTTCTGATTTATTAAGATAATAAATAATTAATTAACTATTAATTCTCATCATCCTAATAATTTGCTTATAAATAGTGTACTTACTTAGGTACATACTCTTCAAGCATTTTGAGCAAACAGAAGTTTTGGTTATTAGTTATATTTGTGCTAAGTTTTGTGTATTAAAGTGCAGATGTGTGAAGAGTTGAGCAATTTTTTTCTACTATGCACAGAAAGCTCATAACTATTCTCAGATCTGATTTGGTTGTTGGAAAAGGTGTTCCATAGTACAAGTATAATTCATGAACAATCTTGCTTTAAAAATGTGGGCTGTTAGCATTGTTTTATTTTTATTTAATTTGGATAGCTTACAGCATTGACACTAAGTAATAACAATATAAGACATTACAAGCCAGTAACAAGCTACCGCATATAGTTTTTAAGTCTCATACCCATTTATGGTTTGGAATTTGAAGATTGTTCATATATTTCAAAATTTTCAAGTTTCTATCAATTTGGAGACATATCAATTAGGTCTGTTTTTGTGTGTGGTGGGTAGGTTGGTAAATCAAGCCATTCAAGTTCCACCATAGCCTGGTGTAGCTTGGATTGCTGGGGAACAATCACTTAGGTTCTCATTTAAAAGGAAATAAATTATTTTTTCATAGCGTAATCCGGATAGAAACTTATTTTATCTAAAGGTAAAGTACGCATCAAACAGTGCAAATTTAGTAAGTATATACATATATTGAATCAATGTTATACAATAGTTATTTTTCAGCTAGCTAAAGTTCGGGCATGGCAAATGGTCTTTACCGATGTAACGATGTAGCAAAACATGAGTAAATGAGATGGGCATCTAGTCTCATATTATTTTCAAAAATAGCTTACAAATTTAGTAAACTACGAAATAATAGACAATATTAACAATAAATTTAATTTAATTTGCTTTCTGTTCGGGGTCACCAATTTTGGGTTTATGTGTGGTGTGTTTTGGTAAATGGTCGTTGTAAGAACATGCTGCACTGGCTCGGTCACGCACTCATGTTACACGCTCACGTCTGCTCTCGCTAACTCGCTGTCGCATACTGACGTGGTGCGTTCGAGATAGTGTATAGACAAGATAACACATACTTATATACCTTAACTATGTGTATGTGTGTATTAATGTAGTAAAGTAAAGCGGGAAACAAACTATCCGACGCGGCTTACGGACGCGGCTGACAGCCGCGTCTTATAAGTATCTAGATAGTGTATGGACACTGGGGTGTGCAAACTATCGGAGGTAAGTCGTGGACGTAACCTTGGGCTGACCTTGAGCGTTCGGACGTCTGACAGAAATCTGGCGCGCTGGATATTTTCGTCAGCCGAAAACATCCGCGGACGGTATGCACGGGGTGCGGGACGCGCCCACCAAGCGTCAGAAGGACGCGGACTACGCGAGTGTGCACGTTTCTAATTTCGTTAAAAAAATGGAAGAACGAATTATCGAGTGTATTCGCAATAGGGAATTGCTTTATAATCATACATGTAACGATTATGAAAATGCTTCAAAAAAGCAAGAAGTCTGGGAGGAAATAGCTTCTTTTTATTAGGGTTCCGTACCCAAAGGGTAAAACGGGAACCCTATTACTAAGACTTCGCTGTCCGTCCGTCCGTCCATCAGTCCGTCCGTCTGTCACCAGGCTGTATCTCATGAACCGTGATATTTAGAGAGTTGTAATTTTCACAGATGATGTATATCTGTGGCCGCTATAACTTCTTCTTTTCGAGTCAATGGTCTACACCTCGTTTTGTAGAAATTTTGCCACAGCAATCGCGTTGGGAGTGGCCGCATACAGGTCCTCCCTGGTGCAGGTGGTTGGGCACAGGGGACAGGACAGCAAGTGTGGCATAGACTGTACGGGATCACCACAGTCGCACTGCGTTAGGGTGGGATCCCTGAAGCCCCACTTGCACATGTTTAGTCTGCAGCGACCCACTCCAGTGCGAAGCCGGTTTAGAGGTTTCCACATTGACCAAGGTAGGTCGTGCCCCAGTGGAAGCTCTTCTTTGACGGGAAGAAAATCCAATGGAGGGGGACATCTCTCCATCCATAGGGAGCAAGGTGTAAAGGTGGTAGCCCGTATGTGGCGCAGAAAACTCTTCCGGCTTTTGAGGCGGGGTTAATCGGGTTAATCGGGCGGGGTGGTCGTATAGCGGGTGGCGGTGGTCGTGCTCCTGTTTGAACTTTACCTTCGAGCAAGCCAAATCCCGCCGCACACCAAGGGGAGGTATGCCAGCTAGGGGATAAATCACTTTGAGGGGGGTCGGCTTAAGACATGACATCCTGTAATTATGCGCCATGTGTCATTTAGCGCAACGTCTACAGCTTTCGCGTGAGCTGACCGATTCTAAACTGGGCACGCGTATTCACCAGCGAAGAAGCACAGTGCCAGGGCTGTTGTACGAAGCACTTCGGGGTTCGCTCCCGAGTTAGTGGATGTTAGGCGTCGAAGTAAGTTGTTTCGTGCTCCGTCTTTCATTTTTGTGTTGTAACAGTGTGCTTTGTAGTTCAGGGACCTGTCTAGTGAAACCCCCAGGTATTTCGGAATCCCTTGCCAGGATATGTTTAAGGTCTGGTTGGCATGTCGTTTACGCAGATGGAAGACACAGCTCTGGGTTTTGGTTGGGTTAGGTCTAAGGGCATTCTCATAGGATGTTAAATCAGCTAAAGCGGCTGTGAGAATGTTTTCGGCCTCTTGATAAGTGCTTGTTTGGGTAGTCAGAGCTAGGTCATCTGCGTATATAAACCGTCTTGTACGTGGGCTGCTAGGTTGGTGGCCACTATAACAACAAATAGAAAAAAACAGAATAAAATTAATATTTAAGGGGGCTCCCATACAACAAACGTGATTTTTTTGCCGTTTTTTATAGATAATGGTACGGAACCCTTCGTGCGCGAGTCCGACTCGTACTTGTCCGGTTTTTTTCTTTCTGGGTGGACGACATAAAGAAGCCGCCGCTAATTCGAGAAAATCGTCCTCACTTTCACTACTAGACATGTTTCTTCGTTTAAATTTCTTCGTGGAATAGGCGTCGGAACGCGTCTGCAAGCTACGTCTTAAAAGATTGACCTGATTGTCCCCTTGCCCCAGCAAAGAAGCTGTTGTCCCGCACAGGTGAGCTGCTCTCAGGATGATCAGGATGGTGCCCAGTGTCAATCCCTTCTGGCGAAGGCCCTCAAGCCAGGCTTCAGGACCCACCACACATCTAGGCCCTTCTTCAGGAAGTCCATCTATCCCCTGAGAACGAGGAGCATAGCGATCTTGGAACAAGAGAGTGGAGATAAGGGGGAATGTGTGTGTGAAGCTGTAGACATTCTTCAGACCAAACAGATCATCTAGATTCTTGAATAAGGGGGCAAGGAGCTCTGCTCTGAAGTGTGTACACCATGAGGAGAAATCTATGATGATATTTATATAGTCGTGCCCCTCTCCCGGGCAGCTCATCCTATTCAGTGTTTTTGTGAGTTGCTCTTCTGACAAGGTCATGGATTGGTGTTTGATATACCGGAATATGGTGTCTGCGATGTTTTTCTCCGTCACCACTTGGTAGGCTCGCATCTCCAGAGTGATCTTGCCGAAGCATCTGGCGTCATCCTCTTTGAACTCCTTCTCTTTAGGGACCGCTACCATGACTCCACTCTCTGGGGACCACACCCTGATCCAAGAGACCTAAGATCTCTCTACAGTCGAATATCTCAGTGGTGAGGAAGTGCATCACCACACTTTTGGTAGAGGATGGAGGACCTTGGGGCATGTGGCCATGCAGGGTCCTGAACGCTTTTGTGTCATACTCGTGTATCCACTCTGATCTGCTGGGGATGATCTCTTTATCAGAGATGATGTCTATGGTGTCGATGTGGTAGTTAAACTCGGAAGTTCTTCAGCAGTGTGACACCTTCAAAATCCTCGGGAGCCCACTTCTTTGTGGCGGTCTCTCCCCATTCGTTGGCATGTAAGCACGCTTGTACTTGAGGATCGGTGGCCGGAGATGTGGATACGTTGGGCCACCTTTTGTGAATCTTGTAGTATTGCCTACAGAACTCCTTCTTGAACATATTGTTTACCTGGTCGGCTGCTGGCTCTAACCCTATCTTCAGCACAGTTCCTTTTGTGAACCAGTTTCTTGTGCTTGTGTCCATATTAACTTTGGGATGACCCATAGTTTTCCAGAGACCAGCCAGCTCTAGTTTGAGCATGGCATGGGTGGGGTCTGTCACCACGTTGGTGGATGTAAGGAAGATGGGGGTCATTTTCAGAGGTATAGAGAGCTCTAGTGTTATTGTATCTAAGAAATCGGCAGAGCCCTCCAAGTCGCGCAGTATAGATCCTATCACAAGTGAGGGCCACATTTTGAACAACACATAGGCTCGTTGCTGGTGATGCTGCAGGAGATGCAGAATGTTTCTAAAACACACACCCACTTCCTGTCTTAGGGAGTACCCTGGATACTTGTCATCATGGATAGAGGAGTAACAATCTACGAAGAACCATGCGGCGCACATGTCTGAGAAGCAGAGTATTAACGAATACGGTATTAAATAACATGTCCGGGAAGAAGTGTATACTATGCACAACTCCGCGTCAAATGTTATCTTTACAGATCCTATAGTAATCTCTTGGCGTGGCTCCTGAGATTGTGCAACCTGAGGTATCACCCTCGCCCATGTTGCCGCTAGCGATGCGTACAGGGAATCTACGGAGTAGGGTCTCTTAGTTATAGATGGGGGAGGCGTCTTGTAAAAATGATGGTAGGCTGCTCCCATGGCGAGCTGTGAAACCCTCTCTGCTCGTCTCAAAAGCGCCTTCTCCTCCTTGGTAACGTCCACCCATTGTGCCAAGTTGGAAACACACCAGGAAAGGAAACTGGTAGAGGGTAGGAGAGTGTAGTCCTCGATGTCAGAAAGGATTCTCTTGTGATGAGGACGAAGAGCTGCGCCGTTGTTCCTGTGAGTGAGAACGTAGTTGATTTCCGTGAGGGTTATAGCGGATGCTAGATGTCTTTCTCTGCGATAAGTCGGGGTTCTGGGAGGAATCACCTCTTCAACTCAGTTCGCATACCCCGGACAGCAAGCCTCATACCCTGGCCAGCAGTATCAGCAGCAGCCGCAGCAGAAGCGACTGGACCCTGATCAGATGCCAAGTCCGATCCAAGTGATGTTGGACGACCAGCAGAACCGCGGCGGCATCTTCGTGACAAATGACAAAGGGCTCGTGCCGCCCCTGGTCACTACTGACTTCGTCGTCGACGACAAGGGAAACGCCAGTCCTCGCTATATCAGAAGTTCAATGTACACTATTCCCGTGACCGCTGACCTGTTGAAACAGACGTCTATGCCTTTCTGTTTGGTTATCTCCCTGATGGCCAGAGGCGCCGGCGCCAGATGGAGTGAGGAGCTGCCCACCGTGTTACTGGGGCTGCGCTCCGCGCTACGAGAGGACACAAACGTCAGTCCGGCCTTAATGACCTACGGAGCTACGCTGCGATTGCCTTCCGATTTGTTCGTACCTACGAAGTTAAAAATCGAAGAAAGCGAATTCGTCAGTCAGTTATCGCAAGCCATGGCGACCTTCTCGCCAGTGCCGAAAACACGGGATCAAGAAAAGCACATTTTTGTCTACAAGGACTTGAAAACATGTAGTCATGTGTTCCTCCACAATGACACCGTACGAAGCCCACTTACTCCACCATACGACGGTCCTTATCAAGTTTTGAAGCGCGACAAAAGAACATTCAAAATTCAGCTTCCTCTGCGTACGGCCGTCGTTTCAATAGACAGAGTAAAACCCGCACATCTCTTCAGCGAAGATAGCAAAGAGACATCGGCAACCGCGGCACCTACGCCGCCGCACATACATACCACGGGGTCTACACCCGTGACGCAATCAGCTGATCCAACTCGGGTGCTCCCGACGAGCGAGCAGCGTTACGTCACTCGATCCAGCAGCTCAGTGAAGCCAAACGTACGCTTCGCTAGGAGGGGAGTGATGTAGCGTACCTACCTGCTACCTATTATAAGTACCATACCGAAGAACCATACCTCATTACCGAAGAACCATACCACATTACCAAGAGCAATACCACATTACCAGTACCTTATTACCGACATTAATCCGTCTAATAGAAACAGGAAACGTAATCTTCTGTGCCTTCCAGAGGAGTCTTCGGTACTGCTGCTGCCACTCCGCGCCACACGTCTGCACTGCGTCGAGTCCGTTGGATACTAAAGGGCTTATTACACTATGCGGTATTCAGACAGTCTTACTAAGATTTAGCTTAATGTAATAAGAGCTAGCAAGTTAGCCTGTCTAATTAGACTGACCGAATGGGTTCGGCCGTGCTTACTCGCTTGCTTGCTGAATACCGCGTAGTGTAATAAGACTTGGCGCGCTTAGACCGTTCAGTCAGCTTGCGGCAGCTGCAGAGCAAAGACGGTCGTATACGTTTGTTTGCTGTGGCCGCGTGAAAAAGAAGTACTTTTCAATTATTGATTTGTACCGAGTCATGCCATATTTATGGCTGAAAAGTCATAAAGATTATTCCAATCAACCACTTCGTACTGAAGGATTCCGGGTGTTGTTGGAAATTTATAAAACCTTCGATGAAAAGGCTACAGTCAAAACAATATAATACTCTTTCACCCATATTTTTCTTTTCTTTTTTGTATTTAAATTAATAAACGCGGCAAGAGCTACGGCGATTTTCTGGTGCTTTGAAAGTTTTCCCATCGCGCGACAACCGTCACCGACTACGTACGCTTTGCAAATGAGTTAGCATGCGGTATTCAGCCCAGTGTAATAGCGAGCTTGCCTAGTTAGATTTTAAGACAGTCGTACTAAGACTGTCTGAATACCGCGTAGTGTAATAACTCCTTAAAGGGCCGCCGCGGACGCAGACTATTTACGTAGAGCGCGTCGCGCGCGCTCCCCGACTCGCGGGCGGCTGTCTCTGTCTAGCACGCGCCATCTCTGTCTAGCGTGCAGATTTCCTTTACCACTAGGGTAAACCCGGCAAACGTGCCCCACTATTCAAAGAATTGAAATAAAAAATCTAATTTACTTATGTAATGTTTATTATATAATCAGTCTTAATCATTGGTTCATTTGTCATAACAAAAGCTTAAAAGATCTGCTAAATTGTAATTAAAAATAACTAAAATCAACAATTGAAATTAAACTATTTTACGGATTTTATCGCGTTTATTTACTATTTTATTTTCCCGACGTTTCGGCTGCTTTACAGCAACCATGGTCACGGGGGGACTGAGGTGTTAGACATCCTGATGTCATAGTTAATAACTGGGTACCCTCATATTTAGTTGTTGTTTGCGGTCCGATCCACGCAGAAAGTGCTTACGGTGTCCTGAGGTCTTGCAATGGTACACTTGGTTTTGGATTTAATCATATTAATTACTGGATCCCAAGTTGGTGGTAGCACCCAGCCATCTTCCCTATTGAAATTAGGATGTTTTTTTAATTTCAATGGCCTCACGTATCATCCTTGGTCGGAGTCGTTGTTCTTTTGCGAGGATATGCGGTTTATCAAATCTGATATAATGGCGGGTGCGGTCCTGTAATAGTAATAGTAATAGTTTAATTTCAATGTATGTATGTAGTGTAACGCGAATGCGTAAATATAAGAAAACAATATAAAATCAACAATTTTTATAATCATTGGTGGGGCACATTAGACGCACATGTCTGTCTAATGTGACCCAGTATAGCCTCCTACTTTACAGTCTTTTTTCCTTTTCCTTTGCCTTTATTCTTCTCGTTACACCTGATACGTTTCTTGAAAGCGTGTGCAATCTTCATGTAACCAACGGGAACATTTCACACACTGAATCCAGTCACATTTCTTTTTCGTGTGGTCGTATGACTCCTGACATTCTACACAAGTGTTCTCATTTTCATCGGAACATTCTTCACTGGTTGAGCCGAGTTCTAATTCTTCGTCACTTTCTGAAGAAGAAGAAAGGACCTCAGGTGAAGTCTTCTTTCGTTTCAGTGGTGGTATTGGTGGTACAACCGTCTTCTTGTGTTGTGTTTCCTTTTTTTCTTTAAATAATCTGCGAATTGTAAGATGCTCATCTGATGTCAAAACTTTAACATTTTGTTTTCTCTTACTTACTTTTTGGTGGATGGTAGGTAGAGGGCTGACTAATTGCAAAGTTTTAGTCGGTGTTTCATCTTAAGGTGCATTATTTTCGGCATTGATATTAGTACGCAATGTAGATGCCTGAACATCTTGATTGCTTTCAATTGTACATGCAGATGTACTCGGCAAAGCAAGAATGTCTGCAGTCTGGTCTGGATTAATCTGGGTTGGCTGCGAATCAATACCATCATTCTGCGTGTCTTTTATTGATGCATCAGATATTCTGAGAAAGTATTCAGGAACAGCGTTGGAGTCAAAGGGGCAAATTCCGGTGGCTTTGAACGCCGAAACGCCAATTGCTGGTATTGCTGCCTTGTACCAGGCAGCACCAATCATTTGTGAGATTTGATATCTGCTCAAACTTCTTCCTCTGTTATTTATAAACCAAGTTGTCACTGCCTTAGCCAAGTGACTTTTAAATGGCTTAAAAAAGCATCTGTCCAATGGTTGAAGAGCTTGTGTTGTGTGACTTGGCAAGCAAAGGATGATGACATCATTATCTTTAGCTAACTGTAACATTTCATACCTACGAGTTTGAATGAGAGGAATGCCCGTCTAAAATTAAAAGCACCTTCCCCTCTGGCTTGCGAGAAATAAAATGAGTTTTCAGCCAATTGAGAAAGAGTTCTGCGTTAATGTAAGATGATTTCTGGTTCATATACACGTCTGAGCCAGGTGGAAGGCCCTCAGTAAATTCTGGTTTCTTATACTTTCCTTTTAAAATCAAAATAGGTGGTAAGAAAGTACCTTCGGCATTGCAACAGGCATACAATGATATATTTTCACCCTTCTCTGTGCTGGTTACAGTATTGACACATTTAGCGCCTTTGCTAGCTAGTACTCGTCCAGTTTTGTTGTTTACTTGAACACCCGTCTCATCCATATTATAAATCCTCTCCGGCTTACCGAGCAAATCATTATCTGTCATCACTTTCAATAATGTGTCAAAATAATTGCTCACTTCTTGTCGATTCATACCATTGGCTCTTGCAAGGGACAGGCCTTCTGCTTTTCTAACAGTGATTTCGGGGTGTCGTTTCATATACCCTTGAAACCAGTCCCAACCTGCTTGCTTCTTTTCATTGTTGAATCGATGTGCTAAATGAAGTTTCTCAGCAAAGTCATAGGCAACAGATTGCAGCCTTGATTGGTCCAAGGTAAATCCAATAGACTCCAACTTTTTAATGTGTCTCACAAGTCTCAACTCGTTTGCTTCTCCTAATTCCGATGGTGTGTCGCAGAACACCATACCACAGTTTTGGCGAGACAAGCCTCTGCTGTGGTTCCTCCAGTTCGATGCCGCTATCGCTGCACAGAAGATCGCCGACCGGCATAAATTTAACATCGCGGTCACGAAGTTACTGCAGTCGGACATCGAGCAAGTCTGCGATTTAATCGAGTCACCACCCGCCGCTGGAAGTTACGCGGCGCTGAAAGAACGACTGATCTCCGTGTACGAAGAATCTAAACACCAACAGTTCCAGAGACTGATGAACGGGATCGAGTTCGGCGACCGGAAGCCTACCCAACTACTTCGGAAAATGCGCGGGCTTGGTCACGACCTTCTCACCGACGAAGCTCTCCGGGTCGTATGGTTAAAACAAATGCCCGCGCAGATGCGCGCCGTGTTGGCCATCGATTCAACTTCGTCAACCGACACACTCGCATCCATGGCCGACAAAATGCTGGAGCAGCTCTGCGGCCCAAACATCGCCGCACTCACAAGCAACGTAAGCACCTCCGCCTCAACGAACGAAGACATAACCAAACAAATAGAGAAGATGTCGATCGAAATTGCCGAACTCTGCACTCAACAGCAAGCGGATCGCCGCCACCGCCGCCGTGACTCCTCGCCGTTCCGACAACATTCCCGTGGGCGTCCGCGGTCACCGTCACCAAACGGTACTCACCGGAGGACTGAGGGAGATAAATGTTGGTACCACTACAAATTCGGTAATAAAGCCCGGCGTTGCGTATCTCCCTGCTCAAGACGGATGCAGGGAAACTAAGACGCACATCGACCGTGGCGGAAGTCGATGTACCCGTTTCCCACCACCGCCTATGCGTCGTCGATATCAACTCGAGAGAAAAATTTCTGGTGGACACCGGCGCCGATATATCAGTGTTAGCCGTGTACAGGAGGCATGCGCTCAACAATGAAGAAACTACCTACACGTTATTCGCCGCGAACAATACGCCGATTCGGACCTATGGCGAGCGCACCATCGAGTTGAACTTAGGGTTACGCAGAAGTTTTAAATGGCGATTCATCATCGCGGACGTCAAGGTGTCTATACTGGGCGCAGATTTCCTTCGACACTATAAACTACTTGTCGACCTACATCGCCGAAAATTATTGGACAGCACGACGGACATTACGGTAAATGCAATGACGGCACGCAACAACGAATCAGTGGTATACCTACTTAGCCACGACCATGTGTACCACCACATCCTGTCGCGATACCCAGATGTTCTTCGACCCATGTCATTGAAAACTCCGGCGAAGCATGACGTCACACACCACATTGAAACAACCGGCCCGCCGATCTACTCTCGACCGCGCCCTCTCCCGCCCGACAAACTCAATGCGGCTAAAATTGAGTTCGAGAGAATGATGGATATGGGTATCTGCGTGCCATCGAACAGTCCATGGGCAGGCCCACTTCACGTAGTCAAGAAAAAGGATGGGTCACTACGAGTTTGCGGCGACTATCGTCGACTTAATGCAGCGACCGTACCCGACCGCTACCCTATTCCACGCATTCAAGATTTCACGTACCAGCTCCACGAAAAAAGAATCTTCTTGAAACTAGACATGAAAATGGCATATTACTGGATACCTAACAAAAAAGAAGACGCACAAAAAACGGCCATCATAACGCCCTTCGGCCTGTTCGAATTCAAATATATGACGTTTGGTTTACGCAACGCAGGCCAAACGTTTCAGCGCTTCATGCACGAAGTACTACGTGGCCTGGACGACTTCGTTTTCTGGTTTGTTGGTGTATTCTTCAAATCCCGAAGAGCATCAGAATCACCTAGATCAAGTTCTAAAACGTCTTAACTCCTACGGCGTCACGCTCAACATCGGCAAGTGCGAATTCGGCAAAGAAAAAATAACGTTCCTGGGCTACGAAGTTTCGCACGATGGAATCAAACCGACTGAAGTCAGAATGAGTTTCTTACCGGCTCTTCTCAGTGGAAGTAGCATTCCGACCGGTGGTAGAATCTGACAATTTGTTAGTGATTTTTGGCCTACACGAATAAAAAAAAAAATATTTTCATTTTATTTAACTGCGTAATCTGATCCTCGGCTTCTTGTTCTGTCGCTTAGTCTTCGTAATCAAATATCGTCGGACAAACGATGATTTCAACTCGCCATAACGCGTCGGCCACTTGATTATCGTTACCACTAACATATCGTATGTCATTTGTAAATTCCCTTACATACATCAAGTGCCTGACTCTTCTAGGTGTTTATTTGTCTGAACTACTCTTGCATAATGCGTATGTCAGTGGCTTATGATCCGTGAACACCGTTAGCTGGCGTCTCTCGACCATGTTCCTGAAATGCATAATAGACATGTAAATAGCGAGTGGTTCTCGATCGTACGTACTGTATTTTTGTTGAGTATCAGATAGTTTTGTTGCAAAATATCCAAGTAAGACTGCTCTTACGCATGTATTTGATGTGTCAGTTATGAGCGATAAAGGCGCGTTTGAAATCGGATGCGACAATGTGACGGCGCTTTGTAATCTTACCTTGCATTGTTGAAACGATTTGTTAACCTCGTTGTTCTATTCGATTTTTGTTTTGTCACGCTTCTTGGAGTTGTGTAAAAAAAAATTGAGACTAGCATGACACTGCGGCGTGAGGTAAATGGGCCCTATAACAATTTACCATTCCTAAGAAACGTCTTGATTATTCGACTGTTTCCGGTTTGGAATACTCTGCAATGGCTTTTACTCTATCGGGTAATGGACTGATACCTTGGGAAGTTACTTCGTATCCTAGAAGCTCGATTTGGTTCTTACCGAATCAACATTTACTTAAATTAATAGTAATACCTATATTATAAAAACGTTCAAAAATTTAACATACTCTTTATGTGCGATAGGTTCTCACCATTAATTGATATTCCACAGTCCACTTCCCAGTCCTAAAGACTTCCTTCAGTACCGCTGTAAAAAGTTTAGGTGACACAAGATCTCGTTGGCCACGCCTTGGGTACGCCTTTCTCTATTTATATTTCCTTACCTTCCTTCTCTAGTTTAATTGTAGCCTTGCTGTTTTCGTAGATGTTTTTAAGTATTCTGGTGTATTTGTTTTCGATACCTTGGTTTTTGAATGCTTGCCAGATGTTCTAGTGAGTCAAAGGCTTTGCTGTAGTCTACAAAACAGCAGTAGAAAGTTATATTAAATTCTTTGCCTTTTTTAAATAATTGCTTCACAACGTGAATGTGATCCACAGTAGAATATCCACTTCTGAATCCCGCTTGTTCTACTGGTTGATTTTCATCAAGCGTCTTAGGTAAAAAAGAAAAATATGTCCGAATAAAAGGCTATTATTATTTTTGTTTCTCCCTGTTTAAGGGGCAAAGTAACTGTCACTCGGGCCTTGGCCAAGCCTTTTTTATAATATATATGTCTATGTATACATTTTATATGATTCTATGGTGATGATGATGAATTTTTAAGAAATTTGCGTGTGAGACGACAAGTATTGAGGATAACGGCTTTCTGTATAAGTGTAAGGGTAGATTTCGGCATTTGGAGTTTGTTGAGATTGATCTGGAGGGTACTTGGAACGACGCCTGTTGTGGAAATAACTGTGGGTATGATTTTTACTACATCAACTCGCCATTACCTTTTGATTTCGGTCGCTAGATCAACGTACTTTGACATTTTTTCTGTATGCGTGGTGAGGAGGTTATGGGTGTTACAAACTGCTATGTCTATTATAGATACTGTTTTGTTATTTTTGTCTAATATTGTTAATATTCTGGTCTATTGGTGTATAGTCCTATCTGTTATTATTGTTCTGTCCCAATATATTTTGTATTGATTGTTTTCTAAGACTGTACTCGGTTTATATATATAGTATGCTACTTTTTGTGGAATAAAACAGTGTTTATGGGCTATATTCTGGTGAACTATTAATGCAACTTGGTCGTGCCTATGTTTATAATCAGTTTGGACAATGGATTTGCTTTTATTATTCTTTTTATGTACTACTTCATTTTCGCTAGCTATGATGACTTCATCGATATAACAAGACAATGATGATTTATACCCTTTGTTTTCTCCGATATTCTCGATTCCTTTAAGGACTTTACCTTTAGAAAGTTTGCGTTGCGTTTCTAAGGCCAAATGTCATCAAATTCAAAAAGTCCAAAAGGGGTAGACTGGGTAAGAATGTGCCAGTTTTCATTTGATCGCCCATAATTTTGACAGTATGTCAGTATTCTGACAAGGAAGGTGTTTTTATGGTAAAGCACAGTTTGTCCGACATACTGGTATTTCAATTTTATCCCTAAATATAATACTAACTAACAGGCGCAAGTTTAATAATAAAAGAAATAGTGTCACAACCGACCACATCCCAGGGCAGTGTTGCCAGACGTCTCGATTTTTTTTAATCAAAATTAAATGTCCCGCGCGGGACGGGCTCAGTCCCGCTTTTCGGAGATATCTCGACCATGCACGCAGTGAGCTGAGGAAGCGTGGGTTGGTGGCACAGACAAGTGTACTAGTTTCCAGTATAAAAAGTTACTCTGTGGTACTAGGGTACTAGCCACCCGCCCGGCGCGTAATGAAGTTAAGAGCGCGAGAGAGAGAGGGGTGCGTGCGTGTGACCGCGACAGCTTCTCTTTCTTTTTCGCTCTTTTCTTATTCTCATTTATCTATGTCACGCACGTAAACGTAATTTTAATTTTAATAAAAAGATAAATATTTGAAAATTTCTGATTATGTTCTTTTTACTATGTCCCGCTTTCGACGAACGAATCCCACTGTTTTTTCACTCAAAAAGTTGTGACTTGTGTGACTTGGCAAAAAAAAAAACTGGCGCTGTCCCAGGGGTAGTTGTGACAGTGCTTGGGTTGAGTAGTGACAGGTTGAGAAATACAACAGAACAGTCTATAATCACATTTACTGTTGGAATATTTACTTAATTCTTAATTATTAAATCTTTCAAGAATTACCTACAAAAGTAATCATAAAATAGTTATGTTTAACACTATATGTCTAATTAGGTACATTAATTGTGACATTGTTTCTCAATACCTTAAAAAAACAGTAGGACATTTCGGAACTGATTTCCACAGTCACGTTATAAAATTGCTCCAATACTTGGACTGCTTGTTCCATGACCGACCAATCATGGTCGGTCAGTGAAAGTTCACTCTTCAGCAATGCTACCGTAGCTATCACGGCGTCTTTTGATGAACACTTACGCTGAATCATATCATACGTGGAATTCCATCGTGTGGAAACATCTTGTTTTAATTTCAGCGGATTTAAATGAAGCTGTTTCTGCATCTCCGTTAATTTAACGAGAGCATGTGCACTACGTTTAAAAAATCCACTATTGCCTTTACTTTTATAGTTTCCATTGATCTATGAATAGAGAGGCTTGCACACACAAGTTCACGGAATGCTCAAAACATGGTATTTGTCGCCAGTCTCCTAGTTTTATGGCTGCGGTTATGTTAGGTGCGTTATCGCTAGCTATTGCGGTCACTTTTATTTCAAGCTTCCAGTCTGAGATTATAGTTTTTAAAAACTGAAATAAATTCGCACTAGTATTTTAAAATTTTCGTCATTGCCAGCCGATTGAGAAATTGTAAGGTCAACGAACATTTCGCTGATTTGCTTACCATAGTCGTCTAGCGATAAACTATTTTGTCTGAAATTATGTAATCGCTTTTGAATTGCAGTGGCTGACTTTTTAGGCAGCAAATGAATTCTCATATCACTAATAAGTGTCTGTAATTTTCATAATTAGTACTAGATAATTTAAGTTTTGAAGCATGCGACAGCCTAATTTTCGAAACAAAATTGATTAATTTCTTTTGGGACTCTTCATCTATTTCGGATTTATAATAATCTATACCGTCAATAAATTGTTTTATACTCTGCTCACTGTCTGACGCAACGGGCGATAAACTTAAGGCTATTTTTAGCTCAAACTTCGTCATTACTACTACAACTATTACTAGTTGAAGTTTGTGATATCTCAGATTCATATTCTTTAAAACATAATTTTATGACTTCTTCGTACAATAAATCTAAGCTTTCGCATTTTTTTTTTTAAATCGGTAATTCCTCCTTTTAAGTACTACTTGAGACTGCTTTTAATTTCTACAAGCAGCTGTTATACTATCTGCTTCTTGTAATTTTATTATAATAATGTTCCCTTTTCTTCTACTTAACCCGATCTTAATCAAATAGGTTCGTATTGCATATAAATCATCAACTTTTTAAATTCCTTTGCCATATGCAACACATTTCCTTACATTAGGAAATATATTATTATAACTTAAGTACATACCCATGTATAAGTTGTTGTGGTTTTCACACACATATTAATTGGCATTAAATATTATTTTTTAACTATAACGGATCTTATCAGTCTATAACCAAACATATTTCCAAGATAGTCTTAATTATTACACTATTCTTAAACTACGGGTACGCGCACTTTGCTTTTCTTTTCCGCACTCATTTCACTAAATTACTTCTGCATCCACCTGTAGCTCTACTCCTGCGCCTTTCCGCCGGCGATAGTGTATCGACATTGATTGTCTAATCCAATGGCGATTGATCTTTTTGGTTATCCACTTTCTGTGGCATTTCTTATAAAGATGCATGGCAAAATATGCTAACCCAAGAGCCAGAAAAATAGCAATGATTATGTGTATGAGTATTATGTTGGTCCTGCCCGCGTGAAAACTTAGTTCGCCGATTCCATAATTTTTTTGCGTTTCCACCGGCTGCGGTTTGTGCCAAGATCACTTCTTCCATAGTGTTTGTAGAACCCATTTTTAGTACATATATTAGCAGCGGAAATAATGCAAGTGCCCAACATTTTGTCACTGGAGTTCAATCCGCCTTAGGTAACAGAAATGCACTTGCGCAGCAAATTCCTGCTCAGTGGCAGGGTCGCCATATACGGTTGGGCTCTGTGCCGACTAAATAATACAACAAGTACCAACTGCCTTTATTTACACAAAGTACAGCGTTTATATAGGTTTACCCCTTACAGTAAACAATTTTTTTTTCCTTTGGGAGCTAGAATCACCAGGCTACTCTGTGCGCTTATTGTGGTACATACAACTGGCCGTGAGAGAAACAGCTTTCCCCCAAGTTTATTCCCGCTACCTTAAGAGTTTGACCTTGAGCTTTGACCTTATAGTTATTGCGAAGCAGACTATGATGGGAAACTGCACTCAATTGAATTCAAAGGGATAATTTGATGGTGTTAGGGGAAACCTAGAAATAAATACAGACTCTCCTCGATAACAACCGGTAAGTAAAGTGGCCTCGATTACATTGCGATGCAATGTTTTCACTTGCAATCTGGTGCCATTGCATAATTTGGTGGATTTATATTGCGTAGCAACATAATTAGCGCGCCAACTCTCAATTTTAATATGTGAGTTGGGAGGCTTCAGTGTATTCAGGAACTCGACCGGATAATGAATGCTATCATCGGAGTTTATCACCAAGTCGACGGATTTATATTGATATTCGAACCCTTCGAATTATCTCAAAGGTGTTTAGTGTTTTCTATACTATTCCTTTATATAGTACTTCTTCGTCTTCTTCTAGCGGACTTTTTCCACAAATCGGCGTCAATTGCGCCTGTTATGTGTGACGGAGAGTGGTGGCTGGTCACTCCCGCCATCCCAGTTCGGCCAGGAAGTTCCCCAGCTTCTTCACGTCGCCGAAGACTTCCTGGAGTCTACCCGGTGAGCCCAGGTAGTGTGCCCGGTAGTTGGCCACTCCGCTGCATTCCAGCAAGACGTGAGCTGCTGTTTCTTTCGCTTTCATGCATGCTCTGCATAGAGGGCTGTCCGTGATACCTAAATTGAAAAGGTGTTTTATTAAAGTTGCCGTGACCAGTCAGAGCCCTTGTTATTATGCGTAAGCGAGGTCTACTTAGCTGTAATAGGGCCTTCGTCAATCGGCGGTCGATCCTGCTTAGGACGAGCTTGGTTTGCCTGCAGTCCGTCAGGCCGTTCCAGTGCTCCGCATGTAGTTTCGCGGTGCGTTGTTGCATTTATCTTTTAAGCTAGCTGTTGGGGAGTGGTATGATTGGCTCCGGGTCTATTGGGCCAAGTTCTGACCCTCTTCTTGCTAGATCGTCGGCTGCGTCGTTGGCGCGTGCCCCGCTGTGCCTTTTTATCCATTGAATTGGGTGATTTGGTTTGCCTGGTTACCTACCTCGTTCAAGGCTTGGTGACATTCGTGTATCAGGCTGGAGGTCATGATCTTACTGTTAAGCGCTCCTTTACTTTCCTGTCGGTAACTGCTTTGGCTGCTAAGATTATCCCCATGCACTCGGCTTGGAAAACTGTTGTACTTACCCAAAGGTCATCTGAGAAGACCCCTGTGCCTGTACCTAAGTTAGTTTTTGAGCCATCTGTGTAGATGTTTAGCTCATTGTGCATGGATCTTGCGTCGTTACACTCTGTTAAGTGGATCCTATATTTCTTGTCAAAGACAAAGATGGTTTCCCTTTTGTCGATGGCTGCTTCTATTAATGGTATGTCTGCCCAGGCTCCGCTAGAATGGAGGCGTGCTTAACCTGTTCAAACTTGATCAGTTTTAGTTCTTTGACTCTCACCATTGATAGCGCTGCTTCTTGTTGGATGTAGAGGCGGGATATTCAGCATTGTTTCCAAAGCCGCTGTTGGTGCTGTTCTCATACAAACTGTTATTGCACAGCATGATAGCCTCTGTAGGCTTTGTAATTTGGTGCGGCATATCTTAAGGGACGTCCTGGTCAACCATACTACAGAGCCGTAACTTACCATCGGTCGTATGACTGCAGTGTAGAGCCATAGGAAGATTTTTGGTTATAAACCCCATCTTTTCCCTACCATCCTTCGGCATTGCCATAAGGTTATACCAGCGCTCTTCGTTTTGTAGTATAAGTGACTGCTCCAGTTCAGTTTGTTATCTAGGTATACTCCTAAGTACTTGACCTTATCTGATAGGAGTGTGGTGCCGTACATCTTTGGTAGTTCATACTCGCCTAGATTACGTCTGTTGGTTAACATGACCAGTTGTGTCTTCAGTGGATTTACTGATAAGTTGTATTCCTTGCACCAGTTTTCTACTAACCATAGTGCTGCATGCATGGTGTCGTAGATCGTTGAGGCTTGATTCCCCACGGTCAGGATGGTAATTTCATCGGCGTAGCCTACCGTGTAAAAGTGTCTAAAGTTCAGTCTAGTAATTAAGTCATTTACTACGAGGTTCTATAAGAGTGGTGATAGGACTCCTCATTGCGGGCAGCCTTTGGCTACGTTTGCAAAGATAAGGTCTAAGTTGTTCACCTCGTAGAAACTAATCGGCCTAACTAATTAGTTCTTCTGGTGGTGAATTCTCGCCATCTGGTATGTATGCCGATGCGAAAACCAGGTTGGGCAAGTTGATTTCTTGATTTGTAGTAAGCCTTACGGCACATAGATCTCTGGAACAAAAGTCCGTTAGACGCTGCACATTGACATTTTGAGTAGCATAGATGCAAGTTCTTACATTAACTATTGTATTAGAAAAGAGCTTACCTCCTAAGTTGGAGAGTATATGGTGTTGCCCCTGATCCAGGGCTCCTGGATCAGGACTATCGCGGTTTTGTTAACCTCCAGCCATCTCCGGAGCTGAGCCGTCGCGGTAATGCTGTGGTGGAGGTTGCACTGGGCTATTTTTAGTCTAGATAAAGAGGACACCCTGCTGGTCGTCCCCTTCCTCCAAACCCAGGTTGCTCAAGCCGAGAAGGTCTTCCTCGCTACCCAAGGAGATGGCGTATTCATCGGCTTTTGATTTGTCGGCTTCTTGTGCGCTCGTGCTGGTGTCCTCGACGGTGGGAGTGTCTACCGCCATGGGTGTAGTTTCAGTGTTGTTGTCTTCATCATTGCCAGCGCTTGGTGGGGTGCTCACGAAGTGGCTCTTGGCATTTTGGAATTTTAGGTTGACCTGATACCATTATCACTGGTATCAGGTCTTCGGGTACGCTGACAATCATGAAGGTGGAGTTATGTTCCTCATGTGGTAGGATAGCATGGACTAGCCAGCTTTCTACTTTTGCCCATGCGTTCAACATCCTGAGATGTCTGTCAATGCGCGTCCTGTCATCCTGCCACACTAGAGTCAGGAGAAGTCCACAGCGCTCTCTCTTCGGCATGTCATCCGGATGGACCACTGTTAATTTTCCCACGTCTGGGATGTCAATTTTTTGAATGGAGTCCTTCAACCATTCTTCGGTCGCTTGGTCCGCGCACATAAGGTGTAGCGCTCCATTGGTGTAAGTTAGTCATCCCAGGAAAGCTGGTCCCTGGGTGTTTAAATGTTCGCCGTCCGCAAGTTCGTCGAGCAAGGCCGTTAGTCTCTCCTCTAATAGTTGAGACGTGGCCTGGCTGATGTGTCCTCGCGTGACAGATGTTATTACCACCTTTCTGTCCCGTACAGTTGTAGTAGGTAGCGTAAGCTTACTCCGGGGCATCTCACAGACGGCAAAGGCCGTGAGGCGAGCCAGCCAACGGCAAGCGCCGGCGTCGGTGGGGGTTGCGGAGAATGCGCGAGC
Source organism: Ptilodon capucinus (assembly GCA_914767695.1). Lineage (NCBI taxonomy): Eukaryota > Metazoa > Arthropoda > Insecta > Lepidoptera > Notodontidae > Ptilodon > Ptilodon capucinus. The sequence goes on from OU611808.1 coordinate 7,551,869, forward strand.
GGTCCCGCGCCCCCCATCACTAGCCGAGGAAGGTGGAGTATCATGTGGTTTTTAGTCGGTAGTGGTAACTCTTGTTGCTGAGCCCGATATATCCCGTTCGTTCCTTTTAGCGAGCGGGGATGCGTAAATGCATTTTCCACATGTAAAAAAAAAAAAAAAAAGGTAGCGTAAGCTGGCGTAGGTGGCGGGTTTCGGGTCTTGGGGCGATACCATCCTCCGCTTTTTGGGGTCAGCCTCCGGTGACAATTTTACATCGAGAATTTACTCTCCTCGGTCTACATCGTCTTCCTTGCAACAACTTTCAATTACTGTCTGAACGTCATCAAACTTGCCTATTAAATCTAGGCAGTTTTCTAAACGTTTGGATATTTCTTTTATATTTATACTGGTCAGAGCACAAATTTTTAGTTTTTGTATCTCCTGTACATATTTGCTTAATTTGGTTAATCGACCTCTAATACTACTGCGTTTCCTTATAAATTAATTTAAATCGTTACTAGTTTCATCTTTCTGCGACGTCATTAATTTTAACACAATAATGAACAATGAAATAGGTAATAATAATGTGAATCAAACACAACGTAGGCGTGCGCTCCTCTCACAGCTGGCAACAAGGTCGCCAAGATGGCCGCTTGTGCATCAGCTGTTCGGATTCGCAAAGCACCGCTGCGCCTCCGTCCCGACTCCCGCGAACTTTGGACTTTTTTTAGCCACGGTATTTTCTTAGTCTTTTAAGTACCTTTTTCTGTTAGGAAGTAATTTAAGTGAAAATTCAGAGCTTCAAATAATCTAATTCATTAAATAAAATTAAAAATAAAATAAAAATAATAATCATAACTAGAAAATCTGACAAAACAATCTAAAGTAATCGAATTTTAACAAACTTTGAATTAATGAAGAAAATTCGCTGTCAGTTATGAGATCAAACAGGAATATTCGTATTGGAAGTTGGAAGTGAATAATTACACATTTTTTTATTTGCTGAATCTCTGTTCCTGATGATATGATCTCAATAATGACAAAGAGTGCAATGTTTTATCATTACAGGAGCTTCTCAGTTTATTGCATTAATAGCCGGCAGAAGACAAAGCTCGTTCAGCTTCAACACTAGTAGGTGTTAGTAAATAATTGTAGGCTGCTGTTAGGAAAACTTCACGCCCGCCACCAGTGCTGTCGTATCCCACCAAGCAATAAGTGTGTTTGTATGGCGATATTTATTATTATTTATTTAAATATACTTACATTTTTGTCGAGCTGGTTCATGCACTTATGATGAAAAGTCTTCACGTCACGAATACAAAAAAAAAACAGAAGAAGTCGGTTAAAAAATTGCCCATTGGGTACGCACGCCACGCAACGACTGACTATCGAGCAATGGGAAAATAAATATAATTTCACTCAATTCACAAAAGTAAAGACTTACTTTGGGAATTCCCTCCGGTTGCTTAGTTAACATTATTAAACTCTAACCAACTCTGATATGTAAAAGAAATAGTTCTTGCATAATTATATTAAAATTTACTTCACTATCCACCACCAAATTGGGATTCCCTTCGATTCCCGATTTCTCAATAATGAACTCTATTCTTAACGATTTAAAACAAAATATCCTTGTAAGCCCCTACATACTTAAAGAAAGTTATACAATAAACCAAGGGAATACTCAATAGTACAGATTTGGTGTTGCCATCATGTTTAGTGTAGCAATGTCGTCATGTAAGTTAAAAAATAAATTAAATTAAATCATTTATTTTCATAAATGTATTATTACGTAATTACGGAGTTCAACCGATAAATCACGTATTTTTAAATTTACTAAAATTACGGACACGTAATTACGTATTGGAAGCCCTAACCGCGACCGTTATGCGACGATTATCTGTAAATGTTAGGCAAATCTTTTTAAAACACGACAATAATAGCTTTACGGATGATTGAATATTAGAAAAACAGTTATGTCCTAATTTCAAACGGTAAATCACGGGGATAGGGTAAAATATAAATAGTACATAAATAGCGATGTAACGAGTCAGCCATGAAATCGCAGCTTTTCAGGGATACCGGAAACAAAATGAACGTGCTGGGGTGTCTTTGATTGGTTTTGCTCGAATTGAAGCGGTTGTTATTATATTCGCGTTTGCGACATTGTTCTAGGGTATGTCCTGGGGCTTTGCAATATCTGCATACCGATGGCGTATTAGCAGGACGATTTGGGTAGCAGTTTGTCCTTGCCTGGTTAGGGTTTGAAGGAGATCGCATAGGTTGATTATTAGGCTTTGACGTATTTGGACGTTCACATGAGTTAAAGGTGTACGGAAGGTGTAGGAAATGGCTACGTTGATATCTTCATTAAGCGTTTTGGGCGACTTACATCTAACGATGTTCGATATACGGGGTGTTAAACCCATTTGGAAATGATAAAGGGCTAATTCTTCCATGGCGGCTGTGCGTCCGATCATTTCTTGTGCCCATGGGAAATGGATATTTCTGGTAATAATTGGGATAAACATGTCTCTATCTTTAGAGCGTACTGGCTTACAGGTTCATTCTGCTGTTTACATTCTTGGAGGTCAGTGAGCAGGTGTGCGTAGTGTTTCGGCTCACTGAATTGGGTCTTGAGGAATTCCTTGAGCTGTACCCAATTGGTGAACTCTTTAACAGAGCAGGCAGTTTGTGCCTTGCCCTGCAGTTGGCACAGGATTTACTTAAAAAGTATGTCTTTTTGGGGTTCCGAGGCTAATTCGTAGGCATTGTTGCAATTTACCAGGAATGAATTGAGCGTTTCTCTGCAGTCATCAAAAGGTTTTATAAATTTTAGTAATGTCGAAAGGTCAAGGTCGACTTTAACTGCAGTAGCGGTTTTTTTTTGATACTGACCTTGTAGTTGGGTCAGAAAGTGGAGGACAAACATCGTCTTTCGCGTCAGTTACAGCGATCTCAGGTTTTTCAAATTTGGGACTTTAGGCTCTACTTTCGGACATTTTAGGTTTGAATATAGATGAAAATACAATTTACATAAAGGATTGAATATAAATGAAAATACAATTAACACAGTTAAAATAAAGGCAATAAAAGTTCGATATTCGCAATGACCACTTACTTGAATGCGAACAGAGTCAGAGAGATAAGGGCTATCATTACGTGGAACTTGTAGGATGCGTAGGATGTAGATAAGCGTAGCCGCGTCGAATCTCGTTCGCAGCACAAGGTTATGCGTGACAGTAGGTATGGATGTTCTCGCAGTAGGCCGGCTGCAGCATCAGCGGTACGCAGCAGTGGACCTCCAGATGAGCTGATGACAGTGGAGTCGGCACTTACACGTATCACAACACAACACACGCCTCGAACTCGCGGATACGGAGACGGTCCCAGGGATTTTTGAAATCCCTTTACGCTGCCACCAAAATGTTAAAGGACTTGGGGATTGTGTCTTTTAAAAAAATATAATTAGAATACACGGATTAATTTTAAGACAATGGTCGGGTTTGGAAAATGGATAGAAACTGAGGCGGAATGGATAGGCGTATGGGACGCCGTGGCGTGAGAATGCTTACTAGGCAGGAAAATGGGAGAGTCAGCAATATAGGGTGCATAAGGATTTATAACAGTACGAAACTTTCTTAATAACACGGAAAATAAATACGCCACTCCCGCCCTATCTATCACAAGTTGCTCATTAGTTGCTATTTTAAATTAAAAGCAACGCCCATGAACTTATGCGTGAGGTTTCAATCTAATCTCTAATGCAATCATAGGTCATTCTTCATACTTCCGTACTAAAATGACGTTTACCGCATAGAGTCGCTTTTAGCACCAAATAATTGCAGCGCCTTACCAAAGCGAAACTTTAATATTTATGAGTTTCATTGAGTTTTCATTTCTATACATCTTTGTTTAAGCTCAGTGTCCGATAGCAAGTTCTAGGTAAATCAGATCTAAATAATAGTAATATGTAATTAATGACATTCTTTCTCGAAACTTCGAATGTATGAAAATCACTTGAGACGGCTCCACGGTCTGCTTATCGGCGAGTCGACACAATGTATGAGTTTTTAACAAAAAAATTAGTAGATTTGTCGATGTCTAATATTGTGGTGAAGAAGAATCGTAGCATCATTTGTAAGAACGCGTCTTACACTCAGAAATGAAACAAAGATATTTTAGATGTATTCTCGTAACAAAATTAAATTATCAAAAGACCACAAGATCACCTAAATATTCGTCCCAAGTATTTGCATTCTTGCCGTGACATTTCATACTCAGAGCATCTTGGTGTAGCAACGGCGTTTAAAAGGTGATTTATGTTTAATTTTCCTGTAAAATTCTTAAACTTTGCACTAGTAAAGCATGTGCCACGATCTGTAATTAGCCGCGATGCGATGGTGCACCAAAATAACTAACAAATGTTACGTAAATTATGACGCATAATATAATGACTAACTACTATTATTGGATAGTTTTGTAAGTTCTGTTATAGAATTCGAATTAGACGTGGGTCGTTATGACATTTTCACGAAACACAACGAAACCAGTTATTTGGTCGGCGTCACCTGTTTCAAAACAAGTGGTTTTTGTAACTAGTTATTTTTATTTAGATCCAGTGATTGTTTGCATAAATAACTCCACCAACTATACAGTTACACACGAAAAGAAAATAAATTAAATCACTATCTAAGTGTTTTTAGCTATACAGTTAATTCAATCAATTAACTTCCCTTCATACTTTATTCAGGCTTAGGACTGATTCCATTAAATGTATTTATGATTGATTAGTGTTTTTTTATGAAACTATGATTTTAATAAAATTATAAATGCAGGCGTATTTAAAAGTCAATTTGATTGTAACTCTATACACAATCCACACTAAATAAATTTACGTATAATATAATATAAAATCCAAAATAACATATTATTAACGTTTATTTTTACAAGAAAGTACGTTAACAAAAATCATACATAACAAGTAAGACGAACTAAAACAAATAACCTTTAAAAGTATAGATACCCATTTCGAAATTTTAGGATTTTGACTTTAAATCTGAAACGGTCGTTCTAACGACCATTTTTCAACAACATTATTTTTGAGTTAGGTCTCTATACTTTTAAAGGTGCGAAATATGTAAACAAATTCAAAGTTACGCTCGCTCGCCTTCCGCCTCGCAAGCCGTTGAAATTATCTACAAAGAAACAGAGATCACTCTATTTTATTATCTATGTCTATAGAGTTACGTATGAATATTAAACGTATGCTAATTAATACTTTATTGACTGTTACGCTGTTTCGTTTTTTGTTGTATACCAGTACCACGGCACATGTGCGTTCGGATTACTTCGGTTTTATTCGTGTCACCCGTTCTCGCTTACTCAGCCGGCCGGTAGGCGCGATGCGAAAAAAATTTAACGCGCGCCACCGAACCGAACCACAACGTGACATTTCTCGCTCACAGTTAACGGAAATAACGCGTTACAAAATCACTACTTGTGATTTGACTTGAAACGATTGATTCGGTTACATGCCGCAAAGCTGGTTAATGTAACCAGTGACGTCAAATAACGCCCACGTCTAATTCGAATCTATATTCCGTAATGTAGTAAGTCATTTTTTTTTATTTCAAGATCCCTGACCTCTTATGACGGATAAAATGGAAATTTATATAAACGTCCATTATCCGCTCTCATCATAACTTGAGTCATCATAGTCTGCATCACTTGCTTTATTCAAATTAAGGTGCATTATATTAACTTCCATCGTGGATGGGGTCATCATCATCATCATCATCAGCCGGTGTCAGTCCACTGCTGGACGTAGGCCTCTCCCAAGATGCGCCACTGAGCCCGATCTTCGGCTCTTCTTTTCCAGTCACTGCCCACCGCTTTGCGTATATCGATTTGATTTCGGAAATGTTCTCAACTTAACATGTTGACCTAATTTATATGAAATAATTTTATGATTTTTATCATAATATTTACCTCTTCTACACGCGCTTATTTTTAAATTGTCTGCCGCTTTTGCCCTAGCTATCGACAAGGCCTCACAGTTTTCATTAATAGAAAAATTTGGTGTTTCTCCTGAAGATATATAATTTTTTCCGTATAGTAGGAAACATGGACTATAATTGTGTATGTGTTTCTGACTCTATGGAAGAACATATTGGTGCACATACTGCTGTACACCGGAGGCAAACAATCTTAAGTCACATTAAGCTAATTATTCAGGGCACATGTTTCAAGTCTTAATTGGAACACTATTCACGTATATCACTTGATAACACAATTGTGTGAAATTTCAAGTAAAATTTTATTTGTTGTTTAAAAGTAGGTTAAAATGTAGTTTTTTTCACGAAATGATTTTAGTAAAAATATTATTAAATAATTAAATAATGGCCTTGGGATATTCATCTTGTAAACCCATAAGATGTTGAATGTCGAAAGACAAAGATTGGGACAATTGACGTTGGGAGAACAGTGGCTGGGAAGAGGATTGCTGAGTTGGGGAAGATGAAGAGACCTGGGAGTACGATTGCTTCTCCGTAGGGAAACGAAGCGCAGCCTCTGAGTAGCTAAGGGTATCCGATGACATAAGCAACTTGATGGACTTCTGCCTGATATGTTCCGGGCATCGAAGATCAGTGGCTTTATGAGAGCCCCCTCTATATAATAAGCAGGTGGTACTTTCATCTGGGACACTGCAAGAGGCACCAGTATGAGGTTGAGCGCAACGGAAGCAGCGCGGCCTTGACCTGCACTGAGAACGAACATGTCCAAAACGACAGCAATTATGACATTGGATGGTAGGAAGTTGATAGGTACAAACGGGGAGAGACGAGTGGAAACAAAACACTCTCTCAGGGAGAGTTTGTCGGAGGAAGGTCAGAACGACCGCTGTTGAGATGCGATCCCCTCTTTAACCTGCTTTACATTCAACCGTCTAGCTTTTATAACCTTGACGCCATTGGGAGTTTTTAAACCCTGACACTAACTCTTCAAGAGTCCACTCAGTCGGGATGACACGAACTACCCCTATTCTGGAGACCTGGAATTTTAGATACTAGCCTTGTACTTATAGGAGGTGAGAAGAGGGTTACCTACGAACTTATTAGCCTCCGCGGCAGTTTTGAAATCTACTGCAATACGGTTTCTACCTAGAGATTTGATACCATCCTACATATAATACCTGTGATATAATTTTTATGTATAAAAAAAGAATAAAAAAAGATAAACCCCCATCTGGGGGTTTATTTTTCAAGTCCATTACGTGAAATTCATTGAATCCACAACCAGAACAATTATAACTATTTGGACAATACACAATAAAGACAATACAAACAGCACAAACAAAAATATTTGAATTCTCAACGGTATAACCTTAAAAAACCAAAAGCACTTGCCTCCACCGCGTGTCAAAAGCAAGTCCTCTAGTTAGTACGTTAACAAAACTATTTACTGAAGGTTCACTTGACACAACCGTAATGTCAGTAACGGTGCGTTCATATTTCATTACGTTCAGAAGCAAACTATCATATTTGGACTCAGGATGCGTTCGCTTTTTACAATTGAGCGATACAAAAGCAAGTCCAGATGAGATAGTTTACCGCTGAAGTGATCCGGACTTAAAATATATCACCGATTACTAAGTATTTAGTTTTTTTTACTGAACTTATAATACTATGTCACTAAGTAGATTGATAAGAGATTGTTCCAATGACATCATAAAACAAATTTAGAAAAAAATGGACTTAGGATATTATACCTCCGGTACACAGGTTAATTTTGTTGTAATTATTTAACTTTGATATTATTGGGTGCTACATAGATTACGCAGGCGTATCATTTCTGTCAAAGCTTTCTCATCATGAGGTCTATTTAATATTTTATTTGCGTCCAAGTCAGATAAAGCAATTCATTTCTTTAATTAGCAGAACAACATGGAATTTCATTTTCGATTTAAACTGGTTAGATGCTATAATAGCTTGAAGACAACTTATAAAGTTAAATATAATGGTTTTATTGAGGTTATGAAATGCTATGTAACGAAACGCCTCTAGTATTGCCACGGATTCACCAGTGAAAACAGAGGAAAGGGAAGTGTTGTGGGGTGAACTTTGTAGTAAAGCAAACTTTGATTTTGGATAAACTTTGATGAGTATATTTCGACTATTTGTAGGATTTTACAAAACTTAAGTAGCAGCAGGAAGCGTGCGGTGTACGTGTGGATCGCTAATAGACTGTCTTGACCGTGGTAGAGGTCGCCCGCGAGCGCACCCCCCCCCCCCCCCTTCCATCCCTTCGTTCCCCGCGCGCTTCCTTTACAAATGATTTAAGCATAGAAGGTAGATCAAATTAAAGTGTACATATTTCAAAATAACGTCGCGTTGGTAACAGGAAGGACATTTGAAGTTCAGGACTATTCTGTATTTTGGGATCCAGACTGCCGCGCCAACGCAGCCTTCCCGGGACAGTTTAGAAGTGTCTGTATAAATAGTTAGCCATTGGTTAAAATGTTGGTCTAGGGTCTGTTCCAATAGAGAATTGGCACCTGAGTGGTGCTTATGAATTCCAAGGTCAAGAATAACTGGAGGATCATAAACTACGTCATGAAAATCAAAATTAAAAAGGAGGGGGCCAGGTGCGGCAAAAGGTGGAGAATACTGGCACAAAAGACTTATTGAACCTTTAAAAAATATATTTAATTTATTATGGCTGGAAATCCCTTAATCTATACAATTGAATTTTAATTTTGATGGTTTACCAATTTTCAACAGCTCGAAAAAAGAATTTTGGCCAATTCTTTGCAACATATGCGAAAAACCAGAAATAGAGCCTCTTGTAGTTGAAATTAATTATGGATCTGGAAAACCAGAGCTTTAATCGGTATTTAGAAGATTTTGTCGCAGAAACTGAAAGTCTTCTTGAAAATGGAATTTATATAGTTAGAGAAGGCAATGAAAATATGGTAAATGTGAAAATAAGGTGCTTCATCTGCGACTCTCCGGCGAGAGCATTTATAATAGGTCAATGATGGCTAAACGTTACATTACATTACAGACGTGATGTGAAACCTCTTTTTAACCGACTTCCAAAAAGGAAGAGGTTATATGTTCGTCTGTATGTATTTTGTTCTTTTTTTGTGTATGTTAATCGATATTTTTGCCAATTGTGATCCGATAAAAAAAATAATTTCTAGTTCGAAAGGGTATATACTCCCGAAGTGGTCCTATTATCATCAAGTCAGGATCTGATGATGGAATCTCCAGGAAATCGAGGAAAAACTAACTAACTAACTAACAATGTAATATCCTTAATTGAAAATATTTTACATTTTCAGGTGTTTGCAACTTCAACTCTAGGCATGGATGTTTAAAATGTAGGACTGTAGGAGAATACTCGCATCAGTGTCATACTGTCGTGTTTCCAAACTCAAGATATCCTAAAAGGACAACTGAAGAATTCAGAAATAAGAAATATAGAGATCATATAAAATCCGATACACCACTTTTGAAATTACCTATTGATATGATCGAAGATTTTCATGTTTCTGATTCACTACATCTGATTGACGTAGGAGTAATGAAACGATTACTCGTAGAATGGCGTGATGGAAATTTTAAGAACCTTACTACAAAATAGCGAGCTGACGATACGCTGAAAGTAACAGAATTTTTACTCACCTGTAAACTACCCTCCGAAATTCATAGATCCATGCGAGGTCTAGATGAGCTTCATCATTGGAAAGCATCTGAATTCCGGTCATTTTTCTATTATTTGAGTATTGTTATTCTGCCTAACATTATGTCAAAAGTGAACATTTTTTGACGCTTTTCTGTGAGGTAACAATTTGCTCTAGCCTAAAGTACATATTGGACCATTCTCACGAATTATTATTATATCTCGTAGAAAACTTTAAACCATATTGCGGTAACTACTTTAGTAGCAACATTCATAATTTGGTACATATAACTGATGAAGTTCATAAATTCGGACCACTTGACACCTTTAATTCTTACCCTTTTGAGAATAAATTGTACTGCATTAAAAAATGCTTAAAGCAGGCAACAAGCCATTATCACAAATAGCTAAAATGCTTACAGAAAGTGATTGGAATGTTGATTTTAAATTAAATAAAGCAAAAAATGAAACTACAAACCAATATCCTGTCATAAAAACAAATTGCAAAAATAGAAAAATAATTGATTTTGGTAAGTTCATAATTTTTAACAAGAGACAGGATAAGTATTTTATGACTACAGAAGAAGAAATTATAGAAGAGGCAGAAATAACCGATGATCATATCAAAGGGTACAGAATTGAGAATGTATCTGACATTTTCGAATTACCTATTAAGTCACATATCTTAATATGTTTAAAACAGGTGTACAGAATGGTAACCGTACAACAGAAGACATAAGTTTCAATAGCATTAGCTATAAGTTTGTAGTGTAACTACATACAAAAATGAGCTTTTTTTCATTCCTCTATTACATATATTAACAATTAACAATTTAAACTTTAGTACTTACATCGTGTTCCAATTGCTATGGATTAACTTGGGCACGCTATTTAGACCATGACCCGATGGTTAGGCTTTTATGATAATAAATAAATAAAATAAAAATAAAAAAGCCTTTTATTTCTTGTGAAATACAGGATAACTTATATCTAGTTAGGTATGTTTTAGTCGGTTAGTTGACTTTAGTTATTTTATGTTAGTTGTGTTAGTTTTATTCTATTTCTTCTTCTTCAAGAACCCCAGATTGGGTGAAGGCCTCCTCCAAAGATGCCCATTTCTCTCGGTTTTGTGCGATTTGGCTCCAGTTTGAGCCAGCAATTTTTTTAATATCGTCTTCCCAGCGTGTCAGTGGTCTTCCTCTATTTCTTTTTCCTTGTGGGCCTCTCCATAGGGTCGATCTTACGGTCCATCTCTGGTCTGTAAGCCGCGCTAGGTGGCCCGCCCATCTCCATTTTAGCTTTTGTGCGTAACTTAAGGCATTAATGGCTTTTGTTATTGATCTAATTTTTGAGTGTCGTATTTTTTCTAGTTTTTTTATCTTGAGCATGCTTCGCTCTAGCCCTCGCTGGCAGGTGGTGATTTTTTTCTTAGCTTTGGTCGTGAATATGACACGTGTGACTATGACAATGACAAACAGTAGTAAAATACCAATAAGAGTTAATAATAATCCACTAGAATACACTGAAAAATACATATACTTGGGTAAAACAATCAGTTTTGACAAAAGAAACAACGACACAGAAATAGAAAGAAGAGTACAGCAAACGTGGAATAAATACTGGGGCCTAAAAGAAATTTTTAAAGGTAACTTTCCAATAAGTCTGAAAACTAAGATTATGAACTCTAGCCTCATACCGTGCTTGACATATGGATGTCAGACGTGGCTTTTATGATACCATTATATTATTATGGTCTTAATAGCGTGTCCAAGTTGATACAACACAAAGTCATTCAGACACTCATTCACTTACTGACTCAGTGAGTCATTGAATCACTCACTCACTCGGTCACTCATTCACTCACCCAATTAGTCGCTCACTCAATCAGTCATTATCTATGTCGAGTCACTATGAAGTGTATGATAAGGATAATGCTTAACTTGATATTATGCTAATTATAAAAAGTCTTGGATGTTTGACTTAATATATAATACATATTTAAGTGAATTGTAATAAAACAATTATGTTAGTCAATCTTCTTTTTATTTTCAGTTCAAAAACCACGGTCAGTGTGTACCCTTGGGGGCGCTAACCTAACCTAACCTAACCTAACCTTTTTTTTTTGTTTGCGCTGGGAAATGCATTCCCAGCGCAAACAAAAAAAAAAAAAAAAAGCCTAACCTAACCTTTTTTATTTTTTATTTTTTTTATTTTTTTTTACATGTGGAAAATGCATTTACGCATCCCCGCTCGCTAAGGGGAACGAACGGGATATGTCGGGCTCAGCAACAAGAGTTGCCACTACCGACTAAAAACCACATGATACTCCACCTTCCTCGGCTAGTGATGGGGGGCGCGGGACCGCTCGCGCATTCTCCGCAACCCCCACCGACGCCGGCGCTTGCCGTTGGCTGGCTCGCCTCACGGCTTTTGCCGTCTGTGAGATGCCCCGGAGTATTTGGGGCATCGCACATCACCACGCGAGGGCCTACCTCTGGCTTAGAGCGCTGATTGCCCCCGCAACCGACGCTCCAGGCCCTCTAAGCGGAGACGGAGTACGGGCTCGATTAGCCCGTCTCCGTGTTCGCACTCTCCGGAGCGGGTCAGCGAGGGGATCTCGTTCCCTCTCCCGCTCCTCCGCCTCCCTCTGCAAAATAATAGTTTCGCAGAAGGAGGCCATTGCCTCCCACGACCTCTCGTCATTGACCATCGATGTTATGATGGCCGACAAGGAGAGGTCATTTCCCACAACCGCGACCAAAGATCGACGCGGTTCGGCTCCTCCTGGACATGCCTCCAGCACATGCTGAGCAGTATCTTCTGCACAGCCGCACTGGTGGCAGGCTGGGGAGGCTTCTCTTCTGGCGACAAGACACAAGTACCTCCCAAAGCACCCATGTCCTGTGAGGACTTGCGTCAGCCGGAAGGTGAGCCTCCCGTGTCTCCTGTGGACCCACTCTCCGAGTACGGGTCGGATCGCTTCAAGGAGTCGTCGAGCGCCGGCCCCTCTCTGTGTAGGCCCCATAAGGAGCCGTTCCCCCCTCCTGGTTTGCACTTCCCTTCTGGCGCTAGAGCGCCAGTGTGCCACCTCTTGCGGCGGCGGTCGCTCGTTCCGCTCGCGCGCCTGCGCTCTGCGCCAGTACACTGAGGCCAGCACCTCTGCCTCAAGGTCCCACGGGAGCGACCCGGCGAGGACGCACGCCACCTCATGAGAGAGTGTGCGGTATCCCCTGCACACTCTTTTGGCCATCACCCGTTGGGGTGCGATCAGCAGGGCGGTATTCTGTCGATCAAGCCGATCAGCCCAGATAGGGGCCCCGTAGAGTGCCATGGAGCTGATCACCGTTGTATAGAGACGGCGACAGCTCCCCTCCGCTCCCCCAATATTAAACCCTAACCTAACCTAACCTAACCTAACTCCATAGAGCCCCCAAGGATACACCCCAACCAAAACCACTGGAGACTAATTGCCCGATAAATCACTACCTATCATAGAATTTAACGTATAGCGTTACGCATTATAGGAACAAAATACTTTCATATTGATTGCGCTGGTTATTATTTTTATTTAATGTTATTTTTAAGTTAGATAACGGCAGTTTATTAGAGTATGCAATGCGATGTACAACGACAAGGAAATGGGAATGGTATTGAAAGGGACTCACCCATACTCCTGCGCTGTTCCGACGCTCCGGGAGGCCTCCCTATATTAGTACACTTTCTTCACAACACAAACTATTAAAGTTTTTATACTGTTAATAAGTAAGTAGTCTGTTTTCTTCATTTATTCAATATTTTCACGCATAAATCAAAAACGCGCACGAGCCGGCCGGCGAGCCAATTAGTACCAATTTCTTCCGCCGCACGCGCTGTCGGTGAGCATTTGTGGGAAAAGAGGAAGCGAGATGTGTATGGATAGGACGCACGAGTGCGAAAGGGACGGGATCTGCCGCTGCACATCGGTTGCGTTTCGTTATTGAATGTATTTATATTATATTATATTATCTAATTAATCTCGCTTAAACACATATAGAAACATCTTCTTTCCTTAAAAATACTAGTTAGTAATAATAAAAAAAATTAAGAATGTAAGACCTCTATTCATCCTCTTGAATTAAAGCTTCGTTTTCATTACTTGGATTATTTTCGCCATCATTGTTTGTATTTTCGTCACCATCGTCATTAGGTTAATAGTTACCATCATCATTTAATTAACTTCACCATCATTATTTATATTATATTTACAATCATGATTAGTATTGTTTTCACCGTCATAATTAGTATTATCTTCATCATCATTATTCATAATATCTGCGTCGTCATTATTATTAGCTGCACTTCTTTGATTCTGACGCTTATGTTGGCTCTTTTAGGTTGTAATTTCCTTATTTTCTTGCTCGACTGTCGAATGTTTTTCGATTTCTTTCTTTTAACAGCATTTCTCAATATGCTTTTTAAAAAAAATCGTTATCTTGCACTGTGTACGTGTTGTCCCAATAATAGACCATTTCGAAAAAGAACTTTAATATGTTTTATATTTTTTGAAGCCTATTCTAGGATCATCTCCACGATTTCCTCCAGTCCAGGAGCACTGGCAAAGGAAGTCTTTGGTGAAAATTGAATCTAAAAGTCTATAAGCACAGATACAGCCCGATCCTGGTGCCGCAGTACATACTATTGCGTACTTTTCTAAGTATGTTTTAAAATATTTCAGGGCAAGATGGTCTTTGTCAAGTTTCTCCAAGCTTTCGATGTTATCGACAACATTCATGCACATCCTTTTAATTTCTGCTCCTTTAGCTTGAGCTAAAGTCGTTACTGTAATATTTTCTGTACTTTGTTCTTGTATTTCTTGTAACTGAACCGAAATTTCTGCGAGCTTTTTCATTATTTTATTTTGATTGTCCAAAATTGAAGTTTGTATCTCGTGTATGTTATTAATTTGGGTTATCATATTTTGATCATTAGGATAATAGTGTACTTCTTGAAGCATATTTTCTTGCTCGTCAGGGGATATTGTATAAACTGTATCATCAATAATATAGGACCGCTGGTTGGTTAGAATTGACGTTTCTGGAATGGACTGGTCTTTTTGTATGGTTGGACTTTTTTGACTCACTTGCATTTGCTTTTTCTTTGAGTTTCCAGATTTAATCTGCAAGATTGCATAAAAACCTTTTTGAACTATTATAAAATAATATACATGTCTCAGTGATATCTATTAATGAACTCCTGAATATCTATTAATTTGTTATTTGGTGAGACATACATGACTGCCATGATTAAGGTAACGCCGTTTTCCATTACACACTCTGCTGCACATAAATCTGCAATACTTGTACTTATACTTGTCTTACGTGCAAGTCCTGAATATTGTTCATAATGACCGACCGATTGACTTTGACTTTGACTTCGACATATTTGGTGTTACAAGATTGGTCGTATTATTTGTGTTGTGATATATCGCAACTCCACCTGAACGAACAAAATCACGTCTAAAGTGGGTTATACAATTAAAATTCGGTATATCACATTCTTCTTGATTGTCCAACCATGTCTCTGATTGTATATTTCCTCCCACAATCTTGCTTTCAATACTCGATCGTGGTACTTAGGATCAAATTTGTCCCACAGGGGAGGTTTCCTGTGCATCAGAGTGATTAATTGTTATATTTCAATGTCGTCATTTTCTGCTAGCTCCTGCTCGCCTGCCGATCGGGCGGGAGACGAAGCGCGCGACATCTTGTCAATACCGTTGTCAGTGCACGACTATTTGCGTGCGCGTATTTTATAACGTCAGTGCGGCTAGTCCTGTAGTATTGAACGTGTTACAAAATTACGAGGAAATATGCTCTTTCATTTTCATTCAATTACAATTTGCTCTCCCGCACAAATTATTGGAGTTTCATTGGTAATTGCGCCACGAGCTGCATTAAGTGCAACGGCTTAAGCAAGAGCTTGTTGTATAAGTTGCTCTGCGTGAGCAAATTGTTCAGCACTTACATTACCTTGCAAAGGTCTCAACTCTCTTTGACTTCTTAAAAACACTCTTTGCTTGTCTCGCCTTCCATTAAAAGTGCATGCTCGTCTTGGAACGGAATGTGGCATACTAACAAGCTGTAGTAGTATGCTTCATTCAAGTGTAGTAGCGTGCGCAAAACGGCGGCCTTATTTCTAACGCACATTCGTGAGTCATCTATCAACCGTATATATCTCGCCGGTGCAACATATTGCGCCTTCCACTGATGAATAAAATATGTTCTTAAAAGCTGTCCACTGCCGTACATCACCGTCGAATTTTGGTAGTTCCAATAGGGGCAGTTTAACCTTCGGTTTTCGAATGTTGCGCTATCGGTTTGATGTCCATTTGTTGATTAGTCGCAATTAATGCTTCCATCTGCGCTTTAGCTGCATAATATTTCGTCTCGGTAGATAGACGATCTTGTTCATGTATTGCGATTCGGTCGTCGCCGACATCGATCATTTCGATATTCGTTTGTATCTCATCGTAACGCTGATATATGTTATTAATTTCTTGTAATCTGACCTTAATTTCGTGTATTGAATCTTTCTTCGTATCATATGCCGTTATAAATGTGGTTATCCTCGTTATTTTGCCTTTAATAGAAGCTCGTGATACCTTTAGGTTATCCAAATCGGGTTCCGACATTTTTGTTTTTTTGTCGAACCGGTTGCAACGTGGTACACAGTCGTAATATTGTCAGATTTGCTGAAATAAATATGATGTTAACGATGTGCACTTGTTTATAATGATTAGCTGTTGCTATGCACTTATTTGATGTCGTTTTTGTCTTGTAATGGCGTCCGTAAAATTCTTTTGTCTTCGTACGAAAAAGTTTGTTGAGTAGTATGTCAATTGGCCATCCGAATGTGTCGAATGACGCTATTGGCTGCTCGTGCGCTTCCCTTGCTGTGATTGGCTGTTTTACGTCGGAGTTGGTCTCTCACTGTTGTCGTATAGCAATAAAAATGGCCTTTTGCTAATCGAAGGACCAAAATTGGCGAGACCTTTCCAGCCGTGTCAGAAAAGGTATAGGTCGCCGATCTAAATCCGGCAGCGTTCGCACTTGAAGTATTTTCGAGTATTTTCGAGTCTCACAGTCAGTAAAATCAGAATTTTTGACCATACAATCTGTATCGACCCCTGCGACGTCCTTTTGACCAGATCTGTTGTCACCAAATGTGTGGTTAAATGTTAATGATGTCTGCCTGGTTGGGCGTTGTCACCAAATGTCACCACAAGAGTATGTGTCCAACCGGTCGCGTGATGCCTGCGACGGTTGGGATGGCGGATGGTTGGTGTCAAAATGGCGAATCTCACGGTCTTTTTACCGTGGGACCGGCGGTCGTAACGACCGGCGGTGTTGACGTTGGCGGTTGAGTGATGTTCGGTGAAATGGTGTTATCGCCGAACTGAATCCCTATTATGCCGTTCCGCTATTAAGATTCGCGTTGCGGCTACTCCTGGGAGACTGGGCGAGTATGTTACTGATAAGGCTCGTTCTCGGAAATGGCGAGGTATAGTCGAGCACGTTGTGTTGCATTTTTATGAATTCGTTCGTATGGTGATCATGGCCTATTAAATGTTTGAAGCCTAGGTTAGAATTTTGTTTAAGTCACTTAATTCTGGATCTTCGACTTGACTTTTATGTAACCGTTCATGGTCGAAAAATCCTGGTGGAGTTATCACTCCACGGTTAATAATCAATACTTTCCGCAGATGCAGTGGTAGCCTCGTGGGCAAGAACGCCCGCCTTGAACGTAAGGGGTGCAAGTTCAAATCCCAGGCCCGCACCTCTGAGATAATTTTCATGTGCGAATGTCATTTTCAACAATGATTACCACTTGCTGAACGGTGAAGGAAAACATCGTGAGGAAACCTGCACGTCTGTAGAAAGGCGTGTGAAGTTCACCAACCCGCACTGGGCCAGCGTGGTGGACTTTGGCCCAAATCTCCTTCGTATTGAGGGGGAATGTGCCCGGTATAATGGCAATAGGCTCGCCCCCTATTACATTGAGACCAAAATACATCGGCGAAGTGTGAGTGCACTACAGTGCACCTCTGCCTACCCCTTCAGAGAATACAGGCGTGATGATGATGATGATGTATTTTCCGCAGCGTATGCGATGAAAGACATTTTATGGCTAAAGTTTTTACACCTTGGGTTGGTTTTAGTAAAGATTTCCGAGGATCTCTAATTTTTTCTAGTAATATATATAGCCTATGTTACTCAGTGATAATGTAGCTTTCTAACGGTAAAATAATTTTTGAAATCGGTCCAGTAGTTTTTAAGTTTATTCGTTGCATACTAAAATACAAATCTTTCCTCTTTATAATATTAGTATAGATAGGGTTTGGTTCTTTTTGATGGAAAAAGAGAAATTAAAATATTTACTGATACACACAGTTTAATGACTTAAAAGTAATTAAAATATAAACACGAGTCGTAAACAGTCACCTTAGCTTACTCAAATTATTCAATGTTGCTTTCCTCCACTCCATCCTCTAAATCAAAATCAAGTTTCCGTTTCAAATCTCTCGAGATTAAGGGTTGTCTACCACGTTGACGTTTTTTTAGATCTACCTCTTAATCATCCTCTTAATTACTTCACATATACAAGGAAAACATAGCATCTTTTTTAATAATATTTCTTTCGTTTTTAGCCAAGATATTTTTCCCCAGTAATAGATTTCTTTCTAATTAAGTAATTTTAGTTTCAAGTTTTGCTGAGCTAAGGAAATCTTTGGTTTACATTCTGTGTACCTGATTAACAATATATTTGCCCGAAGTCTGTGTCATTCCAAGAACCTTATAAAAAATTTAAACATAAAAATAAATAAACAAAAGATCCAAGCTGAATGGTACAGACAATATAAGACTTTAAACATAATAGATCTATGCCACATGAATTTTTAAAAAATATACACTCTTTTGCAAAAAAACGGGCATCATTCTAGGGTTGAGTTAATTAAATAAAATTTATATAGATAAATAATTGGTCTCGCGCGCGGCGCTCGAAAATTTAATTGTTTGACGTAGTCTGTATACTTATAATGGTGTAATATTTTTTTTTTCTTTTGTTCATATATGTAAGCAGGCTAAAGTCATTGAGACCATACCGCCTCGTCTTTCGTTTTTCTTCTCTTAGTTGGGATAAAATAAAGTTCAATTTCATTCGTATAACGTCATTTAGGTGAATCCAGATCCAGTCGGATTCTGAAGTATTTTCCAGTTAGAATTTCATAAGTTTTTGTTTATATTGTCACGTCCTTGTTTATCTAATGCCCTGCATTTCTCTGCCGGTAACACAGTTCGGTTACCGAATTTAGTGTTGTAAAGTCAATGTTTATGTTTTATTACACTTAAAAATTTTAATTTTTCACGAAAATTATGTACAATCTAATAATAATAATTTTATCTTATTCTAAATCTCATTTACAGTACTTATAATAAATTTGGATAAACATTTATAAGTTGAGACATTCATAAGCAACTCCTGAATGCAATGCGGGACCAATTCAGGTTTATTGTAGATTTGTAAAAGGTCATCTACCAACACAAGACGCTGAATGTTGAAAGATGGACACTCGAAAAAGACATGATTCTATAATCGTGTAAACTAATTGTATGTGTTTTTATTTCACGTTTAGACAGGCATTGACTCTGTTTGCCATGTCAGCAAGAAAAATGTATCCCTAGGCTAACCTAGGGACAACAATACAATTCTAAGAATTGTATTGTTGTAGTTGTTTCAATTTGATCTTGACGAGGTGCTTTTATGTTTCACTGAATTTTTTACCAATACTTTTATATTCTACACCATTTTTTTAATTCACATTATTTTGTAGGTTAGTTTTTTTTTTTTTTATAATATGGCTCTTTAATATTGTATACTTTTTGAGGTTAGATCTGTCTTGTCGCACCATAGACTTTATAGCTTTATGCAAGAAGTTTATGGTGCTATATATAACATTCTTGGTTTTATGTGTTGTACAGCATGGAGTGATTATTGTTTTTAGTTTGCGTTTTAATTTTATGTGGATTACAGTTTTGGGTTCGAACCCTTTGTCTTAATTTAGTTATTTATGGTTTGCGCCCGTGAAATCGCCAAACGGGCCCAATGGAAGACCAGCGCTGGTTCTTGTCAGCCAATTCAGCACATGCTGAATTGGGTCCGTTTGTGGCGAGCAGATTTTTTTAATTATTTTTTTAAACACCTTGGTAATCAATAAAATAAAGTTATTTCACTGTTTTGTGCCTTTTTTAATTATTCTTCCAACTTTTTACAACTTTTTCATATCGCATAGAAAAAACGAGTGGCCTGCGCGCGCTGTCAGGTGTCAGATCTCAAACTCTCGTGTCAAAAACTGACGTCTATGATGCGTTCAGATAGCGAAGTGCGTTCGGGTACATCTCCCGTGTTACATCCTCCCCCTCTGACCTGACTGCGTACCCCGCGTCTGGGTCAGCTATATCCTTAGGCCTACCTCTCTTACGTTTTTCCCTAACAGGTGGTTGTACATCACCTATTAATGGAGTCAACTGGGATACATGATACCTACCTAAGGCTTCACCATTGGTCGACCTTTCCAATAGGTAGGTAGTTGGACTCGCTATTTCCTTGATCTTGCAGGGTCTTCGGGTTCCATCGCTATCTGAAAATAGCCTGATCGGAGGTCTCAAGTAGATATGAAGCTTGTGCTCTTCGCTGCGTGGAGTATATCCTCAATGCGCGGTAATGGATATCTGTCTGGCTCTGTCACAGCATTCAACTTCCTATAATCCACGCAAAGTCTTACTCTACCATCTTGCTTCGACACCAACACGACATTGGCAGCCCATGGGGACTCACACTCCTCGATGACATCAGCATCCAGTAACTTCTGTAACTCTTTTTCTAGAAGATCCTTCTTGCCTTGTGATAATCAATAAGGCGGTGTCGCGATTGGTTCTTGGTGAGGGTTTACTTTGATGCGGTGCGATGCGTAGTCGGTTGGTGGACCATCCTGGGCAAAGAGTTCAGCTCGCTTCACAAGTAATAAATTTAGTTGGGTCTTCTGGTCTGACGTCAGTTTGCTGCCCTCTTCCTCTCTCAATACAAGTTCTGTTGCATCCACTGTCATCAACTGCATCTCGCCAGTCATAGGTAGGTCATAACTTGTAATGAAAGGGTACCATTGTTGTGGGTCGCTGCTAAAACTCCAACTATATTGTGGTAGATCCATCAGGATACTTGCTTCCATAATGAAGTCTCGTCCTAACAGTGTTCGGGTCTTGGCATCTGGAATGATGATAAAAGTGGTAAGTATCTTTCTTCCCTTGAGAGTAATATCAACCTTACATTCCAGTACATCGCGTACTTGTTGGAACCCATCAGCAAGTCCTATAGTGCGTGTTATGGTATGAAACTCCACTCCGGTATCCAAAATCGATACTCCTTGGTGTCCTGCAATCTGCACCTCCACTAGAGGATGTATGCTATTGCTTCCACCTACATCGACACTGAAAGTCAGACTTACTCTTACTTGGTGTATTTTTACATTTTTCACACTTAGACCGTACCACTCCCAGTTGACATTGTAAGGGTATAACTTACAATGCGCCGACTCGACAATTCGGCGATGCGCGAGCCCTGTTGGGATAGCGACGCTAGTCGCATACACATCGCCCGATTGTCCGCACGTTATTAATTATAGGAATACATGTAGTTTGGTGAAATAAACGAAGACCTTTAATGAACTGACCGCTGTGTTTCACTGGTGAACATTAGAAACCTTTTGAGTAGAATATAGACACGGGACATAGTTAACGTACATTGGTGACCTTTCGAGTGCAGTGAAGTGCAGTGAGAGCATCCAGGTCTTTTAGGTAGCGGCTCAAAGTTGTCGGCAATCGGGCGATATTTAATAACACGCGCACAACGGGGACTGTGAAGTTATCTTATTACATCTTATTGTACATCTTATAGTACATCTTATTGGTTCATCACAATGGCGGAAGATAAATTAGACGTCGTCTTAATCTCCGTGTCGTCACGCATCGCGGAGTTTTGGACGGATCAGCCAGCCCTATGGTTCATTCAGTTTGAGGCAGCCGTCGCACCGCAAAAAGCTGGAGACGATGCGAAATACCAGCTCCTGGTCGCTAAATTAGGAAAGAACGTGGTCCAGCAAGTATCAGACATACTGGTTAACCCACCGGAGTCTAACAAGTATACCGCATTAAAAGACCGTCTCCTTAAAATCTATGAGGAGTCGGAGAACAAGCGCATCCTTAAGTTGATCGGAGAAATGCAGTTAGGAGATCAGAAGCCATCACAACTATTCCGCCAGATGAAAACGCTAGCGGGATCGCGCATGACGGAGCCAACCCTTTTAGTTTTATGGCAAAACCATCTGCCATCATCGGTTCGCACAGTCCTGGCAGCAACCTCTATCGCGGACGCCGACAAGCTAGCAGAAATAGCGGATAAAATAATTGAGACAAGCAGGCCGGGCGACGTAGCGTCCGTCGGACAACCGGCGAGCACCGACTACGGACCGTTGGTTGAGGCAGTTGCCAAGTTGACATTGGAAGTAGCAGAGTTACGCGGTTCGAGGCAGTCTACGAGAGATGGAAGAAGCTCTGCACAGAGAACGCGCAGTCGTAGTACCAGCAGATTCGTAAAGTACTCTACGAGTGAAAGGCCATGTTATTTCCATCGGCGTTTTGGCAACAGGGCGACCAAATGCCGGCAGCCTTGCAGCTGGGAGGTCCACAGGCAGGAAAACTAGGCGCCGTACAATCAACGACGGGTGACTGTATAGGAGGTGTAAACCGTCGCTTATGTGTAGTAGACAGTAATAGTAAGCTAAATTTTTTAGTAGATACGGGCGCCAACGTCTCTGTTTTGCCCGTTAGTGTATATAAAACTAAAGTTTTTAACGAATTTGTGGGTTACTGTTTGTACGCGGCTAACGGCACCAAAATAGATACGTTCGGTACTTATACGTTAGTGTTAGACCTAAAATTGAAAAGGGCGTTTAGATGGACCTTTATCGTTGCAAAAGTTAAACAGCCAATATTAGGAGCTGATTTTTTAAGCCATTTTGGTTTGTTAGTCGACTTAAGTGCCAGGAAGCTAATTGATAACGCAACTAATATAAATGTTTTAGCATGTATCAAAGATTGTACCAATCCGTCAGTAACAACGATAGATGAAAGCCATCCGTATCACGATTTACTCAGCGAGTTCTCGGACATTACTAAACCCGTCTCTTTTAAGGAACCTCCTCAACATGCAGTGAGGCATTTTATCGAGACATCGGGACCACCTGTTCACGCGAGAGCACGTCCGCTGCCGCCGGATCGCTACAAAAAGGTAAGAGAAGAATTTAGGCTCATGCAAGAAATGGGTATTTGTCGTCCTTCTAAGAGTCCTTGGGCAAGCCCTTTGCACGTGGTCCCCAAGAAGAACGGAGACATTCGACCTTGCGGCGACTATCGTCAGTTAAACGCCGTCACCAAACCGGATCGTTACCCATTGCCTCGCCTGCATGATTTTACTTTCCTACTATCAAGTAAATACATATTTTCGCGTATCGACGTAAACAGGGCGTATCATTTTGTACCGATAGACCCGGCAGATGTGGAGAAGACAGCCATCATAACGCCGTTTGGACTGTTTGAATTCACTAGAATGACATTTGGTTTACGCAACGCTTCACAAACCTTTCAGCGATTCATGCAGCACACGGTCCTGCAAGGCCTCCAAGACTTTTTGTTTATTTACATTGATGACGTCATCATAGCATCGGAAAACGAAATGCAACACCGCGTGCACCTACGGCTACTATTCGAACGACTAAGCAAGTTTGGATTGACAGTCAATCTTTCGAAATGTTGTTTTGGGGCTGCCGAGTTAGATTTTGTTGGGTTCCACGTCTCTAAAGACGGGATTCGGCCTTTAGACGACAAGGTCAAGGCCATTGTCCAATATCCGAAACCACAAAATGTTAACGAGCTTCGCCGGTTCATGGGAATGGTAAACTTCTATCGTAAACACATCCCTCAGGCAGTCAAAAGCCAAGCGTTATTGTCTCAATATTTACATAATGCTAAAAAAAATGACAAAACGCCAATCGCATGGTCAACCGAGGCTGACGCAGCATTTCGTGAATGTAAGACGCAACTGGAGAATGCGGTAACCCTATCCTATCCGATGACGGACGCGACACTATCGCTCATGACCGACGCATCGGACACCTGTATAGGGGCGGTACTACAACAGTTAGTAAAAGGTGTATGGAAACCATTAGGCTATTTTTCAAAAGCGCTATCGGATACGCAAAAGCGTTATAGCACGTATGATCGGGAATTGCTGGCAATATATCTGTCCATCAAGCACTTCAGGCAATTATTTGAGGGTAGGCCTCTGACAATTTTTACGGACCATCGACCTCTCGTGCATGTATTTTCTAAGGTAGGCACCAATTCGGAAACGCCACGTAGGACGAGACAGCTGTTATTTATCAGCGAGTTTACGACTGATATTCGTCATGTCACCGGCGAAAACAATGTTGTGGCCGACGCCTTATCGCGTGTCGAGACAATTGCATGCCCGACAAATATCGACTATGAGCAACTAGCCGAAGCGCAGAACGTCGATGATTACATTGCACATTTCGCCTCAGCGAACAAGGTCAGTAAAAACAGCAAAGTGGTTTTAAAGCGCGTATATTTGCTCGGTTGCAAAAAGGGAATATTTTGCGAAATGTCCACTCAAAAAGCAAGGCCGTACATTCCACAAAAATTCAGACGCATAACGTTTGACAGCATTCATGAACTAAGCCATCCAGGGATCCGAGCAACCAGGCAATTGGTTTCACAAAGGTATTTTTGGCCGGGCATGAATGCAGATATTGGCAGGTGGGCAAAGACGTGCGTTAACTGTCAGAAGGCTAAGGTGAGTCGACATAATATTTCTGAATACGGCAGTTTTCCGGACGCAGATCGTTTCGAGCATTTACATGTTGATATTGTCGGACCTCTGCCAATTTCAGCTGATGGTTACAGGTACTGCGTGACGCTAATAGATCGTGGCACGCGTTGGCCCGAAGCTTTCCCAATCACTGATATCACGGCGACTACGGTTGCTAAAATAGTCTATGAGGGTTGGATAACACGTTACGGTTGCCCTGTCAGGCTCACGTCAGACCAAGGAAGGCAGTTCGAGAGTCAGTTGTTCGCAGAATTGCTAAGGTATTTAGGCGTCAAGAAAATCAGGACCACTAGCTACCATCCACAGGCGAATGGTATGGTCGAGCGCTGGCATCGGTCTTTGAAGGCCGCACTGATGGCGCGTCTAGTCAATAAGTCCTGGGTCGACGAATTACCTACAGTGCTGTTCGGCCTTCGAGCAGCGGGGCGCAGCGAAAACGGCGTAAGCGCCGCTGAATATACTTTCGGGAAGGCGATACGTTTACCAGGAGATTTCTTTGATAATACCAAGTGCAAAATTGATGACGCAAATGAATTGGTTGGGAATATTCGAGAAACCATTAAAAATCTCAAGTCGGTGTCGAGTACACATCGTGGTTATCGTACGTGGTTTACTTTCCCAGAGATGAAAACCTGCAGCCATGTGTTTGTCAGAGATGATACGGTCCGAAAACCGTTGAAAGCTCCCTACGATGGCCCGTACAAGGTCATTAAAAGGGGATCAAAGGTTTTCGAACTGCAGCTGCCTAATAGATCAGCGGTAATTTCGGTAGACAGGCTCAAACCAGCGTACATGCTAGATGACATGGATACGTTAGTTGCATCACCAAAAATTATCGAGGACGGTAATATGAATACGCGTGGTATGGCGCATGACAACACCGCCACGAAAACAACACGCAGTGGCCGCGTCAGTAAAAAGACCGTACGGTTCAACCTCTAGAGTAAGCATAATTAGCGGGTAATATTTCCATACAGTCAAAAGTGCACATTTAGGCAAATACGGTCGGTGGCACGCCATTTATATAACTAACTAGCTCGGTACGAGTCGCACAAGCAGCCACAGTTTAATTACCTGCATATTTAATTTTGCTGAGTTTTCGAAGACAAGCAATATGGGTCAATACAACAGCAAAGATGAAGAAATTGTTATCGCGCAAGTGGGAGCGAATCTGCAAATCGATGAGCTGAAGCAAAAAATGGAATGGTACGGCTCAGCAGTTCTAGTGATAGCCATTTGCATCACTATAGTATGTGTGGCGCGGTATTGTGGCAGGCGAGGAAGTAAGGCCGCCAGGAAATGGATCAGCAAACAGCTTCAGACGAAGTTACGTGGCATCACGATACTGCCACAACCCCAGACGGGGTCTACGACGAGCGACCTCGCTGGCTCAACACCGACCAAGGTATTCACGGTCATTTAGGTATCCACTCCTATTCCTGTAATCCTTACGAAGTCGAAGAGCGAAAATCTGTTTATTTCTCTATCTCCACGATTGGTACAGTCTTATAAAACTAAACAGTTAATACTTCGTAGTTTTATTGTTTTGTAGTTATATAAACTTAGTATTAAGTGCTAGCATACAGTTTGTCGTCGATTTTAAGTTAGTAAAGCAACTACGACGCATTTGATTGTAATAGTAGCATGTAAGTTATCAGATTTCGTTACGTTCTGACTTATGTATTACTAGGATTCTTTTTTATGTTATTTGTTTATTATGTAAGAGTGTGTAAACATTTTCAAAATTTGTCGACGTTTTGTTTTTTTAGACTAGCAAATTTTTGGAGGGGTGTATTGTAAGGGTATAACTTACAATGCGCCGACTCGACAATTCGGCGATGCGCGAGCCCTGTTGGGATAGCGACGCTAGTCGCATACACATCGCCCGATTGTCCGCACGTTATTAATTATAGGAATACATGTAGTTTGGTGAAATAAACGAAGACCTTTAATGAACTGACCGCTGTGTTTCACTGGTGAACATTAGAAACCTTTTGAGTAGAATATAGACACGGGACATAGTTAACGTACAACATCCATAGCAACGCAGTTGTGTAGCCGTTTTAGTGTGGTTATTTTCTATGTTCCTACAGGTATCAACAGTATGACTGAAACGTTTGCAATATGAGCATTTTGGCCGGATAAGTTTAGGATTCCTATACATTTAACCACATTATCTTTACATTCTGAGAAGTGATGATCGCTTGCACAAATAGAACATTTCTGCACGGATTTGCATATACGAGCGCCATGGTTAAATTTAAAACATTTATAGCATTGTAACAGTGGAGCAATATATTCATATATCTTGAATCTATAAATGTCCAAATAAACCGCATCTGGCAAAGTATTGCTCAAAAAAGTGACACCGTGGCGAATGGTTTTATCTCATTGTTAACTTTTTTAGTGAAGCGTCGAACACTAATAATTTCAGCAACCGACAAGAGCTTCTTAAAAAGGTCTTCGTTGCTTATATTTGTGGGTACATACCGCAATACACCGATCTTTTCCACCGCTCTTGCTGGAATATAGTCTGTATACTTATATTTGCTAAGTAACTCTGTGTTCTGGAGGAAGTTATTGGCGTTATTAACTTGGGAAAAAGTAACACAAATTTTGTCTCCGATTAGCCGTTTTATATTAGTTACACCTTTTATTTCATTTTTAAATAATCCCGCTGTTGGCAGAGGGCTTTTATTGCTTAGCTTTTCACCGTCTACGAAAACACAAAATTGTCCGCTAGTTGTATTCTCGGGGAAAATGCGCGTATAACCGGGTTTGGTATATGGTTTATAAAAGTTTTCACTCTTTGCAGGTTGCTCAAGTTCACAATCCTCGCCATCAGCCTCCCGAGATCTCTTAGGAGGAGGCAGTCGCCGGCACGCCGATGCAGGGGGCTCCGCGTTATATTAGTATATTTACACACTTATACATTAAAGATATACTTAAAAATTTTTTTTCTTAATTCGCGCCTCAACTTTTGGAAAGCCCGCCACAAAAAAAAACAGTTATGCGTTCATTTCGTTAGTGTTGCCAATATAACGTTTTTATTTTCCCTACTTCTGTGTACTAAGGGATTTATGTTTGTAGTATTCAACAACTAAATAATAAAAGTATTACTAACTAAAAAAATAAGGATATTATAATACCGACATGTATACCTGGTGTGTATACTACAATAAAATTTCAAAATAGATATATTTCGCTTTTATTTAACTTTCAATTTATTGTAATTTATTGTAATAAATTGTCTTAATTTAAGTCAAATCTTGCAAGCTGATTTTTCATTTTGGTTCAGTTCTAATGACAGTATTTTTATAAACTTTTACCCTAAAATAGGGAAATGGTTTCTGACCTAGCAACATTACGCGTGTGGGAAGAGCGAGTGGCGCGGGGTGTTTTCACTGTTTTTGGACACAAAGCGCGCCTTGCAATTATGGCTGAATGGGTTTTTGGTTTATTTCGATTCTGAAACCCGTCTGGTCCCGTCAATCAAATAATTGCCGCTTTTTAATTCGCCTCTAGTTTCTTCACGACAAAATATTATTATTCTTAAATCGGAGTCAATATAGCAAGCACAAAGTTTGAAGACATTTTACTGGAATTTGTACTTATGAACGGTCTGGTAACACACCTGTTTAACATTTAGAGCTTTGTTACGTCGTCTGTACATGGAATACTTTTCAGAGGTGTATTGTGTGTGGCAATGGAATTTCTTGGTCAATTAAAGAATTTATTGCGTTATTGAAAGCGTTAGGTATTGTTATTTTGCCTATTGCAGCTTGATCTACAACTCTTTGCAACTTCAGTCGCGGATTGGTTACTGTCGGAAATACAGTGAGAACAGTGTTCAATTGTTCTCGCTATGGTGTTATCCTAAGAAGAAATTTCAAATAAGTAACAAAAATACAGTAGAAAAAAAAATAGTAGATTGTATCACAAGGGAGCAAAATAATATTTTTACGGCGAGGGCGCTTTTTTTAATCCAGAGCGAATTAAGGGATTCTTTAGTAGAATCCTGAATGTAGCGAGGGATTCAAAGTACGTCGCCCGAGCCAAAAATATATTTTGCGCCCGAGAGATACACTACTTTTCATCACCCAGAGGAAATAAATAGTTTCTATGTGCACGCCGTCATGCAGCGTTTTTCTTGTCGCAGCCGATAGCAATAGAAATAGTGGGACAATCAGTCTGAATCAGGCGCAGTATTTCTATCAATAGAAAAACATTTTTAGGGTTGAATTTGACATATATAGATAGAACCCAAAAAAATCTTGAGGATTATTTAATTTTGTAGGTACATATCTACAAATAAAGTCCAATAATTCATTAGTGACTTAAATCCCGGGTTTAAAACGTCATTATAATTAGACCGGGATCTTAGAGGAGGTATTACCACACTATGTTATTCTCGATCTCTGATGATCAGAGACGTTCGAAACTGCTTCAACAGGTATTCACAGTAAAACTAAATTAATAATTATCTGGTTTATTAACATCACTAAACAACAGCACAATAAACGATAACTTCTACACTAGCAGCGCTCACTGCGCAGCAAGCGGCAGAAAGGGTGCCTACATCCGAAGATGCGCGTAGTAAGCAGCGAGTCCGGACTAGACCGCGCGGCAGTGTGCCGCCTCAGCAGATCTTCGTGCAGCACGTGTAGATGGTGATCTTAGGACATCCGCAAGGCCCGCAACACCTATAGGTAAGTTTTAATTTATTAATAATCTCTTTTTATCGCAGTAGGCTTAGCATGACTGCGTAGACATAAGTTTTATCTCTTTCAACTGTCAGATTTGTCGAGAAAATGATGTCACACCGAACCATGTCCACTACATAAAGCTCGAAGTGGCGTCATTTTCTCGACAATCCTGACAGTGGAAAGATTATGTCTACAGTTGATAGAGATAAAAATTATGTCTACACATTCATGCTAAGCCTACTGGTAGGTAGAATGTGACCAATATAGCATGACAGCTAAGCAGTTACCACTGAGCAGTTGGCGTGATTCAAAAAGCTTTGAATACATATTAACCTATCAGCGCAGACTGTCAGAGTAAGGAAAACCCGCCTTACAGCCTTGTACAATTGATAGAATTTTGAAAAACAGGGTTGACGCATACTGGTGGAGTGGCGGTGAGGCAATTATGTCGATATCACTGGAAAAATCCACTTTGAAATTGGTGTATGGAGAGGATTCTAAGCGCAGTCAGGCGCAGTAGGGCCTCGAGAGACTTAGGTCGAGAAAAGCAGTAATTCTGAGCCTGTTTACGCCCGCACCGGTCGGTGTGACATGCGAATGTACCTACCTAACTGTGCTTCGCCACTCCACCGTTGTGGGCTTACCAAGACAATACAGTAAACAGTCGCCTAAAGATACACCAATTCTCTCGCTCGCTCGATCTTATTTAATGGTTACGAGAGATGGAATAAAAACAAAATCCGTGACATAAGTATTCTTGGCGCACATGCTACAGCTACAGACTTTAACTCACATTTTGCTTCGATTTTATAAGCTTCTCACGGTTTTCCAAAAACAAATACTCCGTAGGAATTTAGAGCTGATACGATTGCAACGTTCTGTAAAATATTAATATATTATGCTGTTGGCAAATGATTGTATTTTTTGCTTATTTTATACGTGTTTAACACGGTAAATTTTTATAAAAAATGAAGAGTCGCGACTTTTAGTTCCCTTGTTGACTTTCTTATGTAATTCTAGAACGTGGAAATTTGTTTGAAAATTGATAGAATTTCGTTATGGCCAGTAGGTAAGTAATCAAATAGGTAGAGGTACAATGTCGGATATATCATTGGTACAATGCGAAGATAGGAAAAAAAATGTTTTTTTCTTGCGTCTTTAGAGTTCCGTAACGAAATAGGAAAATTTTAACTCCGTTTTACGTCCAGCATAATTTTGTTTTTGGAAACCAACTACCTACTTAAATAAGTATTTAGGCAGTTAGTAAATTAGGATAAGTATTTTAAAATGAGCAGAAAATGTACTACCTGTTATCTGAAAAAAAAAATACTATATAGAATGAGTCCCGGGAACTATACGTTTTGATCATAACAATGGTACGGAACCGTCACTGTGCGTGCTCGACCCACACTGTGCCGCCATTTTTTTCTAGAAGACAATTCGATGACAGACACATAAATTTATTCATAACGTCACTGAAAAAGTAGAAAACGTACAGAAAATTTTGGTTATTATGGTTAAAAATATCTAAAAACTCTCATTTTTTGTTCGAAACTTTCCAAATTATAAGTGCATACTATACTTACCTACTTGCTAACCTCTATATTTCAACTTAAGACAATGTGTTCTCCCGAGGTCAATATAACCTATAGAGACCCCCGTGAATGCCTACCATGTCTGCCCGTTCAGGTTAGTAGGTACAATGTCTTAGCAAGTTCTACCTACTTATATGTAAAGCATTCGTATTAGCAATTTACACTACCTCCTACTTACCTTCTTACTTTAGACAAGATCTTAATATGATAATCTCAAGAGTATTAAAGTAGGTACCTACAGTTACATAAATAGTTACCTGCATCCCACGAATACATCTTTAAAAAGTAGGGCATCAGTAATCAAATTGCTGAGTTCGACACTCGCAATGATGACTGTTTCAACAATCGGTTTACTTAACTTTAACTACGTACTATCTTGTTCGCACAAGATCAAATTCTCAGCATGGCTTCTAACCTCTCACCATTTTATGCATTCCTGGTACTTTTGATAAAAAAAATCATTCTACTTTCCAACATGTACCTAAGTAGAATTGAAGTTGTAGGTATACTATTCTGAACCCTGCCCCAAAGATATAGATTTTATAATTGCTTTTGTATATTTCCAGGGTCCGAAGTGTTTGCCGTGCGGTATGGACTCTGTGACGGTGCGCCGGCCGCTGATCGTCCACGACAGTACATTCGACTACCGGCCCACCAGCTACCCCGGCATGCTGCTCAACAACCAAGACAAGAAAGTGCGGTACCAACTTATCAACTACGAACGGCCGGTAAGTTTACTAGGTACTCTATTGTCCAAAACTCGACCTCTTTCATAAAAAAGAAAATAAAATGTCTTTGGTGCGTCGAATATTCGGAATTGCTTTAATTCAATTTTAAATTAAATCAGTGTTATACAATGTAGCGCAAAAACAGAAAAAGTGCGATATTATCACAATATTGTGATTTATTTAAATAATCACTTGATAATTTATTAGAGTTACAAGTATTACTAGTTACGTAAAAATATATTTTATAAGTCTCTAAGTGAATACTAAAATTGTAGAATAAAGAAGCCTATAATGTAAAACTCTTTGCTTATGTCTGTTAATAACTACCTACTTTCAGCCATTGTTATTAGGCAATAAATAATCTTTTGACCTTTGTTTTCTGTTACAGGTTAAATCGCATTATCCATCATGTGCCCCATCGTACAACTAACGCTGAAAGGTACGGTACACACCAATCTAAATAAGTAATAAAAATTGTAAAATTAATGTAGTCAGGGGCGGTCCCCCCACTTCTTGTAGCAGTATCATTTTAATATTAGTAAGTAGGTATGCTATTAAACAAAAACAAAGTAATGTTGAAACAATACTGCTTCAGTGGTGCATACAACCATAAGGGGGTGGAGGGCAGTTTAGAAGTTCAACGTCCTTCTACTAGGTGTCGTGCGTGACGCTATTTTACCACGTGTTGCGACGCTTTTATAGGAGGCGTTGCACCCAAGCTTTAATACTAGCCGTTGCGACAAAGCTTTTATACTCGACTTCCGCGTCGCGACGCTTTTTGTGCTAGGCGTCGCGATGCTTTTATACTCGACGTCGCGATGCTTTTATACTAGGCGTTGCGATGACGACTTTATGCTAGACGTTGCGACGACGCCTTAATACTAGGCGTTGCGACGACGCTTTTGTACTATGTGTAGCGACGCTCTAATACGCGATGGTCTTATACTAGGCGTCGCAACACGCAGTAAAATAGCGACAACCTTAAATACAGTGTTCGATAGGCGTCCTGTGTTGGAGTGGTTAGTGCCGTCCTGTGATGGAGTGGTTAGTGCATGGATCTTGGTCTTTGGCAAATCTTGGCAAATCATTCTTGGCTCAAAATTAATATGTTCGATTGTGAACCCCTACCCTAGCGTCTACCTATACTTGAAGGCTGCAACCTATTTATTACTAAAGAGGTATATACCAACTTAGGTAGGTTCCTACCTGCCTATAAACAACGACAATAAATATTATGTTTGTCATTTATTTTGAAAATGGAATTGTCTTGAAACGTTCAATCCATTTGACATAATATGTCTATTATTCAAATCTTTTGAAAGGCAACAAAATTTTCCAGAGTGAATGTTTAAAAAAATATTTCGTATAAATATTGAATATGAGAATATGCTTACATACTGAAAATAAATACGGAAAATGTGCGATCGTATGGGCGTTATTAGCCGATTACAATCAGTAATGTCGGCAATTCGGTAAGAGATTAATACTTATTGCTTTCGAAAAATATTTGACCATCAAATAAATTTTGAAAGCGAACAGCCGTTGCCACCTAGGATTCCTGTGTTGATACTGATTCGTGAAGATCACATTTCAATGTTCTATCTAAACATAAAAAACACAAAAATTGTTTCTTCCGATGTACGTTATAGACTTTCAAACCATACGACCGATGTGCCCTAAACCGGTTTCATTAGAAATGTGAAGAAAGTTTTAGACCACTAAAGCAATACATTAGGCACATTCGGTCCATTCATCGTAATGGCACACGCGGGCTATCTGCTAGTGAGTTATGTGGGTTATTTGAACACTTGTTTCAGTGGTTGTGGTGGCTGCCAGGGGCCGTGCTGCGCGCCGTGCTGTTCTCCGTGCTGCGGGGGCGCGGGCTCGCTCATCACAGTATACAGTCAAGTAGCACATATCCAGTGACGCGGGCCGTGCGACACGACTCGCCAAGTCATTTATAACTTTAAACGTTTCTAAAATTGCATCACAGCCCCCTTAGCATGACCGCGTAGACATAAGTTTTATATTTCAACTGTCAGATTTGCCGAGAAAATGACGTCGCATTGAACTTTTTGTACATGACATGGCTCGGTGTGACGTCATTTTCTCGACAAATCTGACAGTTGAAAGAGATAAAACTTATATTGTTTTCTTATATTTACGCGAATACTATACATTGAAATTAAACTATTTTACGGATTTTATCGCGTTTATTTACTATTTTATTTTCCCGACGTTTCGGCTGCTTTACAGCAACCATGGTCACGGGGGGACTGAGGTGTTAGACGTCCTGATGTCATAGTTAATAACTGGGTACCCTCATATTTAGTTGTTGTTTGCGGTCTTATCCACGCAGAAAGTGCTTACGGTGTCCTGAGGTCTTGCAATGGTACACTTGGTTTTGGATTTAATCATATTGATTACTGGGACCTGTACATGTTCACAGATTGCAGACTTCGTGGAGCGTCGGTGTTCACAACATGTAGCTGACGTGAAACACCGACGCTCCACGAAGTCTGCAATCTGTGAACATGTACAGGACCGCACCCGCCATTATATCAGATTTGATAAACCGCATATCCTCGCAAAAGAACACCGACTCCGACCAAGGATGATACGTGAGGCCATTGAAATTAAAAAACATCCTAATTTCAATAGGGAAGATGGCTGGGTGCTACCACCAACTTGGGATCCAGTAATCAATATGATTAAATCCAAAACCAAGTGTACCATTGCAAGACCTCAGGACACCGTAAGCACTTTCTGCGTGGATCGGACCGCAAACAACAACTAAATATGAGGGTACCCAGTTATTAACTATGACATCAGGACGTCTAACACCTCAGTCCCCCCGTGACCATGGTTGCTGTAAAGCAGCCGAAACGTCGGGAAAATAAAATAGTAAATAAACGCGATAAAATCCGTAAAATAGTTTAATTTCAACAGATAAAACTTATGTCAACGAGGTCATGCTACAGGGCCAGGGTAGGGGTTGGCGTAGAGCGGCGTTGAAGCGAAAGTCGACTTTACAGTCTTTGATATACGGCTGAAAAGCCGAAAAGTATGAACGGTTAATCGTCGCTACTCTGCCGGTATGCGCGGACCCTAGCTTGATAGTTTGTGTAATAGAGATAATATGGAGGAGACGTCGGCACGTGTGTGTGCTTTGCTGATTATCGTGTTTCCCAACAGATGCTGTGTTAGCAGTGGGTTCGCCGCCGCAGCCCGTCGCCGCGTTCGACAAAGCCGTCATAGCGAGAACATAGCAAGAGAGAACGAGAGAACTTTAGACCAAATAAATAAATATACTGAATTATGCAATAGTAAACTTAAATTAATAGATTTTCCTAGGGAATTTAGAGAATGCAGTTCTAATGTTTGCAATATAAGTGTTCATAGATGTGTAATAGATTTATTATATAATAATATTATTGATGCATTAACCTCATCGGCCATAGAATGTAAGAGTATGAATTCTGAGCATAAGAAGAGACATCTTGTAACTGGCTGGAACAGGCACGTGCGTGAGGCGCACAGGGAGGCCAGGCTTAAATTCTTATACTGGGTATCTCTAAATAGACCGCGGGAGGGTGAAGTTTATAGGGAAATGTGTGAGAGTAGAAAAATATTTAAAGAACAATTAAAATATTGTCAGGATAATAAAGAGCAGGTTAAGATGGATGTTATTGCTGAACATAGAAAAGCTAAGGATTTTGGAAATTTTTGGAAGGCAACTAATAAATTAAATCAAAAGCCTGGCCTCCCTGTGAGTGTGGAGGGTATGAGTGACAGCCAAGGGATAGCTGAACTTTTCAGAGAGCAATTCACTGTTAAGTCTCCACTAGGACACTGTAAGAACAATGCTGATGCTGAGCCCACTAGTCCTGGTGAACTATTTATAGTAACATCCAAACAAATAAGACGCATCATTTGTAGCATGGCTAGAGGGAAGTCACCTGGGCACGATGGGCTCAGCATTGAGCATCTGAAACATGCGGGTGTTCATCTGCCGCGTGTTTTGTCCATGTTCTTCACTTTATGCCTGAATCACACGTACTTGCCTGCTGATTTAATGAGAACAACGATTGTTCCTATTGTTAAAAATAAGACTGGTGACTTATCACTTAAATCGAACTATCGCCCAATATCGTTAGCTACTGTAGTTGCTAAGGTGTTGGACAGTGTGCTTGACTCAGAACTTGACCAACATCTACATTTTCACGATGCGCAGTTCGGGTTTCGACCTGGACTATCTACTGAAACTGCGATTCTGAGTCTCAAGCACACTGTGCAATACTACACGGACAGGGGAACGCCGGTGTATGCATGCTTTCTTGACCTGTCAAAAGCTTTCGACTTAGTGTCATACGATAAGTTGTGGCAAAAGCTTAGGGACACTAGCGTGCATACTCGGGTGCTCAGTCTGTTCCAATACTGGTACGCTAACCAAATGAACAGGGTCAAATGGGCTAACAGTTTCTCCACTGCATACAGGTTGAATTGCGGAGTAAGACAAGGTGGCTTGAGCTCTCCTAAGTTGTTCAACTTGTATGTGAATCAGCTGATGGTTGAGCTCAGCGACACCAAGGTCGGATGCTCAGTTGATAATGTTTGTATGAACAACTTCAGCTACGCGGACGACATGGTGCTGCTGTGCCCAAGTATTAATGCTTTGAGGAGACTGTTGGCCATTTGTGAGCGTTATGCTGACAATCATGGGCTCATCTATAATTGTATGAAAAGTGAGTACTTGGTTTTCAAGGCCCCAGGTAAGTGTCCGTCTACTGTACCACCTATTTTCCTCAAAGGAGTTGAACTAAAGAGAGTGCAACAGTTTAAGTACCTCGGGCACTATGTTACCGATGACCTTGACGACCAAGTGGACATTGAAAGAGAGCGCAGGGCAATGGCGATAAGGAGTAACATGCTGGCCCGCAGGTTTGCTCGTTGTAGTAAAGACGTCAAAATTACATTATTTAAATCGTACTGTCAGGTATTCTACACGAGCAGCCTGTGGGTTAAGTACACTCAGAGGTCTTATAATGTGCTGCGCGTCCAATATAATAATGGCTTTAGGATGCTATTAGGGCTGCCTCGTTTTTGCAGTGCCTCGGGCATGTTTGTGGAGGCCAGAGTAGATGGCTTCCATGCCATCATTCGAAAAAGAGTTGCCTCACTGCTAAATCGAATAAGGAACAGCACTAATAGCATCTTAAAGGTAATTGCTGATAAGTTTGACTCTGGCCTGATGAAGGGGTTTCTTGCAGTGTTGGTCGGGTGAGTCACCGCAAGCTGTGAACACTAAGTTGCAGCTCGTGGTGATACATTCGAACATGCACTGTAGTGTTTTTCCTTTTTATATTTTACCTCTTTATGTTTAGTTTTTAAGTAATTCTGTTTTTATGGACCTGGTCTGAAATAAAGTTTATTATTATTATTATTATTATAGCCATCGGACACCACCGCGGGCCCTGCATAAAAACCTGCTGAAACACCAGCTAAAGATTAGTTAAATAATTAAGAAAAAGTGTGCGGTACAGTGAAGTTCTGTGCTCATTTGTAATGTAGAAAATGTCAATAAATATTGGAATATTGATTAGTGTTTTATTCATGTCTTTCCGTGCCCAGTGATTGCAACCGCATGGAAGTTTATTATATAAGCATCATACTTGATATGTTATTGCTGCTTCTTTGGTGTAATGTTTTTTGTAGTGTTTATACTTCGAAAAATTATTTCATAGAATAATTTTACAGCGGTCAGGAACCGCCTCATTTGCCAATTTTCGTAAATAAAAATACGAAAACGCCTAGCAAACTCAACTCGTAGTTCCGATAAAGCTGTAAAGGCCACCCACGGCCAACAGCGTAGTCAATTTAAAAAAAATAATTCTTGAGACCTAACTATAATTTTAATACTACTACTAGTAGTACTACTAGTAGTAGTAGTAGTAACTATAATTTTACAGTTATTTACCACTGACATAGACCGCGCAGACTTCGATTATTCGTTAAAAATAATAGCATATATGTGATTCTGATGTATAAATCATATCATATCAAGCCTTGACTGTGGACCGCAACAAGTGGAAAAAGGGAGGTGAGGCCTTTGCCCTGCAGTGGATGTATAAATATAAACAATAACAGGTAGGCGTATTCTGAACGTATTTTGATGAAACATGGAGTGTTTCATCCAAATACGTTCAGTAGTTTTTGCGTGAAAGCGTAATAAACATCCATTCATGCATCCTCTCAAAATTTCACATTTATGATATTAGTATGATTTAATTTTATGCTCTGAGAATACTATAGTTTTTATACGTAAAGAACCGCAACGGGATTGGTAGCACTAGCCAGCCGACCACTACCAAACCTACTAGCCAACCTACCACTAGCTCACCTAGCTAGATTTAATTTAGGTACCTAAATAAAATACCTAAGCATATTTTGCGTAACATCTGAACTTAATTTGAAGCATGCTGATAGCAATGTTAACTGACCTATTGACATGGGAAGAAAATTAATAGTAAATGAGGGCCCGCGTCAAATGTAGCGAGGTTCTTCGGCCAGATATCTGGTAATGCGATGATGGTGGTTCCGAATCAGAATCAGTTTTTTTTTTATTCATTTAAACCAATACAGGCACTTATGAATCGTCGAAATACAAAAAGTAATAATAGCATTTTCTATGGAGAAGAATCGGCAAGAAACTCCTTGGTTGCTCATGGTTGTTCAGCGTTAGAACTTTTTCTACAAGAAAGTAACTACAAACCTGCTGCTTTTATATTAAGACAATAAGGCAGATAAGTATTTTACTTTGGTAGCTACAGCCAATACGTTTCTAAAGTATTAAAAACACACATGTTGAAAACACACAAACGAAATATTTTAAAGTAATAATGTTTTCAGATGTAGAGAGTTTCTAAAAAGGTATACTCAATTACTAGAATAACAGTAGTTACTAGTCAAGAGTTTTGAAATGTTATGTGTCCATCGGTTATTATTGTTGTCGACTTTACTAGGTAGATAGCAGTCTAGATTTCGTCACCCGACCAACTTGATATCAAAACTTACTAGATTCCAACGAATTAATCTCGTAAGCCACCGACCTCTATAAATACAGTCAACAAGTTACACAGTTCTCATTTTGTTAAACACGTCCACACAAGCTTGAACTATTTTTTTAAATTAACCAGTGATTTCAACAAAAGTTACAATATGCCGGGGTGCATGCCTGCGTGTCTTCCGTGTTCTCCATACTCGCCATATTGCCCACCGATGTGTCCACCAGCTTGTGGGCCCTCGTACTGTGGGCCGGCGACGCCCCTCGTCTGCCAGACCAAGAGCCCGCCAACACAGCGATGCTATCCAGTCAACCCTTGCATCAACATCTACAGTTGCAATACTCAAATTATGTAAACCTAAGTGAAGAAGAAAAATGAAGAATAGTTTTTGTATTAAAAATTGTGCGAACAATGGTTATTTACAGTGTTCTAACGAAGTAAATTTACTTTAGGTTGATTGCTGTTTTTTTGTGCCATTTTTATCTGTATGGTAAGTATTAACTAGCAACCGGGGTTGTTGCTAACTTCAGCATCATTTCCGCGGTAACAACATCAGCTCATGGAAAAAATATGTATCATTAACAACCCTGGTAGGAACATCAACTTTCCCATTCAGGATCAGCATGATACCTTGACAGTTAAACACGATGCCGTTGCATATCTTAAAAAAAAACATACCTTAGCAGTAAAGTTTCCGGAAGGCGTAAAAGACGACCGTGTAAAAAGGCCAAGGTTTACCCTAATACACTGGTTTTGGTCACTAACTGCGCTTGTAAATTGAGTAAGTAATTTTTTTAATATCGATTGCACTAAAATAGCAAGACAAGATTATTTCCTTTACATACAATTTATTCTCAAAATACAACAAACGTTCACTTATATTGAATATATATCTATATCAAAGGCACTGAAACTGGGCAGACGCAACCAGCCTGTGGACCCTGAAATAAACAAGTAATAATGTACTATAAGTAGGTCAACCTGAATGACTTATCAGCAAATATTTCCAGTATGTAGAGCAGGATAAGTAAAAGTTAAAAAATATGCTCACCTGCTTCACCAAGTTCACCGCTTTGTAACGAACACTAGGATTGTTCCGTGCGAAGCAAGCCGCTGGATATCCACTCTTTCTAGTCTGGAAAACGCTATCGTGGACAATTAATGGCCGACGACGGGTCACGGGGTCTAGTTCCGTAGGGGGACAGCAACTGCGGTCTATTGGCAGACACGGGTAGGGCGCTGGGGGAGCCCGAGGGCAGATGGGACGTTGCTTCGGGAGAATGGGTGGCGGGCACTGCGGATTGCAGCATGGAAGTACTGGCTGATAGCAAGGCGTGGGGTCTGGGCACGGTTGTACCTGTAAATAAAGAAATAGATAAGGTAGTTTTTATTATTATTGTCGGTAAATAGAGTTAACAAAGAATCCAATATTGATTTACACAAACTAAAATTTGATAGTAATTGAATTAATTATAGGAAGTAACAATACATCGACAGTGTGGCATTACAGAACATTTGGATCATAGTAATTTTAAATTACGTTTATGTTCCTATGTAGGTACTCATGTTTCCTAGCATAGATAACATGCTTACCGGCGGTGGGTCACAGGGTGGAGGGGGTGGACAACACGGCAAAATTGGTGGATATATAGGAGGTCCCGGCTGCGGGTACGGCGGGGGTTCAGGCGGCGGGCAACGGAGTGGTCTGCAGGGCGGTAGAATTGGGACAATCGGTGGAACGTAATCTGGTAAGATGGGCGCCGGACACGGCCTATAGACAGGACAGCATCTACACGGCGGACATGGCGTGCACGGCGTCGGCGGTGGACAACACGGCTGGCAGCATGGCGCGGGCGGCGGGCACGAGTAAGTACAAGGACCTGTTCCACACGGCAATATCGGTGGACATGTTGGACAAAAACACATTGAACACATCACAGTT
Organism: Ptilodon capucinus; assembly: GCA_914767695.1. Classification (NCBI taxonomy): domain Eukaryota; kingdom Metazoa; phylum Arthropoda; class Insecta; order Lepidoptera; family Notodontidae; genus Ptilodon; species Ptilodon capucinus. Next base: position 7,592,573 of record OU611808.1, read on the forward strand.
ACAATTGGTAAGTAAGGTACACTTTATAAAATTACTTATAGATTTACGCTTTTTATAATTTCATAATAAATTTTGATATTTTATTTTATTTTGCTTTTATTATACTTTTTTAAATTTGTCAAATTTTCATATTGATTGATCAGGGTTTTATTATTCTAGAAATTTAAATTTTGTTACCGGCCAACTATAATTTCCTAACAAAAAACGTGGAAACAGAAAACAAAATATTTTTGCGATGTCAAAATAGTCGTTGAAAGAAACATTCTCAATTTTTTTAGTAAAATTTATTTTTTTCTCTATATAAAAATTGTAAAATTATAATGAGTGCTCCGTTTTACAGTTATGATCCTTGCGTGTGCTCGGGGCAGCCGTGTGGCGCTTGCTACCCATACAGCACAAAGCCTTGCGTGGCGTCCTGCAACGACCTGGGCGTCTGTTCTACCTGCCCCGGTGGCGGTTGCTCGCCGTGTCCGGCGCCTGTTCGTCCGTGCCCCGAGCCTTGTCCGGCGATGCCGATACTTCCACTTCTGCCCCCTTGTCCCCCACCAGATAAGGTTAGTCCAAAACTAGTATTGTACCCCTTTATGTACCTACATGAAATCTGAAAGAACTGTCTACAGTACCTACTATTTTTGGGATGCGTGCCAGACGAATGTGAGCCTCGGTTTTATATAAACGTGGACTCGTCTTTGGTGCTAAAACCGTAACAAGATTTACGACTTATTCCTATACATTTTTGAAACACAACTACTTCACAAATATTCTACGGAAAATATGACTCCCTATATATCACTGTAGAGCAAATAAAAACTGAACTTACTGTCGAAAACATACTAGGTAGATAGGAATTAGTCAATATACTTACAAGAAATAACCTTGAGTTGAGTCTCATTCGTGTCATTGCTATTTGGCTGCACGGTTAACATTTGGCACGCTGACAATATGCGTTTACATTTTTCACAGGTTTCTCCAATAATGTATCAAATTCGAACTACCTTCTAAATATAGACTGGAAACTCTCCGTTCATTTCAATTAAACTGGCTGCGAATGTATAAATTCGTAGTGCAGATAGTCGTAGGTATCTATAGGTAGGTACGCTATGAGTTGAAGCATTGTCGCCATTAGCATCATAACACTATCTAATGAGAATTACTCATGAGTAATGACATATTTATATTTGGGGAAAATAATAATTCAACGTACCTAAAAGTTTTACTTAAAAAGTTCATAAGTTACGATTTACGATTAGTCAAATGATAAACTTACCAACACATTGACACATTCATAATAGTATATTATCTACAGGCAAATCCGTTTTTGCGACCCTCGAGAAGAATGCCTTGGAAGGTGTTCTTTTAATAAGCGTTCATAAGTAGAACAAAAATAACCTTGAATTTATATATAGTGTTTGTCTGACCATTACCAGCCAGCTACTCCGATACCAGCGCCCACGCCTCTCTGTGACACCATAGCTCTGCCCTGCTGCCGCCCGAACCGCTGCCGGCCGTGTCCCTGCTACTGCTGCACGGAGCCGGGGATATGCACGCCCAAACGCTGCAGCTTCCCAGGAGTGCCCGTCTGTTGCGGCAACTGTGGTCCTTGCATGCCTGTTTGGTGATTCGTTAAAAATTGAATTGTTCGTTTTGAATAAAGCTGTCATGAGTTTGATATAATATTTTATTTTTGTGTGGAATATAGGCGTTAAGATAGGACGAAGAATGTTTTAATGGCTATCAATGTGTGGTTTTCCTGGGGACGCAGAGGGGCAGCGTGGTTGACTCTCGCTCCTAAAATACTCGTCTGATTGAGACAGATGTGTCTGATATGGCGAATCATGCAATGGCGAAATGCTCTCTTCATTGTACAGACTGAAATACAATGACAAAATATGTGTGCTCCTCAGTGCACCTCAACCTACTCTTAAGGGGGAGTATGGGTGTAAGTATGATAAATAACTGGCTTGAAAACCAAAATGTTAAACGATAGATCTATTCGATGACTAAACTCCGTTCCTTCATTCATACAAATCTGCCATTACTGGCATGACGCCATTTTAGATATAAATTATTTAAAATTGTAAAAATCTTTTAAAAACACCAACAAACTACAAAATATTATAAAAATCGTAAAATATTTGTAAACGGAAAGTATAAAATCCGTAAGTACGTACAATTATACTGTTGACTGAGCTCTTGAGTCTAATTTGCTTTTCTGCAAGACGGAACTCCTCAGTCAATTTCATATCAACTGACTTGTTCATGAATAGAAAACGACTCTTGGCCGTTGTAAAAGGAAATACGCAATATAATTCGAAATAATAATGTAGTAATTACTCTGAATAATTATCTTTTCAGGTAACTTAAAGGCTCAGTTGCGATTCACTGGCATGTCCGTAAAACTCCGAGGATCTGAATCATGTCATCCCTGTCCTAGGTATGGTTATGTTCAGGGACAACCGAGCGTCTACTATAAGAGGCCCCGATGCGGTCAACCTAGGCCGCAGCCTTTTCTGAGGGAGTGCGCTTGTTATTATGGGGGGCCTAGTAACGTACCGTGTGAGAGGCAAGTACACCAAGCATAGAGTACGTCATCAAACTTTTTTTTTTAAATATATATTTGTGAATTTTTACTTTGTTACCAGGCCGTGTTGCTACGATTACCCGTGCAAGGCCCATTGCTTCAACCACGGCGCCGCAACTCGGCCCAGCGGTCGGTACGCCCGCACTGTCTGGTATCCGGGCGAGTGTTGTCCATGCGTGCCTCCTTGCCAAGCCTTCACGTGCCCCAACCCGCCTTACCACCCGTGCTGTTACCACACGTGCAACAAACATGTGTAGTATCAAACAGTTCCTACCCAAGGGTTGGCTTGATACTTTATAGAACGAAAATAAAACCCTTTGTGTGGCGTGTAAGCGTTTATTAGTTGTGCAGTGAGCCATGTTCGTGAATCGCAAGCTTTGTCGACAATAAAAGGAGAAAACAGCGTTTGTTTTTATTTGTAGGCACACATAGGTGATCCTATTATTCTCCGCAATAAACTTGGCAATGTTCCAAGGAGTTAGGTATGAATGGAAATAGTTTTGTGTACTTTGAAAGTAAATGGGTTTTTGTGAGAGTGAGTCTGCGTCGTGGTTGATAATTATTAGATAACATATAAATAAAATCCTGATTACGAACTAGAGTAATGGAAGGTGTAGGTAATTATGTCTAGTAGGAATAATTCGTGAGGGACATTGAATCGCGCTTAGTTATGTTGTCCAGCGCCAATCCGTTGCTTACTGGTGTCTGCCAGCTTCTAAGTTTTAATGCGTTGTTCATGGTTATCGCATTTTCTTCTTATACGTGCCCTCCACGTGTGGAGGACTACGGAAATTGGCGAGGTACAATAGTTATTGGAATACATAAATAAACCAAGGTAGATGACCATGAAAAAGCACTGGCCTATAAATATACTTTTTACTTGGTCTTGACAAGCTTAGCTTAGATTTTGAACCACCATAGAGGAAGAAAACCACGGACATGACGCCATTTTTTATATAAATATTGAAATAAATGTTATAAAACATTTCTAAGAAAATAAAATTATTATAAAAATTGTAAAATATTGTAAACGAAGAATAAGTATAAAAAGACGTGAGTATGTGCAGATGTTAAATTAAATCCGTAATTCGTATTCCCTCTGCATAGAAATAATTGTTCTGGTTCTTGAATTTACATGAGCCTGAGTTAGCAAAAGTAGCCCTTTTTACAGGAGCGGCTTCGTAGAAAGTAAGGTAGAGAACATAAATCGATTACTCATCTTGAGCTATTCATAGTAACACACGCGCCGATCAACAGTATTTTAAACTGTACATAACCAATTGAGGAATGTCGTTACCTATTTTAACCAGTAGTATCTAACTTGTTACACGAGCTAACTCGCATCGACCTTATTGTTTTTGAGGCCACTGAGTAGGCGACAGGCGTATATTATCGTTGACATACTAATATAATAAAAACGCAGTTACGTATTTGACATTATTGCATTGATTTATAATTCCGTCTGTGCACCAAAAATAATCACCATCCAAGAATTCCTGGGACTTTTTTTGCCACTTTGGGGGAATTAGCAGGGTTATGTGGGAGTCCCGGCATAGGCCGTATGTATACCCACTAAAAACCGACTGAGTACCATCCATAACTCTTGCATGCACCGCAATTCCTACCTGGGCCTGAAGTCTTCTATTCTAACTCTATCGTTGTAGTACGAATGCTTCATTTTATAATACGTAAAAATACATATTTTATCAATAATAGCTAGAATGAATATGAAGAGTGTTTTCACTGTAAAGCCATATTCCATGTTGTTTTCATGCCTTGATAAATGAAGCCATATTCATACAATCAACTATTGTGCTAGGAGAATGGGCTCATTACGATTACAATATACCTGTAAGGTAAACTATGTTAGTTGACAAACAAACAACACATCCACTTGTGTTTACGCAATTTTAATGTTCTAAGTCATTCCACTTTCCATTTCAACGACAATATCCTGGTTGATCAACTCATGTCTGTTTGAAATTGCATTACAATGTGATTCGTTACCGACTTCTTAGCTACTAATTAAAAAAAATGTAATAAAACCTTTTCAGCTAACCCCAGCGTCTAGATTCACGATTCACAAGCATGTCTGTTAAGATACGAGGCTCTGAATCATACCATCCACCTGCTAGGTATGGTTATGTCCAAGGAGAGTACAGCGTTTACTACAAGAGGCCCAGATGCGGCCAGCCGAGGCCGCAGCCAAAAATGAGGGAGAGCGCACCATATTGTGGGGAACCTACCAACGCGCCGTTAGAGAGGTACCTTCTTAAATCTTCTTCTTTTACATATGAACCGACGCAGTGTACTTACAATCTTTTTTTTTATTTTTCTTCATATATCTTTTGTTTTATTTGCCAGGCCTTGCTGCTACGATTATCCGTGCAAAGCACATTGCTTCAATCAGGGTGCCGCAACTCGGCCCAGCGGTCGGTACGCCCGCACTGTCTGGTACCCGGGCGAGTGTTGTCCATGCGTGCCTCCTTGCCAAGCCTTCACGTGCCCCAACCCGCCTTACCACCCGTGCTGTTGCCACACGTGTAACAAGCACGTGTAGCGTTAAGAGGAGAGGAGAAACCGAACCTTTATAGGGTGGAAGCGTTGGTATTTCAGTGATCGAGACATGTTTGTGAATCGCAATCTGTGTCGTCAATAAAAGAAATTGAAAAATACCCTTAGTTTCTTTTTAATCGACTTCATAAACGTTCTTGACTCATGTTTTTTTTTGCTGTCTTTTCTTACTTGATTCTCACTAATAATGTTACGGGGAAATTGATTACCAAACTGTACTAGGTATCTTCTTATTGTCTAATTGGTGCTTTGTCCATATTTCAATACGACATTGAACAACATGCCAAATTTATCCAATATTATATTATATTGCGTTCATATTGAATTCAATCTGTCTCTATATGCTGCTAATGCTATTCTGGCACCGAGTTCCTCCCACGTCTGCGGAGCGCACAGAGCTTCCGACTTTAGTGATTTTCGCGCGCTTTTCGCGAACACTTGCTTTTATCGTTTCATCGCATGGCGCCAAATAACTGAACGTTGCTTACGAGATCAAGACATTCAAAGACTCGTACAGCGGTTTTTTTGTTAACGTGCAAATTTAAATTTAATAAACACGAATGTTTGCCTCAAGATGCCCGGTGTATTTACTCTTCTAATTCTCAGTGTTATTGGTAAGTGAAAATACCACTATTTTATGACCATTCCATGTAAAATAGGTAGACTATGCGTCACAAAAATATTTTAAAATAGTAACATGGCATTAAAGACGAAGGTACTTGCATTTTAATTAATTACATATTTTTTTTATTTTCATGTTGGCGTGTTTCTTTTTTTTTTATTATTATTGGCGATATATATTTTCTTAATTTTCGACTTCTCGTCGTTAATTTGTTACATTATCATGAACTTTACGTTCCGAAAGTAATCCAATAAAAGATATCCCAAATTAAAATTCACGGAGACTTCTATTAGTTATGAACTAGTTTATCTGCCTACTTTTTTTATTTGTATGGTCCTTGGTAATTTCTTAGCTTAGTGCTAGATACTTATTTAATAATTTTCGGGAATAAACCTTCTAAATCTTCTATGTCATTATTAGGTACTTACCTATCAACTAATTGTTATTACTAGTTACCTGCCATTATTTTTCAACAATATTCATATTATTCCACATCATGAAATATTGAAAACCGGCCAAGTGCGAGTCGGACTCGCGCACAAAGGGTTCCGTACGATTATCTATAAAAACGCCAAAATATCACGTTTGTTGTATGGGAGCCCGCTTAAATATTTATGTTATTCTGTTTTTTAGTATTTGTTGTTATAGCGCCAACAGAAATACATAATCTGTGAAAATTTAAAATCTAACTATCACGGTTCATGAGATACAGCCTGGTGACAGACGGACGGACGGACAGCGAAGTCTTAGTATTAGGGTTCCCGTTTTACCCTTTGGGTACGGAACCCTAAAAACGCACTGTAGGTACCCCACGAGCCCTTGAGTCCCCGTCGAAAAACTATAGAATGTAACTTGGTGTATGACAACACACGCGAAATATTTATCTATTTATGTGCCATGTGCAATAGATTTTATTAACTTACTATTTGTCCGCCCACAAGCAAAACAGTCAGATAAAAAGGTATTTTATAAACCAGAATTAGATTGTAGTCACACCTAACAAATGTGAGGAGATTCTAGATTCTGATGCTTTCCTAACCCTGAGGTTCTTAATGGTAGGTATGCAATATGCATAGCCGTAGCGACCCATGCACAATATGGTGCCTAGTTGTATCCACTCACTCCTTACTAGTCTCAACTGTTACCTAAAAGGTAGTATTGGCTCTTTTGAGACATTTGTATGAAAATAGGTAGATCTTACAAACAGTACCACCAAGCAAAGGTAAACACTCCTTCCCATTTCTTATGTCATCCCAGTATTTAACCACCTACTTCAATGTAAAATTATTGTAGGTAGGTTGTAATTTGGACCTATAGACAATAGGGCGTCAACGCTCGCGAATCAATTTTTTGCCAATACCAAAACGAACTCTGTGTCAAGGGGTATAAAGTTCAAAATTGGCTCGCGCTGTCAGTGTCATTTAGTTGAAGAATTAACTTTTTCTATGATTCATCCGCCATCCTGAATTTGTCCTTTCTATAATTACTCGACATTGCCATAAATACCGCTAATCGCAGGTGCAGGCATTCCTCATCTTATTCCGTCAAAATATCATAATTTCACTCATTTCGTAAAAAAAAGAAGAACAACTTTTTGAGTCAATGCAGTTTGTTTTGGAGTGGCAAAAAGTAGTGTGTGGGAGGCTTAAGAATTATGTAGCAACGTAAAAACATTAAGCACTTTACGCTACAAGCGCAAAACAAATACCAATTGAAGTACTTATCCAAAGAGGAAGTATGAATCTTTAACATCATGCGTATTTTATAAAGTGACATCATAAAAGATGAAACGTACCTAATGCAGCATCATCGCTTCTACAGTACTCAGTTTATTAATAAGCAAATGTTGCATTATCTGCTATTCAAATGCAACTGCGTAATATTTTCATATCTAAATGACATTTGTGCTGTATAGAATTGCTTATAAATGGAGTGGATCTTTGTCATCAAAGCGGCTGCGCCGGCGCCATACGTCGTGTGAACAGATTCATAGAATTATTATAGCTATTCTCATACATATTTTACGCGACATTGTTAGTATACTAGCCTAATCTAATTGCAGTTGTTTTTATTACGTCATCAACGTAGATAATTGCAGTAAAGTTGCTCCATCCTGGGAAATTTGAGTATTTGTTTACTTATGACACGAAAATGTCAACAATCAAACCTACAAAAATTAATTCCACTCGCCCTTGATAATGTCGTCGATTTAATTGCAATAGAGACAAATGAGACAAAACAAAAGATATGAAATTGTATCTTATTACTCTGTATGTAACAGCTGAAGTTTGAACACTACAATAGGCAAATGCTTTCTTGCGCCTAGCTCTCCTTTATGGCTAGGGTTGCCATACGTTCCGTATTACTACATGTCCCGTATTTCGACAAAATACAAAAACACATGTACACATGTGTGCTATGTATGGTGTAGTTGAAAAGCCGCGTGTCGGCGTTGAATGTGTTATGAGCTTTGGGCATCGGAAGAGAAAACGTCCCGTATTAGTTTCTAGAAGTTATGGCAACCCTATCTAAGGCTCTTCAATGGATCAACTTTGGATATGATTTACCTAGGAAGTCTTAACTACTTATCAATACATACCTAACTATAAAAGTACATACCTAACTATAATATTATCTATCAGTATATTACTAGTTATCCCATATTACTAGTAATCCCGTTAGTCTCTGAAAATAGACTATAGTTTAATGGCCAAGGTGAGGATCAAACCCGGAACATCTCAGTTACCAGGGCGGAGCGCCTGACCACTATACTTCCTCCTCTTTGCTTCTCTCCTTAAAATGGTCTACCCAAACATTATAGATACCTACCTAATTAGATTACCCAATAAATAGCAACGAAATCATTGTAATACCTATATTCAACTGATCTGTCATGGAAGCCACGACGAAGATGTAAAACGCTCTGAAATCAATTATGACCTTATCAAACACAAAAAATACCTACTAGTTCCGCATAAATACCTACACATACCTTACACATAAATACCACACGTGTGTGTTATATTGTATATCTAGGTACCTACTTATTAGAATTAAATTATAGGTATTTAGTTAAGGAACTTAACACTATGCACGCGATGTATCCGTCCAAATCGTCTGCTATAAATGTATAATTATTATAACTTAAATAAGGTACCTTACATTTCTACCTTGACGTTAATTGGTAGCATGGATAAATAATAATGTGCCTATATTGGTCGATGTTCGTAGATATTTTTTTGTTGTGTTCAATATCTAAATACAGTGTAAAATGTGGTTTTCAATTGTTAATACTTTATTTGGTGTCTTATTCGCCAGTGCGTGTCGGGAGATGACTTAATACTCTATGGAATCTCCTTATAAAATATCTCAATGATGTACAGTAGGCACCTGCTTAACGTCTACTTCCCGTAACAGATACCTACTAACATTGCCTCGAAGGCGTTATGTTATACAAGAGTACGATAGTCCATAAAAATTAAATATATGATAATACAATGTTTACAATTAAAATAATATTTTTAACAAAAAACAAAAACCGACTTCAAAACCACAAATAGGCACTCAAAAGCGAAAAATAAATTAATATAATTATTATAACCCACTCATATATTTGAAGTCGGTACCAGCCAAGTCTAATAGGCAGTAGATAGATACTACCTACAAGTATCTACCAACTCACTACTTACATACTAATAGTAAGAATAATCTAAATCGGTTCATAAACAACGAAGTTATCCGGGAACACACATAAAAAAAAATATATACGGTCGAATTGAGAACCTCCATCTTTTGGAAGTCGGTTAAAAATAGTACAGTCTAAGTCCTTGATCAAGATCCACTAATATCTTCCTATCCACTATTGTCTCAGTTGATTCAAATCTTTTACTTAGGAAAGTGATTGAAACAGTATAAATATCTTCCTATCCATACAAACAAATGTTTCCACCACGCACCTATTTTAACTCAAGCAAATACCAAATAAATCTTTTACCTATTTCAAAGATTGATTTATTTACATTATATTTTATTATCTTTATTGTAGGAACTCTAGGAGCCCGCCAGCCGGACATAGATATCAACAGGTTAGTTTTGACGTACGATGTTTGGCACGCATCGAGGAGGCGTCTACCAACCATTCATTGCACTTTTATACTGTCTTTCATCATTTTCTATAAATAACTTTTATTTGCTATCTCATCTGAACCTCATAATATTGTATGTGAATCTTTCAAAGCTACGCAAGCTATCTGCATCAAGACGATCTAGAAATGTATTATTGGGTAAAATGTATGTGAAAGGTAGATCTAAGTTCAATTGAATGCTTCAATTGTTATGGCTTTGATGTCGTTGGTTGATGTGTTAATAAATATATGGTGGTAAGGTAAGGATAGAAATGATAATATTAGTTCTCATTTCAACACATCGCATCGAGCAATCATAAATCCAATCGTATCAAAACACAGATAAGTGCCCGTCAAAATACTTCGTCGGTAGAAGCTAGCCCATCGCTGAAATAACAAATCTACGTCATTTCTATTCCTACAGCATACCTGAGTTTCAATAACACGCATAACAGATTACAAGCTCTAGTTCTCCTGTTGTGAAAACTAGTAAACGCATTTGTAAATATTTAGGATTTGAGGCAAAAACGTGGAGAACTGTTTATATATACGCAGCTTTTCTTTATTTTAAATATTAGCAAACTAATTGGTTATACCATTCCGTTAGCCTTGCGAGGTAAACATGCATGCTTATATACCTACTAGAATGGGGTTCTAGTAGGCATAACTATCGACTCTTGGTGCGAATCGAAGCTAAGAATTAGACCTATATTAAACGATTCCTGCATCTAGAAGCTACTAGCTATATTAATTTGTTTTCTATTTTCAGAATAAAACGTTTACCAAAAGAAGATTTTCGTTTTCGAACACCAACATATCATCGTCGTCGTTCTATAGTAAGCGATCACTACAGCAATAGGAATGATTATGACTATCATAGCGGCAGGGTCAACCAGCTACGCGCGCCGGTGCACCTTCTCCACGGTGCCCCGTCGAATACCGAGGCGCCGACGGGCACAATCCACCAACCGCGACAAGACCCACGGGCCTTCTATCAGTCTGATGCATATATTAAGGAAACTAATAGGAAAAACATAAACAATGAAGTGTCGTCCGTTTATGTAGAAAGAGGAGAAGTTCAAGCCAGCGAGCACAATTACAGACCGGTGCCAATTCGCTTTACAGATAATCAGTTGAATAACATCAATGAAGGTTAGGAAACATAGTTTGCCAATTATTTTTTTTTGTTATTCGAGGTCAGTTTACCTGTGTTTTTTTTTTGGTTATTTCAGACCCTTGTATACGGTGTCCGAACGATAGGATGCTCGTAGCAAAGCCTGGGCTTGACCGTGCTCTTCTGCTGTATCCGCAGCTAAAGACATGTGCGGGACGAAAAGTACGGCGAGACGCGCATTTCATTCATATGTACGGGCCAAAATTCGGCTCTTTAGTGACAGAAGGATCGCATATGGTTGTCGGACGCATCACGCGTAAAGGGAATGTAAGTTTATTTTCACACACCTACGTCGTCGGTAAACTTCCCAAATCGTTCAACACGAATGTTTTATGTTACAGATTCTCCAAACATGCAAAATGCAAATACACGTGTTGATTCAGACGTGTTCCGCACCGAAATATTTGGTTTCTCATTGCGGGGATCAAAACAAATCGTGTACGTTTACATGTCGAAATCCGCGGCACGAAATCCTTGGACCTAAAATATTGACATGTGGTGAAGACATGAAGTGGTCTCAACAGCTTCCCGTTTGCCGAGGTGATTCCCACTACCTTTACAGTTTTTAGTACTTAGGTATCTACTTATGTACACAGTGCGGCAGTTCCACATATGTATTTCTTTTAATTACTTCTGCATCAGTGGGTATATGAGTCTATGGACTCTACTCGATGTGGTCGGATTTTGCCCCAGCAAGCAATGACTCGTCCACATACATTTATATTCATCATCCTCTTGATTCACTCGCCTTCTGGATTCTACCTACAAGCGCTGTCCGCCGCACCAACTTACTCGCAGCTAGCACTCTTCTAAGTATTTCATTGGCCTTGAACCTATTGTAGATCTAATCTGAGTGTATACGCAGTAGATATTAATGTGAAGTATCTACGTGATAATTAACTGAACTACAAAAACAAAACCCCAGCAACCCCCTTTCGCAATCAGAAGTAGAATTAAGCGGTCGGTGGTCGGAGAAATCGAGCTCCGCAGCGCCAGTGTCCATATTACGCTCAAAAATTCGAAAAGTGTGTTTTTTTTTCGCTTCAAACGCAAAGTGTTGCATACCAAAAGAAGCGCCGTGAATAGGCGATTCCAGGGATACCATTCTTGAGACCGGGAGTGAAAACCCCAAAGCGCAAAGTGACAAAAACCGTGATTGTCAAAATTTGAATTTTTCAAGTGCGTACGCTGCCTAAACGAAATCGACAACATACTGGTTTTAATACACGGCTAGAAAGGCCCCATCAAGGCCTTTCTTCTGACACCTCATCGGGATTTTTTGGCCTTACCCTCGAGGAGTAAAGGCCAAAAAAACAAGTCGCACGTGACCACGCGGCGTGACAAAAAGTGACCTTCAGCTGACCTTGACGACGGGAATAGCTGCGCCCCATCAAGAGGACCCTGGAGGCGTTTGAATCATCCCTCTAAGAGAAGTAGTTTTTAAGTTATAGAATTTAGAGAATTTGTCAATTTAAAAGAAAGTTATATCTAGAAATATAAATCGATAACAGCATTATTAAAAATAAGAATTAGATACAGACCGTTACGAAGTGTATGCAGCCAAAATTTTGAAATTTTCCGCCTAGTCATTTAATTTATATTAGAGTTTCTATAATCTTATTTTTTAAAAACATCCCCCTTTCTAACCTATCCCCCACTTTTTCAAAATAATAATCACACAGAGGCTACATAAAAGCCCCTACACATTAGGAATAAATTTCAGATTTTTTTTTGTACTTAATATCTATTTTTTAAGTTAAATTCAATATTTCAATTTCAGTTATTTGCATTTTAAAAATCACCATACAATTTTTTCCTAGATATAAGCATAAATTATTAAAGAGGGGTTCAAGACGCATCTTTTGAGCCCAAACTCGGGTAATCTGGGAATTTAAAGGAGATATCAAAGTTTCTAGATATTAGCGGCCATCTTGGACGCCATTTTGGAAAATCAAAAACTCCGAAAACTTCCAAACCGCTTTCAATTTTTCAATTTTGATAAGAGATCATCAGGTACTGTACACTTAGGTATAAGAAGAAGCTCTAGGTAGAGCATAGCGCACACTTTGTTAAATAAGTTCAGCCCTATTGGCAATTTTTTTTTTTTTTTTGTGACATTAGTAATATATCCTATAACCTATAACCAAGTTGACACTCTGGTCTCTACATCACCTAAAAGGTTTTCGTTTAGCTGATCGAGAGGGCATTGATAGTTCTCAGAGACACTCTACAATATTGCAGAGTCGGAAATATTTTTCTTATTTTGACAGCTGTTTGATACAGCAGACTAATTTTTGACTATATCAAGCTTGGTCCCTATTGACCAAACTTCACAACTTTTATTTACATTTTATTTAAGAATACCTATTTACACTTTTTACATATACCAATATAGACACAATTAAACTTCATTTTTACAAATTTACAACTTTTTACAAACATCCCTAACCTACCCCTAACTCTATCCTCGCTAAATAAAAATGTACGCGGCTCAACGCACACCAGCAAAAAAACGCACTATCTCCCCGGTAAAGAACAAACCGGAGGGCCCAGCTGAAACAATCTGTGCGAGACGCAGTCTCTGCTTTGAAGAATCTCCCCCAAAGCCCGAGCCACTACATAAACTTCCCACCCCACCCCAGAAAACAAACCCGACGACTACAAAGCCTAGACCAAAGATGCCTCAGACTCAAAGAAATAATGCCGCTCTACCACCTAACAATTTCGGAAGTCCACCACAGAACCCGGTATATCCGTCCAAAACAGCCGAGGCAAAAGCATGCCTTGATAAGACAAAACTCTACCTGGGAAGCTCTCGCTACTTGAGGACGGATATAAAAACGGAAGTGAGTGCGGCAATTGAGCGGCTTTACCAACTGGTGAAAGAGTTGGAACTGGCAAGGGAAAGGGGAGATAAAAAAGGGGAAAAAGAAGAAAAAACAGGAAAGGATAAGGACACAGATAAGCAAGAACAGGGGAGAGTAGATCAGGAAAACCTTGCCAAGCTCAGCGATCAAATAGAGGCAAACTGCTTACTGCTGAAGAAAAACAGTGAGGACATGCAGGCCCTAAAGACCGCCATCTACAACCACCAAAAAACTATTGAAGAGGCTAAACCGGCACCTGGCGACGTTGAGGGATGCGATGGAGAAGAGCTTATGGCAGAAGTAAAGCTCCTAAGGAGCACTACGGAGGAAATAAGTGGACAGATCTCCGAAATGAGGGCAAAAGTTCCCTCATACGCGGAGGTCCTGTCCAAGCCCCGCCATAATGCCCTAGAAAAGCCCAAGCACTCCATCATCATATCATCCGACGATACCATGGACACCAGCTCCGACGTAATAACCCGAGTCAAACAGGCGCTAGACGCCAAGAAAACCGGGCTCCAAATTGAAAAGGTCAGAAAAATAAAGGACCAAAAGGTGGTACTGAGTTGTGCGACCAAAGTAGAGGTAGAGAAAACGGCCGCACAACTCAGGAAGGACAAAAAGTTAAAGGTAGAGGAAGCCCAGAACAAGAACCCCCTGGTTATAATTAAGGATGTCCTTAAATATAATACGGACGAAGACATCCAGGAGGCGCTTAAAACCCAAAACACTGGACTCCTGGGAGACCTGACGGCCGCCGAAGCTAATGTGGTGGTGCGATACCGAAGGAGGGCAAGGAATCTCTTAGAGAACCATGTCGTCCTTCAGGTATCGCCGAAGATGTGGCAAAGGTTGACGGCGGCCGAAACAGTCTACATAGACCTTCAACACGTGCGGGTCTACGATCAAACCCCACTCATCCAGTGCACAAAATGCTTAGCATTTGGGCACGGGAGGAAGCTGTGCACAGAGCAGAACGATAGGTGCACGTACTGCGGCGATCAACACCTCAAATCAGAGTGCCCGAGACTGGCAGCCAACGATACGCCGCAGTGCAGAAACTGCTCTACAGCAAGTCTCCCCGATGTAGAGCACACAGCCTATAACCATGAGTGCCCAGTGCGAGCAAAATGGGACGCCCTGGCCCGCGCAGCAATAGCATATTGCTAAGGTGGAGCATGCGGATACACAGGACATCAGCGCCACAATGCAAAGAATAGCCACCGCCTGCACTAACAATGTAGAAAATGAAGAGCTCGTTGGTCCAGACCACAACGGCACAGGAAAATCTAAAAACACAAATATAATAAAATTAATCATCATTCATAACAATAAAAAAGCTAATTGGTTTCAGTTTCATGAGAAACTGAATCAATTAACAAATAAAAGAATAAATACAATACATACTAAAAATAAACTAAATATAATAATAAACAAATACAACAATGCATCACTTCAAACATACAAAATAATAACCTTCAAACCAAAAACCAAAATAATACTTAACATGCCGCAGTGTTCCGAAGTACCTACATACACAACACACACACTGTACAAATGTCCTGTGCATGCCATCCCACGACAGTTAACCAAACTACCAACAATAAATAAATCTGTAATAAGAATAAATAAAAATGTGATAAACTGTAAGAACAGAAACTCTGAAACTGCAATTTTGGAACACCACACAAAAATAAAGATAGTCGTAATTAGATATAAGCACAACAAGTAATGGTGTCAGCATATTTTGTAATAATATGACTGTCAGCATTAAACAAGATACTGAATAAATATAATAAGATAGGTGTAGTGCATTAGACAGATAAGAACAATGTCATATTCCATTTTTAATAATTAATGTAAGTAAAAACTATAATAAATTAAAATTAATATAAGAACACCCTAGAAATAAAACTACATAAGAATAAAAACAGGCTTTAGGCTAACAATAAATAGAACGCCCCTGTATAGCTAAACATCCCATAGATAATTAAGGTCTCCGATCCCCATATTGGAGGAGTCAGCTCGCGGGCCGGGCCATTAAAGCGCCCGGACTTAAAAAAAAAAAAAAAACCCCCTTTCGCATATTAATTCAGAATTGGAGCAGTAATCATTGCAATAGGCTCGCCCCCTATTACATTGGGACCAAAATACATCAGCGAAGTGTGGGCGCACTGCAGTGCACCTCTGCCTACTCCTTCGGTGAATACAGGCGTGAAGATGGAACAATAATTAGTACTCCCTTAGTATTTAATTTTAACATTCCAAATTCCATTTATCTTCGGCCCCTTCAGTGCTATTGATTAACTGTAAAATCAGCCTTAGTGTATGTCTTCCAAGAATGGTTTGTTGTGATTACAGTCCGCAGGTGGTGTGCCGCGCCACCACCGCCCGAGCACGGCTCGCTGGCCTGCCACTGCAACCCGCCGGGTAAACCCAGCCGGAGTAGACTCGCTGAAGGGTCCCGATGCAGCGTAAAGTGCGAGCACGGCTGGCATGGTACCCTACGCGCCCATGCCTATTCAAAATGTCGCCGCGGAGTTTGGACTCGTGAACTTAAATGTCATCCAAATCCAGTCAATAAAAATATTTAGTACCTACCTAGGTACCTACTAGCTCAGTGACAAGTTACATTTTAATGATTATTTTTTTGTGTGATTGTAAGTAGGTTTGGCACCTACTTAGGTATATTTTTAAAGTTTCACACCGATAGGTACCTACTTACTTGTAATGTAATCATATTTTTAGCATGTTATCATATTTTTTTTACATGATTAAATCCAAGCAGATTCTTTACATACTTACCAATATTCTTAACAACTAACAATTTTATATTAAGGTTGTATACAAATAAGTATATTAAAGTAATTAAATATTACTACGTGATTACTTTTTTGTTCTTTGCCTGTGAGTAGCTAAGTAGGTAGGTACGTACTGTACTCAAGTATTACAATAAATTTAAAAAAAATGGCCAAATGCGAGTCGGACTCGCACACGAAGGGTTCCGTACCATTATCTATAAAAACGGCAACAAAATCACGTTTTGTTAGCCCTTTAAATATTTATTGCATTCTGTTTTTTTTTTGTTATAGCGGCTACAGAAATACATCTTCTTCTTATTCTTAAGAGCTAGGCTCTTGTCGGTGGAGTTTTTTCCATTCATCCCTGTTTTCTGCTTTCCTTTTTACCTCCTGGTATGTTTTGGCATTTATTTTTTCTTTTACTTGGTCAAAATAACTGCTCCTTGGTCTTCCTCTTCCTCTGCTGCCTTCCAACTCTCCCTCTATTATTTTCTTCATTAGTGCGTCATGTCTTAATTAATTAAATGTCCAATCATTCTCCCCCTTCTATTTTCTATGCAGTTTAATAGGTTTCTCCGTTCTCCTACTCTTACTAATACTTCCTGATTTTTTATTTTCTCCGTCCAGCTTATTTTTTCCATCCTTCTCCAACACCACATCTCGAACGCTTCAAGTCCCTTTCCCTTTGTGTTAGTGTCCATGTCTCTGACCCATATAATGCTATGCTCCAGATATACGTTCTAATAAAGCGTTTTCTTATCTTTTTAGATATTTTGGAACAGAATAGGTGTTTTTTGTTGTTAAATGGTGTCTTCGCTATCGCTATTCTAGATATTATATCAGTCGTACATCGAGCGTTGTCATGAATGTTGGTGCATATATATTTAAAGTTGTTGACTTGTTCAATTGGAATAGAGTTAAGATTTATTGGCTTGTGAGTGCGTTTTTGCTTGAAGATTGTTAATTTTTTTGTTTTACCTACGTTTATTTTTAAGTCGAATTCTCTAAAGATCTTGTTCATGGAGTTTAATAATTTCTCCAATTGCTCTCTGCTTTCAGCCATTGCTGCAATGTCATCTGCGAATCTGATAAATTGGATTTTCTCCCCATTTACTTTAATCCCCCCGTCTGATGTTTCCTTAATTTTAAGGGTGAGAATGGACAGCCTTGCCTAACACCTTTCCTTATATCCGCTCCTCTTGTTTCCTCGCCAACATGAATAATAGTGTCTTGTTCACGGTATAATTCAAAGATGATTCTTAAATACATCATTTGTGAAAATTTCAACTCTAACTATCACGGTTCATGAGATACAGCCTGATGACAGACGGACGTACGGACAGCGAAGTCATAGGGTTCCCATTTTACCCTTTGGGTACTGTGAACCCTAAAAAATACTTGGTTACTCGTGTTACAGATACATCTTATAGTGGCACCACAACATCTATATTATTCTTAATATTTTTTTACGAAATAAAAGAAATGAAGGTTATAGCTGAACGACACGATAATAAGTGTAAGTAATAGAAAAATAAAAATTATACATATTGAGTATGGAGTGCAGAAGTAAAGGAGAACAATCTCCTATGGGAAAAAAAAAGTGTCCGTCGAAATGTAATAAATAATAGTTCAAAAACCTTCCACAATGGCGCTGGTGTCGACAAATGGTAGGTATATAATGACGCCCCCCTGGAATGAGTCGGTGAGTGTTGCCTCTATGGAGTGTTGCGGCCATAGATTATTCCTCATCTTATCCATTATTATTTATTCAATCCTTGATGTTTTAAAAGAAAAAAAAGTATACACTTATAAGATTTAATAAAGTGTTAAATCCGTTGTTAGAACCTACCGTTCAGTAATTTGTGCTTATTACGCTTATTTCCGGTTTCTGAACGTACCGACACCATAATTTTAAAAATAGAATTGAATTGACATTTGCGGCCGTTACGTGTTTGAAGGTTTGATTTCATCGTCGTCAGCCGGAACATTTTGAGAAAAATAAGTTTGCATTGTTGCTTAATTATATCATTTAGTTAAAAATGGTTATTTTGTTATTTTAGTATCTTGTTACATTATCTCTTGATATAAGATATTTATGTATTAATCGAAACTGTAGCAATGGGGAGTAACACAAGTAAATCCACGAACGACGCATTTGTTGATGCGCTGAAAAATGATTTGGATGTTTGCGGCAATCCGGATCCCAGATCGCCTACTCCAGAAATTACTCGCACGCCATTGCAGGTATTATACATATTTATACGAATCACGTTTACTAAGTTGTAAAATCCTAGTCAGTCATCATTTGAATTTGTTTCCCTCCAATTTTTTTATAGCATACGTTTTATTCATATATACCTGTGGATTTAGGTAGGCTGCCTACTCAAATTATTACTTATAAGAGCAGGTAATACCATATCTTGCTCATCTTAATAGTTACTGTTAGTTTTACTTAATGTTTGCTTGTTTCAGAACAAACCTGGCTCTAAACATAATATCACCAAAAATATGGATTTACGGAAGACGTTTGAAAGTACAAAAGGCGACGAGAAACTAATACACAATAACCCCATCCTTTCAGCTGTTATAAAAAATCATTTGCAATCTTATGACCCTCGTTCTCCAACACAGGACTTTGAACGAACACCTATTGTAGTTGCATCAGATATTGATGAATTGCCCGATGATAAGAAAATGTTACGACTTCAATCAGAGAACTATGCAAGTCCTGTATTGAGAACTGAGAATGAACACGAGGATAGCTGTGACAGTTGTGTAGAAGCTAATGAAAAAAGTCCTGATTCAATAGTATCCCGAAACTTGTGTGCGGGATTCTTTGACATTACTTTAAATGAAACCATGCCTGAGACTGAAGAACCATTAGGGTCTTCTACGGCTTCAAATGAAGCAATAGAGAACAATATATCAAAGGAAGTTGTAAATGTACCAACAAAACTCCTGGAGACTAATTTTGAATACATAGCAGGTGACAGTGACAAATTTGAAGATAGTAAAGACAATCTAAAGGATATTGATAATACTGACAAAACAGATATTAATATTCCAGTATTTAAAATCTTAAATGTAGATCCACGGTCACCCTCTATTGGAATTGAGAGAACTCCCATTGTTGTATCGAAAATTGACGAGGATGTGAGTGAAGGGAATGTTGAAGATATGTCTGATGATACACTCATTAAAGTCCTACAGAGCACGAATGTTGAGCTTCGTCAAAATGTTGGGAAGCCGGATAGAAATGTAGATGGTTTACTTATATATGAAGATGAGGCAACTGATCTGAATGATACACCCAAGAAGTCGAAGTCGGCAAGTGGTAGTGGATCCAGAACACCATTGTCTTGTATGAAAAATAAAGCAGATGCTGCACACACAAGATCAAAATCTGCAAACATGTTATTTGACCCTAAAAATCAAAAGAATGGACAAACAAAGATCCCCAAACGAGTATCACATATTCCTAGACTGAAATGTTTGACCAAGCAGCCTAAATTTATTCAAACTGGAAGTAGTGTATCATTGAAAAATATTTCAAAGACTGCCGGAGTCGGTGGTGATTGTGAGAACACTCCTCCGCATTCCCACCGCGATAGGTGGGATAAGGACACCAGCATTGTGCTTTGAGAATTTGCTTGTAATCTATCTAATACAGCACAGCTGTATGCTGTGATTAATATTTAGAATTGTTTGAATTACATACATTATTATTTACAATGATCATTGTGTTAAACTTTTTTGATCAGCTTAGAAGTAACAATTTTCTTAAATTAATTGACATCATGCATTGTTTATTGGATGTCTTGGTACTAACAATGTCTAAAATAAGTGTTTCTTGACCATCAATAAAGCTAACAATACATTTTGTATTTTTTTTTTTTTGTTTATCTCTTAATGTCAATAAATAATGATCACATTCATCATGAAGTGGTCCATTCAATAGTTATAATGAGAATAAAATACATGAAAATATTTTAAGAATTTATTTATCATATTGACAACACTTATTAATACATAACATTTTCTCTAATTGTAAAAGCTAAATCTTCGAAATATAATAAATAAGAAATAAAATATTGCAAATCACATAAATTTCATACTATAGTATGTATAAATAAATATATTGGAATGGTTTTAAATTGAACACCAAAATAATGATAATGGTTAGGTATATAAAAATAAAGCTTAAAAAATAAGAAAATACATTTTGATAAAGCCCCATAATACCAACATGAAGTAACAGGATCCTTTGTGGTACATTAACAAGAAATAATGATTAATTAGTAACTACTGTAGGAAAACAAGTCAAAGGTGTTGGCCTTGTGAAAGGATTGACCAATCAATTCTAGTACACTACAAATCCTGGGTATAAGCTATTAAACCCGGTAGAAAGGTTCCCTGATTTTCCTGACTGTTGGGATAGCTCAAATCTCAATGCCATCATGATTCGTGTCCTACCAGTATCTCGCTTTTACAGTAATATTATATATAAATAAAATAAATAATTAATAAATAAATAATATATAAATTAAATAATTAAAGAAAAATTTAAATTCTTAAAGAAATTCAGAGTTTATGGTAATCTATCGGACAATCATACTTTTAGACTGCTTCGGGACAGGTTTAAGAAAGCAGAGTGCACTTGTTATAGAGAATACATAGAATCTGTCGAAAGTTCTATTGCTCTTAATCCTAAGCAGTTTTGGGCGTACATAAAGAATAGGCGAGGCAGTAGCTCCTATCCTTCAACCATGACCTATTCTTCCACCACCAGCAGCTCGAGCGAGGGCATTAGCCAACTATTTTCCACATTTTTTACTTCATCTTTTCTACCCAGTGATTCATCTTCATCTTCAACATATTTCCCTACTGAGGGAGCTCAATCTACTTGTGATTTATCCACTGTAGAAGTGTGTACCGAGAAAGTGCATAAATTGCTTTTAGGGCTTGATCTCAATAAATCCGCTGGCCCAGACACACTTCCAGCTTTATTACTGGTGAAATGTGCCAAAGAGCTGTCGGTTCCAGTCTCTATCCTTTATCGGCGCTCTCTGAAGGAAGGTATAATACCAAATATATGGAAATCAGCTTTTGTAACGCCAATCCATAAAAAGGGCCCTAAAAACGAAGTTGTGAACTATAGACCCATATCTAAACTCTGTCTCTTAGCTAAAGTTCTTGAGCGCTTAGTCTATGATCGAACTTTCGAGTGTATTAAAAGTACGATAATTCCTCAGCAGCATGGCTTCATTAAAGCCAGATCAACTACGTCTAATTTAACAATTTTTAATGAATATTTAACTGACAATATGGATAAGAATAATCAAATTGACGCAATTTACACCGACTATAGCAAAGCATTCGATAGAATAGATCATAATTTATTAATTAATAAAATCTTAGCTCTAGGAATACGTGGGGATCTTTTCAGATGGTATGTATCGTACGTTACAAACAGAACTCAGGCAGTTGTTTTTAACGGCCATACTTCTGATTGGACAAGTATTCCATCTGGAGTTCCTCAGGGTTCATTATTGGGCCCTCTCCTATTTGTAATTTTTATTAATGACATTTCCTCCTGTTTTATAAACTCTCAATTTTTATTATTCGCCGATGACATGAGAATTTTCCGTGTTGTTAACAATGTTGCCGAGGGATTACTGCTTCAAGATGATCTGAACCGGCTTAACTTGTACTGTCAAAAGAACAAATTAGATCTAAATGTATCCAAATGTTGCTCTATCACTTTTACCAGAAAGCGCACTTCTTTCTCCTTTACTTATAAATTAAATAATTCTGACCTTCTGGCTACCAATGTTGTTAGAGATCTTGGCGTATTGCACGATAGCAAATTATTATTTAAACAACATGTCGAATCTATTATCAACAAAGCATACAAAGCACTAGGTTTTGTTATACGTGCTTCGAAGGATTTTAAATGTATGAAAACGATTAAAATTCTGTACTGTACCTACGTCCGTAGCCACCTCGAATATGCATGCCAAACTTGGAACCCCTGCTATAATATTTATAGCAACAATATTGAGAAAGTCCAAAAACGTTTTGTTCGATATCTTGGATTCAAATTCAAATTACCACACCTTGATTATAACGAACAATGCAGTAGACTTCATCTATTACCACTTTTTCTTCGCAGAAAAATTCACGATGTTTGTTTTCTTTGTAATATGGCTCAAAATAAGATCGATTGTCCAGAGCTCCTCGGCAATATCAAACTCAACATCCCTACTAGAAGATTACGTGCAAACAATCTACTTCACGTTCCTCTCTGTCTCAGTAATTTCAGAGGTAACAGTTACTTGCCCAGAGCTCTACGTCTGTTCAATACGCTCAATCAGAACACTGAGTTAGACTTATTTTGTAGCAGCACACGAAATGTGAAAAATATTTTAAGTAATCAATCGTCACTACTATTATAGTTATTATTTGCCAGCAACAACCTTAGTTCTTATAAAATTGTATCGATGCAGATTAGTTTACTTGCATTTTTTTTTTCTTTTTATTATAATTGTTAAGTTTTATTTACATGTTTAATACTTATACTGTTTGTCGTAACATTTCCAGCCTGTATGTGGATGCTTGTAATTGGCATTTGCTAATTTATGTTTGCTCTACTTTGTAAAATTAGCCGTAAGCTTCCCGAAAAAAATAAAATAAAATAAAATAAAATAATAACAATTAGGCATAGGCTAAAATATATAAGATGAATCCTCTTCAGATGCTTCTGTTTACAGTCCTCGAAGAACTACAATAAAAAAATACAAATTAATGTTACAGTAAGTACCTATTTAAATACCGAGTCAATTTTAATACAAGCGTAAGTCCCATCATGCTGCATAATAGTTATTCTGCGTAAAATGTCATCATTTTGCTAGGTATTACCTACATTTTCATTTACAGTTGTGTTAATGTTACGGAGAAATTGTCAGTCAAATTATTTTGGTGAGAACCGCAAATAAATTTAAAAATCCACAGGCATGAATTGAACTCAGATTTTCTAAAGCACATAAACATCAAGACTGTTTATAAATAACTACTGGTACAAGGATACATTTATAGTAAGTTTACTAATGAATAATTACATTATTGTTTTTAAGTAAAATTTAATGTTAATTTAAAATTTGGCACGGAGTAGTAGTGGGTTGGTGTCAACGTGCAAGTAGTCGGACAGTACACCCGATTCACAACGGATTTAGGCTGCTTTGTATAAATAAAGATTATACCTACATGCAACTGCGTCCATTGTAGGAAACGTACAAATCCCTTAACATTATCACTATGGAGTTGTATAAAACATGTTGTTTTCATGTCATAGCAACTCCACGACGATAGTGTTAGCTTGTGGGGCCCAGGCCATCCATCATATTTTTTTAAAAATCTATTCTACCAAACCATCAATGGTATTCGTCAGTACAAAAGTATGCCACTGTAAATGGATCAAACTTCGCAACTTACTGTTGTACTAACTGTAGAATGATTTTGTAAAGAGATTGATTAAAATTGCTATTAATTTGGGAGGTCGATTATTACATGGGCGCCGAGAAAAACCTTGTTTTATATAGGTATAGTGTCAAGTGTCGTCATGCATCTATATTCTAAGAAACAAGCACGCATAATTAACTTGACACAAGTAACAAGCATGCTAACACCCGAAAATGCATAAATTTTATAAAGTTAGGAATGTTATGTAGATAATAGTGAGTAAAACATTACTATGAGATTTACACATGCCAATTTTGATAGACTTCTCACATAAAGCGGGATCATAGGATATACATGTTTTTTATTTCACTATTTTACTACATATTTCAATATAAAAAATAAAACAATGTTTACAATAAGTTAAAGTATTATGTGATGTGACCAGAATACAATATTATGCTTATATTAGTTAAGGAGCTATTTCACTGGGAGATTCTATACAATTACATCAATTTTACATGGCTTTATTCTCTGGTGTAACCAATTCTACTGTTTATATGCAAGTACATATCTCTAAATTAAATATTTTCAATTACTTTCAAAAAATAAACTTGCAAGGAACTCTACTATACATCAACAATGTAACAATTTTGTTTGAAGTAAACTTCGATATTTTCATAGGTAGAATCACCAAAATGTTGAACAACCATTTGCATGGTGATACAAAGTATGGAGCAAAAACTAATAATTTCACGATGTAAATTACTCCCGTAATAATGGTTATGGTTTTTTTAATACGGCGTTCTTATAAGTAATTGGAGGTAGATTTCTGGTGTATCTTATAACGGTGCTATATCTAAATTTGGGGCAATATTTTAGTGTTATACACATCTAACACCGATTTTACAATATCAATGATTAGGGGGGGACAACAAAAGCTCATCTATTTGTGTTCCCCATAAACAATATCATGCTACATGCATAGACGTTTCACTTGTCTGTGGGTTTCTGCTCGTCTCCAGCATCTGTCGAGAATAATGTTAGTAAAGTTATTTATACAAAACACACAAAAGAACACTAATTGTTAGTAAAAAAAAATATAACAGATGAATAATAAGATATTTATTTATTTACACATAATATAGACCAAGATTTAACTGTGTTTGTCACCTTAAAATTATTGATCTTTCTCATAAAATTATGACCATGAAAAAGACAGCAATAATTTTGTTTCGTTTGATTCCAACCAACTGATAACTATGAATTTAGAATCTAGCATATGTTGTTAGTTATTAAATAAAGGATAAACCTGTAAGACACATACCTTGTTCCTTGTCTTCAACATTCCTCGCGATAAATTCGCGCAGCTCTGAATATGCCTTATCCAAGTTGTCATTCAGTATGATTATGTGGAAATTTCCTGGCTCTTGACCTGAAATCATTGACACAATTGATTTAGTATCTTTATCATGTATAGGTTTAATATGTTTCAATAACAACAATAAATATTATTATATAGATAGATAGTTTAATACATGATACTGCATGCACTTTATTTCTTATGTTGAGTCCATTCCAATGACTTACTCCATGTGAAATATGAAAGAGGCGAGTCTAGAGTTAAGGCACAGAATATGTAAATTCCGTCTTTCTCTCCTATGATATAAGACAGAGTGAGCATATCTGTTCTACATAATCTGTGGCATTGTCACAGGTATAGTATTGGGATGCAATAGCCTTACTGAATTGATCTCTTTATAGGTGCAGTAGTTTCATGCCCCATTACTTCAATTTAATTCAAAATCTGTTTAAAGGTAAAATCAAGAATAATTATATTATACTCCAGACCAAAATAGATATTGATTTAGTAACTAACCATAATAAATAATTGTGTATGAATTATTATTAATAAATGTGTTATTTTACACTTATTTACCTGCACTGTTAAGTTCTATTTATGTACTTATATGAATTTAGATTATTTCAAATGGTTTGTTTCCCTTTGCAAACATTTAAATTAGTTTTAAAATCTCCCAATTAGATCATTATTATTTATGGTACAGAATCGTAAAATATGTATGAAATTACATTAATATTTAATTAATCATTGCACTGAAATTCCAGGGCAATTAATCTCTAAGAAATTAAATAGATAAATATTTAAATAAAATGGATTACCCACCACTTATGAGCAACTATTGTTTTAAAGAGCATTGCATGTGGTGCAAAATAATCTCAGTAACAAAAATTAAAAAAACAAGTAAGTTACCTACCGAATTGGATTTCTTTCCGAGCTGTATCCAACCTCTTCTGCAGAGCCTCCTCCAGTTCAGTGTTTCGTGCACGGAGCCGTCGCTCCAACTCCTCGATGGATGGCGGCATGATGAACACCAGAAGTGGGTCGAGATCAGTGCGCTTGACTTGCTTCACACCTTCCATTTCAATATCGAGAACACAGATTTTACCTGTGCGCCGGACATCTGCGACTGCTTGTTTGCTGAAATTCAAACAGAAAAAAATATTTAAATTGATATAAATATTGTTTTACAGACAACACTTACTTATTGTATGCCAAAGCTTGTGCTATGAATACCTTACAACAACTCAATATACCCATTTCTGATATTTACAACTCACAGGAATCAAACCTGCAATTACCCAGTGCAGTGAGGCACTTGACCAAGATAACATTGTATGTAAATAATTAAAACTATTTCTGGCAGAAAAATAAATTTTCCACCAGATGGAAATACCCATCTGATAACATACTGACCCCAAAGATATTGGGAATAGGAAAGAAAATTTTACATGAAAATGAATACAAACATATATATCAAGTAAGTAAATACTTAAGTTATGGGATTCTGAAACATCTGTACATATGTAAGTAAGTAGGTACATCACAGAATTACAAGAAACAAAACAATGACTGTATTATTAAGACACCTCGTTTCTGGCATAATGCCAATACGTTCAAAACAACATAACAAGCACATGGCCAAGTAAATTCGTTCAAGAAGTTTCACTGAGTTATCTTACCTTGTCCCATACATGTTGCCGCTAAACGTCGCAGTTTCAATAAACTCGCCCTTGCTCAACGCGGCGGACATATCCTCCTTGTTCGTGAAATGGTAATGCACCCCATCTTTTTCACCAGGACGGGGTGCCCTCGTAGTATGCGACACACTAAACTCAAACTTATCAGGAAATTCTTTAAGAAGCCGCTTCAATAAAGTACTCTTCCCGGAACCTGAAGGCCCGCACAGCACCAAGGGACGAGGACCCTTCTGCACCATGCTTGAGATAACTGAGAAAATAAATTATTTGATAAAGTGCGGCATCGATAGGTTAATGTTGAATGACAATGTAAAGATTATCTTACATCTTATAAAATTCGTGATGCGGAATTACGAGAGCACTTTCGAGGTGTATTAGCCTTCCGAAAATTTCACAAAATAAGTATGTAAAACACTTTTTTATTTGCGTGCCCAATTCAAAGCCATCTGAATAAAATGTCGATCGAACTAATATTGACAAATGTTAGACATAGACTAGACAGACAGAGAAAACAAATTTGACAGAGTAATATCGCTAGACCAAATTAAATAAAAATCTGTCGTCGCGTGTCGTTACCTATTTACATGAAATATATTGTATAATAATTATAGTGTGCATATATTGAATTTGTTAATGATATCAATTGCTTCACATCGGTGCAATATCCTATAATCGCAGGTAAAAAAGCCATTTCTCATCTTAATCAATTGCCTTTGATTAAGATGAGAAGTCATTGTGAAGGAAAACATCGTGAGGAACCCTGCACGTCTAAGGGAATTTGAATAGTTCTTGATATATGTGTGAATTCTGCCAACCCGCACTGGGCCAGCGTGGTGGATTATGGCCTGAATACCCCTCACATTGAGGGGAGGCCTGTGCCCAGCAGTGGGACGTTAAAAGGGCTGTAGTTAGTGATAGCCAAGTGGAACGCACGCCTTGCAAAGTGTGCAGGTTCAAACCCCGGCTCGCACCTCTGGGTTGTGCTAATTTCATTTTCATCTGAGATTACCACTTGCTATGAAACGGTGAAGGAAAACATCGTGAGGAAACCTACACGTCCATAGAAAAGGCGTGTGAAGTGAAGTTCACCAACCCGCACAGGGCCAGCGTGTGGACAATAGCCTAAAAATCTCCCTGGTATTGAGGGATAATGTGCCCGGTATAATGGCAATAGACTAGCCCCTTTACATTGGGACCAAAAATACATCGGTGAAGTGTACAGTACACCTCTGCCTACCCCTTCGGGCGTGATAATGTGATTATAAATAAAAATAGGAGAAATTATTGCGATAATCATACATTAATTATATTAAAGTACCAGTTAAACTAAATAAAGCTGTGTATCGATAAGTGATATTGCTATCTCTTTCACGGTTACAAAGACTAACACCTTATTTATATTACATCTATGGGCAAAAAGAGCTAATTTCTTTCTCTATGGTTATAACTCTATTATCTACATCGAGAAAAGTATGTTGTCTGTGGGTTATCATTTCCGTACCAAAAGTACTCCTAATTAATTTGTATGATCCAATTGTTTCCCATTTAGTTGTAAATATGAAACGGTTGCGTCCCACACTTATTTATAATTAGGTATTAAAAAAAAATATGAAAAGTAACTCAATGATAGATGATTTTTAAAATTTCTAACACTGATATCGACTTGAAGTTGAACTTTTGAACCAATCATAATCATATAGCGTAGACCAATCACAAATCACAGCTGATGTCGACCATAGACATAACTTGTATTTTGTATCCGTCCGTTACTTTCGAGCAGTCAAACTAGCGAAGCAACTGAAGAACAGCGTTACAATACACAGGAGTCTACGTATTTGAATGATAATTGTCCCCTGATTGCAATATTAGGATACGCCCTGACGTTATTGTTGTCGACTACAAGGGCGATCCCAAGAATATAAAGAAATGGAGATCCAAATTAGGAGAAACAGGCCGGTAAGCATCTATTTCAAAAGCATACTGAACGTTAATTATTTTAACTTACTGATCGTGTTAATATTTTCGTCTCAGGTGCAGGTTCAGGATCAAGAAAATTTTCATGTTATCAAGGGAAAGGGTAACGTACCGTTGCCGACTAAAAGACAAGGTTTGGCTGTCCGTGGAGCCCTGGGTGATTTAAACACGAATGTGCAAGCTCAGCGTGAAATTGTTGGCAAAGTGGCCGTTGCAGCTGCGGAGTTTGAGAAAAAAGCTTTGAACCGCACTGCAGTTAAAAGGTACTTACTTAAAGATTGTTAAATTTATCGACTTACCCACTTTTCAAAATTATCAAAATTTATTTTTTGTAGTTTAGGGAAGTAATAAACTGAATAATATCATTATATTTTTACTTTAATTTTTTATCTTCGTGTCTTTTCATTATTTTTTTATTTAAGTTTGTTCTCAAAGAGGGTTTTTTCTTTTCTTTGCAGCAATTACAGCCATGTTCAGTCGAAGATCAATACTGGGCTGGCAGCCAAGAGTATTGCTCAGCCTACTACCAGGGCTCCGTTACGGCGTGAGGAGAGCACTGCTGGTCTTGCTGCCAGGGCTGCTGCCAGAAATAGAGTGAGTGTGATTAGTACTATCATTTTTTTTTATAGAATTCTGAAGTAATACTTGAGTCTATGGGCTAACTGAGGTGCCAAGACGTGCACTGCCACATTTATGCCAATACCAAAACAAAATGACCCATAGGAAAGCTCATTCTTCAATCAAGTGCCATTGATTGATATGGCATTTCATCCAAATTCTAACATACCGACCTGTATATCTTGCATAGAAAAAAAGTATTCTTTTATACATTATATAGGTAGTATACATTGTAAAAATGTTAACAAAGACATTTGTAGTGCTTGAATTCATAGTCATAGGAATGATTCATACCCCCTTTTATGAACACAAATCTTGCTTATGAATTCCTTTATGAACCAATCTCAGACTTTTTCCACTCTTATTTTGGTATCATGCCATCTATGTTGTACATATATATTGTCACTGTAAACAATTTGATATGTAAATTAGCATCCCACCAAAAACATTTTCATGTAAAAATGTTGCCAAGACGAGTCTAGTTTGCTTATCCTGTGAAAAAGTTATCAGATATCGTATAAAGCCAAGCTCCAAATTCCACATGCTCTAAACCTACAAGCCCTAACTTCACATACTCTAAATTCTAGTTAAAACGTGTGGCTTCAAATATAACAAAGGTACGAGGCTTAAAAAATACGACGAAACGTTTCGAGAAAAGGTAGGTAGTGCCCTTGCGCTTCGCTTGGCTCGTCTTGGCGGGGGCACTACCGTGTCCCCAGATTACATCATGTTGTCATTTAATTGTTGGTACAGTATAATCTCACTTATACGGCATTTCAATAGATCCATACGTCCAATAATCCGGCACCCTCCGCCCGCGCCTCCCTCGCCCCTCTACTCCTATGTGCGAGATGAGAGAGAGAGAGCTTGAGATATGTTACAGTTACAATAAAACCTGTCGAACAAGAACACAAATATGTACCATACATACATTATATTCTCTTTTTGAAGTGCTTTATTTTATCTATTATGATTTTTTCTCTATAATCCAGTAATCCGAACATTCCAATAATCCGGCACCTCTGGTTCTGGTTTTTAATAGTGCCGGATTAGTGAGATTGTACTGTATATTTAATGCACCTCATCTTATACAGCTGCTTTTGTAGATGATCATCTCAAATCAATCCACTATCTTCCCTTAAAGGTACTATACATATTGTATCTTATAATTATACTGACATTTAAACTTCCCTTCTAGGCCATAATAAAAGATGCCCAAAATAAACCAACCGAACTGAAAGAATCACTTGACTTTTACATTCAACCAAAGAAATGTATGGACCACAAAAAGACAAGACTGCCCACTCTAAGGGAGGCAAAGGAAAAATCCGTAAAACCAATTCTCAAGGCATCAACAGAGTCATTGGGAAAACTGAAATTGGCTGAATCATCATCAAGCTTGGTGTCTAAGAGTATAGAGTCTCAAGAGATCCTCGACTTCAATGTGTCTGAACCACATTTGCCTGACGATATTGAGGACATTGATGCGGGTGATAATAGCAGTCCCCTGCTCATGTCCATTTACATCAAAGACATTTACAATTATTTGACAGAGTTGGAGGTGAAATATCCCATTGAATCTGACCATTTGAGGAAACAGGTGAGCATATTAGTATCGGATCTTATTTTGGTATGATTGGTACCCCTCATCAAGAAGTATATTGAACATCATCACGCCTTGAAATAAAACAATTTTACGGATTCTATCGCGTTTATTTAATATTTTGGCAAAAAAAAAAAGATAAGACATGCGATAGAATCCGTAAAATAGTTTTATTTCAATGTATATTATTCGCGTAAATATGAGAAAACAATATCATCACACCTGTTTACATCGAAGTCATAAACAGAGTACAACATATTACACCCATACCTCTGTGTATCCTTAATCCACTCATGTGTTTTGTCCCAATATTATAGACTGCATATTTATTGAGTTAAATTATTATCTCCCAAATCTCATGCTTTCATTAAGGGTGTATCTTCTGGAGACACTTGTAAGTCTTATTTTTGGTAGTAAAACCCCAATGAATGCGTATACATTTGTGTTTAATGAGTTTTACTAATGATTTTAACAAAGTTTCTCTTGAGTCGATGACGAACGGAATTAATATGAGAAAAATATCAAAATCTCGCGGTAGTCTTCAAATTTTTGCTATTAATACGCAGCGCCCGACAATCCTTGATTGCGATGAATTGGTATTATAAAACAAACGGGCGCCGCGCCAAAGGGGTTATATTCTGATTATGGTAACATTTTTTCCAAGGCACCAAAATTGGGGGCTGTGTTACAGTATAATCTTAACTAATGTTTGATTGTTATAATGTGTTGCAGTCTGTGATCACCGGTAAAATGAGGGCAACGCTGATTGACTGGCTCGTGGAAGTGCAGAGGCAGTTCTCACTAGTATTGGAGACATTCCATTTGACTGTTGGAATCATTGACAGATATTTACAGGTAATATAACTAACACGTTATTGTACAGAAGCTTTACTGTTAATTTATTATGTTTACTAGGAGTTCTTAGTATCTACATAACTTTTTATTATCGCGATGACTCCGAAACACATTTATTGTCATTGTCAAATGGCCATAAATTAACTGTGTGGCGAAGGTCTGGGTCACTAAACCAGGTGATTTGCGGGTTCGATTCCCGCCAGTGCCAAATTCCAGAAATGGATTAGAATTAGCCCTGGTCTGGGTGTAATTGGGATCGCCATGAGTCCATTGTATGGTATACATAGTAGCTTTGCATAGTTTGGGGTCGTGAGCTTAGTATGTATTGTCTCGCGATATTTATATATTTTTAATACTACTACAGCCCTTTTAACGTCCCACTGCTGGGCACGGGCCTCCCCTCAATGCGAGGGGGATTTGGGCCATAGTCCACCACGCTGGCCCTGTGCGGGTTGGCAGACTTCACACATCTATCGAAAACTAGTCAAGTTCCCTCAGACGTGCACGTTTCCTCACGATGTTTTCCTTCACCGTTTCATAGCAAGTGATAATCTCGGATGTAAATGAGATTCGCACATAAATCTCAAAGGTGCGAGCCGGGGTTTGAACCTTCACACTTCGATTCGAAGGCGTGCGTTCGACCACTCGGCTACCACTGCTTCATATATTTTTTCTAATATTAAATAATATGTTTTTAATGATATTAAATAATGTTACTGATACTCTTTGTATCACTGCAGGCTGTGCCAAATGTACAAAGGAATCGGCTGCAGCTGGTTGGCGTGACTGCCATGTTCATTGCGAGCAAGTACGAGGAGATCTATGCGCCTGAAGTCAACGACTTCGTGTACGTCACAGACAACGCTTACTCCAAAGCCGACCTGTTTCAGTGCGAGAGGGACATCATGTCCAAGCTGGGCTTCTGTCTGGCGAGACCTATTCCACTGAGCTTCTTGAGAAGGTATTATTTTTATAGTATCACTACAAAGTAGCTTCCCGCTGTCTGTCTGTCCCTATGTAAATATTAAGCTAATATTATTATAATATTAAGCTTAATAGGTTCCCATGTGTTGCGGGATCAAAATTTCATGATTACTTTTGGTCGCGATAACCGACATCCACGCGGGTGAAGCTGCGGGCATCAGCTTGTTATTAATATACAATCTATACCAGTACGCCTGTATTCTCCAAAGGCTCGTCCCGATCGGCCGGCGGTGGTTTAGTCATATTTTATAGATGGCGTGTTTTTAAAAATTACATTGGGCCTTCTCCCTCTTAGTGCAATCATAATTCTAGCCAGATCTTCCACAGGGCGAGTGTGCGTTAGCGATTTTTGTCTTTGAGATCATGTTTATGTAATCTTGAACGTGATAAATGATGATGAAATTTAATTTGATAACTGTTATAAACACCAGGAATGTAGCTGAC
This sequence comes from Ptilodon capucinus, assembly GCA_914767695.1. Classification (NCBI taxonomy): domain Eukaryota; kingdom Metazoa; phylum Arthropoda; class Insecta; order Lepidoptera; family Notodontidae; genus Ptilodon; species Ptilodon capucinus. Next base: position 7,626,309 of record OU611808.1, read on the forward strand.
TTTACAACTTCAATTGATTAAATATATCATTATGTATGATATCAGTTTTCAAATTTTTTGTATCCCACTCCTGGGCACAGATCACCGCCACCTCCTTCTATTTATCCCGGTTTCACGCTATCAATACCAGTTTTATAATTTTTTTTTATTTTTTTTGCAGATTCGTCAAAGCGGCACATGGTACCTCCAAAAACCATCATCTAGCTAAATACTTTGTAGACTTATGCCTCATCGAATACAGTATGGCGCATTACCGACCTTCGGAGCTGGCGGCGGCCGCCATATGTATGTCTTTATACCTATTATCAAGCAAGAGTCTCGAAGATGTATGGACGTCCACGCTTGCGTACTACTCTGGATATACCCTCGATCACATCGACCCTATCATAAGAAAACTAGCCAAAATAGTTGTCAATGTTGAAAATTCCAAATACAAGGCGGTTTACAATAAATATTTAGACACAACGTTAGCAAAGGTATCCAGTCTCCCGCAGTTGAGAGGCGAAGTTATCTACGAACTGGCGAAGATGCCATCGAGCACTTAGCTTTACTAATTCTGTTTTGATACCATAGATTGTGTCATGTGACTCCTTGTGTGACTTTTATAGTTGTATCTGTTGTAAGCACTGTGACATGGACTGAGTTTTTTTAGGAGTTTGTTTTAGGTACCTGCTTTGTTTGCTAGTTTTAATTTAGGAATAGTATCATTTTTAGACGTAATTTGTATCAATGGCGCGTCGTTCGTGTTGACGAGGTAGTGTATTTATTATTTAAATGTTTTGTGGTTCACTAAATATTAGGTACCTTGCTTAGATTTTAGAATATTATATATTTATGAATTGTGAAGTCGCCGGTTTTGTATAAATGACATAAATGACCACACTTTTGTTTCGTGTTTTTGGTATCTGACGTGTACTTTATTGAGGTTTCTGAAATCTCGTCCCTTCATTTGTGTATAGAATAGTTGACTTATCCAAAAGCTACAGACTATTTAATTAGTCAAGAAAATTTATTAACCATCGTCGTACAATGACTAGAATATCTCGATTATTATTCACAGTTAGCAATAAGATACTAGTTTAATTATTCCGACTGTGTCTGCCTTGACTTCGTGACTTGTTTGATTTTTTGCTAAGATAAGTTAGATATTGTATTGTGATTGATAGGATATTTTGAGTGTGGATAATTTGAATAATTTGATAGGCCTGTGATTAGAATATGGATGTAATAATATTGTTATAATAAAATCGATGTTTATAATATTAGGATGTTTTCTTTAAGTGAAAATGTTAATTGATAATGATACAAGAACAATAATCTTAAAAAAAGTATTTTATTACGCAAGTAGGTAGATGGTACGGTATACTTTGGTAACTAGACACCTATAGTAGGAAATATTATTTTTGGTACGAACAAAGTACCTAAGTATTTATCGGAAGCTAAGATTACAACGGATTCTTGATCCTTTGATGCCGAAGAAAGAGGAGGAAAATTGTCAGGTCTTATTTGACACTTTTCTAATGATAGAATTTCAAATATTAGAGATTATCGCTCGCTTCGGCGAAGAAGGCTTTTAGTATCTTTATACATAATCCGATTTTACAAACTTGTTCCGAAAAATATGTAAGGTCATCAGCATAACAAATCAACGAACATTACTATTACTTGACGGTTACTATTTTTGTATCAAACTGCAATTATAGAAACATACACTGACTGAAATAATGCGTATACACAAATAGATCGCAATATACAAATTTCTTTACTGACCGCACATAAAACGAGTGTTAAGGCCTGTACATTTTTCTAATTTTGGTGTGCATATCCTGGCTATAGGTGCCGCGCCGGCCGCCAGCCGGTCCGAGCTCGGACAGCGTTTCCACAGCTCTCCCTCCGCAAATTCGAAGAATTTATTAACGCTTGGCGGTTAGCCGAATCGTTTTTGTTTCCCCCTTTTTTGCTGACCGTACTTCTGCATCGAGACTAGCGTAAAAACAGAAAAAGTCTGGTATACGTACTTACTGTTTTAGAACCCGTATTATTTTGGTAAATATACGCTTCTTTATTGTAAAGTTGCAGCAGAATTTAGTTTGCTGAAAGGACTCTTACCCATTAGGATTGCTCACTTGAGTTCCCTTCATATTTATGTCTGTAGTTTTTTTTAAAAATGAATATGTACTGAAACTACACTGTCTGCCGTTGTCATTACCTAAAATCGGTGCATAGGTGTGTTACAATTACTGAAAACTCGTAAAACCGTCACGGCCAATAAACAGACCAGTTATCTAGTTGGCGGCGTATTGTTGATGCGAAGCTGGGTTCATGGCATTGCATTTTTGCAACGAGCGCGCGACTCAATGTATGCACACACCCACTGTACACTACTGTAATGCCGCGAAAAGCTGTCTCGTAAATATTTCGCGCACGCAATTTACAGCTCTGGAAATCCTCTTAACGGAATACGGGGGCAGTTAGTGAGCCTTTGGTATTTATAATTTTAACGACGACCGCACTGAAACCGCTTTTGTTACATACAGGTCAAAATTAGTTTTATTATTTTTTAAAATAAAATAACGCACTATTAATTGACACCTAATGTAAATAATTTGACATTTGCACTAATGTTTCGATGCTAAATAATTTGATTTAGTTACATTGTGGTTCTTAACCTAATTTTTAGTTACTTAGGTGATACCTACTTTATAATGTAGGTTGTAATAAACTGAACGATTATGTCAACGTTTTTTGCTCTGTACCTACTTTGTACGTAAACGTGGGCAAGCATATTGCTAACTTGATTGCAGACGAGAAGACGCGTTCAATTCGTAGCGACAAATGTTTTAAGCTATAAAACTTAAACTAAACCCTAGTCTCGTCTGATACGTGGAGAAATATAAAACTGAACTCACTGCGGGTATCAGCTTCAATATCGTGCCCTTAGCTGTGTCTGGCAACAAAATGTTTCATATTATTGTCCTGTTACACTTTTCTACTTAACGCCGGGAGTGGCAAGTGTCTCGCAAGTAATGGTGCTTCCGTTGTTCCGACAACTTTTAACGAGTTTGTTGGACACGACTGGAAGTGGAACCAAGTGCCGCCGCCGACTTCTTGCTGCACATATGTTACATACTGTATTTGCTTCTACATATGTGTTTATGGAAACAAGAGATTTAAAAATATATCGGCTGGTAGCCGAGTAGCTGAGTAGCTTGTTTACTCTTCCCAATAATGGTATGGCGAATTTAGTTCAGTTCAGCGCCTCTGGCACAAAAGGTCAAAGATCGTCTAGTACCTTATGAAACTCATAATATTTCAATTGTCTTTCAGGCATTGGTGGGCGTATCAGCATTATTTTAAAACGCCGTAAGCTCTCAACGTCCGCGGCGTAAGCGCATGCTTAAGTTTGGTTCAAGTTGAATCGGACCCTTGTATAATCGATAATCACAATTTAAATCCCTATCTGCTATTAGGTACTATATTATCTCACTGACATGTACCTACTCATCATTAATTTTATCGGGGATGGTAACATATTCGCACTCAGAATCACCTCAGATCGTCTCAGAAGGCCATTGCTAGGTCACGTAGTGCGAGCCGGCCGCAATTCCTCGTTACATACGTTGTGTGCCAAGTGTGGGGCATCTATCGTACTCAGTATCTTCATTTCCGCGGCACGAAGCTGGACGTGCCCCACGACCTTTGAATTTTATGGACGTGTCTGCAACAGGAATATGGTTTCATGGATATTATGCATTTTGTGTACGAATGATTTGAGCAAAAAGATTTGCCTTTAGCTACGTATTAATTAGGTACCTCATATATGTATATTGAAGTTGTTCTAAACTTCTTAAATAAACAGGCTGTTTCAGAAGTCCGAAATAATACTTCACCATTTGCATGGGTATTGGGTATACACCCGAATGGTATAAAAAAATGATTGAAATTTGAACATGGATTTTTAAAATTTTTTGCTACCACCAATTTAAAAAACTTAAAATGTCTCGAGTCCGATTCAAAATGTTGAAGTCCTGTCTTGTAAGTATCAGTAACCACCTCTTGTTGATGTAGTTTGCAATATGAAATAGGGTTATGGATGTGCCATAAGCTCACCACACAATAGATGTGACCAATATTCAATGGTCTGTAACTCGGAAACATATTACATACATATTAGCTACCGTATATATATCTGTAAGTATTATTTCGGACTTCTGATACACTATATACCTACCAACGTAGCTAGGTAGTAGGTACCAATGTTTTCCAATACATAATAGCAAATGATAATCGTAGCAAGCAGCTTGTTTGCCTTCTTGATATGGTTTACGCGTTTATATGATGCAGATACGACCATATCCGATGGCTATTAAAAATTAAAACCTATAAATTGCTCAAAGGTACTGGTGAATGCTAAGTACCTACCAGAGTTTTGTACGAGACGATGGGTGACGTAGGTATCTTTATTTTATTATACTGTTGGTTAAAATGCTCCATAGATGGCGGTAGTAGTCCCGTTATGAATTGAAAAAAGGCGAATGTTTCTGCCAACGCTCACCAGACGGCGCATTTGTTGACTATCCTATTTTCGTTCTTTAATTGAAAATATTTTTTACTCTATTTTATTCGGCACGAGGTTTAGTTGTTCTATATTCGAAAAAATAATTGAAAGCGTATCCTAACAAATCCCTTTCAGCAGTATGTACCGGGCGTGGCTTGAGGATACTGATAACGCGTCAAATTTAAATTGCCTGCTTATATAGAAATTGTACACAAATGTATATTTGTAAAGTAGGTAGCGTATTTTACACAACAACATGTGTGGTGTTTGTGCAGTGGTCCCAAATTGGGTATATTAAGTGATAAGTGAATGTGAACATCATGTGAATGTGAAGTGACATGATGGTGATTCCGCGATCCGTGCCGGCCATCACACATCTTGGAGGATCTGCTGCTTTGCTTATCAAAAGGCATGAAGGTGTTCCCAGCGGACTTCTTACAAGGTAAGTGGATATTTTTACATTGTATGCAGTGGGTAGGACTAGGTACCTACCTTCCCCCGGTTTTTGGAAATTGTCATTCATTAGAACATTTAGGTTAGGTTATTTACACTTTAAACTTGATCTGAAAATCGATTCACGATTCCTTAACTGTATGTTACTTATTTACACTTGACAGTATAATAGGTACTTAGGTAACATTAATACGTTATCTGCCTATGTATAAATCGAGTATCCAGATGCGGGCACCACGCCGGGACAACAACATTAAAATGTCATCTCGTTTAACATCTCTAGTGACTCTCTAGTGCTGGATGTGTTAAACGGTAAATTTTTATCTTACTTAACACTAAAATTACCGCTGCAGTTTGATGTTTAATATTTTTAATATTAGGAGATCTTTCCATAATAGGTTACTGACTATAAATTTATCGTGTGGGACGCTGTAGCCGGATGCTAACAAGCTCTCTGAGGCAGCTTATTTATTTATTAGCTGTCTTTGATTGTAAATCAGCTTGTCACAGACAGGTATACTGCCGTCAGTAGTTGTAGCATGTGCGCCAAGACTAGGCGTATGTCACGGAATATCTTGATGTTGTCTCTTTCTTTCGTATGAAATTAGACTGAGAGCGAGCAAGTGAATCCGTGACAAAGGTCTTGTCGCGACATGCGTGCTAACCCCACAGATTTATAAGGCCGTTAAGCGACATCTTGGCTAATGTGAGTTATGTTTACTACATGAAAGCTTAACATTTTCTATATAGGCCAGTGTTGGTTTTATTTTTCTAACATTTATAGTTATCATGATAAGTTGAGACAAATCTCTATGCGTTCACAATTTCTAATGGCACCATTTTCTGCATTTTTTCTTGCATCTTAAAATCGGGTATACTCACATAAATAGCTTCATAGTAGTCGGAAAACGAAACGTTTTATCTATAAGCCACTCTTGGTCTCATTGTTCTAACATTTATAGTTATTGAGATAAATGGAAACAAATTTGTTGTCATCATAGTTTTCAGCGATATCTATTTTCGCATTTTTGTTTGTAACTCAAAATTAGGTTTTGTCACTTAACGGATTCTTAGGAATCGGACGTCTGTATAGGGCATCCATCGCTCCCCACGTTCACCAATAACTCGGGTGCCGTTTGAACCGCCGCCGTACCTACTACCTACCTATAAAGATTAGTGTCTGTAAACGTGCTCTTATTTTAGATGAGTTTATGTTTTAAATAAACAAGTAGGGTATGTAGGTAGGTAGCACTGATAAGCGCTTTAGCGCGTTTTAATTTAATTGATTTTTAATAGAATAACGTTGTTGGTTTTTTTTTAAAATTTTGTGTCATAGTTTATGGCGGTGTCAAGGTGTAACATTATTAAGGGTCATCCGCCATCTTTATCACTGTCATTATCCATTTTTATTTATAATGTGTATTTATTGAATTTGTCCTTGCTATTAATTACTTGACATTGGCGAAATACTCGCGCTAGTCGTAGGTGATGCCATTCCTCATCTTATTCCATTAAATATCATCATTTCGCTCATTTCGTTAAAAAAAAAAACAAAAAACATTATTAATATTTTATTGATTAACTGAAAAATAACCCGATTTGTCATGTTTCCTTGCTTTTATTTAAATTTGCTTCATTTAAACACATTTATGAACTCTTGAATGTTTCTGTGACGACGAGTTGTTATTGTGTTTCGAGAGTAGGCCGCTCGGCTCATTGAATTGGGTGGTGATAGATTCGATTCCCGCCAGAGGCCAATTTCGGAAATTAAGTTTTTGGAAATTGCCCTGCTTATTACAACCAGGTAATCGGATCGCCCCCAGTCCATATTAACAGTAGGCACCCATAGTAAAGACGTAGCTTGGTAGGTACATACCAAAGTATTTTTATATATTTGGTCCCGCATCGTGTAGAGTAGATTGAATACACCATAATTTAATAATAACAAGCAACCATCAATTAAATAAAGCTTTATTAATTTTTTGGATAGGAAAATAAACGTCTACGAAGCTGTTGAATTATCTATTCGATGGAACCACGCGTGTAGTTTCAGCTTTACATAAACAAGATGAGTAGATTTACAGCGTGCGATAAATAAATTCCGGTGTCCGACCCGGGCCTTCTGTAGCTCTACCATGGGTTTCAATTATGTCTCACGGTCGTCTGACGATATCGTCTGCGTAAAATATTGTATCGTCAATCGCCACGGGTATTTAACGTCGACGACGGTAGCGCCGAGCGACTCCTAGGGAACGTGGGTGGCTCATGGTAGAGCTTTTGAGTGCGTCAGCATCGTCTAGGGTCGTAGATTGCTCTATCTATCAGGTCGGGACCGCTCGTTGGGCTGCGAATAAAATAAGAGGCAAATTATTGGCAGTTTATTGATGGGCGCGTGCGTGCTGACAGCAGTGTGAAAATTTATGAGTAAGAATAAAAAAAAACATCGGAGGTGGTAATGTCATGTAGGGGGCTTAATATTCCTAGTCATTTCATAGATCTAGGTTATGCTGAAATAAATCGGTACAGATTTATTTAAACATATTGTTGGAATTGAAAATAGTTGACCAATAATTTTCGATTCGGTTCGAATGTAGTTTATTATTGAAAATAACATTTTTAAAAACCGAATATAGTTAAATACAGACAGAGGAAGTTCCTCACTATGCGTGCCGTCCCCAGAAGCACTGGCTACTAATCTTTTATTGTTATTATTACAACGTAAAACCTACCTAATATCTTTACTCATAAATATTTAATTTAATTTCGTGATCAAATCAAAAGTTAACAACGCTTTTAACGCACCTTGTCCATCATTTTGTTGATTACGCAGTTTACTATCCACATTTTAATCATCCAACTTAACCACTCAACTTGGACGTTATAAAGCTTTAAAAGCTATAACACTTTAGCTGTATAGCGGTGAATCAGGCGAGCATTGTTCGACAAAACCTTGGCGTAGCGGCGGCAGCTATAAAATTGCCTATTGTCGATACACATTGCACTAAAACCAGCATTAAACTGAAAGCTATTCTAAATGCGTCGCGACGTGGAACGATGCAATACAGAAGGGAACCAACCGATTCCGCATTTTTTTGTGTACATCTGTGTGTATTCGAATAACAACCTTATTGAAGTGAGAATGTATAGGCCATTTTAGCTGGATTTTATTGTTTGTTTTTTTCGTGAACCATAGATAATTGATTAATAACTTGTACAATTGATCTTCGCGTAATGTGGAGTTTACATTTATAACTTACTTCTATCAGCAACAAAAACCTTTAATCTACATTTACATATACATATGTAAGAGTTATACATAAACATTTACATATGTAAGGGTTAGGAGGGATTTCAATGACGTTACTCGCCAGTGCCAAACGTATGGACACTTTGATTGAAGATTATACATTCGTATTGTTTTTGTTAGATACAGGTAGTTTGACGTTGTCACTGATGCTGTGAATAACGGTACAAAATTAGATACACGATTATCTCACACGATTCACAAAGTTCAACAATCCATGCTAATCTAAATGCATCTAAATACAAAGAAAATACTCTCACAAAGGAACCATAAATATTTGTCGAGTGCGATCGTATTTTTCAGTAAAACGCCGACAATGTTCTAAGCGTCAGAGTTATGAATCTAAACCGGAAGTTGACTGCTGGAAGCGAGCCGGAACCGGAAGGGATTCAGCAATTGACGCGGGCGTCCCGCAGCGAGCCTTCGCGCCATGCCATCCCCGTCGCACTTTTATACGAGAAATTGACATTCTCTATAATATGATGTGCGACATTTCTATACATACAGCCGGCGCTTAACAAATATTAAATTAATTTCCTCTGAATTATACAATAAAATTTTACTGAAAGTTGTTTGTCACAGTTTATGATTATAATAAACAATAATTGAAAATAATATTAATTGAATAAGGCAGACGGTCGCCATGTAGGGTACATATTGGTCGTAAGTTCTAGAAACTATCCATTTTGAATAGACTGCCTAGATGAGTTTGCCTTCGGAGTTAGTCGTACGCCCGTATTGCATTCTTATTTTTATTTACAATATTATTTCTCTCGACTCTATCTAGTAAACGTGAAGACGATACTCATAATAATGTCTTAATAATTATTCAGTTTAACCTTTTAAATTCGTAAGATTACCATACTGACCCTGATCACTCTGCTATCTTTATATTCCCATGCATTTGTGAAACATCCTGTGAGTAAGTAGACACATTTTTAATGCGAAAAATGTTTTTCCTCATTACGCGAAAATATCAACTTCCGATACTCCGGATGCGACTAACTAACGAGAAAAATGATTACAAGCGTGCGGTAATCGCTTCGCTAAGATGTTTGGAGGAGCGCTCGTGTTGTCGGCCGCTAAGCCTCGCTCGGCGCTCTGGGGTCGCTCGATCCCTGAACTCACTTTTAAGCCATTACTTACTCGCTTGTTTTCGATTTGTTTTTTTCACCGAAAAAAGACAGCGAAGTACCAGACTAACTTTCGGGCAATCAGCAGTCCCAACCCCGGCAAGGGTTGAATCAAAGGGTTGTATGAAGACTTATTTTAGACTTACCTTGAAGTTGAAATTAGATTTAATCTGACTCGAAGCTTTAGGATTGAATTTTGTAAACAATTTCGTGTATCACAAGTTTCAGGCTTTGTTGGAATACCATTGGGAACTCAGTATCCGGTTGTTTAGAAATTCCTTTGAAATGAATTCGTACTCATATGAGGCCGAGTTTTGTGAATAGGTACGTCGGCCAGTTCATGTTCAATGGGCATAAAGTATGTGATGCTTATTTAATTGAGTTTATTTTGTATTTGTTTTGGGTCTCGGTGTGTGTCTTTGGTGTTTATTCGAGCATGTATGCCTAGGTAACTTTTTACAAAACGAAATGTGTTTGTTTTTAAAATGCTATACGGTAATGTTAGACTGCAAAAATCTTACAGGTTTTTTAAAACATTACCAGGTTTGTTTTATATACAGTTGAACTTCACTTTGCTTGTATCAGGTTTTTTATAAATTATTGGCAAAGTGAGGAAATTATTAATTGGTACTGTTAGCCGATTTAACTAAACAAAATGCATACCTAATGCTAGAATTACTTCAAGGAATTAATTTAATAGCCAGGGTATGGATCAAACCTGGAACTTCTAAATCATCAAGACGGGCGGACCCGTATTTAGGTATTTTATCGTGTGGCAGGTAGATACTCACAACACTGCTTACCCCTCACGAGGGTATAGTTCGACTGCGGCGTCTCGAGGAGTGGGTTGGCGTCAACAATGAGCAGGGACCGGATGTGTGTTTCCCTTTGTACCGACGCTTTTAAGTTGCCCCGCCGATCACTGACACCGCTAGCGAAAAAACGAAAAATATCGCAAACTGTACCGTTGGAGTCGCCGTTATCTGATAATTATTTGATGTATAGTAAAACATTATTTAACGTAACTACAGTGTGTCGCTAAATAACTCATAGATAATGTAGGTCTTTATTTTATGTGTAAGTTAAAGAACCTATGTAGTAGAAACACAATTCTTATTAACATTTTACGATATTTTGGCGATACTTTTTGCGTACATACTTACCTCTAATAAAAATATTTGTTAAGTTTGAATTTGGAAGTTAGTCATACCTTAGAAAATATAGAAAATTGAAAAACTCTGTTAATTTTGAAAATAAAAATAAGCTATCAACTTTATCCGATTTTAAGAAAGAACAAGGTTCTTAATTTTTTTTAATGTAAGTTATTTTACCTCATAGCTTCTTCGTTTAAGGATCGACAAAAACGATCAACTAAAAAATACAAAACTGAAATAGTTTTGTATTTTTTTGTTGATCGTGCTCTGAAGGGTTGGGTATGATCGCGGTGCCGGCCCCGGGACGTGGAGTTTCATACTGCCACTATTCCCCCGCAGGTACCGGTCCTTTGTGCCCACACCGCGGCCCACACTTATTTCTCTCATTGTCCAGACCGCCATTCTAATCGATGACGTGTACCTACCGAAACCCTCTGTCCATAGGTAAATTTTTTTGCCAATACCAAAACATGCCGTATTAACAGTGACAAAAGGCACATTTTTCCACGAAATGTAATCTATGACACTAGTTAATTTTATCGCGTGGATTGTACGCGTAGTTTGTACCACGGAAATTAAATATTTATGTTTATTGAAATAGAGCACAATTTCTAAAGTATAGACTGGTGTATTGCCGTCCTTCTTAAGCACGTAAGGTATGAGCAAGATGGTAATATTACTAGTGCTGTCAAATAGAGTTTAGTTGTAATTTGTGTACCACATAATCGACATGAGTATGTTGTACTTAAAGCAGAATTCTAGAACACTTTTGTTCTGAACGACACCACTGTGTGAAGATGAATTTTAACTTTCTATCAATTTGAGGTCATAGTCTTTCAGGTAGCGTTGTTTCTAATTTTTCAAACTCAACACAAGAATTAATTCAATATTAAAAGCTTTAAAATTATACAATTTACATAGGAACGGGAGTATCAAAGAAATAACGTTTCCGTTTCAAATTATGCTAATGTTAATAGAAATGCGAGTGCCCTCTCGCAAACATCTCACTGGAGGAAATACGCTGACGAAACGGCGAACGCGCATCGAATGATTTTCGAGCATTTTTATAAAGTGCCGGGGTAAAAGTAAAAGCTAATTACCCCATCGGAGTCTTTCCCATTTGGAGTGTTCCATCGACTCGCATGAATAGGTGGTATTTATGTCGGGAGGAAGGGCGCCGAATTAACCCAACATTTTTTTACAAGTGGGCAGTAAACGGGCTGAACCCATCCATATATATTGGAGTGTCGTATATTTTACGATCCATACCGCTCGAGGGCACTTCCACCGGCCGTGGGCGAACATCCGCGTTGAGTGGACAAATTACCCCCATCCTGTTTTACAAGTTGAGTCGCCTTGTTTTAAAGAGCACTGCTAATTCATAATGAAAAAAAAGTTGATATGAAAGATGGGCTTTTTAATTAATTCTTTTTTTGAAATCGGTCCCTACTGGACCGAACTTTTTAAGTTAAATCATTACATACATAAATACAAATCTCCTCTTTATAATATTAGTATAGATGATGGGGTACCTACCAACGGTAACGTTTGGGAATATATTCTTAGAAGTGTACTGATGATAAAATATTATAAAGATAATAAATTATACCATTAAACATCAGTGCCTATGCTATTTAAAAAATATTTAGTTCTTCCGTGGTACTTATATTCAGGAAGATTTTACACGTTCAATTTCCGAACATATTTTACTGGCATTTGGGACTGTGTGTGGTAACTTACCATACCACTGCACTGGTAAGGTACACAGCACACCAACGTGAAAAATTTACCCTTTTGAATGTGCATATGCACACTATAACAAATTTTACACTCACACAGTCACATACCAGTGAGATCTGGCTGTGAGATGCACAACCTATACAAAGGCAGTCCATTTCTTAATTTGTCTGAGTTCTATTGATGATATAAAATAAAACAAAAACATTTCCCGGATACCTCGGAAACTAAAAACTTTGTTAAATCTAATTTAATCTCAGACTAATCGCATCATTCTACAATCTGTATATTTTTGTTTCGCGTTAAGTGTAACCCCAGTTCGTTAATTTAAATTATACGAGAGGATCCACGAGACGGGATGTTTCTTCGGACATGCGAACGATTAATTACAAGGGTTATTAATGCCGGGCATTAGTCAGGGCGGGCGGTGTCAGCGGCCCCACGGGCTCGCATGTCCGCAGCTACGCCGCAGCCTCGGCTCCACAATATTTAAATTGTCGTTAAATATTGCCCGGTCTAATACCTGATTAGATCTTTTACATGCCTATTAGCAGTATCTATAAAACTAGATAGTGGTAATAATGACTTGTTGTCTGTATTAATCCATATTTTCTACAATACTTATATAAAGTCTACCATGAGTTATTGCTAATTGATATACTTCGAAGGTTTTTTTGGTCAACATCATTCTGCTACGTAATACTATACAAATTAAAATATAATATTTGTTGTGATCTATCATAAATAGGATCAATTAAAACAATATCATTGATGTTTCAAGCAAAAAAAAATTGAGTGGTATAAGTCTTTGAAAACTACATAATTGTCAGGGCTATTACTAACAAGAATTTTTTTAATCAGCTTTATAGAATTTCTTTTGAAAATCAAAAAGGCATGTTGGACGTCAATAAAGTTGTTGTTTAAAACAATTTATGTATTGTCGTCTGCCAATCAAAGTACTGCGCCACAAAGCACCCGCCGCGGGGTATGTGTAGGAGGGTTGGCCCGTACGTTCTAAAAATCGGAAGATATTTTTTTTTTTCGTCCTTTATACGTATTGTAAAAAGATTCGATGATAATTCTATGATTATGTAGAGTATATCTATTATTAAAACGAATCCAATATATAATAAAGGACACTATATTATACATAATAAAACAACATAAAAAAATGAATACCGATCAACACTAGTTGAAAAAAAAAACTAGTTAAAAATAAACTAATTTTACCGAAGCGTATTTTAGCGAAGATAATTACGTTTCGAAATTCAAATGTATGTAAGAGTAAAGCCAGCGCCCAATATATAAGGATATGAAGTGGGTTTATACATGTTCACTTCTAATTGAAGGTAAACTTAACAAGCAATGTATTCAAATCGTATTTCTAAACTTGCTCACCCCTATGGTATAGTTAGACTCGTACTCGACTCAGACTCGTATTGAAAGAGAAACGCTAAACAGTTTACTTTTTAAAACTGGCACCGCGCAGCCAACTTGGTTACGTATAAAGAGAAGAGAAAATTATATTATTTTTATGTCGAAAGCTGCTCAAACTCCATTGTGAGATGGGGTAACTAATAAATGGTCTTCGTATTTTAACAGAAGAATGTTAAATAACCGGAAAATTTACAATTCTTTGCCTAATTTCGGTCTAAATTGATTGCAACTTTACTAATACGGCATTTTAATGTATTCTTCTTTCACGGCTTTACCCGCAATCAGTAGATATTTTGCCTGTGTCAAGTAATTTAGTAGCAATAAAAAAATCAATAACTATTAAATGTGTGATACTGGGAATACAATTTCGTATAATCTCCTTTTTCTGTTTAATTTGATAGACATTTTACTGCAACGTTTTCTGAACTTGATGCTAAAATGTTCTTACACATGCTTTCTGTACAAAAAAGAACTAGGAATAAATGTTTTTCTTTTTCCTTTTTTAACGGGTCAAATGGGTCAAATTTTAATGGTCAAATAAGTTGAGGAATGTGATCAGCGGTATTTATGGCAATGTCGAGTAATTCCGAATTCCAAATTCGAGCAAGTCTAAATTTAATAAATACACATTATAAATAACAAGATTCCACCGGGACATCATACATTGCAAATTTAATAAAAGCTTGCAAAAAATGGATGATAGCAGTGATAAAGATGGCAGATGAATCCGGAATAAATGTTGTATTACTCATGGCATCTTGGGGATCATACAAAAGTGGCCAGTGACATCATTACTCGTAAACAGGGTGTTAATTAGCCATCGACAAGAGGCCGCACATCGGCGGGCGCTCGCCGAGGGTAGATAGGGCGTGTAATCCGATAAAATATACCTATTGCCCGTCGCGCCGATCGTTATTAGTAATTACTACGTGTCTCTCGGTGTGTGTTTGTGCATTTTCACTACCGCACAGTATAATAAAAAAAGGTTATCGTGATTTATGTGGGTAGAACATTATTATTATAAATAAGTATGTATTTACTCTCAAACTACATCGTCACTAAAAATAAATTTCAGCTTGTTATTAAATGTGCGGGTAATTTTTAGGGTGTTGGCAACCCAACAAAATAGTAATATTTTGTATTTTTATATTTGCAACATTGGGTCAAATAAACTCTCTTCCGTCATGTACTCCACTACGAATGGATTTGTTTTCTTTTCTTTCAAATAGCGTCCTATACAATACAGTCCATTATCAATTTACAATCTTTTACAAAGGGTTTAGAAATATTCGTAGGTAGAGAATATTGGTCGAAACTTTTTATTTAAACTTATCTAAAAATTTTTTGCTTGTGTAATTGTCATTTGTATCGTGGTGCCAGTTCAAAAATAATCCTTTTAATTCTACATCGTCGGATGGCTCTAAAATTAGCTCACGGATACATACTGGAATAATAACGGAAGGTTCAAAGACTGTGGGGCGGACCCCAATTGTGTTATAAATGTTTGCGGGCTATCCCGCGGCCTCTCACATCTCACACTGACCGCCGTCTAAATGGTACGGGAGAAATAGAATGAATTTAGACGATGGTCACGGCCTTGTGATAAACACATTTTCACATCATTAGTGTAATAAGTTTTTCGACTTTACTTAGGTATATTGAACGCGTACGTAGGTGCCGAAAAAACTAGGTATGAATTAAAAATTATAATTAGTGTAATAACATCATCTATCTATACAGTAATTTTCAGAATTCCGAAATCTAATACTTAGCCGTTAGCACGAGTATCGGAGTTCGATCGTGATTTTTCAGTTTTTTTCGTCCCAAATTAAAAAAAAATAATCTCGAGTCCTATGCGTTCTATTTTCAAGCTCTGTTTTGTAAATATTAGTAGTCGCCTCTCGTTGATGAACTTTGTACTGTTAAATATGCTTCTGGATGTGCCCTAAGGCCACACCACGATAACTGTGGCAAATAATCAAAGGAACTCGGAAATATGACAGTTACAATCTGTCGTCACTAGGCATCTAATTATGTGCTATGATATATGTGCCTAAAATATTATTTCGGATTTTCGACACACCCTGTATATGTACATCCTTGGAGCCCTAACTTCTTATTAAGACGCGTGCGTGTAGGCTGTAAACAGTTACCAGTGCATTAATATCATTTTTCTAATCTAATGATTAGAAAAATTATATGAAAAAAAAACTAAATGGTGTCGTGGGACACCAGGTAGGAACGAAGTTCCTTCGAAGTAGACATATATGATAGGACATTTAAAATACCAGCTTCTACCCGCGACTTCGTCCACGCAGACTTCGTTCCATCCATCCATCAATCTATCCATCCATCCATCCATCCATCCATCCATCCATCCATCCATCCATTCATCCATCCATCCATCCATCCATCCATCCATCCGTCCGTCCGTCCGTCCGTCCGTCCGTCCGTCCGTCCGTCCGTCCGTCCGTCCGTCCGTCCATCCATCCATCCATCCATCCATCCATCCATCCATCCATCCATCCATCCATCCATCCATCAAACGACACAAATAAAGAGACGTCTAATTTAACGGTTTTTTTTCCACGGATTTTTTCTTACGGTTTTACTATCACATTTTTTTCAGTTCGGTCGCCTAGCAAAATCCCTATTCCCTCCAAGCCTGCCGTAAGGAACTTCGTTCCAATTAATCATTGTGACTTGATAATTCTTAATTTGATGGAGTCAAAATATCGTCAAAATTCATATCCCAACGGTTGATGTCGTGCTCTTATTTAGATAGTTAATATCGTCGAGAACTCTTCTGTTGCGTTTCAGACCGCTTGGGGTTGCGTATGAGATCGCGTCTTTTGTACGCGATGTATTGCTAGAAGCGCCATCTACTAGCTTATGGTAGAAGTTCTGTTTTTGTGCCTAGATATAGGGGTCACCACAAGGTATTAAACGTAACTCATACAATTATTACGTGCTTTGTATTTCCGGGGTCAGTAAAATGAACCGCGACCGTTACGGGCCCGCGCTTTGAGTCCTAGCTTCAATTTCATCCGTTTGATGTGTTTAATTACTTTGTTTGTTCTTGTTGGCTGCCGATGCTTGCTGCGGTCGTCCTGACTCGAAAACGTTTCCAAAACTGTTAGCATTTCCAAATTAAATGTAACCCACGTCAAACTGAGAGAATAGTTTTATCCTCGCAACGAAATGGATATTTACTGTAGAAGTGTCAGACGCCAATATTTAGTGATTGATTTTCAATCAATGTGTGGCCCTTTGTACCTTTTCACCTTAATTGCTTTACTAGAGTGGCTGGCAAACGGGTTTCCTATTAGGTTAGAACCTATTTATGTTGTACTATTAAAGTAAAACTACGTAAATTATATCCTGATCACTGTACATAATTACTCTCTATAAATTTGGGCATCAAACTATAATGATGATTCCAATAATAGTTACACAAACAATAACTCATCTGGTCAGCACAAAAAATATAGCTGTCTTAGTCACACATTACGGTCATGAGAAGGACGGTAATATGATAAGTAAAGGCGGTAACTAAGTTAAGTGTATATAGTTTGGTACCAATAAAACAGCATCACTTTGATTAGCCCTTGAGTAAACGGGATCGGGCTTGTGTTATTCGATTGAGAACCAATTTTTAAATCTTCAAACAAACATCAAATAGCTTCCCGGTAGATAGTTATTCGATACTCTGTCTATATTTGTGGAATAAACACTAATAATTTATTCAAATCCATATCAAGTAAGTTACATTTGGGTATTTAAATTAACTTAGTACTAAGTAGGTTTTGCAACAAATGGTTGCCTGTGGCCTCCACACTAGGTTAGATCTGTCTCGTGGATGCCTGTTGCATAATGTTGGCCAGTTTTTTTTTTACTGTGATCGAGATCGAAACAAAGTAAGTAAAACTAATCAATAGGCTCGCCCCCTATTACATTGGGACCAAAATGCATCGGCGAAGTGTGGGCGCACTGCAGTGCGCCTCTGCCTACCCCTTCGGGGAATACAGGCGTGATATGGAGGGCGAAGGAAATGATGTATTTGATGATGATGTAATTACGAAATTACATTGTTTGTTATTTTATGTAATGATTTAAAAATCGGCTCTAAAGCGATTCGGTGTCACGCAGTGCTCCTTATGAACTCATTTTGGTCCATATCCTATAAATTTAATAAGTTTCATGATTACAAGTAGATTTAGAATCCCCTACCTGCGCTAATAATTCCTCTTTCATGCATACATACATACATAATCTATTCAGTGAATAATCACTAAAACGGTTAATTTTAAAGTAACGCAAGGGCCGGGCGTTTCGCAAGGACGAGCCTCGGGTTCACAATATATCTTGTGGCCAGGCAACCGCGATTTGACTGACGGCGCACTCTGAAAGGACATTTATCAGTCTCTCCAGCGGGTTACACTAAACCAAACAACAATGAATTCTCATTGACAAATTGTCTTGGCATTTCTTGTTCTAGTCCTTTCTTTTGACTAATAGACGGCTAAGACTTAGGTGAGGAGTGAACTTTGTTTAGGTTGTGCTAGGGTTGTGTAGGGTGGGAATTAACGCCCTGCACCCACTAAAGTCAGCGAAATAACTTGAATTGTTTTGAAAATGTACTCTGCGGCAGTAGACATAAAGATTTAATTCTTGTGGCAAAAGCCATATGAGCACGCGTTTAAACACGCCTGTGGGCGCAGGTGATAGCACATCTCTGAAAATTAGTAGATATTTTGAAGTCATCAATGAGCCACGTACCAAGAAATGCTCAACATAAGTACTAAAATTAAATTATTTATGAATCATAATTTAATTTCTGCGATTTTTTATTAAATAAACTATGATAACCATATGAATGTCTTCATAAACCGTGACGGTCGCCACTACGGAGTTTATCCGCATTCGTTGAATATAAGCCACTTATGAAAATGAATGTAGAACGCGGATAAACCAAAGCCTATTTTCCGCGCAAAGTACAGCGAGCGGTTACAAATTGCTTTGGGCAAAGCGTAAATTTTAATTTTATCTCTAATACCCAAATGAGTACCGTGACTCGACATAATAAATGTACATTTCCCACGTTAGCGGTGTGCTCGATTCGTGTACAACGCGAGGAGTGTTCACACTCGCGTTAACGTTAACGCACAAACCCACGTTACGTTGGTATCTGCAAATCACAAGCATTTGTATGGATGTGCGCATCGTTCATACCTTTATCCCTTACGCGTTAAGTAGACGTTCATAAACTGAGTAAGTGTCTACTGAATAATGTCAGTGGCTTTGTTTGTTTGGTTTAGGTATGTAATAATTGATTGCCATTTTGTTTTCATTAGGTATTTTGTTGCTTGTTCTATTTGGATTTCCATTGTAAGTATTTTGAGTTCCCTAGTTCCCTTTATCTAACTTACTATAAATTGAATCAATATTAGGCGGAGACATCAAGAATAAAATAAAATAAATTCAGGCATCCAGAAAAAAAGTGAGTAAGTTTACATTCTACTAATTAATGTTCATGATTGTCTCTATCATAAAGTTACATAATCTTAGGTTTTTTTGGATTCATTTTATGAATTAACCATGATACTATACTGCACCTACTCTACATTCTCTATCATTTTATTAGATATTAGATAGTTTGTCACATGAAATGCCACGAATTTCCATGGAACTGCTATCTCACGGAAGCTAAAGCGCTGTGTATATTTGTTACTTGGACAGTAACGAAGAGCGGACAGTTTTCCATCTCGTTATCAGAGGTTGCACGCCTCACTCCCCGCCAGGTGAGGTGAGGCCACCTGTTTTGATCCCTTGTCCGCTCCGGTAAAGGCATCCCGGGACTGTTCGGATGCGTAACTCTTGCAACCCTACGATGTGAATTTAATGTGATCCAATTGTGAATAGATCTACAGGTATATAATTTTGTTATGGATGCTATATACATGTGTGGATAAACTAATCTAGAAGAAATAAATATCCCTAGTAAAAATATTGCATGCTTCCAAACCAATCAAGGCTCCCAAAGGCGATCCAAGTTACACCCAGACCAGGGTAATTTCTAAAAAAGTAATTTCCGAAATTAGCCGCTAGCGGCAATCGAACCCGTTATCACCCGGTTCTGTCAGTCGAGCGGTCTAGCTGCAAACAACTGGACTAAGTCACCATCAATGTAACTGTTAGTCGTGTTGCGAGTTATAAAAGAGTTAATTGAACGTTTTACACATCATAGCGATGTAAGGGATATATTTAAATAAACGGCAGAAACGGCGCGTTCCGCTCGCTCGCATTACTCCGATACGCGCCGATCCGCGCCGGTGGCGGGCCGATCAGTGTGCCAGTCACGATGGGACAGTTTATTTTAACTTTTCAACTTCTCCGCCGGCGTTCGAATGGCGCATAATTTTCATAAGGAACGCGCCGTTGCGAACCGACGCAAAAATTAGATTCATCAGCCTTCCAGGCACATTTGCCGCGTACGTTCTACTAGCTACAATTCGATTCGAGTTGGTAACGAGTGCGTGAACAATGTGCCGTTAACTTATGTTACTTTGCATTTTGCTTCGAGCACATCGATGTGCTACTTATACGGAAATTTAACATTGCCTTAATACGATTAGTCGGTTTAACCGTAGAGCTCTCAACCATCTTTATGTCTGAATAATTGGCGTTCTGTATGTTTTATTCGAGCGATATTTCGCCCGCTAAACCTGTCTTCATCAACGTTTAATATCGGTAATGTATGGCGATCGTTTGTATAATTTTTTTATTGCTCGCATATTCTCTGGAACTTTTTTCATTTTCACTTTGTTCGCGGTATCGTGAAATATTTTTGAGTGGGTACCTACGTAGCTAAACTATTGATATTAACTTTTGTCTGCTGCGTTGATATGACTTTTGTTGTTTGTAAGTAGAATATTATTTGATTTTAATCTCGTGGAATTTAATTAATTTTTGGAACTCTGCAACATCGTAAGATTTTATGTGTTTACTGAAATATGAAATTGTGTTTATTGTTTAACGGTCATAGATATATCACTTCCCACAGATGCTTATTCTTTGCATAAAGTCTCCAGCACACTAGCGCGTCACCGCTCCCACGTCAAAATGTTTGCCAGTACCAAAACGAACTCTGTGTCTATAATGCATAAAGATTAAATTTCTGTCGTAAAGCCAAGCCCGCACGCGTGCTATGTTGGAGATGATGTCGATCATGCGAGAATTGTTTTCATGTATTTGTAGCATGTGCGACAAGACTAGACGTGTATCACGGAATATCTTGATGTTGTCTCTTTCTCTCGTATGAAATTAGATAGAGAGCGAGCGGGTGAATCCGTGAAAAAGGTCTTGTCGAGATATGCGTGCTAACCCCACTGGTGTTTATTTTGAGTTCAATTATCGATAAAGCACCAGCACCACGCCACTAGTGTCACAATGTAAATAGGGCTTAAACCAATCACATGCATACAACGCACCCGTTCTGGATTCAAAAATAATTCACTTATTTCACGCGACACCAGAAAGTTTCGTTCAAACAAATAATATAGGTTTCCTTCGGTGTGGGGAGCACCTGGGCGGCGCTGCGATCGGTGTGTCCCCAGGGAAATAAAAACTTTGTTGCACGTCGCTTGTCCTAAAGCCTTCTTACTGTCTGCTCCGCGACACGTTCACCGATCTGCTACCGACAGTTTATAGCTCTGATTCTCAACGACACTAGCTTTACGGTATTTTTTCGCATTATTGCCGCGTAAGCCGTGAGCGCTAACACGTTAGCGGAATAAAGCCTTGAGATTCAATAACCATTTTAAGCGCTTTTTGTGAAGGGGCGATATATTTTTCCGTTATTCTATTATTCTTGGACGTTATTCTTAGTAAACAATAATTAGTTTATCATGATTTTTAGGAAAGTGAACTCTATTTGTAGAATATCTACAGGTGGCAAAAGGTGGCAGTAGTACAGTAATGAGTACTTATCATAGAGTAACTAGAGTACCCATAACGACTCTGCTCTTCGTATGGCTCTACGGTAATTATTCCGCCATTGTTGTTATCTCATGTACCTGTAGTATACGGTAACTATATGGGAAAACAACAATGGCGGAGTAAGATACACCAGCATAATACGCAGCGCTGTATCTCCGTTATAATATCTCCATGGTACTTATATACGAACATTATTTGACGTTTGTGCAATGCAAGTTCAAATCCCGGGCCGGCAATTCGGGGATTTTCGGAGTTCAAGTGTGAGTGTAATGAAAGAAACGCAAAGTAAATTGGGGTGGACAAGCACTAGAGATGTTAAAGGCGTTTTATTTGCAATGTGTATTACCGCTAACTGTGCTTATTTATTTCATAAACGTAGTCATCTGTGTTTGTACAAACCTATGTACACATGTCGTCTTTCATCGTTGGAATGTCTCAAAATGACTTCGCAAATCTAACTAGTGTCGAAAGTTCTGACGTCCCGACTTCGATAACTGCCAGGATCTCGGCGGGAATTTTTAAATTAATTCAAAGGAAAAATAAAATTAACGAACTTGGCGAAGATTAAATTATACCCGTCGTAATTTGTGTCAAGAAAGTTGGGATGTGAATCGCGTCAAGTTATTTTTTTAAAGCAATAACGCTCAGACCTTTTACCTACAGTGTGGTCAAATCATAGTGCTTGTTCCTGTAAAAATAATAGTATTGAACATTTTTTTCTTCCATTATAATGACATGACTATGACATTTTCCCCATATTATTTTAGTCAATAGTTGGTAGGACACTGTAGGTAGAGTAATTAAAATCAGGTTTTCAATAAAATACAAAATCTTTCTTTAATAGGCCATTTAATTTAGTTAAACTGGTGAATTTGGTATTCAAGTTTTAATTAAACAATTAGGGGGATATTTGATGCTACCTTAATGTAATAATATAAGATGTAGAATGTTCTAACGGCCTTCGAAAAATGGAGGATGTTCCCAATTTGACCCGTAACTTTTGTTTTTCTCAACTGTTATTTAAATGCGCATGGGTATAGCATAAAGCTAGAAACAAACAAGTGTAACTCGATTGATCCACGAACTTTGGTCTCGTCTCGTTTTCACTCGACGGAATCTATAAAATCTTTGAATAAACATTTGCCTTCTTTGCCCTTTTGCACACGTAAAAGGGATTGCGCAACTTACCTAAACTTATTTAAACTTTTGCTCTAGGAAATCCTTTCACAGGCACTTTAAATGTAGAATAGACTATGTATCAGCGAATAAAAAAGGTTACGGAGAACCGTGGGGAAGGTGAAATTTCTGTTTAGTTTTTAGATTATTAGTTTATTTTATACGTATAGATTGATGTAGATTTGGCTCACTTATTTCTACCCTGAAGAAGAATGTTCATAGGGATATAAAGCACAATGTAGCGTAAATCATATAACAAACTGTTTATTGTATTATGTAATTTTCCAAAACACCTTTCGCTCCCAGTTTTCGTGTTGATCAAGAGCCTTGTTTGCTCGCTAAGTAGTTTCCAAAGATGTATTGATAAGGGTTAGCATAAACACTCCCCAATAACGTCTATCGTGCAGATCAGCTTTACAGTTTTCAAAGGGTCTGAAGTCGAAGTTCGCCCCGAGGTATTTCTCGGTTCATCAAGACGGTTTTCCAATTTTAACTTTGCTTCAACGATTTGCGAATTATCCCCCCGCTTTGGCGGGCTCATCAAAATCTGTTTATCTTTCAAAGCCTCTGACTACAGAGCAGCTCGTACTTTTTTGACTTGAATGTTACATTCTACTTAATATTCGCTTTTGACTTTTAGGATTACTCTTTCGTTTGTGGGTGGTCCATTGAAATGCAAATGCAAACGTATAACCAAATAAAACAGCATTAAAAGAAACGGTTTGGTCAATTTTGTACAAGATCAGTCCTGAAAATCTTACGTATTTGGCACTAATGTAGAAGTAACACTATTAATTTTTTTCAGTCTTGTTATACTGTTCTGATAGAGTGAAACTATACCGGATTAAAAACCGATGCAATGTTCGTTGCGCTGCCGTGTGTCATTGTTTAGAGATCTCGGGAACGTCGCCGGAGTCAATATGCGGAACATTTCCTATTACACGCCCACTTCTTCCCAAGAACCGAATGTATCTCGCTAGAGTTGAGAATACTAACCAGTTAATTTAATAACACCTTCTATCGTAGTTTGAAGGGATTTATCACTGACTATTAACTTTTTGTTCTTTAATTATTTTTTATAGGCCAACAATTATGCATTTCTTCTCCTTAATTCATTTTCATCAATTACAGTGAAATGTATTGTAATTTGTATAATTTTGGGGTTTACATTTCATAATTGATACGAGAAATTGTCGCATCTCTACGAATGTCAAATTATATTATGTGTATTGTATTTGTGTAGAAAAATATTAGCCTAAATTCTAACTTGCTAAACTAAACAGAATGCCTTTAAAAATATCACACAATACTCACCTTTGTCACATTTCCAACAGCTCTATATAAATCAGGCCATATTTTTATTCCAACACAATTTGTAATGGAAGCGACACGAGGAGACAAGAGAGCAAGGCTAGGGCGGGCGCGCCGCGGTGCGGGCGGGCGGCGGCGGCGAAATTACTTGCAAATTCCATTTACGAAGTCGGCGGCCAGGCGTCAAAGAAACTGCTGCTGTCTGACTTCGTTCGCTGGTTACCTGGATTCTAGTCTAGTAATGGTGGCGCTATTTTATAAAGTTACGAATAATCGTGGTGAAGGATAATTAATGAGTTTAGATGACTTTGATTTATTTACCTATTACATGCCTTATAATTTTTTTTTTTTACGATATAGTGTGGATGATTTTGTTCTCAAGTTAGTAAATTAAATGAACCGATCTTTAACAGAATCCTCGCAAATACATGAATTCACATACAATAAGATGGTAACTTTGTTATAAATCTGGTGTAACGTGTGAGAAATACACATGGGCTAAGGCTCTCTTTGGGTATCTTGCTGCAGATATATCAAGTTAGTTGATGTCCCGCTGGAATTGTACGAATATTTTCCTTAACACATATTCCAAAACTATCCTTACTTGAACATCTTAAAGAGACTTAGAGAGGTTACACTTTAACATGGCGCGAGATTTTAATGGTTTTAAATTTAAACGGAGAATCTGTACATCCATTAAATATCATTTTGTCGTTCGCGAAATCAGCATATTGCATTTCATTAATTTGTTTATTAATATTCCTTCAAATGATACATAACGTTGAAGTTTTAAAAACTTTGGATCTTATAGAGATCGTTATCATAAGCGCAATGCAATAAACTTATTACGGACAGCTAAGTTAAGATATAGATTTTCCAATTTAAAAATAAATCATTACTAAAAGAAGAAATAAAAATACGATTAATATAAATACGGGTTTGATATAGTTGAATTAAGTAAAGACAAATCCAAGAGAAAATTAATTTCAAGTTCCGAAAAGTGAAATAATTTCACCTGAAAACTGATGGCATTCAAATTCTTTACGAAACATGACCAGAACTTTCCTGTTTCCCATGTTTGCGTGATTAACAATGGGAGCCACGCGGTGAGCAGCGTCCGATTGGTATGTAAGTTACGAGGCGTTACCAAGAACTTAGCTCATTACCAACGCCACGCGAACGGAATGACAATTCCAGAAATTTTTACTTCATTCCCGTCCGCGGTCTCGGTCGGCTCTTATTAGGTGCTCAGACCCGTGCTGGCAAAGTCTTGCAACTGCCATATTCAATTTTTAGACTTTGCAGACTTGAGACTTGTTGTTTAAGTTTAAAAGTCATGTAGTTGGTGGTAAGTGGTTGTGTAGTACCTGTGTGTGTCATTATAAAGATTAAAATAAAATAATGCTGTTTTTATAGCTCGGTGACAACGTTTCAAAGGGTTATTCCCTGAGCAGAGTTTAAGCTTCTATGTTTGTAGGTGGCAACGAGCAGCTTTTGAATTTCAAGATACTTACGTACTTAACCTTTTTTACACTCCGGCACCAATTGGTAATTTTTTGAAATTTTATTAATTCATGCGACTTATAAAATATACATAAATTGAATAAAGTGCTTAAAAAAAACATACGGGTCGAATTGAGTACCTCCTCCTTTTTGAAGTCGGTTAAAAATAATAGTGAAAATAATGAAATACATGTACATATTATGTACAAAAGATATTTATAAATTTGTGACATTTGCGAACTGAAAAAAAATCTCTTTGCGGAAAGAATGCGGTGTTCGAGATTGCGCTATAATATTTAATACAATATACCCTCTAAATAGTATTGCTACCATATATTGTTTGTCATTCTCGTAAATTTGTGGCTGCACTCGGATGGAGACGGCATTATTGGCGGTGTCTATTCCAAGAATCGTCACAAACCTTTGGCCTATGAATTATTTACACAAACGCCGCGACGCAAAGTGTTTATTGTGATAGCGCGCCTGGCTTCACAACCGCACTCTCATGTGAAATAAAACACCTAGATTTTTCCTCTCAATCTTTCGAGGTATGTCTGTTGGAACCTCTCAACAAAAAAACATCACAAGCGCCCGCCTGAAACATTACAAAATCAATTTTATTAGCAGGAACTAGGCTCCACTCTTCCCACTCTCTTTCATCGCATATGCGACGACCCTTACTATGCGAAGTCGAGAGTGTAAGGAGTTATGGTGTAGGATTAAGATAAGGCATTTAGTGTCGAATGTTATTGGAATAAGGTCGATAATAATTTGCGGTGTTTGGCCACGTTCACCGTGAGTGCCGGCATCGGGGGAAGGCGGCAGTAAATAACAAGTGAGATCGGATTATTTCGATAAGATCGTAAAATGAAACAAGCCGCGCCCGGCGGGACGTTCTCTTTTTGAATATGGCACACGTTAGTCGGCACATTGCACACGTACGGGTGTAAAATGTGAAGGTTTGACTTAGCTCATTTTTCGTGTCAGTTCAATTTTTGGCACTGAAAGTTTTATAAGAATAGAATGTACGACATTGAAGAAGCATACTCTAATATTTATTTAATGTTATTTTATTTTAAAATAGTAAACCAATCATATTATGTTATAATTTATTCGTTATATGAACTTATAATAAGATTGCTGTAATAACAATTCAACACCAAAATCGGATAAAGTTTGCGAAGTGTAGGGCGTATCAACGGTTTATCTGAATTCTTGTAAATCTGACATTCTTGTGAACTAAGTAATAAGATCGATTGGGACGTTTTAAAATGAGAAGGTCAGGTTGTAGGAAGGCGAGTCAACCCTATGAGTGTGGGGCGCGGGCGGGCGTGTGGAAGCACGCGCGGCGGGTCGGACTCTACAGCGGCGAGTCCAATCTTATTTTTCCTGGCGGCTCGCTGGCTCTGCCGCCGGCTTATTGCCTACGTGCCAGCGGGCTGGTCGCGCGCCCGTCATATTATTCTATCGAGCGGCTATCGGCTGGTCCACACGACCGATATTAGTATACCCGACGCTGCCTTCTTCAGATATTGCTCCGGGTCGTAAATAAAACTGCCACAACGGTAAACTGGTGAGAAATTCCCCTATTTCATGTCTTAAGTGAACTTTGAGGGCGAGCAAGCTTGTTGTGGATATCGTTTTGGAAATAAAAATAGGAATAACAATCGAAAGATATGTTTTATTCTTGTGATAAGTATAATGTATACATGTGTACATATGTGGCAGTGGTTTTACCGCGCAGTGGTTTCTTCTAGGGTATTTATTATCCGATGGATATAACTTTCACGCGAGTGACACCGTGAGGGTAGCTATATTGTATATGTTTGTGATAAATGAATGATTCTTGTCAATTGACAGATCTGTGATCATAATCAATAAATAGGAATATTACAGGAACATCTGTTTTAAAGGTGTTAAAAATACAAGCTGTAAGAAATGACATCTCCACATTTATGACGAAACTTGTTTATCACAATTACGCAAACAATAACGTAATAAGAGCGGTCGCAGCCGGCGTTATTGTCGCCGTCGAATGTCGCCGCGGAGAGTTGGCGGGAAAAGTGAAAGTTTTTATCTGTGCGGTCCCCGGCCGACCGTTCTCATTTCCACCGAGCCGCTCTTGATCGCAATCGCCGGGGCAGGGTTGAGTCCTCCACACTGAAACACTGGACACTGACTGTACTTTTTAAGACCATAGATATTATTTTTTAATGACAATTACTTTTTGGTGTCGAAATAAGTAGCATGCATATGATAAACAAGTCTTGTTTAGACCTCAAGTCAATTAAAAAAAAAGGAAGGGAATGCCTAGTTAGTACAGTTAAGTTAAGTAATATATTCGTTAAGGCATGTTAAGTCTTACTACTGGGTATATACGTCCCTCCTCTTCCTCCACTCATCTCTATTTTGAACTAATGTAACATATATTGCCTATCGTCACTGAAACATTGAAAATTTTAATTAAAACCTATTAAATTGAAAAAATTTTCAAAATTTTGACTGGAATCGTTGTTCTGTAACGCTGCTCCCTGCTACCTGTGGGTTTGAGCATAAAAATTAGTATAAAATTTGAAAAATTTTGACAAAATTTTTCGTTTTTTCTATTTTTTAAATTAAATTTCTTCTACACATTTCTTGTTTTTCGGTCCACTGTGCTGCATTCGTCGAGCCGCGTCGAACGACGTGTCGCTTGCGCGTGTAGCCCTCCAAATTTTGGAAAAAATCGCAACTTTCGATTATTTTTCAACTTAGAAAAATCCACCTAAGCTCTGCGATCCGTAGTACATTATCGTCACTGAAACATTGAAAATTTTAATTAAAACCTATTAAATTGAAAAAAAATTCAAAATTTTGACTGGAATCGTTGTTCTGGAACGCTGCTCCCTGCTACCTGTGGGTTTGAGCATAAAAATTAGTATAAAATTTGACAAATTTTGACAAAATTTTTCGTTTTTTCTATTTTTTAAATTAAATTTCTTCTACACATTTCTTGTTTTTCGGTCCACTGTGCTGCATTCGTCGAGCCGCGTCGAACGACGTGTCGCTTGCGCGTGTAGCCCTCCAAATTTTGGAAAAAATCGCCCCCCCGCCCCCCCAGTGTTGACCCACTACGTTGGATGCATGGGCGCAAAGTCATCCAGATAGGTTTTTTGGTACAAAAGCAAAAATTTCAGATTGACTTTTAGAATTTAATTTGACGTATCCCGTATTGTCACGGGATACACTAACCAATCCCAAAACATCACGTCAGGGAAGCAACTTACACTAGACTTGCGGTGTAGTAAAAATCTACCGCAAAACCTGACGAAAGGTTTATTGACCAACTATTTTTATTAATTACGAATTGACAATCATCTATTTTATACAATTTTTTATACAATCGGACAACTTTATACAACCTTATATACAATTTACAAATTTATACACATTTACAACTATTTACAAATTATACTATACAAATATACATTTTAGAAATTATAATAATTAATTCCACGTAATCGACGTTTACATCCTTGATACGCCGGCCGTACTGGAAAAGACTCAGTTTCCAAGAACAAAAATGTTTGGCTTCCGCACACCGGCGAAAAAAACGCCACTTAGGAATGACGAGGAGAAGTCCCCAGAGGAGGAAATAATTAACTTGACTCAAACTCAAACTAGGACTGACATTACCAGCCCTGAAAAACCTGAAGTTAGTAGGGTGACCCAGGCCCGGAGGAGCATCGAATCGTGGATTGTGTCCCCAAACCTCCCTAAAAGGGCCATCAAACCTAAACCAAAAATGGACTCTACAAACACGGAAGCCAAAAATACAAACACAGACAAAAAGACGGTGAACGAACTCACAGAGACCAAATCACCGAAAAAGACGCGAGAGTATAAGAGCCGACTAGATGAGGCCAGGGCCTGTCTACAAAAAACTAAGCAGCAAATCGGTATCAGCCGGAACCTGAAAACGGAAATTAAGACAGAGGTGTTGGAATCGACCGAGAGACTCTATAGACTTGTTAAGGAAGCTGAAGAAGGAAAGCCTTACAACGCGGATGAAAAGGAAAAGAGTACAACTAAGAGTCAGGAAAGGAAAACGGAACAGACAAAACCTATGGAAGCGCAGAAAGAGTTAGAAAAGAATGACAGCGAAATAATACGGAAATTGGAAGAGTATAACAAATTAATGTCAGACAATAAAAAAGAAATGGAAGAATTACATAAAACAATACAAAAACAACAAGACAAATGGGATAAAGGAGTGGAAGACAGGACCCAACGTGAAGCGGAGCACACTCGGAAGCTAGTAGATCTGGCAGCTAGTATAAACAAAATCGACGTCAAAGTGGCGGTAGGAGAGGTTCTGACAGAAGTGAGATCCCTCCGGCTGATGACGATGTCTAACGACACTGACAAAGCCATATGTGCCCCGTCCCCGATGGGACCAGCCTACCCTCTAAACACAGACAGCCTAATAAACGAGGTTCGGGAAATCCGACAAACCGTTGAAAAAACGGAGAGACAGGTCGAGCAACTGCATAACGACGTCAAAAATTTTCAAGAGACAATACAAGAAGTGAGGAAGTCCTACGCCAGTGTAGCCGCGACGACCTCACGGAAACAAATACCGGATCGGACAACGCTACACTCGGTCGTAGTGACTGCCAAAGAGGAAACTGAAACGGGAGAACAAGTATTGGAAAGAGTTAGGAAAGCAGTAAACGCTAAGGAAGGGGGAGTACAGATAGAGAACGTGCGAAAAGCCAAAGACAGGAAAATAATAATAGGGTGTCGTACCAAAGAAGAAAGACAAAAGATAAAACAGAGAATTGAGACCGACACACAATTGATAGTGAAAGAAGTCGTGAACAGGGACCCGCTCGTGGTGCTAAAGGGAGTGCTCGCCCGCAACACCGATGAGGAAGTGGTAGCCTTTCTGAAGAGACAGAACGGGGCCCTGTTCAAAGACATTACGGACACGAAAACAGAAATTATATACAAAAAGAGAGCCAGGAACCCACACACACAACATATAATTATGAGGGTGTCCCCCCCATTATGGAAACGCTTGACAGAGGCGGGTTCCGTGTTCGTAGACATGCTAAGGATAGAAGTGGAGGACCAAAGTCCACTCGTACAATGCTCCCTATGCTTGGGCTACGGACACCGAAGGCGCTTCTGCAAGGAGACCAAACCGAGCTGTAGCCACTGCGGCAAAGACCACATGAAGACGGATTGTCCGGAATGGCAGGCGCGCACGGTCCCGACCTGTTGCAATTGCCGACTGGCTCAAACGGATAAAACCGACCATAACGCATTCAGTCGGGACTGCCCGATCCGTCAAAAATGGGATGCTATAGCGAGAGCCAAAGTGAGCTATTGCTAAGGTGGTCCCAGTTGTAATATCCTCCTCAGTCAGCACAAAATACTACCTAATCTCCCAAGCTAATTTGCAACGCAAACAATTAGCTACCCAGGAGTTAATGCTTGATGCAACCAAAAGGAAAACGGCTTTTGCTCTTCTTCAAGAACCATACGTAGGAGCCAGAGGTAGAATGAAGGGTTATCAAGGGGCCAGAATCTACCAGCACACGAATCAGGGTGACGGAACCATAAAAGCAGCGATTGCTGTTTTCGACGAGGACCTGGACGTCACCCTGTATACCGAACTGACCACGCCCAACATCGTAGTGGTCAAAATTAAAACGTGCGCCTGGGAGATTCTGGTCATATCACTCTACTTCGAGCCAGACCAACCGAGTATGGATACATATTTGATGCAACTGAGGAGGATAATTCGCAAAGTTGGCACGGACAAAGTGTTACTGGGAGGGGACGCGAATGCTAAAAACATCTGGTGGGGAAGCTCTAAAATAGATAAAAGGGGGGCTGAAATGGCTGGAACTCTCGAGGAACTAGGACTAGAAGTGCTAAATCGGGGAAACACTCCGACCTTCGACACTGTGCGCGGAGGTGTCCACTACACCAGCTTCGTGGACATCACGGCCTGCACGGCGGGGCTTCTTACATCGATCGAAGACTGGAACGTAGACATCGGCATCACTAGCTCGGATCATAATACAATTAAATTCAAAATTAAACTACAAAAATCTAAAGGCAGAAGCATAAATAGAACAACAAGAATATTTAACAGCAAAAAAGCAAATTGGGACCAGTTTCGTGAGAAACTGGCCCAATTTCTAGAGATAAATAACATAAATAACATGGAAATAAATAAAATAAATAACGCTAAAGAAATAGATAATCTAGTAGAAATATATACAAAACAAATAATAGAAGCATGCAACTACAGTATACCTAAACTTGAAATTAAAACACACTTACCTTTCCGTGGTGGTCCGATGCACTCGAAGAACTGAAGAAGGAAGTCAACACCAAACGCCGCCGAATCCGATGCGCCGCACCCGTCCGCAGGTCGAAGGTCGTAGAAGAGTACCTGAAAGCAAAAGAAAAGTATGAGCAAGAGGCCAGAAGGGCTCAGATAGATAGCTGGAAGGACTTCTGTGGGAAGCAAACCAAAGAAGGTGCCTGGGAAGGTGTGTACAGGGTCATAAATAAGGTCACGAACAGAGAAGAAGACCTGCCTCTGAAAGTAGGAAACAGTGCTGGACGAGAAAGCTTCCGCAACTCTACTCGCGGAGACATTTTACCCAGTCGACGACCCCAAGGATGATGACCTTGAACACCAGCGCGTAAGAGGGCTCGCTGACACGGTCAACATCCTGAACCATGATGAACATGATCCAGAGTTTTCCGTGTCGGAGCTCAACGACGCGCTGAATAGCTTTGACCCGAAAAAAGCGCCCGGCCCGGACGGCTTAACAGCGGACATCTGCCAAGCGGCCGTAAAGCAAAACCCTCAGATTTTTCTGACGCTTGCAAATAAATGCCTGAACATAGGCCACTTCCCGACCATTTGGAAACTGGCAACGGTTGTCGTCCTAAGGAAGCCGGGTAAACCGAACTACACCGACCCGAAATCCTACCGACCGATAGGACTCCTACCGGTGCTGGGTAAAGTCTTCGAAAAAATTGTAGTAGCCAGGATAAAGTGGCACGTACTCCCGGCGCTCAGCGTTCGACAGTACGGGTTTATGCCACAAAAAAGTACGCAAGACTCCCTCTATGACATGTTGAATCACATCCGGAACAAGCTGCAGGAAAAAAGATAATAGCTCTGATCTCACTTGACATAGAGGGAGCCTTTGATAGCGCATGGTGGCCAGCAATAAGAACCCGACTGTCGGACGCTGGATGCCCCGTCAACGTTAGGCGCGTGATGGATAGCTATCTGCAGGATAGAGAGGTCAGGGTCCGATATGCGGGCATAGAAGTTTCTCGAAAAACAAGCAAAGGGTGCGTCCAGGGGTCCATTGGAGGTCCAATCCTATGGAACATACTCCTGGACCCCCTTTTGCAAGCGCTTGATCAGAGGGGCGACTATTGCCAAGCATTCGCAGATGACATCGTCCTCATCGTCGACGGCGAGACGGGCTCGCAGGTCCAAACCCAAGCAAATGCCGCCCTCGCCTATGTCAGGAAGTGGGGTGACATAAATAAGCTGCGTTTTGCTCCGCACAAAACAAACGCGTTATTAATAACACGGAAACTTAAGTATGACACCCCACGACTGAGCATGGGCGGGTGCGACATAAGCTTCACTCGGGAATGCAAAATACTGGGCTTAACCATAGACAATGGACTGACCTTCACCACCCATGTAACGAACGCCTGTAAAAAGGCCTTAAACATCTACGGAATGTTGGCGAGAACAGCCAAGATAAACTGGGGACTGCACCCAGAAGTCATAAGAATTATTTATACAGCCTGTGTTGAACCAATAATCTTGTACGCTGCGAGCGCCTGGGCTCCGGCTTCTTCTAAAAAGGGCATACAAAAATTACTAAACGCCACACAGCGCGGATTTGCCCAAAAAATCGTCAAGGCATACCGCACCGTATCCCTAAACTCGTCTCTGATTCTGGCCGGGCTATTGCCCCTTGACCTCCGGATCCAAGAGGCAGCTGCCCTATATGAGGCCAAGAGGGGGATACCCCGACCAGAGCTCGGAGACGGGAAGGTCGAGACGGTAGCGAAGCGCATTAATATGCCCCACCCCGCCACGCATATGTGCTGGGAGTTCACCTGCCTGATAGACCAGAACGACGTGCAAAGATACGAAAGACAGGAGATGCGTATCTTTACGGACGGTAGCAAAACTGAAGGGAAGGTCGGGGCCGCCCTATCCATATGGATAGGGAGCACCGAAACCAAAACCCGGAAGTTGAAGCTGCCCCCCTACAGCACAGTCTATCAGGCGGAGCTGCTAGCCATATGCGAGGCGGCAAAAGAGATAGCCAATAGCAGGTACTCAACAACAGGTATATATAGTGACTCAAGGTCGTCCCTTGAGACAATCACCAACAACAACACGGTCCACCCCCTGGCAGTGGAAACCCGGAAAATACTCAGAGAAGCCGCCCTCCAGAACAAGACCGTCAGCCTGTTCTGGGTCAAAGCCCACGCTGGCTTGCAGGGCAACGAGCGGGCTGACGAGCTTGCGAAGGAGGCGGCCCTAAAATCAAAGGCAAGACCCATATACGACCTCTGCCCTGTTTCATTTGTCAAGCGACAGATTCGAATGGCGTCGCTTGACAAATGGAACACGCGCTACAAAATGGGAGAAACGGCGTCAATGTCAAGTCATGACGGGACATGGCGGGTTCTCCGAATACCTAAATCGCTTTAAATGTAAGGAGAACCCGTCGTGCATCTGCGACTCTGCAGTCGGAGAAAACCTGTTACATATTGTCCTGGAATGCCCAGCAAACGGCAAGGAAAGACACGACATAGAAATAAAAATAGGGAGGAAAATTGAACTCGACAACATACACGAAATAATTAAAAACAAAAATACAAGACAAGAATTTTTAACATATTGTAAACAAGTAGCTCTAAAAACCATTAAACGTAATAAATAATTAAACAGTAAAATTAAATCACACTTAAAAGTAAATACTAGTAAAAATCTTAATAACAATAACAAGTAAAAACAAATTAAGATAAAATATAAAAGAAAATAATAAAAGAGATGACCAAAGGCCCTGGTCCCATATCAGGGGATATATGATAGCCAAACATTAAAAAAAAATAAAAAAAAACATATATTGCCTATATTATAACTTTATGATATAAAAATTCAGGTAAGTATTGTTTATTCATTTAAATCATTTACTACCTTTAACCTCCAAATTTTCCTTTAAAAGATCTTGTGTATCTAACCAAAAAATTTAAAAGGAGTTTGATAAGATCGAAGCGAGCAACCCTGTTCTCGGGCAGTAGAAAACAAAGAAAAAGGTGTGTGCTCAAGGGGACGATACGTCAAAAAATTATGTGATCCTAGTAGTAGATACGCTGGAGTACTGCGATAGTTCCACATTCAAGATATAGTGTCTCATCCTTATTAGGTTGTTAATTAATTAAATAAAACGATCTAAAGATATAAAAATACAAAATGCAATAGATTTTTAGCGTAGGACAAATAACAACTGGTAATCTACCTATGAAGAAGTATTATCACGCATGTATTCCCCAAAAGGGTTGGCAGAGGTGCACTGCAGTGCACCGAAACTTCACCGATGTATTTTAGTCCAAATGTAATAGGGGCGAGCCTATTGCTATTATACCGAGCACATTCCCTCTCAATACGAGGGAGATTTGTCCACAACTACACACACCTTTCTATAGACGTGCAGGTTTGCTCACGATGTTTTTCTTCACCGTTCAGCAAGTGGTAATAATGATTGAAACTGACATTTGCAAATAAAATAATCAGAGGCGCGAGCCCGGGGTTTAGACTTGCACCCGTTACGTTTAGGGACGGAGTTTTATCAACTAGGCTGCTACAGCTGTCTTCAGTGTTTATAATACACTGGTGTCATCACCTTAAACACACATTGTATATATAAACCTGTTTACAATGTTATTATCTATCGGTAAAGTGTGTGACAATATTTGATGCTTCCCACCTTAAGAGGAAAATAATATTTTATAAATATTTCCCGGAACATAGATGGAAAATATAGAGCGTTTACTCCACTATTCATCCATATTTCTTCTAAATATTTATGTAGTATTACCTTAATGAAGGACCGAGGAAGAGATGATTTGAACACCTTGGCGGGGACATCGTGGCAGGAAATAGCCCAAGACCGAGATGTGTGGAGAAGTAAAGGGGAGGCCATGTAAAGGCTAGTAAAAAAAAAATCTTAATATTCAACTGCATGATGGTTTTTTTTATTGGTACTTGCTCTTTTAAGCCGAGCTAAGATAACCGACCAACATGTAAATAAGTTACTGTAGTAACGGCTCATCGATTGTTCTTACTATTAGCTGGCTATCGACTATTTTTATTCCTAATCAACCGTCTTACTTAAGTAAAAATAAGTAAAGAAAGATCTTTTAATTTAAGGGTTAGAACCTAGTCGGTGTCTCTGATGAAGCTTTTGCCATCTGATTCCATCTAGTGCAACCTCCTTTACGTCTACATCCATTATGATACCAAGCTTATCTTTATTCTGGCTCACGTAGCATATTCGCGATCTCCCTCTCCCACCCATCTTTCTTTCCTTATAAGATGTTCTTTATAAAAGTGTGAAAAGAAAGTTCTAAGTCTTATATTTTTCAGTGAAAACATACAGCCCTAACTGAAAAAAAGGCCCCCCTTATCATGTTAAAGCATTATAATATTATTAATAAGTAATACCTATCATTCGATAAGGAGCTACAAATTTACGTAAAAAATACAAGTCGCCGCACCGATTACGACCCCAAACAAAATGAGTTGCCATTATCGTATTTTCATCAACGCCCTAAACATACTGCTGCGAGCGAATTCACTTGTTTTTTTAATGCAGGCTGTGCTTAATATATATAACTACCTGACCGGGCGAACTTCGTACCGCCTTAGAATGAGTAAGCAGCACCACCTACCGGGTCCAATTGTGAATCTAAACCATCCAGGGTGCCACCCAAACGCATAACTACAAAAAAATCGTTCTAATCGGTCCAGCCGTTTAAGAGGAGTTAGCTTACAACGAAAAGTGGCATTGATTTATAATATATTGATGATATACTTTAATATACATAAATATTTCTGTGGTAAAAACCTCGCTTCTAAGTTCACTCGCGTCGTTGGTGAAATTTCGTTAAAAATGTACTTCTCCCATGAGTTAATAATTAGTTCTATTAGATGCCTTTGTCATTTCAGTTTCTTCAGAAAGATAGTTCTGGAATGTCTCCATCCAATGGCGATATTTTAATTCAGCGGTTGGAGTTCCTGGGTCGTCGGCATCAAATTTATCTGGCCTGAGTAGTCGCGTTATTGAGGCCATCTCTGCTTCCTACGTTTTATTTATTACAATAAATTGATTCAAGATAAACGAAAGAAACCATGGATATGGTTTTACTGTTATAAGAATTCTACCATGAATGACAGTAGAATAGAATACGTTTTGATATAAGTGAAACGTATGTTACGCGTTAGTGACGTGTCTATTGTCACAAGGCTTTCAGGTGCGATATTTTTCACAGAACCCGTGTTTTGGCACATCCTTCACAGAGACCACGCGAGATAAACATAAATAAATTATTCCGGCTTTGGTGAGGTTCGCGTGTTTTATATTATTAAGTGCGAGGAAACATGCCCCGTAGAATATTAAGCGAATAACATACGTAGGAAATGAAGGCCTTTAAAAATACTGATTTATTATGTAAGTACTCTGCTAATCACTCTCAAAGATCCACCACCACTTAAGCAGTATTTTTTTATTTTAATTGGATTTTTGTACCCTCGTTGTAGTAAAAAATAAATCAAATATTACATTTAAACAGATGGTGATAGGCACTACATGTTTTCTATAATTCTATGGGTACTGCCTAATATGAATAGCGTAACTTAAAATTTATCGAGAAATAAGTTATTCTACCGACGACGACGACATACCACTACTACTACAGCCCTTTTAACGTCCCACTTCTGGGCACGGGCCTCCCCTCAATGTGAGGAGGATTTCAGGCCATAGTCCACCACGCTGTCCTAGTGTGGGTTGGCTGACTTCACACATCTATCGAGAACTAGACAAGTTCTCTCAGACGTGCAGGTTTCCTCACGATCTTTTCCTTCACCGTTTCACAGCAAGTGATAATCTCGGATGAAAATGAGATTCGCACATAAATCCCAGAGGTGCGAGCAGGGGTTTGAACCTGCACACTGCGATTTGCAAAGCGTGCGCTCGACCACTCGGCTACCACTGCTTTTTCATATTTTACGACGACATATTTTATAAAAAAAGTATATTAATATTTATTGTAATAAACCTCATTTTGTTGAACACATACAAAACTTAGTTTAAGAGCACTTAAAGGCCCCGGTTGTTAACTTACTCTAACATAATTATCATGAGAAAAAACAGCAATACATTAAGTTCTTTATAGGGAAGTCAATTTTTATGCACATAAATTTTGCACTGATCTACATTGATACGATAACTCTTATTCAAGCGATTACAAACTCATAAATCCCAAACGAATTTCTACCAGCTGAACAAGACGTTAGTATCCAAAGAAATATTGCGTCTTATTCCATTACTATTCCGGATTCCGAACTGCAAAGAAGGTTGATTCAATTTTATTAGCGCATCCCGTTAGTGGTTTCAGCCCGTCGGCACGGACCCCTAATAAAATGAGGCGAGGTACCGGCGTGTTTGTACGGAGCCCAGATGAGAGATAGGGCACGGTGCCGCCCGTGGTATATCCCCGTTCTTCTAAACTAACGCGACACCTAGTAAGCAAATGTTTAGAAAAAAAAACAGATTTATAGGGACATTTGAAGCTATTTGGGATATAGTTTTCAGTATATTACACTTACGTAATCTTCTCTATCTTTTCTTAAAGTCATAATAATATAACATTTTATTTGAACTGAAAAACAAATTATTTGTATCACCCGAGATTGAGATTGTAAGACTAACTATTTGCAGAAGATTCTACATTAAAAAAAAAAATTCTTATCACTTGTATAGGTCAAAAAAATAAAATCACTGTCTAAATTAGCAATATCTTAGACTCAGTTCATTATGTAACTAAATTCGGTACATTTTCTCAATTAAGACATTCATGTCACTGGAAGTATCAGATCCAGGCTAAAAGTTTAGATAGAAAATACGGTAAGAAGCTGTTTTATAACCTTTTTCCAATTCGAAAGCAGTCGGCACTCGGTCTAAGCCAATCTATGGGGCTGTGCGCTACCAACTACGGGGTGACTACTGCTAGATTTATGTATAAGTAGGTAACTTATTTCCAGTACCGAAGTCATGATAGTAGGAAATTCAAGTCTGATAAATTAAATTGGAGCTAACCGTACGCACAGACATAAGAAGAGCAACATAACAGCATCAGAATGGAACATGATGCTAATAAATAGCTTGACAAGCTAGAAAGCGGCACAACATGAGAGTTGTTTTACTTATATGTTTTAATTTTAATAAAGACGTCTAAAAGGTTAAAATAAAATCGCTAAGCGTCTTGCACTTTCGTCCAGCAACTCTTAATATTGAAAATCATCAGATTTTTTTACTGTGGTATTTGTATAGTATAGGCGTCATTGAGACGCGAATTTGGTTGTAACGTATAGTCTGCTATTCTTTGTACGTTTACGCCTACGCCGTTATTCACATGCTTAAGCTGATGTATTACAGGACTCCCGTGAGCTTATAGGTCGTCTGAACGTTTGCACCTGGTATTCACGCTCAAACCTGGAATTATCGGACAGCCAGCCTTATCGTGTGAATGGAGAGCTAACTACGAGGGCCATTTGGCAGCATAGTAATTTCGATTCGCTGTCAAATCTGCATCGGAACTTCAACACCAAGTTCGTGAGTTGGTACAGTGTGAGTCGAGAATGCTAGTTTATAAACAATTAATAAATTAATCGAGTTCGCCCGGTGCGCTGAAAAAGTTTCTGCTTTAAATTCGCTGGTGGACTTTCACGACGGACAAAAATTGTTTCCTCCAATTCGTAATTTATAGAAACAATACAAATTCTGAACGCTAATAAGTATGGGCAGTTTAGATCTTAGAAAGGTCAATTTGTCAAAAGAGATTCTTGTGTACTGTTCGAATTATTAGGTACTTATTTATCATTAAATACTTTTGGGCAGCTTAACATTTGTCGTCATTAAAGCAATTTTGAAATTTCCCATGATATTTTAAAAGAATTCCATTGAGATAGAATTTTTAAAAATGACTATGTTATGTTGTTTAATTAAGAGTAACAAAATCTGCTATTCATGTATGAGCCTAATATTTCGGGTGAGGTTGAAATCTAAACAATTCGAATAATGAATAGGTATCGAGAAACATTTTGTGATATTCTTAAAAGTTTAAAACTATTTAAAAAGCCACAGGGATGTACAAAAAGGCTTTTAAATTAATTTGGATAACACTAGGTTATTTATTCTAGACATATTAAAGGAAGGGTGCTGTAGAGTTGCGTTCTCCTGCCGCCTCTGGAACGGGGGAGCATTACTTTGCAATGCAGTGACATTTTTCTTTATGGACCCGCTCGCCTTGTTTTTATTAATTCCTGTTCCCTGGCGCCAAATAAGAGTTTTAAAAAAATATCCCATAACTATGTGCAGTTTACGTCGACCCCAAGGCCCAGGCATATTGTCGCATATTTTGAAAAATCACAATAGCTTTATTATTTAAGATATAAGAACAAGAGTTTCATGTTCATTATTAATGATAGCAGGAATATGATGAGTCAAATCCCTTCAAAATGGCACCATCTTAGGACAATTAAGTTCTGGTTTTAACTACCATCGATATAACACGTTAAAAGGTGATAATATAGCCTTTTTTACCGATGGTGTGTGTTGCGTTGTGACACCTAACGAATATGAAATTCTATTTTTACTTGAAATAATAGCGCGCTAAGTAGTAACGCACCATACTTTTATGCATAGGGTTAACATATTTATTCGAACCAACATAATGTTGCTATTTTCATAGCTATAAAAATATTAAAATCTTATCACTCTGTCAGAACTGCGAGAAAGTACACAACAAAATAATGTAGTTCTTTTTTGCGGAAAAACAAGATTCTCGATTTTCTTTCTAAGGGATGATATTCCAAACTGGCAGAGTAGTATTACACTACTGTCTGTCAGTTTGGATTTTTTTAAAAATACATTTTAAGAAATCATGATATTCAAACGGAGAAAATATATATTAAAAGTATTTATGAGAGTAGTTTTGAGTTCTGAATATAATAAAGTGTCCGAATGCTGCGCGGCTACTTGCTCTTAATTTCTGCATTTTATTTATATTGTGTTCGAGTTTAATTAAAATTTCCTGCTATTGCTTTAAATATTAAAAACTTTTGTTGCTTTGTTATTTTTAAGCTGTCAATAGAACTACTATATTTAAAACTTGGTTTGGTGCTCGTAATAAACGATGTTCAGCACAAATACGACTTTTGTAAATGTTTAGGTATCACTTCTATGTTTCTAAAAAATCACCTGGGTTGAATGTCTTCCGGTAATACTTTCACGCGAGTGAAAATACAACAGTAATGTTTGATATTTTTAATTATCACTTAACATTTCCGCATATATTTACTTCACGCTTTATACAATTTAACCCTTTAATTTAGCAATAAATGAGGTAACGGTTGCAATACTTGTATAGTTACGGTGTCAGGAGTTATTTTCTGACTTCATCGAAATACCTCTGAGGCCGGAGACGAATCGATTCGACACGTTAATGGCTCGTTCAAGAAGTCATAAAGTCGGCGTCTCACTGCTTAATATAGCAGCGTTGCAAGAAACAATTAGACGAGCGGCACAATCATCCCGGCTGTCGGGGAGCGAGGGAACACACCTGCTTGTCGATTTGGATGTGGTATCCGGCCTCTTTACCACTTAGCAATATTGTTTTAGTGCCACGTTGATATTATCAGTATTATGTAAAAAAAAATATCACTGGATTTAGTGTATCAAAGAACTAAAAATACTCATTAAGAAGAGAGTTTTCTGCTTTAGTAATGCTAGTTTTTTTTTTTTTTACTAAGCCTGCCACACATTCTCACCACTGTTACTCCTGTAAGCTAGGATCGACAGCGGTGTCCATTGAAGACACCGAGCTGAAACTGAGCTGAAGCTCAGCAAGTCCCAGCGAAAAAGCTAAATTGTCTTGGAACTCGCACGAATTTAATCGAAAAAGGTGTAGGAGGAGTTGGAAAAATTTATCCACTGGAGGGATCCATTGCAAAGCGGGAGACAAAAATAACTGTAGTGGCTGAATTGCGACAGAAATAGACAAGGCACCACGGATGCTATTTGACCTTATATTCGTTTGTAACAACGACACATTAGGGATGTTAAATTATAGTAATAGAGGGTCTTACTTTCTACACCACCGTAAGAAAAGCACCTTGCTAAAAGTGTGGAGTGCCCCGAATTGATAAAGTTAGGAATTTATTATTGAAGTGAAGTTGGTAACGCGATCAAATTGCTATACATACCTATCTGAAAAAGAAAGAAATCAGAACGGGAATCTTTCTGAACTTTGAGCTTACTTATGAGTATGCTTTCCAAGCTCCTAGTCCACGTGGCAACTTGTCGAATGGCGTGTAATACGGCGGTTATAAATCGTGTAGACACCGTGACGAGCGGAGGCGCACTTACGCGCGGAATGAGAGACATCCCCGCGATGTGCGCTCCGCCCCGCGCTAAAATTCCCTTTTAATTGTCTCTGCGAACGTACGACATCCCACCCACCTAATATCAACCTCTTTACATCCTATTTATTTACTGCTTTAGCATCTATTAACTGGAACTGTACCATAAGTTTGACGTGCGATTTAAATTCGTTTGCGTCTACGTAAAATACCTGTATGGCAAATGGTTCTGGCTGTATTCACTTACGGTAGAATTCCTGTTGGAACTCTTTTCAATAGCGAAGCGGGCAGTCTCCAGCGAGGCTAATATCACACGCTTAAGTGCTCTATTTGACCTAGGAGTGGATTTGGCGACCAAAACTATGGGTCACTTCGAAGACAAGGCAGCTGAGTCATTATATTTATCTGTCAACTAAAAAGAGTTCAATGTTACACAGTAAGGCCTATCTTATGACTTCCAGTTAAGATTCTTTGTCACTCGCATCCACCGGCATTCTAGGCTATGTAAAGTTATCGCTCCTTGTTCAATGCTGCAAATAAATAGCAACAAGGAGGTATTACAATTATTATAGCCGAGGTGTTATGTTGTTTTGTATCTAGATGAGTGTAGTAATGGGTATCAATTATCATCCGATCCCAACGCAGCTCGACAAAACTTTTATGAGCACTTTGTATTTAAAGTGTTTCAGTTACGAGTATAACGCAGTCGACTTGCACAATATTCAAATGGAATTGCATCTTTGCCAAAACTAGCGGGGAACGGCGCCGCTTACATTAATACACAATACAGTTCCTGACCCTCGTTGTGTCGCCCGGCTCTTTGTTTTTATAGGATGTTGAATAAGCATTAACTGAGTAATTTCAGGGGCAGGTAGGTACGAATTGCGGGGCGTTTAGCAGACCTTTTACTATATATGTATGTTTCTATTTAGAACACAGTATTATCCTCGAGTGGAGCGATTACAGCTACTTAGATATATATTGTACTAAAGTAGAGCTTACTACTAGATAGATAACTCTTTA
Organism: Ptilodon capucinus; assembly: GCA_914767695.1. Taxonomy (NCBI): domain Eukaryota; kingdom Metazoa; phylum Arthropoda; class Insecta; order Lepidoptera; family Notodontidae; genus Ptilodon; species Ptilodon capucinus. Next base: position 7,669,849 of record OU611808.1, read on the forward strand.
TTGTTCCGTCTATATAACGTAAACAATACAAATTTAAAAGGTTACAATGGTTCATCTATTTGAATATAAGTGTGACTCTATAACTGTAGAGTATACTTTATTATTTAGAGAGTGATAGATCTAAAAAGTATACTAGCGTAAAAATATTTTTAAAATGTAAAAAAAATCGACAATTTCCTAACTGTATCGCCAAAGCTACCCGTTGCAGTATTTTATGATTTAATACTAGATTTCCACTTTTCTGTTGTGTAAAATAGTCAAAAATTCAACTTGCATATTCCACCATAAGCTACCAAAATATTTAATTTGCTACTGTCAATGCAAAACGGATGCATCAAAATTGAATCTAAATAAATGAATGACGTCTATTTTGCCAAGTTAAATACAAACACGGTTCTCTGAAATTATATTGCTAATAGTCCACCTCGCTGGTTAGTGGAGGCATGGTATTCAGCCGGTGGTGGCTATAGGCATCAACGGCAAATGCAATTAGTTGGAGTGCACCGTTTTTGATGTAGTGCCCGAGTGCCGACAGACATGCCGTGTGTGGGTCGAGAGCTACCCGATATAAATAATCCAGGTAATTAATCGCACATGTTGATATAACTGTTTTGTCTATGTGCTGTTTAGAAGCGGATAATATAAACTCATTTTTATTAATCAAAGCGAAACGAAAGCAATCAAGGTTTGTATGGAACATTATGATTTCTAATTCGAACTCAATGTTCAGAGATAGCCGCCCAAATGCGAGAGAAACCATTTCGAATACCTATCCAGAATTAAAATACATACGTGACAGGTGATGGGAGTCATTCGAACCTATTTTCGTAAATACGCTAGCCTTTGGTTAGATAATTTATTCCAATAACATTTGTATCCATAAAACAGAGATTCAATGTAAAACGGGATCACATGAAAATTGAAAAAATTGTATTTCTTTTTAATTCTTCAGGCATTGTACAGTTCGTTTGAAAAGGTTTTATCAATGTTTTTATCAACATTATTTACAGCTATGCTGCCAAAAACCAAAAACGAGCATACCGTGAAATATGGGTAGGTACAATCAAACTGCCAGTTTTGTAGAATCCTGCTACCTATGGTAAATATAATAATTTGTATTTCACGTATCACTTATAACGTAAAATAAAATAAATCATGGATAATTGGACGATGTTGAGCCGTTCATAGAGTCTGGTATTCATTTTATTAATTAACAAGGCGCGTTCGAGTGACGATGGAAGTATAGTATTTTTGTGATACGCATGTACAGTTGTGTACGAGTTGTTGATTTACGATTTCATTTGTGCCGATATGCCCTGAACACACTGGGGCGTCAAGACCACTTCTTCTTCTTCGAGTGCCTCTCCAACTAGTGAAGGTTGGCTATCAACTTCTGAAATTCGGTCCTGTCCTGTGCAAGGCTGCGTTGGAGATTCCGGTCCAATCCCGTATGTTGCGGAGCCACGATTTCTTCCTGCGACCAACTCGCCTCTTGCCGATGACCTTGCCCATCATAATTAATTGTAGGAGTTGATATCTTTGAGGGCGTCAAGACACCCTCCATTAAATCTATGCGAATACCTAGATAAACTCTAAATATACTTTATACAATTGCCCTTTTAATTGTCCCATTGTCCCACTGCTGGGCTTGGGTCTCCCTTCAATGCGAGGGGGAGTCAAGCCATAGTCCACCACGGTGACTCGTATTCCGCCATCTTTGATGATCCGCCATATTGGAATTAGAATGACGTCACATAGCTAAGCAAGCTATGTGACGTCATTATATATAATGAGCTTTTGTATGAGGTAATACAGTTCTTTTTGGTGTAGGCAAATAATGTACAGCCCGCGTCTTGACGCCGCGCCCCAGTCTGTGCTGGATTTTATGCGCCGACAATTCATACGATTGCTTCGATTATGTAAATTGGTTGCTACTGCTTGTAATGCGCTGTCTCTAATAATGATCGATGTTTAGTTAGTTGTAGGCGAATGAATATTTGTTGGTTCAGAGGTCAAAACCAAAATCGAAATCTTGAGTAGGTAAGTTATATATTACAGCACTTAAGATTATAAAAATATCAACCTCCCTACAAACCGCGTGCAACTGCATTTTTCAGTGCAACATTGTTATACAGTGTCACTGTAAATTGATCATAATCGAGCTAAGACGGTGAAAATATTTAAGTGAAAATAAAAAATAGGAAAAATAAAAAAAATCTGTACTTGTAATAAATTACGTACCTATCTAAATGTACTAAAGTGCAGAATAGTTGCAGACTTTAAATCGTTTGTACCAACACAAACACACTACAAATAGATATTATGAATAATGAAGTCTGAATCCCAATAACATTTATCACTTTGTTACCAATTCTGGAGTGTTTCCAAAGGAGAAATAAGTTCACCTCGGCTTGCCAACACAAACTTATTTAACTTTTAGCGCTTAATTTAATGTACCGTGTCTCTTTTTAGTAAATGGTTTTGTTCTAACTTACTTTTTTTTAAAAAAAATTGAATATATCGTCTATTGACAATAGTAAAAACTAGAAACATTTTGAAAAAAAAACGATATTTCTTAACGAATTCATTTTACTAGAACCAGGAGATTCATCCGCAGATTCATATTTGCAGTCATAATTTTAATGATAAAAAAAATATTTGTGCCAGACGATTTGCTAAAGTGACCTTTTTAGATCCCATGGTCAATGACCCGATGCGTAAATATACGTTTGGTTGCGTATCACTGACTGTGTTTCGCGTTTTAGACAACATTCACGCTGTAGATTGATTGCGTTTCCGCACGCGTCATCGCATAGAAAATATTGCGAATGGGTAATTGGATATACGCTATGCGTCGGCCGCACTCGACGCCGGCCGCGCCTGCCCGTGACGGCTGTGACAAATAATATGACGCCCGATAAATACTTGCACACTTGCAGCATCGGCTTAAATGCAATTTCATATTGAGGACTTACCCCGATATACTTTTTGAAAGTCATTGAAAAATTCAATTTTATTTACCCTCGAGCGATGCGACAAATCATCGATTGCACGAATAACTGTTATAAGAACAGCAACTTACCACTATCTGTCAAATGTTGACAGTTACATGAAACAACAATACTTCAAGAGATGTTGGTGAGGCACCTGTTCAGAAATGCAAAAAGGAGAAGACTGAGTATCTGCCATAATAAATATAAATTATTTATTTATCGTTTTCTTATATTTACGCGAATACTACAAATTGAAATTAAACTATTTTACGGATTCTATCGCGTTAATTTACTTTTTTATGTTCCCCGACGTTTCGGCTGCCTTACAGCGGGGCGATTTTTAACGGGGCGATTACCTACGTTATTCTGTAGAAAACCTGTTTAAATCGCATCTGTCACCACCTGTCACCTGTTAATATGTATCGAGAAAAGCGTCATTTGTTTTAGTTCTTATGAGAAAATGAAACTAATATACACAATGAAATAACACATAATTATACATACTTATGTATGCATATCTTTGGATAAGTCCTAGGCCACAGGTCCGTCAAGAGACACGTGTATTTTTTCCAAAATAAAAAACCACCTCTTCGTTAATATATATAAAGATTGAATTTCTGTGGTACATCATCACGTCATTGATGCCATTTGGTGAAACATCTTTTTCTATGAATTAATGCAGCTCATAGTGGTATGAGCTAATAATAGGTGGACGCGCCTCTGGGTCCGGGGCTCAACACTCGAATCATCTTATACCGTTTGAATCAAGTAATCTTATTCAAGCTGAAAGTAGATTTTTTTTTGTATTATTTCAGGAAAACGAAAATATTTGACTCGATAAATTTAATTATTTCGCTTTTCTACGGCCAAAAAAATAATCGAGGAAGTTAATTTTGCGAGTCGCCACCGGTTCACAGAGTGAGATCGTTTTAAAAGATAAACACGGCGGCACTCGAGAGATAAAAATAGATCAAATGCAGCCAGCAAACAGCAGCCACTCAGCGGCCAACTTACATTACCGTGTTCACCGTACATTCTGACATATCTTAAATTCGAGCACGCTGGATAAATAGACTTTTTATGGTTACCTTTTGGTAACAGATAGTGTAACTGGTTTCTATTTTTTTTGTTTCCTTTTTTAATCCATAAAAACACAACATGATAAAATAAATTCAAAATTGAAAGTACATATATTTACGATGGGTAATTTGCAGATACTGTACTCTAAATCCAATTATAAAAATTTTATTTAGTGTTGTAGTTATGTCCTTTGGAACATAATATTTATGTTCCCCCGTCCATCAGAGCAAATACTCATGTTAATAAATTTAGTACCTACTAAGGCTTATGAATTTGCGCAAGCCATATAAAACGAGTTTATTCGTAGGTATGAAACCCAAAAGTTCTAGTGGTTTAAGCAAAGTTAAGACAAATCTTGTAGTAACCTATCCCGGCGTAAGTTCAATGTTTATGAGTTTAAGCATTACAGCATTTACTAAGGAAATATAATATGAAGGTTCGAAGTAGGTACATTGAATTAAATAATTGGACTTATCATATTTCTTTACTTATTTATATAGCAGTGGTAGCCGAGTGGTCGAACGCACGCTTTGCAATCAAAGTGCGCAGGTTCTATCCCCGGCTCGCACCTCTGGGTTCCATGTGCGAATCTCATTTTCATCTGAGATTATCACTTGCTAAGAAACGGTGACGGAAAACATCGTGAGGAAACCTGTGTGCCCGGTATAATGGCAATAGGCTCGCCCCCTATTACATTGGGACCAAAATACATCGGCGAAGTGTGGGCGCACTGCAGTGCACCTCTGCCTACCCCTTCGGGGAATACAGGCGTGATGATGTATTATTATTATTGTATTATTATTTATATGTTTCTTCAATTGACTTAAGTATTTAGATAAATGCAGTAGATCTTGTTTGCAATAAACTAAACTGAAAAAAGTATATTCCCACTCTTTTAAATGTTCATAATGTAAGAGGAAGGCGACAGTAGTTTTATTGTTATCAAATTTACACAACTCGCAGTAACTGTTTGCAAAACAATTGGAGACATTGTATCAGAAAAATTCAATTAATTAATTGATATAAAGGTATCAATTAATTAACTCAATATTTCCTAGTGGTTAATGATTTTTTGTGACTCATTTCTGTTCATCCAGTGTGTTCCTTCCGTATGGTTACGAAAATAGTTTTCCATCACTTAAGGTGAGAGGAGGCGGGGACTTGAATCGAATATTCGCGACTCGGCAATGCGACCCCAGTCTACTTTCCGACTCGATTTCGGGATTCGGAGTTCGTAGAATATTATACTCTGTTTACGTAGGTGGGAAGTATTTTTGAATGCGTACTCAGTGGTTTGGAGTCGCCGCAAATTGTGGAAACTACTAAAATTTCCTGAGTTAATAAAGTGTTTATCTATTTATTTCTAATTATATATTAGAATATGGAATACGCTACGATTTTACATATACGAAATCCGCTACCTATAAGATTTTAATTCGAACTCACAATAAGTGATGATTATGGAGTTGTGCTTAAATTTGAAGCTCAAAAATAAATGTGCCACAATATATGAGTAACTGGATGTTCTATACATTTTGTACCACATACCCCGTTAGAAAACCAATTACGGGCCGCATTTATACGATCAAGTACTTTCTGCGGCCCTTTATGCCCTGAACATACTTGGGTGATCGATTTCACATAGCCATTTTGAAAGTGCACTCTGTGTAGTCTGTATACTGTATATGTATACATATTATATACATAAAGATTAAATGTATGTCGGAAAAGCTATGCGATCATGCGATTATATTCGCTCCTGTCAGTTATTAACCGACGAAAAAAAAAAAAGGAGGAGGTTCTCAATTCGACGCGTATATATTTTTTTTTTTTATGTATGATCACGCATATCTCCGGCGTCACTAAACCGATTTCGATTTTTTTTATGACGTTTGCTAAGGAATTCTTCGAGGGTGGTCCCATTTTCAAAATATTATCAGAAATTAACCCCCTTGGGGGTGAAATGAGGGGTTGAATGTCACATAATTTAAAAATTATTTTTTGATCGACTTGAAACTTTGTATATGTATTTTACATATAAAATAAAGAAATACGTGTTTTAGGAATTTTGAAAAAAAAAATATATAGGGTGTGAAATGGGGTGATAAAGTTTCCATTCTTTTTTATGTATATCTCCGGCGTCACTAAACCGATTTCGATTTTTTCTATGACGTTTGCTAAGGAATTCTTCGAAGGTGGTTTCATTTTCAAAACATTATCAGAAATCAACCCCCTTAGGGGTGAAATGGGGGGTTGAAGGTCACGCAATTTCAAAAATATTTTTTGATCAACCTAAAACTTTGTATATGTATTTTACATACAAAATAAAGAAACACGTGTTTTAGGAAATTTGAAAAAAAAAATATTTAGGGGGTGAAATGGGCTGATAAAGTTTGCATTCTGGACTATAGCATATCTTCGGCGTTAGTGAGCCGATTTCGAAAAATCTTTTTTTGTTTAATACGGATAGTTAACAAATATCGAAACAATGGGATGGAAAGGGTGGAGGGGGGTGAATTCCTTTTTTGGGCTGTTATGAGGTGCTAATACTTGCATCTTTTCACAAAATAGATACTAAATTCGCCTTCAAAAACCTAGGTACACTAAAAAGTTAACCTTAACTACCTTATAATTCATTACATTTGTAGTCGGTGCCAATTTATGTGTGTATTTGTCTAGTCTGATATAGAATGGCACCTACACCATGATATACCTACGCCCACGTGGACTTTATTTGGAATTATACCCATTTTTAACCAACGAAGAAAACAGAAGAGGTTCACGTTTCGACACGTATTGGTTAGGGTATAACTTCGAAGTTGGTCCTATATAAATTAGGAACAAAAATCCTACCCGAAAGGTGGGAAAATAGGGAGAGATTTATTGTTAATTCTCAAATTTTAATGCTGAGTTGTGTATTACAAAAAAACAAACAGTAGATTCAGATTAAGTAGTAGATTTTAGCCACAAAAAAATATAAAATAAAAACTTTTTAACAAAAAATTAAACCGCCGAAAATTTTAAAAAGCAAAAAATAATATACCTTTTTTATTTAACCTTAATAAAAAAGTTCTTAAACTAATGTAAGTATACCTAAGTCATTTTGAGTCGGCGCCAAACAATTAATGAACAATAAATTTAAAGAAATAACCAAATGAAATTAACAATGCAACGTGAAATCTTCAGCGACAAACATTAACATTCCAAAAAATGTGCTCTCCGTACGACCACTCGCACACATTGTGTATCGCTATCTCGCTGTGTATTGCTGTCGCGCTGACGTTAACTTCGTGAACGCTCGGCATTTTCCAGCGAAGGTGCGTGTCGCGCCGCGCCGCCGCCGCGCCGCCGCCGTACATCACACTTTACTAAATTAATTAATTTGCTTGTTTGGCGCCGACTCAAAATGACTTAGGTATACTTACATTAGTTTAAGAACTTTGTTATTAAGGTTAAATAAAAAAGGTATATTATTTTTTGCTTTTTAAAATTTTCGGCGGTTTAATTTTTTGTTAAAAAGTTTTTTTAATAAATAACTAACTGTCGTAACTGTCATAAACGAAATCGGTAGGTAAAGGAAAACAGGTCTTGCGCGTTTGGACGCGCCTATGTGTGAAGGTTTTATCGCAGAAACTATCACGGCACACGACGAGTACCTGAATAGTGCTGTAGCGTTTTATTTTTCGTGTTCACCGGGAAATGTTTTGAGAGGCCCGATTTCACTTTGCGCCTGCTTCGGTCCCCACCCACATGTCCCCATTGTCGGAACAATTGCTAACGTATACATTATTGTATCCGCCTTTTTATTTCAATTATACCGTATTTTGGCACGACTGTTAGAGATTAAATTAAAATTATGCTTTCGTTCGGGCAGTGTGTCATTGTACAACATTTCAATTTGAGATGGTACGAAATAACAAAATTAAGTTCTTTTGCAAACTTTACATCAGATAACGAGATTTTATCTTTAATAAAAAGTAGTTAAACCTTTATTCTGGATAACCTGTGTGTCAAATGTTGTTAACACAAACCAGAGCAAGCATACGCCCAGATATGGTGTAGTAAAGTGGTGGACGAAGATGCTCATTTCTATTAAAGTATTAACTTCATGTTTGGAAAACCGGCCAAGTGCGAGTCGGACTCGCGCACGAAGGGTTCCGTACCATTATCTATAAAAACGGCAAAAAAATCACGTTTGTTGTATGGGAGCCCCCTTAAATATTTATTTTATTCAGTTTTTTGTATTTGTTGTTATAGCAGCAACAGAAATACATCATCTGTGAAAATTTTAACTCTAGCTATTACGGTTCATGAGATAAAGCCTGGTGACAGACGGACGGACGGACGGACGGACAGTGAAGTCTTAGTAATAGGGATCCCGTTTTACCCTTTGGGTACGTAACCCTAAAAACACACAACGACGGATTGCAAGTACGAAGTCGTAATTGACAAACTGGTAACAATGCAAATAAGACTTTAATCTATAGCATCTCAAGTGTCATATTTGCAAATTAGAATCGTTGCAGATATAAATTTTTATCGGTATGTAAGTCGAACTGATTTTCATACATTCGTACTCAATCTATTAATTTATAATTTTCTCCTCACGTATCACGAATAAATCTCACCGTAGAACCCTCAACCGATGCATATAACTATACAGGAATTCATTTCAGAAATATACGTAACGCCAAAATTTATGTAGATTAAATGTAGTAGCTTAATGTTGGGAATTGGGATTTAGCCGGAGGGAAATTTTCTCATGTTCGACAGATTAAAGTATGGGAGCCTAGACTGTGGAGGATCTATTACGTAATAGGTGCATACTTAAGAATTCACTTTTCTTTAGACTACATTCATAGTTTGCTCGCGGGCCCGGCCAATTACACTGAGTGGAAAAAGTTTGCTTCGCAGTAAAATGTTCTAACGTAGTACATCTTTTATGTAAATCTTGCCAACAACTGTATAAAAGGCAATGGTTCTGAATATAAGTATTAGATAAATGTAAATAAGTTTTGCTTTCGTTCCCATCAAAATAAAGTGTACTTAACTATGTGTATTATCGTCCTTCTCACTATCGCAAGGTATGAGTGAGACAGCATCATTTTTAAGTGCTGTCAAATATAGTTAAGTTTTATTTTGAGTTCGACAAAATTGGGGTCAATCGGGGACCAAATTCTTGCAAAATCGACATTAGGTTCTTGCGAGAATTGCCCCGCAGTATCTGAACTTATACACATAATATAGTCGACTGTTAAGTTTATGTCAAGAAATTATTTCGTCAATAATAAAGTTCGTATTACCAGTGTATTTAGATTGGAAACTATGTGTCTCAATAGAGACTTAAAATCTCCAAGACGATGTAGAGTGATTTCAAATTACTTAAGTACTACTACAGCCCTTTTTAACGTCCCACTGCTGGGTACGAGCTTCCCCTCAATCCGAGGGGGATTCAGGCCATAGTCCACCACGCTGGCCCGGTGCGGGTTGGCAGACTTCACTCATCTATCGAGAACTAGTCAACCTCCCTCAGACGTTCAGGTTTCCTCACGATGTTGTCCTTCACCGTTTCTTCTTCACCGTTTCTTAGCAAGTGATAATCTCGGATGAAAATGAGATTAAGTACATGTATGACTTATCTATTTTCTTCAGTGTAATGGAAAATGTTAGTATTTTTATAAAAAAATTGAGCCACTACAAATTTAAACAATTTGAAGGTTTTCGAACAAAATAGGCAATCAAAAAACAAAGATCAACTTCTAATAGAGTCGTCGCCTCAAAATAAAGCAACTCATTTTGCTGTTTAGTATTCGATACTTATTCCGTTTTTCGATAGCACAGAATTGTATTAAACTAGAAGCTATTGGCAGTATTATGTAGAGGCAGTAAGGGCGCGCAGGCAGCTACACTGCAAATCATTAGCAGGATAGAGACGGCTGCGGCCGACCACACTCGCTGTTTGCATTTGTAATTAATACACTGTTTGCACTTCTGATTTACGATAGCGTCCGCTGTGCACTCCTAATGTGTTAATAGCTTAGAAAATTAACATTATATGGATAACAGTGGTAGCTGAGTGGTCGAACGCACGCCTTGCAATCAAAGTGTGCAGGTTCAAACCCCGGCTCGCACCTCTGGGATTTATGTGCGAATCTAATTTTCATCCGAGATTATCACTTGCATCCGGTATATGAAACGGTGAAGGAAAACATCCTGAGGAAACCTGCACGTCTGAGGGAACTTGTCTTGTCTTGTGTGAAGTCTGCCAACCCGCACTGGGCCAGCATGGTGGACTATGGCCTGAATCCCCCTCGCATTGAGGGGAGGCCCGTGCCCAGCAGTGGGACGTTAAAAAGGGCAGTAGTTTAGTTTTATGTTATTCTGATGTATAAACAATAATACCGTAAGGTTTCATCAAAATCCGTTCAGTCGTTTTTGCGTGCAAGAGTGACCAAAATCCATTCTTCCATCCATCCTCACAAACTTTCACATTTATAACATTAGTAGGATAGGATTCGTAAGAAGTAAGATGTTCCGCGGGGGTAATGAACATACCTATCTTGAACCATTCGTATACATACAATAATGTATGGTTCAAGATAGGTATCCCACTGCGGTTACTACATGTACGTAGTTCAAGTATAAATTAAAGTCGAAACTCTACCAAACAACATCATATTCGCATTTCAGAAGTCTAACATAATTTATGTTTCGTAACTAAATAAACTTTACATTCAGATATTCTTGCTTTATGTTAAGTATCGTCCTAAATAATGAGACCGAAAACTTATTTTAATTCATGCTTAAAATGATGTAAAATTATAGACCGAAGTTATAGATATCAATATCAAGTAGAAACTGGTCATAGGACAATCCCCATATTCAAGATGAGGCATAATATGTATTAAAATAACACACGGTATATAAATGGTGGGACTTGCTTAAGTATTTTTGTCGTAACGATTTGTAGCAACTTTAGTAGACATAAGTCTTGGCCGTTGTATTCAATGGATACTGCTGCCTATCCTGGCTTTCGGGAGTAACAGTGATCGGAATGTGTAGTGGGCTTAGTCCCAAAAAAGAGACTTCTCGACCATAGGAGGCTAGTCAAATTCGACCAGCGAATTGAAAGTCTTTATTATTGAACGAAACGTCCTTAAACGATGCCATTTTCACGCCATTAAAATGTAGCTATAGTGATTTTGAAGCGATTATGTTAGGATTCATACGCAGCTGTTGCGTCAGTATGACGATTTCGAAGTACGCGTCCACATCTGTGATAACTTACCCGCGTATGTTCTTGATTATGTTTCTAATCACAAACAAGTATTCATCGCTTGTTTGCCCGCCAAACTTTGTTGCGTAAAACATAAACAAAGGCGAAGTCCTTACCGAAATCACTGTGTATAATGAAATACTGACAAAGGACTGTACCCAACGAGTCTTAGGGGTGTGTCGTGCTCATTTTGGTTTCGTGAAAAATTGTAGGCCTTCGCTCCCTCCCGCGTCGCTCACCCCTACAGGTCCCGAAGACGGCGCGCGACGCCCGCACTGGGCGTGGTGTCAGTTCGACGTGCAATTTGCATTTTTAGCGAAAGTACGGAGACGCACGTCGCGAGCAGACGGATTGTGTGGGTGACGAATGATCCCGCGACGCGGATGCTCGTCGAACTCGTGTTTAGCTGATTTAATTTTGAATTAAGTAGTAATTATAAGTTAAACTCAGTTTATTAGTTAAAAGGCAGGTACGCTACGCACCTGAGTAATGAACTTTTATTACGCCCGGTAAAAAAAAAATACACCGATAGGTAAATGAAAATCTGACACCAACATTTAGTATAAGCAATTTAGAAAAAATATCAGAGAACTTTATATAGCCTCGTAACTATTAAAACTCATTACAATGCACCAACAGCTGTATACAGCACACCGCTGCATTAAATTTAATATTTCGACTCACGTTGTTTAAAAGCAATAAAAATCCCGATAACGTGGTGGTAAAGTTTGGCTTTGCCTCCAACTTGATCCGAGCGAGTGAAGTGGAACGCGCCCGGGACCTACAAGGAATAGGCGTGAGCGGAATGCATAATAAAGCAGGAGATTAAAAACTACAAAATCCTGTCAATAACAGCGTTGCGGAGCGCGTCACAGCGGCCAAGTTGATTGAGACCTTCGCCGCCATATACTCGTAAATTGATCGCTCCTCGATTGTATAGATATGGACGTTCGTAAAGAGCACGCTAAGCTTGTAAATTAACAAGAGCCTTTTATTTGGGCCTCAGATCACCACATTCTCACTACAAATTTTATATATAGCGGTATCCAATGAAGACGCCAAGGTTTACCCTTGACGACTCCAAGAATGCGTACCAATTAAATAAAAAGATAAGGTTGGAGTTCAAACAAAATTTTCCAATGGAGAGCCATTGAAGAGCGGAAGAGAAAAAATAACTGTTTAAAGGGATTTCTTTCTTAACAACTAGGCACGCTAAATACTCATTTCGATTAGTCGGTCTTAAACTTTTAAAAATATATTTAAAGAATTTGGATTTTTGAGCATCATACGTTTGTACCAAACTCCATAATATTCCAATATTTAGCATACACATAATGAGCCTATTGATCTTCAAGTTGAATATTAAATACTTGCGGCGACTACAATCTCGAGTCAGAGAACCACTTATGTCCGTTGTCATGAACTCTAGAAAACGCCTTCACACGATGACAAAACATTAATATACTGCAATTGACAACTTCACACTTAGGTATCCCCTTTAGGCGTCTCCTAGTATTAATGAAAACTGGCATCACTCATGTTGCCCAATTCTCGATCTTGCAATCTTGGTCTTCCAGTTTTGCAAGACCTTGACCATTAAATTATAGCTAAATCAATATGTAACATGTACTCTGTTATTGGTTGTGCCGAAATGGGAAGCGATTTTTTTAGACAATAACTATAAACTGATCTTATACCCTAGTCTTCTAAGAGGCTAGACACTATCTCAAGTGAAAGTCATCGTATTTAAAGACAATTTACGAATTTATGTTACCAGATTTACCGAATGATGACTGAAAATATAATCCACAATGAATTTTTCACGTTGTTAGTATCTATTTAAGATTCTTGGGCCGGTAATGAAACCACCGTGTGACCAAAGATCACAACGATCTTCAGAATGTTGATGCTTTTAATGTTATTCTGCACTCAGGTCATTTTATACCAGCAGGTACTTAAAGAGTGACAGCAAAACGGAGTTACTATCACGGTTAAGTACTATATGGAACTACATTAAGCTTTTGAAAACTTATCGATATTCAAAGGCTAAATGTCCTACTACACCTAAAATACTGCCTACTGTCCTCCATTTGGGTACTAATAAACTGAAAACGTAGTGAACACGTATGTTAACGTAATAGACTAATAAAATGACGTTAGTTAATATAATCTATATTAAATTGTGAAGGAAAACATCGTGATGAAACCTGCACGTCTATAGAAAGGCGTGTGAAGTTCACCAACCCGAACTGGGCCAGCGTGGTGGACAATGACCCAAATCTCCCCGTATTGAAGGGGAATGTGTCCGGTATAATGGCAATAGGATCACCCCTATTACATTGGGATCTAAATATATCGGCAAAGTGTGGGCGCACTGCATTGCACCTCTGCCTTCCTCTTCGGGGAATACAGGCGTGATGATGATGATGATGTTGTGAGGATTTCTAATAATAAAACCTCTAGTGAGTACTAAGCGTGTGCTCTGTAGGTCACTACTGTACATGTATTTTACTTTCCCAAAACCAAACAATACTGTAACAAAAAACAGTTGAATGAAAAATGACTGTGCGGTTAAGAACAATATTGTTTTTAGCCACAGATAACAAAAAAGTCGGTTCGGCTATTTTTATTGTATGAATTTTTAATCTGGGCGTCAAAAAAGCCGAACGGAAATAGAGGCCTCAGTTTGGAAGCTATTACGGTAAGTGCATGTTTCTGTATCGGGGCTCGTCTTTCCTCGTCGATGTGCGTTACACGCCTTCAAGTGCATGCTCGCTCTTCATTACAGAGTCATCTTGTGGAAATATATTTCGAAACTATTTAAAGCTTTTCAGTAAGTTATTAACTTTGTACACAGTTTTAATCTCCTTCATAGATATAAAAAAATTAAAAGGCATAAAGACTTTTTGCAGAACATTTTTTTAAGTAATTACGAGTAAGTACTTCCATTGTGAGTGGATCATTTATTAATCATATTTTTTAAAGGTTTAGCCAACAGCAGTTTTAACCGTAGCTAAGTCCCAGCCTATGACTCTCAAGAATCTATTAAAAAATATATTAACTGATTCAGTTTGGGGGTTATTTTTAGCATTTTTACAATTATTCCGCTAAACTAAGATTAACTAAAATATACTAGTATTTTAGTTATTGATTTATAGTACATACTCGTAGATAAATATTGTACAATTATGTATGATTGAATATGATATAGCACAGTATTTGGAAAATATGGGCAAAAGTTATAAATAAGATTATGAGTGTGGAGGCATACATAGAATATTGAAATTCTAGAAAAAAAATGAAGTGAAGCAGGTAGGAGGCAAGTAAGACAAAGATAGAGTGTCTTCACTCGTATTTTGCTTAAATACATTAACGTAAAGGGGCTCTATCTAATATTCAGTATGTAGACTCTATGTGTATACCCTCAACGCACTTAATCAGGTTTGGCACATACCCGGCTCCGATCAGATTGATAGCTAGTGCATTGTTTAATCCGTGTTGTGGGCACTCTGGTAAAAGGGGTACTTAAATGACTGCCCAATTAGGTGGACGATACATGTTTAAAAGCGTTATTAGCCGCCGTCCCGGCGCACAGACCGCACGAATTTGTGTAATTTATCAATATATAGCTTATCTGGATGAAATCTATACTTGTATACTATATAATAATAATAATATTACAATAATATTCTTAGGGATGGCACCATTGACATTTGTCGGGCATGTCATCGCCCTGGTGAATCCCTGAGGCATATCATCTCCGGTTGTTCGCGTCTCGCAAATGGTCAATATTTACACAGACACAACCAAGTAGCCAGGATTGTCCACCAGCAACTTGCCCTTAAATATCGCCTTGTGACATCCGAGGTACCGTACTACAGGTATGAGCCACAACCAGTTCTCGAAGAGGGTCATATCACATTGTATTGGGACCGGTCTATCATCACAGACAGGACTATTGTAGCCAATAAGCCTGATATTGTGCTGATAGATCGCCAAGAGCGCCGTGCAATGATTATCGATATCACTGTCCCCCATGACGGGAATCTCGTGAAAGCAGAGAAAGATAAAGAAAGCAAGTATCTTGATCTGGCTCACGAGGTTGTGGACATGTGGGACATTGATGCGGCAATCATTGTACCGATAGTCGTTTTGCGCCCATGGCTTATTAGCCAAGAGCCTCGACAAACACCTAAAGAGGCTCGCGTTAGGCAGCTGGATCAAGGGACAGATTCAGAAGGCGGTACTTCTGAAGACGGCGCGCATTGTGAGGAAGTTCCTCTCTCTGGAGCCCTAACCACTGGTAACTAGGAACCTGTTCCAGATGCCGGTGGTGAACTGTTTTTTATATTTTTAAATGTATTTTTTATATATATATTTAAAAATGTAATTTATAAGAAAGATAAGAAATAAAGGAGATAATATTATAAAGTCATTTCAAAAATTCTTTCGGCGTTTAAAAGCTACAGTATCACTGAGTAACAAAGGCTATATTATAAACCCCTGAAAAGCCGGGGCGGACCGTATTACATATTTGTCAGTTGGAATCAGAATCAGAAATATTTTATGAGAAAGGCGTGTGAAGTTCACCAACCCGCATTGGACCAGCGTGGTGGACTATGGCCCAAATCTCCCTCGAATTGAGGGAGAAGTGATTATGATGTATTTATATTAAAAACATTGAATCAAGACAGGTGTTGGTAAGGGGGCAGGTACTTACAAATCGTAAATAAACAAAAATAATCTAGATGTCTACCACCCATTCGGAATGCATTTCCTATGGAGAAGAATATGCAAAAAAACTACATAGTTATATTTTTCCAAGAGGATTATTATCAGTAAATGATTATAATATTTGATATACTTTTAAAATATGACTTTAGGAATATACATTTGGTAGTTTAATATTCTAATTTCATAAGTATTTTTACTAGTATTCACATAAGTTAATTTGAAAACGATTGCTTTTGATCAGACCGTTATTTCAAGACGTAGCAAAGTAATCGCGTCCCCGCACATGAATGAACCGCGGGGTATAAACGTTTCTTTTGTACTCGATAGCAGTAGGTACGTCGCCTGCATGATGTGCTGCGTGACGTCGCGCCACAAAGTATGGCGCGGTACCCATAGCACAACCACGGCGCACTCATGCCTTCACTTGAAAAAAATCCATGCACTTAACGCTGAAAATAAGCGCGGCTTTCGACCGCATTCACTTTTAGCGATGTAGTTTTTCTCCTTTTACACCCTCCACACCCATTCTCTCATCTCGCATCGCCCATCTCACTCCGACTCCCCATCTCTCCAGCTATACTCGGTCCGCTTCAACGTTCGTGACACAAAGCAATATGTGAGTTAACTTCGGTGTAACGGCTCTTGTTTGAGTTGCGATTTAATGCCTCCTTAAACTGAGATGGTTTACAGGTTAACCGGGTTGAAAAGGATAAAAGTATCCGCAGTTGTTTACTTTTTGGATTTCCTTCGTTTCAATAAAAACTTTGGATCCGGTAAAGGCAATCGAGCAGTTTGGACATGTTCGTTTTATTACGTATCTATCTTTATTGAGATATAGTTGAACTTTTCACTTAGATGGAAATGGATTATCGATCCAGTTGATTACTTCTTCAACCGAACTTTTTATAAAAGGATAACTGAATAGGGCGTTGTTTTAAGGTAAAGAGAGTTGGTACGTATATAAATTTACACACCAACAATATCTATCTCTCGTTAAAAGATTTCAAAACTTTTATCTACTTTGTCGAAACGATTAAGTTGCGAGTAAAATTGTACAAGACTTTTAGTTCAATAAAATGTATTTTGAGCGATACAATTTTTTGCCTATGAAATCTACTTGACCAGAACGACGCTGCTGTATTATGCAGACCTTCTCAATTGATCTGGAAACAATTTTGTGTTAGGATTGGTCAGATTATCAGCTAATCTATATTTACCAATGAAACAAGCATCAGGGCAAGCCTCAACTTGTCCAATTTACATGACGGAGGTGGCGATATCGCAAAAGAAAGTTTCAGACAACTTTTATCAGATCCCAGCCCGCTGCGGCTGATGAGTTGGCACAGAACTTTATTTACTGATACGTCGATCCCATTCAGTGGAGGTGGAAATGTGTTTTATATCCATACGCCGCCATTATAATTAAAAAAATACTAATATTAATATAGTCTACAAATTTCTATTGTTCATAAAACTTAATAATAAAAGCAGCGTCAACATTAATTCCAAAGGCACTTTTAAAGTACGCGCCCATGTTCGCTCAAATAAGATTTAAAATTCTAATTAGGCTGCTTGAAAATATGCAAAGCTCATTAAATCATTTGCTCAACTGAATTTGAACGTAAATAAAGAAACTCACTCCACACACGCGAGCTGGAAGCTGCGAGACTCGAGAACGGGCTCCGAGGGACTGGGATTAGGCACTGCCTATAGCCGAGTACGTATTAGACGAAGAGATTTAAACTGAATTAACCGTTCGATCGTAAAATTGGAATGCCACACAGATAATTACCTGACACTCACAGAAAAGGAAGTCGCTTAGAAAGGGATTCAAATAAGCGTGTACGAAGGACCGAGTCGACCGCCCACGAACATTATAGCCCGGAATCCGATTTCGGAAGAAATAACTGATACCACGCTATCGGGGAGCGATGGACCGAATCCCGACACAAGCGAATTCAATCGACCTCAAGTGTCTATGATTGCTTCGCTGTTTAAAAATTATTATCCTCGAGTATATTATTCAGAATTTGAAGGACCAAAAGTCAAACAAAATGTTTTATTGTAGTGATTACATAAAACGGGCACATTGCATTTCAAGTAAATCTTGGTTTTTATGGTTTCGGCAGTAAAATCAATCATAAAAATTACATTTTGCTGAATAATTAAACACTGTGTAGACGTGATATTATGCTGCTTCTATTGTTTGTAGTCATCATACAAATGAGTGTAAAAAATAATGTCGACGGTAGGAACCTATTAAATTATTACTAATAAGGCGATGATTTTATATTTTATTTTAGTTTATTAAGAAGTTTTACTCCCTGTTTCTGTTGCAGTGTCTGTGTTTGATTCAATCAAAATTTAGACTTTGTTTGCTAACTGAATAATATATTATTTTGATAACCAAGGAATGACACAATATTAACACAGGTTATCAGACAAAACAATTATTATGGATTTTTTCTGGAATATTTTTTCTGAAATATAACTATTGTTTGTTACTTTTAAACACTGTGCAATAGGTGTCAAAGAAATATTTTGACTAGATTGTGGGCGAGGCTTGGTCTAACGATCAATTATTTGCCAGCACAGAAATTTCGGGACGAATACATGTGGGCCCAAGCTTTCAAGACGTTCTATAGGCTCCATGACTTGGCCACTAATTGGGACCACGCCAGGCAAGTCTGCGAAGCTGAGGGGACAGAACTGCTCGTGCCTGTGTCCTTAGATGAAATAGAGAACTTAAAAGTGCTCATGAGTAACATGAAGGCCCGCCACACGGCGATGTTTATTGGTATTCATGACAAATTTTCAAATGGAAATTACGTTACTTTAAAAGGTACCTTATGAAATGTAATAATGCGACTTCGGCTTTGATATATTTTGATTAAATTTATCAAGTGGTTTCTGCGTTATACGTAGATAGATATTAACACGTTGGCTGCTAGTCCAGTTTTCATGTACTTTCAAACTGTGCGCAGCCAAGTTGATTAGGTCCAGTGGAAGTATTATTGATGATGCGTACCAAGTGAAATAGCACGATTACGGTGCCTGCATAGTCAGAAAGACACTCACAAGGCCTTTAAAACCTAGTGTAGCAGCTACCGTGTCAAACACTGACACGACGAGGTATCAAAGGTTCATAAAACCTAATGTTTAAAACTACTTGCAGGAGATCCTATAACAGGAACACTCTTGGATCTTATCTGGGGTCAAGGAAGTCCCAAAAACATTAATGACACTGATCATTGCGTCATCATGACTCGAGAGGGCCTGTTAGACGATCGAAATTGTACTGACATGTACCCATTTGTGTGTAGAATACTGGGCGATAATATAAGGTACAATGCGAAATGTGACTCCTATGATCTAGGTAAGTATATAATAAATTTAGCAACCACATCTCTTGTTGTAACAAGGCTCTAACCAACTTAAGGCTCTATTTAAATAGAGGAAAATAATTGACAGGGCAATTCACAAGATTGTAGGTACAACATTATAGTACATTGTAGTACAATTCTGTAACTTGTAATCACATTATCTTACATAGCCTTCATTATTTTTCCAAAACACACGTAGCTGATTAGATTACGAGCATTCTTCGTTTTATGTACAAATATTACGTAAGACAGACGCTATTTGGTGGACCAAATAGCGTCTGTCTTAAGTTTTAGCGTCTGTCTTGTCCACTTTGACCACAGCTTGGCACCACATTTTCCCTGATTGATAAGCTTCGTTGTTGAAATATGTTAAGCTAAGCTAATACTCTCAGTATTGATCATCAGATTATGACAGTTGACATAAACAGACGACGAGGACAATCGCACAGGGCAACAGTGTTAAACAGTTAGCGAGGAAACGTGTGTCTCACTGACTAGGACATAAGTAAGAAGGCTGCTCGATCAATCTGGATGCACCCGTTTAATTACACACCTACTCATTCAGACTTCATATTCTAGCATACACAGTCCAAAACAATGGTAAATGCTACAAGATCCACGCAGAGCCTCTATCCTGGCATGATGCGTATATGATCTGTAAGGCGGAATCCGGTCGGCTGGCCATTATCAACTCGCCTGAAGAAGCCACTTTGATCACCAACCTATTTGCTAAACATCTCGAGTGTAATGTGCCTAATCCTAACATTCTACACATCGGATTCAGTGATCTGATGTTCCCGTATCAGTATAGAACCATATTGGGTAATCATTATTTATTTCTCCTCGTACAATTTATGCTTTATTTCATGTCTGTCTTCATCAAAAAGGAAATATTATGAAATATTACTGAAACACTAAGACTTATCTGTGTCAGCAATCATCACTCACTCACTCACTAACTTCGCATTATAGTTTTGACATGATTTGCATCATCAAATCTGATAGAGACTTAACATTTAATTAACATGACAATATTTTATTTGTTCGTCCACAAATAATAGTGCAATGTATTCCAGATCAAACATTAGAAGAAGCTGGTTATTCCTTAATGAATTCAGCACATGAAGATGTATCAGTAATGGAGGGTAAGCGCTGTGGATCTCTCACTAGAACTGGCTTCTTGGAGATGACCTGCTGCGATCAAGCAGCTATGTACATTTGTGAAAAACTGATTAATAATACGGAAGTATAGTATAAGACATTTTTTTTGCAGGATAACTTAGTACTTTAGTAAAGGAGTACTTAGTAGTTTGTACGTAAAAAACATAAAACCCCCCTTTTGCCAATTCCAAAACTAACTCTATGTCAAAATGCATAAAAAAATCTGTGGTATAAGCGACGCCCCCACGAGTCAAAATTCTCTCGCGCTGTCAGTGTCATTTGGTTGAAGAATAAACTTTTTCTATGACTGTATTTCAGTTTGTTTTGGTATGGCAATTTTACTACGCGCGAGCGTGATAGATGCCATTATTAAAGGTATGTCTCGAGTTATTGTTACATACACAATATTCTTCACTACGCGACAGATTCCTTTATAAGGTACAACCTACCTAAGAAGGAATAGTTGCAGCCAATTATTGGCACCGGATAATAGACGCCTGTAAAAGACCCTCCACACTTGATCCATATCACCCGCGTTAACGATGACGTCAAACGCCGAGACTCGAAGCCTGTGCTCGACAGGCAGCTGACGCATGGCGATAATTCCCAACAACCAATACATTTAAAACCAGTGACGCGCGTCCACCGATCAACTGCGACTTTGTCGATTACACACGCGCCGAATGAAGTTGATGAGCGTGAAATATTTTCACTGTGGTTTGTTGTTTTGTACTCATGATATCAGCAATGGGGGTTCAAGAAGCCATGGTAAATGATACTGATGAAATGTGATATCATTTAATGCCTTGAAGAGTAGATTTATTGTCGCTTTTTGTTTAACTGTAAGTTGTAAACAGTATGACATATTTATTAGTGTTAATAATCTACATAGAACTATCTAACTGTAAAGTTGATAAAATAAAGTTTTACATGTTACTCTGATTTGTCAACGTATTTTTAAACTCTAAAATAAGTTATGTAATTAATTTTGTACCTTTTTCCCATACCTCTTGTATTTTAACATTATAGATACGATTTTAATTGGGTCTTCGTGTTCGTAGCAGGTCCCTTATTTGCCCAAGGTATGTGTTCCATTTGTTTGAAACAATACGCGGAAGTAGCCGCGAGCAAGGCTGGCGGACACCCCCTCTAATCAAGAACCTTTAACTACCTAATTGTTCATGAATATGCCTACTGGTTAGCAATGAACATTTATGGAGTATTTCTTTGAAGAATAGCATAGGTGGAATAATTTAGTATTTTGTCACGTGCAATTAAGAACTGAATTGCTTAATCATTTTCTGTATTCCTATAGGTGTTATTTCTAACCTTTATAACTGGACTTATTAAATGCAGTATACAGTCATGAATAATGGAGAGTTTTTGAATCGAGGCCTGCTAGACTTTTTAACTGAGTAGGGTGTATTGATACTGATAGAAAAATGTTCAGTAAGATTCTGCATACACATTATGTGAAACAGTAAGATTATTGGTTTGAATTATGTGAAAATTGACAACGCCCAATTAGCTAACAATACATAAAGTAAATAGCATCACAATTGAACGAGGTCCAAACGCAATAAACAGCTTACGAGGGCTTAACGGGTGGAGTTAAATTTTATTTGATTGCGAGCCCGCGTCACGCCGACAAGGCTGATTGATGCATTGCCGTGCCGCCGCGCTGTTCTCAAAGATTACTTAATTGATGCGTTGTGTGAGCATGATATTCATATTAGGTAAAGTATCTGTCAAAGTTACTGTTATTTCCTCTTTTTGGTATACTCCATGATGCGGTACTTTGCTTTGATCTGGTAAAGTAGTAACAGCCACGTTTAAAAAGAGTTGAGTAGGTTTTCGACTAGAATATGGACTTTTCGGATGTAATGTATAAAAAGGGAGGTGATCACTTGATGAACCGTGAAGAAAAGCGTTAAGAGAACGCCTGTATGTCTGGAATAATTCACAAAATCCGTCAGCTGTGCCATTATAAAAGTAAAGGTCGTGCTTAGGCTATTAGTGGTTCTCGTAATGCCGAGCCGATACAATTTATAATTGACCTATCAAATTTTACCATAAAGTTTTACAGTGGCAAATAAAAATCATGAATAAAGTTACCACTTTACTGGATTTGGTATAGGTAGTGCGAAACATTGTTATAGAGAAGTATTCACTCCCAAGCTAACATTGAACTCCTATGAAAATATAATGAAACATTTCTTTTTTTATAGCCTATTGTATGTCCCACTGCTGGGCAAAGGCCTCCCCCTCTCATCTCCACATGTCCCTATCCTGGGCTTGTTGTGGCCATAATGGAAATTATATGATTGCCCCGCGGCAAGATCAAATGTCACAAATACAACCACCAATCATTTCCCAAGGTCTACGCACAATGTGACAGAGATAAAACAATAGCGCCCCTTTCATACGACATTAGGTACATTAGTGACGCCACATTTCGGAACAATCTGCACCGGCGCCCGTTCGGGTGTGAATCCTTAGATACAGGCGCTCATTTCCTCTTCGTTCGCGGGTTAAACGCTGTATATTGGAACGCGAATTTGCTAACTTATTAGTTATGTACTTGTTTGTAAGAGCATCCATGAAGGTAGTTAACAACAATACTTCGACACATGTCAGCTACTCATATAAGGTATCTGTTAATTGTAGCATGTGCGCCAAAACTAGACTTATGTCGAGGAATATGTTGATTCTTTCTCGTTCTCAGACAGAAGAGACGGAGAGAGAAGAAGACAGAGAAAGAGCGAGCGAATGCATGACGGGGACCTTGCCTTAGTCTTGACATGCATGCTAACCCCACTGCAATACGTTATCATATTTAAAATGTTAGGTTGCTATCAATAATTCTATGTTTTGACGTATTCTACTAAGAAATTCATCATCTAAATTGTTGTTGCAATAATACAGTAGCATACAGACACATCTCCATTCCATTTGAAGTGATCGTAAGTTCAATATTTTATTTCGATGTACACTGTTGTATTTATGTGGTGTCGAAGAAATAATTTCCTAACGCTCTCGTCCCAGTACGATAGTTATTGGTAGAACGTTTGCATCGAGAAATTGGTGAAATTTTTAAAGAAAACCAATAAAATTTCATAGCTTTACTCGTACTGGGTGACAATAAAACTGCATCTCGATTCTGATCACATGTTTCAATATGTAGATATGGGCCACACCTGAGTCGTCGCGCCTCGCTCGAGAAATTATTATTATATTGCCTTCGCGTAAATAAGTGTACCAACATATTTGTTTTCAGGGTGAAAATAATAGGTCTAATAACTTTTATTCCAAGTGACGTGCTTTGGGCACGTGGTAGATTGTAAATGATAAATATTGTTATATGTCCTGTCAAAGGAGTTTCAGTTAATTTTTTATCATGACGGAATAATGTTACTATGCTAGGAGTACACTCATGTCAGTAGTTTTATAAATAGCTACGGGATTTAATCTGAACCCTCTCGATGGCTAGTGTGGCCCATCTAATGTCACTAGGCTATTGGCGGTATTATAAAAATACGGTAAATTTATTATAAAATAAAATTAATTTAAACAAGTAACAGGTGTGGTATAATTTAGCTTTTTTTTGCGAAATCTCACACGTCACGGAATTGGCGGCGGCTATGACCATGTAA
This sequence comes from Ptilodon capucinus, assembly GCA_914767695.1. Taxonomy (NCBI): domain Eukaryota; kingdom Metazoa; phylum Arthropoda; class Insecta; order Lepidoptera; family Notodontidae; genus Ptilodon; species Ptilodon capucinus. Next base: position 7,694,129 of record OU611808.1, read on the forward strand.
CACGGTATCTGTAAATTCCTGTAGGAAATACCGTCCATACTTATTTAGTCGTAACATCGATTGCGTAAGTATGTAATCAAATTACTATATTTGAAAAGACTCGTCTTTTCCCATAATGACAACAAAAAGGAAGTAATAATACTTTTTATAATACCTTCCAAATTACGAGTAGCAACCAACAGGTTGTTTATTTAAGGTGCGGTTCAAGAAGTTAATTAGATGAGGGGAAACGACCAAGTTTAATTTGTTCTTAGGAATTCGTGACATTGCCGAAAAAAGTCATTATCTGCTGTTCTGTGGGCCGCTACCAGAGTTATCTTGTGATAAACTAAAAAGCCGATTTCAATCTCTAGCTTCGTTGCGGTTCGGTTACATAGCTATTATGTGTCTCCTTCATCAGAATATGGACACATATAGGCCTTACTTAGTCCATTAGAATTATATACTGATTAATTATATCGAGGGGTGAAAGGCTATTTGACTTAAGCGACATTTTTAAGCTTTACAGCACTTGTAGTATGAGTGCCAAGATTAGACGTATGTCACGAAATATCTTCATGTTGTCTCTTTCCCTAGTATGAAAATAGACAGAGAGCGACCGAGACAATCCGTGACAGAGGTCTTGTCTTGGCATGCGTGCTGACACCACAGGAGAGCACACTCATTCGACGCAGAAAAATTCGCTGATTCCAAATATGTATATAAATCAATATCGCCCAAAAGTTTCTATTAAGTCAAATAGCTTTTTACACCTCGATATGTAATGGAATAAATAATGTACCTACATAAATACCTTATCATATCTTGAGGGAAAAAGCTCTGGAAAAAAAAACAATTTAATTATAGTTAAAAAAAGATTATATGTATTTATTTATTTATTGTTAGGAAGATTTAGAGACAAATAGTATTAATATATTAAGATACAAGTATGTAGTCCCGTGCTATTAATAATAACAAATCTTCACAGTTCTCAATTCAAATCTTCTCAATTCTAATTGAGAACCTCCTTCTTTAAGGTCGATTAAGATAAAAAAAATTACGTGAATGTTAAAAAATATGAATGCGCTTGTTCATAAAAATAACTTGTTGATATATTGTCCCATTGTATCGAGACCTAATAATACAATTTTATCGTTCAAAGTAAATAAAAATATCGTGTTTTTGACATTCATAGCGTTATATTGTAAGTGAATGTAAAGACGGCCGCACCTGGGCCCGCAATCTAACAATGGGCCCACACAATGCGCCCTCGAAGTAAACTGAATAACTTTATTTAAGAACACAATAAACCACTTTTTAGTAGAAAAAGGTCTGAATTGTGTAATGGTATCGTGGGTCGGATAGGTGAAGGGAAAATAACTGAAAACATGGAGGATTTTTTCAAGAAAATGTAGCTAAACAATACGCCTATACAATACAGGCTCTATAAAGAAACTTGAATGTTAAGCCGACTGAAAACTACATCAATATATCATTTATCACAGGAATCTGTACTACTTAGCAAGATCAACCTAAAATCACTGAATAAATTTAGTTTATAAGTGTCAATAGTCTAGTGGTTAGACGAGTTCTGGTTACCAAGAGGTTCCAGATTCGATCTTCATTGATGTAAGTTCACTCCTGACACAAGCGAGCCTTTTGATATGCTGGAAGAGTTAATGGTACTGTTAGTAAACGTTGTGATGAACTAAACACTAGGGTGTTATGGAGCTCCGTAACCGTAAGCGAAACTATCGGATATCCGAAATAAAAATGTAACCGTAACCGAAATCGATATAAAAGTTTCGAATTATTTTGGATAGGGATAGATCCGCTGACTCTAAATAATAGGTACCTACATGTTATGAGATTTGTTTCTTTTTAACCGACTTCAAAAAGGAGGAGGTTCTCAATTTGACCTGTATGCTTTTTTTTTATGTATGTTACCGCATATTTCCGGCGTCTGCCGACCGATTTGGATTTTTGATTTTTGGCTGTAAATCTTTAATGTTTTAGGGCTGTTATAGGTGATAATATTTGCAAATTATCTACGATTATTGAGACTAAACATCGTGAAAAAAAAATATTTTTTTTAAATCGGTTTTTGTTTTTTGTTAATTGTATTTTTAAGTACCTAGATAACACTTAAAGGAGCGATTATAATTACGTAAATGATCGATCGTATAACCAAATGATAATCTAGAAATAAAGTAAAATCACTCTTCCTATTTGCATTTTACTTTTATAATTCTTTAAAAAATATATAATATCTGTAACCGAAACTATTCGAAACTAGTGGATAATCCGAAACAATTTCATATCCATAACATCCCTACTACATAGATACATGCGAGCCTATCCTCTCAAAAAATTATAAAGAGCAGTTACACAAATCAGAAGTTGACTATAATTTATTTATAGAATATATTCATCACGTTCGCTCATAAGGATACTGATGTGTTTCCAATAGGTGGTGAAGTGGTTGATCGGCGTTTGTTTTCCGCCTCAACTCTTCGAAGGGAGGCCAACTCCGCTCCACACAAGTTTCGACCGAGTAGTAAAGCTGCAGGGCACTGAGCTAGAAATCATTGCGAAACTCGACGCGTGTAAGTTTGTTTCAGCGAAGAAAAAAGCCCGTATACTGACTTGAATACATTTTATATGGAAGGATGTTTGCGCCTCTATGTTTAGCGCTACTAAATTCGATTAGAGTATTTTTATGCTTAGTGTTTTAGAAGTTTGAAATAATACCTTAACGTTTGCATAAGCATCGCATACACAGCTGAATAGTATTTAAAACATATCGCAATTTGAATTGTTTTTCATTTCGAAATTTTCTGGATGCAGACTATACTATTTAATATAGGGATGTCCACTAAGGCTCGACTCTCGTGACAAATATTGAAAGGTCTGTAACTCGGAAACTATGATAATTAGGTAAACTTTGCTTTCACTAAGCATATATAAATCAGATACCGTATATGTACTTAGAATATTATTTCAGATTTCTTATGCACCAGGGTGTTTTATTTAAGACCTGGTTTCAAGACAAAGGACCGTGGCATCTTATAGCTAAAGCTTGTTCGTCCACTTCATTAAGACATGAATTATGAATAGAGGGGGCATTAGCATCCATCTGGAGGCCACAACTATGGAGGGCTATTGTTATGCAGATTGGCACCGGACGCCGAGCGCAGCGCGGTCCTCCGAATATGAGATGTTTGCAAACAACTATACATCGATAATACCCTTACTGTCCTTGGAAATGCAAATTGTAGCTAACACTACAACGTAGACCAAATATGCGATCGAAATTGGTACAATAGTTATTTGATATTTTTGGTCCTAAGCTTATTAAACTCATAAAATATGACATACCAAACCCCTGAAAAAAACCATTGGAAGTAGGCTGAAGATGTACTGAATTTCTATCAACTTAAGAGAATAAAGTATTTACATACTATACTAGTGTACTTAAAAGAGAACAGTGAGACTAGTTTTTAATTTTACATACATACATACATATACTCACGCCTGTATTCCATGGGGGTAGGCAGAGACTACCGTTTGCCACACGCTACGATGCTGACATACCTCTTTCGCTTCATCCACAGTCATACATCTTTTCATGCACTTCCGTCGGTTAAGGGTGCTACGGACTTGACCTTTCTGGAAGAGACCGTTAATCTGGTCGTGAAAGGTCTTTCTCGGGCGCCCTCTTCCGACATTTCCACTCTCGTTTGCCTGGTATATTTCTTTAGTCAGTCTACCTTCATTCATCCTCTCTACATGGCCAAACCACCTGAACATACTTTTCTCAATAATTTCTCTCATTTTTTTAATTTTAATAATGCATAATTTCAATGTAGCAAAGTAAGTATTGTTAATGTGTTCCATTTTTAAGTTGCAATCATTTTAATATACGATTCATTTTAAGTTATAACTTCTATAAAGATTAAAGTTATCGAGGACGAACTTGGAAAAACTTTAGCGGTTAAATTATTGATTTAACTCCAAATTATTACGTGTACAAAATTTTAATTCGCTGTACCAAATTGATATTGTTTGAACTCCGTTGAAATAATCAATTATTGAAAAGGGTAGGTAGGTACAATAACATTGCAGGTAAAGGTACTCGACGGTTAATTTACAAAACATAATGTTAGGAGAGATATGGTATAAGTAGGGAAACGTACCGATCCAGTGGTTATACAACCTGAAGTGTTTCTCCCATAGGACAAGGTGAAAAGCATGAACATAGAGTTGTCTTTTATCTGTTGTACGTACCTATTGGTATGTTCGGTTTATGTAGGCGTTGAGCACTTAAGATGCAAACCCTGTCATCCAAATCGTAACACACTGGGGACCTTTGGGAATGTTTCGCGTCGATATTGTGATATTCTCGTAGTTCGCAACAGCGATGGATGCGTGTCACTCGTGAGCCTAAACCTCGCCTTTGACAAGCTGGACAAAGACCTCAAAGGGAAACCTCAGTAAGGGTATGCCATTAATAAAATGCGTTGGTGACTTTTCATGTAGTAACGTTTTTATTATATACCACATGTTTAATGGATGCAGAAAATCAGGAAATTTATAGACTGTTTTTGCTATATAGTCGAAAATACAATGAATACCATAGACTCACTTTCTACCATATTTTAATTATTTAATTGTAGAAAAAGTCGTTACTTAGTCTTTGAAAAAAATTTTTTGCATACCTCACTAAATCTCTATGGGACAATAATACTAACTTTACTAACATATTACTATACGCAAAATGATTTGAGATAGCCCTAAAATGGAAATTCTCAAACAGTTGTTTGTGGAGCCATATATTACGCATATCAGACCATTGGGTTCCTAGGCGAGTTCCCATTTCCCTCCTCTCTATGTGCCTACCTACTAGGGCTGTCGCAATGAAAATAACAAAGCCTCAGGTAATTTCGCTAATGCAAGTGGTTACACCCTATCTTCATCGCACTTACAGAGGCTTCGCTGAAGGTACCTATTAAGAGGGTCGACATATGAGGATATTGTCAGACCTTCTACACTATATTTTGACAAAGTGTTAATATCTAGGGTGTAGTGTGAGAGTGGTTTAAGAAATTGGGAGCAATAATGTGCTTTAATAGTACTGTCGTAGAATCTAAACTGTTCTGGTTTCCAGAATTTTGTTCAATTGAGCTTGAGTCCAACTATCGTTCCTGCAGGGTGATTACGTAATTCTATTGCAAGCGAAATTCAATCACGTCCTGTCATAACAGCTGTAAATCCGCCATGTTGATCTGTTAAGTTACCTAATCGCAGATGGTTGAAGGAAGTAGAAAAAACAAAACAAATATGATTTACTTTGTTTATATTCGTTCCGCAGGCAATATACATTCATATAAGGCTGATAAGTAAAATAATACTGGGGGTAATTCGCGCATGATCGAATCTCTAATAGATATATTTCGAAATAAAACGAAAAGGTACGACCAATTTGACGTTTTGTTTTGACATATGTCGAATTAGAGATGATGTCGATTTTGCGAGAATTGGGCCCCTGGTCTGTATCCGATAATTACATGATGTTTTACCAATTTATAAATAAAAAGTCACCATAAACACATGTGCGTAATATGGCTACGATACTTACTTACTTATAAGATACAGTTTACATATTTCATAAATTCAACAATATTTAAAACGTTAACAATTTACAAAAGGGTATCCCTATGTTTTAATCATAGCTTTTCCAATTTACATTCATCTTAATAATGCAACTATATAATTTAATTACTTGAAAATATCAAAAATTAATTAACTGAGCAAATAAAATTCCTAAACGTTTACAACCGCGTAGCTACATTATATATTTTTATGTACATACAGATATTTTAACAGTGTATTAGTCTTAGATATACAATGATAATAATATACAATAATGACGCACTTGATACAACAAATTATTGTATAATTTTTCAATTAAATGAAACAATCAAAATAGACACTTATTTATATGTGCTTAGGTATTTATTTACGAATACATTAATTGTACCAATTTTCTCTCAATGGTTTAATTTATTACATAAGCATTTACATTTGAAGGTAATACAAACACAAGCCGTCATTCCGATGAAACGGTAATTACTATTACGTACTGATACAATCACATTACCGTCCGTTTGTCAAAGTTTTTATTCTAAATAATATTCACTTTAGTGTCCAATGTCCAATTAGTGAGACACAGACACGCTATAACTGCTGTACAATGCTGAGCCACGCGCAAATTTAAGTCTCACCAACAAGACACACAAAGTTCAATTATATATAATACGTGACAAATTTACAATTCACGGATCATTTGGGTGGGCTTCCTTGAAAATCATATTAAAACTTATTGGAACATATTGTTTAAAGAAAGTCTCAACTTTGCACATGGCTGGCGGAAAGTTTAACACGCGGCGAGGGCGAAGGCCGATATTAAAAAGATTGCGTGAGATGCGACGCGGGGCGCGGATGCGGGGGACGGGCCCCCGCCGCCGAGGAAGCCGGGGTCCTCGTCCCGGGGCCCACCTTCGCGCAGCGGGCCCTGGAGGCTGGAGCGGACATCGTTCGTCTCCTCCGAACCAAAGTCCCGCTCATCATCGTCACGAGACTTGTGATTTGGCAACTCCATTTCTATGGGCAGAGGACACACAACATTATATTATAAATTCAATGTAATTTTTCCGTTTGTAGTGGTATTAAAACAGGACTATAGTTCTGAAAACAACTGTGCTAAGCTATTTGTAAATTAATTTAATTCGAGGGTCTATGTCCCCTGGATGTAATTCTAATAAAATATCTTCGTAGTTAACCTGGCATCATGTTAGTAGATAACATAACTCTCTTACAATCTTATTTTAATGCTCCAGCTTTCAAAACGTAACGAAAACCTTACCAATTTTCATAAAGATAAACGAAATCAATCAGAGTTACATGATTGCAATGCCGGCGTACTCAGCGTTCTGTTTGTGTCCTGTTAGGGATGGCTTCCTGGGAGGGCTTGTATGATTCAAATTTATATGGACTTCATTTATCCAAGCCTGCAATTCTCCACTTACCATACAACCTAATATTCCCCTCCGCGTCACCTATAGAGTTCTTAGATATGCACTTGTATCCGCCGAGATCGCTCCGCTGTATGTTGCGGATCACGAGACGCATATGCACGCTGTATGCCGAGCTGACGATCTCGGTCATATGGTACTTGTCGTTTGTTATTATCATTTCACCTGCAATAAGAATATGTAACGATTTATCTGATAAACCAACGGAAACTGAGCAGCAGTCAGACTTATTGTGTCGTAATTATGGATGTGTTAAGGAATTAAATTACCCGTAAATTAAAATTCATTTTGCTAGGACCTGCTTTTATAAGCTCATGTACAAACTAGTGCCATCTGAAAGGAAACCCAACAAATTCTGCTTTAAAGGTGTTGTTTGACAATAATTAACTTTCATAGCGTTAGACCTCGAATTCAGTTGATACAGTCGTTTGTTACCCTCCAAGCCTTTCCGTCCATTTATATTCGGCCACTTCCGTACATTGTCCGGCCGATATCGTATTGAAATATTGTTTCGGCATGTCGTGTGCCGAACAATACGGCATGTTCATATAATGTATCTGCTTTAACAGCAAATGTTAACCGGGAAATCATTTGGATAAAATAATATTCAATTCTGGTTCCATGTTGCAATGTCAATAGAGGCATGTTGATTTTGGTGGCAAGTGTTAACATTATTTGTTCCTGTTCAATTTGTCAGTCGGCAAGCTTAATGTGATTCACATAACAATAGTAATTACTATACTAATGTACTATCGCTTTGCGATTGTTGATCGGATAATAGTTGTGTATCGCGGTTGTGTGGAGTTGTTGTTGCCAACAAAATTGTTCTATGCTCGTTTATATTTATGTGTTGTCTGTGGTCGATTATACAACAGTCCCTAACCGCTATCTCATTAGTAAAATTGTTTTATTATTAATTAGGTATTTTGAAAGTTGTCACAAATACTTTCAAAGCAAATTAAATTAATACATCGAAAGTAATATTACAACGTATCGCTTAAAAGAAGGTGATAGGAGCTGATCGTCGTTAACCCATCCCAAAAAGAAGAGCCACAGCGTCCGACGATATCAACTTACAAACTGAGACTAACACTTAAGCTTGTAGAAGCTCAAGTTTTAATAGACGGTTAATTAGTCCGTCGGTAGTACAATAATTAATTAATATTTATTTATACATTAAGTTACAAAGATACAATATTAATAACTAAAAAAAGGAGAAAACATAAATAATGATTAATTAAAAAAGACTTCATCCGCGTGGGATAGTGGCAAGATTGCTGGCTGAATTTCCTCGTTGAATAGCAAGTCCTATTTGTTGAGCGAGGAAAGAGCCAGCCCTCTTGTCACCTGTGGAGGTAATTACTTTTGGGCTTATTTTTCTAAATAAATTTTTAGCACTTTGGCTCCATGGACCTAGCGTCTCTACGGCAAACGGCACAAATAATTAATTAAAATTAATGACTTAAGAGTTGGACAGTATTCAGATTATTCTAGTTTGATACATTATTGTTTAATTGCAAAAACGTTATAGTACCAAACGTCTGTTCGTCGAAAGAAATTTAATTTCTTTGTTTAACGATAACGAATCTCCGCTCGACAATGCAGATGAAAAAAATACACATTTATCGAAAGAATACGTTCAAAATGCGTGAGTAGAAATCCCCCGCGTTTCCGTTGGATATTTGTCGTCGGCTACATTAATACCGCGGTAGGGGCGTAGCTCGTTCTACATTAAAAATTGCTTACATTCTTCTTGTTTCGCCGTATTTTGTGGGAGCACTTTTATTTATTATTACCGTCCAGTCGCCAAAGCATGCGCATATTAAATTGCATTTTTTTATAATGGATAGGTATTCCAATTTAAAGTTCTTGTGTAGGTACTACCAAAAAAATATCAACGATTCACTTTGAACAAACTTTAGTTACGTAGTTGCTTAAAATTGTTTCGTATTTTCGTACTTCTAAGAGCAATACTAAATATACCTACATATTGATTACAGCCTCCATTGATTTACGATCATTAATCAGAGTTAAGCTCCTTGTGTCTATTACCGACTGGTGAACTGTTCCAAGACACGGCTACGATTAACGTCGAACTGACTAGCTGAAGTTGCTACATTCTATGTACCTAGCCACAATAGTTAGTACATGCATTATTAACCAGCTGTGATTATGAACAACTATAAGGAGGCATTGGTAAATAAGCGAAGTACAATTTGCCCAAACGGTTTGAGGAAACTTGAACTTATCTCCAAGAAAAATGTTTCGAAAGATAAAATAGGAAAATTTTAACTAAAATCTGAGTGGCACAAACTTTGGCCATACTATGTATAGAACTGGATTACAAAATATCTTTGCTGTGAAAACTGCGTGGCTAAGCCATTGTAAGCAGATTAAAATGTTCATACATTTCGGGCTGAAAAAATCTAAATAGCCCATCTCATAGAAGGTTTTGCTTATTTAATTCAAGGTAATTTCCAGTTGGTTGAAACAATGAATGGTCCAGAGAAAACATCGCATTGTTACTGGCCATTTAATTCGATTACTCCATTAATAACGGTGGTCAGGCTAAAGTCATGGAGAGCTGACAAGAGACGCGGCTGGTGCTAGAGTTGACCACAAATCTGCGGGTTCCCTGATGCAACTGACACCCCGACGCCGCCCGCCGCCACCGCCCCGCCCTCTTTTGTTTATTGTTGACAACTCTCCTAATTAATTATCAATATCCAAACCAATGGAATTGAACGAGAACAAATGGAATAGATGACGTTTGAAAAGTACCAAAACATTTTAGTGTTGGGGAAGATGAATAATGTGATAGTTTTGTTTATAGGAAAGCGATCGTGGCGTCACGATTTATGAGAGTTCTGATTCATTTTGAAATTACTTTTTGTTTGCTTCGTATTCGATTTCAATAATGTGGTATGCAGCTATGAAATGCCTCTGAAAAGTGGTTTTGATGTCTTACCGTACCCTATTTCTGTGATCATTATTATATATTTATATACTACTCGGTTTGCAATTTACTGTGTATTATTAAGCCTTTTAAGTTACGAGCAATTTCAATCCACACACAAGTTATAATAACCACTACCAGTCAGTTAAAAAGTGTTTTCTAACGCCTAAGAATATCGTTTATAAATCCTGAATTTTATGATATGACCATTAGAAGTCGGTATTAGAATTCGGAAACAATATTTTACGTGTCTGTTTTCTAAATAGATTTTTTTTTATTCTGTTTAAATTTCAATAATGTCTTTATACTATTATCTACGTGTAAGTCAGTTATTCATGCTTACGAACAAGTATAATTCCAGTCTTATGAAACACTTATTTACTTTGGGTACCCGTACTAACCAGCCGATATCCAAAACATTGTAGAGGTCAATTTATTTAAATAAAAACTGATCGAAATTACAGCAAAAAGTCGTGGCGAGGCCTGCCCGGGAGAGGGACACTCCCATTCCATGTCCGCGGTGGCCGGCGCCGCTTGTCCCGCTCGTCACGCCCGTGTATTACCTAATTTAATTTGTAGTCCCCGAAATTTATGGCCACAAGAGCCGTCTGGCTCCGTCCTCCTCGATGTAGCGGTGTACATGTGTGTAGTCACGTGAGCTTTTGATTGTTGCCACAAAAAAACGCTTTATTCTAAACCAAATTGTGTACGAAAGATAAGATATTCAAATTAGAAGTTTCATGGATGAGTGAATCTGTTTTTTTCAGCAGTCATATTTACCGTTTGCATAAGTACCGGGTATAAAAGTTGGATCAAAATTCAAACAAGAATTTTTATTCTTTTGCGGCGCCAATTTTTGAAATCTTTTTATATCTCGACTTCTATACGAAAGTTTGAAGTTCGTTTTGTGAATATTAATAGTTACCCCCTCTAGGTGTAGTTTAGACTGCCAAATAGTTGGGCCCTAGGGCCATAACGCGATAATTGTGACAAATACTCAAAGGTCTATAAATAACTTAGAAACTATGATGATAAGTATAATGCTCCTTCACTTAACCTTTTCATATTAGCTACCGTATCTAAATATATCTATATATACATGTATCTAAAATATTATTTGGTACTTCTGACACACCTGTATAAGAAATTACTAATGTGGAATCTGGAACTTTATACGACTTGATTGACATTTCATTTTATGGCATCGTTTATTTTAATTTAAAATATACGTAAATGAATAAATACATTAAAAATATTATCACTTGTTGCTCATACTATATTTGTCATTTTGTCAATGATCTTTTGAATACATTATCTATAATAGATACATAAAATAAGACAGGACCTAAAAATATACCCAAACTCACATTTACTTATAAAGTTATGAATATTAAAATGTGCAAATGCGACACGGGATCAAAAGCGTGAACATAGAGAAGCGATCTCTTGGAAAATATTTTTGCATACTTAATACAATTTTATTTTTAAATCGTAAATTTCAATTAGGACCTCTGAACTGTCCCAGCATAAATCCCTTCACACTCTGGGGCGTCATAAACACGCGCGTAAAATTTCTACCAATATGAGAAATAGCTCCACCTGCGGTTAGCGGGTATTTCAAGTAATTAATAATAACAAGAACAAATTCCATAAATACACATTATAAATAAAAATGGGTAATGAATGTAAGAAAGATGGCGGGTGACTTCCATACAAAAAGTTAATTCTTCAAAGAAATTATATTGACAACGAAAGGGAATTTTGACGCGTGGAGGCTTTTTCCACTGAACACTTTACTCTTTATAGATTTTGACATAGAGTGCGTTTTGGTATTGCACATATTTTGAAACGCGACTTTGATGCCCCTTTTGTGTTATAATGCTACAGCGGATAAATTGGCAGCGAAAACATCGCTTTCGTGTCGTTGGGTATTATTTCAAACGGAATTTAGATATGTACGAATATTGTGGTGTACGCAAGAGTAAATATTGTGACTGTAGCCTAAAGCAATTTGATGCGGGTCGGGCAGCGGTCTTTGTTGCATATCGGGCGGTAATAGAATTTGGTGCGCTTTTTGCGCGGTCGGTCGACCCCACCGCGTAATACCGGGCTCGATAGCCTTTGTAACTGCATCTAAATCTGCCTGCAATGTGCGTCCGTTTGGTTAGGATGTATCTAACCAATTATTCTGAAGTGATATTCATTTGGAAGGATTTATTTTGGAATATGAGGATCTAGGGAGGACTTTAAGCACCACTCTTTTATGTTAAATTGTTTTTACATCCGATTTCGATTATGTCGTCTATATTTAAAAAGAAGTTATGAAAAAGATTTGTATAGTTTTTCATACCTAAATCAGGGTTGACCATATAAACCTATATGTTAGAATTATTAACTTCGCGGTATCTAATATGATTTCCACTTAAAAAAACGGCTCAAAGATAGGATTATTTTCATAAAAAAATCTAATTATGATTTTTGCCATCTCCATGTAGGTCATACGAGTTTTTGCGACTTCTCGCATGCAAGCCATAAACAGATATTCTTTTGATATAAGCTATCCAAATTTGAACATAGATCAATGAAAAGCTCAACGACGATGAGTCAACGTATATGACATCCGTTGCGTGACGTAGGCGTGGACACTAATATGCCAACGCGTACAATCGACGCAAGCTATACTTATAATACAATAAATGGATTATAGTCGCCTTGCCATAAGCACACCGGCACAGTTACACTGTGCGGTTACGGCACCATCCGCTGCTACTTTAGGACCACCATTATGGGTTCGCGCAGCAGCGTCAGCTATACGATTATTGTGGATTTTCTTTTGTGTTCGGATGTAATTATCTTAATTAAATGACAACATTGAAATTAGTGCCTTGTCTTTATAAAATAAAGTACTTAATTGTCAGAGACGGAACCTTAAATCATAAAAATACTGTAATTCAAGTCACAAACAGTATCGTTTATCTCAGGACGTCTCTACATAGGGAATTATATTGTTGGACGACATAATTAATATTAATTATCTAAATAAAGTTTAGTTCAAGTAGCAGTGGTAGCCGAGTGGTCGAACGCAAGCATTGCAATCGAAGTGTGCAGGTTCAAACCCCGGCTCGCACCGGTGTGGGATTTATGTGCGAATCTCATTTTCATCCGAGATTATCACTTGCTATGAAACGGTGAAGGAAGACATCGTGAGGAAACCTGCACGTCTGTGGGAACTTGACTAGTTTTCGATAGATGTGTGAAGTCTGCCAACCCACACTGGGCCAGCGTGGTGGACTATGGCCCGAATCCCCTCGCATTGAGGGGAGGTTCGTGCCCAGCAGTGGGACGTTAAAAGGGCTGTAGTAGTAAATAAAGTTTATTCCAGACACCAATCGATATTATAAAATAAAATCAATAGAAGTAAATTTAAAAAAATCTGGACCATAGGTACCTATTTATTACTGTTCTAAATCTCAATTCGATCGCGTCTAACTTTCGAAAACTCGTACCTCAGCGATTGCATTCGACTGCAAAAACTGGTCGATTAGACCGACAACAATAGTTTAAAGACCGCAATGCGAAAAAAGTCTTGTTCGTTTTGGTCCATGGGGTGCGACGTCCGTTCACACATGTCGTGTGGCGGCGGAAGGCCGCGAGAGCCGGCGGTCGGTTATACACGAGCTCTCATCAGGGTTGTTAGATGGATAGATTTGACGATGAAATGCCTTACCGTCTTGATCAAAAACGAACTATTACAATGTCGCTTATGCTAGACGAATAAAATCGCACGCAAAAAAACCCTTGATATTTGATTGGATCTTTGGATCTTTTGTAGCTGTAGGTACAATGTTCTTATAAGTTGCATGATGATTTTTATTATTTTTATCGAAATATTCTTTGAAACAAAACGGGAACGTTATTTATTTAACGACATCGCACTAAACGTGAATAACAATGAGCCCGGGCATAGAAGAGTTTGATATATCAGATTTACTAAAACACGAATGCAGCTAACTCTGGTAACCCTACTCGCAACCCCTAAATCCATTCTAATTCGCGTTTAGTTGCTGGCCGTCCCCAACGGTTGTTGCAGCGCATCAACCGTTTGAAAACCGTCACTACGCCTATAATGTATTGCATAGAGTCCCTTTTTAACGTGCAAAAGTAATGTAAACTTTATTAATATATAAACAAAAAAGGTTAATTGATTGAAAAACATTAACTGATAATGACTCTTTTGCAATTTGTTCAATCATTTCTGTTACTTATGTAGCCACTCAGTGTTGTCAAGCGAATACGACTGCTTATAATCTATATTATAAATAAAAAGGGCGAAGCGTTTTTGTAACGTCTCGAGACGACGACACTATTGTTTTCCGTCTCAATATAAGTTTGTATCAGTTGCATTGTTTGGCGAGAACATAGTATTTATCACGGATAAATGTACTTTGCGGCCCAATGTAAGTGCAAACACAAATAAATATAAATCTTTTGTTACTCTATATAATAAAAACTGCAAAATTATACAAATACCAACGCTGCATTGTCAGTTTTATGAACACAAGAATTTACGATGTCGTGCGCGAGCTGTGGGTCAGTTTAGCTAGAGTCGCAGCGCAATCTCTCGTTTGATCTTTATTTCCTTCATCTACATACGTAAAGTAAATATTAAGCTTATCCCTGGCACATCGCCCTTCGTTGTTCTACGAGTGCTTTTGTCCATATGTCACCCGAACACTAAATAAGCAACTTTTATCTTGGGGCGCCGTTTTAATGAGAAATAATGAAGTTCCCGGCCCCTCTGATGTTTTGTTAGGTTAAGAGCCTTATTTTTATTAGTTAGCACGTGTTTCTGTGCCAGTAGGTGGCTCACTGGTTATTTTTCACACCGTCTAATTTTGTTCGCCTTTTGATGGCTGCTTGTTTTCATCAAATGACAAAGGTTTGATTAAGTTGCTTATTATGAAACTAGTCTGTATAGATAATTGACGTAAACATTATTTTATATAAACGGGGTGTATCAGAAGTCTGAAATAATATGATCTTATTTTAATCAAAATTGTATACCATGCAGTTGTATACCAGATACATATGTTTAAGTGATAGTATTATTTCGGACTTCTATCCTCGATTTATATAGTTCCATATAAACTTGACGCTGTAAAGTTTAACAATAAATCAGTTTTTATTTGGATACCATAATTACTAATGTAAGTTATTATTAACATTGACATTGTTTTAGGGAATTTTTTAAGCCCCTACTCATGCATCTCGTATTGATTTGATCGAAGATATAAAAATAGTAATGTTAAAATAGACAAAGCGAATGAAAATCGAGCTTTTTTTGTTCTATGTTAATTTTCCCATCGATAAAGAAACAACAGGAAATAGGAACTAAAAAAAACGTAATCATAGACAAAACCGCGTTCATTTATTAATTCCTGACGCGGCAATATTTTATGTTGTCATCGTCGCTGTAATTATGAGGTCGTTAATAAGCCGTAACATGGCGCCATATAATCAAAGTAAAAATAAATCTTCGACAAATGAAAAACGGTCGTGAAATAACCGCATATTTTTTCCTTTAAAACACGGCCATAAAAAGGCCATAACTTGTACGCAAGAACTAGCCACTGTGCCCGTCAAAGAGGATAGCGGGGAAAATGAAAAACGGTTCTTTTAATGAGTGCTTTAACGCTTTCAATGTGCTTTATGAATAATGAAATTAGTTGCTTGTTCGCGGAGGTTCTTGCTAACGATCAAGGTTTATGAGCGGGGCTCGTAAACAGGTCTAGCCGGTTATCGGAGATAATGTCAACTGCTAATTAGTTGATAAGTGTATGTCACTTTGCACAATTAGGTATTGGCAAACATGGTCTATAGAAAAGCGTGTGAAGATGCGCGCACTGGGCCAGCGTGGCGGACTATGGCCCAAATATCTCTACTATTGAATGGAGTATGACCGGTATAATGGCAAAAGGTTCGAACTATTTCGTTGGGAGCAAAATACTATGGCGATGTGTGGTTGCACTGCAGTGCTCTTCTGCCTACCCCTTCGGGGAGTGCAGTAGGTATTACGACATCAGATTTTTTGAGACCAAATTATTAAAAAAACCAAAGGTTTTCTAAATCTTTTTGTGAGGACATGATTTTATTAAATACAATGACTTAAACTTATTCTGTTAGTTTAAAGATAAATTTAGCAGTAAGGTATCTATTGGATAATCGATTTCTGTGCCGGTAGGCGGCACTGAAATTTGTTTGTGTGTGTGTGTATATGTGAGCATGTGTATGTGTATGTGTGTGTGTGTGTGTGTATGTGCGTGTGTATGCGCTGTACCTGAGTATGTATGGCAGAGATGACAGATAAATTACATTTACCCTTACTTACCATTTTCCCTTGTCCAGTAGTTGATGGCCTTAGGCGAGGCTTCGACATGGCACTGGAGCGTGACGTCAGTGCCCGTTGGGGCTCCAACCAACTGGTTGGGCACTTGGACTAATGGGTGAACTGAAGACAAAAAGAACTTATTAGTTCATGGTATCTTCAACTGCACGCTGACAGAACGCTCTTTTCTGTTCTTCTGACACTATTTGGTGACCATGTTAAACGGTTAAACGGTCGGTTAAACTAATTCAACAAATAGCTTTTTATTTACATAGATAAATTCAAAGTTTTTTATTTTTAAATATATATAAAATATATATATTTATGATTATTTAAAAAAGGTTTTGTCCTCGTGGATTGGTGTAGGAATAATAAAATTCTTATCTATGTACACGTACCAAATCCATTGCATTGCATTATTATTACGGATGGAATTGCTTGTACGCACATAACATACTAACAACAAACAACATAAAACCAGTCGACTGCATCGTGGCTATACAGGGTGTATGAGAAGCCATAATAATACTTTGGGTAGATATATGGTAGCTCATAGGTGGATGCTTAGTAAAGATAGTTTATGGTTATAGTTAGTTTGTATAGTTACAGGAAACGAATCCCATGAATCACGCAATGATGTTAATTTATACCCGGGACAGCATCAGCACCCGAAATAAACTTTCAAATACATATGGGCGTTAAATCGATATTGACTAATCAGTGCTCGTTAATTACTTACTAGTTCTATACGTAAGCATACATACAATGCGATTATAAATAGTATCCATATTCTTTATAAAGGAATACTGTCCGAAATCATTTTTGAAACTTGAACACAATGCCTTGGAACTGGCAATAAACCCTCCACCTATAACATTAGCTCATTTCCATGCCATTACTTCACTGTATTAAATTAAAGTGTGGAAATATATTGGCAAAATATAGGTGGAATGCAGCTGTGCACTAGCTAATCCTTTTGGATACACGATGACGTATAATTATTATAAAAAGAAAGATTACTTTGTTTCTGATAAGTATTAAATCTTTAATATGAACATGCTAATGAATGGATGTGAAAATGATTTTCTCTACAAATTTTAGCATTTTTCCTTGCTTATGAAAAGATTCATTATAATAAAAGTCGCTGCCTTATTTAAAAAATATACTGTATTGATGTACTTTCACTCTATTTTGGAATTAGGTGACCATATATATGAAGTTTTATTTGCCTTAAAGGATATGACGTATAAAATAAGTTGCAAAAGAGTTTTTTTAAGGCCGCTAAATACAGAGTACAGATGCATAGAGTCGGCATCAGTGCCTGGTGTATGTTTGCACACAGCTCCGCCACTTTGCCAAAACTCGCCTGGAACTGTCGCGTGTTTGCACTGAATACGAGCCATGTGCATTACTCCTGTTTGACTTAAATATTTGCGCAAAATTCTAGTACTCTTATGTCAAATTTAACTTCAGGCTGACTTTCAGGCAAATTTAATCTAGAAAATAGTATGCAGATTTATTAAATTTGTATTTAAAAATATTTGTTGCCAATGTTAAAAAGTGTTTGTTAAAAATATGAATTTTTTATTTGAGAAAATATAAGTACTCGATAACCGTTCAAAACATTGACTTTCATAAAGATACCAAGAGGGTAAATGATCCAATCGAAAGCGTCAAGACGTTCTTAAAACGAACGGATTACTTTACAAATGTAAACAATCGCACCAGAATCCTCTAAAGTCTATTTAGGGTGAATTAAGGAAAAGAGAATTTTCTTCCAGTGCCTCAGATCGGAGCTTATTTGCGGTTATTCTCTTTGACCGTCGTTAAGTTCCGTTGGACGGCTTTTACGAGTTTGAGTGGCCAATTTAGCGAACAAAATCTGAACGATCTGAATTTTTGTTCTAATTAATAACTCTGAGGGGCAACGAGGGTAGCCTTTGCTTATTAAATAAAGCGGAATAATGAACCGTCTAGATGTTAATCTAATTGCAATTGTGTTTTATTTGGTTATATTTTATAAGAGTTACGGACGAATGGGTAAAGTATCATATTAAAACATATTTCTCGTATGCTTGGTGCGGTTTGAGGAACATGATTAAGCAATCTCTAACTCTATAAGTAGATAGGAATCCTCAGCAGCAATCAAAAGTTACGGGGAGTTTTCTCAGGAAGGATTCCGCGCGGAATTCTTGAAGTGACAGTTTGATTAACCGAGCGGCGCACACGCCTTCGCCGTTTTCGGATTTCTTGGCGTTTGTAGCTATTACCTATTTTAGTTGACTTTGGAATTTTACGAGGTGCACTTCGAACCCACTATCCTTGAAATATATCGAGTTCACTTTGTTTTGACGCAGACAAACTACTCATAAATCACCAGAGCTCTGAAGAATTAACAAGAATATATCCTAAAATTAATTACACTTAGCTGCAGGATCCTCCTTGCAAATTGATCGCGATTTGTTCTCTTCGCTTGTCGTGTTTCTTTTTCTCTAAAGTCAATTTGTCGTTTTCCGGCTCCAGTGAATCAACTAAAAGAAACTCATCGCGTTACGTGGCACTTACGGGTACAAATGTATTGCTTCACTTTTGGTCCCAAAAGGTGTTTTCACGACACGCCCATCGCGGCCGCGAGTCCGCCGGCCCGCTGTTATCATTCGTTTTCGGGGGGAAGAAATTTAAATTAAATATTTGAGAGCGTTAATTTTGTCTTCTCATCGAGCCAACGCGACGCATTCTTTGTGAAGTAATTAAACAGAGTGGAAGGGTTCCAGACGGCAGTAGTTTGTTTGTTCGCTTCAAATTGCGTTTCCTATGAAGTGAATTACTCGGTCGTCGTCGTGACGACCGACGTCGGCTCGTATTTATTTTATAGATATGAGATGTCAAATATCTGAGACTCATACTTGTGAAATTTTATAGGTAAGGTATTATACGGCCATGTCAAATGGATCCCTGGTGCATCGTAAACCGATTTATGACAATTATGATGTTCTTAAAGATTTTAGGAGTTATGAATATCTAAGTGCCAGCGTTATTGGTTTGCATATACTGTATAAATAAACTATGCAATCAGACTAGTATTTACAGGGGATATGCCAATAACAGAATGCAAATACGTAGTGGACAACGCGTTCCAGCGGCCGCCCGCCTACTAACTGTGTGAAAAACTTTTATACAATATCGAAACAAGCCGCGAGGGAGCCAGACGGTGAAATTAGAAAATATATTCAAGAAGCTGCGCTGTCTAGTATTATTTATGACTGAATTAATACTCAGATTAATATTCAAAACTAATTTACTTACATTAAAATGAACAAAACTCGTGTTGTGTGTGTATTCGTGACATATTCGTGATTGAAAGCCTCTTTTAATTTTTGTCCAAAAACACTTTTATAAATTTTAATAAACGTTGATGGATTGTTATGAAATATACACGGGTATGCCTTGTATGTGTATATGTATAAAATATGTCCATTATTTGATTAGCGACATTGACACTTTAGTTTTACTAATACTGAACAAGTTTGCATGAGTTATGAAACAAAATTTCAGACCTAATCATTTGTTATAGTATGAATATCGTGTGAATCGATAGTATCTAGATTTACACCTATATATCAAATGTCAGAACACGCTGCCAGCTCTATTCAAAATTTACACTGTCCTCGAGTTTCAGGATTCATGAACTGATCAACGAGAATTCCCAGTAGGATAACATCGTCCATGCAAATAGGACTGCACCTGCAGGGCTATAATTTCTGCACTGATTCTATGCCTACGAAACGGCTGGAATAATCTATCTGGGGAATTGCTTTTTTTTGTGCATTCTAAATAGAAACTTAGAATTGGTCAGAATTTCAGTGCGAGTGAACTTTGTTTACATTTGTAAAAAATGAAATAGAAAATAAGTTTATTACTATGGTTATTTATTAGTTTTAAGTGAGTTTTAAATAGAACAAGGATGGATTACAAGTACCTATGGTTATATCCAATTTTAAGAGGAGTTTTATTAATTACTCTTATGATTCTCAAGAATTGATTTTCTATAAGTGGAAGAAATTATAAAGACTTTCCGAAAATTTCCTCCCACAAATAAACCAATAATCTTTCTATTAGTATTATATAGTTAGACACATTTTGTCTTTTCATAATAAAAGCAATAGGAGATACAATTTCCATAGAATGTAAGTAGTACTAACTTTCGGTGGAATTTTCATGATGCTGCAAACCATTGTGCGCTACGTTTATATGTAGCACATAATCGTAGCTTTTACTACGAACGTAGTCGTTCCGCTACGCCGTAGAATTTACGTAGATTTGTTGTAACCAAATTCTGAGGATATAGTTCTCCAACTTGTGTATGTAAGTCCATCTGTTAAAATTGTATTCATCAATAAATCTTAAACATACTCAAAGATATTCAGGTCATTCAACCAAATATTGTAACTCAAATTTATCAGACAATCTCATCTATAATTGAAAACGGCACTAAAGCTAAATTCCAATAGTCAACGGGGCAGTAACTTCGACGCGCGCCCTACTCCCGGCATTCGGATGCAAGACACGCACAGAAGATGATACGTGATAACACGAAAATCTCCCAATTGCTTACGTGTTCGTGCCGGTGGGGCTTCCCCAACCCCGGCTTCCAAACTAACCGAGCATTGAATAACTCCTGGTTATAAATTAGGCGCGATCGTCTGATAAGTGAGTTCCCAACGTAATGCTTTTTGCTCGTGCTTTACGCAGGTGAGTAGCTTTATCGATGATTGAATTGATACATGTTGTGAATTCGTAATGCTCGATTTGGTTTTGAGTCGATCTCTTTGAGTGGGTCTGCCAATATCAATTTTAAATTTAAAAAAAATTAATTGCCCAAAAAACTGTATACGTATATTTATGCAACATAGAGTTGACATTAGCAATAATTAATTTAGAAGTATAGGGTGAATTAGAAGTCAGAAATTATATTTTTCGGTTACCCTTTGCATGGTGAAAGCTGACTCAACGTAACTATAATAGTTTCTAAGTTATAGACATTTCAATATTTGTCACAAGTATCATATTGTGGCGTTAGACTCGACATAATACCATATTTTAAAAGTTTGAGTCTCGAAAATTTTTTATACCTTTCAGTTGTGTACCCGATACTCATTCAAACGGTAAAGTATTATTTCAGGCTACTGATACACGTATAATGTGAAAGCCAATTATATAGGACAAATAATATAGCACTATGAAGATGCTTTAAATACTTTTCTATAAATTTCCAAACAAAGGTAAACTATTTATGACCTCTCCTTATGAGGTTAAACGTCAAAGCCTACAGCTAGCGCACTAAACGAGTTCTCAAGGGACTCTACGTGCAAGGCGAATGTATAACGTAGCAGCAACTGAAGCAAGTCCGGCCGGTAATTCAATTAACGAGGAAACACTGCTGGGTCATCTCCTCATGGAGTGAATGATGAAATATAGCTTACAAAGTTTCACATAACATTTTGTAAGATAACATCACGTTCTTGAATATCCTTGCAGGATATTCTAACGACAGCAGCTGATAAAGCAAGCTTTTACAGTATTGTGCCTAACTTTAATGATTTTGTACTATCATAACTTTTTGATGTCAATATTGTTAGAAATTACAGTCAACAAAGACGGCGGTTGTACAGCAATTATTTTAACAGCCTCGGAAGTTGAACAATTGCACTAAATTTTAATGACTAAAACAGATTTTTTTGGACAGAATACACACACTGATGGGTGGAAGAAAAATTAGGGGTGGAGTAAAACTAGAGCCGTGCAATGTATTTTGTTTGCAAAGTATTCTACTGACAACCGTGCTTATACGAATGTATAATTTATGTGTGAGATTACGACACAAGATGCTAAGAAATAGGTCGAGTTGTCACATTTGACTTTGCTGAACTGTTTTTTTTTTTTTATTTATTTAATAAACTTAACACTATCTTGTTAAATTGACATTTCCGATTATATAGAGTGCACCTAAACTATAGCAAATTCGAGTAGAGAAGATTGTTGTGTTAATATCCCTTGGGTGCCTCCCAAAGATAGCACAATCCCATCTTACGGCAGATGGACGTATACATTGAACCTTCATTACTAACATTGTCGCAGTTTTGTGTAGTCTACTTACAATGTACTTGTAGCATTATCCTCTTGCTCACGGACGGCGGCACTCCGTTGGCCGCGATGCATAGATACGCGCCCATTTCGGATCTTGTCACCTTGGTCAAGTTCACCACATCGCCTTCCAGGGACATTACTGGTGACAAACATATTATGTTTAGTATGTAACCTTCTTTCTAACGTTGTCTGGATTACCCGTTTACCAATAAAGATATACTGTTGTTTGCACTTAAGCGTACAATAAATTAGCTTAGTAATAAAGTTGAAGAAAAGGAGGAGGTACATTTTTTGGGTTATAATAAAATTGAAAAAACTAATACAACCATACTCCACAAGTCTTTTGTTGTGAACAAATTTGAATGTTTAAATTGTACCCGTTGAAATTTCATAAAATTTGAAAAATTTAAACCATTGCCTAGAGTCTAAAGGGATTTGTACGCCACACAATGTGATGCTATAAACGCTGAGCACGTTAAAACAAACCTTAAATAAAATTCCACTTACATTACAAAAGTCTACAACCCTACTCAATATCGACAAAGTCAAGACTAACGAAAACCATTTGAGCGTTATCCTATCGAGTGCTTACATTACATTCCACCAATAACTGTTGGAAAACACTCGAGAACCGCCAAAAGTTGACGGGGTTGTGTAAACAAGTGCCGTTAGTGGTTCGACTCGAGCTGTTTCCCCGACACCTTACTCAAATGGCGGGCAAGTACGTTTACAGCCATTATTCAAACAAGAGGATAAAAAGCTGGGGCAATATTTTCCGAAGGAGCTGCGCCGTTGATGGTTTAAAGTGTAGAGCTCTCGGCCGTCGCGTGACGCTTCGTTAGCAAACAATGCTGGGACACAGAAAACTGTAGAGTACACCCGCGTTTTTATATCATATTAAAAAAAATATACGCTTGACCAAATTTACCCAAAGAGTCGGATTACACCGTTATAGAGAATTTAATTGTATTGTGTGGCTACATTTTTTTTCTGGTTTATGTTACTACTTGTCGTAATAATGATATTCTGTCTTGATCATGTAAAAGAATTGTATTGTTAGTATTCATTACATTCGAGCGCTCTAACAAAAAGTAATAATGCGGATCTTTAAAGATAAGAACACCAAATTACAATATAGCATATTAGCAGATGCATATGGATCTTGATCTACTATGAAAAAACTATGTACAAAGTAAATAATAACAAAATATAAAATAAATGAAAGACCTCTCCGCGGCTCTATACGCTGTCTTCGAAGCGGACCGTTGAATAAACTTGGCCTGTCGATGTGTCATAAGTCAAGTGATTTTTGCTCGAGTCCGCGGACCCAAGTGACTCCACCACAGACTCGCGAACATTCCAACATGAACTTTGAAAAATCAAACAAATACACTGCTACAATTCTTAGATTCACTCAATTATTTCGACTCAAGTGTCTGTTTAATATTCATAACTTCGAGCATTCATTAGTTTAATTATGTAAATTAATATTTTTGATGTTAAATTAATTATGTAGGTAGCTGATAAAATTTGTATGTGAGACCTTAAAGAAATTGATTTTATAATTTAGATTCTAATTTTGAAAACTTACGTTAAAATTATTTAATTACATCGAAGCATAATAGTTCACGAAGTGTTTACGGAGACAATTAAAAGTTGTCTGGCAATATTGACACTGGTACAGTAATCACCGAAGTCTATGAAAGGCCGCGGAGAAGTCCGGTACTTTAGTAAAGTGTCCTCTCAAGTAAAATGGAAAAGCAACATTTTCCCATCACTCCTTGTTCCAAAGTTATAATTTTAATTATAAATTCGAAACGTTCTGTACTGAGTGGGTAATTATTTATTTTCTATTACGACGAGCGCGCCACCCTTCTGACGAAAGTATTAAAATTGTGACAAGCCTACTAGAAAACATTTTAATGGACTTTTATGAATTGGAAACATAACAACATCTTTATTACAGTATTGGGCGACAATGGCAATAAAATCGAATATTATCGAACAAGTAACTGGGTAATTGGAATTAACCGCCGAGGATAACGCTGGCAATGGTCGTTTCTGTTTCAAACTTTCTGGAGCTGATGAAAACCGTTGAATGGAAGGATGGCGGAGTTAATTTGCATCAGTGTACGGCTAAGTTTCCACCATTCATTTGCTTATCTGCATAATTTGGTGTAGAACATGAAACAAATAGGCACGCGACACGCCGTTGTCACCGCGAACATGTTTTATGCGACACAATAAAGGGCACATTCTGTATAATACCGTATTGTTGGTGATGCTGGTCTCTGTCCTCATTATTATCTACATACCATAGTACCACGGCCGAGCGGATTCACTGCAATATGAATCTCTCGAGATGTTTCGATTTACATTTAAAACAAAAGAGGACCGCTAAATGTACTTAATGGTTATAAGATTTGCGAGGCCGCGGTCTTTCAACAAAAGAACAGCGAAATGAAATAAAAACAAAAGAAATCTAAACAAATGAAATAAGAATATGAAATCTTCAATGGGATACATTTAATTTCATGAATCATGGTACATTGATTAAGCTCTTCTACGGGGAGACCCGTTAGAATAATTCGTTACCTACACCGATGCAGCAATATCGTATATCACGGCAATATTAAATTCTTGCACTTAAACTTGATTTATGTGACTGAAGTTCCACTTAGTGGGAGATAACAAATTTGTAAGTGCCTCCGTGCAGTCATTAAAAAACTATATTTGTCGAGTCGGACGGGCCGGAGTTTCCTCATCGGTAATATTGGTCGGGTAACACCGGCCTACGTAATGAATAGCCTGTATTGTTTCCTGTTCAGATTTATGAAGGTAACTTGTAACGGCTTCTTTAATTAGACTTCTTCACTCAAATTGATGATTGTTATTGATGTCGGTTAATTTAAAAATGGTCGAGACCAGATTTTACTTCGGTACCCACTCAATTGCGAATTAGTAGATGTTCATTTAGAAGTTTTCTACGATGCAAGTCAACAAAACATACATTACCGACTTCTTTTTTTTAAGTAAGGCAAGTAAAGCCCTTTAAACAAAATTTGTGGCAAGAAACATACTGCAGTTAAATAATTGTACTTTAAAAAATGTGAGAAATGCTTTTAAGTAACTGGCCAAAACCTTATTTCGATTTTTAAATTTTGGTTTAAATTAGGTTAAATTCCAAGGGCAAATTGATACTAATTAAAAGGGTACAGATTTGAAAAGGAACGTCGCTCTAATCTTAGCCGTAGTATTGAAGTGCTCGGTTCGTTGTGAAAGTCATTACCGGTAGTACTTTGTTGGCTTAATGAATTGACTGATGGCAAGAGGAGGTCTGAACAGCGGTAGGGTTAAGTGGGACCTGCTGATTAATCACCCTGTCAGTACAGTTTCCAATTGCCACTCGTCACGAATTCTCCCGTGCCTGTATAATTTTTGTGCCGGAATTGCCACAAAGCTCAATTCAGCGCCGATTTAATTATTGAAACTGAACGCAATCGAGCCAAGATTCTCGAAATTTAAGGGTTAGACTGGGATGTATGGTTCAGTCGCTCCGCCTTGCTATCCAAAGGGATTCAAATACCGAGGCGAGCCAAAACCGATGCGTTACTTCTATTGAAAACAGACGGACAACAGAGTGTCCTATAAGGTTCCTGTTTTCTTTTTAGGTTAAGGAACCCTAAAAATATATTCTGAGGTGTTTTCACCCCTATAATTCAACTTTTGTGCGAAATTTACTTATACATATTTGGAATCAGCGAATATTTCTGCGTCGATGAGTATGCTCTTCTGTAAAGTTAAAACATGTCGCTTAATTCAAATAGCCCTTTACCCATCGATATACATGAATAACGTGTCTGATGAACATCTCGATGGGCGACCGCTATATAGTGGCATTTACAACGGAGCGCTTCCGTTTCTGCTTCGTAAGGCACGTCAAACTGTCGGTCCCAACTATTCATGTAGGAGTCTTTTGAGTACCTTAAAAACTCCGACACTAGGTTTGGCCACTAGTACGAACAAAAACAAAACTAGTTTATAAAGTATCTTGTAAAACTTAAATAATCATACTTATAGGTCCTTAAACCTCCCACTATAGAGCACGGTCCTCCTTTCAATTCGAAGGATAGTTCGATAGTTTTCCACTGGCGGACTTCACACGCCTATTGAGAACTGGTCAAGTTTCCTCAGGATGTTTTCTTTCACCGTTTTGTAGAAAGTGATAATTTCGGATGAGAAGAAGAGTTGCATATAAAACCCAGAGGTGTAAACCCGGGGTTGAACCTGCACATTTTAAATGCAAAATGTGTATTCGACCAATCGGTTACTATAGTGCTTAAAAAAATCTCAGCATACTTTAAAATTAACTAACTAAGCTGCTGTAAATTAATTTTATTATATACTAGAATATAAATTTATTATATACTAGTATATAAAACTGTGTAATCGATCTTTATAGTGTATACGTATTACATTAGGATTCCGGAAACAGGCGTTACGTATTTAATTTGATAAATAGAATCGTCGGCGTTCGAATTTGAATTTAAGGTAATGGTCGATTAATTTTATTGCTGTATGAAAAATAAAAAAGCAGTGGTAGCCGAGTGATCGAACGCACGCCTTGCAAATCAAAGTGTGCAGGTTCAAACCCCGGCTCGCACCTCTGGGTTTATGTGCGAATCTCATTTTCATCCGAGATTACCACTTGCTATGAACCGGCGAAGGAAAACATCGTGAGGAAACCTGCACGTCTATAGAAAGGCGTGTGAAGTTCACCAACCCGCACTGGGCGAGCGTGGTGGACTATAGCCCTAAAATCTCCCTCGTATTGAGGGAGAATGTGCCCGGTATAATGGCAATAGGCTCGCCCCCTATTACATTGGGACCAAAAATACATCGGCGAAGTGTTGGCGCACTACAGTGCACCTCTGCCTACCCCTTCGGAGAATACAGGCGTAATGATGTATTTTTGTATTAAAAATAAAACCGTGTGTCAGTTAAAATCGAAAGTGAATCTTTTAATTGTCTAGGTGTAATAGCCTTTGGGTGCTTTATTTGACCAAGTGTAGAGATGAGTAGGTAAGTAATTATTCCCGGTTGGTCTCGAGATTGTAATCCGGCGGGATTAGGAGGGGCGGTGTGAATGGTAATAGGAGTTCCCGAGGTGCTGCGGTGTGATTTACTGCTAACATTCAATAGTGAATATTTTAAGCCCTGATTTATTTGTTAGCAGTTTCTTGAAGATCTTTAAATGTCTTTTATTATTGTTCAGATTATTATAAACGAAAATGAAGAGTGTGCGTTTCAATATCAAGAACATAAGTATTAAAAATATTTATTTAGGTACCATAAGAGGTCTAATAACATTTTCGATCAGTAAACTGTACTTAAGTATTTAAATCTTGGTACCTTAATTATGAGCTTGTAAGGTTACATTTTTCATAACAACATGAGTTTAACAAGTAGATCATTCTTTACTTCGCATAAGAAAGTGAAATATATCATCAGACCCTCATTACCTGAAGAACTTCGGCAGAGAACCAAAAAAATAATCAACTTCCGACATAAAATCCGTTCATAAATTTAATAGAAGATAACTATTGTAAGGTTTATTTTTTGGTATTAAAAACAATATGTGAAGAATACATTTATTATTTACAGTATCCTATAGGTTTGAATAACGCAATTGTAATGGTTAGTGAACCATACTCGTGTATCTAACAGCATCTAAGCTAACAGCTTGAAGTCACAACACTAATAGCATAATTATATTGCAAACGATGCTTCTGAGTACGTGGATACTTAACGACATTTTAAGCGGGAATAGTTTCGGAGTGGATACGGAAACTGGGTTAGGTTAAGCTCTGCCTAGTTCAGCCCCAGTTTGAGGAGGGTCGCTCTCGTGCGTGTTATATGAACCACTGAACTCATGCAATTCCATGGTTTATTATTGTTTTAATAGGAACCTTATTATAAATAATCGAGCTTTTGAGATTCAATAAAGACGAATGATAATCATACTGTGGTTATAAGATTTAGTTTGCATGCATATTTTTATTGTAAGGGTTTACTATCCTCGCAGTGATGGGGAGGGACCTTGAAACCGAAATACAACGGCAAATTGTGCGTGAACTGCAACGGTAAATTGAATGAATTAATTAAAAGAAAGTATGTAAATCCGTTAGTATTACATAAATTTATACAACTTATTCTTGAAATGTAAGTATATATGCTACCTGACTAATCTTATCACACACATAATCTGCTAAGTTCTAAAAGCTATTTTCCTTCCGCAACTATTGTTCAAGTGTGAGTTCCGAGATTTTATTTTAGAGTTATCGCGTTAAGGGGCTTTACGCTGCCTCATAGACGTAAATGATTCGTTTAGAACACGCAACCGTTAATGACCTAATGGCCTGTGCAGACATCGCACCTTCAAAAGTTTATAGACCTAACTCAAAAATAATGTTGTTGAAAAATGGTCGTTAGAACGACCCTTTAAGATTTATAGTCGAAATCCTAAAATTTCAAAATGGGTCTCTAATCTTTTAAAGGTGCAACATGTTACATAGTAACTGCGATTGATAGCATAGCCCACGTGGGTATTTAGGCATCCATAAGACAGGTCTAAGCCTAGTGTGGATGTCACAGGCAACCATTAGTTACCAAACCTAACTAATACTAAGTTAATTTAAGCACCTGTAACTGACTTGATATGAATAAATTATTACTTTAAGCCCATTGTGACAAGACAAAATGTGAAGAACCGATTCGTTGCGACATAATTCATGACAAAATGACTAGACTTGGCGCACGTGCTTGCAGACCACCAGACACCTTAAAGTGCAAAATAACATAAGCTGGAAAGTTAGCCATTTATTTTCAAATCTGCGTTCACACGCTCTAAAACGTTGCCTTATGAACAGTTTTTTGTACGTACTATCAGTTAGGACTCTGATAGGCTCTGAGTTAGCTGCAATCCGAGGATTTTGGTCTTAGACCATCATACGTACCCGTTACGTCACCCGAACCTAGCAAAGGGGCATTAACACTGAAATTCATAGTCACGATTGAGGCTCCCCAAGTAAACGTTTTGTAGCCCATACCTTGACTAAAATAGCCTAAACATTACCATTATTAATAACAATGTTTTGAAAAATACCATAATAGATTGATTTAAAGTTCTATAAAATTCTGTGGTAGTAGGTATTAGGTATACCTGATAGGCGATTGTATCTCTTTTTACTATGAATTACCGTTAGAATACCAAACAACGTGGTGGATTTTGGCAGGATTTTATTGAAATTCGTTTGCAATAGAATTTCTGGAATACGTATTATATTGGAAGTGAGAGTCACTGCATGCATGCAGATATACCAACACCAGCATTAACATTCCATGTTACGCAAAATTTGCATGATTCCAGTGCAAATTAATGTTTGTTTAAATATCGCTATTTGCTACCGTAATAGTAATAGAATAATCATAGCTAAATAACAAGCTGTTTGTGCAAATGAGTTGGCAGTTAATTTATAATGCAATCAGCGCTTTACCTAACGAATATTAAATTGTATAGATACGGGAATGTTTGAACCATATTTGTTTGCGCAAGATAACGTGTAAACAATCAAAGTTCACTAAAATTTATTTCTTTCGTAATTTCAAACCATTTACAAACCATTCACGCTGGATTTTAAATATAAATGTGTTCTGTCATATTAATGATTAACAGGTGTAATATAAATTTGGGTTACATATAGGTCTTTATTTTCCACCACATTTAAAATAATATTTAATTAACAGGCCTGTTAACGTGCCATAGTGGCTGATTGCAGTGATTTTCTCTCATGGAATTTTTGGATGGAAATAATATAAATAAAATTAAAATGTATAAGCAATGTATGAAATAGTGATTTAGTGAATAACTAACAGCATGTAAGGAGTATTATAAATATAATGATCACATTTGGTAAAAAAAAACGAATAGACTAGTGCCCATAAAGAAACATGAATGAGAGAAGAATAATGGTTATTACCTTTCGTTTTCCCTTGAGGACCGCCTCTCGATATGATGTCGCCGCCATCTTCCCGTCGCCACACAATCTTTGGCGGCGGGTACCCTCTGGCTTTGCACACAAGCTTGGCTGATCCACCTTCCGGTATCATCATGTCACCAGACGTCTCCTCGTATATGATATCCGGGGGTATCACTACCTCCAAAAATGCTG
Source organism: Ptilodon capucinus (assembly GCA_914767695.1). Lineage (NCBI taxonomy): Eukaryota > Metazoa > Arthropoda > Insecta > Lepidoptera > Notodontidae > Ptilodon > Ptilodon capucinus. Next base: position 7,724,921 of record OU611808.1, read on the forward strand.
TCTGCGCATTAAAAAAAACATTTAATTTAAAATTTGGATAGGCTCCACTATGGTCTGGCAGTTCAAACTGTGGTCTGCTGGTCAACATGTCGTGAATTCGAATACTGTGTTATTCATAGACAACTACCGATTTCATGTGAATTTATTTCTTGTAATATAGTGCATGGTAAGAGAAAATATTTTATAAAGTAGGTACACTATTCGAGAATATGTTATGTCACTAAGAATTATCATTAATACTTAGGCAGTATAATATAAGACAACACAGGAATCAATTAGTAATAGTAACTTGTAACTGTGAATCCTACTTACCAGTATCTATTGAGATCAGTTTTATCTATGTACACGCAAAGAAAATAAATGTGATTTCGAAGTTAGAATGTGTTTATTATTATTAAAAGTCGGTGACGGTATAAAAGAATTGAAATCGCATTACCTGCATTTTCATGGGGTCAGTGTTGACTTGGCACATGTACTGTCCCCTATCCTCCCGTTTCACGCCTCTAATGTTAAGCGTCCACGTGTTGTAGTCGTTGTGTGTCACGCTCAGCCTCGCGTTGTTCGTTATGACGTGCTCGTGGATCGCCAGGATCGCCTTCGTATCCGCCTTGATCCACGCTACCTGCCCCCCGAGCGATGCCAACGATAATACGTCCAATGTTTGCATGGAGGAAAAACAAACGTAAGGCAACCAAATACAGTAGCGGACTTACTTTCTTTCTTTACGGATTAACCGTCGTATAATTCGTATGGAGATATAGGTAAAGGTATGAAAAACAAGGTTACGTCCAATCCACATTTAACAGCTATGGGATTTTAATACCGTCATTGTGTTTCGCTAGTGCAAGCCCAAAGGGCCCCAAGACTATCAACACAATCGTTATGGAGTAGCTATGAATTCATTCATAAGGCATAAAAACAACATATTTAATTAACAGTATCTAGAATATTGGACTTTGTTGCCTTGGAGGCATCAGGCCAGTTATATGCTAGCTACCATTAATAAAATATTTAGTTCTCAAAAACTGAAGTTGGTTAGTAAATTTAGAGCCCAGGCGTACGATGCGGAAGGAACGGAAATGGATGACTCGCTACGAACGCCGCATTCCGCCACGATTATCGCCATATATGACGTTATGTTTATGCGCGATGAAGACTTTCAACGAACAAGTCTAATTACAAGCGAATGCTTCCCAAGAGGCAGTCATGACAACGATCCTCGAGCGGCGGCAACACTATCTTGTTGGGAGCGCCGCGTAAAATGCTCTCGGAATTTTTAATTACATTTTCGTCTGGTCGCCGCTGCGAGGCGGGCTGCGGCGCACTGAAAACGCCCTCGTTTCACCCGCTTTACCAAAAGCGTCGACATCGCAATAGGAGCTAATTTCCTGCATAGCGCGTAACAAAAAGAAACACGAACAGAAATGCGGCGTTAGTACGTCTACGATATGCTCAGAGCTCGGTATTATAACGATATTATTGAACACAATATTCACTATTTTAGTTGAACGTAAATTTTGGTACTTTGAATTCATTGCTTTTATTGCGTGTGGGACCAAAGGTCTTTGTTCCGTAAATTCATATGCGAAAATTGATTTTACGCATTGCTCTTTATCGACAATTCAAATGATTGGTTGATTTTTAAATTCTTTACAACGTTCCAACTTATTTTTAATTTAGAATGCAGTTTATAACTTATGTAGAAAAGTGCTACAAAAGGTGCACTAATAGAGGTGCGATTGAGAAATAGATTGCTACATTAATTTTAGTGCTCGGTGCATCACTAATAGTATTTCTAGTTAGGTGCTTAGAATGACTAAACTCAGGATAAATTATAAACATAACCGAAATGTTTCGTAGTACAGAACAGCCATACAATTCTTGTCCTCGGTTTAATTATCCTTATGCTTTGGGTATCTGCATTATTTAAATTAGAGAACCAAGAATTGCAGAGCTGTTGAGCGATGCAATTCCGGATTCAAAAGGCTTTAGGAACTGCATCGCTTGGCACATAAAATAAAACACATGTATTAAGTAACACATATTTACCAATTTTGGAACTCATCCATACCAGTGGTGCATATCGAGGTTGTGTTAAAATTAATTTTATTTGTGTGATACCGTTAGTGTTGTATGGATTATATAATTTGTATTGGAAATTTATCTCTGAGCAGCACAATATTTACCGAAGTAAGTGTAAGTAAGTAATGGAAAGTATATAAATATAACGCGTATATCCTGTCGTTTATCCTACAGATATTAGATATATCGAAGATATGATACGATTTTCATCAGGGTATACACATGGGAACGATTCTCGAAACACATGCGAAGATGTTATTAGTCTCGTGTAATTACTTACGCAAGATCGATACGGGAGATACACTACCATCATACACTACCATCATGTATCGATACATATCGATACATGATGGTAGTGTATCGTGTGGAAATCGAGTGACCTGCTCGAACGGCCCCAGTGAGACTATTACCGAATCTCGTTTCTCGTTGAAAAGATTCCCGAACACGTATTTATCTTCGGTTATATTAGTGGAACTTCTGTACGTTTGTGAGTGTAATTTTCCTCTTTGAAAATTGTAGTTAGTTTTACGCTAAAAATCTTCTGCAATTGATAAGTATAATAATTTATTAATATCTAACAACAACAAAAAATGCAACATTTTTTTCCATTTGGTATGGATATCGGTAGTACACTTTTAAAATAGAATGATTTAATAGGCTATAATACTTGCTCTGCTCTTAATTTCCACAATTATGTTCATGAAATGTTTGTTAGTATAATTTAGCTAGACTACCGCTGTGATCGGACGCTTAAGTGCAAGCGATGTACTTATTGGTGTCTTACCGTTGCCTTTGCTCACTGTACATCATGTGCGACAAAATGTCGCATGAGAAACTGATAATATACAAGATTAGCTGTGGACCTATGGACAGTTTGAGAGTTGTCTCTCGAAATGATTGAACGGGGACCATGGGGGTTTGCCCCGGCTTTATTTTAATTTACTAAAGTGACTGTTTTGCAACGTAAATTCACGAGAATGAAGCGTCCCCACTAGGTATATAGAGCCCTGCGGTTTTTCTGACAATGATCGAACTTACCGAAGACTGATGGTCGTGCAATATTACTAAAACGTAACAAAACTAAAACGTGAATATAAAAAAACAAGTGCAATTTTTTTTTCAAGCATGCTCAGTTTTTTTTACATTGCTATAATTGTGCGAAATTCAAAATCCAAGAATTTAAGTCTTTAGGGGTGAAATGAAACTTTGTACCATATTCTTGGATCTTATTATGTGCAAGTGTAAAAGTGTCTAGGTTAAGTGGTGCTGAGTGTACTAACTCTACGGCTAATGGTGTATAAACTTACAGTAAGTATATTTGTGCACATCCGTATAACTCTATACTAGGATAGAGATAGGTACTATAGAGGTGCCAGTGAGTCTGGAAGAGTGCTGAAGAAAGTGCATTTAAGGTAGTGTGCTAAAGAAGTGTGGAAGTAGTGCAAGTCTAGCTGAGATCTATAATTATCGTTTATGACAGCAGTATCATTGGTCCCATGATATACGAATCAATGAAGTATCTGGTAGTGATCAGCCCCCTTACCACCACCAATGTTTTTATTACTTTCAGTTTTTGACAGTTGACAGACAACTTAGTACCAATTCTGTCAAAAAATTACCGTTAGTATGGTAACAAAGAGGTGGTGGTAGGGCATCGGGTACAGAATTCGAAATACGATGTAGTAAACTTCCAAATGCATGAAGAAATATGAATCTACATTAATTTAGATTTAGATGTTGTGGAGCAAATAGGCAATATTATTTGTGTTGTTAAATACAGTTTGTGTAAAACAGAATCGAAATAACTGTCAGGTGACCAGTTTGACAAGAATATTTAACGTGAAAATAGTGACATAAAGTAAAAGTTCTCAGGTTAAAAAGTTTCGGATGAAAATGTCTGCTTTTGTTATTTTTTTATCTGTGAGTGATTCAAATTCTAATTTCAAATTATAGATCTCGTTAGTAAGTCGTGCTCTGTGACGGTGCTCCTCTAAGGTTAGCTGTAATGAGTCAGTTTGATACACACCCTGGCGGTGGCGGAGTCGCCACTCACCCTGTAACCCCCGAGGTTATTCACCACGCACGTAAACATCGCGTCCCTCCCCTGGGCGATGGTGACGTTCTCCAGTGGGTACAAGAAGTCCGGCTCTAGACCTAGCGCTGAAACATACAAGTAACATTAGAAGATAGGTATAACTACATAAAACAATAATCTCCATTTACACTGTTACTATGACTTAACGTTATTTTTAAATATGAAGCAATTTTAAGTTGCTGTGTATTCATATTTAGGCATCATCCATATTGCACGTTGTATCTTAGGGTTAGTGAAAACATTTAAAAACGTACAATTTTTATAAAATTCAATATGTCTACAAAACACCTACAATGACATTTTTTAGTACAAAGGTGTACAATACAGTGTGTACAATAGCCCTATAAATGAATATCTTGATATCAATTTGGGAGGCAATCTATAGATTAGATTAGGATTAGATTAGATTAGGCGCATTCAGACTTAGCAGCTTTTCATGGCTACTGCTCATAGCGCCGCCGCTACAATGTAAGTTGACGTAAAGAAGGGACGGGATGTCAGTGAGAAACGACAGTGCTTATCTCGGACGAGTCACGAAATACTGATAAAGGCTAAACAAACTCGCAAGGCTGCTCGCTAGATCAGAACTATTTACAATTGCATCGTTGTATGGTTTATAGAACCTAGTTATCTGCATATTTTGGCCAAATAAATTGCGTTACACGACAAATTTCTCTAGTTGTTAATATTATTTATATAAATAATATAATATGCATTCAGTTTTTTAGGTAGGAATACGAATGCTCCAAATTTCTTGGTGGCTAAAATGCCAGTCGCTCAAGTTCTAAGTAAATAGCCATGTTTTTATTTCAAGAAAGTTACAATCTCGGCGGCAGGGTCGCACCTCGGGGGATCAAGCCAACCTCAGATTTACAACGCTGATTTTCCAACGGGTTCGCCGGCACATTATTTTTGAGATTGCGGTTTTTGTGGGGGAGTTAATTTCTGTAATCTAAAGTGTATATTTTTAACATTTCCTACCTAATTTACCTTTTATAGTATATTTGATTGTATAATAAAAGTTTAGAGGTTAGTTTAGGTGCAATTATTGGAGAGGAAATCCTTATAGGATTTTCTTGTGTTAAAAAAGAAAGGCGCATTTGTGGTCCAAGTTTCGATCCTCACTCTTTTAACTACAGTAGTAGCGTAAAACTCTCATTATTAGTAGGTAATAAATATTTTAGAAAATAATCTCCAATAACAGTATCATTAGCGTTTGTACAAAGTCCACGTACTTAAATAAATTGGAATTACAACCACTTCCGTTTTACATATTTTTCTTGCAAGAATAAATAAATAGATGATCCAAAGTATCTGACACAATCAAAAATATCAACCCTAGTAAAAGGATCTTTAAAATCATTAAATGAATCAGTCCTCGGAGAAGTTAGTGAGCTCAGCAAATCCGCGGAGACGTATTTGCATAAACGCCTCACATTTCAGCTAATGTTGTACCTTGGACTAAATGTTCCAACTTGACTTGACTCACGATGAGCTAACGGTTAGTGAATTGGTTTTAAACTCCTATTTGGCTTAAAGGAGATCGCAGATATATTTGTGCCAGTGGTTTGTAATACATGTACCATAAAGTTAAACTAGTCTAGTGGTAGAGTTCAAGTTTTCATACATCATTCATCATCATCATGTCTGTATTCCCCGCAGGGGTAGGCAGAGGTGCACTGCAGTGCGCCCACTCTTCGTCGATGTATTTTGGTCCCAATGTAATAGGGGGAGAGCCTATTGCCATTACACTGGGCATATTCTCCCTCAATACGAGGGAGATTTTTGGGCCGTAGTCCACCGCGTTAGCCCAGTGCGGATTGGTGAACTTACCACGCCTTTCTTTAGAAGTGCAGGTTCACTCACGATGTTTTCCTTGACCGTTTCTTAGCAAGTGATCATCTCGGATGAAAATGAGATTCGCACATGAAACCCAGAGGTGCGAGCCGGGGTTTAAACCTGCGCACTTTGATTGCAAAGCGTGTATTCGACCACTCGGCTACCAACTTTTTTATTTTTTAATTGACGATTAAGTATGTATTGGTTAACATGTATAAAAAAATCTAATCCTGATTCTGACTTATCTACAACTTATGTACAAGGTAAAATAATTTCTACAATTATTTGAAAAAGCCCGTTTTCCGTTAGGACTAGTCACTTAGAATTAATTTTAAGTGACATAAATTTTACTTTATTGATCTCCGTTATCATTATTATTCAAGATAAAGTATGATAATTTAGTTTTAAGTGTTATTTGAATTATTATTAAATGTTTTAAAATATATGAAGCAGTGGTAGCCGAGTGGTCGAACGCACGCTTTGCAAATCAAAGTATACAGGTTCAAACCCCGGCTCGCACCTCTGGGATTTATGTGCGAATCTCATTTTCATCCGAGATTATCACTTGCTATGAAACGGTGAAGGAATACATCGTGAGGAAACCTGCACGTGGAACTTGTCTAGTTCTTGATAGATGTGTGAAGTCGGCCAACCCGCACTAGGCCAGCGTGGTGGACTATGGCCTGAAATCCTCCCCACATTGAGGGGAGGCCCGTGCCCAGCAGTGGGACGTTAAAAGGGCTGTAGTAGTAATAGTTTTAAGATATATGAAAATTGACAGGTTTTTTGGCAATAACTTAGGGGCTGGGTATACATTAATGTTATTAAACGTCATGTTATAATAATGTATTCACTATATATCCCCTTACCACCACCCGTCTGGCAGTAATGTTTTAATAATACTTTCAGTTTATAGTTAACACAGTACAAAATTTGTCAAAAGTTTACATCTGCTATTCAAACAACAATACTTTAAGAACTGGTGACAAGACCCCGTAGTCTCCACAACAAGATATCAAAAACGTTTAACTGGGATCCAAATACATTTTCATATTTTATTGTAGAGTAGATGACCCGGCGAACTTACTTCATGTCGCCTACATTTTCTATATACCACCCTTGTACCACAGCGAACAAAAACTAAAAAGAAAATTCAAATCAGTCAAGCCGTTTTTGAGTTTTCACCGAGACTAACGAACAGCAATTAATTTATATATTTCTAACGGCCAGTCCCGGCTTCGCACGGATGGTCATTTTTTTTAAACATTTTGCCATAAATATAGTGATAATGTAGCTTTCGAACGGCAAGTATTTTTGAAATCGGTCCAGTTGTTTTTAAGTTCATTCGTTACATACAAAAATACAAATCCATCCTGTTTATAACATTAGTTTACATAGATTTGTTTAGAGTTCGCCGAAACATTTTCATGAGTCAAAACAGAATCTTATGAACATAAGTTCGTGCATAAAACTGTCTCCCTTGACGCCGTATGTAGGTATTGTTGAACGGATAGCTGGAGGCGTCAATATTCTACGTGACCGGTTACTTGTGTCGCCGTAGGAAACATGTGTCGGAAGTGAGGGCTATCTGTTTGCTCATAGAATGGCGATCGCGCTGTTGAATTATTCGCATACACAGAACGGATTACATGTTGTAGTTTGAAAATACACGTTTTCGATTTGACGAGTATTTTATTTACACACGTGGATCACTATTCAAGTCGTTAATCGATACATCGTGTTAAATCAGGATGTCATATCGATGTTACTGAGAGTAGAAGTTGATACAACTAATGTCGCGATATATCCAATATCGATTTTGTTAGTAGACGCTCAGTATTATGATTTTGTTATACAGGTATAGGTATTGTATTTGCTAGAATGCATTCGAGCATTAAACATTGAAGTAACGAAAACTAAGACATTGTTTAATACAAACAAATAGGGATAGAAACAATTAATTATATACCAACTTGTACCAAAAACTAATCCTCGTAAATATATCGTATTCATAGAAATATTTAATTTATTTACTCTAGCATTACCTATATACCACTATTGATCTAAAAACACTTTGTTAGCTTCGTGTAAAATGATCAACATTTCTTTAAATTTAAAGGTGAACCCGTCCAATTGGCATATCCGTATATAGTTGTCTGCATGCATTAAAATGTATCTAATTCATAACATTGTAGAGTTCATTTCGGCCATTATTTGCACACGCGCCGGTCGCGGCAAACGGAATGGGTCAATTCGAGTATCAGAGCAAATGTCGTCAGTTTAAATGTCACCGATACACACAAGCCTTTCCGTTCTATATTGGGAACACCCCAAATGTCGACACAAGCTATCCCCGTTGTAACATCTCGCGTTCAATAACTGACAAAAATATTCTTTATTTCAAATTTCAACTCTCGAATTTATATCAAGTCGTATAATTAATTGCGTTCTTCAACTGTTTTGTAAAGCTATTGTAACTAACATGTTTATTTTTTTCGTTGAAGCCGTTGCAATGACACTCATCACAGACAATACAGAAAAAAATGTGACATTGACTGGAGCAGATACACAATGAGAACGACTGATTAAAAGAAAAATAATTGAAATAAGAAAAAATGAAAATGTTAAACAATTGGTAGTTACGCTCGTTAGTATCAAATTAACAATATTCACCAACATAATCACTCTATACGTTCTCTTAAAAATATAGGCGATACTAGGCGTCAATATGTTTTCGTATTGTATGTTTCGCTCAAAGGGTGCATTTCCACTGGAATCATTCCACGAACTCGTAGTGAATAACAAGTCTCTACGGACGCGCCCGTTGTAAATGGACCCAGATTTGTATAGATCGGGTGCTCGGACTGCCAATATAGCTAGCCTTTACTGTAACTCATCCAGCACCCAAAACACGACATTTGTAAATCTCAATTCAAATAAACCCTATACCTGTTAAAGTATAAATCCTAAAGGCAATGGCACCAAGTTTGTTAAGCAAAAATCTCGACAGGACTATTGCTGTCTTACTTCAACAATACTACGATGAGAAGGATGGCATTGAACTTGGATTAGTTTGGTGCCATACTTTTGTCCGGCCCCAGATCTCGGACCTCGCTGTGATATCTTCACGTCATAACGCCAATAGTATTACCAATAGCGCCAAATAGATCTAATTTCTTAAATTAATCCCGTTATGGTATTTTCATACATTACCCGAAGTAACTGCTAACAATTCTCTAACACGGTTTCGTACTTTCGCTGAGATCCGGAGTTGGTACACCTAACAACTCTTGGCCGAAAGTACAGGTACAGGCCTAATTGGATCATTTTCTATATGGAGATATGATTTATACTGCCTCAAAATTTGGGGCGCGCATGAAACTAAAAATAGGAGAATATTTACAGAACTCTCTTTTACTTCTTCCAAAGTTTCATGTAAATTTAAGCATTACAATACCGTTCGTTACCACTCATTTCTATCACTATCACTGTATTCACCTAACTTGAATTATCTTCTAAAATGCGAGCTCTGTGACTGCAGATAATAATTACTAAGGATTGCGTGGTCAATGCAAAATTTTATAACATTAAATGGTGGTAACTAGAAACATACACAACGAAAATGTTCTTTGACATTTGTTCCAGCTTTGACGGTAACAATATTGGTAACGGACAATACTGTTCCCATCAAACTAACCCTTCGCTCATACTGTAGCTGTAACATCGAGAATTAATCACTTAACGTGGCCGGGATTCGTGCAGCCGGTATAAGATCTGATATGCGGCATTACTACAGTTAGGTAGGCGCTTCATTTGCAATTTGGTTCAGTGATTTCGACTGGGCTCTCCACTGAGCGGAGCCGGGAGCTGGGAGCGAGTGAATTATGCCTATTGTTGTTTCAAAGGATGCATTACTGTGCCTCGTTGGGGAATATTCGTCGACATTCCGTGTTGTATTTTTATTGTGACGGTATCCTGTTATTGTTTAATTTTAAAACGTAGTAAACGAGAAACCTCTCGAGCCCATATTGAGCCCAATAAAAAATACTAAATATGCACCAAAAATATTGGCATCCCCTTCTTATCAGAATGTTTAATCGGATCACGAAAAGGATGGCAACGAAATTTGTTAAGTTTGGTACCTTCTCATTTAGCACTTTTGAACAGAAAAATGCGAGTATATGTGGTTCGTAGTTATATTGAAATTGCTTTGAATTTGGGGGTAAATTGATGTTTTACTAGGAATGTAAATATACAACTAAACGTACAGCATCAATAGTTAAATTTTCAGCATGAAAATTTGTATGAAAATTTTGTTTCAGCCCACGCAGATGAAGGCACGCGAAGATGTTTATTCATGAATACTAATATTTAGTACTGTTTGTAGTCTAAAAGGACTCCTATAATCGAGGATAATAATATACTAAACTAAACCGACATTCCGAAACAGTTCTGTAATCTAAGATGTCCAATAAATATAGGGTCGATAGTAAAACAAATCGACGTATGATGTAATCGGGAAGATCGGCGGGTAAATTGACTACAGTCGTTGAGAGAATCCGATTCCCACCACTTATGGCCGCACCACCGCACCTCAATCAAAGCTTATCCAACGGCCCAATATGTACCGATAGCAAATATTGTATTAAATAAAATTATATCTAGAAATGTTACTAAATTAGATCGAATAATTTTAATTCTATGTCAGGTGTGATCATTTTGGAATAAATAATACAATAATACATCACCACGCTTATATTCTCCGAAAGGACAGGCACAGGTGCACTGCAGTGCACCGACACTTCGACAATGTATTTTGGTTCCGATGTAATAGGGGGCGAGCTTATTGCCATTATACCGGGCACATTCCCTCTAAATACGAGGGAGATTTGGGCTATAGTCCACCATGCTAGCACAGTGCGTGTTGGTGAACTTCACACGCCTTTTTAGAGACGTGCGGTCCCTTCACCGTTTGGAATAAATTTCAGTCTATTTAAACTACGGTTCGAAAAAGAGATGAATATATGACGAAAATTGTGAATAACAACTTTGAAATGATCTAATAAAACTTGTGTTAGGTGTCGCGGGCAACGGAATAAACAATGGCTCAACAAACCTGGCTTTAGATCTCGTGCCGCCGTATCTCGGTTTGCTAAACAGATATTTTCCTAGATGTTTTTGAAGTCGTTACGATCAAGTTAGACGGGACGGTGGACGACCCCACTGCAGCTCGCGCCACTAGACTCGCGCCTCGGATTTGTTTGCTCCAACTAGTTAAATGTTGGCCCAAACTTTATTTCGGACGTCGAAGTCTCCGAGATGTTGTACCTTTGTTATTGTTGTTCAAGTATATTTAGAGAGGTCCCGACTAGAAGGGTACGAAACAAACATTCGTCTAGCTCACTAATTATTCATATACCTATAGTTATCGTATATGGTACACATGTTTAATAAATTATAGCGTCAACTGAACAGAAGAAAGTTTAAAATGCTATTTGCTTAGTCAATTCTTAGGCAGACTCTAAAATGAAGTAACTGTATCAAATAATAATTATTAAAAGCGGCACCAACAGCCCTACATCACTAAAGAAGAAATACATTTAAGATCGACAGCAGGCAATAACGGAGAAACAATGTTGAACGAAACCAAGAATTCTGGTTTGGGGTTTCAGAGAGCTCATTCGAAGTAAGGAAATTCTTTGGCAACATTGTTGCTAAATTAAAACAATCTCATAATTGCACATTCTCTAACTTCTTTGATGCAGTGTAGGTATCTCGGGGGGCGTGGGAGGGGAAATATCGCGGAGTGAGGAGTGGAGGGGGTGAGAGATCGTTCGGGGTAAGTTTTGAGGGGAAGTTAAGCCGATTAAGTGTCATTTCCGCTACGGAACTAGCACTGTTCATTAAATATTTCGAGTGACTTAATTGCTGAGGTCGGTCGTCTACCAAGTTTTGATGTGAACAGATTTCTCCTATTCTTTGTGGAGCTCTCGGGGACGTAATAAATTAAACAGTTTTAATATCATTGTATTTGTACAAATTTATTTGAGTTCGCTAGCTGAAAGTATTATTAAGAAAAGTGTCTGCTATGTCCTTACTCCTACCTTGTAATGGAAGTGAAATAATAATAGAAAGAGAATTCAACGAGTTTTTGAATACTTAACTCGTGGTAGATAAGCAAGTATTCATTAATAAAACATTGGGCGTTAAATAAATACCAGTTGAATAATTATGTACTTATTAATAACGCCACGTTTCGCTAACAGACCGTTAAATTTACAATGTTAGTCACAGCTGTTATAATAGGTAAAAACATCTCGTAAGATACGCTCGCAATGCTTTTACGAATCATAACTCGATTATCAAAAAACTAATCGATGCACTTACCGATTAACAAATCGTTTTAATAGTCATAGCAGGATAGGTGAGCGTACTTTTTAAATTTTGTATTTCGAACACGAAACCATTCGAACGGTATCACCACCATGACACGTGCTTTTTTGAAAGTGAAAAAAAAAAACTTAAGGCAAACGTTCACTTCTTTAGATAAACAATTTCTTCTCTTTGTGTAAACACGAGGATACGGGACTACCGGGCGGGCACAAAGTCCATTACGGTCAATTCGTCTAGACACAGGCACGTGTTGAAACTGTTCTCACAGGTAAACGAATTACCTGCTCTATATAAATAAAAGAAACAGCTGAGCGAGGTTCAACCGTATTACAATCTAAGTATTATTTACATTAGCGATAATTTATAACGAAGAGCCGTGCCTTTTTAGTTGGCTTTTGTTTTATTCAACGGGTCTCTTTTGCCGATTTTCGTAAATTATGTTTTGAAGGCATAAGGCATTTTTTGACGGTTACATATATGCAAAGTACTGTGTTTGGTTTTAATAACAAAACCATTTTATTAAAAGATATTCTCCACTTGTAGTTGTGAAAGTGTTTAATTAACAAAATCGATGAGTCATTACCTAACGACTAACCTGCTTTCGGAGAGTCCTTTGCCTCTCTCAGGCCTTTTCTCATTTTCATTAGAGTCTTGCGCGTATAGAAAGTCAGATGTTATTATTCGGTCACCCATCTAAGGTCCAACCGAGGCCAACGTTGCTTAACGAGCAGGTCTGTCTGGGACATTTTACCGTCTCGACTACCTAGCTTACATATTACGTATCTAAAAATTTTATTTTTAAATTTATTTAGGTATTTTATATAGCTCATGTGCATTGAGGGGAAACCGAAATGGTACAAAAGGTTGTAGGACAGTTTGATGAGGACAAATATAAGGGCCGGGCGAAGTTATCCGCGAGAATGTATTATATCCCCTTTCTACCCTTTGGGGTCGAGTTTCAAAAATCTTTGTTTAAAGTGCGTTTATGGACGAAATAATAATGTGTTGTTTTTCCCAAGTCTTGGTGCATTCGTAGCTACATTTTTTCTTATCTCTGTAGCAGACTGTAAATGGAAAAGAATTGATACTGACTTCAAAAACCTAGGTGCACTAAAAAGCTAAAAATTACATATAATATAATATATATTCCATATAATTCATTACATTTGGAGTCAGTGCCAATTCATGTGTGAATTTGCCTAGTCTGACGTAGATTGGCACCTACTCCAAATGTAATGTATTATATGGTTATTTTTAGCTTTTTAGTGCACCTAGGTTTTTGAAGTCGGTTTTTGATTGTAAGTATGTGTCTCTTGTAATATTCAGCTACTGAGTTCAGGCCTATCTTCAATGCAAGAGGAATTCAGTCTAAATTTATCATCGCTGACCCAGAGTGGGTTGGGTTGACGGACTTCTCACATCTTTCATTTTGACAGCCATGTACATTTCCATCGATTGTTTTCCCAATACAATAATTGCATTGAGTGATCTTGTATAAGAATTTGGCATAATATTTACTCACTACTACTACTACTACTACAGCCCTTTTAACGTCCCACTGCTGGACACGGGCCTCCTCTTAATGCGAGGGGGATTCGGATAAAATAGATAGATATTATAAAAAATACTAACGTCGAACCAAACTGTAATGTTTTTGTGGCCGTATGTCTAGGAGACTCATAAATATGAAGCAGTTGCCAGTTTCAGTAGTACAAATATTAAGGGCTCGCACCTTTCAGATTTTCATGTGCGAATATCATTTTCAATAACAATCAATAAAACATCGTGTGGCAAACCTACACGTCTATAGAAAGGCGTGTGAACGTGCGTGTGTGCTCATCAACCCACACTGGGCCGGCGTGATGGACTATGGCCAAAATCTCTCTCAAATTGGGGGGGAATATATCCGGTATATTGACAATAGGCTCGCACTGAAGTGCACATCCTCCTACCCCTTCGGGGAATACAGTCTTGATGTATTTATAAATATTTAGGCATCATGTTATCCCTCTCCTAGTGTTAGTAAAATAACTTATACCAATAAGACGATAAATGTTCTCCATTTGCCGGATTATTAGTAAATTGACCGACAAAGCAGGCGATAGTTGTTGCGACGGCGCGTACGTGATTCGTGCCAGCTACATATTAGTTGATAACAAACCAATTTGCCGACTATTATTGTGTTACCGTGATTAATGAGGGATACTGAACGGTTCGTATCTGTGTAGTTCTCTTCTGTGATGTGTAGTATTATTATTCGTTTTGTAGCTCAATAAGCAGTAAGTTTAATCACACAAGCTTACTGCATTTGTACTAAATAATATGCCAGTAAATAAAGTCTTTAAGATTGTGAAAGTCAAAGCTACTTGCATTGGGTTTGGGTACTTTTCGCATTAGAAGTCTTTATGTGTTAGTGATCTAGTACACAATGTAACAAAACCTCAGGCGCCTCAAATGAATGATTATTTATCTTCATAAATAATTACATATGTTTTTGTATCGATTCATTAATTGATTTTACTAATTCAGTGTTAAATTATAATAATTATGGAATACACCTTTGCGTTCTATTATCTACAACGAAGTCACTGTACTGAGCTGCATATGCATTAGCCTCTCACAATAGCCTCTCATAAATCACGGTATCTTGAACCCGTCTGAATAGTGAACCGTGATACATATATCTACCAACACATTAGGCCCCGTACACATATTCGCGGGCATCGGTCTGCCTCACTTTTTCAATATCCCGGACCTAATGGCCGCCAGATGGCAAGTTCGCCAAAGTGATGCTATCAAAAAGCGATAGGCCGCGGTTTGGCCTGTTATCGGAGCACTTTGCGCCCGCCCCGACGTGGGTCAACTTATACAACATGTCGGACACGGGTTTACACTATTCAATTCGAATATATTGCCTATAGACGGTATTGTATTCTGTGCGTTTTCGCCTTTTGCAATTGTTGACTTGATGGTTGTAAATTTTAAGGCTAATATCGAGGGTGAAAGACTATTTGACTTAAACGACACTGAGCGATATTGACTTGTATACATATTTGGAATCAGCGAATTTTTCTGCGTCGAATGAGTACGCTCTCCTGTAAAGTTAACAAAATGTTACTATTTTACGGATTCTATCGCGTTTATTTACTTTTTTATGTCCCCGACTTGGGATCCAGTAATTAATATGATTAAATCCAAAACTAAGCGTACCATTCCAAGATCTCAAGACACTGTGAGCACTTTCTGCGTGGATCGGACCGCAAACAACAAATAAATATGAGGGTACCCAGTTATTAACTATGACATCAGGACGTCTAACACCTCAGTCCCCCCGTGACCATGGTTGCTGTAAAGCAGCCGAAACGTTGGGAACATAAAAAAGTAAATAAAGGCGATAGAATCCGTAAAATAGTTTTATTTCAATGTGTAGTATTCGCGTAAATATAAGAAAACAATATGTTAACAAAATCGTTTATGTTAAATAGCCTTTCGCCCCTCGATATAATTTATTTTTAATTATGATTTGTGTTATATTTTTACCCGACTACGGCGAAGCTAAAAGGAAGGGTTATGATTTTAGCAGTCTATGTATGTTTGTATTTACGTATGTTCCTCCGAAGCGCCTAAATGATTCATTCGATTCTGATGAATAAGGTGTCAATCGATTCGTTATTATGGCCCGAGTAACATAGGCTATATTTAAACCGACTTCAGCGATAGGAGCAAGCCTTTACCTTTCTTACGAGTTCATTCCTTTGTACCCCACTACGGCAAAGCCAAAAGGAAGGGTTATGATTTTAGCCGTGTATATATGTTTGTTTTTGTAGTCGGGTTGCAGTTTTTTTTTTTAACTTTTTAAATTAAAATGATTATTTGCTGTTTTATTCAGATTATGAAAGTTTTGTAATATTTTTCTGTTTGTTGGTACTCTATGGCTCTATCGACTCGGCGAGAGAACTTAAAGTTTTCATTCTCGTAATAACATCTCAGAGTACTCGAGTTCGCCTTTATATTTGAATCTCTATATTTCGTACGATGTAGGGCCCTGTTGTCAGTTTTTTTTTCCCAGCCAGATTTTACCTCGACACTTTTCGTTTTATTAAAACGCAGGCAGCATAAACACACGACTATATTGGTCATTTTTATTATTAAAAATGTACTACTAAGCGTTTAACAAATGAACATTCCATGTTTTTACACAGGTACTTTATCGTGCTATATTTTGGTGCGCGATGTGACTGGCACCTAAAATTGCCTAAAAGCTACAAATGTTTAAAAATATTTTCACAATCTCATTGTTTTCTAGATTAACGTTAAATATAACACCTGTGTTTATTAACAAAAGCTTTTAATTTGAGTTAATTGTATTTGCCGCGGCACATGATACCCGCAGAGAGGGCTTTGTTTTTCGTATCAGGTAAAATAATGGTGCCATGTTTCCCATTGTTCGAGGACTTCTATGCCAATGTGTTTCTTAATAAGGCTATGATTTGTTGGAAGCTAGGCAGACGGCATTCACCTTGGCTACGTGACTGACTTTATATAAAGTCAAAGTCAAAGTCAAATCATTTATTTTATATAGGCCTATGGGGCACTTACAAATTGTCAAGTTTACATATATTTTATCTATATTAAATGTATTCTATTTTTCTATATTATATTTTTATCTATATTAAATATATTTTAACACTTTATTTGACTGTGTGTGACTTACTGTACTGGTGTTTTATTTATTTTAGGTACGTTACAGAATCACGATGTTCTTTTTATTAAAAAAT
The DNA here is from genome assembly GCA_914767695.1 of Ptilodon capucinus. Taxonomy (NCBI): domain Eukaryota; kingdom Metazoa; phylum Arthropoda; class Insecta; order Lepidoptera; family Notodontidae; genus Ptilodon; species Ptilodon capucinus. The sequence continues at coordinate 7,742,108 of OU611808.1, forward strand.
ATATATTTATTAAAAAAAAAGAATGATGCTAACAAAAAATTGGGTTGTAACTATAAATTGCAGTACAGGGGTATTATCCTTTTCATCGCCAAAAAGCCGATAAAATGTAGCAATTCCTCAAGTTAACAGACTTTTGCCAATGTCTTTTGCATAGCTGAAAAGCAGCATTTTAGTCACCGTTTGCATTGTTATTCAGTCGACGAAGTCAGAGGCGCGCACGCCCCACAGCTTATCGCCGGCCCCCAGCCGTTGTAAATTAAATAAATATACATCTAATGAGCGAAAATACAATGCATGACTAAGCTGAATAATTGCTTTATCCGACGCAAGAACTTTTCCACCCAAACCCGTGTCACCTAAGAATTTCACTAAAAGGTAACTCACGAAAGTAGCAATATTTTATTCAATGAAATTTTGCAATATCATTTATTTTAAGTCTAAGAATTTAAAGTTTACTCGGAAACTATGTTGTTACTTATTGCTCTCCGTTAGCCTGCGTCGGGTTATTTTTATTCAAAACAGAGAGGAAGGATGAAAAATGTCGGAGGTTCATATTCGCCCTCGCTGTGTCGGAAGGAACTTATGATTGAGGGTGACTTTATTCGATTTGAGTAGTTGCACGCTCTTAGACGGATTACTAAAAAGAGATTGCTTTATTTTTTCTACTCTTTGTGATTTGATACCCGAGTAAGATAAATGTTCATTTGTTTATTTTTTTGTGACCACAGAGACAGTCCCGACATTTTGTAGTAATGTGATACACATCACACATTTATACACTTTTGAATTTGTGCTATGATCCCTTCAATTTCCAAGCCAGTTACTAAACAGCTACTGTATGATCCTCAATTCCTACACAAACTAAACACATAAATTAAGCTTCTGCGACCAAGATGCATGAATGGTTTAGAATCTTGTGTAACTAGTACAATTTTGTTATTGTAACGTTCTAGTTATATAATGAATAAAATCATACTGTACAACTTCTGAAGGACCATTCTAGAAACATCTAGACAATTTCTTATTTCAAATAACGATAAGCTTCTATTTTTCAAGAATTGAAAATAAGAATTGAAAATGTGAGTTGAGCGGTGTACTCTCAGAGCGTTCACCTAATCACTCTTAAAAGGAATATCTACCGAGCTTATCAGCATAATGCTCTCAGACACTCTACATTCAAACGGAACTAGGAATAAAGTAAAAGTCTATTCAGTGTTGAAATCGATACCGCTATCAAAATGCACCGGTGGCCGTTCAAAGCGCGCACTCGACCGCCTCAAAGGATGTGTTTCGAACAAGCCGTACGTTCCCACTCAGATCAGTGTACACGGTATTAGGGCTCCTCTTTCCGTCGTCGTGAGCGCTTGGAGAAAACATCCTTTCTTATCCCATGTGTGGACGTTTATCGAGTGTTTTTGCGTTGCTGGAATGTTCTGTGAACGTTTATTTTGGGTGATTTACGAATTAGGGATGGGATTTTCTTTAGTTATTTGGAAGTATTTTAAAGTAAAAAAAGTTAACCTCGAATTCATGGTTATTTTGGATCTATTGGTTGGTTATATTGACGTTTTTGAACTAAAAATGCCATTGCAATGGTGTTTTGTTCATGGATTTCAATTTCTATATCTTTGGGGTTAATTATTGCCAATTGGGATGCCATTGGGAATAAGTTTGACGTCGGGAGGTGGAATTTTTATATATATTTGGCTATATTTACATATTTAAGCAAGCGAAAGGGTTGAGTTAAAGTAGTGTACGGCATAAACATCTCAATAATGTCAGCGATAATTAAAAGCTCGTGTAGATCAAAGAATTTAAATAAATAGAAATAATTAAAAATAAATATAAAATAAGAAAAACAAAAAAATTCACACACAATTACGACAAGTGGATATTTGTTATGTTTCAAATAATTTCCCGGCAACGAGGAGATGATATTTGATCACATTAATCGAACATTCAAAGTATTTGTCTTTCGGCTGTGACCCCGTCCCGCTCGCGAAGGGAGAGCGTTTGAGAATTTCAATTTAGGGGAAGAATGTGCCGACATAACGTGTGGACCGAGATATTTTGATAGGACATATTCTCCGAGAATAAATTTCTTTCTACATATTAAAAGTTTTTAAGCGGTTTTATTTATTATCAATTTGTGGGTGCGCCGCAGGAATACTTGTTGGGACAAATTTATTTTTGGCGAGGCAAATTTGATCGCTAAATTAAATTGTGGTCAAACCTTTTTAGTCGGACTTCATTTTAATCATAGAGTAGAATATTCAATGCTAGGTTGCGATGTTAACAAGGTTTTAATTTTCTCCCTACAATGCGAGTTGCCTACAGCAGTCTATAATTCAGCAAATCCACTGCAACCTGCTTATCGTATTGTTGGTTTTAAATTAGCTTTTGTACTTACGTGCTTGTTCTTCTCAACAGCTGATAATGCATTTGAATTAAGGACAGAATTTACAATTTTGATTAGTAATGCAAGGAAGGGATAGAGTGATAAGATCGCACAGACAGCAGTGAATACGCGACAGCAATGGTAACGGCGCAACCTAACAAAAATTACGTTAAGATTGATATAATCTTTTCATTGATTTATAGGAATGTGGACAAGAACAAGACCCGTTCAAGGCATTTTGTTTCCAGTAAAACCGGAAACCGGCAAAGCAAATGCGTTCGATTGATTTGTAAATCTCAACTTGGGTCTTCTTTCCGTTCATAGCATTGTACAAACGCTAAGTGTTCAAGTAACTAATGTATGTTCAAAGGTTGTACAATGTAGGTATAGGGTACAGTGTACACTCTTTGGAATTTTCAATTTGATCAAGGAACGCGGCTACACGGAAAGAAGAAAGGTTGATATCTGCATGTGAGACTCACCGCTGTCGGCCTCGCCACTACCAAGAGTGCTACTTGCCGATTTATTGAACCAATTTGAATAAAGCTAGGTAAAATAACTAGGAAGTAGGTAATATATTTCTATTGTAAGACCACGTAATGCATTTGAGATATACTTAAAAGAACAGAATTGAATTCGATTAGAAAAGTGCTAGATGGAGAACAGTTATGGTTAGCTATCTATCAGCCAGGGACGTCCACTGCTGGACTGGTTAGCTGTGTAGGTATTATGTTGTGTATGGATTTTTTTTTCTAACCGTTTGTGTCCCACTACTGGGCACAGGTCTCCCCCACCTCCTTCCATTCATATGTTATAAAAAAGCACAAAGTAATTAAATAAGATTAAAAAAATAAACTTACATAATAGGTCGAAAGATAAGGGTGTTTTCATAAGCCATATCAAATTCATTACGACAATAAACTCCCAAATGTATTTACGGGGGATCACGTCATGAATAAATTTCGTCAAGAGAAAGTTTGACGCGTAAAATAGCTGCGCCAACTTAGACCAAGTTTCGAAAATGCGTCATTTTGAATTTGTTTATTCTGTTAATTAATATTATGGAGGGTGGAATTCAGGGACGTGGAAAACCAAGACTTTAGCTGTCAATCTCTACTGCCTTTGAGGTAAAGTGTAAATTTATAGAAGAAGTTCTGTCGGTAGCTCTCACTGAGCTCCGCTCACCGCGTATGATCTCTGCTTGTACAATGTGTTTTTCTTTAGCTTGTCTTGGTCTCACTATGACGCTAAGGAAATAAAGCGCTCCTATTGGTTGAACTATGCAGGTTGATAACCTTGTACAACCTAACTGAGTATCTTTACGCCTACTTGGGTCTACAAAACATATTCAAATGGCATTTTTTTATAGATTACTTGTTATCTGATGATGTCAGTGAAGAGACGACGATTGTATAGTAAAATATGAAACAGGCAACAAAATAGTTTATTAAAATTGCCTATCCAACTTAAGGGTCGTCTCGTTTAAGTTTTACGACGACATGACATATACCAGTTAATAAAAATCGCAGACGGCCGACTCGCACCCCTGCGCGTGACCCAATCGCCCTCTCACATAACATTTTTACATCGCATAAATTCTCTTCACATATTTCGCTGTTTAGTAACATTATAAAAGTAAAAACTGTAGTAAAGTATGTTCCGGCTACGTTGCATGGAATAAAATGAACGGATGTTTCATGATTTCATAATTTATCTTGCGAGAATTTATTTAAAATTGTTACTTTTCAATGAGAGTTCTACCAGGTACTTACTACAATTTTGTACAAGATCTCTATTAGGCTTTGTATAGACAAACTTGAGCAAACCACCCGCTTATGCTACTAACAATCCTTTGATATTGCTATAGTTCGATAGAATTTTGCAGACAAATATTTTGTAAACGAACAAAACCTGGTACGTTCACATTGTGTGTGTATAAAAGAGATCAAACACGAAAGTTTCGCCATAATAAATAAACAAAGCATTGGCGAGGGTGTCGAGCAGTAGATAAAACCCTTATGGGTGCTCGGACGACAAGTGACGACGGTCACGTTTTTAATTACCCGGCCTCATCCGCACCGCGACACAGGGCTGTTGCGATGTGGACTTGTATTGAGTGTTAGCTTACCTAATTATTTTGTTAAGATCTTTTGTTTGTCGCCATTAAAATCGACTTTATGTATGACTTTATGTATGAGTACTCTTTATTGTACAGCAAACAATGAAAATAATACAACATTCTTCATGACATCTCTGGCAGTTATGAAGTAATTTCAATAATTACTTTTGTTTGACTTTGATTTATTTTTTGGAGGGATCCTTGTAAAAAAGAATAGAAATTAACCTTAAAGATTTGTCATATTTTGTATTTACTTGAGATCCAATAGTTCAAGTCTATGTTTACCTTTCAAGCAGGTACTGATCTAAACAAAACTGTACAGGCAACTTTTTGTTCAACGGCAGCAGACAAATAAAATAATGAGAGCAATAAAGTCAGTGAACGTGTTAGGCGAGACGGCGAGGCGGAAAACTGTTTTCGCGTTATTACCGGTTTTTCCACATTATTTGTGTAGCCTACCTAACGGTGTGGTCACGTACACGAGCGAAGCGACAAGCGCTGATTATATTTACAATAGCTATGGGCCAGTGGATGAAGTACATTTAAAAATGTCTTTATCGAGAGTGATTCATACACTTCGGGTTAAAACAATACAAGTGCAAGTCTTGTCACAAGCAGTTGTGACAAGACAAAATGTACGATTTATCAATTTAGAGTCTTCCTATGAATTTTGAATGTGAGGGAACGATACAGTGCGATATAATTAGAGCCCGCGACAATTTTTTGCTGACATCTAAACGAACTCTATTAACTTACAGAAGAAGCACATTTTTCAACGAAATATCATATGGCTTTTGCGACTGAAATTAAATCTTTTTATAATTGACACAGAGTACAAAATAATCTATTTTTCTTACGCCCAAGTTTGTTAAAACATGCGTACTGGAAAATTTTTTAAGGAAACGTGTTCTAAATAATAATATTTAGAGGGATTAGAATTTGTATTAATTTGAGGCTTACTTTCTAAGAAATTAAGGTGTATGTTGATGATCTGGCTTTATTGCTACCGAATGTAGTCACTTTTTGTGGCGAAGCATTTAATTTGGAAGTATCTGTGAGCCATAATAGCAAGTGAACAGAATACTTGACCGTAACTTAAATTGAATTAAGCAACGTCTGTAAGCAGTCCTTTCTAAATGCTAGATAGATAACTCTTTATTGCTCCACCTATTAAAGAAATACAGACTATACATGTACGATAAAAAAAAGTGTAACAATGGGCGGCCTTATCACTAAAAGTAATCTCTACCAGGCAACCTTTGGATGGAGTGAAATTAAAGTACTAGTAAGGACTAGGTGTACTAAACAAATAACATATCATAACAATGGTATATACAAACAGAGCTAAAATTCTAAACATAATTATAGAAGTATCATGAGGGCTTCAGTATATCTTTATGTAAAGCTTTATTTTATATTTTTTAAGCTTAAAACTAACAGGGGTATCTGACATGTGTAATGTTCCTACATTTAATAAAATCTAAAACTTTACGGTGCATTAAGCCCCGGGCATAGGGCGTCGGGAGATGCGCTGCAACATGTTTGCTATAATACTAAACACTAAAACGAGCTGTAATGTCTAAAGGAAAAAGCTCATTTTACAACGAAATTTCATTGACAGAGACATCGACATCGACAGATCGGCGTATTTTGCAGAGTGGTGCGTAGATTTTGACAGATAAATTAAATATTTATGTATATTTGTATAGAGTTTGTTTTGGCGTAGGCGAACATTTTACGATAACTATTCGTATTCATAGAAACCCAGCATAAGACGCTTCCAGACATTACCGAGCAGTTAATGTCTTGTATTGACGATGTCTGAGCACGAGCTGCCGACAAAAATACCCACATTAATTTAACAAGATATTATCTTATCTTTAAGTCTCTACCATCCGCTCTACGCTCCGCTTTATATGAAAGATGACCTCTACCCATGACTCTCCGGTGCGGCCCAGCTCTGAAAAAGTTAAAGCGGCGGAAGATTTTAAAAGCTTTGAAATCCCAGTTTTTTTTATTAACTGCAAAGAAGTTTTCAGCTTGTTGTTACAAGCGTTAACTAACATAAGTTCTAGAGTCTTCTAGATCGACGTTTCTTAGCAATTCTTTCGCTTTTGTCGGTAAAAAAATAACTAAGTATGTTTTACGTTGGAAAGTACCAAAGTACTTATCTACTTAGTTTATATTTTTTATTTTATGCTACTTCTACTTACGTCGCGGCGTCGTTGTTTCGAAGAATAGTATATATGGTAAAGAAAATAGAAGCGATTCAATATTGACAGGTTTACTGTTACTAAACATATTTCGTTCAATGATATCCATTGTTTTCTTCCGAAATCACGAACTGAAAATGGGTCCCATGACTATTGTGTTTGTTTTGTCCGATTTGCAATCAAAATCCCTTACGTAGGTTTTATAGGACACGCTTTATAACCGTACCTAGTATCAATCTTGTAAATGTGCTTTATATCAGTAAAATAAAACTTTTATTTCATACAATTGTCTTACTAATAATAAATAAATAAAATATTAATTTTTGAAATTAAGATAATCGTTAAAACGCCCTAGCAAATAACCATCTCCTTTTTTGTTTTCTTACGTTTACATCGATGACCAGATATAGTATATGCAATGACAGGGGCAAAACTATTCTCTATCAGACCAAGTGCATCTTCATACCAATAGAGGGTCGTAATATAATGTCGTGGGTACGGCCGGTCTCATCTGTTGCAGCGCCGATAATCGCTGAAGTGAACGAGTTTTGAACCGGAAACTGTACATTTTATACAATATGAACCCTAGCAAGCTTTAAAACAATCCGGTATTAAGACCAATTTATTTCTATATACTGTACTACCTATTCATCCTATATTTTTTGTTCTATAAATAATCTTGTGTGGATTTAATCTTCGTTTTAATATCGCCATCTTCTATGTGAATGAACAATCTCTCAAATGCTGAATTTTTGACGTTATATAGTTTTAATGATACGGCATACACATAAGTGGCACAAGGTAGAAATACAAACGGGTATAAATATAATAGCTACTGGCATCTCCGTGTTGTAGATTCATTCATTCAATTTTGATATGAACTACAAGCAATTTCTCAGCGGGGTGTGACGCGCCGCGACGTCAAGAGGGTAATAAATAAAACACTCCCTTCCCCAATTTTACATAAAAACGCTTCTCATCCGCAATCTGCATGTTTATGAGCAGATATTCTATAAGCAAGTCGGAAGCTGGCGCGACTCTGAGCATGGTGAGGACAGCAATATACCGAATTGCATGCAAATAAGATAACAAAAATAAATACGGCTCCCGTTCCATGCGATGTTGCTTTGTCTTTACATCTGATAATATCCCCTGACTTTGTTTACATCTGCTATTAATTATTTGCAATACAAACTTGCCCGTGATTTCAAAATTTAAAATGATCTGAGTTAACCGCGTAACACTGTGCGAACATTTTGAGTTGACATAATAAACGTGATTTCGAGGACATTTTGGGTCCGTCGGTAAATCACGAGGGAAGGATTACTCATCGGCCGTGTCCAAACAAAACGGCTCATTGACTTTCTGATTAATTGCAAGGTGAACCGCGGTGACATTCTGATGTGGGAAAATATGCAAAGAAACGAATACAACGAGCCCCGTGATCGTCATTACAATTTTATGGCTTGGAAACTAGGTTGCTTATTCAGTTGAATCAAATTACAGCTATGTTTGAACTTAGTCAACAATTGCGTTATCTGAATTTTAAATAGGTGAAGTTTCGAGACGAAACATAAATAATATGCTGCCTAAAAAACTAAAACATTTTGCGTTAACACGTAGTTGTCATTCCGAGTTGCTTACGCGAATGCGTCGTGTTTCACATAAGTAGGGATTTGCCAAAAAGGTGGTAATAAGGTATGCAAGCCCTCTTTCCTTTGTCGGCCACTCGCTGGCAACGTGACGAGAATCACCACATGAGATTTGCAAACGCTATGCGAGGAATTCGGGAGCTAAAATGTAGACGACAATTTGTAAAAGAATTAACTCGCACTGAACATAGCATTTCGATATTAATATGTAGCGAAATATGTGAACATATCTCGACACCAATTTAAATGGACTGAAACTCCAATGGAAATTTGAGAAGGCCATAATAAGGTTGGTAGGAAATTAATTTGTAAATTTAAATATTTAATTAAATACTAATACTAAGAGAAATACTAATTTCTGATTGCTACAGTGTTCTAAAATGACACTGTGAGTAGATAACACTTTTTTTATTAATTTTGAAGTCATAATTTAGTCCACTATATAAAAAAATATCGCGAGTATTTCTATTCCATGAGGTCAGTATGACTAGTACTCGACCTTACGTTGACCTTATGAATAGCCTTGTCACATCTGCCATAGATATCTATAAACTGGTTGTATATGTAAAATAATGTTGAGTGGTAGGTACTCTCATTTATTATAGAAACTCGAATTTGTATCACAGCGTAAAGGTAGAAGGCGGGTGTAGACAGGCGGGGTCGAATGGCCGCATCATTGTATGGGCGAGCCGCGAGCTCGATTACAATGCTGTCGCCGTGACATTTTCGCTAATGGTTCCAGGGTAGGCACAATAAAGCGACAATACCACAGGAGATAAGGTGGCAAGTGAACATTTTACAACGAGATTATTTCAATACAGAGTTTGGTGGCTTCTAGATACGAGGTACCGAGATGTTGGAATATCTGCAATGAAATTTGGATTTACTCGCAGTAGGCGTTAAATCAAATTTTGCTTCAATAATTCAAAGCGTGAACTTCAGTTGAAGTTATAACTGCGTAGGTAATTTTGTAAAATTATTACTGCCAATTTATTTCCTAAAATCAATAAACACAAGTCACCTTTTTTATTATAACTAGCAATTTGAGTTTATTACTTAACTAACAAACCCATTAGTCCCTGTAGGTAAGCTTAATGTTTTTGTTAGGAGATGGCTCACATTAGTAGTTTAAAGGACAGGCCGGGATAGATAAATGTTACATGCAAATAAAAAAATTGTATTGTATAACAGGATATGCTTGGTTTCACTCTACATTTTGGCATTTTGACCCCTCGACCGTTTTTCAATGTGGATTCCGAGCGTCGCTTTGAGCTTCAAAAGGGTTATCCACGTTACTCTACGGTGCGTTTATATTTTATCAACGTTGAATGGATTGCTTCGAATGTGACTACAAAAAACCCATTAGCGAAATGTCCTAAACATTAAATACGCTTTTATGTAAGCACTTCCAATATATAAAGGGTTAAATTATTTATAGACGTAATTGATCTTATATTTAATAGTTAGCATTAATTAATAACGCAAAAAAGTGACCCTAAATACATACAAACTTTGCTCTACTACCTATTTTGAAAATGTGGAGCACAGAGCGTAGTATTTTTATGCACACGAGATAAAATTGAAAAGATAAGTTCATCGACAATTCATCGTTTGCGTCATGTACTCAGTAACAGCATCGTTTGAGCTAAAATTCACTCGTTCCACCCCCTACGTCGCTCGGAAACATCTCATCAAATCCCCGTTTTTACCTACACACTTTTAATTCCCCTTTTGAATTCGTTCAACGTTTCGAATTGTGAATACGCAGTAACCCTAACACGGTGAAGCACAATAGTTTAGTGTTATGAACGTCCCGGCAAACGTTGCGAAAGCTTGCACTTTGCGAAATGAGAGCGAGTGCGAAACAAAGCGGGCTGCGGACACGCCGCCCGAATGTCGTAAACGTCGTACTGTGGGCCGTACACACTATTCCAGACAAATTCCTGAGCACACGAGCTGTAATCTGATTTTGGGGCGTTATGTTAATCTGTACAATGGAACCGATCTATATTTGGAAAGAATTTGGGTACATTAGTTATAAACTTTATTTTTTACGTAAGTATTTCATAGGGGCGAACAATTCAAATTATCCTAATGCGATGGAATACATATGTAGTTACTTTCTTTACAGATTTGTTGTTACTACACTATTATATAAAGGACAAGATTAAATTTTATTTCAAAAACAATTCTAAATCCCTGCGGAAACAGCAATAATGTACCACAAGGTGTAAAGAATCTGCTTGAAAATTACATTATTTGGTTTGCGTTACGAAAACTATTGATGATACATTAAGTATTGTAGAGCATGTATGCAATACTCATAATTAGGTACCTACAAAAAAGTCTGCGAGACATCTGTTTATCTATACAAATAAATAAAATTGGAGTGTCTGTTTGTAATATCAAAATAACACTTTTTACCAAATGCGTATGAAAGCATATACGATACCTATACCGAAAACGCAATTTTAAATTTTTTTGTCTGTCTGTTTGTTTGAGGTAAACTTCTAAACGGCTGAACCGATTTCAATGGGACTTTCACTGACAGATAGCTGACGTCCCAAGGCGTAACTTAGGCTACTTTAATTTTAGAAAAAGCATTAGGGTTCCGCGGGAAAAACATAATACCCATATTTCCGGGTAATCTCCCTAAAGTCCACGCGGGCGAAGTCGCGGGCACAGCTAGTAAAAAATAAATTAAAAAAAATATCGGTAAATTGATAATTCTACTCTTCAATACAAACATGTAACATATTTTTGATGTCATTATTGGCTGATGAAAATTATGTGTAAATTTAGTTTTTTTAATATACCCGTTTTATCCGTACGCACGGTAGTGCGTCAAGCCAAGTAATAACAGATTATAAGCTCAAGTCCACCATAAATATCGTTATGAATCCCATGCAGTGTACCAGTCGCCTAACCCACGCGGCTCAGTTGCTGAGCGTAGGCTTTGATGCGACCCACACAATGTCCTTGGTAAACAAATTCCTTAACCACAATAAACTTAACGTTACCACGTGACAATATAAAAATAACTTTTTAAACATCTTCCTCGGTTCTTTCACAGCAAGATTAAGGCTTCGAGCCCACAGGTCTGTTTAAACGCGGGACCAATTTTTTGCCCATACCAAAACGAACTTTATTAACTCAACGTAAAAGCTCGTTTTTCAACGAAACGTTATCGATGAAGTGAGGCAATTTTGATGCATCGCATGTCTTTTGCCACAGACATTCAATCTTTATCTGTATAACCATAGAGTTATTTTTGGTATAAACGCACCGCTCAATAACTTATTCAGCAATATTTTTTTTTCTCACATCTATGCCGTCGTAACAAGGTCTTATTTGGAACTAAATTAACTATTGTATAATTTCTTAGTCTTTATTTCTTAGTCTTAGTCGTCATTTTATTTCCTATGTACGTACTCAAAAGAGTCAGTAATTTGTATGCTTAAGTCAGCTGTTAATTTCTATAAACTTAAAGCAAACAAAAATATTAAGGTCGCCCCTTTGCTCAAATTAAAGGTATTCGAAATAAAATGTTACAAGGGCAACCCTTATAACTGTGATATTTTAGGTTTTTAATTTGTCTGGAGCGCGAAGCACACCAGACAAATGTCAGTACCAGAGTTATTTATTTTTTAAATACGTTTACGTTACATAATGCTCTCACGATATTAAATAGATAATCTTTAAAATTACGCAGTCGAATTAAGCCACAACATAAAGCCCTCGGCATACTGGCGCGTCAACGCTCGCACGTATTTTTTTTTCAATACTAAATCGAACTCTGTTTCAATATGCATAATGTAGCAGAAGCCAAACCCCCACGCGTCTAAGTTCGCTCGCATTGTCAATGTAATTTACTTGAAGAATTAACATTTTCTATGAGCCAATACAGTTTGTTTTGGTATGGCAAAAAAAAATGTCGCACGAGCGTTGACGACGTTGAGTGTGCCTAATACTTATACACCTCACTGTAACCTATCCCTATAGGTGTGGATATTTCTTAATAGTTGGCCTTAATTTGAACTGCGATTGGGGTCCTAAATTATACTGTGTTGTTTGACTATCTATACTAACGTACTTATAACATACCTTCGACTCATTTGCGTCGACTAGAGCCGTGTTAATAAGTTAATTTATATTGCCCTACTTAACTTACCAATAAAATTGACATGTAACACTGCCAGAACGAGGAGGCGCGCGAGAGGTCCGCCGCCGCCCTGCGCGTACGCCGCCATACTGCCTCAACGCGTTACTGTCCGGTGCTGCCATCTACTGCCGCTTTTCATCTTCGTTGCGAAATTTAATCTTCTCATTTTGTATAAAATATTTGATTTCCATTTGTTTTAGAGTGATATCTGTAACAAATGAAAAGTTACTTAGCTGCTTACTCACTGATGGCGCAGCCATACGAGGGTATGTCGGGTACTTGGCACTTTTGAGAGCCAGGGACTTATATCCTGAATGAACGAGGCAAGTTCAGTCAGTACGCGGCTATCGAGAAAAATTATAATGAAAAACATTATTTGTGAATAAATATTAACGAATTGATTGATTTCAATTCAACATAAAACTTTATAGAGGGTTAAAATAATATCAGAAGATTTTATAGTATTTTTCAGTCATTGCATTCCATCGATCACCGAACACCGCGTCTATTCTATCAACGCGATATTTTATTCATCAAAAACAAAAATAAAAATGTTGCCGCGACCAGCACAATAAATTTCAGTATCTATGCACGGACTCACAGGAATGGTGAAATATTCGTATTTTTATTCACATTCACGGCGCGGTGCGGAGAAACAGTCGAACGTTATCTAAAATATGAGTGAATGCGGGACGAGATACGTGCGGTTGGTTCTAAAAGAATTTGATATCAAAGATCCGTTGGTAGCACATAAACACGGACTGCGGCCGGCCTTCCTAGAATTAAAGCTCTGGACTGGAAGAGCCAGTTTATTTAATACTTAAAGTTGTCTCCGAAATAGTCCCAATTGCAAGGACTTGGATAAGTCGATTCGTGATAAGGATCGTGATATTTTGATACGTTTTATAGTTTGTATACAGGATTATTCGTAATTCGACGTATTCTCGTTAGGAGGTGATTCTTCTTCTCAGTCGGACACTCTTGTCAGCGTGGTCGTGGCTATGGAGTTTCTATTATTTTTTCTGGATGTGGCCGCCGTTTTCGTAAAACATTTCCAGGCTTCCCGGTCCACGGCGCTACGAGAACATTGTGCTATAGGGCATCTTGTGAGGGTTTTTATAAAATCCACCCATCTTAAGATCGACCACGTGGCCGTTTGCCTTCGGTTCGACTCTGTATAACTAGTCGTTCCATTGAGTTATTGTGTTTTTCCAGTGACGTGACCAAAAAGCTTCAGAATTCCTAACTGAACAGTCGACAAAAGTCTTTGATTTTCAGCGTAGTCCATTCTAAAAAAAAAACGGTGTGTGGGCCAGCATATTTTCAAGAGGCGACGAGGTTAGGGGGTGACTATTTGAGATAATTTTAACCCCCATAAGCATTATGCAACAGTGAACCATTTTTGAGTTATCATGTTTTTTTTTTTAAAGTTAAAGATGCAACATAATAAAATTATTTAAAAAAGTATCAATTTAAATCTAATTTTTTCGTCTGATTTATAAAAACGATTAAAAACTGTTTATCAATATTAAAACAACAATTATCGGTCCAAATTTAAAAATGCAATACGAAAAACTATATTATTAGAATATTTTTTTGAGATTTTTTGCCTTAAAATCAAAAAAATCGTTATGAAACTTGGCTTGCAGATTATTTTAAAAACATAACATAATAAGGAAACAATAATATTACAGAAAACTATACTCACTAATGCCAAATATGATTTTTTAAAAGAGTTTTATCAGATTATATTTGGAGTTTAAATTCTAGAATAGGAATGGAATTGCTGACTCTAACTTTACGGTAGAGCTGAGCTTTGTCACTAGAGTCGATACAATTTGAAAATACAGCATTATTGATCGTAATGTATTTTACGAGATGTGAAAACGATACGACATTTTAATAACTGTTCTCGTAAAATCGAATAGATTTTGAAGGACGACTTTTTAATGTAAAATATGTTTAAATTGTCTCTTCCATAACCACTTTCTGAAACATGTCCACTACATAACATAATCACAAAATGGATACGGTGGTGTCTTTTGGCCCCTGATTCCGTTATGAAATAGAATGTGCATTACGTCACTTTGGCTAATGGAATATTTTTACAAGCCAGTTATATGCCGAGCGGATTTCCTTCCTTCTTTTTGTTTCATGATGTTGGCAGAACTTCAAATTCACTGTAGTGGTAATATTGGGGTTTACTAGTAAAGAGATGTGTAAAATTTGTAATAATTTTACTTTACTGAAATAGGAAATCTCATTGGCGCATGACGTTACTAGTGTTATGTAGGCTTAGCATGACCGCATGGTCAACGTATGTCTGCATATACATAACTTTTATCTCTTTCAACTGTCAGATTTGTAGAGAAAATTACATCAGACCCAACCATGTCCAGTAGAAAAAAGCTCAAAGTGACGTCATTTTCTCGAAAAATCTGACAGTTGAAAGAGATAAAACTTATGTCTACACTGTCATGCTAAGCCTACAGGGCTAAGCATATCCGGGATGCGAAAGTCAGCCTGCCGATCAACTAAATAGACGCCTTGCACTGGTGCCATGGGGTGGTAGCACGCATGTCATGACAAGACCTCTTTCACGGATTGGCTCGCTCGCTCTGTCTTATTTCATACGAGAGAAATGGATATAACCAACATATTCTGTGACATAAGTCTAGTCTTGACGCCCATGCTACAACTACAGGTATTAACTCATGTTCTACAACCCTTTATAATATTCCAAACTAAAGCAGTTACTTATAATGTACGAGTAAAATCGATACGATAAAGCAGCTTGGCAATGACAAATCGCGGTGAACGCGGCTGGCGCGTTTGAGCCGCGATAACGCGCGATCGCCGCGCGGAAGTTGTAATTAATGCCAGCACCACATTATGCGTTTCCTTTACGCCCTCAGCCGTGTGCGTCCGGTGACAGTGTATTAACAGCTACGGTATTCATTATTTATGCAATTTAACAAGGAATACAATGATCTTGCAAAAAGCTTCAATCTTTGACAATTCTTTGTTCTGCTCGTTGGTTTGCTCATGTGTATCAGTGCAATTAGGTGAACATTTTGAATTTAGAATTACTTAGATACGTAAACATAAAGCCGTGAGAGCCATATTGTAGTTGAAAAATTAAATTTAAAGTGAATCGTAGCTATGCTTTATTCTGCTTGACGTAGCAAAAATGATACTTGTAATATACTTGACTTTTAAACTTAGTTCCATAATCAATTTTAATTTAGACATGACTTATATCAGATATCAGACAATTGATGTCAGTCCTGTATTATTTTTTACGAAATACTCTACATATAATATTATTTTCCTTTTCAATTTATTAAATATACCAAACTATTTTACATATTCCACTAAAACTGGTATATATCTTGAATATGGCGACACTAAATACGCCCCGTATCTCTCATAAACGTATTATACGGCAATAATAGCATGTTGTGTGTGCCCATTATGCCCCAAGTCCTGAGCTTGGTCTTTAAGTTACGAGTTAGGGCCTGCTGAGTTATTTCAATTCACAACTGGCTGAAAATTGATTCTAAGCAGCAAACTTTGCAAAATTTCTTAACTTGATTATAAAAAAGTTAAAAAAAAACGTGATTTGTTTCTTAATTGGACACTAAACATTAAAGGAGACGAGGATCTCTGGGCCCAATTGTAATAAGTTGAGATATGGTTTAAAAAAGCGGTACTTTTTTCTGTTCCAAAATATAAAAAAAAACAGCTCAATTCACGATCTGGGAGACGATAAATAATTTCACTGAAGAAATAGAGTATCAATTACAATAATCGATTACTGTGAATGATTTAAACAATTGAACATAAAATACCTGATTGATTCAATCAAAATGAATAAATACATTGTAATAATGAACAATGAAAAACTACAATTAATATAGTAAATAACTGTGTGGCGTGCGCGTTTCCGAACGCTCCACAAAATGTCGACGAACGAGTTTCCGAACGCCCGCGCGCCCCAGACGGAGTAAGCACGTTCGGTAGCTCAAAAACAAATTGTGTTATTAATGATTAAGCACATAATTGTATTCATTTTAATATATTAATATACACTTAAGTGGTTGAATTAACACCAAAACTGTATATTAAAACAAAATAACAATCACAGTACAAAAATCAGCTGTATAATATCTAGGTTGTTGTCACTTCGTTGAATAACCACACTTTTACTAAATCTCTTATAATTCTGCTCTCAGATTGCCAAGATCAGCTAAATTTTCAGAGATGGTTTGATAATATATAAGCTCTTAATTGACACCACTCTCATATTTTTACAACTGGGCCCAAGAATGTATGAAAGCGTATCCGTCTCCTTTGTGATAATATTGTCATTTTTACAGGCTCTTATTACTGCTGTTGAAGTAAATACACTTTCGCTACGAAATAACTTGTTACGCTAGAAACGATTCGATTGCAAAATCTACAGGGTATTTCAGACGTTCGAAATAATACTAGACTGTTTGGATGAGTATTGGGTATATAACCGAATGGTGTAAAATTTTTGTTGGAATTTCGATCATTGTTTTTTCAACTTTATTGTCGTCATCGATTTCTATAACTTGTAATATCTCGAGTTCTATGTAAAAACTTTATGATCTATTTTGTGAATATTGTAAGCCGACCTTCGGAAATGTAGTTTACACTGCTTGATAGGATCATGATGTACCCAAAGGCCAGAACACGATACCTGGGACTATTAAATGATCTATAACTCGGAAACTATGTTAGGTATAATCTGTTTTCACTATGCATTCACATATGAGCTACCGTATATGTACTTAAAATATTATTGCGGACTTCTGATACACGCTGTATATTAAGTATCAAAACTTAATCTAACACAGTTTCTAATATGGTTACAACAATAATACATATCTATGTCACCAGACAACACATATTCATCGTATGACCCCAAACTAAGCAAAGCTTGTACTACAATGGACTGGGGGTAGTTCCAGATACACCTGGAGGTAAAGGGAGGATCCTCCGACCAGACGGGTGTTGTGTCTGGTGGGCTACTGCCCGACGGTTGTTGTCGGGTTCTTGTATATATGTGCAATCGCTCGGATCGCTTTAACATCGCGGTGCAGGATTTAGTTCGTATGTGGCGAGATAGATGTCGCTACACACCTAACCGGGGCAAATTCCGAAAACGCCATGGCCAAAAATTTTCGCTGCTGGGAACCGTACCCTGCCACCGCCAGGTACTGTGGGCCAAGCAGACCACTACACCATGAATACACTACACAATGATCACTTCACTTCACTTTTTAAAAAGATATGGCCTCCATCGTATTTAGTCGATGGTGTTGCCAACAACAGAGTGTGTAAAACACTTGGTCGGTGGATGGGTGAGACTTTACAAAACAATAATGTATTAAATTTTTGATATTTTTATATCCATGTATTGTGTATCATAGACCACAGAATACAATTACACAATCGTGTGGTGCAAATAATTTTGTGGTGTAAACACAGTACTATTAAATGACGTAACATTATAATAAATTCATTTTACAGAGTGTATAATGATACGATATTGCATTCGATGCCATTAATTGGGTTTAATTTGATTGCTTTCGGATTATATACCTTTTTAAAGGTCATACCAGACTATTGATGTCGGCTTGATTTAGTGGCCGGTCTAGGCTCCCTGCACCGGGTTATTGCGAGTTTGACTCCCGTCGGCGGCAAATATAAGAAATGTCCTTTTCGGATTTTGCCCTGGTCTTGGTGGAAGAGGGATCGCGCTTAGTCCATAGTATGGTCCAATGCATAGTACCAGCTTTGCTCAGTTTAGGGTCATAAGATAAGTATGTGTTGACTCGCGATATTTTTCATTTGTTTATTTAAAGCAGCCCTATATGCACTCAAAACTTAATCTATTAATGCACGGATAGATTTTCGCAACATTGTTATTGCTATTTAAATACTCGAATCTGGCAGTAGACCTAGTAATAGTAGGTGGAACTTTTTTATTACAATTTAAAAAAAGAAGGAGGTTACCTAGCTTCGGCATAAGGTAGTGAAACAATCGTATGAATCGCAATTTAAGCACTATCTGTATTTATCAGATAGTACATGTATACCAAAAACAACGGACAATCGCATGCACGTCACAATTGACACAATCTACACAAATTAATGAACGATGGAGTGAAAACACATTTGGCGTCGAATCGGCAGTTCGGGCTCATTTGTAAGAGCTGTAATTATAAACGCGTAATCAGTGTGCGGTTAATGTGGTCGCGAGATGACTCGACAAGCCGGTGTTGTGATTAGGATTGGTTTTACATACGTTATTGAACTATCAAATGTGGGTTAATATAAAATGGAATTAAATTGAACGAGGGAAGCGAGCTTTACGCTTTCTTTTCTGTAGGAAATTGAAAGCCAAAGTGAGTGTGCAATGGCGAGAAAGAATAACGATATTAAAATTCCCTGTAGCTTTTAAGCGTTTACCATATTGTGCATAGTTTCTTTGGAAGCCAAGAACCTAATTCTACAACCCGCTAAAGATCGATGCGAAAATACTCCTTTCTAAAAAGTTTATTATTCAATGTAGCATTTTCATACTACTTTGTAACACTTCAAATTCGGAATTAGAACTCTGATATTAATAGGTATTTTTTTAAATAACGTTATTTATATTACCTGTACTTAGCTCCTATACTTATTTGATAGGACGAAACGTAGGCTGGCAACCTATTTGTATGCTGTAAAACACTGATATATATATCTAGATTACAAAACAAATTATGTGAACACACTCATTCTAAAAAGTTTGTTATTCAGTGTAGAATTTTAATAACTTTATAGCAATTCAAATTTAGAATATTTTAAATAGCTAATCCCTATTTATTTATTTCTTATTAAATAGCTGGTTCCAGAAGGATTTATTACATTCACAATTATTTATACAGCTCATACGCGGTAGTCGTTTTAATCCTAACAAATGAAGATCTTTCCGTATGATGAAGAACGTACCACATCGTCAACATCTGTCCCCTACAGTGGCCAGAGGTTATTGCCTCATCCGTGTATTTGCGTGTCATTCGTCAGAGCCGTCCTGTAATTAATGCCAACATGGACAGCTACGGGGCCTAATGAATGGCGAGTGTAACGTGTCGCACAAAAACTGGCCCCGTCATACAACACTGCGAATATCGGACGTCGTGGGCCGCAGTGGTAGCGGAAAAAACACTTTGTATCTACCTCTTAATAGATACATCATGGAATTTGTATCCTTTGAAGTAGTAGGCAAAAGTGCACTATTGTGCACAAATAATTATATTATTACCTAATAAACCCAAGAGTTAGGTAATTCTAACAAAAATAATGTCCTCTAAGTATCTTGCAGGATAACACAAAATAAAAACGTAAAAAACCGGCCAAGTACGAGTCGGACTCGCGCACAAAGGGCTCCGTACCATTATCTATAAAAACGGCAAAAAATCACTTTTGTTGTAAGGGAGCCCACTTAAATATTTGCTTTATTCTGATTTTTAGTATTTGTTGTAATAGCGGCAATAGAAATACATCATCTGTTAAAATTTCAACTCTCTAACTATCACGGTTCATGAGATACAGCCTGGTGACAGACGGACGGACGGACGGACGGACAGCGAAGTCTTAGTAATAGGGTTCCCGTTTTACCCTTTGGGACCGGAACCCTAAAAAGACAATTTGTAAGTACCCATGCTCGAAGAAATTACGCAAAAATTCTCGGCAAAAAGTTACAAGACATTAGAAAGTTTAACGCTCTCCGCTCGCAGTGCCAATGTACCCTACTATACTACCATCAGCCGCGTACGAAATTCTAGATATTAAAATGATAGGCACATATTGGGCCGTTATTGATTTTCGACGGACACTGACCGACGAGGACACAAATTTATTATCCAAAAATAAAATATTCATATTCTCCCCAATAAAAATGTTTGCTCTCTTGTTTTATGACAACGAGATTTTTATGGAAACTATCCGTATTTTTAGGGACGTTGTTATGTGATAGGTGCCTAAGTAGTTTTCATTAAAATTGCCCGGTTTTTTTCAGTTTAATTGTCATATTATTATAGACCTGTATCACTCTACTCAATTTTAACAATTATTTTCATTTAGTTGTGTAGTTTTAATTTGTATATTTTAGTCACTTAGCCATTATTTTATCTAGTTATCAAATTAAAATTTATCTACCTCATGGAAAAAATATTTTCCCATAACTTTATTTTATATTATTAAAATAGAGACTACTCTACAGTGGCTGTACCCCCAGTTGAAACAGACGAGGGTCGAAACAACACGGGAAATGGTAGAGCAAGGAACCGCTAAAACAAATATTGCCCTTTTAAAGGGACGGTTGGATAGTGCCAATAAATGTCTCTGCGGTACCTTTAATTTTTATTAGTGTAACATAGACTATTAAATGGACGTGAAAAATGTTATGTGGTCGGACACAGACGTGACATTTTTCGAATACGTAAGGTTTTGAGAACAAAGTTTAAGCAAAAATTATACAGTGATAATGTCTGTTAATATGACACGAGAGTGTCAAAGCTTTTTCTTTATACATTTATATTAACAGCTGCAATTTTCATCACGCTAAATTATCAGGGTATTATCATCTCTATTACTATGTGCGTAGTGCTAGCCATTCATCCCACGGGCTCGAGGCATGCCCCATTATAAAGACCGCTAGCAGTAAACGCGTCTAACTATATGGCATACAAAATTTACAGCTCAATATAAATCAGCGAATAAGTATTCCTCCATATAATTTATGGAACACCACTACCCCGTTGTTGGGGGTAATGGATGCGCCCGCAGATATCAGTTGGTTGCCGTCTTTAAATTACTCGCTCCTCAGGAAGCAAGCCCTCATTCGTGACTGCAAATCCACTTAAGCGTATTTCCCACACTATTAAGATAAGGGCGGTTCGTAAAAATCGAAATGGTAATTGATTTTAATTAGATCCGGGCCACGTTTATGGGTTATAGGTAGTTTTACTTCCTTGTATAGTAACTAAATATTTATCTTGAAACAAATTGTACTGATTTTTTTATTAACTTTCTGCAGGATCATTTTATCTTGGTCTGGCAATCTTTTGATTATCAACCGAATGAGTTCTGAGTTCTGTGTTTGGTTATCGATTTTTAAAGAGCGTAGTGTAGTTAACCTTTAGAAGTGTACTTCAAAAATTGATTTTTAGGGTTCCGTACCCAAAGGGTAAAACGGGAACCCTATTACTAAGACTTCGCTGTCCGTCCGTCCGTCCGTCTGTCACCAGGCTGTATCTAGAAACCGTGATAGCTAGAAAGTTGAAATTTTCACAGATGATGTATATCTGTTGCCGCTATAACAACAAATACAGAATAATATAATAAAAAACAGGATAATATGAATATTTAAGGGGGCTCCCATACAACAAACGTGATTTTTTTGCCATTTTTATAGATAATGGTACGGAACCCTTCGTGCGCGACTCGCACTTGGCCGGTTTTTATGATACGTATAATAGCGTAATGTTGACCGAATTGATGATTAAACACTAGTAATAACTTTTTTCGCACTATGCATACTTTTAATCTCCAATAGTTTGCTTTGACAGCAACAAAGGGGTAAGGTGAGTATTTAAATGACTACAAAATAAACATCAGGAAAATAATGTCAAAGTAGACTCGAGGAATTTATATAAAAATTACTTACCTACCGTTTTTTTATCAGAGCTCCTAAAAATTCCGTACACAGAAATTCATACAGAAAATGAATAGAATATTAGATTATGTTGGTCCGCATTTTGGAAAACTGACGAAGCTTCTTGTTAAGCTTTCAAGAAGCTTTTAAGTTAATGAACAACTTATTATAAAAATCTATTGACTCTGGGTGTTTCACAAAAATATTTTATCGTAGCTTGGTCGATTAGAGCCACTGGGGCGTCGCCGATCGCGCGTATTTTTTTTGCCATACCAAAACAAACTATATTAACTAACTACAGCCCTTTTAACGCCCCACTGCTGGGCACGGGTCTCCCCTCAATGCGAGGGGGATTCAGGCCATAGTCCACCTCGCTGGCCCATTGCGGGTTGGCAGACTTCACACATCTATCGAGAACTAGTCAAGTTCCCTCAGACGTGCAGGTTTCCTCACGATGTTATTCCTTCGCTGTTTCATAGCAAGTGATAATTTCGGATGAAAATGATATTCGCACATACACCCAGACTCTGGGTTTATCCAGAAGTGCGAGCCGGGGTTTGAACTTGCACACTTTGATTGCAAGGCGTGCGTTCGACCGCTCGGCTACCACTGCCTTAACCAAAACAAACTATACTACTCTTAGAAAAAGTTTATTCTTCAAGTAAATGACACTGACAGTGCGAGTGAATTTTGCTGCGTAAGGGCATGGGCTTGTAGCACAGAAATTCAATCTTTATGCATAATGACACAGAGTTAGTTTTGGTATTGGCAAAATGTTTGACGCGCGAGTGCCAACGCTTCAGTGTGCGGGAGGCTTAATAAAAGAGAGTAGATATACATTGTTTGAACTCACTGGAATGATCATCCTATGTCAACAGCAAAATTTAAGAATCGGTTCAGTAATTTCGGATATACGAATTAACATACAAAAAAGGGAAAGAAAATATACACTCGGATAGAATTCACAAATTGCTACTTCTTTGAAGTTGGGTAAAGATAATAGGCACTCTATTATTTTTATTTATTGGCAATGTTACGCTCATATATTTACTCAGTAGATATAATTATACAGAGTAAACATATGCATGCTATTTAGTTTGCCTAATTTGAACTTGGCGGTCTTGAAATGTATTTATAAGGAAAATAATAATGTTTCAAGAACAAAACGTTTTGAAAAAATTAAAAAAACTATTGTTCGTTGAAAGAAAACATCATGAGGAAAGGTTTCCACGTCTATAGAAAGGCGTGTGAAGTTCACCAACCCGCACTATGGTCCAACATGAATGAATGTGAATGAGAATATAATGGCAATAGGCTCGCCCCCTATTACATTGGGACCAAAATACAACGGCAAATTGTGGGCAGTGCAGCGCACCTCTGCCTACCCCTTCGGGGAATACAGGCATGATGATGTTTTTAACTATTAATCAATAGAACATTCTTGTAATTGCGATATTCAGAAGAAACTCAAGCTCTATTATATCGTAATAAGAAGTTTAGGCCATCTACTAATTCTAGTGAGAATATTAAATAATTTCAGGTGATTTTAAAAAAATAATATAATAAATACATAAAGATATTACACCACTGTTTATCGACCAAGCCGAGGTTACTAGCCAATTTCGTTTAATGATTTTATAAATCTTTTGGACCCGTTGTGCGTAAAATTCGTGTTTCGTTGCGGGCGGCAATTGGCAAGTTTATTTATCGCTAGGCGGCCGGCCCGCGGCTATGCCTGTGAAAACATACTTTACGCCGTTTATCTCGCTTACGGGTTGAATTTGGAAAATCTCTAAGTGGGTGCTTACGTCACAGCCAGGATATTCTGGTATAATCTCATTTCCCACAGGCGGAATGTAAATTATTTCTGAATAAATCAATTTAAACATTCGTCTATTGCTACTATTATAAAGCTTTAATATCTCGGTGAAGGAAAACATCGTGAGAAAACCTGCACGTCTATAGAAAGGCGTGTGAAGTTCACCAACCCGCACTGGGCTAGCGTGGTGGACTATGGCCCAAATCTCCCTTGTATTGAGGGGGAATGTGCCCGGTATAATGGCAATAGGCTCGCCCCCTATTACATTGGGACCAAAATACATCGGCGAAGCGTGGGCGCACTGCAGTGCACCTCTGCCTACCCCTACGGGGAATACAGGCGTAATGATGCATTTTAATCACTAGTACTAGAACGTAATTATGGTTTTAAAAAAAATGTTTGCAATAATATTTTTCTAACAATTGTATTTTGTGTAAAATCAAATAGATTAATAAGTTATTGTCCTATATTTTAAAAAGAAAATTATTAAAATATGTCACTATTGTTCACTTTAGTAAGACTTATACTAAATTACATACCACATTACATTAAAATATACTTTATCGTATGTTTTTAACGAAAAACATACCTAACAAAGTTTTCATTTATTTAAAGCAGATCTTTGTTTCTATAACAATTAAACATTAATTAATTAATACGGTATATACAAGAACTTACCTATTTAAAATCAGATACATACAAAATAAATTTAAAACCCAAACTCTTCATCGCCTATAGAACAAATAGATCCGCGGTTGTCATCCCCGCCACACTCACTGAACATGAACACTAAAAAGCTTGCCAGTTAAATTAATAATATTCAGTCATTACTTGCCTTTCTGTCTTAGAACAGAAGTTCAAATTTCAAAAAAGTTAAACACGTAAGTTTTGCGGACGCCGCGTTAGTGTAATAAAACAGCGGTGAAGAAAGCTCGTGACCGGATCGGGAAGTTGGGGGTGAAACGGACACAGTCCCGGCGCGCGGCCCGGTTCGCACTGACTTAGTTCCTGCGACACGTCGGCGATCGCGCGACTTGAGAGCGATCCGCTGCGATTCATGCGCGGATCACTGGGTAGGAGGAGTCTTCGCCCAAAACCACGCCTACCAAGGAGCTACACATTTCTTTTTCAATATGTGTAATTCAATTTCGCTTATGTCTTCGCTGGGAAAGTTGATGCCCCGTTGTCGTTCAACACGATGTTTTTATGTAAACTGTAATGTAGTTCGCGAACCGAGTCGGCCCGTGATGCTACGCTCCGTGTGATTTTCTTTTTTCTTTTTTGTTGGCAATTTCACGTGCTGCTGCTCGTTCATATGTAGAGGAGTAATAATAAAAAAACTGGGTAACTTTGTTGGGTAAAGTATAAGTAGTATGATGAGTTTCACAATACAAATATGAACTTTTTTAGTTATTTTTTTAAATTAAATATTCCGACAACGCAGCAATACATAAATATTTTCAAGATGTACAAGTAGGGATACTATAAGTTTAGAATATAGGAACTTGATGACGAATAAAAAATATCAGGCATTATTCAGTAAAAACGTATCAACATTAACAGTGACATAAAACCCGTGCCGCTTCTGCGACAAGATTCCCCAACACGTTGCCGCTTGTAAAGGAATTCACTAAATTATAACAGTAAATTAAACGCTAGTTTCATTTGCGTTACAAACTGAATTATGTGTTGGTGTCTTAGTTCTGTCACCACCTAACTTACTACGGTTCAAAATTAATACAGTGCCATAAGCCAGCGCTAATACCCGCGTTCTCAGGCTTCTATTTACTGTATCAAATTTTAAGAAATACCACATTGCAAATAATACTTTTTGTTTCAACAGCAAAGTTCAAAATTGTTTGCTAGTCTTCTTGGTATATAGGCCCTTCTGTTCAGCTTTAATCATTATTAAGTGTACACCTATTTGTTAAGTGTCGTATGTAACGGGATCCTAATGACGACTGACATCTATAAATTAAATTGTGCGATATGATGACGGCTTGACTTAATTAATCTGCTTGAGAAATGTTAGGAATAGCGCTTTATTGTTTTAAAATGATCCATAATTATGGTGTAAGATAATTAACTATTAAATGAACATAAACAAACGACCACAAAAACCTTCAACAAATAAACAGGAACTGTTTAATGGGCAAAAATGTATACGGTGTGCAAGGTGGAATTAACTAAAGACTTCTACAGATACCTATAAATACTGTTAGTAAAGACACGCAAAAGTGATTAAACTATGATACTGACCTTTTATGAACTAATCAAATGCATACTTTAAAAATAATCTAATCATTAGGGTTAACCGTTACAAAAAAATAAAAAAACAATCAAAACAGACATACAAAGAGTGCTAACTGCTAAGTTTATCTGCTTATATAGAAAATGAATCATAAATAATTAATGGTAAAAAAAAACTTTTTAAAAACAAGCTTTATTTAATTGCCCTTAGTTTACGTGTTCTCCTAAACATGACCTTTCATTTGATACCCATATTGTGGTAGTGCCGAAAAAATAACTATTCCGCCATCTTGGATGATCCGTCATATTGGAATAAGAATGACCACACATAGCTAAGCATGCATTGTCATCCAAAATAAGCGTGTATACCAAATTTCAGATCAATCGGTTAAAGATAACTGATTAAAAATTCAGTTGTAAGATTCCACCCGGACATACATACATTGCTAGCTAATATAAAGCTTGTAAAATAAATTCGTTGTAAAAGTATAGTTTTAGTTTTAAATAAACTGAGCAGTTTAAAAACGAAGACGTTTAGGAGTATAAAAAAATGCAACAACACTTAACAGGCTCAAGTTTTTTTTCATGCGGCCGTAAGAAGGGTAGTCCGATGTAATCCTTATGAAACCCAGCTAGGTTGCGAGCTGTTAAAGTAGCATTACCAGGTTGGTGCACGTATTTGGGATCGTAAGTAAATGTCTGTTTAGTAAATCTAAATAGAAAAGTTTGAGGCGCTTTTCTGGAATGTAAGATACTGTAATTTTTCCGAAAAACAAAAAGAAAGGGAATTAATAATACCTAAATTTTTTATTAGGTCTACACATAGTATGGTTTCTAGTTAAAAAAATTAACACTGGGTATTCTTTTTTATTCTATTACAATCAAACACGTTTTGACGGCCTTTGTCCTGTCACCACAACGGACTTCTGAGAAAAATATTCAAAGGCCTGGGAGCAAATCTCGCAAGTTCAACATCATCGCTACTTCGACATATGTCGGAACAAAACGACAAAATACAACCAATTTGACGTGATGATGTGATGATGTCGATTTTGCGAAAATTGGGCCCCTGTAATTCCAAACCACATAATACGTATTACCATAACGTTTTAAGTCTTATAATGTGGATAATTAGGTTTTACAAACCGTGGGCTGTCTCGTTAAATCCATGTCTTTTTGGTTGCTCTACATTGAAGAAGGAGGCCGATAGTCGGGCGCCTCCCTTGGGGCTCGTTTGAACCAGAGCGATTTTGCGGCCCGTTCTTATGATTAAGTTAAGTCTTCCGGGATTCAGGATCGAGACTGCCGTTGACGACTTTGCACCGAGTTGGGCTAACAGAAAATATTATTGTTTTGTTGATTTTAAAGCCAATTTTTTTTTATTGTTCAGACGTTCGAAGGTCTCCTACCTTAGGTATCAATTGTAAGGCTTTTGCGTATCTTGTGAAGCACAGACAGAAGCGTTCACATGAACATGCCATGAGCGGTCATCCATCTGGATGTTGACCTCCAGAGACGCTTCCGGCTTTCGCACTTTTTTCTATTGACATAAACTTAACAATGGTCTTGACTTGGTGCTAGACTTGGTGCGTTCACTACCGTGATTTGAACCCAGAACTTTCGGATCGCAAGGTGAACTAACTAAGCCAACACAAACACAAATTGGTTAGAACAGTTTTCGTAAACATAGTTCCATACATTTCTAATCATAGATTCTTTTATTATGTTGTGATAGCATATGTTTTTTTTTTGTTAAAAAAAACCTTATTTTTTCGGAATCTCAACAGCTTATCAATAATATATAGTAAAAAGATTTTAATATCACACGTATGAATTCTCATAAATAGACAAAACAATATACTTGAAATGAACGTAAATAAAGTTTATTATATAGCGAAACAGGAAAACACGATAAAGGGGAAAGAGTGTTCCATTTGAACGGAAAGTTGTTTTATATTAGGCAAATTTTCTTTATTTACATTTAGGCAAAAAGAAAACTTCACCTGTTCTTGAACGACAGTAAATTCACTTGTTTACGGACAATTTTATCGATAAAAATGTGTAGGAGGCGAATCTTCGTAGGGTATATTTGTTCTGGCTACAAATTAATGTTTTGTAAAAAACATACGCTTACACAACATATTTAAATGTATTAATAACTTAAAGAAATACCAAGCTATTAATAACAAGATTATAAATGACTTTTCAATACAAAAATATTATGGAAATAGATCAACAATTAATTAAATGTTT
Source organism: Ptilodon capucinus (assembly GCA_914767695.1). NCBI lineage: Eukaryota > Metazoa > Arthropoda > Insecta > Lepidoptera > Notodontidae > Ptilodon > Ptilodon capucinus. Next base: position 7,770,707 of record OU611808.1, read on the forward strand.
AGGATACAACTTAAAGAAAACAAAAACAGACTTCAAAAACCTAGGTGCACTAAAAAGCTACAAATAACCTTACAATTCATTACATTTAGAGTAGGTGCCAATCTACGTCAGACTAGGCAAATACACATATGAATTGGCACCGACTCCAAATGTAATGAATTGTAAGGTTATTTGCAGCTTTTTAGTGCATCTATAAATAGGTTTTTGAAGTCGGTTTTTGATTTTTGTTAAAAATAAATTGAAAACGATTTTTTTTTCACGATTTTTAGTTCAAATTTGCAAATATGTATTATCTTAACAGCCCTAAAAAAGTAAAAATTTACAGCCAAAAAAAATCACCCCCCCTTTAGGGATGGATTTAGATTTTTATTAACAATCCGTATTAAACAAAAAAAGATGCGGTAACATACATAAAAAAAAAACACGGGTTGAATTGAGAACCTCCTCCTTTTTGAAGTCGGTTAAAAATATAATAGCTACATATCGACGGGTAAAAGGCGAAGTGACTCAAGCGCCATGTTGGGCGATATTGAGTTATGTATATTGTTGAAATCAACTATTTTTTTCCGTCTTTTGAGCTGGGTTTCGTGCAAAGTTACCAAAATGGCGCTTCAGTCAATTTGCCCTTTAACCATCGGTATGTATAGGTTCCATTTCTGATTTGAATTCAATTAATGAAATAATTAATAATAATTGCAATATTAATGGCACCCCATCCGTTGATACGAGTACATCAATGTTTGCTTGGGAGAGTTTTTCAAAAGCGTGCGACTGACCAAAGGTTGCATTGCGTTGTACCTGATTTTCCTTCAATTCGCAGCTCAATAATATATTTCGTTTGTACAACAACTCCCTGAAGGCCAGAACTAATTGAATGCATGTCGCCGTCATTTTCATTATGATTTTAAATACTCGTTTCAATTACTTTTTCATATAATTGTAGGTTGAAAGTTGTAAACATATTTGTACCCACTCAAACCGTTAAAGGTTAATTATCAATCACTTACGTCAGTTAAAGAATATGAAAATTAGTAGTAGTTAGGTATTATGAATGAAAATTTAAGACTTACTACTACAGAACAAAGAACATAACAGAAAATAGAAATACTTATGCTCTTAGATTTAGAAGCACCCAAAGAGTATATATATTGGTATAAACAATCGTAAATACGGAGTCGTTCATTGGTTTTTCTCATCCTCCTATTTTGGCCGCTTTTTTTCATTTCATTTTGTGCGGGTAATGATGACACATAAAAATAAATCCTAAATCACTTGAGTTTACTATTTATTTAAATTAATATTGCAGAGCCGTGTACATATGTGAGCGATGGTGAAGTGACTGGGGTTGCCAGCTTTTAACGTTTATATTCTAAATGGTAAATTAAGTATGTTTATACACATTCCATTAGAACTCACTAGAAGTATGAGGCGTTGGAGTATTTGACATGTGTAATTCATTAACGTTAATTAAGCAGTTGGTTCAAGTTTTGGAATTTGCCCTTATCTGGGTGTAACTTCCATCGTCTATCAGTCCATTGTATGGTACCTTTTCTACAAGCTTAGGTTAGTTTGGGATCATACGATGAGTATGTATTGTTTAGCGACATTTACGAGTTATATATATATTCCATTCCATATTCTTATCTTGTACTTGTAAATACGTATATCAGTGACCAAAAACGTCAGGACCCATAAATTTAAATCGTCTCACGCCATTGTTGCACCATCGTGTTGCCAAAACAATGGTGAATAGGGTCAACAACCGTCTCCAGTCTTTGTTTGTGAGAGTAAGCGGTCACGGCTCAGCATTGTCCTTATCTGATCTCTGACGCGTTTCGGGAATTAAAATAATAATAAGATACATTTTCGCCATTAATTAAAATGGGAAAGCCGGTGGTGAATTGAGAAATAGGCCGCGCGATTACGTATTTTTAATGTATTATCGGAAAACCGTCATATTTTTTATTTCAATCGCTATGATAAGAATACAAGTTACATAATTGCCCGCCGGAGAATTTTGAAATTGACGTCATTCATCTCAAAGGTAAGCACACGTACTGGACACTTCCAGAGTTGTCCTGTCACCAAAGCACTTGATTATTTCCGTATGTACTTAATAGTATAAAGTGACACTAAAATACATTGATATAATACAGGGACGGGAACGAAGATATCGTTATTTTCAAAACATCGTTCAGTAATGTTTTTTTAGGGTTCCGTACCCAAAGGGTAAAACGGGAACCCTATTACTGAGACTTCGCTGTCCGTCCGTCCGTCCGTCCGTCTATCACCAGGCTGTATCTCATGAACCGTGATAGTTAGAGAGTTGAAATTTTCACAGATGATGTATTTCTGTTACCGCTATAACAACAAATACTAAAAAACAGAATAAAATAATTATTTAAGGGGGCTCCCATACAACAAACGTGATTTTTTTGCCGATTTTATAGAGAATGGTACGGAGTCGTGTACGGAATCGTGCGCGAGTCCGACTCGCACTTGGCCGGTTTTTTTAAATAAATATCAGCATTTTACATATCGCCAGGGTAAATGTGTAAAGTATGTATGTATGTAAGTAAAGTATGTGTAAAGTTAATTATCGTGTGCACCATATTTACGACACGGTTGTCGGCTGTCGCTTAATTTAGCGGTTTCCATGCCACTGAGTAATTAAGCTATTGTTTGCCATTTCACAATAATTGATGCTGGTGTGTTTGATTTTCGCTAATTATCTTTCACGCATTAAATTATTAATTCAGTTGTTCGGCGTTTTACGGCGGTTGATTTGATTACTCGCGTTTGCTCGTTCGCCTTTTGATTGGTCGATAGAGGAACATATCGAGGTACTATCCACAGAAGTTATGCTTTACTATTATAATGTTTCGTTTGAAACTGTCATTTAATGTAAAGTGAGTTACTAAGGTAACATGTAAGCGAAATTGGACCTTATGATGGTAGAACTTGGCCACGCATGAAATTCTATTTAAGAACTTACTTTAATTTGTGATATGTAGAGTATTAGGGTGTTATAAATTCGCCGGAGACCCAGCCATTGTTGGGTTATTGGCTGGTGCGTCGCGGTGCATGCGAAAGCGATCCCGTGGCGCCCCGATATAAGCGGAAGATGGTACACAGTCGGTTTTTAGTGGGTATACGGCCTTCTGCCGGGACTCCCACATAACCCTGTTACTTCCCCCGAGGTGGCAGGGTATCCATAAAGGATTTACCGACGTTAAAAAAAAGGGTGTTATAAATTCGAATATCACACTTGCAGTTCGACTAAGTAATGCTATAATATTTGTACATCAACAGTGTAACGTATTGCTTTTCTTTTCGATGTGATTTCAAGCTCGAGGGAACGTGCAGCATTTTTAAACGACCAGAATTGCTACACTTGCGAATACGTACATATTAAAATCAACTTGCGTTTTACTCTCATTCGTCTCATAATTTTATTTGCTCGAGCGAAAAAGCGCTCAGTTGGAAATTTTATTCACTAAAACATCATGCTGCTTTGTTTACACGGAAAGCAGGTTATTTTTACAGAATTCCAAATATTAATTCCATTTTTTTATTTTTTTATGAGATAGGGAGGCAAACGACAGACGTTTCACCTGGAGGTAAGTGATCAACGCCGCCCATGGACACCTGCAACACCAGGGGCATCGCAAGTGCGTTGCCAGCCTTTAAGGAGTGAGTAGGCTCGTTTCTTGAAGATACCTTTGTCGCATCGGTCCGGAAACACCGCTGCAGGAAGTTCATTCCACAATTTTTTTATTTTATTTATTTAGGATTTCCAACAACAAGTACACTGTGTGAGATAACTAGGTAACATGCATAGGTTTTAAGCTAAGTGCCCTGTCAATTACAGGAAATCACAGCATGCATAAATAACAATAGGTAAACTACTTAAGGCTAAATTATATAAACACAATATTACCTAATCATAAAGGTAAAGTAACCAAGCAAAAGTAACAGTAAGCGGTGTTTTTTTTTTTTTTATCTAAGGACAATACGTTTAAGATTAGCTGTGATGAATGAGTGATGAATACTGAAGGATACTGTTTTATTTTATTAAACCCATTATATTTTTTTAAGATTATTGCATGTTCTAGTGCGTTCTATATAGATATGTGATTATATCTATATAAAAAATCTTGAAACAGTGAGTTTTCTATTTACGTGTATCAAAACACTCTTAGGTCATATGTTCATAGGTTGGCAGCAATACGCGCGAATAGAGTTTGGTATTGGTACACATTTTGTAGCACGTGCCTTATCACCCAAGACTGCCTGGGCATTCAAATGTACGAAAGTCCATCCGGAAAGAAAGAATCTACATGGATGACCTGTTATTAAGAGCTAGGTACCTACATAATGGTGCTACTTCAATTTGCATAAAAATATAACACTACAATATATAGCAGCACTAATAAATACTGTTGTCTCGCTTATAAATTACTGCAGTAAGCAAGACGGAAATACACCAATAAAATGAAGATGCCATTATCCATCAGTTGCCACTATTCGACAACTATTACAAGAATTAGATATCTAACATTCTGTTAGTTAAATTTACATAGGTTGACAATCTTGAAACAGTTTATTCAATATTAGCAGAAGAATGTCGGGCGTAGTTGGAGCGAGCGTTAGTTTTTGTTTCAACCTCCTCCCGCTCTTTAGTTGTTACTCAAGTTGCATTATTAGTTTTCAACTTGGCGAGTTTAGCATTTTCGGCCGAGTTTAGCTCGCTCAAATTAAATCTATAGTACGATATCGTTGGCGCTTTTTATTTGAACTTCAGGTTGGGCTAATCTAAAGTTTTAATCACGGCCCGAAGTAAGCAATCCTTTCTTGCTCATTGGCTTGGATGTTAAATACTTTCTCGATTAATTCAAACTTGTTAAAATGTGCTTGGAAATTACTGTTTCGCCTGAGTCTACAAACAATAAAAGAGGAAGACTTGGTTCTTCCTTTTGTGTGTCCATATGCATGAGTCTAAGGAAATTCGCTATAATAAAATTCTATTTCAAAATTGTATATCCGTAGGATCGATTGTTAATCAAGTTACATTATAATTAATGACTAGGTAGATATCAGTTCAAGCGGTGGTCTCTGCGTATGATTTGGATATTACTAGGATGCACATTGCCATGTATGATTTATACTAAAAATAAGAACAAAACTTTTTGTTTGATACTTAAAATAAAGAAATGCCGGAAGCGAACGATATAACTGGTCTATCGAAAACTGCACTTGAGGGCTTGTGGCTCATACAAGGAGGTGCTCCGGCGCAATTAACTTGATTTATATCGGGCGTTTACTTATTCAGTGCTTCGGTACGCCCAGGGAACACGCAACTACAACGTAAAAATGCAACTAACCGTACAATTTTAAACCTTACTGCTATTGCCTTAGAGGTATCCAATGGAGTGAAAATAATTTTATGTAGACTATGAAGCATCTTCAGACATGCATTTGTTTTTAAAAAAAGTATGATTTAGACATGCTCACTTTATTTAGAAGTTAATAAAGGTATTTTAATTACAACTCAATCTAAAGGAATGAGTAATCGACCGTAATTCTTTAACGTCTGGTGATTAAACAGTTTATAGTAGAAAAACAATTTCGACTAGAAACAGAACTAGAAAACCAGACGTCCCATTTCATCGTCAACAAGTCTTCGTACAACTTAACTACAAGGCACTTATGAGGTATGTCTCAAGAAAGAAGCCTTTGGGGGTAAGAAGAGCATTAAAAAGATGTGGGTGTAAACACCGCCCCCAGCGAAATTGTCAGCTATCGTCTTAAAATGAACACTAGAAGAACGTAAGTCAGTCGCCAAGGGTTGGGAGTACCCGGAGGGCAGCTTATCGATATGTCGATTTTGTGTATTTCCGCGCTAAGCCCGGCGTGAATCGGTAGGTATACTGCGCTCAATTATAGTGATTTGGAATCTACTGATCGTGTCCAGCTATCATTTGGTTTGTGGTTTGTTTACCTTGCCGTTATACGTAATAAAATAAATATATTGCATAATTGTATGATGCAATAAATTATTTTTGAAATTTGCTTACTTCGAAAAACATATCGAATGTGTGTATTGCCAAATCCATAGCAAGAAATTAATAAGGAAGCATAGCAGGAATAGACTAATTTAATTTATTGTTTTCTTATATTTACGCGAATACTACACATTGAAATAAAACTATTATTAATAATATTAATGATTTATAATTTAATTTATAAAATTATCGATGTTTACCTCGGACATATTGCCCCTCACTATTCGTGTTTAAGATGTAATAATAATTGCAGCGCCATCGCGCTCCTAGGGATGTTATTAAGTCGAATAGGCATTACAACGGCTATGCAGCTCACTCAAATGCGGTATCCGAACACTGCCGCCCTTACACAGCTCGCGGAGTAAAGGAATTTTATGAAATGTAACGTTATTAAGCTTTCCGCTTCGTTTCACGCTATTCCGCTTTTGATGAGCTGATGTTTACCGGTTTGTGACTTAAATTTAAGTTAACTTCTATTGACCATCTAATTAAATATTGTGTTGAAATAAAACTATTTTACGGATTCTATCGCGTTTATTTACTTTTTTATTTTCCCGACGTTAGTAAATAAACGCGATAGAATCCGTAAAATAGTTTGATTTCAATGTATAGTATTCGCGTAAATATAAGAAAACATTGTGTTATTTAAGTGAAGTTCAGCAGATTATGAATAATGTTGATGTAATGTGTGATATAAAATATACTCACACACAACATATATTTCTCGTATGATACTAATATAAGCAATATTTGTTCTATGGATACCATACAATGGACTGCGGCCGATCCCAGTCACACCCAAGCCAAGGCAAATTCCGAAAAGGTAATTTTAGAAATTGGCCGCGGACGGCAATCCAACCGAATCTGCCTAGTGCACTGAGTCAAGGGACCTACGCTTGAACCTTTAGACTAGCACTCTTAGCGTGATCGTGTAGACATAAGTTTTATCTCTTTCACATGTCAGATTTGTCGAGAAAATGATGTCATATCGAGCTTATTGTACTGGACATGACTCGGTGTGACGTCATTTTCTCGACGAATCAGACAGTTGCTACACAGCCAGGCCGGTGACAAGGTTAGAATGATAGATAGATACATAGATAGAGTACTCTTTATTGCACACACCAAACAAAGAAAATAATACAACATTCTTAGTTCTAAGTACAGTAGCTATGTACAATTTGGCGGTCTTATCGCTAAAAGCAATTTCTTCCAGACAACCAGTTTGGACGAGAAAACTATACTTTATTAATTATGGGCAGCTGTTGGTGGTGTACTCAAATAATAAATCAATACATAAAAAAGCAATACATACACATATACATACATACATAATTTATATATATATAAATTTATAGGTGATAATACAATATAGATATAGTAATAATACATAGCAGTGGTAGCCGAGTGGTCGAACGCACGCTTTGCAATCAAAGTGCGCAGGTTCTATCCCCGGCTCGCACCTCTTGGTTCCATGTGCGAATCTCATTTTCATCTGAGATTATCACTTGCTAAGAAACGGTGACGGAAAACATCGTGAGGAAACCTGTGTGCCCGGTATAATGGCAATAGGCTCGCCCCCTATTACATTGGGACCAAAATACATCGGCGAAGTGTGGGCGCACTGCAGTGCACCTCTGCCTACCCCTTCGGGGAATACAGGCGTGATGATGATGATGTATTATTATTATTATTAATAATACATGGATATAGTAAGAAATACCCAAATGTAAAGGTGTCAAACTTCTACCAACGTATATTCCCAAAAAAAAATGTCGTATATGTCGAGAATAAGAGGTGCTAATGAAGTAATTTCTAAGCCAATGGTAATAATGTGGCTTATAAAGAAACAAAGTGAAACACAAACCTAATCACAAGAAAGTTCAATAGGTGCTCCTGTTCCCGATCGGAAAGAACAATAGATACATGGAGATGCTTTCCCAAAATATAATTATATCGTTTCTTTTTACGGTACATGTTTTCTTTGCTCAAAATAATAAATAAATTACTTTCACTCAATGTTTTCACAGTTCACACAAAACATTTATTTGCTTTAAATTTCGTTATAAAAGTAAAGACATCGATTAAAATAAATTTCTTGGCTTATAACTAACGGAACAGGAAAACGGAACGGACTTTATTATTATTTCCTCTGACTAATATTACCAAGCGACTCTATACCGTTCGCATTCAAACATCTGTAAAAACTTGGTTCATTTGGTCGGATGCATCGAGAATTTTAATACTTTCCTTTATCTTGAACTCTACTGGTTAGGACCTTATCGAGCACGCCCACTGAGTTCCTTTATTTTATTACCATTTCTTTATGTATTTGAATAATGTATTATTACAATAAAACATCTACGTCTAGTATAATAGATATAATATTCGACTCTACCATACGCTACAATACTCTCTATAGAACATTAATTAATAATTTATGAATCAAATATTATTCGGAGCTGAATTTGATAAAAAAATTACTGGTAGGCATTCACCCAAGTCTCTACAAAGATATTATATAACATTTCTTTAAACTTTTATAATTCTGCTTACAAAAACAACAAACCAGCTCCCTATAAAGCAAAAAATGTGTTTGCCTTTAAGAACTCTACATTTATGTACCCTAATACATCACCCGTAGAGTCGCGGGGTGACTTATTCGAGTCGCGCCAACAAATCCGGCTTATGATTGCATTATTAAATTTGCAAACGGTTTATTGCATTACCAAGGAATCTCTAGCATTCCTCTTATTTATATGTTTTGCTTTTGAAGATTATTCGTTACTTTCACTAATAATCTTGAAATAAATTGTATCTTAATAATTTAGTAAGCATTTTTCTTGCTTAGGTACAAAATGTCTTTATTGTGTTAGACATACGAAGATGAATCCTGGACTGGCTATTTTATAAAAGGTGTTAAATAATTATTATCCTAACTATACAACTAAATAATATTGAAGGGTCTGTTTGTACATCATCATACATACATCATCACGCCTGTATTCCCCGAAGGGGTAGCAGAGGTGCACTGTAGTGCGCCCACACTTCGCCGGTGTATTTTTGGTCCCAATGTAATAGGGGGCGAGCCTATGCTTGTAATATTAAGATTGATATTTAATATTTTTATTGATTTAATGTTTTTACTAAATGAAACATTTTTGTTTTAATTGGCTGGACCGATTTTCACGGGACATTCGAGTTGATGTTATCAGGAGTAAAGAAAGATACTTTACTTGTATTTTAGATAAAAAATAGGCTTCTAATAATTTCACACGAATGGGGTCACGGGCACTTATAGTATCATATGATTATAAACAATAAAATATGACTATAAAAAAATAAAGTCATGCTTTCCTTGTCAAAACACCATCTATTGACCATAAATCACATCAATAACTATTTCGAGTTTGCGAATTACGTTATAAACGAAAGCTTTTCTTGATTTTCAGTTGCAACGGAAAAGGTTTTCCCATTTTTATTGCAGTTAAGAGAGTCGAGTATAGAGGGCACTACAAAACGGCTTCGAGTATGAACAAACTAGGAAGGAAGGTTATATTTAAACCACCCTTTCAGTTTTTACTGTGTGCCAAGAGATGGCGTGAAATTTAACCCTATACATTTTCAATATGCTCAACAGTTGGGTTATTTGCCCGGTATTAATAAAGAGGGAGCTATTAATAAAACCATAGCTTGGCCTAGTATCTTGGGCGTAGGCCGTTCTGCTCCTTGTCCCAGTTGGGAGAGGGTTCGATTTCCGTCATTCTCAAATTTCGAAAATGGCCTATACCAAAATAAGAACTCGAAATTATACTTAAACATTACTAACAAACAAAATTACTCAAAGTTATCACTTCAAAAGGTTTCGATAACGAAAATGGCGACTTATTGTACACAAGTGATTCACATTAACAGAGAATAGAAATACTTTTGGTTTGACAGAAACACCTATTTTACTCGAATTTGAGTGTAGTGCTACTACAAAAGAATAGCTCTTATCTCGTGAGTATAGAGTACAGATTGGACGTATATATATGTTTGTTTTACACCCTCGCGAGTGGAGTACGTGCCGTGTTCAGTAAAGTTGTTGCGTCTTGTTACCACGCGCGTTTGGCAGATTGGATTTGTTTCCCCGCATGTTAATAAGGTAGATGCGTGTGTAACCAAAGGTATGGATTACCAGAAATAGAACTTACAACGTCCCTTCAATTGAATATTGTATGATGATGCTATCACGCCTGGACTTTCCAAAGAGTTAAGCCTAGATGTGGCGCATTAAACCCATAATATGTTCATGTATCGATGCAGAGAAATTTCCTATTGCATTGGCGCAGGGAACTGCCCGAGTATGTTGCCATTATACCGGGCATGCTTCCCCTTTATTAAGAGAACTTTCATCATTAACCACGCTGACCTATTGCAGATCGAACAACACACATCTTTAGGTGCACTTAGACATGCTAGTTACTTCATGATATTTTTCTTCAGGGTTAATTTAAAGAGGTCTGAGTCAGGGTTGGAACTGACACCGCTTCGCTGGCAAGAGCGCCTTCGGCCACTGAGCTATCTTGCTTAGTATACAAGTAATAATTTGTGTATTTTAAGAACAAAATATAATATTACGTTTGAGCCTGCGTTTCAAAAGCAATTGTCTCGTCTCGCCGCGTTTTATATACCCCGGTGATATTATATAAAATGTGTTGAGTCTGATAAAACGCGACCTTTATATCACTTTGACCGCAGAATGGAAATGTTATTTAGTGTTAATGTAGAGAAAATTAGATGAAAACGAACTATATTGTCTAATAGAAAAGTTCATTCTTTAACGAAATGACTTGAGAGCGCGAACGAATATTGATGCGTGCGGCCGTGGCTCTGCCACACAAATTCAATCCTTATTTATATTGACACAGAGATCGTTATGAAATTGGCTTTAAATTCTGACGCGCGACTCTTGACGCTCAAGTGTGTAGTGGTTTCAATCTAAGGGAATGATATAAGTCACGTGATCTACTCATCGCCAGCGTATGTACCTGCTTATGTGTTTCTTCAGTGGTTTGCTTCTCCATCAACACCTTTATATTATCTAAAAACTATTCGTTGGCTAAAGTTTCTCATTTTCCAACGTTTCTGCCCCAGTGAGTCCAGTATACAACGTGATAAGTTTAGAGTACACACCCAGGATACGTTGCTCCGTGTAACTTTAATCGAATTATTACCGTGTATTTTACACTAATGGTTCTAATTTTATCGACAACAAACTGTATCGCCGTCTTTCTCGTGATCATAATGGGCAAGCGAGACCGCAATATTTATATATATATAAAGTTTATGATTTTGGACAATCAAATTATGGCTGTTGTAGAGATAACTTATCATTGATATAATAACTTTTATATTGATCTGACACTCACTAAGTACTTTTGATCGTAGATTCAGTGAAGAGTAAATGTTTTAAATATACATATTAGATATTTAAGATATATCTGCACAACTCGACAGGTTAAACGGTGGTCATGGTGTTGTACACCCATTTTTAGTGTTAATTATGAATAATTCAAATATTACACATAAACATTACGCAACAAATCTAACTAGCTTTGCTTCAGTTTTTCTCTCACGGGACATGCGTTTACTTTGAAGATATTTTTCGAGACAGTATATAAATATAGTTCTTATCGCTTTGGGATAGAACTTAAAATCATCAAATTCAGGAGAAGAGCCCGATCTTTATGTGTAGGTATTGGCATACAGTACATTTTCAAAAAAGGTCTAGTTACTTCTCTCGGTCCAGTATATTCAGGGTGTTAGCCCACACCAATATGCAAGCGACGAATGCACGGTCGTGTAAATTGTTAAAGTTGGAGCGTGGTTGCAATTTTCGCAGCTCCGTATAAAATATCGTCAGACGCGGTAGTGGTGGATGCCATCTCTGCGGCATTTCAGCACGTTTTGCGAACGATTGTCGTCACGTCGCGTAGTGCGTAACTTATATGACGTTGATAACATTTTCATTATGAAACTATCCGTATATCATTTGAATGGTCCTAACCTAACTACTACTACAGCCCTTTTAACGTCCCACTGCTGGGCACGGGCCGCCCCTCAATGCGAGGGGGATTCAGGCCATAGTCCACCACGCTGGCCCAGTGTGGGTTGGCAGACTTCACACATCTATCGAAAACTAGACAAGTTCCCTCAGACGTGCAGGTTTCCTCGCGATGTTTTCCTTCACCGTTTCATAGCAAGTGATAATCTCGGATGCAAATGAGATTCGCACATGAATCCCAGAGGTGCGAGCCGGGGTTTGAACCTGCACACTTTGATTTGCAAGGCGTGCGTTCGACCACTCGGCTACCACTGCTATAAACACCTAAACATTGATTTAATTAAATGCTCAATGTAAATTATAAGTAACAAACCAATAGCAACAGACATCTACGTAAGAACATAAACTGTCTTCACAAAAAAATCCTTTGTTATTTAGATAAGATAATATCAGACAGATTGTAGATTATACACATATATTTATTGACTCAAATGTCTAATAAGAGTCATCCGCCCTTGCTTTCAATTACTTGACACTGGCATGCTAACCGCAGATGGAGCCCCTCATCTAATTGCATCAAATTTGTTTGGGGCCAAGCACATAAGTTAAACGTTATTTATAATATGTCACCCCTCATTTAAAAACATTTTCCTACTTTCCTGTTACTATATCTCTCGTTACGTAAGGTTAGACTTTTTCATAAACAAATCTAGCTAACTCTTTAGTAAATGCCATACCAAAACAAACTGTATTGACCCATAGAAAAAGTTCATTCTTCAACTAAATGACAATGACAGCGCGAGCAACTTTTGACGCGTGAAGGCATGGCTTTTACGACAGAAATGTAATCTGTATGCATATTGACACAGAGTACGTTTTGGTATTGAAAAACATTTGGACGCGCGAGTGTTGACGCCCCAGTGTGCTGGGGGCTTTACTGTATTTCAAATTTAAATTAGGAACAGTTATCCGCGTATACATTAGTTGCAGCTGTCAGCTTTCGTGCAACAATCGTGGAACTCATTCGGTCCGCAGTGTTCCACACATAAGTTCGATCCCGATAAATTGGGGCGCTTGCTACGAACCAGCTCGAAATTCATTCGAGCCCGCTGCTGCCGTCTAGTATTGTGACGTTCCTTGACACGAGCTGTGCAACCGCAAAGTGAATAATTACCATCGTCCTAGAAAATAGGTTTTAATTATTTAATATTTAATACATCATCATTTCCAAAATGATTACCCCTTGCTGAACGGGAACCTGCACGTCTAAGTATATAAAAGATCAGTGAAGTTCACCAAACCGCATTGGCCCAGCGTGCTGGACTATGTCCCAAACCTCCCTCGTATTGAGGGGGTATGTGCCCGGTATAATGGTCCTGGGCTCGCCTACTATTACATTAGTATAGAAATAAATCGGCAAAGTATGGGTGCACTGCAGACTCCTGTGAACCTCTGTCTACACCTTCGGTTAAAACAGGCGTGTTAATGAGACCGTTTTGATTGAATTGAATTGAATTTAGAAAGTTTCAAGTTAATTCAAATATATTAATTAATAGTCGCATACATATTACATGATTAAATACCTACAACAAAAGAACAAGTTTACGTATTTATCAACATCAGAATAAGATATTATGCGTCATTAACTTCGACAACAAACATAATGAATAGAATCCTCGAACAACTAGCCGTTTCTATTGAGACACTGATGAGTAGCAACGTGAATTAAAACAAACAATGTACCAAACGAATTGTGCCAATCTATTTGAGATTCACACGATAAATCGACGTGCGAGCATTCAGTTAATATTCTCGAACAAAGACTCTCATAAAAAGGGACAAGAAACAAATTGCCTAATTTCTCTTTATGTATACAGAATGAGCTCGAACTTGCCCAAATTGGCCGTTAAACACACTAAAACAATTCGGTGTAAAGGGAACCTAGGTACAAGGTTTAATCTGAAAGGCGGCTGAAAGCGAACACATCTCGTTTCATTTTTAAATAAATCATAAAGTAACTTTCAACCTTTTTGCTTTGGAATAAGGGCTGCGATGTGCATAAGTGCAATGTTAATCTTTAAAATATGTTTTCCTTTCCTTAGTAAATGCAAATATAATTTCTGTAACCATAGTCGGAGGTGTTTTAATGGTGGAATCAAAACAAGATGTTTCTAACTTTTTTTGAGGTCTGTAAAGAACCTGTACTTTTTTCGGTTGAGTTGAATAACTACTAAACCTTTTTCCGTATAAACTTAATAAAACGATACTATTTTCAATGTATTTTTAAATCTTCCACATTTTAACTCATAGGTTAATTACTAAAATCACCTCAATCTTATATAAGCAATATATTTTTATAAAGCTTCAGTTATGTGAATTCTGTAATGAATTATCTATTGATAAGGTACGTTTTTAATTAACAGTGTAGACAGTTTAGGTAGGTTCACATCTTCTCCTGTCTTCATCTTTCCACTCATCGCATTTACAGACTCCGTGTTCTTAACGCCATGTAGCGTCACCTATATGCCCCTTTAACGTCCTGAACGCACTGCGGCAAGCGAATTCATGCGACAATTTTTAAATTGTTCCTTGTGGGAATATACATAAAGATTGATTCCTTTGGCAAAAGCCACGCGACGACGCAACTAAATTAAGTAGCGCTATCGAAGAGGTTCCAATGTAATATGTGCTTATTCTGCAAGTTAATAGAGTTCAATTTGTATTGGTAGAATACGCGCGTGTTTTAACGGGCTTATTTGCGCAGGGTTTAGGTGTATCCCATTGAAGAGTGACGCCCGGGGCACCAGGCGAGGCTTTTAACACATAATTGCATTAATACGTCCCGGCGAACGACTCCTCCGAAATTAGATGAACCTTCAGCGTTGATAATGTTTCTTTCAGTGTGTTAGATACAAACGAAAGTGTTGGTACTGTACTTACATTTTGCTATTCTTATCGTGGCTTAATGATTTTTATTGATACATATGTATAGAAACAGATTATATATAGGTTAGTTTTTTTGTAATACATCATCATACATCATCACGCCTGTATTCCCCGAAGGGGTAGGCAGAGGTGCACTGCAGTGCGCCCACACTTCGCCGATGTATTTTGGTCCCAATGTAATAGGGGGCGAGCCTATTGCCATTATACCGGGCACACAGGTTTCCTCACGATGTTTTCCGTCACCGTTTCTTAGCAAGTGATAATCTCAGATGAAAATGAGATTCGCACATGGAACCCAGAGGTGCGAGCCGGGGATAGAACCTGCGCACTTTGATTGCAAAGCGTGCGTTCGACCACTCGGCTACCACTACTTATTACTTATTACTAAAATATTTTTTGTAATAAATATTTTTAAACTAGAAATATTAATCTATACATACAAATAAATAAAATTGGAGTGTCTGTTTGTAATATCAAAATAACATTATTTTAACAAATGCATATGAAAGTATACACGATACCTATAACGAAAATGGATTTTTTTTTAATTGTCTTTCTGTCTGTCTGTTTGTTCCGGGTAAACTTCCAAACGGCTTAACAGATTTCGACGGGACTTTCACTGGCAGATAGCTGATGTTTCAAAGCGTAACTTAGGTTACATTTATTTTAAATCATTAGGGTCCGCGGGATGAACATAAAACTATGATTTCCGGGTAATCTCCCTAAAGTCCACGCGGGCGAAGTCGCGGGTACAGCTAGTACAAAATAAAAATAATCTAAATTCTACTCATGAAACTACCAAATTTATGAGATCTTTTGCCAATTCCAAACGAACTCTATGCAAATATACATAAAGATTACATTTCTGTGGCAATTATCCACGCGACCACGCGCCAAAATTTGTTCGCGTCACCGATGACATTTTGTTATGACTTGAGCTTTTTATATTAGTTTAATATAGTTCGTTTTGGTATGTGCAATGAAATGGTCACGCAAATATTGACGTACCAATATTGACGACCCGGGGCTTAATCCTTTTACAAACACATTGCGAAGTACTTTTGTTGCAATAAATGCTTTGTAAACCTTTTTTGTTATTTGACAAAATGTTCTATACATGTTGAGGTATTTATATACGTTTTTAGACAAGCGTGCAAGGTTTTGTAAACAAATGGTATCGTTTGAAGATGGCGCTCTAGATCTAGTGGTTTCCAGTGTACATTGCTATCGATTTCCCCCGACATCGACCACTGTTGTTGACATTCCCCGTCGTTCCGTGCAGCGTCCTAGGCCTGCAGTTCGTACCTATTTTCATTTTCCATTAACCGCGTCTCCGAGATAGCACATTGGTTAGTAATTGAACCGCGGACGTCTTTGATATATCGGCTCCGTTATCGGATTGGACCGACGCAATAACAGACCGTTGATTGCTTCCAAGTGGACTCGGAAGATTGATTATTTTCTCGTTACAGCGTCTCAGGCGACCGTTGTTTTCTACACGTTGTCTCCATGGTTTTAACTTTACCTTTTATATACTTATTTTACTGAAATAACGTGCTGCTTTCTCTGTTATGTTTTGGAGGGTTTACCTTTACCTTTTCAAAAGGTCATGCTGAAATATTACGACAAAATTCAGTGTGACGTAATTTAAATATTCCAATTTGTGGTATTTTTTTAAAGACGCTCTTAACAAAGGGATAATCGTTGACCGTGTGTGTGTTTACCCCTAAATCAGTATTTTGAAAACAGTAAACATTAAAGGTCTGCACTCACACGTGCGTCAAACGCGCGCGATCGTTTTTGTTACGTATTCCAAAAGAAACATTATTAATTCACAAAATACTCATTTTAGAATGAAATGTTATCGATGACGTGAGCGAATTTTGACGCATTGACGCGGGTTTTTTTACTTAAGATATACAATATTTATGTTTTACGATATTTAAGTTTTTCAAAAAAGTTAATTTTATTCGCTCGTTACAGTGAGTGCACGGAGTTATGTGAAAATATTGTCGGTCAAGCGGACAGGCCGCCCGCAGTAGCCAAAGCTCATAAATAAACAAAACTGGATGCTCTGTCGAAAAGTTCAGTAAAAAAAGAACTCGACGCGTAAAATTTACAACCGGGAATTCAGTTGAGTTTTAATTAACCGTACAATGGATTGGCGCGAACATGCCGTGCCATTCGTATCAAAATATTAGTAAAACTACTGAAAGGTTGTGGATTGATTGCGTAAATAAATTAATGTTCCTGCAAAAGTTGATAAGTTTTAATGTTGATAAATCGATTGATAGAAATCTGTCTTGAAGTATTTATTTTCGTATGTTCAATCATAGAGGTACAATAAATTTTTGAGTAGTAACTAAGCACAAGTAAAGAAACGTAAGGAACAATTTGTCATGAAGATAAGTAAGAACATTTTATTATTTGATTTTTTAATAGTATTGCTTTTCTTGCCAATGTATAATTTTATTTTCTTATAAAATGACTGAATTTTATTTTCAACAAATTCCATTTTAAGAGTTGTGAAAAAATATAATTGAACCACACTATTGCAGATAGCACGAGCTTTTAAAGTATCCATTACGAATTCCACAAACACGTCCCTGTGGAACATTTTTGACAAAATTAAATAATACCACCGCACAATACTAAGCTGACATTTTGTATTATATAAAAGTTTATTTGTTTGAGAACTTAGCGTTGTTCATTTGCATATATAGCAACAAACATGATCGCGCCATGTGGGGGGAAGTTGTACTCAAGGAGGTGGCAGATAAAACATCAAACTGTAACGACAACTTATGCCGTTAAAACAAACAACTTATTAAACACCCGTTATTAAAAAAAAAAAAAACCGACTCACTAACGTAAGTGATAACCTCGGGAACTACGAATTTATTTAAATAAGCCATAATACTTCACTGTAACTAATATAAGCCATAATTCATATTAATAATCCTCCAATTATTTTCTTTGTTTATAAGATATAAAGGTTACTTGAAAACTAACTTACATTCAAGTATAAAAGTGCGTCTGGCGACATCAAAAATTTATGTTATTGGATATTATTGTTAATCAATTCAAAATGTAAGGTAAATGTAATGAAAACTCAATAACATTCAGTGCTACCAACAGTAAATAAATAAATGTGAGGCATTGTCCGTGTGTTATCATTTAATAAACAAGCCAAGCGGGTATTAATCTATAGTAGCGCCCGTGTCATACTTTATAATGTAGGTCTGTACTGTTTAGTTTAATTCTATCCTTATACCATTTAATAGAAGTATGAGTATACAGTAATACATCATTATCTTGTCAAATGATTACAAAACAGCCAATACAAGGAAGAAAAAATAAAAAAAATGTCACCGACTCCTAGCCTATAGACAGGCGTGTGAAAATGGCAAAGTTTCTCCCGTATAATGAAGATGAGCGAAGGCGGGTAATCCGCCACATCGGGCCCGAACTTGGTACAAACCACAGCCAAGCCGGCTTCCGAACTTGACTTGTTCGAGTTCACACCTATTTTTCAGTCACCGAAATGTAAAGGTATGATTTAAATTCGGAGTTTTTTACTTTATTGAATACTATTTTGATGTTAAGTTTCATTGTAATTTGGTCCAATTATTCTTTCGAATTACTTTAAGGTATTTGATATCAAATGCAGGTTTTTTATTGATTCGAAATACAATTTGTATGAAACATAATTGGCAAAGACAATAATTATTTTTATAACAGATTTTTTTTGATGTTTTTTAAACGTTTTTATAGTTTTTTGGCCTATTTTAGACGTGCTATGGGATGAGAAGTGTTTTAAATTTTTCTTATAGTTGGTATGTCGGAATTCTAATTTGCCTACAAGTTTATTCTCTCTCATGTTTATATAAGTTAACCACATTTGATTATGTGAAAACTCAATAATTGCGCAACTCAATGTAAACTGGAACTGATCGTAGTGTTTACGCTGCAAATATTTAATGTGGTCGATATTTTGATTCGAGTTCGAAATGCAGGCCAAATTTGATTGCTTGTTTGTTAAGAACGTCGTATTCAAACTTGGCTTCGTCACATTAGGTTATTAAATTGTTATGTGGAGTTAGTTATAAAAATATATATGAGTCGATAACTTTTTTTAATCGGTTAATAATGACGGCTTGGTCTAGTGCACACAGATAACATATTACTAAATACAAGTCCACTTGGTCGGGCGTAAGCCACTCGGCCCACTACACCGGGAGACTGCGGGTTCGATTCCGTTTGCAGGAAATTTCGGAAATGCTCAATATGTACTTACTTACTATAATGTACCTAAATCTTTGTAATTCGAGTAATTAGTTCAAGGGTTGAAATAAAATTATGTTTTCTTTAATATTTATTCAATGTTATTAATGCATTTCTCTATCTACTCAGTTCACAAAATATATGTATGAATCAAATATAACATATTCGTTCCATTCAAAACAAATTTCTTTTAACAAAAGAATAACTAAATCGGTTATCATCATGTAGCTTTTTGAAGGAGAAGAAATTAAAATACTTTCATTAAAAAACACAGTCCAATTAAGAATTTTTTTTGTTAAAAGTTATTTAATATTTTTTATCCGATTTTATTTTAGTGGGAATCGAATTAAGATCGAAATAAAAAAAAATTATTTTTCATTTTCCTCCAATTATTTTTAATGTAGGTCAATCAATTCTCATAGAAAATAAAAAAAAAACTGAGAACAACAATAAACAAATTACAGGTTAAAATTCGGTCTTCCTTTTATTTCTGACACTATGTTATTAAGCAAAAAATAATCCTTATGATGAAGCCTTTCGATCGGTATGATAAAGCTAGATGTTGATTATTTTTCTCGTGTAACGGGTTCGACTCCCGGTTCAACCATGTAATTATTTAAATATCTATGAATGCAGCTTAAATAGTTTTTTTTAAATTCAAATAATGTCTTCTCTCAGTAAAATGTTCCATCTACAATATTCAAGGTACTTTCCCTCCATGTGGCATATCCGTGGGACACCCTGTATATTATGTAATACCTATCAGTATTATGATCACGATATAAATTAAAACAGCAGTGGTAGCCTCGCGGGCAAGAACGCCCGCCTTGAACGTAAGGGGTGCAAGTTCAAATCCCAGGCCCGCACCTCTGAGATAATTTTCATGTGCGAATATCATTTTCAACAATGATTACCACTTGCTGAATGGTGAAGGTAAACATCGTGAGGAAACCTGCACGTCTATAGCTTTCTATAGCGTGTGAAGTTCACCAACCCGCACTGGGCCAGCGTGGTGGACTATGGCCCAAATCTCCCTCGTATTGAGGGGGAATGTGCCCGGTATAATGGCAATAGGCTCGCCCCCTATTACATTGGGACCAAAATACATCGGCGAAGTGTGGGCGCACTGCAGTGCACCTCTGCCTACCCCTTCGGGGAATACAGGCGTGATGATGTATTTGATGATGTATATAAATTAAAACTAATTTTTCATGAGTATTTCTAAAACAGGTAAATATGGATATTAGTAAATGTTCCTTATGTATGATAAAATATTTCATTATAATATGTAAGTAAGTCCTACATACAATACACTTTACACAATTAATCAACTCTTTTAAATATTATAATTATTGTGTAAGAAATACCTCAATATTCCTTTCATATTATAAAGTAATTAAATTAACAATTTTAGAAACACTCCTAAGTTTATTGAAACTTACCATCTATTAACAAAACAGTAGTAATTACCTTTTAGAATATTACAGAGCATTTATGTTTTGAAAGGTGTTTTGTAAAGCGATTTTATAAGATCAACACTTTCTATAAATTTAGGGGTAAATCTGTATGTTAACATGATACATATTACGTTTGATTTTATTGTAACGAGTAAAGCTTTTATGAATAATCTATTTTAACGCGTAATAATGTGATGTGGCCGACGCGGGCGCGGGCGCGAGTGTCGGCACGTCAATGGGTTATTAATTTCCATAGCTACGGAACTCTTTCATCAATATCAATATCCCGCCCACTTTCGAATCCTCCATTTATTACGTTCAAAGGTGTTACAATCCAATTTTAGAATATTTCCACTTACGGTTAACTGGAATGAGTAAAGAAGTATTTATATTTCCGATATACCTATTAACGCAGACTCAAATATTTTAAATATCTGAAAAAAATGTTTGGACAATTCAGCCCCGGGCAAACTGGGTCGTCAAGACACGCGCTGCAAAAACGAACTGTATATACTCACAGAAAAAGCTCATTTTTCAACGAAACGTTATGAACGGCGCAAACTGATTTTGCAGCGTGGTCGCGTGCTTATACCCCAGAAATCCAATCTCTATGTATATTGATACAAAGTTCGTTTTGGTTTTGGCAAATAACTTGCAACGCGTGTCTTGACGCGCCAGTGCAGTTGCGCTTATTATATTAGTCACATGTGTCTCCGCCACAATTATATAATTTTTATCTACATAATATAATGCAGAAGAATAACAAATAATAATAGAGTCCGAATAAAAACACAGATGGAATGTGCGTGACTATTGCTACCAGCGAGATCGTTTAGTTCGAATTTGTTAATGATTTTACGAACTTTGTTGCTGAGTTTTTGTTCGTTCGTAAGGGTTGTGTAAGTGCCTAGTGTTCTATTTTTCGTTACGTTTTCCAATTTGAACGCGTTGGGGAATCTGTCGGTTGTGTCGGCGGCCCCGCGCTCGTCTTCGTCGTCGGAACTGTCAGCGGAGCCGAATTGATTGTCGGGCCCCTCTATAGGCGTGGAGTACTTGAAGTCTTCTCTTTTGTCCACGGGACTAGTGTTATGTATAGTCGGTCCGGGGATCTCTGTGAAAGTAGACAGATATAACTAAAAACGCTCGGAACTACATAGTGAAAAAAATGGCATAGGTGAGAAATATACAAAATAGATTTAGAGACAAACTTTTTTACTTAATAAAAGTAAAATGAGCTACCATCGGTTTTCACTTCTCACCGTAAAGTCTTATGATACTGTCGACTTCTCCGAGCGAGTTCTTCGCGACACAACGGTAGCCGCCGGCGTCGGCTGACGTCAGACGGCGCACGGTCAACGCCATCCGGCTCTCGAACGAACTGATCACCGCGTTCACCACCTCGTACTTGTTTGATGATATCACCATCTCGTCTGTTGGAGGAGACAAAGGGATAGTATTAGTCTTTACAACTTCAGTAAAAGTGAAGCAAAATTTTGAAGACAGGCTGATTTTTTTTTCATAAAATAGGTACAACATTTATGACAGCGTAAAGCGCCAATTCGTGGTGTCAGGGTTACTTATTATACTCGTAAGTAGATAATATTTGAATGAAGGAAAGCGCATAGTAACTTAGAATCGCTACTAAGTATCAAGGTAGGTTAGGTATTTTATAATTCTTGGCTTTTTTGTTGTAGCGGTCCCGGATTTTGATTCCTTCATCTAAAACACCAAAATCCTAGTAGGGCCGAATTATAAAAACATCAACATAATTTTATATTGCATATGAGGATATTATATTATGTTGTTTTGGGTCAAAATGAAGCTTTATATATTAAATCCAGGTCTCGCAAACTAAATCGTTCACAAGATAAGGTAAACAATGTCCCAGATGTTCCTCACAAAATTCCTTTCCAGGGAAAACGATATTTTTCAAGAAGCTGCAAATCGTCGACATTTCCTGGTAGACCCCTTTATAGAGGTGGTCTGAACAACCTCTACATTGCGGTAGGTACGTAAGTATGTCGTTCGCCTCCTCCGAGCCGTGGTAAGCCTCGACCGCCTGTTGTCCACAAATGATAAAGCGACTGGCTTTCTTTCGAGGACACTAGACCACGCCGCCCGCCGCGTTAAACACTCTTTTCAACTACGTTTTATTAGAACCAATAAAGTATCCCACACGATGTTACTTCGCGCGCGTTTGATTCTTTAGTAATGTTTAGCCCATTACCTACCAACGAAGCATTAATTTAAGCTGCACGCTCCCGCTATGAACTTTATATGGAAATGATAACACGAAAGTCTTTCGTAATCTTCATTCCGATCGAAACTTGGGTTTGTTTACTCGCCAGTGTACTCGGCTTTACGACGTGCGCCGATGATGGCCTTCGAACAAAATTAAACGACAAAACCCGAGGCCTCCCACTCGTTTCATTATAACAAGAAATTTCATCTCAATTAATGTCTGAAATAACACTGTAACACTCTTAATTACGCTCGAGTGAGGCCTGCTTAATTAACACTTACATGTCAGCCGCCCTAACATAGATTGATGACAAACGAAAATGACGATCCTGTGCTGTTCACCCCTTCGGGTTGGCTCGCAGCGGGCCGGGGCCGGGGCGAAAGCGCCAGTCACTCGGCAGAAGTTCGCCGAACAAAGGGCGGCAGCGGTCGACAATACACCCATGGATCATATCGCAGACGTAAAACAACTTGTGACCTTAATGCGTTTTAATAATTAGCTTTTGACGTTGTGTGTTTTGGGTATTAAACTGAGATGAAAGTATTTTGTGCTTTGTAATCCTTACGGACTTTTAAATTAGGTTAATTTTTCTTTATAAGATAATTTGTATCATCTGATATTCTGTGTCATAAGCAGATAAGTAAAAGCGCAAATAGGCTAGTTGTTGGAGAGCTCGCCTACGTAACATATGTTCGGGATTCGATCCCCACCACTAAGCATCTACCTTAGTTCTAAATGGCTGACGGGGCTACAAGGTAATGTTATAACCGCACACTACAAATAACAAGACTGCTACAAAATCCAGGCAACTTACACACATTATTGCCAATTGACTAGACGTTGCATGTACTTCAGTGAGATTATATTGAGTTGTGTGAACACTACATGAACACCAGTATCGACCACACAACAGAAGTTATTATGACCGTTACTGGCACCCCCTTGAGGCTGTACCGGTGTAAACGGAGCCACGTAATGGGGTAAGAGGAAACAGGGCTCTCGTGAACTAAAAGCGTCCACAAACCATTCCCGGTAATGAAATAATGTGAAACATAGATGCACTTGTTTATCTTCATGTTTTAAGATTATGGACTACAACTGAATTAATTTTGATAGGTACTAATATTAAGTAAAGATAAGTGCCCAAAGCAAAAAGAAGATAAGTTATAAGTAACTACAACGCCAAAAAAAAAAAAATGGCGAGACATCCATTGTCGATTTTCCAGGGTACCCAACCAAATTTAATTAAGCCTATAGATATATGCTAAAAAATCCAAGGTAAACCAATGTTGGTAACACATTTCATACAGTAATCCTCATATTTTTCATACACAACCGTTTAATCTAAATTGTATCTAAAAATATTTTGCCAACAGAGGATCAGAATTTTAATCTATAATCTGATTAAATTTGTCCCAACATGGCTCGTAACGCTTATAAAAGCAAATCACAATAGCGGAGATGATTTATTACTGAAACATTTGTCTGTGACTGAAATAGAAGACTTGGGTATATTGCCGTAACTTAATTACGTTAGTTGGTGCTTGCTAATGTACTGTTCATGCCGCTAATTTCTAAAATTAACTTATACATACATTAACAGAATAGATTTAGTTGAATGGATATGCTTTATTATACAAAAGTGAAGTAGGTGTAATAAACTTTTTTTTTCAGAATTTCTTCTCATTATATAGAAGGCTGTTTCCAATCTACCTTAATATTGCTGATTACTAATATTAACAAAGTGCTATTTGTCCTCTGCGACCTAACTAGTGAAACTACCTGTCACGCTAAGGGTAAAAATAATCGTGTCAGAATTTCATCACGGTTACTATTGTCGTTAATTACTGCGAAAGTTGTTAGTTCAAAATATCCATCTCATAATCACTACTTGGAATTAAATTATATTTGGTCGAAAAACACGAGCTCGAACCAGTGTTTTCGAAGGTTCACGAGCTCAAATGTTCAAGAGATGCGATGAATTATGCCATCAAACATCAAATAATTACTTTTAAAAAACACAAACGTCAAATAAGTACAAATAAATACTTTCTTTGACATTGTTAACAACTATAAAGATTGAAGCATGTTTATATAAGAATATTAAAAATTCATGGCTAAAGACATCATTTCTTAAAGCTGTTAGAATTCCAAAAGTACGTAAGTAAATATGACACGCACTACGGATATCGGATAGAAGGTTTCGTTGGACGTGGACCATCTGTCATGGTTTCATTTACCGAGAGCTGCAAATAACACGAGAGAAACTTTACTCTTAGCGCCTCACGTTCCTCTGCGGCCGAGAGCCAAATACAATGTGAAACGTAAAATTTTCAGAAGCTCGAAACCGGGTTTCCATTGAAAATTAACCGGTAAATTTTGCGCGACAAGTGCCGAATGGAGAACTTTGCAAAACCGCCGACGGTTGCGGAGGGGCATGCGCAGCCTCGGGCTCCATCCAGATCATTACACAACGTTTTGAATTAAAACAGATTGTGATACGTCATATTTACAGATGACCTAGACTCTTGTAAGATTTACATTACAAGAAATTACATAATCATTTAAACTTTTTGTAAATGTGTCTTTCTTGAAGCGTTTTAAACTCGCAACTGATCGCCACAAAAAGGACGAAAATAGGTCTAAATTATTTCATATTAAATTTCCTTAAATAATTATGTGGAAATACAATTATTTCATGTATCTAAGACAACGATACTTATTTATTGAATGTTTCTTTAAGAACTAAAAGTTTAGTAATACCTAATTAAATATCTGGTTAAACATTTCTTAAATACGGCTCTACATATTTTTGTGACTATTATTCTTCTTGTATATAGTAATATGATTTTGGACTTTTTCACATTACGCTTCCAAGTACCAAGACACCTTATTATCGTTGGAACGGGGACGAAGAATTTACTGTTTTATTACGTACCTAAGTTACTCTGGTTTATTTTACGCCTGGATAAGTGTTAATGGATTTTTCACTGTGGATATCATGTGCGATTTTATTATGATTCTGGCGCGGTAATGTATCTACTTTTCAATGTTATTGGAACACATTTGGCTTTATACGAGTCGGGATTACGAGCAGACAGTGCCGTGACGTTGTAGATTATTGATAATTATTGGAATGCAGAAATGGAAATAAAGCTTTTGTTCATATTTGAATTAAAATTGAGCGTTGTCTGGTAACAATCGTAGACTAAGCTTGCTTTGATTTATAGTTATAAATTGTAAAGAAATATAATCCAAGAAGCTATAGGAAGAGGTGGATCTGTGCAAAATGTGTTTTTTAAGTTTGGACCTTAAAGGCAATAAAACATCACAGGTTTCCATTATCTTCTCTAGTTTGTGAACCATTGTATGGTTTACAAACTGTACAAACAACGCCTTGCTTACAATTTTATCGTATTGTAGATGTGGCGGGCTGTGGCTGCCGACTGCCGCGTGACATCACGTAATCCCCACATTTCTTATGTCACCGCGCGGCCCGTGTTCGTTTTGTGAGAATTATCATATCGACTCGGAAAACTGTTACATAACTCAAAGATCAATACAGATGGTGACAGATCTGTAAAAACTATCAATTTAGTATGTATCTGTATCATACTTAAAAAAAAAAAGTGTAGTTACTAATTTATTTAATGTGTAGTTACTAATAGACGAGAGGGGGAGGCCTTTGCCCAGCAGTGGGACATACAATAGGCTATAAAAAAAAAAAAATACTAATTTGGCATCAATATGCGCCGACTCTCAATTGTTTTATCAACCATATAGTGCAGTCGAAACACAAAAAGAACAGTGATTTCAAACTGTTTTTGAGCGAATAGATTAGTTCACACAGTAATATTAATGTTACGATTTAAAATATTATAGTATTTTCATTCGCAGCTAAAAGACTTCCGCGAACACTTGACTCTTAAAGAATTTCGCAGGAAATATTTTGGAAGCATGGAGAGGGCTCCACCTTCATGGCAATATGAATAAAATATGGATTCATCAGTTGAATAAGCGAACGTTTCGTGCTCGAATAACCTTGTTCGCACGGTGTGTGTAATGATCACTTGAGCTTCCTTGAATATCGCCCGTATTGTCGCTACGATCATGATGCGTTACCAAATGAATAATTTCGCGATTTGGGTGTTTTAATAAAAGTTGTCACGGTGATCTGAATGTGATATATGGAGATTGACTACTGACTTAAATTTGGTACCTTCTACGATTTATAATGTGTCAAATGAGTTTGGTAAATACAATAAGCATAGTTGGCGGTAGGACACTTCTCGAATACAATGCTTTGAACGGCTAATTCTTGCTCTCTCCTTTTCATCAATCAGGGCATTTGCTTTTTAGATAATGATGTTTAGTAGTGTAAAGTTTTAAGAACGCGGGACCATTGTGGACGGATGATTAGATGCAAGCCATTTTGTACCTATTGCTGTACTACCACCAGTTTTGTAAACAGTACCTACCTATTAGTATTTTTTTATATTGTGCAGTTTTACGCATGTGTACCATTCGTTATATTATGTTTTCCGAAAAGTATATAAATATAAGTAATTTAGAAAAATATCAATAAACAGACTTATACATAATTTTAACCGCGACATAAATATTGTGGCAGTAATACCTACACTATGGTAAAACAAACAAAACAACACGGCATTTTGGTTTTGTATTAATTTGTAACCATATCATTGACAATCCCTACGCAACTTGTTCGACATATTATAGAACGTACAATAACCCTTTGCAAGTCATCACCCAGTCAGATAGTACACACTACACAGGATGTATCAGAGGTCCGAAATCACATTTTTGTTACGTATACGATAATTAAAACGAAGGTGCTCATGCCTTTGAAAATTGGTATCAACGTTTTCCCGTATTTTTGAAACATCCAAGATCTCTCAGAGATTTAAAATTAAATTTAAAAGCAGCCAAAAACATTCTCAAGAAATTGCATAAACAAAACTTTACCATAACAAATAAGAAAATAATAAATAATTGAATAAGCGTGCTCGAATTGCAAAATGAGAAATATGTACCTACTGTGTTTACGTTACTTTCATGGGTAACTAAAACATATGTGGAATGTTGCTTCGGCCTTCTGAAACACCCCACTAACGGGTAATTCACGAGTCATTTGCTAAACTAAACACACGAGCGGGTTTGTAGCGATGGAGTTAGTGTAGCAATTCGCGCTAGTCGCGTTCGGTTCGGTTGAGCACAAACTTGCCGAATCGCAACGGCTGGAGTAGTTGGAATGTTTGCTGTTCCAGCTAAACTTGGTTTGTTGCCTTCAGGCGGCCTCAAGATAAGCCAGTTGACGGTTGCAAATCACGTAGGTATGTTGATAGTGACACCCTAATTTTGAAAGTGGGTGTTACTGTCGATAATACAAGTATTAGTCGCTCAGGGATTAGACGGGGCGTCAAAAGACACGCGTCAAAATTTTGAACAATACTAAAACGAACTTTATTGTCCCATATAAAAAGTTTATTCTTTAACTAAAAAAATGAGTTATCAATATTTTGTCATAATAAAATGGTTTCATGTAATGAACACAACGACGGCTTTCAGGCTTGTTATACCAGTTCCGAAATACATCGTATTTTTATTTTACACCCTACAATTTAGACTATTATTTAGAACAAAGATTTTTTGTTCGTACTTTTGCTCTCGCTCTCTGTGTCTGGTGTAAGATAAAGATTACTCTTTCTATCTACATCGTTGAATATATTAAGATTGTAGAGTAAATAAGTAGATATTATTTAAAGGGATAATCATTGTAGGCATTCCGAATCATAGACATAAAAGATAATGGCAGCAGCAATATCGTACATCCTTAGGATATAAATTATGGAAGCATTGTTGGACGTCGGGCGGAGGAGTCGTAAACGCGCCACGTCCACTCGAACGGAACTAACGAGCATTGTCTTATTTCCCCACAATAGGTCACTTTTCTTAAGAATTAAACCCGACGCACCCGTAAATTAAAACTTAATATCTCATTACTTGCAACCGTTACACCGCCCACGTTGTGGCGCGTGCCAAAAAACTTCAATTACAGGCAGACTTTCTTTATTTCATGGCGGTTTTCAGACGGATTTTGTTTTTGCCGGTACTGTGCCGTGTCGTAGTATAAACATAATAATAATGCATCACAACGCTTGTATTTCTGGTAAAGTTGAGTAGTAGGACTGCAGTGCACTAACTCTTCTCCGATGCCTTTAGGTCCCAATGTAATATCTACTTACGAAATACATTGCTTCTTCCTTCTTATGTTATATTGGAAATTTAACATTAGACATTAGTATTGATTAAGCTTTCTAAATAATCGAAGTGTATGTGGGCAGTTATAAAATATGATTATAAATTGATTAGGTACCACCAAAAGTTTGTTCCAACCAAATCTTACACGGCGTTTACCCTGATACCGGGTATCAAAATAAATCTTCAAGTAATTAGCAACATTTCTTAAGTAGTCCGCCCTAAATTACTTTGCAGTTGCGATTAAACACAGTGTTTTAGAGGTCGCTCGCGTGTCGTTGCTATAGCAACGAGGCTCTGCGTTCCCGGGGGAGCACTAAACCGGGAACTGGACACGGGATAAGACTGTCTTGGATACACTATGACGTCGTATACTTTGTTGTTTAACGCCTTTCACAAACATACATGAACACTGTTGTGAGATGAAGTCAATATGAAACTGAGTTGATCAAAACCATTGTAACCTGATTAAACAAGAATACATTTCGATTTTATCTCTATCACCAGCAGGGTATCCGTGTTGCCTTAAACATGTTCAATGAAAATTTGTAGTTGTGTATATGGTGCAAATATTATTAAATTTCATATCATATAGCACAGTAGTTGCAGAATATTTAATAAATTTCAAAGTTACTTTCCATTATTATCACGCTTTCTTTGAAAGGGCTCGAATTCAACAATTTGAAAATAAAGTTTAGCAAAACCTCATCTAATTTATTTGAATTATACTGTTACGGTTTCACTTAGATAACGTAGTTAAAACATTTCGAAGATTAAATAAAACTGGAGCAACAGTGAAAGTCAAAGTAAATTTTCGTTGCTTTGGTTTTGAGGTCAACAATCTTGGGAACTTGGCATAAAAAAGTTGTTAATTTATTGGTTTAATGAAATCACTTTACAACTGTGTGTTTGTTACTAAAGCAGTCTACTGACGCGCACAATTTGGTTCCCGATCGGTAGACTCAAATTGCAAATTTGTTATGATGCAGTATGATTCAACCGCCATATCAATTTTATAGATACCTTACTCCTTTGAAGGATAGGAAATTAGGTTTTAAACTCACTGGAATCCCTGACCCAGTAGTTGATGGACTTGGGTGAAGACTCTACGTAGCACTCGAGGGTAACGTCAGTTCCCAGCGGAGCCCCCACCAGCTGGTTAGGCACTTGGATCACCGGGTGAACTATACAAAAAAAATAAACAACATTTCAACATAAAAAGCACCAAAAGTATTATTCCAAACAATAAAATTTAACGCGCTGCACAAAATTATACTTACTAAATGCAAAGAGAAAATTCTACAGTACGACAATGTCTAAAGTACACTAATAATATTAAAGTTAAATCTTGCATAAAAGCGGAATGTCCGCCCGAGTTGACGCGAAGACACAAACAGTCCCTTACAGCTAGAAAATAATTAAAAGCTACTGCTTGCTGACATTAAATAACACCATTAATAACAAGAAACCTCTGAAAGTTGCCGAGATAAACAACAATCACCACGATTTTGCCGAGGACCTATTTCCTTTAAATGAGGCTGCCCTTGAAACATTTTGCAGGAAAAAATATCTGAGCCCTAGTGGATATAATTGCTAGCTCAGTCAACGTTTTGTCTAGAGGAACAAATAATTATTGAAACAGTAATGTTATAAACTTGTAAGAAATCCGTAGAATAGGGTTGAAATTGGTATATAATTCTGCGTGTACTTACAGTGTACTTTAATAGTAATCCTCTTGCTTACAGAAGGCGGTACGCCGTTACTGGCGATGCAGAGGTACGCCCCCATGTCGGAGCGGGATATCTTGGTGAGTGTCAATGACTCCTTCTCGTACATGGAAACTAATAGCAGCAAAATAAATGCAATGCAGGTAAAAAGAAAAATATTATTATTTAAACACTTCATCAAAATTTAGCAACACATTATAAGTTTTAAAATGTTTATGATCTGCTTTTTCCTAGTTTTTTAGGTATATTATTTCTAATTTTCCTAAGTATTAGGTTTATCATTAACTATTTTGTAATAACAGTTGCCAATCGAATCTCACCTTTCGTTTTGCTCCCATTAAGATATCTAATAACAATATCAGCCCCATCTTCTCTTCGCCATAGCACCTTTGGCTCAGGCATGCCATTGGCTCGACATGATACCTTTGCTGTACCTCCTTCGGGAACCATTACATCCCCTGATGTTTCCTCTGATATAAAGTCTGGAGGGACTACCACTTCCAGAAAACCCATCTGTTAAGTAGAAACGTTACGGTTGACTGTCGATGATAGATAAAAATGAGATAACTGATGGAATACTGCAAGAAAAATTATCAGCTGTAGTCATTTATCATGAACATAAAAATTTGCTAATAAGCATCACTAGTCAAGAGCGTATGTAACTTTAATTGCAAACATTTTTCGTTTGAATTCACAACACATAACATGGCTGCGTTACCAGACATTTTGACAGCTGTTTTGACAGAAAGTGAAATAGATTTGCAATAAAATTACGTAATTACTCAATATAAACATTTGTGGTCAAGCTGATAGGAGCGCTGAACTATTAGCCTTAAAAATAATCAAATGCACGCGAAATTCATGGTAGAGTTGCTCTTTGAATAAATTAAAAACAATTTTATTTGAAAGTGCCCTCCGTCAAGTGACGTCATGACGCGTCAACGGTAAAGCCCAAACTTGCGCTGTCGCCGCCCGCGATTTATGTCGTTATCAGCTCCGGGTATAAATTACAGCGCAGCGCAATAATTTAGGTGCACCATGCACGAATCATTACCCGCTGCGTCGCCCGCCGCGCCGGCTTCCCCGTCTGCGTAGCTTAATTCACTTTATCTCCCCAATGTTTATTTTAACTGCAGTTTAATTTTCCTTGATACATTTCTCCAATTAATACCAGATCCAGTATAGTTTTATATTAGATTATCGTGAATGATGGGAACAATTTGACGCTTCCTTGATTAAAATAAAACTCTATACGGTCATGATTATTAGATGTGTCAGTTATCGGCATTGAAGGGCAAATTCACTTCTATCTATGTGTTCAGCGATTTAAAATTAATATTAAAAATGATGTCTTTTAGAAAAAGCGAAATAGATGGAGATTATTGTCCCGAAATTAAAAGTTGGTGGAAAAGCTATAATAATTACAGAATTTTACTGTGGGCCTGGATGGTGAACGAAATCACAATAATGTATTCTCCAGCAAAAATATCCCACAACGGGTTTTATATGCACCTCGCGCTGCAGACACTTGCAGTGATATTCATCGGGATGCCGCTGGTGTACTCGGAAATATGTTTGGCGCAGTATACGAATTGCAACATATTCACGATGTGGAACTACTTCCCTTTGTTCCGGAACGTGGGGTATGGGACTTTCTATCTGATCATATTGAAAACACTGTGCTTGCTGGTGTTAACCGCTTGGTACTTAGTGTACACTTTTTATTCCGCATTGAATGTACCGCCGTGGCTCAGCTGCGATGACTGTAGTGACAGCAAATGCATGGTGAAGCGAGTGAACGTTTCAATATTCCAACACTGTATAGAAGCTCAGATGTTATTTGATAACGATTGTGGCATGCAGACGGCAAGCAACTGCTTCTTTACACGCGAGATAGGTGACAAATGCACAAAGGTTACATATCAATGTTTCCATCATTGGAAGACGATAATAGCTATCGCTACTATAAGTTCGTCGGTGTACATTTTATCGATTAAAAGAGAGAAATTTATACAACCTATTGTGAAAATCGTTACTTTCTATGAATGTATTGTGATATTAGTTCTGTTTTGTGTCGCATTATCTACGAGCGGTACTTGGTATGCAACTAAAATCACTGTTAATTGGAGCAGTTATAATTTTCATAATTGTTATTCTTCTATTACCAGAGGTTTTTTGTCAGTGGGTACTGGATATGGTATTATCCTCTTCATGTCTCGTGATGTATCCTTCCGTAGTCCTGCTACGATGACCGCTATATGTACGTCGTTATTTTCACTGTTCGTAACATTTATGTTTGGACTTATAGCGTTCAGTGGTATCAAAACAATGTCCTACTACCACGGTGAAGAAGAAAAGGTTATAGAAGACAGTTCTAGTATATTCTTCCTAATGTTCGCTTCTATGTCTGAAATTATTAGCTATTTTGATGCAATGCCGATATGGGGTTTCTTTTGGTTTTCCGTTGTATTTGTCAGTTTGTACACAATTTTTTGGATTTTGTATTTATTTTTGAAGGAATTAGTGCTTAATATTAAGATAGCGCAAAAGTATCATAACTTATCTTGTGTGATACTTATGATAATTATTGTGTGTTTTTCTTTGCCGTTTACGTGTTCAGACTTGACTAGTGCGCTTACGCATGCCATCGAGATAATCCAGATATTTCAAAGCCTATTATTTTCCATATCATTGTATTGGATTTACGGGTACACGAACCACAACGTCGACATAATCTTTATGATCGGCATCAAAGCGAATTATTTTTGGAAAGTCGCTTGGTTCACGAATCCCATTCTATTGGTGACCATGTTGTATAGCAGATGGTTAGAAATGACTCCAACGCAATTTGATAATTCCTATAAAATAGAATACTTAAACATACGTCTCGATGTATTGCTATTTTACTTTCTGTTTGGTTTTTATATATTTATAATTATTGTTGGTATACTAACACAGTTAGTAGGTAACCGTCGTCGGGGTGGTTTGTGGAGGAGTATTATATTGCCAACTCCCAACTGGGGTCCGAGAGATAAGATTCTGTTTCGGAGCAGAAAAATGTTTGTACCAGAAATAATGACGAGGGAATTTCTGTACAGGCAAGTACGTATACGGGGGTATTGTAAACGTCATAGAAATAGGAGTAGACAAAATGAAAATAAGCATCCCAGTGAGGAATCTGTATGTGAAATGACATGGAGTGCTTTAACATCAAATTAAATTAGAACTAGTGCCATACTAAAAGACTATTTACTCATAGAAAAAGTTCATTTAATGACAGCGCGCGGGAGCGTGGCTTTTACCACAGAAATTCAAACCTTATCTGTATTGACACAGAGTTCATTTTGTATTGACAAATATTTTGACGCGCGAGGATCGACTCCCCAGTGTGCGTACTTTATACGTATGCGTACAAACATAAATATTAGGTAGATTGGTAATGCTTTATTGTTTATCAGGCACTACATTAGGTACAATTTACTAAATTTAAATTCGAGCGTATTTGATTGTTTTTGTAACGAATTATTAATGTATTTTGAATGTATTAGACAGTAGTGTAATTAATAAAATTTAAATTCTATTTATCCAATTAGATTAGTATTCTTAGACAGAGTTGACGAGTGTTAGTACTTATTGCGACATATTTGAATAATTTTATTTACATGAGACTTACAACTATAACTTGTTTTCTATATTACCTATGGCCATTATATTTTATTAATTTCACATCGATGGGTAAAAGGCGACGTGACTCAAGCGCCACCTTGGGCGACATTGAGTTATATATATCACTAGCTGTGCCCGCGACTTCGCCCGCGTGGACTTTAGGGAGATTACCCGGAAATATGGGTATTATGTATTTCCCGCGGAACCCTAATGCTTTTTCTAAAATTAAAGTAGCCTAAGTTACGCCTTGGAACGTCAGCTATCTGTCAGTGAAAGTCCAATTGAAATCGGTTCAGCCGTTTAGAAGTTTACCTCAAACAAACAGTCAGACAGACAAAAAAAATTAAAATTGCGTTTTCGTTATAGGTATCGTATATACTTTCATACGCATTTGGTAAGAAAGTGTTATTTAGATATTACAAACAGACACTCCAATTTTATTTATTTGTATAGATTGAAATTGATGTCTTTTGATCTGGATTTCGTGAAAAGTTACCAAATGCCGCTTAAGTCAATTCGCTTTTTAACCGTGGATAAAAAAAAAAAGCAAAGTTTTTATTATAACTCTTACCTGGCTCTTCATAGGGTCGGTATTGATCTGGCACATGTACTGCCCCCGGTCCTCCTCTTGTACGTTCCTAATATGCAAATTCCAAACGGTCTGACCGTTATGCGATACTCCGACGCGATGGTTGTTCGTTATTACGTGTACGTGTATCGCTTGGATTGCTTTAGTGTCAGCTTTCACCCATCCCACCTGAGAATCGTAATCGGCCTCATTAAACCACACGCACACTGGGGCGTCTAAAGTCGCACGTCTAATATTTGTCAATATCAAAACGAACTATGTGTACATATCGAAGGCTAAAAGGCTATTTGTCTTTAGCGACATCTTTTTAACTATACAGGAGAGCATACTAATACGACGCAGAAAACTTCAACGATTCCAAACATGTATATAATTCGATATCGCCAAAAAAATTAGTTTCAAATAGCCTATCACCCCTCGATATACCTACTTTACTAACTACAGCCCTTTTAATGTCCCACTGCTGGACACGGGCCTCTCCTCAATGCGAGGGGGATTCAGGCTATAGTCCACCAAGCTGGCCCAGTGCGGGTTGGCAGACTTCACACATCGATCAAGAACTAATCAAGTTCCCTCAGACGTGCAGGTTTCCTCACGATGTTTTCCTTCACCGTTTCATAGCAAGTGATAATCTCAGATGAAAATGAGATTCGCACATAAACCCAGAGGTGCGAGCCGGGATTTGAACTTGCACACTTTGATTGCAAGGCGTGTGTTCGACCACTCGGCTACCACTGCTACTTAAAGAATTAATTTATGAGGAAAAAAGTCACGGTGTACGCGTCAAACTTCGCTCGCGCTGTCAATGTAATTTTGTTGAAGAATATGCTTTTTTAATGAGTCAATGGAGTCCGTTTTGGTATTGGCAAAAAAACCTACGCGCGCATTTCGACCCCCCAATGTGCGGGCGTTTATGGAAATTGTACCTTATGGTTGGTACTAATAAAGGTGCTGAAAATTCTGTTACCCACCCTATATCCTCCGAGGTTTTGTACTAGACATCTGAACGTTGCATCGCGACCGATTGGCACCGTTAAATTCATTAATGGCTCTGCAAATTCCGGTTGAAATGCTTGTCCTGTGAATAAAATTTTACTTTATTACAATGCAAAAAGGTCTCTAATTTCAATTAGCAAAATTATTGAAATTGTAGATAATGAAGGTACTGCTATTTTTTTTATTTATTATCGTCATGGTATTAAATTTAACATACCAACAAGCTTGGAGTCGAGTCCCAGCATGAATATAGCTAGCAAGTATATGGACCACCAAGGTTGCTGCATATTTCCAGTCACGACTGCGCCCCTCTCGGTTCTCAGGCGAAGCTTGAGTAAGCCATGTGACGCTGTAAGAAAAATAATAAACAACGAATGAACATACGAAGTTAAACGTGAGAGATAAATTTATTCGTATTAATCATACATTGGGAGAAATTTTAATGGTTATTTTTAATATTTAGCCTAAGCCTTCCACTCCTGGACAAAGGTATCCCTCTCTCCCGCCACCGGTCCTGTTCTTGGGCCATATCCGGGCACATATTTCCCGCAAAGATGTACAGGAGCCCGATTTTCGCTTGATAGACATCAGTCTCTATTAGAGATATTTTGTCGAAACAAAAGGAAAATATACGACCAATTTGAAGTTTCAATTCGACATATCTTTAATAGAGATGGATGTCGATCGCACGAAAATCGCTCCGCAGATAGTCGCGCCACCGTTTTTTTAACACCAAAATTTCTTACTTCCACAGCCCTTTTAACGTCCCACTGCAGGGCATGGGCCTCCCCTCAATGCGAGGGGGATTCAGGCCATAGTCCACCACGCTGGCCAAGTGCGGGTTGGCATAAAAACAAAATTTGTTAAATACATCATCACGCCGTATTCCCCGAAGGGGTAGGCAGAGGTGCACTGTAGTGCACCCACTCTTCGCCGATGTATTTTGGTCCCAATGTAATAGGGGGCGAGCCTATTGCCATTATACCGGGCACATTCCCCCTCAATACGAGGGAGATTTGGACCATAGTCCACCACGCTGGCCCAGTGCGGGTTGGTGAACTTCACACGCCTTTCTACAGACGTGCAGGTTTCCTCACGATGTTTTCCTATACCGTTCAGCAAGTGATAATCATTGTTGAAAATGACATTCGCACATGAAAATTATCTCAGAGGTGCGGGCCTGGGATTTGAACTTGCACCCCTTACGTTCAAGGCGGGTGTTCTTGCCCGCGAGGCTACCACTGCTTTTTTCACAAAATTTGTTATTGACACCAATTGCGTTTGGTAAATCAAGTATAGCAAGTAGTGGCATTTCCAATAGGATTCATTTGTTTCTAAATCTAAGACTGTTTCACCTAGCACCTATAAATTTAACACGTTAGCTGCGGCAAAAAAGCGGTAAGCGCCGTATCGGGTTCATTATGTGTGACCCGCAGTGAACATGTTAATAGTATCAGAGTATATTGTTTTCTTATATTTACGCGAATACTACACATTGAAATAAAACTATTTTACGGATTCTATCGCGTTTATTTACTTTTTTATATATTCCCGACGGTTCGGCTGCTTTACAGCAACCATGGTCACGGGGGGACTGAGGTGTTAGACGTCCTGATTTCAATAGGGATGATGGCTGGGTGCTGCCACCAACTTGGGATCCAGTAATCAATATGATTATAACCAAAACCAAACGTACCATTGCAAGACCTCAAGACACTGTGAGCACTTTCTGCGTGGATCGGACCGCAAACAACAACTTAATGTGAGGGTATCCAGTTATTAACTATGACATCAGGACGTCTAACACCTCAGTCCCCCCGTTACCATAGTTACTGTAAAGCAGCCGAAACGTCGGGAACATATAAAAAAGTAAATAAACGCGATAGAATCCGTAAAATAGTATTCATAGCAGTAACACATTAAATATTTTAACTACAGGCATTTTTGACACTCTACGTATCTCGGCTTAAGAGTCGTTATTCAATACACATTAGATGCTAAAGATACAGAATGGTTACGATACGCGGCATCAACATAAAATCCTTACGGCTCAATAACGACATTAATGGCGCGTTGTCGTTCTATTTTGCCTACGCACAGCTACAATTATGACACGAGTGCGATACAGCGACGCCCGATCCCTTCCGAGAAAGCTCGCGATCACTCAATAATGATTCGATGTTACGACTATTTGGTGTCGTCGCGTCGGAGTCGTTCGAGGGGTCGTACCAACAGTACAGCGTGTGAAATGAGCGCGGATGCGATCTCGAACCGGTAACTACTTTTCCGTGACACACATAATGTCTGGAAAAAGTGAGAAAAATATCAATGCCTGTTTTGATGAGAAATGACTGTTTATTTCATAGTTTAGATAAAAATGTGTAAGGTATCTTTTTAGCGTATTAGCGATATTATAGTGAGAATTCATACGTATTTACTGTGTGAGAAGATTGTGCAATATATTTATTTAAAGCATAGTAAGTAGGTTGGTAGTCAAAAAATGTAATCCTCATAGATGGGCCAGGGCTGGAAGGCTATTTGACTTAACCGAAATTTTTAGGGTTCCGTACCCAAAGGGTAAAACGGGAACCCTATTACTGAGACTTCGCTGTCCGTCCGTCCGTCCGTCCGTCTGTCACCAGGCTGTATCTCATGAACCGTGATAGTTAGAGAGTTGAAATTTTCACAGATGATGTATTTATGTTGTCGCTATAACAACAAATACTAAAACACAGAATAAAATAAATATTTAAGGGGGCTCCCATACAACAAACGTGTTTTTTTTGCAGTTTTTATAGATAAGGTACGGAACCCTTCATTCGCGAGTCTGATTCTCACTTGGCCGGTTTTTTTTTTTATTTTACAGGAGAGCATACTCATTCGCCGCAGAAAATTTCGCTAATTCCAAATATGTATTTATGTAAATATCGCCCAAAAGTGTAGCATATGTCAAAGCCTTTCACCCCTCAGAAAAAATTCTATTGAGCTATTGAGATTAATAGACTGAGTAATACAATGAAATTTTGTTTAAAGAAATAATGGTAGACAGGGGTAGGGCGATATTTTCTGTACAACATTATTAGCAAACAAGGTGACCCTGCCAATGCCGGCAGACCCAATTTAAATCGGTAAATGTAATGAACAAGGTAAATACGGGTAACGTGACAGGCAGGTCAGCGGGACATCCGCGACGAAGAATAATCCCGGTCTCAATTGTTATTGGCAGCGTCCAAACACGTTTACATAATGTGAAAATATGGGTTTGTACCTATACTTAATTAAAGAGAGGTCTATACTGATAATAAAATAAATTAATAAGTGTTGATTTACCTATATTATAAGATTTTTGATTAATCGTTTGTAAGCAAAAACGTTTAAAACGTGTCTAGATTAATTAATTATATTTTCACAGAATTTGATTATGCGTATTCCAATCGGTGAGATATCAAAAATATGTATTTTTTACACAATACATGAAGTACATGCGTATGTATCTAGTATCTAATTAATATTTAGGACTTGGTTCAGGTAATCGCAGACCATTCCAGGCTTTGCTTTGATGTGTATTGTCTAGAACGACCTGTCTCGGACTAGTCCTCGCTTTCTCACAACTTGGCCGTTCGAACTAAGTTTACAAACGCCGTCGGAAATTTCATAACGGCTGGTAAACTGTACGTACATCGTAGGCACCCAGACCAAACATTATGCCTGCGAACTAAATATACATTGAATGTCCAACTTGACGTGTAAATGATTATTCTGAGCATTTATTCTACAGTGATTATATAAGAGATTATATATCTGAAGTCCGAAAAAACATTTACGGTAGATAATGACGTGTAACCTGTTTACACGTAACTGTTATAGTTTCTGAGTTATGAGTTACAGGCATTAGATTGTTTGAAATTAATTTCGTGTTTAGGTCAGAGAACACTTCATAAAGACACATCTTCTATACAAATAAATAAAATTGGAGTGTCTGTTTGTAATATAAAAATAACACTTTTTTACCAAATGCGTATGAAAGTATATACGATACCTATAACGAAAACGCAATTTTAATTTTTTTTGTCTGTCTGTCTGTCTGTTTGTTTGAGGTAAACTTCTAAACGGCTGAACCGATTTCAATGGGACTTTCACTGACAGATAGCTGACGTTCCAAGGCGTAACTTAGGCTACTTTAATTTTAGAAAAAGCATTAGGGTTCCGCGGGAAAAATATAATACCCATATTTCCGGGTAATCTCCCTAAAGTCCACGCGGGCGAAGTCGCGGGCACAGCTAGTACTCAATAAAAAGACATGTGTACCTGTTTAAAAAAATGCGGCTATAATATTTAAAAAAAAAACACGT
This sequence comes from Ptilodon capucinus, assembly GCA_914767695.1. Classification (NCBI taxonomy): domain Eukaryota; kingdom Metazoa; phylum Arthropoda; class Insecta; order Lepidoptera; family Notodontidae; genus Ptilodon; species Ptilodon capucinus. Next base: position 7,811,359 of record OU611808.1, read on the forward strand.
CCTGGTTGCAATAAAAACATACCATTCGGTTGTATAACCGATACTCATTTATATGTGAACGTATTATTTGGGACTTCTGAAACTTCTTGTTTATTGTTTATTGCATTTTATTTCTATAAATAACAAAATATAAACGTGGATGTTATTCGATACAGCGATTGCATTAGGTTTTCAAGAGAATAATGTAAGCAGCCAGCCCACTCTATTATAATGAAAAAAAGAGATACAAAGTAGACTATTGTATTAACGTATCTTCTTGGAACTAGAACCATTGCCTAGTCGTACCTATTTCTACGGTTTTAAAGTATCAACGAACGGAAGTTTAACTTTATAAAACTCTACCTAGTTTTTATGAATTAAAGTTTTGTAACAGTCTATAGATATAAGAAAAATGTTAAAACTGTAATGTAAATAGCTTAATATTACCAACACCATTAGGGTTTTTAGCTTAATAAACTATACAGGGTGTTTTAGAATATCACCCGATACCGTATACCCATACAACTGAATGGTATAAAAATTTAAATTATTTGTTCGCCGAGAATTAAAAAAAAAAAAAAAATCTCTAGTCATAAGTGAATTTTTCAAGTTCTGTTTTCTATATATTAGTAGGTAGTGGCCTCTCGTTGATGTAGTTCATACTGTTAAATAGGGCTATGGATAGTCCCTAAGGCCACAACATGATGTACCTGTGGTAATTATTCAAAGGTCTGTAACTCAGAAACTATGATAGTTAAGTATAGTCCGCCTTCACTAAGCATCTACATATCAGCTACCGTTTAAGTATAGATGACTAGGTATTACATTGGGACCAAAACACAGCGGAAGTGTTGATGCACTGCAGTGCACCTCTGCCTATACTTTCGGCGATTACAGGCGTGATGATGTATGAATTCGTGAAACCAGGGACACTATAACATTAAATTCGACTCTACCTACTATCGGCGCACTAAGTAGCTACTAATAAGATCTAATTTATGTACCGACACTCCGCTCGGAAGACACGGTAAGTGGGAAGGTATTCAATTAGCAACGAAACTGTTAAAACTTCTGTAGACACCGCAGGAAATGAATATTTGAACAGTTATTTGGGATCTTTGGAGAGGAACAAATGCCAACAATATAAATTCGACTGAGGTGAACTGAATTGAGTGAACTGAGGAGTATTTACAAACCGTCGAATATTCATGAAAAAATGATTCTTTAGCAGGTTCGCAATTGAAGAATGAGGAAAAATGGTAAAAGATAATAATCCGCGAAGAGCTCAAATGACTGAAATCCTAACTCAACGTACTAATCCAAAAAAAAAAAACAAACGGTTCGAATTGAGAACCTCCTCCTTTTTGAAGTCGGTTAAAAAGGGACACGGACACTGTATGAATGTTGACACTGTATACAAAATTTAACCCTATTTATAGGATTATATTTTGTTTTAACCGACGAAAAAAATGAACGAGGTTCTTAATTCGACGCGATTATATTTTTTTTTTTATTTTCTCACTTGCTCTTTGATGACGACATTAGTCCCACTGAAGCCATTGACAAGTAGAATGAAAAAATTGTAATACTAAAGAACCGATTTCAAATTATCGGATTTGTTCTTTTTAAGGAAGGAAGGAAGGTGCCTCGTGAGCAAAAACGCCCGCCTTGAACGTAAGGGGTGCAAGTTCAAATCCCAGGCCCGCACCTCTGAGATAATTTTTATGTGCGAATGTCATTTTCAACAATGATTTCCACTTGCTGAACGGTGAAAGAAAACATCGTGAGGAAACCTGCACGTCTGTAGAAAGGCGTGTGAAGTTCACCAACCCGCACTGGGCCAGCGTGGTGGACTATGGCCCAAATCTCCCTCGTATTGAGGGGGAATGTGCCCGGTATAATGGCAATAGGCTCGCCCCCTATTACATTGTGACCAAAATACATCGGCAAAGTGTGGGTGCACTACAGTGCACCTCTGCCTACCCCTTCGGGGAATAGAGGCGTGATGATGTATTATAATTATGTCCCGTGCACTCTGGGGCGATAAGGCGCGAGAGTTATATTTTATGCCAATACTAAAATGAACTGTAATAACTCTCACAAAAAGCTCATTCTTCAAAGAAATGCCATTGACAGTGCGGGGGAATATTCTCGCGTGCTCAGGGCTTTTACCACAGAAATTAAATCTTTATAAATATTAGCACAGAGTCCGTTTTAGTATTGCTAAGGGTTTTAACAGGCGCGTCTCCACACCTCAGGTTGCCAGGAGGTTCATGATCTACAAATAAATAAGGACATATTTCAAAAGCGGTCATATGAATTCGTGTTACTGCCCAACTGTTAATTTTTAATGAAACTCCAAATTAAATAAACAATATTTTAACCTATTCCAATAAATTGCATCCAGAAATAAATCACACTGCTTTATGAGCTCAACTGAGCATTGTTATTGAATTTGCATGCACGTAAAATAGCCTATTCCAAACATATCCTGTACCATAAGAGATTAACATATCAACCCACAAAACCTGACCTGGCCTATTTCTGCTTCATCCTAACAATGTTCTCTAGCATGGTTAGACTAACTAAATATGGTACATTAACATGTATAAATTCTTTTATACATTAACACCCATATTTAGTTCGGATCTATTTAAAATAAAATTAATAAGTACTCGTGTTTAATTTACAAATGCTATGTGAAGTGATTGTAAATATATTCGTTTTGCATTTTAAAATATATTTATGAAGTGTTGGTGTACTACAGAGCATCTCTATCTACCCCTTAGAGGAGTATAGCCATAATTATGTATTTATTTCAATAGCTATGTTTAATAAAACTGAGTGTTAACATGCTCCTTAATCCTCCGAATAGGATGAACAATTATATCTGTATAGATAATACCTCCTAATCTTATAGAATTTTAATCCGTTTACTAATGACTTTTAATGGCATTACCTATCAAGTACCATTCTACATTGACACTCTAAATCGATCATGATTTTCTATGCATTCGTGAATATGAAAGATAATCAATAAACACGCATCGAACTGTGATATCATGCTATAATACGTAAATAACATTAGGTACACATTCATTATGATAAACGCTAATGCTAAACAAATATGTGAAGATATTCCACTCTTTTAGCATACAACAACACTTACATTAAACTGAAGAAAGATAATCTAAACACCAACATGCATACTACATTTGTTAAATCAAATCAAATAATCATTTCACACATGAAAGCTCTCGAAGACAAAAAAAAAGTTGAAGTACAAAATTCGTGTAACAGGCTTACCTTTTTGCTCCCAACTCTATCAACAATCAAAAGTTTTACAAATCATCAGGGAAGTTGTTCTTCTTGTCTGTTTCACAGCATATTGTGTGTCATTATTTTTCCGGGGCGTCGTTGGAAAGTTTTACGGGGCGCGTGTGAAGTTTGCGGTCCCGCGGGAGCGCGCTGTGCGGCCGTGCGCACGACGGAGGCGATGGCGCGCCACACACTGAGCCGCTTGTTCATTCAGCCCTCCACCCTGCCGTTATTCTTACGCAGATGGAGGCAGATATGAAGCTGATAGAAAACCCGACAATTCCTCTCGCCTCTAATATCGCTTCCCAACGTATTTTTTTAAGTGCCCAATCTTTATATTGCCCATCGAGAATCGAGCTGTTTACTCCCGGGAGTTCATTTACGATCACTTATATTGTTCCTCTTTGGTAATAAGCGTCCATTTTTTATATTGCCAAATACCTTATTAATTTCCTATAGCTTCCTCTTAACTAAAATGTTTGTGTAATTTAAATGTAAGTTGTAAAAATTGAAACAATGATCTTACTTTACAAAAATAAAATAGGTATCAATGATAACTTAATGAGAAAACAAGATTCAATTTATCCGAACCACTTTGGAATTAACTTAATGAAATCGAGATAATTAAGCAGTTTCCGTTAATTTCCAAAGTTATTAATTGAAGCGTTAGAAAGGGCCGTCATCTGTTCGCGGGGCGATCTACCTCGAACTGTATGTGCTGCCACTAAAGACTTCTATTGTTAAAGACAAAAGCTCATTAGTAAATGAGCTGAAATCAAACGTGGCTATATTGGAGTGAAGTCAACACGTGGTATTCACATCCGTTCTATTTATATAAATTAAAGTATGTTTCGTGTCTATTTTTTAGATATTGTTAAGTCTTGCATTCTGACACATCCTTTTAGAAAATTTGCTTTAGACATTGCAAAGTAGGGTACTTGTAAAAGATACTGGCAAATAGGCTAATTATTTTTATGATTCTTACGGAGTTAGCCCGTACTTACTTCAAAGAATATCAAATACAATATAATGACAATTTATTGAATAAAGATCTTAGTAACTTTATTTCTTCTTTTGATCTTTAGGTAGCGGTGTACTGTAGCCCTCGTGGAAATTCTTCATGTAAGTCCACGGAGACTCAAGTCTGTATTGACGCATCTCCTGCGAGAACTCGACCGGCTCATAAACGATTTTCTTGAGTTCATCATCATAGCGGACCTCCGTGTATCCGACCAGTGGGAAATCCTTCCTCAGTGGATGACCTTTGAAACCGTAATCAGTGAGAATCCTCCTTAAATCCGGATGATGAGTGAACACAACGCCAAACATATCGTATACCTCCCTCTCGTGATATTTGCTGCTTCTCCAAAGTTCACTCGCAGACCTTACGGGTGTCAACTCATCGGTGTACGTTTTAACTTTTATCCTTTCTCCGAATCTCAAACTTAAGAGCATGTAGATAACTTCAAATCTGTATTCTCTTCTCGGGACATCTATGGCAGTTACGGCGGAGCATTGGTTGAAGCAGGCATGTTGGTGGTATGCCATGAAGCTGAGGACTTGGTACATGCCTTCGGGGGCTACTAGTATCTCCAGCTCGTCGTTGTGTTGCATCTGTACCTTTTGAACGTACTTGGGTAAGCAGGCGGCGACGTAGATACCAAAGTCGTAAAGCTGCTGGCGCTTACAGTTGTCGTGCTTTCGAAGAGTATGGCTCTCGTATTCCAGCGGGTCAAGGCAAAAGGGATTGTTCACTTGGACGTCGTCTTTCTTGTCTTTATCGCCACATTTCTTCTGTAAGTGTCTAGTGCTTGTATGTAATTTGCTTCTTAAAGTATTGGCTACACTCTTGCGAATAGTTGAAACAAGTACAGAGTTCATGGTGTATTTAATAATTTGGTGGCAATGGTTATGCTTGAACTCGAAGATCACGTGTAAATGTATGTCGAAATGACTTTAATGACATTTACATTTAGTATAAAGTATTTTAAAATTTTCCGACGAAGGAGTTAGACATAAATGAAGATTCTAGCTCTAATCTACATTTTATTCAACCGACGAAAAAAAGAACAGAGTAGGTTCTCAATTCGACGCGTGAATTTTTTTTTTATTATATCTATATAAGAGCTTAAGGTGAATTCAATAGCGTAATTTGTTCTCGACAGTGCAAAACCCAATATTTCTACAGAAATAGATATAATGAATATCCTGATAATCAAATTTATTCTTAAATCAATCAAAACCTTGTCAATAAGAAATATTTAACGGTAACCCTCGTAATTAAGGTAAAAGCTATGAAATTAGTTACTCATCATATTGAATTATGAAGATATAAGATCGTAGGCTCTGTACGTTACTGAAAACAAGGCTTCAGTCTCTGTTCGGTTGAAGTTTTCGAGAGGAAGTTCCGACATGTGTCCCGCAAGACTTGCGATCTACGACAGTAAGCATCTTCAAATAAAATTTAAACTTTGTCTTAAGGCATATTTGTGAATTATTTATATTTTATTAACTTTATTAAAATATGGTACCTATATAGATAGATAGATAACTCTACATTGTCCCACCTCTTAGAGAAATAGAAACTATACATGTACGATAAAAAATAATAATAATTAAGTGCAACGATGGGCGGCCTAAACACTAAAAGTGATCTCTACTAGGCAACCTTTGGATGGAGCGGAATTAAAGTACTATTAAGAACGAATCAATGAGAGTTGTACCTTAACCACTTGCTACGTAGGTTCAAGTTTGAAATCTCTCGTCAGACGGCACGGTCTTTGGTACGGACCGCGAACGCAGCCTCCACAACAGCGGATACACGCATGTAAGAACAATTATACCTTCAAACGTGAACCTCCTCCGCGGAGTATAATAAACGAAAACGGCCCCATATATCTTTTACAGTCTCATACATAATACAGAAAGCTCAGGCTGCACTTGATTCAGTGTTTCCCGCCGTCCAACTCCAGATTGTGCGCCACAACACCACAACTTCCGGTTTCCGGTGGCAACCGTGCGCCTGCGCCGTGCGTAACACCGCCCGGAAGTAACGTCACGGCATGTCACTTCCGCATAGTAGTTGGTGCGCCCCATTTAAAATAAGAACCAAAACATTCCTAAAATTTGCAACGCGAAGTTTATGGTGGCCAGTATTATTTGAAATTTATATAAACAGTCAGCATCATAAGTATGGAACTGAATAGTCTGCTCAAAATGATATTAAAATTAAACTATACATCAATGATACAAGAGTTATTGTCGCGGAAATTGAACAAAGTAGGAAATGTATCCACCACTCACCTGCACTTGAGGAGCCGCTTCTTCGGGGTACCCCTGGTGGAATGATGGTTAGCTCACTGATTGCTGTCAAGGAACCTTAGTCTCGTACTTGGCACTCGATAGGTGTACGTTTTGATGATAATTGCTAATTATTTGGATTATTTTTCGCGGAGCGCGCGTTGACTGCGTGTCAACGGTCGGTTAAAAAATGGTACTGTTTTAGATGGCAGCACTTGTCGCTGCGTAAGGTGCGTTGAGATATTGTGGACAGATACATTCCTTTTTGAAAATAATTAAGAAACGAAAAAATAGTAATACGCTTGTGCTAACAAATTGAAAACAAAGAAAAATATAAAGATACGAAACAGTTATACAAAAAAATACACAAAACTGCTGATCAGCTTAAACTATGTTTATTAGTTTTTATACCGATTGTTGTAAACACTGATTGGTAGCTATTCAAGTATGCGCTTGATGAAAAAAACATAGTACCCAACTTGTTCTACAATCACTTGTAACGAAAAATAACCATAAGTATTAAACACGTCAGACTAGAAAAAGAAGTCTACATTTGATCACCTTTATACATTGAAAGTTGCAATCCATTTGATATTATTAATCGATTTTATTCTAAAATTTGTATCTGTAAACGGATCGGCAAAGGATTACTTTTCGTACAAATAAGCACGTAAACAATAACAACTTTATATGCTAATTGGCGAACTTACATACAGAGTGATGCACTTAAATATTTAAAAATGTAACAGAGTGGCTAACGTACCGTAGCTCGAAATTTTGGGTAAATCCGTCTTTCCGGCCGCAGCGGCGTGCGACCGCGATCTCTACCCCTCCGCCACTCTATCTAAACAGACGTGTTCTTTAAAAATATTAATATTGCACGGTCCATGCTTCTACAGTTGGTTTTGAAATTACGTTCTAACTGAAATCTCTCAGCTTCAAATTAGACAATGGCGCTGATTCTGTTCGCACAACAATCATACCCTCTCTCTACTAGGAGCAGATTTGGACCATAGTCCAACGCTACGATGGCCCCGTGCGGGTTGGTGAACCTCCCACGTCTTTCTTTAGACATGCAGGTTTCCTCGCGATGTTTTCCTTCACCGTTCAGCAAGTGGTAATCATTATTGAAATTACATTCGCACATGAAATCGAAAAATCTTAAGGTGTGAGGCCGGTGTTTGAACTTACACGCTACGTGTTCAACGCGGGCGTTCTTACAACGAGACTACTGCTGTTGGTTGCACGCGAATTTTGACGCGGGGGGCGTAGCTATTACAACAGAAATCTTTATATAAATTTTGTCATTACATTACATTTTTCTTCCAACTCCTACACCTTTTTCGATTAAATTCGTGCGGGTTCCAAGACAATTTAGCTTTTCCCCGGGACTCGCCGAGGGTCAAACGTCGGTGCCTTCAATGGACACCGCTGTCTATCCTGGCTTACAGAAGTAACAGTGGTGGGAATGTGTGGCGGGCTTAGTCCCATAAAAAAAAACATTGTCATGGAGTTCGTTTTGGTATTGACAAACATTTTTATGCGCAGCTTTTGACTCCCCAGTATGCGGGTGCTTAACAGTTATAAGCTTCCTCCTCGTCGGTTTGCAATGACTTTGCAAAGCATTATTTTTTGAAAAAAAATTGTGTTTAGTAAATATGTTGTAAAAAGCTTTCTATAATAATTAATAAAAACTTTAAGGTTTCATTTATGATTTAAACATTTAACCTTGCGTGAGCTAATTATAGCTTGTTGTATATATTTTATAATTATAGTAATATTTTAATACTTGGAAGGTACCAACTGCCCAATAAAATCTCATCACATTCACAAAATAATATAATAATATGAATGAATGGAATTACTTACCCCTCTTGGAAGGACAAAGGGTGTCCACGTGGGCGAAACAGGAGCGTGAGAACATCCGAGCGTATTCAGACTGTTATTATTTATATTAACTGGCGTTTATCTGGGTAACAATAACAAAACGACCTCGTTTACATCTTCGGCTGCGTAACGCCCTGCACGTATGGGAGCGAGTGAATTTACTTAACTTTTTTTTTAAATGTACTCTGAGTTAATAGATACAATGTAATGCAAAACGGGTCTACTAATCCTTAAAATATAGGTTCTCTAGTTCCATCCAAACGAATATGTGAAGTCACAAATATCTTTTTATCTTTTAGTTGTTCTAAAAAAGGCCGGACAACACAGCTCTAAAACGCTCACGTTACCTGTGAACTCTCTTTGATTTATAGATGAACACAGGAGAAGATAGGGGGCGACCTAACTGACCAAGCCAAGGCTTCTCAAAAGAACGAAATAATTTAACGTGTTAATGTAGAGGCAGAAAATTAAAATTGACTTATCACTTTTCTTGATATTTCTAGTTGTGCGTATTCCGAATAACATTCTATAAATAATGAATTAGTGTAGTAAAAGCTAGGCGTCAAAACTATCTCGCATCATCGATAACATTTCGTTGAATTATGTGCTTCTTGTATCAGTTAATACGGTTCGGTTTAATATTGGCAAAATTGTTCTCGCGAGTTTTAACGCGACTATGGGCGCAGGGCCCACAGGGTACGTCCCGGCAGATGTCACTATAACCTTCCTACGTGACTGGGCCTAAATACCTACCGTACAAGAGAAATGGTATGAGATTACAATGGCTGACATCTTTTGTCAATCCTGTTTTTCTACCATCTAGACTACTCATCATCATCATCATCATCACGCCTGTATTCCCCGAAGGGGTAGGCAGAGGTGCATTGCAGTGCATCCACATTCGGCGATGTATTTTAGTCCCAATATAATAAGGGGGCGAGCCTACTACCATTATACCGGGCACATTCCCCTCAACACGAGGGAGATTTGGGCCATAGTCCACCATGCTGGCCCAGTGCGGGTTAGTAAACTTCACACGCCCTTCTATAGACGTGCAGGTTTCCTCACGATGTTTTCCTTCACCGTTCAACAAGTGGTAATCATTGTTGAAAATGACAGTCGCGCATGAAAATTATCTCAGAGGTGCGTGCTACGAGGCTACCACTGCTTGGAATTTGTCTTTGTTAGTAGTTATAGTCACTGTGTTTAAGATGATTCAAAACTTTCTTTCTTTCAATGTACCTCTTCGATCAGCTTTTGCGTTCAATAGTTGCTAACTTCTACGTAGAATGTTTTTATGACTAATTCTTCAGCAGCGCGTATCCGCCACTCAAAGATCTAACAATTTGTCACTAAGCGACTATGTACTTTACTGGGTACAATTAATAAACCCTTATGAATACTGATGCATCTATCTGAAATTATTATTACTAGGTGCGTACAGCTCTATTTAATTTGACTAAACGTAAAATAAAATATGGCTTTCAAAGTTCAAAAAATTAAAAAAAAAAACCTCTTATTATTATCTGTTATTGTTATACTGGGGGCGATAATGTATAGAGCGCTGTACTTGTGACTAAGAATACGAAACGTATTGTCCACTGCGGCGGCTATCTCTACTATTTTTTGTACAGAAAGAAGCACAATATTTATGATAATATCCGTAGACAAAGGGAGTAGTTTATTTATACACCCATGTCTATAGCAAATGTTGGTTATTTTTGTATTATCGCATGGAGGCACGCAAGTCGCAGCCATGTATGTGAATCTCGAATTAAATGCAGGTACGAATTTAAAAAAAATCTGATTAAATGTGCGTATTTAAAATAGATATATCTTGTGAAACACATCTTACCTTCAATTTATTTCTTGTTTATTTTTATGAATTATCCCCTTTTTTTTAAACTAGGTAAAATCGTGACGTACAACGTAAATGCACTACAATTGGCAACTGCTTCTGCATGTACAGTCCAGCCACTGAGAAACCTAATGCTAAATTTGTATGCTCTTCGCAAATGAATTTTATACGATTTTAAAGCCTGTTTAGAATATAGGAAGATCATTGACGTAACCAAATAAATTTGTCAACGAATAACATAACTTGGCGACTTAACATCATAATTATCTTTTAGAAATATATTTTAAAGTTAATTATCCAAAATTTTAAGTACCTAATAATATAATTAAAACTTCAAATATTTATTAAGTTATTAAGTTGAAAAAGTTGGATTTATTTTATTACCCCGGTTATGATTTTGACCGGTATGTATGTATTTATTTTCGTCTGTTCCCTCATAAATCCCTAACTATTAATCATAATTTTGTATTTAAAATGTTACTTTTTAATTTCTAGAATTCAGCCACTGATGATGATGAAGCCAAGAATACATTTCTTGGCTTCTAATTTAAGCACTAGTTGAGTTGTAAAGAAATCTGTTTATGGAGGTAATTTGTTAATGGGCCAGCCGCAAATCTGGTGTTATCTGATGCCACGGCGACCCGCCTTTTCGAACCAAGTAAATTCCTCGTGGTTTCCCCTTTTTTTTAAATAATGTTCGCGCTAAGGTTTGTTTAGTACCCCTTCCGCGATAAGAAGTCTTAAAAATATATTAAGACCTTTTAAGTAATTGTCTCTATGGGTTCCGCTAAAGACGCTCGCCAAATTATACCGGTTTATACAAGCAAAAGGTACTTTGAAACGAATTCATTAAAATTCATTTGGTTCTACGAAATAATGAACACAACCAGACTTTATAGTTCGTGAACAAGTTCGTTATGAACTTTATTATCTCAAGGAAGATTCTGGAAAGGTTAGACACATTTTGTTGAGAACAAAAGTAGCTGTTTTTAATAGTGTGTACAAAGTATAGTATCTTTATTATTTTTCCCTATACCTAATAACTCAATGGCCACATGACATAAAAAGTTAAACATTAAAATAAGTTGTTTTTTTAAGTTAAACATTAAAAATATTTAATAGGTATTGTTTTCTTATATTTACGCGAATACTATACATTGAAATTAAACTATTTTACGGATAAACGCGATAAAATCCGTAAAATAGTTTAATTTCAATATTTAATAGGTATTTAAAAATATGAATATTATTTTATTGTAAAATATCCAGAAACTTAAGACATAATAAATACTTAAGACACGAGAAATAGGACTAAACATATTTCTCACTAGTTGTCACTACGTCATGACGAAAGCACAATGTGTTACGTACGATTGTTTATTATTCCTCAACTCAACAACTTTTTAAACAAACATACTTCGTTAAAAGAGCTCAGTTGTTTATGTTAGACCGATTATTCGATATTTTGGTGACGTATTACGTAAGCCTAGGTGAATTATTTTGGGAATCAATTCTTGTCATAGCATTTCTTGTTAAACCAAGCCCATTGCCGTGGTATTAATCCTAGAGGAGTTAAGACATGGAGTTAGTCTTTGATAGCTTAGCGCAGTTGGTTGAATGATAAAAGGTACTATATATAAAACAACAAAATGTTTCTACCTATGTCCGTTATAGTCTTTGAAAACGTGTGACCGATGTGCCCCAATCCGGTTTAATAAGAAATGCAAAAATGCGAAGATAGTAAATGAAAAAAAATTACTTCTATTTTTGAAGCGTAGTAGCACACGCTGGGTATCCACTTATTGGCTGTATGTTTGAATTGTTTCTTAGAAATTAATTAAGTCGCAGATACGTTAAGCATCGCGCGGGACGTCTATGTCCTAAAACAATAGAAAATCTTTTGTTTTATTATGCAGACCTTGACTGCTTACCTTAGAATTGAACATACTGCAGTAGAATTTCACATTTAAGATGGCACATTATTTTTCTTGCATAAGGAAATACTTTATGTAGTCCCTATGTTACACCCCAGGAATTCTTGTATTTTTACAACTGTATGAGATCAGTGTATTACTAAGCCTCAGTAGCTGCCTAGACCTTCCCGATTCTTAGTAAGTATGTATAAATTGAAACGAAATTTTAGGTAAGTGGCCATTTTTTTCGTTGAATTAAGGAAAAATATTCCGTCGATCCTTTCGGGACTATTGGGTCGAAATAAGTATTCCTCTGCACGTTTTGGTTAACTAGAGCTGTTGAAATTTATATGTAGCATGTATTTACCTTTATATGAGGTTTGCATGTTCCTTACAATGGGTATATTATAAACATATTTTCGCTCGGCTAGTTTAGAATTTTAAGACCATTTACTGGCTTCAATCAATCAACTTATTGATTTGGAACACGTAGGAAGTCATCAACAGAATGAGAATGTTAGTTTCATGTATTGAATTAAGTATACCTAGAACTTACGAGTATGTCACAGAGTAAATACAATCCTTATGTAACTATTGAAATAAAACTATTTTACGGTTTTTTTCGCGTTTATTTACTATTAGTAATATTTACTAATAGTTTTATTTCAATGTATAGTATCCGCGTAAATATAAGAAAACCGTATGTAACTATATATAAACAAAGCCAAACATACGAGTAGTATTATTTTAACTTCTAGTAAGTCACTATATATTATTCTGAAACTATCACACGAATTTGAAACTTCTACTGATATAGACCCAATTACAAAGATTTAACGTGATCTAACATGTTAGTGTATGGCGTGGTGTTCAGAGTTATACTCGAATCACCCAGAGTACGTCAAAGCCACGACGTGCTCCAAGCTCAGATTAGACGCGTCTAGATTTAATGTAATTCGATTCTCGTAGATATTTACCGAAACTCCCAGAATATCTACGACTCTATGTATTACCTACACTATATTTTGGATAGATTTCAAAGTATATTATAACTTGTCTACCACAATTTCTTAACCTTATATGTGATTATCAAAATTTCACAAAATCCACAGCCTTTTAAAACATATTATTATCGCCGCACCTGTATTCCCCAAAAGTGTAAGCCCAGGTGGGCTGCAGTGCACACATAATCCGTTTTTTTGGTCAAAATGTAGGGCGACGCGAGCCTATTGTCATTAAACCGGAGACACTTCCCTGTGATACTATAGAGATTCAAAATCTCGTAGCAAACATTTTTTAATCTCATAATAAAGGAAAATTCAGTGCAAATCACAAAGTTAACCGCACGGAATGAATCTCACAGTTGCTTTCCCTCACATTTCTTTTCACAGCCTGTTTGAAACATAGGCGTCATTAAAAACAATCCATTGAAATTAAAACGTTTAATTCCAATTAGTTAAGTTGTAAGCGAGGTTCCAGTCGTAGTTCTTGCGTTTAATTTCTGCTTGCCATAATGAGGGTGAGGAGTGCATATTTCATGGCGGGCGACACTCGGGGCGTCGAGTGGGGTATTTTATTGGCTTATTATACAATATTCTAAGCTAAAAATCGTGGAAAGAGTACGTTTTTAATTGGGCAGTGAGCTCGCGTGGTGCTGACACGAGGATTATTCATGGCCGCTTCAGCGCCAGCGCTCAGTTGCCCCGTTATTCCGGTTCCAGATTTTTTTATGATCCCAACTCGGCCCGTTCCAGCCCGTTTTAACTTTCCTGATATAGGTACATTAACTTCTTCTGTGACGTTTCTTGTTTAATGGTCGGTATTGAAAAGGACTTTTGAGGGATTAAATGTAGTTGATTGTATAGCCTCATTAACTTTATATTGTATAATTGTTAATTAAGAAAAACACATTGTAATGCAAATAACATGTAAATCCTTATAAAAATTAATATTATTTATTTTTTACTGACGATTCATAAGTGCCTGTATTGGTTTACATGAATTAAAAAAATCTGATTCTGATTCTATTTGTTACTATAAGTATACTGACACACAACCGTTTCATAATTGTAGGTCTTATGTACCGGCAATTTCCATATGATTTGCCAATCAAACGAAAGAACAACGTTACATTATTCCAACCAATTAATAACAATGCGAGCTCTATTGGGCTCGGTGCATTTCAATTTGTTGCGGTTCCCCAGCATCCGCCAATTGATTTCAATGTAATATTCACATTGTTATTTCCATTTCCAACAAAATATGGTTTTCCTACGCAATTAGGTGCTCCACCAATTATTTTTGTTTACACGTCAAAGAGGATATTGTTATGTCACCTAAGTGCCTCATTTATTTTCAGACTTCTTAAATGATTTGCAAACTCATGCGCGACACATGCTTTTTCTGAATTATCATTGTTGCACTTGCAAAATATTGACAGTACACCAAACAATGAGAGAGAAAAAATACAACTTAAGTCCAAATACAGTAGCTATGTACAATTGGACGGTCTTATCGCTGAAAGTAATTTCTTGCAGGCAACCAGTTTGGAAGAGAAAAGAAAAAACTATAAAGGGTAAACCACAACTAAAATTTTTATATAAATAATTTAGTAGCAATATGATGTCATTACATTAATAGTTCCTGGACTTTCACCCTGGATTCTATTTGTTTGCAGATAAGTGGGTGAACATTTTGTTGGTATGTGTGAGGTTCTGCGAGCAAGATGCATGAATAGTTCAGCATAGTATATTATGTAACTAGTGTAATTGTTTTAACGTTCCAGTTAAAGTCAATTAATAAATAAATAGTGTCCCAGTTACTCCATCCACCAAAGCCTAAATGGTCAGGGTGCGCATAATGAAAGCTGACATATTATATAGAGCCCACTCTTATGTCCGTTTTCACTAACTCTAGGAAACACCTGTGTTGCCTACATATTAAACTGTAACCAGTTGCGACTGTAGTATAAATATTTAAGTGGCTCTTACTGTTGGTATAACTATCACATCTGAGTTTAAAAATAATAACAAGTAGCCAACTCGTCCGAAGTGTAATGTAAATAAAATCCTGTCGCCTCCAACAGAATGTATGTGAAGGGAATTCATATAATATTTCATACAACGCTGTCCTAGTGGCAGGCTAATTTAGCGTTCCAGCCCAGCGGGCAGAACCGCGCTGAATTTAAATATTTCTTCTAGAAGCCGCGAGAGGGCGCGCGGAATCAATTTCACGCACATTACGTCCATGACTTATGAGTTATTACCGCTGTAAAACTCAGCACACATCAGTCCATTTGGCAGCATTTTTAATATAATTTAGTCGTGACTGCTTATGAATTTACACTTCTGGGAAACGTAATGGTGCTTTTTTTTAGTTTTTCTTTAACAGAAATTCACTATGAGTGTTGCTTACTTAAAGAGGTCAATGAACGTAATAGACTCTATTATTAGACCACTAAAGCCTTTCTTAAGGTGCAAGTAAGCTTGGTTAGTCTATTCGACGTCTGGAGATACATTCCGTAGGTAATATAAAAACCCTATACTACCCTCCCCTATGACTTTTTACTGTAAATGGGTAGTTTAATCGCCACAAAAACACATTAAAAACATAAATAGCTGTAAATTTTGAAAGTATACTTATCAGCCTAGATACCAAGCCCTGCGCCCACAAGGGCGTCAAAATATGCGCGACTTTTTGATAATACCAAACCGAACTGAACTCATAATAAAAGCTCATTCTTCTACGAAATGTCATCGATGACGCGAGCGCCTTTTGACGAGTGGTCACGTTGCCACCACAGTAATTCAAACTTTATGTATATTTACCCAGAGTTCGTTTTGGTATTGGCATAAAATGGTGGTTCCGTGGGTTTAGCTACAGAAATTCAATCTTTATGTGGGATGATATAAAGTACATTTTCCAAAAGAGGTAAGTTAATTCGTTCGCCCCAATGAGTGCAATGCGTAAATCGGTCCGGTAATCACAGATACAGCCCGCCCATCACCTGATTACTCATCGAGGTACCTAAGCTATTTGTTTGACAAATGGCACCGTTTACATCTTGCTCTGAAATCTCTGAATGCCGTCTTGGGTATACTAATATTTCTAAGTAATTAATTCCTGCCCACCCTATTAATTCTGGAGTGATGTTACGATTCGTCGTAACGTATCATTAAATTTTATTTAAATATTGCATAACATTAACATGATTATCTTATTTTACTGAAAAACACAAAATAATATTAGGAAGTATACAAATATAAATACATCATCACGCCTGTATTAGGCAGAGGTGCACTGTAGTGCGCCCACACTTCGCCGATGTACTTGGTCCCAATGTAATAGGGGGCGAACCTATTGCCATTATACCGGGCACATTCCCCCTCAATTCGAGGAAGATTTGGGCCATAGTCCACCACGCCCAGTGCGGTTTGGTGAACTTTACACGCCGTTCTATAGACGTGCAGGTTTCCTCACGATGTTTTCCTTTACCGTTCAGCAAGTGGTAATCATTGTTGAAAATGACATTCGCACATGAAAATTATCTCAGAGGTGCGGGCCTGGGATTTGAACTTGCACCCCTTACGTTCAAGGCGGGCGTTCTTGCCCGCGAGGCTACTACTGCTATTTATATTAGGAAGTAAGTGCCCAATTATTGTTTTGTAAAGTTTCTTGGGGTCAATAAAACTAAGGTAAGTTTTTCTTAGGAAGTTCAAAAGATTTAAAAAGCTGTGCATACAACTTCACAGAATCGACGAATTTTAAAGTTCATAGGTTCTCCTTTACATAACATAAGCAGGGGCATTAGTTGGAGGTTGTACAAGATGTGTCACGTGATTACCTTTGCAGCATCATTGGAGTGTGTTATTATACTGTCTGCGACTAGACTCCTCGGCGTCAGAGGAACGACCACTCGATGGTGGCAGCAGCACAATCGGGTGTTGTGCAACCATACTACGCGACTTTTTATTACAATTACAAGATTTCATCTCACAAGGCACTTCGCATGATTGCAGCACAATTAAAAAAACTTCAACGGGTTGGTATCTACTTAATTATCAGAACTGAAAATAAAGGAATAATATGATACCGTTTCAGATATATTGCTTTTTCAAATAGTTACGTAATTAGTTCGGTACCTACCTATATTGTGTGTATTTCAGTTTTTCATTATGCGTTAAGATCGTTATTTTTTAATATGAGTTCATTACGTCTTAAGTTTAAAAAGAATGATCAAATTAAGTAACTATCATACCGTATAAATCAGTTCTTACTTAGTTTTCTGATCTATGATACCACGTTAATTACAATTTACAAATGCTGGAGATATTCCTAATGTAAGGTTGAGAATTAATAAGTGACTCAAGAATTTTTTAATTACACGAAAGTCTTACATAAAGTACGAGAATTCATATAGTGAGGACAGCTCCGATGTATTGAACCCTATCTAACAGGTCAAATCTGAAGGAAGTGCGCTCGACTCGACGACGACGGCGAAATATCGTCCCTTACCATATAAAAACACGCTATGACAGTGACTAATTTAGTTCGGATCGTTCCCCGCTCTCCAAAATGATATGGGTGTCATATAAATATCATATCTTCTTTCACGAAATGTAATACAATGCCACCAAATAGGTATTCTGCAATTGTCATGTGAATCTAACAATTGATGACGATGGTCATGCAACAAAATGGTGGATCAATTATTTTCTGTTTTGTTTAGAGATCACTGAAGAATGCTTCGGTGGCAGCTCTGGTATCCCGTCATAGAGGGGCTTGAAAGATTCTTGTTGGATCGCTCATGACTCACAAAAAGGAATTTCGAAGTGAGACAAATCTCTTGCCAAGTGTGGTCCTCTGTAATAAGGCCTTGGTTGGAGTTGCACTCTGCACTCGCCACTCCTCCGGTGAAGCTGTAAAGGCCACCTAACGGCGAACAGCGTAGTCCTTTAAAAAAAAGCCCATGTTAAATATTTGACGGCACAATTTGCAGAATCATAGTCTGGAGATTTTAATTACACCAATATTGGTGGGTTCGATTCCTGTCAAAGTACATTTCGGAGATAGTTTATTTTATACATATTTTGAAGATAGGTTTTTGTACCATCCAGTCCAATATAAGGTGTCCATGTAGTTAGGATCCATAAAATACTAAGACATACGAACAACGAAGTGATCATATAAGGGTTCCTTTTGAGGTACAGAACCCAGTCAATGCGGTCATCCAGTTTAATCTGTTAGTTTCAATTAGGTTTATAAAAAGGGTTACGTTATTACAACCAAATTGAATTAAAAAGGTTGGACTTGATGGTATTAAGGCTTAAAAGTATTTAACTAGTCCTCCAACAGTAATACTTAGTAGCAGTAATCTGTGATACTAAGAAATATAATTAGGTAATAAATAATAAAAATAATCACAATAGAGACTCATTTAGTTGAATAACGGGCCTTTATAAGTCTTCTATCATGAAACTCTATCGGATAATGTCACTCCATTATAACTAGTGTCTCATATCGGGCGAGTGTTCATACTCGATGTTCCAATAAAGTTTTGTCAGGGGATCTTTGCTGGCACATAATAAAGTATTACAAAAGCCAAAGACCGTCATTGTTGCTGGTACTTCAATCCCCGACACGGAGGAGCGTTGTAACGGGCAAGTGTACTTTACCGAGTGATCAGTTTTAGATAACTGACCAAACAACTAAAAATGTACATTTACAATTTTATTCCAACCTACTTAATTGCACTGACAACTCGCATTGTTATTGTCATATAATATTTAGTAATCAGAAATGTAAAACTGAGTTTGTTATGACATGAACGTATATAGGCAGATTTTTGCAGCCTGAACGTTGGATATTGCTTTGAAGCAATGAATTTTGTACAGCCGTGATACTTTATTTATGTATTTAAGGACTATTGAAATAAAACTCATACCTTTTAAGAAATAATAACTTTGCGAACCCGTGATTGAATCTGACTATTTATAAGAGCTTTCTAACCAATAGGAATGAACATAAAATGGTTATGACTTTAATTTTGACCTAATTCTCTTCATACGTTACTATATTGATGATAATTTAGGGCCTTGAAATTTTATTCTACCATATAAGAGGTAGGACTGGTGGTTTTCCATATTACGATAATTATAATGAAAGAAAACAGTACCCTATACAATACGGTTGATTCATAATTATTAACAACTATTGCTGTAGTTGTTAATAGATTAGGTATATATGAATTTGAATATACATGAGACACTGTTTGCACCTATTATTAGTTATATTTTTATAGTTGTGGGCCTAAAAAGCATTATTTTAAACATTTTCATTTAATTCAACGTAAATATTTTATGACTAAACGTAATGCACTCGCACCTGATCTTAAACCTGTTTACTAAGCTCCGTAACAAGAATAAAATGTGTGATTAGGTCGAGGAAAAAGTATTTGATAGTCGTGATTATCGTGATTGAAGGGTTGATTTTTAAAGAGCACATTGAATAAATAATAATTTATTATGAAAGTAGACTTGCGCCAGTAGACTATTATTAGCAAGTAATAAAATCAGTGTGAACGCTCCTCGAAGGGTACAGATAAGGTTTTATGAGCTCGCCGCGTCGTTACTGCGCGCTGAACGGTGAGCGTGCACTGCTTAGGTTTGTACAGAAAACCAATTACGTCCGCATTGTTAGTATTTGATTATTCTAAGCTATAAACTACAATGTGATAAATTACATATACATAGACATAACATGAAGGAAAACAGTCCACCACGCTGGCCCAGTGCAGGTTCTACAAAGAAAGGCGTGTGTGAAGTTCACCAACCTGCACTGAGCCAGCGTGGTGGACCAATGGTGGAAAAATGGCCCAAATCTAACTTGTATTGAGGGGGAATGTGCCCGGTATAATGGCAATAGGCTCGCCCCCTATTACATTGGGTCCTAAATACATCGTCGAAGTGTGGGCTCACTACAGTGCACCTCTGCCTACCCCTTCGGGGAATACAGGCGTGATGATGTGTTTTTTTTGCGATAGATTACTTATAAAATACTCGGCTGCATTTAACATGAATTATGCCTATAACTTAAATTTAAGTTGTAGTAGTATATTTAGGTCGTGTGATTAACCCTGTGATGCCCCCTATTGTCTTGCTTTCGCAACGAATGTCATGTCCGCCGGGCTACCACACGCCTGCGACACATCCTGCTAGTGACGTTTGCCATTTCAGGCGGATTCGCTGACTGGATGTCGACGCGCGACGATCAGCCATAATAGCATAGTTCCATGAAATTTAATGTATCATCTGTTCATAAACTACTTTAGCCCCCTTACCACCACCTGTTTTGCAGAAATGTTTTTAATATACTTTCAGTTTTTTACAGTTACAAAATCTGTCAAAAAATTACAGTTATTTTATTACAGTTACAACACTTCAGGAGGTTGTGGAAAGGTTCTGTTCTTAAAAATCTTGGGTTATTCTGAAAGTTACAGAAGATTCATTTTTAAAATGATAAGGTGACTCTACCAACACTCTTATCCATCTTAATGTTCATAGGATAGCGGGTATCAAAATATTTTTAATTAATTAAAAAAGAGGTAGCCGAGTGGTCGAACGCACGCCTTGCTATCAAAATGTGTAGGTTCATACCACGGCTCGTACCTCCGGGTTTATGTGCGAATCTCATTTTCATCCGAGATTACCGCTATGAAACGGTGAAGGAAAACAACGTGAGGAAACCTGCACGTCTATAGAAAGGCGTGTGAAGCTCACCAACCTGCACTAGGGCACTGGTGGACTATAGCCCAAAAAAATCTCCCTCGTATTGAGGGAGAATGTGCGCGGTATAATGGGAATAGGCTTACCCCCTATTACATTGGTACCAATGTACCTCTGCCTACCCTTTCAGGGAATGCAGGCGTCATGATGTATTTATTTATGTAATCTATTAAATGCGTACACGTGAAAGATACGTTACCTAAACCTTACGTCCGAACTGTTAGTTTCAGTATAAAATTTTATGATATTTCATTTACGGAGAAATTACTTACTGGAAATTGGATAGCATACGTAATTTGGTATTAACGAAACTGAAACTTTAATTCAGCTCAACACAGCAATTTACCATGAATATCGGTGATTTAATATGCCTACTGAATAGCGGGAATCAATAATTCCCCATGTAAACGAATAGCTAACGTCAATGAATGATTTAAATAAATCCACTAGTTTCGTGGGAGCATTTCCTGGAGCCTTATTGCGTGAATTCCAACCGTGCCTACAACAATAGGTAACCACCTACTATTGATTGTGTTCTTTATATTATGTGTACAGACGTTTTAATACATTAAATGGTTTTTATAAATATATATTATGTACATGTATGAGCAAAATTAGAAAAAAAAAATTGCCCACATGTTATGGACATACCTATAAACATTAAACACTGCTAATAAAAACCTTTTTACTTTATTTTCCAGTCCTTTGAACTGTCATATTTCGTTAGTATTTTACAAATAATTTAGAAAGTGAGGTTATTACATTATTGATTGTCATATTAGCAGTTCATCTAAGTTTAATAGTTGTGTTAAAGTTGGGGTAGCGTTAATTAATAAATATCTCCAGAGAACACATACGCATCGTATGATCCGAATCTAAGCAAAGCTTGTGCTATAGGTAGCATACTATGGACTGAAGGCATTTCCACTTACTCCCAAACCAGCGCAATTTCCGAAATGGCCATGTCCCAAATTTACCACTTACGGGAATCGAACCGACAACCACCTGAAACACTACACCAAGCCGTCGCCAAATAGTTTAATAACCAGAATGGGTGGAGTAAAATTATATACCTAGTAATATTCAATATTTTAAAAGAGTTTGTTCTCAAGAGAAACATTGGCGTATCGTTAGTAGCAATACTAGCAATCGCGAGTTACGCGATAGCCGAGGGCACGACGCGAGGCGGCGCCGCAGCGCGAACGTGTCACTTCAACACCAGTAATGGAATTCTTATGCTCGCCCCTCACGGGTTTGTGGCGCTAGTAATACATACTTTAAATTTGCACCGGTGACGCCCGCGAGCGTTCACACAAGAAACTTTTCACAACTTTTAAAGGGATCCAAATGGGCCTTATTTTAAACTTTAGCTGTGTATAAAAGGAATGTCGAAAAGGACGCGACGCTTTATTTCCTGGATCTTGTTAGCGTCGAGAAGCAACAAAACTCCGGACCGTGGAAGTGGGTCGCGTGACTTTTTACTTTGCGGTAGTAGAATGGTGTTTATTTGCATCAGCTGCAACTAATATTGGCAAGGCGGTGGTGTTGTGTCCTGTAAGCGAGATCACGCAGCGTTACCTACTTTATTCTTTGACGAGTGCCGGGGAAAGGTAAGTCTTGGAACCCGCATGAATGTGTATTGGATCATTTCTATTAAAGTTCTCCTAAGACTTACTTTAGCTGGGTTCCCATGAAAACGAATAGTTATCGCTTAGAGCAAAGGTTGTTTACTGTTGCGCGAATAATAGGCATCGGAGGCATTACTTATGAAACTGTTACTTTTTTAGGAATGCTACTTTCACTAACCACTACTTGGGTATGTTTGCTTTTTAAAAACTTCGAATTGAGTAAAAATTCCAAAGTTATTGTGTATGTAGGTACTTAATTATTATTATTGAACACTATTCCATGAATTATTTAAATACTTAGAAGGTTGCTTTCAGGTGGAATTTAATATCGGCACTCATTTGTTTGATGTTAATCAAATTACTTTTTAATTAATGTTGTCTTGAATTAATTCTAGAGCTTTGTGTTTGCTGAATCAGTCTCCATTAGCGACTCACTTCATGAAAATTAACATTTTAACATTTAAAAAGAATGGCAATTATTAATGTTATCATAGATCTGCCAATATATTATATTTCGTTTTGGAATTGCAACTAAAAAGGAACTGCCTTGTCTTCTTCTTCGGGGTATTTTCCCTTGTATTTAATTGTGGTTGGATATGTCTGAATTGTTTCGGCTTCTGTTTTCTTCCTTCGGAGATTCAAATAGTGAGATCACAGGTAACTTGAGTATTGATAAGAAGTCAGTCTACTACGACCGTCGTAATGTTTTAGTAACAGAGTCCAGAGTCCATAGTCCATACACAACATTTTTTTTGGGACTAAACCTGCCACACATTCCCACCACTGTTACTCCTGTAAGCCAGGATCGACAGCGGTGTCCATTGAAAACACCGAGGTTTGACCCTCGGCGAGTCCCGGGGAAAATCTAAATTGTCTTGGAACCCGCACGAATTTAATCGAAAAAGGTGTAGGAGGAGTTGGAAGAAAAATGTATCCACTTCCCTCCATTGCAAAGCGGGAGACAAAAATAACTGTATTGGCTGAATTGCCACAGAAATAAAGAAGCTACCACGGATGCTTAATATAATTATTATAGACAATAAGTCAAAATAATTAACTATAAAATATGAACTAACCAAATAGCCAATCCCGAATAAATACTTATTTACATGAATCGTATATCGTATCAATTCTAAAGCAACATTTTCAGAATTAAGTCGATTTTGCAGATTGTTGGATTTGTTTTCTATTCAAAGTCTCCTCAGATACCTACAGTGCGAGGTGCACTGCTCATTTACAGTAAAACACCACAGTTAACCATTGACTGCACTTCGCAATATGTACTCCTTTTTATTCGACTTCCTTTTGATTGTTTTCTTGGTAAAGCGCTCATTTATCGGGGGGCGAGGGGATATCCTCTGCTTTGTGGTGTAGCAATTAATGTTGGTCGTTTTGCCGGATCGAGGTAACAGTTAAAAATGAATAGATGAGTTGGGCTGTATTCTGTGTACATTGATGTCAGTATGAATGCACATCAAAACTAGTGATTTTGACTTTAGATTTGACTGAAGGGTGTGCCTACGGAAGCCTTTAACTAATTTCCTTGCACCTTATTTAGCTTGGAAAAATAAATTGTATTAAATAATTAAGAGCAAGTGATTGCCTACCACACCAAAGATATAATTATCTCACAGAAACGTCCATCCACAAAAATCTTATCTAAGCATTTCAATTAAACGTCGAAAGGTTTCTTTAGGAATGCCCCTCCCTTAGACAAAGGAGTTGCAAAGCCGTTTCAGGTAATTAATCCTGGTGGAATTCTTTCGGACGCAACCAGTCGAGGAAAATAATCACAATTCACTACTTACTTTGACAAAAGATTAAATATTTTCTCTTTCTGTTTAGATATTGCTCAACTAATATTCATTAATTACTTTCCTTTTGTTGTTTATTCTGGCGTCTCATTTTGTTTGATTGTCCTGTTAAAAGAGGTCAATATTTTAATACCCTCGCGCAGTACCATGAGCAGGCGCCATTGCACGAGCAAGTATATTAAAACACTTTACTGTCCATAGTATTTAACCTCATAATAAAAACAGATAAAATCTAGATATATTTTTTATCTTGAATAAGGACGAGCTTTCATTATAGGGCAACCTCGAATATGGAAAATACTTGTTTGACAAAGAAACCCGATATTTAATAATGAACGTACTCGTTTAATCCATTCATGTATTCACAATCGGTTTGTTTCTTCATTCCTAATGATAGTAATATCATGCCGATATAGATAGGTCAAATCGTTAACGTATTGAACTGCAGCAGTGAAAACTTGGCGATAGTCGTCGTGCAATTTTAAATGCACGTGGCAAGATCCATAGCAAGAAAATTTCATTTACTTGTTCGAAATTTCTACATTTAACATGAATTATGCCTATAACAGCTCATCTACCGCTAAATTTAGTTTAAAGTATTTTTGGCACGATCATTTTTGTAATGTGAATGTGAATAGGTTATTTATCGTTATATCGGCTATGAATTGTACATGGGTAAAACAATAGGATACAGCTATGTTACTTAAAGAATAACTGTCACAAACATTACGGCACATACAAAAACAAAAATTCTAGTTCAAGCAGCATCCTGTTATAGAACATTCGATTTTAACACACAAACTATCTCGCTACGTCGGTACCTGGATAGTAAAGTAATATGAGCCATTCATATATCCATTACCGGCACGCGTTAGTTTCCTCATAGCACTAACATCGAGAATTACCTAGTTATTTTCACGTCGCCACTCCGCAGACACCTTTTAAACCACAAAATGGACAGTACAGTGAAGTTATAAAAAGAAATACGACATTACTCGTCTCTGTTTATTACCCTACATTAGTTATACTGTTTCCGTAGTGTCGTCGCGCTGTGAAATGGCAACTAATGAGATTTTGATGTTTTTTTGACTATGCTCTTATTTTCTTTGGTAACTTTAAGACGTTCGAGGTTACGTGAACAGACACTAGTTGCAGTACTTGACTAGTTTTAATAGTGACTGTTTTCTCCGTGTACTAGATTTTTTAAAGAAACTGTGTCAATAGAACAAAAATGGCGGAGTCTTGCAAATTACAATATCTTCAATTCTTTATGTTCTCTTCTTCTTTAGATAGCGCCCTGCAAAACCCTTTGTTAGTAGTAGCATAATTTCAAACAGTATTCGCTATCATAATTTGGGTGTATCATATCGAGGTGTAAAAGGCTGTTTCACCCCTCGATATATAATTTATGTCATCTATGGTAGATTTGTACACATAGTGACACTTCATTAGGAAGCGTAGCTAAGTAATTTATATCCAAAAACTTTTGTACAGTTAAATATATTTAGTTGAACTCACCGTGTTGGCTTGTTTTGCATATATTCGCCGCTCTGCGATATATCGTGTATGAGAGCTTTATAAATAATTTAGAACTCTCAATGAAATTATTAAAACTCCACGATGCGCTCACAAGAATGCGTTATGAGTTTCATACCTACATGTCGACTCTACAAACTAATTTACTCTTTAAACTTCTATGCTATTTATGTGATGCATGTTGAAATTTAATGTATAATTCTGAAACATTCATACCATAGATGTGTAACGTTAATTACTTTCATCATCCCAAAATTAAAAAGACAAACAAAAATTTCATTTACGATTTCAGTATTTCATATAAAATGAGTACCATTGAATGAACATGAAAACGTTGTCAATGCTGTTCTAATTATGCATATGACTTAAGATAAAATAACCTCTGTAATAATAATGTTCCATGTATATTGAGAAATTTCTGAAACGAAATAAAACGTTAAAATAAGAAAAACGGCAAATATTTTTACAAAAAAAGGAAGAATCGCTATGCCATCAAAATAACTTTAATATATGTAGGAAGAGACATTATAAGTTCAAGATCATATCTTACGTTATTCCATGACTTGGACATAAAGGCAACTCCACCTCAAAGGCACCCACATAATTTTATTCAAAGCCATCTTAAGATTTTTACGCAAAAGTCACAACTGTACCCTCTGAGGAAAGTGGGCGAAAATATTTTCTCATTTTCTTTAAAATTAATATTAATGTTGTATATATAAATAGTTGCTAAATTAAAGGGCAAAGTTTACCGTAATGGTCGGAACTTGCTGATGCAAGCGAATTCACTTTTTAGCATATCAAGCCTTGGCTGTCCCACTGCAGGGCAAAGGCCTCCCCTCCCTTTTTCCACTCGTTGCAGTCCAAAGCCAACCGGGGCCATTCGGTAAGTTAGAGCTCCATCTCACCACACCATCTCACCACACCATCTCCTTTTCCCACAAAAAAAAGAGAATTCACTTGACTTTTTTTTTTAAATGAACTGGGTCTATAAATATAAATAATTTTATATCGCCAGGCAACACAACATATACTCATCATATGATTGCAAACTAGGCAACGCTTGTACAATGGATAGGGGACTGGGGGCAATCACAGCGACGCCCTGAGCGAGGTAAATGCTGAAAAAGTTATTTCTTAAATTGCCTCTGACGAATTGAACCCGCAACGGGTTCGTTTTGGTTTTGGCAAAAAATTTGGTCGCGACCTTCTTGACGCGCCTGTTTGCGCAGGCCTCAAGACGTAGCAGGAAATCAATGTGCTCAAAGAAGGTAAATTATTTTTGGAATGTTAATGCTACAGTTGTATCGTGTAGAAATATATTCACACGAGCATGTTCTGATCAAGTACATTCATTTTATACGGTCTTAAATTAGAAGATTACGACTACCTACATCTTTACTCCTACTTGCTTTAGTTTTTTTTTAATCGACTGGGCATCAATACAATGTGACACAAAAACATCAAACATAATAAGGTAAATTGACCTTTAAATGACAAAAAAAAATCGCCAGACAACACATACCAATCGTTTGATCCCAGTCTAAGCAAAGCTTGTACAATGGGTAGCATACAATGGACTGGGGGCGATCCCAGTTACACCCAGACCAAGACAAATTTCGAAAACGCCATTTCCAAAATTTGACTCTGGTGGGTATCGAACCTGCACTAGACCAAGCCGTCATCAAATAAGTAGTAACCGCAGTATTTTAATACAAACGCACAATGTTGATAAAGTAATACAGCCACAAGAAGGAAAATATATAAAATTTGTGTGTGGCAGGAGTAATCCGCTAGACGTCCTGGTGGAGATATACCGAGGGCCCTCCAGAAACGCGCGCTCGCACAGCGGGCATGAATTTATTTGCCGACCGCGAAATTAAACAAAAATATAGTGTCTCACAAACTTATTGTTCTAGATACTTTTTCTGTATAATAACACATACAAAATTTACTACCAACATTATAAATCTAAAGAGGTACGAGACAGTACGATTTGTCACCCAATCGACTACCAAGTCGACTTAGTAGTCGAATTCGATAGTTCGAAAACTTGGCCCAGTAGTATTAAAATTTGCCTGGGTCTGGGATCGGTCAGTCATTTGTGTCGGTTCAACTCTACCTACCTCTTCAGAGACTACAGGCGTGATGGTGGTGGAGGCGGTATATCAACTAACTTCTTGATCATGCAGATTCACATAACACGTAAAGAAACAAAATTACATTCTTTAAAAAACTCACCTCGGAATACCTTCCCAATGCGATTTGAGTGAGATTTTGGGGAATCTAAGACAAAATGTTTTATCTCGTATGCGTGTCGGTGACCGTCTGGCGCGGACGGCGGCTCCTGTTGCGTACGACGCTCAAGATTAGACCATCCCTTGCATTAAACATGAGGTTTTTGGTAGTGATCGCTCACGTTATTGACTACAACATTATCCTTAAACGTTTATGAGCCCTGTCATTTGTGCGAGATTTTTATCGTTTACTTTTATATCCATTAGGCGCTCTCGAGCGTGTGGGTGGAGGTTATGTGTGGTTACCCTTATTGACACTAGACTCGTATATGTTAAGTTGTGTTATAAGCATGAAAATAAATTGAACCCATAACCGTTCACATCAAGGATTTAGAAACCGTGTTGTTGTCTGTTGACTCAATTGTAGACAGAATATTATATCGAGGGGTGAAAGGCTTTGACTTCACTGACATTTTTTCAACTTTACTCAGAGCATACTTATTCGACCCAGAAAAGTTAGCTGATTCCAAATATAAAAACAGCACTGTATTTAATCTAAATAACACATGTAACTTAAACTCCGGGCCAAAATGGAAAACAGTTGAGCCAAACTAACAACAACGAAAAAACAAAAATTGAATTTGGAACCATAAACAAATCATACATTCCCGAAACTTTTTTCACAGAATAGTAAGTCAATATCTAGCCTTTTACCCCTCGATACGTATTGCTGTATGAATTGCAGTATAGACTAATTGTAGGAGTAACGTTTTCGACAGGTAAAATAATACCTTAAATAAAATTTACAAGAAAACATATCTGATACCTTGGGTAGGTACTTTACACAGTGAACATACATTATTTTCAATTATTTTATTTATTTATTATACTAAAGTTATATACAAATTTATATACTATTTTCTTACTTACTGCCTGCATATCTTAAGCCTATATTACACAAAAATCACAGTACGATGTGGCCTCATTTACATTTGGTTGCCAGATCTTACAACTACATAGGAAAGAGACGAGGGAATTATTGTTACCATAAGTGCAAACTGGTATCACTTTGAAGTAGTTTTTAAATTAGTACTTAAGTATTTGGGATAAATACAACGCATTTCACAGCCACGACATGACACTTCATTCAGAAACACAGATAACTCAACGACATTTCATTTCTCTAGGACCAATTGATTAATTCTTCTGAAATAGTTATTGCGATTGAAATCCAATGCGAGCATTCGTGAGAAAATCAGTCATAGATTCGGATTCAATCAAACCTTTGGAGCTAAATATATTGTAAGCCTAGTTTATATCGTCAAAAATAGTAACAACATTTTATTTGAACATTATGAGAACTAATATTAACTAAATGCATTTATCCAAACATTTCACCTTACGTTACCCTGTTGATATTTAATCACTTGATTTAAATGTGTAAACATTTTGATCAACGAAATCAATAGGGCACTGTATTTCCATAGTATTAAACCGTATCCAACACAAGAGTATTTTCCATACAGTAATTATATTCCTTTTAGCAATATTCAGTCTCTACGATACATCCGATTTCTCTATTTCTTTCCTCTTCTCTCTTTTCTCTTGCATCCATATGCACAACATATCCGGGATCCATGTTATTAATAATATGACTAGCAGAACATTTTGGGCGGTGATGCAAACCACGTAGCTACCGGTATAATCTCTGATCCATCCTAGGAAGTAACCAGCCGGTGGAACAATGATACCCATAGTCAACATGCCCAAACCAACGGCGGCGGGGACTTGATCCATTTTACAGTGCTCAGATATAGCGATATTTCTGGCAACGATGATCATACTCCTACCGAAGCCGTAGAGACAGGACATTGCCAGCAATACTTCCAAGTTTGTCTGGTACGCCAATACTGAAAAGAAAAATAATTTTCAGCTAAAGTAGCCTCGTTATCAGAACGCGCGCCTTTGAAGAAAGGGGAGCAAGTTAAATGCCCGGGCTCGCTAATTTGGAATTTTCCCTTCTCATGTGTGAATATCAATTTCAAGATTGTTACTTGATGAATGGTACAGCAATGATCGTGACCTGTCGTCTATATAAAAAAATACATTTACGAAAAGTGGGTGCGCTTCATTGCAATTCTGCCTAGCCTTTTGAAACATACAGGCGTGATGACTTTTATTATTAAAATTTAATAAAATCCAATTGACGTAAATATGACTACATTTAATGTAGCATTTTATCTATAATCAAATTATTATCGCTATCTATCAAAACGGTAATCCTATGAACAATTTTATCAAGGATGGATTTATTCTTGGTTTGTCACGAACGTGTATACTTAAAGTCTTTATTGTGGATTATTTAAAAACCAGGATACGCACTTTGTCGGATGACTATCAGCCAGATGGAGGTGATAATGAGCATCCATCTCGCTTTGATTTTGTACTTGTCTTGGAACACGGGCAGGATGAGACGACCCGCTATATCTGCGCCGGCGACTGCTGACATGCAATTCGCCGTCTGTTGCTTATCCATTTCTGCTACTTTCTGCAAAAAGACATACGGTTAGCGTACCAGTTTTATTTAGCAGAACAGTGGATCATTATCGATACTGTGCCTGAATTTATACGCGAATATCCCAACTCAAAAGAGTTCGTAAGCATCTCAGGTTATACACGATAAGTCCGGCAGCTCAATAATAACAGTCTTAACACTTCTGTTAAGACTGTTATTATTGAGCTTCGGGAAGTAGGCAGAACTTTTTGGATGAAAGCGTTCACACGAGCTGCTAGTTTTACAGATGAATTAGCTAGTTCCTAATAAACTCGTAATTGACCCGCGATTGGGACGCATGGGATGTGTCGATAATTGTCAGTGAGTGAGTCAACTGATAACCTGAAGTGTAGGCCGCTTGATTCACTGCACCAGGTAGTTTCGGGTTCGATTACCGTCAGCGGAAAATCACGAAAAAGGGCCTTTTAGAAATTTGCCCTGATTTGGGTGTTACTGGGATCGCTCCAGTCCATTGTATGGCACTCATAGTATGAGCATTGCTTAGTTTGGGATCATACGATGAGTATGTGTTGTCGGGCGATATTTATTATTATTTTTAATTAAAAAAAGAAAAACATAAAGAACGAAATCAGAACATCTTCCTGTTTTGAAGACAGTTAAAAATAAATGTAGTTATCTAGTGTATCTGTATAAAGTTTTCAAGTGTTAGCTAGATTATAAGATCAATAAAACTCAAGTGTTATGTGCCATCAGTGAAAAATACGTGTATATAACTGTATTGTTAGGTAACATGAAAACAAAGACGAGTCATACCTACAAATCGATGATACGTTGAACAAAATAAGGATTATTATAGCACGTACGATAATCGTGTGTGAAGACATTTTTGAGTTTTATATCAAAGATTAATTGTTTTGCGGCCGGCGCTATCTTGTAGTGGAATATTTCTGTGGCATCAAATTCTGATATTAGTCGGTAACGTTATCATAAATGGGCGAAGTTATGTGTAAAATATAATTGTACGAGTATTTACTCTTGAGTGCCTTAAGTGTCTTATTTATTGTTTTTACTAATTAAAAAAATATGTATTATTTATAATGAATAATTCAATTTATCAACCTTTATCAACAACAATATTAGTTATTTTTGCTTCTGTAATATCTTACAGTACAGTTTACTGTAAGGAACAAAAAATAATAACACGTTGATTTTGTTTACTCTCCTTATATTCTTTACTATGTAAAACTACGATTAGCGCAACTATCAGTATTGATAGTAATTGGTATATTTATAACAACAATGTTTGCTTCAAGTTAAAAACGTTTCAATTAATTAGCTGTTTAATAGCCTCGTTATCGTAAGACAAGAAACACGTGGGATGTGATCAATGCGTTGATTGCAATGTTTATAAATTGTTCTTTGAGTACGCTTTTGTTGTAAATATCGTTATTATTATTAGGTACAAAAAGTATTATCGATAATCAATTTCGAGAAAAAGTTCACTCAACATCGCGCACAGTACTTTTCAAATAGAAGATATGCACATTTTAAAGCCATATATTTACATCCGGCCCAAAATAAATTAAACTTCTCTTTTGTTTAATGGCCTTTTCCATTTTATAGACTGACCGTAGAATTAGCGCAACATAATAAAAACAATATCTCCAAGAAGTATATTTTGAAGACGACATTGTTGGCTGAAAGGCGATAACCAGAGATCATATAATGGGATATAATCTTAAATTACCTGTAAGAAGAAAGGAAACAGCATACTGAAGTTTTGTATGGACGTTACAGACAACGCTGTACCAATGACGATGTTGATAAAGCGGGTATCAGACAAAAGTGAAATGCCGAACAAATCGTATAACTTCTTCAAGATACTTTTGTCGTTGACTTGATTGTGACCTGAAAAAAAAATGTTCAGTATTTTCGACACCACCTTAAAAAAACTAAATAATTACTGTTTAGTAATATTTACATACACATATTTATGTGCGAATCTCATTTACATCTGAGATTATCAGTTGCTACGAAACGCTGAAGGAAAACATCGTGAGGAAACCTGCACGTCTGCGGGAACTTGACTAGTTTTCGATAGATGTGTGAAGTCTGCCAACCCGCACTGGGCCAGCGTGTTGGACTATGGCCCAAATGCCCCTCGCATTGAGGGGAGGCCCGTGCCCAGCAGTGGGACGTTAAAAGGGCTGTAGACTACTATTACTAAATAGTAATATTTACATAGCTCTCTATTTAAAGTGGTTGACACAGAAAAATGCTTTATACATTATTCTATAATAAACGTAACTTTAAAAATATAACAAACTAAACTAAACTGAACGTATTGCCGTCCCTCTTATGAACAAGGCGGCAATATTTTTACTGCATTCATATATTGTTTAGTCCTAGTTTGCATAACAGATTCAACATCAATATTTAGAGAATATATATTCGTGACTATACCAATACACTCTTAGAACTGTAAAAAATCGTACACGCGGATGACGAGTTCTTTTTTAGGGTTCAGTACCCAAACAGAATTAAAAAAATATTTAAGGGGGCTCCCATACAACAAACAGGACTTTTTGCTCGTATTTGCTCGATATTGATAACGGCAACAGGTAGACGCTTGAAATATTCACAGAATATTGAGTTATATTATTCACTTTAAAAATAAATGATTAAAATAAACAAATACATAAGGGGGCTCCCATAGAACAGACATTTTTTTTTGCCTTTTTTATAGATAATGGTACGGAAGCCTTCGTACGTGAGTCCGATTCGCAAATGGCCGGTTTTTTACAAACCGCGGTTCTCAATGAACCCAGAGTTTTATTACGTAATTAGAAACACGCAATTCAAATTATGTTTTTATTCTAAACAAGAAATAAGTGTTAATTATTTCTGAAGAGGTTAAAAGTTTAGTCAGGCAGATTTTGTATCACGTATTTTTCTATTGAACTAAGCCCGCAATGCTTTTTAATTTGTAGTTGTATGTTTACGTTTATCATAACTGCAATTTGAAATGTACTTTAGGTCACGGATTTACAGCTCCTTTCTGAACAACCAGTCCGAAAAAGTATCACAGTTATATAAACTTTATAAAACCGTCTCGAATAGCAGTACTTTTGTACAGTCGTCGTCAGAAATAAAGGAAAAAAGATTTTTGAATTAACACGAAGCATTGTTTCACTCACCGTTCGGGCCATTTGTGTCAGATTTATTTATTTTCCCACCGTTTAGTTCCTTATTGTTGAGCGTGCTCTTGCTTCCCCAGTTAGATTTCTCGTTTCCATTTTGCAAATTTGTATCGGTGGGTCGTTTATCAACTTTCTGTGCATCGCCGTTTGCTTCGGACATCTTCCTTCCCTCTTGTAATAGACGTAGCTTCTCGTCAACGGCTATTTCCTCTTCTATCTTCTTCATGTGCCATTCAACTGGCTGTATTAGCAATGTACCGCATATCTGTAGAAAAAGATTGATCTCAAAATTTGGTAAAATTATCAGATCGATATGTTTCTTAAATAACATAAGAGTAGGTAATATTAAATTATAGTTTTCATTGTTATTCCTACAGTTAAACGAATTTTATTCTAGAGTAAAATTAAACCCCGGAGTGCGCTTAACGTTGGTCTTAGAGTATAAGGTGGTAAAAAAAAAATCAATTAGTGTTTAGATTCGTTTACACTAGCTCAAAACTCAAAAAGACTTATTTAAATTATTTAGACTTTATTAATAGTCATTAAATTTCCAAGGTTAGCTGGCATAATAGGTACTAGGTGAGTATAAGCATGACTTTGTGAGAACGATATTAAATAGTAAAGGTTAACGAAGGAGTATCTTATTCTGAATCTTATGTAAAAGAGGATACAAAAATGAGAATGCACAATACAACCTGTCACATTAATAAACAGCTAATTATTTATAACAATAATCAAATAGAATCTCATAGTCTATTCTTTGCTTTTCATACGACCTAGTCTGTTGTGCGTAAAATATTATATACAAAGAAGAAGGATGCTTTGTATTTTCCCATAAGTCCGTCTCTCTACCTATATCGGGGTTGCGTGTAATGGGTGTTATCGTTCGGGACCTATGTGACGACATATTAACATGTTAAAATTAACAATTACCCCGTGTAAACTCAAAGAGGAGAGAAGCAAGCATGCGCCGCGGAACCCGTAATTTTCCAAGAGATACCTCACTAAGTGCGGCATTAAGGTTTGTCCCACACCTGTGCCGACGTTGGCGAGACCCACCGCGCGGCTCTTCTTCAGCTTGAAGTAGCTATTTATAGCCACAAATGATGAGTTCTGGATAAAACCCAAACCCAAACCTGTAACAACGATAGGTTAGTCCGACCCCCTAATAATTTAGAAGGGTTTGAATTAGCGATGGTGTACCGGAAGCCATTAGATTTAATGAGCAGATCCATAAACAAAAAGATTAGAGAAAAGTGGGAGAACTATCAATTTTCAAGTGTCCTATCTTGTTGACAACCAGAAGTGTTTTTTGAATGCCTGAATTACACGTTTTAGCACTGCATAGGCACTATTTAGAAATTGTTGTGTCATAAGTTTTGGTGTTTTTTTATTTGTGTATATGAATCTCACCTAATAATATTCCATAGGTAAAAACTAAATGCCATATATTTGTAGAGAATCCACTTAAAAATATCCCAAGAGTGCAGCAGCAGGCGCCAGTTACCGCCACGCATCTCGTAGATGTCAGTTTCACCACCGCGCCGGCTATTGGTCCGCCGAAGTTAGTGACGAATAACATAGTGCTAAGGACTAGGGCTGCGCCTTGGGTATTGTGACCCATCGCTTCTAGAACATCGCCGTATAGCAAGCTGAAGAGTGACAGCATTGACTGATTGAAAATCTAAAAAAGAACGTCATTTGACTAATTATGTGTTTGAAACAGTTTCAGCTTTCGGCTACTAACAACAAAAGTTGTAGATATTTGTTTATGGACATAGTAGTTGCGCGATGAAATAAAAACTGTGGGTATATATTTTATTATTACTAGATATATACTCAATGGAAATATCCATTCCAGCAAAAATAAGCGTAGATAATCGAAGGTTGTTTTGGAAACTTCATAAGCGCTTATCAATATTATCAGATAATATTGATGCCAGCAGTATGTGGGGTACGTTATTACTTAAATCGGCCTTCCGCTTCAATCGCTAACAAGACGAGATTAAGCTAAAAACACGTTTTTACGATATTTACTCTAGGTTATCAATAAATTAAAAAAACTGTTATTGATAAAAATATTATTCTGTGTATTTAATACCTAAAACAGTTGAAAACGGTTTTGTGCAAAAATCAGAAAAGCTCTTCTGTCTGCTATAGTAGTCCTCATGCCATTAATTCCTTCAATCATTTGCAGACAGAGAGCGAAGATGACCTAATAAAGTAACCCCTCAAGGAATCAATATACTTACATTACTCATAGCAGTCCCAATTAACACCATCCACCCCCATCCTCCGTCGGGGGGCACTAATCTGATTACTTTCTGCGTCTTTTGTGATAACATCAGGGCGTTCTTTTCTGAAGACATCTTTGAAAATTCAGCTCACCCTCATAAACTTGATAACATATTTTCCTTTTTAATCTTTTATTTTCCTGTAACAAGATTTATAAAGTTATAAATAAAAATTACCATAGAAACCTTCTCTATACTCTAGCTAGAGATTTAAGGAGACAAAATGGGCATATATACAAACGAACAACAGATAGATAACTCTTTATTTGTCCACCTCATAATGTAATACAAACTCTAGATATACGATAAAGAAATTAAGTACCTATTACAATGGACGGTTTTATCGCTAAAAGTGATCTCTATCAGACAACCTTTGGATGGAGAGGTATTAAAGTTCTAGTAAGGACGAGGTGAGCTAAACAGAATATAATGTAACTGTTACAAGGATTGAATAGGCCGAACGAAACATGTTGGTTGTGTCCCTTCTTTTTCGTGTATGATTGAGTCTGATGCAATAGTATTTCCCATTAATAAAAATGACGACGAGAATCTCGTATCAGAATTAAGCGAACGAAACATGATGCAAGTTACGTATTTCACGAGTGGGGTGTGTCAGTAGATACGCGCATAATTGGAACGAATTCACATCACATCAGATTGACCTCTTATCTCCGGTCACCGGTCAATGGAATTGTACAGTCTTTTAACCTACCGACAATGTAATAAAATAAGTGTAGTAAACATGATTGTTTTTATAACGTCAGGTATATATTATTAATAATTAACGTAAACACATGTCTTTACATAAAACATAAATAATTATAAGTAATTATTCAGTTCCATACAAAAATAAATTATTTTCATCCCAGACCAAGCAACGCTTGGGCACGAGCACCATACTATATATAAGACCACCATACTATATATATAGATTGGGTATAAGACTGACTCACTAGGTACAAGACATGTTTAAGATATAACTGTCATCAAATAATATCAATGACTATTTAAACGCCCAATTTAAAAAAAAACAAAGAGAGTTTGCACTTAAAATACAGTAGATTATTTTTTCAAAAAATATTATTGTAATTCGAGCTAAAATTGTTGACACTGTCACTTATCGATTACCATTGGTTTTGTAGATTCTAGCGCCGGAGATACGATGCTATCTCATATATTATCAAAGGCCAAAGACCGAGCATAGACGTAATATTGAAATACTTGTTATACATCATCACGCCTGTATTACCCGAAGGGGTAGGCAGAGGCGCACTACAGTATGAACCCACTTTGGTCCCAATGTTATAGGGGGCGAGCCTATTGCCATTATACCGGGCACATTTCACCTCAATATGTGGGAGATTTGGGCCATAGTTCACCACGCTGGCCCAATGCGGCTTGGTGAACTTCACACGCCCTTCTATAGACGTGCAGGTTTCCTCACGTTGTTTTTCCTTCACCGTTCAGCAAGTAGTAATCATTATTGTAAATGACATTCGCACATAAATATCATCTCAGAGGTGCGAGCCCGGAATTTGAACATGCACTACTCGCGTTTAAGGCGGGCGTTCTACCGACGAGGCTACCACTGCTATAAATACTTGTTTTGTAATGTTATCTATGATATTCGATATTCGAGTGGCATGTTTTCAATCTATGATGTTATTGTGAACCAAAACGTTTGGATAGCGCGCAAAGCACACATACTTATCCAGATTCTTTTTTTGAAGTAATAACTAGGTACCTATTTAAAACTACTTGGTTGTACAAAGAAAACTAACTCTTATTAATAAAACAAGAAGACGACTGTCCCTGCAAAATTTATAAAGTATTTTTTATGCTAAAATTTGTCAATTAAATAAAATTCAAATACCGAAAATTTTTAACACTACGCGAAACGATGACGATGACGACGGCTTGGTCAATTGGATTAAGCTCAGGCCACTCGGCCTTTTGTATCGGGTGTTTGCGGGTTCGATTCCGGAAGGGACACATTTCGCATAATACCTTTTAGCAATTTGCCCTGGTCTGGAGGTAACTGGGAACCACCCCATTGTATGGTACACATAGTACAAGCTTTGCATAGTTTGGGGGTCATAAGATGACTATGTGTTGCCTAGCGATATTTATTATCTGTTTATATAAACACGTTCGCTGCGTTGTGAGGTCATATTGGCTCATGGCGAATTTTCATCCAGTGCGCAGCACTCACGAAGTTAGTACCTCTATGAGACAATATAACGTCATGACGCAACGGCTGAAAGTACATTATAAATCCTTACGCAGCGAACGTCTTAATAGACGCACTATTGTCTTATAATATCAGCCCTAATACGTTTAATTGAATTGAAATACTAGAATAATTTGTTGTTTTAAACAAGCAATGAGTAACAATGAGTGCAACCTACTTTCTAATATAAAACATCTTATCAATAGACTATCTCTAAAAGGTCGAACGAAATCTTCATAAGCAATTGAATCTCTAGAAATAGTTGAGCCGTGGTACGAGAAAGGCAAAATATGAAAATGTTATGCCACTTTCGACCCCAAAAATGTAAAATTTTGGTAGGGTGGAGATATCTGAGGATTTTTGTTTTCTTTATTTTGGCACGAATAAGTCCTACATTGATAACGCGGTATCTTTTTGAATTTGCGTATAATACATATAAGAAGTTCGATATAATATTTTGGACAAATATGTACATGCATAGTAAATGCAGACATAGATATACCTGTCATAGTTTCTGAGTTACAGACTTTTTAATATTTGTCACAACAATTGTGTTGTGACCATATGGCACGACCCTTACCCTTTTAAAAAATATAAAGTGCATCTTCAATGGGTGGTCTCAAATATTTAGAAAACAGAACTTAAAACATTCCCATAGGACTGGAGTGTTACAAGTTTTTAAAAATGGTGCCGAAAATACTTTGAAAAGCTATACTCGAATATGAATTCGAATTTCGATAAAACTTGTATACCATTCCTGTTATACCCTGTATAATAGAGCTATATTTCTGTGTCCATAACACTACTGTTTAAGTCTTTTTTAATAAAGTTTTCTTCGGTTATACAAAGGACAATTAACCGAATAAGCTCAAAGTTTTTTTATTGAAAGACTACTAGCAATGTGAGGTTATCCCATGGGATAACTGGACCGGATTACTGGTCATGACCAGTAATCCGCTTTTTAAACTATAATGTTAATTTGAATGATTCCATTGCAGTATTTAACAAAACATTATTACTATGACCGTTTTAATACATTTTTATGCATTATGGAAACTGATTCGCAAATTGCTATCATTCATAATGCGTTCTCATAAATATCAAAGAGTTTGGAAAGCCGATTTATAAATGATGACTACCATATTTTGGTTACAAAGTAGGTAATGATATGGTTTTTAGGATTCCGTACATAAAGGGTAAAACGGGAACCCTATTACAAAGACTTCGCTGTCTGTCCGTCCGTCCGTCCGTCTGTCACCAGGCTGTATCTCATGAACCGTGATAGTTAGAGAGTTGAAATTTTCACAGATACTAAAAAATAAAATAAAATAAATATTCAAGGGGGCTCCCATACAACAAACGTGTTTTTTTTACGTTTTTATATATAATGGTACGGAACTCTTCGTGCGCGAATCCGACTCGTACTTGGCCGGTTTTTACATCATGGGGAAACCCTATCGGTCAGATAAAAATCGTATGACCTGTACTTACTTAACCAAAATATCTAGAGTTCGAATTGGAAGCCCCCTTTTTAGAGTTCAATAAGTTCATACAATAAGTTCATTCTTAATTATATTCATAATTATAACATGAAATAAGGAATTATCCTCCAGTAGTTTATAAATAACCTTATCACCGTCCTGCTAAGGTCTTCCTACTCTGGACAAGGGACTTTTCATAAAAACAACATAAAATATCCTTTGTTTTAACTCGTACACTGATAACAAAAATCCCTGAAGTCCATCTTATTGCAAGCTATTTATGACGCATTATATGCCTATCAATTTATCAACGAAAACGTTAATAAGCCAAGTAATTCATACTTCTAAATGAAGAAAACATAACCTTTTTTCACATAGATGTATCTACTTAATAAAAACATGAATTACGACTATATATCTATATTGGTAAAATAAGTAATATAGACTTTAAGTACCTATTTATAGCAATTACGTTACTGTAGTTTTCGTGAGTAGCAAATCAACCATAGTCATGACCATTTCTACAGTGCGTAACGAATTTTGGATGACGTCATATTTCATTATATTTCATTTCATATCGAATAAAAAGATGAAAACTTTGTGACGACCATAGTAGATAAGTTTGTAATAATTGTAGAAAGCGGAAAGCTTAAGAGGCGTGAATAAGAAATCGCGTAAGCAACTCCCTTCTTTATCAATTCAGAGTTCGTCGCTTCCACTGTCTTATCACTCCATGCCCTATCAAAGCATGCAAGCAAGTAGAGCGATGGGTTTCGTTCCGTTAAGAAAATCTAAGTATGCAATCTGCCAGGGTCTCATCGTTCTCAAATAAGATTTTATTCCAACGGCGAATGTGTCTGCACTTTTGCCTATGCCTTAAGTTACTATAGGCGTAATAATATCTTCAGAACACAAGAAATATACACATAGTATATTTATTTTTCATGTCACAATATTACGCCACATTTGTTCGAATTGTCAACACTCTCATCACATAATGACTCATATTTTTATTTCACAATTACGCTGACCAAACACGTAACATATCGGATTTTAATTATAGTAGTAATAAGGACACTAATTGCATAACATGAAACAATAATGATATTTTTTCCGAGACGGTTCCGTTTGAACGCGCGCGCGCATTGTCCATAATGAGAAGACACCCGTTAGCACGAAATAAATGTTGTGTCTTTGAAAACGATATTTGCATACTACCTAAAGCAAAAAAAAAAACTATTTTGTTTAACGCGAAACTTCTTAATTGCGTAACACAACGTTATATAATTGTACATTTTAAGAAGCTAAGAATAAAGCAGGTAATCGGGATTTTTTTGGCACTGCGTCATTTTATTTTATAGTGGTTCCGTACCCAAAGTGTAAAACGGGAAGCCTATTACTAAGACTTCGCCGTCCGTCTGTCACCAGGCTGTATCTCGTGAACCGTGATATACAGTTGAAATTTTCACAGATGATGTATTTCTGTTGCAGCTATAACAACAAATACTAAAAAACAAGATAAAATGAATATTTAAGGGGGCTCCCATACAACAAACGTGATTTTTTTGCCGTTTTTATAGATAATGGTACGGAACCCTTCGTGCGCGAGTCCGACTCGCACTTGGCCGGTTTTATCTTGAACTTGTTTTCTGTAGTTCTTAACTGTTTTATTCAATTTTGTTAGGACAGGTTAGGTAAGCAGTGGTAGCCGAGTGGTCGAACGCACGCTTTGCAATCAAAGTGCGCAGGTTCTATCCCCGGCTCGCACCTCTGGGTTCCATGTGCGAATCTCATTTTCATCTGAGATTATCACTTGCTAAGAAACGGTGACGGAAAACATCGTGAGGAAACCTGTGTGCCCGGTATAATGGCAATAGGCTCGGCCCTATTACATTGGGACCAAAATACATCGGCGAAGTGTGGGCGCACTGCAGTGCACCTCTGCCTACCCCTTCGGGGAATACAGACGTGATGATGTATATATATAGGTTAGGTAATTACATGTTAAAATAATATTAACGCTCCGTAGATCTAGTTAGTATCAGAGGCAGTTACTGAGAACAATCCACGCTACCTGAGCCATTTCTATGTCAAAACCGACTGGATTTTCTGAGACTTGCAAGCATCTTCGCATTGTTCACTTTGCTCATTAAATTATTGATGATAGTTGTCAAAAATGTGCTAATTGATGTTACTGTAGTAAAATACGGGAAAGTAACACATGTTTCATTTTTCTACGCCAAGCTTTTCAACAACGGAAATAAAATAGTTGTTAGGTACTTATTAGTTGCGTGAGGAAAAACCTAAATGATGCGTGGTTTTTA
Organism: Ptilodon capucinus; assembly: GCA_914767695.1. NCBI lineage: Eukaryota > Metazoa > Arthropoda > Insecta > Lepidoptera > Notodontidae > Ptilodon > Ptilodon capucinus. The sequence continues at coordinate 7,853,656 of OU611808.1, forward strand.
CATACAAAACACAGCGACGTTTTTGTGTATCTTGTCAACACAAAAAAAACGACATGAGTCACTCAAAATAGATATGGAAGTAACAATTTTCAAGAGTGATTAACAGAAACAAAAACTTGGTCTCTGCTGCAACACCTCTTAAAAGCTTTAATTTTAAATAAGTATACCTTTTAGAATAAATAGGTATAGATGCAAGCGTACTTTAGTGTTCAATTCATACCTAGTATGTAATTCAGAGAATTATGTGCACGGAATTATTTTCGTATCTCTCTGGCTGTTAGTGCCAGGAGATTTTAGAAAGTTATAATTGTGACTTAAGTAGAGAGTGGTAAGAAATTATAAACGAGAACTTGGCCGTGCGGTTTCTGAATTAAATCGACTGGCCTGCTTTATTTTTAAGAATAAACGACGGAACATACTTATTACAATATTGGTCTACAGTTGTGAGCCAAATTATTTCGACATGTTTCCGAATTCCCGCTTAGTTAAGATCTTCTTAACCCGATACCATGAATCATAAAAAGATTGACCCTGAGTTGCGTTGGGGTAGTGGAAAAAGCGACGGATGCAAATGCCGCCTGAGGCAATCGCCACGCGACCTAAGGGGGAAATTGAGATGGGTAGGACGGGAAGTAAACCTCATTACAATTTGGAGGACTCTAGGATGATAACTACAAGTATTATTTCAACTGTACACGTTTGGTAATTGCAGAACGGACATTACGGTTTGTCGTACAAATAAAACTAAAGATTATATCAGTGATAATTGAATCATGCAGACCGTGTTTCCTGTGTGAGCTAGGTTTGTACCTATGCCTTTTACCTATGAGTTTAGTAGTAGTACTATTTTATGTTTTGATTTAAACTTACTCACAATCAACTGTACTTGCAATTTATAAAGTCAAATCGTAAAACGCAGTTAACCACGCTTGGGTATGGCAAAGGTATCTGACTTATAGATTTCAGATCTCTATGAGGAGGGGTCAGAACAGCCTAAACCTTAAGAGTTTGTGAAAATGGATGAGTTTGTTTAAGGTATATAGAGTGCATGATATTAATATTTATTTCAAAACATTATATAATTTATTGTATTTTTAATGACTAGACAATTCTTTTAACTACACGTCGCGTCAGGATAATTACAATTTTGAATTTGAATGTTAAACTAAATTATATTATTAAAAGTAATCATCTATAACGTCACCCCACGTCAATGTGGCTGGATTATTTTAAGCATTTCCTTGTGAAAATATCCTTAACTTTTTGTGTTGTGCAATATTGGACTTTATGACATCCTGTTTCAGTCAATGTGTTTTATTGATCAAAGAACATGAAAAAAAAATTTGACTGACGTCTATAGATGAAAGCTATAAAATATGTCTTTTTCGTGCATCTGTATAATACGTAATATACAAATAGGAAGTCAATAATTTGCCTTAGTCTTTAAATAATATAAAGTCTGTCACAATATAATAAAAAAATGAGAATTACTATTTTCCAATAACCATTAACTTTTCATTTATTTAATAATAGCACCTACTTGCTAATAGATAGGGTATAGCAATTGAAAGGCTAATGATCTAGGTCTATCGGCAAATATTGTGTTATCGTAAGTAGGTGAATTTGTTTGTTAACGTTTTATTCCAATCTATTCAATAAATTCATCAAAGAGAGATCACACAAAAATCACACAAAAAAGGTAGAAAATTTGTTTCTATGGCCATACCTTACTACATCCTGCCTTTTTTTATTTTATTTTAAATGTAGTCGTTCTGAATTTGAATGTTCAAATTTGACTTACCTTCTTTCAACCTATTCTATGTAAGAATTGTTCCACGGTTGGCTGGTCTTCTGCAACACTGACTCATTGGTTGTATTTTTTTTCTTCGAGCGTCCGTCCAGCGTGGCTTCACACACATCAATGAATAATGACAGTGTAATATCAGTGGCGAGCGAATGCGATAATTTCGACGCCAACTTTGAAGATTTGCGTATCGCGGAACTGTTGCCAGGGAGAGCCCCTGTGGGAAAAAAGTCGGGTAAATAACCTTACGACAGACATGTTTCTCTGCGTAATTAAGCACTGGAAACGGTAGATGGATTGAAAGAACCTGTACTTAAACTTATCGGGGGTTTTTAATATATTTGTAGTGACAGTTGTGGACATTACCTACATAATAAATAGAGGCTAACGCAATTGTCACTCGTCACTAATTACTAGTCACCTTTTAGTTTATCCAGGAAATTACTTATTTTGACCAGTCAGTGTTATCTTTTGTTTATAATATCGTGCGAAATAATAAACGTTCATGTAAGTTGATTAGCAGTTATTGTCCATTTTAAGTATGTATGATGTAAGATGGTTGTAATGAGTATCGATATCGGCACAGCTATTGATATCAACACAGCTGTTTGCAACGGGAAACGATGTTACGAAATTCAATGAAGTTATAAACGTATTATAGGATTTTATCATTTTCAATAAGTACAATTTCCTAATTAACAAATAGGTGTGTAAAATTGCTGACACCTATTTGTCTATTCATTCGAATTATGTAATTACATTAATAATGTGGACTAAATAATTATAGTATATGTATGTCACTAAATAGTAACATAAATTTGCGAAAAATAAAGCAACAAGATTATTTTATTTTCTACACATCAAAAAATATTTTACTCAAACAATATATAACTGATTTTATAATTAGTTACTTATTAAAAAAATAAATTTTCACTTTGTAATTTAAATTAAAGTAATAAATAAGCAAATAAATAATTATTGGTACATACAAAAAAATCCATCCGAATTGGTTCTTTCGATTCTAATACTATGCTTACAGGTCTTCCCGCAGCAAAGAAAAAAAAATGTAATAAAAGATAATCGTGTAAACACAACTACTAATACTAATACAGCCCCTTTAACGTCCCACTGCTGGGCATGGGCCTCCCTTCAAAGCGAGGGGGATTCAGGCCATAGTCCACCACGCTGGCCCAGTGCGGGTTGGCAGACTTCACACATCTATCGAGACACAACACAACTTATGACTGATAATGTAACTGTGAAACACAAAGTTATGAACCGGAAGCAATTTAATTGCACAGACATAGAAATACCATTGAGGTAGTAAATAAATCAACATCATTTCTCTAGATGCTAAATAGTCTACGTAGCTATGACGTGTACGTATGAAGATCAAGGCTACACAAGTGTACTTACGTTGTTAGTACACTTGTGGATTATTTTTGTTAATATACTTCTCAATTTGAACGTTTGGTGTTCGAAGACAAAGACATCATCACGCCTGTATTCCCCGAAGGGGTAGGCAGAGGTGCACTGTAGTGCGCCCACACTTCGCACATGTATTTTGGTCCCAATGTAATAGGGGGCGAGCCTATTGCCATTATACCGGGAACATTCCCCCTCCATACGAGGGAGATTTGGGCCATAGTCCACCACGCTGGCCCAGTGCGGGTTGGTGAACTTCACACGCCTTTCTATAGACGTGCAGGTTTCCTCAGGATGTTCGAAAACCTTTTTTCAAAAATGTAAGATTTTTTTTCCTTTTTTTTTATTGTTTTAGTGAGATACCTTTTATTGTACCTGTTTGTATTTTTTTAATGATGATGGCTAATGTAGTCGTTATAGAATGTCCAATCTCCATCCTTTGGAATGCAAACTATTATTTAGTTGATTAATAATGCATTCAATTACGTACTAGACACGGTTTATGTTATTTTATTTGTTAAAATAAATGTACTTTGGCAATGTTTATCAGCATTGTCTGTTATTATAATACAATCAAAAACAACTATTCTGGTTAGTCACCTACTAAGATTGAGATCATTCGATATTGCAAAGAAAAACAATATGTTACTTCCTTACTTACTTTTTTACGAAATGAGTGAAATGATGAAATTTAATGGAATAAGATGAGGAATGGCTTCACCTGCGACTAGCGCGGGTATTTCGCCAATGTCAAGTAATTAATAGCAAGGACAAATTCAATAAATACACATTATAAATAAAAATTGATAATGACAGTGATAAAGATGGCGGATGAAATCAAAAGCAATATGTTTGCTCTCCTTTAACGTCGCTGTTTGTGGTAACAAATACATCTGTCATATCTATACTAATATTATACAGAGGAAAGATTTGTATTTTTGTATGTAACGAATAAACTTAAAAAAAAAACTTTTACCGTTAGAATGCTACATTATCACTATATCATGATGCTACATTATGCTACAACATGGTACATTATAACATAGGCTATATTTATTTATCCCAATACGTTTAAAAAAAGTCCACCCGTGCGAAGCCGGGACGGGCCGCTAGTACTGGATATGCTAGTCAACTTTATTAAAACATAATGAAATCCGCTTATCTAAATATATAGGTGAAAATACAGAAACAAGCTTAAAGTACTTTATTAGATTACTTTTTTTTTACAAAATATTATATTATCTAATATAACTAAACGGATTAATTTCAACATTTTGCCCTTGACCAGTTATCATCACTTTAAGAAATTGATAAGATAACGATATTATTGGAATCGGCTCCGTTATCTGTGATGCAAACGGTTTATGATTATATTAACTAATCGAACGTTTATATACTGCTTAGAACATACAATATTTTTTAATAAAACATGATTACTTTAGTATTTCAGTCTATTCGACGCACATACTTTTCCTTTGCTATGAATTTTATATTGGACCGATTGGACCGACCGAAATTTAATCATTTATAAATGCCTGATAGTATTATGTTTGCTAAATCGACAGGTTATGATTTACATGAATTACAAACATAAATCTGATTCTGATTGTAATTCAAATTTTAGTACTAAATTGTATATGCTCTCGAGATATCGCCAATACCGTCTTCACCATAAGGTCTCATGGGGCCCGTGCCCAGGGCCCCGAAGGACCGACAATTTCTCTCACACCTTATTCTCAAAACATTTTGTCAGGCACATTACACTTTTTTCACAATCAGTAATTTTATCAGAAGGTAAAAATCGGAAGGTAGTAAAAAATGGTATTATAATTTTATACTTTCCAAAAAGGCCTCCAAATTCTTGTATGCCCAAGGGCCCCAGCCTAGTTTAAGACGGCCCTGGATATCGCTTTGTACTGGAATATCATTTAAAAAGATCGAAATTAGAGTTGAAATCAAATATAGACTTATTATTGAACGCGACGAATGACGATTCTTTCCTCAGTTTTTTTTTAATACACGCGAATATCACAATACTTCTGCTGCATTTCAAAATTTATACTGCGAGGCCTAGGTCAACCATTACAAAAGTATGAAGCTTAAGAATAATCCTCAAAAATCCAGAAACCGATCTCACAAATTTAAAGGCGCAGCTTAAGTACAGCAAAGCGAATTTGTGAAACATTTATTCAGAATGTGTTCAGGGTCGATAGAACCAAGATAAACCGAGGCAATTCCGAGCAGCCAAGGAGCCGTTAGTCGGTGAAAGGCAAGCGACGCAGCGGGCCCGGCGTACTAAGAAAGGGATGTACCGCGTGACAAGGCTCAAATTAACGAGGACTTCCCCATTGAAATTTACATGGGTATGCATGTTGCTCTCACAGATACCACTGTCTGTACTGGCAAGCGGATTTAGTGCGCCAAATAGTTTCCGAACTCCAGCCCCAGAGCTACTTGCACTGGGAACTGTAATTAAAGAAGACTGGAATGAACTGCGACCGGCCGTAATAGTATAAACGCCTGTGTTAATTCGTTAGGGTTTATGCAAACAACAGTGTACGTAATTATTGGGTGAAGAATTAGGGACTAATTTTCATTAAATAATAGAAACGAACGCAAAATTTATTTAACATTTAATTCATAGCATAGATTGCGTTTTTAATACAAATTTTAAAAGTACCAACCCGATAAAACCAAACACAGTTTTAAGTATTTTATTTAACCTTTTATTTTTTAAGCCCCTCAAATTTTGATACATATGGTAGTATATGGTATTTGTACATATGGTATTTGATAGAGCAGTGGTAGCCTCGTGGGCAAGAACGCCCGCCTAGAACGTAAGGGGTGCAAGTTCGAATTCCAGGCCCGCACCTCTGAGATAAATTTCATGTGCGAATGTCATTTTCAATAATGATTACCACTTGCTGAACGGTGAAGGAAAACATCGTGAGGAAACCTGCACGTCTATAGAAGGGCTTGTGAAGTTCACCAATCCGCACTGGGCCAGCGTGGTGGACTATGGTCCAAAATCTCCCTCGTATTGAGGGAGAATGTGCCCGGTATAATGGCAATAGGCTCGCCCCCTATTACATTGGGACCAAAATACATCGGCGAAGTGTGGGCGCACTGCAGTGCACCTCTGCCTACCCCTTCGGGGAATACAGGCGTGATGATGTATGGTAAACATAAATACATTAGAGATACTCTATTTAAATCTTTATTTCTCATTTTCCTGGTAAATAACATTTTAAATATAAAAATACCGCCGTTTAACGGGAGCCTCTTCAGATATTTGTCGAGGCTCTTGGCTAGTAAGCCATGGGCGGAAACGACTATTGGTACAATTAATGCCGCGTCAAAGTCCCACACGTTGACAATCTCGTGAGGCAGATCAAGATACTTGCTTTCTTTATCTTTCTCTGCCTTCACGTTACTAAATGTTAATATTAAGAAATATTTGAACAATAGAATACTTAAAATCAATAACCCTATTTAATCCCAACTTACTATCGTATAAAATGCACTTCGAACAGTGGACCATTTATAAAGAAATATTGCAATCTATCTATCCAAACCTATCTATATTTTTAACGTGTTCAATGATCATGAACGTGCGTTTACCCCAAGACACTCGCAGCTATAGCGACCAAGTTAGCCAAGCGATTCAACGACACTCCATACGATAACAACGATAAAAATAAGATACATCTCCAGCCACGCAACCCCAAACGACTTAGCAACCACAAAATTATGCGAAAATTGCCAAACTTTAATTAACATTTACTTCGATCTCGATTCGTTATCGCGACGAATAATTTATTCCCTTCGATCTTAGGCTATTTCGGTGCAGATACAGGATGAAACCCCATATTGAGTAACACATAGCGTCGCAAAGCGCTTAGCACGGAATTCGATTCACCTAATACCACCTAATCCTGGCCGGTAGCACACAAATGGCACATAACGCATTCCGAAAGGCTGTGTGCAATCTGCAGTTGGTGATTAATGATAATCGCAGCGCTTCTGCGTTGAAGTCGAGACAGAATATCCTAAGTGGTATTCAAAAAAAGTTTATTAGTCTAAGAATATTTTTTATTGTAGAGAATCGATAATAACAAAATTATTAAGCTCTCAGACTTCTACAGTTTGAAAATAACTCAATTAATTAAGTGGCTTTTAACGTAAATTCTGAGTTGAATATATATGTATGATAGCATATTAAACGTATACATTATATGTATTATAAAAATGTGCTGCGTTTTATTCTATATAAATCCCCGTCTGTTCCGTTGTGTAGTTCGCCGGGGCGGAACGGCGAGCGGAAGGTACGCTTCGGAAGCAGGATGGTGTAAGATAAAGAGAACATTTCCTATAGCACGTCTTGGGAGATTTAGCAACATTCCGGGACGGCCTCGTACTTTTAATGTGCCGCCGGCTCAGGGTAATTCTCTTCTTATTTTTCTATTTTTATACGGCTTGTGTTCCAAGTTGAAACGCACTTGTATACTAAACGCGTTCCACATTTAAAAACAATCGTTTGTCTCAATCGAGGTTTTATATCAGTATTTTACTTTAGTCATAGAGTGTAAGTATCTTCTTCAGTAACATATAACATAAATATTACACAAATTGTCTCCTAGAAACACTCATCATGCATAAGGAGCCTTCAAAGGGATGCAAACTAATTCCCACAAATTCATTTCATCTCGAGCATAATCTACTAAGCTGTTAAATTGAGCCAATTACCATGTCATATCTATTACCTGAAGCAAATCCTGACTGAATCCTCTAACCCCGCAAAGCGCACGGAGCTTATTAACAACCCCAGTTGCATCACCAAGGCAGCATAATGACGCAGATGTTACACTTAATGAGATAATAGTATTACAAATTAACGTTTCGTGCTTATGGTAATGCTACGGTTAATATTATAACCTGCATTTTTTATAGTCGGTTTAGTTAATGTTGACACAGACATTTACTTATTTATGAGCTGTTATTGCTGACTTAATTATTGGAATTTCCGTCTTAATTATTATATTTTAATGCGATTGAAGTAAATAAGTAGTCGGATTGAAAGATGTCGTTAACACGCCATTGAAAATGGAGCCATTCTCATTTGAAATTATCGTTTTAGTAGACGTGTATGTTCTGGCGGCTTCACGAATATTTTCTCTTACGTATATAAATCTTTACGATCCACCTGCTGAGGCATAAGAAAACATTAACATACTTAAAAGTGCTGTTTTAATGGTATGTAGATGGATATGAATTTCTATAGATTTCGGCAGGTTTTACTGCAATTAAAAATAAAACGGAAGGACCATAAAGGACTAACAGAAAAGTCTGCACAAAAAATAATGCGATAGTGTCCTTTACAACTGTGGAGTGTTTCGAACGTCGGCCGCCATTGACGTGCAGACAGGTGCGTTGTTCGTAAACTTTTTCAAAGACAAACTTCGCAGACGCTGCTGCCGCTAACCGGAGCGCGGTACCAGTGCGTTTCGCATTTTCCATACAAAAGCCTCATTTGCATTCAGAGCTAAGCTCCCAAAACAAATTAATATTTCTACATTGTTTAAACATTTCATGAATATTGGAAATAGTATAACTATGTTCAAAATGTACGCTAGTTATTTGGTAGTTTATTCGATTTTAAAAAGTTTGCAATATAAACGACATGAGTTTCGTATTGATCATTATAGAATGTTGACCTGAAAATCATTTTGTATATTAGTTAATAACTATCTTACTAAGTATACATCATCATCATCACGCCTGTATTCCCCAAAGGGGTAGGCAGAGGTGCACTGCAGTGCGCCCACACTTCGCCGATGTATTTTGGTTCCAATGTAATAGGGGGCGAGCCTATTGCCATTATACCGGGCATATTCCCCCTCAATACGAGGGAGATTTGGGCCATAGTCCACCACGCTGGCCCAGTGCGGGTTGGTGAACTTCACACGCTATAGAAAGCTATAGACGTGCAGGTTTCCTCACGATGTTTACCTTCACCGTTCAGCAAGTGGTAATCATTGTTGAAAATGACATTCGCACATGAAAATTATATCAGAGGTGCGGGCCTGGGATTTGAACTTGCACCCCTTACGTTCTAGGCGGGCGTTCTTGCCCACGAGGCTACCACTGCTCTTACTATTTTGATATATTTATTTGATATATTTATTATATTTATTTGATATATTTTGATAGCTATCTAATGTACGTTTGGGAATTATTATTTTGCATAGCATTTCAATTCAATATTGGTTTAGGGAGAAATATAAAAAAATGTAATTGATACCTTATTAATTTTCAAATTGAAATATGGCAGCATCAGATTCGAGATAATATCTATTCTTTATCATGTTTCCCGCGATACATAATCAAGGGATCTTTCGGGAGGTTAGACATTTGACAGCTGATACCTACAACCTTTGCAATGTCAAATACCGATATTAAAATCTTATCAGCCTTGATTCTTCTAAATCTAGTTACTGCCCTAACTCCAATTTTATTGTATCAATATGTAAACTTTTAAATTCCTGTCGATTATTAACTACTGTATTATTTTAATTAATTTATACTACTACTACTACTACAGCCCTTTTAACGCCCCACTGCTGGGCACGGGCCTCCCCTCAATGCGAGGGGGATTCGGACCATAGTCCACCACGCTGGCCCGGTGCGGGTTGGCAGACTTCACACATCTATCGATAACTCGTCAAGTTCCTTCAGACGTGCAGGTTTCCTCGCGATGTTTTCCTTCACCGTTTCATAGCATGTGAACTCACTGCACACTTTAATTTGCAAGGCGTGCGTTCTACCACTCGGCTACCACTGTTTCTTTATATAAACCAATTAATTTATATATTACCTAATTAATTCCTTAATTATTTCGATCGCACCTTCACTGTTCAAATTTAATATATTTCACGAAAGCTAATTACATTACCTATGATACCAACCTTGAGGTAGGTACTTTGAAGTCTTTAAAGTCTCACACTGGGGCGTTGACTCTCGAGCTTCATATTTTTTGACAATACCAAAACGAGTTCTGTCTTATTATGCATAAAGGATACAAGCCACAACCCCACGCGTCAAAATTCGCTCGTGCTGTCAGTGTCATTTAGTCGATGAATGAACTTTTTCTATGAGTCAATAAGTCTATTTTGGAATGAAAAAAGTTAACGAGCGAGTGTTGACGTCCCAGTGTATAAAGCCTCCCTTTGAGTATCTAACAGTAATGTTCGTAGTAGGTACCATCGATTTTATGTAGTAACATTTGTATCATTGGTCCACAATTCGGTACCGCTAATCTTGGAGCTCCTTCGAATTCGGCGCCGTCAGCTGCATAGCACACTCGAGTGATTAGTGCGAGTGTACACTGTAGTTAACTGCTCCGGACACGCTACGATATTCACGATACTCCAGTTTGGTGAACATTAGTACCCACCCTTTTACAATGATCAAACTGTTTGTGAAAAAATCACATCAACACTTCTCGCATGATAGCCATTATCTATAACATATGTCGAAACAAAACGTTTTATTTTATATATATCGATAATTGCCCCTTGTTGTGTTTCCAACGATAAGTACAGTGTCATTGTAATTTTTACTACAAATCAACTACATTGATGTTATCGAAAAGTGCATTGCTTTCATTTTTATAACAATCTCATGGGCTGTATTTTTTATATAAACACTGCGCTTGAAGCCACAATTACAAAAATAAATAGTATCCACAAAACAGTATCCAATTGCCAATCTTTCAGGGTTGTTCAACAATAACAATTTATTACTTTTTTAATTGGCTTTGAAAACCCATGAAATAACAACAAGTCTGGTGATATTGGTCACCAGTTTCTCTAAAGGCATCTGTAATAATAGAAAATAAATAAGCATTTCCTGATTATTTTGTTTGTATGAAAATCTATGAAATCGATAACAGCAATGTTTGGTAGAGCAACGAAGCTCAAGATCAGATGACGTCACACAGCGATTGTTGACACACCGCTGCTGCTGACCCAGCCGTCTTGTGCACTTGCTAATTTATAATACTGGCCGCTTGCAATCTGCATATTGGCACCAAAGCCTATTAGTATAACAACTTGGTTAATGCATGCATACTCTTGGCTATGCTAGTTTCCGCATACCCTTGAGGCTTTGAAATATAAACAGTTTCAACGGTCCGTAATAATACTATTATTTTGATCGAGTATCGGACATTTTAATCGGATACGAAGATAATTTTAAAATTTTTGCTTGCCACCAATTTGAATATTTTACACATTATCAGTTCAATAAATAATATGCCTTTATTTTTTAGGTACTACTTACAGAAATGTTTCCTACACAAAAATAGTCCTTCAAAACTTTCCATAACGTTTTTCTCCGTAGCCTCCACATCGCTATAAGAAAATTATATTCTCAGCTATTACGATATTCCGTCCCTCTTCAAAACAATACTTAGCCACTTAAATAATAAACTTCGACGTACATTTTAATACTAGCTATCTGTTGTTTCCTTGGTGGTACTCTGAAACTTGCGCTTTCACGGTACGCTGGACAAAGGCGGTAATAACTCCCCCGCCCCCACTCCGCAGACAACTGAAACAACTCCATGGACTTCTTGGGAATGGGCGAGTCCATTGACGTCCAGAAAGGTGTGTAGTTTTGGAAACTTTTAAAGGAAAACTTTCGTGTGCGCTCGAATACAAGTTCTTACAAAAAAGTCGTTGGATGTTCGACGTACACTTGTGTCTATATTCTGCGCGTCCATTTTCATCGCAGATAATATAGTTTTAGGAAAATTATTGATGTAATTTATCTAATCAGTTACAAAAATGAGAAAACGTAAGAAATACATCATAGCCAATCAACATTGACATGTCGATAATTAATTATGTTTGTACCGGTCGACGCACGCGTACCTACATAAAATTTATGTGATCAAATAATAATAAAATTCCGGAACGTGGATATTATTATCTTGGTCGCATCGGTCGTATCTCGTTTTTAACCGACGAAAAAACGAAGGAAATGAATTTTTTTGGCTGTAAATATTAACATTTTTAGGGTTGTTATGAGGTGATAATATTTGCATATTTTCAACGATTATTGACACTAACAAAATTATTTATAATTAGTTATAATCCATAACATTTGGAGTCGGTGCCAATTCATCTGTGTATTTGTCTAGTCTAATGAAGATTGGCACCTACTCCAAATGTAATGATTTATAAGGTTATTTTTTACATTTTAGGATTTTGAAGTCGGTTTTTGTTTTTGTTAAAAAATATTTTTAGCGCTATATTTTATCCGAATGTCGTAGCTTGAGAAAGCGCGTGTGGATCACTCGATAAATATAATATTACACAACATATTAATCAGCCGATGAATTGAAGTGATCGCAGATTTATGACGGGTGATAAGCGTCACGCGCGGACCGCGTGAAACGATTGATATTGGATCAGTCAACACGCGAACAACGTAAAATGAACTATATTTTTATTAACATTTAATCCCCGGGCGCACTGGTGCGTCAAGATGCGCTATTTTTGCCAATACCAAAACGAACTCTGTTGCAATTTTCATAAAGATTTAATTTCTTTGGTAAGACCCACGCGACCACGCTGCAAAATTCGCTCGTGCTATCAATGACATTTCGTTGAAGAATGAGCTATTTTTATAGGTAATGCAGTTCGTTACGGTATTATTAATAATTAACTTTAAAGGTGTTATTAATTAATTACATCCTAAACCTGTATTACGATACATAAAGATTATAGTTAAGTTAAGATAAGCAGTGGTAGCCGAGTGGTCGAACGCACGCTTTGCAATCAAAGTGCGCAGGTTCTATCCCCGGCTCGCACCTCTGGGTTCCATGTGCGAATCTCATTTTCATCTGAGATTATCACTTGCTAAGAAACGGTGACGGAAAACATCGTGAGGAAACCTGTGTGCCCGGTATAATGGCAATAGGCTCGCCCCCTATTACATTGGGACCAAAATACATCGGCGAAGTGTGGGCGCACTGCAGTGCACCTCTGCCTACCCCTTCGGGGAATACAGGCGTGATGATGATGATGTATTTTAAAGATTATAGTCTGTGGCAAAAGCAGACTAAATTCGCTCGCGTATTCGATGAAAGTGTCATTGAAAAATGTGCTCTTTCTTTGAGTTAATACAGTTTGTTTTGGTATCGGCAAGAATTAGTAGCGTGCGTCTTGACGCGCATGTTTGCGCAGTGCTTCACGAGATCTTTATCTAGTTATCGCAATTAGAACGTAGGTTGATCTAAAGGCCTTTTCTTGTGTTACTTTTATCAATCTAAAATGCTACTCAGTAGTCATTGTAGGTTAACTAATAATCAAACTGATATGGCACATATTTCAATCGTGTAAATGCGAGAATGTTTAACGTTTGCTGAAAATCGCATGAAAACGTGCAGAGTGAGGAGTGTCTCCTTCTGCATATTGAATTAATTCACACTATGTGTTGTAACTATCTCTGTCCAATGAAGTTTTGCAATATAAATTCAATATGAAGCAAAACATCAAACATAATAAAAGTAGGGATGTGAAAAAATAATCGGTTTTTAATAATCGATTATCTAAATATAAAAAATAGATTTTTTTAAAATTGATTTATTTTAAAGAGAGAAAAATCGATTATTTAATAATCGATTTTTTCGATTGATTTTTTTTTCCCTTCCAAGTCACATCCCTAATGGAATTTTGCAAACAGTTTCTGATTAGTTTTCTTTAAACTCAAATTCTGATTAGTTTTCTTTAAACTCAAAGAGTGAAATTGTTTAAGTTATTATCCAGTTGGCATTTTTTTATGTACAAAACAAAAATGTTACTTTTATAGTTTGAAAAAAAATCGATTATATATCGATTTTTTAATAATCGATTTATTTTAAACAGAGAAAAATCGATTATTTAATCATCGATTTTTTCTCCTTCAAGTCACATCCCTAAATAATAGAAAGCGCAGTATTTTATCAATATTTCAGTGTATCATAAACTGGTGCAGTTAAAGTTGGGAACAGCAATAATATCGTGTGTCCGAGGAGGTTATATTGTGTTATAAAACTATAAGGAACTCGTGGACTCGAAATACTTAGGTTCAACTTGAGAATAGTCCGCCAATATAGATAAGGGTATTTTTAAAACTTGTATATTGGATCTACCGTTGCCCATCTGAGCTGTTGTAAATGTCATGATGTATCTATAGGTGTATTCATCCCTTACCCATTTGAAAAGAGTATCTAGAAAAAGAGTATCTAAAAATCTAAAAAGAAAATATTAATTAAAGTACACACACATTAATTAATATTTTATTTTTAGATTTTTTTTATACATGCAACATTTTGCGTATACATAAATCAAGAAAATAATACCCGAAATTTAAAAAATACCAATCGAATTGAGAACCTCCTCCTCTCTGAAGTCGGTTAAAAATAACGATACAGTTAAGTAACATTTTACACTGCGACGCTTACCTTTCATTAACATTCATTCTATCAACTTTATTAGCTAAGTCATATTAGTGACTTAGCTAATAAAACTTATTAAACTGAACTGTATTCATTACCCGGTTATCTGAAGCTGATGGCTACGGATTCCTTTGTGTTATTTATTTGAATTCAATTCAATTCGTCCTTTGCGTAGCTTATACCAATATGTTTCTTAAACAAACATACCAAATGTCCAAAATCCACCAACAAACCGAAACAGTATAGTTATATTAATCTCGGACAGTTTTTAAAACAAGAAAATGCAGGACCGTGAGTACGGTACGTAACTTGCAGTTCCCTTAACTAGGCTATGCGAGGGCATAGTTCCTTTAAACTGGCAGATATGTGTCGTAAGCAGCGTATAAAGTGTACTTTTAACTTGTTTTTCTTGATATCTGATGCTCTGTATAACAGCTGGAACTTCCTTAAGATTTCACTGTCGCATAGCTACAATTGCGACGATTTGTGGTAGTACACTTTGAAAACATACAGCTTTCAACGACTCTAGTGATAACCCGAGCTAAATTCGCTTCCACCAATCTGAGCAATTGATATTATTTCATAAATAATGTTTGTAATTGTCTTTGTGATTGTACCCGAGGCTTAGACGCACACAGGCGATTTTGTGCTTTTTGTAATACACTACTACCGACTGTGACTATCTTATTTGAAAAAATAATAAAAGAAATCTTATCAAGAAGGACCGCGATTTATAAATCCAAGACCTTATGTGTTCCCGGACTCGCTAAGTGCCTGACAGCAGGTAGATTGGACTAATTAGTTTGCACAATGAGGTCGTGTATAACTGCCCTTAGGAGGTTATGGGCCATTATGTGAGTGCGCTATAAATAACATAGGGTGTTTCCGCCTAAATTCGGCTACATTCACACGGCAAAGACTGTTGTCTTTGTCTTAGAAAAAATCTATGTTACGTTGTCTGCATAGATTTTTTTTGTATACGAATCTCAAATACTAATTAATAAATCGGTCGAGTTCAGCATAATTAAAACAATTAATTTTATAATGTTAACATTGGGCCGAAAACGTTTTTATGTACCTACATAACGTTTAAAGCAGTGGTAGCCTCGTGGGCACCAACGCCCGCCTTGAACGTAAGGGGTGCAAGTTCAAATCCCGGGCCCGCACCTGTGAGATAATTTTCATGTGCGAATGCCATTTTCAATAATGATTACCACTTGCTGGACGGTGAAGGAAAACATCGTGAGGAAACCTGCACGTCTATCGTCTAAAGGCATGTGAAGTTTACCAACCCGCACTGGGCCAGCGTGGTGGACTATGGTCCAAAATCTCCCTCGTATTGAGAGAATGTGCCCAGTATAATGGCAATAGGCTCGCCCCCTATTACATTGGGACCAAAATACATCGGCGAAGTGTGGGCGCACTGCAGTGCACATCTGCCTACCTCTTCGGGGAATACAGGCGTGATAATGTATATATAACGATTAAATTTCTGTGGTAAATGATTTTGAATTTCTGTGGTAGTCGAAAAATGTGTTTTCTTTACGAGTAAAAAGAGGTCGCATTAGCATTGGCAAAATTTGTTGCGTGCTCTTTGACGTACCTACCTGTGGGTGAAGGGCTTTAACCGGTTAATCACATCCACATAATTGTTTTAAGCTCAGTTATCCTGATCCGCTGGATTATGCAGTCTATTAATTTAGTGCTAGTCTCAGATGGCGCGCGCCGGTCATCCATTACTGCACAAAGCTGCGGATAATTCGCAAACACTAAACGTGCGGATAATGTACTGCATAGTACTTGTCATTAACCGCAAGCCAGGTACATCTGGCAATTAGTTACCCAATGAGGGCGCTAATAGTATAGAGAAAATCTTACATACCTTTCTAAAATATACCTTAAGATTAAGAATGTACATTAATATTAGTTGCTTTTTATTATTATGTACATTGATCGCTACTGCTTGTAAATTTTAGGTATTTGACCTTTTAGACATTGACTTTTATACATATTTGGAATCAGCTTTTTTTTCTGCGGCGAATGAGTAAGCTCTTCTGCAAAGTTAAAAAAAATGTCGTGTTACTTACTGGAATAGTTTTAGCTAACTCAATACCATATTTAACTTAACTAAAGATGCTGTAAGTATTTTAGATATCGTTAAAGCTACTCTGGTATCACTCTCCTATTAGGTTGTAAGCAAACTTAAACTAAACTGAATCTTATAATACTTAAAATATTGCTGCCTTGTTCATCCATTATAATGACAAGAAGGAAGAAAATAAATTTTTTAAATATAGTATATAAATCGGCACCAATTTGGGCTTCCCTCTTTTGTTGAAGTTTATTTCCTTTTAAATATAACATTCGTCTAAGTAACAAACAGGTAATATAAGAATTTACTTCTGAAAAGGTATTCACGTATTAAATTTATGTTTGTCACAAAAACTTACTTACGCCAGCCGAAATTATTTCAAATCTCAGAGACATAAAGTAAAAACTTTGCTTACGTTTCACCGCAGTGCAGTCTGGAAGACTAAGTGGATATCTGGTGCGGCTGAGTCTTCTGAATACTTTCAAATAGATATTTTTGTATGCAACATATACTACCGAGATAGAAGAACAGTATTTTTGAAAATACCGCAAGTATTTTCCACGACAAAAAAACCATAGAATGAGATTGTGGTGGTATCAGTAGCAAAAATTTTTGGAGAACTTTGGTTCCAAATCTGATAAATGGCATGTGAAAAATATGTATCGTGGCTTTTGTAAGAAATATTAACCAATACGTTAATACTAAAATATATATCACAAAACAATAGTGCTGATTTTGTTGGCACCACTCTCTAAGCTGCAGTCCTTCTGATAGTGCTAATGTATGTATAAACTAGACAGCAATATGTTATAAAAAATTGGGGTATTTTTTTTATAGGTCTACGGATGCACTAACAAAATGTCATGTTTGCATTATTTTCTAATCTACTATTGGATCAAACGCGACTTCAGCTGAGAAGATCCGGCAAGAAACTACGTGGGTTTTTTTTAAATTTACATTTGCCACCTAATTAACTGTACACATTTAACTAACCGTATAGCCTTCCTTGTTGTGGGGCAAAATGTATAGTGCTATCAAATGTAGGTGTACTGTCCAACAAAATTGACATCAATATCTAGCTTACGGAAAGCTAAATTGTTTGCTTTAGGTTTCTTATAAAAGGACAATACATTAAAATGTCAAGCGTGCGAAGTGGATACATATTTTGTTGTTGAAATAAAAAATAAAAAAAGAACTGGAAAGAGTTCTTTCGGTGGCAGTCTCAGGCCGCATCAGTATTCCGCACGCCGTCCGACGGGGGAAACAAATTCCCAAAATTGAATTTTCGGAAACGAGTTGCGACGCGACACGAGATATACAAACTAGAAAAACAAAAAGAGATATATTGTTTTAACACTGATTTATATTAGGTAGTAGTACTTTTTAAAATTCTTGGCACAGTTGCTAGCTGCAATTACATCTTTAGAAATTGAAATTGAAATGCGATAAGTGATTGTGTATTTTTTTCTTTGATGTTTATTCTTAGTTTAATAATAAGATTAATAATCTTCTTATCAATAAATTTATTTGAAATTTAAACAATATTATGTAAGGTAACTTAATTAATTCTTCTTCTTATTCTTAAGAGCTAGGCTCTTGTCGGTGGAGTTTTTTCCATTCATCCCTGTTTTCTGCTTTCCTTTTTACCTCCTGGTATGTTTTGGCATTTTTTTTTTTACTTGGTCAAATTTAATCAATATGAGAATAATATAATGATGAGGTAAAACTTACATAAGTTAATCTTCTGCTAGTTTCATTGAGGGTTTTTCTATAGTACCTACTACACACACACACTACTACACTCGCTGTGGCATAACTATATTTTGAAATCGCGAGTCATAAAATAATAAAATAATACGTAGCGTCTGCAAAACCCGATTCATCTTCCTTGCATGCATAGCGAGATATTAAACTTTTTGACCCAAAAACCGAACTTACTTTCAGATAAGTGGGGCTGCGGACATCAATAAGGCCACGTTAGGCCCCGTTAGGAGTCTCATATCTCCGGGTGAATGCGAAGATTTGCTTGCATAGCGACGATGCGCTCGCTATTGCCATGCCATATTACGTAATGTAGTGTATCTGTTTATTTCCACAACTAAAGTTGAGACGATGACATTTAATTTTCCACACATTTTATAATAGTTGTGGATTTCACGGTAGCTTGTTCTAGTAGTGGTTTATATCTGGTGGTTACAGGTTTTATTCCAGCCAGAAGAAAATTTCAGAAATTTTCTCCCGGTATTTGCCGTGGGGCCCGATTTTCGTTTTATAGACATCATCTCTATTCGAGGTATGTAAAAAAAAACAAAAAATACGACCAATTTGACGATTTGTTTCGACATTATCTCGAATAGAGATTGATGTCTATCATGCGAAAACTGGTCTGGGTGTAGCCGGGATCACCCTCAGTCTATTATTTGGTAGCCATAGTACAAGCCTTGCTAAGTTTAGGATCATACAATGATTACGTGTTGTCTGGTGATATTTATTTAATTAATTAATTATAATCGTTATCAGTAATAATTGTCTCTGATTGTAACTTACAATTTTTAAGTTCTATCTATCTATCTATCAGCCAGAGACGTCCACTGCTGAACATAGGCCTCCCCCATAGATCGCCACAAATTACGTTCTTGGGCTTTATGCGCCCATCGACTCCCGGCGACCCTGGTGAGGTCGTCCGTCCATCTGGTCGGGGGTCGTCCCACATTCCGCTTGCCTGTTCGTGGCCGCCACTCTAGGACTTTGATGCCCCAACGGCCATCCGTTCTCCGGGCAATTTTTAAGTTACACATGTCAAATTGTAATCCATAGAAACTACCTATAATATATTTTTTAAATTTTCTAAAAATTCCAGTGCTAGGAGTGGACTCACGTCAATAGTTTATGGCCAGGACAGGATCGAACCTGGAACTTTGTTATAGCCAGGGTGGACCGTCTAACTAGTAGGCTATACGTTTGGATTTTTTTAATTCTTAACAGTTCTTCAACCTACGAATGTCAAAAGATTTATTACGTCATTTAAAAACTTTCTGTGCTCTACGAAGAACGGCATCTTAATTTAATTCAGTTTCAATAAATCTAAAACGCTTAACTCTTCTTCAGGCAGGTATAGCTCCTAAACTCTCAACTAAATTTGAAAGCAGACGACAAAGATTTGCCAGCTATTGAGTGAACTTATTTAATCTTATTTAAGTATCTAGCTAGACGAAGTAAAGAAAAAATCAAGGTATTAAGTCGTACAAGTTAAAGTCGTGGATAAGTCGGCACGCGCATTAAATTCTAGTCTTTGTGCAATTTAACGACTGCAGCTGAAGAGATAATACTTTGAGAATGATTTCATACTTTGATTCTAAGTTAGAAAACGTAGGGGTATTAAGAAATCTGTTGGGAGTTGTAACTTCTCAACAATTCTTGATGTTTCAAATAGGTAATACCACCTACAGCGTGAGCGAATTTTGACGCGTGGGAACATGGCTTTCACGAAATTAATTTAATCTTTATCACACGTGTTAATATTCAATACTTATAAGCTTGTGAAAATCGTGCTCAAGTTATTTCTTTAACAAAAAAAAATGTGTACGCTGATCGAGCAATTACGGCAGTGTGGTCTCAAAATAACATTGCTGCTTATTCAATGATTAATTCTCTTTACAAGATAGAAAACTTAATTAACTTGACTTCTGACATTTCTAATTTAAAATGAGGAGTTATTTTTACCAAGAAAATTAATCGTACTTATTCAGAAGCTATATCAACATTTATAAAATAACAATTTAAGTCAATTGCCTACTTGATACGTCCAAAGAAATTATATAGGCAAACTGATCATAGTAACGAGAAATCTCATTCCATTTTGTATAAAGGAAGCCGGTTGCTATCTGGGATAGTGCGGGTTGATAGCCCAGAATTTTACCAGTATCGCGCCTATTCTCCAAAGGCATAAGCAGGCATGCACTTCAGTACCTTACAATAATTAACCTGTAGTATAATCTGACAGACATTCTAAATAACAATGTAATTCAACACAATTAACTAAGTCCAGTACACACTTGCGTTAAAAATAATCCGTGTTGATACATTCATTGAAACTACTGCTACTGCTAAAGGCTTCAGGCCTTAGCGAATATGCTTTGAATTTTAAAGACCATATATTTGACTATCTTTGGAAGCTTTAGTTGAAGCAACTGCATAGTAGTTACTTATTATTATTTCATTTTCGGTATATTTTGGTTTCAGTTTAAGTTGGGTATTGGTTACGAGAATCCACGGACTCGGCAAGGATTTTTCTATGGCTGGCAAAGAGTAGTGTAGTTAGTGAGAAACGACCTAGAAATCAAATCGCGGTTTCTTCTTGTTTTTATATCCATCACCCTACAGTTAATTTTGTCTCTTGCTTTGTAACGGAGAGTAGAGGATAATTTTCCTCCATGTCTTGGAGCTAGTTTAAAACAATTTAGCCGGGGACTCATTTCGTTGAGTCCCCGGCTAAATTGTTAAACGTCAGAAAGTCGGAAACCGCTGTGGATCTAGACTTACAAGGGCAACATGGGAGTGGTAAACATGGAAAGCGAGCTGAGTCTCAAGGTGCCATAATTCAAAATGTACTTTTTTTAAAGAATATCACACGATCAGTGGGTGATTGTTTTATGTGTGTACATAGTGTCGATAACGTTGGTGTATCGAGTACAGCAAATATTGCCGGCGTCTGACTGTGGATAGTGGTGGTTGCTGTTCCCAAATTGATATTCAAGGGGCAACACACAGCAGCGTGCGATGGAATATAAACAAGCTAATGTTTGCTTATGGCTAACTCGCCCCGTCAATGCTTCTGAAAATTAATTTATAAACAGCGCTTTCAAATCAATTCCAATCAATTTATTTCAAAAAATTACACATGTGCTTACTACTACAGCCCTTTTAACGTCCCACCGCTGGGAACGGGCCTCCCCTCGATGCGAGGGGGATTAGTATCCATAGTCCACCATGCTGGCCCAGTGCGGGTTGGCAGACTTATCACATCTATCGAAAACTAGACAAATTCCTTCAGACGTGCAGGTTTCCTCACGATGTTTTCCCTCACCGTTTCATAGCAAGTGATATTCTCGGATGAAAATGAGATTCGCACATAAATCCAAGAGGTGCGAGCCGGGGTTGGAACCTGCACACATTGATTTGCATATCGTGCGTTCTACCACTCGGCTACCACTGCTACACATGTGCATATATTGACAATTTTAATTTAAAATTATTTAGTAGATGAAAAAGATAAAACAAATCAATTTTTAAATTTCAATGCATTAGTCCAACTATTCCAGTTTGCTTTGTAGGTCGTTGTATTTAGTTTACTTGTACGTGACGAGAAGACATGGTGGGCATGCGACTAATGCTGGATTTTTATATTCAAGAAACGTTAGTCAAAACTGTTGCTATAAAAAAGTTTTGTTGTATACGCAGCGCTGCTTATGTACTCGTTGCTCATTGAGTACCTATGATGAGAAAGCTAATTTTAACTCAGCGAAAGATCCTGCTTACACTTTTAAAAGCTTTTAATACTATAACTGCATCTTCACTGCACAATATTATCTCTTGCAGCAACATGGTTAACACGTGTGCAGAAACAATTTTGTCACGGATTTCATCTAACCGAGTCGCTCTCTCACTTTCGTAAACGATACGAAAGATAGAGACAAAATTGTTGAAGGAGACCGTTTGCCTTGCTACATCTGTTTTACCTAACAATGCTGAATGATAAAGGAAAACCTCGTAATGAAAACGGTATTCCCTAGTGATTCTTACCTGTTTCCGAAATATGTGGCAATGGCTAGAGTGTTTAGTAAGAAAAACGAATCTGATAGGTATGACCTGTTTGTATCTTAATAGATGAGTCAGGAATAACGTGTTAAATCCCAAAATATGTAGATACTTACTAACCATATTATAACTACGTCTAACAACATAGACGCACCTACGTATATACATCATTTTATTGCGAAATATTTCGTAAGGAGTACTCATATTTCAGAATAAAACTCGGATACGTAATATTAAGTAGTAAAATACAATTTCGTAGTCACTAATAATATGAATTATAAAAGGAATTCCCTTTACCAGCGAAAAACAAATTACTTTTAGTCAGATTCACGCCTAGGTAGGTTCCAGTAAATGATTTGTCGAAACCGTTCAAGACTTCAAAAGCCTATTCCCTGACACTATAGGTGCCTTACGAATTTTAATTACGGAGAAAGTAATTAGTAAAATTACAGCACGTACGTAAGCTTATGGTCTTAAAAGTTATAATAGAAAGAGCACTTTGTCATGTCAAGCTCTTAGCAGCCTGTTTAATTTCTCTTTGTGCAGTAAATTAAGACATTAAATCGTTTACGTCAAGGTATAATGAGAGAGAAGTAAATGAATCAGGGGCGCATATCTACGTACGGTGTGTTTCTAAATGAATTGATGTTAATATTAGAGGCGCGCGCGTTCGCCACCGTCATTGTTAAGGCAATATGTGCCTTTATTTCAGGGTCATAACTTATGATAAGATGTATTTGCATTGGATATTTATTTGTAACTGATTAAATTATAGAGAACGCCCCTAGCAGTAGCATTAGCTTACTTGGAGGGACTAATGAGACAAGTAGTAAAAACTTTTTATACTACTTTTTTATATGGTCATGATTCCACTCAATACAATCCAATTCTCGCATGATCGACATAATCTCTAATTCGACGTGGAAACAAAATTTATTGTATTTTTTCGACATATGTCGAATTAGACATTATGTAGATCATTTGATGATGATGTATGATGTAGATCTTGCGGGAATTGCCCCGCTGGGTACATACTCTTCTCACACTCTTCGTCTCAAACCTATATAAGCCCCACCATGCCTTCACTTTCAGTTATTTCCAGTAACACAATTTTAAAATTCCCTGTGAAAATACATGGTATTTTTTTTGTGTTTCTTTGTGTGCCGGGTTAGCCCGGCAGTGGTAGAAACACAAAAACCTTAGGGTCTAATTTGGTATGAATAATGAGAAGATTTCATATGAATCCGCCATACTTGTACATTATGACTTGGCGAAGACATATTTTATGCGTAATTAGATTAAGTCATGACTATGTTAAGGAAATAAATAAGATCTAGCTTAATAAAGTGTTTAATTATATATCAACACAGTAGTATTAAATGAGAGTTCGAAATGAGAGTGAATAAACGCGTTTCTAGAATTTCAATTTGAAGAAATTACAGTGTCAAACAAGTGTTCTTGAAATTTAAATTATAATCCTGTCGAAACAACAAAATATTTCAGTTTCAAAGAACTTCGATAAAAGAGACACACTTCAATTTAGTAACCTATTTGATTATATTTCGCAGAAGTAACTACGAGCGTTTCATTTCAGAGAATTACATTTATTTAGTATTGCTTGAACTCGTGTTATATTATAATAATATGTAAACCATTGACTATAAGTACATCTGATAACAGCTGCCTGATATATTTAGATTAGTCCACTATATTAAGCAGTGGTAGCCTCGTGGGCAAGAACGCCCGCCTTAAACGTAAGGGGTGCAAGTTTAAATCCCGGGCCCGCACCTCTGATATAATTTTCATGTGCGAATGTCATTTTCAACAATTTTTACCACTTCCTGAACGGTGAATGCGTCGTGAGGAAATCACCAACCCATACTGGGCCAGCGTGGTGGAATATGGCCCAAATCTGTGCCCGGTATAATAGCAATAGGCTCGCCCCCTATTACATTGGGATCAAAATAAATCGGCAAAGTATGGGCGCACTGCAGTGCACTTCTGCCTACCCCTTCGGGGAATACAGGCGTGATGATGTATTTATATATCCACCTTTTTTTCAAACAAAACTATAAATACATCAACATACGGTTGGCTAACATTACACGCCTTTCAATAGCAGTGCAAGTTGCCTCACAATGTTTACCCTCGCCGTTCAGCAAGTGATGATTATTATCGGAATAACATTCGCAAATGAAATTTGAAAATCGCGGAAGTGGTAACTACCTACTAACTATTCCACCAACTAGCCATCTTAACAAAAAATGTTACAAAAAGGAGACGGATACGCTTTCATACATTCTTGGGCCCAGTTGTAAAAATATGAGAGTGGTGTCAATAAGAGCTTATATATTATCAAACCATCTCCGAAAATTTTGCTGATCTTGGCAATCTGAGAGCAGAATTATAAGAGATTTAGTAAAAGTGTGGTTATTCAACAAAGTGACAACAACCTAGATACTAAACAGCTGATTTTTGAACTGTGATTGTTATTTTGTTTTAATATAGAGTTTTGTTGTTAATTCAACCACATTAGTGTATATTAATATATTAAAATGAATGCAATTATGTGCTTAATCATTAATAACACAATTTGTTTTTGAGCTACCGAACGTGCTCACTCTGTCTGGGGCGCGCGGGCGTTCGGAAACTCGCCCGTCGACATTTTGTGGAGCGTTCGGAAATGCGCACGCCACACAGTTATTCACTATATTAATTGTAGTTTTTTATTGTTAATTATTACAATGTATTTATTCATTTTGATTTGATCAATCAGGTATTTTATGTTCAATTGTTTAAATCATTCACAGTAATCCATTATTGTAATTGATACTCTATTTCTTCAGTGAAATTTTTTTTTATGATTTCTCGTCTCCCAGATTGTGAATTGAGCTGATTTTTTTTATATTTTGAAACAAAAAAAATACCGCTTTTTTTAAACCATATCTCAACTTATTACAATTGGGCCCAAAGATCCCCGTCTCCTTTCCGCGATAAGTATACTAAAAAGTTGAGTATACAAATCTTTGGTATTGTAGTAATATATAGTAGAATCTGAGCGTAGAATGCAAAAGGATTGTGTGCACTGCTTGTATCGCGTGGCCCGTTCCCGTACCTAAATTCAATTTTAAAAATTTGCTCCACTAGCGTCTCGCACTCTGAATATCAATGGGCCTGAGTTATGAGTAGGTTACCCTAAGCACTGTTGAGTTTGCTGTATTAATCCGCCTCCAGTTCTATTGTAAATTCATAAAATGGAAGCATCTGTTTATTATTTAAGTGTTTTGTTTTATTTTTATATTTGTTCAAGCAATATTATATAATGCATTGTTTGTTACTAACACGACTATTATAAAAGTAGTCTCATAATAATATTTTTTTTGCTTTAATATCATGAAGTTATATAACAGATACCAAAAGCCAAAAGTAACAAACCGCTAACTTACAGGTTTCCGCCATGTTCATCACTTTTATCACCCATATTTATTGTAATTGATAATTGTCAAGCTGACACTGGCAGAATACCTAGTAAATGCGGGTGCAGCCATCTCTCATCTTATTTCATTGTTTCATAAAAAAAATAACTTTGTAGTGTTTCCTACCTAGCTACTAGGTTATAAGAAAAAATAAAAATGCACTTGGAATTAAGTCAGAAATGATTCCTATCTATGTGTAGGTATTAGTGTCTGCACAACAAAAAAATGTTCTTACAAAACACTTCCGGGTACTCGGCGCTGTCTCTCGTTCTAATTGAAACACGTCAACTACTCTTTGATGTTCCGGACTTTGGATAGCTGTCTTTGTATCCTGAACTGATGGACAGATACGTCAGTGGTATGTACACGTCCATCGGGGCGTCATGTCATCGCTGTCCAGTCTCGATAGTTCGCATTCAATTTCCGTTGGCTCTTGTGCGCGCACCGTGCAGACAACCAAGTGTTATTGTGTGAAAAAGTACAGAAATAAATCAGTCGACTGTTTTAAAAGGTACGGAACAGTGAAATATTTACTTCACTCATAACCATTCAGAGGCAAAAAAAAATACATTTTACGATAGCTAAACTGGCAGGAAAATATTATCTAAAGGTTTTTCTAACTACCTGTATTGATACAGGTAGTTAGAAAAATAAAATAAAATTAATATTACAAAACACATTTATTTCTACGTCTAATACAATTACCAATTTATTGCATAGTAAGAAGGCAGTATCATTTCACATGACTTGCCAAGATTCAAATTATAATATGCCGAAACATAACCCGTCAATCATTATTAGGTTTGTAAACACATAGATAATTGGAGCATAATATCGGTCTGAATACATTAGAATACAGATTGAAACAATACCTTTAAACATTAATTAAGCAACATTTTGTCGGTTTCCTGAAATTGGCCGCGAGAGGCTTATGCGATAAATTTTCACGTATACCATAAATTTCATTAAACTTTTAAGCAAAAATTATTACCTGGATCGGTGTTTTGGTATTAAAGTATCATAAAATTTGTTCGCATGATAGGCGGATAGGTCTTCCGTCGGTTGCTATGAGTTGCAAAAGTAAAAAATGGTATCAAAAACCAGCACCTACCTTGAAAACAACTACACTTTTCTATACAAAAGTGAGATAAATTATACAAAAAATCTTACGAATTTAGGCATAAAATCATTGTGTTTGTTTGAAAATAAACCCAAGCCGACCGCTAATAGCCATCATGAGAAAGTTTGTTAGTAAAGCAAAGAAAACTCGGTCGGAAGACACGTATCGCCGCGAAAGATTCTCCAACTATCACAAACTCCCAATAATTCCACTAAGTCCGTTGTAACCGAACTTATTTCGGAGATGACTTGTGAGTAGCTGGATAAAGAAAACAATAGCTAACTAGACAACCATGTAGGTATCAAAATATACACTTTCGTTTCTTTATTCGGTGGCGTTGGCCTATTTTACTAATACGATCATTTGTGATTTCTACGAATAACGATACAGTGTTTTTGTCTTATATTTCTAACGAAGTTACGATATCTACACATCTACCCTTGTCTCATGAATGTTCCAGAGATCCTAATTATTCTTTGCCTGAAGGCTACATTCGTATAGTATAGACGATATCGATTTTTTCATACATTGAGGGGAAAAAATCGGCGACAACCACACACCTAGAACTCGCTACGTTTATCTATGGCGACATTCCTTACGTTTCTTTGATTTACTATACAAATCCCTTTAAATTACAATGCAGTTACAGTTACATTTATCTTAGTACTTAGTACGAATAGCGTCGTAAGTACTCTTACAAAATAACTATGTTTCATTGAGTAGGGTTTTTGCAGTTAAGAACTATCATAATGGAATATTTAATTAAACTGCAAATGTGGTTCTTACCTGCGTTCAGAAACCTGAAAAATAAACACTATTTTTTCATTTATGGATGTTCTCGAGTCGCTTAACACGAAACAGTGTCGAACAAAACCGGATTTTCAATTTCCTTTCCGGGGCAACCACTTTCCTTGCGGTGAAATATTTTTTATACACTACGGGAGCTCTACCATGGTTTGCATCCTATTCGCTAGCAACTGTTTTTTTTTTAATGTATCTACCACTGTCTGCTTATCATATTAATGTACAAACAAAACCAAAGGCTCGTGCTAGAAGAGAACGTCAATTAAGTTTGATGGTGATCGAACACGGAATATAACACATATCACCTGTGTATTCAGATCCCGATGTTACCCCATAGGGAGCGAGCTTGTTGTCATCATACCAGGTACACTCCAATTCACTCGAAGGATGTGCGAACTTCATACATGTTTGTAGATCTAGTTATAATCTTGTTCATTAAGATGTCTGATGAAGTCCCCGCCATCTGATTCGATTCAGTGTATCTTTCTTCACCTCCACATACGACATGACACTAACCTTATCTTTTATTTGATTCATGTAGCTGTGTGCCCCTTTAATTTGTGGGACACAGTAGTTGCGCTCAGGTGCAAATTAAACAGCTTTTAAATCACTTTTCACGTATATTTTTATAATTAAAGAGTAGAGTACAGCAATCGCACGTCCACCTTTCTGTGAGCATGGTGAGCGAGAGCGAGATAGCTTGTTACAAGTGTTGTAACCTTAAATATAAATTTTATTACCTTTGGTGGTGATGTAGCCAACATTAGCATATTCGAGGTCTACCTCTCCCACGCTTACCATCGATCTTTCCTTCTAAGATGTTTTTCATAAAGGTGTCATGTTGCATGATTTCTATTCCATACTATCTCCATTAATGTCTATACTATCACTGTAATATTGCATAAACGAATGGTTGAGCTACATCGCAACAAGTTACCAGACTTGCGTTTATTTTGTTATACCAAAGAGTTGGTATGTGTGACAGATGTGTTATTAATATCACGTTGATGCTGAGCCGTCGAGATTCGATCACCGATATTGTAAATTGAATGCTTCGGAGTTTAATCAACAGATCGCAGTCGCGAGGATTTTTTTATAAAAAATCTTCTACCTTTTGAAGGTTTATCTAGGCATTTTCTGATAAAATCTTTTAGGTATGCTCAGAATTTAAGTTTCAGAACACGATAAACATGATTGGTTTGATGCATATAATAAATTGATTATGAACTTGATTATGGAGTTAATAGCTATAAATTAATAAACACAGTACAGCGTTTTTGGCGTAGCCGGTTGTGACAAGACACGGTGTGAGATATGAAAATGTTGTCTCTTTTTCTTTGTATAAAATGTGAAAGTGAGAGAGAAACTTAGTATGACATAAGTTAAGACTTAAGCTTATGCGCATGTGGTAATCACGCTGAAAAGTCACCGTTATATTTTCTTTGAACCTATGTATCAAATAATATCCCATTTTATGGTCTATTAAAGAACAGTATTCAAAGCTGTTGTGGCTTTCGTAGCTACCAAAAGCGATTTTGTTCTATCATGGAATAATCAACGCTGGACAGTTGGTATTCTCAACTGCGGACTAAGCAATTTGCCTCTGCGTTTACCGCGCAGATCGCTTTGAAATGGAATCCGTTGATTGTTGGTATTGCCATCTGAAGCCGGGGATCAGTCGCTTTAAAATGTATTTACCAAATAGTGCATGAGGTAATTTAACTTGTTTGTCAGCCCAGGGTTAGCCTTGTAATTTATAAAGAAATTAATTCCCCTAACAAACTATTTACAAAAAAATATAAAAAATACAAATTTATGTGATAAAACAAAACTCTGTTAAACAAAACCTCATCCATAGACTTGAAAATCTTAGCACTCCAATAACTTGGCAGTTTATTCTATACAGACTCTGTTACGATAGAATCAATTTTTTGATGTGAAACATCTAATGGCGCGCTTGGCGAGTGAGCAGCTCCGTGGCTCCTCGGTTCTTTTCGCCGCTTAGTCTCCGCCAACCAGCTGTCTCCGCTCACTCGCCGCTATGACGCTTCCCTCTCTCTACTCTAAAGAACATAATGTTTCACATCTGCCAGGCGTCCCGCGACGGGTTCATTTTTTTTAATCGTTTATAACACTACAAATCTCACAAACACAATACATACATCATCTTCACGTCTGTATTCCCCAAAGGGGTATGCAGGGCTGCACTGCAGTGCGCCAACACTTCGCCGATGTATTTTAGTCCCACTGTAATAGGGGGCGAGCCAATTGCCACTAAACCGGGCACATTCCCCCTCAATACGAGGGAAAGTTCTTGGCTATAGTCCACCACGCTGGCCCAGTGCGGGTTGGTGAACTTCACACGCCTTTCTATAGACGTGCAGGTTTCCTCACGATATTTTACTTCACCTTATTATAGCAAGTAGTAATCTCGGATGAAAATGAGATTCGCACATAAACCCAGAGGTGCGAGCCGGGGTTTGAACCTGCATACTTTTATTGCAAGGCGTGCGTTTGACCATTCGGCTACCGCTACTTCCCTAAAGCTTATTATTTTATAACGAAAAAATTACAGAGGCCATACTTATCGCAATATCAGCATCAAAACAACAATTACAAAAGCAATCCCGGTACCGATTCCTGTATCCAACCGTGTTCCCGTTAAGCTTAAATTAGTGAAATAGTAAAATAGTGCTGTTCGTTATTAAGCAACTTCATAATGAATATTTATTGGTTTAATACCTACCAGCTGGGCACTGGAGTTACTCGCAGGCGAAATAACAATCGGGGCTTGCATACAGGAAATTGCCACGTAAGTGGGGTTTTTTATTGCTAGTGTATGCAAATAGATACGATTTGAATATTGGAAGATAATTCTGTTGTGTGAGGTGAAAATAAAATAATGTTACTTATAAATAAAGTAGCAGTTTCAAGTGTTACCTATTCCACTATTTTCACGTGGCCTTAAAGCCCACAGGCGCGTTTTAAAACGCGCATCATATTTTTTGCAATACCAAAATGATCTTTATTAACTCATATAAGAAGCGCATTTTTCAACAAAATGATAACAGATTCTAAGTTACTGGTTCTTGAATTTTAAACACCTATATACAGACAACAGCGTAATCTGCGTTCACGAGAATGGATTCACAATATCACACGTTTTTAAATAAGCGGATTAAAAAAATATAAGTATTATATTCGCATTTCGATAAAACAACAATATAATTTGTTGATTGTCTGCTTTTCATGCATATTTTTTAAGTATTAGGTATATTGGACTTCCGAAATATCCTGTAAAGCCTAAATTAGCTTCAAACTCCATGCAATCCTACACGTAATTGTAGTTTTATTCACCCTTAAATCGCCCGCAAGTTGTCGTCACCATCCGATGCAACGAATGTCTGTTTGTACGACAAAGCAAACTGGGGTACTACTATTAAACCTTAGGAAATTGCCAACAATACACTCGGCAGCGAGGCTTTTCCACGAAGCATTTGTTTGTACTTGTCGTTTGTTAGCTCCGTTCACGTGCAAAGAGATTATAAAACGTACTATATACATGGTGTAACTTAATTAAGTATTTATTTAAACTGAGGACGTTTTAATCACCTGATATTTCTATAGTGATACATTGAAACATAACTTCTACCCGAATTTATTCCTTAGAGTAAGCACAAACTAAGTGAAACATTGAAAAATCAACTATATTATAATTTTTCTAGAGTACAATGAAGCTTAAACGCAGTTTCAAGAATAAAACTAAAGCAGAGTTCATGCTAGTTTTTAATTAAATAAGGGTGCTGATCCTGTAAGGACCAAACTGTGACTAAATAAAATTTGACAGCAATTTGACTTTTACGTGATATACCTATTTTTTCTTAAGATAATGCCATATTGATGACATATTTACCATACAAAAAATTTTCAGTTGTCAGTATATATCTATGTTACAGCAGTGAGATATAGTCAAAAATGTGCATTGAATTAACTTAATTAAATAAATAAATTAATTAATTAAATTAACTATATTATCTTTCTATCAATCTCACCGTTTTTTGGTAGATTTCGCGACATTTTTTTAAATCCATAAAAAAAAATCGCCTAGGTATATATCGCCTATCTCATCTTCTCGGTATCTTTTGTGCATTGTCGAGCTAACACTTACCTATACTTGACTATTAAAGGGTATCGCTGACAGAAGCAATTGGTTTGTGAAATTTAATTGCAATGGACTTTTTGCCAATAAAAAATATATAAATTACACGTCGAGCACATTTAAAAACAAAAATACAAATGTGTCAAAAATCACCATTATACATTAGTTAAAACCTTTTCAATTAAATTGCGTGTTTTGTTTTACCGTGCCCTTTATATAAATTAATTTAAATTCCATTGATTGACACACCACATTTCCTTAAAAAAGTGCCGTAGTAAATTGTTTTCGAATGGATTAAAACTCCCATAAATTCGATCTTTACGGTTATCAGGGTGCATACGACTTTAATACAGAATTAGAGAAGTTTCATTATTATAGTTTTTAACTCTAGTTTTATATAAAAGCTATTAAACAAATTGTAAAACGTACAACATCCACTGCGACATATACACATTATTACATCGCTTGTGATACCTGCGCCGTATGTCCCGTCGACGTTGCAATACGTATGTTTGTTCCGGACCGTTTCTCCCTTTTTATAAGATGTCTTCGGGACGCGAGAGTTACGGGTCGGTACACCTTGTAAAGTTCTGAACTGTTTAAGAGCTCCTATATTGGCTTTTTAACTCGTGTGTGGGAACGTTCCCTAAATGGCTTCGTGCCGTGTATAGTTTCGCTCCAATGTAATCTTCATTTTATTGGTAGTATTTTAGGAAAGAAATGTTTTATATTTCCAAAGTTTGATAGGCAAACCAAACTATAAAGAATACTTAAAGGCAAATAAACTTAAAATGTACTCACCTAAGTAATTTGATGAGCTTCAGTAGTTAAGAGCTTATTGTTATGTTTACATTTATTTATTAAAAAGATAGCCAGATTAAAATAAGTAAGTAAACTTAATTAAGTTTTGTGATATAATATTATGTTGTAAAAATATAATTTAAGATTAATTTTTATATCTGAGCCAATTCAAATTCCATGAAACTCAAGATATCTAAGTACCATGAATACAATATTATTATCATGTTTATGCTAATCTCATTCGCTAGCTCGTTCCTCAAACAAGGCGCAACTGCGTGGTTGAATACATACCATTCCACGTATGCACTGATTGCTTCATAGTTTGATGTTACACTTCCTCGATTCCCGACATTGCACTGACAATTCCACACACATATGGTAGTGTAGTGATTTCCACTACGCTATAAAGTGTTCAACAATACTGAGCTTATCGCATTTTAATATGGCAATTGACATTTAAACCCGTGATGAGCTAAGATGAAAATGCCTGAAGATAATCTTAGTAACTACAGCACAAAGACGAATCTTTAAGCGTCGTAAAAAAAGCTATAAATAAATTATTTTAAAACACTATCAGATACTAATTTTAATTAAAATATTAAGAGTCGATTTCACCATTGAAACGAACACCATCAAGTCAAATGTAGGTGCTAAACTGAGTCCAGAGTTCAATTTTACATATTCCTAAAACTAGTTTTACACAGCACGGCATTCAATCGAAATATGTAATTCCATCTTCAAAGAAAATGCTTGCGAAAAAAAATATCTCATTGCCTTTAAATGTCCCAATCCCAATTTTCTGCTACAATATCCCAGCAAAGATGAACATCTTACCATTTCTTCCTCGGTCGACCACTTCCTCAACGACCATGATCAGCGGGGCAGGCACCACTCCAACTTTAGCCTTTGTTCTACATCTGATTTGAGTTATAGCGCGCAAGATGGTATTTCTAAAATTTCTTCAGCGAAAAAAATAACACATCAAATATCTCCATTAGCAGATTATTTACGATCAACATTTCCACATATCTCTACTCATCCAGATGATAAATAACGAAACACCAACCCGGCTGATGACCAATAAGGACGCTATTAAGAAAGTAATTTCGGGATCGTCTGTCACTCTCACGTTGACGGTAGCCTGATGAGCCGGTGGTCTCAATGCCACGATAAATAGCCGGTAAAGCCCTGGACTCACTGATGCGACACAACCCTTACGAACAATTTTATTGCAATACCAAAAGGAATTGTATTAACTCATCTAAAAAGTTCATATTTCAACGAAATATCATCGATGATCCGGGTGGTTTTTTACTCGTTGATTGCCTATAACATTTCAATCTTTATGATTCTAGAAACAAAGTACATTTTCAAAAAATATCTCGCCCTAGTAGATGCTAGACGTACCTAATACAGTTAGGACGAGGACGCGCGGACGCCGTAATAGCTTCGGGCGTAACGTGATTTGCTGGTTCTCTATTACCTTAATGCCTCGCAAGTATTTCGCCGACAAAGGACGGATCTTCGTATAATATCGTCGCGCCGTCACGGTCACGTATATGTGTTGAATTTGAACAGATCCCAACAATTTGTAGGTGTTGCCTACGTTTTTATTATCTTTGTGGTGTATCTAGAGACATTTAGATTGCTCGGCTGCTAAGTTCTGGCGTTTAGTGCGAGTAATCGCTCCTTTTAATGTCTGTGGTTGGGATACGAAACGTTTAAAATGCCCAATTCGATAGTAACACCCCGCTTCAGGAATGACTGTCGTGAAGTAAAATTGTTGTGAATGGCCATAACATTCTTTGGTCGTCCATTTGTATATAAAAAACTCAGTATACCCACTTTGACACTAAATGCTCGTATCAAGTGTGAAATGGCCTTTACATTTGGTACAAATTAACAGTTCACGGACTGAGATAACCACTCACAGTTACAACTCTTCTTTATAACAAAAAAAATTCTATCACGTTTGCTTGCCTGTGGTTAACTGCAGAGCACTCCCATTTTGTCCATGTATTTAATAGTCTCAATATAATTTTAAAAATAGGATAGTAATAACCGTTGAGTTAACTAGCGACCAACGAGCTAATGCTCGAAGCCAATAGGCGGCGTATCGCGGTCGCGATGGTCCAGGAACCTTACGTGGGGGGGCGAAAGGAGATGAAGAACTACGGTACGGCGAGAGTGTACCAAAGCGCGGATCGCGGTGAGGGCACTGTCAAGGCTGCGATAGTCGTCTTCGACCAAACTATCGACGTCTTGCAGTGCCCGAGCCTTACCACCAATAACATCGTGGTGGTAAAATTGCGAACGAGCGCGTGGGAAATTCTCGCCGTTTCGTACTACTTCGAACCTGACCAACCCATAGGGCCATACTTGGACCATCTTAACACCATAGTTCGTTCTCACGCAAACTATAAGATAATAGTTGGGGGCGACGCAAACGCAAAGAGCTTGTGGTGGGGCAGCACCACGACCGACGGCAGAGGCGAAGAAATGCTGGGTGCGTTAATAGAGATGAACCTGCATGTACTGAACGACGGTGACGTCCCCACGTTCGATACGGTGAGGGGAGGACGACGGCTAACAAGCTTCATCGACGTCACAGCCTGCACATCGGACCTTTTAGCGCTGGTGGAAGACTGGAGAGTGGCTGAAGATCTCACTAGCTCAGATCACAATGGCATACTCTTCCAAATTCGATTGTGTAAGGCAAACGGGATTAACATCAGTAGAACCACTCGGAAATTTAAAACCAAAAACGCTAACTGGGACCAGTTTCATGAGAAACTGGACCAGTTAAAATTAGAACACAACATTGATAGATTTGAAATTGACAACATAACCAGTAAAGTAGATTTAGACAGCCATGTAAATAGCCTTACACAAGTAATCTCAGATGCATGCACCCAAACAATATTAAAAAGTAATAAACCAGGCCAAAAATATAAAATGCCATGGTGGTCTGAAGATCTTGAGAAAATGAAGCGAGAAGTCAGCACAAAAAAGCGCAGAGTCCGATGCGCAGCGCCATCCCGAAGACCTGGAGTAGTCGAGCAGTACCTGCAGGCAAAAGGAAAGTACGAAGAAGAAGCCAAGAAGGCTCAGATCAAGAGTTGGAAGGGATTCTGTGAAAAACAGGATAGAGAAACAGTATGGGAAGGCATCTACAGGGTCATAAAAAACACTACCAGAAGGAAGGAAGACCTTCCATTGGTGAGAGACGGCACTACGGTGGGGCAGAAAGAGTCTGCCAAGCTATTGGCAGACACATTCTTCCCGGGAGACCTGGAAACGGAAGACAACTTAGACCACCAGCGGACGAGAGACCTAGCAAACCACGTTAATGACCGTGTCGATGGTGAAGTCCATGACCAGCCGTTCACAGTGGAGGAGCTCAGAGCCGCGGCGGAAAGTTTTAACCCGAAGAAGGCACCCGGAGGAGACGGCTTCACCGCTGACATATGTTGCCAGGTGATCAATAAGGATCCGGACCTTTTCCTGGCAATCGCGAACAAGTGCCTCGAGTTGAGTCTCTTCCCGGAACAATGGAAGGTAGCAGTGGTGGTCGTTCTGCGATAGCCCGGTAAAACTGACTATACAAGCCCCAAGTCCTATCGGCCCATCGGCCTTCTGCCGGTCATGGGGAAGATTTTCGAGAAGATGGTGGTTAATAGGCTCAAGTGGCACCTGATTCCTAGGCTCAGTCTACGCCAATATGGCTTTATGCACCAGCGGAGCACCGAGGACTCCCTTTATGACCTGATACAGTACATACACGGCAAACTACTTCAACGAAAGATCGTGACCGTGGTATCGCTGGACATAGAGGGAGCCTTCGACAACGCATGGTGGCCGGCCATAAGGGTGAGACTGGCCGAGGAGGAGTGCCCGGTCAACCTCCGACGAGTCGTCGACAGCTACCTGCAGAACCGCAAGGTCCGTGTCAGGTACGCTGGTGAGGAGTACATAAAGGGCACCCAGAAAGGGTGCGTACAGGGGTCTATCGGCGGACCGGTTCTCTGGAATCTCCTCCTTGACCCGCTGCTGAAAGGACTTGAAACGC
This sequence comes from Ptilodon capucinus, assembly GCA_914767695.1. Lineage (NCBI taxonomy): Eukaryota > Metazoa > Arthropoda > Insecta > Lepidoptera > Notodontidae > Ptilodon > Ptilodon capucinus. The sequence goes on from OU611808.1 coordinate 7,890,726, forward strand.
GAGGGCAATATGTACAGGCTTTCGCAGACGACATAGTGCTTGTGTTCGACGGCGAAACGGCACTGGACATACAGAGGCAAGCCGATCCCACTCTCGCCTATGTGCGGGAATGGGGGATCAGGAATAAGCTGAAGTTCGCACCTCACAAAACAAGCGCGATGGTTGTGACTAGAAAGCTTATCTATGACACCCCCCTGCTTACCATGGGCGGGGTTGATATTGGCATGACCGATGAGATTAAGATCTTAGGGCTCACTATCGATCATAAGTTGACATTCAACAGCCACACTGCGAACACCTGCAGAAAGGCGTTGAATGTCTACAAACAGTTGGCAAGGGCCGCCAAAACTAGCTGGGGCCTCCACCCGGAAGTCATCCGGGTGATTTACACAGCCACTGTTGAGCCCCTCATCCTGTATGCCGCCAGTGCCTGGTCGCCGTCGACAAACAAGATCACTATTCAGAAGAATTCACTATTCACGACTAAAATGTTTTTCCCTGACCTTCTGGTAGCGTACAGGACGATTAGACAGATCGTGCCCACTGCCGTGCTCACACAGGTTCTGACGGGGCACGGTGGGTTCTCTGAGTACTTGAACCGTTTTAAGTGCAAGGAGGACCCATCGTGCATCTGCGAACCGGGTGTCAGCGAGACAGTGGAGCACATCTTGCTTCATTGCCCTGTGTTTGCGCGCCGAAGGCATGATGTTGAGATGACCTTAGGCGTAGCCTTAGTTTTATCCAGCCTAAGTAAGCTCGTCATGGACAAGGATAGACGTGATACCCTACTAGGCTATTGCGTGGAGGTGGCGACCAGAGTCATTGATAGAAATAAGACCTAAGCAGAAAGAGGCCAGCTGCCAACTTATTTGGTAATAAGCGACCAACAGCCGCCTACACCACACTGCGCATCAATGGCTCTGGTTGCCGGATCCGCGCAATGGATAGTAGGGAAACTCTGTCATTTTAATCTTTATCATGTTTTATATGCTGTATATTATCCTTGTCCATAGCCTTTTGCTATTTTACTGTCTTTTTTTTTACATTGTTATTTTTAGACGGGTTTGCTTTTTTTTTATTATCATGTATTTTCTTGACATTTACACATTTTTAATAAAATTTATTTGACTTTCATTTTTAATAAAACAAACCAGGCTGGAAAATTATTTTACACACACTAAACTTAAGGCTAATTTTAAGTACTCTGACCCCCACATCAGAGGTGAGCACGCGGGCCGGGTCGATAGAGGCCCGGAAAAAAAAAAAAAAAAAAAAAAAAACCGTTGAGTTAATTTAATAAGGTCTAAAGTAATCAACTAGTTCAGACTAAGATATAGACATCGAACCGCAGCTTAATCTCATATCCGGACTATCAGCCGACCAACGGCGCTTAAGTGCACTTCACAGTCGTCACTCAAAGCGTTACCAGCACGCGTGCTGCTGACACCAGGATGCATTAGCGTTATGATACTGCCTCTCGTGATATTACAATTTAGATGCCTTACTAGTTGGCTCACTACTGTTGATTAATGTAGCTATATTGAAATTACTGGATGAATTATTTGTTCTTGATATCTTAATTATTTGGTCATAAAAAAATTACAGAAAATTTATTACCTACCTTATTTAACAATTTTCATCTATTTTCATTAAATATTGAAGATATCTCATAATATTACATTACATTTGGTTTATTATTTCTACGATAAAATAATACGTAACAGAATTAATTTGATTATCGAAAATCGTCTGCGATGGAAAACAAGAGATATTATTGTAAACAAGTTCTCGGTAAAATTAAAGATAATGTTATACTTTTCTGAGGAGTATGGGTATCTGAGCCCACACCCTCATATCCTAATGTACACATGTATCGTGGCGATAGCGGAGCAGGGCGGCCGGGCCGGGGCTGTAACGTGATTTCCCAAATCGGACAGCTCTAGCTTTGAGTGCTCTTCAAACGTTCGCTCAGTAAAAGGCATATCTCCGATGCGCACTCAGCTTCACCGCCCCTTGAACGTGATACTCATATTGTGTGTGCGGATGGAATCTTTGCTCTGTAGCGACGTTGAAGAAAAATTACAAAGTGATTTCATGAAAAAAAAAAAATGGCAGAAAAAGATTATTTATTTGGGTTGAAAGTTGAACGAGCCAAGGGAAGCAACTCTCGCATGATTTACATTATCTCTAATTTGTCATAATGTCGAAACAAAACGCCAAATAAAACGCTTGACTTAACCTTCTGAAATTGTACTCTGTGCCGATATCTATAAAGATAGAATTTTTGTGGCAAAAGTCACTCCACTTGTTGATGCGATTATTAACGAATTTTATGTTAGTTAATCCAAAAAGGAATAGGTACCGTTAGTTGATGGCCACCTGTTCATTAAACCCTTATAAAAACATTTGAGAACGTTAAGAGAGAAAAATATCAACTAGATTCGTATAAAGAATTCGTTTAAAAAATACTGACTTCAAGAACTATTTTTGACTGCTGGGTACCAAGTAAATGGGTTAATGAAGAGGAAAATGACGGCATCCATCTTAGTTGGATTCCCCGCAGCACCCCCGCGCCACCTCGCGCCCGCCTTAATTCACTTCATTAATGTAATTTTTACTTCGCTTTTTCAAGTAGGTACACAAAAAAAAACAAAGATAAGCAGAAAAATAATAACTTTGCAAATTAGATATGTTGACGCAACTCAGTGCTTTGTACAGCAGTTTTTCTTTGTTATTTTGTAAGTAAATGAGAGGACTTGAGTGATCTGGACTTTAGTTTAATCCCTAGACTGTTATTGCTCCGAGGACGGGCTTAAGTAAAGTCATACGTGCAGCGGACTGTCCGAGATTACTGTTATTGCTATTCAATGAATATTCAACATATAAGCACATTTATGTGCAAACTATGGCATCTAACGCCTGACTCCTCTGTTATCTTCATTTCTATGATCATGGTTACCTATTGTAGATGATTGGAAGGTCTCAGGTAACATTTTGTATAGAATTGAACAATATAAAGGACTTAAGACATTGATTATAATTATTGACAGTTCAAAGCGTTGACTCTCCTAATTCCATTTTAGCGGGCACAGTCCCACTCATACGAGAGAGAAACAGGCCATAGTCCATCATGCTAGCTCAGTGCGGGTTGGCGAACATTGGAGTTTGCAACGTGTAAAACTCGTATACAAAAAAATTTAATGAATGTTGATAAACTCTCACCTTTTTCCTTGCCTATGGTCCGGGTTGTCTTCCATATTCGGCGTCGGGGTGCGAAAGTCAGCCATGTCATCGAAATCTATGGCGGTCGGCTTGCGCCCCCTAGAACTCCCCTAGAACCCCCTTGAACCCCCTGGTAAAGAGGGCCCTGTCTTAACGTTCATTACGTTTCAACGCTAAGTAATCTAATAATTTCAAAATAAATGAATCCATATTGAATTGTTTCGGTCACCAACAACGATAGAGTTGTTGAAGTGCCAGCAGGCTGTACTGTAGTAAACATTTGAAAATTGGGACGCATCTTGAAAATTGGGACACCTGGCGACGAGGCTATGCGAAGAGGCATTTATTTTGCATTGTTTCGAAGTCCGAGCATTCAAATTGTGTTCAGCTCCGTAATAACTGATATTATCTAGACGGTTCAAATACCCGGAAGATTATTTTCTAGATCCATGATGGAAGTGACATGCTGTCAGTCGCATTGTATGTAATAAGTTTTTCAATCAAACCGTGGTAGTATCATTGAGCAAAGTAAACACGGTGGTCTGTTGAAGACGTGGTTGATGTACAGATTCGTATAGAGATTTTTTTAAGCTCTACTTCACTCACAATTTAAAGAAGTTTTCTCCATTTACAATTACTTTGTATGTTATGGTTGTGTGGAAATTAAAATGTTTTAGAATAAATTAAAAGAACTGAGGGATATGTTAATTATTCTCTCAACTAATTATGCTAATGTCGTTCGCGCTTTGTACTTCAAAGAAATAAATAGTTATATCTGTCTAATATGACTAAAATATTAATTTAGGATGTGTCTGAACTAAATTTATGAGGCAAATATTTTAATAGAACAACGGAAAATGGTTTATACATTACATAAGCTTATCAAACAACAAAAAATATAAAACTAGTGCGTACCTATCTGACAATTATATTTTATGGTAAATTACTTGGAATTGAAGGAATGTGTATCATAAATAAGTGAATATCGCCAGACAAACACATACCTACTCATTGTATGATCCCAAACTAAGCAAAGGTTGTACTATGGTTACCATGACTAGTGGCGAACTCAATTATACCTAGTCCAGGGAAAATTCCGAAGAGGCCATTAACGAGGCGCTGCCGGGAATCGAACCTGGAACGACTCAGTGCATTGGCCTACGCTTAAACCACTAGACAAACGCATCGTCAATTATTGTACCATACTTCTCTTTCTGAAGCTACTACCACTATAGCCCTTTTAACGTCCCACTGCTGGCACGGGCCTCCCTTCAATGCGAGGGGGATGCAGGCCATAGTCCACCACGCTGGCCCGGTGCAGACTTCATACATCCATCGAGAACTAGTCAAGTTCTTTCAGACGTGCAGGTTTCCTCACGATGTTTTCCCTCACCGTTTCCTAACAAGGGATAGTCTCGGATGAAATGAGATTAGCACATGAAACCCAGCCGCTATCGCTAAGCAATGTTCCCAGAAGACACCCAGCTTTCCAGCTTTTTGCCACGTTGGATGTAAATGTATTATGTATTATGTTTTCAATTCTATTTAGTTTCATATTCTTATAATCACAGGTTGACTTAGAATTAAAATGTGAAACCTATGTTCTGCGTATAAATAATTATACCAGCAAAAAAATATGATCAAAAACGGTTGGCATTTGATTGGTTTAACTCTCTTCACAATCTAAATTCCAACGCTAAAAATTGTATCGAGTCCTTTTCCGCTATAAACAGCGCCAAATCTGCAGTGAAAGATAATGCTGGGAGGATTCTATCACGGTGTATGCCCAAAATCACTAATCCGATTTCAAGTTGTGCCGCCCGGCCGCTCGGAACGTCACTACAAAGAACTTCCATTAGTTTTGACGAAAACCCGCGAAACGTTTTCACCTTAACACCGTCCGATCTCACCTCGACTGTAACAATAAAGCTTATCGATGCATGGGCAGGTGTGAAAGTTTCGTTGTTAAGGAATCAGATTGGTGACGTTATCTGTACAAATAAGTAAAATTGGAATGTCTGTTTGTAATATCAGAATAACATCTTTTTACCTGACATATGAAACTATTTTTTTTTATGAGATAGGTAGGCAAACGAGCAGACGTTTCACCTGATGGTAAGTGATCGACGCCGCCCATGGACACCTGCAACACCAGGGGCATCGCAAGTGCGTTGCCGGCCTTTAAGGAATGAGTAGGCTCGTTTTTTGAAGATACCTTATATGCGATACCTATAGCTAAAATGCCTATATTAAAATATTTTTTCTGTCAGTCTGTTTGTTCCGGTTAACATCTAAACGATTTTGACGAGACTTTCACTGCCAGATAGCTGATGTTCCAAGGAGTAACAAAGGCTACTTTAATTTAGAAAAATAATTAGAATTCCGCGGGACAAACATAATACCAATTTTTTCGGGTAAAGTCGCGGGCACAGCTAGTCTTCTATACAATACAAATAAATTAACATTGAAGTTTCTATTTGCCGTGTAAAAATAACAAATTTGTAATAAGTATGCATATGAAAGTATAAACTGTACTAATAACAAAACCAATTTTTTTGTCTGTCTACCTGTCTGTTTGTTCCGGGTAATCTCCGAAACGGCATGACATATTTGATTGGACTTTCACTGGCAGATAGCTGATTTTATAGGGAGTGACTACTTAGTACAGAAAAAGATGGTGGGATGAACTGTACTCTCATGACAAAGAGAGGACCAAAAGAGAGAGTCATTGAGGAAAGGAAACGCGGTATTGGCACAGCATTGGAACACATTCGATTCATAATAATAAACATAAAAATTGTTCTACAATGCCTATGTAAATGTATTATAACTTACTATAAATGTGGGCATAAAACTTAAAAATTTCATGTTATTCATATATAAGAAATGAGATTTATTACTTCCAGTTTTTGTAGCTGTTAACAGCTCTATTTTTGGAAATATAAAATATTAAGCAGCAATTCTAAACACATACATATCCAAACACACATCATTACCTTGGATTACCACTAGTCATAAAACTATCCATAATATTAACCTTTAGTCACTTTATGAATTGCCTGCCGTTGAATCTGGAAACAATTAATCGACATTAATCGTCGCGTTAAAAAGGTAGGATCTTAAATTTTTTAGTGATTTTATATGAGCTCAATCATTGTACGGTGCGGCAGCTGCCTTTCCAAGATTTTCGGATAATATGGATAATCCACGCCGCTCGAAATGAAGCTACGGCGAGATCCTTTGCCGCTTATCCGAGTCGAAAATTATTTATTCATTGCCCCGTTTATTACTATGATTATGTTGTTGTATTTAATACTGTTATAAAGACAATGCTTAGAGTGTTTTATCCGTAATGCAAACAACAAGTTATACTTGTTGCGGCTTCTTTGTTTCTAATTGGCTGATTTTTTTGGCACCGAACTAAAGGACATTTAACTAAATGTTATAGTCGGCCTTATCGTGGTCGTAATTTATGAGCAAGACAACAATATTTGAGTGCTGCAATAATTGCTTTACTTTTTATTTTTTTAAACATCAAGGTTAAGGTGAGCAAAGCGAACCTACAACGATTCCTAGATTACTATGACCTTTAATCACCTTTACCGCACTTTACTCGAGTACAGTATAATTGAAATAATTGACTTGGGGTATATATGTCCTACTCAGAATTCAACCTATGCATATTCATGCGTGTGTCTATGCGCGTGTGTATGTTTGATTTACTATTTGTGTGTGTTGAGTGCATGTGGTATGTATTTTTGTGCTAATCTCTAATATACATGGTAAAAAAGCTGTACTGTTTCTTATCGATATGTCCAAAATATGCTGGTAATTTTACAAAACTTGGTCCCTTTGTCAACTGGAAGACTTCCTCTCCTGGACATAGGCATCTTCCAATTACATGAGCTACACAGGTTAACTACATAAACTACTTCTGATTACCAAACTTACACACTGTTAGTGTAACGACAGCTATAATAAAGTTTACGGCGGGTGCATCCCACATGACCAATAGCGATACTTGAAAACCCCTAGCACGAAAGCACACAGCAACAATTGATCCTCATAATGACGAGTGGGCAGAACAAACGGATTGCACCGCTGCACCGCGACCAGAAGCAATATTATTGAACCCACAGAAGCACCAATTCACAATATCTACTTATTTTATTCCCTTTCTGTTCTTGCGTTTGGATCTGAACATTTATTACTGTCTTATTGCTTGTGGAGTGGTGGGGCCCCGGCCGCGGGGCCAGCAGTAGACGAGAGGTTATTATGTTGGTACTCGTGAAAAAGGAGCAAGAAAAGATTTTTGCATTTTGCACCAGCCGTTGAACACTTTAAAATGTTCAATCAGCATAACGATTAAACAAATTCTTTTAGTATTTGTTGTTAAAAGATTTTTTGTTTGCGTATTGTGATCAAGGAGCGCTACTTATTGATGCATTTACAATTTATTAGATATCTTCTGTTCTAAAAGGTGATTTATAATCCCATTGTTAATTATTGTCAAAAGATAAAAATTTCTGTAAGTTTAAAGGAAACATGATTTCTACTTTTATCCTTGCTAATAATAATGTTGAAAATAGAAACTCGTCTTGCTACACGTCTGAAACTGTTTTGAAAAGCATAGGGGGGTGCTGCAGCTTGAGTTTGTATTAATAATAGAATATCTTTAATAATAGAATATTATCATCACGCCAATGTTTGCACGGGTAGACAGAGGCGCATTGCTGTGCATCGACATTTCACTGATTCGCATTTATTTTGGGCCGAATGTAATAGGGGGCGAGTTTATTGCCATTTATATACCGGACGCGCTGCTGTCGTATAATTGCACCAGTGTTTTTATGGCCACGCTATAGTTTGAAATTTATTTAGAAGACGTTTTTCACAACGTTTACGTTTTTGTGATAAATTTATAAGTAAGAAAAAAAGGAAATATTTGTTTGGTTTGAAAGTATCGTGGAGTTAAAAGAATCCTCGGTGTTATGGCATAATGCGTGTAAAGGTACATTTGGTGTGGATTTATGGGGGAGGCCTCGGTTGGTTTATGATGACAATGGCGCGCCGGGCGCCGGGAGCACCACCTCATTTCCTCACTGAAAGTTATAAAAACATATTGAAAATGAGATTCCCGCACTGAAAGACCTAGCGAGTGTTATCTTGTTTTGTGATTTGCCTGTTTTTATGTACGCCTCCGAGGAAAATAAACGTATTTTAGAGAGAGACCTTTACAATGCCAAGCCGAAATAAATTGTGCATTTCTTATATTCCTAATTCGGCATTTTTTGGCCACCCCCTTTAATATATGTTGCACATGTTTGTTGGAAGTTTCAAGTATACTTTCTGCGTCATCATAATTAATTAGAATTACTTAAGTAGAAACGTGAAAATGTCGTATAATTTAGTTAACAAGTTTGTTACGCGTAACTTGCCATTTAGCTAAAGCCCGCTTACGGTGCCTGGATCTAATTACTTCATGTAGGTAAAGCGAACTTGTGTAATTTCAGGCTTTTAGCAGTATGCTATCACATTCTCTCGTTGGTATTATGCGAGCGAAGAATCTTGGGAGCGTTTTTATAACGATGTTTTATGTTTAATTAATGTTACAAGAATATCAAAAATAATACGTTGTTGTAACTTGCCACTCTTCATAGGTGCTTGAAATATATGGGTATATTTTGTGCACATAAAACGCAGATTGTATGGTTTATGGTGTGGCCCAATTTTATAAAATAAACATAATTCTAAAATACTGTTGGAATCAAATGAATCTATATTATCTACACTTAATAATTTATAACACAATACTTAGCTCATAGTTTTATATAACACTTCCAGAACGTAGTCCTATTTAACCGACTTTTTTACTTACTAATGAAAATTCATATTCAATTACAAAATTATTACAATCAATTTAAAAACAGAGCACTGCCAATTAACAGGACGACAGTAGGTGTTTAAAGGGAGGGTGGCAGACAAAGCTACGTAACGGCCGTTATCCGTGTGAAAGCTCACAAGTTGTTGTCTGTCGAGGGCCACTATGTTCGAGCAAAGATTGTCTTGTCAAGAGCGGTGCTCGGTGCTCAGTGCTACGCGCCCCTCGGCACAGGGCGGACGCTACGCCGCGGACACGTATTACATCTCGCGCACAGTCGTAGCGCTACGAGTACTACGAAAAACTTTCATGATATGAACCACTTTTCGAATATTATGATACTATCAGTTTCTAGTTGTATATAACAAGTTTCGTTTTGGATATTGTTACTACAATAGTGAGCTTGCAGCGAGATTACTTGCGAGTGAATACTTGCAGCGAGATTTGTAAGTGAAAACTTTTTGAATAGGATTTGTAAGTATTTTATTTATTGAATTATAAACATGTCAGTGTCTTAATTTCATCCAATACAATAATAATTATTCTCCGATTATTTGTACAATTTGTGAAAACAAAACTCTTTCATTTGACTGTAATTTTCTCTCGCAAATTATGGTATATGATACGGACATTAAAAAGACAAGAAGCAAACCGAATCTAAAGATAAGGCAACGCAATAATACATTAATTAGCTTGCTGGTTGCGGTAAGTGTTTTCCGATTCCTCGCTCACGGTACGTACCCGTCGCAAAACAAAGAAAATTCCGTCAATAATGCCTAAGGAGCCTTCGAGATTTCACTTGAACATCCTTTGTTTGGGAGTCTTTTTAGCGAAATCCCTTTACGCACTTCGTAGAGATAAAAGGAGAAATAATTAGTTGTCATAATGTAGGACGCTTTGTAGACTTATCCTTCTGAATTCCCTTTTTCTCATCAGTGTAGTCTATACACTTTTCTTGCGAAGATTTAGGACTCAGTCAAGTATACCACTTATTGGTTTTTTTAATCGCAGAAACATATATGATTAATTAAACATAAAGTTAGCCTTAGGTATTTTTCATTGGGATAAGTAGACATGCCACTTACATTTACTTTTAAGGTACTAAAGTCTTAAGTTAAATCAGTTAAAGGCTCGCGCCTTTAACCATAAAATAGCCTTTAAGTACTATATAGTAGAAGAGTCGAAAGCGCGTGTCTGTCTGCCCGTTAGACTGAATGCGCTAATTTCGGGAACCACCAAACGATTTGGAATGTCGTAGTTACTTTAAAATATTACTCGCAATCTATTACTTGTCCTAGAGTAGTGACCGCGAATCGGCAAACGTAGGACTTCCTGTGAATAGGTGGAGCGACGACATACGCAAAGCGGTGGGCAGTAACTGGAAAAGAAGAGCCGAATATGGGGCACAGTGGCGCATCTTGGGAGAGGCCTACGTCCAGCAGTGGACTGACACCGGCTGATGATGATGATTACTCGCAATAGCTGTCCAGTAGCTGTCTCGTTAGCTCCTTCGACTTAATACAACAAAATGCTTGGACGCACGTCAATAGTTAAATGGTCAGGGTGGGAAATTATCCCAAAATATCCCGGTTAAATAGTTGATGCATAATAGGTTGTTGATACTAGGTTAATTGACGTACTTATTTTAAAAAATATTCATTTGATTAATATACTAAAATACATATAAAAGGCATGGATGAAATGGTCATACAACTACTATAGGTAGATTCATAGTCATTATAATAAACCTATGTTAAACCTTGTTGATAATAGAAAAATTAATAATGAGAATCCATTGAACAAATAAGAGCTTTTGTTTTGTGTGGTACTACGGAAACATTTGAATTAATATAAAATAAAATATACGTGTTGAATTGAGAACCTCCTCCTTTTTGAAGTCCTAAAATTAATCAGAGTTTATTATGCCCTACGCAATTAGATGCGTCAAAACGCGCACGACATTTTTTCCAATGTGCAAAAAAAACTGTATCAACTTAAAAAAACCGGCCAAGTGCGAGTCGGACTCGCGGAGGGTTCCGTACCATTATCTATAAAAACGGCAAAAAAATCACGGTTGTTGTATGGGAGCCCCATTAAATATTTATTTTATCCTGTTTTTTAGTATTTGTTGTTATAGCGGCAACAGTAATACATCATCTGTGAAAATTTCAACTCTCTAATTATCACGGTTCATGAGATACAGCCTGGTGACAGACGGACGGACGGACGGACGGACGGACGGACGGACGGACGGACAGCGAAGTCTCAGTAATAGGGATCCCGTTTACCCTTTGGGTACGGAACCCTAAAAAGAAGAACATTTTTCAATGCAATGTCACCGAGAACGTGATTGAAATAATTCGTGTGGTTGCGAGGCATTTGCCAGAGTAATTTAATTTTTATTCGATTGTAGGCATAGAGTACATTTTCTTAAAACGTCAAATGAATTCTCTCGCCTCAGTAAGTTCAGGGCGTTATGTATTATTTATATCCCACCGCGCACTCTAGGATTAGGGTAATGTGTTCACAAGATGTATATGGGTACGTTATTAATTCGATTTCCTTATATGCAGTGGCTTACTGCATTTATTAGTTTGACTCCGCTGCTCTACCATGACTTCAAATGGATCTTTACGTTCGCTAATCGATAGCGACTGCGTTAAATATCTGCATGGCAATCTGTTTTTCTCAGATGACCGTTGGCAGGGCTGTATACGACACTGTAGAGCTACATGTGGCATGTAGAGTCACATGACTATTATAAATCTTAAAACCTCTAACGAGTAGCTCTAGACCGCTCTCCGCATCAGAGATTTTATCATACCCAATTGCTATCTCTCTGTCTCTACGAAAAATTATGAGCCTTATTAACTGAATTCAAAAAAGAAGAGATTCTCAGTTTTGTTTTTCACACTACTGTCTAGACTCTAGACTAGCTTTGTAGATACGCATCACTAGTAATCATTTAATTTATTTCAATACAAAAGCTATAATACCCGTGCATAATAAATTTAGTTTTGTATCCTAATGAAAGGGAATTTCTAAGTTTTTCGTTTGTTATTGAAACTAGATAGAGTGAATGTTTATTTTGCAAACACGCCACAAAAGCCGGTTTTGCACATTAATGACTAACCGTCGGCTAACATCAATAACTTTAGTTTGCTGAAAATAAATACATGACAGCTTACAGGAATTATAATTAAGATTTCAAAATCCATGAAATTAACACTGAAGTTAAGCTCAAAACGAAGTGTCACACATAATTATATTTCTATTACTAAATAAATTGAATTTAGAACAATGAAATAAAACCGGCCAAGTGCGAGTCAGACTCGCACACGAAGGGTTCCGTACCATTGTCTACAAAAACGGCAAAAAAAACACGTTTGTTGTGTAGGAGCCCCCTTAAATATTTATTTTATTCTGTATTTTAGTATTTGTTGTTATAGCGGCAACAGAAATACATCATCTGTGAAAATTTCAACTCTCTAACTATCACGGTTCATGAGATACAGCCTGGTGACAGACGGACAGACGGACGGACGAACAGCGAAGTCTCAGTAATAGGGTTCCCGTTTTACCCTATGGGTACGGAACTCTAAAAAAACAATTCAAAAATGTTGCCTAAGGTACTCCTTATAACCTTAGTTATCTGTCAGTGAAAGTCCCGTCAAAATCGGTCTAGCCGTTCCAGAAATTGCCCGGACGAAACAGACAGGCAGGCAAATAGATAGACGGACAGTTTCATTATAAGTACCGTATTGACTTACATTATCCATTCAGTAAAAAGCCGTAGGTATTTCGACATTACAGCATTACAGCTAATGTTTATTATCTTTATTGGTTATCGATCAGACCATCTAAACAGTTTTCGATTCCTTAAATAAAACACATCGTACCGTACACAATGCGGAAATTTTCAAACAAAACATTCTCATTCAGTAACCGACAGCCGAACTATAAATATTTGATCTCTATTATTAGATACAACTCGTGATCGTTAACTTTTGATTAGTTCCATGTGCGGTCAACAGTTTGTTTCTGAATTTGTTTTTCAGGTAAGCTTTACCGGGTTACCTTATGTATACAATTTTAGGGCTGCATATCTGTCGGTCACACACTGCCCACATTGTTGTCCGCTAGTCACACAAATACATACATACATATACTCACGCCTGTATCCCACGGGGGTAGGCAGAGACTACCGTTTGCCAAATGCTACGACCCTGACATAATGGCCGCACAAGTGTAGGTGACCAAAAACTTACACTTGACTACGATATGATATTTATTTTGTCAGTCACCTACTAGACTAGCTACCATAACTGCACGCACTATTTGTAGTACGGCAATCCGTCACTAGAGGCGCTGTACGAGTAGACCATATATTTTTATGCGACGTCTAAATTGTTGATAATCTCACACTAGGCATTATGAGCGGTCTATTTAAACTTACTGTTTGAATATGTCACAGTCAATCAGATTATTAATGGTTGTTTATTTCCATTGCGTGCACCGAAATATAGGTTTGTGGGCATCCAGTAGATTAAGCAACAAAGTAACAACATGCCTTGTTGACTAAGCTACTCTACTGTGATTAGGTATATTTAATTCAAGGTTTGCGTGTTCATTGTCGCAACCCTGTAGGTTTTGGATGGTGAAAGAAGTTTGGTTGCCGACATGGAACTTTTTTGTACACTGTCGTTCGAATGTTATCTCAGTACGGTGTCTTCTTCGATTAATCACACCATCGTTATTATATTATGATAGAGTATTTTAATACAGCCGGTAAGCTCCGCGCGTGACGTATACATCTCATGACAATGGCAAATCGATTATAATTAATAATTATTTTTAAATCTTCTATTAATAAATATTAATTATTCTGGGATCCACAGGTATATAACAATTCAACTTCGCATGATTATTATGAGATAAAACAAATTGTATCCCTAATGTTTTATTGAAAACACTATTAAAAGTTAATAAACTAAACAGCTGCCGGCGTTGAGTTGTTAAATGAGATTGATGTTTTAAATGACGTTTCGGCAACCGGAAACGAAACGATTCATAATCGCGTTTGCATTATGTTTGGTCGGTTTTCTACCTATAACAACAATGTTTATAAATCCAATTAACAACAAACACAAAAAACTAGTTAATAAAAGTACCATTTTACAACATCAAACATCAATTTAAAAAAAAAAAACATCAAAATACATCTCATTCTGAATTTATAACTTTTTTTTTAAATATGTAATCAATGCTTCGCTTGTTATAGCAGATAAAGTTAGTCCACTTAATACATACAAAAAAATACGAAAACCTAAGTCCTTGTGGAGTTACAACTGCCGAACGTAGGATACAAAATCGGTCCATTTTAAAGCTGTATTAAGTTACGTCATATTCAACCCATTTTTAATATCATGCCAAAAAATACGAATCTGACTACTGGTAGTGGTACTGTAGTGAACCTTAAATATATTGTACAATATTTTTCTCAAAGCGTATATTTACCAAAGAACTTATATTTCCTTCTAAGCGCCAGTTGTGCCAAATTTCCTGTCACAGTAACACGTCCGATTAAGACCCTAACGCTCTTAATACTATCCCTGAATTTACCCATCAAACGTTACGTAATAACATGTTTACGATAAACTCACAAATGCCAATATTGGCAACACATCCTGTAGGTTCGCGAAGGGATAGAATAGGCTCCACTCGGGCCGGAAGGGACACCCTGTACCAGATAACTGAAGAAAGTGTCGAAGGGCTGCGCACGTCACTATCTCGCAGTCATTATGGGGTGACAATAGATAATGACGTCGTGAGGGCACCAGCATAGCATTTTGTGTAGAGGTGAGAATGATGCAACATAAAATTAAACTTTTTTTAACACAAAAAATATATATTCAGGGATGTTTTTGATGTATTTTTTTCAAGAGATGCTTAAAAAACTATGGGCGCCACTAAACCTTAACCAACAAAATAAAATCTTTAGCCAAAATTAAATTTTAATAGATAGATCGATAGAATCCGTAAAATCGTTTTATTTCAATAGATACATAGAGTACTCTTTATTGTACACACCAAACAAAGAAAATAATACAACATTCTTAGTTTTAAATACAGTAGCTATGTACAATTGGACGGTCTTATCACTAAAAGCAATTTCTACCAAATACGCTGTTCAAATGCTGTGCAAATTCTCGAATACGCTGTTTGAAAACTATTATTTTTCTATAAAAAACGTCAAGCGCGCCCCGCACACTGGAGCGTAGACACAAGCGCGTCGAAATGTTGCTAATACCAAAACTAACTCTTTATCAATATGCATTGAATTTCTGGTAAAAACTTAGCCACACGTCAAAATTCGCTCGCGGTGTCAGTATCATTTCGTTGAAGAATCAAATTTTTCTAAGTGTCAATATAGTTCGTTTTGATATTGGCAAAAATTTTACGCCCGGGCGTCGATACCCCATTGTACGAAAGTCCTTATCCCATTTGATTACTGGAAAAAAATTAACCAGTTTGATAACATCAAGATCGACTTTTCTATATATTTCCCTTCATGCATAAAACTGATTTTAGTTCACCGACTTAACTATCATCCCCATAAACGCCGGTGATGTTGTCCGAACTTATTATCGTTTAATTTATGACCACACATTACCGGTTAAGGCGCCATTAAGCCTCTCCGGGAAAGACCGGGGAATAAATAAAGGCGGCGAAGTTCACATGATGAACACACTCCCCCGGTTCAGCACGTAAGGTCGGTAATACGAGTCTCGTCACAGTACATAAATTGTTTATTGTTTTCTATTAGCGATCCAATTTTATAATTTATTTTAATGTGCTTGTTACTACGCCGTGCACCCACTGAATCTACAGAATTAACTTGATATGTTTTATGAAAATGAGCCCTCTTGCAATGAACATAAAGATTTAATTTTATCACGATCTCGACCACGCGTCATAATTAGCTCGCGTTGTCGATGGCTTTTCGTAGAAAAATGAACTTTATATATAAGATAAATAAGTTCGTTTTGGAATTGATGAAAACGTCGTCGACCTGTGGACGCATAGATTTAAGAGCGTGTTTCACAAGTATATAAAGTAATAATTCAAAACATATGATGTCTTTAAGACCAGTACTTGGCCTAGTAATCCGACTGTCTACACAGGATGGTCGCTTTAGCGGCAAATATCGGAAATTGAATTTTCAGAATTTGCCATGGTGCATTCACCATTTTAACTAGCATTTGAGGAAGGACGCTTGCATTCTAAATCCTAGCTATGAAAGGAGCTAAGGATAGTACATTATTTTCTCAATTATTAAATTCTAGCTGTCTAACTATACGGTAATGGTCTCACTAATCGCGTTATACTTATCATTCGCTTCCTATTTCCTGCCAGACGGTTGCAAAATGTTGTATAACAATAACAAAAATATGTTAAATAATTTATCAATATTATTTACGTGCTTTACATTGTTGCTATTAAAATATACAAGGAGCGGAGCAACGAATTTTCATTATCAAGATTCAAAACAAGAATATCTTAAAAATATTAGCAAAATACACATTTCCGCTTACTGTAAGGCTCATAAATGTCTTTAGATATATGGTACATCGCTTATAATTCTTCTGGTAATTTGAAACGACTTAAAATTTGTATAATTACTGAACGCATACATTTAATTAATTACAATCATAATTCACTACATATACTTTGAAACGATCCAGCTGGTATCATGATATATGTTGTCATATTCACATTTACTTTGACAAACAATTAAAATATTTCATATGATCGTCGTTCACAGAATCATGTTAAGCTCTTAGGGGCCCTGAGGGACAAATATAGCATACACGATATGTTCTAAATACTGTCAAAGGAGTTCGCAAATCGTAAAGACGCAACATCGATCCAACTTAAACGAGCTTGTGAAATTTGAGCTCTATATCGTTTTAATACTATACAATTTACAATCTATGTGAAAATAGTTGATGACGTGTGGACCGCGATGTGCACGAGGAACTAGTTTGTTCAATTTACACTGTGAACAACACGAAATAAGGATCACATTTCAATGCTTCACCTTGTGTTGAATCTAGTCGCTATGTGTTTGAGCCATCTAACTAGTGTCGTTGAAATAAGTAATTGCTAACGTCCTACGGCCAGCATTGATAATACAGCCCCTTGTGACAAGACAATATGCGAGATACGTGAATTTCGTCCTCCTCTATTGATTTAATCACAAAATAGAGTGATTCGGGGCGATATAATCCATGATATAGTGCACATGCTGGCCCGCTAAAACTCAACCTGATCGACAAACAATACTCAGTCACCCCTTAATAGCGAACTAATTGAATTCATTCTCAGTTAGAGGGGATCTTTGCGAGCTATTAGAGCATGCGAAGTTTTACAGTTATCAGATCGAACAAATATGCTGTGACGATGGGGCAATGTGTGAACTAAGTTTTTTTTTTAGTGACGTACGTATGGTTTTTGATTTTATTTATATATATGGCTAAACCGCTAAAGTTGAGATTTTGAATCCGTTTTACAGTAAATATACTTTTGTACGTTAAAATTACAATTGTAAACTGTCTCTTTATAATAATGTACGACTTTTTAATAGTTTTTAATAGTAGTAAATATTTCACCAGCAAAACGTTACTATCTCAAAGCTTACAAGATTGGCTTTATACTCAGATAAAGTTTCTAACTAATAATTTTCACTTTCACTATTTCAAATATCAAAGTTAATTTGTCAAATAGTCTACCTTGAAAATTATTCAGTGATTATATTAACATAAAACAAAGATTTCATATTTTAGTAGGATAGCCCCCAAGTTAATTATATGTACTATACAAACGTTGCTTGATTAAAAAGAATCACGTTTTCAGTTTTAAAAAAATCTCAAAGTCATATTATCCTTATACTGAGCAGCAGAAATAATTTCCTGTGTCATTAGCGAATGGTCCAGCTCTAAATTCTACCGACAGATCTGACATTAAACATGATTATGTTTGACGGGTTAATATTTACCTTATAACCTGTGGCAACCAAAAATACACTGTATTACTCATGTTTAGGGTCACTATTATAACGTAATGTGGCGTACGAAGTTAAAATGTTGTTATGGAAAAATAAGCTTTGCGTAGTGGTTCTAAATTCACATATCGGATGACGGAGGTCTTGATCCGAACAGGTACTTATGCAGAGAGTCCTTATTATAAAATGGTGTTTCTTTCATAGGCAGTAGGGTTCAATTTGGCATGTAAAGGTACGGAAGATTTCCTAGACAGGCGGAGGACGATAAGCGCCGAGTCGTTATAGAGGTTGTCGTGGACCCTCAAAATATAAACATCGTCCAGATGTCGTAGATAAGTAAGGGGAGCTTTTTGGCTTAATGGCAGATTACTCTAGTCGAATATATTGCGTGCTGGCCTGATGCCATGAGTAACTCGGCCTATTGAATATTAAATTACTTAAATGCCATTTTTTTTATTACGCTGAACCTAAAAAAACAAATAGGTATTAAAAAAATATCATCTGTTCTGGATTTAAATTTATGAGTAAGGTAAGCTGGGATTATACAGAGCCAAATATTACCCGGAGGTTATTTCTTTTTACCCGTGGGGAGGACGAAAGCTGTAACAAATAATAAAGCGACAAACATTTAGGTACCCAAAAATAAATAAAGCTACTTATTAACCATTATTTCTAGCGTCGATAGGCTTGTGGTTAGAGGGTCCGTCCTCATTTTCTAGGGGTCCTGGATTCAATACCCACCCTATTAAAATGAGTAATTGTAAATGATTAAAACCAAAATATCGATATGGGTTTATCCTATTATAGGTTGTCCCGTTAACCCTTCGAACTTAAAACTAAATGCTCCTGTAAGGAACGGATTACACAAGCAATTAGGTTATTGTTAGAGGGGTTAACGGGACTTCCAGTAATGGGATAACCCCATAGCTAGTTAGTGATCCTTCACTATTTGATGTGCAAGCGGAGTAAAATGTCCCTTAGAAATAAGGTGACACTTTCCAAAACATGCATCCTCCCTATTATGTCATATGCCAGTGTGGTTTTCGCTCACGCGGCGAGGACACACATCAACCGCCTGCAAGTATTGCAGTCCCGGTTTAGGTGCCTAGGTGCCCCGTGGTACATACGGAACGTAGATCTTCATTCCGACCTTGGCCTCTACTCATTTCGAAAACACTTAAAAATAGCGTCCGAACGCTAATTTAAAAAAGCCGCGTCGCATTTAAATCCTCTGATTGTCACCGCCGGCAATTACAAGCCAGACCTCGCAAACACATCATCAACTCGTCGCCGCCGGCACGTGTTGATTGATCCTCCCGACACGATCACCGCCCTCCTCGACCCGGGCGTCAAGAGGGCCACCAACACACCAACACCAGCCTCAAACAGACACCGATCTCGCTGGCGAGGTCGTGGAACCCCCTCTTCCGAACGTAGGTGCATCTTTGCACCTAGGAGCACAGTCACTACCTCTCCCCTCACGGTAACTGCCCAAGCCGAGGTCGTGCCCTCTGTGGCACCCTTGAGCTAGTTGCCACCCTTTTCCGCCCTTAAGACCTTGGTTGGAGTGCACTCTGCGCTCGCCACTACTCCGATAAAGCCGTAAAGGCCATCCCACGGCCAACAGCGTAGTTCATTTAAAAAAAAAGCTAGTTAGTGATCTTATTCAAAATAGTAAATGAAAGTTTATTTTCTTCTTTTTAGGGCATTTAAATAAAAGTTAGTTAAAAAAAATAATTAAACCATTAATGTGTTTTTTTAATTTTTTAGTTATTTGGATTTAATGTGACGTTGTATTAGTTTTCGAGTTTTCCTCAGCAAGCCCTTTCATTTAATACCCATACTGTGGTAGTGCAGAAAAAATAACTATTCCGCCATCTTGGATGATCCGCCATATTGGAATTAGAATGACGTCACATAGCTAAGCAATGCATGCGAAATAAGCGTGAAGGTATACCAAATTTCAGCTCAAGAAAACTGATTTAAAATTCAGTTGCAAGATTCCACATACATACATTGCAAGATAAATAAAAGCTTGTAATAAAAACGTTGCTATTTTTTTTAATGACTTTTAAGCTAAAATGACCCTTACTCCCGAATGTTTAGATTGCATTACATTTTTATCTCGGGTACTCAACACATTATTCATTGGTATGCATATCGCACCCGCTCCGTGTGACGTCATCTCCAGTTGCGGCCCACAGGACACTGCTTGTCTAAAACAATGTACGAACGAATTTTTCATTTTTTTTTTTGCGTTCAATTATATTATTCATGAAACAGGATGTGTTTGTTCAGCATCTGTTGATCTATTGTTGTACATTTAGCGATTGCTGCGGGCAATAAATATTATGATTGACTCAAAATAATACATCACGTTCATATTATATTTCTAAGATATTATTTCAAAATGACATTCGAACATGAAAATTATCTCAGAGTTGCGGGCCCGGGATTTGAACTTGCACCCCTTACGTTCAAGTCGGGCGCTCTACCGACGAGGCTACCACTGCTTCAAATAATACGTTATTAAAACCAACCTTACTAACCTACATTTAAACTCTTTCTTCAGTATGCAACCCGTAAAGAATCAGTAAGCAAATGCGCCGCATTCACATACGGAGCAAATACAAACCAAGATCTCATTTCTTTCAGAGACAGCAGCGAGACCGCGTTCAATACAGTTATGTCACTGACAAAGAATTCCTATCCTCCATCACAAGTTCCACGGGTTTGTCCTCGCTAATTAGCTTCGCTAATGAATACAGGGGGCTCATCTTTAGTTGCCGGGGTAATTAACAGCTGAGATAGAAAATATTAATATTTATTAGGCGAGGGCCGAGAGCGAGAATTTCGCTGCGTACAAGTACCGTATTGAATTTTACATGCTGATAACACACAGCTAATCAACTCGGCGTTTGTATTCCACTTCCGGATGATAAAAGTGTATTTGATTTACTTTATTAACGAAGTACGAGATCTCGGGATAATTCGATGGCACACCCAAGATGGCTGCTGTAATATACGTATATTTTAATTGTTAAAACTTAAACATCTAAACCAATTAGTGTAGCTTTTTGATTATATAGAAAATATTATATTTCACTAGCTAACAAAATGCTTGTTGATCTTCAAAAGAATTTAAGTGTATGAAACAAAAGAATGTGTACATTTATTTAGAAAAGAACATTCAAAGGTATTCTTAAGTTAGTAATAAGTAATAACTCAGTCTGATATATTTTTGATATATTGAAATATATATTTACTTAAATACATTACAATATTTCAGTTTCTATGCGTACGAAATGTAAGGTACAAAATTGCGAAATAAAACTTCTAGTCTATAATGTTGGTAGCATTGAATGGTTTGTTGAGAGGTACAATATGTCTGTGCAACAGTTTTATTGCTCTTCACCGAAGTTTCGGCAGCCAGAATTTACGACTTATTTAGTTCAAGATTTGATAGCTTATATAGCATAAAGTTTATCCATTGTTATCTACGAGTATCTACTTGTAATTTTCCTTTACGTTTTCCAGGCAATGATACTATAAAACATTATATTAAATAATAACTAGCTATATCTATTACCGACGGAAGTGCATGAAGAGATGCATGACTGTGGATGAAACAAAAGAGGTACTCGTATGTCAGGATCGTAGCATGTGGCAAACGGTAGTCTCTGCCCACCCCCATGGGATACAGGTGTGAGTATATGTATGTATATATCTATTACCTGAAGCAATGGTAGCCTAGTTAATGAAAACGCCCGTTTTGAACGTAAGTGGTGCAGGTAGGTACAATCACCGAGCTCGCACTTCTGGTATTTTTGGATTAGCAGATAATTAAACAACAATATGATTATGACTTAGTATTTTGAGCGTAGGCCGCTCGGCTCAATACACTAGGTGGTTGCGGGTTCGATTCCTGCCAGTGGCATGCACAGAGTATTATAATTGGTGGCATATTTCGGAAATGGCTTTTTCGGAGTTTGACCTGCGGGCCGATTTTCGTTTGATAGACATCAATCTCCATTAGAGATATATTGAAACAAAAGAAAAAATACGTCCAATATGACGTTTCGTTTCGACATAATATTTCAAATATAGATTGATGTCGATCGCACGAAAATCGGGCTCCTTGTCTATGTGTTACTCTAATCGCCTCCAGTCCATTATACGGTACCCAAAGCACAAGCTTTGATTAGTTTAGGATCACAAATATTATATAAATATGATGAAGATGTACAAATATTAATCACCTATGATTCACCAACATACGTAAATAAAAATATACTTATGAAACTTAACTGTTACACATAAAACTCGCGTTGTTAAATCTGGTTTTATTTTTATTGCGTCAACAAAAACAAATCGTTTTATATTCCGAATTTAAATTTGGGTGTACGCCGAGGGGCAGAACATCCCGACTGTAATAAGGCGATGTTTTTATTACAATGGGGCCTTCTAATAAGCGGACACTGGATGTTTGTTAACAAACAATCTCGTTTCATTTGTTAATTTTACACCTATATCCGCTAGCGAACGAAACCAAATTACACAGACTAAATAAGTTGAAAAAACAAGATACGTAGTTGGCGCAGTGTGTTCTGCTCCTTTGTGGTGTTAAAATTGACTTTTGTATTACAGTAAAGCGGGAAACAACGGTGTGTAGGAAATTACAAAAAAAAAACTGTGGGTAATCTGCGTTTCTTATTTTTATTTTATGCATCAACGTATTAATAATACTGTAACAGTGTAGAGATATCCATTATTAATATAACAAAGTACGCCACTCTTGTTTTTTATCTTAAAATAGGTTTATTATGATTATTTTCTATCAATAAGACCCCATTTTCAACCCCTAGACATAATGTCAAATAAACTACCTAGCATATAAATTTGTTTGACCGTTTATCGATCTGTCAATGAAACACATTTCAATCGAGCTATTCGACAATTAATCTTATCTCATGATTGAAATATTGTAGTGTTCTCTATTTGTGGAATAAACACTGTCATCAGTTTATGTGACAGTAAAATAATTGGCCGTTAAAAATCAAGAAGCAAGCCAGTGTCATCAAATTAAAAAAAACCTAGGATTCATTTATTCAACCTCGTATTTAATAATAATTACCAAATTTGATAATTTGTTTACATACAGTTTAATGGTATTCACGTATTTACTTCCCCAGTGTTGTAATCGCGACAGTAAAGTTCCAAGAAATTTACAAACAGTAACCCTACCATGAGTTCATACGTTCACTATGATTCATTAGTCGCTTGCGTTTACGTACAATATTTGTATATTTATTAAATACCGGCTACCTGAGAAATTGATTGAACTATGAAATGAATTTGATAGTAGCAGTCGTCTAGGTGGTCTAGTCGTCTAATATAATTGGATCCGTATATAATTTAATATACCTATATTATATATTAGGTGCATGTTCAGATCCCCGGGCTCGTACCTCTGAGATTTTTGAACTTTATTTGCGAACGTCATTCCAATTATTATTATTAATACTGCTTGTACGGTGATGGCAAACATGGTGAAGAAACCTACGCTTTTATAGGTAGACATATACTACTACTACTACAGCCCCTTTAACGTCCCACTGCTGGGGACGGGCCTCTCCTCAATGCGAGGGGGATTCGGGCCATAGTCCACCACGCTGGCCCAGTGCGGGTTGGCAGACTACACACATCTATCTAAAACTAGTCAAATTCCCTCAGACGTGCAGGTTTCCTCACGATGTTTTCCTTCACCGTTTCATAGCATGTGATAATCTCGGATGAAAATGAGATTCGCACATAAATCCTAGAGGTGCGAGCCAGGGTTTGAACCTGCACACTTCGATTGCAAGGCGTGCGTTCGACAACTCGGCTACCACTGCTCCAATAAAATAATATTATCGTTTTTATGTTAACAGCTATCGAATTTCAGTAACCGTGTAAACCCATGGTAGAGCTGCAGGCAATTAATTACGGCATTTCCACCGAGACGGTGAATTATAACTGCATTATCCGGTAAATATTCATGAGTGTGGAACTTTCTGGAGTCTGGTGACGAATTCCCCACTTATCTACCGCATCGAGTTTGTGCCATGAATATGTAGCCACATGAAGGCGCCGAGTTGGATAAGGGTTTACGTTATAACGACCAATTGGCCCAGATTTCACTGTTTCTAGTTTTAGTTTGGCCAACCCTACTATTTATGAAGGTATGAACAAACGTGCTTACTTTGAATTCATAGATTATTAAAATACTAGATATAGATCTGAAGTAGTCTTCTGCTTTGTTTTACGAAATGAGTGCAATTATGAAAGGAGACGGATACGCTTTCATACATTCTTGGGCCCAGTTGTAAAAATATGAGAGTGGTGTCATTAAGAGCTTATATCTTATCAAACCATCTCCGAATTTTTTTCTGATCTTGGCTATCTGAGAGCAGAATTATTAGAGATTTAGTAAAAGTGTGGTTATTCAACAAAGTGACAACAACCTAGATACTAAACAGCTGATTTTTTAACTGTGATTGTTATTTTGTTTTAATATACAGTTTTGGTGTTAATTTACCACTTTACCACTTTAGTGTATTTAATATATTAAAATGAATACAATTATGTGCTTAATCATTAATAACACAATTTGTTTTTGAGCTACCGAACGTGCTCACTCTGTCTGGGGCGCGCGGACGTTCGGAAACTCGTCCGTCGACATTTTGTGGAGCGTTCGGAAACGCGGACGCCACACAGCTAGTTACTATATTTTTTTTTTTTTTTTTGTTAATTATTACAATGTATTTATTCATTTTGATGGAATCAATCAAGTATTTTATGTTCAATTATTTAAATCATTCACAGTAATCGATTATTGTAATCGATACTCTATTTCTTCAGTGAAATAAACTTATTTTTATGATTTCTCGTCTCCCGGATAGTGAATTGAGCTGATTTTTTTATATTTTGAATCAGAAAAAAATACCGCTTTTTTTAAACCATATCTCAACTTATTACAATTGGGCCCAGAGATCCCCGTCTCCTTTAATGAAATAAGATGAGAAATGGCTGCACCGGTGATTAGCGGGTATTTATACTATTGTTGAGTAATGAATAACAAGGACAAATTCAATAAATACACATTATATATAAAAAATCTGTGATTACAGTTATAAAGATGGCAGATGATTGCCTGAAGTAGTCAAAACTTGAAGTAATTACAAGCTTTATATTAACTTGCAATGTATGTCCGGGTGGAATCTTGCAACTGAATTTTGAATCTTTATTCGATTGAGCTGAAATTTGGTATACACGCTTATTTTGGATGACAATGCATGCTTATCTATGTGAAGTCATTCTAATTCCAATATGGCGGATCATCCAAGATGGCGGAATAGTTATTTTTTCTGCACTACCACAGTATGGGTATCAAATGAAAGGGCTTGCTGAGGAGAACACTAAAACTAAGGGCCATAAAATAAAAGCTTTTTTTTTAAGTTTTTTTAGATTTTTTTATAATACACATAATAATAATAATACATCATCACGCCTGTATTCCCCGAAGGGGTAGGCAGAGGTGCACTGGAGTGCGCCCACACTTCGCCGATGTATTTTGGTCCCAATGTAATAGGGGGCGAGCCTATTGCCATTATACCGGGCACACCGGTTTCCTCACGATGTTTTCCGTCACCGTTTCTTAGCAAGTGATAATCTCAGATGAAAATGAGATTCGCACATGGAACCCAGAGGTGCGAGCCGGGGATAGAACCTGCGCACTTTGATTGCAAAGCGTGCGTTCGACCACTCGGCTACCACTGCTTCTTTCTTCTTTTTATAATACATACATTTCAATGTTAATTCCACCGTTGACAGTTTTGTGCAGACAGTGGCGCCTCTTTCTACGTCATAGTATCGGCCATCTTTTTCACCTACCATCACCAAATTAATATAATATAATGTGTGCCTCCGAATTTGTTCTCGGTATTAAACACTGCCTAAATACCTACAAATTGCGGGTGAAGTCATACTTATTTTTCCTTTAAGCTCAACATTTCCTTTCATTTCGTTAAAGAAAAAGCAGAAGTCTTACATAAATTCGTCGGCCATCTTTGTCAGTTCCTTCATTTATTTTATTCATAAATCATTATTTATTTTGAAATTAAACTATTTTACGGATTTTATCGCGTTTATTTACTATTTTATTTTCCCGACGTTATTTATTATTGAAATCATGCTTAATCCTCTAAAATATTTTTTTATGAATTCGTGAAAGAAGTCATACTAAATGTAACCAACATTCATGATGCGATTACTGGTTTGGCTTAGCTTTACTGTAACCCTAGGGAAACGAAGCAATCTTATTGATTTAAACGTTCGGGTTAGTAATCTAGCAAATGCTAGTGAATTTTTAACCTCATGGTCAGTGACCATACCATTGTCAGAGTGGTAACCAAGGAGAATAGCTGTAAATCTCGGTATGGTTAAATAAACCAAGTGTATTTTTTTCTTGGAGACATCTAAACACTGAAATAAAGCAATAGAAGTAGTGACAAATTGAAACCTAAGTACAGATTGCGCTCCGATGTAGTAATCCTTCTATAGACAGAAATTAACCCTCAAACTAATATATAAAATCCATTTACAGTAACAATTTAACACTTTTGTTTTAGAAGCCATTTTAAAGTGTCGATACATTCTATTTTGGCGTAGGCGTTTGCGTAAACACGCGAGTGTTATCGGCTAAATAAAAATCAATATCACAATCGGTTGAGACTTTCATTCTCACAGTCCATTTGGTTTTCAAGAACGTAGTGCTTACTCAAAGGGATTTCTTCGGCCCTTATTTCAAGATCCTTTAGGGCCACACTCGATGAACGGCATGCCTCTAGGACCCCGCTTCCGCCCCTCCGAAATGCCCGAGATAAGAGAGACGTTTTGGCGCCATTCATGTTTATAGCAGGCCAAATGGCCCTAGAATACTGCGTACTTATTATAAACAAGTCCCTACACACAATATATTTGAAAGAGATTGGTGAGATTGAAGGATTTCATTGCGCAATGTGCACGCGCTACCTCGCTGTAAATACGCGGTACGGTACGTAATGAGAGATTGAAGCTAAGATGGCTTCTTTAATTACGAAAACTCGGTTGAGGAATATCATAATTGCTTCGACTTCAGTAAATTAGAGAAAAATACGTCGACAAGGTAGTTTTTAGAGTTCCGTACCAATCAAAAGATAGGGCGGTTTATGTTGCATTTGAGTTTAATTGCACGGGAATCAAAAACCTAGGGTACTTATCGTTAACCAAGAATTTGGCAAGAAGCAAGGTCTCATAGGACGAGTAAAGGGAAAAATCCGAAAACTGTAAATTTATTGTTAGAAAATGTTTTTTGTAATTACAAACTTATTTTGTAGTTACTTTGTGTGGGGACACGAGTATACCAACGGCAAAGTTAAGTTTGTCTCTCTATCCAGTTTATCTTTTCGTATGAGTAATGCTCGGAGCTTTAACAGTTTAGGTGCGGAAGCCTCGGTGCGCGACTCCAGCTCGCACTTGGCTGTTTTTTTTTTTTGCGAAACATTTGATAGCTTCACTTTGCGCAAGGAGGTTAAAATAAAAATAAGTATGGCCAGTAGAATAATATATACAAATTTGAGGTCGCCAAAAGGAGACGTCTATGTTAAAACCATCGTTATTCGAAGTGAGAAGGTATGGACAGGGGACGATATTACTGTATTTTAGAAAATGTAGTCTGCGTAAAATTTTATGGGGACCGTTTTAGGAGGGGAACACGAAGCAACGATCATTAAGCAACGTACCTATACGGGAGCGGCGGGACGGCTATGCCTCAGAACAGTTTTCGCCCTCACCGTTGATTTCAATTACCAGCTTAAACGTTAATATTGTTCTATTAGTAGCAATCATTTCTAATTCTCGTACCCACTTTGTGTTACGATATTAAAATCCATGCTCATGAAAGAATATTCATAATAATTATAAAAGTAAAAGTGAGCTATAGTGTTAAAATAACAAAGACGATTTTCGTAGTATAAGTTATAAAGCTACATTATTAATAACTTGAAACTTTCTTATCATCAAGTTTGTAAACACTATCGATTTAAAATTATGATAAAAGTGTATCTACTTATTTCGCGCATTTTGAAACTATAATTATATTGACTTGCTTTTAAACCGAATTCAAAAAGGAGGAGGTTCTCAATTCGACCTGTATGTTTTGACCCAAGTGTAATGAATTACGAGGTTATTTGTAGCTTTTTAGTGCACCTCGGTTTTTGAAGTCGGTTTTTGTTAAACTATAATACCATTTAGCACCTATGGGTACATATTTAAGCATGTACATTGTCTCATCTTAAAATAATATAAACGGTGCCTTATCTTGTAAATACGTTGTCGCCGCAATATTCGTAACTGCATACTGCATGATTGATATTTAAGTACCAAACATATTGTTGCACTTAATTATTATTTTTTTTGCCGTACATGTATAGTTTGTATTTCTCTAAAAGGTGGAACAATAAAGAGTTATCTATCCATCTACAATTTAATCCATATAAAGCCACATACAATGGATTATAGACGACCAAATTCCTACTGTAAATGGATTATAACTTCGTAATATATATTTAGGGATAACAATTTTTTTCGTTGGTTACACGATACTAAATAAACATAACGGATATTGCTATTTATTATCGTTTAGATGATAGAAGGATCATCTTAGTACACGTAGCTGGTGAGATAGCACGCTTTATAAGCAATTTCTTACTTAGGTTACCTATATTGGCTATTGTAATATCAGTCAAAGAACAAATGTAAGGCTATTTTAACATGATACATCCGGCTCTCCGACAGTTACGGGTTAGAGCCGATGGATTTGCAATGGAAGAACATTATTTAAGGACTCCCCAGCCTACGACAGTTCTGTAATCCGACAGCTCGTGTGAGCGCTTCCATGCAAAGTATTCTGTCACTGCACATCTGCTCCAGTTAAATAGGTTACATTGGAAACATACATAAAACACAAAAAGTGGAAATTGAAATAGAGGTGGCGGGCCGTGGGTCGAAACAGGCAGAGTTTAGCCGTGTCCTCTGGGGCACTTGCCAAACAAAGTTTTTGTTTTATCAAACTGGTAATTCTCATTTTTTGTTTTATTGCCTCAAAGCTCTCGAGATTTATAGCTAGCCACTTTGCATTAATTTCGCATTCATTACGGATCTCCTGAATATTGGGGGCTATATTTTTTTTTGAAACGCGACTGAGTGTAAATTACAATGAAATTATGTATAATGTTTATTCAGTGTACGTACGGAATATTGTTTTAAATTAATTCGTACATAATGGGCAACTGCATTTGAGTTCTTTTCCACTACATAATTATTTAAATTACTCGAGAGAAAAAACATTTTTTTTTATTTCCTTAACGTCGCTGTCGCGTAGAAAAATTACTTCAAAGGGCCGCAGTGCTACAAACACAGTTACAAAAGTTATGTACCGTGATAGACTTTTTTTATCAATACGCCAGAATTTTATCTAGTAACTATAAAGTTTAAACATAAATTAGGTGGTAACACCTCTAGCCTCTTTAATCCTGACTTTGGAGGACATTAAAATAGTTTAAAGTTAACTAAAACAAAGGAGGTAAGGTCACGACGCGGCGTATTCTCTAGAGTTCGGTGAGAACCGCACATAGCTTAAGTGGACCATTAATGAAGACAAATTGTTGACGATGTAGCGCCCTGAACAAAGTATGCAAATGTTTGTACAGATGGATGACAGATCAACCAAAATAAATAGAAATTACTCTCGGTCATTTGTCATAGACAGAGGTCAATCATTCAGAGTATTTATTTCGTTATATTTAGAATAAATTACTGCACTATTTAATCCCAAATCTCTCTTGAATATTACATACATATTGAGAGAATAGGATCATAAAGTTTTGTTATTTATCGATGCTAAGATTATTTTCTTTCGTCGCATAATTATTATTGAGAGCTCAATGAACGTCAATATGATTTATGTTATTAACAAAAACATAACGTAACCTATTGTAACAAATATAGTTTTAAGATATTTACTTCAAGTTGAAATCTGGGTTAAAGTGGTCGTGAAAAGTTTTCTACCAAATAAAAATACTTCAGAGACGAATAGTGGCAGAGAATATGAAATAAACTGTTCATGTCTGGCAATATGAGACACATTGAAGATGACTGGCATATTACAATTGACTTGTGAAGTAGAATTCACTTCTGAAACTGGAATTTTCTGAATATTGGTATCACCTTGTGAAGTTTCTCTTTTGACAAATATCTAAGCTTTAAAGCTTACTTAAGTAAAAAATACTTTGATGTTTTCACATAGCTCTTAAAATATACCTAAACTAATTTACGACCGTAAACATTTTTATTTATTCAGTAACCTAGTTTAACAAAGTAGTCATAAATATACAGAATCTGTCTCAGGTTCAGATTTCTTACATTATCGTCGAGGAGTACAAGTGTTTTTAGAGAAGGTTATCGATTAGTGACTACGAACACCTCTTGGCATTGTGCTACGGCTACTACGAGAAACTACGAGCCTACGAGAATTTGGTAATCGAAATGTAGCGAACAAAGCATCCTCGTACTTCATAATTACAATTCGCTGTCAGTCTTCCGGCACCCGGGGCCCGTCTTATCGCGAGGAAGTGTCGTAGTCCCATTGTATCCCGTAATAGTCGTAATCGACTGCGAGCCCGCGGCTAACGACACTTTGATTAGAACTAAGCAACACATTTTGCTCTCGGCACAAATTGCCGCCGAAGTATTCAGATCATAGTTGTGCTCAAACTATAATCAACTTGTTGGCTCCTGATTGTGTAGATTTATCGCATCTAATTGCCATTAGTTTAGTACTCAGTCCTGTTCAAAAGAGTTTATTGGGATCGAGCAAAACTAGAGTTTAAAATTGTATAAACAAACGACATAATTAGTCAGCAAAGAGGTGATAATACCTACAGAACGATTACGTAAAATAATTAACGATATATCACATGGGGTGGCGTGACAGATTTACCCTAGATTAAACGTAACAATGGAAAAATTAAAAAGGCAATGTATTAAACGTACACACGCGTATTAAAATCTCGTTTACATACTTTTGTGTGCCACAAATTTACATTAATTTTTATTCCAGAGCATTAGTTTAAAATTTAATTAAACAGCTACTAAAAACATGTAAATTAATGTTATAATTCATGTAAATCTCAAGTTGAGCACTATTTCCGCAAATGAAAATCCAATGGATAGTTATAAATGTAACATATCAATATGCATTACTATTAGTTTTCTTTATGAAAATATATTATAAAATTATTGCTCTGTATTCCAACCGCAAATACCCAAATGCAAATTGATCTGACATAAACACAGGTAGCCCTAGCCCCATCTGTCTCTATACCCAAATTTCAACCACTCAAATGTCTCTCGCAGATCAAACTCAAAATCCATTTCATCACATCCCTCATAAGCGCTAAGTCCCCGCAGCACCTATAAACTAAAACACTGCTGCAAATACACAGTTCCAAATCACTTCTCCGTCTCGCGAGGCTGGTGAAAATCATTTATCTAAAAGCTGCTCCTTTCCGCCATCAAAACTAAATCAAGTGGGGCGAGGAACATAAACTCGACCGCCCTTGCAGTTAGATAAAATGTAAAGGGAAGTTTGATTCAGTCAGTCGAGTGACACCGCACGTAGGATCCCCGTCCACCTCCCGAGCCCTTCGTAACGACCTCTTTATACTCGGCTATCTCTATTTGACTACGACGCATATCTCGGAATGGAGGACACTTAGTAGGAACATTATTGGAAAACTCGAACCTACTTCTGTGAACGATGAAATTCAATTTCGTGTTGCGTACGTCCACTTGAAAGTTCAATTTCTTTTCTAACTTTTGTACGTAACTTTTTCGAGTAATATTCCATCTATATTTCGGAACACGTTTCACAATACGTCGACATTTCCATATTGTATTAATTACTATCTATACCCCGCAAACTGTTACGGGGAAATTACCACTTACGCTTCTGTCGAAGGGTATAATCATTTGTGACGACTCTTAATTACTAAATACCCGATTAACTTCTTAATTACCGACGGCGGCGGCATGCGAATGGTGCTCTGAAAAAAGCCATTTGGAGCATGTCTTAACGGGCAAATATCGTTCGTGGCCTCGGAGGTGGCGGTTCATCTCGAGATAAGCGCAGGGAGAGGAGGCGGCCAGCATCTGGCTCGGTAATTAAGCGCATCTGCCTACGTTCAATTTTGAAACGCGCCGGATGAGTTGCCCCGCACTCCTTCGGGTCCATTCGGGAGGGTAAGAGCAAATTGCTAAACTTTCAATTAAAGAGTTGTTATTCAAACCGCTCCCGGTTTCTCGATGGAATTATATTTTATTTCACAACGAAATCTCTTACTGGTACTCGTGGTGCTTGTTTCCCGGTCTACTTAGCAACAGTTTTACATTTCCCGAAAGGAAATTGTGGGGAATTCATTACCAACTGTCTATTTTAAATAAATTTTCATGCCGGAGTTACGGCTTAAAGATTATATTCGATGATCTCTTAATTTGAGCCTCAGCACAATTGTTAGAAACCAAACTCCGCCACTCGTATTACTTATAACGAATTTAAAGATAATATTAAGTTGAATTTAGTATGATGGTATTTTATCAATTTTTGCATTTTCACAGAGTATATCTCAGTATAGAGATATGTCGCGGTTGTATAGGCCTTTTTTTTGGACAAGACCCACCACACATTCCCACCACATCCAATGCATTCGCCGAGGTTTGACCTAGGGAAAAGTTACATTGTCTTGGAACCGAAATTTATCGAAAGAAGAGGTAAGAGTAGTTAGAAGAAGAATTATCTACTCCCCTCCATTACAAAGAGGGACACAATAAAGGCTGAATTGCCACAGCAATAATATATATGACTGTATTACAGACTGTACAGCAATAATATATGTGATTGTTTCTCTTCCCAGTTGTTCCGTTCATTTGTGCAGTAGTTATCTACTAATCGCGGCCGGGTTTGCAGCAATCGGTTTCATAGCGCCATCAATAATCGAGATTAGAGCCGGGGAAAACTAAATTACGGATCCACAAATGAATCAGAGTCAGACAATCTGACCTTGCCTTAACGAAATACGAGTTACTGCCCTACTATTGTATAGTATTAAAAGTCACGTTGTCATTCCAATGATAAATTATTAGATAGTGTAGGTACGTAAGAATATGCAAAATATTCCGATAACGTGAATAATTAGGTATTTAGGAGCAGCTTGCATAAGAAGTTACTTTTCGTAACATGTTGACAGCGGCACTCATTTTTATATTCTTTCCATTACTGCGGTACGGGCCGTTTAAGACCTCGTTTGAAAACTATCATTATGGCGGTAAGGGCTTATTAAAGTAGATACACCACTGCTCTCTGTTTTAATAGGGCTTAATAATCTTAGATATATATTCATCTCTTTCCTAAAGTAAATCAAATTTAAGTTACGGCCTCCGCAGTGCAGAGAAGGCTATATTTTTCTTAGCCGCACCATAAGGAAGACACGTATGAGGCGTATTAGACCTCGTTCCGCACTGAATGAGTTAACAACGCTAATTTAAACTAGAAATTAAGATCAAACCGTCGAATTCGTTTCAGAGATCGATCGCTCGTTGATTGAAATAATTAGGAAATAATTATTGAAATCACCTCGGTCTACTCCTAATAAAATTATTCATAAAAAATATTAATTATTATTATTTCTTGTTAAGAGTGGACTGAGACGTTACATTAGCAGGCAACCCTCGAGAGTCCCTGTAAAGATTAAACGTCGATATTCATCCGCCATATTTATCATCATCCATTTTTATTTATAATGACGTAGGTTTTTATTAAATTTGCCCTTGCTATTAACTACTTGACACTGGCTGAAATACCCGCTTAACGCAGGTAGAGCCATTCCTCATCTTATTCCATTCCTTAATATCATCAGTTCATTCATTTTGTAAAAAAAGAAGAAGAAGAAGATTAAACGTCAGTGAAAAAGAATTCCCTCATCACTCTTATAATATGTATATTAGAGGCTATGATAAGTACTATCTATACGGGCTCTACGACAAAGAATCCTAAGTAAAAATCTATTCGACGGCTATCTACGATGAATTTGGCTAGTCGTCCGAGGGGCAATTATCGCAAGATCGACATCACCTCTAATTCGCCATACCTATGTCGAAACACAACGAAAAAGTACGACCAATTTGACGTTTTGTTTCGACATGTATCGAATTAGAGATGATATCGAATATGCGAGAATTTGGTCCCTGAGCGTAGGCCTTTCCGCTCACTGCATCGATTCCCGGCAGTGGCCTGTTACCAGCCTTGCTTAGTTTGGGATCGTACGATGAGTATGTGATGTCTGGAAATATTTATAATTGTACTAGCTGATGCCCGCGGCTTCACCCGCGTGGATGTCGGTTATCGCAACCAAAAGTAATCATGAATTTTTGATCCCGTTCCCGCAACACATGGGAACCTATTCCAGGGATAGCTTTGTTATAGCTTTCCAATGATCGCTTTATAATTGCCAATTTTTTCAAAATATTAAAATTGATATAAGTATGTTATCCTTAAGACATAGACATAGACATCTGCAATCCCGGACTTTTCTGTCCTATATAAGATCAAACCGCATCAAAATCCGTTGCGTAGTTTTAAAGATCTAAGCATACATAGGGACAGACAGACAGCGGGAAGCGACTTTGCTTTTTTTTTTTACTTTGTAGTGATATGCTTTAGTGTGTTTATTTGTTTGTTTCAGTAGCAGGTAGCCGCGGCCCGGTTTCGGCTCGATGTGCGTCCGCAGCGCGAGGAGGGAGCATGCTGGTGCACCTCGTGATACTTAGCACCGCCCTCGCGGCCGCCAACACTGGCAAACACGGTATGGAAAAATAACTTATTATACAAACATTGCTTTAATGAAAAGATAAACTGGAATAAGGGACAAACCTAAAGTTGTTGGAAAACTGTTGTCCCCATAAATCGAGATAGGTCGCGGTCAGTGTACCAACTGCAAATACCTAAGAAAAAAAAATTATGCGACACTATAAATTTACTGTTTTCAGATTGTTTCCCTTAATTGTGCAATAAAAGCTAGCTTCTTGCCAAATTTCATGATTATAGATCCCCGGGAAATATTCTATGGGTTTGCGATTGCAAATATTCTAAATATGCATTATAAACTGCGTTTGATTGCGTTGTTTGTTTTTTTACAACTCCAAACGGTTGAAAATGTGAGTCTTTGTTATTAATTTTGACTTGATACCACTACGCGTTCCTGAGAAAAGGGGTCTTGACAGACAGACAGTTTGGTGGATTCTCCGATAACATTTTAATTTTAAATTTATAGTTAGGTATATAAATAACAGGTCATACACATATTCCTACCAGGATTTGAATTAATTTCTATAAGAAGCACTCTATCTAATGTAAAACCTTCACATGTCCGTGTTGCTCTCGTCTACGTAGGATTTCTGAGCAAATACGTAAGAACATAAACATATTTACTGTGAAATTACGCCATGTAAATCCACTGCATTACCTCACTTGCGTTACCGTTTTGATAATACAATATTTCAAATCTTATTATGGATCTTTAAGACGCGAGCGATCAACTTTTATGCAATGCCAAAAAAAACTGTATTAACTTACAGAAAAAGCACATATTGCAATGAATTTTTATATTAATGACACGAGCGAAATTAGGGGGTGGGTTTCTGGAAATATTTTTAAAATGGGACCAAACTTAAGAAATTCCCTAGCAAACGTAACTAAAATTTTCGAAATGAGTTCACAAACGCCGGAGATATAAATATAACATACGGGTTGAATTGAGAACCTCCTCCTTTTTTTGAAGTCGGTAAAGAAGGCGAGTGAATTCGCTTGCCTCAATTTGTTAAGGGTTTTATTCAGCCCTTGCTTTACGTTACTCAATAAGTGATGAGATTTCACTGCACACTAAGCTACTGCGTTACTTTTGCAATTTATTGCAGTGCCACGTTGCGACGCATATTGTGCAGAGCTTAAGTTTTTCAAGACTACTGTCTAACAAAACTATCACGGTAGTTTGTAACGGAAAATGGTCAATTTGATCCCCAAGAGGTTCTTATCTAAATATTCGAGCGATTATAACCTTGTTTACTAGTTATGACTATAAATAATGGAAGCTTCCTACTAGCATCCTAATACAATTATTATCTCCACGAACCAAGCTGTCGGATTATACTATTCAAAAACATCTTTAAGGCCAAACAGAATAACATTAAGACTCAGCCGCCATTGTTTGCAAATAATAAGAGTACAGACTTGCTAAGTTGAAAAAAATTCGCGTAAAATTTGCATAAACCTCGCGGAGCCCTGTACACTTTTCCATACTTTCCTTTTTATCTCATCTCTTATACTGTTCCGCAACTCATTTTGAAAAAAAAAATCTGATTAAGTGATTCATAAAATACTTTTATACATAAATTATACACTGTTGATTCCTATACTATAGCAGAAGGGAATTTTACCCCGTTAAATGCTTAGTATATAAAATACAGATTATCAGTTGTGTTACTATGAAGGTACGAAGACACCAGACATCAGACAGAAGACATCAGAATTTACATGAGTTAGGATGTTAAGCTCAAAATAAGGTCTTTGGAATTCACAGATGTTATTGATCAAAAATAACTAATCTAACTTCCTTATGTACCCACAATAATTATTTGCCTTAATTATTATGGTAACATAATTTTGGGTTACCCTGACGATCACGAACAACGCGTGTATGAGAAGACTTTGTTTAGCAGTGGGACAAAATATAGGCTAAAAAATAAGTAGCGTCAGTGAAAGAACACTCCCTATGCGTCGGTACATTGCCTATCCTTCCGGCATCCGTTCGCACATTTATCTACGTAGAAGAAATCCTAGGTAAATCTCCCGCCCGGAGTCACCCCTCCATATATTAAGCAGGTTATGTTGTGTTGGAACACGTGTTATTTCACTGTGAGCCACCAGATCAGGCATAACCGTGATGGATAATATCCTTTTTCCCCGCCAATGTTGTGATTTGAGAAACACGAGTATCTTTATGCGATCGTATTTTGTACTTGTGAGATTTGAATCCCGTTTAAGGCTGCAAAATCAAGGAAAATATACTGTTTATTTTTATATCC
The DNA here is from genome assembly GCA_914767695.1 of Ptilodon capucinus. Taxonomy (NCBI): domain Eukaryota; kingdom Metazoa; phylum Arthropoda; class Insecta; order Lepidoptera; family Notodontidae; genus Ptilodon; species Ptilodon capucinus. The sequence goes on from OU611808.1 coordinate 7,928,168, forward strand.
GCCGAGAAATGCAGCTTACCTACCCCTGAGTAATAGTGTAACTATTAGTCCAGTAATTTTAGAATCCTCTCTAGTAATCTTTAATATTGCTTCATATAATCCGGTTCTGAAAGTTCTGTACATTAAAAGCCAGGGCCAATCTCCTAAATTATAAGCATATAATAAACCTCTTTATAATATTAGTATAGGACTTGATAAACTAATAAAGCAAGACAAATTGACCTATTTCAAGTGCCTTTTATAACTAGTAACCTGTGTCTAACTTAATTATAACTTCATCATCATTTTAAAGTTGTTTATGAGCGCAAAATGAACAACGAGGAATAATGTAAATCGCCAAGTGAATTATGTCAAAAAGAAAAATGAGAAAAAGATTACGTCAGCTTGACCGTCGTAATCCACGCCACAGCTTAATCTGTTCGCAAAGTTAACTTTCGCATTATGGTCCTTAAACTCTGTACAAGATCGTAAATACCTATACATGTTTACCTGCAAATACATTTTAAATTTAAAACCTTCAAGGTATGCACAGGAGATTTACCATTAGAATTTTAATATTGTTCACACCATTATTCTAAAAGTGTGTGTAATTTTTTTTACAAATTTTGTACTTGACTTAACTATACAAACTTTAAAGTAGTATTAGAAGGTAGTAGGTCAGGTATTATTAAAAGATTATTTTCGAATAGCCGAAAAAAAATGTAAAATCATCTTTGTATTCAAGAGGCCAAACATGAGCCACTTTGGTTTATTCTCCTAGATATGTCTTTTAACATGATTAAAGTTTATTTGATCCTAGCTAATAGGAGTTACACCACTAAAAGTGAGTTTTGCGAGTCTACTTGTACCTATTATAAAAAATAATTTGAGGGGAGGGTTGCGTGAAGATTTATTTGAAGCTAAGTGGCACTTAGTAAAGAGATGATTAGGATGACTTGGTGAAAATAGAAATAGATCGTTCCAAGGAGAAATAAACGTACGCAAGCTAGCGGAGCATTGCCTTTGTGAACTTAGACCGAATCCCCAGAGGTTTATGTCTTTTCGGATCAGAGAGCTTACCGGAGGACGGGCGGGGAAAACTCCTTTCCTTCATAAATATTTACTTTATGAAATAACGCGCCCCAAGCTCAGCTTAGTCTCACACACTGGCTGGTACCAGGTGATAACTGGCAAATGACAAAAAACACTCCTTTACCCCACATATTTCTATTAGAAAAAAATATTATGAGCAAACATTTTGCCGAGACATTTTTCTCCGGCCTGACACATTGTTCGTGACAATGTTATTACATACTCTCATCGTTTTAAAAGCATTTATGAGTGGTAAATAAATCAATGCGGCATTGGAATATGTTTAAGTAATAGGTTCTTTGCAATGCAAGTCATTCGCCCCACGCAATCTGTTTAAGTACAATTTTGGGTACAGTATATTGCACTTTATAACCCCATACTGAATTTATTGCATTCCATTTAAGCTTCTAGACGATTTAAAAACCTTGAAAAGAACACGGAATATTCACAAAGGCCCTCAACGGAATCTTGTAAGTGTCGAAAATAAAGGGCGTCATATTAACGAAATCTGACTTTCCCTAACGTTTTGATCTCAGTATTTTCATACATCAAAAATAATCATGTTCCGCTATCTTTCCACTTTAGCTCCAAGAGTCAACTCTCTTAAAGCAGATTACCTTACTGTTTACAGGTATTTCCCCCGAGCGAAGAGTATATTCATTGCTTAGTGACCTGTAACCTATTGTATTTTTAAAGCCAATACTTGCCGAAGAAAAATCTAATCGCAATAAAAGCAAGAAAACTATTTGAACACCACATAAATAATGATAAAGCAAAGATGATATTGTTTCCTTATATTAACGCGAATACTACACATTGAAATAAAACTATTTAACAAATATACCCAGTTATTAACTATGACATTAGGACGTCTAACACCTCAGTCCCGCCGTGACTATGGTTGCTGTAAAGCAGCCAAAACGTCGGGATTATAAAAAAGTAAATAAACGCGATAGAATCCGTAAAATAGTTTTATTTCAAAGCAAGGATGGTGCTTATCTCAGTGTCACCTGTGTTAAAAGACGTTTGACTCAGCAAAAGTAGTAAGGAAACGAAATCTCCAGCGCTGATTACTGAGCTCAACGTATGTCCAACTTATGGACTTATGTACAACGCCCCGTTTTGTTATTGGACAGTGCAACTATCAACGAGACAATTCTCAAATATGTTCCTCTGTAAAATAATACGGTTTGAATTAAGAACCTCCTTTTTTAAAAAAAAAACGATTAAATATAGTAACTCTCGCAATTCCTGTCACTTCTCCTGGCTGAATCCTAAAATACCGAATCTTTGTTCTGACTGATACAATTCACTTTATAACAAGCAGACATAAGGGATAGATAGATAGATACGTAGTACAAAGCTGTTTAGCTGATCGCGTGCGGATCAGACGAAGTTAACCTCCAATTACGTTTAAACTACAATTGACAAATTCTGTTGAAATTGGGATTTGATGTCGATTCGTGATATCTGATGTCATTTGCGCTTAGGATTAGTTGCGCTATCAGCTTTGATCATGTTATTGGTGGACTGTAGTATGCAACGAACAAAATTAACTTTACATAATATGTCATAAAGTTCTCTAAATTGTAAGCCCAACTAAGTTGTACACAAATTACCAATTAGTATTATTCATTTAAACAGTACTCCAAATATTTATGCCTGGTTTATATATTATGATCATCAGAGAAACGGCAAAACACAGTATAAGGCCAACATAATCAGTACCATTTGCAATCCTTCTTAATGCTATATGAGAAAGACGACAATAGTTATAGTTATAGTGTTAAGGTCAGTTTTATACTCCCTGGTTGCTGCATTCCCAATAGTCAAGCTTATCTTTATATATGTATTTCTACTGTACGTGTGTATGTCACTGAACTCCTCCTAAACGGCTGGACCGATTTGAATGTTTTTTTTTTGTATGCGTTTGGGTGGCGCCCTGGATGGTTTAGATTCACAATTGGACTCGGTAGGTGGCGCTGCTTTCGTATGTCACTAATTCTAAGGCGGTACGAAGTTCGCTCGGTCAGCAAGCTGTAATATAAATTTGTCACATTTTTGGTTATTTTTACTTATGAAGCTTAGATACCTGATCTAGTATCATTAATTACAAATATTGCGTTTCTGATCAAATCAGTCGTCAACGCTGTTAAACGGAAAGTTTATTGATATACGGAATGGTATAATACAATATTCGTCGAATGCGGTGTGAATGATGGGAGCATTGAAGGGGCAGTGACGTGTGATGCGTTCACACAGCTGAGCGCGGCCGATGCGCGGCGGCTCCCCTCTGCGGGAAATACAAAACGCGATGAAAAGTTGCAGCCAATTAGAAGCACCGATGACGCGCGAGAGCCGTCGCCGTACGGTTGGGTGAACATCGAGATGAATAATGACAGCATCTGTCATAATTAAAAAGCGCCACATTGTTTATTTACCTGTATCATAACGAGAACTATGGAGGGTAGAATGAAGGAGTGCAATGTCCTATGGGAAAAATTTGAAAAAGTGTCCGTCGAAATGCAATAATGACTAGTTCAAAAAACTTCTACAATGGCGCTGGTGTCGACAAAGTTTATGGTATGAATATAGCAATTGTATACTCGGCATACTTCAGTTCATCCAAAATTGCTATATTCATACCATAAATTTTGTCGACACCAGCACCATTGTAGAAGTTTTTTGAACTAGTCATTATTGCATTTCGACGGACACTTTCACAATTTTTTCCCATAGGACATTGCACTCATTCCATTCTACTCTCCATAACGAGAACCAATGAATTAATAGAAAGCTATACGAATCGGCATGTCAACACGCGTTATTTATTACTTTAAAAATACCAAAACGAACTTTATCAACTTATAGAAAAATAACATTTTTCAACGTGATTTTATAATGACGCGAGCGTGGTCTTTTGTCACGTGGCTGCGTGACTTCTGCAACATGAAGTAACAAATTGGGTAGGTTTTACTTTGATTAAATTTTATATCAAAGTAAAATCCATGAATAAACTGTATACAGATTTTTTAAACAAACGTATAAATAGAGTGCAACAATTAAAAACGGTAAAAAGTACTGTCAATACGGACTTTCATCATTATACAAGAAATGGTTGTTTTGATGAAAACCTTACCTTAAAGACAGCACTATCTTTAATAGACGGGACTTTGTCCGGCACTGAATCGAGAGAAAAACATTTTTATCTGTGGAAATTTCTTTAGCAATTCCAGTGAGTTCTTATTTTTTTAATGATTAGGTGACACAAAGTAAAACTTTGCGAGCAAAATTCCCGAGTGTTATTCTAGACCTTTTATTAAAGTTTACTTAAGGATTTTTGCTTGATTTTCTCAGTTGATTGGGGTCAGCTTAGAGCCTACCATGATTACATTTTCCGGCAGCCGGCTTTACCGTGGAAATTAACCAAACTACGAAGAGTTATAACGTAGGGATTAGGTCTATCTGGTTTAAGGTCTAGCTAATATTATAAAATATAAGACAGACAACCATACTCACCACTTTCACATACACTCTCGAATTTCAATCAAGACTAGAAATGCTCCGAGCGCACTTTTACCAAAGAAATTCAATCTTTATGTATATCCAGGGTTAGTTTTGGTATTGGCAAAAAATAGATCCCATCCTGACGCCACAATGAGCTGTTTAAAGATATGTCATAGTTCCATACTGTATGTTTAACCATTATTCTTCAACATCACAAGAAAGGAAATGAATAACGAAATGAAGAAAAATAAATGTAAGGAAAAAAGCAAAACAAAGTATAAATACTGGCGCGGGCAAGGAAAACGTCAATAATTATAGTGGACATTAGGAATAACGGCGGTGCGCGCCGGACTAGTTATTTCCTGTTTTTCAGCGTGCCCGCGCCCGCCCAGCTGGAAACCGAGGGATTGAAAATAAAATTTCATTCTGCACTTAATTACGAAACGTATTTTATACTAACTGAAGTTAAATTTGTATTTACAGTGAAGAATCATGAAACGTTTCGTAACATTTCTCGTAGCTGATCTTTTTTCTTATGTGTTTATTTTATACAATGGTTTTCATACTGCACAAAGTATTTTATTAAATAACCAGGACGGAAATAAATGGCAAGAGATAAAGGAGGCCTATATCCAGCAATGAATAACCGTAAAATAAACTAAAACTCAATCATTGTTACAGCTAATCTTGATTGTAGGGATACTATTATTATTATTATTTATTTTTTACTGACGATTCGTAAGTGCCTGTATTGGTTTAGGTACATGAATAAATTGAGGGATCCTGATTCTGAGGTAAATAACGGCAATTTTTCATATTTTCTACAGATAAATTTACATCTTGAACTAAAGAACTTAGACTATAAATATACATTATAGATTGCTATTAAAGCGGGTTTCAGACTACGCTATAATATAATAGCATATAGTATAAATCTCATAGCACAACAATATCGCGCACCATACATTGTTATGGCCACGTTCACACTGTACTATACTGTACTGTACTGTACTGTACTGTACTATATATTATTGGCTTTGTATGGTGCGCGATATTGCTGTGCTATATATTATAGCGTAGTCTGAAAGCCGCTTTAGTCCTTTCTCGTATAGCATCAGACACGTACTTAACAGGACTCACACTACTTGAACGTACCAATACCATATCGCAATATATTGTCACCGTGAATTGACATGTCAGTCCCATCATGGCATGTTATGATCAGTGACGGAAAGGTACAGCCCCCTATAATACACAGTACCCACGCTTTCATATATTTTATATAAAGATCTTTTTTGCATGAGTTGATACGGTTATCGTCACGGTATAGAACAGGGTGGATACTAATGAAATAACAATACGCCGTCAGACATACTGACAAAATTGACTAATACTTACAGTACCCTACAATTCTTTGACCCTAATTAAAACGTTAAGTTGGCAAATGCGGCCGCGAGCAAGTCGCTTCTGTCGCGCGATAATTGCGCCGCAAGCCCCGTTTACATTAACGCAGCCATTGAAAAACTCCATTCTCACAGTGGACACTTGAACTGTGCGGAAAATATTAATTGTACCTTTGGTAAGGAGGTTTTTCTGCCTCCTTGGCAGTGTGTTTGATATTACTTGAAGTTTTTGGGACTACATCCGCCACACTTTTCCTCCACTATTATTCCTGTAAGCCAGGATCGACAGCGGTATCTATATTACATAGATATCATCCAGGATCAAAAGTATCAGATTTATTTGTTTTTTTTTTGTACTAATAAATACATTTGCATTTTCAATAAAAGTGGTGAAAAACGGTCAAATAATTAAATACAATAATAAAACAAAACTGCTAAACAAGTTGTTGTTCAGAAAAGAATACCAAAAAACTCTGGTATTATGCATCAAGCAGTGGTAGCCGAGTGGTCGAACGCACGCCTTGCAATCGAAGTGTGCAGGTTCAAACCCCAACTCGCACCTCGATTTATGTGCCAATCTCATTTTCATACAACATTATCACTTGCTACGAAACGGTGAAGGAAAACATCGTGAGGAAACCTGCACGTCTGAGGGAACTTGACTAGTTTTCGATAGATGTGTGAAGTCTGCCAACTCGCATTGGGCCAGCGTGGTGGACTATGGCCCGAATCACCCTCGCATTGAGTTGAGGGAAGGGCCGAGCCCAGCAGTGGGACGTTAAAAAAGGGATGTATTAGTAGTAGTAGTATGTATCATATGTACTAAGACAAAGCTATTAGAACGAAATTTATGTCGACATTTAAGTCAGCGGGATAGCATTTAATTTTTCATATTTTGTCTTTACTCTCAAAAGCAACTGTTAGCAAGAAAAAATAGTAATTGAGACTAACAAGAACATACACAATACTCCAGGAAATACATCTAGACATAGTTACAGTAAGGTGTATAAAAAAAGCAAATTAAAATACCTGACACATGTTACAAAATGGATTGTAAGTTTTATGATAATATACCGTACTCATCTAGAAGGTTGATAACATATTTGAACATTGTTAAGTCCTTAACTACTTAACTACCTATATAATATAGAATCTTGAACAGGTAGATTAATATACTAAAATGTCATTACTTCTGTTGTGGTAAACAAACACTTCGATTTAACTTCGTCTTCTCATTGTTTGAGTTTGCAAGCTGGCGAAACCGACGCACCCAACCTTTACAACAAATTACTGTCGATCGATGGACACAAATACTATTAAGGACGTACTGGAGTAGGCTTAGGAATGAAACTAATCCTATAGAAAGGAAAAACGGCCCGGCTCTACAAACAAAACGGGGGCCAGAAGGTTTAATCTCTATGAGGTACAAATCGCTCGTTATGTAAATTGAATCTCTTGCAAATTTGAATAGCTTTCATAAGCTAATTCCCTCTGAATAAAAACAATAGGATACTCTTTCAGCGTTTTAGATATTTCCCGGGAAAGGAATTATCTTGGATCATTAATTATTCAGCTGCGTTCCTAGTATCGTGGATGTAAAATCTTCTTTCGTTAGAATTCCCCTTAAACTTACCTACTTATCTAGACTCAAGTTATTTGAGTATAGGAGCCTTCGAACAACTCTCTTTTTTACTTCAATTACCTTGTAAGCTCCTGAAGTACCGTTTAACTAAGTTCACAAAGCCCTGTGTATATAATACAAATATGTATGTAGTTTTATTTGTTCACTTTCCTTCAGTAGTGTCAATTAATTAATGCAAGCTTTTTGTTTCGTAAAATGGTCACCTGAAACGGAATACCCGTCTCTGATTTCGTATACATTCAAAACTGTTGAACTGTCCGTAAATTGGGGCCATTCATAGCTGAATGAGAAGATCAAATTCAGTGACGGCGGGGCCCCCGACCTTTTTACTGCAATTACTCGACGGTACAGTACAGTACGTTTAAACTATAATTTTTGCTTTGTGCAGCGCTCCGGCGTCGGTACGTTGTTGTGAGAACAACGTACCGACAGCGCTCCGGGCTCTTTTCACCTCCTCGTTACATAGTGCACTCATTTCTGACTAATTGTTTTACATGCATTTCTTGCATAGCAACGTATCTTAACCACTTGTATAAGCATACTCGTAAAATAAACTTTCGAAGAATTAATTACGAGTACATGCACGAAATCGAATGACAAGACGCTTAAGCAAATAATATTATTTAGATTTTTTTATATAGCCTTTTAGATAGCCTTTCTATGTCGCGCTCCTGGGCAAAGCATCCCCTTTACTTCTCCACACATCTCGGTCCTAGGCTATTATTTGACTTGCCATAGATGTGTGATGGATTTCAAAGTTAAGGAAGTTTGGACCATTTGTCCACCACGCTGGTCCAATGCGGGTTGGTGAACGTTTCGTCAGAGCCTCATTTAGAACAATTCTTATTGCAAAATCAAATGGCGGGACACAACAGGAGAAAACACGTCGTACAACAAATCAAATAATATGTAATTTAAAAACATCTGAGCATCTTTCCACCCATTGCGTTGTTCCGATGTGGTTTTGTTGTAAAAACAAATGTCTGATGAAGATTAAAAAGTTCTTCCAATCCGAATTGGTGGCATTAAAATAAAGCAGTTCATTGTATGAAAATGGGATACTATAGACGTTGTCTGAGTACAACCCGGGGCAATAAAAATGCACAGAACAGCAAGTATAGTTACAATGAGTGTGCTGACACCGTGTCAAGTACAGAAAATTATGTCCATTCATCTGGCGCTCCCGCGGATTAAGGGAAACGGGGTCGCATCTTCACCATCTGACTTCAACTGACGACAACTTTAAGCGGTTCCAACATAACGTGAGCTCGCTAATTACAGTTTGCTTCTATTTAAACTGTTCTCTATGGAGTTTCTAGGATGTAATATATTTTTATTTGTTGCATTGTGCATTGAGATATGTCTTTCTGGGATGAAGATGCAATATGCACATGTTTTATTAACTTTCAAGCCGTGTCACACTGGGGCATCATGACGCGCGCTGTAAAATGTTTGCTAATATCAAAATGAACTTTGTTTCAATATAAATTAAGACTGAATTTCTGTGGTTAAATCCACGCGACCACGCTGCGAAATTTTCTTGCGCTTTCAATGACATCGTTGAAAAAATTAGCTTTTTCTATGAGGCAATACAGTTCATTTTGGTATTGGTGAAAATTTCGCAACACGCGTCTTGATACCTTAGCCTGCTCGGGGCTGTACAATGTGTAAATAAATATGCTTGTTAAGATTTAAGGGTGCCTCTCTTTGTCAAAAGACTCTTTTTATCAAAAGATTTACTTTTCATACTATATTTAATAATAGTTTCAAAGAAACTGAGTATAAACAGAACTTTATATTGGAAAATATATATTATACGAAAATAACCCCAAGCAGAAGGGTAATATAGTAAAATCTCAGTATTAGATGAAATTATTCGCACCGAACCTACCTAAGCCACTCTTTCATCTAAACTTGGTAATAACCTCCATCTTCGAGCCTTCAATATATATGCAAACAACAGATGGTTGTATAAAGATTTATAGATACTGTCAAACTTTGGAAAAAAGTTAATTCGCATTATAAGAATCGAATACTTCGAGGATCCGGAGATAGTAGTGAGAAGAGCTCGGCTAATGTCCTCGGGCACTAATTAAAACTTTGGTAACAGCGGGAAAAAGGGTTGAGAAATATGCCGTTAGACGTATAGTAATGGCTCTGTGGTCTTGTTTAATTCCTACAATTTATCTTTCAGCATAAATTAGGTTCTTATTATTTCTTATCATGTAGACTTTTGTGTCCGTTGGGCAACGACAGTTTTCCACGTTTGATTCTTTATAGTATTTGTAGTGCAAATCTTCTTAAGGGTCGGTGGTATATCTCGTGACCTTTCTTCTATCTTCGTCTGGTCTAATAATCTACTAGATTGTGTTTAGTAGAAACTAGTTGATAACGTTTCTATCTAAAATATGGGAATCCCAAACCTTGTCTGCATATTAGTAGGCATTGCAAATTTGCCCTAAGGAGTAAGTTAACTCAAATAAAAATATCGAATGCAAGAATTTTAAGGATGACCCCGTTGATAGTTGCGCTGTAAAATATCTAGTTTATACTCTCATATTTTTGTAATGTCACTCTTGAGGGCTCTTAAAAGATTCATTACGCTCTTTATAACTATATAATGGCTTGGAAACAGGCAAGTTTTAGACTTTCGAGGCAATGAGGTATCTTTGTTTTAGCTGTCCCGGCTGAACCCTTTCTGTTGCTTATGACCGTATCAAGTTAATTTATCCTTGGAAACTAAAAACATTCTCAATATACTAGGTATTTTGACGACGGCTTAGTTTAGCGGTTTGAGCGTAGGCTACTCGGTTTACTGCACCGGGTGGTTCGGGGTTCGATTCCCACCAGCGGCAAATTTTGTAAATGGCCTTTTCGGAATGTACCCTTGTCTGGATGTAACTCGGACCGTCCCTAGGCCATTGTGTGGTACCCACAGTACAAGGATTGCTTAATTTGGGATTATACTATGATGAGTATGTGTTGTCTGGCAATATTTATTATTTATTCATTTAATCGAATAAATAATTTGTAATATATTTAGGTATAAGAATAATTAATGGTTTTACACAATACAAATAAATCGGTTCTCAATCAAGGCACAATTGAGGCATTAGTATTTATACTGTGGTCGGGCGATTTTGTTTTTTTTTTCTCGGCCTCGAAGGAAGTGGCGTATTAATTAATGCCCTCATCAATCATTGCCGCTTTCTGCCTTGAACCCGACGTCATTCACATTGTAACAAGTCGACGGGATGGAGCAAAAATAAAAGTAGCCCGCTAGTAACAGGTCGCTATTTTTTTCTACGATAATAATTTTTGCGAGTAATTTGATATACATTACGGCCCCAGGTTTAAAGGCACATAAATTATTATTTTCTTAAAATTTATAGTTAGAAAGGAAATAATAACCTAGTATATTATTAATTGTTAATACCTACAGCAGTGCAGTGGTAGCAGTGGTAGCCGAGTGGTCGAACGTACGATTTGCAAATCAAAGTGTGCAGGTTCAAACCCCCAGCTCGCACCTCTGGGATTTATGTGCGAATCTCATTTTCATCCGAGATTATCACTTGCTATGAAACGGTGAAGGAACACATCGTGAGGAAACATGCACGTCTGAGGGAACTTGTCTAGTTCTCGATAGATGTGTGAAGTCTGCCAACCCGAAATCCTCCTCACATTGAGGGGAGGCCTGTGTCCAGCAGTGGGACGTTAAAAGGTCTGTAGTAATACCTACAGCTACTGCGCTGACTTTCAGATAAATTATTTGTCAATGACAGCTGCGTCAAATTAATCTTAACGGTCCGTTAATTCCGATTTGCACATAAAATACTTATAAGTCGCAAAGATTCATACCACTGAATTAACATTACTCGGTCATCGCACACAACTCACATCGATTGAAAAGAAATCTTGTTATACCAATAAACAAGCTATCTTCCCGGCGCCGTCTGTCTAACATGCCGCCTGATCGTTTGCTATTCGAGAGCAATCTTCGGACTTCCTGTGTAGTCGGCATCGACGCAATTAAGCTCAGGAAGTCCGCTAATGACGAATACAGACCAATCTTTTCGTTCACACTTGTAGATGCCCGCTGTGCACCGTACAATAACTATACCGATATTGAAGATATGTTTTGTTACTTCATTGTTTTATCAACTGGATAAACTATTGTCTTATTGTGCGTCTAACACCCTACATTAACTGAGTTGAGCAAATGGACTAGACTTTTCATGGAAAGTACACAGTAAACATATTGATTGATTTTTTGTAGTAAAAGCCTTGCTACCACTCGTGAAATTCGCTTGCCTCATCAATAACACTTTGTTGTAAAATGAACAATTTATTGTAATACAGTTCGTTCTAGTATTTACGAAAAATTAGTCCCGCGTGTTTTGAGTTAATAATATTATTGCTTAAAGAAAATGACATGCAACGGTGCTGATTCGGATGACACTAAATTAAACTACATTGAACTATGAGTAGTGACGAAACTCTCATACTTGTGATGTTCAGGACCGAAATATTTTTAGTGCTGTAATATTTTAGTTTAGTGATAGGCGGATTTTGTAGGTCCATACAACTAAATTGGAGTCATTGACATTCTTATAATAATAGTTTATAGTTAACGGCTTTTGGTTCAGCATGAAAATCATTGAAATTTAACAAAAGATTTAGTCATTATATTTCACAAAGAATAAAAACTTATCGCAAAATACAATACGTCTTGTTATGTATGTCTCAGGAATGCAAAGCATAAATCCGCGCAGTGCAGCCCATTCTAAACAACCAGAGACTGCTGCAATGCATCACCCCTGTAATAGCCCCGCGAAAGACGACCCCCGCTTGGAGCTTTTACTTCAATAACCCCTCGTTTGGCAAAGTTTTAAGGACCATTACACACTTGGAAAATAAAACAAAATTATATACGCTCTTGCCGTAGATATAATGCACAACTTACTTTTGCGAAACTCGGTTTATATAAAATTTTCGGAAAATAGGTGATATGTTACTTTACGTTACAAAAGTAAACATAAAAAGTAACGCATTATACCTTTTTTGAATTAGTTACGCTAACGTTATTTTTTATTCTTGGTTCAAAGTATCAAGTGGTTTTTGCTTAGTAATATATAGACGGAACATCTATCGAACATCTAAAACTGAACCAAATCAGAAAAAAAGTTTTCCGCACGCCTCTTAATTCAATTAATTAAATGCAGAGTAAATAAGTGCTCGTAACAAAGATTTAATCACAACGAGACGTGAAAAAAGGGTGGTGCGTTTGCTACAAACATCAACACAAATTATATTAAGGCGAGAAAGTGCGATTCCCCGTCACGCGATCTCTAATGGTGTAATAAAGTTAGGAAAAAGAAAACTTCGTGGTACGGGCCCGCTCTTTTGCGTATTTATTAACCTCGCCACTACAACATGACCTCCGAGACTCGTTTCCATTACGCTTCTTTAGTACGAAAGGTTAAGATAGATGAATCGTTAGAGGTCCCACGTTAGTGGGCGTGTTGTGAAATCTGTTTGTGCTAAAGTCGTCACGCGCACCCGTTGATGAGCCGCAGACGTGATATCACTCACTCGAACGTGACTCTCGTTTTATTTGAGATCTCGCGCCTTAAGTTTTGTGCTCCCACCGAAATATAAATACTTAAGATTTTAGAACTATCTTCTTGTTACTTTGTATTCGGTGCGACGAGTGAAGTTGTTACTTAAAATGTAAATATCTTAATGATAATTAAACTTAATCAAAGTAAATTAGCTTTGATAAAAGTAAAGTAGTTTATAAAATAGTTCATAGTTTAACAAATTTTTATGTTTACACCAATTATTTTTGTTGTTATAAATATAAATCAATCTCAAAAAGTTATTACGTAATTATAAATATAAAATCATTTTAACTCGATCGGAACCAATTTTTAGGTATCGTTCAATTAGGAGATTTAAGAGTAATTACGAAAATGAGAAATGGGAAAAGTTCATTCTTGCGGGCATCGAGATGTGGCCAAAAATTTTTAATGAAGTCCGAAATGGCTGGCTCTTTTGTCATGAAAAATTAATTTCCCCTAAATACAAAAAGCTCTTTGAAACGAACTCGTTAATAAATGAACATTGTAATTTTGTTAACATAAAGTTGTTGTTCTTTTTGATCGCTTAATTTAAATTTTCAGATTAGTATATACAAAACGCGAAAGCCAACCTTATTTACGTCACCACAAAGCGTTATATATAAAAACACGTAGCATAACATTAATTTATGCAATTCTTTGACATAGACAGCAAGTGAGCAATGTGCTACGTGCATGATAATTAATTCTACATCAATTTCCATTTTATGCGTTTGGTTCTATGATATTAAAGGAAATTGTGATTTATATTGTACCGACATCTATCTCGCCACATACGAACTAAGTCCTGCATCGCGATATTATAGCGATCCGAGCGATTGCACATATATACAAGAACCCGACAACAACCGTCGGGCAGTAGCCCACCAGACACAACACCCGTCTGGTCGGAGGATCCTCCCTTTTCCACCAAACTGGTGACCCCGAGCATGAACGTCAACGCAGCCTTCGCAAAGCTACCTCATCGTGACGTCATCATCACTTCTTCAAGTTTCCGAGCAGCGAGTCATACAGCCAGCCAGCATCCACGGCTAGGGTATCCTGACCAACAGCATGCAGCGGATGCGCATTCCTGGTCATCACCCACAGCCATCTCCGCGACCTTGGCACAGCACACTGCACTTCGGCCGGTCAGCAAGCAGAGACGCACTTCTCTCCTGGTCGACGCAGCAGCCAGCCACTACGCGGCACTGCACCACTCCGACTCACTGGAGCATATGCAGCATCACCCCGACTCACTGGGGCATCACCGCAGAAAGTTCCGACTCACCGTGAACTATGCGGCATCTGGTTCTGACTCACTGGAATATTCCACTGGCCCGGCAAGCATCACAAGATGTATGGACGACTCAACCTGCAAGCGACCTCCGGTCTCGGAGGGGAGTGATGTAGCGACATCTATCTCGCCACATACGAACTAAATCCTGCATCGCGATATTAAAGCGATCCGAGCGATTGCACATATATACAAGAACCCGACAACAACCGTCGGGCAGTAGCACACCAGACACAACACCTTTTGCAGTCAAAATATAAATAGTTGCAATCCAGTTTTCATAGACTTATAGTTAGAATTTCTCATAAGCGTTTGACAAAAGTAATTATAGGTCTTCTGTCGAAAAAACGTGTCTAGCAAATTGCTGCAAAAATAAAATTGCTGCTATAAAATTCACATAACTTAGCGAGAGGCTTAGAGATAACCGTGATAGACGGACAACGGTCAGACAACAAAGCAAGATAAATAGAACTCTGTGTAAGGTCTAGAATAGCTAAAACACAAGTTATTCCGAGAGAAAATCTTATTCATCGTGTGATTTCAGGTGCACAAAAAGAAGCATTAACAACATATTGCGTTTTATGATTCTTTTTTTTTATTTATTTATTTTAGGTTTACCAACAATTATTTACACTAATACGTTATACAATCAAACAATAGGAACAAAATGCAATAATTACTTAAAGGTAAACACCGCATGCGTTATAAAAGAGGAAAAAAACATTATAGCGTAAGTATGCGCAATAGACCTAAGATAGTTAAAAAGATAATAAAAAAAAGAAAATAAAATAAAAGCACAATAACTTCTTAACTGTTTTTTTTTTTTTAAATATTTATTCGGCATCAGGTAAGCAGCTAATAACTGATTTTATTCTATCAATGGAGTCAAAGTGCAGGTCGATTTGATCGCTGCAGCTATTTACTACTTTGCACATCCTTGCATAGGGCGAATTGGCACCCGATACAGTCCTCCTCAGTGGTGGGCAAAGTGGTGTGATCGAGCTGCGAGGGAGCCTACGAGGAACACGAAGCTTGCAAAGAGCTAGCAGACGGGGACAGTTTAATTTTTTGGTTAAAATTTTTACACACAATTCTTTCGCTGTTCATTGTTCATAGTTTCCTTGGAAGAGGTAGAATGGAATCGGTAACACGATCAATCCGCAAATACTTGACGTACATGACGTACATGCCGTATAGCACACCAAAGTATACTCGCGACAAACATGTCTTATTCCTATGAATATAAAACACATTATAACAAATTTTCTATCAACCAAAACCGTACACCGATAAGGTACCCTTGAAAGCTACTACGCAGGGGCAGATTTTTTTTTAATAAGATTGTCTGGTTAATATAATCTTTGGTGCGGTTCGTATAACAGTGTGGATTAGTTTGGAATTCTAGATTTCAGTAGGTGTATTTTCAAACGTCAAAGTATTATTTCGGACTTCTGATACACCCTGTAAATGCATGCTATTTGTCGAGCATAATTGGATTCCTAAAATAATGTTTCATTACAATAATATTATGTAAACATAAATGTCTGACTCTAGTTGAACCCAAATTGTTAAGAAGTGCGCTGTAACTGTCTACATTACTGAAAATAGCATCGGCGACATTCGGCTCCATGACAAATGGGTTCCTCTGTCTTTAAGAATATAGCCAGCCGGTTAAACTATCGATGCAATAATTCATACATTTCAATAATCTGACTGTTCCCATTTTATCTCCATGTCAAACTTTGTAATGAAACTGCCGCGAGGTGTATTTTTGAAGTTTAAATATACAATCGAAAGGTTTCCATTTCAATAATAGTACAAAGCTGCATTTGAGATACTTTTTAGGGTTATATTTATTTGATGATGTAAATAGTTCAATATATACCTAACTTTTGTAAAAATAAATGAAATTTATTTTTTGTCGATTTTATATTATTTTTACGGCGGAGATTAATCGGATAACACCTCATTTATCAAAACGGATCAGGGGCTGTCAAGATGATTAACTAAACACTTATTTATCTTCACTTATATGTAAATTGCCTAGTAATATACATACATGATTATGTTTATGTAAGGTTATTAATGAATCCTATCGAAAACTATGGCCCGTAACATGCTTCTATAAAAAACAGGTCACAAAACACAAGCTGTGCAGTGACCACATTAATAATTTATCAGCCGCATGACGGCTGTTTGCTAATAAAGCGTAGATTCTCGCTGGAAATATTAATAAAAGCAGCTTGCAGCCGGAACTGGGGCGGGCGGTGCAGCGCCGCCGCCCGCCCAATGACAAATGACCAGTTGAAACTTTCATTTAGTTTACCATTTGTATTTTAGCGACAAAAATCATGGATGTCATCCATGTTATTCGACATATAAATACCAGAATTACTTATACAAACAATTTGTTAAATGTTTTATATTTAATTTATTAAAAACAAAAAGAGATAAGTTGTGTGTGTATTATTATATATTGTATGTATTATTATATAATAGTGTATTAACTAGATAAAGATTTCATTTTTCTACAGAGAAAAGTGCAAAATACTCTCGCCTTAATAATGTGTGCATTTATTCCAACATTTAAGGGTCCTCATCGTAATTTTCATGTCACATCTTGAAGACTTCCTTAATATTTCAACACCCACACATCTCTTACACTTCCTGTTAACAATAACACTACAAACTTTATATACCAGTTATTTGGTATTCATCCTGTATTCAAGAAGTCCGAAATATTTTTTTATACAGTTTCACTCGATATTACATGATAATGAATTTCAAGATTTTATAATATTTAAAAAATGGTGAAAAAAAATAAAATTCTAAATATCCTTTTTTTTAAATTTGATCAATAAAACCTTTCCATAAGTCCATGAATATCAGTCGTATATTTTCAATATCTCTTGCTACTACGTCAAGAACCTATGTAAGTAAATTTTTTTATGCAATCCGGAAGTGTTTTTTCAGTTGATATCCCGAGCCGTACTGATTTATCATTCTCGTGATGGTCGACATTGCAAGGCGCTGTCTCTGCCGGGAAATATATGGCCTCCTTGAAGCGCAGAAAGATGGGTAATTTCATTGAATTTATGAACGTATCACCCCTGATATTGCGACGACGGAAATTTGTACGTAAAATTGGAATAAACATTGTATTTAAAGTTACACAGTTGTTAAATTGTAAGTGAATTTATAACGACGATACCTTTTGTAGATAGCGATGCAAAAAAATAAGTTAATTTGAAAGCTCAAGTATATAATTTGTTCCCTATTTTAAAAGATTCTAGAGATGATAACTAAAAAGGACTTACTAAGATAACTTTTAAAAGGTTTGTAGAGGTAATAGTAAATAAAGGTTACACAACGTTATAAATATATAAATAAAGGTTAAACATTACCTACGTGAGAAATATATCCTTCGTTTAAATTTTCTCCTTCCATCCGCCAGATAAGGTATCACCAAGATAGCCGGGAACCCGTAATTAAACATTACCGGGGTCTTATTACCCGTAATCAATGTGTTAACTACGATTACTACATACGCTCTAACGGGGCTGTTATTAATGCGTACAGATAACCTACTTGTTACAAGATAATGAAATTAATATCTAACGAATGTATCAAGTAATTATAAGGTAAGTCATGTCCGTAATAAAATTAGACAAACGTTAATTGCTTTAGCTCCTTTGAGTGGTAATTAGCGGAGATATTAACTTAAGACGTAAAGTGGTGTCGCCATTTTTGATGTCATACTTCGTGTATTCAGTTTTACACGTATCCTTGAGGTGACAAAGTTGACATAGATACCATAATGCAGGTAACCTAAAGTATACAATGCAATTTTTGATTATTATGGAAAGCTAATGTGATGGAACCGTGATCCATCAATTACTGAATGTTATTTTTTTTTTATGTCTTAAACTTTCTAAACTTCTAACATGTGCGGGGTATAAAAAATCCAGAGACTTTACAAGTGTTAACAATGAAACACTAAAAGCTATTCATTTCAACAGACCGTTTGTACAAAAAGGTTATATAATTGCCAACACTCTACATGTGTTCTTCAGGTAGAAGAAACCGTCGTCTGAGATTCCTTTCTTAAGAGCCAAATGTGCGATGTTTAGTCAATAGTTTTAAATTTAAAGAATGGTAATAATAAGGCATTGCATGATCATGGGAATTTAGTTATAAGCTTTAGAATTAAGGCTTTATCATATAATAATATAATTCTTTAAGGTTGGCAATGGCGCCTGTCGATTTTAAAGAATAGTGATTAATTATCACAGAACTCTTATCGAGTTACCATTTACTCTAATAAATTGACCGTATCACGACTGATCGTATAGCCCGTTTTATACTTTGAACACCGTTATTGGCTTGAATTAAAGCTGGTTAAATTAAAATGTTACAGCGCAATAAACTGATGCGAGATAGCTGACGCCATCTAGTCCGGTTGCCGACAACGTACCGGCATTGTCTCGATGAGGCGACGTCGCAGCGGAATAGCGGCACTATAGTAACACGGTTGTTGGATTGGCTGATCCGACGCAGGCCACGCCCTGAGAGTTCCTGATGGGAGGAGATCAGCGGCGCCTGAGTAGCTTTAAGTTTAGGGGAGTCTTCGTCTTGCAGTCGTCTTGTTCATTACCTTTAGTCATAATTGTATTATTCTATCGTTAGAGTGAGTGTTTGTTCCTAGTTAGTCTAGTATAGTTCAGTAAAGTAAAGTCAGTGTCTTGGCAGAGGCTGAATTAAAGCTAAGTACCTATTTGTACGACTATTGTATACGTGCGACTTGTCTGTATCGTATTCTTTACAACCCGAATTATTATCAATTAATTACCCGAACATTATCAGATGTACCAAAATTAAACTCACGATCTAATGTTCCAGACAAATCGTACTCTTGTAACAATAGTTACTTATCCGTGGTCATTTCATAGATATTGAGATAAAATCACTTTTCTTTTGAAGCCCTATTTTATTTGGCTTGTAATCATTCGATTACTGTAAAGATTAAATTTTAGCAATTGTACTGGTTGTGTAGGATAAGTAAGGACATCGATGCTCTTATTTATCTGAGGCGCGTTTGAGCGAAAGGGAGGCTTGGACGAAAAGCTTCTCTAGGGCTTAGGCTACCTAGATAACCTATTCGGTCGTGCCATCAGTGGCGGGGCCAGTACATTATCATTTAAATTAATGAATAAGTATAACCTTGGACTCTAGAATAAGCCTAATCTGTTTTATGCTTATATTATTACTTATGCCTGTGTATCTGTGTTTGCATCAAATAAACAAGTACTGAATTTTTGTTATATGCGTTTACACTTTGACTCCTAATTTGCCCAACGAGCACTTATCGAAACTACGTTTGAGCGTTTGTCAGTAAGGACCGAGAGTTGTTGCAGTAAAATATTTGCATTGTAGTAATAGCTAATTGATTCATTAACTTAACCAGTTCTCAAGTGGATGCCTAGAATACTAATTTCGCCTTCCTAGTAAATGGACCGAGATTGTTAACTCGGATTTGCGACCTTGCCCCCAGAACTCAGTACAGTGCCTCAATAAAGATCGCTACGGCGCAAATAAAAGAATAACAATACCGGGGCCCCATTACACAATATAACTGAACAAAGTACATGACGATGTACCATATTATGCACTAGAGTACCTAGCAGTTCAGGTCTATCCTGAAGGAAGTTGATGCCTTGCCCACATTGACCGAGCAGTTCGGACGCTGTCTTTCGGGTGTCGCTAAAGGGCTAGATCCGATTCTAGAAGGATAGCCATGGCAACCGGTCACCAGCATCACCTTTTGGCTCCTTACTTGTATTTTAATGCTCAAGAGTAGGTAGTTTGATTGTGGTTTATCGCGAAGGAAGTCTACGCCTTGCCCACATCAACCGAGCAGTTCGGACGCTGAATTTCGGGTGTCGCTAAAGGGCTAGATCCGCTCTGGAGCGATGAATTAAAGTCAAACAGTCGATAAGTCATACTTGTTGACTCGATCTTTGTAATGATACACTAAAGGACGTATGTATCTGTCCTTTAGATACATCACAAGGTTCTGGTTAACACGGATAAACCCAAATTTTAGGGAATACTATGGCTAGGAAGTTTTTAATTATGAGGAGACAATTTCATTTTGGTATTAGGCCTAGGCCGGGTCTATCACATGTGGTGCAGTGTCCGAGGATCTAGGAAAAGTGTATTGCTTAAAAGCTTTACCTCTAGAAAAAATATCTGGTTTCAAATATTACAAAAAAAACACAACGTAGGACTTATAGCAATTTAAATGACGATCACAAATATTATCAGATTTGAGAGAGAAAATTAAAATAAAGAAACTGGTAATTTATATTTAAAAATACAACGTAGAATTTATTAATTACTATTTACGATTTCAATCTTTAGCAGATCTCAACCTTTGTTTTACATTCAGAAAATAATATCTGACTTAAAACAATTAGCAATACAATGTAGAACATAAAAATCATTATAGAGGTGTACAGACATAACCAGAATTTAACGACCAGGCAATCTTTTGTTAAAATATCTAATTGTTCTCAGTTAGTACTCGTTGGGCAAAGATAAATAAAACACAGAAAATCAGTACTTTAACTTTAGTGCATGGTATTTATAAGTTTACTAAAGGAAAGGAATTTCAGACGAGAGGTGACCATGGGTTTTCACATAAATTTTAATAAAAGGGGAATTATGTGATGAGTACTGTATTCGACAAATAATTAACTGTTGTTTGATACTTTACTAGATGGGGTTCTTAAGCAAGTTAATGCATTGGATTTGTATGAGAGGAAGTGTGAGTGTGTGGGTCGATTGAGTCTATTAAGACTAAATTATATATTCTATTATTTTATATTCGGAACACCCGTTAAATTAAACAAGTCAACCTATAATTATATTAGAACATGTAAATTTAGTGTACTCACATGTTCGGAAGATTTGGATTTCATAATTATTACCTAGCTATTTTACAAACATAAGTGCATAGACAAAACACTATACACCTATGCACAAGGGAAAATAGACACTTAAATTATATAACAATATTGCGTTAAGCTCAATTTTTGCGGCTTTGCTTCTCTATTACGGACGGAACTTATCATAAAATAACGTTATGATTTTGATATCAATTTCCAAATCGAGTTTTTCATTGAAGGTTACGATCATTGGTAAAAAGTACGCAATTGTATAATTACCCCTATTGAATAGCCTTTCTGATATGTGATCAAAAGGTAACAGTTATAAATCATGGAAAAAAAATAAATGACAGTCCTAACTTTTAAATGTAAGGCAATATAATATATTGTTTCCATTGATAGTTATCATTTCACAAGTATTCCAAAGTTCACAAGTGTTCCAAGTATTTCAAAACTATGACTCTGTGTCAAGAGTAACACATGAGTACTGACTAGAATTTCCACCGTGTACGACTTTAGATTCGTAGGTCTGTTTAATTCTAGCCGCTTTGGCGATATCTTAATTTGTGTTCTGATTCACTTCAGACTTTCTTTCATGAGCTTATACTGTATTGTGAGGAATACATGAATATACTTAAAGCATATTTAGCTCAGATATAATCAATAGCAGGTGCGATACCACTTAGACTAGGCTACGCTGGTAGTAGTCTGACTTGTCAAGTAATTTCACTTCTCTTTCTGCTGGATATCGATTCAATGTATTGTTTTAATATCACTAAATGGCAAAGGTTATATTACACCTCTTCGCCCTTCTATTATGGCAGCATGATGATGTCTGCAGTAGATATTGGCCTAGTTAAACATAACATCCTCTTCGCATCCAGAATCTCGTTTCTTTCAGAACCATGATATTTAGCTTCTATTGAACGAAGGAATGGAACTTGTACAACACAGTGGTATAAGACAGGCTCACCTGTGAAATCGTGTTGTTTTTGCGAGGAATTAATCACAAATAGTTTTCTATGCCAACATTCGGATAAACGCGACGTAAGCGAAAGAAAAAAGATCGATTGAGAGCTCAAACCGCCTAATGGATACAACCAAATATCATATCAAAGTCGGTTTTGCTAATACCAATATTACTTAGCAATGATTATTGATCCTTATAAGATTGCCACATACATTCTGTAAGTCACGGACATTTCAAATAAGAATTGTTTTTTGAAAGACACGACCCATTATAATGACTTACATTCATATTTTCACGTTGATTAATATATAGACGTTTATCAATCCCAATAAAATAAAGGCAACCTCGGTGGAGTAGGTACTTTATAAATTTAACGCTAGATGTATGCGTTAGTCAAACAAGCGACAAGGTGGTAGTTCGAATAGAGATAGCGAATGAACGCAAATAATAAAGTTGAATTAAGCACTAATTACACATTGTGTACAAGTATAACATTTATAATTACTAGAATAGCAAGATGAACCTATATTACCAAATTTGACTCATGTGTGAGGTTTGATTATAAACACCTAAACAATTTACAAATATACACATGTACGACTATAAGAACAATAGTCCAGATCAAATTAAAACTAAAGATTTATATACAATCCCAAGTATGAGAAACGTTGATACCGATATCATACTTCAATATAAGGAAAACTTGGATACAGAAGTCAAGGTTACATTTGCCTAACCCAGAACTAGGGTTAAGGGGTGGTAGGTGGTATTATTAATTGAACTTCATTAGGTTATGATTTAGGTCTGATTAGGTTATGATATAGGTCTGGTTAGGTTATGATTTAGGTCTTATTGGGTTATGATTTAGGTCTTATTAGGTTATGGTATAGGTGTGAATAGGTTATCATTTAGGTGTCATTAGGCTATAATTCAGATATATGTAGGTAAGAGTTTAGGGTTGATTAGGTTATGATTTAGGTCTGGTTAGGTTATGATGTAGGTTGTAATAGGTTGTCATTAATTTCTGATTAGATTGAAAGTTAGGTTTTATTTGGAGAGGCTGGATTGAAGGATGATGATTTAATTCATAATATATAAGAATTATTCCTAAAATGAATAACTGAAATGCATTAATACATTTATTCACTTCGATTGTGGATATAAAGACAATTGGATAGAAGTTGATCAAAGCAAGGTTAATAAATGAAAAAAAAACATGTAAGGTCTGAACATTTTTTTATATGCAAAAGTTAAACACTCGAATATTCTGCGTGTTTAATTTTCCAGGGGTGGTCTGTGATGGAACCGTGATCCATCAATTACTGAATGTTATTTTTTTTTTATGTCTTAAACTTTCTAAACTTCTAACATGTGCGGGGTATAAAAAATCCAGAGACTTTACAAGTGTTAACAATGAAACACTAAAAGCTATTCATTTCAACAGACCGTTTGTACAAAAAGGTTATATAATTGCCAACACTCTACATGTGTTCTTCAGGTAGAAGAAACCGTCGTCTGAGATTCCTTTCTTAAGAGCCAAATGTGCGATGTTTAGTCAATAGTTTTAAATTTAAAGAATGGTAATAATAAGGCATTGCATGATCATGGGAATTTAGTTATAAGCTTTAGAATTAAGGCTTTATCATATAATAATATAATTCTTTAAGGTTGGCAATGGCGCCTGTCGATTTTAAAGAATAGTGATTAATTATCACAGAACTCTTATCGAGTTACCATTTACTCTAATAAATTGACCGTATCACGACTGATCGTATAGCCCGTTTTATACTTTGAACACCGTTATTGGCTTGAATTAAAGCTGGTTAAATTAAAATGTTACAGCGCAATAAACTGATGCGAGATAGCTGACGCCATCTAGTCCGGTTGCCGACAACGTACCGGCATTGTCTCGATGAGGCGACGTCGCAGCGGAATAGCGGCACTATAGTAACACGGTTGTTGGATTGGCTGATCCGACGCAGGCCACGCCCTGAGAGTTCCTGATGGGAGGAGATCAGCGGCGCCTGAGTAGCTTTAAGTTTAGGGGAGTCTTCGTCTTGCAGTCGTCTTGTTCATTACCTTTAGTCATAATTGTATTATTCTATCGTTAGAGTGAGTGTTTGTTCCTAGTTAGTCTAGTATAGTTCAGTAAAGTAAAGTCAGTGTCTTGGCAGAGGCTGAATTAAAGCTAAGTACCTATTTGTACGACTATTGTATACGTGCGACTTGTCTGTATCGTATTCTTTACAACCCGAATTATTATCAATTAATTACCCGAACATTATCAGATGTACCAAAATTAAACTCACGATCTAATGTTCCAGACAAATCGTACTCTTGTAACAATAGTTACTTATCCGTGGTCATTTCATAGATATTGAGATAAAATCACTTTTCTTTTGAAGCCCTATTTTATTTGGCTTGTAATCATTCGATTACTGTAAAGATTAAATTTTAGCAATTGTACTGGTTGTGTAGGATAAGTAAGGACATCGATGCTCTTATTTATCTGAGGCGCGTTTGAGCGAAAGGGAGGCTTGGACGAAAAGCTTCTCTAGGGCTTAGGCTACCTAGATAACCTATTCGGTCGTGCCATCAGTGGCGGGGCCAGTACATTATCATTTAAATTAATGAATAAGTATAACCTTGGACTCTAGAATAAGCCTAATCTGTTTTATGCTTATATTATTACTTATGCCTGTGTATCTGTGTTTGCATCAAATAAACAAGTACTGAATTTTTGTTATATGCGTTTACACTTTGACTCCTAATTTGCCCAACGAGCACTTATCGAAACTACGTTTGAGCGTTTGTCAGTAAGGACCGAGAGTTGTTGCAGTAAAATATTTGCATTGTAGTAATAGCTAATTGATTCATTAACTTAACCAGTTCTCAAGTGGATGCCTAGAATACTAATTTCGCCTTCCTAGTAAATGGACCGAGATTGTTAACTCGGATTTGCGACCTTGCCCCCAGAACTCAGTACAGTGCCTCAATAAAGATCGCTACGGCGCAAATAAAAGAATAACAATACCGGGGCCCCATTACACAATATAACTGAACAAAGTACATGACGATGTACCATATTATGCACTAGAGTACCTAGCAGTTCAGGTCTATCCTGAAGGAAGTTGATGCCTTGCCCACATTGACCGAGCAGTTCGGACGCTGTCTGTCGGGTGTCGCTAAAGGGCTAGATCCGATTCTAGAAGGATAGCCATGGCAACCGGTCACCAGCATCACCTTTTGGCTCCTTACTTGTATTTTAATGCTCAAGAGTAGGTAGTTTGATTGTGGTTTATCGCGAAGGAAGTCTACGCCTTGCCCACATCAACCGAGCAGTTCGGACGCTGAATTTCGGGTGTCGCTAAAGGGCTAGATCCGCTCTGGAGCGATGAATTAAAGTCAAACAGTCGATAAGTCATACTTGTTGACTCGATCTTTGTAATGATACACTAAAGGACGTATGTATCTGTCCTTTAGATACATCACAAGGTTCTGGTTAACACGGATAAACCCAAATTTTAGGGAATACTATGGCTAGGAAGTTTTTAATTATGAGGAGACAATTTCATTTTGGTATTAGGCCTAGGCCGGGTCTATCACACTAACTCGCGACATCGTGCGCGCGAAACTTAGGAACCCTAATTATTTTCAATGTTCTTTATTTTTATCGTAAGAACCTTCTACAAAGTATTGGAAAACTTTAAAAAATATGAATGAATTCGGTAAAGACGTTCTCAAGTTATGGCGTGACCGAGGGAAATAGGGATTCATTTTTATATGTAAAGACAATGTTAAAGTATGTAAATCTTAACTTAAGCGCATAGCGGTCGTCACGGTCCATACTTTGATGGGTGACTGCTAGTTATATTTACAACTGAGCACATATGCTATACTTGAAAGAACACGCTATCTGTTCAGGCTGTTACAGTGGTTGTCATGTCAGGAGGCTTTGGGTGAACTGGAAACTCCCACACCCAAGATGGCCAATAGCCGACCCGAGTAATAGAATCATTTTTTGGGACTTATCTCACCTCTGTTACTCCTGTAAGCCAAGATCTACATTTATCCTCAAAACCAGGGATAGGAGAAGATGGAAGAAGAAATATCCATTTCCCTCATAAGAACTGTATAGGCTGAATTGCCACAACAAATAAAGAAGGCAACACGGATCTTATTTAACACTAGTTAGTCTAATCAAAACCATTTCAGGTGTATTTGATTCTAGTAGGCAGAAATTAATTGGCCTTATGAGTACTTTCATGTTGTTGTAAGTACATTGTGCTTCCGCAAATAGTGCGATTAGATACCACTGTGGCAGGAAAATGGCCGACTGAGTTTACGCTAAAACGGTAATACAAAAGCAATATCCAACACTTCTAGTGGCACCCACAACAGAAGCAGGATATTTTGTACACATTTTACTGCGTCCCAGTCTGTGACGATATTGTGGACGCTGTCGTTGCAAAATAGCCGTTTTTACTGCCTTCCACGAGACCGTTCGCGGTATAACCCAACCATAGCTGTCGTTACACGAAAGTAACGATTTATAAAACTAAGAATTTCACTTTTTGAAATGCTCTTTCAATTTTCAAAGTAAACAATTGCTCTAGTACAGCTATTAGAAACTTTTATACCTATACATCATCATCACGCATGTATTCCCCGAAGGGGTAGGCAGAGGTGCACTGTAGTGCGCCCACATTTCGCCGATGTATTTTGGTCCCAATGTAATAGGGGGCGAGCCTATTGCCATTAAACCAGGCACATTCCCCCTCAATTCGAGGAAGATTTGGGCCATAGTCCACCACGCTGGCCCAGTGCGGGTTGGTGAACTTTACACACCTTTCTATAGACGCGCAGGTTTCCTCACGATGTTTTCCTTCATTGTTCAGCAAGTGGTAATCATTGTTGAAAATGACATTCGAACATGAAAATTATCTCAGAGGTGCGGGCCTGGATTTGAACTTGCACCCCTTACGTTCAACGCGGACTTTCTTGCCCACGAGGCTACCACTGCTATTACTTTGATACCTTTTCTACGGAAACGTTGTATTCAGGTTTAATAATAAATAGGAATACAGTTTACATTACAATATTAAATTAATTTAGAAATAATCTACCTGTAATAAAGTGATAATGTAATTTATGTTTATATTAGTTATTAGAGTAAAAGTAAACTAGAAATCATATAGCTGGTGTAACTGAAGTTGTACCCAGTACATTGTACACCATAGTACAAGCGTAGGTACTATGGTGTACAATGTGTAGTTAACGGACGATATTTATTTAAAGCTGCCTGACCTTTTAGCTTTATTGCTATTTAAAGATCTATCTATCTATCAGCCAGAGACGTCCACTGCTGGACATAGGCCTCCCCCATAGATCGCACAAATTACGTTCTTGGGCTTTATGCGCCCATCGACTCCCGGTGACCCTGGTGAGGTTGTCCGTCTACCTGGTCGGGGGCCGTCCCACATTCCGCTTCCCTGTTCGTGGCCGCCACTCTAGGACATTGATGCCCTAACGGCCATCCGTTCTCCGGGCAATCTGTCCGGCCCATTGCCACTTCAAACGTGCAACCCTTCGAGCTATGTCTGTAACCTTGGTTCTTCTGCGGATGTCCTCATTTCTGATTCTATCGCGCAGTGAAACTCCCAGCATAGATCGCTCCATTGCATGTTGAGTGACTCTGAGCCGTCTTATGAGTCCCATTGTGAGCGACCACGTCTTTAATTTAAAGATATTATTTAATTATTATTTGTACTTATATAAATAGTAATGCCAATAAACAATTATAGGGTATATTACCTTCTTCCTTCCCAATCAAGGCAAGAAACTGCGGTGCACAGACACAATACATGGAAACTCAATAATACGGCTCTATGTAGCTCTACCTCAGATCTATTTATAGTTGATACTAAATTATTCTACCCACTGTAGGTTTATAGCTATGTAGGTCGATGTTTGTGTCTTAATATAGCTGTCCGCGGTAATAGTACAAAAAATCATTAGTCTCGCTAAAACTCAAAAACGGCTTGACGATTTGAATTATGTGTATTAACTAGTATATAATATTTTAAATAGAACAGGATGGTATAAAAAATGAGAAAAATCAAAAAAATTGGCATGAAGTTATACTAACTCCATTGGGTCATGTAGTTGAGTAGTTAACTACGTCTGCTTTGTTAAATCTCTTTTTTTTTAAAGTGGGTATAATAATACATAACGTGTATATGGCCAGCAATGGAAAAAGCAAAATGATGTTTTGAATGTTAGTACGCAAGCTTTTACGTTTCGTTGCTCTGGCCGCTCGTTTCAGAGACAAAACATCGTTTCAGTTGCCTCTAACGCGCCATATCAGTACCCCAACTGCAATTTCGGCACTTAAGTATACTGTACTCCGCGTATGAAACTTTGGCACTTTGGTTTTGCTTGACTTGAATTTCAGATTATGCATTATAGGATTTCTAAAAGTATTGTTAATTATCATACACGTAACACTAAAACCTTATATTGTTTTCTTATATTTACGCGAATACTATACATTGAAATAAAACTATTTTACGGATTCTGTCGCGTTTATTTACTATTTTATTCTCCCGACGTTTCGGCTGCTTTACAGCAACCATGGTCACGGGGGGACTGAGGTGTTAGACGTCCTGATGTCATAGTTAATAACTGGGTACCCTCATATTTAGTTATTGTTTGCGGTCCGATCGATATGATACTTTCACAATATTACCATCTACATTGTTTCATCAACTTACAAAAAATTCTTATTTCTTATAGATAATAGGATAGGCTTTAAGTGCTAGGGTCCGGTCTTTAATAATATGGGGTCGTTGACCATGACGAGATTGGCTATGATGATCGGATGCCGCCCCATTTCACACACTAATATTTTGCTTGCCTTGCTTTTGGATAGAGGTTTGAAGAGGTTTTGGCAGACACACCCTTTACCTATTTACATAACTCTTACAATCTTCACTGGAACGAAAATCAAAATTCAAATCTAGGCATACCATGATACCCCAAATTTTCAGAAAGTTTTGTAATTTTGAACTAAAGCACTCGTAATATCATTTTAAATAGATTGCATAACTATTTATAAACTTGGGGTTAATGTAAATTATATTAGAATATGATTTCAAAAATTCATATTCATAGCCCCGAGTGTCAAACTCAAAAAGAGTGAAGTTAATAATGTTAGAAATTACCTCGCGCAGGCAATTACTGAAATGGAATTTTTAAAATCTTATGGGAATACAAAAATGTTGCTTATTTTGATACGAAATGGAAACATGAAACCGTGGGATCTTTTTCACCACATATTTTGATGGCCAAAACCTGTTACGTCATTTTACATTAAAGCTAATCTCATAGCGCAATAAGACAGTAGCGATATTTGAACTTCAGTTCTTTTTACCTTTTGTCTTGTCACAGCCGCCTGTACTTGCAAAGTTATTGGCCTCACGGAACAAAAATAAATAATTTTAACATACTAAATAAAAAAAAATATCGCCAGACAACACACACTCATCGTATGATCCCAAACTAAGTAAAGCTTGTACTAAGGGTACCCAATGGACTGGGGGCGATCCCAGTTACATCCAGACTAGGGCAAATACCGAAAAGGCCATTTTGGAAATTTTCTCCTGGTGGGAATCGAACCCGCAACCTGGTTCAGTGAGTCGACGGGCCTACGCTCAAACCACTAGACCAAACCATCGTCCTAAGGATGACCTATTGTTGATCTATAAATTGGATAGTTTAGTTAATGGCCATCCAACTTCTAGTTTTATTCAACAGATGTTCCACTCATACTTTGTACATACAATTCCGCTCTAGTTTCACGATAGTCCCAAACAAGATCGCGCGCCTACAGTCTACCTAGTTTATCGTTGCACCAAGTTATTCGTGTCACTTCACATTTCTGAAGTTGGTACCGCGAACGATGCAACTCCAAGTTGGGTGACACTTGCGTGGTCCTAGTACAACTGCGGCTGACAGTATCACAACCGGCAACTTTGTGTTGGTATCCGCGATGAACAAAGCTGAGAAAACTAACTAATGACTAGAAAATACATAGTATTATGTATAATTCGACACTGCAACTATCAGACCGTATACCTCCGATTTTTGATGTTATTATTTCTTGGACAAAGTGTGTGTGTGTAGACATTGTTTTCGGCATAATGTCATTTTTTAATCAATACGTGTTTTATTAGGCTATTAAAAATGAATTATAAGTTTGATATAAAATTGGGGCTTAGTTGAAGTCTTATATTTATATGTTTCAAATATTAATTATCGATAGAGAATGGTTCTTCAAGTGTCTTAGGTCTCGCGTTCAACAAATCTTGTCCCTCATCTTAAAGTTTAAATTATAAATAACTTTACCTGAACGGAAAGTCGATAGACATCATTATCTGATAGTCGGATTCGGAGCAGACTTTGGGTATTGTTTAAGAATTGTGCCATTGTTCTCAGGAGCCGTCGAGGTGCCCGAGTTTGGAGAGCCCATCACAAATCTCACCGTGCCTTTAGGACGAGATGCGACCTTCGAATGTATAGTCGTTAATCTCGCTAACTATCGGGTAAGTGACCATTTCACCAAGTTACAGCCGCCTTATTTAACCAACTCTTTATGAGTATTATAATACTGTCAAAAGATCCAGAGCAATATTGAAACTATGAATGTTGTATGTTTAAAATGTGTTTGTAAACAGGCAGATATTTTGTATACTCTTTCGTGATGATTGCTTTTTAAATATTTTTTTAAGGATTTAGCAAAAATATACAATATTTAATTAGGCTCTGCATTTTCTACCGCTTCTATCATGGAAAGTGCTCCGAGGAATGGTTCGGTATTATACCTGCCGCTGAATTTCACCATCGCACGGCTCGCCACAGACTGCATTACCATCCTCACCATCTGGATGAATGGCGTTCCAGTACAGTGCGATTTACCAGGAATTTTCTTCCTC
Organism: Ptilodon capucinus; assembly: GCA_914767695.1. Classification (NCBI taxonomy): domain Eukaryota; kingdom Metazoa; phylum Arthropoda; class Insecta; order Lepidoptera; family Notodontidae; genus Ptilodon; species Ptilodon capucinus. The sequence goes on from OU611808.1 coordinate 7,959,616, forward strand.
GCACCACCAAATTGTGGAATGAACTTCCTGCAGCGGTGTTCCCGGACCGATACGACAAAGGTATCTTCAAGAAACGAACATACTCATTCCTTAAAGGCCGGCAACGCACTTGCGATGCCTCTGGTGTTGCAGATGTCCATGGGCGGCGTTAATCAATTACCATCAGGTGAAACGTCTGCTCGTTTGCCTCCCTATCTCATAAAAAAAGGATCGAATCCTCTGAAATAAGACTGGAAAATCTTATTATCGATATAAGCATATCCAGCAGAGATTGTGGTGATTAGATCTTCAGAAGAATAGAAAGGATTCTCAAAGATTGGCAAGAAGACTGCGAGAGTAATATTAAGTTACATTTAATAATAACAAATTTCCCGGCTCTTCAATATAGGTCCATTATTTGATGAAAACGTCGCCTGAAACATTATTAGTATTTGATGTCGGGGCAGACAAAAAGCTTGCTTAGTGGCAATCCATTCAACAACATAATAGAGTCGAGGGGCTTCAATATTAATTATGTTAGTCAACTTGGATTAGCTACAGAGTTTTAGACCGCGGATAAACTAACAAGCCAACTCTAAAATTACGAAGTTAAGCTTTTTAACCGCAGTAGATTAGTGACGAAGTAATTTATTTAGAGTGTCAAAGCATATCAGTTTCAAGATCCTAGGTTAATTATTACAAACATTTTTGTGCCGTTAAATAAAAGCTCATAGGTTTATTTGAAACATAAATTATGAAGGCTTTGTTTTCGTTTAATTAAACTGACTAACGTGGCTGGTAGTAATCTGCGACTCTACAATAACAGTCACAAGTCGCCTCCGGTTACACAGGCGCGTCAAACTTCACGTGACCAACGCGTGGTCATTTGGCTTCAATCTCTCTGAAGTTCTATTTATTATTGGCAAACAATTTGACGCCCGTGTCAACCCAGAGCTTTAATTTGTGCCGTACTTATGTTTGATGTAAGCGCTAACTACAAGAGACCGCAGCTCTTATTAGCCATTATTAAAAAAAGATTACTAAAGTATTCTTATCAATAATGAGTAATTACCAACATTGTCATGGCGTGTTGGTGATCAAGAGTTTCGGGATTGATCCTACCCCATTAAAACTATTGATGTAAGCTCAAACTTATTACAAGCATTTGGTTTGGATGACCCAACAGGGGTATAAACTGATATTCCCACATCTCTATATATATTTTTTTTATATCTTGTCCACTTCTCTTGCAGGTGGGTTGGGTGAAAGCAGACACGAAGGCTATCCAGGCGATCCATGAGCACGTGATCACGCACAACCCTCGCGTCTCCGTCTCCCACAGCGACCACTCCACCTGGTACCTCCACATCAAGAACGTCCAGGAAGAGGACCGTGGACAGTACATGTGCCAGATCAATACAGACCCAATGAAAAGTCAGGTAAGGTGTTGCTGAAAAAGTTATCCTTTTGCTGTTGCAATAAAGCAGACTTTTGATTGTACAAAATTCTTAGAAAAAATAAAGATCAAGATACTAGAGATACTGTTTCAACAATCTGATGGTGACACATGAGATAATTTACAGGCCTTTATAAAAAAAAAAAAAACTAATGTTGGAAGAACCAAAACCACAAAATTACTAGAAAATAAGTTTAGGAACTAAAACGTTTGCACTATCCCTGTTAATGAAATAGAATAATAAATTCGAAACAAATTAAATTTCAAATGTATTAGAAATGGGTTTTATAAAATTTAAAAGATTGAGGTTAAAAAAAATTGTCGATACTACCACATCAATCAATTTTAGGGATGGTTTAAGGCGAAACCCTATTCTCAAAGGTCTCGTTCATTAATGTACAATATTAAGAATTTGTCAAAAAGCCGCTTCAGCAGCATAACAGAGGTTTATTAAAGCTAGTCGTACATTCACCAAATGTGCCTATTTAGCATTCGCTTCTGCTTCTGCGAAAAGGTTTCAATTTTCTTAAATGTGATTATAGCCACTCACCGAGCGCTTCTGAGCAAATATTTTCTCATCGACTATCGGAAACCGCACGATTCTGATTTAATTTGATGAACTATATTAGGTTTCACCGCTCTTAATTTTAGCGGTCCATTGAATTCAAACTTTCCCTTTCAATTACTTGTTTTATACGGAATGCGTAGCATTGGTAACTAATACGCTACCTCATGTTATGAACTTATCACGAGAGTTATCTCGTGTTTAGTTCATAAAATAAATAAATAGTCCATACTCCATAAAAGTTTATAGTAATATGAGGATTAAAGTCTTATGAAGGTAAGTTATTACTATAACCTATTCATATTCAAACGCATTAAAAAAACAATGGGATCGTTTTTTTTAATTTTGTTTTTTTCTCTAGATGGGCTTCCTAGACGTGGTAATACCTCCAGACTTCATACCGGAGGAGACGTCTGGAGACACGATGGTGCCCGAAGGCGGTACTGCGAGGGTCTCGTGCAGAGCCCGGGGAGTGCCACCACCGAAGGTGATGTGGAAAAGAGAAGATGGACAGGATATAGTGGTACGGGACCAGACTGGGGCTAAAAGCAAAGGTAACCTTTGAATTTCGACACACTACAATTACTCCTATTTTTGGGAAAGTTTTTCTTCTACTTCGTTTTCTATTTTACACAAACATATGATTACTAATCAGTGAAAATAAATTGAGGGACTAGACTAGGAGACTAGCACAATCAAGAAACCTACAGGACCTACTGGAACCTCAAAAAAGGTGCGAAGTTTGCACATTTAGGCCAGCGAGGTGAGTTCATGTCAATTCACCCTTGTATTGATTGGGATGGTTTAATGGTAACAAGTTCGCCTCTATTATATCAAGATCAAAAAATTTTGGCAAAATGTGGGCGCACTGCGATGCACCTTTGCTCACGCCTTGCGGAAATGCAGGAATGATGAAGTTTTAGACGTCCATATGTGCTGTGTAAAATCTACAATAACGTGTCATCAAATCATTCTATAAAATTTCATTCCTAAAATTTTTATTACATACTCAATAGTTATATAAATTGGTTAGTTACATTGTAAAATCTGTAGATTGCAATAAATTATACGTTACATTGGTCATCACTCATTAATCACGCAAATGGAAATCAGAATTATTATTGTAATGGCGGTGGATAGGTTCGAATAAATTGCATACGACAACATTGATTTCCACATCGCTCCAGACAGGGTTCATTATGTTTGAAACTATACTAGCCAATTTCAAAACAAGGAGGTTCAGTCGTCGACTGCACTCTGTTTTTTTACGTCTTTATATCGGTTTAGCACTCAGAAAAGAAAAAACATCCAACTATATTCCAACGAGCGTAATTTCCAAGTTTAACAATTATTTCATACATTCAACATGTATTGTACAACCTTGAACATGAACAATTGAATTAAATAATTAAACCAAGATCAAATTTAAGGTTTGATTAAATTGCTAACAGCGCGGTACAAAATCTCGTTCGTTCAGGGTGTTATTATTACAATGCTCCAGGTAAATTCTGGCGCACGAGGTATTGTTTCACAAATTACTGGTGTAGAATGGCAATACGACTCCCCTCAAACAGCCAAATAACACGGCGATAAAATCAACATCGGGCCACGCTACCTGCAAATAGTGATTGAACGCCCGTGTTTTCTTACGGACCCATTGTGTGCTACCAGATCATTTCGAAAGATTAAAGAAAATATCTTAAAAGCGTACCGCATAAGTATATGCAAACACACAACGACGATGATATTTTGGACTAGTCTGAAGGTATTTCAGAAGTGGCATTTTCAGAATTTGTCATAATCTGGGTGTAACTGGGATGGCCTTCAAACCAATGGTACAAATGGTACAAACGTTGCTTATTTTGAGACCATATTGTATATGGTCTGTTAATATAAAAAAAACATACATATACTGACACCTGTAAATCATGGGCGTAGGCCGAGACTAGCCATTGCTACGAGCTACGATTCTGATAAATCTACTACGATTCACATTCATGCATCTTTTTATGCATTTCCGTCGGTTTAGAGTGTTACGGAAGCGACCGCTTATCTGGTCTTGAAGTGTCCTTTAGAGCCCTCTTCAGACACTCCCACTCAATCATCCTCTCTATCATAACATACTTTTCTCAATGCTGCGTACATGATATTTTGTGGGAAAGTTTTTCGCTACTTTGGTACCGTCCCGGCCGCGTAAGCACTTTAAAATATAAATACGCCCACGAGTTCTTTAGGCCAGTAATTAAGAGCGTCCCAAATGGAAAGTTATGCCCTTATCGCCTCACTGGGCTGGTGGATTTAGTTGGGGATAGCAAAAGCTTAATTTTGAGAGCAAACGTAAAAACTTGTTAGGCTTAAGATGGATGTAGCGACGATGTAGTTATATTGAGCAACGGATTCGGTCCCTTAGAGCCAAATTCTGCGTATAATCGTAATAAGTATACATCGCGACATTTGTACACAGCCTTAGAAAAGATTGTCGATTACAGAAGTAGGTACTTACTTCATACATAATATAAAATTCTAATAAAAAATGTGACCAATTTTATTTCTGAAAATTATTAGGGAAGTACCTAGTTCAGCAAAAATGTTCCATTTGTCTTAGTCCATTCGAATGCCAACACGGCATTGTTTTTCTGAATATGTATAATACGAGTGTCTGTGTGACCGCATTTGTGGTGCCACAATGAGCCGTGGGGCGACTATTCTCGGGATGAGTTTCGCGTCCAGTATTGTTTAAAGTTTGTCGTAATTAGTAGAGTTCTGCACTGAATAGACTTCTAGGTCTTATTATACGAATTCTGAATAACGTTTGAATAGGTAGTGTATAGCTTGTTGACCGATCTAGATTTTTTACTTGCTTATTAGGACGACATTAAAAGTTTGCACTCAAAATCTACCAGAGAATAATTGAGCGTGAGATTCAAGGAGTAGGTATAATTTACAGACCTTTTAAGAAATTTGTTAAAGCTCTCCAGCTGCTGCATGCAGGAACCAGCAACGCGTCAGGCTCAGGAAGTGGTGGCGGAAGTAATTGGTAATTGTAATTGATAAACGGAAGTAATTGGAAAAAGGGAGGAGAGACCGGTGCTCTGCAGCGGGACATTACAGAAATTTAATGAAGTTATAAACATTATCTAATTGCTACGAGCATTTATGTTTACCCGTGTCTAGCATTATGTCACCTTGACCTTTTTGAGTTGAGATGAAAAAAACTATGAATTTGTCTTCTAGGTTCTATGTATTTGTTCACAGTGCTATCGTACCAGGGAGAAGTGTTGAAGCTCACGAAAATATCCCGTTCAGAAATGGGCACTTACTTGTGCATCGCAGGGAACGGGATCCCGCCTACGGTCAGCAAGAGAATTCATATCAGTGTACATTGTAAGTCAATAAATGAAAATATTAATTTATCGATAAAAGTAGACTTTCCGCTAAGTGCAACTATTTAAGCCCTGCTCAAATAGGCGCGTCAAAACGCGTCCAACCCATTTTTTGCTAATACCAATACGAACTACGAGTATATTAACCCATAGAGGCAGCACATTTTTTAATGAAATGTCATCTATGTCGCAGCGAATTTAGTTGCGTGCGTAATCTTTATGTATATTGATATAGAATCTATTTTCAAAAACCGTCTAGTAAATTCGCTTTCCCCAGTGTATTCAGGGTGTTATGTCATCGTTGCATTAGAGGCCACGGTGCGGTATGTGCACAAGGGGTTGCTCCCTAAACGAGATGTGCCTAATATTTGCGTCAGGTTCCTAACATTGTCCTCCCATTAAAAAAAATAGATTATATACCTTAGTCGCATTTGCTCTGCTTTTGTGACTCTATTTTCAACTGAGCTAACTTACATATTGTTTTTCTTATTTAAGAAAAAAAAATACAAAAATCAGAACCACCCAAATAAAATGGTGCCCTGTCGGCATAAACGCTTAAAACACGATTGCGTCTAATATGCCTGTTGACCGTGTGATATAGTCCCGAATGTCTCATTGATTGGTCAGCAGTGTGTACCGTGGGTAGCCAAGCTGCTATTTCAGGTAGGCAGAAGGATCCCACCCTCTCACCCTCGCGTAATTTCGTTGCCGGGACGCAATTAAGTCTAATGAAGCCGTCTTTTTTCTCATCTAAAAATATCAGATCTCACTCAGTTACACAGATTCACGTCGCAAATTTCAGGGACGTGAAGATAATTAAAATATTTCAAATGGAATTCGCGTGTTAAACATTGTTTTTGTTGTCTCAACTCGTACATTTATAAAAAGTTATGATTGATTTATAGGGGTCATCCGCCATCTTTATCGCGTTCATCGCCCATTATATGTATGTGTAATTATTGTTACTCTTGCTATTAATTACCTGACACTAGCTAAAATACCTGCTAACCGCAGGTGGAGCCATTACTCATTATTTATTCCATTAAATGTCTTCATTTCATAAAAAAAATAAGAACTCTTTTATAATGAACTAGCGGCCCGTTCCGGCTTCGCACGGGAGGACATTTTATTTTATCATTTTGGGATAAATAAATATAGCCTATGTTACTCAGTGATAATGTGGCTTTCTAACGGCAAAATATTTTTTGAAATCTGTCCAGTAGTTTTTAAATTTATTCGTTACATACAAAAACACAAATCTGTTATAATATTTGTATAGATTATGGCACAGTACTTGCTTTGTAGATGAGTTGAAATGTCTACAAACATGATAATTGCGTTTATTACCATCAATTTATATTGTAATTAAATTAATGAGGTATTTTTATCCATCCATATAGTTCACCCTGTGATTCAAGTACCCAACCAGCTGGTGGGGGCTCCGCTGGGTACTGACGTCACCCTTGAGTGCTATGTGGAGTCGTCACCCAAGTCCATCAACTACTGGGTCAAGGATCCAGGTAATTACTCGTATAATTGTTTGAAAATTATTTTGGTTCTAACTTCAAAATAAAAGTTTTACAAACTTATTACGTAAATTGAAGTGGTTCCTATATAATTATCAGAACCTTGTGGTGCGCATCGAAAGTTTTTTATATAATATAATTACCTTCCTATTTCTCGATAAATTTATAATGACAGAAAAAACATACTTATCGTAAGGTCCCAAAATATTATTTACAATATCAAGAACAACAAAATACATTGGCGAAGTGTGGGTATGGGTGTGTGAATTCAAGCGTGGTGATGTACTGATATTATTACATTCTAAGGATATTTATAATCTTATATAGGTACCGTTTGATTAAGTCGGGCTGTGGGTATGGCGTCTTCGATAAAAGCGAAACAAATTATAAGGCAGCCATAAAACTCCTAGGTGTCTGCGCCAAGTTTTTACATTTTTCATAAAACTTCGCGGGGAAAGATGAAATTCTAATATTGAATTTGAAAACAAGCGTGTTCTAAGTAATAAATTGTTGGGCAGGTGAGCTGATCATCCCGTCGGAGCACCACGTGATGTCTGTGAGACAGAAGTCCATGTTCGAGGCGGAGATGACAATGACGATCAAGAACATCCGCCGGGAGGACTTGGGCAGCTATATCTGCGTCGCCAAGAACTCCCTCGGCGACGTCGAGAGCAAGATAAGATTATACGGTACAGCTTTCCGTTTTATTGGTTACCCCGAGAGAACTCACCGGACACCCGACAGTTTATTTCTTACACAGTAACTCAATTAATGTTAAGAAATATAATAACAGTCCTTAAGAATAATTAAAATTATGTCAAAATTGTTCCCTTTACTTAATTAGGAGTGTTGTTCTTATGAGAAAGAATGGGCAAGAAACTCCCTGTTTGCTATTTTCTAAATAATCTTTGCAAATTATTTAAAATTAAAAAAATAATATTCAAAATGAAGTACAAATTTACAAAGCTACCAAAAAAGGTTTTTTTGGTATTCCTGCCAGATTTAAAAGATGAAATTCATTTTTAACCGACTTCAAAAAAGAGGAGGTTCTCAATTCGATTTGTTTATATCTTTAGAAAAAAGAAAAACTAAAATGTCTATTCGCAAAATTTGCATAGATCGTTGCATTAAAAAAACAAAACAAATAACATTTTCAACTCAATTAAAACGTTCAAAATAAAACAGTGTTTGTTTTTTAAAACGGATCAATTCGTATACAGAAATACCAGGGAACGATAGGCACGCGTACCCTGACGTGCGGGTACCTTCCGACGACGAGTACGGGAACAGCGGATATGACGATGACGATGACGACGTGAAGAGCAACAGGGTGCCAGACCGGGCGAACAAGTGGTACGCGAACGATGCCAAGGCGACGACAACGACGGCTAGCGGTACATCCGCCATCCTCGCCACCAGCACGACAATCTTCCTAACTCTCATAAAAAGTCTGCTATAATTAATAACTGTGGAAAATATATTGATAGCTCTGATTATAATTTGGGAAAATTTACGACAATTTACTACTGTCTATAATTGCATTCGATTGTTTTTTTATATGCAGAGTGTATCAGCAGTCTTACCGAATCTTAAGTACATAAACAGTAAGTGATTTTGTAGATGCTTAATGAAGAGCGGCTATACAGAACTTTGAGTACAAATTTGTTACAATTATTATTAAAATTGCCATACAATCAGAAAACAAAACATCTCCAGGAAAATAACATATCGGTTTGGAGATATTGCAAGATTGCAGGTGAAAACAATCATTTTCGAATTTCGATCAAATTATTATTCTTATGTTTGGTATCCGACTCGAGCATATGTGAAGGTATTATTTCTGAAACACCCTGTATAGTAAACGAATAATTTCATGAATTCGTTATATAATTTTGTTACTCCAGCGTGTAACGTGATAATAACTAGTCTTATAAAAGTTGTATATAGTTTTGTAATAGGCGAATATCCAAAATGTTTATAATAAATAGTAAACTCATCTCTGATACTCAATATGTTTACATAATAACAAAGAATTGTGTAATATTTAAGGGAATGTTTATACATTTTATGAATGTGCCATGTATATTGCTATATCTTAAATAGAGACATTTATATTATAAAGTTTTTATTGGGCATGATAAATACTTATAATTGTAAATAACGATTGAAATCGATAAAGGATATATTTACTGAACTACATATAAAACAGTTAATAGTTGCGAGTATGTACAACCTAAAGGTTACAGTTTCCAGTGCTTACCCCCCGGATGCAACTTTAGTAGTAAAACACTCCCCAAATCAATTTATTTAAGCTCCTAAACAGCTACAAGCAGTTTTGTCTTTCATTAGAATCTCCCAAAATTTATTAACGGATTCGTCGAATAAAACTATTACTATCGACCACTTGTAGGCTTAGCATGACCGTGTAGACATAAGTAATGTCTCAACTGTCAGATTTGTCGAGAAAATGACGTCACATCGAGTTTTTTGTACATGACATGGCTCGGTGTGACGTCATTTTCTCTACAAATCAGACAGTTTGATGTGATAAAACTTATGTCTACGCGGTCATGCTAAGCCCACAGGTCTAGTGGTTTGAGCGTAGGCTGCTAGGCTTGCTGCAACTTGTGGTTGCAGGTTCGATTCCCGCCAACAGCAAATTTCGGAAATGGTCTATTTGGAGTTTACCCGATCTGAGACCACCCCCAGTCCATTGTATGTTACCCATAGTACAAGCTTTACTTAGTTTTCAAAATACGATGAGTACTTATGATAAGTAGAGATTTTTTATAAGCCAACTAAAGTTGCAATCGGAGTTACTTTCCGCGCGTATCTAAGTAATGTAGTCGAATAAATAATGTACTTCTTCCGAGCAATGTACGTTGATATGCTGATCGTTACAGAAAAAATAATAAAATCAGGACATGTCGCGTTGCCTTCTTATTTCATCCGCACCTCCGTTCGTCGCCGGCTTTAATACTTAATTGAATATTTCACGGCGCTTTAAGCTCCACACACTTACGCGTCAAAAGTCGCGCGTTAACATTTTTGCTAATACCAAAACGATATCTGTGACAATATACTATCTATCAGCCAGAGACGTCCACTGCTGGACATAGGCCTCCCCCATAGATCGCTACAAATTACGGTCTTGGGCTTTATGCGCCCATCGACTCCAGGCGACCCTGATGAGGTCGACCATCCACCTGGTCGGGGTATACATAAGGTATACATAAGGATTAAATTTCGGTGGTAAAAGCCACGCCTCCTCGTGTCAAGATTCGCTCGCGCTGTTGACGTCGTTTCATTGAAGAATGAACTTTTTGTCCGAGTAAATACAGTTCCTTTTGGTAATGGCATAAAATGCGACGCGCGCGTTTTGAGGCCACAGTATGCGGGGGCTTTATGCTAATGTTGTGAGGGTGATAAATGGTAATGATCTACTTCGTTATTCCGACTAAAATTCATACGCTTTAAAATAAAGTCGTTTGACAACATTAACTGAGCTTTTCATGGCACTATTGAGAACTTCGAACTATTTACCTAACATTAAACAATCTAATGATACTTGAGTATCCGTACTGTACCGCTACCATAAGTTTGTTTGTGTAATTTGAGGTTAAGTGGGTACGGCTCCGTTTAACGATCCACAAGTCGTAAGCTCAAATTCCCGTTGCGAGCATGAGACACGATTTTATCAATTGAAAAAATCTATAAGCTTAAAAATATAAAGAAACCGACATTGATATTACAACGTATAGATACCTAAATGTATCAAAAAGGCGTTCAAAAAAATGGATTCAAAATTAGCCTCAATGTTACCACCGCTGTCTAGTCTTATACGTCTTGACATAGACAATCGGACACAATTGGACGTGTGAAACTGTTAGAAAAACCATTCTCTTTAATATAGTTACTCATTGGAAAGAGAAAACATCTTAAATTTTTGACAGATTTCAAAAAGGAGGAAAGTTTTGAACTCCACTCGTAGTTTTATTATTCCAAAAAGAAAGCTGTGTGAGAACCGCCATACAGTGTTAAACAATAGCAAACAATGGTTTTCACAACCGATCAGTTTTCACTGGGCGCATTTCGGCTGTTAAAAATCAATTACAATTACGTTCACGGATGACAAGTGGATGCATTTTGCACGGACTAATGAATTCAATTAACTCTGTCACTGGCAAATGCATCATTTCTCGTAATCCAATTAACTGATGAATTAAGTTTCAAATATATACTCAATATTCATTACCAAATACATACGCATAAACAAATCAAAGGAAAATTAAGCCATCATTTGGATCTTAATCATGCAAAAAAAAAATACTGCCGCCGTCATTAAATTCATAGATTAAAAAGTTTATAAATTCAAGTGTACCTTTTACTGACTGAAAAAATAAGCTATGATACATATTTATAGAACGTGACAATGTAAATTGGTACAAAATAAAAATACGAATGTTAGTAGCATGTGGGTAGAATGAGATTTCTTCAAATTTCGTATAAAAAACATTTTCAACTAGAAATTTAGTTTTTTTCTGTATACGAAAATGAACCCAAAATAATAGTTCCGAAATATTCCACGGTTGTAAGAAAATCCCTGTGCGAATAGGCGCATCAAAACTCGAGCAACCAATTTTTCCGAGTGTTAGGTTATAGAAGAAAACCGTTTCATAAAAAAATGTACCGATGAAGCAAGTGCGTAGTCTACGCCACAGATATTCTTCATGTTTGTGTAACTTGAATTTTTGACATAGTGAATAAAATAAATCAAGTGGATTCGCTTGTCCCAGTGCGTTCAGGGCGTAATGTAGGAAGTATTACCAGCGCGATTGGGGGTAAGTTATTATGGTTGTATGTATTATAATAAAACTGCTTCCTGCCCGTTATCTTGGCTCCGCAATGCACCCATACTGACCTCATTATGTTATAAGCTCTTTAGCTCAGAATCTGCCGTATCACGGCCTAAGTAATTGGAAGGAAAATTAGCTAAGCCCAAACTGTCAATCACCAAGGAAACAATTTGTACACGAGAGGAAATAATTTGGTTATCAGCAAACGGCTGTGTGTTACTTAATACCTGTGCAATTAAGGAGAAAAGTTGATAAATTTCGACCTGCCTTTTATGTTTAACCAGATCTTAAGTACGCCTTTAAAAACCCTATTTAATATGCAGATATAACAGTAAAAATCTCATACCATTTTGTGCAATGTGTGTTCCTGAACTTTGCGGACGTATATGGACAGATACTCGACAAAAGCTATCTGTATAGATTATACAGTGATCTCATAGCACTGCGTAAACATACTGAATATATTATCTATCGTGTTTCATTGTCAGTTTTATAATTGGAACTAGATCCTCGTATTTACGAGGGATTTAGATCCTCGTATTTTGTGCAAGGGAGAAATCTCCCTTGCAGAACTTATACACACAAATGCCGCTACAAAGTACTCAATACTTTGTCATTTGTTTGTATATTAGATGCAGATTAGCTATAGGATTAGGTAGAATCGGTGGCTCACGTGACGACCTGCATAAATTACTTGCCCTAGTTTTAACACTCACGCTGATTTTCTAGCACAATCAGCTTTAACCAATTATTGGCTCACTAATTACCGGATCAACAACTAATGTACGTACAGTCCAAAACGCAACGGGATAAATTACAACTGTCATAGTTGCTATAGCCATATAAGAACTACAGAGAATTTGAAACCATCGTCTTTTTGTCTTTCCAGACCACACCTTTCTTTCTTACTACAGCCCTTTTAACGTCCCACTGCTGTGCACGGGCCTCCGCTCAATGCGAGGGGGATTTAGGCCATAGTCCACCACGCTGGCCCAGTGCGGGTTGGCAGACTTCACACATCTATCGAGAACTAGTCAAGTTCCCTCAGTCGTGCAGGTTTCCTCACGATGTTTTCCTTCACCGTTTCATAGCAAGTGATAATCTCGGATGAAAATGAGATTTGCACATAAACCCAGAGGTGCAAGCAACTTGCACACTTTGATTGCAAGGCGTGCGTTCGACCACTCGGCTACCACTGCTGTAGCGCACACCGCTAGCGTTAAATCCTAAAAGATTGTAACTTTACTCATAAAAGTGCGCAAGTGGAAGACCCGCTATTCGCCGGCGTCATTTCAGGGATTGATTCACCAATTTCCTTCATGATATCCTGAAATTATTTATGATTTCAGTCACGCAAGAACACTTGTTACACAGGCTCTAGCAACGGTAGGCATCAATCTCTTTGCTTTGCAATGTTTCCAATTGCCAAATTAGGCCACGAGAGGCCCTTGTCTCGGGAAGGAACAGCGGCGATTATTCAACTCTTCCCGAGTTATTCGGAGACACATTCGTGATTCAATTAGGTTCGTGTGCCTCTTGCGATCTTTGTTATTGATGAATCGTGCTGATGGGCACTTATTGCTTTGAAGAAAATGTTTAATGGGATTTATATTAAGCGCGTGCGTAGAAATTATAAGTCATGTATTTTTAATTATTTTTTTAGCTTATTTTGCTTTCCACTCCTGGACAAAGGTCTTCCCTCTCTCCCACCACCAGTCCCGATCTTGGGCTATTTTTCGGCCACGTCTTTCCCGCAAAGATTTTCACATCGCCGCGCCACCGTATTTTTTGGTCTTCCACGGCGTCTTGTACCTGTGGGACTCCATTTGGTACATATATTGGCCCACCTCTGCGGATTCATACGAACGACGTGGCCTGCCCACTTAGGCCCTATTCGTGTATATAAGTTCATTTTTTATTTAAATTTTGAATGATACTAGTTACGTAGAACTTTTTCGGATATCCTAATACTTTTATGAACCCAGAATTTTAATCCAGTACACTTGTTGTGTATAGCTTAATCCAAAACCACGTAATTTAAGGTGGTGGGTAAAGATTTGTTATGGCTTGAGAGACCCTACACACAACGTAGGTACAATACATTGCCTTTATAATAATAGTTCAATAATTATGTTTGTACCGTTCTCTTAATTACGATACTGTAATAACGAAGATACTATCAGTGATTTTAAGATAAAGTAACCAACCAATTATAATGACTCGTATTAATCAGAAAACATAGTAAAGTCGTCCATATTAAATTCTCAGGTGAGCATGGCAACTACATCAATTTATAAACCTAATATTCCACAATCTTGTAATAATTGAAATCTCAAATATTCAATATACAACGTAAACGCTCCAGCCCCGACCTACCTAAATTATAGAAATATTTTTAATTTAAAATTTGTATTAAACCCAACTGGGATTATCTGTTCAAAATTAATAATTTAGTAGTTCTGTAGAAAACTAATCTAAATAACCAGTGTAGAGTAACAAATAAACTACGTATTTCTATATTTATGCTCTTAATTGTTTTTATAGAGCTCATGAAAATGCAAACAAGCTCTATATTGGAGGTGGACGCAGAAACAAAACAATGGGACGTTGCGAGCTCTATCAAATAGTCGTTAACATTGCACTTGTGTTATTCAGCGAACACTGAAGCAATTTCATGTGCAGACTAGTGTAGAGACTTCATAACTTCACAACGAGTGCAGGTGAAGCTTCTTTGTTCACAATTCTACATATGTGAACGCAGAACGTGTAATTATGAAAATGTGGATCGCAATTAGAGAGGCGTTTCGGTTTCCTCGTATCCTACAACTATAACAAACAAAATACGTAAATAGGATACTATTTATAAATATCATATGAAGTGACTTAAAATAACTTGAAGTGGCAATTGTTATCCTTGCTTGTGTGACTTTACTAAATGTTGTAACTACTACTACAGCCCTTTTAACGTCCCACTGCTGGGCACGGGCCTCCCCTCAATGCAAGGGGGATTCAGGCCATAGTCCACCACTCTGGCCCAGTGCAGGTTGGCAGACTTCACACATCTATCGAGAACTAGACAAGTTCCCTCAGACGTGCAGGTTCCCTCACGATGTTTTCCTTCACCGTTTCATAGCAAGTGATAATCTCGGATGAAAATGAGATTCACACATAAATCTCAGAGGTGCGAGCCGGGGTTTGAACCCGCACACTTTGATTGCAAGGCGTGCGTTCGACCACTCGGCTACCACTGCTATCACTGCTATGTTGTAATTCATTGCCGTATTAAGGCGAAATTATATAAGAATCGTAGTTTTTTTAACTGCATTTAGAGTTAGATATTTTATTATAGTTTTTATTAAGATTATGACGTGTATTCCTTAAGATTTGACGCATCCCGACTTTTAAGCCAACTCTTACTCTTAAACTTCCTATGACCTAAATATTAACACAGCAGAAGGTACAAGTGACATTACTGGACATGCTTAGGATTGGTCTTCACAAAAGCATATAAATGAATGAATGTTTTAATATTGTGGGAGAAGAATATATTTTTATCGATATTTTGTCAGTTATCAGTATTTTTAATTCAATATTTGGAATATCTACTAAATATTTGGCTCAATAGTACATCGTGAACACGATATAATCAATTTTCAGCAACAGTACCACAGCCCTATACCATGTATATCTAGTATATCTCGTATATTCCAGCGGCTGAACGCATAGAGAGGTTAATGCACTTGTCAATGTCAGTACGTAACACGTTTCAGCCTATCCAAGCGTGTTTGCGCCACGTTCGTGAAAAACACACTACAGGCGCTATTGTGCGTCATTTTAACGTGCGACGTGTTTCGGCAGAATGAATGTTAATTTTTGGGGAAGAAAAAAATTCGATAGTGAAATGAATAACAATATTTTCTATTGGAAAATATCTGTTATAACCTAATATTATTATGTACATGCTTAGTGTAGGCAAACTGTATGTAAAAATCATAGTTTCTGAGTTGCAGACCTCTGACTATTTGTCACATGTATCGTGTTATGGACTTAGGGCACACCCATAACCCGGTTTAATACAATCTATATCACAGAGAGGCGAAAACTACAACGGCACTTGATTTTTTGCATATGACAAGTTTTTTAAATTAAAATACGCATACTGGTGGTACAAATAATAGTGCTAATTTCACGAAACATAATAAGGTCTTCACCTTTTATCAATGGTTGCTAGAATATGACTAGTCTAATGGCTTCGAGGTGACAAAGTATAATGTCTACTGGTCTAGCTATCATTACCATACTACAACGATACTCTTAAGACTTAAAGCCCAGTTCTACTGCCATCTTTGTCACTATAGTATCATATGAGGAAAACGGCAATGTTTTGGTGCTATAAGGTTTATTATAATTGTGGTTTGTGTAGAACAAAATTGAAGTCAGTATCTACCTAACGACACATAAACTTACAAAGACACCTTACTTACAAAGACTTACAGTAAATCTGGAAACAGACAGAACATTCTATACGTTATTGAGAAACTTTTAATCGAAACGAAGTGATGAGAACACCGAAGTAGGTAAAACTATATTCACACAATAAAGCCGGCGGCCCGATAGTAACGCGTTCACGTGCAGTAGCGGATCATACTGATTAGAAACAGTTACATGAGCTGTAGGAATAAAGGACTCGCGTAAACTATCATCTAGTGTGGACGCTTCCATTGATTATGTTCCACTGTACATATCTACTACTACAGCCCTTTTAACGTCCCCATGCTGGGGACGGGACTCCCCTCAATGCGAGGGGGATTCAGGCCATAGTCCACCACGCAGGCCCAGTGCGGGTTGGCAGACAACTAAAGAGAACTCGTCACGTTCCCTCAGACGTGCAGGTATCCTCACGATGTTTTCCTTCACCGTTTCATAGCAAGTGATAATCTCGGATGAAAATGAGATTCGTACATAAATCCCAGAGGTGCAGAGGTGCAGCCGGGGTTTGAACCTGCACACTTTGATTTGCAAGGCGTGCGATCGACCACTCGGCTACCACTGCTTCATTCACTGTACATATCCGTACCAGTTAAAACTGTAATTATCCGGTAGCTGTCTTTATCGTGTGAAGAGACCCTTACTCAGAGCCCGACTAGAGAAACACCTGCGTAACGAAACTCGAGTTAATTCGTGATGATACCGCCTACGCGTAATTACATTATTTAAGGCTAAGCTCAAAATTAAGGCATTTTAGAGGAGTGAGGACTTTCTGCTTAAAATGCACTCGTCTGTAGACGCGTTTGCTTTGAATAATCTAGAGATGAGACTTATGGCATAATATATATAGTGCTATCATCCATTGACCCCGCATTTACAGGGGCGTCTAAATGCGTATTTTTTTTTTTTTATCTCTATGATAGAAGAAGAACATATTTATATGAAATGTCATCGAATACGTATTTATATAGTTCACATGTATTAATAATAATGAGATATACGCGTTAGGTAGCTAGATCAAGGGACAAATTCAGAAGGCGGTACTTCTGGAGACGGCGCGCATAGTGAGGAAGTTCCTCTCGCTGGAGCACTAACCACTGGTAACTAGGAGCCTGTTCCAGATGCCGGTAGGAAACTGTTTTTTTAATATTTTTACATGTATTTATTATGATATGTATATTTAAAAATGTAATTTCAGGATAAATGGAAAATGAGATATTTTTATTATTTAATTTTGGCTTAGAAAAATTAAAATGGTCTGTCCGCTAAATTAAATTTTGGACATGACGTTATCCTATTTACATGAAAAGGTCAAGCTCTCTAGACTTTAAATTGAAACATTCTTTTTTAAATTGTACGTGTACCGTGCGAATGAACTCCGCAGAACCAACGGATCATATGGAGGTGTGAAAGGCAAATTGAGTTAAGTGACACTTTTGGACGATATTGAGTTTTAGACATATTTGGAATCAGCGATTTTTTATGCGTCGAATGTATAAGTTCTCCTGTAAAGTATGTTCTCCTGTAACTATGGTTAAAAATTACTTTAAAAGCTAAGTACCTACAGCTGAAACTCATACTAGTAAAGATGGAGCAAGCTATTGTACTCGTAATTAGAATGTTCCCCATAATGTATATAACTTTAGCATATC
This sequence comes from Ptilodon capucinus, assembly GCA_914767695.1. Classification (NCBI taxonomy): domain Eukaryota; kingdom Metazoa; phylum Arthropoda; class Insecta; order Lepidoptera; family Notodontidae; genus Ptilodon; species Ptilodon capucinus. The sequence continues at coordinate 7,977,521 of OU611808.1, forward strand.
CACGAAACGACGGAAAAAATTAAGACTGGCACGAAATTTTGTAACGACACTTTTGCATATGTGTGTGTGATTTTTATTATATGCATTTATGTATACAATAAAATTCGATTTCGATTCTGATTTCGATTCCGATGTGTGAGTGTGTGTGTGTGTGTATGTATATGTACAATTTTTTGCTTTTTTACTTATTTCAAAAGGAACTTCGTTCCATCCGGGTGTCCCTTGACACCTCTCAAGTTTTTTTTTCTGTGGTAAAAGCCAAGCGTTTGGGGGTTAAAATTCGTACGCGTCAACGATAACATTTCGTTGCAAATTGAGTTTTTTCCTATGAGTTAATAAAGATCGTTTGGTATTGCCAAATAATTGGTCGTACGCGTTTTAATACGCCCTTGAAAGCAGGAGATTACACGTTCATCTGAAAGCAGATTTAGTTAATAATATTTAATATTTCAAGTAATACCTACTTAGTAACAAATCTCTAACGGAAACCATCAACTTAACTACTTTTAATTTTTAATACTCAAAGGTAAATAAATAGTTATGTCTATGGTGGAAATGTAGACGAGAGGTTAATCTGTTAGAGTGGTTTATGGTATTGGGCTAGAGTATTTATTTCGGTAGCAGCTATTTAAGATTTACTCCAGACACTCTTAATCGCTACTAAAATTTTCAACAAAACTTAAACTGCACTGCACTTTAAAACCCCTAATAAATTAAAAACTACACTCAATTCTAGAAAATCCAAAAGAAAGCATTTAACCGCAATTCGCATCCACAATCTTTGGTTACTAACGTTTAATTAAAACTATTACTAAGCTTGATAGTTGGCATCCCCGTCGTGGTACGGTCAACCCTTAAAGACCCCGGCACACTGGAGCGTCAAAAGCGGCATGTCAAAATGTTCGCCATTAACAAAACGAACTCTTTCAATATCGAGGGGTGCAAAACTATTTGAGTCCAACGACAATTTTGGGCGATATTCACTTTTGGCCGATTTTTTCTGCGTCGAATGAGTATGCTCTCCTGTAAAATTAAAAAAATGTTGCTCAAGTCAAATAGCTTTTCACCCCTAATGTATAAAGTATGAATTTATGTGGTAAAAGCCAAGGCTGCACGCATCATCATTTGATCGCGCTGTCAGTGTCATTTCGTTGTAGAATTAACGTTTTCTGTCTTAATCTCAGAGTAGATAGAGTTGACATAAGAACTTTTTTTTTTTACGAAATGAGTGAAATGATGAAATTTAATGGAATAAGATGAGGAATGGCTTCACCTGCGACTAGCGCGGGTATTTCGCCAATGTCAAGTAATTAACAGCAAGGACAAATTCAATAAATACACATTATAAATAAACATTGATAATGACAGTGATAAAGATGGCGGATGAATCAACATAAGAACTTAACTCTTCGAAAGCCTGCGACGGGTTCATCCGTCATCTTTACTACTGTCATCATCCATTTTTATTTATAGGTAATGTGTATCATTTCACTCATTTCGTAAAAAAATAAAAGAAGAAGAAGAATGTTCTGCGGCGATTTTTTGAAGGTTGGCAATAATGGTTTATATGAGATCCGCCATCTTAGAATTAAGATCAAGTAAGTACGTAAATGTCAAACAATATAAACAATCAAATTCTAATATGGCGGCAATTTCCCGCCTTCGGGCTCCTTAGGGCCGCTCCTTAGTATATACTCGCTCGATGGTCTCAATACAGTTCGTTTTTCTATGGCAAAGAATTTGACGTCTTTAGACGCCCCAGTGTGCCGGTTAAGCCGGCATATCTCGGTGTTATATAGAGGCGGGGAGCCGGGTAATTAACATTCTAGAAGGACGGGCCTCTCACGTGGGCCTATCGCCCTTGTCGCTCCATCACTGATTAGGAACAGCTGAACTAGGCGAGCGGAATGCGATATAGCTAATTGAATCAACTTCCTGTATGCACCGTGTTTACAATACCTAGATGATTAGAGATTCAAGATAACAGTAACATCACGCCTGTATTCAAGGCGCAGTCAGAATTACTTGCCCTCTTGTACTCTCGACAATCATTACGTTCTAGCTCAGGGATTCCCAAACTGTGTATCCCATTTTGCGGTTGGTATGGTAACTAAACCAACTGCAAGTTTTTAAATTGGTAAGTATTTTGTTTCAATAGGAAAAACTAGAGATAAATTTTAAAGCAATTTGGTTATCCCCTATATCTAAGGTATCAGTACATTTTCGATTTTTTTTTGCCCAAAGTAGTTTGGAAATCACTGTCTAACTTATCCTGCAAACAAATGTAGGAGACGAAAGCTATAGTCATACATAATTCTAAGGCGTCAAAAGCCTAATGGTTTCACAAGACGCCTTCGTACGCATTCGATTCTGGTAATTAAACTATTAACGTTAGCACAATTCCTAGCACAAGCATTTAGTTTAAGAGGCTCACAGGACTGCCAATATATAATGAATCTTGCATTGCTATTAATGTTATATTAAAACTCCATTATTTTGCAGTAGTAATACTACTGTTATCTAAAAAGTGTATTTCATATACATTCATTAGTAGATCTGACAGATGAAAGAGATAAAATTTATGTCTACGCGGTCATGCTACGCCTACAATATAATGACTATAGCAATAATGAGTTAAGTGAACTAATGAATACTACAGCTTTTTTAACGTCCTACTGCTGGGCACGGGCCTCCCCTCAATTCGAGGGGGATTCAGGCCATAGTCCACCACGCTGGCCCAGTGCGGGTTGACCCAATGAATGAAAATACAATATTCAATTATAGTGTATTGATAAGGACAAAGGCCTGCAATGCAAGTGTCTACATATTTGAGGCAAGTGAGCATAAGTCACATCATCACGCTTGTACACCCCAGAGAAGTAAGCAGAGAGTAAGACTGCTGTCTGCTGTGCACCCATTCACACGATACATATTTGATCTCTCTGCCCTAAAACCCCCTTATTACAAGGAAGCTATTGAGCCATAGTTTGACTAGCTCATTGCAAACTTTATACACCTTCCTACATAGGCTTAACATGACCGCGTAGGCATAAGTTATATCTCCTTCAACTGTCAGATTTGTACACACCGAGAAAAATCCAGTACAAAAAGCTCGATCTGACGTCATTGTCTCGACGAATTTGACAGTTGAAAGAGATAAAACTTGTATCTACACGGCCATGCTAAGCCCACAAGTTTCGCGGCTTACCTTCACCATTTAGTACAGATAGTCAGTGCACCGAAACTTATGTCACGGAATATGTTAATGTTAATTCCTTTCTTTCTATGAAAGAAGACAGTGTAAGAGTAACACGGTGCGACACAATCCCTGACACAGAAGTTTTTTTTTTAAGGACTTACACTGTTGGCCGTGAGGTGGCCTTTACAGCTTTACCGGAGAAGTGGCGAGCGCAGAGTACACTCCTACCAAGGCCTTAAGGGCGGAAAAAGGGTGGCAACTAGCTCAAGGACGCCACAGAGGGCACGACCTCGGCTTGGGCAGTTACTGTGAGGGGAGAGGTAGTGACTGCGCTCCTAGGTGCAAAGATGCACCTAGGAGCGGAAGAGGGGGTTCCTCGACCTCGCCGGCCAGATCGGGTGACACAGAAGTCTTGGCATGCATGCTAAGTCCAAGTGATTCGTAACATTGGCACATATAATCCAATAATAATAAAAGTGCGTGCTCGGAGTTTAAATCTGCATCTCTTGCTTTCCACGAAAGCGTTCTACAACTACGGTTAGAAGGTAGAACTACGTTTTCAACAATGCACTTTTTATGCCTTATGCATAGGAAGCGCTTTGTATGGATTGAGCTAAACGTGGCGGCATTATCAATTCAGCGCGGCAAGGTGAGACTTCCTGTATCAACATTTACATTAGTTTCTCTTCAGCTCTTGGTGAAGGGTGGGACAGGAGGGGGTAAGAGGTGGGTCAGTGAACTTTACACTGTATTGTAGTCTCCTGAATGGACTAACTGGTTATATCTGTTGGCATATACCATTTCGAGGTTTTATTGCAGGAAAGGTATTTTTTTTATTTTGAAATCCAAATATGCAAATATGCTCCAAATATGCTTGTTCTAGGAGTGTGTTCCGGTACCTAGCTTAATGACTAGGTTGGAGATCGAACTCGGAGGCGCTCGGTTACTAGGGCAGCCAGTTTTACCACTTAGCTATATACGCTTTGGTTAGCCAGAGGAATAGGTACTATTTAATTAAATATTAACTTTATCCTGTTGTATTTAAAACCCATTTTAAAAATCTTTCCCCCTCACGCTCTGACATGTCAATATCACCAATCTTATATTTAACGAGTACGTTGCCTCGAATAATAACACTAAACGGGTCTCTTCGTACAATCTGCATTATTTGCTACAGTTTTTGGATGTCCTGTTAAATAAATAAATAAATAAATAAATTTCAACGTAAACACGACATTTAGAATCTTATATGCACCTATATTAGCACTTTTTAGCCAGGAAAGTGTCTTTAATACCTAAGTTTGAACGTATATGATTGAATTTATTTATGATTACAGTACCAATAATTGCTAATTGGCTGTAAAAACTTTAAACAAAACAAAACACAAAAGTAAAATCCTGTTTTCTTGATTTCCGCCATCTAGAAAGGTTTGGGTTTACACCCCTAATGACACCAATTTCACTGTACGCAACTTGTTTAGTTTACTTTAGGTTAGTTCAAATAAATCAGCACCTTTATGCAACAATAAGCAAACAAACTGCACCCTCTAAAAGTTAATAATAGTATCGCATAATCAAATCATGTAATGCAATAGAAACTTTGCCCCAATCACAAAAACTAGTTTCATTCTAAATTCAAACTGTGAAATTTTAGTAAACAATGTAATTGGCTGGGGCGTAGAGTTGGTTCGACGCAAGTGGGAAACGCCAGACTCGCGTAATTAAGTCTGTCTCGGCCTTTTCGAATCACATTGAGTCCGATTCTGGCCGCCGCCCCACAAAACCGTGAACGGAGCTAATGGCGTGTGCATAATTCGTACAAGTCTCTCTATTCACGAGTAACTGGCAAATTTTAGAACGATGATTTACTAAGCGCGACTGAGTCGGCACTATATCGAAACTTTTCACGATGTTTGACAGACCGGAATTAGTAATCAATTAGGGTTATTTATTTATACGGTAAGGTTAGGAGTAATGGGGTTAGAATAAATACTAAAGTCAGACGTTCCTGAAGTGTAGAAAAAATATGCCTTCTCAGGCAGTTAGTTCATTATACTTGCACGCAGAAGCTAAAGCGAGTAAGTTTCAGGTGTGCTAGGCCTCTATAGTCCTTGCTCTTAGATATTTGGATCCCTCTGATAAATACACAATTCAACATGAATAATAAAATTTAACCACATATTTGAAGTAATATCCAGTGTGTCACATTAAGTTCACGTTTACTGTTTGGTCCTATTATTTCTAAATTAACCCTTATCTAGTATGTGCCTAGAAAGGAAATTATGTTTCCAACACAAATCGAACTGTATTTCCCTACCAGCTACCACCCTCCGAAAGTTATAATTGATGTGTAAATCTGTTATCGCGCAGCCTTCAGATATTGAGTTATAAAAAAAAAGTTGTTAACATAAATTGGAAAAAAAATATGGTAACATGATTTTTTTATTACCTGTCATAAGGTCTTTATGATTATTTGAGCGTTCAAAATACATAATAAAATTTTAAAGGCTATTCGCCGTCAAGTAATCTAACGAAATTACACGATATAAAATGGGATTCATATCGAAATATATTGGGTCCGGTAGAGCGTGCGCCCTTACAAAACCAACTATTTTATGTTATTTTTTATCAGTTTTACAGCGAATATGTTTAATAGGGTTGGGTAAATAATATCGTCGATAAAATTTTACGGGTTTAAAGTGTTATGTAGCGAAACAGTGTCTTTGACCTGCCCGCAGTCTGTGATCGATAATGAAACAAAGTTATAGGCAGTGAATATTAATTGTCACGTCGCCTCTGCGCTCACAAATCACCATTTCATTGTACGTGATACCTTTGTCAGAATGTGAAAATTTTATCCATGTACGCATCTATTTTTTTATAGAAAGAAGTTGTTTAATAACAACGTATCCAAAATTATTGCGTGAAGTCCAAAGTTTTGCTGTTGTCGTTTTAAAACTTATTTATTAAAATGCTAAAAGTTGTTAAATATGTATAGGTAATCTACATACGAACTCAGGTGACCCCATCCGTGCTTCAACAGGCTAACTCTACCAAATATGACTTCGGGAATTGTTTTCACTGCTAAATGAGTATACATAGAGAAGTTATAGTGAACTACAATAACATATGAAAGGTCGCAGCTGGGTCTCAAAGGTTTTAAGTAATGTTTTCGCGTTAGAACCGCAATTAACGTATGCCCTTCCGCGAACCACCGGGCAATAATTAAACGCGGGTACGGTTGAACCGCGCCCAAACGAACGGAAATTTTCAAAATGGAAGCGGTGAGATGCACCCTTGTACTTTCAATTTTAATTATTTTTCTGTAACATAAAGCCTTATTTTCAGCATAATGCTAAGAATGGTAAGTTACGTATAAAATACTTACCTACTTAACTTTTTTTCTTCAAAACTTTGCACAACCTCGATTTAGCTGTTACTTTAGAACTTTGATCTAAAGACAATGGCGACGTTACAAGTAATAGCTGATTTCGGAACCGTGTAACGCAAAGTTTTAAAGAAAAACGGATAATTATCTTGAACCACGCATCAAACTTTATTTATGTATCTTCTTTACTTGTCTATATTATCTCACTTGTAACTATCATCCAAGCGAATGCTGAAGGAAGCGGCACATTTGAACAAACCAAGCGATACGCGACAATGACGTCCTCTGGCGGCTCACTGCACTCCTCACCAACAACTTTTAATAGAGTTGAAACGTATGAATCCTATTCAAAACTGGTAATATGCGATAAGTCACAGTCAGGGAAGTATCTCACCTATCACAAACGATATACGAATCATAATGGGAACGTTCTATTTTTGTGAACATCCGCCCACTTTATGTCGCCCACACTCCTATGAGCATTATTCCCTTTCATAGATTTTATGTTAATACTCTAACAGTACTCGTTTACAGGTATTTTTAGTTGCTGACATAATTCCAAATTAATTGTAAATAACGCGCAATGTTTCCCCGCTTATAAATCTCTTTAAATATGCTTAAACATCGCAGTCCGTTACGTTGTTCCTATTTGCTTTATTAAATTTCACCCTGAACAGTCTTCAGGAGGGAAATTTATATCTCTGCCTGCGAGTGGGGTGTGTTTCATTATTCTTCGGTTAAGCCGCGGATTAGATTAGCAGCCTCTCACGGTGCTCCCTGTCAAGCAATGCATATTACATGAAGTGTGAACTGGTCATGTTCTTTGTTTAGATTTGAAGAATCGGCTCAATAGAATATTTATACCTACTAATCTATTTATATACCTAGTTTCTTAGTTAAAATATTTACATCCGTATTTATAGATAATTATAATCAATTTATAATGGCGATACAGAACAATTTGTGCGAAACAATACGTAGTAAAATAAATTTAAAGGCTTTATTTATATTTTGACCTTTAGAAAATCATATTTCAAGTTTAAGCAAAATGTTGATGTTTATTATTACTATCAATATACCCGTAAATGTAACATTATGTAACATTCAGTCCAAATTATATCAACATTCACTCTTAATATCAAACATTAACAACAACGAGATTAAACCGCCCCGCCTTCCGCCCGAACGCATCGTTATTTTATTGTACTCCGTAAATAAATCATAAAAAATTATTTCCACGGGTAAAAAAGTGTCCAGAGCGTCCAGAGTTTTATCGTGCAGTGTTATAGTGTTGACTCGCCTGGATACATGGAGGCAAGTCTGTGAGCGAAGTGGCTCCATAGTTGAGGACCCAGGAACCTGAGGACGCGCGTTTGAGCACCAAACCGAGCCGAGGCAAGCGCACCCACCTAGCGCCGGCACACCACTACTAGTTGTCGCCGGAAAAACGAGGATCCGACAGACCCTCAGCCCAGAACAGCATATCCAGTTCTGGGTTTTTTCCACCTCGGCAAACACGCGTCGTAGTTCAGGGTGACGTCACGTACGCAGGTGTCCACTTGATCGGTAAACACCGCGTCATCGAGTACGTTCACGCCGTGCCGACCAGCAACAACACCGCGTCATCAGCAGCCAGTGACGTCAGACAGGCCTCCAGACTTGCTCCATCGGGTACCTGCACCTGAGGGGGGGGCAGTAACGCATCAGGCCACCGCCAGTTCAGCGTGTGATCGACCGCCGCCCAGCGCGTCCTGTGAAGTGTGAGCGCACCCGATAAGTAGGTTCCCCTTCCACCTACCTTCCCCTTCCACCTTACCCCCCCTCCCAAATCCCCCCCTCCCCCTTCCTCACCCCCCCTCAAAAAGTCAAATTTTTGGTTCCCCCCCCCGACCCCCCTCGGAAGAAATTCCCCTCGGGCCATAACTTTTGACCCGAGAGTCGCAGAAGAGTGGGAGTGGTCTTGGCAGGTTGCTACCATCTGGGCGCAACTTCTGGCCCCAAAAACCCGCCCCAAAATTTTGACTCCCCCCCCCCTCCCCCCAAATCCAAAAATTCCCCCTACAGGGTGCCAGTGCCACACTGGTCATCTGGGCGTGCGCTCTCCACCCGGGTATCCGCCGCCGCTGCTCCGACCGTGGACTGCCTTTTTGGGCGCCCGGGTGTAGGCGACCGGAAACACAACCGGCGCCGCTTTTTACCACCATCACATCGGGACCTGAGCAACCGACCGTCGAGCGACGTCTTCGGGCTCGACATTTAGACATAAGACAGTTCCTAGACTGTTGTCTAGGAACTTAGCTTTAATTAAGTTTAAGTTTTTTACTCTTATTGACCGCCTGCTAGTCAGGTTTTTATTTTTGACTATTTTAAAATTATTTATTTTTGATTTTAATTTTTACCGAACTAGCCGCTTTTTACACGGCTAGTCCTTAACCTGTCGGTCCACATTTACAACTTCTACAAACTTTTGGACCGACCAACCCGCGGACCCTCTGTAAGATGTTCGTGGCCCACCGCACACCGGCAAAGCGACAGCGGGGAGTAACAACTCCCCCGGACGGAAGCCGGTCTGACCAGCTGACCGGGCAGTCAGATCAAAGGCGGAGTCCGGGGGAGCAGGAGACCCGAACGCTGAAGCGGACGCCACAAAACCCCTCCACCCCACCCCAGACGGCAAGCCAGAACAAGACGGTGGTGAAGCCATCGAAGGCGGCTTCTACCCAAGAGGGCAGAATAGCCACTGCCCACTCACCATCCGCCACCGTCAGCAGTCCACCCGATAACCCCAAGTACCCGTCCAGAACTGATGAGGCAAGAGCCTGCCTAACCAAGGCAAATGTCCACCTCAGCAGTTCTAGAAACATAAAGGCGGAGATTAAGAAGGGAGTTCAGGCGGCCGTAAACCGTCTGTACCAACTCGTCGAGGAGTCCGAGTTGGAAATGAGTGGGAATTCCAACCAAGGAGAGGTACAACAACCTGCAAAGGTCGTACAAGACGCCGGAGGCCAGGACCAGATGGCCGAACTTTGCCGGAAGATAGAGGAGAACAGCAGACTGTCGAGGGAAAATACTGACAGGATGCTAGCTCTCCAAGCCTCAATTACACATCACCAGAAGGTGATGGACGAGACCACACCGGCGGCGGGCGCCGCCGTAGGATGCGATCACAAGGACCTCATGGCAGAGGTCCAATCTCTGAAGCAGACGGCGGAAGAGATTAGTGGAAGGCTCTCCGCAATGAGCGAGAAGTCTCCCTCATATGCGGAGACGCTATCGAAGCCACGGCCTTCAATAAGTGGGCCAAAACACTCCGTGATCGTCTCCTCCGACGACGCCATGCATACCGGGGCAGATGTGGTCGACAAAGTTCGGCAAGCACTAGATGCCAAGAAGTGCGGCCTTCAGATTGAGCGGGTCCGCAAGATCCGAGACCAAAAAGTCGTTCTGAGCTGTGCCACCAAGGGAGAGATAGAGCGGACGGTGACACAGCTCAGAAAGGACAAGACGCTCAAGGTCCAGGAGGCGGTTAACAAGAACCCCCTGGTCCTAATTAGAGATGTCTTCAAATACAACACCGATGAAGACATCAAGGCCGCACTTGTCTCCCAGAACATGCGGCTGGTAGGGGACCTTTCGGCTGAGGACCAAGCCGTTACCATTAAATTCCGCAAGAGGGCACGGAACCCCCTTCAGAACCATGTGGTTCTACAGGTGTCCTCTAAGATGTGGAAGCGGCTGACCACGGCCGAAAGGGTCTTTATAGACATTCAATATGTCCAAGTGCAAGACCAGACGCCGTTGGTACAGTGTACGCGGTGCCTAGCATTTGGACACGGCCGCAAAACATGTCGGGAGACCACTGACCTCTGCGCGCATTGCGGTGGGCGCCACCTCAGGGCCGACTGCCCGAAGTGGGAGTCAGGCGAGGCGCCAGTGTGCCGAAACTGCGATAACGCAAAAGTTTCAGGCACTGCCCATACTGCCTTCAGCACGGAATGTCCGATCAGGAAGAAGTGGGATGCCTTGGCGAGAGCCGCCATAGCCTATTGCTAAGGTGGTGCCGGGGACCCCACTTGGTACGAGCACCCAAGCATACAGAATAGCCCAGGCGAACCTCCAGAGAAAAGGGCTAGCGACCAACGAGCTAATGCTCGAAGCCAATAGACGGCGTATCGCGGTTGCAATGGTCCAGGAACCTTACGTGGGGGGGCAAAAGGAAATGAAGAATTACGGCGCGGCGAGAGTTTACCAAAGCGCGGATCGCGGTGAGGGCACTATCAAGGCTGCGATAATTGTTTTTGACAAAACTATCGACGTCTTGCAGTGCCCGAGCCTAACCACCAATAACATCGTGGTAGTAAAATTGCGAACGAGTGCATGGGAGATTCTCGCCGTCTCGTACTACTTCGAACCTGACCAACCCATAGGGCCATACCTGGACCATCTTAACACCATAGTTCTTTCTCACGCAAACTATAAGATCATAGTTGGGGGCGACGCAAACGCCAAGAGCTCATGGTGGGGCAGCACCACGACGGACAGCAGAGGCGAAGAAATGCTGGGTGCGTTAACAGAGATGAACCTGCACGTACTGAACAATGGTGACGTCCCCACGTTCGATACGGTGAGGGGAGGACGACGGCTAACTAGCTTCATCGACGTCACAGCCTGCACGGAGGACCTTTTAGCGCTGGTGGAAGACTGGAGAGTGGCTGAAGATCTCACCAGCTCAGATCACAATGGCATACTTTTTCAAATTCGATTGTGTAAGGCAAACGGGATTAACATCAGTAGAACCACGCGGAAATTTAAAACTAAAAACGCTAACTGGGACCGGTTTCATGAGAAACTGGACCAGTTAAAACTAGAACGCAAATTAAATAGATTAGAAATAGATGACATTAATAGTAAAGTAGAATTAGACAGCCATGTGAATAGCCTTACACAAGTAATCTCAGACGCATGCATCCAAACAATAGTAACACATAAACCAGGCCAAAAATTTAAATTGCCATGGTGGTCTGAGGATCTTGAGAAAATGAAGCGAGATGTCAACACAAAAAAGCGTAGAGTCCGATGCGCAGCGCCATCCCGAAGACCTGGAGTTGTTGAGCAGTACCTGCAGGCAAAAGGAAAGTACGAGGAAGAAGCCAAGAAGGCCCAGATTCAAAGCTGGAAGGGATTCTGTGAGAAACAAGACAGAGAAACAGTATGGGAGGGCATCTACAGGGTCATGAAAAACACTACCAGAAGGAAAGAAGACCTTCCATTGGTGAGAGACGGCATTTCGGTGGGGCAGAGAGAGTCTGCCAAGTTACTGGCGGACACATTCTTCCCGGGAGACCTGGAGACGGAGGACAACTTAGACCACCAGCGGACGAGAGCCCAAGCTAACCGTGTGAATGACCGAGTTGATGGCGAAGTCCATGATCAGCCGTTCACAGTGGAGGAGCTTAGAGCCGCGGCGGAAAGTTTTAACCCGAAGAAGGCACCCGGAGGAGATGGCTTCACCGCTGACATATGTTGCCAGGTCATCAACAAGGATCCGGACCTTTACCTGGCAATCATGAACAAGTGCCTCGAGTTGAGTCTCTTCCCGGAACAATGGAAGGTAGCAGTGGTGGTCGTTCTGCGAAAGCCCGGTAAAACGGACTACACGAGCCCCAAGTCCTATCGGCCCATCGGCCTTCTGCCGGTCATGGGGAAGATTTTTGAAAAGATGGTAGTCAATAGGCTCAAGTGGCACCTGATTCCTAGGCTCAGTCTACGCCAATATGGCTTTATGCCCCAGCGGAGTACCGAGGACTCCCTCTATGACCTGATACAGTACATACGCGGCAAAGTACTTCAGCGAAAGATCGTGACCGTGGTATCACTGGACATAGAGGGAGCCTTTGATAATGCATGGTGGCCGGCCATAAGGGTGAGACTGGCCGAGGAGGAGTGCCCGGTCAACCTCCGACGAGTCGTCGACAGTTACCTGCAGGATCGCAAGGTCCGTGTCAGGTATGCTGGTGAGGAGCACATAAAGGGCACTCAGAAAGGGTGCGTGCAGGGGTCTATTGGCGGACCGGTACTCTGGAATCTTCTCCTTGACCCACTGCTGAAAGGACTTGAAACGCGAGGGCAATACGTACAGGCTTTCGCAGACGACGTAGTGCTCGTTTTCGAAGGCGACACGGCACTGGACATACAGAGGCAAGCCAATCCCACCCTTGCCTATGTGCGGGATTGGGGTGTCAAAAATAAGCTGAAGTTCGCACCTCACAAAACAAGCGCGATGGTTGTGACAAGGAAGCGTATTTATGACACCCCCCTACTTACCATGGGCGGGATTGATATTGGCATGACCAATGAGATTAAGATCTTGGGGCTCACTATCGATCATAAGTTGACATTCAACAGCCACACTGCGAACACCTGCAGAAAGGCGTTGAATGTCTACAAACAGTTGGCAAGGGCCGCCAAAACTAGCTGGGGCCTCCACCCAGAAGTCATCCGGGTGATTTACACAGCCACTGTTGAGCCCCTCATCCTGTATGCCGCCAGTGCCTGGTCGCCGTCGACAAACAAGATCACTATACAGAAGCAGCTGAACACTGTCCAGAGAGGCTTTGCGCTAAAGATGTGCAAAGCCTACAAAACGGTGTCCCTGAACGCGTCACTCGCTCTGACCGGGTTACTACCCCTCGACATTCGCATACGCGAAGCGGCCTCCCTTTACAAGGCCAAGAGGGGAGTACCTCGACCAGAGCTGAGAGACGTCGAGGTAGAAAGCAGACTGGCGTACACGAGTACTCCGCATCCCGCGAAACATATGGACCTCAAGTTCATAAGCCTGATGGACCAGCGAGACGTGACCATCAACGTATGCAGCGCAGTACGAATCTATACAGATGGCAGCAAGATTGAAGGCAAGGTCGGCGCCTCACTATCCGTATGGAATAGTGAAATGGAGACCAAGTCGCTCAAACTCAAGCTGTCATCTTACTGCACGGTCTACCAGGCTGAACTTTTGGCTATATGCAGAGCCACGAAATTCGCGTTAGAGAGTGGAAGCGCCAGTTTTGCTATCATCAGCGACTCGCGTTCGGCACTCGAGACAGTGGTCAACGCACTCTCTCATCATCCGCTAGCCGCCGAGGCGCGGGACAACATCGCCCGCTGTAGACTCCAAAACAAGGATGTTTCCTTGTTTTGGATAAAAGCACACGCGGGGCTGGCGGGTAATGAGAGAGCAGACGAGCTGGCTAAACAAGCAGCGCTGCACGTTAGGTCCAAACCTGTGTACGACAAATGTCCGGTTTCATTCGTCAAGCAACAAATCCGCTCGGAATCGCTTGACGAATGGAATCGTAGGTACCAGACTGGCACCACTGCATCCACGACCAAAATGTTTTTCCCTGACCTTCTGGTAGCGTACAGGACGATTAGAGAGATCGTGCCCACTGCCGTGCTCACACAGGTTCTGACGGGGCACGGTGGGTTCTCTGGGTACTTGAACCGTTTCAAGCGCAAGGAGGACCCATCATGCATCTGCGAACCGGGTGTCAGCGAGACAGTGGAGCACATCTTGCTTCATTGCCCTGTGTTTGCGCGCCGAAGGCATGATGTTGAGATGACCTTAGGCGTAGCCTTAGTTTTATCCAGCCTAAGTAAGCTCGTCATGGACAAGGATAGACGTGATACCCTACTAGGCTATTGCGTGGAGGTGGCGACCAGAGTCATTGATAGAAATAAAACCTAAGCAGAAAGAGGCCAGCTGCCAACTTATTTGTCAATAGGCGACCAACAGCCGCCTACACTACACTGCGCATCAATGGCTCTGGTTGCCGGATCCGCGCAATGGATAGTAGGGAAACTCCGTTATTTTATTTTTATCATGTTTTATATGCTGTTTATTATCCTTGTCCATAGCCTTTTGCTATTTTATTGTCTTTTTATATTGTTAATTTTAAGACGGGTTTACTTGCTTTTTTTTTTTGTCATCATGTATTTTTTTGACTTTTACTTGACATTGATATTTCATTTATTTTCAATAAAAATAATCCAGGCTGGAGAAATTATTTTACACACATTAAACTTAAGGCTAATTTTAAGAACTCTGACCCCCACATCAGAGGTGAGCACGCGGGCCGGGCCGATAGAGGTCCGGAAAAAAAAAAAAAAAAAAAAAAAAAAAAAAAAAAAAAAACAACGAGATTATTCGAAAGCCTGAATTTGACATCCAAGTCCATTTTCCACAAAAACGTTATATTCCGTTTCAATTATCTTTGCGGATTTGCGACATTGATCCTGTCAGAACAGAAAATGACGTCTGAGGAGCGAAATAAATAAGTGGGGACCGAGAGCGACCCGCGGAGACGCCACACATGAGGAATATGGGCGAAAAGGGATTATGATAACAAATACACCGCGGTGAAGGGGTCCAACTCTATTTACTGAGCCGCGACGATATTGAATTTGATGTCTACGATAACGCCCCAGAGGTTTCCTTGAAGCTTTTTTTAAATTATACTTCCTGTGCACACGCATTACAATTACTAGTTTCTAGGGTTCCGTATCAAAAGGGTAAAACGGGACCCTATTACTAAGACTCATTTGTCTGTCCGTCTGTCTGTCCTTCTGTCACGAGGCTGTATATCATGAACCGTGATAGTTACTAACACTAACCGTTTTTGTTACTAACACAAATGATCCATAGATGATTGAGGAATAAATGATAATAATAATAGTTACACAGTTGAAATTTACTAAAAAACAGAATAAAATAAATATTTTAGGGGGCTCTCATACCACACACATGATTTTCTTGCCGTTTACCCTTCGTGTAGACTCGCACTTGGCCGTTTTTTTGTTATCCCGAGTAACTATTCCATTGGCTGAGATGAAAAGTATCCTAGATGATGTCTTATGCTATAATTTATTGCTATACACGACATTATTGAATTTCTGATAGATAGACAGATAAATGCCATCAGGGACCGTCAGGGATACGTCAACTGAGCTCTTATAACAAGATTGTTTTAATATTGCTTTTACTTTTTATAAACTTTATACTACAAAGTAATACTTCAAAAGAGGATGTAAGGGTATCAGGAATAGTGATGTCAGTATGAGTTCAAAATGAGCGCTAGCAAAACGCATAAAACAAATAGCATCAGTAAGTAGGGGGGAACGGGGCGGCTGGCGAACGACGAGTGCAGTTTGTGGCGATAAAACTGCTCCAGAATTATTCCTGGCTGCCATCTGTCGCGGCTGGATTCCACCGCCAACGTGATACCTGTCGGAGTAACCTATGTACCCGCCACTTATAGCACCGGATTATGCTTTTGTCTATGGTTCGTAAAACTTTTTATATATTTGCTCAAAATTGTGCATGTTTATTTTCGAATATCAAATTCTGTTCTCTTTTCTGTTAGAGAGTTACATCTGTTGTAGTATCTTTTTTAATTTGTATTGAGGTCTATTATATCTAGGTTAGTCGAGTATTTACGGATTTATAAGTATAAGACTTCCCGGAGTAGGTAGTATTACGGCTGGTATCTACTTATACTTAATACCTCACAACTCGATATCTTCGACGAAATTTCATAATATTAGATTGACAGGTTCTTCACTTTTTATACCAAGTCATTATAGGAATCAATACGATTGCCATGACAGGTAAGTCTTAGATTCTTGTACTGCTTAGCGAGTGTGAAGCGCTATCCATACATCAAAGCAAAATTATGTATATTTATTCAATAAACTCGCGAAAAATATTCAGTAAGGTGGCCGGGAGTAACTGATGCGATTTTCCTCTTTGTTCTCATTTTCCGTCCCATATTTTTGTTTTCAACTTCAGTGAATAATTTTATTACATTTTCTTGTCTCTCAACACATGAGTTATTCTCGCCTACTGCGGTTTTTACGCGGCTTCGGGGCGCGTTCGGCTGCAAAAAGTAACAGACACTATTCCCGCCGCGTTACATGTGTAGAGTAGACTCTCGTTTCCTGCCGTAAGATTTACTTTATAGCCCATCGAACAAATGCAGGTTGAACTAGGTAACCCTCCGCCATGGAAAAATAGAGTTGGGTCTCTGCAATCCATTACAGGTTAAAGCAAGAACATGGTTATAGCTCAGTAACAAAATGTGAGGGACAAGGCTATACCCAAAACTTAAACAAATATTCAAGCGCCAGTGACGTCAATGTACCTACAGAAATTAAAAAAAAAACTTTCACACAAAACGTAACTGTAACTTTACATAACAAAAAGTGCCATAATAACGACAAGTGCAGATAAGGAGGCAATAAAACCGATCGTCACATTTTCAAACACATTGCCTTCCTTTACCACATTCCTGACGCAGGTAGAAATCTAATAATATCCTATGAAAAATTCACACGTGTTTGACGATTACTGGCCGTAAAATTTCTATGTAAAGACCGGCAGAAAATGCCTAGCGTGAATGTTAAACTTGCGTTGACTCAACCCCGGACAAGTTCGATGTTATGTTATTCATGAGTCTCCATACCGCGAAAGAGGGTTGAACGACTATATCTAAATTATTTCTGCCAGCGTTCCTGTCATACCTAATATTTATTATCCGTGAAACTTATCTTCTTGTTCCACGTGAACTTATAAAATATATATTTCTTATATAATAGGTAGGTATAGTCTTATCGAAGTACGCCTAGTAAATAAAATACTTATATAGTATATTTGTAATTATATCTACAGGTTGCTACATGGTTTTATTTATAATTTAGAAAGAAGGTAGTAGAGTGAAACATGTTATGTTTAATATTTTATTTTGTAAACTACCTTCGATACGTCAAATGTTGTTATGACTTACTCTTTGAATGAAACTAGATCGTTGTGCGGCATGGACGTATCCACAAGCGCTCCACCAGGCCTAAAATCCACTCTATGTAAATCATTTAGCGCTCCTGTATCGAAAATCGTGAATATATCTACCTTTATTAATCTAGTGAACCTCATAGTGCTTCAGTGTGGTGTTCGTGCCAGAATACTTGAAGATGACCACCTGAGGAGTGCGCCTCATCGTGTCAACTATGTAAGTAAATAAATAAGTAAATAATTGATATTTCGCCAGAAAAACATACTCATCGTATAATCTCAAACTAAGCAAAGCTTGTACCAAGAGTACTATAGAATGGACTGCGGGCGAATTCCGAAAAGGCCATTTTCGAAATTTTCCGGTCGCAGGAAATGGAACCCGCAACTACATGGTTCAGTAGCGGACTACGCACAGACCACTAGTCCAACCCGTCGTCGTGTACTTACGTGATTTACTTTAAATTGACATCTCATATTTTCCCCCTACCTACCTTAACCGCATTACGTACCTTTTTGCCTTGTCAATGTGTAGAACATGAATGTGTAGAACATGTCATGTGTAGAAAATGTGTAGAACATGTAGAAAGTGGCGAAAGAGCAAACCAATTTAGATGATCGTCTGTATTTCTATATTGATGGGGAAGGGCTATTCGACTTGAGCGACATTTCTTTTATTTTACAGAATCTCTGAAAATATTCTGTTCCGTGTTTTTAGTACTTATGTGTAGGTCAATTCTTTTGAATACCCTTGCGTAATTAACTAGTGTATTTTCATAGTTATTCAAAACGACAAATATTTTTGAAAGGATTTATCGAGTTGGAGACTAATGTATCATCATGCGTGATCTGTTCGATTTATGTATTGTCTATTTAATTTATGCTTGTATCAACTAAAGATCATCACCTTTTTCTTCTTTGGTTCGTTCAAAATCTTAACTCTTACGTACAGTCAGCTGAAATATTCCTTCTAACAATATACTTCCTATTAAAGAAGTCTGCTTGCATTCGGAATACCGTTTACATCCTGGCTTACAAATGATATCGAACTTTGAAGCAGGTAGTGGGGTAGTGTCACCCGTGATCACCCCGCTACCCATATCAACCGACATCCGATTAGCTCGGATTAATGTACAAATAAGGGTTATAATTATATAACATTCTGCAACAATGTACAAGAACATTGGACGCGATCCTCTAAAAGTATCCACGGCATACCTACCTTTATTACATTTAACTTTGGAACGATAGGTTCCACGTTCCTTTCGTTACTGAGACGCTCACTTTAACGAAAGATAGGTGTACATTTTTTTAAATCTTATATTTAATTCAAAAAGAAAGGCAAGGTCGCTTAGTCTCGCCGAATCCTCGGAGTGTAGGCCGCCGTCTGATCCAGTCGTAAAAGAAAAAACTACATAAAAAAAAAAGTATGCAGTGGTAGCCGAGTGGTCGAACGCACGCCTTGCACTCAAAGTGTGCCAGTTCAAACCCCGGCTCGCACATCTGGGTTTATGTGCGAATCTCATTTTCATCCGAGATTATCACTTGCTGTGAAACGGTGAAGGAAAACATCGTGAGGAAACCTGCACGTCTGAGGGAACTTGACTAGTTCTCGATAGATGTGTGAAGTCTGCCAACCCGCACTGGGCCAGCGTTGTGGACTATGGCCTGAATCCCCCTCGCATTGAGGGGAGGCCCGTGCCCAGCAGTGGGACGTGAAAAAGGTTGTATTTAATTAGTTAGTTCCGCTCTTTTTCATACAGTAGTAATAAAATAATCTCGTACCTACTCACCGAGTATCTTCAGCTACGTCGCAAACAGTTTGTGGTGTTAATAACCCTTTAACAATATTCACCGGAAATCAAGTGGTATTTTCATCAATGAAATGTATCCTTCTGTCCATTTAGCGTGTTTACAGAACCTCGAGGCACTGTCTTGGTTCAGAGCGCACCTTCCCGTGTTGCCGACCCTTATCAAACGTCCTCCGATCACGCCGGATTAACCGGACAAATGGAATGTGTAATTATCTCTAGCCAACTAATCGTGTTTAACTGATCCCGTATGCTCTGACATCGCGTGTTACTATATTATGTATAAGTTATATGTTAAACTATCACACAAAGTCCCAAATAGATCTAATATGAGTTTTGACTAGACTCATCGCAGAATATTTGTATGAGACATAGGATTTATCCGTCATCTTTATCGTATCCATGAATTTGTCATTGTTATTAATTATAATTACTTGAAATATACTCGCTAATCACAGGTGCCGTCAATTCCTAATCTTATTCCATCAAAATTTCACCATTTTGTAAAAAATTAAAATGAAATAAATGTAATCCCTCCAATTTACAATTAGGCTTTACGGGCTTAGTGTGAATAGGTGTGCAGTGGCAGAACACCTCGTAGGGAGCGTTTATACGAGCTGTTCGGATTACAGGACTTCCGTCGACCAGCAGCTCGTATGAATGGTTTCATAAATAATGTTCTGGTACTGTACATCCGTTCCCGTTAAACCCGTAAACAATAAAGCCTTGTAATCTATTTATGCAGGATTTTTTAAACATAACTTTTTATACGACTGGGTGTATCACAAGTACGAAATAATATTGTTGGTAGGTGCGTGTACGGCAGCTACTATGTAGTTGCTTGGTGAAGACACACTAGTTATACCTAACTATCATGGTTACTTAGTTACAGTTCTGTGAGTATTTGCACCAAGTATCGTGATGTCGCCTTAGGGCACATGCATGGCCCTATTTAATAGTGAAAAATATGTCAACGAGGGGAGACTACTAATATTCAGAAAACAGAAAATGAAAACTTTGCATAGGACTCGAGATATTTGTTGATTTAAAAATTAGCGGCATAAAAAAATCTAAAAATCAGGATCGAAATTCAATCAAATTTCTACGCCGTTCGGTTGTATATCCGATACTCATGCAAACCGTCAAGTATTATTTCGGACTTTTGAAACACCCTGTATAAATTTAAAAGGTAAAACTTTACATAGCTACACTATAATGTAATCCCCTCAGTTAATTGAGCCACTGTACCGATTAACAAAAAGCCAATATAAATTAACGATGACGCGGAAATGTTGCTTCAACATCACAGCCCCGCGATACTCATATCCCATGGTAAATAGGTAACACGCGCGGGCTGACGACCCTCGGCCAAGGGCCGCCCGGCCAGACAAACACTCCGGACCCAATTCATTTACTCACGACATTAATGATCCACCTATTTAACTGTTTAAATTAACATTGCACTACCGATATCCATTCAGTGCTGCATTTTTGTACTAATTCGTACACAAATAAACTACCACAAGGAGGTCTAGCTCACGATATATTTATCGGACGAGGTACATCAGGAAAAACTTTTTTGAAAAAAATTAAACCGCCGAAAATATTAAAAAGCAAAAAATAATATACTTTTTTATTTTACCTTAATAACAAAGTTCTTAAACTAATGTAAGTATACCTAAGTCATTTTGAGTCGGCGCCAAACTAGCAAATTAATTAATAAGTAAAGCTAAAGTGATATGCACAGCGGCGCGGCGCGACACGCCCCTTCGCCGGAAAATGCCGAGCGTTTACGAAGTTAATGTCAGCGAGACAACAACTCGTGTGGGCACATACGTGAGTGCTCACATTGTGCGAGTGGTCGTTCCGAGAGCACATTTTTTGGAATGTTAATGTTTGTGGCTGAAGATTTCACGTTGCATTGTTAATTTAATTTGGTTATTTCTTTAAATTTATTGTTCATTGATTGTTTGGCGCCGACTCAAAATGACTTAGGTATACTTACATTAGTTTAAGAACTTTGTTATTAAGGTAAAATAAAAATGTATATTATTTTTTGCTTTTTAATATTTTCGGCGGTTTAATTTTTTTCAAAAAAGTTTTTATTTTATAATTTTTTGTGGCTAAAATCTACTACTTACTACATGCTTATTTTTTTTTTGTAATACACAACTCAGCATTCAAATCTGGGAATGAACAATAAATCTCTCCCTATTTTCCCACCCTTAGGGTAGGATTTTTTCTTCCTAATTTATATAGGACCAACTTCGAGGTTATACCCTAACCAATACGCGTCGAATTGTGAAACTCTTCCGTTTTCTTCGTTGGTTAAAAATGGGTATAATTCCAAGTAAAGTCCATGCGGGCGTAGGTATATCATGGTGTAGGTGCCAATCTACATCAGACTAGGCAAATACACAAACGAATTGGCACCGACTACAAATGTAATGAATTATAAGCTTATTTGTAACTTTTTAGTGTACCTAGGTTTTTGAAGGCGAATTTAGTATCTATTTTGTGAAAAGATGCAAGTATTAACACCTCATAAGAGCCCAAAAAAGGAATTCACCCCTCACCACCCTTTCCATCCCATCGTTTCGATGTTTGTTAACTATCCGTGTTAAAAAAAAAAAGATTTTTCGAAATCGGCTCACTAACGCCAAAGATATGCTATAGTCCAGAATGCAAACTTTATCACCCCATTTCACCCCCCACATATTATTTTTTTCAAAATTCCTAAAACACGTATTTCTTTATTTTGTATGCAAAATACATATACAAAGTTTCAGGTTGATCAAAAAATAATTTTAAAAATTGTGTGACCTTCAACCCCTCATTTTACCCCCAAGGGGGTTAATTTCTGATAATATTTTGAAAATGGGACCACCCTCGAAGAATTCCTTAGCAAACGTCATAGAAAAAATCGAAATCGGTTTAGTGACGCCGGAGATATGCGTGATCATACATAAAAAAGAATGCAAACTTTATCACCCCATTTCACACCCTATACATTTTTTTTTCAAACTTCCTAAAACACGTATTTCTTTATTTTATATGTAAAATACATATACAAAGTTTCAAGTCAATCAAAAAGCGACGCCGGAGATATGCGTGATCATACATAAAAAAAAATAAAAAAAAATATACGCGTCGAATTGAGAACCTCCTCCTTTTTTTTTTCGTCGGTTAAAAAATACGCCAATGTCAAAATGGCAAAACTAGCTTCAATTGTTTTTTTTTCGTACATTAAAAATATTTGACTTGATCCACCTTTTAAATAAAAACAAAAACCGTCTTAAAAACCACAAATAGGCACTCAAAAGTGAAAAATAAATTATTATTAGCGCTACCCACTCATCTATTTGAAGTCGGTGCCAGCCAAATCTAATATGTAGTAGATAGATACTATTAGTAAGTAGGTAGATACTTGTAGGTAGGTCTGTCTACTACATATAAAGACTATTATACGGTCGAATTGAGAAACCCCTCCTTTTGGAAGTCGGTTAAAAAGAAAATGTTTATTAGGAAGTTGGAGCGTCACTCTTGAACGAATTGGCCTAAATTGCAACATCGACGAAATTATATTTACTTACTGGTAGAACGCCCTGGAAGCAAGGAGTGCATATTCAAACCCCAGATTTCATGTGCGAATGTCATTTTCAACTATCTCTTCCACGTCCTGTACTAAAATTCCCTCGCGTTGATAGGGAATGTGGTAGTAGGTCCCTTTTGGGACCCAGAATACGGCAAAGTTTGGATGTACACACAAACTGCAGTACTGCCGTGGATCTCGGGCAACTCCTTCTAGGAACACAGGCGTGATGATATATTATTTTTATCATTATATTCTCCTACTCGTTCACTCATCGCTGTGGCATCGTTGACGGCAGACCTACATGAGGTCCGTATTTTTCAACGTAATTTTCCTGTAAAGCCCATGAGATTGTTCTATATTTAACGTATTTGTTCTAACGTAAGTCTTTCTCGTAATTTCTGTTTAATAACGCCTCCCGGGAAAAAGCTTTCCCACTCTCATAAGTAGATATTAATTATTTAATAAGGAATAATACAGCTTATGACGAACGTGTAATTATTTCCGGGTATTACGATTTATTATTCGATCTACGCAACAAAGAGTTTGAGTAACAACAAGGTAAAGTTTGCATTGCGTCTACGTCCCTGAATTCCAAATTCGACGAGCAACGGAGCGACCGCGGGCCCTAGTCACAATTAACTGCCGACATGTTTCAATTTCCACCGTTGGCTAAATACTAAATCCTTGGTTAATATTCTAGTTGGAGACTCGCCGCTTGAGACACTCGAAGTGCTCTCTGCCGCTTTGATTCGCGTGCCTTTAGGAACAACGGAACGAAGTTCCTCACGAAGAGCCGGGGACTTTGCGGAATATTGCAGATGCCTATTAAATGACTGTAGTCGCTCAATTTCTTTGAAGATAATTACGCAAGTTTCGGTACAAAGTTTCATATCCATTGCGATCGTGATTCTCTTTCAATTTAAATACTTTGCGAAATTAAACGTGCTGTTTTGTTTTAAATGTTGCGAGTGACGTTTGCCATCCACCTTGTGGAAGTCCATCCTGCACTAAATCCATCCAGCCCACCAATGCTTCTCCAAAAGCTTTCTGCCCTATCGACCATCTATTCTACGAGGTGTTTTCATCTTACTACTACCTCATATTTGCAATTCTTAGAGCTAGAAAGTAGATCAGTCACATATTGAGACCATCAGTGAGCCACTACGGCTCAATGCCGTATTTCTTTACCAATGATAATAATGTCTCTCTTCAATACAGATATTATTTTGTTTTAAAAAATATAAACAGTACACCCAGACATTGAAATGAATAGAGCTTCAACAGCGGTCACAATACATTAGCGTATTTACGCTGCAAAGTTTCCGGCAACAAAGATTAATAAACCTGTAGGCAGCGGGTCCTAAATCCACAGGGCTTGGCAAACATAAATCAGGTACGACATTATTCTTGTACGCACATAAACTTGTTGGAATTATGACGAGCCCGACCTGCGTGAGGAGGCCTTTGTTTTACTGCTCGATGACACTCGAAGAACCTTGTGTAAACTTTGCGGCGTAGGGTTGCTAGACAGAGACAGAGGATATCAAACTTAGTACCCTTAGAATATTATCTCTTGTCGTTGTAGCATTGCAATGTAAGGGCTATCACTTGACCGTAACCGCGGCGTTAAGAACTGCTGATATTCTATCTTCTTGAACTTAGATTGGTGAGAATGCGCTCACCCCTAGCTTTGGTCTCCGTGTTTAGGTTTCCTTTGATGAACGCGTCGTCGGAGCGAGCATTCGGTTTACTGTACCGGGTGATTGTAGGTTCGATTCCAGTCAAATACCCTTCAATTTGCACTGAAATGGAGGTTAATGGTAGGTCAATTGTAAATACAAGCGTTGCTTAGTTAACTAATGCCTTTGAAGACCATTCGCCAAAATAGAACATTGTGATCGATTCACAGTAACTTTGTACAAGAGTTTTCTACTGAAAATGGCCATTGTAGTAGGCTTTTTAAATGAATTAAAATTTCTATAAATTGAGATTTTGGATGATACAATTATATTGGGGTGTGTGGTCTGACAATTACTATAATTACGTTGTAGACTGTAAAGTATTGGGAAACCGGACTAGCCTCCGAATTCAGTGGGGGGTCCAGCTCCCCGCGCGCTTGCGCGAGTAACGTCAGCGCTGTCGTGCATTTAATGTCTAAACGGCCAGTTACATAAATAACAACTAAGGATTCATCCGCCATCTTTATCACTGTCATCATTCATTTTTATTTATTACGTGTATTTATTGAATTTGTCCTTGCTATTAATTACTTGACATTGGCGAAATACCCGCGCTAGTCGCAGGTGATGCCATTCCTCATCTTATTCCATTAAATATCATCATTTCGCTAATTTCGTTAAAAATAATAAATAACAACTAAATATCGCTACATTTATACCGGTCATAGCAATACTTTTTTATAACCAAAATTAGGCATGATGCCTACATAATTTGCACCAAGAATCTGTTTAAAGCGAGTTCAAAAAAGTGTACCTATCAGTAGTTATATGTTACCTATCAAGTATGTTTTGCAATGTATCTAATAAGTCAGATAATACAAGGTATCAAATATATTTGCTTTACACGGAACTTTATAAGCACCTGACGTTGTCTTTCCCTATAAACTCTCCTCCGTCAAAGTAAACTTCTTATCGATAGCATCTAATCCGTTTGACCCAATTAATAAGTACCAATTACAAACGCGGAAGGGTAATCCAATTTGGTCAAAATTACCCCTTTAATACCTTTCCGAACATTATTTAATGATGATTCGTCTTAGGAACTTGGAAATACTTGTCGACTTTTAACCTTTTATGATATATATGTGCTCATATAAAAATTCTTACAAAAATTATTGAAGGGAACTTTTTTTTTAAATACACATTAATTTTTAAACAGTGTGACTATATGAAAAAATAATTATAATTATATTCAATAATTCCACATGGCACAATATTGAATGCAATTATTTTAATACATATTCGAATTTGGATCATTTGTATACTGTTCTGTTATACAGGATGTTTCGGAAGTCGGAAATAATAATTTGACGTTTGCGACGATATTGGGTATACAACTGAATGGTATATAAAAATAATCAATACAATAAATGAATTAATAATACATTTACTCTTATATATTAGTTTTTCCAATATTGTTTTCGTCGTCAATTTATAAAACTCGTAATATTTCGAGTCCCGTGTAAAATTTGCATTGTCGCCCTTCATACACTGCTGAATAGGGTTATGGATGTCCAAAGGCCAGAACGCAATACCTGTGAGAAATATTCAAAGGGGTATAACTCAGAAACTATGATAGTTAGGTATAAACTGTCTTCACTAAGCATCCACATATCAGCTACCGTATGTACCCAAAGTATTATATCGGACTTCTGAGACAACCTGTATACATCTGTAATTGTGAACATTGTTTCAAACTTCTGAAACACGCAGTATTGGGCGACTTAATCGTAAACTTTGATTCCTTTCAATATTTGAATAAAGAGGAGTTTGTGTTTCGAACAAAATTGAGATTTCAAAATATGACTTTTAAAAAAAAACTGATTTAGTCTCAGCATTGAATATGTCAATGATAATTCCTTGGAAAGTAAAGTATGGTGTTCGCTATCTCCGGCGGTGGTTCGCAAGTCGTGTCCGGGATAATCCCGCGGCCGGCGCCCCGCGCTGCCCTGACGCAATTAACTCTCGACATGTTTCAATTTACACTCGCAAATACGCTGACAACCGCCCTATTGTACGGACCCCACCATCGGTGGGATGTAGGTCAACATAAATATTCACCAATGTATTCCAACATGTTATAATAAGACTCAGTTTTGCTAAAATGTATCAACCCATAACTAATGCAATGAGGTTTGATATAATTTAACATAACTCGGTCCAATAGTCTCCAAACCCCTCCAATGCAACATCAGATATCGCGCTCGTAAATCTTCCATCTTAGAGAAAAATTTTATTGTTTCACCTTACGAATTAACATTTGTTAAGGATACACATTGAAAGTGATACAATGGGTGGTCTTTCTGGACTTAGACACAGAGCAATGGTATCACGTGCGTTGAAACAAGACTTATATTACGAATTATGTCGCGCCGATGCGCTCTATTACTTCATAAGAGAGAAATATTACATTTACACATCGCACATTTTGTCTGGTCACAACCGGCTTGTCTGCCAATGATTATTAGTATTTTCAAACTTCCGTAGCGTAGATACCAATGGTAAAATTGTACCCCTTAATGCACAAATAATAAAATTTCATAAAATATTAAATGACAAATTATTGTGGTAAGTCAATTGTATTGAAGAGGTAAATAGGTTCGACACAGTTTAGTTTTTATGAAAGCAAACAATTAATAGAGAGGGTAAGTTTCGCGTTGATTACAGATTGTTTTAGCAAAGTTTCAATATTGTGGCTACATGTTTGTTAGTCACTACATTAACTAACTGCTTAGTTTGTGTGTATAATACATATTTAATATTCTATAAACTGTAAGAATGTTAATATAGTGTGTATTTAAACAAAGTTTTATTTTGTAAATACTCAAACCCTGTGGTGTTAGGACGCACGTTAAGGCAAGACCTCTGTCACGGATTGGCTCGTTTGCTCTCTGTCTTATTTCATACGAGAGAAAGAGACATAAGTCTAGTCTTGGCACTCATGCTAAAAACGCTCGTAAAAAAAATTCATATACCAAAACGAACTTTATATTAATAAACATAAAAATTGAATTCCGTGGTTAAAAATCCACGCGACCACTTGAAAAATTAAGTTCACGTCATTTATGTCATTTCGTTGAAAAATTAGCTGTTATATGAGTTAATACAGTTTTGGTATGCGCAAAACAATTATCGCGCGAATTTTGACGCGCCTGTGGGTTCAGGGCCTTAACTTAATTATATTCAATCAACCAATTAATTTATTAAATACATTATATATTGGACTATACATGGACTAAATAAGAGTACCATGTATTATTAGCGTATGCGAGAAATTCTAATCAAAATTTCAAGATAGGTTTTGCACATGAACACACAGGTTAAAGGCTCGCATACATTGGACCGTCATAACTCATGTTTGCCAATACCAAAACGAACTGTATTGACTGAGCAAGAGAGTTGATTCTTCAACGGAATGACATTGACAGCGTGAGCGATTTTCGATCTTTTTAACCGACTTCAAAAAGGAGGAGGTTCTCAATTCGACCCGTTTTTTTTGTATACTTACACAGAGTTCGTTTTGGGGTTGGAAATAATCGTAATTAAATAATTTAAGCATTCTTATATCACTAAATTATGTTACAGCAAGCATAATTTTTCACATTATGCCATTACCCTTAATATCCGACGTTAACGTGCCTAAGTAATTACGCTCCCCCTTTTTATGGGAGGAGAAGGCAGCGAAAATATAATCATGAACAAAATAATTCCCGCAAAAAAAAAAAACTTTAATGGACTCAATTAGCGTCCGTTCCGAATTCCGGGAGTTACAAAATTATTTTTAAATTTGTATGTATGGTGGAGCCCATAGTTTGTTATCCGGGGGCCGGGAGAACACAGGGCGAGGTAATACACACGAGAATAACAATGTTTTCACTTTATTTTCACTTGTTTTTGCCCGTTCCCGCGAATGCTCCGCGGGGACAAATGGATACGACTGGGACCTTTGCCCTATTTACCAGTCGGTTCTCATAAAATAATAATAATAATAATAAAATTTATTGACCGAAATAAAGGATACATTACATATGCAGAACCCTGGCTCCTAGAATAGCGTAAGCTGTGGCCTAGGAGTCAGTTCCTTCCCATTTCACTTGATACATTTAATTTTATTACTAGTCTAGAAATCTTAATATGTATATTTTTGAAGTAGTGAAAAGATATGAAAGATAATTACGGGTGTAGTGTTGGTGTGTGTGTGTGTGTGTGTGTGTGTGCGTGCGTGTGTGTGAATGTGTGTGAGCGTATGTGTGTATATGTATGCATGGCTGGTTGGATATTAGAGTAACAATTTGTATAAATGTATTTAATAAGTTACTTGTTATTTGTTTTACTTATTTTACTGTATGATGTTTAGTAGATTTTCAGTTTCCTCGTATGTAAGTTCGCTTAACCATTCCACAATTTTTTCTTTGATTTTAAAATTTGATATGTTTTTAACTTTGTGTATATTATAAAATTTATTGTATAGTTTAGGTGCTAGGAAATTATACCGTTGCTGAGCAAATTTACTTTTAGTACGCGGAACAGGGAACCATACTCTTCTTTTAACTGGTAATGTGATGTAAGGTACAGCGTTTTTGTGATACTTCCTAATAGATTGATAAATAAACAGCTTACGTACTGTAAGGACACCTGCTTTTTCATATACTGAATTTGTAGGGTGGCGGAAAGGTAGATAAAGCAAGACTTTGAGTAGTGCTCTTTGCGCTCTCTCAATCTCGAGTAAGTGTGTTTTAGCCGCCGATCCCCAGGAGCATATACAATAGGTGACTATACATTCTGCAAGAGCCTTATATGTTTGTATTAATAAGGACTGATCAGAAACGGTACGTAATTCTTTGAAAACATAAATGAGTTTCCTTAAACGAGTAGCTATAAAAGTAATATGTTTTTTCCAGTTCAACATTTCGTCAACGATGATGCCTAAGTATTTAATATGTTGTGCTCTTTTTAACATTGGACAGCTGCAGCTTACAGGTGTTACTGTAGACTGTCTATTACAAGGGAAAGAATGTATACGAAGAGCAAAATTCTTGGGGGATGATACAGTTGTTTTGTAAAAACAGAGAAAGTTTGTTTTGCTAATGTTGAGCGTGAGCAGACTATCTTCCAACCATGATGTTACAACTCTCAAACCCTTTTCTGCTCTTTAAACTCGCACCTACATTTTTATTCTTCATACGAAAGTTTAATAGTACAGTTATATGAATAATAATGTGCGCATACGTTTAATTAAGTTAATCTCGTCTGGATTGTTGGATCGTGAAATATCATGCCATTAATGCGGTTTAATTACGCTTATTGTTTTGGTTTAATTAGATAATTGAATGCACAGTTATACTATGGTACAGTGATCAGTAGAGCACCAATAAAGTTTACGGTATGTCATTGATGTAAGTATTTAGAGCGTTTATAGCCTAGTGGTTAGAGCACCCGCTTCGAAACCGAGCGGTACCGGGTTTGATGTCGTCAATAGTTTAACTATTGTTGCCATTGAAATTAAACTATTTTACGGATTTTATCGCGTTTATTTACTATTTTATTTTCCCGACGTTTCGGCTGCTTTACAGCAACCATGGTCACGGGGGGACTGAGGTGTTAGACGTCCTGATGTCATAGTTAATAACTGGGTACCCTCATATTTAATTGTTGTTTGCGGTCCGATCCACGCAGAAAGTGCTTACGGTGTCCTGAGGTCTTGCAATGGTACACTTGGTTTTGGATTTAATCATATTGATTACTGGATCCCAAGTTGGTGGTAGCACCCAGCCATCTTCCCTATTGAAATTAGGATGTTTTTTAATTTCAATGGCCTCACGTATCATCCTTGGTCGGAGTCGGTGTTCTTTTGCGAGGATATGCGGTTTATCAAATCTGATATAAAATATAATATATCCGTAAAATAGTTTAATTTCAATGTATAGTATTCGCGTAAATATAAGAAAACAATATATTGTTGCCATGTTTAACATGACACTTGGATTGAATTAAGAAGTTATTATGGTATGGAGACTGGGGAATTAAACACAGCAAGTCATGGACAAGAAGTAAAACAGACAAAATAACGGAAGGACGTATTTATTTTTTGACAAAGTGGATAATTATGTGTCAAGAACAATATTGTCCAACACTATTTGAGCAAAGTAGAATTAGACACTTATGAAACACTGACTAGAGCGATGTAACGAACTGTTGACCTCAAAGGAATCCCGTATCACTCACGGTGCGTCGTCACGGCACACATTTCCCGAGCTTCCCCACTTATTCCTTCAACAATGAGGGGCGGGTTCTAGTGAAATTACTTACACCAAGGCTCCGCTCCTCCAGGACCGCCTTCAGTCATGATAATGTGTAATATATAGCTTCTAGTGCTTTGTGACCTTACGTACTGTGCATAAAGTGGCCAATGCATAGTAAAATATTAATATTATCGCGAGGAACATTATTTATTTAATTTATTATCAACCGCGAAGCCCCGATACACGCTGCTGCACATTATTATTCCCGTGGCGTTTGTGAGAGATAAATCAATTTAGTTGAATACTGTGTAATTCTTTGGATAGGCTACAGTTACAAAATGCTTATAAGTATTTGATAAAGTTTATTTTACAGTCTGTATACCGTCATTACCGATTAAATGTATGTGAAATATAAAATATTAAGCAAAGTTAAATTACCACATAGATAAAATTGCTTAAGATTCAGGTGAAAATCATAATAAGATAAATATACGTATGCTTAAAACATAATTAACATAAATATTAGGTATAATACACCTGTTCATTAATAAACACTTTAGACAATTATTGCAAAATTAAAACACACTCTTTATAACGTAACTAAATTAATGAAATTTAATAAAAGCAATTCCAGTCGTTTGTTTCTCGGATTGGGGACCGCTAATTTCGTATAATCCCACACAAGGAGCCTGGCCCGGCGCGTGATAGCCTGCCCGGTCCCTTGCGGACTGCCCCAACGACACAATACACCTACAATAAAACGGAAAAGTGTGCCGGTCACCGCCACTTGCCTAAGTGTTTTTCAAATTTAATCATTATACCAAACTTAAGAATAACGGCACACGTTTAAATTAGTACAACCGCCGTAGATATTTATAGGACAGCAACAACAAATCCAATAAATAACTATCTAAAACGATTAATATTCTGAAGTGACCCTTCCAGGGGATTATTGCAGCAAACGTGCCGCCATTATCGGAATGAGACAGCGGGTGGGTAATTATAACAATTATGAGAACCAACGCGAATCCACGTCCGGTACACAACTCACGTCTGGGCCAAGTACCGGTGGGCCGCGTGCCACTCAGTAAATAATTCAATCACTCCGCCGGCCCCGGCGCGGCGGCGGGCACAAACCCCACACGGCTTAAACGCACAAATATGCTAATCCGACCACTCCTCCGATACTTGGTCACAAACTTTAAAATTAAATAAAGATGTGATGTCGACAGTGGTGTACTCGCAAGATTACGACTGTCGACAGCATGATGTCTTAAAAACGATACAAACAAGTATGATGATGGTGCTTGAGAGACAGAGACCCTAGCCAAGGTGACAAGCTGCAAATCACTCCCCACTGATATAGGTATAAAAAATAAAATGAAAATGGTTACCTACGGTCAATTTATAAAACTCATTTAATTACTTACATGATTGTATTATACAAAATTATAATGAAATACAAAATTATTTGAAATTATACAAAATTGTATTTATTTATGTATAACCCATTATGCCAATGTAACCAACTTAACAATCTTGACTACACGGGAAAGCGTTGACTTTTCAAGATTCATTGGGTTATTAACTTTTCATAGAAACTGGACTAAAGCCACAGGGTATGCTAGTAAGACCTTCCTATTTATAAAGGACTTAAAACGAGGTTCTCAATTCGTATTAGTTATTCAGTATTTTTTATGTTAATAAAACTTGTCATTTGCTGAAACAGTAATTATCTCAGAAATATGCCACCGCCATATACCGAAATTAGTTTTCGCCAAGAACCGGATGTAACAAAGGTAAAGCTCGTGGCGTTCATTTATCTGGTGAATTATCTATTGTTGGGGTGCGCACCTTCTGCGTTTTGTTCGCAATATGAGGCAATTATAGTCGAAATTACCAACAACATGCACGGCTAATATTAATTGTTAGCATAGAACAAAACAGGTTTTTAAAATTTTTAATGAACTTTATTACTGAACCTTTATTATCTCCTCTTTAGCAGCCTTTGGGTCTAAACTTCTTTTGGCTAGATGAAACAGCATATTTTTAGGATGTGAGAATATCACATTAGCCACTAGTAGGTACTAATACCTATTCAAATCACAAGCTTTCAAATACAGGTCTTTATTTATTTATTTATTAAATAACAGCAGTGGTAGCCTCGCGGGCAAGAACGCCCGCCTTGAACGTAAGGGGTGCAAGTTCAAATCCCAGGCCCGCACCTCTGAGATAATTTTCATGTGCGAATGTCATTTTCAACAATGATTACCACTTGCTAAACGGTGAAGGAAAACATCGTGAGGAAACCTGCACGTCTATAGAAAGGCGTGTGAAGTTCACCAACCCGCACTGGGCCAGCGTGGTGGACTATGGCCCAAATCTCCCTCGTATTAAGGGGGAATGTGCCCGGTATAATGGCAATAGGCTCGCCCCCTATTACATTGGGACCAAAATACATCGGCGAAGTGTGGGCGCACTACAGTGCACCTCTGCCTACCCCTTCGGGGAATACAGGCGTGATGATGATTAAATAACAATGTAGTTTACAGTTCGAAAACTTACACAAGATTACTTACCTTACTTAAGATTTTAGTATTGCTTTTATTATAAAAACAAAATAAGTAACATAAATAAAAATAATAATAAAGCTTTATTTAATTCCATACTAATTACAGTGATAAATTGATATATATATAAACATTATTAATTAGTTAATTTCAATAAACATCAAAACATTTTTTAATTTTTCTGAGATAAGATCATGCATTTAATCTTAATTTTATTGATTATTTATCTATATTTTTAAATTAATTAAATAATCAGTATATTATTTTATTTTTTCTTTTTTTGTATGGACCCCGTTCGGGTAAAAGCCTCCCCCAAGGAATGCCACAATTATCTATCCTTAGCCATATCCAGCCAACTTTCACCCGCCATTCATCTGCCCATCTGGCCCTTGGTCGATCTCTGGTTCTGGTGCCTCTTGGTCCTGACCACTTTACTGACCTTAGGGTCCATCTGTCATCTTTGTATCGAGCTAAGTGTACATAAATAATATTTCTTATATGTCAATTCATCCCATACAGTTATTTTTGTCCTGCGCTTATAATGGGAGGAAGTTATCAGTTTTGTATTCCTCCTACCTACTCTTCTTTTTGATTAAATTCATGGGAGTTCCAAGACTATTTAGCTTTTCCATGGGACACTTCGAGAGGCTAACCTCGGCTTCTTCAATCCTAGTTTTAATGTATGGAGGGTTACCCATAATAAAATGTGGCTTTGTAATATTAGTATTAGTTAAATAGAAAACATTGTAAAATTACAGGGTAATAAAACCATTATTAGATATGGCAAGATATCAAAAAGCTATAATGCCGTAACGTCTAAAGTTGTTGTAAAATTTTATGTTACGACCGTGTTCTGCAAAACCAAACTTTTGTTACGGCGATACCCAACTTTATGCCTCTCCACAGGTACATACATATTTACCAATCTATGCAAGGTGTATCAGAAGTCTGAAACAATATTTTAGCTTTATCTAAATACCCCAGTTTATGTGTTACAGACCTTTGAATATTAATACAAATATTGTGTGGGCCTTAGGAGTCTTAGGACTTATCCAATACCCTATTAAACAATGATAAATAAATGTACAAGGGGCGGCTACTAATATTCACAGTACAATTAAAAGATTCAAGGTAAGTAACTGTTTCAAGTTTCGAAAATGGGCTGGAAACAAATGTTGTAAGACGTGTTCATATTTTGGTCCAATTTAAAGGTATGTCATTCAGTTGTACCTAAACCTGATACTCATACAATAGTTGGTACTTATGGACATATTAATATCAACTTAATTATCTATTAGCTTTCATCCAGATAATAAGCTTAACAGAGATTCTTTGTATCTTTCATAAGCTATCCAATTCTTAGAAATTACGTTTAAATTCGTATTTATGTTATAGAAAATCTACTCAAACCGACAAAACGACAGTCCTAAAACCGGCCAAGTGCGCGTCGGACTCGTTATCTATATCTCGTTATCTATAAAAACGGCAAAAAAAACACGTTTGTTGTATGGGAGCCCCCTTAAATATTTTATTTTATTCTGTTTTTAGTATTTGTTGTTATAGCGGCAACAGAAACACATCATCTGTGAAAATTTCAACTCTCTAACTATCACGGTTCACGAGATACAGCCTGGTGACAGACGGACGGACGGACGGATGGACGGACAGCGAAGTCTCAGTAATAGGGTTGCCGTTTTACCCTTTGGGTACGGAACCCTAAAAAACACTTTTTTATATACAGAGCACGTTATTGATGTTTTTTATAAAGTCACAGATAAATATTTTGATAATACAATAATTATCGTTAGTATAGACAAAACATTGGACTATTAGTAGTGACTGGAAATAGTTCTAATAAAAATAGGTGAGATGACAAAATTCAAACCGTTTTCACCTCTATTTTGAAGTGATTGGTAATTAAACATTTGAAACTCGTTGCCAAAGAGAAATTAATTCCAACATTATTATGGTAAAACACCACCTTAATTAAATTGGAAATTACAAGATGAAAGCTTTTAAGAGCTTTTTGTTCTGACACCTAATAATTTTCGTAGCAAATGTGAGCATTAGCAAATAATTTTTGGGTGTTGCTTAGAAAAACCTAATTAAAATGAACTTTGGCTGACTATTGAGAAGGTGTCACTGAGAATTATCCCCCTAATATAACATTGTTGCACTTATTTATTATTATTTTTAGGGTAAAACGGGACGTACCCAAAGGGTAAAACGGGAACCCTATTACTGAGACTTCGCTGTCCATCCGTCCGTCCGTCTGTCACCAGGCTGTATCTCATGAATCGTGATAATTAGAGAGTTGAAATTTTCACAGATGATGTATTTCTGTTGCCACTATAACAACAAATACTAAAAAACAGAATAAAATAATAACTTGAGGGGCTTCCAAGGGGGCTCCCATACAACAAACGTGATTTTTTTGCCGTTTTTATAGATAATGGTACGGAACCCATCGTGCGCGAGTCCGACTCGCACTTGTTTATCTTACATGTATAGTTTGTATTTCTCTAAGAGGTGGAACAATAAAGAGTTATCTATTTATGCTTTGGATTCATCCGCCATCTTCATCACATGCATGATCCAGTTTGATTTATAATGTGTATTTATTGAATTTATCCTGGATATGTACTTCTTACTTATTACTTGACATTGGCAGAATATCCATGAAGCCGCAGCCATTCCTCATCTGCCACTAAAATTTCCATCATTTCTTTAATTTCGTAAAAAAAATCCTTTTTTTAGTTTGTAAGTCATCCGATATGTAATTTTATACGGCCTACGCGTAAAACCCAAGAGAACTATAGCATACATTGTAAAATGTGATAATTTTTCCCGATAAAGAAACGTTTAAAAAGTGCATTATCAGCGCTTGCCAGGAGGCATCTTGCCAGAATCCTGTAGTGATAAATCTAAAAGCCTCCATTGAATAGAGACTTGCGCGAATTATTAACGCGCCATTAGTCACCACCAAACGTCTTTATTTGTATAGGGATATCTTATACGAATGCCTAATATGGAATAATAGCTTGGGCATCGATGCATTTCAGGAAACAATTTAAATTTGGAATCTTTTAATATATCTTTTAAGAAATATATAATGATCTATATATATATATATATGCTATTTGGAGTATCGTGGACTGAATTCCGTACCAACGATCATCTTTGGTAGTCCCGTATCCTCACCTTTTTTGGTCACATATGCCGCCGAGGGGAGGTGGCTATTGAGCGACTTGTGGTCCAGGGAAAGGTTGAGCGTACCAGGCCACGAGGAAGATCGCCTATGAGGTGGACTGACCAAATAAAAGCGGCAGTAAATGATTCATCATCACTACACCAATGCACGAGGAAGGCCAGAGAGGAGTGGTGGCGTGTTGTGAAGCTTGCCACCAACACCTGAAGTGATGACCACGACCACTCTGACAAGAGTGATACCGACAAAGAAGAAGAATTTGGAGTGCTTTAGATCACGACACAGAGGAATGTAATATTTGGGATACTAAAAATTTGAGCTAATTTTTTGACACAAAACTAAACTTTACTAAACTAAGTGTAGTTCCATGTCCGTAATGTTAGAGACAGATAAGAGGCAGCCTTTTTTTGTTACAGCAGAAGTTGGTCAATCTCAATTTTTTTTGACATTTATATGCAATACTTTTTTATTACGCATCAATTTTGCCATGGACATTGAATGTTACCTAGCAAATAGCATATCTATATATTATTATTTATATATCTATTTAACGAGGAAAGATTTGTATTTTTGTATGTAACGAATAAACTCAAAAACTACTGGACCGATTTCAAAAACTCTTTTGCCGTTAGTAAGCTACATTATCACTGAGTAATATAGGCTATAATATAAATCCGTGCGAAGCCGGGACGGGCCGCTAGTTTTCAATATAAGTCGAGGGTATTCTCTGGTGCCAGTATACGGTCAGGCATTTCTACCTTACTGTGTCTAACTTATTAACTTTTAAAATGCCAAGCATTTAATATATTCCATATTAGGTACAAGTCATTGAATATTCTGTTGCATTACAATCCTCTTATCCTCTTATGACAAAATCCTCTCCATCCAAAGGTTGTCTGGAAGAGATCGCAGCTTGCGATAAGACCGCCCAATGCACACTACTATTTGTTCCTTGTTTTGTCAATATATTTTGTGTAATATCCATGTAACTATTGGTGTACAATAAAGAGTTTCTTATATTCTATTCCTTCAAGTCAACTGCCCTCCCGATCGGAATCAGAGACATCACAATTATGGCGTTCACAGAATGTCGGTAAATTAAGATTGGAAAATTCCAGATGTTAATTATTTCTCGGAAAGCCCGTGATGTATTTTACATCACGGTAACAAAGGAAGTTCGCCGGGAGTTACTGAATGCAATAATTCCTGTATTATTTATTGCTCAAATCCGACGGGTCGTCTTGCAATTTGTAATTTAATTTGAAATTGACAATGAATATAAAGAAAGTGGTATTATTATTTTATATTTTATGTTAGTATTATTATAATCCTCACTCCATACTATATAATTAAACTGTATAAGGTGATTATAGTTACACAAAATTATCATTACTCCATATTACATTGGGTTAGAATAATTAATATTAACTTTATTATCTATACTTTTCCTAACATATCTAAACCATTCTTTTTAAGTTATGATCGATCTTCAGCATGATTACAGAGCACGTTTGTATTTAAAAATGCCATTTTAAAGTATTGCTGACCGGTTAAGGAATGGCAAGATACGAGATGAATGTAAGCTGAAGGATGATGAGGTGACTAAGATTGAGAAAAGCATGTTGAGGTGGTTTAGCCATGTAGAGAGGATGAGTGAAAGTAGACTGACAAAAGAAATATACCAGGCGAACGTGAGTGTAAATGTCGGAAGAGGGCGCCAGAGAAGGACCTTTCACGACCAGATTAACGGTTTCTTCCAGAAAGGTCAAGTCCGTAGCACCCTCAAATGACGGAAGTGCATGAAAAGATGTAGGTATGACTGTGGATGAAGCGAGAGAGGTATGTCAGGATCGTAGCATATGGCAGACGGTAGTATCTGCCTACCCCCATGGGATACAGGCGTGAGTATTTGTATGTATGTATGTGTGAAAAGTATTTGTAGGTGGACTTAAATTAGTAAATTTTGGAGTAAGATTTTCTCGCGTGAAAACGTGAAACCACGTGGCATATAATAGAAATCAATACGAAAATCTATGAAGATTAAAATTAGAACCCAAACATCAAATTATAGTCATTCTGTAGGACAGAGATGCAATCCATAAATTGAACCAAATGTTTACTCGAGGGGCTCGTGTAGTAACAGGTTGTAAGGACATAAAATATTTAATAGCAGACACTACTTACAACAAAACGAAGCGTACCACGGAAATATTTTAGTACAACACTATAAAAAGAAATATCGGCCGCCTCTGTGTTTCTCTAAAAAAACGTAATAAAAACTACCCGGGTCAGTATACCGTCGTTATTTATTACCAGCGATGATACCGCGAAAATAACGATCATTGAAAATACGGACGGATCCCGGTCGGACGGCCGCTCGCCGCCATAGCCGCAGAGACAAGCCTCGCGTAATTTAGTTTTATAATAATTGAAAAACAACATTTCGTCTCTTATCAAATGAACGAAACCATTATCGTAACGCGCCCGATGTAATTTGAAATAATGTTTTGTGTAATGGCTCTGTTCATCAGTAGAGAGAGCGCAGTGGGCTTTTTGTCGAATTTCCCACGCCCGCCCGCCCGCTATTACAAGCAAAGCAATCCACAAAAAGATAAATTGTGAGTAAATTTATTACAGCAGAGTGCTCTCAGCAGGACAGATTTTCTCAAAGAACACTCAGGTACTTGTTCTTTATCGTGTTTTGTTAATTCTTTTCATAAAGGAATGTATTTTTTTCTTTCATTCAACAAAAGAATTGTGGTGCAAGCTTTTGTTGCGATTACGTTTGCGATTGTTTCTTATAACAAGCCCCCGAATTTATAAACAGTTGTAATCAATTTGCAGTGACATTGCCGAACACTTCTGTACTGAAAAACACCATTGTAGTCTATTTGGGTGTAGATATTTTATAATATCTATACTTAATGTGTTAACTGCATACCTATTTCCTCGAAGGTCATTATTATTAGGAACATCGCCTTCGATGCGAGATTTATAAGCGTTACGCTGAGCGAGTGCCATTGATAAAAAAGTTGATGAATAGCGGCTATCCCGATGGCATATGATGAATATTGACGATAGCCGCCTGATTTTTTTGCGATCACAAAAGTGTGCAATCATCATTGTGGCCAATGATATTAGAAAGAACAGATAGCTAAATGTGTCACAAAAACATCAAAACAAAATGAACCGATATCGGTCTCATTAATGCCACGGACGTCTATAAATAAGGCTTGACATAGACAATCTGAAGTATGTAGAAGTCAAAGTCAAACACAAACGTGCCAGTGTGAAACTGTCAAATGTAAGATAAAACTCCTTTGATATAATTACTCCTTCACTGCATAGAGTATCTAGAGTACCCATAACGACTCCACTCTTCGTATAGCTCTGCGGCGATTTTTCCGCCATTGTAGTAATCTCATGCACCTGTATTATACGGCAACGATATGGGAAAACAACATTGTTGGAGTCGGATACACTAGAACCTTCCAAGTGCGAGTCGGACTCGCGCACGAAGGAATCCGTACCATTATCTATAAAAACTGCAAAAATCATGTTTGGTGTAGGGGGCCCCTTAAATATTTATTTTATTCTGTTTTTTTAGTATTTGTTTTTATAGCGAAATATATTATCTGTAAACATTTCAACTCTCTAACTATCAGGGCTCATGAGATACAACCTGGTGACAGACGGACGGACGGCCAGCGAAGTCTTAGTAATAGGGTTCCCGTTTTACCCTTGGGTACGGAACCCTAAAAATTACCGCAGCGCAGGCGCAATATAGGCATAGCCATCTCCGTTATAATATATCCATGGTTCACTGTGACATTTACGCTGTGTTTATATCACATCTATAGGGAATTGGATAAAATTTAAGACTATGTTGGGAAAGATCATCTGTTTGTCGTCTGAGATCGGTTTAATTATGTCATATGAAGACAAAGAGTATATTTTACAGCAATGAATACCAAAATATCTGGCTTATGGTTGAAATAATGATAAATAGGCGACGTTACTTATATAGGATACATCATATTTTACCAGTGTCAAAAACGTAGCAACCCAAATTCCCATTATTACCTACGAGTGCGTATTTCTACGTTCATAAATAATTTTGAATAATCTTCCCGCAGAGAAATGGGCATCCTAACTACATTCTACTTACATACTTATTTGCTCTCAAGTGAGATTGTTAGACTTTATATTATCGTCGGCATATCGATTCACTTACTGGGGCATATCCCAAGACTAAATGTAAGTAATAAATATCGACTTATCCAAAATAAAGCAACGCTTACACTGAAACGC
Organism: Ptilodon capucinus; assembly: GCA_914767695.1. NCBI lineage: Eukaryota > Metazoa > Arthropoda > Insecta > Lepidoptera > Notodontidae > Ptilodon > Ptilodon capucinus. The sequence continues at coordinate 8,018,427 of OU611808.1, forward strand.
TTACTATGAAATGGACCGAGGGCGATCAAAAGGTCATAATTAGGTACGAAATTTTCCGCTCACAGGAGTCGAACCCGCAACCTTTTGGTGCAATGAGTCGAAAGACCTACTCTCAAACTACTAAACCAAGCTAGTTATATGTCTCAACCGCTTATATGATAAATCGTAAAAAAAATCCTTATTTCACCTTGATTTTATTTACTTAGACATAATATTTATTAATTTATTTACCTTCTTATTGTTCCTACAAGAATGTTTTCGTGAAGGCGTGAAATAAAGTCCTCTCTACATGTCATCCGCTCCTCTAGTCTTGACAGATATCAACCAACTTTCGTTAGAAATCATTTCTGCTCTTCCAGTCTTGCGTTAGGAGATGGATTTATTTTATTACATACCCTTAATATACATGTAACTTGTATAGTCTACTAATTGTATGATAACGTACAAGCTTTGAATAAGTACCTACTACCTAATTAAGTTACGCATACAGACAGCGTGGTTTATACAGGGTGTATCAGAAGTCCGAAATAACACTTTAAACACATATACAGTAGCTCATATGTGGATGCTTAGTGAAGACAGTTTATACCTAACTATCATAGTTTCTGACCGTTGAATATTTGTCGCAAGTATCGCGTACTGGCCTTTCGGTACCCATATTCAGAAAACACAACATGCAAATTTTACATAGGACTCGAAATATGTATTACGAGTTATTGAAATTGTAGACGAAAAAAGTTAGAAAAACATGGTTTAATTCTGATCTTATTTTTATACCATTCAGTTGCATACCCGATATTGATGCAAACGTCAAAGTATTATATCGCACTTCTGAAACACTACTTCTCTTACGAACTACTGATTCTTAAAACCTTCTTTGGTTAGAAGCAAAATCTTGTAGAATCTTAACAGGCTTAATATAAATAGTCAAACAACAACGTCTTGCTCTAGTGGCTCGGCTGACTGCACTGGGTGGTTGCAGGTTCGATTCCCGTCAACGACACATTTTGGCCTCACATTTCGCCTCTTCGGAGTTTCAGATTAAATGATATATAGGCGGTGGGCTATGTTAAAATTATACACCGTCAACTGTTACAAACTTAGTTTTTTAATTTTACTTTTCACAATCAAAAATCGCACCATCGTACAAAAACGCCAACTTACCACTCTGCTTCTCTATGACTCAAAATTACGTTCCGTTTCTCTTTTACACTTTCCCGCACCTCGGTGCGTTCCGTTTCCCACAGATATTTAGTAGGCTTAGCATGACCGTGTAGTCATATCTTTTATCTCTTTCAACTTTCAGATTTGTAGAGAAAATGACGTCACATAGAGCTATTTATTTATTTATTTAAGAACGACACACCAACAGTAGGTATACCTAATAACAATTGGGTAAATAAAATATTAAATAAAAACTGGTCTGATAGGTACACCAATGATAGGTGTGTACAACTTTCACCGACGTGAGACTTAAACATTAAAAAAAGAAACAAATAAAGTTGAAACTAAACTAAAAATTAAGTTAAAGTTACAATTTAAAATTTAATAGCTATTTGTACTGGACATGGCATAAGTAATTTTCTCGACAAATCTGACAGTTGAAAGTGATAAACCTTAAGTCTACGCCGTCATGCTATGCCTACAGGTCTATTAGAAAATAGAGGAGTCAAGACCTCATCATAAACAATACTCAGATATCCACACGCTGAAAGTACAACCCTTAAATAGTAAACACGTTATAACGACAGGTAGATTGGCCACAAATTACGCAGCATTTAGGGGATGTTAAACAAAAGGTCCCCCGACAGAGTCCTTATTAAACCGGGATTATTCTCACACGCAACCCTAATCGAGGTACGATTAATCAATAAATTTTCCGTCTCGTATTTCCTTGTTCGACGCTATATATGTATCAAATCAAAACATTTAATTAATACGATACAGCTTAAAAAAATACTAGACCTGCATAAATAAAATGATCAATTTTTCATAAAGATGTGTATTATGTAAAGGTGAGTTTAGAACGACTGCATCGACACCTGCATGCAATAACTTTGCAATTATTTTTTCTTATTTTTGGTGAGAGTAAAAACAAAGTTTAAAAGATTGTATCATTACAAGTTTGATCCCTATAATATTCTTAAGTGATGTTATCCGTTGTTTCTAGGTATCTTATTGTATGTCATTGAAAAAAAATATTAATCATTAGTTAGTTATAGTATAAGGGGTTACAATGTTTTTGCAGGACGTTGTTGCTTTTTTGATGAGTTTTTCTATAATTCAAAAACGAAAACGCGTAGAGTTGCGATGACTATACAGAAAAAAAATATTTACGTAGATGCAGCACAGTAAGTCAATTTGTCAAAAAAAAAATAGTTACAATGATATTGCATGGGGGTGTCGGCATGGTCTAGTGCAAAGTACGGCCCGCGGGCCAGCTCCGGCCCGCGAAAGCATTTAATCCGGCCCGCCGACGGTCTTTCAACATTAATAGTGTATGGCCCGAGATTTATTTATTTAATAGGACATCCAAAAACTGTTGCATTAATAACAAATTAATATAAAATACAAATAAGGAAAAACTAAAAGCACAGTTAACAAAGGTGCCACAACGTGCATAATAACATAAGCGGAATAACATAATAAGATAATTATATTTTGACGGTCCAGAAGTATAAAGTAGATTCTACTTAGTACAGTTGAACACAAAATGCATGTTTGCTATAATACTGGCCCTCCTCTGACATTTCTTAAACTTTCTGGCCCCCCATTAAGAAAGTTTGCCCATCATTGGTCTAGTGGTTGGAGAGTAGGCCGCTTGTCCCACTGCGCTGGTTGCAGGTTTAATTCCCGCCAGAGGCATATTTCGGTAATGGAATTATCGGACTTTGCCCTGGCCTGGTTGTAACTGGGATCGCTCCAGTTCATTGTATGGTACCCATTATACAGGCTGTGCTTAGTTCGGAATCATACGATGAGTAAATTTTCTGGCGATATTTATTTATAAGTTTGTTTCATTAGATTTGGGAATAATCCTTCTGAATATGTAGAACATGGTCGCTCTAATAGAGCACGTAATACAGTGACCGATGCAGCAAACTTCATCTACCAAATCCCTTCAGTGCATTCCATCCGCCCCTACACTGAAACAACATTCAACAATGTTGGACTGCATTATCGAAACAGGTACGTGGGAAATCCCACAACTCTGTCAGTTAACAACGATTAACCTTTACCAGTAATCCTAACCAAAGGGTATGCCTTTGGTTAGGATTACTTGTAACAAGAAAAACACTATGGCCTCCCGTACATCTTTTGCCATAGCTAAACGAACTGTATTAATACATAGAGAAAGTTCGTTCTACAACGACATGACACTGACAGCGCGAGCGAATTTTGACGCGTGGAGGTGCGGCTTTTACGACGGAAATTTAATCTTTATGAATATTGACGCAGAGTTCGTTTTGGTATTGGTAAACATTTTCACGCGCGTCGTTCACTAGTAGATGCCTCAATGTGATATCTAATTTTGAAGTAGTTATTTTAGTTTCACCAACCGATAGTTAACGACTATGTATGCTAGGAATCGCCTAGAATTGTAACAGCTATTCGACAACACGTACGTACTACTCAAAATTTTGAAACGTCATCCGCGTTGCCCAGACACGAGAAAATATACACAATATTGGAACGTCAAAAATGCAAGCCGACAACTGAATAAAGAAAATATATACATTAGAGTCGTCTAGTGAAAAACCAATGGTGAACTCAAGATTTTTTAAGTTCAAGTACCACCTGAGTTGCGTAGTTTTTTTTTTTTATGAGATATGGAGGCAATAGGATTTGAATTGCTCGTAATTCATCTAGAGAATTGATTATTACTGTATCATTATTGATAAGTTTTAATTAAACACTTACTTTTTGTCTACCTCCTAAGGAATAAGAACGCAAGAAGACAGAATTTCAGGGTTGTCTACCACACTAAGGGTATCCAGTGGACATCAATCGCCCCTGTCCTAATAACCGTTTAAATAGCAGAAAGATTTATGGAAAAGCCCAACAAAAGGGCCCCGATCCGCCTGCGCCGATAAATCTACGGACAAAATAATACGATCCCAGAGCGATTTGTTCACTCGGACAAAGACTGTGTTTTGTCCAATAAAATTAGGGAGCGTCTTATACTGGGATCGCGTCACGTTAAGTTTGATCGTTAACTCGCAGTCTGAGTGCTCTGTTTCGAGTGTCGGTAGGTTGTATAAATATATATCATCATGCTTGTGTTCCCCAAGTGGTAGGCAGTGGGGCACTGCAGTGTATCTATACTGAACTGATGTACTTTTGGGCTTAATATGATATGGGGCACGTCTATTGTCTATAGCGGGCACACTCCTCATCGCGATAGATTCGGGCCATATTTCACCATGCACCCGAGTGTGGATTGGCGGATTTCACTGCAGGTTTCTTCACGATGCTTGGATTTACTAAGTTCAGTTCGTTTATGAGTAGTATCTCGCTATGGTGGTGTTGTGCACTACATCAACCATATTTAATTATAATTTATTCTGAATTTAAAGTGCAACATCGTTCCATTTAAATATTTAAATACTAATTGAGATTCTCAGTCAATATTCAAAACCCTTTTTCATATCGTCTATCATGTAAATGATTATAATTAAGAATACAAACTAAATCAGCATAGAAATGAACTAATAAAGAAACGTCACATCTTAATTTGCAAGTTAATTAAAAATAGCACAGACAAACTTAGCAGATTACTTCGTAGCTCGTCTGTACCTCGTCTGTACCATTAAATGACATTCAAAAATAGCTTCATACCTCGGAGCACGAACCAGGTGTCTCGGGAACACATGAGAAATAATTTATTACAAAGGGCACAACACTCTCGCCTTTTATTCATATTTAAATGGGGAGTCTCATATTGTACGCGAGATTCACTTGATGCGACCTTTCTTTCCCTGTACGTGGGGTGATTTGTACCCGTGATATCTGCCCGAAAGGACGCTATTTTCCTACAGTAGACAACTGCCTAATAAGCTTGGCGAGTTTATTGGTAATCTTTTGCAAGGGTTTAAGGTAGGGGCTTAGGATTATATTAAGTGTGTAGGTACAAGTAATACGGGTGCCCTTAAAGCACATAAACCTATAAAATTCAGGCATTCTTAGATATGCTCCATTCGCCCTCCCTCTAGGCCAGCGTGGAACCTAACCAGATGGCTGTGTTCCAAACGCACTAAGTTCACCTACTATAACATTTTTTTATCTGTACTTCCTTGTTTTTCATGTTCAAAAATAGTTTGAGGTTACAACTAAAATGCGTTATAAACGTATACATAGTTTTTATTCACTTGAACCTCAACAGACGTAAAGATTATTCCTCTAACATGAAAGCTATCCGGAATGTTGAATGCACGGTAGTGAACAAGTGCGGTAAGGTAATAAAAGTTGCATGTTCGCATATCTACACGGAGTAGAAGGTATACGTTCGAGCTCCCACTCACAGCGCGACAAAAGAGCTGAGACCACCTTTTTTATCTTTCCCTTCGCGCTTGGACGAGCCTCGTGAGTGAAGAAAATTATTGCCCCGCAGAAAAACCTGTTGGAGTAAGGTCAGGAAACGGCACACAAAGACAAAACTGCCGATTGAGGAGATCGCCGAATAATCACCGTCTACGGAACGGCTGCAATTTATCTTTATAAATCCCTTCCCTATTTTTAGACCGACGGAGATTGCAGAGCTCCTTTGCGAGAGATAAATGAAACGCCGGCGTTTCTTGACCTATCAAAGTTATCATTCTCTTTTAATTTATTTGTAGGTAAATCAGGTCATTTCGCTGCTTACTTTGCCCAGCTCAAAATATCGAAATGTTTTTCCACAAAAGATAGTTGGCGACTTTATTACTCCTACATGAGCGGGCACCATCGTCGAGTCCACGTCTCATTAAGGCTCCGTGCTAGCGTGTAGAGTGGAGCGTGCGATTCTCGGCAGTTTACCAGAAAGCCCCAAGTCGTAATTCGTGGCTACGAAGGCTGCTAACAGAGCGACTGCCGGGCATTATTAACGGGCCATTAGCCTTCATTCGACGCTTGCCGGGATCTGCGAGGCGCGCCGCGGCCTACAGACACTATTCCCACTCGGTGGAATGGCGAAAATTGTAAATCCGATAATTGCACACAGTTTAAGTTGGTGAAGGTTCCCTTTGACGTTATTTCAATACTGAATAATGAGTTCTCCGCTTAATAAATCTTGGTTTAATGGCTCGGGATTTCGTACAGTTTCCACATATGTAGAATTCCTGGAACCAACTACAAATAAAACTTATAAATACATTTAATAGGTAGGTACTGTTTCTACTACTAACTTACTATTAACTATTTCGTTCAAAAACCTAACCGTACCTATTTAAATAGCAAATACGGACTTCTATATAACACAGAAGCATTTCTCGATACCTTATCAATAGACCTTCTTATTTACAGTTCAATAGAATCCACTGTAGTTTCAATATAAGTTCTTAAAGATGAAAAGCAACGAAGGAAAATTATTTTACAAAATACGTCCTGAGAACAAGATTGTATCGATTCTAGAATGCGTTTCCTAAAGACAAAGCGAATCAACGAACCCATTTGTTTCCATCTTACATAGAAATTGTATTTGCGTCATTACATTACATTTAGTTCTGTAAACCACATTATACTATGTGAGTACAGTCAACAGAGTTCGCTCCGCACCGGCGACGACGATATTCTGTAACTGCACTAACTTTTATGCAAATATAGAGTGTAACAGAAGCACATCCCACCTGGGATCCATCCGCGCTACCCCAACCCCCGCCCGCCCTGCGCTAATTAACGGCCCAACTTCAAACAACAACAAAACCTAAACCCATACCTCATTAGAGATTGAACTTTTATATTAAAAATATTAACTAGGATCGTGATATAAGTTTTCAAATATTTTTTTGAATAAACAAGAGTTGAGATGAGCATGGATAAGTCGGTTATTTTTTCGCAAGTTCTGTGGACCGAATGCTGCTTTATTTTTAAGAGACTATACATGTTTTGCTTATGATGTATCAGATTATAATCTTTATTCGAAGACACTCGTGTAACTAGCTAATAAATAATATTAATTCACATAGATCAGTACTTGAACACAATCCCTTAAGAAGCTTTACTACTTACCTATTAATAATAGGTGAGCTTTACTAGATAAAATTAACTATTAGCAAGAGCAATAAGCGGGACTGGCCCTTATGCCCTCTGGCCCCACTATTTCCCGGCATTGATGTTAAAAGCCGAGGTTTAATTAGAAATTTGATAATACGTATAATTTGCTTAAGCAATGGTCTCAATAGCGTACGTAGGCAATCCCAGATCACATAACAGGGTGGCTCCGAACGGGAACAACCCAATTTACTAGTGTACAAGTTTATTTGGGTATCTGTCCGCTGGGCATTATAATAAATGGAAGGACAAATTCGCAACCTTTCCGTTATATTGAAATTTCACTAAATCATTCGGATAGAAACTTTAATTAGCAGCCGAGTGTAGGTACATTGTAGCAATAGTGATCTGTTTTTACAAGGGTAAATAATATTCTACTAATAACACTGGAATTGGTTTACTTTCCTTATGCTTTTAGTTTTGTTATAAACTGTAAACGATAGTATTTTTATATTGTATAAAGTTGCTTTATATTAAAAGATAAAATTAAGCCCTAGATGCACAGCAGCGTCAAGTCGCGCACGTCTTAATTTTTACTAAATAGGTACTAAAACGAACCCTGTGTCAATTTACATAAAAGTAGAGTTTCTGTGAACCACGCGTAAAAATTCGCTTACTACTACTACTACTACAGCCCTTTTTAACGTCCCACTGCTGGGCACGGGCCTCCCCTCAATGCGAGCGGGATTCAGGCCATAGTCCACCACGCTGGCCCAGTGCGGGTTGGCAGACTTCACACATCTATCGAGAACTAGACAAGTTCCCTCAGACGTGCAGGTTTCCTCACGATGTTTTCCTTCACCGTTTCATAGCAAGTGATAATCTCGGATAAAAATGAGATTCGCACATAAATCCGGGAGGTGCGAGCCAGGGTTTGATCGTGCACACTTTGATTTGCAAGGCGTGCGTTCGACCACTAGGCTACCCCTGCCCAATTCGCTTGCGCTATCAACAACATTTTGTTGAAGTATTGTCAAAAAAATTAATGCGTGCGTCTTGCCGCCCCAGCGTGTCCAGGGCTTCATTGTTATATTTTACAAACTTTACGATGACCATTCGCGCAAGCTTTCGTGTTGAAACTCGAACGCACTTTATCTAGCTCGCCGCATGTACCGTATAACATTAGATAACATTAGATAAGATAAATAGTTTTGTTCTGGACAAAATATTACGCTCGTGTCATGCTCTCTGGCACCTTCTTTCTTGAAGTAAAAATTCCGACTTTTGTTTTACTTAGAGTAGGTACTTACAGACCTAATAATCTCAACACATTTATCAACTCATTGCTATCCTGACCAAATGATGATTACCACTTGCTGAACGGTGAAGGAAAACATTGTGAGGAAACAAGGCGTGTGAATTTCACCAACCCGCACTGGGCCAGCATGGTGGACTATGTCCCAAATCTCCCTCGTATTGAGGGGGGATGTGCCCGGTATAATGGCAATAGGCTCGCCTTTAACATTGTGACCACAATGCATCGGCGAAGTGTGGGCGCACTGCAGTGCACCTTTGTTCACCCCTTCGGGGAATACAGGCGCAATGATGTATTATTATTATTACTGTTAATTTGAAGACACGTCTTTCCGACTGTAAGAATGTTTTATATGAAAACATGTTTAGTACCTACCTACATAGTTTGAAACTAAATGTTCAAAAACGAAGTATATTTTTAAACACAGTGGTGTACCAAGCGACCATATGGTTATAGTAGCTGCGTTGGATGTTTATACATTTCATACGGGCTTTTACCCCTAAAAATACATTGATTCTCGATCCAGACGCAGAGCCAAATTAAAAATATTGACTAAATCTCATATGTGTTACCTAGTTCTGTTTATCCACTCCCCAAAAGCTGTGCAATGATTAAATATTAGATAACCAATAGAACAAACATGCAAATACCCCCAAAATAAATAAAAAAAAACAATTAAACGACAATGGCTTTTTGTACTGACTGCCACTGTAAATGTAGATATCATAGCTTTCGATAATGTTTGATATTTTTTCTTATTTTCTCATCGTAATATACAAATATCGTTTTAATTATAAGAGCCCACGTAAATATAAGTAACAAGATATCGTAAATTAACAATGTGCTTATATATTCAGAGGCAATGCATAACAAACGAGACTGAAATGAATTCCCTTCAATCCGGCTTAAGGTTCTATTACCGCCCGGAGAAAACAAGGGATCAGAATTAAAGAAAAGATTAGCAATTCCCCGTCTGGCGACGCAGTGAAGTGGCGCGAACGATAAATCTTAGCCGGTTCTCTTCCTGGCCGCTGCAAAAACAGCCACGCGTAATTAATTACCGCACTTGCCCGGGGTCAGCTTCGGAATCCAATCCCTGCTTTCGACTTTTTTTTGCTTACACTAAACTGTGGATGGGTAATTGATTTACTAGGAGCGGGAACGATGTGAACTGCCGGCTACGAAACTTTATTTGGCGATACGGAAAGTGTCGAATTGATAACGACTTTAGGATGTGTAGGTAAGTACTAATTTATAATGAAAAAATAAGAATTACTTAACGTCCCACTACTTACTTAACACGTCTATCGAGAACTAGTTAGGTTTACTCATGGTGTGTTTCTTCACAGTTTTAGTATGATAATCTTGAAATAAATAAAACCAATTTGATTGATACGTATCATAACCAAATGAACCCCTCTTTTTGGTAAGACGGTTAGCAAAAGGGTTAATATTACGAAAGATAATACTATAAACAACATAGTAAACAAAAAGAAACTATAATTAGTTTGAAACACCACGCAACATGAAAAAGGAGAAAAAACCTTCACGAGGAGCAAAATTGCAAACGAAGAGCAGCAATTTATTAATTTCCATCAAACCGTGAAGGAAAAACGCGTTGCTCTACAAATTACTCCCTGGAAGCATCTGATAGCTAGACAGGGAAAAACATTAAAACATAGTTGAAGTTGAAGATCTCGGTAATGATCTCTTCGGTATTGTTTTGGTTTTCTTTCGGCTCCAGCTTCCAGTATAAGGAAGTATACAAGTTACTTCAATAGCGTTGCTTTCAGCGGATTCGTAGTCTCAGGGTCTATTTATACGCTAGAGCCCTCTGCCTGATAATTACGGTTATTAAATACCCGATACCCGTCGGCTTTATAATCAGTTATAATTATAAGAATATTAATTGGATAAGGATTCGTAATTATGATACGAAAGTTTTTCATCGTACTCGTGTTTTAACGGACTAATTTGAACAAAAAAAGGGTTATTACAACTCAACTATAATAGTTAGACATATCTTCTCACAGACTTTTTTGTAGGTATTTATGAGTAATTGCAACATGCACTACAATATTTAATGGATCATTAATAATTTTCGCAGCGCACGCCAAATAATGTCATTTTTAAGTAAATTGTTGACACCTTGTGTTACATTATTAATGTTTTCGTAGGGATTTCGAGTTTCGAAAGAATTTCTAAAATCGGTTCAGTAGGTTTCGAGTGAATCCATTACAAACAAAGTGTTTAATCCTGCCCTTTATATAATAAAGTATAGATAAGCACATGAAATATACAAGTATTTACCTAATTATATAATTTACTTCTACAGAGAACTAAGTTCAATAAGTGCCCACACAAAGACACGAGTGTTACCTAAGGGTATTTACCCTTAGGAATTTACCCTTTTATACATTTGTATAGGGTTTTTAGCACATAAGGTATATGTTGAACAATGTAACTAATAATCAATTTGCAGAATAGGGCTCTATTGACTGAGCGAGTGGGCCACGACCAAAACCTTCGCATGAGACAAATTATATACATCATCACGCCTGTATTCCCCGAAGGGGTAGGCAGAGGTGCACTGCAATGCGCCCACACTTCGCTGATGTATTTTTGGTCCCAATGTAATAGGGGGCGAGCCTATTGCCATTATACCGGGCACATTCTCCCTCAATACGAGGGAGATTTGGGCCATAGTCCACCACGCTGGCCCAGTGCGGGTTGGTGAACTTCACACGCCATTTCTATAGACGTGCAGGTTTCCTCACGATGTTTTCCTTCACCGTTCAGCAAGTGGTAATCATTGAAAATGATGATGAAATTGAAAATGATATTCGCACATGAAATTTTCTCAGAAGTGCGGGCCTGGGGTTTGAACTTGCACCCCTTTCGTTCAAGGCGGGCGTTCTTGCCCACGAGGCTACCACTGTTTCTGAGACAAATTAAAGGAAATAAATACACGAATCACAGATTCATGTTGGAACTAAGGATAGCGTGCGAAATAATTTATCTTGACGTTATCTACAAGTAATCCCCGGGAGGACTGAGGGGCCAAGTCGCGCAAAATGTTTGGCAATACCAAAATTAACTTTATTTACTCAATGAATAAGCTCATTCTTCAACAAAATGTCATTAACGTCGCGAACGAATTTTGCAGCGTGGTCGCGTGGCCTTTACCATAGAAATTCAATCTTAATTTTAACTTTATATACAGGTTGGTTTTTAAAATTAATTTCACGGCCGAATTTCGATTAAATTTTTATACCATTCGGCTGTATATCCGATACTCGTGTAAACGGCACGTATTATTTCGGAGTTCTTAAACAGCCTGTGTATTGTCTGTAATAGTGTTATTTTTTAGACGGGTTTACTTTTTATTGTGTCTTTTGACTTTTAATTTTTTTAATAAAAATTTTTGTTTTTTTTATTTCAATAAATATAATCCAGGCTGGAAAAATTATTTTACACACTAAACTTAAAAAAAAAAAAAAAAAAAAAACAGCCTGTGTAAACACAACATAAGGGACATAAGTGACTTAACTGACCATTTGTTAAAGGCATATTGACTCGGATGGTACACAGATCTACCTCATTTCCAAATTGAAAAGAGAACACCTAAGGTGCCTGACGCATGGTTCCTCACTGTATGGCTATTGTGAAAATATTCAGCTATTGACTTGGTTTTATAAAACCAACATTAAAACCAACTTAAGGTTCGAGTTTAAATCGTCTGTTTGCTTCGACGTTATCAAATCCCTTGTAATATAGGTGCGTGATATACGCCCGGCCGGACGGAGGGCGCGCACCCCTCACTATATTACCTGTTTAAAATCTCAACAGGTGTTCAATTAATATTTAAATCGCACGGGGCGGCAGTTCATTTGGATATCAAGTCGAAGTTATCGGACCCATTGTTCTATCGCGATCAGTAAACATTACGCGCAAAGTACTTAACCCAAAAAGTCACTGATATGGAACTTAATGTTGATGCCTATTCTGTCGGGACCAAACTAAACTACACTAAACTTAGTGTGTGACATCCTTCTCACGGCCGTAATGTGTGACAGAGATGCCTCTATTTTTAGTGTTTCCAAATTTAGTTTACTCGTCGTGTAGTGACAACAGAATCAGTACAATTATAATCTTTATAATTCTTTCGATGACTACGGCAATGCAATAAGAACGTCAAAGAAAAAAACACAATTTAAAAATCATATTTTTCCAAAGTTGTTTTGAGGACAGTGACGTCACAATGCCCTCCCTAGGCTGATTGTCGGCTAATTCTTCGCGCTCCGTTGAAGGCTGTACAAGGCAATAAATTCGTCGCATTCAAACGACCCAACCATGCGAGAGGGCCCCGATAAAAACGAGATGACTTGCCTACTGACACATTATTTTTTCTTAGAAAACAATACTCTAACTCTGAGGTAGAGTATTAAGTCGTCGGGACATTGATAGGTATTGTCTTCCACTGAATATTTCATTACTTCCGACCCTTATGAGTGCGGACGGTAATCTCGAAGCCAAATTGACGTAAGCATATTTTTTTACATCCATTATTAGAAAAAAATAATTTTACACGAGGTGTATTTTAATGGTATTCATCTGAAAAAGTTTTGTGGTTTTCATCATGAGCAAAATCTTAAAATAACAGCTTCAAACTTTTAAACATAATAATAAACCGAGTACCTTTAACTACAAGCATCTATCAAGATAATAATAACAGTTTTCTTCTTCTTAATTTACTACCTGAATGGTCTTATTAAATATATAAGGAATGGAGTAATATGAGGAATGGCTGCATCCGTAAGAAGCAGGTTTTCATTGCGTTTAAAATACATCCACGAAGTGTGGATGTACTGCAGTGCAAATCTGCCTACCCTCTCGGAGAGTACAGGCGTATTGTTTATCACCAATAGTTATCGTTAAAAGTCCCGTTTCTCCAAGCCTACGTCGTCAATTAGGTAAGCCATGCACATAAACTAACGGATCACTTCTCAACACTATTGATTTACATCCTTGGCTCGGTTTTCGCCGACTGCATGCAGTCAGTTCCAGTCACTGCAGTCTACAATCAATTGTCTCAGCAGACAGTGACGTAATGGACAAACGGGCAATGCTCACACACAACCAGTTCAATGCAGTTATAAATGGTGAGCTATCATAGAAGTTAACAGAATATCAATGCTGTTGTAGGAATAATTTTGAAGTTCAGGTACATCCCAAACGGAGTACGAGTACTCTGACCGTACCTATATCTATCCCTAAATTTGTAGCAGTGGTAGCCTCGTGGGCTACCACTCGCTATAGACCAAGCAATTTACAACATCATGATTCAGTACAAAAAGCCTATATGAGAACGTAATATAATGTGGTTCAATTGTAGCTATTGTCACTTAACTTGGGACCAATACGTATTAACTTTATTAAACAAAGCACGATACAATCCAAACGGATGTAAAGTACTATCAACATTTAAGCCCTGCGCCCACAGCCGCGTCAAAACCCGCTATAAATTTATTGTCAATACCAAAATGAACCGTATTGAAACATAGAAGAAGCTCATTTATCAACGAAATATCATTGAAATGGCGAGCAAATATTAAAGCGTCGTCGCGATGACTTTAACACAGAAATTTAAGCTTTATGTGTATATGTACAGAGTACATTGTCTAAAAAAAAACAAGTAAACTCGCTTGCCACAGTGAGTCAGCGTTACAAGCTCCCACTATCTAATAACATTATAATGTTCCAAAACAAGCAAACCGCTTCATTCGCACCCGATATTGTGTTTTACCAATCGAATGTTCAATTAGTTCGCTAAAATAGCTCTATGTACAATATCCCGCTGGTTTTCCTCTTTCCGGTGTTGATTGTGGTCACGTTAGCGTCGAGTATGTGTGTAAACAGCTTTCGTTCTTGTACATATATACCGTATCTTTTAAACCTATTAGGTGCGTTAATTATTGTTCATACTAAATGGACGGAATCATCAAAGGGTGTCAGAAGTCTGAAATTATTTTCGGTAGGTGTTTAGTAGAAAAACTATGACGAAAAATGTTTACGAGACTATCATAGTTTCTGAGTTACATGCCCTTGAATACGTGCATCAACTTGCGTTTATGTCTAACACAAAATCCACAAGTTTACAAATTTGTGTAAATTGTAGTACACTAAATAGCACAATATTTAGGTTATTTTCATCATATTTGTTACCAAACAAATATTTGACAAAAGCATTTTCTGATTTCTTTTTTTTATTACAATTCTTTACTAACCAGTATATCCGACATTCACACAAATATAAATTATTATTTCTCTTTTAAATACCGATGTAAGTAATCAAGTATAATATATGATATCTAAAACCTATTCAAGAATATTTAGAAAATAATTATCATCACATACTACGTGAGAATGTTCTTTGAAAAAAAAAATAGGTAGAGACATTAGAGCCGGCGGCAGGCCACCCACAATTTATGTTTCGGTGCGCGTGGAGTGAAAGCCGCCGATGAAACTTTCATCGTATCTGCGAACTGCAGGCGTGAAAATAAAATTGAAGCTAGCTTGGGCTTTCGAAAATAGCCACTAGGTATCGAAGCGCAGCCGAAACGCCGCCGGGCGGGCGGAACCGACGAAGCTGGTTGTGTAATTAATGTCTTTATTAGAATATTAGCGGCCCGACCCGGCTTTGCACGGGTTAAGTATTTCTTATCATTTTGGGATAAAGAGTAATGAGTAAGAGTAATAAAGGATGAAGAGTAAAAAGGCTATATTTATAGCCTATGTTACTCAGTGCTATTGTAGCTTTCTAACGGCAAAATATTTTTTTGAAATCTGTCCATTCGTTTTTAAGTTTATTCGTTTCATACAAATCTTTCCACTTCATAATATTAGTAGATATAGATTTTTGGGTGTGGCTAGTGGTGTTGATTGCCGACTTTATCCATTCTCTATGGATTATTAAGTCATGATCAAAGACTTTTTTATTTTGCGCCTCGATCCTAAATCTAATTCATAGTCATATTACAGCTTGATGAGTTGTTTATTACCAACTTACTTGAGGTTAATGTATGTACCTATTCGATCTACGAAGAACAATAAGAATACAGCAAATGCAGAAAGCAATTTGCTGTATTGTTTGCTGCTGAAAGTATTAAATAACTAAATCAATTCTAGTTGAATCATCCGTTATCAAAACTGAGAATAAATAGTTGTTACCTATGACATTTATTTTCTTTCCAGAATGTAAGGAGCCAATTTGCCGCTTGTCTAACCTCAGACCTACACCATATTCGATAGAGCGCAAAAATGAAGAGCGCTAACGGAGGGACTAACATTTTCATAAGTTTGGCAAAGCCTGGATTTCTCAAATTATAAAATTTCATATCCATGTAGGTGACGCAGCTATAGTCTTAACTAGAGAGTTAAGGAGACATTAGAAGAGCGTTGTCTATGTATTTATTTTATTGGAAAAGTTATAATTTCGTTTTTAGGGTTCCGTACCCAAAGGGTAAAACGGGAACCCTATTACTAAGACTTCTTCGTCCGTCCGTCCGTCTGTCACCAGGCTGTATCTCATGAACCGTGATAGTTAGAGTTGAAATTTTCACAGATGATGTATTTCTATTGCCGCTATAACAACAAATACTAAAAATCAGAATAAAATAAATATGTAAGGGGGCTCCCAGACAACAAACGTGTTGTTTGCCGTGTTGTTTATAGATAATGGTACGGAACCCTTCGTGAGCGAGTCTGACTCGCACTTGTTGGATGAACTTCAAATTTTCAATATAATGTTAATTTGAAATTTGATGGTAAAGGTAATAGTTAATTAATATCCGTACAACTACACAAAATGAAATTTTATACTTTTTCCATAAATCAAATAAACGCGAATAGTTTCCTATCAACTAGGATAAATAGTAAAATGATACCCTTGATATCAATCCTATTGGTAATGTCGAATCTAACGGCACTTGAACGGTCAATAAAATATGGAGATATGATCGCGCCGAATTTATCAGTCGCCTATCAAATGATAGCCGCAACATTTCATGGACGGGCACCGCCTCCAGTTAGTTAAGTCCTGCGCAAACAAGTGCGTGCAGACGCGCGCGACCAATTTCTTTGTCATTACCAAAACGAACGGTACTAACCACAGACCCAAAATACGATCGCTACGTAAATCTGCAATATAACTGTTCTTCTGATTCATCCGCCATCTTTATCACTGTTATCATCCATTTTTATTATTACAAGCTTTAGGTACATTATTAACTTGCAATGTATGTCCGAGTGGAATCTTGCAACTAAATTTTAAATCAGTTATCTTTAACCAATTGAGCTGAAATTTGGTATACACGCTTATTTTGGATGACAATGCATGCTTAGCTATGTGACGTCATTCTAATTCCAATATGATGGATCATCCAAGATGGCGGAATAGTTATTTTATCTGCACTACCACAGTATGGGTATCAAATAAAAGGGCTTGCTGAGGAGAACACGAAAACTAAGGGTAATTAAATAAAAGCTTGTTTTTAAAAGGTTTTTTTTACTATTAATTTATTATTGACCCGGCGAACTTCGTACCGCCTAACAGTCAATTCTTTAATTTTTTTTAATACTTATATAATATTGAAATACGATACTAACATCACTCACTTGTTTTTCCTGCCCGGAACTCCCTCTCCTTAAACTTTATCGTATGGAATACCATACGATAAAGTTCACAAGACTTTTAACTATTATTACTAATCTTTTGTATGGGAGTATAGAAAGTTGTTTATAGATTTTTTTTTATTTTTTCTCTCGTAAGAACCATCCTCGTACTTCAAGGAATATTCTAAAAAAAGAATTAGTGAAATCGGTTCAGCTGCTCTCGAGATTTGCGCTTAGCAACACATTCAGTGATTCATTTTTATATTATAGAAGATGTATATATATTGGAATTAGGAAACGTCTCCACTCTGCCGAGATGCGAATGTTGAGATGGATGTGTGGAGTGACGCGAATGGATAAGGTGAGAAATGTGTATATCAGAGGTAGTATTAAAGTGGCGCCCATAACAGAAAAAGTAAGAAGTAGGAGAGTAGAATGGTTTGGACATGTGATGAGAAGAGATGAGAATCATGTGACTAAACGAGTGATGAGTATAAATGTGGACGGATATAGAGCGAGAGGAAGACCCAAGAAAAGATGGATGGACTGTATAAAGGGTGATATGAATGAGATCGGAGTGGATGTCAGTATGACGAGTATAAAAGCGAGATGAATGGAAGAAAAAGACATACTGCGCCGACCCCAAATAATGGGACAACGTAAGGCAAATGATGATGATATATTGGAATTTGCCCATGCTAACTTGACACTGGCTGAAATACCCGCTAAATGCAGGTGGGGCCATTCCTTATCTTATTCCATTAAATATCATCATTCATTTCTTAAAAAAAGAAGAACTCTTGATGAGTAGCTACAACTGCGATGAGCATTTAGGTATTGCATGAGGTATTCTGACAAATTAATCAAGGACAAATTCAATAAATACTCATTGCTTATAATGGGAATTGAAGGTGAAAAAGATGGCGGATGTTTTCCAGTATAAACTCATAGAAGACGCACATTATATTAAAATGATTCGAGCGAATTTGTCAGAGACATTCAATTTTTATGTATATTAGCCTCAGCCATAGAGTAACTAGAGTACCCATAACGACTCTTACGTCGTCCATCATCCGTCTTCACACTCGCTTTCAAACTCTCCTGTCAATCCTTCATACTTTCGTCTCATTTAAAATTCGAACGCTCATATTCCATCCTACATTATTATTTTGTCTTGGCTTCTTCCGCCATCTTTATCACTGTCATTATCAATTTTTTATTTATAATGTGTATTTATTGAATTTGTCCTTGCTATTAATTACTTGACATTGGCGAAATACCCGCGCTAGTCGCAGGTGAAGCCATTCCTCATCTTATTCCATTAAATTTCATCATTTCACTCATTTCGTAAAAAATAATTATTATTTTGTCTTAGCGCGCGGTCGGATTCATAAATCCATATACTAAGTTTGGAAGTGCAGTTCAGTCGTAGGTATAATTTACGTAGATACATACTATACCAGTCAGACTTGAAATTCGGCACTTCAGATTTACGACGCCTCCACACCGTCTTATCTGTCTGTACTGACCCTACGTGCTCTATTTTATAGAAACACTTTAAAATGACGGAGTTACGGCGTATAAAAAGGAACAAGACAAGCGTGTGGAGGGTTGGAAACTGTTTTCATGACTTTCTAGGTTTATACCCTAGACGTGCGAATCTGGTGAACCGTTGCTGTAAAATTCACAGATAAAACGTTTTGAAACTAAAACTTTTTGACACCAAAATAAATATACTTACCACTGAATTTATAAAAATCTCATGACACATACAAACTATCTACAGCGGCTTGTTTTCGTAAACAAATATTTTGTACTGCGACTATACAGGGTGTATCAGAAGTCCGAAATAATACTTTGGGTACATAAGCCGTAGCTAATTTGTGGATGCTTAGGTATGACGGTTTTTACCTAACTATCATAGTTTCTGAGTTATAGACCTTTGGATATTTGTCACAGGTACCATGTTCTGGCTTTTGGGTACATTCATAGCTCTATTTAGCAGTGTAAACTACACTTTTGAGGGGCGACTACCAATATTAAAAAAACGAGCGTGCTAATTTTACACAGGACTGGAGATATTACGATTTATAGAAATTGACGACGAAAAAAAAGTTGGAAAAACATCGTTGAATTTCGATAGGTATTTTTTTTATACCATTCAGTTGTATAGCCGATACTGATGCAAACGTCAAAGTATTATTTCGGACTTCTGAAACATCCTGTAGGTAGATTGAGGAAAAAAAATCTGTGAATTTTGGGGTTGGTGTATTAACGCTGTCCTATTTATTGCAATGTACGAGCGAGACAGCAATATTTTATTTTGTAGTTTGTGTACCTTTAAACAATACAATTTAGTTCATTTCTTATGACTCTATGGCATATAGCAGGCACATTTTGTACAAATCCGACGTATGTAACCTACCTACTACGCCTGTACATATACGTAGGTACGCCGGATTTGTCCAAAACCACTTAGGCTTATATCACGTGCGCAAACACCCTGTATATTTCGTTGACAGGCCTCTGGCTAGATTGATTGACGAAAATAGACCTTACGGCTATTGCCAATTAGGTTAGTATTGGCTCTGAAATACTAGATACCTTCAAACGGGTGGGCAAAGTAAGTATCTATTCTTGGAATTTCGTGGAAATAGTGATATAGCTATAGTTGAGCTGATATCTACTGATGCAAGCGAATTCACTAGATATTTTTTAAATGTACCTCTGTACTCTGTATCAATATACCTACATAAATACTGAATTTCGGTAGTAAAAACCACTCCACCACCCACGCTACAAATTCGCTCCGGTTATCGATGACGCTTCGTTGGAAAATGTACTTTTTAATAGTGAAACAGAAGGGTAATATAAAAGACGTAACGCACTTAATCACTTTTTATTTAAATAACAATCGATTCACACTTGGACAGAGTTTTGGCTTCGCTGAGTGATCGTAACAGAAAGACGCTCAATTATTATTTTTTTGAATGGACTACGCTCTTGGCCGTGAGTTGGCCTTTACAGCTTCACCGGAGGAGTGGCGAGTGCAGAGTGCGACTCCAACCAAAGCCTTAAGGATGGGAATGACGCTTCAAATACTAGCGAGGCTTTATGTAGGCGATTTCTGACGTTGGCTGTCAGTCTGACGCGGCTTTCATTCTGACGCGGCTGTCATGGCTTGGCGTTGCCTTGACAGTGGCTTGGCGGTGGCTTGGCGGTGGCTTGGCGGTGGCTTTGGCTTGGCGGTGGCTTTGGCATCTGGCATGGTGTTACAATAGACTTAACAGTTCGTTTTAGTACTAGCAAAAATGTGGTCTTTAATTGTCAAATTACAAGTCATAAAATAAAGTATCTGCCTACGTAAGTTTTCTTAAGTACATCTCCTTATACAGCAGATTAATTAAAGTAGGTAAGTAGGTATAGCATTGTCATCGCCGTCTGGTCGCCAAGATAAAAGAGCTATTAGGACGAAAGGTGAGTCTGATTATTACGAACACCATCTTATTAACGCGCCGCCCCGGGAAGTACCTATTGTGTGAGCCATCGACACCGGTTCTCGTCGCCAATTTAATTATTCACTCGCTTTTTTGAACAACCTTAGCCGGCCGCTAGGCAAAACTTTACGTGTGAAATTTAGGTTTTTTAATCGAAACATGAATTGATTTTTCGTTAATAAAACACTTAATTGTTACGATCCTTGGATCTTTGTATCGTTGAGTTTTGAAATCAATGTCAATTATCTGTGGCAATGTAAACACATCAACACCGTCTAGGGATATTTTGTATAAAGTTCTTAAACTCAAAAAATACTTGCCAGATTTAAATTCTTTTGAAGAAAGCTTATTTTGTAAACCTTTTTGAACGATTCTAAATTTGAATTTGAAAAAATAAATTAAAAACAAAAGATTTACGCCGCCTAATGATAGCGAAGTCCTAAAGTTTCATTTACCTACAGTAGTTTTTGGCTAATTTTTGTGTCAAATTTAAGTTTTATAACAAGTTATCGGTTATTTTCGAATTAATGTTGTTGTGTGCATTATGCAGCGGCGCCATTTAACGAGAGAGGAAATGTTAAGGGCGGTAGGCATGCTCCAAGCTGGGGCTACTCCACGGAGTATTGTTGAGGAGATTGGAACAAGACAAAACGTGATATCAAGGTTATGGTCACGTTATCATGCTACTGGTGAAATGCCTGAAAGACTCCCAGGCGGAAAGCGCATAACCACTCAACGACAAGACCGATTTTTGCAAGTTGCCGCGAGAAGACAACCAAATGTTACGGCCATGCAGTTGGTTCAGAGGCTCCAGTCAGAGCACCAGTTGCTTGGGAGTGACCAAACTGTAAGGAGAAGGCTGCATGAAGCTAACCTTCATGCTCGCAAACCGCTTCGTAGTCCAGCACTGCGCCGAGGAAATCGTGGACGACGACTAGAGTGAGCTCGTGAACATTTGCTCTGGGAAGTTAACCAGTGGTCTGTAGTGCTGTTTACCGATGAGTCCCGGTTCGGTTTCCATCCCGATACACGTAGAGTACGTGTTTGGCGAGTTCCTGGTCGTGAGAGCCGTCTGCAACATCCTCAGGAAGTCCATTCATATCACGGCGGGACAATTATGGTTTGGGCGGGAATTCGTGTTGGTGGAAGAACAGACCTCGTTTGGACCAGAAACACCATGATGGCTGAAAAATACCGTAACGTGGTGCTAGTAACAATAACCTACGACTACAAATGGGCCAAGAATTTACGCTCATGCACGATAACGCCCGTCCGCACACAGCGAGAGTGGTGACGAGCTGGTTGCAGGAGCACGACGTATTGGTCTTAGGCTGGTCCGCTCAATCGCCTGACCTAAACCCCATAGAACACGCGTGGGACATGCTCCAAAGAAGGGCCTTGAGGAATTTCCCTGCAAACATTGCGACGGAAGAGCATTTTTTTGCATCTTAGCCGGACCTGGGACAATATACCGCAGCAAGACTGGGATAACTTAATCCAAACCATGAAAAACCGTTGCAGGACCGTTATTAACGTCATGGGTGGTTTTAATGACTACTGATTTTTCACATAACTGTTAAAAACAGATTAATTTTTCCTTATTTTTCATTTTTTCTTGAGGAACGCATTCATTGTTAGTTTTACCATTATTTCACGTTTTTTTCTTTATTTGAATAAAAATTTGTTTACGCAAAATAAATAGTCTTCTTTTATTCTGGAGTGTAGTCTGATAAATGGGCTTTATAAAAATATATGCATGTTGTATGTTACTTTTAATAAATTTTGAGTAAATTGAGCAAATACAAAATATCCCTAGACAGTGTTGATGTGTGTATGCTTTGATATGTCAAAAAAACCATGTAAAAATATATTTATTGGCATTTCCGCTGCTGCAGTTAACAAAACCCATACAATTTTCATAGGTTTAACAAAACCCATGGCGCGTAAATTGTACGTATGCTTTCGAGACAATGGCACAAGTTCCCACAGGGAGTCGCTTTAAGTGAGATTAATATAACTTTCGTGTGATAATATTGTTGTTACTACGAACTTTGATTTGTTGTTGTTCTATTTAGATACCTACCTATACGTGAACTCAGTTAAGTAAGTATATAGGTACTAGTTACTAGGGTTGCCAACCGTACCATAAAATATAGTATTGTACTATATTTTAGCTCTGCGTACTATATACTATTGAAAAAAATATAGTACGCTAAAGAACTATATTTTTAAAAGTATTCATTATTGTTTATAAAATAGCAACATCTCTCGAAAAAAATACGCATCCATAGGTATATTTATATTTGCGTTGCATGGAGGTTTGCGCGTATACTATAGCGTAACGTAACGACAACTAAACGAAACTCTCACTGTCAACTTTTTGTAGGATTTTTGTGAATGTACTATATTTTTGAGCAATGTACTATATATTTTACGACTCTGGCTGGAAATTACTATATTTTTGAAAAAAATTGTTGGCAACCCTACTAGTTACTCACCTAAGGTGTTAATCGAACGAGATACTACTTGCTATTTATCAAAAAATATATGGGGTACTGTTAAAATCAGGCTTTACATTATCTCTCGGTATGTAAATATATACTTACGTGTCTCATTAATGGAAATAAGCACAACTTATAATGGTAGGTATACTGACGGTAATCTAACCTAAAACTAGTGAAATAGTGCAGTGAATCAAGCGGCCTACGCTTGAGCCTGTATACCAAGACTGTATACAAGACAAGTCTACTACATACTACATCGTTATCTATTACTTTTGCGGACAAAAATATTGCAAATAGTGCACGTTTAAAAGTTAATATTATGACTAGAACTCGGAACATTCCCCCATAAATATGATAAGGATTGAGGGTTACAAGGCTTCGCCGAACGTTACCCCATTTAACGTAGGATGTCACAAGATCCGTTGCAACGAGGGTTATACAGCTATACGTCTACGGTATCTGTGCTTTGTTATAAAACCTATACTTAAATTGGTAGTGTATCCTGGCTACATTTATTTAAAAAACATAGAATTATAACAATAAAGTGATCGTAAACAAATGCGTTAGTAGAAAGCTGTGTTGCAGCTGTTTGCGCCCATCTCCGTAAAAAATAGATTGAGTTACACTAAAAAATTATACACTAGAGGTATAAAGTAAAGCAAACGTATAGCAAAGCAAAGTAATGACCATTATAGGTCTAGTTTATTTTATTTTAATTTAAGTTTTTTTTTTATTTTTTTTATTACAATAATAGCATGCATGCAAATAAGTGTGTGTGTGCGTGTGTGTGTGCGTGCGAGTGTGTGTGCGTGCGTGTCTTTGTGTGTATCTATGTGTGTGTGTGTGTATGTGTTGTGAAAGAGATTGTGAAAGTAGACTTGAGGTATATAAAATATAAATATCGTATCGAATTTTACAGCCCTTCATTTATAATCAAAGTATGTACTTTAGTAAGTAGGATTTTATACATATCTATGAAATGTATTATTAACTTCTCTGGAAACAATTAAGCGATTCAAAACACGTAGTAGGTGCATATTGTTTCGCTTATGCCCGCCCGGCTCGCACTTTAAGAATTTGATGCCACTTTTGAAGGTAGCTTAAGAAAACGTAGGGATTTACAAAATCGTAAATGTTGCCTCCTGTAACCTAAGTATCACCATTAAATACCGTACTATATTTAAAAATTTTGAAGTACCTATCTACTTAAGTGCTGCATTAATTTACATAGGTAAGTATATCAGGTAAAATTGTAGCATTAGAAATACATAGCTTCAATAGGTAGTAGATATTTCTTATTAATTTCTTCTTACTCAGTAGTTTAGAAAGTTAAATGATTTATATTATACAGTCGTATAATAAAGCAGATACCAACTTAACTGGGCATAGCTTTTTGTACTGAGTGCCATTTATGTTTTCCCGATTTGTTTTATTACTTCATCAAATTAGTCGATATTCTTCATGCACGGTAACATCGCTAGAAGTTGAAAAATAGTGGGTAGATTGGTACAGAAACGATTAGAGAAGTAATACATCATCTCACGCCTGTATTCCCCGAAGGGGTAGGCAGAGGTGCACTGTAGTGCGCCCACACTTCGCCGATGTATTTTTGGTCCCAATGTAATAGGGGGCGAGCCATTGCCATTATACCGGGCACATTCTCCCTCAATACGAGGGAGATTTTTGGGCTATAGTTCACCACGCTGGCCCAGAACGGGTTGGTGAACTTCACACGCCTTTCTATAGACGTGCAGGTTTCCTCACGATGTTTTCCTTCACCGTTTCATAGCTAGTGGTAATCTCGGATGAAAATGAGATTCGCACAAAAACCCAGAGGTGCGAGCCGGGGTTTGAACCTGCACACTTTGATTTGCAAGGCGTGCGTTCGACCACTCGGCTACCACTGCTTTTTTACCATTAGAGAAGTGGTTATAAAATACGGTGCAGTGTAAGAATCCGGACAGTGCATTTCAAATCGGTTAACGGGAGTCATAAAGTCGTCCCTTTTTCGACTACCAAGTTAAGATATATTAAAGTATCTATCTATAACAATAGGGTGTTACTATGCCCAAATTAATATCTACCCAGTGCGTAAGAGTGTTTCTTCCGTGTTGCCGAGAGATGAGTTCATCGTTCCCGTGCTGCCTGCTGCAGATAAGCGTTGATTGTACAGGTCAGTGTCTTTTGATTTTGTGTTTATTTCTTTGACTATGTATTTTATTGGTCGTTATTTCCTCGGAAAATGGAAGTAGGTAGGTACTACCTCTATAGGACGTTTAGGGTTTAAACTGTCATGGTATTACGTCTCGGGAAAAGGATCTCCTTGGATAGATAGATTTGAACAGATAGGTAGATCCTCAAATATAAATTAATTTGGAGGTAGGTAGCTCGTCATAATGCGGTTACTTTCGCGGATAGCACGTGTGCCGAGACTAGACTTACGTCACGGATTATGTCGTAATGTCGCTCTCTTACGTCATTCATAAGATTTATAGAGGCATAATAGTCATAGGTACCTCGCACTACCTGCTATACAAATTTGGACATGCCGCAATCGACTGTACGAAGCTTTTTCGATATGGAGCAGTGTAATTATGTTCCTTTCATAGTTTTTCAAACCGTTTGGACACAAAATAAGGTCAATAATACATCAACCTAGTTCCCACTCGGTAAATAAAGGTTACACCACATTTACACGTAAAAAATAATATCGTCGTTCGCAGTAAAAATCACATTAAACGGACAAATAGCGATAAAGCACGTAATTTAGATAGGGGAATGGATACAAATGTAAATAAATCTCGGTCTCGCAATAAATAACGCGGCCCATAGGCGAGCAACCCCGGCTGCTAATGTTGTATCGTACCTACATACCTATGTGTTGACCATGGCGTTTACACGTAGCGTAACCTTATACCAACATTGGTCATCAGCAACTAATGACTTTCAACTACATGTACCTACATGTAAAGCGGGGTTCAGACTATGCTATAATATAATATATATCATATCATATATATAATAGCATATCGTATATAGCTCAAAGCACAACTATATCGCGCACCATACATTGTTATGGACACGTTCACACTACTATACTATATTATTATTACTATACTATATTATTGGCTTACTATACGCTATAAATTGGTGGTTGGTGCGATGCGCTGAGTTCATGCTA
The DNA here is from genome assembly GCA_914767695.1 of Ptilodon capucinus. Taxonomy (NCBI): domain Eukaryota; kingdom Metazoa; phylum Arthropoda; class Insecta; order Lepidoptera; family Notodontidae; genus Ptilodon; species Ptilodon capucinus. Next base: position 8,044,785 of record OU611808.1, read on the forward strand.
TGCTATATTGCGTGCTGCCCTTTTCCTTCTGCCTCACCCCCGGCCGTCCCGTCAACTGAGCTTGCTATATATTAAAAATGCTTGCGATAATATCGCGTAATGTGAACGCCATGCTATGCTATACTATATAGCATCCTTCTATGCTTATACTATATAGCATCCTTCTATGCTTATACTATATAGCATCCTTCTATGCTTATACTATATAGCATCCTTCTATGCTTATACTATATAGCATCCTTCTATGCTTATACTATATAGCATCCTTCTTTGCTATACTATATAGCACAATAGTATAGTAGTATGAAACCCGCTTTATATTTAGTCGAGTCGTTCGTGCATTATCCATTTTTTTTATTTTTTTATTGAGAGGGAAAAAATTGTAATCGGTCTAGCCGTTTTCGAGTTTTAGCGAGACTAACAAATGGCAATTGATTTTTATATATTTAGGTTCTCTGTGGTTACGGCCTTACAGCATACATTTGCATTCAGTCATTCAGTAACCCAAAGTCACAGTAGCACTTCTTCGCAAGAATATGATTAACGGACATGTATCTGGCCATCTTTACCTAATGAAACTAGTGGAATGTCTCTTAAAACATTAACATACATTTTCGTCCTATAGTGAAAAATCTGCACTGAGTAACCAAATGTTGATTGACTGGACTCACAGACCAAATACCTGTATGGTCTGTGACTGGACTGGACGATCAAAGTTTGTTCCATATCTATAGATAGACGTTAGAACGCGTTCGGCGCATCCAATTTTGCGCTGGCATTATCTGTGTTGTTGCAGCCCCTTCCGTTGCCTTCAATTTACCCATTCTCAATCTACCGACAAAACGCTCGGCGAAACACAATTTATCAAAACAACCGAAAGTTTAATTGCGACATCGCGCATCACACAACCCCAAATTAAGTTTTGGCAGTGAATTGGCCTTTACAGCGTCACCGGAGGAGTGGCGAGTGCAGAGTGCGACTCCAGCCAAAGCCTTAAGGGCGGAAGAGGAGGGCAACTAGCTCAAGGGCGCCACATGGGGCACGATCTCGGCTTGGGCAGTTGCCGTGAGGGGAGAGGTAATGACTACGCTCCTAGGTGCAAAGATGCACCTACGAGCAGAAGAGGGGTGATGTGAATTCGTGATTAGTTTTTAAGATGAATCGATATTCTTAAAAATTGGGGGACATACATTGATAGACATTTTCACTATTGAAAAGGGCCTATTAGGGTGTCAAAATTCGCGAACCTACTTTTTACCCAAACCAAGTAAATTTATTTTTAACAGACTTAAAAAATCCGGCCGGATACCGGATAGTACCTCAGTATCCGGCCGGATACCGGATAGTACCTCAGTCAGTATCCGGCCGGATACCGAATAGTACCTAATTCAAATAATTCTCAGTATCTCACAATGCAAATCATACCACAATAAGTTATGGACAACGTTTATTTTTAAAATCGCACGTCAAAAATATTTGTATTATTAAGTAGTTTAGACGATAGTTAAAATTAACAATTGCCAAATTGTAGTGAATTATCCGCATTTGTTGGTTAGAAGCGACTCCGCTTGGCTCCGCTCCGCAGTAGTTGCAGCATGAGCGCCAAGACTAGACTTATGTCACTGAATATGTTGATTATATCTCTTTCTCACCTATGAAATAAGACTGAGAGCGACCGAGCCAATCCGTGACAAAGATCTTGTCTTGACATGCGTGCTAACACCACTGACCAGCTTCTGCAAATAACCTTTCGCTGTAAACGCTATTACCAACTACTGACTACAAGTCCTACGGAAAAAAATAAAAACCAAAGTTAGGTAATAATAAAAAATAATAAAAAAACAAGTGCGAGTTGGACTCGCGCACGAAGGGTTCCGTACCATTATCTATAAAAAACAGCAAAAAAACCACGTTTGTTGTATGGGAGCCCCCTTAAATATTTATTTTATTCTGTTTTTTAGTATTTGTTGTTATAGCGGCAATAGAAATACATCATCTGTGAAAATTTCAACTCTCTAACTATCACGGTTCATGAGATACAGCCTGGTGGCGGACGGACGGACAGACGGACGGACGGACAGCGAAGTCTTAGTAATAGGGTTCCGATTTTACCCTTTTGGTACGGAACTCTAAAAATATACGGTCGAATTGAGAAACCTCTTCCTTTTGAAAGTCTGTTAAAAAGATCTACAACTTTAGTATTTCCACTTTTTTCACATAACCAAAATATTTAAGGGAAGAATTCAAATAACCAAGTGTTTGGTTTTTTTTTTATCTGAAACAAAAATAATAATCTGTATTTTTTTATTTAAAATATTTCTATTTTCAACTTAATTTGACTATAAAAAATTCTCACGTCAAAATATCAGCTTTTCCTTTAATTTTTGTTATATTCTCTTCCTTTTTCAATGGGTTTCATCCTACTATTATTTTATTTTTACCAATTTCAAAGGCTTCTGCACTGGTCTATAGGTTATTGTTTTTTGTTAAAAATAATATTTAAAACTTGGTAGCTTTAAATAATATTTAAAGCAGTGGTAGCCTCGCGGGCAAGAACGCCCGCCTTGAACGTAAGTGGTGCAAGTTCAAATCCCAGGCCTGCACCTCTGAGATAATTTTCATGTGCGAATGTCACTTTCAACAATGATTACCACTTGCTGAACTGTGAAGGAAAACATCGTGAGGAAACCTGCACGTCTGTAGAAAGGCGTGTGAAGTTCCCAACCCGCACTGGTCCAGCGTGGTGGACTATGGCCCAAATCTCCCTCGTATTGAGGGGGAATGTGCCCGGTATAATGGCAATAGGCTCGCCCCCTATTACATTGGGACCAGGACCCTGTATTATATTCTGTTTATTATCCTTGTCCATAGCTTTTTAGTATTTTATTGTCTGTAATAGTGTTATTTTTTAGACGGGTTTACTTTTTATTGTCTTTTGACTTTTAATTTTTTAATAAAAAAAATTGTTTTTTTTTTATTTCAATAAATATAATCCAGGCTGGAAAAATTATTTTACACACTAAACTTAAGGCTAATTTTAAGAACTCTGACCCCCACATCAGAGGTGAGCACGCGGGCCGGGCCGATAGAGGTCCGGTATTAAAAAAAAAAAAAAAAAAATTACATTGGGACTAAAATACATCGGCGAAATGTGGGTGCACTACAGTGCACCTCTGCCTACCCCTTCGGGGAATACAGGCGTGATGATGATGTATAATATTTAAAACTTACAAGATTCTTAATATTGATATGGTCACGTTGTTAGGTTAGCTAATTACCTAATAACTTAAGAACAGAAGGTCCCTTAAGTAGGGACTTAAAGTAACCGACTTGGTTTTACATGGATCTCACAACTTTTTAAGGTAGAAGAACTGAGTGGCGAGACTTGGTTTTTTTTTACAATAAGTGTTGTTTTTAATGGCATATGAATAACGGACATCACGTGTATCACGTCAGTGTATCGCGTTATATAATTCTTGTATTGGCAATAAACTTGCCGCGCGCATCTTGACGCCCTTGTCGGCACGCAAGGGTTTAATTTTATTAATCCCATGTTATTAATACCAACTTCTTCCTTTTGACCGCCTGCAACGAAGGGCAGTTCGAATTGTCGATGACAAAAAGCTTACAGATCGGCTAGACCCTCTGGCGTAGCGTAGAGATGTAGGCTCTCTCTCTGCATTTTCTACCGCTTCTATCATGGAGTGTTCCGAGGAATTGTTCGGTATTATACCTGCCGCTGAATTCCACCATCGCACGGCTCGCCACAGACTGCATTACCATCCTCACCATCTGGATGAATGGCGTTCCAGTACAGTGCGATTTACCAGGAATTTTCTCCTCGCACCACCAAATTGTGGAATGAACTTCCTGAAGCGGTGTTCCCGGACCGATGCGACAAAGGTATCTTCAAGAAACGAGCATACTCATTCCTTAAAGGCCGGCAACGCACTTGCGATGCCCCTGGTGTTTCAGGTGTCCATGGGCGGCGTTGATCACTTACCATCAGGTAAAACACCTGCTCGTTTGTCTACCTATCTCATAAAAAAAAAACTTATATACCTTTGGCTATACAAAAATAATGCAGTAATAAGGATAAATCAGGACATATTTTTTTAATTATTAAAACACGTTTCTTAACATCCAATAAGGATCATAATTTATTTTAAAAAATTATATTTACACTTTACAATTGACCGAACTCCCGTTAATGTGGCCGGCCTGCTTCAGTATTCGACGAAGTTTGGCTATCACAGTATGCATTTACTTTTTTTTTTTTTTTTTTTTAACGAAATGAGCGAAATGATGATATTTAATGGATTAAGATGAGGAATGGCATCACCTGCGACTAGCGCGAGTATTTCGCCAATGTCAAGTAATTAATAGCAAGGACAAATTCAATAAATACACATTATAAATAAAAATGGATAATGACAGTGATAAAGATGGCGGATGACTCCATGCATTTACTTATTCAACGTTTTCGCAGTTGACATACCACAATACATGATGATAGCTATGCGTGACTTCGAGAATATTATGGTCTCTGATATGTATGACATAAATTGAACTTTAAAATTAGAACAAGCCAGTTTGTTATCAATGCATTTATTTAAAGAAATATTATTAATAATAAAAGCTATCTCCGGAACAACTTCCTAACAACACTGTTGATTAATAACTTCGATCAGCGTTCCCAGCCACATCAACAGTCGTTTTGACCGATGCATAAAGGCATCCTACACACTCCATTGGTAATAACTATAATAATATTATGTACAATTTTTATTTACAACATGGAAACTCGATTTTCCTGCCACTTTGAACTAAGACACGTCGTGATAATATTTTAAAATTCATATTGCTTCAAACAGCACTTTTTAAGTAAGATATATTATCAAAATGACAGAAAAATGCCCAGTTTACGGCCAGTACGCAGGTCCATACTTCTTAGTCATCTATCGTGTCACATCCGAACTCCCACATGTATAGAATTTATAATCTACGTACAAATTATTCAGTACAATTCACAATAACACTGGATCATAAGTTTCTATAAATTTGGGGTCAAGACTGCAAACACATCAGAATCTCGAATTCGAGTAACAAAAATAATGTAATTATGAGTAAGTAACGGCACACAAATACCATATGATAATTTCTCTTTAAAATTAATTAATCAATACTTTGATCTAGTAGGCTTCTATAAAAATCATCTTACTAAAACACACATTGACGAAACTAAAATCTCTTATAGACACACTGTCGAGACTCTGTGAGATCACGATATCGCAATGTGTATGCAATATTGACGTCACTTGTACCAGGCGGATATAACATCGAGGAATTTCATAATTTTAAATGGTAGAATAACAATGAGTACTATCCAATTTCGCGCTTGTTACCGTCAAGTTAGGCGCTTCTTGTTTACTCCACAGTCGGTTTATTAACGACATCTAATTCACAAATTACATTCTTAATTCCAACTCTTGAGCTTCCTTCGTAACTTAAGTTCTATGCGGCCGCTGTACGTACCACTAGATTGTCCACGAGATTGCACTCGAAAGCCGCCACTAGCTGTGGTTAGAGTTACTATACAAAACTGAGTTATTCATTCTATTCATACTAATAGAGGCACTACTTCCGTTTTTCTCTAGTCCTACTAAAAAGTCTTCCAGCAACTTCGCGAGTGTCTTCCTCTTGAAACGTAACGATTCCTTAATAATATCACGAACAACTTCCTTCTTAGCGTCCACACCACCTTGTAATTGTTTTAAAATTTCGAATAGTTTCGTGTAATCTGTAAAAAACAAACATTTTTTTTTGTACTTTTTTTCTCTTAGGCTTCTCTTATGATAAGCACACTAACGAAAAGGCAAACCCACTAGTCGCGACGCCAATACTCCGTTCGATGACTAAATGGCCTTTGTTAGCCACTAATTTGAGTTATATTTGCCTAATTTGAGTTATACTGGCTTTTAATATTTTTACATTTATAATTACTTAGATATGTAGAAACAAATCTTCAGTGCCTAGCCTAAAATTAGGTTTACTCACTCAATGGTCTTATAGCCATCCGATGTCTATTTGTATAATAACATATAATAGGAAAAGACAGAGGCGCTTGCTCAGTTAAGATTTCTCACCTTTCCCGGGGCGTCGCACCGCGCGGTACACATCCGCTCTCACGTCGAGGTTATGCTTTCTTATCTCGGCTAGCTCTTTGCGGGATAACTGCGGAGGCAACGTCAACTGCATCTGCGGTTTCTCGTTCTGTAAAGTTTTTACACAAGTTGTATAATATACGTATATTATTAAATTTATAGTAATATCAATCCATCTATAAGCTACTTGTCATTATATCTTTGTATAGTCATTTGTAATGCATCCGGATAGCTTGGATTTCATAACGGCCTCGCAATTTATAACGCGTAAGATGCAGGCTGTCTATTCAGGGTGTTTCAGAAGTCCGAAATAATACTTTGACGATTGCACCAGTATCAGATTTACAACTGAATGGTATACATTTTTTATCGAAATTCAACCATATTTATACAAAATTTTTTTCATCATCAATTAACTCGCAGAGTTTACATAGGGCTCGAGATATAACAAAAGGACTCCTAGATATACCATGTTTTGTTATGTAAATAATGGTAGTCTCCCTTCATAAGTGTAGTTTACACTGCTGAATAGGGTTATGGATGTACCCAAAGGCCAGAACACGATACCTTTGACAAATATTCAAAGGTCCATAACTCTATGATACTTGGGTATAAACTGTCTCACTAAGCATCCACATATGAGCTCCCGTATATGTAACCCAAACTATTATTCCGGACTTCTGAAACATCCTGCAGCTCGTGTACAACATAATCAACACGATTGTATGGGAACGACTAATCCAACCAACCTTCATACGTTTCCTCTTCCTAGATCGTGCGTGCGAGTCGTTCTCGGCGACGACGCCCTGCAGGATGGCGTTGATCTGCAGCTCCTGAGAGTCGTGCATCGGCGCGGGCGGCGGGGGCAGCACGGCCGGCACTGCGGGCCCGGGCGGCGCGGGCGGCGGCCCGGCCGTGCTGGCCGGCTCGGCGGGCGGGGACGGCGAGCGCGGCATCGACAGCTTGCTGCCCATCGTTGTGTACGCATCTGCAATTTTATATTATTATTTTGTGAATGGATGGTACTCATGTCGCTGGTAAGGCTTCTATGGCACCGGTGACGCGTCATGGGGGGTCCTCATTTGCGTTTAGTGAAGGAAATTACTGTCACAAAACGATGACAATAGTTGACAAGTGTCGTAAGCGCTGTGTACCTCCGTTGAGGAAAGGTTTGATGACGGGCGGCAGGTTGGCGGGCGCGAGGGCGGGCGGCGAAGAGGGCGGCGAACACGGCCTACCCGCGGGGCCGCCCGTGTCGAAATTCGGCGGCTCCTGGAAATTGATACGCTTTTTCTTTAAATCGATTTAAAATAATATTAACAGTTCATGTGTTCAGCAGAGGTAGCACCTTTTCTTTAAATCGATTTAAAATAATATTAACAGTTCATGTGTTCAGCAGAGGTAGCAGAGTGGTCGAACGCACGCCTTGCAATCAAAGTGTGCAGGTTCAAACCCCGGCTCGCACCTGTGTTTTATGTGTGAATCTCATATTCATCTGAGATTATCACTTGCTATGAAACGGTGAAGGAAAACATCGAGAGGAAATCTGCACGTCTGAGGAAACTTGACTAGTTCCCAAAATGTGTCGTCGTACCTCAGGCGGGCGGCCGGATGGCAGTTCGGCAGGCGCGGGGGCGAGCGGCGAGGCGGGCCGCCGCGTGCTGGCCACGGCCATGCTCGCCGCCGCCAGCGCGCTCGCCGGCTGCGGCGGCGGGGACGCCGGCACCTGCATCTGTTGCACCACAACCTGTAAACAAGGTAAAAATACGCTCGATAACTCATTATTGTTTCACCTATTACAGAAAAAAACTATACATGTACGATAAAAAAAAGTGCAACAATGGGCGGCCTTATCATTAAAAGTGATCTCTACCAGGCAACCTTTGGATGGATAGGGATTAAAGTACTAGTAAGGACAATGTGTACTAAACAAATAACATAGGTTATTACAGACGATAATATAAATTAAATTAATTAACGAACATAGGGCAAAAGACATGTACGGACTATGCGTAACGTTGGGTCTAATGGCGCAGCATCATTATGCGGACCGTGTACCCACTGAGTGTTACAGTATATTGAGGGGTGGAGAAGGCAAAAGGCCTAATAATCTAATACCTACATTTGTTTTTTTTAAGTATACGTAGTTAGGCCGACGCCATCATTTCATGTCTATGTGACGTCGACAGTGACAGACCTCAAAGTTATTATTAATAATAAATATACGTTTTTGAAAGCCAGTGAGTTAAGCTGGAAACAAACTATAGGACGCGGCTGACGGACAGCCGCGACTGAAAAGTGTGCACAGACGAAAACATCCAGCGCGCCAGATTTCTGTCGGACGTCCGAACGCTCAAGGTTACGTCCACGACTTACGTCCGATAGTTTGCACACCGCAGTGTCCCATACACTATCTAGATACCATATAAGTGCAAGTGTAAAAATAATAACAGTGTTTCTTCTTCGGAATCCATTTTGCAGAGATGTCGACGGTTGCCGCCGACGCGTGTCGACGGCTGCAGTTTCCTTGCCGTTGGTAACATGCCGCTCGCGTGTAAGTGCTCCAAGTCGCAGCTGTCAGCCGCGTCCGATAGTTTGTTATCAGTGTTAGAGTGGGTACATACCGGGTCGGGCGTGTCGCGCGGCTCGGTGGGGGTGGGAGTGGGGTGCGCGGGGTGCGCGGGGTGCGGGCGGTGCGGGCGGCGCGCGGTGAAGTTGCGCGGCAGCGGGCCGGCGCGGCGGCGGGGCGGCGCGCCGCGCAGCCCGTCCCCGGCGCGGCGCGCGCCCGGCCCGCCGCCGCGCACCGCGCCCGCGCCGCCCGTCGGCTCCATGTCCGCCTCGTCCACCATCATCATGCGCTGAAAACATTACATGCTTACTCTAAAGCGGCTCTCAGACTACGCTATAATATAATAGCATATGGTATACAATTCATAGCACAACAATATCCCGCACCATACATTGTTATGGCCACGTTCACACAGTACTGTACTATATATTATTGGCTTTGTATGGTGCACGATATTGTTGCGCTATATATTATAGCGTAGTCTGAAAGCCGCTTCATTCCACGCAACACAGGGGTTGAAATAGATTGTATGGCCAAAAATACTAATTTTACTGACTGTGACACTAGTAAATACTGACTTTACTGACCTAACTTATTACTTTTAAACCCCAAAATTTACAGAACTTTAAATCCATCTCCAAATCCCTGACAGATATTTTAATGGACGCTCACTCACGCGTCGCGACGCTCACTATACAGCGTCGCGCCGCTCACTATACGGCGTCGCGACGCTCACTGTATGGCATCGCGACGATCACTATACGGCATCGCGCCGCTCACTGTATGGCGTCGCGACGATCATTATACGGCATCGCGCCGCTCACTGTATGGCGTCGCGACGATCACTATACGGCATCGCGACGCTCACTGTATGGCGTCGCGACGATCACTATACGGCATCGCGACGCTCACTGTATGGCGTCGTGACGATCATTAAACGGCATCGCGACGATCATTATACGGCATCGCGACGCTCACTGTATGGCATCGCGACGATCACTATACGGCATCGCGACGATCACTGTATGGCGTCGCGACGATCACTATACGGCATCGCGACGATCACTGTATGGCGTCGCGACGATAATTATACGGCATCGCGACGCTCACTGTATGGCATCGCGACGATCATTATACGGCATCGCGACGCTCATTGTATGGCGTCGCGACGATCATTATACGGCATCGCGACGCTCACTGTATGGCATCGCGACGATCATTATACGGCATCGCGACGCTCACTGTATGGCGTCGCGACGATCATTATACGGCATCGCGACGCTCACTGTATGGCGTCGCGACGATCATTATACGGCATCGCGACGCTCACTGTATGGCATCGCGACGATCATTATACGGCATCGCGACGCTCACTGTATGGCATCGCGACGATCACTATACGGCATCGCGACGATCATTATACGGCATCGCGACGATCACTGTATGGCGTCCACCGTTTTCCATATGTCCATAGCATGGGAAGCACTAGAGGAGCATAGCGACGGAACTGTACCTTGTCAATCTTGAAGGGGTTGCCGAACATGTGTTGCCGCACGGGCTGCGACTCGATCTCGCGCAGCTGCGGCGTCATGCGCTTGAGGTACTCCTGGTAGTTGCCCATCTGCGCCACCGGCATCGTGTGCACGCTGTCCTCGTCCACCAGCCGCGTGTGCGTCAGCGACGGCTGCAGGAAGTTCGCACGCATCCGTACCACCTGGACGAAATATATTATTTTCAATCGATTAAAGAGGACTTTTATTTCCATCAACACGACGACAACGTATAAAAACCTAGTTTAAAAAGGCTCTAACGACGATCAATCCTAATCTGTTGTATGGTAAGTAGTGATGTGCCGGATATCCAAGGGAAAATAAAGATCCGTATCCGTTACTTTTTCGGCGGATCTTTTATCTTATTAATTTTCAAGACAGTTAAAATTGTATATACTTATTTATAGGTGATTAGATAGCAATAAAAAAATATTAATCTCCATTCAGATTGTTTTTTATTTCTTGAAGTGAAATAATTGGCACCTTTATATTGCAAACATTATGTCGCAGTGAGTTACCATACCAATATTAGATACATAACTCGAAGATCTTCTTTCTATTGAGTTCAATGAGAAATCTTTGCGATAAGCTTATTAAACATTAATTATAGGAAGAATTTATAAAATTGTTAAGATACGTATCCGTATCCGCGATCTTGACGCCGTATCCGCAGATATACATTTTTAACGATCCAGCACATCACTAATGGTATGCATTACTTAAGTCCCACGCGGGGCCTAACGCATTGATGATCTGATTAATCGGTCACATCGATTTAGTATCGACGATCGACAGCAGTGGTAGCAGAGTGGTCAAACGCACGCCTTGCAATCAAAGTGTGCAGGTTCAAACCCCAGCTCACACTCTGGGATTTATGTGCGAATCTCATCTTCATCCGAGATAATCACTTGCTATGAAACAGTTAAGGAAAACATCGTGAGGAAACCTGCACGTCTGAGGGAACTTGACTACTTCTCGATAGATGTGTGAAGTCTGCCAACCCGCACTGGGACAGCGTGGTGGACTATAGCCAGAATCCCCTCGCATTGAGAGGAGGCCCGTGCCCAGCAGTGAGACGTTAAAAGGGCTGTAGTAGTAGATCGACGTTAACTAATCTCATTTATCAATGATCTAAAAATATCGACTGTTAGTATGGTGAACTCACCTGGTCCAACAAATCCCTCCTCTGTATATCGAATGGGTTCCTGTAGGTGTGCGTCTGCGTCTTGTGTCTGCCGCGCGACAGGCCCACCACGAACCCGCCGAACTCGTTCAACTGGTCCCGGAGCACCGTGAACTTGTCTTGCAGGCACGGGTGTGTCGTCAGATCCTTCTTCAATGGCGACCGGGGCATTACACGAACACTTTCCGCCACCTATAACACGTCAAAGGTTACTATGGTAGATTGTTCTTAAAGCCCTGCATCCACAAGCCAAGTGCGTCCAATTTTTCGCCAATACCAAAACGGACTCTATTAACTCATAGCAAAAGCCTATTTTTCTACAAGACGTCAACGATGATGAGAGCGAATTTTGACGCTTGGTCCCCACAGAAATTCAAACTTTGTGTGTACTGATACGGAGTAGCTTTTAACAGAATTTGTATTATTTTTTTTAAACTCCTGTGGCGTAAGCACGCATGTCAAGACAAGACCTTCGTCACGGAGTCGCTCGCTCGCTCTGTCTTATTTCATACGAAAGAAAGAGACATCATCAAAATATTCCGTGACATACGTCTAGTATTCACGTCTAGTAACACAATAACTGACAAAATTAAATCATAATGCTATAATGCGCGAATTGCGAAACATGAACAATAGAACAGGCGGAAAAACAAATATTCAAACAATTAAATTTAAAATAAAAACATAAAAACAATTTAAATTCAATGTTCCAATAATAGGCATTTGGCTACATTATCATTATCAAATTGTCGGCTCCTCTGGTTTAGTAACGGTAGTAATAATGACTGCATGTTTTTGATAACGTGGTCTAATTATTCCTTCAAAGCCTAAGCTTTCGTCCAAAATAAAATTATATTATGGGCATGACTAGACTGATGATCTAGTCATGTCCATAATATGATCTTCACACACTGATGACTTTACGTAGTAATGACTTTAAAGACTTTTCAACTTCTTATTTACCTTCTGGCTATTGTTGCTAGAGGACTTGTTGATGACATCAGCACATAGTTTTTCAAATTCCACCTTAGCCTGGTTCTTCAGTCTTTTCAAATAGTTTAACACGGAGAAACTGAGCGAGTTGTCTTGCGATTCGGGAATCAAGCTCTGTAGCAGTTGCGCAGACGCACCCATTTTAGTCAGAGCTCTACGAAGAGGCTGGAAACAATACATTTGATTCTTTATTAAACAGGAAGATTTTAGTACCTCAATATTACCGTCGCGTCTGTCTCAGACATTATTAGCTGTAGAAACTTTAAATTTGGCATAGTAAAGAACATTAAGTCAGTGCACAAAATTGGTAAATAGATAAGGAACATTTATTGCGCGAGACATGCTTGCATAATTTTATTTATAATTATTCAAAATTCGATCCCAACTCAATAGATGATGGCCCAACTACTGGCACAATAATTGGACATAGTTGAAGCTAATGGGCTTATTGGTAATGTTATCATCTCGATATTATTAATCTAATTAAAGTAAAAAGAACTTACAGCAACATAATAAGAAGGCATTCTTTCCAAATAATGCTGGAATGCTATTTTCCATTCGGCCGTGGGTTTGCATCGGTGCACTTTGAACAGGTCGTCTAACAGAGGCAACAGCATCGGGTAGTTGTAGGGGAGCACAAACAAGTTCACGCAAGTCAGGTTCGTTGACGCTTTTAAATAACCAAATGGATGGTTAATCTCAGAGTTTTTACAACCGCTGTTGGCTACAAACACCTGTAAATATTATTAATGTTTAAATATAATATAGAGGGACTTACAATTTATAATAATAATAATAAAACATAATACATAGTGCAGCTTTTTTAACAATGATTTTTCGAAACAGTGGCGCATTAGAGACCTTTGCACACGGCAACAAGCGCAAGACTTAAAACAACTGGCATGTGCCGTTTGAAGGACAGCAATTTGCATTGTGCATGTGTGTAAAGGCCCTAAGACTGTATCGGCATATGGCAACTGAAGCGAGATATCGCAGATGAAGCAACCAACGTATTGCGTTAGAAGTGACATAGTAAGTGTACTATGCGATTCAAATGAGAATAGGATCGACTTTGCGCCATATTGTGACGAACGAAAACGAATTATGACTTTAAATAATTAAATATTATATTAAGACAATTTACTACTAATTTAAATTTGATGTAAGACTATAATTATTGATATGCAAATAAGTTTTTTGCAAACCATACTTTTCAAGTGACATTTAACAGATAGAGGTTATTGACATTCCTATTCTTATTTGGATCGCATTGTACCTACACTGAGTATAACCTTAAATAGTAATTGTGTGTTATAGGCGCGCAATACGGTTGTAGTATTTCCACGCCCAGAATACGCAACACATGTCCCAAGTATTATGTTAATGGTATCTTAACTGCGATAATTTGTTACCAAACACAGTGGCCTACTTGGCACATCACTTAAGTCAGCCAACTAATGACTGCATGTTGACGTCAAACAAATAACGTGTTGTCCTCAGCCAGTTCATCGTCCCGTACATTCACAAATTACAAAAATATTTTCACATAATTGTAGCAAAAAGTACCCAAATTTGAGTTTGTATTACATCATTAAACTTAATAGAAAGACGTAATTCTATTTAAAAAAATAACTGGATGCAGAATAACCCCTTTTCTATAAAAGAAAACAAAACATAATTAAAAAAATAAACAATAAAAGTCTATTTGTACCTGAGTACCTACCTGCCAACATATGGTAGGTTGTTTCCTGGCGAGTATGAACTGAGTGAGCGGGCTCGGCTCGAGCTCGTACTTGTCGAACGGCAGGTTGTCAATCACCATCGGCTCCTGACTGGAGCACGTGAACTTCACCACCGGGTGTGCAGAGCGAGGAGGCTATAATGCAAAATAAACAAATAAAAAAAATTTGTGAACTTCGCTAACCTGGCAATATTAGTATACAGTCCGACGTAATAGGTTTGGCATTTAGCATTGGGACCTATGTAATACGTACGGATATGGGTGCACTACACCAGCCCCCTTAGTATGGCCGCGTAGACATCAGTTATATCTCTTTCAACTGTCCGATTTATCGAGAAAATGACGTCACATTGAACTTTTTGTACTGGACAAGGCTCAATGTGACGTCGTTATCCCGACGAATCTTACAGTTGAAAGAGATAAAACTTATGCCTACACGGTCATGCTACAGGGCCAGGGGTTCCTAAACTTTGAAGATTATGGAACACTAACCAAATACTTTTTATTTCATGGAATCCCATATCAAATTATTACAAATCAACACTGTTATTCATATAAGAACTTTTTTTAAGGAATTTGTCATAGAATTGAAACACATTATTCTTAACTTAAAGTTTTAACGTGAAGAATTAAAATATATTATAGTTCGGTATAATGTCCGACAATTGTATGCGTATATAATTTTGGCGGAACCCTGATGACTATTCTACGGAACACCTAGGTTCTACGGAACCCCTAGGTTCCGCGGAACCCAGTTTGGGAATCCCTGCACTACACCACTGGCGATCTTTTCGGGAATGACAAATTTCATAATGAACTTATCATTCAATTATTAGGTACATTACAATAAGTCCTTAAACGCCGAGTTTTCCATTATACGTCCTTCCTGTTCCTTTTTTTAAGTCTAGGAAACATTGGAGACTTTGTCCAGTTTTCCGTCTTTAATTACTAACATTGCCAATAGCAACCTGCCTAGTTTTTTTTTAACACCAAGGAAATATGTTAATTATCTTTAAAACAGCTAATTTTTCAAGGTCATTGTAACCAGTTTAACGGATTTGGGGTTGCCTTTCACCAAAAAGTTTTAGATACTACTGCAAACGTGTCAGATGTTAAATCAATCATCGCAGCGCGCATCAACAAACCCTTGATAACTTCGATTTCATTGCCTTTTACAACTGTCGATCTCCATATTATAAAAAAAAAAAAAAATACGGGACATAAACGTCCCGCTCGGGGTTAGGTATGAACAAGGCCACAAGTAATGATGTAATTAATTCAAGCAAGTAAGATAATCATAGTCTCACCAGTGTCGGTGCGTTGGGGTCCGATCGGAAGGACTCTGGTATCGGCCAGAAGCCGACAGCGAAGCCCTTCTGCGCGACCGTCCGCGGCACGTAGATGAGCCGCCGGCACGAGTGCCACGCCTGCGGAGCGCTCGCGCCCGCGGTCTGGCTCTGACCCTGGTACTGCCCGCTGGTCCAACGCTGCAAACACAAAATTCATATAAGAATCCCGTTAAATAAATAAAATAGACAAAAAAACTTTTAAAAAACAAACTTTTATTTAATTGCCGTTAGTTTTCGTGTTATCCTCAACAAAAATAACTATTCCGCCATCTTGGATGATCCGCCATATTGGAATTAGAATGACGTCACATAGCTAAGCATGCATTGTCATCTTAAATAAGCGTGTACACCCAATTTCAGCGCAATCGGCTATAGATAACTGGTTTAAAATTCAGTTGCAAGATTCCACCCGGACATACATTGCAAGATAATATAAAGCTTGTAAAAACAAAACGAAATATGCATAAAAAATATGATGGCAACAGGATCGCTAGCTATTACATTGCGACCAAAATACATCAGCGAAGCACATTGCCTACCCTCTGCCTACCCTTTAGGGGAATACACGCGTGATAATGAAAATATATTTATAATAATCGTCATTATTGTCAATGTCGTATTGGGCAACAAAGTAATTTCTAATGTCCCATGTACTATGTCATCCCACTGATGGGCAAAAGCCTCCCTTGCCGTCCTCCCGGTTTCTTCTTAGTATATGCCAATCTCTTTTGTACGAGTCCACCTCACCTGGCCATGTCTTTTTTAAATAGTGAGTGGGTATAACTTAGATTTTTTAAAATAACGTCAATCATTAAGTGCAATAGGTATCATAATATTATGCTCAGCTAAGCTTACATCAAAAAATAAAAGTGTGGTTGATATGGTATGGAACTTGGTAACATTACCAGGTAGTCTATATCCTAGTCATCACGCCAATAGACGTTTCCACTTCAAGAACCAGCATTTAGCTTAGTTGAGACAATATTTTTAAAGCAAAGCAAAAAATAAATTCATCATCCAATCATCTAGACCAGGGGGCGGCAACCTGCGGCTCGTGAGCTACATGCGGATCTTTGGATGTGAAGCTGCGGCTCTTAAGTTCCATACACAAATATTACTTAATATAGATTAAAAAAAAACGTTCTGAATCGAGTAACGAGGATTAGGCACTATTCCTAGTTTGTTGTTTTATTTATCTAAAAAATGTTATTTATGCAAGCACCTGCTATTTATTGTTGGCAAAAAAACAATCGTGGCTCTTTAAAAATTTTGAAATCTTGTAAATTGTAATTTTTTACTCTTCCGACTCAAAAGGTTGCTGACCCCTGATCTAGACAAATAGGGTTCGGTACAAAAGAGGTACTTAAATGTTAACTCTATGCCATATAGTTGTCCACTCAACTAGATATCTAAGTGCCGAGTGCGTTGGCAGAGCGGACGCCAATCGTAACCTATAGATAGAGCAAGGAAACACGTAAAATGATTCAGAACTCTTTCCGTAACATTCAATATGCGTGAGCACCCACACACTAGTTAAAAATAAAAGTTTGTAAATGTGCATTATGAACACACTTCTCATAATGGAAAGCTGCATAATTAATTCATCTATCTACTCGTGGAACACATTAAAATTCGCTTTCAGTGGCCAAGATTGATTCTTCTAGATTTTCTTTCTAGTTTCTATTGCATTTCGATAATACGACGATACGAGAACATAATGTGATATAATTATGTCGCCAAATTAAGACAAGGCTGCTTGCTGATCATGTCAGTCGAGATCGGTCGCTTTCCGATCCGGTCGTAGCATAGAAGAAAAGTGTAAAATAAAAAAATAGATCATCACGCCTGTATTCCCCGAAGAGGTAGATAGAGGTACACTACAGTGCACTTGCACTGTATTTCGAGCCTATTTAACTATTGCGTCAATTCTACATAGGATTAAACCTAAAAGTAAGTGCAATGTTTAAAAAGATCTTACTCCATTTCTATCGCCATCGGTGTCCATTTCCTTTTCTCCATCGGGGTGGGCGTCGTCCTGTTCGCCCTCTTTGTTGGTCACACCGTCGATGGGCGGCGGGTCCGGCCCGATCTTCTCAAAGTTGATCACAACACCGCTCTGCACCTTCTGCACCAGGCTGTCGATGCACTGCATCAGCATACGGTGCGACGTGATGCAGTAAGATCGACCTGCGCATTTGTGGAAATTAAATATTAACTACCATTCATCTACAGTCGGTCGAAAAATGAAGTATCATGTTTAGTACTAGCTACATGATGCATCGTCACTTCCATTTATCCTTACGAATCTGGGAAAACAAGCTCTAAGATAACAGGCTATTAGATATAAACATCTTAATTATATCCACTCAAAATAAACCTATATCACGGTAAGAACTAATTACATACATCATCACGCCTGTATTCCCCGAAGGAGTAGGCAGAGGCGAACTACAGTCCATCCACACTTCGCCGATGTATTTACGTCCCAATGTAATGGGGCGAGCCATTATACCGGGCACATTCCCTCTCAATACGAGGGAGATTTGGGCCATAGTCCACCACACTGGCCCAGTGCAAGTTGGTGAACTTCACACGCCCTTCTATAGACGTGCAGGTTTCCTCACGATGTTTTCCTTCACCGTTCAGCAAGTGGTAATAATTATTGTAAATTACATTCGCACATGAAAATCATCTCAGAGGTGCGACCCCGGGATTTAAACATGCACCCCTTGCGTTCAAGGCGGGCGTTCTACCGACGAGCGAGGCTACCACTGCTAATTATGTTTTCATAAGTAATTAAATTAAATAGATAACATTAAATCCATGGTTATTAATTACCTAACCTATCTATACATATTAATGTACAGCACTAGGTATACATAAAAGTAATGTATTATGGTAATAACGTACCTATTAAAGTATATGGCGGCCAGTACGTACCTCGACGCTAAGTGAACTACACAAAAACTAGTCGAACAGGTTTTCTAAAGGGCTTATACTATCCCCAGTTAAATATGAAATTTCTACATCCGTTTAAAAAATATTCATTGACATATTATTATTAGTTACGAACTTATATGGTGTGTGCAATAATGACAAGTTAATAAAAAGCTCACTTTGAAAACAAAGAAGATCAAGTTAAATAACCAATTTTAATTTCGATAATTACATTTTTAATTATCATTTGCTTGCGTAAAAATGATAAAGGCCTGTTGAACTCTCAAAAAATACATATAAGAAGTGACTATTATGCTCAAATATGATAACTAAATATGAAGAATATTGAAGAATGGTATCTGGGGGCACGGTATGGTAGTGCCCCGACAAGTCAAGCAAAAGAGCGGCACGGCCGTACCATCCTTTTCTTGAAGCAGTTCAGGCCATTTTCGACCCCCT
Organism: Ptilodon capucinus; assembly: GCA_914767695.1. Taxonomy (NCBI): domain Eukaryota; kingdom Metazoa; phylum Arthropoda; class Insecta; order Lepidoptera; family Notodontidae; genus Ptilodon; species Ptilodon capucinus. Next base: position 8,063,730 of record OU611808.1, read on the forward strand.
ATAACTTCGTTGTAGATAGAACTAGCAGCCTGAATTTTCAGTAATATTATTAACATTTACGCATCAAGTTAAAGCGTGTTTTAGTATTAGTAAAAAAGGGCATCAGTATGCCTGTAAACTTCTAAGTTTATACATCGTAATCTTGGCGGCACTGTAGCCACCCCGGCCTTGCGACGTAAAGGTCGCGGGGTCAATAAATCCCGGTAGCTAGCGTGCACCAATGGGATTTTTCTCGCTCTTGGTTGATAACGCCTAGATTGCCTATTACCACTTACGTATAGTATAGCACTTATAGTGCTATCGTTTGTGCTCCAGAAGACATAAAACATCACCTCTTTAAGTATTGTTGTTTACATATTGTCAATTTTTGACAGATTTTGTACAGAGTTAACTGACAATTATTGAAAGTAATTGTAAAAATTTTGCTGCATGGCATGTGGCAGTAAGGGGGGTAGGACCCAATTCTCGCAAGATCGACATCATCTCAAACTCGACATTTGTCGAAACAAAACGACGAAAAAATACGACCAATTTGGAGTTTAGTTTCGACATAGTTCGAATTAGAGATAATGTCTTTCATGCACTGCTGATCTAAAATATACGCAACGAGACTAGGCAACTCGCTTACACAAACAAAAAGAGTGAAAACATTTTCTAAATACATATAAAACACATTGGACAAACATATTGGCATAAAAAGCTGATAATTTTGTCAAGCAACACGTCATATATTGCATAGCTATGTATAAATAGTGACGTCATATATTTCCATACCACCAGTAACTTCGCACATGGCATCGATGGGTGACGTGTCTGATGGCACGAGGCCCGTGTCTCGCTCGACGGCTGGCGTGCCAGCCAGCCGGAGCACCAAGGAAAACAGCCTCTGATCCCATCGGAACGGCTCACGAGTCAACTCAGAGCCCGGGATCGGACAATTCATGGGCAAATTGAACTGGAAATAACGTTAGGAATTAACTAATTTCAATAACAAGCCATTTGGTTGAACATGAACTACGACGAACCTAAGTGCTCAAATATTATGACCCTTTATGAAGGGCTTAAATACACTTCTTTCAACACCAATGTGATGATAGAATGATACAGAAATTTCCACCAACTCTATACATGGTTATTATTTCTAATAGGATTGCAAAAACTTAACTAGGTATTTGTAAAATCATAGTAAACACATACCCCCAAATCTGGATAGAGTTAAATGATCCATTGCAGTGACATTTTAGAAAGTCTTTGTGCTTAAAAATGACACTGTAGGCATTAGACAAGCGTGATGGGTTAAATTGCCTAAAACCCCTCCCAAAATCCACAATTGTAGGTAGATGAAATTAAATTTCTACACAGGGTTTATCAGAAGTCCGAAATAATATTTTAGTTACATATACGGTGGCTTATATGTAGATGCATAGTGAAGGTAGATCACATCTAACTATCATACTTTTTGAGTTGAATATTTGTCACAGGTGATGTGGGCTTAGGGCACATCCAGAAACAGTGCCTATTCAACAGTGCAAAATTCATAAACGAGAGGCGACTACTATAATATATACAAAACAGAACTCGAAAATTTCCCACAAGACTAGAGATATTTAACACTTTTATAGTTAGACATAAAAAAAAAAAAACATGATCGAATTTCGGTTGTATAACCGATACTCGTGCAAACGGCGAAGTATTATTTCGGACTTCTGAAACACCCTGTATATCAGGGTTTTATTTCTTTTTATAAATTTAAAAATAAAAGTATTAAAAGCCCGCTACAAATTAGCACTGGGAAGACTCTTATAGGCGTGAACTAGGCGTAAACATTTTAGCACAACAGTTTTAAAAGACACCCTCTCTTAAGCCACAGACACACAGGAGCGACAAGATACGCACGTCAATTTGATGCCAATACCAAAACAAACAGCAATTAATAAATGAACTGAATTATTTTTAACATAAAACCAAAACTTTGACGTCTCAAAAACCTAGGTGCACTAAAAAGCTACAAATAATGTTATAATTCAGTACATTTGGAGTTGGTGCCAATTCATATGTGCATTTGCCTAGCCTGACGTAGATTGGCACCTACTCCAAATGTACTGAATTATAACATTATTTGTAGGTTTTTAGTACACCTAGGTCTTTGAAGTCGGTTTTTGTTTTTTGTTCATTTTTTTTTCAAATATAGTTATTAGATGTACCTGAACGTCCTTGATACTTATTGTTTTAGACGTCATTGTATATCAAATATGCAAACCTCATATTATATGTTATTATATGAGAGTAGGTATTTAAAACTTGCAGAGTATGTCAAACAGTGACTTAATAAGTTGAATGAACAAAATATCACACACTGTGAACGTTTAAAAATTCCAATTGTACACAACATAAACCCAACTTGAGATAAGATATGAAAAGCACATTAGTTGATACCGCAGCGTGCACGCGCAAGTTAAGGAACTGATTACAAAAATTGTAGCATGCCCTTATAAATATTAACTAACATTTGATTTGTCAACATATTAGCCTACAAAGTGTGTCAGAAGTCCGAAATTAAATTGATATATGGCAGCCAATGTGGATTGCCTCGGTGATGACAAACTATATCTAAATATCATAGTTTCAGAGATACAAGCCTTTGACAACATGAACCTATGGACATGGGACATGCACATTTTGTATGAGACTTGAGATGTTACATGTTTTAAAAAATAAGCATTTAAAAACACTTTAGATTTTTTCTAAATCATTAAACCATCCAGTTATATTCTCAATACCTAAGTATCCATATTTAAATTTATATTTCTGAATTCTGAAACATTCTGATTATACCATACATATATAATATTATAATTCACAGCTGACGAACAAAAATGCTCAAAAACTCAACACAAATATCATGCATATACACACTAGTGAGCCATTCATCTCTCAGGGGTTTGGTTGAATAAGATTTTTTTCTATCTAGTGAGAATTGATGTGAAAGATCACATGAGATTCTTTCAGTGTAAATTCAAAGGCAACTTGAAATATTTCAACACATTATCAATTAATATTATAGATTTTTTTCCTTAACATTATTATTAAAGTACCTAACCAAGTATACTTTACCTAACCACAGATAGTCTTTAATCAATATACACAATATATTATCTGGCATGCTTTTAATGGACTGTGCTTAATGTAGCCAGACTAAGCAGGCTTGACTTGCCAATGATAATCCATATTTACATAAAATATTGTTTGTTCAAGGTCATTCACACCAAAATTAATGTAATTTTGGAAATGTGCTCTTACTTCAAGGACAATTAAGTCATGAGTAATAGTAAAGAACCACTTACTTCCTCCTGAATGCCGGCATTGCTTGAGAGTTTCCCACCATCAGTGATCACAACAATAACAGAGGGTTCAAGGTAGAATGGGCATCTTCCCTGGCCATATGTGTCAATGCCAGTCTGCATGCGGTTGATGTTCAGCACATCAAATGCATGCTTCAAGGCTGCACCCATTGTTGTTAGCCCAAGGCATTGCAGATTCTTTAATTCATTTATAAATGTCGCAAGATTCTCCTTCCAACCCGCCTGCAAACAAAACAATCCCCTGAATATCATTTGTCATACATACTGAATTAGCACTCCAGGAAATAAATGTATAGTATGGCAGGTAGATAACAGTGTCTATGTATGTGCCTACATGAATGGTTACCTACACTGTTTAGTTGCATTGTGATTAATATCACGGAATTAAGATGATAATAAGCAATAGCACTGGCCAGTGTTATCAGTGGTTCAGGGCTCAATCCATTCACCACAACATACTTATAAGAAATTAATTGGATGAGTTTTGTTCTGTTTAAATTTCCCCCCGAAACGCCATTTCGTTGTGTACGAGGCCGACCAATGGTATGGCGCGACTAGAGCGCAGTAGCGGCGGGCGGCGGCGCTATCGTCGCGCGCGGAGGAAGGGGGAGGCAGGCCAGGCAGCAACGGCGGCGGTTCGTTCGTCCTGTTTACGTCGTGCTGTCTATTTCAGTAAATTTCGCACTTTCAAAGTATGTAAATGTTCTCGTTTGCAGATTACAGTGTTTGTCATATCGAACTACTGGACCGGCGTGAATATTATGCCCCATCCATGCACAAATCGCAAGGAAATACTCGATAACGTGTTCACTCTGATATACTAACCTTGATGTTCGCGGGTGGCTCTTCGAAAGTTAGAAGCATATACCTGTCGCCTCTGCTTTCGACGGAGCGTTGTCGAACCTAGGAAATAAAATTAATGAGTCCAGCACAAACACGCGATAAACAAATCGATCACAAAAACGAGGCGGTTGACGAGTCGATGACACTGCACCTACCTTTACGAACGTTTCCACAGCGCCCTTGGCTACATCGAGCAACGTTGGGCGTCCGCCCAAATAAGCTCTTTGGTTCATAGAAGCTGAAGTATCTATCAGGAAAACTATAATAGTCATCGTGAAAATTGCCTGAATATCCTTCGAAATACATTAAAATATGCGCACGCTATTATGAACTAAGAACAAAAATGGCCGCTACATCGTACGCAGACTCGCTGAGAGGCAACCGTCCGACAGCCGCTTCGACGAGCAGCTGAACAAGCTACGCCACGAAGACTCCAAAAGTACCACGTGACCTAATCAGACGCTCGTGTATTCCCGGCATCCAATAGAGAAACGTTCGGCATTGCTCGCCTGGCCGAAATAGTGTTCCCATACAACTTTTTATGTTTCCCATTAATATTTTTTCATACTTAAAAAAATTCGCTTCTACACGACGTCATAGTAACTTGAAATGCAAAATTTTGTTCAAATTTCATTAAAAAGTTACCTATAAATTTATTATGATATAATATACTATAGACAATTATGATTTTTGATGGCATGCGTATTTAAAAAATCTTAATGAACTGAAAATTATCAGAAGGTGATACATTGTAGACGTGGGCGTTATTTCACGTCACTGGTTAAATTAACTAGCTTCACGGCATGTAACCGAGTCACTTGTTTCAAGTCAAATCACAAGTAGTGATTTTGGTAACGCGTTATTTCTGTTAACTGTAAGCGAGAAACATCACGTCGTCACTCGTCAGTCGGTCGGTGTCTCGGTTCGGTTCGGTGGAGCCCGTTACATTTCTTTCGCATCGCGCCTACCGGCCGGCTGAGTAAGCGAGAACGGGTGACACGAATAAAACCGAAGTAATCCGAACGCACATGTGCCGTGGTACTGGTATACAACAAAAAACGAAACAGCGTAACAGTCGATAAGTTTACGTTTTCATACGTAACTCCATAGACATAGAGAATAAAATAGAGTGATCTCTGTTTGTTTGTAAATTTCATCGGCTTGCGAGGCGGGAAGCGAGCGAGCGTCACTTTGAATTTGTTTACATATCTCGCACCTTTAAAAGTATAGAGACCTAACTCAAAAATAATATTGTTGAAAAATGGTCGTTATGTAAATAATGTAAATATCAATCATCATTGTATATACGATCAAATTGACTTTTAAATAAGCATGCATTAATAACTTTATTAAAATCATAATTTCATAGAAAACACTAATCAATCATAAATACATTTAATGCAGTCAGTCCTAAGCCTGAATAAAGTATGCAGGGAAGTTAATTGATTGATATAACTGTATAGCTAAAAACACTTAGATAGTGATTTAATTTATTTTCGTTTCGTGTGTAACTGTATAGTTGGTGGAGTTATTTATGCAAACAATCACTGGATCTAAATAAAAATAACTAGTTACCAAAATCACCTGTTTTGAAAACAGGTGACGCCGACCAAGTAACTGGTTTCGTGGCGTTTCGTGAAAATGACGTAACGACACACGTCTAATACATTGTAGCTATAGTAAATCCATGAATTTCGGGCCACGAGTAAATTTTCAACACGTAGGCAATTTATTTGTAATGACAAGGGCCCATTTTTTTCATAATAATGTCACCATCATCCATTTTTTACTTTTTATATATAACGTAGTGCTTAAATATTATTATTATTAATACTTGACATTAACAGAACAAGTTTTACATTTTGGTGATGCATTAATAATTGTATTCATCTTAGGGTCAAATATGTAAAAAGTTTCCGATTTATTGGTGAAGTTAATTGATGAGTGTAAATGTGGACGGATATAGAGCGAGAGGAAGACTGGATGGACTGTATAAAGGATGATATGATTGAGATCGGAGTGGATGTCAGTATGGCGGAAGAGCGAGATGAATGGAAGAAAAAGACATACTGCGCCGACCCCAAATAATGGGACAAGGTAAGGCAAATGATGATGATGAAAAAAGTTTCCGATTTATTGGTGAAGTTAATCTTAGGTAGCAACACTGCCCACTTAAAAAGGATATGGCGTGTTTGTAACATGAGTGTTTTTTAAATCATATTTGGGTAAATAATTATTTGTTTACCCATTGCGATCCATTAATAACAATTATTAGATTTTTACTAATTATACATACCAAATAACACAATAATTGAAATGATAAAATAAATAGAACTTTACTTTATATTGCGCGGTAAAATTCAAAATATTAAGAACAATACAACCGTTATGTTCGATGAAGGGAGAGATTAGTTTTTAATTTTAAAAAATATCAATGTGCTTTCTTAATATTTAGATTTTCATGGATGAGAAACAAAAAACCTCTTTGTTGACAAAAAGTAAGAGGAGTAACTGTAATGTATTTCCTATCGGGTTATTATAACATTTTACTTACCTACATAACTAATTAAGTACTTCCACACTATCTAATGTTATTATTATAACTACCTACTATGTGTATTTGTCACACACGAAAACCCGGTAACTCTTCTTAGTCAATCTGTAGGTATATTATAAACTCAAGAGAAAAAAGTAAGGATTCATATAATTTATTTAAAGAATTTATTTGCATGCTTATATTAGACATGATAAAATTATAATATATTTATGCAATCCGCTAGTTAGGTATTTCACAACCTGTTTAATACGCCTGTGCTTTAATTTATTTTAGCATTTTGCAATTTGCAAGTAAATTTTCGCACACTAGCGCTAATGCCTTTGCGTGCCACATCAACTCAACTCAATAAGATTATGGCACAGATCAGTACTATACTAGATTATGGTTATATGCAATGAATAACATCCCTCTGGGCTGGGACATAACAATATTTTCTTAGTCCAGTCTGATAATTTGTCAGTGGGGGTTCCGCCGTTTTAGCGATAGATATATAGGTAAGGAATTTTCATCATGATGATGTTATGATCATGATATGAGGAAGGTCAGGATTATTGACACAACACTGGCATATAACCAAACAAGTGGCGCCAATATCAGGACAAAAATAACATTATTAACAACGCCCAATGTCATTGTTGAACTGTCATGTATCATTTGTGACATATTTAGTGATGTAGTTGTTTTTCCTCTTTAATTAACGACCGTGCTTATAACGGACTAAACGGGGAGGTTCTCATTTCGGCCGATATGTTCTTTTTAAAATTTCATTATACAACATAGATTTTAAACAAAATTTTATTTAAAACAACGGAAATTTCTAAAAATCGAGAAAAGTATTCCGCGGGGTGAAAGGCTATTTAACTTAAGCGACAGTTATGGGTGATATTGGCATATAAACATATTTGGAATCAACAATTTTCCTACATCGAATGTTCTCCTTTATAGTAAAAAGTCAAATAGTCTTTCATCTCTCGATTAGATAATTCGTTGTCCTGCTAGTGCTCTCCTGTATTACGAAATGTTATTCAATATAATGGAATCAGTAGTCAAATGGCTGCACCCGCAATTTTTTTTTATTTATATTTATATATTTATTTATAAGATTTAATAAAAGTAAAAAATATGGCGGATGACTACTCCTTCCGCTAGTGTTGATTTCAGGTGAACGAGTCTTTTCGCCGTTGCTTCATAGTCGTTGTCAGTCAAATCAGAGACTAATCTCGTGTCAATAATAGTCTTTATTTACTATATAACTATATAACTATATAGTGTTTAATTATCATATAGTTATCTGTGATTTTTTATTGTCTTTGGTGTTGATCTGTTGTATGCTGCATGCCGCAAGAAATTTAATTTTTATTCTGAAATTAAAGTAAATAATTTTGGATAGGTATTTCAGTGCTAATGGACGAGGTACTGGGACAATTTCAGAGAACTCTCATCAGTCAAACATCTGATGATGACAATAAAACAAGCTTTGACTGTTTGTATAAAAATTGGGGTAGATTGGGCAACCAAGAGGAGAGACGTAAAGAGCTCCTGGATGTCCAGAAAAGGTACTAACTTACTGTATTTTGTAGTACCAATTATGGTTCTATTCGGTTTCTGTTTTGATTGACAACAAAATATAATAATGTTTGAACTTTGTAGCAACCGGAATGGCAATTTGGATAAGTTTAGAGGCATCATCGAATTGGTCCAGGCTGTCGAAGACGGTGAAGATATTTTTCAATTAGAAGATGCCAAGGTGGTGATTTGAAGTTTGCATGTACCATTAGATTACAATATTCATCTATTTATGGATAATGTTGTATTTTGCCTCCTTTTCTTATAGTAACCACCGATACTACAGGCATGACTGTGTTATCCATCAATATTACAGTATAATCTCACTAATCCGGCGCTATTAAAAACCAGAGGGGTGCAGGATTATTGGAATGTTCGGATTACTGGATTATAGAGACAAAAACATAATAAATAAAATAAAGCACTTCATAAAGAGAATATAATGTATGTATGTACATATTTCTGTTCTTGTTCGACAGGTTTTATTGTAACTGTAACATATCTCAATCTCTCTCTCATCTCATCACGCAAATAGGCGTAGAGGTGCGAGGGAGGCACGGGTGGAGGATGCTGGATTATTGGACGTATCTGTCTATTGAAGTGCCGGATAAGTGAGATTATAATGTATTTCAAGAGGGCTTAGCACATGCAGCTAGACTAGAATTGTGACTGTTAATGCCACACCAAGATGCTGTCATTTTCCCAATTTATTAGTGAGAAAGATAATTGACATGTTGTCTTGACAATGCAGGAATCTAGGAATAAACCCACTGGGGTGTACCCAAGAGAAAATATTCAAATTATCAATATCCCCATAGCTTTCATAAATGTATTTGATTGTGTCTATGACTGGTAGTGTTTTGCCCTGTTGCATTATCTTTATACGTAAGGAAATAACATAAGTTTATGGCCAACTATTTAGTAGCAATCAGAATGAAGCAAGTTTCTCAAAAGAAACAAATCGCATCAAACTACTTGAGGACGGCTGGGTCCAGTGGCTTAAACGTAGGCAGCTTGTATCACTGAACCTGATGGATGCTGATTTGATTCCCACCAGCGGCAATTTCTGAAATGACCATTTCGAAATTTGGTCTGGGTGTCACTGGGATCGCCCCCAGTCCATTGTATGGTACCCAAAGTACAAGGTTTGCTTAGTTTGGGATCATACGGTGGGTATGTGTTGACTGGAAATATTTTATTAACGGTTACAAGCTTTATATTAACTTGCAATGTATGTCCGGGTGGAATCTTGCAACTGAATTTTAAATCAGTTATCTTAAACTGATTGAGCTGAAGTTTGGTATACATGCTTATGGAGCTAAACATATACGCTGGAAATAATAGTGACAAGACTATAATGGACTATAATAGTTACATTACCTACTAAATATATTTTCAGCCAGCCTTCAAACCTAGTATATATGTTGCTGGCTTCACAAAGACCTCGCTGTCATACAACAATGTTCTTATGTTGTCGGAGTGGATGATTGAGAAACCCTGGGATTTCAATGAGAACTGGTATGTGGTACCGTGCCCCAAAGGTGTGAGAATGCTTGTGGTTGCCAATCAGGTGATTAATTTGTTAATAAATCCATAAAGCAAACAATGTTCTATGAATAAAAGAGTCAAGACCATCCTTTCCCAAAGTGGGTGCAGGCCTAAATGGGGGCAGTAAGAGACCCAGAAAAAAAATGGGGCCGTTGTGTAGAGGCTGTAGGTGAAAAAAATAGGCTATGTAGGTGAAAAAATGGGGGCGCTAAAAAATAATGTATTCTCATAGTGGGCAGTATCCAAAATAAGTTTAGGAACCACTGGTCTAGACTAATATTGCAATTCCTTACTGGCACTGAAATATTTTTTGAAATATGTAGCATACTTTCAAATGTATGTTTGTTGATTCTGTTGGCACTCTTGGGACCATTCTAAAACTACACTAAGCATATTGGTTTATCACTTGCTAAGAAACAGTGTAGAAAAAAATATTGTGTGGAAACCTGCATGTCTGAGGAAACTTGACTAGTTCTTGACAGATGTGTGAAGTCTGCTAACCCGCACAGAGCAGTGTGGTGAACTATGGCCTAATTCCCCCTCGCATTGAAGGGAGGCCCGTGCCCAGTAGTGGCATGTTAAAAGGGCTTTAGTAAGTAAGGCTTAAGAAGTTTCATATGTTGAAATAAAACTATTTTACGGATTCTATCGCGTTTATTTACTTTTTTATTTTCCCCTACGTTTCGGCTGCTTTACAGCAACCATGGTCATAAAATCCAAAACCAAGCATACCATTGCAAGACCTCAAGACACTGTGAGCACTTTCTGCGTGGATCAGACGCAAACAACAACTAAATATGAGGGTACCCAGTTATTAACCATGACATCAGGACGTCTAACACCTCAGTCCCCCCGTGACCATGGTTGCTGTAAAGCAGCCGAAACGTCGGGAAAATAAAAAAGTAAATAAACGCGATAGAAACTGTAAAATAGTTTTATTTCAATGTATAGTATTCGCGTAAATATAAGAAAATAAGTTTCATATGGCCATAATATATGAGCAAGTCAACAGTATGTATGAAATAGATACAATTTTAGTTTAAAGTTGCACTAATGTTTCAGGGTACAACAAAATGCTACACAAGACATGGGCAGTTTAGGCTCGAGTGTCGTACAGCACTTCCAGGTGGTAATCCTTACGACAATAGATTTAGGAAACATTGTTGCGTGGTGGACTGCTTCTATTATGAGGCCACAAGTACAATGTATGTAATAGACTTGTTGGCTTGGAATTCTCAGCCAATGACTGATGGAGAGGTGGGTAAATCCTACTTAATACTAATATTATAAATGTGAAAGTTTGTGAGGATGGATGGATGTTTGTTACTCATAACTTAACAATATTATTGTTTTAAGATCACTATTTATTATTAGTACTACTTAGTATTTATCTATTCCTTAGATATCGGGTCATAAATCTGTAGACTTCACAATGTACCTAGATAATAAAAAAAGTTTTTTGCTCAGAAATGAGCTTTATATCATCGTTAATATAGCGTTGGTAGTGTGCAAACTCTTACTTCTCTCCCGTCTCTGGTTCCGATCCTGGGTCATTACTGGAATCGAATATTCTTCTCGTCTTTAAAATATTGTCGATGCTGTTAGCACCAAACTAAAATACACTGAACTAAGCGTATTGTCGTCCTACTTACCGCCGTCATGTGTGAGCGAGATGGCAATGTTTTCAGTGCTGTTTTAATTACGTTTTGTTGTAGATCTTTTTTTATGTTTCAGGCTGAATTTAGACATTACTGGCTGGAAACGAATTTGGGTGATATAGCTGAATCAAAAACAATAAATAGGAGAAACAAGCTTATATTCAGTATATTACCTTTTACACGTTGTACTCCGGAATCATTCAACAAGTAAGATTGATCTTCGATATTGATATTATCGTCTGGTATTCAGTCATACAGGTGACAGGGTGTCCATGGGCGGCGTTAATCACTTACCATCAGGTGAAACGTCTGCTCGTTTGCCTCCCTAACTCATAAAAAAAACTATGTAACTTATTCTTTTACGATGAGATGAGATGATATAAAGATGAGAAATGGCTCCACATGCAGTTAGCAGGTATTTAAACCAGTGTCAAGTAATTAATAGCAAGAGCAAATTCAATTAATACACATAATAAATAGAAATGGGTGATGAACCTGTAACTCTGTATAAAATTAAGAAAAAAACATACGGGTCGAATTGAGAACCTCCTCCTTTTTGAAGTCGGTTAAAAAACCACTGACACTTTACAAACCAACTCAACAAACATCAATGAGCTAATGGTTAGATGGACCAGCTTCACAACCGAGACATTCCGGGTTCGATTCACACTAAACTATTGACACAAGCACATTTAGTTTTATTGCATCGACTAAACGTGAAAATATCAAACTACAGAACCTGGTAGAAATAAACTATGGCTAACAAGCTTCTTATACGGTCTCAAAAGATTTTGGTCTCCGCATACGCAGTCGGCGTGTTAGCTTTCTATCTCAAAGTCAAAGTCAAAGTCAAATCATTTATTTTGTATAGGCCTATGGGGGCACTTACAAATTGTCAAGTTTACATTTTTTCTATCTACACAATTTTATATGTATACTCGCAGACCCGGCGAACTTCTTACCGCCTTATACGAAAGCAGCACCACCTACCGGGTTCAATTGTGTTTTCAAACCAAACTAAGGACATCGATATATTATGAAGGGTCGACAGCGTTTAAGATCGGAGAAGCTTATCGTCAGTAGAGTGTCATGCTACGGGGGCAGGAACCCATTGAAATATACACACAAAATTTCATTCAAATCGGTACTGCCGGTTTGGGCGGAGTTAGGTTACAAACACACGTACAGAAGAATTATATACTAAGATTATATAAAAGACTTCGACTTATAATTAAAATTTTATATGTATTTTGGTACAGATTTATGAAAATTCCTCATTTTGTAAATGGCACACCTGCATTAGACGGTTTGCTGTTTTACCATAAGAAGGCCCATTATGTCAACGGGGAAACACCACTAGTGGGCTGGCTCTATCCCTACATGGTCCCGGAAGTTTTAGGTCCAGGTAAGAAATATTGCAGTTATAACACTAGCGTTCTTTCCTGCAGATATGCACAACCCTACTAATATTATAAATGCGAAAGTTTGTAAGGATGGATGGATGGATGTTTGTTACTCTTTCACGCAAAAACTACTGAACGGATTTTGATGAAACTCTAGAGTATTATACATCACGCATTAGTACATCACACTGGCCCAGAGCGGGTTGGTGAACTTCACACACCTTTATATAGACGTGCAGGTTTTCTCACGATGTTTTCCTTCACCGTTTCATAGCAAGTAGCAATCGGATGAAAATTCGATTTGCACATGAAACGCACAGGTGCGAGCCGGGGTTTGACACCTGTACACTTTGATTGCAAGGCGTGCGTTCAACCACTCGGCTACCACTGCTAGTCAGGTCTTAATACCTACATCAAAAATCTTAATAAATAAAATCCATTTTTCTTTTTCACAGAAATAACAGTGTCTGAATATTACATGGTAGGAAAACCGATAGATTATGTCGATCAGTCTGATTTCATTAAGAAGTTTGAGGAGAAAAGAATTAAGAGGAAGACTTTTGCCAGGGTGCAACTCAACAAAAACGCTATGGAGACATCGGACCCGACTGATGACAAAAAAACTAGTAAAGTACGTGTTGTCTTTCTACAATCAAAAGCAATTGTGTTGATTCTATTCCACGCAAACTAACTGTACTAAACTTGACTACACTATGATATTGCCATCTTCCTCGTGCATTACGCACGGTGCTTAGTTTAGTTTGTATATGGTATACGGGTCGTGTTGGTATGCCAACATGCAGGTGATTATAAAAAAAATACATCATCACGCTTGTATTCACCGAAGGGGTAGGCTGAGGTGCACTGCAGTGCGCCCACATCGCCAATGTATTTTGGTCCCAATGTAATAGGGGGTGAGTCTATTGCCATTATATCGGGCACGTTCCCCCTCAATACGAGGGAAATTTGGGCCATAGTCCACCACGCTGGCCCAGTGCGGGTTGGTGAACTTCACACGCTTTTCTATATACGTGCAGGTTTCCTCACGATGTTTTCCTTCACCGTTCAGCAAGTGGTAATCATTGTTGAAAAGTACATTCGCACATGAAAACTATGTCAGAGGTGCGGGCCCGGGGTTATGTAGGTGATTATGTAACTGTTTATGCAAACAGTATTCGTTAGAAACCAAATAACATAGCGGATTTTATTATACATATTGACAGAAGATTATTGAAATTGATTGGCAATAGAATTGAGTAATCACCTTACTGGATCCGACACCAATTTTGTAACTATAATTGATGTTAGTGCACTTTGTTACAGAAAAAAGGCAGGAAATCCAAAAATAGAACTGTATCGGCACACAACGAAGAAATGGAGGCGGATACGACGCCCAGCCAAGAAGAAGATACATTTAAAAACATTGAAGAACAAAATAAGGAAGATGAGGGCATGGATCGTAATGCTCAATAATATTACACAAAAGGTGATGATGATAAATGCCTGCGCCCACAGGATCACCTGTTGAAAATTACTGACAAAACATGACCAAACGCTGATGCGTTTGGTCATGTTTTGTCAATACCAAAATGAACTGTATTAACTATTACAAGAAGTACATTTTCCAACGTCACGTCATCGATGACGCGATTGAATTCTGACGCGTCCTCGTATGGCTTTTACCAAAGAAATTCAAACTTTGTGTCTATTGATACATTGTACATTTAAAAAAAAAATACATGTTTACTCTTTGCCACTGTGGGGCGTGCAAGGCGTTAAGGTGATGGAAATAAAATGTTCAATGCCAAATTTTAAAAAGGAAGCACCATGGTATTGATAAAAAAATCCAAGAAAATTGCACCTAACTGAGTAGAGTTAGGTGCAATTTTCTTGGATTTTTTCTTACTTGATTTCTCTTACTTGCAAAGTGTAGCTTTTCTATGAGAGTGAGATGAAATACGTATAATATGTGTCATTGTGGTTATCATTGTCATTTATAAGCGAAATCAGGGTTCCAAGTCTAAAAATTGTTGCAGTATGACTATGGGTTCATTTTTCAAGGCGTGACATATTTATCTTATTCTGTTTTTTCGTATTTGTTATAGCGGCAACAGAAATACATCACCTGTGAAAATTTCAACTGTCTAACTATCATAGTTCATGAGATACAGCCTGGTGACAGACGGACAGACAGACAGACCGACAGACAGACGGACGGACAGCGGTCTTAGTAATAGGGTCCCGTTTTACCGGTTGGGTTCCGTACCCTAAAAATTTTGTTTACATTCCTTTATAAAACCATAATCGACCTACAACAAAAGTATTAGTAGACTTGAGGCTCAGTTATCTCAAAAACGCTTCAGATTTGTGTCTATTTACTAACAGTAAAATATTCTGTATACTTGTATTATGTCTATATGTATGTATGTAAGTAGACAGATTTATAATAGTGCCGATTTCGCATCTTTAAAAGTATAGAGACCTAACTCAAAAATAATGTTGTTGAAAAATGGTCCTTAGAACGACCCTTTAAGATTTATAGTCGAATTCCAAAAACTTCAAAATGGGTCTCTATACTTTTAAAGATGCGATGCGTTGGCACCAACAATTGTATATTGTCGTCTTTCTCATGGCCGTAATGTATGAGCAAGACAGCAATGATTTCACTGCTATCATTATTAGTTAGATGTAGTATGTAAACATAAAATTGGGATCATTGACCCCCATTGAGTGCTTGCATAGTGCTGTCTCGTTCGCACATTTCGGCCATAACAAGGACGGCAATACATTATACTTTTGTGCCACTTATCAATTTACTTGCGATTGGGCTGCATGCTATGCATGGCCGTATCGGGTTTTACAAAGGCAATTTGATTTGTCCCAATTATTTGTGTACCTAGCTATTATCCCCATTGAACTTGTTTTATTTTCGCAAATTCGGGATTTGCATAATTTACGCTCATATTCATATAGGTAAAGTTGTAATCCATTTGAGCGGAACTAATAAAAGTATTTATTTCTGATGAAAACATCTTGCTAAAGCCGTTGATAATGGAGGATATTTTCTATACATATGGGAGTAAGATTATTCTTAACCTTTTCATGTGATCTTATCTTTAAGAAATGTTTTTCATTTGTTATAATTAAATTAAATTTGTTTGAACATAGTTTTTTTTAAGTTGTTGTATCAGGAACTTGAAAACCTTCGAATAAATACATTCTTATATAAAACGAGTACTTTATTATTATTTGCTTATGAAGCTATCGTTGTATTGATGCCTAGATTAAAAACCTCTCCCTATTTCCAGATAAGATTTTTTTCCACCGCGTATTGTTTAAACTTATCCAAAAACTTTGGCCATAACTATAGTTACTAAAAGCTCCAAATTCCGCTACGTAATAATAACAATTCCCTTTTAATAAGTTGCAAAAGAGGGTTGATTGCCTGACCTGTCCAACAACTTGATCAAAAGAGATGACGGATGATGTTATTTATGAAGAAAGCCTAAAAACTTGCAACGTCACGGGCTTGCAACAAACGACATTTCCTTTTAAATCGGGATACATTGGAGTTTCACTCAGAAATTAGACTCAAATTGTACCCAAGGTCGGAGCTTAGTTGGTAATCCATTCGATAAAAATTGGGAGGAAAAAATTGGTAATTACTGTAAAAATAAAATTTTGACATTTACATCAATCTGTAAGCGAGCGTACGCTCGCTAATTGTTAAAACCTACGTAAAATATTTTTATAACAAACTAACGGCCCGTCCCGGCTTTGCACGGGTGGACATTGTTTTTAAACATTTTGGGATAAATAAATATAGCCTATGTTACTCAGTGAAGGTGAAAACGGTGAAGGAAAACATCGTGAGGAAACCTGCACGTCCTAGGGAACCTGAATAGTTCTCGTTAGATGTGTGAAGTCTGCCAACCCGCACTGGGCCAGCGTGGTGGACTATGGCCTCAATCCCCCTCGCACTGAGGGGAGGCCCGTGCCCAGCAGTGGGACGTTAAAAGGGCTGTAGTAATAGTAATAGTTACTCAGTGATGATAACTGATAATGTAGCTTACTATAGGCAAAATAATTTTTGACATCGGTCCAATAGTTTAGAAGTTTATTCGTTACATAGAAATGTTTCCTCTTTATAATATTAGTATAGAGTATAGATTGTTCAGTGCTTCTATTGGACATTCGAGAAATAAATAATGTAGGTAAGTACAATAAAAATATTGTACGCATACCTACGCCAAAGTTATAAAAGAACCCTACTGTTCATCAACTAGGGAATTGTAACTGTTTATATTGTAATTATAATAATTAAAACACAATCTCGTATGAACTGGTCTACGAACGTAGAGCTAATATCTCGGCTAATAGGTAACTTCCTGAGGGACAGACACTGGACTTAAGACCATCATGGCTTGGCACAAGATACCGATCGGCATCTTCAAAAACCAATTAAAATATAGAAAGTAAATAGAACAATTTATTGAACAGACAATAAGGTGTTTGAACTCGGATAGCCCTATAAGTTAGATGCTTCGGTATTTTTTGTTTGATATAAAATTTGTAGGTATAATACCTATAATATTGACATATAGTTGACTGACTAGTATTTATCTATACCTAGACTTACCCTCAGATGTATCGATACATTGCAAAACACTTTTGCCCCCTAGAGGAGTCTTTGTAAATGTTAATTCAATAAATTTAGGGGTTAAAATTTGAATTGGACTAAGCGGAATATTTTTATCAGCTACACGTATGGGCTTAAACATGGGCTGAATATGTAAGCAGATGAAGGCAGCTTTGTAACAACGCGCTCTACATTTTGCAAGGCAAAATGGTACGTTGACGGTACCTACTTATCCATTGCCTGAATCGTATATTCAGTCAACATACACTCATTGTATGGTCCCAGTAGACCCAGACTAGCAAAACTTGTATGGGTACTATATAATGGATTAGTGACGATCCCAATCATAAAGATAAAATCGGAAAAGCCCATTTTCGAAATTTGTCTCAGACGGGAAATAAACCCGCAACCCTCTGGTGCAGTTTGCCGAGCCGCCTATGCTCGAACCGTTAGACCAAGCGGTCGCGACGGCTTACTAAATTATAAAACCTATACTAAAAGTAAGACAAAATATAGACATGTTAGCAGGTTCAGATGGAAGAAACGGCTCGTAAAAGCTATTTTAATAAAGGCCTTTGCATCTAAATGGCTGTTTCAGTGAGTGAATGACTCAAGCAATAAAGCACAAAGTTGTTTGCATTGATTTTATAATAGTCTTTATCCTGAACGTAGGTATCTACGCAATCTTCTCAAGATGCTCTTTAAATTTGTTGAATTATCTACAATTATTTATGCAAATATCACCTACTATTATACATTAAATTAATATCGTAGGTATCTATTTCAGAGAAGATACCCTGATACTTTTCTAATTTTAAATTAATCTGATATCTTCGCATACAAAGCTTGTTTTATTTTCGCTACAGTAAGAAAATACTTATTAAACCGTATTGAGACGAAATAAATTCATGTTGCTCTTTTAAATTGAGAGCAACAGAGGTGGGGTTGAGCCTACGGGGACGTGATCTGAATATCGCAAATACCGGGAAGCTATTCGAAAGCAGGGAAACCTACCAGAGAACTTTTTTTTTGAAGGACTTACACTGTTGGCCGTGAGGTGGCCTTTACAGCTTTACCGGAGGAGAACCAGAGAACTGTAAGAGTGTATACATAAGCTGTATTATTTAGTTTGAACTCATAGATATATATAGATATACTTGGCCCTTCATACAAATCATAAGTAGTTCCCTACCTAGTCCAGTCTCAAGTAGATTTTTCTGACGAGAAACCACACTGTAGCACCTCCTTATCTTGAATAGAAGCTCTTCTTGGCTTCCTTTTATCGGTGAGTATAGGACCTCGGGAGAATGTCTCGATTCCAGCAGTCTCTAGTTGATATTATTATCTAATAAGCGAAATAATATTTCGTCATTGGAGCAATTTCATTATTTTGTGAGTAGAACCAACCTAAAAGGAATATAATGATTATTAGGTACGTTTACATGGTCGTTACAAAAAAAAACAACAACAAAAGAGGTGGTTTTACTTGCCTACCTAACTGGATTATATTACTGGCTGGCTACGTTTAGAAAAAAAATGATTTTTTTAAGTTATTTTATGGCATCCGGAGATTTTTTTACCCTTTTCAGCCATGTATGAAGAAGTTAGGAAACTTGACAAAACTTTTTTACAGAACTAAATTAGATAAGTACATACAAGAGGTACATAATGGACACAATAATTATCTACCTAATACCAGTTTTAATAAGTACCTACTAATAAATATTTATATTATAAACTATATTATTATATATATTTATAAACTTAACAATATTGGTATTCTGAGATATGATAGTTTCGTTTTATTCTCATCAGTGTAACATGATGAATAACCAAACTTATCTACCTACTTTCACTGTCATCGTTATTTATGAAATTAAAATCATACAGTTGCCAGAATGGGATCATTGGAGTCAATATCCGGTCGGTATTTCCGTGTCTATAAAGTAGAATGACCGTGAGAGTCATTCGAAAGAGGCGAGGATCAAATTGGATAGGCCGGGCTCAACACGGTGCTATAAAAATGGCCCTCCTCGGGGAAATTTCCATTATGTTTTCAATGTAAGATGTGATTTTACATATTGTCACCCCCACGCCGCTCGTGGCGATAGAATATTTAAGAGCCCACGAGACTCGAAAGTGAATTGAAAGTTTTATATTTCAGTCGAGTGCATAAATGGTAATAAACAAATGTAAGTTCTTATTTCAAATTTCAAGCAAAAGGTCGCATAACTGAAGGTTGATCCAAAAAGCAGACCTCACCATAACTGTATTAGGAAATAGAAAGGTTCTAAATTTGAGTTAATACTGCGGCGTCTATAATTCACGTATGTCTGTGTGCCACCATTCGCCTGGGGTGCGCGATAAAACTGCCAATAATTGAATATTGTTAGTACGAGCAAACATTCCTATTGAAGGCAGTTAATTAAAGAAGATAAGCAACGTCACGGACGGCTGGTGGCTCACATTATTTCATTAGCTCACTTTTATTCCTGTTCGGGCTCGAGGGAGAACTCTCTGGGAAAGAAAACGATTGACGATAATTGGGTTAAAAAAAGTTGATTGGAAATGTCAATCGAGCCGGCACGTCGCCTCTCATGATTGCGGGTCTTAGCAGAAATAAGCATTCCTAATTCATTTGTATATTTTTTTGGTTTGTTTTATTTTGCAAGGTAAACCTGTTTCAAAAGGGAATTTAAAAAAGGCCGGCAACGCACTTGCGATGCCCCTGGTGTTGCAGGTGTCCATGGGCGGCGTTGATCACTTACCATCAGGTGAAACGTCTGCTCGTTTGCCTCCCTATCTCATAAAAAAAAAAACCTATAACAAACCGTTGAGGAATCATATTATTAGAGGACGCCCAATACAGAGTACCGAAGAGAAAAGGAGAGCCTTTGCCTATACGTGGGGCAGTCCTACAGGCTAATTAAAAACAAAACAAAAATATTTTACTTGCTAAACACTACTACTGTGTAGGTATTTTTATAGTGAAATACCATCAGAAACCAGCATCTGGTCTCGTATTTTATTTGTTTGGTAATAACGTACACATTTTATAAAGGTGTGAAAGCAATTGTGCGCTACGACCGAAAGGGTTAAAGGCTTTAAACAGCGCGGCAACGTCAGTAATAAAGAAAACATACGGGCCTACACCGAGTGTCGAAACTTGCTAAGAATAGGAGCACGTTTCTCTTTATGCAGTCGGGCCGTTTAACGAAATGCCTGCAAACAAGTTTGCTATCGAAACCCTCTACTTTGGAATGAAATAAGTCCATTTACAAAAAAAAAAGTTAACACCTCATCCTGAAATTTCAGAGCAGTAGTTGACGAGCTGGGTATTTTTTGTACCGAAATACTATTTCATGTCATAAAACTCAACAATGTTACTTTAACACTACGTATTCGAATATAGAGGCACTAACGAAATATTATTTCTATTCGAAAACGCAAAATAAAATTCGATCTACTAGGTACGTGGTGTATGCTAATGCGATCGCTACACAGTCAGTTTTTAGTGGTATGGTATACGGCCTTTAGCTGCCAGCACTCCCACATAACTCTGCTCCTCCGAGGTGGCAAGGTATCTATAAAGAATTATCCGACGTTAAAAAAACCTGCTAATCTGGACTTTATTGTTGTAAGAAATGTCCATTAACTCGGAACATGGTAGTTGTTTGATCGTACTTCATCGAGCATTGGTTTGAGATATCAAGTTTCAAAGCGATTCGACTTCTTTTAGAATACTCGTAGGTACATTAAAACTTGGCACGTGCTGCGTCCGCTTCTCACTGATGGTACTCGGTGGACCTCCACGTACAACTGCAGATAGGAGTTAGCATCCTTTTGAGATAATTTTAAATTATTGCACTTACGTGATAACTTACCCAAGAAAATATACTAAAACATAGTCAATGTAATACTGTAATGTTTACTTAACTACCTTAAAGTGCCTTTAATGCAAGAAATAAACACATTCATTGGGATTAACAACTACACACACAATACAACAAGGAAATACATTTAGTCATAGGTAAGGGAATATAAAACAAGAAAACAAAAATAGGCGATTCATGCGTAGTCTGGTATACTGGCAATAGGCTCGCCCCCTTTTACATTGGGACCAAAATAGTTTGGCGAAGTATGAATGCACTCTAGTGCATCTCTGCCTACCTTTTCGGGTGATACAGGTCGGATGAAGTATTTATTTTCGGGCATAGTTGCAACCCCAAATTTGATAAGCTAAGATTGAATAGATAGTTATATTAATGCATAGTCTAAAGTATTTATACTTAGTATATTATAGGGTATTTGAAGTCCCCTTTACTAAAGTAATAATCAAGATAAGAGAGCCTACCCCTATCTTAACTATTATATTCCAGTGTTACTTCAAAATCAGCTATTACTGGACAATCTTAGAATCTATACTTCTATACTTAATATTATAAAGCTAAGGAGTTTGTTTATTTGGCTGAACGCACTAATCTCAGGAATTACTGGTTTGTTTACGCAAAAATTATGTATGACGAAACTGTTCTCTTTCATAAGTTCTAAAAAATTGACAGCATATTAAATTATTGTCTAACTTTTAAGGTTAACTCATAACTCACTATAACCATTTTTTATGGTGAGCAAATTTGTTCTAAAATAATGCATTATTTGCGAAAGTCTTTTTACAAACATGATAATCCTTATCCAAATAAGTACGTTATTCATCATAAGTTTAATTTTAAAGAAAATTTCCCTTGACTTAATTTGATTTCAACGAATACCATAGTTCAACTCATAGTTTTAATAAGTTTTAATAACTGCCAGTCCGACTTCAAAAATATTTTTGCACTGTATGTCCTATTTATTGAGGAAGGTTATAGACTTTATAACATCATGGTGCGACACAGTAAACATAAGCGCTAGTGAAATCGCGTGCACAGCTAGTATACTATAATGGGCACTGATTTAACAATGATAATAGCCTACCTACCAACTTTTTCCTTTGAACTGAGTGAATTCATCTGCCACGACTTCGTTAGCAGCTTTAACAAAGAAATTATAACTTTACCAGAAGAATTTAATAGCACAAGTTGGTTTTCCTTAGGTAACTTTTATACAAATTGTCTTGAAAACTAATTTTATTTACGTAATTGCTTCCATTAGTATGGAGTGGAAATAAAATAAATTCGCTTTATTACCGAGTTTTATTGCAACTGGATACTATCCTATCAACCTAGGTATCTACGTGTATTATGTTATCATAACCATTTATTGCCTGACGATACATTAGTGTCAGATTGCCGTGAGAACGCCCCAAGCCGGATAAACGAGTACCCGTCACGGCTGATGCGACGCAACGCTATCCATTTCCCCTAACATTAAGCCTTTTCGATTCATCTGTTTTTGCACCGATATAAAGCGATCTTACAATTCTTATCATTACACGTTTATAAAAAATAAAGTTAGCTAGAGACGTTTGTTTGAAATTACTTGGGTCTCAATAAGACTGGGAAGATTTCTCACTCTCGACTGGAACGATGCTTTTCTGTATTATACGTTTCGTAATGAGAAAACTTGGAGATGCGGCCGCTGGACCAACAATAACTTCCAATTATGAATGGTCGTTTTGTGATGTGAAACTAAATATTTTCTTGAAATTTGATATTGTTCTCTGATTTACAGTTTACAGTATATCGTGTCCATATCCGATGCACCGAAGCATAATATACTAATACTCGTGACTATTAATTTCAGCCTTGACTCTACATCATTAACATTATAAACATCGTTAATTTATTATTGAGGACTATTGGTGTGGTTAATATAGGCGGAAACAACATATTATCACACATCGAAATTCACCCCATAACTTTATAGTATTATGATTCAACTCACCCTTCGAAGTTTATCGTAGCGCGTAGGCCTCGTAGCAGAACCGTAGTTCGCGTGTCGGGGATCGTAGCGCGCGGCAGTCCGAAAGCGCGGCCCGCCAGTATCGGCTGTGCCGCGTCGGTACCGCGCCGCCCCATCTCCCACCAACCTCGTGTTCCTAACTTCTTTATGTCCGATTTTTCCACTTTGTAACTTGGCAAGTGTAAATTAACTACTGAAGTTTGGACTTTAAATGCGGTGTAAATGTTGAAAGGGTAAGTGAAGTACTTTCTTAGAATTTTATATTGTATATTTTAATAAAAAAAACTATTTAACAATTCATGAATATCTTTTTATGGCTACTTTTTTGCAATTAGTTCATTCATACAACAATATTATACCAACAATATTGACTGGAGTGTTCGGTACACATTATTTTTTCCTCTGAAATTTGCTGCCTGTGCCTCGCAGCGTGAAATTAATTATTTATTTTAACGGGCTGCACAATTAATAATTGTTTCAAAAGAACCACGGCATCCGTCACGAACACGTTATAATACGGTGGGTGGGATAAGCCAGCCCTTTCGTGATTTGTTTGAAATTACACGCGTTTAAAGTAGAGTAAAATTACAGAGGCCTCACGCTCACTGGGGCCGCAACGCTTCGTCAAAATTATTGCCACACCAAAATAAACTGTATTGACTGATAGAAAAAGTTCTTCTGCTTTTTTTACGAAATGGGTGAAATGATGATATTTTGATGGAATACGATGAGGAATGCCTGCACCTGCGATTAGCGGTATTTATGGCAATGTCGAGTAATTATAGCAAGGACAAATTCAATAAATACACATTATAAATAAAAATGGATGATGACAGTGATAAAGATGGCGGATGATCGATAGAAAAAGTTCACTTCACTTCACTTTTTAAAAGATATGGCCTCCATCGTATTTAGTCGATGATTTTGCCAAAAACAGAGTATGTAAATACACTTGGTCGGTGGATGGGTGATAGAAAAAGTTAATTCTTCATTATAAATGACACTGCGTTATATATATCATTATAAATGAAACGAGCGAATTTTGACGCGTGGGGCCGTGGATATTCAAACTTTATACATATTGACACAGAGTTCGTTTTAGTATTGAAAAATATTTGACGCGCAAACGTTGACGCCCCAGTGTGGCGGGGGCTTAAAGCCGAAGTTGTAAAAAAAAACTGAGGAGTCAATGGAAGTCGGGTGTATTAAGCTCACGTTTCAAACTTGAAAGTCTTTGCTCATGTCTCTAATAAGTGGGAAGTACATTTTGTTCCAAAAAAGTTTCTTATTTTATACCCACACATTGTATCATCTCAATATATAGCTTGTACTATGGGGAGGTACTATATAATGGAGTGGCGACAATCCTAGCTATATCCAGACCAGGGCAAATTCTGAAAAAGCCATTTCAGGAATTTGATGAGAATTAAACTCACAGGCACAGTGCAGTGAAGCCGAGGGCCCAGCCTCGAATCGATTATATGAAAAATGTATTTATGTACATTCTGTCTTCACTAAGCACCTACTTAACAGCTACCGTATATGCATATTATATTACTTTGCATATTATGTCGACTTTCCGATACATCCTGTAAATAAAAGTTCCCCAAAGTAGGTTATGATTGAGTTGAAATAAATCTCAAATTACTGCGACGGGCTGCCTCGCTCTAAGTATTGGGAAACTCGCGGACAAATTGAGACGTTGTTGTTGTTTGCTTCCGCCAAGTTATAAAAGCTTCAATTTGAAACGTTTGTATTATCGCACCAGATGGAGTTCGAGTCGTTCGAGTACCTATATTAAAACCCTGTGCTCATAGGTGCGTCAGAAAACGAACCGTATTAACTTACAGAATAAGTACATCTTCTTTCAATAAAATACCATTGATGACGCGAGCGATTTTCGATGCATGGTCACGTGTCTTTTACCATAGAAATTCAATCTTTAAGCGGCTTTCAGACTACGCATTAATATATAGCACAACAATATCGCGCACCATACAAAGCCAATAATATATAGTACAGTACAGTGTGAACGTGTCCATAACAATGTATGGTGCGCGATATTGTTGTGCTATGAGCTATATACGATATGCTATAATATTATAGCGTAGTCTGAAACCCGCTTTATATGCATTGACACCGAGTAGTACATTAAAAAAAAAAAAACTAGTTAATTCGTTCGCCCAGTAGATGCAAGGCTTACGCCGCTTACGCTTATTAGATATTTAGTTTACCTTTACAGGTTAGCTATGTAACTAGCTAAATAAATATATAAAACATTTAGGTACCTTAAAAAGAAGAATTTTAATTCGTTGATCCCCAGCAGGACGCATACACGTCGACGACAAGTTAATGTGTATTTTCGAGTAAGTAGGAAAACGTACCCGTAAAATTATAAAACAATCGGATCCTGTAGAAAGTGTTAGATAGATAGATAACCCTTTATTGTTCCACCTCTTCTTCAATGCCGTTATAAATCTGGGGGTTCAAATAAGTTTGAACTAAGTGCCTAGCTTTAAATAATAGCCTAATATAAAAGTCTTAAGATGGCTTTATTTAGAGCTCAGTAAATGTACTGTGCCTACTACGTAAAGTTAATTAATGCCATGACACATATTTTAAAATTATTTAATTCTGTGATACCTACATAAGTAAGACATATTGCCTATTTAACATTGTTATGAACCTCAACGAGGGATGATGACGCCGTTTTTCGTTGGAGAAAAATAGGTAATAGGAGGTGATTAGGCATTTTGTTATTTTTCCATCCTCGCCGATTCTCAAAGAGAAATTCGACGTATAAAAACATTTATGTTTTGATAAATCTATTTCCCCCGGCTATAGAGCGATCGTTTGAAACAAAGAACTATAGAAACTTGTTTTGTTTGTGTCTGGTTTCATCTCTACTTTTGTATTTCTGTGAATGTTTAGGTGCTTAGTCACATCAGTAAATATGATATTCATTTATTAACTTGTCCATACATTTCAAGATTTTTAAGTTACAGGATATTATGTATTTCTATTGGTGCATTCATGCGTTGCATAGTGTTCAATAGAATTTCAGTTCAGCCTAAATGCAAAATTAAATTTTAATTAATTACAAGCTCAAGGCAGATATGAAAGAAGTGATGGCGAAGAATTTGTATTCCATTAGATGCAGGCTAACTAAACTAAAGAAATACCGTGGGCAACTACGTGATTTTAATACTGGCAGTATAAGCATTCGACATATTCCTCCTCCTCGCGTCGTGCTCCTCATTACTGAGGGTCGTGATTCCCCCATGGAATTATTTTCTCCTTGACTGTCTTGCGCCACCTGTGCCTGTCTTTGGCGACGTGGAGAGCTTCGTGGAGATTAGTGTCAAGAGATTTGCAGATCTGGTCAGACCATCGAATGGGACTTCGACCTCTGGAACATTTTCCGTCGATTTTTCCGGTGACCATTAGTTGCTCGAGGTTGTGACCATCTTTCCTGGCGACGTGACTGAAAAACTCAAGTATGCTACGGAGACAGATGGTAGATAGTCTGGTCTTTACATTTACGTTCGACATATTAAACGTAACAAAAAAATCGTTCGATACGCTTTATGCAAAGCGTGAAACCCTAAATAATAAATGTATTAATTTAAAGATAGCTAAGTAACTTTATTCGTAAGATACTGTAATGAAATATTGTCTAGGAAGTGAGAAATCTGAAAAGTTTTAATATTTTATGTAAGTACCTAATAATGTTAAAAATATGGAGCACACTGATAATGGGTCATTGTTTAAAATTCTAACAATGTTCGGGTAATCCTTTCGTTTATGTAGGCGCTAGGCCCCACAAAATAACCAGATGGCGAGGAATTAATTTGCATTGAAACTGAGACGGGTACGCTTTTAAAGCGTATTATGTAAAGTAAGAAGAATATGTGGCAGTATTTCTTTCCTAAACGCTCCAATGAAAAGCTGTGTAGATATAAACGCTTAGATATTTAGTTATAGAATGTCCATCTTTTATATTGTATGTATGGTTTGCTGTATGCGAAATGGGCTGGGCCCTGGTTGGGGGTGTAACTTAAAGGGGGGAAACCCGTAATTAGGCTACTGATCAAAGGGCAACGGTCAGATCAGTGTCACGCGGGTACGGTACCTGTGAGTGGACGTAGGCGCCGTCCTTCGGTGGTGGCTGGATCATCAGGCTGGCTGGCACTAACTCTGATGGGCTAGGGCTTCCAGGGTCTCTTAGGTATTACACACACTCAAATCACACACGATTATAGTAAATGTCCGCAGATTAGGCTCAGGCGCACACACGAGAGGCGTCCGATCCGCACGACGGTCAGTCAGGTCACACGTCAGGAGGGAAAGAGACGGGCAACTAAATATCAGGGTGCTCGAGGGTAGGTAGATAATAATTTTGGAAAGAGTTTTGATACATCTACCTACTAGGTAAATTCTAAACTAATCATTTGCTAATACGAATAAATACTGTCTGTCGGTTTACCTAACGATTGAAAAAAAACCAGCCTTTACACTAACTTTACAAAGCATTATTCATAACAAAAGCAACATGTTCACATTGTAAATAGATTTTATGGTTAAATAAATGTGGGAGGGGGGGGGTTGTTTTTTCCTAATTTTCTTTTACTTCTTTTTCTTACCTTACCTTACTTCATTATACTCCTTTCTTACCTTAGGCTTCTTCTTCAAATATTGTTTTAAACCAAGACTCGCTCTACCTCTTCGCTGTACACACACTGACTTATTTCGAAACCACAAGTAGACGCTATGAAAAGGTCAAATTTTGACCATGGAATTTACTGTTACCCACCGAGTTTTATCACTAGGGAAAAATTTGAAGGTACCTGCCTATGCTGTGGTCGGCCCATTGATTGCTATGGAAAATGAAATAGGTATTTTTATAAGAGTAATCTGTAGTAGACTGCCAGGAACTATAATGTCTATGGTTCTACAATTTCACCTACATAAAAAAGCTAGGATGGCATCCATAGAGTACCCATAACGACTCCACTTTTCGTATAGCTTTGCGGTGATTTTTCCGCCATTTTTGTTATCTCATGTACCTGTAGTATACGGCAACTATGAGGGAAAACAACAATGGCGGAGTCAGATAAACCAGAAAAAAATACTGCAGCGCGGGCTCGAAATGCCATATCCATTATAATAATATCTCCATCATGGCATCGTTTATTCATAGATTACATTACTATGCAAGTAATGTCCTTGTTAAATTATATTTTATCTGTGCAAAGAGTTGCAGGCCTATAGTCGCTATGTGTCGTGTTTTCGTTCTTCACACTTCGTTGGCTTCCATTTCCGAGCCGCGGCTTCGGAAAGTGTTGGAACTGCACTCCGAACTTAGCACCTGCAACCTGCAACACATCAAAGTTGTAAAAGCTTTGCTTACATAAGAGATTACACACTCATCCAAAGTGTTACATTGAAAATCTTTCAGTGGAAATAACTTTTATTAAATATTATACCAGTTGAAAATATGAAAACCGGCTTGATTTTTTTTAAGTCGTTCAGGAATAAAAATTAACTTAGAATTAACAAAAAAACAGACCAGACTATTTTATTAGCATTTTAGTATCTAGCTAGATAATGGACTGTGATTGATGATACAATATCTCGTGTTTCTTTGATATTTCAACGCATATTTAACTTTTTATTAGTACCTATACCTAGTGTAAGTACCATCATCACTATGGGACTTATCACAGCGATAAGTCACTGTACTCATTGAGTTTAGTAGTAGTACAGTAGTAGTAGTAGTACACTTTACTCATTAAGATAAGTTTGGTATGTGTTTTGTTTTTTTTTCACTAAATATAAATTGACAATGTAATAATAAACTACAGCACCTATCCTTTGAGAATTACACTTTTAAAGGCAGTTAGTTACGCATTCAATAACTAATCTACAATTCGTGGAATGGAACGTTAAAATTTATCGTTTCGCCGCGGTGCATCCAATCACGGCCGCTCGATCTAAAATACGGGACACACGCATAATCCATGTCGTCAGTAAACAGATAGATACCATTATTAGCAGGAAAGGGCTCATTCCATACAGATAACAGGTCGATGTAGGCCTAAACTATCATTCGGCTATCCGAATGATAGAGTCGACGCTCCAGTGCATGGGAGGTATAATGTGATAAAAGCTATCTTTTATCACATTATACCTCCCATGCACTGGAGCGTCGACTCTCGCGCGTCTAATTATTACAAGCTTTTTAGGTATTAACTTGCAATGTATGTCCGGGTGCAAACTTGCAATAGAATTTTGAATCAGTTATCTTTAACCGATTGAGCTGAAATTTGATATACACGCTTATTTTGGATGACAATGCATGCTTAACTATGTGACGTCATTCTAATTCCAATACCTATGGCGGATCATCCAAGATGGCGGAATAGTTATTTTTTCTGCACTACCAACAGTATTGGTATCAAATGGAAGAGCTTGCTGAGGAGAACACGAAAATTAAGGGCAATTAAATCAAAGCTTGTTTTTAAAAAGTTTTTTTACAATTAATTTGCCATATTATAACAAAATGTATTGACACATAGAAAAATTCATTCTTCAACGAAATTATATTGACAGCGCGAGAGAATTGTGACGCGTGGCGGCATTGCTTATACTGCAGATATTAAATCTTTATGGTGGATTTATCCGCCATCTTTATCACCCATTTTTATTTATAATGTGTATTTATTGAATTTGCCCTTGCTATTAATTACTTGACACTGGCTGAAATTCCCGCTAAACGCAGGTGGAGCCGTTTCTCATCTTATTCCATTAAATATCATCATTTAATTCATTTCGTAAAAAAAAGAAGAAGAAATCTTTGTCTTGTGTTTTGATATTCGCAAAAAATTTGAAGCAAGCGCGTCGACGCTCCATTGTGTGGGGGTCTTTAGGTAAGATACGGTAAGATACGGACATGACATGGTCACGATACGGGACATGTAGCGTTATGACTCCGATATCGAAAATCGCACTAATAATGCCAGTTTTCTTTAGACATCGCGATGATAAGAGGGTATATAAGTGCGGGTTCCAAGACAATTTAGCTTTTTCCTCGCCGAGGGTCAAACCTCGGTGTCTTCAATGTACACCGCTTTCGAGAGGTGCGAGCCGGGAATCAAACCCGTTACCTTTGTACGAGTTACGCATATGGAAATAGTCGCGCATTTACGCGTCTACACGTCCTACGAAAAACATTAAATTTTAAAAAGTCTATGGTCAGCTCAAGTCTATTTATTTATTCACAGATTTGACCTAACTATCGAAGTTTCCGAGTTTTAGACCTTCGAATATTTGTCACAGATATCGTATTATGTCCTTTAGTTACATCCATAATCCTCTTCAGCAGTCTAAACTTAACTTATGAGAGGCGACTACCAATATTCACAAAACAGAACATGCAAATTTAACATAGGACACGAGATATAACTAGTTACAGAAAATGACGTCGAAACTAAAGTTGAACAACACGATCGAATTTCGATCAAATTTTTATACCATTCAGATGTATACCCAATACTGATGCTAACGTCAAAGTATTATTTCGGACTTCTGAAACATCCTGTATATACGACAGACATTTTTATAACTCATATCACGTTTAGTCATGTTACCTACTCGTGGTATTAATCAAGACGAAACTTTTCGAGATGCGTTAATCTACTAATATCGGAACAGGAAACTTTAGCAAGCTGTTTATCTAGCTACTATCTTACTCTATGAGCTGGGTTAATCCTCTATAGAACTTCGGTAAGTAAAGATTTATGTTTTGATAATATTTTAGTATGAAATTATTATAAAAATATATCCCGCCAAACATGTTTTTTAAATCTTTTGATAGTTTTTTTAAATCAAAATGCTAGAAAACTTTATTTTTGCATTGTGTCATGGTTTTCATGCATGACGTGCCCAAATTTGTAAAAAGTTATGAATAATTTACAGCTGTATATCAAAATATTTCATGCGGAAAAAATATATTGCAGATTGTTTTATAAGTGAATCATTTTTTTTATAAATTTGTTTTGAAAAGCAGTGTCCTTGCTAGTCACTACGTCTTCGTGCTTAAAAATGTCCGTGATTGATCGTAAGTGGTAGTGACATGACTCATGAGAGTCTACATAGGCACCTTCTTACGTGACGGCACGTAGATAACTCTGTAAGGCTTTATTCACGCGGTAAAGCTGGCTGTTCGATAATTCCAGTTCGCCGTCGGATTATAGGATCTACAGCTTCCATACAAAAAGTTTTACCACTGCACGTTCCCGTTGAACTTGCAATCATTAGGCGGCTGACATTACCGTGTGAATGGAGCGTAAGGCAGATTGATGAGATTCCAAACGGCTGAAATATCGCGCCGCCTCGCGCCAGCGCATTTTCAATCCAGCCAATATGGGATAATCGTCCCTCATCGTATTTAAGGATTGTTATCGTGTGATGCAAATTTTAAATCGCTCACAATCACAATTATATCACAAGAATATTTCATTGTGATATTTTGCGTTATGTTACTTACTTGACTCAAGCTAATTTTAGCAGGACCACGTGTGATGACACCTCGTCTTCTAGTTAATAAACTGATAGGATTAAACTCGCATATATAAATGATTAAAGGAGAGGGAATATTTTAAAAAGCGGCCACGACATTTTATCTTGCCTGCTATTTTTTTTCATGGTTAGGTATTGCTCCTTTTATCGGCCTTAGCGGGTACTTCGAACCGCATAGATCCACCAGAATATATATAATTTTATTAATAAACAAATTGATTACAACAAGCAACCGATAGCCCTACCTATGTTAAGTAGTTAGCAAAGAAAAGAGAAGACAGGAAAAAATACCAACAAATTCCATCTCGTAAAGTTAGGAAACAGAGATGACATAGATACAAGCAGTTTAAGTTATATAGCTAAGTGTTAGTGGCCTAAATATTGGAAACTGATCTATACATCATCATCAATCTTTTCTGCCTATCTAACGTAACTGAAAAAAAAACTATTTACTTCAGTATAAACTCACAATAAGATTCGCCTCTAGATAAGAATAGCCCGACAGAGTTATAAATAGTTTGGTTTTGTGTATTGGAAGACATTTGTGTGCGTATCAAAGAGCTACGCAACGATTTGAATAATAGTGTTTACGAAGTAAAAATGTTTACAAAGGGCTGTAAATGTAGTTACAACTCGCTTCTTAAATCACAGTTGGGGAAATTCCTTGCGTTCATTGCATATCTATTTTCAATTCGAGTTGAATACTTTTAAGATATCTTCTAAATCAAAAGCTTACACATATTTTTTATTGATAAGTGCGATATTTTTTAAACAAACTACACAACTAGTAAGGTACAAATTAAAAGAAAACTAAGACGCTGGCTGCATGCTCACGCTGAACGGCTAGAGACAATCGTTGAGCGAATAAATATAAATTTACTTAGATAAATATAAAAGAAGAGTTATGAGTATAGTTCCCTCGTAAAAGTTTTTAGAACAGACTGTAACAGTACATTTTGCATTTGTGCTAATGAATATCTACCAGCATGGCACACAAACCATAAAATACCTACATGCTGTTGCAGAAATAGCGTAACTAACT
Source organism: Ptilodon capucinus (assembly GCA_914767695.1). Taxonomy (NCBI): domain Eukaryota; kingdom Metazoa; phylum Arthropoda; class Insecta; order Lepidoptera; family Notodontidae; genus Ptilodon; species Ptilodon capucinus. The sequence continues at coordinate 8,096,829 of OU611808.1, forward strand.
TGTTGGTATGAACGCACGCGCCCTATCCATACGATACGCAAACAACCACTGCCAACAACAGTAGGTATAATGTTACGTTACGAGGTTTGGGGCGTTTCCACCTATAGACCACATACCTATTTATTACGAGTATTGAGATATTGTGCGTCGTCTAGAGTCGTGGTATCAAAAAAAAAACATATATACGGTCGAATTGAGAAACCTCCTCCTTTTTGGAAGTCGGTTAAAAAGTTAATGAGCCATTATTGAATCAAACATAATAGTTTCTTAAATTCGTGAACTATTTCAGGAGTATAAATACTCGTAATACATTACTAAGTAGGTAAGTATGAATAATTATATTATATTATTCAAGGAAATAAAATCAATTATGAAGTCACAGTTATTAATCCGATTTGGTTTTTTTTAACTAATTGTGACCCCTGACTGCATACGCACCTTTCTTAACAGGTGGTTTAACATAATTAGGAGCTCAAGTTTTGTAGGTCCTATAGTTTCAGAGACGAGTACGAATACGTATTCGTACTCGTCTCTGAAACTGGCGACTGTTAGTAGTTATCGTTTAATAAATAAATTAGGGATGTGAACTACGAATATTAATACACGGTGTGACTTGTGTTGTGAGTCACAGCGTGTGTATTATGTAAAACCTACACTAAACTACAAATATTGTACAACATATTCTGGTCGCGTGTCGTAAGTGTATTGTATACATATTTTAATGACTTAACGTGAGCTTTGTATACAAAAATAACTAAATAGTTATATTATAACAAATTGCCATAATATTATGAGCAGCAAAAAGTCCCTAATATTTATATACCCTACACATATTTACAAATTATATCACGCGTGGGCACGTGGCTCAACGCTTAACTTCCAGGGCGGGTTTGTTGACTTCATTACCGTTACGTGGAAATTGGCCAAGGGCACGTGGTTTACACTTGCTACGATTATTTACAACCTTTGCTACGATTATTTAGGTCACACTATGTGGTTCAAAATGGTTATACCTACCCTTAAAATATAGGTTCTCTAACTTATTCTAAACGAATATGTAAAATCAGAAATATTTTGATATCGCTTTTAATAAGTTTTTTAAAGTGTTATAGCTACAGAGCACTAAAGTCAGCTGTTACTTTTAAAGTTCTAAGGATCTAAAGTTTAACAATACAAGGGTCCAGTCCAGTAACCGAACTCACCATGCCTAGGTTTTTTAAAACTATTTATATCTATAAACTATAAATAAATGACTGTTTTGATGTAGTGGTAAAATGATTTCATATACTATACATATATTTCAACAGCTCTTTTAAACGCGTCCTTATAAATGTTCTGCCAGTACCAATCGGACCATTTTGAACCCGTTGTGATTGGGCCGCCGGCTTACTGTTTGATATACCAAATGCCTTCGTTGAAGCATTAATACTTGCTTATGTGTTATTGGCGCGTCGTGTTTGTTAACAATATTTTGTGAGACGTAAGCATCTTTGATTGAAAATAAAGTATGGGTACTACAAGGAAAAAATCTTCCTGATTCCATGTTCACATTTAAACTTCGAACGATGTTATTTTGTTTCTGCCAAACTTTTTTAATATTTTCTTTCCGATATTTTTCTGGAAGTATTGTTCGTTTAATATACCTACCTAATATGGCAGTAATTTATTTGAATCGGCCCGAATAGGGTTTGAGTTTTAAACCTGACATCTCAGTAACATCACCGGTGAAATCACATTGATGTGACAGTGATTCAGTGAGATTTAGAAGAGGGTTAGAACGAGGGACGTTAAAATTACTTGTTAGACTGGAACGGAACAACATGTCGTAAATATATGTCTGAGAGAACTTGATTTATAATGTAGGTATTCAATGCAAACATATTAAGACCTTGAAGGGACGAGAGTCACACCTGCCTTGGTTGAGGATAGGATACATAACCAAACATTGCTCGAAGCACCTATACGTACGAAAAAAAAATGTAGGTACTAACGTTTTATACCGACTAGAAAATTATTGTTACACTTGCAATGCAATTATCAGTATTTTAGTGAAATAAATCTAAACATTCATTAATTTTTGGTACCCTTAGGGCACAATATAAAGTCAACAAAATATATTAGTCCTTATTAATAGGTAATATATTTTGTTGACTTTTTAATGAGCCCTATGGGTACCACACGCTGTCCTTTGTACATATAGATACTATAAATCTTTCTTCGGACTTTTAATACTCCCCATTTCGTGTTATTACCCGTATATTGCAGCTGCCAAGAGAATAAAAAAGTGCCTACCACTGACTTTGATTGAACCGCGTAAAGCAAAACTTTAACGTAAATATACTTAATAGCGTAAAAATCTTAGCGTAAAAAGATAGAAGTTTTTTTTTTTTCAAATTTCTATATTTCTTTTAAGCCGTTCTACGCGTTACTCATGCATATGTTTACGTATTATTCTGGAATTTTGTAACAGCCTGTACTTGTATAAAATCTTCAGATATATAATATCCGAGCCAGTGTGATATCAGTGTCAGGTATCTCAATATGCATTCACAGTCGAGCGCCCGCGTCACATGGACACAGAAACGAGTCTCGCTTATTGATAAAATAATCTTATTCAATTCGCCAAATCCAATTTATACTCTGTGGAGAGTAGATTTTATTGAATCTGTGGCTCTGCAAACTGAAAATATTTATGATAGGTTCCACACAATAGGTGGTAACGACGAAACAATTTGCACAATTACTTGTATTACTTTGCTTAGTTCATGTAAGATTTCAAACATTAATACATTTTGTTTGTGATTAATAAAATATTGAATAAAGTATAGAAAAGCAATAAAGCCTCGTCGGTAGAACGCCCGCCTTGGACGTAAGGGGTGCAAGTTTAAATCCCGGGCCCTCACCCCTGAGATAATTTTCATGTGCGAATGTCATTTTCAATAATGATTACCACTTGCTGAACGGTGAAAGAAAACATCGTGAGGAAACTTGCACGTCTATAGAAAGGCGTGTGAAGTTCACCAACCCGCACTGGGCTAACGTTGTGGACTATGGCCCAAAAATGGGCCCAGTATAATGCCAATAGGCTCGCCCCTATTACATTAGGACCAAAATACATGGGCGACGTGTGGGCGCACTGCAGTGCACCTCCGCTGTAATGATTATTTGGTTGTCTGTTTAGCACTGTCGTTTATTTCATTAAAGTAATACCGTAATACTACCGGCATAAAGGCATGATGATGTATTATTATGTTTTTTTTTAATGGACTACGCTGTTGGCCCTGAGGTGGCCTTTATGAATGAAGTATCAGTAGGTATGCACTGATCTACCTACTTTAATTGCATATCTATAAATCATCGACCAATTATCTAATAAGCAAAGTAATCAATTGAGATGAAGGAAAAAGAAATTAAAAACGTCAAGAAAGAATTCAGCGAAAATCTACCGACAAAAAAATACTAATTGAAAAATTGGGCAGTCGTTGGCAGTCGTCGGCTTAGAACAAAAGTAATTAAAAAGTTGATTTATATTAAAACAGTCAGGTTATTTTCGAAAGATCAAAACGTTGAGGTTTGCACAATGGTGAGTCGGACAGCGACAAGTTTAATCGGCCGAGTTCTGAAGGCTGAGGCCTAAATTCTCCCATTTTCGGCCGAACAGTGCCCTAAGTTTGGATGGAAGCGTTCAAACTTGTACGGTCACGAAACGACTCGCGACTCGTACCCACCTCACGAAATATTACATTCTCGAAATTTTGTGAAACACCGGCATTCCAGTTTCCTTCGCGGTGTAACCCAAATTAAATATTTCCTCGTACTAACACAGAATAAAAAAATCTCGTAAATATCGTGACAAACCTCCCATTGTGTTCGGTTTAATAGGTATAAAATTATCTGGCCATTACTCTTAAGACTAAAGACAACAGTTTATATTTACAAAAAACTAGAATAGTACATCGAACTAAATGTGAGGACAGTCACAGTTTCTTTTTTACTACTTATTAGCAAGCAACACTTTCCTCTTCTTCTTCTCCATCGTAACGCTGTTAGCAAAGCGGCAGTGCTCGTCATATTGACGTATCAAGGGCAGATATAGCTCTAGTGTACTCATGCAAGGGGTTGCCTACACAAGATCTGATCCGGTTGGTTCAACGCATGGAGCTTCCGCGCGGTCTGGTGCTTTCTATTTTGTCCAGGCGCTCTATATAGTCGTGATCCCGTGTCGAGATGTTATCAAAGAATCTGAAATATATTATAGACGCGATTTAAATATTGTAACTTTGCATCGGCAAAAATCGTAATAATTTTTATAACGCTTTGATAAATCACGCGTTATTTGGCTTAGCAGTCTAATATATGTTGTTACTCATGTGTAACATAGTAAGTAAGCTAGCTAACACTTGTGAACAGCGTATGAGGTAAATTCAACCAACTGGAACAATAACTCGCCTCAAGTGCAACGTCTTGCAGCTACACTTGGTAGGAACGATATTGGAGTTTTACTTTGTATACCATATGATTTAAAATGTTTATTGTAGAATACCCTAAAAGAATACGGAAGTTCAGAAACACGTTTTACAAAAACGATAACAAAACAACCTTTAAACTTAAAACAGAGGATCTCGTACTATTTTGACAATACTCGTAAAACCAATTTGTGAATCATGTCTACATTATGTCATGAAACATTGCTAAATATCCTCTTTCCTACACTTAGCTCTCACTTTTAAACTCTTCTTACTAATTACTAATTATGATCAATATCTAGATCGTAATTCGTTTTAATAATAGGCGGACTACTATAAAACGTAATTGAATGAATAACAAGAATACATAACGGTTTTATAAGCCTTACTTAAACATACCAATTATTTTTTTATGGCCGTTATATTACTTATATTAATCAGTTTGTGGGTATCTTAATAGGGCACTGCTGTTGTGTAAAAAGGTTCTACCAGGCTTTTTATAAGGTTTGTATCAGAAGTCCGAAATAATATTTTAGGTAAATGTAACTAATTTATAGATGATAAGTGAAGACAGATTATACGTAACTTTCATATTTTCTGGATAACAGGCACTTGAATATTAGTTTTTTTTTGGTATAGTACTTAAATACATTTAAAGGCTATAAATCGGTTATACCGATCATTGATATTTAATAAATTGTACGTATCTATATATTTTTTTTGCAAATGACTCAAGCTCTAGTTGCAGCTATAAAGTATTTGCGGAAAAAAAATAGTTGTAAAGTATGTTCGAATTTTAAAACATTATTGATACCAGTTTGGTATCAGAGTTACACCCCCGATACTCATTCTACGTGAAAGCAAGATTTAGAACTTCTTGAACACTTTGTATAGGGTAGTTAAATTAAATGCCCTTCGACACTGACTGATATACAACCTCCTTGATTGCGCCGCTTCTACAGTCACACCGATTGAAGTAGATTAATGAACGTGTCATCAATTTGCACAAAACAATAGCCGCCACCGTGTAAGGTCTTTCCAGAGACATTGTCGTATAATTTTCAAAAAACTCAACAGGAAAATATTACTAGCTATGGGAGATTTTATTTAGTAGAATATTATATATCGCCACTGTACACTGGTGTGCGTGCCTACGGGACAGAATGTTAGTTTTAAATCTGTTCTATTATAAAAACAAAGCCATGCATATGAGAAGCCTTGGGCGTCATCCATCAAGAGAAAAGCGTCTTCTGGTAGATGTTTGGTCATCTCGCCCAACAGCTATGATATTAGATGAGCACTTAATTAATATAACATATCAAATATATGCTATAATACGTACTTTATCTACATTCAGTGATAAATATTTGATGACAGTTTGCAAATCGTAAATTGCGATATGAAAATATAATATCCCAAATGCTAATAAAGAGGTCATAAAATAGACAAAAAATATTCTAGGCCTAATTTTGTGATTTATAAAAATGAATAGAATACTTTACCCCTAGCCAATATGACAGATTACAAGCATTTCAACAAAACGTTCCGCTGCGATGTATCGATATAAAATTAGCTGTCGATAAATAAGTAAATCACATGACTTATGACATTGTATAGCGCAATGATTTTGTAAAAACTTTTAGATATTGTCACCTTCGCTTGAGGACTACAGTTCTATGTAAATTTTTCGTTTTAGAGCTTAGGAAAGTGTCTACCGAACTTCCCATTAAAAATAATTTGTTAAAGCAATATATCACTGTAAGTTGTCAGTTGAGCTACATTGTAGGCGCTCTGGTCACTTGCCAATTTTTTATTTAAAGGTACAAGCAATGACCGCCAGATATCAGCATATAGCCTCAAGCCCAGAGACGCGCCAAGGCTTACATGATTTTTTTTTGCTAATGCGAAAACGAAATAACGTGAGTGCACTATTGAAATCGAGCCTTTATAGATTTCGACATAGAGCCCTAATTCTGAAAAAAAAACAAGCTAATGGCTTGCGCCAGTAGGTGCAGGTCGTCATTCATAACAAACGATGGTACCTAATTTACAAGGGAATCTGCACGTCACGGGGTACGAAATACATCCGTGGAGATAGTGAATTTTGTGCATAGTCATGGTTGGGTTTATTTTATATCAAAAGTTTTATCAGTTTAATAGGATACTTTTAGTCGGAAACTTTGAAGTTTATTTTCAGTTTTCATTGCCGAGCTGTTTGATTGAGGTCTCCAGTTCGATAACATTACTCGGATACCACCACGCGAATAGAAAATTGAAAATATTTGAAACGTTCAAAACTTTATGCATCCTTATTCTTGTAACGGGCGATCGCAAGAAGTCGTAAAAGTGAAATAAAAAACATATGTACGCACAAGTGCCGACGAACTTCACGCCGTTGTTATTCTATGGAGCAAGAACATTATTCATGGCCCTTTTCGCGTTATTACCATAATAAAATCTGCGGAAATAAAAAGTGTAATTTGATGCCAACGTCTCGCGTCGCATCCACTTAGCAACGCTATATATTTCACGATAAACATCGTCTATGCCTTTACATTATCGACTGGAATTCGTAACTTGGCAACACTTGGTTACTGTTAACTGCCTTATACTTTTATTTAATTTCACACTGATATCATTTGCAATATTTAATCATTTAGATCGTCTAGTGTGTCGTAAGCAAGTTCCATCTGCGACACATCTGGGCTAACGAGATAGGGAGTCCCACGCGATGTCCGCTGGGGCCAGCTTCTCGGTCAGATGTCTATTTCACACTGTATCTACTCTCTTATATTGTTATACGATAATAGTGAAGTGATAATGGAACTTAAACCATAACGTAGATCGAATTTAACACCATAGTATTATCTGACATTACATAAACAGTATACGACGTGTAGTGCACCTCTGCCTACCCTATCGGTAAATACAGGCGTAATGATGATGTATGTATGATGCGCATATACAACAAAGGCACTTTGGATGCCTTTGGTGAAAAATAATGCAACAAAGTCAACGATTCATTCAACTCGACTCGCAGCTGGGACTTTTAAAATGTCGGGAATAAAACTAAGCGTCCAATTGTGGTGAGATGACACAAGGCGAGGAGAGCTTAGTGTGAAGCTGTTCTAATCCACCAATATAATCATGAATTCGCTTTGGTTTATCTGCAACTTTATGCAAAGCTTTTACAGTCGTTAACTTTATACGGAGCGTAGATTTTTTGAGTATTAAATTAACGCTTTTTAACCGACTTCAAAAAGGAGGAGGTTCTCAATTCGACCCGTATGTTTTTTTTTTTTTTTAATATGACCCGTTCCATTTGACATTGCATTTAACCGTTACTTATACAGTTGATTTTAGACTTTACATCGAACTAAAAATCATATTACTAACAGTACAAGCGCTTATCATAATGTGATATACATATGAACGCAAGTGTATGTATTTAAAATTTTATACCTCCTAAAGGTATACTATGTAAGGGAGACTATGATAGTTTTATTTTTATTTTATTGCGTTTGTTTTGTACGTCAATTAATTTGAAATGAATTATTATTGAAATGAAAATAAATTATCTACCCATATACTAAGCAACGAATCACTCTTTTAACTTGGACCACAGCCAAGTAATGACCAATAAGTCGCTCCTTACTGAGCTTGATAATTTATTTACGTCAAACTACCCACATCGGGTCAAAATTGTTAGTTTTACTTTAATATTAATATTCTAGGTAGCAGTGGTAGCCGAATGGTCGAACGCACGCCTTGTAAATCAAAGTGTGCAGGTTCAAACCCCGGCTCGCACCTCTGATATTTATGTGCGAATCTCATTTTCATCCGAGATTATCACTTGCTATGAAACGGTGAAGGAAAACATCGTGAGGAAACCTGCACGTCTGAGGGAACTTGTCTAGTTCTCGATAGATGTGTGAAGTCTGCCAACCCGCACTGGGCCAGCGTGGTGGACTATGGCCTGAATCCCCCTCGCACTGAGGGGAGGCCCGTGCCCAGCAGTGGGACGTTGAAAGGGCTGTAGTAGTAGTAGTATTAATATTCTCATGTAAGTGACTATTGTCTTAATGAGAAATAAAGATCTTTAAATCGAAATGATAGATAGTTAGTCGATTCTTATGAATGTTAGCGTATAGATATTTAAGCGGCGCTATTATTATTAGGAGTTTATAAAATGGTGTAAGTTATCGTTTAAATTCAGTCAACACTTAAACGTGAGGGGAATATTGCAAAGACTGGTTCCCACATTAACAGGGCTTTCGTGTGCATCGAGGAGATTGTTTATTGAAATATGGAAATTTTATTGTACACCTTTCGCTGTGAACTTACGAATGACATTTGCGCGTTGAAGTAAAAATACACTCCCTAGTAGGTGTATTGGGTATTAAAGATCGCCTTGAATATAAATAGTACCTTCGAACTCGATTTATAAATAGATACCTACTTTTGAATTAATGCAGAATTCCGAGTCATCCAAAACCCTCTCTATAATATATTTTAGGACACGAGTATTCTACAATGGCAGTACATAGATTGTAACTTTCTATAAACCATGATAGGGGAAATAAGTACTGGTAATTTTACTTTGAACAGCTGAAACACTCCGTAGAGCTCAACTCTTCCCATCGGCATCGCGATCTGCTTTGCATGTCAATTTAGCTTCACCTTACATCCTTATTTCATACGGCATTGTGACGCAAAAATAATATTTTTTCAATATTATTAATTTGTTGTTGTTGTGCATTATTATTCATTTTGTTGATAAACTGCGACCAAAATAAGTTTCTTACTTTTACAAATATTGAAGTCGTGCTTATAAATTATTACTATGAGACGGATAGCAATACAACTAGTTAAGTTCGGTGTCTACAATACTAGCACTAATATAACCAGCTCAACAAATTATCGTAACTCGACAGTTTAAAAAAATTTAAATATCTGCTAGCATATTTGCTAACGAGGCTTGCTACCGCTTTGCTAAAATGTATGCTATGCTTAGATGTCTTGCCTAAGGGGTGGTGTGTCTACTGCATGGAAAAGTGAAGGAATCTTACAACCACTAAATTAATATCATCCCCAAATAATCTAAGTACCTACTCAGTAAAATTTAATAGAACAGTTACTCACAGCAAGAATAACGTAAGTGTGTAAAAGACGTGAAATATTGCCCATTAAAAGTTCCGTTTGCAGAACGGAACGTTAGGATTGCATGCAATTTGCGAAGACAAAGGGAGTGTTGGCTGAATATTTAATCTCTGTACCTGCTCCAGGTAGCGTCGCATATGTCACTAGACTTTAAACTGACACAAAACTGCAATAAGAGAAACATAGCAACAAATATAGTCACTACTAAATAATAATATAATAGATCAATCAATAGATCAAACAAACCCGATCTTCACAAAAGTATTTTGAATTAAAATCACAAATAGAATTAGTTTAGGCTATAATGTAGGATATTTTTTGTAACTGATCGCCGAGGTCATTGCGTAGTTATTTTGCAAACATGTTTCAAATACCTTTATGCTAAGTGACGTTGGACACGGAAAGCAGTTCTCTGAGATACCGAGAGCAACGGGAATACTTATATACCTAAATTGCTGAAAATTGCCGGTATCTAACCGGTAAAAAGAATATTAAGTTTAATAGATTTTTTTTATTGTTTGTCGATAGGTGCGCATACACCATTTAGTCGACCTTGTCCAACAGGACATTCGTCACCCTTAATTCCATCTCGGGACTCTGAAGCGGGACCAATCAACTCCTTTTGGTGGTGCTTTTTGATATCATTTCCAGTTCCAAAATCTTCCACATCGTGATGGTATTCAGCTTGTCTTGATCCTCGTTGAAATTGCAAACCGTTTAACTCTTGATGCAATGAGTTACTTGCAGCTTGTGGAACATCTTCCTCGCAGTGGATATTTGCAACTGTTAACGCAAATATTATCAGCACTCCGATCATTTTCGAGGAATTCAGAACGGTGCCCTTATTTTTACTTGCGCTATAAATTTGTGAGAACACTGAAATGAATGTATACTTTTATATAGACATTATAACGGTATAATAAACCGATTCGATATCACATACGAGATGAAATAATGTGTTTTAAATTAAGTTTTATGAAATGTCATGTAGGTATTACCTTCTGATATTGTTTGATTTGATTCGATCAACGTGGTGCTGCTACCAAGATAAAATAAATAGTGTTGAGCGTACAAGAGAAAATAACCGAAACCCTTGTTCCGAGCGTTATTTTGATCAATAAACTTTTATGGCACGATAATGACCTCATGTTTGTTTCACACAAACTAGGAATAAACTAATTTGACAGCACTATCCTAGATCCACTAACAAGATCCAAAATAAATGTCGAAAACAACGAAAACTTAAATGTAACTAAAATTAATTATTAAAAAGTTACCAACAAATATTATGACCAAAACTGAAAAATGTTGCCGCCGCCGTAGAGGAGTCTGGTTTGGTATCTTGAATTATTATTAAGTCGGTGACTTTAATTGAATCTCTGTTAACTCCAGACAATATATAACAAGTGCTATTCTTAAATTGATATCTGCGTGTGTGTCGCCGGCAGTGAGGCGTGATTCCGACTCCCTTGGGGCGAGATCTCGTCCCCTCGAGCGTGTCATGTGCGAGCATCCCACCATCTGTTTAATTCATTGCTTGGGGCGTGTTCCACTGAAACGTATTCATTCAGTATTTTGATGTTAATCGATCAGAGGTGAGCGTATTTCATTCTCATTCGACCCCGCGTTCTTTGTAAGTGTTTGGCAAGTATTCAAATAAGGATATAGTAATTGAATGTTTCGATACATTTAATAGTAAGCCTAGTCTTGCCCTAATAATAAGTTTCTAAACTAAAATACTAAGTATCACAATCACAGTCACTAGGTTCCTATCGAATAAAAAAATTGGAAAGAAAATATGCAGCCCTGGTAGACCCACCTCACTAAAATGGTTCTTTAATTTATAATTATTATTTATTGTTGTTGTCTGCTATAAGAATTTCTAAATTGATTAAACACATTCGAATGAAGATGGATGTTTAAATTTGCACACATGCGGGAATAGTAGTAAGTATATTAAATTATTAAGCTGGAAGTACACACAAATGGCATTATGGCAATAAGAGGCTTAGCGGAGCAGCGAGGCTTGCACCAGAGCTTGTGGCGGACCAAATTATCTGCAGGTTCCATTATTGGAATATAATATGCTGTGTTTACTCTACTTATATATTAAGTATTGCACTTCCAGGTGAGCACGTATGTAAGAATCATAAATTGGCAATTTCATGTGACTGTGAGCCCACATCCGCCTGTGACAGTTTCAATAATGGCGAGCCAAAAGATTACCCTAAAATTGATAAAAAGTCCAAATTTACTAACAGTGAGAATTACAAGCACGTTTGTTTAAAAAAATAGTCAGTAAAGGCCATCCCGTAAGCTAGACAGTTGTTAGATACCACATATATTGGAGGAAGACGGTATGAGCGAGAGCAACATTTTTTGCTGTCCAATTTAGTTTACTCGTAGTTTAAGTTTAACAAACTTGGCAATATTGTGTGTCTATAAATTTTTATAACTTTAACAAAAAATTTACCAAGGCAACGAAAAAGAGGTTTACGTGAATTCTAAAGTATTCGCAACTATATACCGGCTTTATAGCGTCTGTCGCCTGGGAAATCTAGCTGCTGATACCGTATATATAAAAACCCAAATATTGCCCGATAACTTCACTAAATATTGTTGGCGATATGCAAAGAAATATATTTTCTAGTTTTATTACTTTTTACTAGTGAAAATGCCATCATACAAGGATATGAACAAAAATAAATCGAAATGAATGCCAGTGTTACTTCAGTCGATTCTCCTTACAAAATTTATTTACTTAAAGTAGGGATACGGACTAGGAAGAACGGCTAACGAGTTTTTTACACTTTAAATCTTTCCATTACTGAGCCTCAGCTTTCTAAATTGACTAATTTATTCTCTACATCAAAAGAAAATGGCAGTTATTAGGACATATGTAGATATAGATTATGCATCAATAGAGTTTATACATTTATTTAATTGTTTCTGTAACTTCTTGGAGGGGTGTCTTAAGATTAAATTCCAAATATCGTGAGTAGTTTATGTTAAAAATATTATATACTAAAGCCGTATCTTATATGCAATTTAATGCTGAGCAATTTAACTGTAAACGCTGCCGTAGCAAATTTGCTTATTATTTTGCATCGGCGATATCGTCATTTTGCAGTGTAGTTTGCTCTCAATTTTTTTTTTACTTTTGTCCTCATACTATGACCTCACTCTGTCCGCTGAGACGAGAGGCAAAGATTTGCTCGAAGAGCTTACCCGTCTCGTCCAGCACACATATGGGACGGTATGCGGAGGGAGAGTCCGCAGTTCTGCCTTCCTTCTTCAAGAGGACCTATGAAGAATATTTCTATATTTGGACCGCTTTTGTTTTACAATGGTTGTAAAATAATAATTTGCTTTTGTAATAAAAACTGTCAAAAATACTAATTTAAAGCATAGAGTAACTAGTGCACCCATAAGGACTCTACTCTTCGTATGGCTCTGCGGTAATTATTCCGCCATTTTTGTTATCTCATGTACCTGTAGTATACGGCAACTATATGGGAAAATAAAAATGGCGGAGTCAGATGTACCAGAAAAATGCACCGCACCGCGGGCTCAAAATACCATCTCTGTTATAATATATAATATCCCCATGTTTTAAAGACATAATATAAATACCTACTGAAAGTCGGTGCTTGTGCCTCTGTCATTGTATTGGCTATCTTTACAATGCTTATCTTGCAAGAATTATGTTTAGATCTCCGACCATATGTATGGTCGGAGATAATATGGTCATATGACCATACATATACATATGGTCGGAGATAATATGGTCATATGAGATAATATCATCATACATATGGTCATATGGTATAAATGTTTATCTAAAAACAAAAGGCAATTTTTATCAATTTCTACACGCTATGAAGGTTTTATGATAACTTGTATATCCACCGCGCCCCCAAATGGGCTATGCTTGTTGCCCGTCAAGCGCTGTGCTTTTAACTAGATTAATGAGCAGCTTAGGCGCATGACGCGGCTATGACGTCAGCTTTTGAAGAAAGTGCAACCAAATACACATCTTAAGCTACTTAGAATTTAACGAGCGTAATTATGACCAACACTGAACCCATCAAATGAAATACTCATAATTTATTAGCGTCTATATAAGCAAGTCATGATTAAGTTAAAGTTACATTAATATGTATGATCAATATCAACAATTTATAATGCGTAACTACCCTCTATTCTAAACTTATTCTAACCACTGAAAACTTTATTTTCTGTATATAGTTCCAAAATAAGTAAAGTGCAAGATTTTTTTTTTTTTTTGAAATAAAACTATTTTACGGATTTTATCGCGTTTATTTACTATTTTATTTTCCCGAAGTTTCGGCTGCTTTAAAGCAACCATGGTCACGAGGGGACTGAGGTGTTAGACGTCCTGATTTCATAGTTAATAACTGGGTACCCTCATATATATATATTTTTTAATCTTGCACTTAAGATTTTTTTTAGCAACTATTAAATGTGGGATCTACTTTAAAGACTGCAAACCTTTTTGAGAGTGCCTGATGCATATGAAACCCTATTGCCGCTCGAATTCCCTTTATCGATGTAGAGTTGACATCACATTGGGAACACCTGACGCGCGGCCTATTAAATATGCCACCAGGGAACCATAAATCAACGAGTATATAGCCATCGTCTACCTATTTATTAATTTGAAAATGCTATATACCGAACATGGTAGGTAGAGTTGGTTTGTTAGGGTCATTTTGTAGTCAAATATGTAGCAAATGTATATATATTATAAGCTTGTCATATGCCATAACTAATTAGGAAAACAACACATTTTTTCGGTCATTTAAACATATTTTTTCCGTCTTCAGCAATGACCAGATCAATAAGTATTTGTACATTCGCACTCTACCAATTAATCTCTTAATACCCGTCTTACGAACAAAGCATAGTTCATGAGTTAACTACTTCAGATAAATATAAGAAAAATCACTTAGAAATGTTCTGCAATACCATCAAATATTCATTTTAATTTCATAATCTTATTGAGCTGCGTTCCTATTACCTCTTTATAGAATTGATACGCGTTCAATGATCAAAGAGATAGGTACCTTTTATCATGCCTCGAGGGAGTTACAAATCGCAAAAGAGATCCGAAGCAATGTCACGCAGGTTATATCAACATGTGTAAATGATACAGGCTTGGTACTTATGCTCTATTTATTTCTATAGGTTTTATTTTAGTGCTAACGTATAAGATTTTATTTTAATAATATGTAGATATTATACTTAGCTTATAATACGCGCATAATCATAACAATTGACTATCTAGTCTTATGGGTTATTCGCGGGAAACTGTTAAAGCTTTTGACTTTAATATGTTACATGAACTGACTATACAAAGCCTGCATAGCATCAGCCATATTGTGTGAAGAAGATATGTTATTAGTAAAATCCTGTCAATTATTTATCAGCATAAACCGTAATATTCCTTAGGAGAGATATTGGTATTAATAAAGCGGAAGTCGTAAAATAAGGCGTTGCCTTATTTTACGACTTCCGCTTGTATGTATAAAATGAAGGACCCCATTAGGAATTTAGTATTATCCACTAAAGTTAAATGCCGATGGAATCTCGATAACTGTGGACGATTTAACACGGGCCGTTTTGGCTAGTAAATAGGAACTATATCTTAGTGCCGTAGAGGCAAGATTTTATATATAACTTTTTAGTATTCATACCCGATGAGCGTTACATATAATTCAACTAAAGTACATAATAATAGTAATCATAAGTAGCAGTTTTAACACCTTTAATGTGAGGGGAATCCGAGTCATAGTTTACAACTCTGACCCAGTGCAAGTCGGCGGATTTCACACGTTTATCGAGAACTTGTAAGGTTTCCTAACGAAGGTTTTCTTCACCGTCTTAGCAGGTGATAATCTCTAATTAAAATGAGAATCTCACATGAAACTTGTAAATCAATAGGTGCGAGCTCGGGATTTCAACCTGCACGCCTAGCTTCCAAGGAGGGCGTTTTATATGTTACCTAAGGAAAAATAAATTATAGATAGGCGATCACGGTTTTATTTATTTTTTCAACTTTCTCCGGTCATCAGAACGCTGGAAACTATTTCGCACAGCACATCAGCATTGCCATTCAACGTGACAATGCTGCCAGCGTTCTGGGCACCCTACCGCCCGACAATGATGAGAATGATGGGGGACTGTGGGGTATATAATTTTTAGTAAATTATTATTACTAGTAAATTGTTGACTATGTAAATATTTTGTTTTTAATGTAAATAAAAGAAACCAAAATATTTTCATTTCGATTCAACTCAAGATTACACTCTATTGTCTTTCTTAGCTGTTAATACTAACCTATTGTATAGAGACCAGCTTAAGCAAACCTCCGACTCAGAGTACCTTATATATTTACTGTTATACTAAGTCAATACGGTTACTAACACATGAATCGACTAACATACAGCGACAAGATTGGTTGGATCGCGCTCGTGTCTCCCGGGAGACGAGTCCGCCAAATATCATATCAGTTTGCTCAGAGCGATGCCAAACATGATTATACAGTTCGTTTGTTTTACCTACTTGTTTATACGCCAGCTATACAACAGTGTACCTGTATTCTGTTTGTCGTATTCATTATTTGGTATATGAGTAATTAGATTAAGTTTGTAACAAGTATTGTAATAAATGCTTTGTTTTCCATATTTTAATATAATTTGGCATACTACTATATTTGTTGAGATAGGGACCTCGTTTGAAATGTTCTTCAGGTAATTTTGTCATATTGAGTTAATAATACGGTTTCTAGTCGCATTTTGCTCCTACGGTATCTTTGAGACCTGCACCCGTAGCATGACCGTATAGACTTAAGTTTTATCTCTTTCAACTGTAAGATTTGTCGAGAAAATGATGTCACTTCGAGCTTTTTGTACTGGACATAGCTCGGTGTGACGTCATTTTTTCGACGAATCTGACAGTTGAAAGAGATAAAACTTATGTCTACGCGGTTATGAGGGTTTATGGTTAAATGCTCACATTTAACCATAAACCCCCATACTGATAGAACTTTTTGATTAATTTGCATTTGTATTACGAAATATTTTTACTAGAAATTGAAGTTGTAAATGATTTGTAGAGACATTAGAATTTATTAATAGGAGTCTTGCCTAGTTTGCAGACTTTGATTACAGTCATAAACTGGTAACCTTGTATAGTTATTAGTTGCCTTAGTTAGGGGTTATAAAAATGGAATGATATTACTAATATGGACCAACATGGCGGCAGTTAAAGGTATCTAATTAAAGATGATAGGCCTCGTCACGGAACACTTCTGCTGACAATATTGTATCAATAAGCATTTCCTAATTTAATGATTTATTTTATAGCAACATCGCTGAAGAATAAGAAAACTGCCATAGGAACAAAAAAAATCGCGTTCGACTCGATAAAAAAAAAATTTGCAATATTATTCTCGTAATACTTTGAATTTTTGCGATATCTTTTGAATTATAATAATACCTACTGTTATAGAGGTGAAGTATGCCCCTTAATAATTCAGAATAAGCACAGTTACTAGGGGTATAAGGTATGTTTTCCTGATCCCACACTCTTGACAGCGCTCGGCAATGTATCAAGTTGTTAAATGAATGTAAAAACCGCGCTATCCAGCGATTCCAGTGATAAATAGGCTAATATATCATATACCACATCACTTTCGATATTGGTATCACACGAAAAACGTCAAGTATTCACTTTTTATTACATCTCATCCTCAGAAAAGTATATTCCGAATATTCTCTCGGATCGTTGTAAAAACTCATACCAGTTGTGTGATCGGCTGACCATACCAACGGTTAATTTGAAAAAGAAAGTTATAATCTCCTATATAATGTATCTAATATATATTTATATCGCCTACAACACATACTCATCGTATGACCCCAAACTAAACAATGCTTGGTCTTATATTTACGCGAATACTACACATTGAAATAAAACTAAACAAACAACAACTAAATATGAGGGTACCCAGTTATTAACTACGACATCAGGACGTCTAACACCTCAGTCGCCCGTGACCATGGTTGCTGTAAAGCAGCCGAAACGTCGGGAACATAAAAAAAAAAATGCGATAGAATCCGTAAAATAGTTTTATTTCAATGCTTGTACCATTTGTACTATATGGTCTGGGGGCGATCCCAGTGACACCCAGACCAGGGCTTATTCCGAAAAGACCATTTTAGAAATTTACCTCTGATGGGAATAGAACCCGAAACTGCCTGGTGCAGTGTTTCAAGCGGCTATTTTATTATAACGTAAGAGACCTTAATAGAAATGCCCATAGTACAACTCTTCCTTAGTTGGGGCTATAAGATGAGTTTGAGTTGACTGGCTATTTAAAAAAAAATCTGCCGAATGGCGCTAACTTGAGTATTAACAAGATGTATGGTGTTAGTTGTGAACGGGTTCTTTTTATAAAATACCTAATCTAATAATGATTCAAAATCAATCAACTTTCAATTAGGTAAATTAAAACCCAATAAGTGCCAAAAAATAAAAATTGATTAATTTTGATGGTCTTTTCAGTGGTGTAATCCACTTTTACCACCACGTACATATTATAACGATATTATATGAATAACATAGATATTTGGTCCCTAAAACTTTAATATTTTGAAAGTAGACAGTAGGTAGAGACCTATTATTTTTATTTATTGACGATTCTTATGTGACTGTATTGGTATACATGAATAAAATAAATCTGATTCTGAGTAATAATTTTGTACTTATTGGGATTTAGCATATACTGGGTATATACTTTATTACATATGAAATACTGTAAAAATGGCAATATTATTATTATTATTCATATGAGACTACACATCCTAATAAATAACATAAAGCTTTTACCAAGCTTTACACAACAATAAACCGTTAATCAGTTCCTTAATATAATGCCTCTTTATACCCACTTTAGCGAAATAATTACTATCGCGCCGTCGTAGGAGACAACCCCCCGAATGGAGATCTATTTCAGAGGGGTTGTTGGCATGCAAACATGTCTTTACGATAAGAGCACTTGACAAATGATTATTAGACTATTTACCACCTAATATGTTAGAAATAGATGTAATTCCGGGTTCCTGCAGAAGAAAATCAGTTTATAAAAACACGATAAAGCCTCAAGCACACTGGGGCGTCGTTTTTGCCAATACCAAAACGAACTCTGCGTCAATATACATACAGTTTGAATTACTGTAGTCAAAGCGACGCGAACACGCTTTAAAATTCGCTCGCACCATTCGATTCGATTTTTATACATTCGATTTTTATACTCTATAGTATAGAGCTTACAATCGATAGGGAGTCAACGCCAGTGGATTTTGACTATCAGCATAGTCTATATTGATAGTGAAAACTGGCGTTGACTCCCTAACGATTGTAAAGCAGAAAAGATAGTATGTGGATAGTTCAATTTGATTCTTGAAATTTTGGAAACCATTATCGTGCCATTGCCTCCAATTTCAGATGTTTGTCGATGGCATCTGATAATGGATTTTCAGCCCTATCAAGTTCTCGTTTGATATGAGATCGGTTTGAGTGGCATTTATGCGGATACTCCACTAATCTCACTCCCCTTTGAGCTGTTTACCGCTCTACCTAGGAGTAAATAAAGTCAGGAAAACAACGGTGCTACGATTATCTTAACAAATTTAAAGAAATGAAAATAATTTATTTCTAATAAGTAGTAGATATAGTTAGTACTAGTAGTAAATAATAATAAAATCTTTTTGAAATAAAATCGTTTCTCAAAGTATGACAATATATAACGAGTTCTTTTAATTTGAAAGTTAGTGTGTATTCTTATAATAGATAGTGGGAAATTTACCGTTGCGAAGTTAACCATCATTTACTATCCCGGGCTGAGGTCAAACCTTTCTTTTTTCAACGTACGAACTGAAAAGCCGAAATGAACTGTACGGATGCTTTCAAGCCTATTTGCAGAACTCTAGACTGAACGAAAAACGGCGAAAAAGCAACGTTTACGTGAGGAAAGCGTTCGAGGTTGGTGGTTTTTACTTTAATCATAGAAAACTCGTGTAATTCTTTAATATAAGGAGTTTAACAAAACGAAATATCTAACAAAGTAATGACATAATTTCCAACTTCTCAAATCACTAGAAAAAGTATAAAATATTTAGTTAGCTAGTGTATTTAATATTGTATAATTTAATGTAAAATTTAATATTTATATAGTAATAAAACTTCAATCTTGATTTAAAATGGATTGCTCTTTTATTTAATTTTCTTATACTTTTTCAACTTATTTTAAAACCGTCGTCGTCTCTAACTCTCTGTCTCATCATACCGTCTCTTTCTCTCAACACACGTTTCCTATGACTTTTCATACATCTCAAGCATGCCGCGTTCCTTCACCAATCTTGCATCCCACATTTAATATTGTATTTTAAGTGTATTTAACCCCTAAGTTTATTTATAACGATTATTAGAAAGTTATAATCTAATTTATATTGTTATTACAAAGCATTTTATTACTGCAATTGTGACATTTTCCATTTGATTTAGGGTAGGACTGGGAAAAGTTCTTGCTAACTTTCACATAGACACTATTTCAACCTTTAGTATAGATGTATAACCTGTATTTACACAAACAAGAGGATTCACACAAGGCCAACCACAATAAGAATAACTTAACAGTAAATCTCAAAAGGAAACATTTCGCCCAAAATTGGTTCTTGAGTGGATCTCCCTTAACCCGTTTCAGACTTTATTGTGGAGAGAATGTTCAAATGGGGGTGGATTTCGATAAGCTATAAAGCCTGTATAGTCTATTCATATTATTTCGTTCTACGAAATTATGACAATTTAAGGACAATTTAACAATTCTTAAAAAAAAAAACTTATTGACTTAATTACTTATTGACTTAATAATGAAAGAGATAACATTTTGCATTTCTTTAAAAGCTTGTTTTAAAGTACTTAATAAAAACCGGCCAAGTGCGAGTCGGACTCACGCACGAAGGGTTCCGTACCATTATCTATAAAAACGAGCAATAAAATCAAGTTTGTGGTAGGGGAGCCCCCTTAAATATTCATTTTATTCTGTTTTTCAGTATGTGTTGTTATAGCGGCAACAGAAATACATAATCTGTGAATATTTCAACTCTCTAACTATCTCGGTTCATAAGATACAGCCTGGTGACAAACGGACGGACGGACGGACGGACAGCCAGCGAAGTCTTAGTAATAGGGTTCCCGTTTTACCCTTTGGGTACGGAACCCTAAAAACAAATATATTTTAAGAAAACAAATAGGATATTTAACGCAAAATTAATTAATTTAAAATAAATATGTACCTAATAATACGAAAAATAATTATCAGTAAGTAAATAAAGTTTGTTTAGGTACGTCTAATATTTACTTTAGTGCCAAAAATACGTTAAAAAATTTAATCCTATTTAAAAAACGTATAGACTTTATAAATCTATGTAGCAAGAAGATTACTTCGAAGCAATAAAATGCAGCGAGACTTCTTCGCTCAGGATTTTATCGCAGTTTATTCGCTCTGCACAGACCATTCAAGAACAGCTTTTACCGATTACATTGTAATTATTAATGAAACAAAGTGTAATATTACCACAATAACCTTACTTACTCTTACTATCAAAAACTTACATAAAAAAGATTTGTAGCTTCTGAGCGATTGTGGTTATCCTACTATTTATGCATACTTGTTCGTAAGCATTTATACATTAGACATGTAACTAAGTGTCATGTGCCCAATAATCAACAATGTATTTATGTACCAAATTTAAATAAACCTGTAATATCAAAGGCAGAAAGCGGAAATGTCGTATTACGAAAAT
Source organism: Ptilodon capucinus (assembly GCA_914767695.1). Taxonomy (NCBI): domain Eukaryota; kingdom Metazoa; phylum Arthropoda; class Insecta; order Lepidoptera; family Notodontidae; genus Ptilodon; species Ptilodon capucinus. The sequence continues at coordinate 8,118,346 of OU611808.1, forward strand.
TGCCCTCAATTACGTATTGATATAGAATTTATTAGAAGAAATGCCGCGTCAAATGGTCTATGTCTCGTATGCCTAGCATTGTTTTTTTTTTGTAGTTTTGCCACTGTTTATTCGATTTGACGGATTTTTCGAGATACGACGTTTCCGCTTTCAGAATATGTAGTTTTTATTTGATGGTAGATAGATAGATAAAAATTGTTAACAATGTAAATAAGTCACAAGGACGGCACTATGCATGATTGGCGCGGCATCATTAAAGCTGTCGGTAGTCGAAAGCCGCGGTAATGAACCCCGCAATGGTGCGCTGTTGTCTATCTCGGCCTGACGCTAATTGCTGTGCACTTATTAAGGTCGAGCGAGACGCTTCTACAGCTGAAAGACCGGCCAAGTGAGCGTCATACTTACGGTCGGGGATCTGTAGGATCTGCACAGTTTAAAACGAGATCATATAGGTAATGTAATACATAACCAAACTTTATTAATTTTCCGGGACCTTTCAAAATTCATTTATACGTCTTATTCTTAAAAACCATTGGGTAAGTCCTATGACCCGAAAGGCGGAATTATACTAATATGACGGATAAGCTCACTTTCATTCTGTATTTACAGTAGCTTTAACATGAGTGTTACACGTATTTCATGATAGTATCACACAAATATTTTACCTAGATTCTTGTGGCTGCTAACTAAATCTCTATACGTCCACAAATGTAGTATAACTCAGGAATTGAATTCGTAACGACAGGCAATTCCCTACTCTAATTCGCTTTCATGCAAGGACCACTGAATGTTGACGTGAAATAAATTTATTAATTACACTTTGATTTCACTTTATAGGTATTAAATGAATTAACCTATAATGAATAATTAATAGATAAAAATAAATAAAATTTTAGGTACATATACGAAAAATAATGTTTAAATTTAGCTAAAGATTGTATACCATTCAGTTCTATACACTACACTAATGAAAATTTTAATTATATTCTTCTATTTATTTTTGAACTGACAAGGTCAAAGGTTACGCTCCCTAAGTAATTTAACTGCGCGGTTTTAGTTTCTGCTGAAGCTATTTCACATTTAAATTCCTACGCCGGACAAACGGTACAACCGGGCGTGTGTACCAGACCGTACAGACTATGTCCGGCTTGTCCAGCAACGGATATGCGGCGCCTTAATCGGGTCAAAATTAAATTTTCAACGATGGCTCCAGGCCTTTGCCAAATATATTTAGAAGCTTTGGATTTGTGGGAATGAATGATGGATAGATATTTTGATTAAATTGAAACTAAGTTGACAATGGCTTAGTCTAGTGGTTTGGGCTTAGACTGCTCTGCTCACTGCACCAGGCGAGGGTTCGATTCCCGCCAGAGGTAAATATCCGAGATGTCATTTTCGGAATTTGCCCTAGCCTGGGTATAACTGGTAACGCTCCCAGCGTCATAAATATGGGTTGTCTGGCGATATTTATATTTCTTTATTAGTTCTGTTAAGTATCCTAACTGCAGCTCTACCAAGATGTCGACGCGTGTAACGCCCGTAGTCGTCATCGAATACGTAAAATATTTGTCATGGTGTTCCACAGTGCTGAAGCTTATTATTATTAGCGGTTTTTAACTTCATGATAGAGCTACATTCACACACTCAACTCGAGTGTGGGTGTGTTTGTGTGTGTAATAGGCGTTTGTTATAGGTAGGTGGTGGCGTTCCGTCATTTTATAAATTATAATTCACGCGATTTATCGTTACTAGTCAAATTAATTGACTAATAAATAACAATTGGAATATAAAGGAACCCTAAAAAGTATTTCCACAAAAAAAAATTTGGAACGTTTTAATTATGCGCAAGTATCTTATCAGCGAGCGCCCAATTGGGACTTTACTATTTTAGTTTCCTAATTAGAAAACCACAAACTTTAACTGTATATTATTTTCCTAATTAGGAAAAGTTTACAGCTTTCCGGTCGTTGACATATTTAAAGTAAGGTAAACACGTTTAGTTGTCTTAGTTGGGGTTGTTTGAGCACGTGATCGGCATATCGGGCCAGCCAGAGCTATTCGTAAGCGAATCCATGCTGATGCCTACCCGTCCGCAGTCAACCGTGGAGCTGACACGCTTATTGCCGCTTCATAAACGCTCCGAGTTTATTCTGAAACAAAAAAAAAAGCAGTGGTAGCCGAGTGGTCGAACGCACGCTTTGCAATCAAAGTGCGCAGGTTCTATCCCCGGCTCGCACCTCTGGGTTCCATGTGCGAATCTCATTTTCATCTGAGATTATCACTTGCTAAGAAACGGTGACGGAAAACATCGTGAGGAAACCTGTGTGCCCGGTATAATGGCAATAGGCTCGCCCCCTATTACATTGGGACCAAAATACATCGGCGAAGTGTGGGCGCACTGCAGTGCACCTCTGCCTACCCCTTCGGGGAATACAGGCGTGATGATGTCTGTAATGTCTGACGTCTGTAACATTCAAATACAATGTTTAAAAAAATAATGGTAAAAACCTTTTAAAAACAAGCTTTTATTTAATTGCCATTTTCGTGTTCTCCTCAGCAAGCCCTTTCATTTGATACCCATACTGTGCACAAAAAATTACTATTCCGCCATTTTGGATGATCCGTCATATTGGAATTAGAATGACGTCACATAGCTAAGCATGCATTGTCATCCAAAGTAAGCGTGTATACCAAATTTCAGCTCAATCGGTTAAAGATAACTGATTTAAAATTCAGTTGCAAGATTCCACCTGGACATACATTGCAAGTTAATATAAAGCTTGTAATAATAATAATAAAGCTTGTAAAAATCACAAATTTCAAAGATGAGTTGTTTGAAATGCTCAAAATATACTTGGCAATGTATTAATAAGGCCAACAAACCTACGTTTCCTTTTAATTTTTACACTAAATAATGTAATCATAAATGTGTATTTGGATGCCAGAAAAATTAAATAGTTTTCCTTGTACGTTCATAGGAAAAAAATAAATTTTTAACAAAAATCAAAAACCGACTTCAAAAACCTAGGTGCACTAAAAAGCTAGCAATAACCTTATAATTTGAAGACATTTGGAGTAGGTGCCAATCTACGTCAGACTAGGCAAATACACACATGAATTGGCACCGACTTCAAATGTCTTCAAATTATAAGTTTATTTCTAGCTTTTTAGTGCACCTAGGTTTTTGAAGTCTGTTTTTGTTTTTTGTAAAAAAAATTTTTTTCACGCTTTTTAGTGTCAATAATCGTTGAAACTATGCAATTATTACCACCTCATAACAACCCTAAAAAGTAAATATTTACAGCCAAACCCCCCCCTCACCCCCGCTTTTCCACCCCTTTGGGTTTCGATTTTTGTTAACAATCCGTTTTAAAAAAAAAAAGATTTTTCAACATCGGTTCACTAACGCCGGAGATATGCTGTAGTCCGGATTGGACCCCCATTGACAGAGTGGAAGTGAAAGGGGGGGTCCCCCTTTCCACTCCTTTGGGGGTAAGTTTCGATGTTTGTAAACAATCCGTATTAAACAAAAACTAATAATCAACCTAAATGAAAACTCCTTAAAAAGCCGTATACAACTACATCATCCGCGTAAATAATGATCATAATAAACATAAAAAAAATCATAAAATGAAAACTGCTTGGCCGTACAATTTTAAATTTTTATGGGACCAAATGGCATCTATTCCGCATCAAACAAAAAAAGAATCACGTAAATCGGATCATAAGTCGCAGCGTAATCGGTGTACATACTAAAAAACAAAAAAAAAACATACCGGCCGAATTGAGAACCTCCTCCTTTTTGGAAGTCGGTTAAAAAATACGAATACTCACGCTATAATCAATCTTCTGTGGTTGGCGTACAGTGCGACTGTTAATTTTTCGCTAATATTTTTATAGTAAATTTGTGTTGTGACTTGTGTCCAGTGTTTTAATGATAAGGGCACATCACGACAAGTCAATTTCAGCCTGTTTATTTTTATCTTTTATAAGTAAATACTTAGGTAAAAATCAAATCAGCGACTTTCGAAGACAAATTAGCGAACTTCAGTATGACGAGAGTAGACGGCGTGTTGATTACTTTTTAATGAATGTTTGATGCGGGAACCGCTTTTATTGGCATTCCTCGCCGATATTGCGCCGTGATTTATATGAAAGTAATGAGAAATATTACATTTGTTTTGTTTACCAGCGCGTAGGCATCGTCTGTATTTAAATTCTTATTACTAGGAGAGCAGTTATGTGAAGCGATATCGACACCTAATATAGTATATAAATATTGTGTAGCCTATTCTATACTTTATTACGATTGAAATACATATCAATATACAAAGTACCTATATGTGCATAATATACCACCGGATATCTCCCATAGAGCGATGGTAATAGCGTAGCGGCACGGCGCCTACAGTCGTCAGATTATTCGAATGGAAAACTGGGCACTAGTGAACCTAATCGAATAGAATATCGATACCATAACAGTGGGCAGTAGTTGCTACATAAAATAGTTACACATGGTTTTGAGGATTACTAACTAGTTTTTTTACAAGCTTTATATTAACTTGCAATGTATGTATGTCCGGGTGGAATCTTGCAACTGAATTTTAAATCAGTTATCTAAAAAACCTATTGAGCTGAAATTTGGTATACACGCTTATTTGGATAACAATGCATGCTTAGCTATGTGACGTCATTATAATTCCAATATGGCGGATCATCCAAGTTTGGGGGAAAAGTTTTTTTACCATTAATTTTTTGCCCTATGCGTTCCTCATATGGTAATTTATTTGTTTCTCTTTATCAAAACAAAGCACAGACAAATTTTTAAATATTGCTATGAATGAATAGTCACGTTTTTTATAACTAAATCATAACTTAGATTTCCGGTCTGCGCCGGAAACTGGAATGACTTATCGACAAACTAAACGCAACTGTTCGTGGTGCGTGTTGTTCTGACAATTTCAAATTATACACAAGTTATCGTTTCTAATAATATCTGTATGAAATTACCGGAGTGAAGTTGGCGGCCAAAAGTTGGCGGCCTTTTATAACCCGACCAAATTAAAATGTTCATAAAAATTATTTGAAATTATGCCCAAAAAATGCTTTTTATGCTTAGAAAATGGTTAAATAAGAATACTGCGACGGCCAAGGTCACATAAATTCTTGCAAAAATATTTTTCAAACAAGTTTTGGTAGGAAAATTATATCTCACTTCTGGAAATGGTCCGGATGAACATGAAGGACGGATTCCAAGGAAGTTGGCTATAGCTCATTTTATAGGTCTTGGGACAGGCTATGCGCTGTCAAAAGTGTACATTGATACCCGACCTAGATTAAGAGTAATTCTTCCAGACATATCCAGTGGCCGATTTTTTTCATACAAAATGGTCCAGATGAACATGAAGGACGGCTTCCAAGGAAGTATGCTATAGCTCATTTTATAGGTCGTAGGACAGGCTATGCGCTGTCAAAAGTCTAGATTGATACCTGACCTAGGTTAAGAGTAATTCATCCAGACATATCCAGCGGCCGATTTTTTTCGATATAAAATGGTCCAGATGAACATGAAGGACGGCTTCCAAGGAAGTTGGCTATAGCTCATTTTATAGGTCTTGAGACAGGCTATGCGCTGTCAAAAGTCTAGATTGATACGCGACCTAGGTTAGGAGTACTTCATCCAGACATATCCAGCGGCCGATTTTTTCGATATAAAATGGTCCAGATGAACATGAAGGACGGCTTCCAAGGAAGTTGGCTATAGCTCATTTTATAGGTCTTAGGACAGGCTATGCGCTGTCAAAAGTCTAGATTGATACGCGACCTAGATTAGGAGTAATTTATCCAGACATATCCAGTGGCCGATTTTTTTGATACAAAATGGTCCAGATGAACATGAAGGACGGCTTCCAAGGAAGTATGCTATAGCTCATTTTATAGGTCTTAGGACAGGCTATGCGCTGTCAAAAGTCTAGATTGATACCTGACCTAGGTTAAGAGTAATTCATCCAGACATATCCAGCGGCCGATTTTTTTCGATATAAAATGGTCCAGATGAACATGAAGGACGGCTTCCAAGGAAAATGGCTATAGCTCATTTTATAGGTCTTGGAACAGGCTATGCGCTGTCAAAAGTCTAGATTGATACGCGACCTAGGTTAGGAGTACTTCATCCAGACATATCCAGCGGCCGATTTTTTCGATATAAAATGGTCCAGATGTATATGAAGGACGGGTTCCAAGGAAGTTTTCTATAGCTCATTTTATAGGTCTTGGGACAGGTTATGCGCTGTCAAAAGTCTAGATTGATACCCAACCTAGGTTAAGAGTAATTCATCCAGACATATCCAGCGGCCGATTTTTTCGAAATAAAATGGTCCAGATGAACATGAAGGACGGCTTCCAAGGAAGTTTTCTATAGCTCATTTTATAGGTCTTGGGACAGGCTATGCGCTGTCAAAAGTCTACATTGATACCCGACCTAGATTAAGAGTAATTCTTCCAGACATATCCAGTGGCCGATTTTTTTCATACAAAATGGTCCAGATGAACATGAAGGACGGCTTCCAAGGAAGTATGCTATAGCTCATTTTATAGGTCTTAGGACAGGCTATGCGCTGTCAAAAGTCTAGATTGATACCCGACCTAGGTTAAGAGTAATTCATCCAGACATATCCAGCGGCCGATTTTTTTCGATATAAAATGGTCCAGATGAACATGAAGGACGGCTTCCAAGGAAAATGGCTATAGCTCATTTTATAGGTCTTGGAACAGGCTATGCGCTGTCAAAAGTCTAGATTGATACGCGACCTAGGTTAGGAGTACTTCATCCAGACATATCCAGCGGCCGATTTTTTCGATATAATATGGTCCAGATGTATATGAAGGACGGCTTCCAAGAAAGTTTTCTATAGCTCATTTTATAGGTCTTAGGACAGGCTATGCGCTGTCAAAAGTCTAGATTGATACCCGACCTAGGTTAAGAGTAATTCTTCCAGACATATCCAGCGGCCGATTTTTTTCGATATAAAATGGTCCAGATGAACATGAAGGACGGCTTCCAAGGAAGTTGGCTATAGCTCATTTTATAGGTCTTGGGACAGGCTATGCGCTGTCAAAAGTCTAGATTGATACCCGACCTAGGTTAAGAGTAATTCATCCAGACATATCCAGCGGCCGATTTTTTCGATATAAAATGGTCCAGATGTATATGAAGGACGGCTTCCAAGAAAGATTTCTATAGCAAATTTTATAGGTCTTAGGACAGGCTATGCGCTGTCAAAAGTCTAGATTGATACGCGACATAGATTAGGAGTTATTCATCCAGACATATCCAGCGGCCGATTTTTTCGATATAAAATGGTCCAGATGTATATGAAGGACGGGTTCCAAGGAAGTTTTCTATAGCTCATTTTATAGGTCTTGAGACAGGCTATGCGCTGTCAAAAGTCTAGATTGATACCCAACCTAGGTTAAGAGTAATTCATCCAGACATATCCAGCGGCCGATTTTTTCGAAATAAAATGGTCCAGATGAACATGAAGGACGGCTTCCAAGGAAGTTTTCTATAGCTCATTTTATAGGTCTTGGGACAGGCTATGCGCTGTCAAAAGTCTACATTGATACCCGACCTAGATTAAGAGTAATTCTTCCAGACATATCCAGTGGCCGATTTTTTTCATACAAAATGGTCCAGATGAACATGAAAGACGGCTTCCAAGGAAGTATGCTATAGCTCATTTTATAGGTCTTAGGACAGGCTATGCGCTGTCAAAAGTCTAGATTGATACCCGACTTAGGTTAAGAGTAATTCATCCAGACATATCCAGCGGCCGATTTTTTCGATATAAAATGGTCCAGATGTATATGAAGGACGGCTTCCAAGGAAGTTGGCTATAGCTCATTTTATAGGTCTTAGGACAGGCTATGCGCTGTCAAAAGTCTAGATTGATACCCGACCTAGGTTAAGAGTAATTCTTCCAGACATATCCAGCGGCCGATTTTTTTCGATATAAAATGGTCCAGATGAACATGAAGGACGGCTTCCAAGGAAGTTGGCTATAGCTCATTTTATAGGTCTTGGGACAGGCTATGCGCTGTCAAAAGTCTAGATTGATACCCGACCTAGGTTAAGAGTAATTCATCCAGACATATCCAGCGGCCGATTTTTTCGATATAAAATGGTCCAGATGTATATGAAGGACGGCTTCCAAGAAAGATTTCTATAGCAAATTTTATAGGTCTTAGGACAGGCTATGCGCTGTCAAAAGTCTAGATTGATACGCGACATAGATTAGGAGTTATTCATCCAGACATATCCAGCGGCCGATTTTTTCGATATAAAATGGTCCAGATGTATATGAAGGACGGGTTCCAAGGAAGTTTTCTATAGCTCATTTTATAGGTCTTGAGACAGGCTATGCGCTGTCAAAAGTCTAGATTGATACCCAACCTAGGTTAAGAGTAATTCATCCAGACATATCCAGCGGCCGATTTTTTCGAAATAAAATGGTCCAGATGAACATGAAGGACGGCTTCCAAGGAAGTTTTCTATAGCTCATTTTATAGGTCTTGGGACAGGCTATGCGCTGTCAAAAGTCTACATTGATACCCGACCTAGATTAAGAGTAATTCTTCCAGACATATCCAGTGGCCGATTTTTTTCATACAAAATGGTCCAGATGAACATGAAAGACGGCTTCCAAGGAAGTATGCTATAGCTCATTTTATAGGTCTTAGGACAGGCTATGCGCTGTCAAAAGTCTAGATTGATACCCGACTTAGGTTAAGAGTAATTCATCCAGACATATCCAGCGGCCGATTTTTTCGATATAAAATGGTCCAGATGTATATGAAGGACGGCTTCCAAGGAAGTTTTCAACAGCTCATTTTATAGGTCTTGGGACAGGCTATGCGCCGTCAAAAGTCTAGATTGATACGCGACCTAGGTTAGGAGTACTTCATCCAGACATATCCAGCGGCCGATTTTTTTCGATATAAAATGGTCCAGATGAACATGAAGGACGGCTTCCAAGGAAGTTGGCTATAGCTCATTTTATAGGTCTTGGGACAGGCTATGCGCTGTCAAAAGTCTAGATTGATACGCGACCTAGGTTAGGAGTAATTCATCCAGACATATGCAGCGGCCGATTTTTTCAATATAAAATGGTCCAGATGTATATGAAGGACGGCTTCCAAGGAAGTTTTCAATAGCTCATTTTATAAGTCTTGGGACAGGCTATGCGCTGTCAAAAGTCTAGATTGATACGCGACCTAGGTTAGGAGTACTTCATCCAGACATATCCAGCGGCCGATTTTTTCGACATATAATGGTCCAGATGAACATGAAGGACGGCTTCCAAGGAAGTTGGCTATAGCTCATTTTATAGGTCTTGGGACAGGCTATACGCTGTCAAAAGTCTAGATTGATACGCGACCTAGATTAGGAGTTATTCATCCAGACATATCCAGCGGCCGATTTTTTCGATATAAAATGGTCCAGATGTATATGAAGGACGGGTTCCAAGGAAGTTTTCTATAGCTCATTTTATAGGTCTTGGGACAGGTTATGCGCTGTCAAAAGTCTAGATTGATACCCAACCTAGGTTAAGAGTAATTCATCCAGACATATCCAGCGGCCGATTTTTTCGAAATAAAATGGTCCAGATGAACATGAAGGACGGCTTCCAAGGAAGTTTTCTATAGCTCATTTTATAGGTCTTGGGACAGGCTATGCGCTGTCAAAAGTCTACATTGATACCCGACCTAGATTAAGAGTAATTCTTCCAGACATATCCAGTGGCCGATTTTTTTCATACAAAATGGTCCAGATGAACATGAAGGACGGCTTCCAAGGAAGTATGCTATAGCTCATTTTATAGGTCTTAGGACAGGCTATGCGCTGTCAAAAGTCTAGATTGATACCCGACCTAGGTTAAGAGTAATTCATCCAGACATATCCAGCGGCCGATTTTTTCGATATAAAATGGTCCAGATGTATATGAAGGACGGCTTCCAAGGAAGTTTTCAATAGCTCATTTTATAGGTCTTGGGACAGGCTATGCGCCGTCAAAAGTCTAGATTGATACGCGACCTCGGTTAGGAGTACTTCATCCAGACATATCCAGCGGCCGATTTTTTTCGATATAAAATGGTCCAGATGAACATGAAGGACGGCTTCCAAGGAAGTTGGCTATAGCTCATTTTATAGGTCTTGAGACAGGCTATGCGCTGTCAAAAGTCTAGATTGATACGCGACCTAGGTTAGGAGTAATTCATCCAGACATATCCAGCGGCCGATTTTTTCAATATAAAATGGTCCAGATGTATATGAAGGACGGCTTCCAAGGAAGTTTTCAATAGCTCATTTTATAAGTCTTGGGACAGGCTATGCGCTGTCAAAAGTCTAGATTGATACGCGACCTAGGTTAGGAGTACTTCATCCAGACATATCCAGCGGCCGATTTTTTCGACATATAATGGTCCAGATGAACATGAAGGACGGCTTCCAAGGAAGTTGGCTATAGCTCATTTTATAGGTCTTGGGACAGGCTATGCGCTGTCAAAAGTCTAGATTGATACGCGACCTAGATTAGGAGTAATTCATCCAGACATATCCAGTGGCCGATTTTTTTGATACAAAATGGTCCAGATGAACATGAAGGACGGCTTCCAAGGAAGTATGCTATAGCTCATTTTATAGGTCTTAGGACAGGCTATGCGCTGTCAAAAGTCTAGATTGATACCCGACCTAGGTTAAGAGTAATTCATCCAGACATATCCAGCGGCCGATTTTTTTCGATATAAAATGGTCCAGATGAACATGAAGGACGGCTTCCAAGGAAGTTGGCTATAGCTCATTTTATAGGTCTTGGAACAGGCTATGCGCTGTCAAAAGTCTAGATTGATACGCGACCTAGGTTAGGAGAACTTCATCCAGACATATCCAGCGGCCGATTTTTTCGATATAAAATGGTCCAGATGTATATGAAGGACGGCTTCCAAGAAAGTTTTCTATAGCTCATTTTATAGGTCTTAGGACAGGCTATGCGCTGTCAAAAGTCTAGATTGATACCCGACCTAGGTTAAGAGTAATTCATCCAGACATATCCAGCGGCCGATTTTTTTTGATATAAAATGGTACAGATGAACATGAAGGACGGCTTCCAAGGAAATTGGCTATAGCTTATTTTATAGGTCTTGGGACAGGCTATGCGCTGTCAAAAGTCTAGATTGATACCCGACCTAGGTTAAGAGTAATTCATCCAGACATATCCAGCGGCCGATTTTTTCGATATAAAATGGTCCAGATGAACATGAAGGACGGCTTCCAAGGAAGTTGGCTATAGCTCATTTTATAGGTCTTGGGACAGGCTATGCGCTGTCAAAAGTCTAGATTGATACGCGACCTAGGTTAGGAGTACTTCATCCAGACATATCCAGCGGCCGATTTTTTCGATATAAAATGGTCCAGATGTATATGAAGGACGGCTTCCAAGAAAGTTTTCTATAGCTCATTTTATAAGTCTTAGGACAGGCTATGCGCTGTCAAAAGTCTAGATTGATACCCGACCTAGGTTAAGAGTAATTCATCCAGACATATCCAGCGGCCGATTTTTTTCGATATAAAATGGTCCAGATGAACATGAAGGACGGCTTCCAAGGAAATTGGCTATAGCTTATTTTATAGGTCTTGGGACAGGCTATGCGCTGTCAAAAGTCTAGATTGATACCCGACCTACGTTAAGAGTAATTCATCCAGACATATCCAGCGGCCGATTTTTTTGATATAAAATGGTCCAGATGAACATGAAGGACGGCTTCCAAGGAAGTTGGCTATAGCTCATTTTATAGGTCTTGGGACAGGCTATGCGCTGTCAAAAGTCTAGATTGATACGCGACCTAGATTAGGAGTACTTCATCCAGACATATCCAGCGGCCGATTTTTTCGATATAAAATGGTCCAGATGTATATGAAGGACGGCTTCCAAGGAAGTTTTCAATAGCTCATTTTATAGGTCTTAGGACAAACTATGCGCTGTCAAAAGTCTAGATTGATACCCGACCTATGTTAAGAGTAATTCATCCAGACATATCCAGCGGCCGATTTTTTTTGATATAAAATGGTCCAGATGAACATGACGGACGGCTTCCAAGGAAGTTGGCTATAGCTCATTTTATAGGTCTTGGGACAGGCTATGCGCTGTCCAAAGACTAGATTGATACCCGACCTAGATTAAGAGTAATTCTTCCAGACATATCCAGTGGCCGATTTTTTTGATACAAAATGGTCCAGATGAACATGAAGGACGGCTTCCAAGGAAGTGTGCTATAGCTCATTTCATAAGTCTTAGGACAGGCTATGCGCTGTCAAAAGTCTAGATTGATACCCGACCTAGGTTAAGAGTTATTCATCCAGACATATCCAGCGGCCGATTTTTTTCGATATAAAATGGTCCGGATGAACATGAAGGACGGCTTCCAAGGAAGTTGGCTATAGCTCATTTTATAGGTCTTGGGACAGGCTATGCGCTGTCAAAAGTCTAGATTGATACGCGACCTAGGTTAGGAGTACTTCATCCAGACATATCCAGCGGCCGATTTTTTCGATATAAAATGGTCCAGATGTATATGAAGGACGGCTTCCAAGGAAGTTTTCAATAGCTCATTTTATAGGTCTTGGGACAGGCTATGCGCTGTCAAAAGTTTACATTGATACCCGACCTAGATTAAGAGTAATTCTTCCAGACATATCCAGTGGCCGATTTTTTTCATACAAAATGGTCCAGATGAACATGAAGGACGGCTTCCAAGGAAGTATGCTATAGCTCATTTTATAGGTCTTAGGACAGGCTATGCGCTGTCAAAAGTCTAGATTGATACCCGACCTAGGTTAAGAGTAATTCATCCAGACATATCCAGCGGCCGATTTTTTCGATATAAAATGGTCCAGATGTATATGAAGGACGGCTTCCAAGGAAGTTTTCAATAGCTCATTTTATAGGTCTTGGGACAGGCTATGCGCCGTCAAATGTCTAGATTGATACGCCACCTAGGTTAGGAGTACTTCATCCAGACATATCCAGCGGCCGATTTTTTTCGATATAAAATGGTCCAGATGAACATGAAGGACGGCTTCCAAGGAAGTTGGCTATAGCTCATTTTATAGGTCTTAAGACAGGCTATGCGCTATCAAAAGTCTAGATTGATACGCGACCTAGGTTAGGAGTAATTCATCCAGACATATCCAGCGGCCGATTTTTTCAATATAAAATGGTCCAGATGTATATGAAGGACGGCTTCCAAGGAAGTTTTCAATAGCTCATTTTATAGGTCTTGGGACAGGCTATGCGCTGTCAAAAGTCTAGATTGATACGCGACCTAGGTTAGGAGTACTTCATCCAGACATATTCAGCGGCCGATTTTTTCGATATAAAATGGTCCAGATGAACATGAAGGACGGCTTCCAAGGAAGTTGGCTATAGCTCATTTTATAGGTCTTGGGACAGGCTATGCGCTGTCAAAAGTGTACATTGATACCCGACCTAGATTAAGAGTAATTCTTCCAGACATATCCAGTGGCCGATTTTTTTCATACAAAATGGTCCAGATGAACATAAAGGACGGCTTCCAAGGAAGTTGGCTATAGCTCATTTTATAGGTCTTGGGACAGGCTATGCGCTGTCAAAAGTGTACATTGATACCCGACCTAGATTAAGAGTAATTCTTCCAGACATATCCAGTGGCCGATTTTTTTCATACAAAATGGTCCAGATGAACATAAAGGACGGCTTCCAAGGAAGTTGGCTATAGCGCATAACCTGTCCCAAGACCTATAAAATGAGCTATAGAAAACTTCCTTGGAAGCCGTCCTTCATGTTCATCTGGACCATTTTATATCGAAAAAATCGGCCGCTGGATATGTCTGGATGAATAACTCCTAATCTATTTCGCGTATCAATCTAGTCTTTTGACAGCGCATAGCCTGTCTTAAGACCTATAAAATGAGCTATAGCCAACTTCCTTGGAAGCCGTCCTTCATGTTCATCTGGACCATTTTATATCGAAAAAAATCGGCCGCTGGATATGTCTGGATGAATTACTCTTAACCTAGGTCGGGTACCAATCTAGACTTTTGACAGCGCATAGCCTGTCCTAAGACCTATAAAATTTGCTATAGAAATCTTTCTTGGAAGCCGTCCTTCATATACATCTGGACCATTTTATATCGAAAAAATCGGCCGCTGGATATGTCTGGATGAATTACTCTTAACCTAGGTCGGGTATCAATCTAGACTTTTGACAGCGCATAGCCTGTCCCAAGACCTATAAAATGAGCTATAGCCAACTTCCTTGGAAGCCGTCCTTCATGTTCATCTGGACCATTTTATATCGAAAAAAATCGGCCGCTGGATATGTCTGGATGAATTACTCTTAACCTAGGTCGGGTATCAATCTAGACTTTTGACAGCGCATAGCCTGTCCCAAGACCTATAAAATGAGCTATAGCCAACTTCCTTGGAAGCCGTCCTTCATGTTCATCTGGACCATTTTATATCGAAAAAAATCGGCCGCTGGATATGTCTGGATGAAGTACTCCTAACCTAGGTCGCGTATCAATCTAGACTTTTGACGGCGCATAGCCTGTCCAAGTACCTATAAAATGAGCTATTGAAAACTTCCTTGGAAGCCGTCCTTCATATACATCTGGACCATTTTATATCGAAAAAATCGGCCGCTGGATATGTCTGGATGAATTACTCTTAACCTAGGTCGGGTATCAATCTAGACTTTTGACAGCGCATAGCCTGTCCCAAGACCTATAAAATGAGCTATAGCCAACTTCCTTGGAAGCCGTCGTTCATGTTCATCTGGACCATTTTATATCGAAAAAAATCGGCTGCTGGATATGTCTGGATGAATTACTCTTAACCTAGGTCGGGTATCAATCTAGACTTTTGACAGCGCATAGCCTGTCCTAAGACCTATAAAATGAGCTATAGAAAACTTTCTTGGTAGCCGTCCTTCATATACATCTGGACCATTTTATATCGATAAAATCTGCCGCTGGATATGTCTGGATGAATTACTCTTAACCTAGGTCGGGTATCAATCTAGACTTTTGACAGCGCATAGCCTGTCCCAAGACCTATAAAATGAGCTATAGCCAACTTCCTTGGAAGCCGTCCTTCATGTTCATCTGGACCATTTTATATCGAAAAAAATCGGCCGCTGGATATGTCTGGATGAATTACTCTTAATCTAGGTCGGGTATCAATCTAGACTTTTGACAGCGCATAGCCTGTCCCAAGACCTATAAAATGAGCTATAGCCAACTTCCTTGGAAGCCGTCCTTCATGTTCATCTGGACCATTTTATATCGAAAAAAATCGGCCGCTGGATATGTCTGGATGAATTACTCTTAACCTAGGTCGGGTATCAATCTAGACTTTTGACAGCGCATAGCCTGTCCTAAGACCTATAAAATTTGCTATAGAAATCTTTCTTGGAAGCCGTCCTTCATATACATCTGGACCATTTTATATCGAAAAAATCGGCCGCTGGATATGTCTGGATGAATTACTCTTAACCTAGGTCGGGTATCAATCTAGACTTTTGACAGCGCATAGCCTGTCCCAAGACCTATAAAATGAGCTATAGCCAACTTCCTTGGAAGCCGCCCTTCATGTTCATCTGGACCATTTTATATCGAAAAAAATCGGCCGCTGGATATGTCTGGATGAATTACTCTTAACCTAGGTCGGGTATCAATCTAGACTTTTGACAGCGCATAGCCTGTCCCAAGACCTATAAAATAAGCTATAGCCAATTTCCTTGGAAGCCGTCCTTCATGTTCATCTGGACCATTTTATATCGAAAAAAATCGGCCGCTGGATATGTCTGGATGAATTACTCTTAACCTAGGTCGGGTATCAATCTAGGTTGCGGAGAATGCGCGAGCGGTCCCGCGCCCCCCATCACTAGCCGAGGAAGGTGGAGTATCATGTGGTTTTTAGTCGGTAGTGGCAACTCTTGTTGCTGAGCCCGACATATCCCGTTCGTTCCCCTTAGCGAGCGGGGATGCGTAAATGCATTTTCCACATGTAAAAAAAAAAAAAAAAAGGTCGGGTATCAATCTAGACTTTTGACAGCGCATAGCCTGTCCTAAGACCTATAAAATGAGCTATAGAAAACTTTTTTGGAAGCCGTCCTTCATATACATCTGGACCATTTTATATCGATAAAATCTGCCGCTGGATATGTCTGGATGAATTACTCTTAACCTAGGTCGGGTATCAATCTAGACTTTTGACAGCGCATAGCCTGTCCTAAGACCTATAAAATGAGCTATAGAAAACTTTCTTGGAAGCCGTCCTTCATGTTCATCTGGACCATTTTATATCGAAAAAAATCGGCCGCTGGATATGTCTGGATGAATTACTCTTAACCTAGGTCGGGTATCAATCTAGACTTTTGACAGCGCATAGCCTGTCCTAAGACCTATAAAATGAGCTATAGAAAACTTTCTTGGAAGCCGTCCTTCATATACATCTGGACCATTTTATATCGATAAAATCTGCCGCTGGATATGTCTGGATGAATTACTCTTAACCTAGGTCGGGTATCAATCTAGACTTTTGACAGCGCATAGCCTGTCCCAAGACCTATAAAATGAGCTATAGCCAACTTCCTTGGAAGCCGTCCTTCATGTTCATCTGGACCATTTTATATCGAAAAAAATCGGCCGCTGGATATGTCTGGATGAATTACTCTTAATCTAGGTCGGGTATCAATCTAGACTTTTGACAGCGCATAGCCTGTCCCAAGACCTATAAAATGAGCTATAGCCAACTTCCTTGGAAGCCGTCCTTCATGTTCATCTGGACCATTTTATATCGAAAAAAATCGGCCGCTGGATATGTCTGGATGAATTACTCTTAACCTAGGTCGGGTATCAATCTAGACTTTTGACAGCGCATAGCCTGTCCTAAGACCTATAAAATGAGCTATAGCATACTTCCTTGGAAGCCGTCCTTCATGTTCATCTGGACCATTTTGTATGAAAAAAATCGGCCACTGGATATGTCTGGAAGAATTACTCTTAATCTAGGTCGGGTATCAATGTAGACTTTTGACAGCGCATAGCCTGTCCCAAGACCTATAAAATGAGCTATAGCCAACTTCCTTGGAATCCGTCCTTCATGTTCATCTGGACCATTTCAAGAAGTGAGATATAATTTTCCGTACCAAAACTTGTTTGAAAAATATTTTTGCAAGAATTTATGTGACCTTGGCCGTCGCAGTATTCTTATTTAACCATTTTCTAAGCATAAAAAGCATTTTCTGGGCATAATTTCAAATAATTTTTATGAACATTTTAATTTGGTCGGGTTATAAAAGGCCGCCAACTTTTGGCCGCTAACTTCACTCCGGTTATGAAATTTATCATAGGAACATATTATATTTACCAATCAACGTCAGACAAAGCAAATACACACATGAATTGGCACCAACTCCAAATGTAATGAATTGTAAGGTTATTTGTAGCTTTTTAGTGCACCTAGGTTTTTAAAGTCAGTTTTAGTTTTTTGTTAAAAATAATATTTTTTTACGAGTTTTAGTGTCAATAATCGTTGAAAATTTGCAAATATTGTTACCTTATAACAGCCCTAAAAAAGTAAAAATTTATAGCCAACGCCAAATTATGTGACTCAACCCCTCATGGAAATGGGACCAACCTTGAAGAATTCCCTAGCAAACCTCAAAAAAAAATTCGAAATCGGTCGATAGACGCCGGAGATATTCGGTAACATACATAAAAAAAAAACATACGGGTCGAATTGAGAACCTCCTCTTTTTTGAAGTCGGTTAAAAATAAAATAAAAATTAACACAAAATGAATTATGATACCTACAAATATGAAAGAAGATTCTTTCTCATTGTAATTGGATGAAAGTATTTGTACCGAGTTGTCAGGATTTAAAATAGAAACAGTTTAAAATGCTAGTCACATTATGTAATGGTTTAATCAGGACAGGAGTTTGCGAATCTACTTTAAATGGTTAAGAAACTTTGAAAACCGTGCTCACGCCCGCCATTCAATAGGTGTTGTTTGTACAAAATATTCGGAAACATAAACATTTGTTTCAGTACATGACTTGCCATTTTAATATTATTAATTGGGTAAAAATTATGTTCATCATTAACACAACGATAACTATTTAAACAGATTCCTATCGACGTAGGCAGGGTAAGAATTTATTTAATGATTTTTCGTGTTTCCACTAATATTTTTGGGACGTTTTCTGATATCTTATGACCGGGGGAGCAGAAAAATCCCTAAATTTTGAGAAAGCACACACACACACACACTCACGCGAACACTTAAATACACCCACATTAGTACACTACGACGTAAAATACATGTAAATATTCTAACATTTTCAAAGGTCAAGTCCGCAGCACCCTCAACCGACGGAAGTGCATGAAAAGATGTATGATTATGGATGAAGCGAAAGAGGTTTGCCAGAATCGTAGCATGTGGCAAACGGTAGCCTCTGCCTTTCCCCATGGGATACAGGTGTGAGTATATGTATGTATTATAGTCGAATGTCAGTACCAGGAGATCATAAAATATAAACGGTGAGTGCAGGATTTCACCTCGTTAACTAAGCGCGAGCTGCTCAAGCACCGCGTACCTCCATTATTGCCCATTAACCACATAACAGGTTAAATAATGTTCAGCGCACACGAATAATGTGTAGCGGTAGTGAGAAATTTTCCCCAATTTTGATAGCATTTTCATAAACAAGGATGTATGAGCAGCGTTTTAACCTTATGTCCATTTCGTTTCGTGTAATTCAATATTTAGCAAATTGCAATTTCCTAAAGAGACAATTTGCTCTTTCCATGCGTTCCATTTGTATAAAAGTGTGTCAAACTACCGGGCAAAGGCCTGCCTTGCCGCTCTTTTTTCTATATCTAGATGGGTCACTTTTGTTTGAGTGTGTCCAGTTTACTTCGCTATTCTGACTTGGACTCCATTTTACGCCTAGGTGAGTAAACAGTCATAGAGCGTAGACTCGGCTCTTTAGCCATACGCAAGCAAACACAACGATAAGGAGCTCTACCATGAGTTTACACGTTCGTAAGGAGTGCTCGCTGTCGTTCAGGTAAAGAAAATAAATATATCGAAAATTATTAGTTCCTCGAGTGGCCGCGGTATAACTTTCTATACAAATATTTAGAGAGACGCTAACGACTATAGAGAGCGTAAAACTCAGGGTAGGTCTTCAGGCGTTTTAGAATTCCACGTATTGCTTGATGGCTTTATTACACGAACGCTTAGCTGACGTTGATTTAATTTATGGTTTATATTAATTAATTAATTCCATACGGATGAATAGATGAAAACTTCAAGATTGATTAGTTTATATAAAGTTTATGTATAGAGTCACGTGTGTATGTGGAAAATTAGTTGAATATCGTATTACATTAAATTTTTTATTGGATCATAGCACTGTTCCTATGAACATATACAGGGTGTTTCAGAAGTCCGAAATAATACTTTGACGTTTGCACCAGTATCGGGTATACAACTGAATGGTATAAGAATTTGATCGAAATTCGGCCATGTTGTTCCAACTTTTTTTTGTCGTCAATGTCTATAACTCGTAGTTCCTCGAGTCCTATGTAAAAATTGCAGGTTCTGTTTTGTGAATATTGCTAGTCGCCCCTCGTAAGTGTAGTTTACACTGCTGAATAGGGTTATGGATGTACCCAAAGGCCAGAACATGATACCTGTGACAAATATTCAAATGTCTATAACTCAGAATGTATGATAGGTGTATACTGTCTTCACTAACCATCCACATATGAGCTACAGTATATGTACCCAAAGTATTATTTTGGACTTCTGATACAAGTACAAGTACTATAATGATTAATCAGTACTTATTTTATTTCTTTTAATACCAAAGCAATTTATGTAGTAAATATAATTGAATAAGGTTGCTTATATATTGTTTTCTTATATTTACGCGAATACTATACATTGAAATAAAACTATTTTACGGATTTTATCGCGTTTATTTACTATTTTATTTTCCCGACGTTTCGGCTGCGTTACAGCAACCATGGTCACGGGGGGACTGAGGTGTTAGACGTCCTGATGTCATAGTTAATAACTGGGTACCCTCATATTTAGTTGTTGTTTGCGGTCCGATCCACGCAGAAAGTGCTCACAGTGTATTGAGGTCTTGCAATGGTACGCTTGGTTTTAATCATATTAATTACTAGATCCCAAGTTGGTGGTAGCACCCAGCCATCTTCCCTATTGAAATTAGGATGTTTTTTAATTTCAATGGCCTCACATCATCATCATGGTATCATCCTTGGTCGGAGTCGGTGTTCTTTTGCAAGGATATGCGGTTTATCAAATCTGATATAATGGCGGGTGCGGTCCTGTACATGTTCACAGATTGCAGACTTCGTGGAGCGTCGTTGCTTATAGATTAAAGTGTTTAAATATCCTTTGAATTGTATTGCTGGACATCCAGTCATCAGACTATCACTAAATAGAACCGTATATATTAGAGGTGTAGCTGTAGACGTGAATGAAACTAGCGGAACGAGATTATTGCATAATTCATAGCGTGTCCCGCGCAGTCACCTGACACCGCCGCTTACATTATTGAGCACTCGGAATTGGCTGACACTGCTTAATAATTCAAACATAGGCACGTTATGTGATTATAATAGTCTCCAAACTCACTCAAATTGTATACAGACTATTAACATCTATTAAAACAGACTTTGAGTTAGTACAAAATACAACAACAGCCGAAAAACACAAAAAAAACAACAATTTACGCCCTGCATTCAAAGGGTAAGCGTATTAGCTTAACTTTTTTCTAAAATGCACTCTGTTTTAATATATATAAAGAATGAACTTCTGCGGCAAAGGCTGATTTGCGATCAAGTGTTGATTTGCCTGTGAGCATTTTTTCCATAATTACTCAATATAATTGGCACTAAGAGTTCAATAAAACCAAGGGGGTGGGTGCTATAAAATCAATTGGAGGTCCCTGTATAGTCAAACCACATTTACTTTAGACTAACATACTAAAGAAATAAAACGGTATTTTTGTATGTTTTTATAAGGTAGGGTAGGTAAAACACTTTAAACTTTCACAAATAGACAAGCAGTACTTGTAGGATGTGCGCCAAGACTGTCACGGAAAATGTTGGTTATATCACATTCTCTCGTATGAAATAAGTCAGAGAGGGAACTAGCCAATCCGTTACAGAGGCAAGTGTCTAAAACATTAAAAGGGGTGCAACTAGTAAAGGGATACAATCACAACTATTAAACCATTTCAATAGTAAAACGGATTTGTAAGCGTCAATCAGCATTAAAACTAAATCCCGTACGACTCTCCCAGTATCTACGATGCTAAATGCTCACGTCGCGCCACTGACGACGCTTATCGATGTAGAGCAGCCACTATTGTGAGAAGACAACACTCGATATCGTATACAGACCTAAGCGTTGTGCACGTTATGTGGCTTTGATGTGCAGTGTGTTTGTACTGATTGAATAACTTAGGCCATTATAGAGTGGGACGCAGCTTAATTGCTCTACTGGAACGTGTTATTGCGCTCTATGCACTTGGTTTAATTTGCTTTGCGTTTTGCTTTTATTTTCTTTACAAATTTATTTCTCACGGGAGTTGTAAAGTGTGCCATGCCGTCGATTAGAGCTTATACTCTACAATTTTACGTACTTACCCTACATTACGTACGTTCCTAATATTGTACCTTACATCTTTGAGCTTTATTTCCTAAGTTCATAAACTATTTTAGTAGCAGTGGTAGCCGAGTGGTCGAACGCACGCTTTGCAATCAAAGTGCGCAGGTTCTATCCCCGGCTCGCACCTCTGGGTTCCATGTGCGAATCTCATTTTCATCTGAGATTATCACTTGCTAAGAAACGGCGACGGAAAACATCGTGAGGAAACCTGTGTGCCCGGTATAATGGCAATAGGCTCGCCCCCTATTACATTGGGACCAAAATACATCGGCGAAGTGTGGGCGCACTGCAGTGCACCTCTGCCTACCCCTTCGGGGAATACAGGCGTGATGATGTATGATGATGATGTATATAAACTATTTTCATACAAATAGCGTTGCCAAACCGAACATATTCAGTAAAAAATTGTGTCGACTTTTCATTGACCGGCGTTTATTTCTCCCGTATCAGATGAACGTCGTTTGCTCCGTTACCCTTTTTACTTACGGAATCCGCCAAACTCATATTCCGAGATCTTTTCACATTTCAACTGTCGATAGAATCCGACACATTTCCTGCTATTACGATGAAAATGCGCCCTAAATATAAAGGACGCATGGCGGAACGGCGAAAGATAGGCATTTAAGGAAAATCATATATGCTCATTAAATGGCGTCAACTCTGAGGATATTCTTCTTATACAAATGAATCTTACTAATATTATGAGGTGAAAGTAAGTGAGGATGGATGGATGGATGTTTGTTACTCTTTCACGCAAAAACTACTGAACGGATTTTGATAAAACTTTAAAGTATTATTGTTTATACACCAGAATATTGGAATAAGATGAAAATTATAATCGATATTGTGTGACATTTGTTGCGTGATCTCAACATTAATGTCAGAAGGAACGATAGTGGAAACAATGTCAATAAGAGTAGGATTCGAAGCGACAAATTTTACGATATAATATATCGATTAAAGATTATTGCAGTTGACGCCCCAATTCTTCATATTCATCAGTACAAACAAAAGTATAAATAACATCGAATTATTCTGCTAAAGGTTGAACAAGCACAAGTTAAATCACAAAGTTATCGCAATTCCAGTGACATCCGCCACTCACGCCGGACACCGCCGCCGCATGAATGAAAGAAGCGTTCACAACTTGTGCAACCAACGTCACCGCACCCGTTCACGCAACCCCTCTTCACTAAATATGACGTTTCTGTAATGTTGACCGGACTTTAGCGGTAATCTCTATTTAATATGGTCGCATGCTGTAAAGCCGGAAAATAAGTGATACCCTTATTTGGCATTAACCAATAAAAGCAAGAGTCTTAAGGAAGATTCTTGCTTTGACCCTTAGACCCTTTGCTCAGTAGAAAACACGTCTATCATTATGTAAATATCCATGCAATTGTATATTTATCTCAACGTTTATTCGTGATAAAATCTTGACACTTGTGGTCATCAATTGCTTGTATTTATTATTTTCAGAAGATAAAAGACGTGCACCGATTAAGATAAATGGATATCCAAGTGTTTCTTGTGCAAACGTGATTCATAGCCACTGTTAAGCTTTATTAATGAAACCGAAAGAAACGTCACCACATTACAATCTTACTTAAAACCAAAGCTGGTCTCATTCCTAAAGGCGTCCTTCTAAATATCATTTAGATTCTTAAATAATGTAATCAAAAGTAGCGCTATAAACAGCTTAGTGGACTCTGGGAAAAAGTAATTTGATGAATCTTCTAAACACTGTTTCGTTACTACAACACTGCAAAGAATTCTATGCCAAATTAAATTAATTTGTATATAAATTTATTTATTTACCTCAAATGATACAACATCCATATTTTTTTTGGGACTCCTTTCTATCTACTATGAGTTTGTTTAGTCTATGAGTCTATCTATTTTTCTGAATATTTTTTTTTGGTAGAGAGTACAGGTTTGGTAGGGGTATCAATTCCCATCTGTAGATCTATGTGTTATAAACTATGGCAAACCACGTTGGAATAGGTCTGGCGTGTTGCCAGCACGCTGTCAATACTACGTGGCCGTTGGCCGACAACTTATTCACACCGGAATGATGAAAGATATCAATTTGTATGATATAATAGGATATGCAACGTCATTGTCCGATACACTTCCGTGTCCTTGTGGAAGAACGTTTTGTGCTCAGTCATTTGGGACCGCCCGCAAATTTTTTGTTCCAACAACCTTCCGATGGTCCTATGAAAACAATGTAGACATGTTTGTGGCTGCAGTTTTCACTTTTTGTTTGACCCACATTTAGTTAACGTGAATAATGCCTCTTTTGTTTTGATATTTCCTTACACACCGACATTAATTTATAAGAAAATAAATATACAAACATATAACGGCATAATTTAAGATCAGATACAAATTAGTCACAAGTCTCCATCTTTAGAGCTCAAAATCAGCCGAACGTTTTAGCCAGACCTTCTAAGTGGAAGCAGCATTCCGAACCGTTGCGGTCGTTGGCAAAACCAATTCCTCAGGTTCCAACTTATCGTCCCACAAACTTGCCGACAGCTCCCCAATCTGCATAAAGCTGTTTTATATTCATGGTGAAATGGGATGTGACGCGCATAATAGACATTCAGCTGGAGTGATAGACGAGAGGGTCACATTGATAATAAAGGTAGACGCGCATACTTTAATAGGTCGCAATGTAGCCTACAGGTTGTAGTACCTAAGTATTTACAAATTGAAAGTGGGGCTGTATAGAATTTAGTCTTTGGTTGTATCGATTATGCAGTATGATTAATCTTAGTAAACTTTAGTAATTTCGTATACGTTTTTGATCCTCAAATGATAATGAGCGAGTTCTCAAACTTTTTAAATAAATTAGCTTCCAAAAATGTTAAGGTAAATATTTTTTCATTAATTCATCAAACCAAGATGATACGATGATGGTTGAACTAGAAAATCTGAGCCTAGTATTTCTTTATATTTACAGACAGCACTTCTACGCAATATCTTAATAACGGCCTCGTAAAAGCTATTTTAACGGACGTCTTCGCATCGGAACGATTCTAGAAGTGAACGACTTTCAAGCGATAAAGCACAAGGAGACGATTACGTTTCTTTTATTGCAGTTTTTTGTTCGCCACATTAAAACGACGCGACGCGAACTGACGCGACGTTTGTAGTCAAACGTGTTAATTTATGTGACAACTTGTGAGCTGCCACTCGGCAATAGGTGGCATAGCATGATAGGCATTGAAACGAGTGCTGTTGCAAATTTTCGTCCAAAATTCAATCAATCAATCAATATTGCGGCTTTCAGCAGTTTTAAGATACATTAGAATGTAATAATCCGTATTCAAATGGTAGTTAATAAGGCAGTTAGCAAATCTTGTCGACTTGAGCTTTAAAACTTGCAACGTGCATAAATAATATCAGTTGCAGCCAATGCTTTTTACGGTTATTCCAAACTATTACCAAAACCTACAGGCGCGTCAAAACGTCAAAATGCGTCAAAAAGACATTTTTTGCCAATACCAAAACTGTATTAACTTATGCAAGAAGCACATCTTTGAACGAAATGGGATCTATGGCGCGGGCAATTTTTGGTTCGCGTGGCTTTCACCATAGTAATGAAATCTTTATCTATATTTGCAAATAGTGCATTTTCCAAAAAAAGTCAAGTTAACTCGCTCAATTGAGTGGGTGTACGGCGTCACTGTAATACAACTAGTTCTCCCGCTGAATTTTGTCCGCACGGTTTGTAAGCAAATCTGTCAGCTTGGAACAACAGAGAGAAGCTCAACCCACTTCTGAGGCTAATTTGCAAGTCAATTGCACTCCACATCGCATTCCAATTTTGTTCTGCATTTTGGTATACACAATTTCCGGTCAAATTGTAAGAAGGAATGGATATTGTTACTACTCTGAGAAATAACTATGGTTTAATTACTTTTTATTCTTTATTATTATTATTACAAGCTTTATATTAACTTGCAATGTATGAGCGGGTGGAATATTGCAACTGAATTTAAAATCAGTTATCTTTAACCGATTGAGCTTAAATTTGGTATACACGCGTATTTTGGATGACAATGCATGCTTAGCTGTGTGACATCATTCTAATTCCAATATGGCGGATCATCCAAAACGGCGGAATAGTTATTTTTCTGCACTACCACAGTATGGGCATCAAATGAATGGGCTTGTTATGTATCATAACTTATGATAAATAACAATCAAGTCATAAGATATAAATATATCAGACACTGCTGTACACTGTAGAGATTGTTAGTTGCAACTCCGTGTGCGCGTATCAGACTGTTCTTTAACGAATAACGTTAAAAAGTGAAAATAGCGACTGTTAGCGATGCGTTTTAACCTTTTTATAAATATAAATACTGGCTGGTTTAAAAATAAGAAGAGTTATGTTTTGTTTTTTATTTTGATGTTGTCAAATTAGCCTTGTATGAAAATGGATTAAATATTTTACTTTTAACTTTTTTTACGTGTTTTTATGCGGCGGTGGTGCCTTTTAGCGACACTAGACCCGTTAATCGAGTGAAATATGCGTGTCAAATCATAGTTTCTGGGAATTTGTGCTATCAACTCATTCAGTAAATAATATTTCGCTTCGTGTATACGTTTATAAGCCGTGCACTGGCAACTGGGTCACAGATATGTCATCAATTGCAACTGAACATTGACCCAGTGCAGATGAAAGGTCACGGGTCGTGAACTCCACAACTTTCAAGCTATATTTATGTTTACTGTTCCGTGTCATAAAGGAAGGTAATTATTAATACATACATACATAAATAATATAATATATATAATTATAATTCGCTCGGGTGTACATTTTTTAATAATATTTTGGGATAAATAAATATAGCCTATGTTACTCAATGATAATGTTGCATTATAACGGCAAAATAATTTTTGAAATCGGTCTCATAGTTTTTAAGTCTATTCGTTATATACACCAATACAAATCTTTCCTCTTTATAATATTAAGTATAGATAGTATAAATTGTTATTTTTCCAGCCGCTCTCTACGGTGATAATTTTAGATACGATGAAAATTAATTTCAGCAGTAAGTATATAATTATTGACTCTTAAAACGTACAAATAAAAATAATATCACAAAATTTGCTATACCTATTTTACTTGATATGATATGATATTTTTCTTCACATGCTCTTTCACTGGCCTCGACACGCCAAGGTGGCCAATTAACATTTCCAATCAACTTTTCCTTCGACCCAATTATGGTCGATCGTTTTCTTTTGCAGAACTCTTTTTACGCCTCTAAAGGTTATAAAAAGGACTAATAAAATAATGAAGCCCGCAACCCTCCCGTTGTACTTACTTTAAAAAATATTGACGATATTATTTTTTTATTTCGAGATTAAATTATAAGAGATACCTATTTGTCAACAAACTTTGTTAAAGTTTTATACATACACGATTGTTTTCTGTTCTATAAAGAATATAGCGATTTTAGATTATTACGTTTACTTCCCACGTAAACTATGCGTGTTTCGATAGGTTAGGACGTTTCTTAGGAGTTTTAAGGATGATTTGCAGTGGTGGCTGAGTGGTCGAACGCACGCTTTGCAATCAAAGTGTGCAGGTTCAAACCTTGGCTCGCACTTCTGGGTTTCATGTGCGAATCTCATTTTCATCCGAGATTATCACTTGCTAAGAAACGGTGAAGGAAAACATCGTGAGGAAATCTGCACTGAGAATTTAACTTGTTCTCGATAGATGTGTGAAGTCTGCCAACCCGCACTAGGCCAGCGTGGTGGACAATGGCTTGAATCCACCTCGCATTAAGGGGAGGCCCGTGTCCAGCAGTGAGACGTCAATAGTAGTAGTAGTTTAAGGATTACGAAATTAGAAACAATTTATAATACATTCAACTTAAGGTTATAGTGTAAGTTATTAGTTAATGGGCTTTGATTGCACCCGCGACGACCCGCAAACGCCTTGCCGCAATTTGAGTAATTAACCCCTGCCATATTGCGTGGCGCCATTATTGAAATACGCCGCTAAATCACCATTAGCAAGATCCAAGATAAAGCTGAGTTGATTGCCTTCGGGTGCTCTGAAGAGGTAACATCCTGTGACATCGTTTTTTAAAGTAAACAATCACAAAACAGTTGGAATCATTACAGATAAATCCTTACCTACATAAATGTTTAGGTAAGCAATCTATAGACATACTAGCTGTCCCGGCGAACTTCATACCGCATTAGTTAGAATTAATAAATGTAAATAGGTGACATACGAAAGCAGCGCCACCTACCGGGTCCAATTGTGAATCTAAACCATCCAGGGCGACACCCAAACGCATACAAAAAAAAAATTCAAACGCATACAAATCGGTCCAGCCGTTTAGGAGGAGTTCAGTGACATATACACGTAGAGTAGATATATATATATATTAATATATGTATATTTTTAAATAAATATAGCCAGGCAAATCATATTTGATGTGTATGTATTGCTATTTTATATATTGATTTGTTATTTGAGTACACCACCAACAGCTGCCCATAATTAATTAAGTATAGTTTGCTCGTCCAAACTGGTTGTCTGGAAGAAATTGCTTTTAGCGATAAGACCGCCAAATTGTACATAGCTACTGTATTTAGAACGAAGAATGTTGTATTATTTTCTTTGTTTGGTGTGTGCAATAAAGAGTACTCTATCTATCTATCTATCGTATGATCCCAAACCAAGCAAAGCTTGTACTATGGGTACCATTAAATGGACTGCGGGCAATCCCAGTTAACAGACTAGGGCATAAGCCGTAAAGTCCTATTCCGAAATTTGCCCCTAGCGGGAACCGAATTCGCAAATACCCGGTGCATGAGCCGAGAGTACTACGCGCAGACCACTAGACAAAACTATTGTCACATTTTATTTAAAATGTATAATTGACGACATGATACATTAGAATTAAGACCAGTAGAAGTTTGCAGTAAGTGAAAAGTGGCGCTAAGTAGCCAAGTTCTCGATGCCATGTTTGCTTTCTTTCAACCGTGCCTAACTCCGCGACAAAATGGAGTGCGCTCGTCGCCGTCACCCGCGGTACTGTAAACTAGATAAATGGGCGTCAAGTCACCGTCCGACTTACATCCGGAGCTCGCCGTGAAAGCGTGCCCTAATGCCCGCATGTTACCGTCACACCAGCGAACTGGCTAGTCTCGGGATTACGATGAAATATCACCTGTCATCGCGACCTCTTTAGTTTAATTCATTCTATAATAAAGGTACTGACTGTGGCATTTGTTGGACCTTGGTAATTAAATTTATCGAGACTTTTGAAGAACAAAGGACGCAATACATCAAACAAGCATGTTATTTTACTCCCTAGAATGTTGTCTCGAGGTTCTATAAACTTTTAACGACGACTGAATAATGTGTTGATATCGAATACTCTGCGAAGTTTATGCATTTTAACAACACCAATACACAAATTCTATGATGAAGTAATATTTTTCGTGTTTATACTGCATACAATAATAGGTACGTATAATAAAATATAAATAACAGTTATAAATAGGTACAACATTCTTGACTTTTGCCACTCTGCGTTTTCTCACGTTAGTCGTAAATAAAATTATTCTGAACTAGTCGCGGTTTGAACATTAGAGCTCAATGATTACCCATTAACTTAATATCAAGTTAAATAAAGTAAATGAGATCACTCTTGTGAATAATGAATAGGTAAGTTTCGCATCGCTACGTTGTTAGTTAGCACGAATAGTTCTCCTAAGTTTGTAGATGTCAATTCAAATTAAGAGCTTTTAGGAGAGATGTCAGTATATTAAGAACATTATGCAACTTCGAAATTAAGTATGATAGAAGAAAATGGATGGAAAATAGATCTTGTTTACGTAGAGTAGAGACACTCTACCAAGGTATTAAGCACGTCTGGAACTTTTTTTTATAAAGATACAGAATATAGATAAAGATATTGGTTTGAATTATCAAGACTAATATTTTAGTTCAACTTTTGTATTTAAGTCGTTGTAGTTCGTACCTTTCGTTTTATTAATAACAATCTGTCTTGGCTAATTAATTTTGTGACTTGACTTAAAATAGACTCGCCTCGTCTGTAGTTTCAAGTGACAAATTTATTTTAGGATAATTAGTTATTCTTCGTGGTTTGGAATTCTGTAGGCAATAACAGTATTCACTTCAAATCAGAAACCTTTTTATGTCTGCCTATCTTCAAGTATGAAACAGTTAGTACAATGGTTGCTTCTAAAATGTAGATGGTTGCTGTAAAGCCGCCGAAACGTCGGGAAAATTAAATAGTAAATAAACGCGATAGAATTTGTAAAATAGTTTTATTTCAATATACACAAAAACATACATACACGTCGTTTGATAAAAAAAATATACAGTAGAAATAACCTTTTACTTGAAGTCGATCTCAAGTGAAGTCATTAGCATCCCGTCTGTCTTCGTTCACCAGCCGCCCAGCTGAAGATGTGTGCGTGACAGGCGATTACTGATGATCGTCCTAGCCACTTGATATTTATTTTAACCTTTAGGCACTAAGTCCCGAGAGTTCTAAGCTCCAGGGATATTGTTTACATTATATGCTACATACATTAATTTCAATGAATACACATAATCTAGAAATAAGAAGGTTAACTTCGTTCCATTTATTTTAAAATGGAATTCTTTTCCGATTTTGTCTTATTTTGATTTTCACAAGCTTGTAAACTTATACAAACTTTTTGAATTTGAATGTATTTATTATCTATAGTTGTTGTCGTAAAACACGTGCTTACCTAAATACTAAACAATGGAATAAAATATATCCCGCAAAGGTAAATACGCACGCAAACGATCAAGGTTAAATATAATGCACCACCAACCACCACCTAAGCAGATACTCATTCAGCCATCTTGAATCTTGAATGGATTGGCGATACTTATTTGATTTTATCTTTTAATATTTTTTTGAATGATTTATGGGCTATTTAGCGTGTATGTTCTTTATATGGAAGTAATTAAATACATCCACATACCAAATCAGATACTTAGCGCAAAGTAATGGAGGACTCCAGAAAAGTAATACTGTATAGAAGTTATATTTCGTGGGATAGTTCCCATTTGTTGTGGCGTGATGTCGAGACAGACTGCGGTCAGTGGGAAAACTCTCGCACCGAATGAGCCGTGTAGAAGCTTTTAGGAGCTATTTGAGGAACTAACGAATCCTTCAAGAAAAATACGAAGGGAAAAAGTTTTGCGTGAGAAGGGTTTGCGGGCTCCGAGTTTTATTTTACTTTTGTGCACATAAAACCAATGATAGGCAAGGAGAATATTCGCTTTGATTATAGCAGATTCCACCTCGATATCAAATTAATTATTCTCGAGTTGAAATTAAATTAATGACAACTCTCTTTTTTTAATAATGATTTATTACAATCACATTTTAACGAAGTCCGTTATTCGGTATCAGAGGGGCAAATTATTTTTTTTGTCAGAGTATAATAAACTTTATCTGCCCTGTAGGTAATATTGCCTAAAATCGGAAAATCATTGTTTTTTATTTTGGTGGTGTTACTAATATGGAACTATTCAACGCATAAACAACACTTATCTGCAGTATTCTTTATATGCGCGCAACACGCGCAGCTCACCATACGACTTCGTTCTTCCATTCATGTTATACACAATGCACGTTTTGAAAACACAGAATTAAAACGTCCACTATGTTTTGTTTGTGTGTTACAGAAATATTACTTTTCGTCTTGATATTTTTCTCTTCTTTTATTAAAAATATGGAAACAGGCCGCGGTCCGCGTGACTACAATTAATTAACGGACGCCCCATCGCGCCATGGCGACGAGTTTCCACTTATACATTTTTCAATATTTATTTTCTAGTGTAAAATTAATTCTTAGATAGACTTTTTTCGTAACATAGTAGGAAATAAAGTAAACATTAAAATCAGAAAAAAATTACTTACAGTACAGGTAGTATGAATCTGTCATTATGTATTACGAATAAGCGGATTACATTGGAACCCTACACATATATCAAGGATTTATCAGTTCCCTCAAGTTCTAATTTTTTATGCGATCACGAAGTTCTCATGTTAAGTGAATTTATGTAATTCTTAATGAGAATAAATATCCTAAACCTATCACTATGTTTAGTTAACTACAGCCCTTTTAACGTCCCACTGGCACGGGCCTCCCTCAATGCGACTAGGTTTCAGGCCATAGTCCACCACGCTATCCCAGTGCGGGTTGGCAGACTACACACATCTATCGAAACTAGTCAAGTCCCGTCAGGCATGCAGGTTTCCTCACGATGTTTTCCTTCACCGTTTCATAGCGAGTGATATTCTTGGATGAAAATGAGATTCGCACATAAACCTAGAGGTGCAAGCCGGGGTTTGAACCTGCACACTTTGATTTCAAGGCGTGCGTTCGACCACTCGGTAACTACTGCTTTCAATGTTTTATGTCTACAATGTTTTATTTCGAAATTGCGATTTATGATTTCATAAAACTATAAAAATATTTAGTTATTAATCATAAAACGTTTATACATGGTTTAAACTAGATCCAACCATATTCAAGATATCTATTACTGCTAGCTCAAAATTTTAAGCTACCTTAGCCTCACACTTAGCAACTTAAAATAACAGTAACTTAGAGTTACACGCACGTATTCCATAAATATATGCGCATATACACTTTTCTCTATTTCCTCAATGAACCTTACTCGCTTGATAAATTTCCTAACTTGTAAACGTTACCTTGAGTTATCTCGCTTGTCCAATTTCACTTGTGAGTTTGATACATTGCCGTGTATATTATATTCAGGAGCAAGTAGGTACATAATCCGGAAACGGAAGGCCACAAACAAGATTGTTTGTCAAGCTGATAGCGGTGCAGATGTACGGATTCACGCACTTTCTTATTTTCATTATTGCATTTGTGTTATATTTTGAGACATTTTTAAACGCCTTGTCAAAGATAACCACACAATTTTGGGTTCTTCTAAAGCGACATCTTATAAAGATTAGAACAAAACTATATTTGACAGCACTAAAAATATTGTTATCTTGCTCATACAATACGGCCGTAGGAGAGACGACAATACGCTTAGTTTTAGTCATTGTTACCGAATGGACTGGATTGAAATTTTCACAGATGATGTATTTCTGTTGCCGCTTTAACAACAAATACTAAAATTCCCCATACAACAAACGTGATTTTTAAAATGGTACGGAACCCTTTGTGCGCGAGTCCGACTCGCATTTGTTAGTAGATAGGTATGTCTTATATCGATGTTCGAACGACTAAACGAAGAAAAACTAAGTACTGTCACTGAACTGTATTTTTCTATTGCTCAATAGAATAAGATTTGTATTTATATGCCTGCTCCCAAAATATAACATTTCTCAAACTTGCTACTTTCTTAGGCTCGCAAATAACAATGGAGCTTACTTATGAATGGACCATGTAGAAAATTATCTAAAGTTTATTTGATAGAAGGAACAAAAAACAAGTGAAGTGTCTGTTTGTAATAACAAAGTACTTTATACTAAATGCACCTAAATTACCTATATGAAAAAAAACAAATCATGAATAATTAAACTGCAAAGTCTAATCACTTAAGTCAATTCTTGTCCATACCGTGTCTTTAAAGTCATTCAGGATAACAGTAGCCGAGAATAGACACACAAGTTAAATTGGTTCAGTTGTCGACACAACCTACGACATTAAGGGGCACGCAAGTTAGAATGAAAACATTCACAACTTGTGCGGTTACGACGACGCCTCCCACAACCGCCATAATAAATAATACATTGACAAAATTTACTTGTGTTGCCAGGTGCCGGGGATTTCCTACAAATAGAGGAGTATTTTCTTAGCGTACAAAGAAAATTTGTGACCATGGCTTGCGAACATGGAATTTTTGGAGAAGTTACACCAGTGGTACCAGTACCAGTAGTAAAGCATTGGTAGCCTCGCGGGCAAGAACCCCCCGCCTTGAACGTAAGGGGTGCAAGTTCAAATCCCAGGCCCGCACCTCTGAGATAATTTTCATGTGCGAATGTCATTTTCAACAATGATTACCACTTGCTGAACGGTGAAGGAAAACATCGTGAGGAAACCTGCACGTCTATAGAAAGGCGTGTGAAGTTCACTAACCCGCACTGGGCCAGCGTGGTGGACTATGGCCCAAATCTCCCTTGTATTGATGGGGAATGTGCCCGGTATAATGGCAATAGGCTCGCCCCCTATTACATTGGGACCAAAATACATCGGTGAAGTGTGGGCGCACTACAGTGCACCTCTGCCTACCCCTTCGGGGAATACAGGCGTGATGATGTATTTATTTATTACACCGGCTTTGCTCACAAATTCATGATGAATTCATGATGAAATGATTTAGTATTTCCATATTAATGTGAACAGTATGTACTCGTATATTAGTGGATGACCTGTTTTTTGCGTGGGCTAACTAAAGTTTAATCATTATTAAACTGTTGGGTTCACGTCAAATCGTAAAAATAAGTATTTTTTACCGAAAATGTATTCTTAGCGAAGTCTTATTTGGGGAAAACCCTAGACAAAGTGGCAATTTACAGGCTTAGGTATTTTGTCGTAGTTTTATAAGAAAATAAATATTCTTACAGAAATATGTTTTAGTTCGATTGGAAACATTGGGCGTGATAAAATTGTAAACTTGCAAACAAATCTACGATTGGTTTTCGTTCTGCAAATAAGTACGTAAGTATTGTTGTAAATTGTGTATTTTTCTTCGTGAATGACCGTTTACAATTTAAAACCATTCAGGTTTTTACTTGTGTATATGTAGTATATAATCTATGTAAAAATATCACATATTTTGTGAAAGTACCGAAAGTATACCGTAACGTAATAATAGTTCCGAAGAGTACTCCTTACACAAGAAAAAATCCCGCCTTTCTTTACCTATAATATCGGCACATAAATCTCTTACACTAATTTAAAAAAAACAGGATAAATAAATGAAGGAGTCGATCTAGATAAATATAATATACATAGATCAACATCATTATTACGCCTGTATTCCCGAAGGGATAGGCAGAGGTGCATTTCAGTGCACCACCACTTCCCCGATCACACTTATATATATGCTTACATTAGTAGTCATTATGAAGAAGTGAAGATTGTAAGATTATGAGTATATTTGAGGGAGCAATATTCGAAATGAAACTGATCTGTTTATGGAAATGAATGCACTGGGTCTCTAACCCATGAATCTAATTGACTGTGAATTTCAGACGAATCAAAGCGCGCACAGACACAGGTTTTAGGTGCCAATTCAAAAGGTCCACATTCAAAGATAGGCAAATGTATCAAACGATGGTACCATCTCTCCGCAGAATCATCTAACGACCTGCGGTAACCGCCTCTACGAGTCTGGTAACCCTTAATGGCTACAGCTGTTCCATTAGTGGATAAAGGATGTGGGCCAATCACGGTAGATGGATGAGCCAAGTCAATACTTGAGTAAACGTGACCTAAAACCTCGGTAAACAAAGCGCTAATGAAACCTCAACAAGATGAACCGCTCTTTTGTATTCTAAAATCTATAAAACATTTTCATCCCATATTAACTCACTCGAAAAACCTACATTAATAGAATAACAATAACTAACTGAACTGCGAAATCTCTGTCATGATTTAAAAGCATTTAATATCGTATTTCAAAGATAAGAATACTGAGATCGTTAAATTGTTATTTTTATAACGTATTTTTTATGATTTACAAAAGGCAAGAGTTGTAATAAATGATTTATCCCCGATACTCCGAGAGTTATGAAGATTAGGTAAACAAGCCGGCATCGAGATTAATGGGATCTTAACACCAAAAGCGATGACGTGTGCGATGTGAACTCATCCAGATGGAGATTGTTATGAACGAATATGTCTACTTACAAGATGTACGTATCTACTGTATCGCACTACTGAAATGTATCTAATCATCCACTTAAAACACCCCGATTGTTATAGAAGAACTCCTTGGGGTGAGTCAAATGAGCATTGCAACAGTGGTTGTACAATACCTACCCACCCAGTGGGGTACAATACCTACTGGTATTGTCTACTACCTTTAGAAGTACCTACCGGTCGCCAGCTTAAAACGTCTCCCAAGTCTCCTTTCACATCATAGACAATACATGATGATAATTGTCGCCAAGGCTAGTTATAACTTAATTCGTAATTCAGGAGAAATCCTCACTTACGGATAACAATAATAGGCACTATAATAATGTGTCATCAATAAGTTTGCTCATATAAGTGGAAGTTAGATTAATGGTGGTAGGATTCTATATTTCAAGATTTTCATCCAATAATGTTATACGGTGCCTTCCAATTGTTTTTTACTCTATTTTTGTACAAATTTGCCGTATTTATGAGTATTCATTATGTACGTAAATATAAGGATAATAATTTTTTGGATGTAAAACATATGTCTCCTCATTGTACGGCTTAAAACCCCGGGTTCATTGAGGCGTTAAGACGCGCCCTTTGAAAAATTCACCAATACCAAAACGAACTCTATGTCAATATGTATAAAGATTGAATTTCTATTGCAAAAACCTCGCGACTACGCTGCAAAATTTTGCTCGTGCCGTCAGTACAATTCGTTTAATAATGAGCTATATCTATGAGTCAATACAGTTTGTTAAGGTATTGGCAAACACGCCCCAGTGTGTGCGGGGCTTCCTCCCAGGTGTTTGCTCCGACTCATTCCTTGTGTACGACCCACACACCAATATATTCCGCACAATGGCACACGAGACATTCTTTTCATAAAACCACATCCATTACTTAGGAAGAATTCGTACTGTGTTTTAGGTGAATCGAGCGTTAAATTAGACCAGAATATTATTCTTATCCAAATTCCCTTTTATTGAAAAATGTGGATAGAGCTCGGGTTTAAGGTAATTAAGAATGATATGTTTATTGTTAACTTAGTAAGGTTAGCTCTTGGTAATTAAATTTAAAAATAAATCTGTGGTGTTGTATAAATAACACTAATTATGGTCATTCTACCATATCATTACAAAAATTTTACCTCGTTTCAACCTTATATTTGATCAGTCTCCGACTAATAAAAGTTTACAATCTCTGACCCAATTTTTAACTGTTCTTTCTGTTCGTACGTAACGTCACCAATCGAATTTCGACCGCAAGTGATAAAAAAAGTATAACTTACACAATGCTGCCACGAAAATCTTAAAACTTTGCAGCATTATACTGCCCTGTTCACAAAATTCAAACTTGGTAAATGAGTGCAGAAGGTTTTTTTGTCCGACACGTACTATCTCCGTGATACGAATAACTAATTACATAATGAAATTATATATTTTAATAGAATGACAACATTTACGTTTAGATCTAGATACTTTAGGTAATCACAGGACTTTATCCAGTCTTATTATTGTATTATATGCAATTAGGTAAACAGTCACTGTATTTAGGTAGGCAGGTACTTACACCACGTCGCGGTGCATGCCAAAGCGATCCCGTGGCGCCCCGATAGAAGCGGAAGATGGTACACCGTCGGTTTTTATTAGGTATACGGCCTTCTACCGGGACTCTCGCATAACCGCCTTCTACCGGGACTCTCGCATAACCCTGCTACTTCCTCCGAGGTGGCAGGGTAACCATAAAGGACTTTCCGACGTTAAAAAAAGGGGCCTTACACCAAGTATGTTCGCTTTGAATAATACACTCCGATCTAAGTTCTAGGCACTCTATAGATGGCAATATGCACAATCCCAAGTGGCGGTTATTGAAGCAGTCGGTTGAATTATACGACACAATAATGAAACCCACCAGGGCCCCAAGTCTACTAACACTATCGTCGTAGAGTTGCTATGAACAACATCTTTTTTCAATGATACCTAGAATATGAGTAGTGTAAACATATTGTCACCTTGGTGCCATTTATATTCTAGTTACCATTGATACAATATGTAATTTGTATGCCTTAAAAAATGGAGTCATAGCAACTCCACGACGATAGTGTTAGCAGACTTGGGGCTCAGGAACCAACCCACAATGCTACTGTTACTTGACTGTCTCAATTGTGTTGGAAACCGTTTTTTGTTATATTTTTGTTAATTTCAAAGATAAAACACGACCCAAAACCGACTGTCAAGCTTTAGAGTTTAGACAATCTCATCCGTACTGGAGCTATATGTACTTATGTATTTGTAATAAGTTTTGGCGATTTAAAAAATGATCAGCCCACTGAATTTGCCGGATCTTCTCAGTTGAGGTCGCGTTTCGATCCGGTGGTAGTATATTAGTATATAAGAAAAATAAAATGTAAACTTGTCAATTTGTAAGTGCCCCCATAGGCCTATATACAAAATAAATGATTTGACTTTGACTTTGACCGTCGGGTCCACACAACAATGATACCGATTTTGTTTTTAAATTTAAGCTGTGTCGTAGTTACGGAATCATCCCTGAAAATTCATAGTTTGTTTTTTTTTGACTAGATTAATAACCGCTACGCTAGTCAGATAAATACGATCCCTGCACATTCGTATTCTGATTTCATTAAAATTTACATCTGCAAAAATAGGTTCATTATTTTTTTTAGATGCTTTCACTGCATTAAATCAGACCATTAAAATTGTGTATAATATTTTCATACTGAAAGCCCGGACGTTGGAACGTGCAAAAATGCAAATTGCATGAATTCACACAGTCTCAAAAACTCTTTCACTAGTACGTGGAGGAATAAAATATGTTTGTAAACGAGTTCTTCGATTTACTTGCATTCGATTTGCTAGCATTGTAGTTGTTGTGTTTGTTGTCGGGCTTGTGGATGCCAAAAGAACGAAGTTGGTGAACTGTATAAATGAACATATCCTGTCTATGAAATTCGTAGATTATAAATATAAACTTTCCTGTAATTTATAGAAATTTCAATGCATTTACAAACACCAATAATTACATCATTCAAGAAAGGCCTCATCATTCAAGACAAAGGTATCTTCAAGAAACGAGCATACTCATTCCTTAAAGGCCGGCAACGCACTTGCGATGCCCCTGGTGTTGCAGGTGTCCATGGGCGGCGTTGATCACTTACCATCAGGTGAAACGTCTGCTCGTTTGTCTCCCTATCTCATAAAAAAAAAAAAAAAAAATGTACATTTATTGAACTGAAATATATTTCTTAAATATATTAAGACTGGATAAATGTTTATTGTACTTTTGGTTTAGATTCGTATGTCATTTACAATTTAGTAGGTATCAACTGCGAAATAATACTAGATACCAACAACACCACTAAGAGATAACGCCACTCAATGAAATACAAAGCTCACTTGCTACTTTTCTTTGGGCGCGAGTTGTACGTATCACTGTCAGGGTTGATGGACGTACTAAAATTACTACACGCAATTTATGTATGATGCTCAAATGTTGAGCTTATTTGCGTGGTAAAAAAATGTTTTTTTTGGGACTAAGCCCACCACATATTCCCGCAACGGTTACTCCTGTAAGTCAGGTTCTACAGCGGTAGTCAATGACGATGATGGTTTAATTGTCTTGATACCAGAAATATTTTAATCGAAAGAAAGTTTAGGTTAGTAGAACAAAAAATAAAAAAATAACTTCCCTACATTGAGACAAAAAAATCTTCCCTACAGGCAGGAGACAAAAAAATATTTGATTGTTTGCTTTTCGAGTACATACGATGTGCTATGAATTGTTTTTAGCTAACATCTTCTGAAGTGAAGCCGTTCAACGTACCAGTCATTTAACATTGTTAGTATGAGCAAACATTATCAATGAAGGCAGTTAATTAAAGATGACAGGCCGCCTGGTGGGCCATTATTTCATTAATTCACGTTTATTCCTTTTGTATAACTGAGGGTATTTGCGGTGGTAACGGATGAAATTGGATTGAGAGCTGTTGATTGTGTTGGAATTGAAATTACAATCGTTTGAACATCGCCGCGGTGTTCAAACGATCTATGTAAAGTCAAATTATAGCTAGCGGGTCTGCCTTATACATTTTTTATTTTTACAATAATTTTTACCATGGAGCATTATCATAATTTAAATTTTCTAATTAAGTATACTCTGGGTTAGAAATAAATGGAAATAGTTAAACAAAAAGGATCCAGTCCGATGATATGAGATGGTAACCTAGGTGGTCAAAATGCTATTTGCTTCTATTTGTCGATGGGATATTTTTGTTGATTGAAAAGGCCTCCTTTAGGAACCGTTTGGTGTAATTAACTATTTTTTGACAATTTCGTGGATTGGATCCGTTTTGCTTAACTACATCCAAGTTTCCTAACTTACATAAAGAAGTAAAACTTACCTTATGTAAGCTCACACGTGCGAAAATTTTATAATTTCATTTGCAAATAATGACCTCACGTAATTTAAAAATGGGAGTAGTAAAGTTAATGAAGGGAAATATTGTGAACAGCTTCAAGGCGAGGAAGTAAACACGTGATCGCGGCACGGCGCCCATATATCCCCTTTACTACTGCCTACACCCCTGACCCCGCCATCATTCATTCGTTTAGCGATATTGCAATTTCATCCCAAAAGTGAGACGTGTATTTTTTGTTCACGAGGAATAAAAATAGTCATTTTCTGAACACTGGAAAATAACAGATCTTCTTGTAAAAACCAGAACCTAACCTAATCTAACCATTTTTTATCGTGGGTTAATCATCATGGACTCCCGCTCGCCCCGAGGGAGGCGAACGAGCTATACCGGACTCATTTTCAAACGAAAAAACAAAAAGACAGAATGGTGTAAGGTTCATTTAAGAAAGTATGAAATAAATACGAAGTTAATATCACTAGTAGCCCCCTTAACTAGACCACCAATTAAGCTAAATGCTTGTAACACGAGTGGGCTAAGGTTGGTGTTATTAGTAAGATACATATCAAAGAAAAAGATCAACGATAATACCTATAAGCCAGCCTAAGCTAAGTCTGAAAGTAAAAATTGAGTGTTTTGTACAACAAAGTCGGATATAATGACTGAAATTCAATCGGTGAAATCCACTCAACTTTTTATACTTGTCAATGGATTATTACGCGCGAATACCAACATTCCACCTACACAAATCTGCTACTGACAGTGATGTATCTACCTATTGTAATAAAAAACGTGATAGCAACCCCACTGGGTAGGTACCTACACACTCGGAATTCATTATAAATTTTGTCACATGCCAGCTCAACACGAATTATTATTTGGCGATGAGTTGAAATTACAGAAATATTTTAACTGCTGCAGCATTTGCATACTGGTAAATACGCTTCATTATGAATATCGTTGTGACAATTATGGGCTAGCCTAATGCAATTGCGGTAAAATATGTTGGTACCAAATTAGTGTGTAGAATTTATAGCTTAAGATGGTTTTGATGACGTACCTACTAATTACATAATAAGCAGGAATTTTATTAATAGGTTAATGTACCTACTGTTATGTTTATGATGATATGAATAATCAGCGGGTGGTTCACCGCGTAGCGCGTAGCACGTAGCACTCAGCCTGTAGCCGGCAGTTAGTGCGCGCGATTCGCGAATGTCGGCCGTCCGCATTGTCGTCGGTACCGCGCGCGGCTTTGTCGTAGCCGACATTATTTGCCGACACTTCATGCTTCGCGATCTAGATAAAGTTAAATAACTTTGAAGCTTACATTAAATCAATTTATATTTTTCCTTAAAAAAACTAAGAAGAAAGTATTGATTGTTTTATTTAATTGCTCTTAGTAATAAGTCGTTTCAAAATAGACAGTGACTAGAACGAAAATAATTAAATACTTTTAATGTTTGCATAACTAAACATGATTAACTTAACATTGAATATTCCAGTCGGTTTTCAAGTTCCGTTCCAAATAAACGTAAAGAAGTTATCGAAACAATTTTTCGTCTATTAAGGGTAAGTCAAAGTAGCTACATTTAATTAGGCAAACACTTTTCAAGTGATGATTTATTTATGATGATATGATTTTATTTTTTACGTAGTAAGTAGGTATAATTAGTATATATTACATTATTTTTAGGGACTTCATTTGCTCAATTTAAATACTTTCACAACATTAACACATTTTTTTAATAGACTCAATATATTTTTGTATCATCCAATGTTTATGTTTTGTGGCATGTAACGTCTGTAAGTAAGCTTTTTAACCGACGAAAAAAAAAAAAAAGGAGGAGGTTGGCGCCGACTCAATATGACTTAGGTATACTTACATTAGTTTAAAAACTTTGTTATTAAGGTTAAATAAAAAAGGTATATTATTTTTTGCTTTTTAAAATTTTCGGAGGTTTAATTTTTTGTTAAAAAGTTTTTGTGACTGAACGCTCTACATAGCAATTGATACAATATTTAGGCACCGAAAATATAATACGGTCAGACGTATAAATCTGGCATTTCGATGCTAATGTAAATTCTCGCATCACTCAGGATATGTTAGGATTGCCTACATTTTATCTACTTTGTCGATCCTCACAAAATATGTTCAGAATATTTTGGTGACTAAAACTAGCCGACCGAAAAATCCGATGGAGTTTGTACTAAATAAGATTTGAGAAGTAAGCCAGCATTAGAATATTTTCTGAATGTTATATATTTTTTCGTTGACCGTTGAATATGAGGCCCGGTTATAATACACTACGGCATACGATGCATACATTGTAACTACAAATTAAATAGGCTAACGCTAGAATCTATTTGTAATTAGAATCCAAAATTATAACGAGAACACTGGATTCTTATTAGACCTATTTCTTATTAGTGAGATCCATATCTAATTTAAATGATGATACACGAATTCGTATTTAATTTCTTCAGTAATTATTATTTCATTGTTCAATTAATAACTCAAACATCGATAGATCTGAGCATAAGGTTTGAACACTAAATTTCTACTTTTAGTATCGACTAATATAATATACTAGCTGACCGGGCGAACTTCGTATCGCCTTAAAATGAGTGACATACGAAAGCAGCGCCACCTACCGGGTCCAATTGTAAATTTAAACCATCCATACAAAAAAAAACATTCAAATCGGTCCAGCCGTTTAGGAGGAGTTAGCTTACAACGAAAAGTGGCATTGATTATTATATATATAGATGGGAAAATTTACTTGGGTGAAATTTCCGATAAGCCGGAATACATAACACCTCTATTGTGTCCTTAATTTAGCAGTGACTTAACAGGGGCCTGTGTTATGTCCGTATTGGCAATGTGCGAGATTAGGTAAGGAATAGATAAGGCTCCATCCGAGGCCGGATGCGGCCGTCGGTATATTCGCAATAATACAGTGCTACTCGAGTGAAAATAAACAGGATTCGGTCTAACATGGTATTATATTGGAAAAGTTAGTAGTTCCAAGCCCCTTTGGTATTAGGTATTGGTGAACTAAACTATGAAATGATTTTTTTCTAATTCAGTGTATTAAATATTATTTTTATATTTATTTAAATTAAAATAAACTTATTTCAATTGAACAATTTATACGCAATCAGCACTAAAAAAAGGTGGTTGTGATAACGTTTAAATTTTTGTTATTTATAAGTTAGGTTAGGTCCTAAGTTCTATTTTCGGTATTTTTATCAAAAAAGTTACAAAATTAAAAAAAAAAAATTCTTCATG
Source organism: Ptilodon capucinus (assembly GCA_914767695.1). Lineage (NCBI taxonomy): Eukaryota > Metazoa > Arthropoda > Insecta > Lepidoptera > Notodontidae > Ptilodon > Ptilodon capucinus. The sequence goes on from OU611808.1 coordinate 8,161,828, forward strand.
ATTAAAACAAATTCATGCATCCAGCCATAAAGTACCTTCAGTTTGTATGTTTAGTACATATTTTTCAACTTAATATTTAAAAATATGTTGGTGCACCGAAGTTTACCTCTGACGACTACTGTTTAGGGAATGTTGGCGGGATTTTTTACACTGTACAAAGTTTTATGCAAGTCAAGTCAAAGTCAAATCATTTATTTTGTATAGGCCTATGGGGGCACTTACAAATTGTCAAGTTTACATTTTTTTCTTATATACTACTATACTACCACCGGATCGAAACGCGACCTCAACTGAGAAGATCCAGCAAGAAACTCAGTGGGCTGATAATTTTTTTAAATCGCCAAAACTTATTACAAATACACAGGTACATATAGCTCCAGTATGTTGCCTTTAGAGCTGCGTTTAATAATAAAGATAGAATAATAATACGTTAGTAAGGCAACGCTACACTTTGACATGACGGGCAATATTTCGATTTTTGTTTTGAACCTGAGCTGTACAATCCCAAACTGATTTATCATCTAAATAATCCGAGATTTTGTAATATCCCTTTTGATACAATTTGGATTTGATTGCAATTTTAAATGTGTTAATGGGCAAATCTCTGATTTCTTTTGGAAGTTTATTGAAAAAGCGTATACTTTGCCCCATGAAAGAGTTATTTATTCTGTGGAGACGAGTAACGTGTACGGATAGCATATGCTTATTCCGTGTATTTAAGGAGTGAACATCGCTTCTTTTTTCAAAATTGCTTATATTTTTCTTAACTTACATTAAATTTTCAAATATGAATTGGGATATGACAGTTAGAATATTTATCTCCTTAAACTTTTCTCTAAGGGAATCTCTCGGAGCCAAGTTGTAAATGGCTCGTATAGCCCTCTTCTGGAGTATGAAAATAGAATTAAGGTCGACAGAGCATCCCCAGAGCAATATGCCATAAGACATAACGCTATGGAAATAACTGAAATAAACTATTCTAGCTGTTTCCACATCCGTTAGGAGTCTAATTTTTTTAACAGCAAAAGCCGCCGAACTAAGCCTACCTGACATTTTTTTTATGTGGGGACCCCATTGTAATTTGGAATCTATTGTGATACCTAAAAAGACAGTTGACTCCACAGGGTCCAATCCCGTTCCATTTAGATGAAGACTGGTCCCTATTTCTCGCACGTTTGGCGTCGAGAACTTAATACATTTAGTTTTTTTGCTCATTCAAAAGCAGGTTGTTCTTATTGAACCAATCAACAACTTTAGCAAGAGCGTTGTTTACATCGTCATAAAGCAAGAGCTGTCGTTTAATTTTAAATAATAGCGAAGTATCATCTGCAAACAACACAATCTCATGATGATTACCCACATAGAAAGGTAAGTCATTAATATAGACTAAAAACAAGAATGGTCCTAGTATCGAACCCTGTGGAACGCCCATCGAGACTACAGAACCGGGCGATATCTTACCAAATAATATCAACCTTCTGAATTCTATTGTTTAAATAGGAAGTCAAAAGATTGAGAGCCATGTTCCTTATACCATAGTGGTGTAATTTCCTGATGAGTATTTTATGGTGGACGCAGTCGAAGGCCTTGGACAAGTCACAGAATATACCCAAGGCATCCTGCGAATTCTCCCAGGCACTGAAAACATTTTTAATTAGCTCAATACCAGCGTCTACAGTAGAGCGATTTCTTGTGAAACCATACTGATTTTTATGAAGAATCGAATTGTCATTGAAATGACGTAATAACTGGTTGAGTATGATTTTTTCAAAAACTTTACTCAAAGTAGGCAGTATGCCTTGATGTATAAAATTTTAGTGTAAAATGTTAGTGTAAAATCGATTTCCCGCCGGCGACAGATGGAATGACACTTGGCCCCACGTCCTCTGAAGAATACTTTACAGCCCGCATTTTATGTGTTGCAAAATTTTAAGCACGTGCGAAATGGCGCCTTTCGCAATGACTCCGACTTTACTCTGTAGTTTACAACCGTTGACTTACTATGTAAAGTTTATTTACATTAGTATTGTAGAAAGCTTTTGTAGTGAAAAAGCAGTTGTAGATCGTTTATACAGGGTGTTACAGAAGTCAGAAATAATGTTTTGGGTAAATATACGGTAGCACAAATGTGGATGCTTAGTGAAGACACATTATTCCTAACTATCATAATTTCTAAGTTATCTGTATTATAGTATCAAGTGTTCTGGCCTTTAGGCACATTAACAACCCTATTCAGCAGAGTAAACTACACTTATGTGGGGCGGCTACTAATATTCACCAAACAGAACATATAAATTTATATATATCTAGTAGAAATTTACGACGAAGAAACAGCTGTATGAAAAAACATTTTTACTTTTATTTAGTGCACAGGCAGGTTAAACTAAATCTGATGATGTAATGCAAATCTGAAAAGGCACGTAATGTTAATAAACATACAAAATGTTATTGTTTTCTTATATTTACGCGAATACTATACATTGAAATAAAACTATTTTACGGATTTTATCGCGTTTATTTACTATTTTATTTTCCCGACGTTTAAAAAACATCCTAATTTCAATAGGGAAGATGGCTGGGTGCTACCACCAACTTGGGATCCAGTAATTAATATGATTAAATCCAAAACCAAGCATACCATTGCAAGACCTCAAGACACTGTGAGCACTTTCTGCGTGGATCGGACCGCAAACAACAACTAAATATGAGGGTACCCAGTAACTATGACATCAGGACGTCTAACACCTCAGTCCCCCCGTGACCATGGTTGCTGTAAAGCAGCCGAAACGTCGGGAAAATAAACAAGTTACATACAAAATGTTAAATACATGCAGACGAATACAGAACCTCCTCCTTTTTGAAAGTCGGTTAATAAATGCAGGCGTTCGTTGCAATAATGGCATGACCCTATATTTATTAACGTGACTGTGTGACTTTCATTATAATTAATTACACATCACACTGATTGTAATCCCCGATTACAGTGTTTTTAAATAGCTCAAACTCATGAGTCGAAGGAACGTGAGCACGCAAGCATTTAATTCATTCGTTAAGTAAAAACTAATGTTTTATGATCGTCATATAACATTATAAATGAAATACAATACCATAATATATATCGAGGGGTGAATGGCTATTTGATACATAAAGCATGTATGTCTGTGGCAAAAGCCATATTACCATACGGTTTATTTCGCTTCCGTTAACAATGACATTTCGTTAAAAAAGTGCTAACCTATGTGTTAATAGAGTTCGTTTTGGTTTTAATAAAAAATACACGTATTTTTGATTATTAAATACGACAATATAAATTATTTCAAATAGCCATTGATAATACAACGCCTATTGTCTGATTGGTATTTAAAATAATTAATAATTTACTTTTCGTATGATTGCGCTGTAATGTTCAAATTGGCCAAACTGTTAGCCGTTTAAAATTTGTAAAAAAACTTTACCCATTCACCCGACATCGCTGTGGTTTTAATCAAATCGGAACTTTTGGGAATCGTTCAACTACTGCGTCAATGTGGGACTGCAAAGTCCCGCATGCCGGATGAATTCAAATCACTAATGAAAAACGTAAAATAAGCTAATATCCTCATTGGGTACATTTAACTCTGCAGCGTGATTACGTAATTTGATTGCACGCCCATTTCAATATTCTGTTACTACAGCTGTCTAAATGTATGCACGGTTTTTTTGTTTCAAAAGAAAAAAAAATGTAATTAAAGTTACATGATCACCTGGTTAATGTTATGTTGTAAGATAAGAATAACGTATGTAAGGTAGAATTAGTGCCTACGGGTTACCCACCTGGGTTGATCAAATTTAATTACAAATTTGTATTGATTACGGTTGTTTCGTAAGCGTGATGCATTTCAAGACAATTTTAGGTACCTAAGTCTTCTCGTAAGATGTGTGAAGTCCGCCAAATCACTTTAAGCAAGCGTGGTGGACTATGACTCAAATCTTCCTCGTATTTGTCCCTACAAACTGTGCCCGTGTAATGGTAATAGGTTCACCCCAATTATATTCAGGACTAAAATACATAGTTGAAATGTCTTCTGATTTAAAGAACACCTATGCCTATTCCTTTAGGGAATACAGGCGTAGTAGTAAAGATGTTACTTAAGATACTAGATGAGACAGCTGTAATATATGCCAAGTAGTGTGTATCAAACAAATAGACATCGATAATTTTATAATTCAAGTCACGATGTAAATGTTGGAACGTATCACCCTTTTTTTGTTTTTTTTTTCGTGGGAAAATGCATCACGCATCCCCCGCCGACTCGGGGGAGTCGACGAGGGTATGTGGGACTCCCCGGCATAGTGCCGGTATACCCACTAAAAACCCACGGTGTACTACCCGCCGCTATGGAGGGATGCCACGGGATCGCCAAGGCATGCACCGCGACGAACGTATCACCCTAGTGCAAATAATAAAAAAAATATAAAATAATTAAGTGTTGGCGTTCAATCTCGTTAGGTTAAAAACTGGCGGCAAATATCCGACTGGTGCCTTCAACTCAAACACGAAGCGCCATGACTGTTCATTAACCCCATAACGCCAGCCCAAGTTGCGTATAGTGGCAGGAAGAAACTTACAAATCTTACTCATCACAATTCACGTATCGCTAACGTTTATTTTACTAATTAACTACATTGCATTTATAATTAAGGGTTTGGATACGATTCTCGTGGATTTGGAAGTCGCGGAAATTCCATTTAAGTTTTCATAATTATGTTTACGGCACCGCCGCTTTCGTATTAGAGTTAAACTAGAAGCTGCTAGTCTACCAACACCACTACGACTGCGTGCGGTGGATATAACCTAACTTTTGATTAGCATGAAAGGCAATAATACATCATCATCCCTGTATTCCCCGAAGGGGTAGGCAGAGGTGCACTGCAATGCTCCCACACTTCACCGACGTATTTTGGTCCCAATGTGATAGGAGGCGAGCCTATTGCCATTATACCAGGTACGTTCTCCCTCCATACGAGGGAGATTTTTGGGCCATAGTCCACCATACTGGCCCAGTGCGTGTTGGTGAACTTCACACGCCTTTCTATAGACGTGCAGGTTTCCTCACGATGTTTTCCTTCACCGTTTAGCAAGTGGTAATCATTATTGGAAATTACATTAGCACATAAAAAATATCTCAGACGTGCCGGGGTTTGAACTTGCACCCCTTACATTCGAGGCGGGCGTTCTACCGACGAGGCTACCATGCTTATCCGCGTTCAATGTTTTTATAATGGCGCTAATCTGATATACGTGAGTGACACTGCGAGTGCAATCCCCTTGAATGCCGCCTATCGCCTTCAAGAGATACTTATTTCAACAAGGTTCACCATCACCTTCCCTTGAAGGATAAAGGACCGAGCTACCCATAGATTTCTCATTCCCATCAAATCAAGTTAGTTGTTCTAGATTCACGGAGTAAAATTACTCAACTTATTATCTTTTCATCATATTTTCAGACAAATGTACCTACGGATTCCAGATATCCACATTCGTAAATCAGACATCTAGTAAATGTGTGACCTTGATCATACGGCGCTACCTTAAAAATACCTCCGCCCAAAGTTATCCTTGGTCTGTTGTTGTGTTACCTGCAATAACTTTCCGTTTCAGTGGACACTGACATATTTGTCAGACGGTATGCTTAGATTAGAACCAATAGGTACAGCGTTGGCAATATTTCAACATGATATATCTCTGCTATATAAAGGTTTTTTCATACTCATGAAGGTATTCATCTAGATACTAAATAATCATTAATTAGGTACAGCAAATAGTGTATTGTCAAAATCAATCAATCAAAAACATTTTTAGGCCAAAAAAGTACTTAGAAATAGTCAGATTCCACCATCTATCCAGAATGCTTCTTCGCCGAAAAGAGCTGGTTTCACTCAATGGTTAGTAATCTCAAAATAAAAAATATACGTGTTTGTAAGTAATACAGCAGTGGTAGCCGAGTGGTCGAACGCACGCCTTGCAAATCAAAGTGTGCAGGTTCAAGCCCCGGCTTGCACCTTTGGGTTTCATGTGCGAATCTCATTTACATCCGAGATTACCACTTGCTATAAAACGGTGAAGGAAAACATCATGAAGAAACCTGCACGTCTGAGGGAGCTTGATTAGTTCTCGATAGATGTGTAAAGTCTGCCAATCCGCACTGGGCCAGCGTGGTGGACTATGGCCTGAATCCCCCTCGCATTGAGGGGAGGCCCGTGCTCAGCAGTGGGACGTTAAAAGGGCTGTAGTAGTAGTAAGTAATACAGATTCTCAGGAGCAGCAACGCCATGTGAATGGGCAGCCGTTACCGCAACACTATAAAATTAAATATTAAATTGGCATTTCTTTTATAACTTCTACTCTTTTCCGACGTCTATCTGTGTAACAGTTAAAGTCTTCACCAAACTCCTAATATATCCTCAACGCTCCAATGAATAGTGGCACTTTGTGAATCTGTCTGTGATGAATCAATCTAAGTGAAGGATTGCGTGGCTCTAATAGTCACTGAGGAACGACAACCCGGCCATACAATTTCGAGTACAAATGTATTTCAATAAGAAATTTTAGAATAATTAAATCTTGGATGAAAGTGGCATCTTGTTGGTTTCATTTCAATGAATTCATTATTATATGAAATGAGGAAAATAGGTAATAATTACTACCACATCTTGTGGCCACCGGATAATATCAATTTCAAAAACGTTTTCCTGTATTACAAAGTGAAATCATGCTTTTACCTTCTAATATTGCGGTTAAACAAGGAAAGAAACGTATGTAAAGTTTTTATGGAAATTAATTATGACTCCCCAATTTTCAGAATTGTACTGGAAAGTATAACTTTTTAGGACGATCTAACGTCGTAGATCATTGTACATATATGGTTTGCAGGGGGATTTGAATTTCTATAGAAAATATTAGAAAAGTTACAAATTTAGTGTCACGTTAATATGTTAAGATGTGATTAAATAGAATGTCATTCTTTGTAAATCTAGTTTCAGTAACTGAAACCCATAAATCGTCAGAACATAATAACATAGTACTCATACGCGGCTCTAAAACCCCGGACGTCGAATGGAGAGACGCGGCTCGGCGCTCTCAAGCCCATTTGCGGAACAAATCCTAGAAGAAAAACATGGTGGAAAACGCAGCGTTTAAGTAAGAAAACACTTTCCCGTCTAAGTGCACGCTTTATTTCACTTACACCTGATCAACGTGACACGAGGACCATGCCTTCTGACGCGTGAAATGGATTTTTATATCCTTTACGTGCGGATACTCATATGCGGATCAGTTAGCTTTTGTAAGAAAGTATGTGATTTTCAACTACTTACCCCTCATTGCACAAACATTCAAATCCGTGTACAGACCATATACAGTAGCATAATTCTGGACACAAGTAATTAGTTTGTAACTCTATTATATTTAGAACAATTCATCGCTGATGGCAAGTTTGTACAGCGGGTCATGGTTAAATCACTTTAAAAATGTTAATTAATACTGTCACGTTGTTTTTTTGGTTGTTGGTATAATGGTGTCAAAGAATGAAACATGACTCTCATTCAAACATAAAAAGGAAACCCCCACATCGTTTTGCATGTGACCTGCGGACGCGGAAAAGGCGGCAGCAAATGACCGTGCTCAAATGTCCCATTTTCCTCCATTCTTTTTCAGTAAAACCTCACGCGATACTACCTATATAAAACATTTTCATTTGTTTCAGATATGCACGGAACTGACGAGTAATAATAATTTATCAAAAAGGTGAAATAATCACAAAGTTTAGTGTAAAGTAAAAAAATAAGATAGTGCCTAAATAAATAATGGAACCACCACATGAAGTGCACGAACATATAAAAGTAGTGATTCAAATAGTGTTTATTAAATATTAAAAAAATAAGATATCGAGAAAGGTCCAACACGTCTGCTACGAAGTTCCATTGCAACATATATGATGACGATAAAGGAATAATAAAAAAAGTTAAAAAAAAAGTGTATTTAAAAAATAGCACAATGTTGCCGGTGCCCCAGGATCGCATATCGGGGCGACGCAGCAGCTCCATAGTCAGCCGCACGTTGCTCGGAAGACGCGCCTCTGTCTACGTCACCACAAACCAACAGGACCCCGCTAAGGTATGATTCAGCCACACACTCACAATCCTCCCTTTAAAGTTATCTTCGCATGGCAACACGACCACTGCCGGAGTTGCCACTAGCCTGCACATAGTGAACGATGCAAACAAGGGTGAATGCAAACAAAAAACCTACTTGTCCCAGATAATAGGTGCGAACTTACACTCCAAACTATTATATTATGAGCAACAAAATAGGAGTCAATATATGTATCTTTAAAAGTATATTAGAGACCTAACTCAAAAATAATGTTGTTGAAAAAAAACCGGCCAAGTGCGAGTCGAACTCGCGCACGAAGGGTTCCGTACCATTATCTATTAAAACGGCAAAAAAACACGTTTGTTGTATGGGGGCCCCCTTAAATATTTATTTTATTCTGTTTTTTAGTATTTGTTGTTATAGCGGCAACCGAAATACATCATCTGTGAAAATTTCAACTCTCTAATTATCACGGTTCATGAGATACAGCCTGGTGACAGACGGACGGACAGCGAAGTCTCAGCAATAGGGTTCCCGTTTTACCCTTTTGGGAACGGAACCCTAAAAATGTTCGTTAGGACGACCCTTTCAGATGTATAGTCGAAATCCTAAAATTTTAAAATGGGTCTCTATACTTTTAAAGGTGCGGTATGTAGATATGGGTAATCTAAATATATAAAGAATTAAAATTGTTTCTACCTATGTCCGTTGTAGTCTGAAACCTTCCAACCGATGGCCCCAAACTATTTAATTAGCAAGGCAACAAATGCATAGTTTAAAAAAGTTAACATCAATATTCCAAGAACAGTATATTATACGTTGCTGCCGCAGACATATAGCTTGGTTTATGAATACCATAAAATTATATAACTTTAAGTGGTTTTCCACTAAGTTACGACGTACAAAAATAGAAAATATCAACGAGCATTATATGTACTTACTACATATCTTTATTTGCGTATATCAAAGAACCTGTGTTTGTATGATTTATATTGAATGAGCGCGGCATGAACGAAACTGTTTACTAAATGTTTACAAAAAGCGAGTGTTTTGCATAATGTTATTTACGTAAAAGTCTCGTGGTATACGTGCTCGGTGCGTCATTCGATTCAGTGAATTCAATTGACTGTTTTAGGTCGAGCTAGACACCAAGAACAATCGCTTTAAGATGATAACCAATTACATTTATACCTGGCTACCTGTAACACATACATACACTCGCCAAATAATGCTCTCGTACTTCCAAAAATAGAGGAAGTAGAGTAATGTTTGGCGGATGTATGTATGTGTTTGATGTGAGTGTCTGTGACTTGATGTATATCATTTTTATGTAACAGCATAAAAACTACCCGTAAAAAGGATCAAATGATCAAATAAGTAATATATAATACTAAACTGTTATAGCAGAACTAAAATATTGTCTTGCTATATCGTCATGTTTATACATTACGGCCGTGAGAAGGCAATACGCAATACGGTAATACGCTTAGAGTAGTGCAATTTAGATTGGTGCCACCAGTAGGCTTAACATGACCGTGTGGACATAAGTTTTATCTCTTTCAACTGTCAGATTTGTCGAAAATGACGTCACTTCGAGATTTTTGTGCTGGACATGGCTCGGTGTGACGTAATTTTCAAACAAATCTGACAGTTGAAAGAGATAAAACACAGGATCCATTACAATTTTGTTTTTAAAAAAATCCTCTGTAATGTATATATCGACGTCAGCGAACGCAAATGTCGTATCTCGAAAATTGGCCTAAATGACTTATTAATATAGAATTGATCAGAAAAAAATGCCACATCGAATGGTCTCGTTTGCATAAGACGACAAAAAATAATGATGGAGCATCGATTTTTTTTTGTTTTATTAAGGAGTTATGAATTTATGAAATAGTTTTTCTCTGCTCTCTTGTGTAAAATTTCATATTTTGAGACACGACATTTCCGCTTTCTACCGTAAATAAGTGAATCCACTATAAATTATGCAGCTATTTTTACCCGATGTTATCATTGAACGGTACTAAGGAAACTTGGGAAAAATCGTAAAAGATATCGTCGTTCCGAACAAACTCGCCAGTGGCCGCGTTTTTTCGCCCCTAGATAAGTATTTATAGCCTCTCTTCCAAAGTGGTTTGTCTTTTTCATTTCGTCTCCTTGCGCACGCTGGCATATTTTTGAGTCAGATGCTTGTATCGGAAAATCCACTTAATTATGGAAACAATTTTGGAGCGTTCCGTCATGTTCCAATTTATTTTGGCTTATTATTTAAAAAATAAACCAATATAACTAAATCTACTGTTACACTAGTAACCAAAATAATGATTTAAAAAGCTGCATTAGATAAATTTTAAGGAAATTAGCTGTACAAAAAATATTGCATAGGATTATGTTTGAGTTAAACGTCTTCAAGATAACAAATTAGTCACGAAAACACATTACAACAATACAATATTGGTCATTTACTTATTTCGATGTTTATTTATTTCAAATATAGAATTGAGAGCGCACCGTATCCCTTTTTACCACCCTTTCACAGCACCCGCCGAACTCATAACTGGCGACCTTTTCACAAACCAGCTTTCAATAGAATCCGGAATATTTGCCGCCCTTTTTCTAAATATAAAAGTCTTGAGATTCTTTCTTTGCCGTAAATACGTAGGTATTCTTATATTGTTAACCGGATTCCCGTTTATAGAGTTATCAGAGGATGAACGTATTGTCATTTACTATTATTATGTTTTAGTTCAGGTAATTATTCCTCATGATGTCAAAGCCACAATTGAGTTAAAGCTTAACCTTACGCGGAAGGTGTAAGCGTATTCGCTTACACCTTCCGCGTAAAGGTAAGGTATTGATTATTACATCTTTTTCAAAATCATATCGAGGTGTGGTTTATTGACTATTTGTCTTGAACGACATTTTTTTAACTTAACAGGAGAGCATACCTACTGAATCGACGCAGAAAAAAAATATACGGTCGAATTGAGAAACCTCCTCTTTGTGGAAGTGAGTTAAAAATTCGCTGATTCCAAATATGTATATAAGTCAATATCGCCCATAAGTGTCGCTTAGGTCAAATAGCCTTTCACCCCTCGATATTTTTTTGATGTCATTGCCATTACATAGGTAAATATAAATATCACCAGACAACACATACTCATCGTGTGTTTCCAAACTAAACAAAGCTTGCACTTACTATTAACTGGATGCGATCCCAATAACACTGAGACCAGTGCAAATTCCATAAAGGTCATTTCTGAAATTTTCCGCCTATGGGAATCGACCCGCAACCACCCAATGCCGTGAGCCGAGCCGCTTACACTTACACTACTGGACCAAGCCGTCGTCTTTTGGGGGTCCATTTGAATTGAATATCCATAATATTAATTGTTAAAATCTTTACAGTATTATAGTAGACATCTAAAAGATGGGATGATATGTTATCGTGGCCCGTGTCCTCGTTATGCGCTCACACTTGACCGCGCAGCAGACGCCTTACATGCAGACGGAAACGACTCCCACTTATTGATAATAACTTTATTCAATTCAATGAATTCAATTTATGCTCTGCTGGGCGCTGGGTGTGTGAACTGAAAATATTTATCGCTGGGAAAGCGGTGAATAGTAAAAAAAAAGTGTCGGGAGGTAATTTATAAACTGAAACGTTCAGCAATTTATAGAGGTTTACCCAGCCCTTGAACAATGTTTTCCAACATCGAACCGATACAATTGAACTAGGTATTTCATAGCAGTGCAAATTTAAAATGGCTACTGCAAATAGGTGTTTCACGAGTTCTTTTTTATTAACATTACTAGCAATGTTACGTGTGAAATTCTTACGAAGTTCAATAGCTTGATTCCCGGAGTGGGGACCGAACCACCTTTCGATAAACAAGGTGACAACTCTAACTACTCGTTATTTGAAGGTGATTTTGAGGACAAGAGCAATTGCAAACTCTAACGAGTATGTTTCAAACTAGCTAGAATATACTCAATAAACATGGCTAAGTGAAGTTATGACGATGTCAGATAGTTTATGAAATAGCTATCGCAAAGTGATCAAAGTTAATCCGAAACAATATCGGGTGTTGTCATCAGCGCAGGACAGCCTCTCAAGTTTAAATGAAAGTGCTGATAACTTGTGCGGACCTTGCTCTTATTATACATTGGCAAAGACAGAAGAGGGTAGCGGGCCGTTTTTCTGCAAGAATTTATAATATTTAAGAATTGATTCGCTTAAACACTGGTGAGAAAAGATGACAGAAATGATATTTTAAAGTACAGATATCTAAGTAAGTCAAAAAAAGTACCAATTAAATCGGACCGACATTTGTCTCATTGACAATCTGACGTACGCAGTCGTCAAAGTCACACATGAAATTGGACTATGGAACTGTTAAATCTTAGGAAAAGCTCCCTCATTGTTACAATAACTTGTTCGATGATGGTATTTAAATTATCCGTAACTCATATATATAATATGAGCAGCTATGATCGTTGTTTTTTATCCTGTTGCGTTTCTTTTTGGATGTAAGCTCGCTCGCCGTAGTGTATTCAGGTCGTTGTGGGGAGCAAATATGTTGAAATGAGCACGAGCACCCTTAGCATGCCCGTGTAGACATAAGTTTTCTTGACGAATCTGACAGTTGAAAGAGATAAAACTTATGTCTACGCGCTTATGCTACAGGGCCAGGACATGGCTCGGTGTGACGTCATTTTCTCGACAAATCTGACAGTTGAAAGAGATAAAACTTGTGTCTACGCGGTTATGCTACAAGGCCAGGACATGGCTCGGTGTGACGTCATTTTCTCGACAAATCTGACAGTTGAAAGAGATAAAACTTGTGTCTACGCGGTCATGCTACAGTGCCAGGGCGGGTCGAGTGGGTCTCAAATCAATATTATCTGACGGACGATACTTGTTTATTTGGAAGTGTGACGAATAGTGCACATAAAGCGAAAAACGTGCGACGGAAATGAGATGATAGTATACGTGCGCGTCGCATAGAAGCACAATTATACGTATTATACCAAAATCCCTAGGCAACATGTACTTATCGTATGATCCCAAACTAAGCGAAGCTTGCCATACAATATCTACTGGGGGCGATCCTACTTACACCCAGGCTAGGGCCAATTCCGATTCCCTAGGGCAAAAGCCATTTCCGAAATTTGCCACTGGCGGTAATCGAAACCGCAACCACCTAGTTCAGTAAGCAGAGTCTACACTCAACCTGACCAGGCCGTCATCAAACGTAGTTTAGTTTTTTGTTAGCAGAATCGACACAATTCTTGATATTTCGCAACATTGCCCATTCGTTAAACATTCAGAAAAAAAAATCGTGCAGGCCAAAAAGCACAAATAGTCAGATTCTACCACCGGTTCGGAATGCTGCTTACACTGAGAAGAGCCGGCAAGATACTCAATGGTTACTCCTTTCAAAATTATAATTGCGAGTAATACATTCTCAGGAGCAGCAATGCCATGAGAGCAGCCAGCACCTTTGCCACAATACTAGAGAAGAATTATACTCCCGGCAGTCTAATATTAAATACAAATATAGTCTTTACGCTTAGGAAGCTAGTACAGTAAGGTGCGTCTACTCCCATTTACAATGAAGGGATTATCCTAAACCACAGATGGTTATAGAAATAATTGCTTTGGTATGATGCCTTCAACGCAGTATTGGTAGAGTAGATGATAAGTCATTAAGAGGAGAATGGTTGGACCAGTCCTATTCTTAACTCATTATGTATTTCGGTTGTAATATTGTATTCCTACTGTAGTATCAGTCAAGGTACCGTCCAATTCAGTGGTTGGGTAACCCTTATCAACTTATCTATCTCTAGTGTATATTTTGATAGTAGGTAGGCAGTACACGTGGAAATCATGGACATGATAGTGGACGAAACTCCGATAAGCAACTATTATATACTCTGCAAATGGACAAGGCATTACCTGCGTTCACAAACGCGTCAAACCGCACTCAACCAATATTTTGCCAATAGCAAAACGAACTGTATTAACTCATAGCTTAAGCACATTTTACAAAGGCACATGGTTACATTGCTTTTACCAGAAAATATCCATCTTTATTTACATAGAATATATTAACAAAGAACCAAGTTAATTCGTTCGCCACAGTAGTTGCAGGACGTTATTTTGACATCAGAGCTAAATTGTCTAACAAAAATTCCAGAAATATACCTAGTTGATACCTAATTTGGTAAGATATTCCATTCTCTAATCTAATCGTTAGACCAGCCGCTAGATATGCAACACTAGCGGCTGGTCTAACGATTCGCGGTCACAGACTCCAAGCCTAGTCGCCATTAATGGCTACAGCTGTTCCATTAGTGGATAAAGGATGTTCGTAATCAAGATAGATGGATGACGCTCACTTCTAGCGTAAACATGACTGGGAATCTTAGATGAACCCCTGAAAGGACGCATTACCGAACACGCCCTATAACTTTATCATTAGGTACTTATATTTTAATAATTTTGTTTAATGAAATAATTCAGGATGTAATAACAGTTGTTAGCGCTAAAAGGTCTTATTGTTTACTAAATAAAATTTTTTTTTTCTTAAATGTATTTATTATCTACCAAAAGAAGCTTACAAATCTTGTTTTGTTACCTTTGCTCCTTGCACTTGCTCGCAGGCCTGTGCCATTCAGCAAAGTGAAACTTAATAGACTTTAAAATAAAATAAAATTCTAATTTATGGAATAAGATGAGGAATTGCTTCATCTCAGTTTTGACTCTGGAATGGGTATTATATAGTGAACTGTGGTTTCAATTTTATAAAAATTGGTTGTCGTAACAAACCCATTTAATTTTGAGTCATTACCTGTAGAGTCCAACAACGCATCGCTTACTTGTAAGTTCAGATCCACCAAAATCTATAAAACCACCACATTTCACTAATTAACTCAGTCGCTATTTGATAATGTACGGGGATCTATAAGTAGATTGTTTTCTTAATAATCTATTTTTGTATAAACCAATATATATTATTTTCTTCACCGTGCATGAATTTTATCAAGTTCCTGTAAACACGCCGCAGCAGAAGATTAATGAGGTTAGATTAACGCCGAAAGTGTTGATGAATGCCATGTGAACCTGCCAGATGGTACTTCCGTATTCTCATTACCAACAAAATGTGGAAGCTATTACCACATAATAGATAAATCGGTTTTACAATAGCTATTCCGTTAGGCCAATATTCATAAATAAGCTGTAGTGTGAAGATATTACAACATACTATCTTTGTAATTTTTGAGGAGAATTAGCAAATAAAACTAAAATCCGTGTGTTGGATACACGGAGACTTGACTTGACTTGACAAAACGAACTCTGTACCTAGAGATTGAATTTCTATGGTAAAGGCCACGCCTCCACGTGTCAAAATACGCACGCGCTCTCAGTGTATTTTTGTTGAAGAATGAACTTTTCCCATGTGTCAATACAGTTCATTTTGATATTCGCAAAAATATTGACGCACGAGGCTTGATGCCCACAAGGCTTACTACTTATAATATAGTTATTTCTGTACTAGCACCTTTCATAACAGGTTTCCATGCTCGTATTATCACAGGTACGATTACTACGTCAGTCAGGCGTCTCGACTGTCTAAATGCCAGGATACTATCGTGTGAGAAATCCTCTTGCTCCGCTGGTCTCACTATAAAGGGCAATAAATTGGGACGCAATTAAAACACCCTCGGACACTGACTGATATACAACCTCATTGCAACCTCCCCAAGATTGCGTTCTCACCAACCAAAGTGGGAAAAAATGAGATCCGTCGGCGGCACGTCGCGTCACGATTTATTAGCATCTGCTACAAACTAGAATTAGATTTTTTTCAAGTTAGAGAGTGAATATTGTTTTATATACTCCCAAGACTTAAAAATCATTTATTGAACAACTATTTACAAAATATTTACAATGCAAAATAAAATAAGTTAAAACTAAAAAGAAAATATATATTTATAAAATATGTAAAAAATTTGGCCCATGCGGAAGCATACCCAAGACGCTGGCTGCATTCCCTCGCTGAATGGCTAGAGCCACTCGTTGAGCAAGAAAATGGCCTGCTCTTGGGTCGTCGGTTGTGTAAACCTATTTTTTGCCTAATATGTTCATTAAATTATGGGTGCTTGGACCCCATCGACCTAGGGTTTCGACTCCCAAGTAAGTTGATAGCCCAGAAAATCTCCCTCGTATTGAGGGGGAGTGTGCCCGGTATAATGGCAATAGGCTCGCCCTCTATTACATTAGGACCAAAATACATAGGCGAAGTGTGAGCGCACTGCAGTGCACCTCTGCCTACCCCTTCGGGGAATACAGACGTGATGATGTATTTTTATAAGTAAGTTGATCTCTAGATACCCGCATTCATATATGTAATTATTTTTATATATTAACATACTTATTATGCATATTTAGTTAATGTCACAAAATCTATTTTTCGCTATCCGCTTCACGTGAAATGCTCCATATTTTTATTTATTGTAAGTTTAAGTTATTTTCATGAAAATTTCAGTTGGTATCACCCTAATCCATATGAATGAATCTTTCAATATCTCAAGCGCATTTCCCTGAAAATATGATTATGTCATGTATTAACACAAATTAAGATCCCCGTCACCGGCGGTATTCAAAAACGATCATTGGCATGCCGATATTAAATGAAAAAGTATCCTAAATTGGGATCTTCAAAGCAACCGCACATTTTAGGTATTAACGTGGAATTTAATTATTGATAAATTGTTTTTCTCGTCGTCATTCCCGTTATTCAATAAAGGGAAAATGACGAAAATAGATTAAGAATTTGGTTTGATAAATTAAAATTGGAGTGAACATTTAATAAGAAGTTGAAGGTGCTCATCAATACTTACTTAGAAAACTGCCCTCTTACTGTCCTGTACCTGTCTTGCAGATATTTTTATTAATTACTTTCAGTTTTCGACAGGTAAAAAGAACAAAATCTGTCAAACGCTATTGTTACAATAATACTTTATGAGGTAGTGATAAGACCCTTGGTATTGAATGAAATCGACATACCTCGTCACACATCATAATTAGATCAAAAGCATTACATGAAAACATCTTTGTCGGGTTGTTTAAACTATTTGTGAGCGAACAACTGACTACTCCTGCCATCTAGTGACATTTTCCGGAAAACCGTCGGTGGCTGTGGAACGCACGTTACTTTTTCAAAGGTTCAAACATGGAGGAAAACTAAACACAGCTTTTAGCTTTCAACGGTAGATGTCGTTTATTCAAATAAAACTGAGAAAACACCTCTTAGGAAAAATTCGAAAACATTGATAATATATATAATGATTTTGTAAAAATATACGTTTTCTAAAATAAATTTCAGTAAGAATACGTATTCTTTAATGTAATAATAAATAGTTCATTGTACATTTTGATTTTTGACAGCGTCCGGATACGAAAGTAGGTACTTGAATTTTTTTTAAACATCTATCTATAACATGTAAAGTTTTTTATTTATAATTACAGATATTATTTGACAATTTAACTAACTACTTCAAATGTGCTGATTGGAATAAATTCAGTTCAGCTTGTTGATAATTAGGTATATAAGTGCTGCGGACAATTATAAAATTCTCACTTGTATTGAGGACTACCCACTTATTCAGTACGTCAAGAGCACTTCATATTTTAGCAGTGTTGTTCTAATATTGCTTTATGTTTTATCACAGTTTTTGTACTAAGTTACTGGTAAAAAAAAATAGTAAAATTTAATACAATAGTAAAAACCGGCCAAGTGCGAGTCGGACTCGCGCACGAAGGGTTCCGTACCATTATTTATAAAAACGGCAAAAAAATCACGTTTGTTGTATGGGAGCCCCCTTAAATATTTAATTTATTCAGTATTTTTTGTTATAGTGGCAATAGAAATACATCATCTGTGAAAATTTCAGCTCTCTAACTATTACGGTTCATGAAATACAGCCTGGTGACAGACGGACGGACGGACAGCGAAGTCTTAGTAATAGGGTTCCCGTTTTACCCTTTGGGTACGGAGCCCTAAAAAGAGGTGGCGGGGGACGACTTTAAACTCTTATTTTATCTTTGCCTTTACCTAACTACGTTTTTTTTTTCTATGCAAACAAATTTATAGTATATACCACAGTATGGAACATCGGAACGATATTTGTTTTCTTTCTTGAAAACAATATATTTATGTCTACGAACGAAGTAAAGGTTGTGTCATAATAGCAGTTTGTGAGTACCTATAATCATATTATTGTTACGTCTAGAGCTATAGATATACATAATAGAATAATTTGCCTGATTTCGAACGTAAAGCAGAGCGCGCCGCTAATTAGGTTCAGATTCCAATTGTTGCCTAAAATAATATAGTTCACATAAGCGAAACTTTGGATTTACATATACTTATTTATATAACTATCAAACATTTTATTATGTCTAGTTTTCGTTTATATTATTCAACGAACAAATAAAAAACGTTTTAAAAAATTAAAGTTTATTTTTTAAAACTCTGTCTGTGGGTAGATATAGGTGGTCGTGCGGTTGCGAATAAAGCACAAGAATGTCGATAGACTGACTGGTAGACCCAGGTTAGGGGGTATACAATGAGACTGTTCACACCATTTAGGAGCACCAAACCAAGAAAATGCACTTACCAAATCGGCCAACTCGTTCCGGTCCCTAGAAGATCGTAATAGCGCGGCGTCTGGCAGAAACTTGTGTTCACGGCACTGCACTGGGTATATACTCAGTCTCGGGAGGTAACATTCACTAATCCATATGAGTGGGAGATATATAAGAGTTTGTATGATGCACGAGAGACGTGATAAAAGGGAAAAGATGCGAGAGACGCGGTCTAGCGGGAGCGGTCAGCAGAACGATCCGCCCTTCATCAGGATTTCAAACCGACTCATGGCACACACAATGGCGCTGATCGCGACATCTGTCGCGCGGGGTGGCCAACTTGGGTCACTCGTCGAACCAATATTGATTGGTACAAATTCCGAGATGGCGCTCCCTTATAAATGGTGCGAACAATAAAAAGTAAACGAAACGGCGTAAACAATAAGTAATGTAAGTAACTGTTCTGCAAATGCCAAACGCTCAAAGTATTCTAAGAACTGTCTACGGCACTTGTGGTTGAAAAACTGGAATGAATCAGCCACAGGCAGCCCAACTCGAGAACGGTCGGATTCCCCGAAAAGGAATCTTGAAAACTGCACTCTCTTGAATTTAAAGTTGTTTGGACTCACATTTCTCAAAGCTCTTTTTAAACAATTTTAAATCCTAATTTCCAATATTTGATGAATTAATAACAGTGATCACTCTTGGAAACGTTTTACGTACCTAATAGTCAAATTTAAATGATTTATTTTTGGCACTGGTAAAAAAATATTTTAATAGATTATAACCACCTTGATCCCAGTATTAAGTATACACAATAACGATTACATGCTTGGTACACTTAATATCCAATTGAATAGTTCTTACAAAGCAACTGCCGCATAGTGTTAAAGTTTAATGTTAGCGCTAGCTAGGAGCTACTGCAAACAGCGTTTGTTCCCGAGATATTCGTCTATGAATCGTTAAACTGAACTGCATTATTAGCAACAATGCAGACGCTTAACTAAGAAGGGTAAGCTCTCAGTGTTTGCTCAGATAAACGGCTCGAGATGAAGATAAACACTAGACTATAAACCTAGTTGTTAAATATTCTGTTGCTAACAACCAAATGTAGCATTGGAATATCACGTCAATGTTGCTTTATGATATTTTATACTCCATTTGTTATAGCATTAGACAGAAGTAAAAAAGGTTCTTTTTAAAGGTATTTATTTACATTAAATACTAAATTCAAAGAAAAATATAATACAAAGGTAGAAAAATTTACACATAAATATACATCATCACGCCTGTATTCCCCGAAGGGGTAGGCAGAGGTGCACTGCAGTGCGCCCACACTTCGCCGATGTATTTTTGGTCCCAATGTAATAGGGGGCGGGGCTATTGCCATTATACCGGGCACATTCTCCCTCATTACGAGGGAGATTTTTGGGCTATAGTCCACCACGCTGGCCCAGTGCGGGTTGGTGAACTTCACACGCCTTTCTGTAGACGTGCAGGTTTCCTCACGATTTTTTCATTCACCGTTTCAAATCAAGAGGTAATCTCGGATGAAAATGAGATTCGCACATAAACCCAGAGGTGCGAGCCGGGGTTTGAACCTGCACACTTTGATTTGCAAGGCGTGCGTTCGACCACTCGGCTACCACAGTTTACACCTTTTCAACAAAAGTACAATAAACATATTACAATTAAAATTGACGCCGAATTTATTATAATGTATTTATATACCAGCTGTCTCACTGTAACTGTAATCATTTTCAGTATTTATTTTATTAAATTAAGTGACTTTCATTTAGATATACTATTTCATTCCAATTTAAAATAATAGTGTCGATGCAAAAAAACCTAAAAGACGCAGGGGTGAACTACCGGGAACGTTTTTCGTTTCACTATAATTCTATCAAATCAAAAAGGTTACCTAATCCTTTCATACGTTGTGACAACAGGATTTTTCTTTTTTTCCGGTTTATGGTGATTGTCAAATTGACGTAAATCCTAATTAAATTTAAATCAGCATGTCGGTCGTTTCATTAATTGATTCTGATGAAGATGATAATATAAATTTAAGCATAAATTTATGAAATACTTTTAATTCGTGTGTCTAAGTATTTAGTACTGTGTGAGATCTATTTATCAAAGTAATTTAAAAACAACTTTAATGTAACCACTTTGTACTATAAATGTTTTGACTTAACTTTGAAATAAAATGTTTTGCACTCCTGCTTCTACGAGCCTCTTTTTTCTAATGTTATAACAAATGTAGTTAGGTAAGGC
This sequence comes from Ptilodon capucinus, assembly GCA_914767695.1. Classification (NCBI taxonomy): domain Eukaryota; kingdom Metazoa; phylum Arthropoda; class Insecta; order Lepidoptera; family Notodontidae; genus Ptilodon; species Ptilodon capucinus. The sequence continues at coordinate 8,182,896 of OU611808.1, forward strand.
CAATCGGCTAAAACAGGCAGGACCATCAGATTAACGTATCATCAGATACACAAAGGGAAGCATGTTGCCTGCATGAAGCATGTTTTACGATAACTAAAACAAGTCTAATTAATAAATCCAAGTAATTCTTGGCACAGGCCGAAGATTTTGTGACTCGTGACATACCTACATCGTGGTCCTAATAAATTAATCGTATTTGTCTTTATTTCCGGTGTTACTAATATTGCTTTAAGTGATTCTGTACATTATGATATCATATTATTTTAAACATATATAAATATTTAATATTTACCTAATAGTTATTTATCTACATCTAATGTTTGTGGTCACAGATTGTGTCGCTCGCTCACTTTCGTGTCTCGTTTGAGAAAAAAAGACAAATTTGAAATATCATATTGTCTTGTCACTAGCGGCCATGCTGTCAATACAACTGATAGAATCTCCATATTATGACGAAACAGGTCAAACGAACATTAAAAGCAATGGGAACGTGCATTGATGTGAGCAGCGAGCCAGCGATGTGGAACAGATTGCAACCAGGTCGAGCAACTCAAACAACAAGGGCCAATCATGATGTGTGTATTGTGACAGTGTCAGACCTCACCCTTCGACCCCTCATCCTACCGCTCAGTTTAGAAACACCTACGCGATTGTGAATTGATTGATTGCGGGAATAGTTCGACAAGTTAGTCACCTATATGTAAAGTTATAGCACAAGCAAGTCTCCGAGCCGACAGTTAGAGAATTGAGAACATACAATCTGCCACTAATGGCACTTTGCAAGTTGGTATCTTGAAGACCTTTTTTACCAACTTTTCGTGTAGTTTCTATGCCAACTTTTGTAAAAGAATTCTGATTATACCTACATAGAATCAATATTTCCAAAAAAAGGTTTTATCCCTACATTAGTAGTTTCAGGTCATTGTATCTAAAGTGATGATGATATAAGTTTTGTTTTAATATTAAGTACTTTGATCTTGTGTAGTACACGACGCGCGACGTATCGAAAAATCCAAATTAATATTAAGATGATGGGTGATGATGGATGACATCCTCGACTTGCTCCATCTAAGCTAAATTATTTAGTAGAAGTTTATGCCAATTGTGTACCTACGTAGGTACTATAAATTTATAATGGAATATAATAGTCCCAAAAAAGTTATTTATCTAATTGGAGTTATTTAACTACGAAGTTTCATGTTACTTCATACTTCATCCTTCACTTCTATGTATCTATTAGATAGATACTATCTAACTTGTACTCTTGAGTTCATACGATACTACGGCGCCGCCGCCGCGCCGTGTGAATGCAACCTGAATACTAAACGGGCGGTTTCAACAAAATTGGTCGCCGAAATGAAACAAAACGAATTGTGAATACAATTTAAGTCTCCAGTGACGTAAAATTGCATTGTAGCTTAAATAAAATGCGGGCAAAAGTTGCTGGCAAGGTAAATCCCACAGACGCTAGACTATAAATTTTTACTGGGTCCATTTATCCCAAAATGGATTAAAATTTTATGTCTATGGTTGGTTACAGAATATTGGAGGTACCTGCTCCATGACTATAATTTTATAGAAACATTACAAGGAAGGTAATAATACGTTAGACGTTTTATCGTACGTACGAGTTGCGACCCATCCATTTTTTTCCACATTTATTTGAGAGGAACAAAGTTGCTTTGGAAACAAAATGTTTATTTCCAGCAATAGTTATTGTACAACTTTATGTTTTCTGTTTACACAATACAACGAAATTAAATTGGAAACTACAAAGGCGAACTGTTAATTTATAAATATTTCTGTAGTTTTTCATTTAGCTTCATCAAAGCTATTTAGATGGTCTTCTAGAAATTCAATGTTTTATTTTATGAAATGATTTTTTTAATATCCTTTTTATGTCCCACTCCTGGGCAAAAGCCTTAAATGAAAATATTCTTCTAAAATTTTAAATTAGGTAAACAACGTTTTGTTTTTATTATATTTACGCCTGTAATAAAATAGTTACTTGAGCTCACTTACTAAACGTCACGCTTTAAATTTCACAAAAACCAAACAAAGTACCCAAAATCTCTCAATCAAGCAAATACTCAAAAATAAATACAGGCAACTCCAAGCAAATTCGCAAAACATTTTAGTGTACCAAAACGGTGGAGCAAACAGCAGTCGTATCGTGCGCATAATTTACATGGCATAATATAAACCGGGGGCTGAGTACGTAAGCACGCGGCTCCTCGTGTGAGCCCTCAACTCTCCGCCACAACCAAAGGTCTGAAGTTAATTAGCCCCACAAGCAATTTCGACGCGCTCGGTACGAACGGCGATGCTCTACACTCGTAATTAACCGGGATTATTCTGTCGTGAAGGCTCTCATAACATTTACATAAGGATAAAAAAAGGTGGGAAAGAATCTCGTAGCAGCAGTTGGCGGCCCTGTACGGAATGGGAAAATAATTGTCTAAGTTCTACAATTGAATATTTTGCCTGAATTTTTAAAAACAGGTTTGAAGATGAGAACAGAACAATGTTATCTCTTTACTCCTTATGCATTACATACACACAATTCAGTTATTAAACAACAACAAAAAAGGAAGAGGTTCTATATTTTATCCCAATGTTTTTTTTTCTATAATTTTACATTTTTTGTTCTATTGTGTTCTATGTTATAGGAAGAGTTCTAAATACGAATTTGACAGTCCACACATTTTATATTATCGGTTTAACTCAAAGTTCATATACTAATTAACAACTAAACAAACTCATAATTCATTAATAATATAATAAATAAAATATTTTGTCAGTTCTTTGGGACAAGACATTTTAAAGCTTTTGTTGTAGTTCATCATTACTGAAAGTAAATTGTTTTAATGTTATTTACAAGCAAATGAATGCCATACATCCAAGCATTTTGTTTATAAAGTTCTTTGTGTTAAGTGATATATTATTTTTGAGTATAACTTACAACTTAGAGGTTGTAGAGGTTAGGGTCACGTGCTGTCGAGTGTACCTACGAACTTAAAAACTATTCTCATCAATCGGCGAAGCACGCAATCTGCGATTAGCTTATGGGGCTTAAGTTTAATAAAACCTTATTTGATTTATTTCATTTTTTAAATAGTAAGTACTTCAGAGACCTCTCACCTTTATTGTATCAATCTTAACTGCAAAAAACTGAGGGTATCTAATATTATTTTTTCTCAATCTTCGTCACTGGCAAAGTCATCGGCTGAATACGTTGAAGGTTATAGACTTTTAAATAGTAATTATATAAAACTGAATGGTAATTAATTTTTATATGGCAAACAATTGGTCGTTATTTACATTTTATTATGTTCTATTACAATATTTAAATGATTTAGGTACTTCAGTTCAAAGTTACTTTATAGCAAACACTCATGACAACATTTCAATTTACAAATATGGCGGATCTTAATAAGAAAAGCTTCAGTCATACTTATCATATCGGGTTCAGCTGAACACAATCATGTTTTCTTTGAAATATAATATTACTTTTCTCCTCATCTGCATTATTACTCTCAAGCCGAGCCGAGAGGTGGATTATGAAATACACACAACATATTGAACTTTATTGAAATATGTCTTTGTTATATGAATTTCATTTGCTATTCCATTTCTAGCGTCTGTTATTGCATGTTAAAGATTTGAATATGTTTACCAAAATAAATTTCTATCCACAGGAAGATTATATTGTTCATAAGTCTGTTGCAATGCCAATCCATTTCAATAACCTTCTGTCAAAACAGCAGGCAATGTGTATGCAAAATTCGCCATGTTTTGTGGTTTTAGATAAAAAATGTTTGCAATAATTGTCACATAATCGCTTGACCGGTCGCGCCCGTTGACAAATTTTATTCACCAATTTTAATGCAAAGAGGAATACATTTTTACATCACATTTCATCACAGCAACTTTTAAACGTAAATCCAACATAAATGTTTGTTATTCATGTTGCGTACTTATTTGAATATGGCCACGGTAGATGAAAGTTTCAATTACATGACACGGTGATTTTAATTTAGATACTCAACAGAGTTGGTGATTACTTTTACGTAGATATATACCTATATTTGTAGTTATGGTGAAACCTGCGTGGTATAGCCAAACCCCCTGGCACTGAGACTGAACAATACATTCGGGACGATGTCGTATCATTACTTTTTTATTATAGTTGTAACTATTTTTATTGTCAAAGAGGAAGGACTTTAAAGGTTCGTAATGGTTGTTACAAAAAGTTATTCTTCACACTTTTAGACTTCATTAGCACGGTAGGTAATACCCGATAATAACGGGTTTAACGAGAATTAATATTGGCGGACCATTCTATATGGAAGCGTTCACACGAGCTGTCCGTGTTGTCTTCGTTAAACTTTTAGGTATCAGACCGCCGCCTCTGCCGTGTCAATAGAGCTATATATATTCGTAACAAATGCATGACGCGAAAAGCCTGTGAATGTATGAACATATATCATACTAAGTTCACAGCATGACCGGTTGAACAAATATCGAACAAACTTGTTTACTATTTCCCGCAATCAATCAATTTTCATTTACGAATGTCTGTACGCTTCTGAATAACTATATAACGAGCTCTATGATAGAGAAAGGTTAGTCAAGCTATGAGAAACAATTGAGGGCGAACGTAGTAATGAATTTTCTAATCCTGAAAGTTTCAAGTATCTCTTCAGTGAATTTCTGATAAGGTTGAGCAGATACTAAAGATGTTTCAGGAAATTAACGAATTTCCTCTTTGGCAGCGTCGCTACGGTCCTGAGCTGTAAAAAGGACCGCCCAGGATGACATGGTTATTCGAGGAACGTACCTACCCTTATTACGTTTAAAGACATTTCAGATTTCATATAAGTCTGATAAGAATAGTATATGCTACTTCACATACTTACCTATTCTCATTCGCTATAAGAAGCAGAATAATTAAACCAATTGAACTATCAATTGGTTAAACAGACAGATAGTTAACTCTTAAATAAACCATGAAATTGTAAGTTCGGTATTTTCGGTAAGTTATCCTACCATATTTCATGCGAAGTATTTTGTCTTGCGTATAAAAGGAATTATGGACATTGATATCAAAATATTTATATAACATTATGGACCGTTCGCACAATGCCGAACTAAATTGTGGCTTAACACTCTGGACGATGAATACGATAATACGAGAGGGTCACGATTTTTTTAATAAGGCTTATTTTTAATTAGGCACAATACAAGGACACGTACCTGCCTTTAGCGCCTTCGAGGACCTCCGCCGTTCTGTTCCCGATGCGATGCTGGTGGTGGTGACTTGCAGACGTTCACCGGTGTTATTGAGCTTTGAGAGACACTTAAGTACGGGGATTTACGCGAAACAGGGTGCAATTGGTGCGATATTCGCTTTGGCAGCGGTTACAGCGGTTAAATGGTAACTGCCATCTTACCACAGACAAAAAATCAAAGTGCGTTTCGTCGCGTTCAAAAGTTGTGATAACGAAACACATTATATGTATAAACAAAGAAAAGTATAATTTTTTTTATTATTTTAAATATTACAAATGTATAGTATAGTTTCAAATCATTTACAAACTTTCTATAACGGCACTTTTTATAACAGAACATACGGTAGAATTGAGAATCTCCTCCTTTGTTATTTCGCTTATACAGTGTTTTTAATTCCCCTGCGGCTTCAACACGCCTTCCAAGATATTTTATCTAATTGCGCTGAAGCGGTATAATTTTCTTCCGAAAATCCTCACTATCCTTTTCCACATGATTTAAAATCCATATTAAACAAAAAAATCTGTAAGTTAGAGGTTAAGTTTTTTTTGGCATCATAGTTTGCGTACTTTTTGCCGTCTTACTGTATAGTTAATTCAATTGGTAAATAAAAATAAAAAGGAAATAAATATTAAGCATAATAGCACCGACAAAATGATAACGTAAATCTTCCGGCATAATCAAATAGCCAAGAATGCACAAAGATATTTTTAATATGTGCATAAACAATCTAAATACATTATATGATGTCTATGCAGCATCTTATTTCTATGTACAGCTCTGTCTCGCTTTATTTGTCATTTCAATAACGAATGAACGAACGATCTATAACTGTGATAAAATTTTATCAAGCCGTAGGTATAATTTTATCCATCTTGGAGGCCATGTTAGCAAATAAGATATTCGAACGCAAGTTGATGAGATGTTTTAAGGACTTGTGATAAAACATCTAGGCATGCGTGCTGGATTTTAACTCTTTAATAATGGTGGCAGTTTATAGTGACGCTATGTTTATATCAAGGCCAGCAGCGCTGAGTGGGGCAGCCCGACAAAATCACGGACTTATGTGGGATCACGTTGCTATTTCGCTATAGGTCAGTGCTGTAATGTGTCACGTTCACACGAAGAGCGCAATTAGTTCGATGTGTGCGATTAGTCAGGGAGGCGGTGGAGAAAAAAATGCGCATTTTTGTACGGCCATATTTCCAAATTAACTTTAATGTGTTATGCCAATTAAAGGACATGAAGAGCTGTGGTACTTACTTTGAATAATAAATGTATGAAATGTACGTTTTCTCGATTTAAAACGAGTACTGGTTGTACTGGTTTATTTTTTCGGGTACTGGGGCGTTTTGCCCCAAAAGACGTTCTCACCACGTTCCGAATTTCCCAAGAGGTCTTTTTTTCCATCATCTTCAACCATCTTACCTTACTTAAATTATGGATACACAAGAATAATCAGATTTTTGTTTTCGTTTTCTTGCTGGATGTTTTACACCATAGTTTTTTTTTTTCACATTAAAAATCCGCCTGTTCTTGGTCTTTATCGTCAATTGCAGATTCGTGCACGATTGCTCGTCACTCCGCAATGCTATGTGATGGCCTCCAGCTGATTAACTGCTGCACCAATATCTACTTTATTTGTTCAATATATTTCTGCATCGTTCAGCTTTGGTAAACATTCAAGTACCTACTCAGTTACAAATATGGCCGATTAGCAAGTTTACAAATTGAATCGATTTAAAGTGATGCAATAAATGAGAATTTTACAACGTAACACGTTTCCTAAAAAAAAATTATGCATGGACTTAGAACTGTCGTTAACACCTTTAATAAATTAATACTTACTTCTATCTAATAAATTGAACTGTAGCTGCTACAGTATAGAACTTATATTTCAATGCTTTTCCACTTGAGTAGGTGTTCATTTATTACAGAGTGCGCACTGTCTTTATCTTACTAAAGCAAGTATACAAAGGTGTTTGTTTCAAGTAGTCTCAACTGTTGAATAACGCAATGACTCCAAAATAACAGTTGCATACGATGCATAGTATCAATAAGACAAATAAGAGTGATTTTGATAAGCAGCTTAAGGCTCTTCATTAGTGTATCTTGCTTTGTGGAGCAGAATAATGACGCGCTCACAAGATGCGGTTTTACCACCATCTCTTATAGTAGTCATCTATACTAATCTATATACTATACTATACTATATACTATTACTCTATTACTATACTTACTATTACTTTATTACTATACTTACTATTACCTTATACTATAATCTATATCTATACTATATTATAGATACGGAAATACTAACAAGTGCGAGTCGAACTCGTGCACGAAGGGTTCCGTACCATTATCTATTAAAACGGCAAAAAAATCACGTTTGTTGTATGGGAGCCCCCTTAAATATTAATTTATTCTGTTTTTTTAGTATTTGTTGTTATAGCGGCAACCGAAATACATATCCTGTGAAAATTTCAACTCTCTATCACGGTTCATGACATAGAGCCTGGTGACAGACGGACAGACAGACGGATGGACTTACGGACGGACGGACAGCGAAGTCTCAGCAATAGGGTTCCCGTTTTACCCTTTGGATACGGAACCCTAAAAACTGAATAAAATAAATTTTTTAGAAGCTCCCTTAAATATTTATTTTATTCAGTATTCATATTTTATTATTATTCATACAACAAATGTGATTTTTTTGCTCGTTTTTATAGATAATGGTACGGAACCCTTCGTGCGCGAGTCAGCCTCGCACTTAGCCGGTTTTTACTTGTAACCCTCAAAATTTGTAAACAATTATTATTCATTCAAAACACAGTGTCGGACTAAAAGTAGAACGATACAAATCTCTGTAAAATTGGGCGTATTATCTTTATAAACTCTTTTGTAAGTTGTACAAGATGTAGAGAATTTATATTTTCTATAAATATACATATCAATATTTGCTTCGTATTATATTTCGCTATCTAGATATAAATACGTTAGTAACTAACACATAGAACGGACAAATTGCAGGTATTGTGCACCCATGTTGTGCGGTGGGAGCTATCATCACGCCAAAATCGTGGGCGGATGACGTAGATTGTATGAACCTTGATACTTTCAAACAAATTATATAAAACATATTATAATATATTTATATTATTGACATAGAGATGAGAGACATAATAAGGATGAAAGGTAATTTTAGAAACGCGTCCTAGCCCACGCCTAACTCAAGCATTTAGCTTAGCTGGAGCGGCTAATGGGACTACTAGGTAATTGAAATCATTGATTTATTATTAATTTAAATTAGTTTTAAACGAAAGCCTAGAGCTAAAACACAAATATGTTTGCGTAGAAACAATATTATAAAAGTTCTTTTTGTAATTTAAAACAATAAAAATATAGTAAGTAATATTAAAATAATAATGCAGACGGTGTTACGGTAGCTGCAAGAACAAGCATTATGTTATTTATTAGATACAACGCAACGTAGATGCGTAAACATACAATGTGTGATAGGTGGCGCGAGCGCAAAATTATATACCGTTTCGCCTACACGTTTTAGCCGAGCGCGAAGTGCAATGTAACGCAGCGTGTTTCAATTTCAAATTAGCGTGAACACAATTTACTACGTCTGTTATATAAACAAAATATTTCCTAAACCACTTGCCGATACATGTAAACTGTGAACTACGTAAACGAAGCTGCGGGAAGCCGGTATTATATACCGTCTTATGTAACGCCACCGCAAGTATATCGACGACAATAATCGGAAATGTCTTACTCTGAAATATTCAATTTTACACCAGAGCCGAAAAACTATTTTAAAAAATTAATAAAACCTTAAAAAAAACTGGAAAAAAATTAATGCTGTATTTTTTTTTCGTCGTAGGCAGTCGATACATAGACCATTCGACGCGGCTTTTTTCTGATCAATTCTATATCAATAAGTAATTTATGCCAATTTTCGAGATACGACATTTGCGCTTCCTGCTGTCGATAGGTATAGAAAGGAATTTTGCTGTGATATCACCGATCTTAAGGACAAACATATAAGAAAAGAAAGAAAGAAAAGGTTTATTCATATATCAATATTGGGCCAACCTTTTATTTACTATCCTACAGGCATATAGTGCACTAGCAATTAGGAGTAATAGTATTGAAATCCCTCGTAGTTCTTAGATGTAGGTTTACAGATTTGAGGCTTAGTCAGTTCTATTTTTGAGATGCCCTTTGTTACATAACTATATACCTACTAAAATTTATCTGAAAATATATTTTCTAATTACCTTTTAGTAGCTAGTTTCAATGTTAACATAAAAACAAACTTTACTACACCTACAGCTACAGCGTATAAACCTTAGGGGAGCGTAGAAATAAGCCCCTTACTGTTGCATAAATAAACACCTTAGCAAAACTAAGAATAGCTAATAAAATATGTACATTAACTCCACCACTGGTTAGGTACCTAATAGCTTCCAAATTAGTTGTCGTTTTTAGGAAAGATTATTGGTTTTATGTATAAACAGTGACAGTATTTATGTAGATAAAGAACCGAATATTGAAATTTACATCGAAACGATGGATCTGATATTTATATCTGCGACGAATTGCGCTATAATAAAATATTTCTTCCGTGAACGTCAAAGTTTGTATAAATACTTTATATTTGGAAACGAAATGTGACATTTTATTTCTTTGAAAAGACTTCGCTTAACATTTGAGCACAAAGCGCTCAGAGCTGTGTTTTAATCAGATTATGTAAAGTGAGGGTTGGTTGGAGTGTTGTGATACCATCGAAGACCGTGTTTATGGAGGCGCGGGCAGAGGGGACCCTTGCACTAGCGGGGGAGAGGGGGGGGCTATTCGCCGGCAACAGGTAACTCGTCGTCACTTGAATATAGCCCTGTACGGCAAACACGTGTGCTAACCCAAGGTCTGTCATGGATTATGTCGTACCAAGTCGCTCTTTCACTTTCATAATTCCTACGAGAGATAGAGACAAAATTGACATCCACATTAAATCTTGTCACAACCAGCTGTGCACTATTACTATTGACGTAAGGTCTTATGAATTACCCGAACTATTTGTAAGAAACCATTCGATCATAACAGAAGAAGTCGATGCAACCGATCTCCCTGTCATTAGCTTTGGATTTCCTGTCCACACATCGATAAAATCTGCCATGTGATTAATGACGCTTTAATATTTGTATGTTTTGTTTTCTAATTCATACATCAAACAAAGACATCTTTCACTTTATAATGAACCAATTATAAAACCACCGGTATACGACCATAAGTACTAAGAGATACATGTACATATTAAGAGTCTATTAATGTCTCATTACCGAGTGAAAGCCTCGTTTCGCTTTGAAGTTTCAACAATGAGGAGTAACAGGCGTACCACATAATCACCGCGTCTGAACGCCAAATATGAAGAAGCATGTGTCATTATTTATACCAGGCTTTATTATAAATAAGACATCTTTATTCATTCCCGCTCCGGTCTTTTATAGCGAAGGTTTGAAATTCGAAAATTAATTGACGTGAATGTCTATAGAGACATGAGAATTAAGCCGGCACCCTGGGTGGGCCTCACAACGCGCATAGAATTTTGCCCCAATACCAAAACGATCTGTAACCAATAGAAAAAGTTATTTTTTCAACGAATGACATTGACAACGTAAACTTATTTAAACGCGTGGGGACTTGGCTTTTACTTCTTTATGTATATTGACACAGAGTTCGTTTTGGTATTGACAAACATTTTTACGCGCGACTTCCCAGAGTACTTATCTTTATTTTCCATATGCAGAAGTGACCTGTGTCCGACATATTTGTTGAACCCATTTTATTTTCCGCAACGAAATCCAATCTCGATCGCGTTGGAGACCTCTTGACCTTTATCAGTTGGTCAGCAAGGTTGGGTACTGTCTTCCGTTCACCGCTTCCGGTAAAGTATTACGGCCTGCACCCACTGGGGTGACCGAATTAGCTTTTTGAAAATGTTATCTGTGTAGGTACACATGAGGATTGACCACGCATCCAAATTTGTTTGCGCCATCGATGACATTTGTTGAAAAATGATAAAGTTCGTTTTGGTAATGTCAAAAAATGGGTCGCGTTTGCACCAGTTGGCGCGGCGCTTTACGAAGGTGAATGCCGTCATACTAACCACCTGGTTGAGACAAAATGAAAGTCACGACAAAATGAAAGACAAGACAAAATCTGAAATATGACAATTTTGTCTCCTTCACTGATACTTATGAGTAACGAAAGAGAGAGAGCGACTCTATGCGCCGTAATCTACAGATTATGACACAAAATAAGTCTAGTCTTGGCAAACGTGCTGGTGTATGCAATAGTAATAGATGGTATCAGTAGGTTAACTAGAAAGTAGGTACTGAATACGGATGATCTAAAGACTATGACTATGACTAAAAAACTAAAGACTATGCTTATATATATACTATACTTACTTACTTATACTATACTTATATAAATGGTATGAAGTTCTAATTACATGTAGTAAACGGATATCCTACTGGTCACACGCTGTATTCAAATATCCGGCGCAAATAGAGATTGGTTATCTACAGTCTACAAACGCCCACGAGATCTATTTATAAAACATAAAGTTTGGTTACCTATGGTAATACCATAAACATAGGAAAATTTACTTGATAGTAAAAGTTAATAATGGGAACATAAAATTTATTTCAAATATATAGCTACTAGGATTTTAATACTGTCATTCTTTTTCTCCAGTAGGTGAGCACTAACGATAAAAAAAAAATATTGGAATCCTTTATAACTTTTTGACGACCTCTCTTTGGAGTTACACAAAGAAACGAACCTTAATTTCACAATTTAATTAATTAAAACCCCGCGTGATGTTTAGGATCAAACAAAAACCAACTGCAAAGGTGTTGTTTGTGGTGTACATTTTTGTGGCGCACGTACTAAAAGACAACTTGAGATTTCCCCCGGGATACCCTGAGCTAGTGTACTCACTGCGTACATTCGACTGCTCTCCCTGATTCCGCTATTTGATGTTTGTTGCACTGAAGCGATACATTCCGAAAATAACTACACTATTTACAATTTCAATAACTAATATAATATAAATAATGTAATAACTAGACTATTTACAATTTCAACAATGATTACCACTTGCTGAAAACACCGTGAGGAAACCTGCACGGCTATAGAAAGGCGTGTGAAGTTCACTAACACGCCAAAATACATCGATGAAGTCTGGGCGCACTGCAGTGCATCTCTGCCTACCCCTTCGGGGAATACAGGTGTAATGATGATGATGATGTATATTTACAATTTCATTATTTACGTCCCTATCTTTATAAAACAAACAGCGTTATATAATTATGATACGTACATATCGTGGCGTATTTTTTCAACTAGCCTGACCCACATTTTTCATGTCGGCAGGTAGGTACCCATCATTGATGTTATCTACGTTATGTTATGGGTGGCAGGCATGACTTGATAGTACGATTATTTGTGTAATTTGTGACCGACCGTCGTACTTATGACGTGAACTAAAAATATTTTTTAAATATTATTATAACACTCATCCCAAGCGCATTTTACGAGGGGGTTACCGTAAGTTTTTTTTGAGCTATTGACCATTTTTGATGTCAAAATTCGCAGATCGCCTGTAGGCCTTCAACATTTCAACATTCAACATTTCCTGTTAAGTTGCTTACGTTATAATAGCCAGGACCGGCCGCTAAACGTGCCTTCCGACGCATTAACGGAAGCGTATGATATAAATGCCACTAGCAATCACCCATCCACCCGTAGACCGCCTCAGGCGATTCTTTCTTATTTGAACACGTGCTTTAATAGTCATAATAATAGCACGCGCTATAAATTCTTTGCCAATACCATAACCAATTCTATTAATTCTTGAAAAAAGCGTACTCTTCAATGAAATGGCATTGATGACGCGAGTTAATTTTGCAGCATGGTTTCTTGGTTTTTACTACAGAAATTCAATATTCATGTTTATTGGCACAGAATTCAAATTCTGGTACAGTTTTGCTGGCTACTCTTATCTTATTTGGTTTTATGTTAGGATGCCTTACAGTAAAGTCACGTGAGGCTCAACAGGTAGCCAGTGCGGTGTCGTGACGAGCAGTAGTTAACCAAGTCCCACGATAATGCCGGCCACACACGATCACTTTTAAGTGTTAAGTTAAAATAGCTTGGATAGCAGTCACATTTAAGTGTTAGGTTAAACAGTTTGGGCAGCAGTCACTTTTAAGTGTTAGGTTAAAACAGCTTGGATACCAGCCACATTTAAGTGTTAGGTTAAAACAGCTTGGACAGTAGTCACTTTTAAGTGTTAAGTTAAAACAGACCAAGACTTGTTGATAGAACCCATGCATTGGATGCAAGTAGTGCAGGTTCAACCCAGGGTTCGTATCTAGGATGACAATTTTCATATTTCATGAGCAAATATCATTTTCAAATATGATTAGGTATCATTCGCTGGAAGTAAACATCATGAAGAATCATGTACATCTATCGAAATAAGTGTGTAGTTTGCCAACCTCTAATGACCTAAGGTAGACTATGGCCCAAATACCTTTCGCATTTAGGAGAGACTCTTGCCAAACAGTAAAATATTAAATAAAATAATGAGCTGTATATATTAAGATAGCTTTCGTTGGTAGTGGTGGCACACAACAGTCGGGTGATTACGTAAGTTGTTGCAAAGACGTTTCAATTGTCTTCTATTAGAATAGCTTTTAAAATATATCAACAAACCACTATTTTTTAAAATTTCAGAACTGTACATGTTATATACACGATAGAGAATGAGAATCAGATTTTTTTTATTCAAGTAACCAATACAGGCACTTATGAATCGTCAATAAAAAATGAATAATATTACTAGTATCTCTACCACCCATTCGGAATACATTTCCTATGGAGAAGAATGGGCAAGATACTCCATGGTTGCTTTTTGCCAATAAGGATTTACGTTTTTGTGTGTTTTTCTTAATTAACAATTATACAATAAAAAGTTAATGAGGCTTTACATTCTCAAAACACAAAATTAATCAGCAATTTAAATTAAAAGCTACGTCAGTGTAAGATTTAAAGGTAGGAAGGAGGAGCGGGCTATTATTGAATATCAACTTGACTATATAAATATAAGTGTGGCGATATAGCATGAAAAAAAATATTCGTCTAAGGTAGAGTTACTGTGGGTGTCTGGTAGACCGTGGGTCAGGCCGGGGCGCCACCCGCCCATTAGAGACGTAAATACATAATGAGGCCGTTGATTGACGTGACTGGATCACGTAATTGAGTTGCAATGTTTAGAATGGTTAATGCAGTTAGCTATGTATTCCTATCGTAGTTACGTATTCAAATCCTAATAAAGTTTATTCCTGGATTTGTTAATCCTTCAAGGTTAGCGCATCCTTAAGCTGAGTTATTATAAGAACGAATCGTTATCATGTAGAGTAACTATTATTTTTTAGAGGGACGAGTAACGTTTCGTAACAGGCATCGGAAGTTTAAGTTACGCAAAGTTTTATAGGCTGGCGTATTGTACGAACGAGACATCAATTCAGACAATATTTCATTATATTATTCGCACATTTCGTAATACATGTAACAATTAACTTATGATTCATTTCGCGAATATTTAATCAGAAATATATTTTCAGCGGGTCCAATTAAAAATGTAAAACAGATGCCATAAATATTTAATCCGTTGCTGTTTCATTCACTTTGTGAAAGGTACATTACACTTACCTGCGATCCTTTTGTGAACTAATTTTCAACAACAAAAAATCCATAAACATGTTTGAAAAAATAGGTTGAAATACTTATACCTACTTCTGTGTATACATTTATCAGATTGTATCATGCTAGTTAAGCATGAGTCAAATAAGTCTCAAATTTTAATAATTTTCGTGGAGCTAAGGCTAGGTCGTTACACATTTTTCATACACTGAAAAACATTGATATCAACACCTCTTACTTTCAGGATAGATAAATCGTTTACCAGAGAGCGTGGCGCAGGTGAATCAGCTGTCGAGACTGATAGATAAGGTCGCTAAGCGCGCCGACAATCTGGCGTGTCTCATACTGTAACCTTACACATAATGTGTTAAAATTCACTTTTGTGTGAAATGCTCTTATTATGTCTTAACAAGAATTTATATTTTGTTACATAAAATATTTATCAATAAACATTTACAAAGTTTTCCCGCTACCACTTGTTTACGTGAGTTTTCTACTCAAGAAAACACAGGTGAAGTATTATGTCAATCATTACGGTGCGGAATGCGCGGGTCGGCGCGGGCGAGCCGCTGCCGCCGCCGCTGGCCGCCTGCTCTGCGGCAGTCGAGCGCTGGCCGCTACGCGGGCAGCTGCGCCAACCACCGTAGCTCCGTAGCCTGTAGCCTCGTAGCGCTACATGAACTCAGCCGGGCGTAGCATGCGCGTGACCTTAAAGTGATATAAGTCCCACTTAAAAACTTCTGCTATTGTTTGCAGGAAAAAAATACAAAGTTTAAAAAGTTTGCGGCGACTTAACAAGTAACTTTAGGCTTTTTACAAGTACATGAAAGGTTAGGGAAATTTTGAATGTTAAGAAGTTTTATAAATATATATTAAGCTCAATTTCTTGTTTGCTCTGCACAGTATGTATTACCTACCTATTGTGAAGTTTAATGATAATAAATTCCTCGTAAACCATAATCCCTAGATCTAACAAAACTATAGTCGATAATTATTCATTCTGCGGGCGTCGTAACAAATTACGCGGTCAACCGCAGGGTATTGTAAATCGTTAACGAAGAATTAAGATTTATTGAAGGGACCGTTCCGAGGCAATCAACCCAAAACGATCGTGACTAAGAAACGTTATCTATTCGGTAAATGATCATTAAGGTGGACCCACTAATTCCTAATACATATTTCACACTCAATAAGGAACTTTAAGGTAAAGATTAACTAAGAATTGATACTTTTGCTTTCGTTTTATGCCACTAATAATAAGTAGATATCTATCTACATTATATTTATGTTAAGCGGACAAAAAGTTGAGTCAAAACACTGCCTTAATACATTCTAATGTTTGCACAAATCCCCAGAATCAAACGACCCACATACATAAATTACGTTTATTCTATTCGAGACACCGTAAAGAATAAAGGGAACACTTATCCCGCCAAATCCTTCATCTAATGTTCTAAGTAGCTTTAATACCCGCCGACATGGCTACTAAGCTTATTTTACCCCCAACGATGCTATAGAAAGTGTCATTGAATACATAAAAACGTATATACGAGTATTAATGCCTTCTTAAGTATCAACGACTAAATACAATGGTCATTTTGACTTGTACATTCCAAACTTGTTCTCTAAAGTCATAATTTATACAGACCCTTTACAGAACAAGCGAGTAACTTAATCTCTGAAAATGCAATGAAATCCGAATCGTTATGATGGCGGTAACATGGATATTCCAAGTCGATATGAAAAGAGGTACCACGTTTTGTGAGTTGTAAAGTTGGGAGTATGGCGTCGTGTGAGTTGTGGTCACGTGAAAGGTGAATGCGGCATGGCGGGGACTATACGACACCACTCTACTTACCACCACGAGCCGGAGCCGTCTGCCAGTTCGGTGAGTTACAACATATTAACTCACTTTAAATGGTCAGTAAAGTCACAAAAAAAAACTAAATATTTCCCGTCATGTCAAAGTAGCGTGTGTTGCCTTACCAACGTATTATTATCTTATCATTATTATTAAAAGCAGCTCTAAAGGCAACACACTGGAGCTGGTACCTGAGTATTTGTAGTAAGTTTTGTCGATTAAAAAAAAATGAACAGCCCACTGAGGTTCTTGCCGGATATTCTCAGTTGAGGTCGCGTTTCGATCCGGTAGTATGTATGTAAAAAAAGTGTAAACTTGAGAATTTGTAAGTGCCCCCATAGGCCTATACAGAATAAATGATTTGACTTTGACTTAACTTTGACCAATATTATATCATACAAAAAAAATCAGCACTAAAAATAATGGCCAATTACGGCCATAAAGCCATCACAGGCGCGTCAAAACACGCGCTGACAAATTTCTTGTATACGAAATTACATCGCTGACAGGTGTGAATTTAAAGCATGGTGAGCTTTCACCAGACGAATTAAATCTTTATGCGTATTGCTACAGAGTACATTTTCAAAAATATTCAAGGTAATTTATTGGGTGCAGGGTGTAAGAACGACGGTGGTTTATTTTGATGTCAACAAAATTAACACTATCCGTTTAATTCACGCTGGATCGCTTACAGTGGCATAACAAAACACTTTTGGTCTAAAAAAACATTGTAAAGGTTTGTAGGGGGATTTAAATTGATTTCAATTGGAGTTAATTACACAATCGTATCGTAATATAATCGTACACGCTATATAATCGTTAACCATCAAAACTAAATTAAATGGGTGTCACACATAAAATTATGTTTAAAATCGATGAAAAACTAAGCAACTAACCCCTGTATCTATAGCCTAAATTATGGATTCATTAAATTGCTCCTCCTTGCATAAAATAATCGCGTCTCCTCTGAAGCGTACTGAAGTCTGTGTTGATTGTCCTACATTAAAAAGAGGCAAAAATAAATCAATTAAAAAAAATCTCAGGACATTGATCTTATAATTTAATTGAATAATAGGTAAAGAAAGAAGCCAATAAATACAGCTGAAATATCCAAGTGCAAGTTTGAAAAATTAGAATAAATAGCCTCTATTTTAATTCAACAACTTTAAGTGTTCATTTAACCATCGTACTACGTACAGATCAAAGTTACAAGGGTCGACTCTCGACTAATCCTTTAACACTAAAACAGAATTTTATAGTAGGTATTACATCTATATTTACTAGTCTCTAGATTTCGCAGCCTGCGCCCTATGCCTAGCGGTGCACTTTACGGTTAGTAATATTTAATTAATACTAAGGTACCTAAATTTTGTCGTAAGTCGTTACTCTACGTTTTTGTATCAATATTATTTACCTATACATTTAACCACATAGTTTTTAGACTTGTGTTTCAATAGATTGTCTGCAACTAAATATTTGTACGCCATTGAAATGGCAAAGTGAATAGAACTATTTTTACAGTCTAACATCCTGCACTTGTTTGTAAGTATATCATAGTATATGTTTTAGTTATACATTTTAGTTTTTTACATTTCGTTACGAAAGGCTTTTATTAAAGTTTCATTATTCAATTATTATTTGTCAATATCTTCCAACGAATAATGAGAAACGTATGATTACAAGCTGTATCCTTGTTATGGAGACATTATACCGTTTCTCGAAACTCTCACAATTAATTTACAGCTTTAATAATGGGAATTTTATTCCAAAATGTATCTATTGAATTTGAATCTCCATTAATACGTAACAAATTGCCGAAATAAAATCCCAATTGCAAAGCCAGGCGCCGCTCATTTGTTTTTAATCCCCAAAATACGTATCGGTGAACCTATTTCCAGAGTGTAATATTATAGTTTTTCAGAAGGCTATAAAGTAGCAGAACATCAACCTTTATTATGTCTCCAAAAACTAAGTTCTTAGATAATCTCTTTATTGTTCCACCTCTTAGAGAAATACAAACTATAGGTACATGTACGATAAAAAAAAGCCTTATCAATAAAAGTGATGTCTACCAGACAGCGTTTGGATGGAGAGGAATTAAATTATTAATCTTTCATAGGTACTATTTAAATGTAGCTACCTATACTATTGTTGATGCTAACCTCTATTTTTTTTAATAAGCTTATCATTTTCTTACCCTGTAACGTGAACAACATTTTTGTACTAAAATATGACTACCACTAATCACCCACAATGTTATTTTAAGTTCAAATCTGTCCTACAACACCAGTATTAGTAGATCATGGCGTTTCATATTCAGTATTAGTAGCAGTGGTAGCCGAGTGGTCGAACGCACGCCTTGCAATCGCAGTGTGTAGGTTCAAACCCGGCTTGCACCTCTGGGATTTATGTACGAATCTCATTTTCATCCGAGATTATCACTTGCTATGAAACGGCCAAAGAAAACATCGTGAGGAAATCTGCACGTCTGAGGGAACTTGACTAGTTTTCGATAGACGTGTGAAGTCTACCAACCCGCACTGGGCCAGCGTGGCCGCGTGGTGGACTCTGGCCTGAATCCCCCTCGCATTGAGGGGAGGCCCGTGCCCAGCAGTGGGACGTTAAAAGGGCTGCAGTAGTAGTAGGCGTTTCATAAATTTGAAAACTGATCTATTCACCTCACCACTCGTCAGATAAAACTGGGACATTTACTATTCAAATATATGTTAGTACCCCTTAAAGTGGCACATCGAAGAAAATAAAATGATCGTATAGAGGCGTCGTATTTCCGAGTTCGTGGAATATTAACAGCACCCGCTCCACTTGTGTGTTTAAGACTACTTTAAAGGATTTCAATACCGCACTGAGCAGGCGAGACCACGTTTATCTTGCACCGATTCCGCGACATACGAATGACGCCGAACCGGATAATATTGAGAGTATTTGTTTGTTAACACATAATAAAAAGTTAATCATTTTAAAAAAGGAAGACATGATGTATTTAATAACGTATTCGTGTATTTCTTAGATGTACTTAATAGCCATTGTAAATGAGCATATGCAACCAAATGCGCTTTTGGCACCGAAATTTAATAACGCTTTATACGTTTCAGACATTCACTCTACTCTATGAAGTATGCTTAAAATATTTAAATTTGACAACTTTAATGTTTGTTAAAAGTGTATAAAGCTACATAGATACATAAAAAAATGGTTAATTACTCATTTCATAATAATAACACTATATTATCAAGCGTTTATTGTATACCGCTGCCAACCCATGTGGGGTTAGGCAGCGGTACACTGTGGTGCTCCCACACTTAGTCGATGTATTTTGATGTCAACGATTGCAATAGGGGGCGAACCTATGTATTTTAAAATGTACGTAATATACAAATGGAGGCTCTACTCTGGTCATATTTAATATTTGTATGACATAATGTTTATGTAATAAGACTATTTTTAGGTACTTACTTTCCTCAATTCAAGTACTCAAATTATAAGCTAATAATACCTTTTACCACGGTACCTAATATTATATTTTACAGTCCACGTACGGAGAGTGTCTCAGTCAATACACATCCGGTTTTGTATGATTCTAGATAGGCATACCTCATCGTTTCACATGAGTGAAGGTCATGTTAGACTTTGTCACACGTGTTTATTGTTGCTTTCTATCAGTGATTGGATTTTCTAAATTAGTATGACCGTGTAGACATAAGTTTTATCTATTTCAACTTTCACATTTGTCCAGAAAATGACGTCACTTCAAGCTTTTTGTACTTTTTTGTACTGGCTCTGTGTGACGTCATTTTCTCGACGAATCTGACAGTAGAAAGAGATAAAACTTATCTATACACGGTCATGGTAAGCCTAGAGTAGGAACTTCCGATGATTACCCCTAACACATAAATAAACACGTGTATAATGTTACTAGATCCATGTCATTCCATTAAATTTCCACCATAATCCTTTAAATGTAATCCCCATCTCCATGTTTCAAATGGGGATATCATATATCTTAGTAGACAACACGAGCCCCGCTCAAAGCCACTCATGATTCAAACCATTTATTACGCTTTTCGCCACAAACTTGTCTCCTCCCTTTAAGTAATTCGAAAAAACCTAGCAAGTACAGACCAATCTTATGAATAGAATTCCAAGAACCCGCGTGATAGAACCAAATCCTAAATTGAACAATATATTATTGAATTTAGTGAGATATACAATCTCCTGTCCAATAGTTTGTTTAACAAATCTTGGTTTTATCACTCTAAGCCTTGAGTTATGTGGCCCGCTTAAGAAAAATACTAGTTTGTAGATGAACATTTATTTCAAGTGATCATTACCTTCAAAATTGAAAATTTGACTTTCGGAAATTGTGAAAGTAAATTGGGTCATAAATCTCAACGTCGACCTACCTTGGCCTTTACATAAAATTAAGTTCTTTGTATATTTTACCTTGTATTACACGATACCGGTTGTAGAAACTTCAACTCTTTCGTCACTGTGGCAAAGAAACTATAGCTAAGTTATAGAATTAAATCGGCTTTGAAATTCATAGACCACTATCTACCACGAACGTGTATAAACTTACTGTGGATGTAATGCAAATAAATAATCATTTTAAAATAATTGTAAGACAATTTATACAGAAAGTTCGGTTCGGTCCGAAAGTTCGTAAGATTCATGTAAATTTTACCTCAATATATTTATTAATCTCAATAGATTTTCCACCACTGTTAATTTCAATTGGCGCAGTAAATCACAGTCTCACATGTTTCCTACACTTCCTTCCCCTTGCCGACAAATACTTTGGCCATCTAAAACAGATATTGAAATGTCACCTGCCATGGACAGCGGATTCAGCGCTGAACACAAACACTGATTACGAAACAGCTGAGTTGGCTTGGCATTTTGACAACAATTTACCAAGAACTTGCAGTTGGAACCTCGGTGTCTTTAATGGCTTTCATAAAAAATAATTTCATATTTACTTTAACTCTTAGGTACAATGTATTTGTTCATGTGTTTTACCCATTTTTGTTAACAAATTTTAATTATGTTCTATCAAGCAACTTAGGAACAGTTTGTATGGGTACCTATTCTTACAAGAGCGCCCGGGGTCCAATTTACTTAGACGTGATGCAGTTCTGCGAGTCAGAATACCACCCGCACTAGACGAACTCACTAGTTTCTAGTTAAAGTTTTAAAACACTGCAATACTTTACGTAAAATAAATATTATGGCTATTGACAAAAATTGCAAAATTACAAATAAATTATCTATACTATTTAATATTATAAAGCTGAAGAGTTTGTTTCGTTGAACGCGCTAATCTCAGGAACTAGTGGCGGGCACATCTAGTTTTAACTTATTCTATTTTGCATTGTAAATATTATGTAAATAGTTGTTGGTAATAAATAATTACCATTCATAAAAGTTTAAAATAAATAAACAATTAATTATTATTAATTTAGTTTTAACTACAAATAAATTTAATTTGGCAGTAGTACATATATTGTTGTCTTGCCCACGAAAAAATGACCATACATAGTTATAGTGTAATTTAATTAGGTGCAAACAAAATCAGCATTATGAACCTAGCTACAATCTTTACCGCTATTTTTCAACTAAATCCAAGAAACTTTTAACATCAAAAGTACCTATTTATGTCATACGAAATAACTGTGTCAAGAAATTTTAAATCCCGATTACTACCTACTCACGATACTGTTAGAAAACTGTGACCATTAATCATTAGCCGGTAACAAGCAACAACTAAATATAAAGTTGTAGGTACCGTCTGACACACGCTACAATATTTACTGCTCCAGTTATTTATCCATGTGTCAGGTACACTACACGCCAGTGCTCGTGAGAATACAGTGCTGTTTCTTTTAGTTTTAGCAAACACAGTGGTATGATGATTTGAAAGCACGCGAACAAGAGCGAAGGAATGTTCATATTCGCCGATTTGTACCACTCGTTATAACTCGTTGTTATGGTACTAAGACATTATTTTTAAGATAAGTGTTCAATATATTTTGTTTTTCTTTTCAGATTTTTATTAAACTTTTGCCTTGTTAGCCCTTTCAACTAAATTAAATGCTTGTGGTATAAGTGAGGGCAATGGTTTACTATCCAGTTTACTATTTCATTATGAGGTGGAACAATAAAGAGTTATCTATCTATCTATCTATCTCTCCAGGCTTGGAATCGAACCCAGTTATTAACGTGGGCAGGCAGCCTAACCACTTAGCTATTGACATTTATGTCTGGATATTATAAATAATTCAAATACCCGAAATAATCGAAAATTGTTTCTTGTTAATAAAAGGAAGAACTTCAATTTATATGCAAATTGAATGTTACATAGGTAATTCAGCTAGAAGTGATTCATAGTTACATCGATACCAGAGTTGCGGACAGTCCTTAATGACTCGATATACTGAATAACCGTATAGATTTCTGTGATTACCTACTCGATAGGAGACTCGACCTTTATTAATTACAATAGTCTTGTACAGAATTACATCGTCCGTTGGTCACAGTTACGACGAAAGAAAGCTCCGAATAATAAGGCACATTTTTTCGGATGATTTCGGACTCCGACGTTCCCACATACGAATTGATCGCAATATGTACCTACATGTAGCATTGTGTGAACGACACGATTCAAACCGTGGAGCAATTTTCTTTTGTGTCTTAACTGTATTAAGGACAGTCAATGATGTAACATAAAAATTTAACGAAATAAGTTACTTTCAACGTTGGGGATTCTTTTTCGTTACCGTCTAGGTGTGGTAACATTTGCGTTGTTCGCCTCGTAACGCTTCTGTACCGAATAAATCGCAGTTTAGAAGGTTAGACAATACATCTAAGCTTCATGAAATTACTATACATTTTAGATTACATACGAAGTAAAATCCCGAAGTAATCCTAGTCGGGATTGGAACGGCTGGTATTTTTTTTTTGTTTTATTATATAAAGTAGTTGTTTCTGAGCTAAGGATGATTGATGGGATTTGTTGGAGTTGGTATTAAATTTAACATTTTAATAAAGGTACATATGCAGGCTCACTTTAATCTACCTCTGTGCTTTATGATAAAATGTTAAATTGTATACCTAACGAAATTCGTAGCTATACTTGCTATGTGTAGATTCAGATCATGCTTAAAAAACAATACAAAAAATACATACAGACAAACATATAAACTCCTCCTTTTTGGAATTCGGTTAAGTAGGTTTCAATCGTTGATAAAGTAATTACTTACGTATTGAAATAGTTTCCATGAATATTTTTGTGCCTTTTTCACGATAACTTGTCATCACAAAGAAACCACCAAACTAGTATATTAGATAGGCCTACATGGAAACCAATTGATAGATGAGTATTATAACTGAAAATGATGATAATAATTCCCGTTGATTACTTATCTATATACCGTTTCTTGGAAAGTCTTCGGATAATTCCATGAAGCTTTATACATTGAAAAGCTTTCTAGCTAAAGTTTCTTTTAAAGAAGGTTTTGTCTAAATGAAATCGAAGTCTCATCAAAAATTACTTAGTTGGAATCGGGTAGGTGGCTTTCTGTTTGATATTTTTTAAATACGAGTCTTTAATGAAAATTTAAATGGCGTTTCATGATCTCTAAATAGAGCCATGTAAGTAGTTTGTTCTGCGCTTTGTAGCAGCTCGTCGACTTTCGAGTTTTCTATCTGGTTTAACAGACATATTATTCTAGAAAGAACGCAACGGGATAAAACATAGTTCCCATAACGTCTAATCGTATTAATGAGTACCATCTATTATATTCTTCTTTTACACATCGTTTCCTGGTTGTCACGTTTTGTTTCCTCTACGTATATTCACAGAATAAAACCACATATTTCATACATCACCATACAAAGCGGCCTACGCTCAGATGTCTCTACTGGCTCTACCACGCGGTCGTCGTTTATTTCCACTACAATGAACGACGATTTGACCTTTTAAAAATTATTTATTCGTAGGAAAAAATATGTGGTTCTCGGAAATGGTGTGAATAAATTGGAGCATAAATCGTGAGCCTGGCTTGACCTGAAACATAAACTGATCTCGTATCTTTCGTGACGTGTAATATTTTAGTCCTCAAGCCAGGAACATTTTTGTTTGTGGCCTTTGGTTTTGTCTCACACCGCGTATCATAATTGAAATGATGAACCAACTTAAATAGCCTTCTATTTTCGGTTTTAAATTGTATTAATAGAGAAAAGCATTTGTTTATTCCTCAATTAAATTTACTCTTAGATATGAAAATGCCGTGTACAATAAAATGCAGCACATTCCAATAGATTATCCGCAGCAGTTGAATTGGCGTTTTGACAGGAATTTATCAGCTAACTGGCAGTCGCGACTGCTTCCAGCGCTATGAACCATTTTTGTTATTCCACCAAAAAAAACACGGCACACTCACCGTTAGGTTTAAATTAAATGGTGGTACAACAAAATTTTAATTTCATGGACGAATGTTTATATTTTAACATAAAATGTCATATCGATGTTTATAATAAACCAGTTACCGGTTTATCCTACATTAATAAATAAATATTACCATTTATAAATATTACCATAAATATTATTATTATTTTTTTTTAATCCCAAATTAGTATGTAGTGGTTCTGAAGTTTTTTTTTTAAAGAGTTGTTCATTTTAACCGCTGTTATAATGAGATTCTATATTCAAGTTTTCTAAAATCATAATACTGAACAATAAATAATTGTACGAACAAATTTAGCAACAATAATACACATTGAGTTATAATTAATTTCCATTTGTATTTACTTTTATCCTGAATATTAGTATTGTAGATGGTTTGAAAACACCAATTAATTCAGGTTTAAAAATATTTCCACATTAACACAACGGTGTACAAATCATAACATAAATAAGTACAAATGATCAAATCAAAATGAGATTTGGTGTCTTCTTTAGCCGAGAGCATCAGATTAAAATACGCATTGAGTACGTACCTACATAAATTGAGTCTCAAATTAGACATTGCCGTCTAAAGGGGGAATTCAAGTTGTTTGTAACAAAAACAATTTCCCGCGACGTATGGGTAGCGGGGGCTGTACGGTGGAGCGTCGAACTCTATATATTACAAGATTGATCATTCGTCTGTTGCGGCTACGACTGCGGCACTCGGGCGCGGTTACGTCCTGTTATGTATGAGGGCTATCTGTTTCTGTCTGCAGGATTTAATTCTATGCTACAGGCTAAATATCACATAAAATTAAACAAAATAGAGTGTCCGGTACAATGACAATAAGCTTAATCCGTATAGGTTTCAGACTATGCTATCGGTGAAGTGTGCGCTCATAACACTATCTGGCTTTTAATGCAAGAGTGATATTGTGTACATTCTCATATTTGGTACGAACTAATCTACATAATAATAAAATTGTAACCAATTTGAAATTGAAATAAATAAAAATGTGTAAAATATTGTGTGTACCTAATATTTTCCAGACCAAAATAATAAAAGAGTGCTGCTAGAGACCCAAGACATTTCGAATTATCGTGTTCGTCTTACATGCGTAATTTTCACGTATACGGAGTATTTTCGACAATACCACGATACCCTAAGTTCTCAAGGAACGTAATCAAACAGCTGTTTGTATTACAGCTAATAACGGAGATCAACGTGCAGTTGGCGTTGTTCCGCGACCAGCTGATCCACATCGGGCAACCGCACGACTGCCCCGAGCTGCGCGAGCGCGTGCGCCGCTTGCGCCGCGCCTGCGTCGAAGCCACCAAGCAGACCAGTCAACTAGTACTGCCCAATTGCAAAAAGTTTGTACTCATACTTTACTAAATATTGACATCAATACAATTTTTGTATTTCAACCAGATAATGATAATAAAAACCCCATCTTAGTTGTAAACTGCGACTAAACGGAATTCGATAACATTAACTTCTTTGCGTATCAAATTATTTAAAATATTGATATATATTGATATTATTTTAGTTTAGATTAATACCAACAAAGTTAGAAATCTACCTTGACCTTTATAATTCAATTCCAGGGAACCGTAAACCTTTTGAGTTATTATTAGTCAAATGTTTAATAATCAAATTCGCATATCAATAATTAACTATCATATTCACTACCACCAAACAAGTAAACGATTCGCTACATTATCTACTTATTTTTATATCTAGTCGTAGCTAGAATAATATTCCACCTACAGCAACTTTACATAGGTCCATTACCGTTTTTGTCGCTCAAAGTAAAATCCAATCCGTTCGAAATCCCCAGTAAAACACGTTTGTGTAATAAAGATCAATCTGCGGATTTCTCTTTACAGCATCTTTGTAAATAAGTTTTTTCAACTCAAAGGGCACCCAAGTGATTTCAGCGAGATAGTGTTTCTTAGAAAAAGTCACCGATTGATAGTAGATGAACATGTGGTAGAGTCGAGAGATTTGTAAATCAAAAGGTACCAAAGAGATGTATCTACTTAGATGTACGTAAAATAAAAATAAATCATAAAGATCATAGAATTGGAGGTAGATATATAAAAAAGTAAATAAATATAATTTATGAGTAGATATGAGTACCTATATCCAGTACTTGTAGCATGACCAAGACCAAGACCCGACTTATGTCACAGTGTATGTTGATTATATCTCTTTCTCTCGTATGAAATAACACAGAGAGCGACTGAGCCAATCCGTGATAGAGGCCTTGTCTTGACATGCGTGCACCACAGATCCGCCATCTTTATCGCCCATTTTTATTCATAATTAGATGAACCGGCGAACTTTGTACCGCCTGTCTTTTTTTTTTATAACAATCAACAGCAATTGATTTTTTTATATATAAGAAGATCAGTTTATATTGAATTGGTTGTAGCCATTAATTATTTTATACCAATTACTAACATAATGCCCGCTAATCGCAGGTGCAGCAATTTTTCATCTTGTTCTATTACATTTCATCCCTTAATTAATTTCGTAAAAAAGAGAAATTACTTTTAAAATACTTTGCTATCACACCTATTTGCCAATGCCTAACCAATTTTTCAAGTACCTATTTTATTTAGTTATAACCGTGTAGTTTATGTACCTACAATAGTACTAAGTCAATGACAAAACGGCGGCCTTAAGTCAATATTGGTAAGCGTTTTAACAGCTTAATCCTGGAGCGTAAATATTAAATTACATCGGGAACAATACGTAAGGAGGGTATTAGACGATAACGAGCGAACATTTCGGATCCCAATGTGCCGGTGGCGGTAGATCGCCGTCTGAGGGGAGATTAATGCGAACTCCCCGCTAGACAAATGGGCCCCTCTATAACACACAACAATACCTGCATAATTCACTAAAACAAGCAGAAATATGGTTTCATACGAAATGTAAATGACGTGGCATTTAAAACCCCCTTCGACACTGGGGCGTCAAGAAGCGTGCGTCTAAATGTTAGACAATACCAAAATAAACTGAATTGTCTTATAGAAAAAGTGAATTCTTAAAAAAAATGTAATTGACAGCGCCAGCTAAATTTGACGCGAGGTTGCGTCGCTTTTACCATACAATTTTAATCTTTATGTGTCCTATATTGACATAGAGTTCGTTTTCGTATTAGAAAAAATATGACGCGTGACTTTTGACGCCCCAGTGTGCACGGGTTTTATAGCTTACGCAAACAGGCGCACCAAGACGCGCGTGGTCTATATTTTGCCATTAACATAACTGTATTTACTTACACAAGAAGCCCATATTTCAGCAAAATATCATCAATGTTGCGAGCGAATTAATTCGCGTGCTTGCTTAGATTTTGTCGGCCACATACGTTGCATTTGTATGTATATTGGTACATGATACATTTCTAAATAAAGTCTAGTAAATTCGCTTGCACCTGTATATAGCGTAGACTACGCGGATATAAAGTATACACAATGCCGAGCATATATTTATAAGCACCTGGAAACCAAATTAAATTCATTTGATTCAAATATTTATCTTACAAACAAACTCACCTTCGTTTATAATAAAGCATTTACATCGCTGTTATGTCTGCAACGCACATTTCCGTATTTCATCGATATAAATTTCTAGTAACTCGAACGTGAACTAATTTTGCCTTGCAACCGTCATAATATTTATCGTATTTCACGTCTATGTTCTTTGAATTAAATACATTGTTCTATCCTGTTCGCAATACCAAAACAATTAGCTGAATAAATAAACTACTAAGAAATCTTTTCGTGCAGACCCAACTGTGTGTCGAACAGCCATTTGCATTTCAAAAGGCAAATCAATTCGGTGTCTGTGATGTCGATTCCGAAAGAGAACTAATTACTTTACGGAAAGTTATATCTACCAGTGTAGAGGCAATCGAAGAGTAATAAATCTATTCGATAGAGGATTTACGGATTGTACTTGCAAGTTTCAATTAGATTCTAGTCCTCTCTACAGATGGGGCTTATAAAATGCTTCTATCTTCCTTATTAGCATTATATAGGTAAATAACTATACGCGTTCATACCATAATTATAAGAAAATCGATATCGAAAATGGTTTACTCGATTTTCTTCGTCACTATAAACTGCGTTCTAGGTTGAAACGTGCAATTTCCTTCATAATTTTTCCACTTTGCCGTGTCTGCAGTCTTGGTAATAAGATTTCTGAGAGTCCCTGCTCCAGATACTGACTGTCGTATCGATATTATAATATACGTGGTGTATCAGGAGTTTGAATTAATACTTAAGAATTTAGGCGGGTATCGAATTAACAACTGATTGGTATAAAAAATAATTATCGCACATTTGAAAAACAATATTTCGAACTCTGCGGAATGTTCATGTATTTGAAGGAGATTTGAAGTGAGTTTTGACAAGTTGCAAGTGCCATAGGCCTATGCACAGGAAATAATTTGACTTTGACTTGACTTTGTCCAGGTCGACGGGCGAAGGCAGCACGGAGCACCCGCAGCTGGTGCTGCTGTACTTCATGGCTCAGCTGCTGCTGCGGGAGCTCGCCAAGTGCCACCGGCTCGTGCAGCTCGTTCCTATGGACATGACCTCCTATTACGGTATCAACACTTTTAAACAACGTAGAAGAAACCTATCAAATCAATCAGTGATTACGTCCTCCGTTCAAGCATGAGTTTCAGCAACTTCAGCAGGTACTTTGTGAATAGCGTTAAAAAAAGAGAGTACTCAAGCCTCCTTACCTATACCTCTTTAGCAGTATCTTACGGTTTTGGTGCTTGGTATTCTGAGCATAGTTATGAACGTGTTCTTCCTTCGATATTACCTGTATTCAGAGAACTTAGTGAAATACTTTATTTTTTCAAAATTGGCTTACACGACTGATCAATGTTTACGCTAGAGGTACATGAATGTAAACACTCCCATGAATGTACCGCCTCGATATTACCAAGCAAATTAACTTAATTTTAGTATAAATTAAAAGCGAGAGTTATTTTCAATAAAGAACACCGGTATAAGATCTAGATATTTTCCAACAGTTGTACAATACCTAAGTATACCTAAGCGGCGCTCACAATGGGCTCAGTGTAGTGGAGTGGTGGTCCCGATTCAAACGGCAGCTGAACACGCAATTGCACTGAGAACCGACTGCAGCTTTGTAGATACGTTCAACTAGACACAATAAAGTTAATCTTGAGCTTTTGTTGCGCTACCTATTGGATTGGAAGTAACAGAAATATGAGATTGTGTGTGGGAAATAATAGTTAACATTGTTTGCTTACGTGACATGGATTAAATTTTTTAAATAGCAATCGTGCAGTGTTTCACATTGATCCTAAGTAACGACTTAGCGCTTATGTTAATTTCAGGAGTTCAAGGAGACCTAACGGCCTAATATAGAATTATACCTAGGTAATTATAAGTGATACATAAATCATAATTATAAATGACCCAAATTTCAACAGAGAACCGCGCCGGCCCATCAAACTTCGGCAACGTGATCAGTCAGATACTGCTGTGCAAGCAGATCACGCCGGACTTTAACCAGGAAGAGCTCTGCAGCATCGCCAAGGACACGCAAGAGATCACGCGAATAGTGACCGACATTCAGGAGTATCTACCACAACATGAGACCCTTAATCACTTAGGTATAGTATATGAAATGTATTGTTTGCTATCATAGCGATGCTTTTCCTGAGAATTTTATTTCTGTGTTGCTATACCACCTGAATTGTGTTCCTCTATAAAGTTTCAACTCTTTATCTTGAATTATAAACTAACAAATCATAGCTACTTAATATAATTAACATAAATGATGTGTAGGTACTGTCTCATATTTCTTTTGGAATTTTTTTGTCCAAGTTTGATTCCACACAAATTTCCACACTAAAATATGAAATTTCTGTAATTTTTTCGATAAATGTAAAATTAATGTATGTGGAACTGTCATCGTCTTGCACTATAAAGAACATCCTTAATGAAGCAAGGACTTAATAAATAAATGGCCATCCACCAGAGTTTAGTTTAGCTAAGAGAAAAAACATTCCAAAATATTACCAAACAGTTTATGCAGTGCCCGGCAAGAAAAGCTCGGATAACCAGTGCTTACTCAGTAAAATATTACTGCAGATATTTGCATTAAGCCTGACCATTTGTAAACGTGGACGCATTTGCTTACAATTCAAGGGTAAAAAGCAGAATTCTCATATGCCCCTATTTGTCCATTGTGTCCTCGCAACCTTTCTTGGGTGGGAACAATACTAAACTCATATGTTCTAAAGGCATTACGTACACAATGGAAAAGACAGCACCCTGTTTAGCTAAACGGATTAAGCGTTACCCAACGCGATGCGACAATTACTTAACATGGTTGTGTAAAAAAAAATCGGTCCTGGGTTATGTTTAAATTAGACTGCTTATTATGTCCCTACTTATGTATATTTGCTCTTATAGTTCTTGCGAATATATCAAGCAATGATGGTTACGATAACGAAGTCCTGTGTGGCACTTGCCAAGTTCTATTATTTATAGTTTCATTCATTTTTACAATAATCACACGATATCGCGTGATACCTACACGTAGTTACAAAACTGAATAATTATAGTTTCTCACCAAAAAATAATATTTGATTGACGATTTAAAATTCACACAGCATATGAACACGTGCCGGGTTTTCAGAGAGCAACGTGGCGCTGAAAGGTGAGGACGGTAACGGACTGTGGCGGAATAAGCGGAGAGGATCGCTGTATAAAGGCATGGGCGTGCTCTGTTGTGTGTCGAGGCCGAACTACCTCTGAGGGTGACAGGCCTCGCCCGCGCGGCGGTCCAGCGGCGACACGCAACTCGCCTCGACGGCATGCTGAATGGTCTGACGGACGCCAGTGGAATGTCAGTGGATTTGTACAGTAAGAAAAATGAATGGGTCCATTAAAATAGTACACGAACTAGTCAAAAACCGACGGGAACACAACTCAAGTTGGTTAGAACAACCTTTATGTCGAGGTGATAAGAGCCTAAATGGACTGAGCGGACGGGACGGAACGGCGAAAAGGATTTTCTATCCAGCTTGAGTCGTCGATTAATGTCCTCATACTATCACTCTGTAGTTCAATTATGTACTTAAGTTAGATTATATGCATGTAAGTGCTGAATACATTCATGTATAGCTATTATTATGAATTGCCTGGAGCGGGATCAATTGCGTTAAGTAGTATAAAATACGTCTTAGTTTGTTTTGCACCGTAGGTCATTGCATTTATGGCTGTGTCGTGTTTAGGTACTTATATTTTGTTCGATATAAGTTTGTAAGTAATAATTAGGTTACATTTTATACGCGAGACGGATCTCCGATATTTTTTGGTTAGTACCTACCTATATTACGTTATTGTATTTTCAAAAGAATTTATTGTAACATTTTGAGGCTTACATAGTATTATATTTGCAATCTTAAGATCTAGTCATTTTATATAATTAAGACACTTCTTATATATTTTCCTTAAGCTCTTCTAATTATAATTAGGTTAGTATTGAAATGAACACCATGTCATATAAATTGCTATACTTGTGTACATATATCTAGCATATGCCTTTACGCCCACATAATGTATTACATTGTTCTATACAAATAAGAATTAATTATTTAATAAGAGTATTTGTTGCTTTGAACCAATATAGAAAATTTATTAATCGTATCTAGATCGCATATTGATTAAACAATTTTTTTAGGTGGCCGTTAAATTTTCGTGTTCCAAACTGTGACAATATTTCTCGCGATTATCAATTAACAGTTGACGGAAACTTTTCCTATGCGTCAAAGTCGACTTTATATTTGTTCCGCCAATTATTACCCAGCAGTTTCCGTCACACGGAACACGCTCATCTTCTTTGTAACCGAAATGTCGAAATTTTAATATAATAATATGAGGATAGTATTCTCCCAACGTCAAATAATTAATAGCAAGGACAAATTCAATAAATACACATTATTATTATCAATGGGTAATGTAAATGATAAAGATGGCGGATGAGTCTCTAGAATACGTTTCCGGAATCATTCAGCTAACAGATATATATCCGTCATTTTTTTCGGAAAAGAATTTGATGCCTCGGTTTCCGTCAACTGTAAATACCCACCACGTAGAACATTTGAGAAATTCTGATTTCTCTGAATACGGCCTAGTCATTATAGTGGATTTAAATATTCTAGTCAATTATTGTAATACCTTATAATTACCAAGTAAAATATATTAAAGCGAGCTACGCGATATAAATATATTAAATGGTAAAGAAATTAACTAAAACGATTTCTTACCTTAAATTTCCCGTAAGTATTTTCTACGTACGTTGGGCAAATTAACAATACGAGTGTCTCACGAATTTCGGTATATGCTGTCAGTATTATACACGTTAAAAAGTTCATAATTACTTTCAAGCCTCCTCCGTTCAAACCTACAATCAAACTTGCGTGATTTATAACACCAAACAATTAATTGTAAACAAATTTTAATACCTGTTTAGGTACATAGTCGCAATTAGCTTGGAGTGATAATAATTAAGCTTATCAAATGAAACTTTAAGTTGAAAACTCCAATTAAAGCTTGTAGCCCTCCGTAGACAGGAGCGTTAAAACGCGCGCGACGGATTTTTTGCCATGTCATAACAAATAGAATAAGTTCATTCTTTAACGAAATGACATTGACAGGGCGAGTATCAAAATTCGACACGCGGATCCGTGGATCCACGGAAATATAGTCTATAAGTACATAGAGCTCGTGTTGGTCATGGCAAAAAAATTACGCATGTATTTTGGCGTGCCTGTATGTTGGGGGGCTGTTGTTATGTTACCTTCGTG
The DNA here is from genome assembly GCA_914767695.1 of Ptilodon capucinus. Lineage (NCBI taxonomy): Eukaryota > Metazoa > Arthropoda > Insecta > Lepidoptera > Notodontidae > Ptilodon > Ptilodon capucinus. Next base: position 8,217,169 of record OU611808.1, read on the forward strand.
TACCGTTATATAAGAAACTCGTTGCCTAAATTATGTCTACATTGAATAGTAATTAGATAAGATATTAATATAGTAAAAAAATATATTGCAATTAAATAGAAATATATAATATTTAATTATTTATGAAGCACTGCAGTCACGTGTACCTAATGAATGTATATTTAAATAAAGCAATTGCTATTAGTATATCGATGTCTGGGTATTGTATCGACTTGGTTAATAACAGTATGGTATGAGGGATAAAAGGCTATTTGACTTAAACGACATTTATTTTAACTTTACAGGGAACATACTCATTCGATGCAGAAAAATTATCTGATTACAAATATGTACCTACATAAGTCAATATCGCCCAAAAGTGTGTTTAAGCCATATAATCTTTCACCCTTCGATTACACATTTGGTATTTATACCTAATAATATAACATGTATTGGTAATTCAAGAAGCGGTTCTAATATTACTAATAGGCAATATTATCTTCGATTAAGTACAGTCTTAGGCATCGTTATGCAGTAGCCCTTATAAGTACTCGTAGAAATCACAGGGTTAGCAACATTTATCAAATAAAGCACACGTCACGTAGCCATTAATACTTTGTGTTCATTCTTTCATTTCACAAATTATTAAATAATATGTCATAACAGTTCAATTTATATATTACTATTATAATAATCCACTTAATAAAGTGAAGACTGTGATATACTCGTAACATAAATTATTATAGAAGAAAATAATAACGCATTAGTAAAAACGTAAATGAATTATTGTGTTGTTTTAATTGCTAGAACTTGCCCAGGGGAAGTTGAGGAGTTTATTTTGATTGCCACTAAACCAGTTATATGGCTCTTAAATCTTATATACTGTAGTGTCGACGGAGCTTAAAAATACCCCTTTCCAATATCATATTAGGGCGTCGGTCCACTGAGCTGCGCTGGCTACCCGCAAGCTCCCACCAACAGCGTACGTCATTTCCTTAGCTTTGGCGCCAATACATGAAGCATTTCTGTTGACGCATGTATAGTGGAGTATTAGCCGGGTGGCGTGGTAAGAGGCACTTTGGTTTTTGTTCAGAAATGTGGCGGGATCTTTACAGACAGTCCCGTTGACAGTCCCTACTTCTATCCATAGTTCTAGAATCCAAAAAAAAAAAATACATGTATACTACTTACTTCACTCGCATATGTATGTATTGCAAATACTGAATTTACTCAGGTCAGTAAAATATTTGAAAGGCCTTTATTTCCTTTGTCCATAAATTTCATTTCCTTCGTAAGTATGAACGTATCCAAGTTGCGTACGTATATCTATAATCTTATAAATACCTACAAGGATAGGCCTGAAAAGTGTGGCTCATTTCTCACATATAGACTTTCTTGCCTCTTTTTGTGAGAGGAAATAAACAGCTTAAAGACATCCCATGAACATTTGAAATTAATAGCGTACAAGAAAATATATTTTGTGGAATTGTTTAATTAACTTACTTTTGATGACATCGAAACTTAGCATAGATGATAGTGTTGATTTTAGTGAGTTTTCATTGAGATTTTTCACAGAATTGTAAGCTTCTAGTTCTTTTTTCTAAATAACTGTGGTGAAATAAGGTTGGACACTATAATTTTATCGAACACACAAACCGGAAACATCAAATTAATGTCCGAACAAATAGGAAAAGGATGATAAGACTTCCCGCAACCTAATCCATCGCATACCTACCAATAATATTGTATACAAATAATATTCATTTATTTAATACGTAAAGCGAGTACACGTGTTTAATTATCCCTCTCGTAGATGTCTCCTCTGTGTCGTATGTACGGGATGGCGGTCCGGCCGCCGCCGCCGCCGCCACCGCCCCCGCCGCGGTCGTTCCGATTACCGCGCTTCGGCTTATATTCATCCTCATCCTCCTTGGGAGCATACACTGCAATATAATTAAAAATAATGTCACGTGCAAACATGTTTTCTCATTATGGAGAGCAGGGACTCCCTTGAAACCACGCCGTAATAACATGCTCAAAAAATGGTAAAGGCGGTGGAGTATTACTCCAAATTAATTCATACTATGGACTTAGTCTTTTAGAACCGGAGGGATTGCACATGTAATTTACAAAAAAGGAGTTTTAACGTACCACTACTCAATTTATTTCAGATAATCATATCTCTATTTATTTCAGATATCAGTAGTTATTGTTACTAACCATAATGTTAGTAACAATAACTACTGGGCACGGGTTTCCCTTCAATGTAAGGGGGATTTAGAACAAAACACAACACATACGATTTAATGGTATGGGAGAAAAGAAAAACAAGAGCAACTGTACTGTACTCTGTATGTTAAAATGTGTAATTAAGATGTCTAGCGATAAACATGCCCACGCTGTTTATTCGTTATTTTTAAACTTAAAACGTCAAATATGCACCCAGATAAAATATTATTAACTGCCATACTTAATGTCGCCCAATGTCGAGGATTTTGTCATGCAAGCAATTTCCATAATATAAAATTTCAACGAACATTTCACACTAAGTATTCCCTTTCATGTGTTTGACTGTGAATGTGCAGAATTCAATATTGAAAAGGGAGGATTTGAAACGGTTCTCGGCACTATAAAACACTTGTTGAGGGAGGTAACGGCCCATAAATTATTACCGTGTGACAAATGGGTCGAGTACCAAGTAGGGTTAACACGCGATAGATATGCAATGCCAACAGGCGTGTCCTGCATTTGCGTCCCGTCGATGATTAATTATTAATACTGCACAGTTATAATAGCCTCAAGCATATTATGTTTCACATGACGTTATGTCATCATACATGTTTAGTTAGTGAATCAGAAAACTATCTGCTCCAAACTCTACGGTGATTTACCCACATCTTTAGCACTGTTTAATTTTTTTTTAATACTTGTGTGCCTCTAATATTTCCCCAAAATAATCATTTCAGTCCATAGAAGTACATAACCGTCATTTTATTGCAAGTATTGACAGTGAGATTGTAGAACACTTTTGAACAGATCAATGCTATTGTAGGTGCCTTGCTGTACATGCATTAGAATATCTTTAAATTTCTAGAATACTATTAATTATACTGACGAATATTTACTTTTTTACGAGTCAGTTTCTGTGGAATTGCATAAATTATCTAGACCAGTGATGGGCAAAGTGCGGCCCGCGGGCCAGCTCCGGCCTGCAAAAGCATTTCATCCGGCCCGCCGCCGGTCCTTCGACATGAATAGTCCCGCGATAATTATATTTTGACGGTCCAGAAGTGTAAAGTAGATTCTACTTAGTACAGTTCAACAGAAAATGCATTTTTGCTATAATTCTGGCCATCGTCTGAAATGTCTTAAATTTACTGGCCGCCCATTAAGAAAGTTTGCGCACCACTTTTCTAAGCACGAGGAAAGTTTTAAATAACATGGCAAGGTGTAAATGATAATGTTTCAATGAATACTCGGTCAAGATACTTATTATACATTATACATACATATATAATCGAAAACATAAAATGTTAAACTCACTCTCTTTGGATTCCCTCCTAGCTCGCCTCGACCATAAATCATCTTTAACAAGGAATCCCTTATAACGTGGCAACCTGCTCTTGTTTTGACGAACTTTATCTGTAGATGCGGAATTCTGAGAAAGAATCTCTGAAACCCTGTACAACAATTAACAATAACAATTGAGAAAAACAATCAAGTAGGTACGGATCAGGATGGGTCTGAAGGATGTCATCCCTCCACCACCTGTGAGATTCTCTACTCAGCAATAGGTATGATGTATCTTAACTAATAATTAAAAATTATAGTAAATAAGTAAGAAACTTACAGATCATTCAGTGAGTTTTTGTCGCTGTTCGTTGAAATCGCTGCAGGATCCAACATTATGAATATTTTAGAATAATTTTCAAGTCCACTGACATTATCGCCGTCGTCGTCGTTAAGTTTAAATGGTAGCAGCGTGTTAACCTCTAGACGTTTCTTAGGACGACTACCCATAGCATTCCTTTTGGGTTTTACAGTGATCACATCTCTTGATAATAACTGCTCCAGTATGTTAGATTGTTTTTCTTTAGATTGTAACCTTTCAAATCCGTCTATATGGTTCCCATAACTGTCTTTGCGCTCCTTTTGAGTTACTTCATCTCTTCTTTTATTTTTATAACGTTTCGCTTTTTCAATGAGATCGAGAATATCTCCTGGTCCTAGTCTGCCGTAACGAGTCACATTTGAGTCTTCGCTGTCGAAATCTGAATCATAATACGAACCTGAATCGGAATCAGAATCCGAAACAGGGACAGAAATGTTCGGGACTAAATGTTGATGCTTGCCGTTTTGTATCGCTTGACGTATTTGTTGCTCCAAAAGTTCCCGTATTCTATCATTGAAGTCTCCAGGCGGTTTGCTTGCTACTACATTTAGTGGAATAATCACGGCAATCGTTACTGTAAAATATAAAATATGTATTAGCATCACAAACATGACCCTTTTGCTGAACGAAACTTTAGCGAGCCTTGTCCCGTTTACATAAAGATTTTATAAAAAAAAAATAAAAAAAAATAAAAAAAAATGTTTAGCGATACGTTTGTACTAGAAGATCGAAATATGACTGTCGATTTGGATTTTTTTAAAAGCTCTTTGTCTTATTATGTTTACTTTCAATAACATTTTACTCCGTTTGCGTATACTCAGCACTTACCTGTGAAAAAAATCACGAGACTCGACATTATCGGCAGTGGCGAGCCGAAACACCTCGCGAAAAATAAAAAATATCAAATGTTATCAAACCAATGAACCATATAAAATTTACACGGCAATTTACAATTTTCATTTTCTCTTATCGTGTTCTACATCATATTATTTGTGTAATTCGTGGCACTTCAATCACGCGATTGAAAAATAATCCAAAAAATACTTATGAGCCCCAAATACTTATCACCTAAATTGCAATCAATTAGTTTGTTTAGGTGTTATGTAGTTCTTGAGTAAATGAGTTAATTTTTTTTTAATTTGAGCATGATGTAAGATGCTTTTCTTTTTAAAATGTAATATCACATAATGAATTTTCAAGACACAAAGAAGGTTTTAAATAAGATGGCAAGATGCATTCCGTTTGCTTGGCATTGTGGTGAGTCCGGCGCTGAAAAGGCTCGCATTCACCAAAATTGTTTTCATTTATTTCATGGAATAGTCTGCAATGCAGAGATTTTAAGTATAAAACCTATACTATTTACTTGAGAGCGCATAGTTAATTACGAGGACTAGTTATGTATTAAACATTTATACAACGCTAAAATATAATTAAAATATGTAAATATTAATATTTGTACACCTTTATACAAACATAGACATCAAACATAGACATCAAATTAGTCTACGGGAATAATTAGATCAACCTACTAAAATATCAAGTTTCGTAACATTTATAAGGTTCAGGGGTTATGCTTTGACGTAGGGGTGATCGTAGTGGCTGTGTTTTTGTATGCAAAGCAAAATATGGGAAAGGAACGGAGCGAGGTTTGCGTGTTTGTTTAATGAGCTTTTGGTAATTTTACCTAACGGGTCTTTGGCATGGAAAATTTAGTAATAATTACCTTATTGTATATGCTAACAAACAGACACTGGTCAATGTTGACCTACCGCTAATATGTAGAAAGAATGAATTCATAATTTTAAGATATACCTAGCTCCTATTGAAAAACTATTACTTACTTCAGACGGCTTTTATTGCTGCTAACCGTGTTCAATCTAAATTCCTCTATAAATAAAGAGGCCACTTCACAGGAATATAAATCAGTACATAAAGACGCCGATTTGTTGTATAGTACCTAGGTACACAAACTTTGATTAAACTTATGTTGTTCGTAACGTTGTTCTGCTCATACACTATAAGCATAAGAAGGACGGAAACACTAATTTAATTTGGTATCAACAAAATCGGTAAGTACAAATATCTGGGTACAGCTGTTTGTTCATGAATTATTGGAGATATTTCATTTAAACGTGACACGATATTGGCAACGGTGCTTACACCGTCTTAATGTTTCTTATATCGTGTCTTGAAGATATTTAATTTGTTCGAAAAGTATTAAAAATTTTTATGCACCGCCGGTTTTTTCTGTTTCTTTAAACTCTAAAGTTCCTATTCCGTCGAAGCCTATAATAGATAGATCGTTGATCGAAATGCACAGCATTTGATTAGCTATTTTTGGAAAGCTGTATAGTAACTATGTAGGTATTATTCCATGTAACGACTCCTTTGAGTAATCAATCCGATGGCATTGTTCAATTATGATAGTACCTAATGAGTTATCTACATGGTACAGACATCTTTTACGAAGCCTTCATGTGAAAATAAAAAAACATGTGATTAATTTACAAAAACCAACATTTTATTATAGTTTAATGAATTCCATATATTTGAAACAAAAAACTATTATATTTCGGCCAAATATTACATTTTTCTGTTTGAAAAGTCTTAGCCAAAAGCCTAATGTGGGTTCCAACCGACGAACCACTTCCCGCCAGGAAGTGTACAATTAGCCACCTTTATAACTTGGTCAAAGAATAATAAGACCCAACGATTTGGACATTTTCCTTTTAGATATAGCCAGCTTTTTATAGAACGACTTATTTTATATTACGTCACAAATATTCCGTGGTCTGAAAAGTTGAAATGAATATTTTATAAATTATCAGTGTTTTTTTGTATAAATTGCTTAATAATTTTATAGAACATAGAATAGCAGCTTAGTGACTGTCGACCAAGTAAATGTAGAGAAAAAAATATTTTCAGGTAGGTTAGTAGGTATTTACTTGATCCTAGGATCAAGTAAATACACCTGACCTGACCTGAATAACCTACCTGAAAATATTCTGAACTAGCCTAACTATATTGAGGCTAGGCTCAATACTGTCCGTAGTTCAGAATATTAAATGTGATATTTTTAATGTTCCTTTTTCTAAACTTAGCACACAATTTGCCAGCTTGATAATGCTATAAAATATAGTAATAACATTTTTTTCAACGGCACCGAAAGAAAACTTTATTAGCAAGTAAAGGCAAGTAGAACTAGAAAGTTCCACAATTTTATTAAAACGTGCAAAGTGCCCAACTAGGCTATTTAATCGACGCCGCTTCTATTGGCCCAGAACTTAATACAACGTCTTTACTCAGTTCAATTATGTGAAGCGAGGCTCCGTAAAGACACTTAATTTGTTCGGAAATAGTTTAATCAAGCGTTGCGTCGGATTTGCAGTAATTAAAGAAGGCGACATCGGCCCTTAAGCCGTATATTGCTTCCTCGGATTAGCACCAGTTTCCAGTTAATTTCCTGCATTCAATTCCGGAGTGGCCCCATTTGCGAAACATCCTTGTGACGTGCCTATATAACAGGTTTATACGTATAACATAAATTCCAATATTTGAACTATATCTGAGTAAGTATATACATAATTATATCAAAGAGGAAAACTTTAATACGTTTGTTTTGTTTGTTTCTTCAATTTTCCTTTTTAAACTATTCTCTGACCATTATTTATGAAGAATGTTGTTACAATTTGTGTTTGATTAATGGGATAGGTATTCAACCTAAATTATATTATAGCCGAAGTACGGAACAACCGGCGGTGTGAGGACTTGCTAAAGACGTGGAGAGCTGTTAATGACGTCTTAATGACGCCCCCTGCGCCTGTTTCCCGTTAAACATAATTGAGACATGACTAAACCTTAGTTCCCTTTCAAATTGAAATGTTTGTCGACGTAAGCGGGTATCAGCGATATACACAATGACAGAGTGACTAGATTATTAAATTTTGTATTTCATCCTTAAATCTTGCAAGTGATCGCTGCATCAATAGCTATTGCAAGCATCTAGTACCTAAACTATACCACTCCCAAATACTTCTAGTGTTACGTATGTACACAGGAAAAATTACTATTCTCAATTACGTTATATTTATATGGATATAATTATTGTGGTATCTATATAAATATATACCTTGATTGCATCCAAAGTAAAAATTTAATAAGCAAGACCATCGTGAAAGACAAAATCGTCGATTATTGGCTAATTTTATTTTTATTTTATTTATTAATTTAAAAATACTGTCACCTTCATAGATAATACCCTCGTTTTCTTTATAATGAAATGATAATAAATATATTGAAATTTTAACGAAAACTGTTCTTTATTTTTTTAATACCATTTTATTTCAATCACTAAGTACTCTGTTGCCGCGTTTCCGGTGTTCATGTGTTGCCTCAACGTTTAAAAGATAATGCATATTATGATAATGTGGTCGTTTGGGGCGGTCAGGTAAGTATTGATGAAAATACTATATCATATTTATAGATTAGGGACATTTTCTTATAACTTTTGCAATCCCGAGTAGTAAAATATGTATGTACAAGCTATACCTCCCGGCAATAAAACTCTGCTTGTTTAGGACAAGTTAAGTTGTTTGCAGAGCGGTAGCCGCATAATATAGAATATCGTGGGTAACAGTTTAATTAAAATTCAAATACAAATAGGTTCTTGGATATCCTTATATTATGGATTGTGTAAAATATATGATAACGTACTGAAATATTTTACTTAGGTAAAAGTGCGACTGTAGTAAGTAGTTTTTTACTGATGTTTGACTGTTACGCAAGCGAAACATCAGTAATTACATAATATTACCATTTAAGTAGGTCATATACCTGTACCGAAAAAATCCTAAGCGACAATTTCGTTTATTTTGTCTTTAACGGCTACGTATTTATAGACACCGCGTAATCAAATCACAATTGGATGTAGTTAAGCAAAAAACATACGGGTCGAATTGAGAACCTCCTCCTTTTTGAAGTCGGTTAAAAAGTATCTAATTCACAAAATTGATAACAATGAGTTAAGTATGCCAAACGGTGCATAAAGGTGGCCTTTTTAAGTAACATAAAAGATCGCAAAAATACAAGCAAATAGTATTTATGTAATAGATTATCAGACTTGAAGCTGCCATGCCATATCTTAAAACTGACTGGCAAACTCAGTTGTTGGCAAAATCATCGACAAATTGACGATGGAAGCCAAACACTTTTAAAAAAAGAAGAAGAAGAAGACTTGATGTGGATTGGATCCCTTTTGTTCAACTACTTGTCCAATTACGCTCCAATACATGGAAATTCAATATACGAATATCAACACTATTGAATTGACTGCGAAGGAGGTATTGCTTATTTGCAAGGTCTGTAATTGCTACCGTTTTGCTCTCGCAACACTGACATTGCTACTAATAAATCAAGCTATTATTGGGTCCCATGTTACAAATAGTTGAAATTAAATTGTATACATTTTGACAATCCGATATTAATGTTAGGTATATAACAATCTGTATCTATTAGGCGCATCATTTATTAAAGTTTCTTTCGATATCAATCTTGTTTATGTAGAATTCTGTCCTTTTGCGAGGATTCCAACAGCTCTACTATTTACACGTGCTCTAAGCTGAGCGTTTACGTAAAATGTTTGTATGGCAACTTGCTAGTTGCTCGGATGTTCGATAGGGGCGCTGTACAGCTTTCCTAACAAGAGCCAAGGCTGAGCGTAGAGTAAGAAATAATGTGATTGCAGCACTGGTGTAACAATACAAATGTCAGTTTATCTTGTTACACCAGTGTCTTTCGTCTCTTTCTCTCATATGAATTATGAAAGTGAACAAGCGACTCGTTGTGAGTAGATGTGGTTAACACGCTAATAATAACACCACGGTAATCCGTGGCTTTATTCTAAGCGTGCTAACCGTGCTGTTTCGTAGCCACGGTTCTGCCGTGTTAATAATATTCTTGCTATATAATTGTAAAATCAACTTTTAATTTACAATTATTCACGCAAACTCTAAGCTTAATGTGCACTGGCCCTTACAATTATTTTTCCTAGACCCTGGCAATGGCGAGCATAAACCTCATGGTAGAGCTATAGAACACACGATAGTACGAGCTCGTGCTAACAAGTTTACATTGCGCTCGTGATCATGGTTGACGTAGAGTCAATCTACGTAGCTCAGAGAGCACTATGGTAGCCTAAAATTAAACCGCAACGAGGTAATAAAGGCGACACAAAGTAAGCAGGTTATAAACGGTAAACGTGTAGAATGGGCTTAACTTAACCGAAAAAGTTTATAATGTAGAACTCTACATGAGTTGACAAATTAATGTAGGTAATCTATGCATGAGATATAAGTTGAGTGTAATGCTATTAGGAGTAAGGCATATTTACATGTATAATTTTCTAAAATAAATATAAAAATTCAAACACAAGTTTTTTTTTTAATTTTACATTTTTGCCTTCACTGTGCATCTGCATATTAGCTACCGTATGTGTACCTAAAATATTATATCGGGCTTCTAATACACACTGTATAAAATATAGATTTTTTGAGGACAATCAATCCTGGTGGTAAAAATATAAAAGATGCCGGTGCCTAACGCGTATAACAGGCCAGCGCAACGCTACCTGTTACGGTGAAGGATTGACTTTAATTGAATATATTCATGACGCGAGATCGCTCGACTATCAATAACAATAAGCCCCAATATTGCGTTTCTGTTTCCTTCCTGCTCAGGGAAATGCATATAGGACAAAATTTAACAGCTATGTTACCTACGAATATGTACTCAAATGACTACAACACCAATAAAAAATACTACATGTTTGTAACTTATACACGTCAATTATCTGCTCAGAAAAATTAATTTAAAATATAGTTACATACAAAAAAAATAGGATAATAAGTAGAAATAATGCAACCATTTCATATTGGAATAAATATTTAATATAGTAAGTATACATGATTTACTGCTTTCGTGTACAAAACAATACTTGCTTCCACCTTGCTAAAATTCTTACTTAAAGTGTCCAGTTTCTTATATTTTTGAAGGACCTCAAAAATCAAGCAGAGGCGCGACTGTGTATTCGCCAAGGCGAGTCAAACAGAAGAGACCCTGCTGTGGAATAAACCCTTCCCTTATAATTCTTCAAGTCTTTTGTGTATACATATCATATTTACAACGTGTCACCGTATTTAGACTTAAAATATTATCTTTAAAGCTATTAAAATATGTCTAAAGCTATAAAATTAAGTAAAACGTAATATCATACACAAATCATCTTTCAGGAGCTGTAATTTCATCTTGAACGTGTGGGCCACTACATTTTTCGCATACGACGATAAAATTCTGAAAAGAATGAGAAAATAATTCAAACATTATTTTGTGATATATTGACTAGGTAAATCCACCGGCCAGTCTAGTCCCACGATGGTTTAGACACGCACTCTTTTAATCCACAGGGATCAATAAATTTATAGAAAGAACATAAATGTATTGCTTCGCTACGTTCCCTCTCGTACCTTTTGGGACTGGGATCAATTGGTCCCTCGCCGGGGAGTTATCGTAAAAAACTATAAAAAGTTCGTATCAATTGTTGGAACAAAAATATTTTATGTCTAGTACCTATAAAGCGATGTAAGTTTTTGTTGGTGCTACAAAAACTACTCTGTTAGGTAACTTCAATATGATATACCCATAGATTTAGAAAGGTACTACCAATATTTTTTCTCCGTGCCATTCTGCAGTGATTATGCTACGGCTAGGTGTATGAAAATGTAAATTACCATATTATACTGCAACCGCAACAGATCCATGGCGTAATGGTAATTGTTCTCGGATTTTGGTGAATATTTCTCCATAAGTTCAGTTGCTCTTTGAGCTAAGCTCTCCAGCTGCAGAAGTCCGGTGGGTTCGGTGTTCTTCATCTCGTCTCGGCGGCGGCCGAGTCTAGCACCCCAGTTGTGGTGGCTCCGGGGTGGTAGCCGGGCACTGCCTCGCTCGCCCACCGGTCTTCCCAACTGCTCATTGGGCTCAATTATTTTAACCATATTTGCTATGCTATTCTTCTTGCAATGACTCCAAAATCACACACGAAACTTTTATATAGTATCGACTTAGCAAATTATCTAATTACTGAACTTCAATGTTCAACAACTAATGAAAAGTAATTAGGTAATCACTCGTTTTTTACTTCTATACGGTAAACATGTTGATGGTTATGCGTCAGCTAACGTAATGACGGAATGCGGTAATTGTTTCCCAAGTTACAAAATACCACGTGTAAATAAAGAGATCCTAATAACAATGAACCCTCAGTCGAGTCACTCGCTGAAAGAATTAATAGACAATGGGCTGAATACGCACAATCCCCACCATTTAATTCCAGGTAGCGGCTGGCTCTTTCGTTTGGTGGATGTGATAAAGTGTGAAGGCGTTAACGATGGTAAAATTACCACCGAACGAGTCGTATGGACCTTTTCCCACGAGGGCAATGTTGTTTCAACATCAAAGGAATCGTAATTTATACATGAACCGAGGGGCGACCACGCTGATTGAGTTGGAAGAGTTCGCGGAGTTGGCCTCCAGTTACATGAGCACTATGGCGAATTACCCCGGTATCCGGCAGGTCGCCATGAACAGGCTGCGGCAACTTTTTAATTTGGTAAGCAGTTGGATCCTCGTTCATAATTTTATTACAAATATTTATTATGCTACTATTAAGTTGGTGATGAGTTTTAACAATTTTTTTTTGTTTTTTTAACTCGCATCTTCGTTTACCAATCATTAGTAAGCTACTTTTTGTTTTGATAAAGTAGTCACTGTTTTAGTGAATTTATTATCGTTATATTTTTTTCTTATAGTTGTATGAACCTGTTAATTTTATCTTAGGAGTTCAAGATGCGGTGCGACGTATGCGGCACCGCCCACAGTCAGGACGAGATCACCGCCCCTGAACGATAGACATCATTATCGTGATACCTCTATACTAAATCCTTCTTTATTATCAGCCAATAACACTATATTCTGATTGTGTACTTGGAAACAAGATAATACTTTTTTTGTTAGACCCAGTTAGGCTATTTTCTTTAATTCATTAGACTAATCATCCAATTACGGGATTTAACGGTAACAGATGTGCAGTGGCAAAATACTCATAGTACTTACTGTATTGTATGAAAGTGTTTACACAAGCGGCTTACAGGACTCCCGTAAGCCTGCAGCTCTTGTGAACCCTTCCATGAAAATGTAGTTTCACTGCATATCCTTTTCTGTTAAACCCGGAATAATTAGGCAGCAGACTTTATCGGGAATGGGCCGACCGAGATGTAAGAAATATTTATTTCCCTGCTAGAACTACCTGTAGTATGTAGAATAATATTAGATGGATTACCTTTTAAAATCGCCACAGGTTAGCACGCACGTCAAGACTAGGCGACTGTCACGGATTTGCTCCCTCCATCTCTGTCTTCTTCCATACAAGAGAAAAAGACAAAAGCAACATAATTCGAGCCTTGGCGCACATGCCACAACTACAGACCTATTGTCTTCCAAAAATTATATCACGTATACCAACATTTTTATGGTATTTTTTCTAGATCTTTAAAAATAAGTTTAGTTGAGTTTTCAGAATAGATAATTAATTATAGTAATTAAGTGTCTTAAATTGTCAATTTAACCATGACCAATTATTAGCACTAACCCGTCTCAGTTAATTGTGCTAATAAATTTAAGTACCTGCCCTGTGAACCAGCAAGAGATTACCCAGATGTTTCAATAAAACATTTACTAATAACCGAAATGTATTTCTTTAATGTTTCCATTACACCTCGCATCCTCTCAATATAATTAATAATTAAATAAGATTTATAGTAGGTATAGTTATATACTAGGAAATATGAAGCAATTAAAATGTGATTGTTAATGTTTGACGAGGCAGAATCACAAAGACGGATTTTAGCCACAAAGAGGCGGCGGCGGCTCCCTTCGCCATAATCCGGAATGAGCCTACAATTAAAATACTTATCCTCTTCGGTATTTCATCTCGGTATAGCAGTGTACAACAAAATTACCATGACGGTAGCAAAACTGATCAATGAAAACGCAAGTGTCTGTTTAGCGGGCAATGTTGGATCCATTTAGGCATTGTCAAGGTGAAATAGGGCAGAAATTTGTCGATAGAAAACAGGTAAGGGAAATTGACAAACAAAAACACATTTGTTAATCCACAGACCATATAACGAGATCTAATGGTCAAAGTAGTCAGGAAGTTTTCAGAATGAAATAATAGCTTGGTTAGATACCAACCTCGAAATTAAACCTACCTACAATAGCATTATTTCAGTGCAAATGTAAGTGTTCTACAATGTCCCACTGTAATTAGGAGCCCCTATTTTACACGGATGTGTTTATTACTGCAAAAGTAAGTAGGTACCTACTAGTTATAAACAAAACCTTTAAGAACGTTAGGCACGCTCGATTTAGCTCTCTAATATTTTAAGTCCTCGCAATATCGCGTCACGGCGATAGAGAGGTCCAAAATTGAAGCAAAGTTGTTTGTCCTGTGAACTAAGTTACGGGCGTAGTAAAATATTGACATTAGCCTTTAGCCCACTGTGACACCGATACTGCGATAAGCTAATGAATTTTCTCCCAAACAAGTTGGTAACTGAACTGATAAATTAAAGTTGTTGTTGTTTATTATCGCTACAGAAGTTTGTCAACAAAGTACCTTACCAGTAATCGTTACAACTTAGAAGTGTTTAATTACTTCTAAGAAAATTATATTTAGGTAACATCTAAATATTCGAACTTAAACATATTCTTTAAATATTGGAATAGAGTGGATTAATTTTAAGCTACGATGGGATTATAATATTTGAGATTGTAGTAGGTAGGTAATATGCAAGGTGAGTCTGCTTGTCAAAGACATTGTAAAGTCTCGGTGCACGACATATTAGCAATGCTCTGGACCCTAATGGCATTATTGGGACCGCAATATGCACTAAAGTGAACCCCCGACATCCCAAGGAATACAAACGTGATTATGTACTATGAACATTATCTACCTACAATATATTTGCTTTTATGTAGGTACAAGATAACTACGGTACAAGATATTTTATTGATGGTAAAATTCCGTGTTGTCTTTAAAATTATATTTCATCCCAACTAAACTAAACCTTTACAAACCCAATTCGTATGTTAAGCTTTTAAAACATACAGTGTGTGGTTGATTTCCAACGAGCTCATTTATTTCCGTTTATTGGTACAGTGGGTAAGTTCTGGTGAGTAGGTATTTGGCCGGCTTCCCAACAAACTTGAAGGACAGGGAAAACTTATCTTCATGGAACTGACCTTTTCCATCGGCAAATACCCATAACGAAAGATTATGAAGAAAGTAGATACATTTTGTGCCAATACTTTTCCCGTAAAAAAACCCGGCCAAAATTCGTTCTAAAACATGCCATCGAGTTAATATTAGAAGTTTTCAATGCTTATATTTTTGGTGAAAGCCCTTTTTTGTCTGTGTTATCGCAGAAGTTAGGTTGAATACGGACGTCGGGAAGATCCAGGTCAAATTTAAGTCTATCATCTGATATTATTAATCAATCTAGCGCTTCTTTGAAGGCAACCGTGCGAAAATGAGATTCCAAGATTAAGGAGCAGCAAGCTAGTGTAATTATTATTCTGATAAGCTTCGAAGTCATCAATCAATGTAGTTCGGCGTGCTGCCGCGGCCCCCGACAACGACAGATTCGGCAATCTTTAGTCTGTAGGAGGTACATAAATTATTACTTCTTATTCATCTACCTTACCTGGGCTCGACGTTATTATAAAACACACCTACCCACTAACAAAAAGTCAAATTTCTAAAGATATTTGATAAAATATTTTTGCAATTTCTATTTCAGCAATATATACCAAAATTAAAAGGCCTCAAGCCAATTTGGAATAAAATCAAACTATTTCAATCAAATCAATCATAATAGGTACCGAACTGTTTTATACTTTAACTCTTCTGACCTCGACCTGATAAACTTTTGGCTCGTTTAATTAAAATCTTCACGCTATAGCAAAACGTTAAATGTTGAAGTTAAATTAAATTCGCCGATGATGTTTCATATCTGTTTGAGAAGTACCTAATGTTAATTACCTTAAATCATAGAATAGTTTTGTTATCACAAATCTGATTGCTTCATTAAAATTAACGTTCAATTAATTTAGATATGTTTTCGTTAGGTACATACTATATATACTTTAGTATTTTTTTGTAATACTTTTATGTTGGGTTAAATAATACCCAACAACCAGCATCAAATTTAACCACTAGGTTATCTATCTACCTACTAAATACCTTAAATTC
The DNA here is from genome assembly GCA_914767695.1 of Ptilodon capucinus. Taxonomy (NCBI): domain Eukaryota; kingdom Metazoa; phylum Arthropoda; class Insecta; order Lepidoptera; family Notodontidae; genus Ptilodon; species Ptilodon capucinus. The sequence continues at coordinate 8,233,404 of OU611808.1, forward strand.
GCTAATTCGCTTATACGGCTATAGTCACCAACTTTTTTTTTCGAATAATAACGTAACTAATTATGATGACTCGGCCCGTTTCCCGCTAGTAATGTCACGTCACGTATTCATCATGGTTGACAGTCGCATGGCGCGACACACGGGACCCGACCCGTGACACGAAACATGTACCTACCTGCGTAAGTACCTGCCTATCTTTATATATATAATTCTACTGTATGTGTGTATGTCACTGAACTCCTCCCAAACGGCTGGACTGATTTGGATGAAATTTTGTGTGTATATTTCAATAAGTTCCTGAATGGTTTAGATTCACAATTGGACCCGTTAGTTGGCGCTGCTTTCGTATGTCACTAATTCTAAGGCGGTACGAAGTTCGCCCGGTCAGCTAGTTGTAGGTACCTATATAAAGTAGTTACACAGAAATTTATTAAAAAAAAAACATTAAAAGTATGAATATTACACCATAGCCAGTTGACCAGGGTCTGTCATATTAATACCCTTTAGAAGCTTCTGAGAAAAATAAAATCCTAGCTATATCGCGATCTACATTACAGAAAAACTATTCAGTTATTTTCTCAAGCTTCGTACCCGCATTTCAACTTACTTTAAATATTTATGTGTGTCACGTAGAGTTGGGAAAACGTCGTGGTCCCAGTTAGGCAGGACAAATGGGCCGGGGAAGATGGCCTTCGCTGACACATATAAGATGGAATACACAATGTCTTCACGTGGAGGTACTGTCTAAGAAAAAGACGCAGTCATTTAAAAACAAAATGCTTTTATTTCACACAAGATTTGAGAAAGAAACAGTCTTGTATATGCAGGTAGGTTGTACATACTAGTAATTAATTCATAGTTTATCAACTAGCTCATTCATTATCTACTTAACAATCATTGCAGCAGGGTGCCGAGTCAGGTAGATAGTAGTAGGTAGATGGGCTTGAGGTGGTGATAAGTATTCTGTCTGTTTATGTAGATGTTTAATAAATAATATAGAAAGGCTTGTGAAGTTCACCAACCCGCACTGGGCCAGCGTGGTGGATTATGGCCCTCCCTCGTATTTAGGGGGAATGTGCCCGGTATAATGGCAATAGGCTCGCCCCCTATTACATTGGGACCAAAATACATCAGCGAAGTGTGGGCGCACTACAGTGCACCTCTGCCTACCCCTTCGGGGAATACAGGCGTGATGATGTATTAAATTTAACTAACCACAGCCCTTTTAACGTCCCACTGCTGGGCACGGGCCTCCCCTCAATGCGAGGGGGATTCGATGATGTATTATTATTAATAAATAATATGGCTACAACTGAAAACATATTATAAGTCCTTAATACTGCAAAGTACAGAATGGCCATATTGTTGGTAATAAACTAAAAACAGATATCCAAGCGAAATGCTTTTAGCAGTATATTTGCCGAGCATCGAGATTCATTACACCCAATAAATTTAATATCATAAAATATAACAATTAAAAAGCTTAATGCGTTGCGACATAACGTTTCCAACATAATAATAGGTAAGTTTGAGTTTATGACAGTTGTAAAAAAATATGTCCGTCCGCCATAATAGGACGTAAGAACTAAGAACGCAATATCGGGTTGATAACCTGCTGTTAGTCTTGTCGTCTTGGGGATAGACTCAGATTGGACTTAGATATTTAAAAGACAATAAGAATTCTGCCGTAAAATGGCACTTTTATGTTTTACTTATTTTCTCTTACTTCTAGATACTTTGGATTCATCTAGAGTTGATACACACGCAGCAACTTAGGAACCAATTAAGAAGATAGCTAAACAGCTAGACGGATTACTCTGTTTAATGTGATGTGACTAACTAGTATTAAATTCTGTAGTAGTAAATACGGACAGTATTTGTGACGTCAGCCCCAAATCATTGTATGGTGTATGGACACGTGTAGCAAGGGATCATACGATATGTATTTGGTTGTCTGGAAATATTTATTTACCTATTATTATTCGTATATTAGTTACCCGGCGTATATTGTATTATATTATCTGCTTATAATTTATTTATTGGATAAATACTAGTCTCGCAGAACGCTAAATTATCCGCTCGAATTATATCCAAATTTGTTTTGTCACCTACAAGAAAATGATTGTAAGGAATTCTGACGTCCGTGTAGGTATCTACTACCTACCTACATTTAGATAAGGGAATTTGTTAAGTTCTACTTAGTTATAAACATAACACACTGTCTACCACAGATCAAGAATATAGCTGGCAAATAATAAATCTGTGCTTTCTAGATATTAAGTGCCATATATTGACTGTATACCTACAGCGTTGTTTCATTCAACTCTGCTACAAAAACATATTGCAATTACTATGGTGTTTTGTTTAATGTTTCTCCAACCCTAAAGTTTGGATGTGTTTGTCCACACACAATATGTATAGCGGGCGCGGCAGGCAACGGCCGCTTATTGCCCACTCCCAGTTAAATCTCAGCGCAGCGCTGAAATATTCAGGCGAGCTGGGACCCTTCTACAATTACTCTGTAGCCAGCCAATTTCCTAGGCTCTCGTATTTTTGTAAACGCCAACACCACGGCCGCAATGTGTACTTAAACATATTACTGACGTAAATGTTATAAATATGGGATAATGTATGTACACAGGTGTATTTTGAATCACGACATTTAGTGATTATTTAAGTTGTGTAACCCTAAATAACTATTATGTATGTGTTGCCACTTACGGTAAAAATATAACCTAATAAATTATGTGTTTGGGGTGGTAAGTACTGACTTTAACTACGGGATTTAAAAAGTACCTTATGGCCACTGCATAAATCTAATTGAATACCTACCCAAGAAACCGAACCTTATTACTTAAATAACTAAAATACCGGAATGTATACGGAATGTCACGTCGGAAGGTAACAAAATAACGATTTTAAACGCGTGAATCGATACAAAATTTTATATTATTCTAAACTTTGTTTAAATGTTTCTTAATCACGCGTCGCCATGGTGAGGATCCGTAGTTCCGTCACCGTTATAGTTCTACGACTTTATCCTAACATTTCGTAGGCATGCACATGACGCAGACCACTACCTACATGAGCGACTAAAAATAATAATTATTCTACTTTTATGAATTGTTATTGTGAACAATCAAAGTTTAAACAACTGGCTAAATTTATTATGCATATTTATTACGATAGTAGGGAAACTCCGTTATTTTATTTTTATCATGTTCTATATGCTGTTTATTATCCTTGTCCATAGCCTTTTGCTATTTTATTGTCTTTTTATATTGTGAATTTTAAGACGAGTTTACTTGCTTTTTTGTTATCATGTATTTTAACTGACTTTTAAAATAAATTTTGTTGACTTTTTATTTATTTTCAATAAAAATAATCCAGGCTGGAGAAATTATTTTACACACATTAAACTAAAGGCTAATTTTAAGAACTCTGACCCCCACATCAGAGGTGAGCACGCGGGCCGGGCCGATAGAGGTCCGGTTAAAAAATTAAAATAAAAAAAAAATATTATGCCGTCGTTCTGAATTAATTTTAAAGCGAGATTTATTTAACTGATCTGTATGAACCAATTTTTTTAAAAAGAAACAATAACAATTGACTTGTCCATAGTCATACCATGGTGCCCGGGCGCATCCACCTTAACTAAAGTTTGTAAGTAAGCATAAAGCAATATATAACGATGGTACGCTGATATAAGTAGGCCTAGTTATCTACTACCAGGGCACCCTGTATAAGTAAGTCCCTTAATAGTATAGTAGTAGGTATATAAGGAAAAAAAACTTGACAATTTGTAGGTGCCTCCATGGGCCTATACAGGATAGATGATTTGACTCGCTGTGTCTTGTGAAGTTGCTATAGCTTAATTTTTAAAGGTATGAAAACAACATATTTTATTAATTGTATCTGGAATATGACTAGTTTAATGGCTTCAAGGTGACAATATCTATTATCTACACTGCTCTGAATTTAGCTTTGATAAAAATGTTGCTTTCATGCCTTAATAAATGTAGTCATAGCAACTCCACTACGATTGTTAGGGGACTTGGGGTCCTGATTGTCTATGATTGTCATCATGAGGATAAGGTAGTTATAAAACAATAAAATCCAGTCATTAAACGGAACGCCAATTTAATGCAGCGTATAAGATACCTACCCAGCACCGTCCCGGCCGTGACATCTGACAGATGATTCAATTACAGTACAGGATGTTAATAGCCCACTTTATATTGTCGACATCGCTATGTCGAAAATTAACTCTGAGCCTAGCCACGTCACAAATTGTCGACACTGTTCTGGGCTCGGAGGCAAACGAAGGGTCTGTTAAGTGGGGAAATGCCATATAGTAAGTTACAATTTGTTTGGACTGATTTTTATATTACGAACAAAAATATTTTGAAACATTCTAAATAAAAAATGAAATGAAATGAAAATACGACGAAACATCGCACATGGCATAGACCCAAACTAACTACTATGGATATAATGCAATGAACGAAGGTAGACAGACTCGGCACATTAGCACATTCACTAGCATATTCTTAAAAGACAATTTTCGAAATTTGGCGCTGACGAAAATCGAACCTGCAACCGCAGTGAGCAAAATAGCCTACGCCTAAACTACTAGCGGTCGTAAATAACTACGTGGTATAATAAAGTGGATGTCTAAATAAAGGTATCAAGGAACCTAAGTCCTAATAATAACGTAAGCAGTGGTGTCAGCACGCATGTCAAGACAAGACCTTTGTCACGGATTGAATCGGTCGCTCTCTGTCTTATTTCATACGAGAGAAAGAGATATAATCAACATATTCTGTGACATAAGTCTAGTCTTGGCGCTCATGCTACAACTACAGGAAAATTAAATAATATTAGGAAGGTACCTACTATTTGAACAATAGAACCTGACGTAAGCTTTATAGCTGCAATAATGATAATATTATAGATTATTAAAGTGATATTATTATATCTACTTCAAGTGTTATTTTCCTTTATAAATTCAGTTAACATAATGAAATCTTACGTACCTATAACCTATAGTTATTTACGCAAGTATCTAAACTATATAAATAAATACAAACAACAACAAATTACAGCCCTTTATTTTTTAATGTCCCACTGCTGGGCACGGGCCTCCCAGTGCGGGTTGGCAGAGTTCGCACATCTATCGAGAACTACTCAATTTCCCTCAGACATGCAGACATAAATCCCAGAGGTGCGAGCCGGGGTTTGAACCTGCACTCTTTGATTGCAAGGCGTGCGTTCGACCACTCGGCTACGACTCCTTGCATATAAATAAATAATAAAATAAAATATCATTTGAGTTTCAAGTAGTTTTACTACTTACTCACTCTTTAAACATTCATACCATACTAATTATAGAAAGAAAGAAAGAAAGAATAATGTTTATTAGGCAAAACAAAAAAAAAAATTGAAGATAACTACATGCTAGGTACACAAATTCTGCATGCCTAATAGGTCTCAGCTCAGCATGAAGCTGCAGTAGACTACAGCGCTGATTTTCAGCCGAGGCTTCCCCTACCTCACGGACGACAGATCAATATGCATTTATAATAACTTAAATAATAATAATAATAGTGTAGTGTAGCCAATAAGCCTGATATTGTGCTGATAGATCGCCAAGAGCGCCGTGCAATAATTATCGATATCACTGTCCCCCATGACGAGAATCTCGTGAAAGCAGAGAAAGATAAAGAAAGCAAGTATCTTGATCTGGTTCACGAGGTTGTCGACATGTGGGACATTGATACGGCAATCATTGTACCGATAGTCGTTTCCGCCCATGGCTTATTAGCCAAGAGCCTCGACAAACACCTAAAGAGGCTCGCGTTAGGCAGCTGGATCAAGGGACAGATTCAGAAGGCAGTACTTCTGGAGACGGCGCGCATTGTGAGGAAGTTCCTCTCTCTGGAGCCCTAACCACTGGTAACTAGGACCCTGTTCCAGATGCCGGTGGGGAACTGTTTTTTATATTTTTAAATGTATTTTTATATTTATATTTAAAAATGTAATTTATAAGAAAGATAAGATATAAAGTTTAATAATAATAATAGATAGAATAGGTAGTGTATAGTGCGTACTACAGATATACATATGTAGGTTCTTATTTGAGCAAATACAAGAATAGCTTTATCTAAAAAGAATACCTACCTACCTCCCTTATGAATTAGCAATGAGTAGACAAAAATATAAAAATAGAATTCAATTTTAAATTAGTTTATGTGTAATTAAGTAAGTACTAGATTACCTACTTAAGTAGGTAGTACATAAGCGAGTACAATATAACTTTATGTCAACACTTCGACAAAGATGACCAACCTAGTAATGAAGTGCATATTTAAAAAAAGTTCCTATTTCCGGTTGCTAGAAGAACCTACCTACCTACTCTATTTTTTGGTGACTCAGGAATGTTGCGGTCAGTCTGTTGCTTTGTTCATTAATATAAAAGGGGAAGTGGCTTTCTTGTCACTCGCCTTGAGAATTCTTCCTATTTCGATTTCTAGGTAGATCTATAAAACAAGCTACACAAATCTCAGCTAAGTAGGTAGCTACAAGAATTGAAGTTTTAAAACTTACTTAAATTCATTTAATTGAGTAATTAGATATCATCAAGGACAATAGATAAATTTTGGTGACACCCGATTTAATTAATTTACCTATTTTGAAGCACTTTCAATAGGTTTATTTTATCTATGTGGCTCTTAAGTAGGTATTTAAGTAGATACCTACTATAGGTTATATAAGTATCTATTTTGTAAAAAACAAAGTGAAAAAAACTTTGTCTAGTGGTTTGAGGGTAGCACTGTACAGAAAAGTTTTAGGAGAGATATATCAGATTTGGTTAGTATATAGTAAGTAGGTTCATGCAAGAATTTCTAGTCTCGGATTCCTTTCTTTACTTCTTTATAAAATCAATTTCAATATGTAAGAGAACAAAGGTATTCTGGCTATGGAGAACAAGTCATGAAGCCATCGAGTTAAAGACATGAAGCAAAGAGTATATAGTAATACATGATGCCAATGTATTTCTTTTGGCCATGTTTATGTGTTGCCACACACCAAAAAGAACGCACAGGTTTGCAGAATCGGTATTTAACAATATGAATATATTAGTGATGTGCCCGATCGTTAAAAATGTCACCCGCGGATACGGATCCGGATACGGATATTTGGTGTCAAGGTGATACAGATACGGATCTTAACAATTTTATAAAAAACTTCCCATATTAAATGTATAATAAGCTTATCACAAAGATTTGTCATTATTTTTCTATACCATACCATTATAAAGAGAAAAGATTTGTATGTAACGAATTTACCCAAAAACGAATGGACCGATTTCAAATATTATTTAACCGTTAGAAAATAGCAAGCTATATTATCTCTAAGTAACATAGGCTATATTATAAACCCGTGCGAAGCCAGGGCGGGCCACTATCTCATAAAGATAGTTGATTTAGTACCTTACAGTTATGTAATACTGATATGGTAACTGACTACGATAAATGTTTGCAATATAAAGGTGCCATTTTTTTCATTTTGAGTAATAAAAAATAATCTGAATGGAGTTTATGATTTTCATTGCTAGAATTTCATCTGTGTTTGAAAAATAATAAGGTAAAAGATCCGCCGAAAAAGTAAAGAATACGGATAGGTACGGATCATTCTTTTCCCTCGGATATCCCCGGATACGGATATCCAGCACATCACTAGAATGTATATTTTAACTACCTCTATCTCGTGAATTAGGCTATTGCAAAACAGAAAATATATCAATAATCTAAGAACATAACAGGATTACTGTCAGTCAACGACCTTTTTAAATGTATTATTAAATTCATACGTGGGTAGCTTCACTACTACTATAAGGATTGATCATTATAAATAACATAATCCTATAATATAAACATTATTTACTATAATATTTTGGTAACTTTATCGATAAATTTATTTTCTTTATACTAATATTGCGTAAAAGCAAGGAGTCAGCGACGTTCACATAGATAGATCGTAGTTGCACTTCACTTAGCAGATAGTCATTTAAGAAATAAATATTTCAAAGAGAGTTTCGTTCGACCGACACTCGTGTTTAATGTAAGGTTGAATTGAAATATAAATACCGTAGAATTGCAAGCCACCTTGTTCTAAAAATACGTTGTAGCTATAATGTGCCATTATTCTATAAAGTAAATGGGTACCCATGCCTAAAACAAACAGAAAAACTAACATACACTTTAGTATCATTTCAAAGAGTATTATAATATATGGTATCATTTTTACCTGCTTCGCTACGGACGACCGCATCATATGGCAACACTGAAAGTGACGGTCAGTCGACAGCTCATCGGTACAATATTTCGATGATATTTATATTAGTTTTATTTTCATAACAATAGCTGCATTGTAAACTAATTCAATACATTCAAGATGTGGGATCCAACTCACGTTCAAGTTACTATTCAAAGAGCTCGCGGACTTTTGATCAAAGGTAAAAACGGTACTAATAACTGTTTTGTTACAATCGCTCTTGGCAAAGATAAATTCCAAACTTCCGTCAAACACAAAGCAACTCAAAATGTAGAGTGGATCGAGGAGTGTGAGCTACGGATACCTACTCAGGGGAATACTGCGGAGATCGTCCTGAAGATTTACGATGAAGATTTACTGAAAGACCATTTACTAGGTCAAGTATCGATTCCGTTAAAAGACCTCGATGTTTATGAGCGCCCGAGAAGCCGTTGGTATTCGCTGCAGGGGAAGGCAGGCAAGGAGAACGACAAGCCGCGAGGCGAACTGGAGGTCAAAGTTTCTTTCACTGTAAAAGAAGGAAGTCTAACTGATCTGAGCAAGAAGGATAAGCACAGGTCTTCTCTATCCAGCCTCGCTCAGAACGTCGGCGGTAGTCTCATGAGTATCGGAAGCATTGAAAAACGTAAGAGTATCAAAAAGTTTGCTAAGAATCTTGGATCTAAAATTAATTTGAACAAAAAAGATAAAAAAAGTGATTCATCTTCTCTCAGTGGTAGTATTGGAAATCTCAAAATCTCTGCGCTATCCACCCCAGACCATTCCACACCGAAAAGACTACCAGGAGAAGCAGACCCCGGAGTTATTAGTGAAGATGATGATGAGTTTGCATTTGATGATCTTTCCCATAAAAGCTCTGGAAGTTCATTGAATGTTCAAACTTTACCTCGAGGACACAAATACACACCGTCCCCGGTTAATGCATCATTAGAAAATCTTGGTGGGGGTGAATTTTTAAGACGATCTACTAGCAGTAATCTCGCCGTACCTGAAAAATCAGTGCCACCAAAGCCGGTGCGTCTGAGCCTAGATACATTTACACCACCACAGTTGCCGGCTCAGGTGATTGACAAAAATGATGAGTGGTCCCAAAAACTATACTCTAAACGAAAATCCAACAGCCAGTTGGCTATTGACAGAGAAAAATCTTCCAGTCTTGAAAGAAATAAGAAACTTGACAGTCCAAGTTCCTTGAAAGAAAAACCCAGTCCAAAATTCTTTAAGAAATTTGGAAATAATAATAAGCAAAAGAAACTCTTGGAGGAACGCATCATTGTCGGGGAGGAGAATATTGCTGAGGAAGATTCTGTGAATCCAGCTTTTAACAGCATTCCTCGGTCACTTCTCAATCAATTTGATGGTAAATCCAGGGAAGACCTTATGGTTATGATCTGTAATTTACAGAAAGATGTAGAGTATGAGAAAAAGAAAAGTAAGGACTTGGAGAACTATTTAGATGACTTATTGCTTAGAGTAATGGAAACAACTCCAAGGATCTTGCAAAATCCATATGTTAGAAATAATAGCATGCATATCAGGAACAAGTAAAAATATTGCATGTAGTTTGAACATTACGAATTCTTTATCTATTGCATCATTGCATATTTATGTGGCATGTCTTTGTTCTATTAAATGTTAAATGAAATATTGTATTAGAAACTTCCTTAGAATTTTCTAATTTAGTTGTTTACTAGCTAAAGACAATAATTTTATTTTGGTTCAGTATTTTTAGTGTGGTCAGTAAGAAATCAGTTTTACTTATTTAAATTTTATTGTTTTAAGTTTCATGTATGTGAGTGATGCTTGTATCTTAATTGAAGAGAAAATGTTTGAATGCAAATGGTGTCAATGTTTGTAACTTTCTCTCTTTTGAATATCTAATCACATATGAACCGAGTGCCTTATGTATTTGAATTGGTCTGTGATATGATATGTAATCTGATTTATTTCAGTTGCTATTGATATAAGTACCACTATGATGTGCTTACATTCATTTTTTTGTGTTATCTGTATTTTTTAAACATAAAGGAAGCTAGATAGCGATCTCAGCGAACCTGATTAACTTCTGTTTTTTTCATTGGAGGTCAAATACGAATTACAGTTTATATTTTCTACAAATAATGAAGCAACCACTGAATTTTTCCATGAAGGTTTCTACAGGTCATCTAACATTTTTCTAAAGTTGGTGCCAAACTGTATGTTTTTATAGCATTGTATTATCAAATAATTTTTGGTACAAATATGTTTGTATTTTTTATGTACCTATCTAATACTAATACGTTTTTTCTTATTCTCTGCCCAACAGCAGCTGGGCGACATAAGTAACTAACAAATTTACTGACGCGTCTGGAATGCGTGAATCATAGATATGATAATAAGAATGACTCAGACACAAAACCAAGATAGCTCAGATAATGTCTTCTATGCCTTATGAATGGAAAATGTAACAAGTAGTCCATCCAAAATCAATCTTTAAAGTTTATATAATAATAGCATAGCTATACTTACTTTAGCATTAAGTTTGTGATTAATTCATTATATAGTTGATAGATTATCCACATGCATCAGTAATATAACTCAGTGCAAAACAATATTGTAGCTCACATAAATCATTCTAAATAAATTACATATTATGTATGTAATGCCATTGTGCAATAATTAAACTTAGTATGTAGGTTGTTGTTGAGTTATGTCTACATTTTATAATTAGAAAATATTATGCTTGATAAAATGTATTAACAATACATATTTAGGGATCTGAAGATTGTTTTTAAATCATTATTTACAGTGTCATATACTTGTTTTTATTGTAATAGTCTTCAGGTACAGCAAGTGAGAGGTTTATTCATTACTTAATTAATTATTCCTTGTAATGATTTATGTGATATTTATTCAAAAGACAAAACAGAACAAATTAATATTAAGTTGAATTATTTAAAAATGATAAATTATTAGGAGTAATGCATATAGATAAATACTAAAAACTGTAAAACTAGCAAAATAAAAAAGATAGGAAGTGGTTATTAAATTGTAGGTATTCCATGTTAAAATTTTAGTGTCTTTCCAAGTCCAGGATAAGATTAATTATTTATATTATTGAGCCTACATAATTGATTATTTATGTTTCTATTTAACTAAAATAAACTACTTACTCTTAAGATAATTTTACGAAAATAGTTAAGAGAACAGTATGTTTAGACTAACAAAGTGTAATGTAACATTTATGTTAACATCAATTAAATAACTTATAACTTTTGAAGCTGATTTGTCAATAAAAGTTTTTTTCTAATATGATTTCATTTCAATTTGATCTTTATAAGACTAGAAATGAATACAAAAAGTAGTCCTAATATACATTTTATTCTGACGCAGTAGAAAAATTGTAATAATTAAGCATACATAACATTTATTATGTTATAAACTTCACTTGTTACGTCTGTTCTTGACCGGAGCTGCTACTGGGGCAGCCATGGCATAAGACTTTTGAGACAGCTTGTTCATGTAATATATTGTGATTATGGAGAATATCAAACTGGAACAAAATATACAATATTAGTTTCTATAATACTGAATACAGTTAGTAGCAATGTTAGTAGCTTGGAAAGCTTTAGTATACTAGTAGTTGGCATTAAACAACAATCCTTCACCAAATGCCAGGGGCCCTGTTTCTACTAATACAATCGTAGTATGGCTTTTATAGGCATGAAAAAACACAAAATCTTTAATCAAGGTAGCTAGAAACTAGTCTAAGGGCATCAAGGCAACACTGGTCATAATCTAGCTATCATTGATAAACATGTTCTTAATTAAATCCATTGTTATTCTACAACTATAGTGTTAGTAGACACCCTGGGGCCCAATTTCAGTTTGATAGTCATTATCTCTATTCCAGATATGTCGAAAAAATACGACCAATTTGACTTTTTAACATATCTCGTATAGAGATTGATGTCTATCAAGCGAAAATCAGGCACCTGTACCGCAGTGTTGACACTTGGGACCATTAACAGAGTATTCTGATGCATTTACCATGTTGTGAAGCAGATTCTGTGGACCATGCCTGCAGCGATCAGAGATATTGCCATTGACAAGATGATCTCTGGCAGTTTGAGCTGGAAATTTTTACCAAATAGTGTTGCTTCTAAGTTGCCAATTGCCTGTGATGATAAGTTAAGGATTATATACTTATGACAATGTTTATTATCACCCAAAATCGACTGTAATAAAAGGTTATCTCATAATAATTATGAGAAATGAAGAATAAGCGAGATTTCAAAGTACTTCTTCGATACCAATATTGTTTATAAAGTACGTTTAAAACTACTGCTTTATTTTTTAGTAACCGACATCAGGATGTAATCTAAAAGTACCGTGGTTGTTGCAAAAGCGAACATAAAGTTGCTCAAGTGTTATTTACTAGAAAAGGATACAGTAACGAAGAACATGAACATTACAGAACCAAGGTAACCGCCAAATATTATAGTAATTGGCGATCTAATCAGCAGCGGTTTGTACATTTGCATGCCGGAGAATATTAGCAGGGTCAAAATTGACGATAACACGAAAGACGTGGCACTGTTCACTGCTGTAATCATAAAAAATTGTAAATTAGACGTTCGCTTAATAGGCCAATTACAGTATTCCGAACCACTGTTAAATACTCAACCCATTGTGACTAGATCTTATTTTTAATAACTTGGATTGAAACAAATTATCAAAACGCCGGGCCGAACGAACGATCTGAAACTATTTGACTTTGACAGTTGGCTGACTGACTGTATGGCGTTGGCGCATAAACATTTTTATTAGGTTCAGAAACCTGGTTATTCTGGTAAAGGTCTTCATCCGCCATCTTTATCACCTTCATCACCCATTTTTATTTTTAATAATAGCACAGCATAAAGATGCTGTGATAATATTGACAAGGATTGTTACACTTATATAGTGTATGTATGTACTTTTGGACTTTTGGTACGTTATGTTCTTAAACTCGATGTTTGGTATGGTACCAAAAAATCAGCACCTCTCTGTCTGTTATCACTTACATATCAACCAAAGTAAACTTTGTAAATTTACTAGGTAGGTATGTACAATAGTTGATATTTAAAAATGTTCTTATCATCATTTTATTTAAAGTGATAGTAGCTTTGTATCTACTGTAATTTTTGTAATTATGAAATATATTTCAACATCTGTTTACTCTGCATTAAAGAGGATAAATCCTCGCCCATTTGTAAGTATTTTTCCAGTTTAAGTATTTTACTACAACTATTTCTGAATAATTCGTTAACATATACTTTTATTTTTATAATTATATGTTCCTACTTTGCTACATGGTTGAGTGAGTTGAGTGAATCTGTAAACTGGTATTATTTCAGAGTACTTCAACATCAGAGATCAGAATTTACGAAGTAGGGCCGAGAGATGGCCTGCAAAATGAGCCAAAGTTCGTGCCCACAGATGTAAAACTAGAACTTATTAACAAACTTGCAGCTGCCGGCATAAAACACATTGAATCAGCAAGGTATGTTGTTTACTTCTGCAGTACATCTAATTGTACTTTCAGCTAATACGGGTATGGTGAATAATTATCGTTTGTAACTGCAACTTGGTCTAGATACTAGCTTATGCATGAAGCATACTTAGACCTCTCAGCTCACTGCAGCAGGCAGTAGTAACTTGTGGCAGTTATTTTCATCAGTGACAATGATTAAATTGTAATGATTAAGTAAATAAAAATTTGTAGGTACATAATAGGCACTAACTGAAGGATAAACAAAATGTGCTGGACAATGGGAATTACACATATTTTGGAAGACATTAAAAATAACAGCTGGCAATATTTACTTACTTATTTATGTACAATGTTGTTTATAACAGTTTTGTGAGCCCCAAATGGGTGAAACAAATGAGTGATGGTGTTGATGTCATGAATAATCTTCAAAGGGTGCCGGGGGTAAATTACCCAGTATTGGTACCAAACTTGAAAGGATATGAGACAGCTGTAAGTTTGAATTATTTCTTCATGAAAATTGTGTCATCCACTGTCATTTTTTCTTTCTAGATTTAGTAGTGTACAATCCGTGAAGAAATACAATGTGATAAAATGAAACTGACATAGCCCATTCCTAAATACATGTAATAACTATGGGAGATTTTAATTCAAACTGCAATCCATGCTCCCATGCCAAACCAGTTGTGTTATATGCTTTACTAGCTGTGCCCGCGACTTCGCCCGCATGGACTTTAGGGAGATTACCCGGAAATATGGGTATTATGTTTTTCCCGAGGAACCCTAATGCTTTTTCTAAAATTAAAGTAGCCTAAGTTACGCCTTGGAACGTCAGCTATCTGTCAGTGAAAGTCCCATTGAAATCGGTTCAGCCGTTTAGAAGTTTACCTCAAACAAACAGACAGACAGACAAACAAAAAAAATTAAAATTGCGTTTTCGTTATAGGTATTGTATATACTTTCATACGCATTTGGTAAAAAAGTGTTATTTTGATATTACAAACAGACACTGCAATTTTATTTATTTGTATAGTATATAGTATGCTTTATAAGCCTATATTTATGTTATACTAATTGAGAAATCACCTATTCCTGATGCCATCTAAAATTGTCATTGTTCATCACTACATGTTCAAAACATACCAGTATACAAAGAGTTAAAATTGCCCGCATTTAGCTAATGATAATGACCAGCAGGTTCAGCATGACCACATAGATCTAAATGATGTAAAATCAATCAATTGTCACTAAATCAATTTAGTAATGTTTTATTGTACAACTGTTTGTTGTCCATAAAAAATAAAATCAAACTATGTCCAGTAAATAAGGTTGATTTCATTTTGTTGTGGCGAAGCGTGGGCAAATCTCGCCACGCCAAAAATCAGGGTTACCCCACGCCTATAGATGTTGCACATCAAAAAGCTCAATATGATGTCAGTTAGTCAACAAGTCTGACAGTTGGAAGGTATAAAACCAATACAGTCATGCTGAGCCTGTAGTAAGTGTAAATAAAATCAATATTCAAATAAGTAATTCTCCATAAATAAATAAACTACTAACTATATCTGCCTTTAGAAAAAATGCAACGTAGAAGAGGTGGCGATATTTCCGGCTGGTTCAGAAGGTTTCTCCCAGAAGAACTTGAACTGTTCGGTGGAGGAGGGCTTGAAGAGGTTCAAGCTGGTTGCCGATGAAGCTGTGAAGGATGGCCTGAGGGTGAGAGGCTACGTATCCTGTGTTGTGGGCTGCCCGTACGATGGGCCAGTGCAGCCAAAAGCTATTGCTAAGGTAAACAAATTTCATTTCTGTACATTTTTCACAGAAGCAGTAGAGGGCATGTTAAGGTTGTATATTAATGTGTAACTGATTGATAGGATCTTACCCAATGTCAAGGGGATAAGTTCACATTAGTCAAACAGAGTATTGAGTATCTTCTCTTCTTCTGCGGGCGGTTTCCACAAATCGACATATATTGCGCCTGTTTTATGTGATGGAGAATGGTGGGCTGGTTATTCCAGCCATTCATGCCCTGTCAGGAAGTTCCCCAGCTTCTTAACGTCGCCACAGACTTCCCGGAGACTACCCGGTGAACCCAGGTAGTGTGCCCAGTAGATGGCCGCTACGACGTGAGAGATTGTTTCTTCTGCCTCCATGCAAGCTCTGCATAGGAGGCTGCCATTTATTGAGTATCTCATCTCACGTGCCACAAGCAACTGTCGTTGTCAACAGGCTATAATTATATTATATTTTCAGATAACTGAGCAACTATTTGAGATGGGTTGTTACGAGGTGTCCCTGGGTGACACGATAGGGGTGGGGACGGCGGGCTCAGTCCGCAAGCTGCTCGCGGAGGTGCTGAAGGTAGCTCAACCCAGCCAGCTGGCGCTCCACTTCCACGACACGTACGGCCAGGCGCTATCAAACCTGTTGGCCGGTTTGGAGGTGGGTATCTTAACAATAGCGAGTCATGGGCTCGAACAAAAAGAGGCGTCAAGCCGGGTTTTAGCGAGTTTTCAATTATAAATCAGGGCCATTGTTTATTCCTAGCTATATGTCATCAGTCTTTTGTTGTTTATCGCATAAATATACAATAACATTCATGCAAATGATATGGAAACAGAAGGCCAATGTGTTGATAAATGTTACAAAGTTACGCTCAGTACAGTTCAATGGTATGCTATTTACTCCAGCGCCTCTAAGTATAATTAAAATGTATTACTTTATCCAATATAATGTGTATGCAATTAAATTTAATTTAATGACTGTTGTGAGGAGCTGAAATGCCGCTCATATGACGTCATTGGCGTCTCGTCGGACAACAGTCCGAGGCTTATATTATAAAATACATATTAAATTGTTAGTTAAGTGTCGAAATCGGGACACGGTTACGTTTATTGCCGCGGTCCACATACCGCTGTGATTGCTTCACATTGACGGCTAGATGTGATAGTTGACTGCGTTAATTTGTATGCTCAGTACCTACTTACTTTTCACACAAACTCTCATTTTCATAGAGAATTTAATCGTTTTATAGTGGCATAGCAGTGGTAGCCGAGTGGTCGAACGCACGCCTTGTAAATCAAAGTGTGCATGTTCAAACCCCGGCTCGCACCTCTGGGATTTAAGTGCGAATCTCATTTTCATCCGAGATTATCACTTGCTATGAAACGGTGAAGGAAAACATCGTGAGGAAACCTGCATGTCAGAAGAAACTTGTCTAGATGTGTGAAGTCTGCCAACCCGCACTGGGCCAGCGTGGTGGATTATGGGCTGAATCCCCCTCGCATTGAGGCCCGTGCCCAGCAGTGGGACGTTAAAAGGGCTTTAGTGGATAGTGGCATTTACAATACACTTTTTACACTTTTGTACTACAAAAATGCCAATGAAGGTGGTCTGTACAGTAAATGAATTTTATGCTGAAATTTGGTAGATTGCAAGTACTTTGATGGTAGTAGATTTAATAATAAAATTATAAACTTATTTATAAGTAGGTACTTATTTTATGAATAACATAACCGCTCTGGACTCCATCTTATCAGACCTCTCGAATCGTTGAGGTAACAACAAATACCAGCCGCTGATAACAACATATCTCACCGCTTATCTATATGGTATAATGGAATTATTCTTCAAATAAATAGGACCGTCTCCGAGCTGTTTTTAATGTGATTCACGCCCAAATACGTCACAAGACATGCCTCTTTTTTACAGTTCGGTATAAAAACCGTGGATTCGTCTATCTCGGGCCTGGGCGGGTGTCCGTACGCGCGCGGCGCGAGCGGCAATCTCGCCACCGAAGACCTAGTCTACTTCCTGTACGGCTTAGGGGCCAGCACCGACGTGGATCTAGTCAAACTGGTCGAGGCCGGCCGCTACATATCAAACTACCTCGCCAAGCCGACGGATTCGAAAGTGAATCGCGCTATGGGCGACCGATTCCAGAATCACATAGATGTTGCTAAAATAGCCGCGTGCCGAGTCGGATCGTAAACAAACAGCGTAACTGTATACACAAGCACATCGGAAACAAAGAGTCATTTAATTTAAGGACGAATGATAATTTATTTTTATATATTTTATACATTAACTTCCAGTAGATAATATGAACTGTACAATCATTGTTGTATGTCGTTGTTTATAGTGAATAAATTATATTTGAGTTACTTTTGTAGTTTTGCATAGCGACGAGACATGAGCTGTAATGAGCGTAGTCCGATATACCTACGGTTTTTATCAATTATCATGCGCAGCGGGTGCCTACGGGCGGGCGGCGGCGGCGGCGCGCGCGCACCGCACTCGGGCCGCGGCCGCGCCACGCGCTGCTCGCTTTTACATTAATTTGACCTTATACATCCATTGTGATCTTGACGTGAGGTCGATAAACCTTCGGTGCATAGCACAGTGCCAGTGTAGTCGGCGCGCTCTCAGGTCGAAAGCCGGTTTCGCTTTGTTTGTTTGTATGGACCGGGCGTGACGATCAACATGGTTGAAGTCAAGATAACCGACGAGATCAAAATCGGAGGCAGCAACCCGTGTTTTATAATAGCGGAAGTCGGACAGAACCACCAAGGTGATATAGAAATCGCAAAAAAGCTGATAAAAGCCGCAAAAGTAAGTTACGTTTGTTACCTAATTGCCGGAAGAAAACTTCTGTTCGCATTTTGTTTGTGTCGGAAGCAAAACAAAGGAAAGGTTCATTGTTTATAAGTCAACGTTTGCGGTTAGGTAACTATGCACTAAAAAGAAGTGAAACGTTGAACAATATTCTACACTATTGTGATTAAGTGGGTTTAGTACTTTATAATTTGGTAGGTATTAACTACCTACGTAAAAGCTAACATTCTACTGCAGTTAATCTGTATGGATACCGAATAAGTAGGTACCTATATCTCATTGGCTGCTGCAGAAGTAAATATGACAAATTTAAAACGATATAGAATGATATAAACTTACTTTATTTCCCACCAAGTGTTTTGCTCAAGATTTGTACCTTTCAAACCAGTTTATCTGTCGATGATGTCATCAAAACAAAGGATGGTTGCAGGTCATCACACGCCTCATACCGTCCTCCACTTTACTTAATTACTTATTCAAAATATCTCGAGGTGGTGATAAAATGCGCGGTTCATTGCTAACATCTTAAACACACAATATTACAGGATGCAGGTGCCAACTGCGTCAAGTTTCAAAAGACGTGTCTCAAGGAGAAATTCACAAATAAATACTTGGAGCGACCGTACGACAGCCCTAACTCGTGGGGCAAGACATACGGCGAACATAAAAGGCATCTAGAGTTTTCTGAGAACCAGTACAGGGAATTGTTCAAATATGCCCACGAAGTTGGAATACTGTGCACAGCGTCGGCTATGGACATGGTGAGTGTCATTTCACGTGGAACTACACTGTGGTCTGTTTGCATGATTTTGATAAGCCCCTAGGTAAGTAGGTCTGGTTGGGAATATACCAGTATTTAAATAATTAACTCTGAGGGACTGAAAAATAGTTGCTGTCTCGTCTCTATCTCGCTGACCACAAAGAAAAGTATGGATCGCATCATTGGCAATAAACTTTACTTAAGCATATCATTAAACGTGTTTGATAACTTTCACTAGTAGCATGCCTACTCTCCGTAGCTAAGAGTCTAGCTAAGTATATAAAGTCATAAACCAAACTAATATTTAAATAGCTTCATCGGTGCCTATTCTCATCTGCTACCAACTTACGGTCACGTTTCCTTAATTTAAAAGTGTTCTGGTTACACCAACACTACATCGATATATCAGTACAAATATTAGGTAGAACTACAAACAAATGGGAATTCATTTAGTTTAATAAATTGAACATAGATGGACTCCCCAATTGGCTAAATAGCCTGGGTATAGCGTTTTATTCGTATATATGATAACTACCTTGGAAATATAACTACGTATCAAAACAAGCTAGTCGAGCTATTATTTGTGTACATGACTGCATTGCCATATCCACTTTTCTTCGATCTTGACCAATACCTGGCTTTCACAAGGTCGCATGGTATTTACAATACTTGGCACAAAATTAAAGATTATTCACGGCCCGAAACTGCTAAATATGAATAAATTCGTTGTCAGTTATTTACGTAAATTCGTAAAAGCGTATTCGTATACAACTACCTACATAATACGTTTATGTGTGCATACTGTATAGCCACACAATGACATACATCCATATCTATAGCTCTCTTATCTTACCCTGTGACTTGTAACAAAACTGGCCTTTGTGTCAATTGCAGTAAGATTTATTATTGTTTTTTTTTTCATTTGCCGAGACATCCCTAAAATGGCTCTAAACATTTCAATACAATCACAGTGTATATACTACCCATTACTTCCTTACAATATAGCATAGGTATTCATCTAAAATCTCCAGATACGCCCTATAAAATTGTGATACAATGATGGCCGACACGACGGGCGCAAGCGAATTGATCGCACCAATTTAGGTAATCATTAATATCCTTCAATCATATAACAGGTGTCATTCGACTTCTTGGTCAACATGAAAGCTCCCTTCGTTAAGATAGGGTCGGGTGACTCCAACAACTTGCTGTTCCTGAAATACGCAGCTTCCAAAAACGTGCCCCTGATCATATCGACGGGGATGGTTGACAAGACCGCCGTCAAGACGATATACGACATCATATCGGCTCAACACAAACGATTTTGCTTATTGCATTGCATATCAGCGTACCCTGTGCCTTTTGAAGACTGCAATTTGAGCGTAATCCAGGACTATAAGACTACGTTTGATATACCGATTGGGTATTCCGGGCAGGAGGTTGGAACGGCCGTTGGATTGGCTTCTGTGGCGTTGGGTGCTAAGGTAAGCCTTCATTCAACTCTAGAGTCCATTTTTGTGCAAAAACTAAGACGCAACAAAAATTTGACATCGCTTAAAATATTGCTTTGTTTATACATTATGAACACGAGAAAGATGGCTACACACATGTGTAGGTACTTCAGTTTACTTCGATGCTATAAAAATCCGCACTATCAATTATCATTTGTTTCATAGTACTTAAGTCACGTTAATACTAGACGCTTCTTAAATCATGGCAACGAGTGACTTCTACTTCCGTTCAGTTGCGTTAACAAATCAAAGTTCACTTAGATGAAGTATTTTAATGATAAATCGGTCGCTAGTTTGGTCATGGTATTTAGACGTCGGCATGCAATCAAAGTTGCCTTGGACTGCGCTCAACTTTTCAAAGTCCACTTGGACAAACTCTCGAGTTAACTAAACGCAAAAACACATGAAAGTTGAGTAGATTGGGATATTCTCGGAAGTTCCAGTACAAGAGCTACTTTGTCTTATTGATCTCTGGCTGTACCGAAACGGTACCGAAACGCAGCGTTATCTTTCTGAAATTGAACTTTCATTTTAAGAATTAGAGTATAGATTCGATTATTATTTCTAAGTGAGTGCCGTATTGCTATTTCAGGTGTTAGAGAAGCACATAACTTTGGATACAGAGATGAAAGGTACGGACCACGTATGCTCGCTGCCGCCGGCCGAGTTTCGGCAGCTGGTGCGCGACGTGCGCGTCATAGAGGCCGCCATCGGCACACCCATCAAGAAGGTCGTCACCTCAGGTTGGTACCCTTGGCAACATAACGTTTGATACTGAATCCAGACCCCCATATCCGCAGGCCAAACTTATGACCACCGAATCTAAGAGGCTCGAATCACCTTCGCACTGAGTGAGACTGTGCCCGTTATTATGATATAATTACCTTTGCATTGCACCACTGCTTACCCCTTCAGGGTATATAGGCGTGATGATTTTTATAAAATTAATTAAGGGCCTAAATCAGTAATTTTCGTAATTGTAAGCAGCATGTAAAAATTTATAATAGACTTGCAATAGAAGTTAAAGTTTTTTGTAATGAAAGGTCTCAATATTACATTATAAGTATCTTACATGTGCAAGTACCAAAACTGGGTAACGTTAATAGTTAATAAACTAACAGCCAGGTATAATACAAGCCACGTTTTAGGGACATGTACTTCGCTCTTACTTACCTACTTGTTTTGTATAAACAGATTACTTGCGTAAATAAATGCTTACACAACTCTCCAGTAATAAGGAAAATGTTAATCAGCCATAGATAAACTCATATTACTTTAAAAGTAAATAAAGTGTATTTACTACTGATAGCAGTCAGTAATTAACACATTAAGGACAATATAAATAAATATGGGTGATGACAGTGATTAAGATGGCGGATGGATCCCATAGTGAACATAATTTGATGTAAGAAGCCCATATTGACAGCAGGTTATGACAACAGAATGTAACATAGCATGAACATAAAAAAAACATAGCATGAAATTCATTCATTTCTTTAAAAAAAAAGAAAAAAATATATCATTCACGTTTAAAAAACCACTATTTTTCTTCGTGTGTTCAATAATATCATAATTAGACTTGTTTTTTTCATATTTAGACTTGTTTTTATTTTCAAAATTAAATGGGCTTCTTAGGTCTCGACGACTGTAGTAAAGCAGCTAGGATTCCATCTACCTATATTCAACAACATGACTTATACTTCCTTTCCCAGAAATCCCGTGTATCGACAAGCTTCAGAAATCATTGGTGATGGGTTGCACCAAGAACAAAGGCGAAATCCTGTACCCCGGAGACGTGAAGATCAAAGTTGCCGAACCAAAGGGGCTAAACGCGCTGCACTTCGATGAGGTCATATACAAAACCCTCGTCTATGACAAGAAGGAAGATGATCCCCTTAATAAAGGCGATTTCTGTTAATACAATTCAGAATGATCAGGAGATATATCAATAGTTTTAATAATATATAAATTCAATGTTTTATTATGAAATTCTATTACATATTACGCATATGACGTCTTTGGCGTGTTCCTATGCGACCTAAAAGAGGTCCGTACAAAACGTTAACATCTTTCGTGATCTACTAATTAGATATAAGTAATGTAACGCATTATGCGTGTTAAAATTAAGATATAACAGGAAAAAAATATCATATTATAAATATCTGCTGTTGTGTTCAAAATAATATAGTGCTCCATGCTCTAAGCAAAACAATGACAGCACAATGGTTCGAATTTATAAATGTTTATATATATAATGTAAATTATGTGAATAACTGTTAAAATAGATTTAAGGCAAAGATAGGAATAATGTGAAATGCCTACTTTCAAAAGACAGGAAAGCATTATTTCTCTTTACAAATTAATTACATAAACTTTTATTATTTACTATTTTTGCGTTTGTTATTTACGTGATAAAATCAGGTGAATAGGCTACCTACGCAATAAAAATGTACCTAACCTACGTATTCCCGACGTCAACGCCCATTCATAAAGTTATTATTGACTCGCCAACTTTATATTCGTTGCGTGAATACCATCTGGCGTATGTTTCTGGTTGTTTTCGCTCGCAAGTCATTATAATGGTTATTTTGAAAACGCTGTCTGACGCCAAATAATTGGACACGCGGCGTGTGCGCGAGCCTGCACCGCGGGCCTGTAAACACTTGCCTACAGATCCGGTTGTGGCTGCGAGATAGGTCTACCTACTTCTTGACGCATATGATAGCAACTCGTTTTATTTTTATTGATACGGTGTGAACGCGAGCAGTGGTGCGGCGGCATGTGGTGTAATAGAGCACAAGTGGGTGCGCGGCGCTGGCGCGCTGCCCGCCAGTCCCCGGAGCGCCGGCCCACCCGCCGCATGCGCACCCATCGCTTAACGCACCCGAGAACACTATCCTGCGTATCGTAATCGTAATCGTCAGCCGCTCGGCGCTCGTGACCCCGTCACTAGTGTCGATCGAGGAGTATATCCCACAAATCACTGAACAATACTTCCACCGAGATCGTTTGTATTTACGCGCCTAGAAAATCTGTGCGTTAGTAGCGAGTTCGGTGCGGCCGATTTAGGTCGCCCGGTTCGGTGGTAGCAGCGGGATATTTTTATTGCCACTGTTGGGTGCAGACGCACGAGCGCCCGAGCACGCCGCCCGTTGAATAAGTTATTATTTATAGAGTAGAATCGTAAAGTTCATTCCATAAACATTGCGTAGGTATGTGCGTTTCCTAGTTCACTTTATATCTGGTGCGATCCTGGGTCGCCGGGAAATTATGACGTAGATAGGTAGTTGGTATGAGAGACGGACGACGTATGTGAAGTGTTTACGACGAGTGGCATTTAGGTGATATCTTAAACATTTGTTAAGTGCATTTGTGTGTTCTGTGGGAATGCATCACTTGTATCCCCTGGCGAAGGGCGACCCGCTGTGCCCGCTGGGCTTCCACCCGCAAGTGCGGTGGCCAACCCGGTGCAAGCGCTGCTTCCGCGACTACAAGGAGCACGGTGGCGTCCGCAAGAAGGAGGACGAGGTCGCCGCCTCCACGCCCAGCCTCTCCACATGGAACACGCCCTCCTCACGGTCAGTGTCACACTCCCATGCGACCTACGTCTGAATATCTACGAGTAGGTAGGGACTTTAGGTACAATACGAAAAAATATTACTTAGAGCTATCCCCATAGTTGTAGAAATTTAATTTCATCTTCAAAGCAATTATAATGGCACTCTTTAGAACAAGTGATTTGAAATAAAGCTACAAATGGATTATGTCATATTGATTAAATAGGTACGTAGGTAGCTACAAAATAGACGGTAAATATTCAAGTTAGATGCTTAGATGGGGAGGTTGGTTAGGGTTTAAGGAACGGAATGTAGCTAACCAATAATTAAAAGCTATAATAGGTAGTTTACCAAAATAACTATAGATCTCACAAAAGTATTCATTAATTTTAACCTTAAGTAGAAGGTACCTAAGATATGTTATACATATTTAAAAAATCTACCGAAATAGATGTATTAGACAATTAGGAAAAACATAAGTAATTACGTAGATATTACTTAGTACATTTAATACCAAAGTAGGTTAGTAATCGTTTAAGTTTAGTAGGTTCCTCAATAAACCTAAGTAACTACGTCAAAATAATAAAAATACTTATAGAACACGGATACGGAAATACCGATCATAAGTGGGGGTGGAAGTAGAATTAAAAAATCAAAGATAGACATCGGTTCTAATCATTAGAGCCCAACGTACATTGCAGAACGGACTAATTCGTTCAATCCAGCCAGCATTGTAGCAATTAACCACTGACATTTAGCGGCACATTGTAAGCGATTTACTAACGCCGTAAACATAATTCGTGAGCAGTAAAACAGCACCGGAGATGGCGACCATGGAATTGTTCACATATTGTAAGCATTTACTCTGAATGAGTATACTGCAAGCAAGTTGGAACTATGAACCACGGTACGTTATATTTAAGCGTGTTTAATATATTGGAATATCAATAATAAAGTAGGTAAGTAGATATATACCAACGACTACCTTGGTTGGTTCTAGTATTTAAACATATAGATACATTAACAATGGTTCGTTATTACAGTGCATATGTACCGTTAGTTTCTAATATTTGTAATCCTTAAACAGAAACGAACGATGGCACAATTCCAAATTCCTAAACGTTTTTGTGGATTGTTTGTACTGGTACCGGTAGCTGATGGAGTTTGACGTAAGCTCGTCCTCGTCTACGTAGGTATAATTTCGTCATTGTAAATTGTTCATACATATAACGTAAACGTTTTGCTAAGTAAAAATAAATTAAGCGAACATGGCAAACAGCCGGCAACAGTGGAGATCAATCTTGTCTATGTGCAACATCTCTACTAAATAATTTCTCCTTTGTCCATTTCAATCTGTTTAAAGACTTACATCCTTTAGGATTGCCTATTTAATCCTACATCCAAAATCAAATATTCCAGCGTGCAAATATTCCACAGCATGTAGGTAGGCAGGTACTTACCTATTTTATTTCAGTTAAACATGTAGGTACCGACTATAAGTAGACCTTGCCTAGGCATAAGCTTCTTGACCTTATTTGAAACTATAAAAAACACTGGCAGTTAAATGCAACATTGAAAGCATAAAGTAAGACACAAAAAAATATATCAAATGCGTATGCGTTTTAATATGCTTCCCGCCTTTTAATTTTTGAATTAGTTACTTGATTTAAACAATCACCAGTGGTAATAACACTGATTATGTTAAGAATAATAGTTAGTTAGGGTACCATACCAACATATCTATTTATACATTTTGTGATCCATAACAAGTCAGGAAAGAATAGAATGATAGGACAAATCTACGCATTATGGCACGAAATTTACGAGATTTTACGGCACGAAATTGTTTATCAGCGTTGACAAATAATCAACAAAGAGCATCATGCAAGGTACGACCCTTTGAACCGAGAATTCTATTTTTGATTTATGGCTACTATAAATTGAATTGTACCAATGCTTCCACCCACATAATCTATACTAATATGCATTATATTACATATAAACGTACGTAGCATTGTTTTCTCTGTAGGTATGTAACAATGTACCTACTTATAGGTAAGTTGATTCGCCATTCCATTAATAAGGTATGAAAGACGATATTCTGAAAATTAGAATGGAAATAAGACGACGCATTATCTAGGTATATGTACATACTACGGACTACCTAATGCCGTAAACGTCGGCCGTGAGTAGGGTTACCAACCGTACTATAAAATATATATATATATATAAAATATATAACATCAATACTATATTTTATAGTATTGATGTTTTAGCTTTACTTCCAATTTGTTGTTGTATTAATTTTTAATATTGAGTACTACAAATTCAAACATGTGATACCGAAATAAGAACTCACTATAGCCTGTAACACAGTTTATACTACCATAGGCTATAGTGTATAATAGAACTTTAATGTATTGCCTTTTATAGAAATAAACAAATATTACTATTACTATTACTACTATTTTAGCTTTGCGTACTATATACTAAAAAAATATAGTACGCAAAAGTACTATATTTTTAAAAGCATTCATTATTTTGTAAAATAGCAACATCTCTCGAAAAAAATACGCATCCATAAATTAATTTTTACCTTGCATGGAGATTTGCGCGTATACTACCTACGGGTCGAATTGAGAACCTCCTCCTTTTTAAAGTCAGTTAAAAAGTACTGGTCTTTCTAACGTACCGCGTTACCGCTTATAGAGGTAGTGAATACAGTTTGATTTTATTAAATTTGTGCATGCATGGCATTGAATAGTACGGTACTATTTTTTTTTTAACGGACTGACACGTTTTTGTAGGATTTTTGTGAGTGTACTATATTTTTGAGCAATGTACTATATATATTTACGACTCTGGCTGGAAAATACTATATTTTCGAAAAAAATTGTTGGCAACCCTAGCCGTGAGGTAATCAGATAAAAAGCTACCTTACGAGAGGCTTGTATGCCAGCCGTTTATTTTCCGGTTTTTGGAACGTAGTTCCTTGCGTTGCGAAAGGTGGGCTAGACGGAAAAAATTAAGACTGTAACGAAATTTTGTAACGACACTTTTACATATGTGTGTGTATTCCGATTCCGATTCGATATAACCAATTTAGACATTGACACCTTATAGTCATAAGACTAGTCATATTGATAAAATATGTTGTTTTTATGCTTTAGAAAATAAAGTCATAGCAGCTCCACAACGATGATAGTGTCACGACTTGGGGCTCTGATAGAAGCAGAATAGTGTTCCGCATCCTTGTAATAGTTTTACACAGGAAAAAAATTGACAAGTAGAACAACGATTATTCAAGAATTATTCCTAGTTCTTCAGATGTTTAAGTATTGGTAATTATGTGTAGGAGTCGTGATGAGGAGAGCGGCGTGGAGGTGGCGAAGGCGGGGCGCGGCTGGGCCTCCAGCACGAACCTCAGCGCCATCGACACATCCAAGAAAGACGCCTTCTCTACGGGTAAGTACCAAACATACTTAATTCCTAATAGGTACCTACTATAAGCGCGTGTAATAATAACCCCCAAAATATTTTTATTCCCAATGTAACGGGAAATGAACTTATGGTCATTATATTCCGTACATTTTTCTTCTGAGTTTCAGTAGGGATATAGTGCATCTTCTATGACTACACAAAATTTTTCCTTTGTAATGTAGGTAGATATCTATCTGACTACCCACTTTCTATCATTGGTCTCCAAAAATGGGAAACATACCCTAATACATTTTTTGTCGCTACGTGAATTCCTATTGTCTTTATTGTGAACGTTACGATTTTTTTTTCATTTTGAACAGTTTGGACTAATACTTGTTAAGACTTAACTCAGCATTGATGCGTTATGCGATTTTTACGAGTTTAGAAAATGAATTGTATGGTGAATTGTGAAATTTACAAAATACACGCAAGATCGACGTCATGTCTAATTCTACATTATGTCGAAACAGAACTAAAAAATACAACTTACTTGACGTTTTATTTCGACATAATGTAGAATTAGACATGATGTCGATTTTGCGAGAATTGGGTACCTGATCTCCGGTCCTGCGCGATCAACGATCCACCTATAAGTATTACTCATACAGTGGATCTTAATTTAAAACGTCTCACCCACGCGTTAACTCTTGATAATTACCGAACTCATTTAGCCACATTTATTTAATGCGCATTCCTAAGTACGCATCCCGATGTTCTTAAGGTTTAGATTGGAACACAAAAATGTAAATTCTTTTGATTTTCTAGAAAGTTCTTTTAGCGAAGATTAGTTACAGATATTCTAAATTTACAAGCCCATGACATTGACAGTGTGAAGTGTTACAAATAATATACGTGCAAGTATATCATTTTAAAACTGTCTTGCATAAAACCCGACAGCGTTTATTACGAACATAAAATTACTTTACGGTCTGAAATCTTAATAAATAACTCAATCTGTTGCTGGCACGACTGATCAATCATGTTAGCCCACATAACTACACCAATTGTTATTGATTTCATCTGTTTTCAATAGTTACATATTTATCTACTTATTAATTTTGTTGTTTGTAAGTAGGTATCTATATTAATACAACTGGAAGAGGGATAATAACGAAATAACAGTTTTTGTGGGTAAGATACTTGTGCAGAAATATTTATCAAACACAAGTAACCTAGTGTATACTCCAAAATCATGTCTACCATCTTCACTATTAGAGTGAGGCACTTAAAACGATGTTATGGTATCTTTGACAGCTTCATAGATTCTCAATTACCTATATCCCTTAGATGCATTTTCAATACGAAATTCGAAACGAATTTTCGTAATAACATCAATAATTTGGGATTCAATTTTATATCATCCTACATTAGCCTGCTAACGTTGTACATTGTAGTTCTGATGTAAATTTAAAAAAAAATCATGTCCTGATTTTATAGTTATGTATGCTATGGCTAAGACTTATCGAATACATCAATAGTGCAATTAAAGGTTTTTTTTTTTAAAAACAGCTAATTACCTACCCACAGACCATCTGGTATGTGTTAGTACCCAACTCTGCTGTCAGTACAAATTTGGAAAATGCCCTTTTCGTAATTTGCTCTGGGCCTACTGGGGTATTTTATCCATAATATTATTGTTGAAGAGATAGTGGTAATATCAAATTATCAATGAATGATACTAGGATTGTTCTCATGAGCAGGGTTGAACAAAACCAGTGCGTCGTGGACATCCACGCCGGACCTGGGGGCCAACGACACCGACGGCTCGAACGCAGTCACCGTCAGCCTCAAACTGCCCAAGCGAAGGCTCACCGGGCCACTGCCGGCTTTAGACACGGGACAAAATAATAGTGGTATGTTGTAGCGAGCTATAAAATCCATAAAAATAAGCAAGGTAATTAGTTAAGCACGTCAATTAAATACTTACCTGTCCCCCCACCACTGCGTGCGTACGCGCAGAGACCGTAAGGGATCCTACGAAACATGAAGTATGGTAAGTACTTAGTAAAGACGTCTACAGGATTCGTTGTTTTAGACCTTTCGTAATTAGTCTGTGACACTATCTTAACACTGTCCATTAGATTAATTTAATTTAACGCTTGTTTGCTTTCGTAAATTGTAAGCAACTTTTAATGTCTGCCTGCAACAAAGTCTTTCAATTTGTACATTTTTGCCTACAGAAGTTTTCTAGTTCGTACATGTCTGCCTACAATAGCTTTTTAATTTGTAGGTAGATACATATCTGCCTGCAACAGAATCCTTTGACACGTTGCTACATCAGCTTTTAAAAGACATATGAGTATCTTTCCGCCTATGCGGGCGCCGAAATCGTGCTATTTCCCACAGTGCTTAATCAACCTGGGTGCGCACAGTTTGAAAGTACATCAAAACTAGCCTAGCAGGTAACGTGATGATACATTTAAAGTCTATGGCCTACAATGTGTTTGTAGATACGGTGACGTTGCGGCGGCCGTCTCCGTCGCCCCCGCCGTCGGCAGCCGTGCAGACGAACTTCACCATCACAAAGAACGACTCGCTCGCGGAACGTGTGCGAAAGGTAAACAAAACTTGGCCAATTATAATTATAAATTGTGTGCGTTGGCCGAATGCAACATCTACTGCGTAGTGCACTTACTGCGCTATTGCCTCTATTTCTGTAAGCGTATTTTTTTAACATTGGCTATATTTATGGCATCTACGCCACCGTCAACCCACAGAAATGCCCTAAGTCTGTGCCTACAAAGTATGTAACAGGAGTTTTGTCAGAAGGGATGTCAACTATCAAAGCATTATCTCGACTGAACTACCTACTTTATACCGTCTTCGATTGCCCATCCTTACCTTTCCCATACTCTTTATTTTGATTAATTAGACACAATTTAGCTTTTCTCCGGCACTCATTGAGGGTTAAATCTCGGAGCCTTTATTCCGTATTGCTGTATATCCTGGTATACAAAGAGCCTCTTCCGCAATATTAATTTTCGCTACCAATATTACCCCATTCGTATCTTAGATCACACGACTACTTCACTTATCTACCCTACTTACTACAATATTCAAACTTACGCTTCACCCATTTTGAAAGATCTATTAACTATATTATGAAACATATGGTATGACAATGAAAATATAGCTACGGGAATATTATATGTATAGGTAAATTGCTTTAACTACGCTGCGGTCACTGGTCACATTAAACGTACCTACACCCATAAAATTTGAAGTTGATTAGATAAATAGAACTGTCGTAAAATACTAATAAGCGTGAAAGTCGTAAACGATTTAGTTACGCTCAGTTAAAGCAGATGAATATAATCACAAAGCTGGCTGAATAATAAATAAATTTGTTATTACCTACTAGGTTTGTTAAGACTTCACAAAAAGTTAAAACTGATCAAGGTTACAAACTTTATTTTCGGAAATAGTTTTCATCTGCTTTGCTACATTGAAGAGTGCTAATGTTATTGCTAATGATTGGCATAGGTAAGTACTAATTTAAATAATCTTACTAACATTATATAACTATATCCCCTATAATACAACACGTGCACTTGTATATTTTTCAAGATATACATGAACCATGGCGCGTATCCAATTTATGAACTGCCCAAATAGTATCACTCACTACTATTGTCTTCACCTTGAATTCATAGACAAATGTGTGAAGAATAAGTGGGTCAGACCAATACAGTCGTCTGCTATCGAGCTTTAAACCTAGTCTGCTGGCGACGCGGTGCCCGAAATAATCATAAAAAGGTCACCATGAAAGCTAGTGCTTGGCAATGCACAAGCAATATAATTAATTGAGGAAATGACCTGTATTATCTGTTTTCGCTCCTTCAAAATATGGTGGCTAAATATAGCTCGCTGCAAAATATCTCGCACGTATGTTTTGTAACACCGGGAACCCTATTAATCATGGGTTTAAACTACTCCATCGTAAATTACAGGGACGTAAAGTTTATCGTTTTTAACTATCTAAGAATCCCGAGTTGTTATCCAATTTATAACATTCTTTCACATCACTACAGAATAAAATAAAAACGGTTGGCATTATTTTACAGATGCAGTTACTAAAATCACAAAACAGCTTTGAAAAAGAATCAAGTATAGAAAAGGAAAGGGAAAGGAGAAGTTTATCTAGAAGTAAAGAGGTACATCATGACGAAAAGACTGCTCGAGCAAAAGAAGACAGAAGTGCGACGAAAGACGACGTCAACTTTATGATGCAGGTGAACAAATCACATATTTTATCCTTTTATAATTAGTACATAGCCTACAAACTGATAATAACTACTCTGTCTATTGGAATTTAAAACACAGGTTAAGAGCTCACGTAACGCGTCATCAAATTCCAAACCTCCGTCGCGAGGTGGGCCTTCTAAGGACAAAGAGGAATCAGACGACGACACCAGCACCGCGGGAACTGTCACCACCGAAACCACCCTGGTCGACGTTAACGTTAAAGAATACCAGGTACAATTTACCAACCAGTCTACAAGAAATGGTAAAACAATATTGACATAGTGAACTCAACTCGGCATTTTGCAATTTCAGGAGCAAATAGAAAGTTTTAAACACGAGGTGGACACGTTAAGGAAGCGATGTGAGCGAGTGGAAAAAGAAAAGAGCGACATACTACTTCGGAGACTAGCAAACATAGACACGGTCAACAAATACAGCACGGGCCGATCATCAGAAGTGTTAAAATTACAACAGAAAGTGAATGAGCTCACTGCTCAGAATGAAGATCTGAGAGATGAGAAAAAACACTTGGCGTTAAAAGTTAAAGAAGTTGAAAGTGAACTAGAGGTGGGAACTAAAATAACCTTAGGAACTTTATTAGTATAATTATAGAAATATTTAAATTCATGTTTATCTTCTCTATATTTTTAGTCTCGGCCATCAGTAGAAGTGCAAACTCGTCAAATAGAGCAGCTTCGAGCAAAGCTATTGGCTGCAGAGACACTGTGCGAAGAACTGATGGATGAAAACGAAGACATGAAGAAGGAACTGCGAGATCTCGAAGAAGAAATAGAGGAGATGCAAGATAATTTCAGGTGTGTTCAATTAGCAAAAACAGAAGCATTCATAGTAACAAGACTAAATCTAGAACATTAAACCAGAAGAATCTTGGAGGATTAATAAAGTACATTCCTTCGTTTCAGGGAAGACCAAGCCGATGAGTATTCGTCGCTTAGGAGAGAGTTAGAGCAGACCATTAAAAATTGTAGAGTTTTATCATTTAAGTTGAAAAAGACTGAACGGAAAGCGGATCAACTCGAGCAAGAGAAGGCTGAACACGAGAAGAAACTTTTAGAGGTAATCCCTGTTTTCGTACGTTACGTAGTACTTAGTTTTGGGGGAAAAGGAAAGAACTTCTAGGCAGGCGTGCATTGTGCCTAGCACAGTTAAAATCGGGAACGGTTCTGTCGCAATTCAGAATCTATACTAATACTAATATTATAAAGAAGAAAGATTTGTATTTTTGTATGTAACGAATAAACTTAAAAACTACTGGACCGATTTCAAAAAATATTTTGGCGTTAGTAAGCTTTTTTTTTTGTTGACGGGGAGGAAATCTTCACAAAGATTCCCAGTCTTCTGTGTGGGAGAAGACTGGAATATGTGGGATTCTTACCCACTAAAACCTCCCCGGTGGCCGTCTTCGACACGTTAGAGGGACTCCGGGATCTCCTATCGGAACGCACCGGTGTTCCTCTGTGCCTCGCTCCCGAGCTTTAATGCCCGGGAGCTCGTCCCGGGGGAGCAGATGTTTGCTCCCCCTGCACCCTCGCAGTGCATACGGCGGTGAGAGACCACCTCTCACCACCGTCCTCCTCAGGGTCGTCGTCTACTTGAGAGCGTCCGGGGCCCACACCCCAGCCGCTCACGACCCCGAGGGTAGCCCGTTGATTTGGGCCCCGGGCATCAGGGCCGGGGGGCCTCGACGAGGCGCAACTCGGCGCCTTCGTCAGCGAGCGGGATCGGCTCTCTCGCGATCCCGCTCGCATGACTCCTTCTGGGACATAACTGTCTCACAGAAGGAAGCCACGGCCCCCCACGCTTCATCCCCGGAAAGCATTGCCGATACTACACTTCCCAGGAATCGATCCGAATCGATCCGGTGGATCAGGACTCGACGCTCCGCGTCCCACGCAGGGCACGCTTCCAGCGTGTGCTGGGCGGAGTCCTGGCCCCCACAATGGTGGCAATCAGCCGTCGTCTCGCGTCCGATCTTACACAGATAATCACTGAAACATCCCTGTCCAGTGATTATTTGTGTCTATCGGTGACTCGCCCCGTTTTCCTTCTCACCCATGCTTCGAGGACCGGCAGGAAGGCGCTGACGACGCATTTGCGCGCGCATTGCTCCTGCGAGAGACGCGCGCGCCACTCGTCGAACGCGCGTCTCCTTTCCTGCCGGCGGATGCCTTCGAGCGCCATTGGCGGTTCCTCACCTCTCTGGCGGATGGCGCGAGTCTGGTCATAGACCCTCGCGTCCATTTCCGCCAGTATGTCCAAGGGCGGGAACCGCGCCAGGATTGTCGCCGCCTCGTAGGATACCGTTCGGTATCCTCGCGCGACCCGGATGGCCATCCACCGCTGCAGGCCAAGAATCTTGGTTCTGCAACGACGAATGCAGAGTCTCGGGGCCCAGACTGGGGCCCCGTATGCCACCACGGATCGCACGACCCCCGAATAGAGGCGGCGAACTTCCTCGATCGGTCCCCCGAGAGCCGTTAGTAAGCTACATTAACACTGAGTAACATAGGCTATATTTATTTATCCCAAAATGAGCCGGGACGGTCACTAGTTGCAAATAAAATCGTGACTTTGTATGCAATGTATTTTAAAGCGGCATCCATTAGCGTATAGTCACCACAGAGGAATAATAAAATTAATATAAACAAAATTCCTTGGTAACAGATAGTCGGTGGGCAAGAAGGTTTACTACGGGAGAACCGCATAAAGGAGTTGGAGCAAGACGTGGCGCGGTCGACGGAGATAGCGCTGCGGCTGCAGCGCGAGCTGGCTGAAGCCAACACCAAGCTCGCCGCCGCCGCCGGCACGCCGCACGACAGCATCAAGCGGCCACAGATGGCTGACGGGGTTACTGATCTTTACTATAATATACCCATTAATTTAATATACCATGCCGTCACCGCGTCGTACCACTGCAAACATATTTAGCCAATTAATTGATGTTCCCATATGATTAAGGAGCGAGCCTGAGGCCATGTTACCGGCCACACCTCCCTATCAATACAAGGACGATTTGGGCATAGGTCACTAGATAATCATTTTGATGAAGATTCCCACGTAAAATCTTACGAATAAAATTTAATTCATTTAATGAATGGAATTAAAAGATGTAGTTATTTCCGATCAATGCAGATAACAAATGATATTTTATTTAACTTTATCAGAAAGTATCCCGATCGTCTTTAACTCGAGGCGGCAGTCAAGAGGACCCGACGCAATTATTGCGAGACCTGCAGGACTCGCTGGAACGTGAAGCGGATCTTCGCGAGCAGTTGAAGAACGCGGAGGAAGAGGTACGTGTATTCCAAACTGTTTCATTAGGCTATAATAAGCTATAAAATACCTACTCCATCGAAAAATTCATTAGGTGACGAACAATTGACAAAAGTCAACTGCGGTAGTTCAGAAATGTGTACAAATTTGCTTCCACCTAAGCGTCACAAATACAATGGTAGCCTCACCCCCTAAAAACAACTAAACTAACCACAATTTTATTTCGGACGTCATAAATGCCCTGATATGTGGTAGAAAAATTGGGCCAGTGCGTCGTCACTAGACGCATTTTTAAGTAACTACCTCTAGTATTGATAGATACTACATAGTAGTAGATGTATCTTTATTATTATCGTGCCTTGTTAACAATTCAACGCAGTTATTGCTAATGGTTATTGGTATTGGTTTCACTTCACTAGAAAACAACGCATTCATTAGGGCATTAGCTCTCGTTCAACGCTCGCCAGCTGGCGCCGCGCCAATCGATGCCTGACTCAGTATCACTACATTTATGCGTATCATTGTATAACACTTACTAATTGTTATTCTCTAAATGAGATTTTTAAGATATGTTATCTTCAAACAGGCTAGTCGATATCAGCACCGCGCGGACAGAAGGACACGCCCTCTTCTAATTCCACAAACCTCCCGATCTGATCCGAATTCATCTTCTAAATTTATAGTAGATATTGATGAGAAATTCGAACCAAACACCATTCAAAGAATCCTCGAAATGCAGCTAGGTTTGGAAAAAAGTTTGTCATCTTTAGATACCAGCCCATTATCGATTGGCATAAATCAATTGACCCAGAGTCCTCAAGATCAAATTTTCAGTTATTCCGAAGGCTCTCAAACAGACACTATCATGGTGCACGATGCGAACACGGATACGAGAAAGATTACCCTTGATTCAATTGTCCAAAGCAGTATTGATGTTTTAGAAATGTATACACAAACAGAAAAGGCATTTATGAAAAATAAATACTTACAAACTGAACTGGTGACAATTCCTAAACTTACGCAAACTGATAAGCAAAAATTGAGAAACGCTCTTGTGCAGACCGCAGCTAAACTAAACATTGATAAAGAATTACAAACAGTCAACTATACAAAGTATATTGACGCGAGCACTGAAACGGACAATGTAATAATTATAAGTAACGCTTCAGAGTCTGAACATGGAAGTGATGGCCATTTGGAAGGCATCCGGATGTTTAGTAGAGACCAGTCTGAGAGCCCTCCGCTTACTCCCGATAGAACTTCGGACACTCCTTCACTATATCCATTCCCCTTCGTTTCATTATTGAGTCCATTGGCTGTAAGGTTACCAAACATAGGTACTTATCGAATTTCTCTTTTTTGGTGAATGTTGGTTTGCTCCATCCTGTATTTTGTCCATAACAATATGTCATGGTCTTGATTATTTAAATATTTTAGATTAGTTTTTAATGATACACTAACCCCTTTTTCAGGCAAATAACTTGCGTAAAACTGCATCACGGGTCGAGGACGACAATGAGTCGTTGCTACTACAGCTGAAGAAAATGGCTACCAAAGCCAGAAGTACGTCAAACTACTTATATTGTGAAAAATCAATTTGTGTTTTCCTAACCCTTCCCTACACGGTTGTGTTAGCAGTGAGATCATTACCATTTTATACATAAACATGTAATCATAACATTACTCCTTGATGTTTACTAACACGCTTGTCAGTGTACTATACCTACATATATTTAGTGCGTATTACAAGTATATGGTAGCCATTTTCTCCAGTCAGATGTTAGACATGACGACTGTTTTACAATGTGTGGATGTATTTATTATGATGATTCAACGACGACGCTTTTTCATTAAATTGTACTAATATTTCGTAAAATATATCTTCAAAATGTATATGAGTATTATTTGAAAATGTATTGGCTTTGTTTTCACGAACATCGTTGCAGATTAATGAAAAATTAAATCGTTTATTAGGTCGCAAGCTGTCGCCAACACCGCCAAACAAGCTCGCAGTCGATTCAAATGAAAAAGACCAAAAATCAGGTGATGAAGATCCAGCAGAATTGCGGTTACTTCTCGAACTTAATGATCAGGTACTAATCTTGAAAAAATTAAACTGTTTTCCTATGTTATTACTGTTCAAATAATTTAAATTACCCTATCCCAGAACAACCTTCTAACAAATTCAATATATTATCTTTTTAGGAAGCTGCCGTTTTGCGACGAAAAGTTGAAGAACTGGAACAAGGCAAAGATTCATTAAAGAAACAAGTCAAGGAACTTAATGATAAAATAGCTAGCCAACCAAAATCCACACCAAACTCGACTGTTACTCTTCGCAGAACTACTAACACGAAAACAAGTAATTTAGCAGAAGAAAAAGTAAAAGTATGGAAATAAAGACTATCTAACTAACAATTATATCACCAGTCCCATATAAAAATTTGCAATTATTTTATGTATATTTCAGGTATTGGAAGATGAAATTGCGGAACTAAGAAAGAAGCTAATAGAAAAGGATAGGGACTGTGAAAGACTACATGCAGAACTTAGTCTCGCGCACAAGAAACCAAAAGCTTCACTTATGAAAAGCAAGTAAGTAATGCCTAATGAATGACGAAGCATATGTATCATTGTATTTATACGTTCAATAACCCTTAAACTAAATACGAATTACAGATCACTTGATGGTGACCAGCAAAATGTAGATTTGAAGCGACAACTCCAAGTGATAGAACAGGAAGCGAATGTTCTGCGAACTAAGACTCAAAGTTTAGAAGCCGACAACGAAAAACTGCAAGCGGAAAATAAGAAACTACAGGTAAGGAGGTCCAATAATTAGTTACAAATTACCTAAATATTTCGGCCAGTAACAAAGTACTTATTTATTTCTAGTTTTGAATTTATAAAATTTAATTCCTCATATGTATATCTTCAACAGTTACTGAAGAATGCCAAAACCCTGAAGTCTGATAAATCAATAGAACAAAGTGCAACTAAAATAAGTCAATTAGAAAACGAATTAAAGGAAGCTTTAGCTAAATTAAAGGATGCGGAAAGTCATCACGACAAAGAAGACAAAACGGAGAAAAAGGTTAGGTTTGGAGACATAAATAATAAGAAAGATGGGGACGCACTGAAAATCAAACAAGACGAATTAGATAGACTAAAACTAAGTGTTAGCAAGGTAATGAGCTGAAATTATAAATGTCAAACTGTTATTTAAGTCACCTTCATACATACTCTCTGATTTACGCAGTTGGAGAAGGAAAATGCGAAGTTACAAGCATCATTGAAAGCATTAAAAGATGACGCCATAAAATCATTTAAACCAAGAGTTCCAAAGAAGGTAACTGACTTAACAACTAAATTACAAATGAAGAGAATGGTCGACGAGCTTGAGAACGAAATTGGTAAGTTGGTATAGCAACAGGGTGGCATATTATGTAAGTTACCTACACAAAAAAAAATACTAACATATTTGCTAATATTATTTAATATACTACAGGAGAATTGTACGTGGTGATGAAGAACGCAGGACTTTCTGCAAATGAAATTAGTTCTAAAGTACAGTTGCAGAAGGACATAGAAACGATTAGAACTAAATTATCTAGAAATGATTCGGAATTTACAAACGAAAAGAATAAACTGCAAACTGAAATTGCAAAACTGAAGGATCATATTACAAAGTTAGAAACAGACAACAAAAATGTGACTGGGCAGTGGAAAATGTTACAAGAAGATAAGAAATGCCTGGAATCGCAAATAACTACACTGAATAAGGATCTTAGTAAGTGAATAAAATTTTCTAATTCAAAATAATTTAATTAAAATGTAACTATCTCCATAACGTGAATCTGCTTTTATAGAAAACGCAACGTCTCTTCAAACGACTATGTCTGATTGTATGAAGAAAATAGAGGAACTTAAAAATGAAATGGATATCAAAGATAAAGAAATTGATAAACTGAAGAAACAAGTGGAAACTGTACATAAATTAGAACAGGATAAACACAAATTGCTCAAAGAGGTAATTAACAAAGTTATACTGACACCCTACTGGGGTATTTTCCAACTATGTAGCCTCGTGGGCAAGAACGCCCGCCTTGAACGTACGGGGGGCAAGTTCAAATCCCTAGCCCGCACCTCTGAGTTAATTTTCATGTGCGAATGTCTTTTTCAACAATGATAACCACTTGCTGAACGGTGAAGGAAAACATCGTGAGGAAACTTGCATGACTATTGAAAGGCGTGTGAAGTTCACCAACCCGCACTGGGCCAGCATAGCGGACTATGGCCCAAATCCAAAATTGAGGGGAATGTGCCCGATATAATGGCAATAGGCTCGCCCCCTATTACATTGGGACCAAATACATCGGCAAAGTGTGGGCGCACTGCAGTGCACCCCTGCAGGGAATACAGACGTGATGATGATGATGTGTCTTCATCTTGACCTTTGTTCCAGGTC
This sequence comes from Ptilodon capucinus, assembly GCA_914767695.1. Classification (NCBI taxonomy): domain Eukaryota; kingdom Metazoa; phylum Arthropoda; class Insecta; order Lepidoptera; family Notodontidae; genus Ptilodon; species Ptilodon capucinus. The sequence continues at coordinate 8,273,182 of OU611808.1, forward strand.
GGTGATAAGGCCAAAAAAATAGGCGAGTTAGAAAAGAAATTGAAAGATGCTGACACAAAACAAACGCGTATTGAAAAGCAACTTGCTACCCGCAAAGACCGTGTTGCTAAGTTAGAAAAGGAAGTAAGTAGTTTGAACATTCATTTGTCACGTAAATTTAATTATAATATTACTGTGATTAATTATATTAATTTACTCTATATTTTGTGTACTTCACACAAAAACATTTTTATAATGCTCATTTATCAATATTAGCTTTCTCAAGAAAAAGAGCAAACTGAAGCGCTGGCCGGCACTCACAGGCGTATATCTATAGACTTCACGAGCGAGAAGGATCAACTGCAGACGAAACTTATTAAAACTGAAAGCAAACTCATAACACTTGAAACAGAATTAAAAGAATTGAAAAGTGATTACGATAATAAAATTACTAATTTGGAATCAACTATAACTGCAAAAGATATTCATATGAAACAACTGGTATTTAGGTTGAAATATCAAATGGCATGTCCCTTTGCCGATTTCACTGTGTTTCACCTATGCAATAGCAACCACAATACCCTTAAGGACTGCTTGAGTGAATATATCCCTTACGCATGTTATTATAAACCAGGCTGAATGTCAGCAAAAAATAACTGTGCCCCTGAATTTGTACCCCTGGAGTTAAGATGAAGCATTTTAAATTATTCGTTCCTATTATGCTATTTTGTATAACTACCAACTAAACACTGTCTAGAAATATGCAAGTAAGAATCATAATCTAATTGTAATTGCAGGAAGAGGCGTTACGAGATACGTCGAATCAAAAGTACGATGAGGCGATATCTTCTGTTGAAATTGCACAAGCACGAGATAAATTACATGTAACCTCAAAAGAGCTTCATGATAAACAAGAAGAATTAGCGAACGCTAAACGTGACCTAAACAAGACTGAAAAAGAATTAACCACATTACATGCAGAAATGACAAAACTGAAATCTGATTTAACTAAAGTACAAAATGAGAAAAAAGAGCAAGATAATAAGATACAGGCCGAAAAGAAAGAAACTAGTTACTGGGAAAATAAAGCTTCCGAGCTGGACAACGATTTACAGGTACATTTAATTTTTTTATACTTTTTATCCTTATATATTTTGGAAAATACCTTACCCTATTATTATTTTAAGGCTGAACGGAAGAAATTGGAACGTATGCGCACTTCTCACGACAAGGACATAAAGAACAAAGAAGCAGAACTGGCGACCCTAAAAGGCAAACTGAAAATACTTGAACAAACGTCAGGAGCGGGCACAAAGAAAATAGCAGATCTTAAACAAGAATATGAGGAAACCGTTAAGAGTAAGTATACTATCGAATAAAAATAGGAATGTAAATCTAAATAAAAACTGAAATGTTAAAAAATACGATTTTAGAATTGCAGCATACCCTTGCCGTGGAAAAGGCGGAATATGACGAATTAACCGGTAAATACGAATTATTGGAAGAGGAACATGTGGTTACTAAAGCCAGGCTTACTGTAGAAAAAGAACAAGCACAGGGGTAAGAAAATATTTCTTAATCCACAAATAAAAACAATAACGGAAAGTATTCATGTACTCTTTAACCAACTCCAAAAAGGGAGAAGATTCCTAATTAGACCCGTTTGTTTATTTTTAAATTTCAGAGAGTTACTACACGTCCAGAAGGAATTGAATACAGCGTTAGCTGAAATCAAAGCGCTCCAAGATAACTTTGAAACGCAATCATCTGCTTGGACCAAAGAGAAGACTGAATTACAGGTATTATTTTTATAATGACTGCCGACATAAGCCTACATTTGCTATATTATTACCATAAACTACCTTCATTATATTTTACAGAACTCAATATCGTCGCTGCAAGACAGATTATGTGGCGGCGGTTGGGAGGTAGAACGAGCGCGTCTAAACGCAAAACTCGAGCAACGCGAACGCGATTTACGCACCGCCAACGAACAGCGGGAGGTTCTAGAGCATCATCACAATATGACTAAGAAAGAGGTAACACGACTCAAATATAACTGTATATTTCAATTCTTACATGTACATAGATAGTTGCATTCACACATAAAACTTATAGATGGAAGAAGCCAGACAGAATTTAGAAGACTACGAGAAGGTATCCAAAATTCAACGGAACTTAACAACAGAGAATGCTGAATTGGAACAAGAGTTAGTAGCATTGAATACAAGACTAGAGCAAGCGGAGGTGGCGCGGAAGAACGAACTTGGAGATATGAAGTCGAGATACGAGGGACAGATGAACACCATGAGGGATGAACTAAAGTCACTACACAACCAGGTTAGGTATAATTTTGTTTGCTGGTCACTTTCAAGTTGCAATAAGTATACGTTCATAATGTTGTTTATATAGGTATCCAGATTTAGGCGAGAAAGGGACAACTACAAACAGATGTTGGAAGCTGCCCAAAAGACGATAGCCGAAATAAGAAGTGGTGACAAAAATGCAAGAACTGCTAGAAATTCTATTTCCAGCACAGATGAAGTAAGTCTTACTAAAGTAACGCACGAGAACCCTTAAATTAATTACAAACATTTTTCGAATCTAACATCGTTGGAGCTTAATCAAAAGGTGTTTTACAATCTAAAAACCGCAATCACCACTAAAAGCGACTAATTAACTCCTTTTATAGGTTTTAAAAATAAAAACAAGGCAAGGAGACACCAAAGCAAATATACATATCACACCTTTAAAGCCAAACTGTTATTAAACGAAAATTTACATGAATTGAGTCATCAATACCACCTATCTTAAAAATTTGGTACAAGATGATTCGACTCTGCTGTAAAATTTCATATCTCCGTATAACGGTTTGTCTTTAAAGGTGCGATATGTGAATCGCATGAATGTATATGGGTCAGCACGCATGTCGAGACAAGACCTCTGTCACGGATTCGCTCGCTCACTCTCTGTCTTAGTTCATATGAGAGAAAGAGACAATATCAACATATTCCGTGACAATAGTCTTGTGTTGGCACAGATGCTACAACTGCTGATGATGTATTCCATGGATTGATCAGTATGTTCGACGTTCCAGGAAGAGTACCGCAGCAAGGTGGCGGCGCTGGAGCAGCAGACGGCGTGCCTGGAGGACGAGCTGTGCGAGGCGCGCCTGCTGGCCTCCAAGCTCAACACCGAGCTGGTCAGCGAGCGCTCCGCCGCCGAGCTGCGCTGCGCCGAGATGCACTCGCGGATCAATGAGGTCACTCACCATGGATTAATAACATGGAGTACCAACTAAATCTAATGATTTGAGACTAATGTCTATGCTCACACTTACCGATTACTCAACGATTTTAATCTAGCAATAGTAATGCCGGATTCCACTAACCACAAGGGTGGCGACGCCATATTATATACAGTATGTTGTGTGCGATGACTTCCATTTCACCGTTCGTTTTTCATTAGGCAACTATGTTGGAGACTTGTGTTTTTCAAGTATACTTATTACGAATAGTTTTCAATTAATGAATGTTGAGATGCCTAAGCTTCCGCTTCGCCGAATTGCGGTCTTAGATTTAGGGCTATATTACACCGGGGCACCATGGCGACGCAACCAGTCGCCGCTACCAACAAAATGTATACAGCTCTGTCGAGAGTTACTCACCTGGTGCCCGCTTGGTTGCGCAACCAATTTGGCGGCGCGACCAGCTCGGACGGCAGCACAGTCGTGCGCCATCGTGGTCGCGCCACCATTTATTACTATAGCGCTGTATGGTGTCTCACTCACTCAGCCGTCAGTCCGGCCGCCAGTGACGCTCTCTCTCTCTCTTCTCCTACGTACATACAGCAGTAGTGCTACCTCTTCGAGGTCCATTTTGATACTGTCGCAGTGTGCTGTGGCGACTCTGGTGTCTGTATGGTGTCTAGTTTGGTAGCTTACGGACATCACGGTGGCGCGACTGGTTGCGCTGCCATGGTGTCCCGGTGAAATATAGCCCTTAGGCAGCTTTGGAATCCTTAGTAAGCGAATATAGCTCGATGAAACGATCTTTTGCGGTAGGCAGCTGCTAAACATTTAGGCGTGTAGCGTAAGCAAAAACAGTGAGTGAAGTCGCGTTGTGTGTATCGGACGCAGTACGAGGAGGAGAGGCTGCTGTCGTCGGGGCGCGCGCGCGTGGCGGGGCTGGCCACGCGCATGGAGCTGGCCTGGCACAAGGAGCGCGACGAGCAGCAGCGACTGCTGCAGGAGACCTCCACCCTCGCCAGGGACCTTCGGCAGACACTGTTTGAGGTACCACCACACTTCTCATTTCTTTGACTCCTAATTCTAATTAGATCGAATCATATTTTGGACGGATTATTCTAAAAAACATTTTTCACGACACGATAGAAAATGTCTTACATAACCTATATTCTTACCTAGAAATCGACTTCTTTTTGTGACATTGATAGTGATATTGAACGTCGACAATCGTTCATTGATCATTATTGGTGTAGGTGGAGCGCGAAAGAGAAAAGGAAAGGTTAGACACGAAGAGAAGAATAGATCAGTTGAAGAGAACGACTGAAGAGGAGACTGAGGAAGCCAAGAAGAAAGTATGTTTAACCTAAATAAATTCCTATTTTTCGTCCACTTCTTCTTTTACGAAATGAATTAAATGATGATATTTAATGGAATAGGATGAGGAATGGCTCCACCTGCGTTTAGCGGGTATTTCAGCCAGTGTCAAGTAATTAATAGCAAGGGCAAATTCAATAAATACACAATATAAATAAAAATGGATGATGACAGTGATAAAGATGGCGGATGATCTTCTAGCGTCCACTTGTATTCGTTATTTAAATCATGTTACTGTTACAGGTCACAGAGCTACAGTGTGATTTGCTAGAGTTGCGCGACGCACACGCAAAACTGCGCACGACCAACGAGAAACTACGCCGAGACAAGGAACGTCACGATCGCGATAGAGATCAAAACAAATTACTAGTTGGATCATTGAAGCGCGCACAACAGGTCAAAAATCTTTTTATTTTCAGTGAAGTTTTGAATGTAGTTAATGGTCCTACAAGTTTTACGATAATTACAGGAGGATGATAGAATAATAACACAGCTATTGGAGACTATAGACGACCTCATGAAACAGAGTCCAGAATTGTTCCGAAATGAGACTCCCATCAAACCAGAAAAGTCTTTAATGACGCCCACACCTCCTCGAAGAAATAGGGTAAGATGTTATCTGATGAATTAATTGAAGTTATTTTGTGTACACTTGGTTGAGGTCTAAAGATCTTTCAGCGTGGTTAAGACGCGAGTTTTAGGCCAGGTCAAAACTGGTCAACTGGCACGATTGGTATCGCTTTAGTTCGAGTAGCTCGGCACTTATTAGTTTTTTTAAACTTAGCGTAGTTTCAAAAAACTAATAAGTGCCGAGCTGAGCAGTATCATAGCAGCATTGATTGTTGTCCGAGCAAGCTAATGAAAAGCCAAATATTGACACGTCACGTCCTCTCCAAACATTGACAACTGTGACGTCACAATTTGGCGCAAAGTCGATCCTATTCTCATTTGAATCGCATAGTAAGTAGGTGTCGTTTGGCGGTACTTGTTGAAAATGAGTAATCTATGCAGTCATCCAAGTCCCGGTCTCGGTCGGCGACGCCGGAGGGCGGCGCGGGCGGCGCGGCGGCGGGCGGCACGGCGGCGCGCCTGCGGCGGCTCACGGACGAGCTGCGCGCCTCCCGCATCGCCGAGAGGCAGCGCCGGCACCAGGCCAGCGCCAGGAGGTACGTTCGCACCACCACAGGAACTGTCCTACGCGGTAACCGACGTTTGACCTTCGGCGAATCCCGGGGAACGGCTAAATGGTGTTGAAACCCGCACGAGATCAATCGAAGCGAAGGGCAGGAAATGGAAAAAAAAATCCCCTTTCCTCCATTGCGAAGCGGGTGTCAAGAATAATTGTATAAAACAAATTTCCCAGAAACGGTGAAGGAAAACATCGTGAGGACACCTACACGTCTATAGAAAGACGTGTGAAGTTCACCAACCTACACTGGGCCAGCGTGATGGACTATGGCCCAAATCTCCCTCGTATTGAGTGCAAATGTGCCCGGTATAATGGCAATAGGCTCACCCCCTCTTAGATTGGGACCAAAAATACATCGGCGAAGTGTGGGCGCACTACAGTGCACCTCTGCCTACCCCTTCGGGGAATACAGGCGTGATAATGTATATTATTGCCCTGAAAATAAAGAAGGCACCACTCAGCGAGCCGGTAGGACGGTGTGCTACTTTGAATTTGGCCAATTATACATTATCTTGTTGGTAATGTGTATGCAGGGCGATGTCGACGGAGCCCCGCGAGCCGCTGTCGGTGCCGCCGTCGAGCCGCGCGCCCTCCCGCGCCCCCTCGCTCAAGAAACGCTCCATCTCGCTCGAGCAGACGACCAAGGACCAGGTGAGTTCTTTTGCATCAAAGACGACGGGCCTTACACGTTGTCATAATGTTTAGCGTTCCATACCCAAAAGGTACACCGGGACCCTATTACTAAGATCCGCTGTCCGTCCGTCCGTCTGTCTGTCAGTCTGTCATGAACCGTGATAGTTAGACAGTTGTAATTTTCACAGATGATGTTGTATTTCTGTTGCCGCTAAAACAACAAATAACAGACAAAACTAAAAAAAATAATTAAGCGGGCTCCCATACAACAAATGTGATTTTATTTCATTGAACCAAGTACTGAGCAGCTTGGCATACTTTTTTGGGTCTAATACGCTCCCTGCGTCCGTTATAGATATTGGTACGGAACCTTTCGTGCGCGAGTCCTACTCGCACTTGGCCGGTTTTTATTAATATGTTATATCATTCGAGTTTCTATTTCGACTGTACTTTACTGATATAATATGTATATACTAAGAATCCGACCTACAAGAAGGCTCTATAAAATTACAATTTAGTAATACATTTAAAATTGTCTCATGCGCAGGGTTCCATTTGGAAGTCGGTGGACGAAAGCAGTGTGTCGTCGATGCAGTCGCTCGACGGCGATGGAGACGGACGCCTCTTTACCATGCAACGTGACGCCAGCCTCGATAGGTCAGACCATTTCCTACTTTATTGATTCCCCATTTAAGTGCATTATTATGTTTACAGGCCGACGTTACTATAAAATGCATTTTATGCAACGGCGTTTTACAAAGCATTCTTAATAACAAAAAAAGATCAGCAATGCCATTCTTAATGAATTTGTATGAATTAGAAGCAAATCTATTACCAAAAAATTGCCACAGCGAAGGTTATGTTCTGACTAATCCTAATTATGTTTCCATAGATAACCATTTAAATATACAACTTCCCATCCACAGCCGACTGTCAGGTGGATCTGCTCAGAGTGAAGTGCTACCCTCAGAGAAGAAAAAGAAAAAGAATAGTATTTTTGGCAAACTTAAAAAGCTTACCAAGTCCCGTTCTATTGACGACCAAGTGGACGCAACAGGCGTAGTTGAATTTAGGCCTATTGGTACCGTTATACAGGTAAAGATTTCATAAAATAGTTGACCCATGAAATGCTGGTCAAATTTAATACCTGAATGTTTATTAACAGGGTTCAGATTCGGATATGAGCGCCGCGGGAAGTAAACGCGACTTGCGCGGCCGTCTCTCCGACATGTTCAGTAGGAAAGGACAAGTCTCCCGCGGAAACAGGTATGTTATGCAGCGAAAAATGTTTAGATAACAATGTTTACGAATAAGCAGTCTTCAACTATAGTCCTTTTTCTATCCATTTATGACATTGTATTAAGTACCGCGGCCAATATTAGGATATTATAATATACATTTGGGGATGCCTTTGACACTATAAGTTGACCACTGCCACGGTAAATCTCTTTTTGGCTGTGCAGGGTTGCGAGCCAGCAACGCAGGCTTCCGCCAATTAAAAAGATCCATTTGTTTATGTTGAGGCTTCACATCAACCCTAAAGAAACGAAGCATTCTTGACGATTTAATAATATGAATTACAAACTAGCCGCTGCCAATTCCGATTACAGCCTAACCTTACACAGTGAGAAGTGGGCGGCCGGCGACTTAGTGATTCGTCCGTCGACCCGTTTCCTGCAATAGACCATTGTAAAGGTCGCATTTACAGCGATCCAGCTATAAGTAACTGTAAATCCACATCGTATTTTTACTATTCGCAATGTAGAGTGAATCTAATCGGGTATTGTACTAAAAATAGTACTCGGGAGCTTGATTTGTTTGGTATGCCTCTGCAGCAAAGAGCAGAGTCCGGAGCAGCCCGCCAGCGCGCTGGGCGGCGCCGGCGCGGGCTCGCGGCCGCCGCTGCGCAACGCCAGCAGCGGCGCGCTCGCCAGGCACGACCCACCCAAACCGGTATGTATTCACTAGTGATGTGCCGGATATCCGTATCCGTATCCGCGGATATCAGAGGGAAAATAAAGATCCATATCCGTTACTTTATCGGCGGCTATTTTACTTTATTAATGTTCAAGTCAGATGAAATTCTATTTAACTCTATTCAGATTATTTTTTATAGTCAAATATTTGGCACCATTATATTGCAAACATTTATCGTAGTGAGTTACCATACCAATATTACATAACTCATAGGTCTTTATAATGAGATCAATGACAAATCTTTAATCTTTGTGACAAATCTTTGTAATAATTACAGGAAACTTTCTATATTAATTATAGGAAGTTTTTTTCTAAAATTGTTAAGATCCGTATCCGTATCCGCGGATCTTGACGCCAAATATCTGTATTCGGATCCGTATCCGCCGATATAAATTTTTAACGATCAGGCACATCACTAATATTCACCATACACTACCGCTCGTATTATTTGTAACACCCCAACTAAGAATGGTATTTGTAACTAATGGTGGTAATTTTCACCCCAGAACGAAATCCCGAGACCGGCGAGCGCGACTCCCGCGGCGAAGAGGAAAGGGAAATAACTGATACCATAATTGTTTCGCTTCATCCGCAGTGTATTTATTCATTATCCTATGATTTTCCACGTAGCTTATAATATCATAATACATATCAATAAAATAAATATGCCGTATAACTATCGACAGCTACCGAGAGATACTTCAAGAGGTGAACGAAGAGCTTAGAATAAATTAGTCGATAATTATGCGAGTGTATTAGCCACCGTCACATTATAAGTTAGTACCGTGACGTCTCAAATGTTCCTTACATCATAAGTCCCCCGCATTGGTATCTTTTTCCTACGTGTTTATGCGTAGAAAAATATTTAAGCAATGCTGATGTTTGTAGTTATGTACTTTGTAACTTTATAATAAAGCTGTTGAATCAAACTATTATGTTATTTACCGTTCGTCCGAGTGAGCTAAATAATAAAGCGAAAGTAAAAACGTAATTAACTAAACGTCTATTCAATTTCAATTCATTTTTACATTTGACACCAATGAAAATAGTATTCATTCTTACAAAAACTGAACAATAAAACGGACCGAAATAAAAATAGAACCTGTCGTGGTGCGGTCGCCATCTATGTCAACAAGTGCGATGAGCCGCGCAGCTAGCTCTGGTCCATGAGGTTGGAGTCCACGCCGCCCGCGCCCGTCGAGTCCTTTAGGATCGACTCAAAGATCGGCTGCAGGTCCGAGAACGACTTGATCTGTGTCACGAAGTCCATCAGGTGAGGGTTCTTGTCTGTAAATAAACTAAATTATGTAAAGGTTCACCCATTTTCCCAAATCCAGAAACCTCATGATTGGCAGTCTGCATTCGCCAACACATTCGAATCTACAGCAATCACTGATTTGTTGTATTGTATTACACATTGAACTTGGCTTGACACGCTACCGCGTGTCTAGATGCAGGCTACTATATTTCACAAACAATAGACATTAATATTTACCTGCTTCTGGTATCTGCAATAACGCGGCGGCGGCTCTAAGAGCAGATCTTTTGAGTTCATCCTGTTTTTCGTACTCCTGCTTCACCGAGTTGGCCTTGACTTTCATTGTGCAAGTCGCCCGCAGAGGTTCCACTAGACTTTCTAACCCTGAAGTCAATAAAATCCAGTATTACTATGTGATGCTCCTAACTTTAACTTCCGGAATTTCTCCCGACTGGTATCATAGCTACAACCACCGCTACAAAAACATGTCAAGTTTCGCTTTAACACTGTTGTTTGCTAAAATTGTATCATGAAATTCGTTCAGCGCCTTTAGCGGCGAGTTAATGAAACACGATTGCCATATAATTTTGCTTGTACGACGAACAGTGGTAAAAGTACAATAGACAACAAGGAGCGTGGAATCAAATGACTCTGCGAGTTGGACGTCATACAAGTGTAATATTCTTACTCTGCAATACGACTGTAGGGCAGAGCTGCGCCAGACGCGCGCACATGAGGTAGGTGAGCATTTTGATGTCGTAGTGGTCGCGCAGGCCGTCCTCCACGTGCCGCAGGAACTCGAACACGTCCAGCCGGTCCAGGCACGTGCCCAGCAGCGTGTACATGCACTCGAACGCCGCCTTGCGCAGGTCCAGCCCGTCGTCCACCGAGTGCTTGAACGGACCCATCTCCACTTCGCGGATCAGCTCTTTCTGTTCATAAATCATTCCTTATTTACATTTAACCATTTTCACCTCATTCAATTCATTCAATTCAATTCATTTTTTTGTTTTTATATAGATATATAATATGCAATAGCGACAGTGTAACCGAATACATAAACCACGTGATCGGACGCAACGAGCATTTAATCGCAAATAACATGGATAGGCGCGGTGATCCGAAGAGAACATAGTAACTATAGGAAGCGTTTAATGTTTTTTTTACCGGGCCATTTCGGCCAGGCCCGCGTGCTTACATCTGACGTGGGAGTTAGAGTCCTTAAAATTAATGTAAGCCTAATGTGTGTACAATGATTTCTTCCCAGTATTTTTTGATGAAATAAACGTGTTCAGTGTCACCTTGACTTTGGTCTCGCTGTAGATGGTAGGCAGCACCTGCGGCAGCAGGTCGCGGATGAGCGAGGGCTTGTTGTGCGCGGCGGAGTTGAAGGCGACGAGCGCCACGCGCCGCACGCCCAGCGCCGGGTCGCGCAGTGGCAGTAGCAGCTCCGCCATGCAGCCGCGCAGCAGCGGGTCGATCGCTTGCGGCTGCCGGGAGACCATACCGACACATACTAATTATCTATATCTAGTTAATATGAACTCATTGGAACGACTAATGATACAAGGAAGAGTAGAGGGTCAACGGTCCCGCATCCCGTCCCGATCACCAACAAGGTGGACAGACCTCATCAAGTCCTCTCGAAGTGTACGAGAGGACTCCTCGAAGTGTAGCCTTAATGAATGTGCATGCAATGCCACTAACAGAGATGGAGAAGTCTCACAAAAACCGCAACCAACCTACTAGACGATCCATGACCACGACCACTCCGCCAGGAGTGTACGACTAAGAAGAAGAAGTTAATAGGAGCACCCAAACTTACAGAAAGTTAATGTTACACAGTGTCTTTGTACAACACTTTTGTCATGTAAAATGCCTTGTGGAGGGTTTGTTTGTGGATATAAATTTCATAATCTTTGACGACTAAAACGGTTATGAAAGATGCACTCACCTGATCTGAGATAGTGAATTTGACGGCCGTCACGGCGGTAGTTCTAGTGAGCGGTTCCGGCGATTTGAGGAATTCTTTCAAATGTGGTAGTAAGTCTTTCGGTTCCAGCAAACACAATTTTCCTAAGCATTCGGCAACCTGTAAAAATACCTATGTAATACCAGAAAATCTGACGAAAACTTCACTTCCCTCACTTTTTAAAAGTGGTATGGCTACTTACGACATTACGAGATCCTTCCTCCGCACATTGACAATGTTTGGACAGTTGCACCCATATTTCAGGTATAAAAGGCCTTAACGCTTCTACACCTTCGGGAGTACACGATTCACAGGAAATGATCTACAAAAACAAAATAAATTTATTATTATTTAAATATGATTTAATTCAAAATCCATAAAATTTACATGTCGTGTCTCACCTCTCTCAATGAGTGTAGCAGTAAATATTGCCGTTTAGGTTGAGCTTCAATTTCTCCTAGAATGAACGGCAGGAACTCTGGCAGGTTACCCACAGCTACGGATCCGAGCGCGTAACTCGCAGCCGATTTCACTTCTTCAGACGAAGGGGTGAACGAGCTCAAAAGCACCTCTTTCAAATTTGGTATGGTGCTTAAATCTCTGCAAAAACCAAAAGTATCTATAATATACTCACGCTCATAAGACGTCTACGCGCAGATATCAGTACAACAGGTAATTTTAATATTTACCCGTTTAACTTCCTTTGACAATGAAAGCGGATACTATTGATAGGGACTACGAAACGATTAATGGTATCTCGGCACGTATATCAAGCCATGAACTAGTAACTTGTTGTGGAAGACACAAGAATACTTAAATACAAAGTGTTGGTACTCGATATAGTACTCACAAGTGCCTGCCGATCTCCGCCAAGGCGAGCAGCGCGAACATGTGATGCGCGTCCGAGGCAGGCTGCGCGGCGTCGCGCAGGAACCCGCGCACCACCTCCAGCGCGTCCGCACCGCCCTCCACCACCACCGCAGCCACACACTTAGCCAGCGAATGGAATGCCTGTCGGTGGAATAAACCCACACAATGTACTCAACACATTCATATAAGCACTTTTTCAGTTTGTGAATATTGCAATAACTTTTGTCTTATATAAGGACGTGATGGGGTAGCTAGGTAATTACAAAGTCAGAAGTACTAGTCAAAATTGGTTAGTAAAATCTTCTACAATACTGACTTGCGCCAATAACATTAGACATTCATGTCAAAGCTGACGATTCCTATGATGCTGTACCTGTTTGATGTGATGCGCGGAGGCGTTGTGCTCGTGCAGGCGATGCACGGGCGCCACCAACAGCGCCAGCAGCTCGCGCCGCGAGCAACCCGCCACGTCAGCCGCCACAAGCGCGCTCAGCACGCCCAGCATCGCCTTCAGCGCACCACCTGATCGTACACGTTCCTATACATCATAATACAACTTCGTACGTATTCATAGACACCACTCCAGGATCGTCCGCCGGCAGTGCAGGTACCGGCACTGACTGATGACTGACGGATGTGACTTGGAGGGGAAAAAATCGATTAACAAATAATCGATTAATTTTTCACATCCCTATACTGACCTTGCAGCAGGGGCGACTTGGCGAGCGCGAGGATGTTGGGGGTGAGCGCGGCGCGCGCGTCGGGCGTGAGCGCGGCGGGGCAGCGCGCGCACGCGCCGCGGACCAGCGCCAGCGCCGTCTGCGCGCAGGGCAGGTACCTACACTGACCTTGCAGCAGCGGCGACTTGGCGAGCGCGAGGATGTTGGGGGTGAGCGCGGCGCGCGCGTCGGGCGTGAGCGCGGCGGGGCAGCGCGCGCACGCGCCGCGGACCAGCGCCAGCGCCGTCTGCGCGCAGGGCAGGTACCTACACTGACCTTGCAGCAGCGGCGACTTGGCGAGCGCGAGGATGTTGGGGGTGAGCGCGGCGCGCGCGTCGGGCGTGAGCGCGGCGGGGCAGCGCGCGCACGCGCCGCGGACCAGCGCCAGCGCCGTCTGCGCGCAGGGCAGGTACCTACACTGACCTTGCAGCAGCGGCGACTTGGCGAGCGCGAGGATGTTGGGGGTGAGCGCGGCGCGCGCGTCGGGCGTGAGCGCGGCGGGGCAGCGCGCGCACGCGCCGCGGACCAGCGCCAGCGCCGTCTGCGCGCAGGGCAGGTACCTACACTGACCTTGCAGCAGCGGCGACTTGGCGAGCGCGAGGATGTTGGGGGTGAGCGCGGCGCGCGCGTCGGGCGTGAGCGCGGCGGGGCAGCGCGCGCACGCGCCGCGGACCAGCGCCAGCGCCGTCTGCGCGCAGGGCAGGTACCTACACTGACCTTGCAGCAGCGGCGACTTGGCGAGCGCGAGGATGTTGGGGGTGAGCGCGGCGCGCGCGTCGGGCGTGAGCGCGGCGGGGCAGCGCGCGCACGCGCCGCGGACCAGCGCCAGCGCCGTCTGCGCGCAGGGCAGGTACCTACACTGACCTTACAGCAGCGGCGACTTGGCGAGCGCGAGGATGTTGGGGGTGAGCGCGGCGCGCGCGTCGGGCGTGAGCGCGGCGGGGCAGCGCGCGCACGCGCCGCGGACCAGCGCCAGCGCCGTCTGCGCGCAGGGCAGGTACCTACACTGACCTTGCAGCAGCGGCGACTTGGCGAGCGCGAGGATGTTGGGGGTGAGCGCGGCGCGCGCGTCGGGCGTGAGCGCGGCGGGGCAGCGCGCGCACGCGCCGCGGACCAGCGCCAGCGCCGTCTGCGCGCAGGGCAGGTACCTACACTGACCTTGCAGCAGCGGCGACTTGGCGAGCGCGAGGATGTTGGGGGTGAGCGCGGCGCGCGCGTCGGGCGTGAGCGCGGCGGGGCAGCGCGCGCACGCGCCGCGGACCAGCGCCAGCGCCGTCTGCGCGCAGGGCAGGTACCTACACTGACCTTGCAGCAGCGGCGACTTGGCGAGCGCGAGGATGTTGGGGGTGAGCGCGGCGCGCGCGTCGGGCGTGAGCGCGGCGGGGCAGCGCGCGCACGCGCCGCGGACCAGCGCCAGCGCCGTCTGCGCGCAGGGCAGGTACCTACACTGACCTTGCAGCAGCGGCGACTTGGCGAGCGCGAGGATGTTGGGGGTGAGCGCGGCGCGCGCGTCGGGCGTGAGCGCGGCGGGGCAGCGCGCGCACGCGCCGCGGACCAGCGCCAGCGCCGTCTGCGCGCAGGGCAGGTACCTACACTGACCTTGCAGCAGCGGCGACTTGGCGAGCGCGAGGATGTTGGGGGTGAGCGCGGCGCGCGCGTCGGGCGTGAGCGCGGCGGGGCAGCGCGCGCACGCGCCGCGGACCAGCGCCAGCGCCGTCTGCGCGCAGGGCAGGTACCTACACTGACCTTGCAGCAGCGGCGACTTGGCGAGCGCGAGGATGTTGGGGGTGAGCGCGGCGCGCGCGTCGGGCGTGAGCGCGGCGGGGCAGCGCGCGCACGCGCCGCGGACCAGCGCCAGCGCCGTCTGCGCGCAGGGCAGGTACCTACACTGACCTTGCAGCAGCGGCGACTTGGCGAGCGCGAGGATGTTGGGGGTGAGCGCGGCGCGCGCGTCGGGCGTGAGCGCGGCGGGGCAGCGCGCGCACGCGCCGCGGACCAGCGCCAGCGCCGTCTGCGCGCAGGGCAGGTACCTACACTGACCTTGCAGCAGCGGCGACTTGGCGAGCGCGAGGATGTTGGGGGTGAGCGCGGCGCGCGCGTCGGGCGTGAGCGCGGCGGGGCAGCGCGCGCACGCGCCGCGGACCAGCGCCAGCGCCGTCTGCGCGCAGGGCAGGTACCTACACTGACCTTGCAGCAGCGGCGACTTGGCGAGCGCGAGGATGTTGGGGGTGAGCGCGGCGCGCGCGTCGGGCGTGAGCGCGGCGGGGCAGCGCGCGCACGCGCCGCGGACCAGCGCCAGCGCCGTCTGCGCGCAGTGCAGGTCCGCCTCGCACACCAGCGCCGGCACCTCCACCAGCACCTGCGCGACACGCACAACACACGCCCGCTGTCATTACGCTGAATAACACCCGGTAATCAACTACATGCGCCTACGACATTAAGATAACATCGAACGCGTTTTAAATACATTACCTTGCTCAGTAGTTCTATGCTTATGTCGTTACTGTAGTTCTCTACTAGTGTGTCCAGCAGCACCAGGGTGGATAATTTCAGAGCCCTCTGATTCTTTCTCAGGAAGGATCCCAAAATAGGCACCACATCCGACTAAAACGAAATCAACATAGTTTAACATTAACACAGTGTTCAGGTAACTATCTGATACATTACTCATTAGAATTTAACCCACCAATATGGGCTTCAGGTCGATCCTCAAAGGCGATGAAGCTATTTTAGTGAGAGCCTTAACGGTAGTCAACCGAGTTATTTCATTGCGCAGTCTCTCCAAGAATATTGGTAGGCAAACAGGGAGCTCATTCTAAAACAAAAAAAGCATATATCATATTGAATGCTATAATAAAATTAAACCAAATCACCATAAATAACGTTGTATTGTTTACATACAGATTTCAGTAATACTTCCATACCAGAAATAAATGTTTAGCAAGCATGATTTACTTCAACGACTTCACGCCAGGCCGATGAGCGTTCATACCTGCAAGTAATCACCAAAGTGACAGAGCAGTTGTCCGCAGGCGGCGATGGCGCGCTCTTTGACCTCCTGGTCCATGTCGGTGGCGCGCAGCCGCACCAGCGTGCACTCGTACATCGCCGGCACGAACTGCTGCAGCTCCTCGGGCGGCGGCTCGATGCGCGGCGAGGCCGACCCGTCCAAGCTCTCCACCAGATCTACAAGGTAATACTCGCCTTGTATTTCTAGTCATGTAGACGCCTCATCTATTTTATAGCGAACTAAAACATCGTAACTGTGAATTTGCAAGTTTTAGTAAAGAATTGCTTTTATTCGGTTCTCTATCACACCATATTATGGTATAGCCGTGGATATTTTTTTTTTTTATATTTAACAAATTATTTAAAATTAATTATCTGAATAACGTTCCGTTATATTAGTCTCAAAAGAAAAATGCGACAAGATTAATGACTCAAATCAATAAAAATTACATTGAGTGACTTCATATTTCAAAACAGCGCTCAGCAAATAATAGAATATGGTTATTCTAACCGAGAGGGCGCATGACCTTGACGAGCGTCTGCAAGACGCGCAGCGCCTCCGCCGTGACCTTGTAGAAGGGGTCGTGCACGCAACCCAGCACGGCCGGCAGCAACGCCGCCGCGTGCGCGCGCATGGCGCCCGCCGCGTGCCCGCGCACCAAGCACACCACGAACACCAGCGTCTCGATCTTCATCGACGACGCCGTGCCGCGATCCCTGTGACAGCAACGCGCGCGCATTACTCACCATTCGACCCCACTCTCGATGGGACTCGAATTAGATTCGATTCTATAGTCATTCGGGCGAGGTGTCCTCGAATCAACAAGCCTCTATTTTAATCTACTAAGTTTAGCTAATTGTGACGTACCATTTCTAGTCCGATTACATTTATGGGGTAATATTTACCACTAAAAATGATATGCGACTAATGAGCTAAAAATGCAAGTATAACAGTGGTGTTAGCACGCATGTCAAGACAAGATCTTTGTCACAGATTTGCTCGTTCGCTCTCTGTCTAATTTCATACGAGAGAAAGAGACAACATCAAGATATTCCGTGACATACGTCTAGCCTTGGCACAACTACAGGTATGTAAATAAGAAGTAGTAGTAACGACGGGGAGAGATTAATGTTGAATGAAATAGTAACGTGAGCGCGGGCGTGAGGGCGCGGATGACGCGCGCGGCGTGGTCGAGCAGGCAGCCGGGCGCGGCGGCCAGCAGCTCGCGCAGCAGGCCCAGCGCGCTGCCGCGGGCCCGCACGCTGCGCCCGCGGATCACGCGCAGCGCGCCGCGCACCACGCTCGACACCTGCGGGAGATGGGCTCCATCATATGACTCTCCGGCGTGTACCAATGGCCGTCAAACTTCATATTATATTAATCAAAGATAATGTAATACTACGCAAGATACCCTGCGCAAGTTCGTCCCAGATTCTGCAAACCGCTTAACATTGTTTTATAAATATTTTATTTAGAAGGTGTTTTCCCAATCCTCAACGTCGTTGTCAAAATCATCATAACGTTTTGTATCATTTTGGAGGTATAGTTATATTATTTTGGTATCCGCAATGGTCTCACCCTCTGCGCCAGCAGTGCTTGCGGCGAGTTGTCGGAGTGCGGGACGCCGATCTGCAGCGCGGGCGTCGGGCGGGTCGCGCGCAGCAGGGCCGTATAGGCGCTCAGAATATCGCACTTCACGTTTTCCTCGCGTTCTACACAATGAAACAAAACCCGTTACTCAAGACTTATCCCGCAAGACTAGCACGCGTGGGAAAACGAGACCAATATCACGGTTTATATCACCACGAGTCGCTCAACCACTTTCTTAATTCATAGGGGAGAAAGAAACGATATCGACCAATCGTCGTGTCTTGGGGCCAGGAGCAGAATAGCCCAGCAGCACCAACAGTGATGGTGCCATCGGAGATTAGCTTTGGAAGTGGCTCAACATAGAGTTATATGGGTTAATATGGAAGCATGTACCTTTGAATCTGGCGATGAGAGCAGGCGACACAGTGAGGTACATTTCAGCCAGGAGCTCGTGGCGCGTGGCAATAACGGATTCTAAGCACTTGGCTGCAGCTCGCCTCACCTGAGAATGATGATACACAAATCTAAATAAATACAATATTATTAAAAAATATGAACAATATAATGAAAAAATTGACCACATTTAATATTGGCATTTTAGCATTAGGAACAGTTTTGCATGAAAGGCCCAAATTATCATACTGTTTTATCAAATAAAAATTAACCATATCAATGCAGTCTTAGGGTCGGGTGTCGGTTGTGGTAATCAGTGAACGTCACCTTCCATGACATGTCGTCGTCGTCCGAGTACTCCTCGGAGTCCGAGTCTGGCTCTGCGTCGGGCGCGCAAGACTCGTCCTCCATCTCCTCGTCCTCGCCTCCACCCTCCTCCTCTGAGTCCTCGTAGTTGTAGTTCGGGTCATATGTGATCATCTTCAGGCAGAGATCTATTATCTGTTGATTAAAACCTATTTTTATAACAGTATACACTATATAAGGCCTACATTGTATTTTATTTAATTCAGTGCCACCCAAAAAACACAAACTATGGTGGTCGTAAACTAAGCAACAAAGTCTATTTGCAAAATTACAAATTACCTAATGCGCGCCAAAATGCTGCGGCAGCTTTATGATATACAAGATAAATACGAAATATTTATAGTTTCCCGCGACTTGACATACCGTTGGAATATGAGGTTGGACCTCCTTAGGGCACTTAAGCACGAAAGCTTCAAGCGCCTGTAAGCAATGCTCTCGCAGCTCTTCGTCTGTGTCCGTGGAGTACTCCAATACTTGGGGAGCGACGCGCCACAGCTGCTCGCCAAAGCGATGACCCGCTTGGCGACTGAAAATCATACATAAGCATTAATAATTAAGCAACAAAATCAAGCAAACTTAATTAAACTGCATTGCCATTCTGTATATGTTTATAAGATTTGCACATATCTACTAAAATACTTAATAGTTTAGTTCCGAGTAGACCATAAAATTAGAAATATAAGAGTTACAATTACAATAGTTCTATTGTCCCTCGAACGAATCTGAATGCTTTTCACTTTAAAATCAAATAAGTCCGACTAGCAATCAAAACCTACATGCCAGTCAATACTTAAAGTTTGCACTCTCCTTTACCAAAGAAGTATTGTATGAGAAATCTATAAGAAATATCATACTTTTTGAGCTACTTACCAAATAGAAGCAATACACTGTATATGAGTGCGGCTGACACTAGATGAAGTGGATGAGCTCAACCCCTCCAACAGGTGGTCAATGAGTTTGTTATAGAGAGACCCGTTGCAGGACATGACTAAGTGTGACAGTGCCACAATGGTGCGCTTACGTACAGCCTGTTCAAAAAAGCAATTACTTCACAGCAACATTTGTGTTCATTCTGTAGGTACAAAACTAAACCACACTAAGCTAGTTATTGTTACATGTCTTAAATAATATGTTTTAGTATTTCTTCCATTTTGTAAAAAAAAAATACATCGCAATAGTTGTTGAAGTCCACTTAAAATGTTACTATCACTGATTGAAACAAATAAGTACCATAAAATTTAGCTTCATTTGGATATCTTTGGTGTTAAAATTTATTATGGCCATCTACCATTGCAGGGTTATAATTCTGTCTTACCTCTTAGAATTGTTGAAAAAAGGATAAAATATTCCAACAATAAGAAAAAAAGTACCTGGCGTGGTGATGCCAGTTGTGGCAGCAATGAGTTGAGCAACATTGGATGGAATGTTAGCAGCAAACCTCCAAATCTGCTCAGTAGGTCGGCCAAGATGTCCAGAGCTTCCAGTTGTACAGACACATCTTCTTGCTATCAATAATAATGATATTATATAAAATCCTTTCTAACCTAGATACTATAGGAATCCACTTATCCAATTACAAGTTTGTGAGTCCTATCACTTAGGATGTAGGTATGTTAAGCTGTGTTTATTCTTTTCAAATAGTCAAGTAGTTTTACTAACACTTTCCATAGGTATGAAAAATAAGTAACATTTTGTTTTTGTAACTTTCTATCTTATAAAATTATGCCCATTTGCATGATGACAACTAATAAGATAATAATAAAAATAATTCTATGTATACATAAAGATATGTACCTTTTCAATAGCACTGCTTAATTTGCCAGTGATCTTCTTACATACATTGGCAGCTAATATGTTGGAACCAAGAGGCAGTTCCGATATCACTGTCTTCAATCCGATGCTACTGATGTCCCTCAACTGCTCAGTGTCTGACAGCATATTAGCACAGAGGGTGTCCACTATGCCTTCCACTTGATACTCTTTGACTTTATTCACCAGTGGCCCCAGACTGCAAGTAATTTACCTACATTCGGTAAACAGATTCATACACTAGTCATACCAAGTCTGTGCAAGCCTTCACTTACCATTTCACAGCCAAGTTCTGCACTTCCCCGTTCTTATCCTCAAGCAGACGAAGAAGCATTTTTACCACTTTTCTCTCGGAGTCATCGTCCAGTTTTATACTATCTTTTTGTAACTCAGTCATCAAATCATTAGTAGCCATAAATCTGAAGTCTTTGTCGTTGGATGTCATCTAAAGATATTCTTATTGTTAGCATTTGGTTAAAATTGAGGAATATCATATCTTTTTCTATTGTTTTGATAGAGAAACGCCGGCTTACCTTCTCGAGAAGATTTGCAATTTGATAGGATACACTAGCCATTTTGTATTTTGATGTGTTCACTGTTTAGATCCGCAATAGAAAACCACAAAAGCTAAACAGGAATATTTGTTAACAATATATCATGATTCGTATTCTATGAGGAGAAAACATATGAAAATTATTCGGGCAATAAAAACGATAAATTGAAAACTTGCTTCGTAGTGCTCCTGCGGCCAAAATTTTTGCAGAGTTGCTAGTATACTTAAATATTTAAGATTAAGAGGTTATTTTGTCTGTGGTTGTCTAACTTTCGAACCAGCCCCAATGCAGGGGTGCTACTCTTGAAATCGACAACGATACATTCGAAACGACACGACATTACTTCGAATATATCGACCTTACCCTACTCTAACAAATGTTCGAATTCCTTGTCGTTTATCGTATCCATAGACTATGTTCGGAGTGAATGATACGAATAATAAATGCAAAGTTTGTTGAAAACCTGAATATTCTCTATGGCCTCATTTTTTAATCTGTGGGGCCTCTCTGTAACAAAAATAGATTGAGAATCTAAGATACATAAGACTCGCTAGCTCTTTCACGCTCGCTGTTTTTTGTATAGCGCCGTTTCGCTTTAACTACAGTCTTCTCTATCTACGATCATAAGGCTTCCAAAGATCGCAAAAGTCTTGACATTGTAAACTTCTGAAAACGTTAACAGAAATTAGCAGGAGAGCTCATGGCTACACTTGATATAAAAATTATAAATAATCACATCGTGCAACAGTTTTTATTTAATATTTTACTTACCCAATTGTTAATAGGTACTTATACTGTTGGTGTGTCGTTTTTAAATAAATAAACTGTTTTATTCCGTATATCACTTACTTTTATAATATTTAGACGAATTTGAATAATATTTTATATTGATAGGATACGAAATTCACTACACGATAATGCCGACGACGTCCTAAGAGGTGTCGTTGAGATTATCGCAAAAATCACATGTTGGTCGTTGTCAAATTCGAATATTCGTGTCCGACATTTAAACCTAGGAGTAGGGTTAAGCTCGATATATCGGATTATGTATCGTTCGTTCAGTCATCGATACGACATTAAAAACGATGGAACTTAGAGTAGGATTCGACACGACAAATGTCACGATATATCGATTATCGTTTTCAAGAGTAGCACCCCAGCACCCGGACTACGTAATAAACAATTAATAATAAGTAATAATTTATATACCTAAATAATTAACATCAAAGGTACTATGTGAATCTCTTCTTCGGGTACGAAATGATAAAAAAATAATTTAAAAACCGGCCAAGTGTGAGTCGGACTCGCGCACGAACGGTTCCGTACCATTATCTATAAAAACAGCAAAAAAATCACGTTTGTTGTATGGGAGCCCACTTAAATATTTATTTTATTGTTTTATAGTATTTGTTGTTATAGCGGCAACAGAAATACATCATCCGTGAAAATTTCAACTCTAACTATCACGGTACGTGAGATACAGCCTGGTGATAGACGGACGGACGGACGGACAGCGAAGTCTTAGTAATAGGGTTTCGATTTTACCCTTTGGGTACGGAACCCTAAAAAGAGGAATGGTTGTATCAGCAATTACAATCTGTGATGATATATTGCAGTCTAGCAACCCTTTACCCTAATGACTAAAGAGACAAATCATTGATTGGGCGATCCATCGGGCATCGAGTTTAGGAAACAGACACTTTTTTTTTGCAGGGAAAACAAGAAGTTCATACCATAGCTGCATCGGTTCATACAGTAATCTTTCCAATCTCCATGGATTAAACTTATTATAAAAGATTTTTTTTGTGATTTGTTATACTCTGTGGTACTTTCTGCTGATTGCTTGAATCAAAATCAATCATTTTTTTGTAATCTGAATCAATCAATCAAATGACGAGAAGAGAACAGTTACTATACTCTTTGGACGAAAATTTTTAGGTTATAGCATGTTTATAATGTTTGCCTAATGCCTTGGCTTCTTCATCGTTCTGATAAACATGGATTTGTTTGTAATAAATCGGTACGTTTTTTTTCAACTGTTACCTATTTTATTTGTTTGTAGTAAGGTTCACTTTATTATCTTGTGTATTTTAGATACAAAGATGATAATGAAGATACAGATTTGACTAAACAGGAAGCAAAACATCTAGAAAATTTGAAAAGAAAAATTGAAGAAAGAAAGTCTGCATATGTAGCGAAAAAAATACCTAATATTATAAGACTCAAACCTCAAGTACCTTCAGTGCAATCTGTCAATGAAAGCTCTAATGTAGCCGAAGTGAAAAAAGATCAAAAGATAAATGAGAACAGACAAACAGCTGAAATTCCTGCCCATAAAAAATCTGATAAAAAAGTAACACCAGCCCATGATTTCAAGGTACTGGGAGTAAACGACTTTGAAAAAAAGATAAAGGTAATTGTTTTGTTCTTGGTGGTCTGTATGTCATCATGATGTATGAGAGATATAATCTCAGACAACTATAAAATGATATATAAGTTGTCTGTTTAAATAAAATAAATAAAAATATTGTCTGCTCCCTAAGAATGCATTTGCCTTGTACCAGAATAAATCACAAGCTGTAGTAATAGTGTTTTTAATTTCAGGTATCTCGAGTGCTACCATTCTGGCTCTCTCACCCGTTTCACATTTCAACCAATTTAAAAAATAAATCCTGTCTCATAGAAGAACAAGAATGGTTACATGATAAACTAAAAGCAACTCTGTTGAGTGAAGGTGTTAGTCATTTGTTTCCAGTGCAGGAAGCAGTGATACCATTCATTTTAGATGAACATAAATTATGTTATCCATTTTGGCCGCATGATGTTTGTGTTTCTGCACCAACTGGTAGTGGAAAAACACTGTCTTTTGTATTGCCAATAATACAGGTAATCATGTCTAACCATGATCTAATCTTAATTGACTTACCCCCAATTAAGTTTGATCAGGTTGAGTAATTATACTTTTATTCTAGATTTTAATGGATGAAGTAGGCTGCAATGTAAGAGCTTTAATAGTGTTACCAGTTCAAGAACTGGCTGCACAGGTTGCTAAAGTATTCAAGAAATATTGTATGAAGACGAGGCTGAGAGTAGCCTTGCTGGGAGGTTCTACTCCTATGCATCAAGAACAACAAAGTTTAGTCAAATATAGTAAGTTTATATATAAAAAAAATTGCGACAATATTTACTAATAACAAATTAACATCACATATTCCATAATGCCTTTAAGTAGTGCTCTTATATTTTCCCTGTATATTTTAGCCCTAACATAATATTACTGAGTAAACTGATTATTATTTACCAGATACAATATCTCTTACTGCAGTGATATTTAACTTAGTTGGTGGTTTCGCAATCTTCACATGAAATTAAATTAATGTACACCATTTTCTTTTGTGTTGTAAGAATATTAAGAACTTGGTAAAATGCATGTTCAAAGCTTCTTCTATTTTATGGTATAATAAGACTATTCTGTTTTCAGCTGAAGCAATAGGCTGGGTCAGTGAGGTGGACATAGTAGTGTGTACGGCTGGTCGCTTAGTAGAACATTTACAGAATACTGAAGGCTTTACACTGAAACATCTAAAGTTTCTAGTGATTGATGAAGCTGATAGAATTATGGATCATATACAGAATGACTGGCTGTACCATGTGGACAGGCATATAAAATTAGAGAGTGAACTAATGACTGGGAAACATGCAAATCTGACTTGGAGCAACCTGATCAACCAGAAGGCCCCACCTCATAAGTTATTATTTTCTGCTACTCTATCGCAGGATCCTGAGAAGTTGGACCAGTGGGGTCTGTTTCAACCTAAATTGTTTTCAGCAGCACCTATAAACTCTCATGAAGACGAGGATCAAATCAGACTTTATGCCACACCAGAAGAATTAACAGAAAAATTTGTAAGCTGTGCTGCAGAAAACAAACCACTTGTCTTATATCATTTTTTAGTTGATCAGAAATGGGACAAAGTATTATGTTTTACAAATGCTGCTGAATCAGCACATAGGCTAGCTGTGCTTTTAAACATTTGGGGAAAGGGCAAATTCAAAGTAGCAGAGCTGTCTGCAGCCTTGGATAAATCTACCAGAGAAAATGTGTTGAAAATGTTTACTCAATCAGAAATTAATGTGTAAGTATCTACTTATTTAAGTATAAATCATTAAATATATGAAAGTGGAAGATGAAAAGTTTGAGTGGTAAAAAGTCTGAGGTATGATTTTATATGGAGGAGACCTTTGCCAAGCACTTGAATATATGTATTTCATCATCATAGCATATGGCAATCCCTGCTTGGATCAAATGTCTATACTATTGCCACTGTGCACCTGACCAAACTCTTTCCCACATTGTGAATGAATGCCCGCTCTGCTGTTTTCCCTGAGGCATCGCCGGGCTGCACAACTTCACCGCTGATGCAGAAGGCTGGCTAAAAATTCTGGATATGTATATAAATAAACTAGATGGACTTAATTTTCTATAAGTACTATAAGGATGTTTTGGTGGTAAATGGCCCACAACATTGTGAGATGGTATTTTATTTTCAGACTAATTGGCACAGATGCACTAGCGAGGGGAATCGACATACAGGATTGTAACTATGTTATATCCTATGATTCACCAAGAAATATAAAAACATACATACACAGAGTGGGGCGTACAGGGCGAGCGGGACGCGTCGGCCATGCCATCACCATACTTTTGCATAATCAACTTCATTCATTTAGGGTAAGTAGAAAGGCTTATTTTGATTTAGTACAATCCTGGTGCTCAATATGCGCATAACTACTATTTAATCAATTTAAATCCTTCTGCAAACTACCTACAATTGCATTTTTCAATACAAAAGTGTTCTGCAATGCCAGTGAAAATAGATTTTAACTTCCTAGAAATTCAGAGTTTACTGTTTTGTTTGAGCTGCATACAAGGGCAACGAAAATATAGTAGGACCAGTTATTAGTATTATAGATAGAAAATAAACATTTATTCTTAATTACTTTCTTACAGGAACTCATACAATCTAGTGGAAAGTCAGAACTACCTCAAATGAAAATTGATGAATCTGTGTTTGAAAATTTGTCAAATAGTTATCATCATGCGATAGGCGAAACTAAGAAGCAAATTCATAACGAGATTAATGCAAAGGTGCAAAAATCAATTGAGTTAAAAAGAAGATTAAAATCGAAGCCACAAAAACGGAAACTGGATTAGAATACCATAACAATTTGTTGCTTGGTGTTACTTTTTAAATGAGAATTCTGATATTGCACAGTGTATTAGCCAATATAATAACTTATAAGGGTTTATTCAAAATAAAGTATCTATTTTCAATGGTACGATTTTTAATCATGCTCGGAAACTGCAAAAGATTACTATGACAAGAATAATCGATCTCATTATATTACATAGACAAATAAAATATACCTAGTATAATTCGTCCATTAAGACAGGCGAGAAAATATACCAACCAATCGAATTGAGAACCTCCTTTTGGGAGTCGATTACCTACTACGCTATCCAAATAAAAATAGGAATGTCAATAAGCTCTATCTGTCAAATGTCACATGAAAAGTATGGTTTGCAAAAAACTTATTTGCATATCAATAATATTAGTACCTACATCAATTATAAATAAAAAGGTTAAATTAGTAGTAAATTGTCTTAATAGAATATTTAATTATTTAAACTCATAATTCGTTTTTGCACATCACAATATGGCGCAAAGTCGATCCTATTCTCATTTGAATCGCATAGTACGTTACGAACGAACGTCTTCCCGCGCGCGTCCGAAAAAAAGATTAAAGGAGAATCTACTACCTCCATGTACAGATCTCTGACTCTATGCTCATACTTTACTCTATGAAATACTCCGACTGAGGTGAAAATCTGTGCTTGTTTCTTCTTCTTTTTTTACGAAATGATGATTTTTATTGGAATAAGATGAGGAATGGCTCCACCTGCGATTAACGGGTATTTCAGCCAGTCTCAAATAGTTAATAGCAAGGGCAAACTCAATAAATACACATTATAAATAAAAATGGACGATGACAGTGATAAAGATGGCGGATCAGTGCTTGTTTAAAAATTCCGATATTGTCAAGCTACACAGTAAAAATATAATACACTTACATACACTTTTCAAGATATGATTATTGGATGAAAGGGGATAACAAAGAAGTACGTAATAGGGAGAGCAATGTAATTTGATACCGTTAAAATGCTACAAAGCTACACTTTTGACAGTAAGCCGCGTACACTTTGTTTGTCAAAAACTCTATCTATTTCTAGACTTCGTTCATTCATGTGTGCTACTACCATAAACTACTGTGATCGCAGTCCATGTTTATATTCTTTTTGGATTATTTGTTTCCGTTTGCTTCAATTCAAAACAATTTCAAATTTAAAATCTGTTAGGAAAGATCACAGAGAGAGTACACGTACGTATATAAAATTTTAAGCAACAAATAAAATAATTTGGGATAGAGTAGAGCACTCTATTACATTTATCATGACGATTTCGATATTGCTGGCGAAGAAATTATGTTCTGCAAGCGCAAACATACACAATCTTAACGCTGAACTTCTTTACCCAAAGTTATTGGTTTTTGAAAACAATACGAAAGTTATTATTGCGGATTTAGAAGATCAAATTGCTGGAAACCGCGTTCAAGACTGGACGTTCAATGAAGACATTGTGGACCAACTATTGCAAGATAATTTTTTGTGGCTTGTTTTTAGTTCTGGAGATATTATAGTATTGGATATATTGCGGGGCACAAAAATAAATATTAAGAATGACAGTGGTATCGGTTTTAAAATCCATGGAATAAGAAACTATTCAAATAGTATACATTTCATAAGTGACGGTGGCGACTGCTTTGAAGCAACATTAAATTATAAGGAGCTGGTTGCAAAACTCTGCAGTGATGATCTAAATGAACTCTCTTTGTCATTCAAGAAAATACATACCCAGTATCAAAATGCTACAACCAGTTTAGAGAGTTTTGAGATAAATGGCCTAAATATGATGATCAAATCTGGTGTTGTGGTGGTAAAATGTTCTGTAACTGGCATGTGGGAAAGTATTTCATCTGATGTGAGGATTCAGCAATTGGTACCTTGGAAAAAATTTGCTGTTCTTGTTGACAAATCCAATTGTATGAGAGTTGTTGACCTGCAAGATTCACACATTGTTTTCGAGTTTGAGAAGACGGAAGCAAACTACTATGCAGTAAATTCATATGAAGATTCCCTTTATTATCTTTTATGGGACAATCAAGAGGTATGATTGTAATTTTCCTCTAATCTATTTGAAAATGCCTTGTAAACATAGCAAGTACTTATTTATTAATATTTAAATAATACATTATCATATCTGTTATACCTGAAGAGGTATGCAATGATGCATCCACACTCTTGATGCACTTTGAGTTTCTATGTAATAGGCGTTTAGCCTATTGCCATTGTATCTGGCACACTACTCCACAATTTAGGAGGGCGACACTCTGTCTTAATGTGTATTGGGTCATAGGATACCAGTTCTGTAGGTTTATAGTAGACTATAGAGGGCCATTTGGTAGAGGTAGAACATGCTATTTGAATATAACCAACGCCTTAGTAATGCGCCAATGTTTCTTTATTCTGTCACCGGCTATGCGCTACACTAGGCACCTTAAAATAATTTATAAAACTGTGTTAGTTAGATTGTAGTTCTTGAGAAACTGTCCAGAAGTTTAATACACAGCTATTAATACTTTGTTTTCTATAAAAAAAAATATTATTTCCAGATCCAGATTTGCTGTGCTGGGTTCACACCAACATTGTCTTTGAAACATCTTGGTGACAAAGAATCTCCAGATTTAAACCAAACATCTCAAGAAACTCTTAAAACTCAACTTAAATCACTAGCAGAAGTGGTCACTACTTCTTCTAAACCTGTAAGTGTAATGAGTCAATTGCAATCATTGTTTGAGGCAGTTGATGATTTTGTCTTTTTAATTGAAATTGTATCAAAACTCTGCCAACACAGTGTAACATATAAATCGCTTCTATATCCTCTTCAAAATAGAATACATGCCACAAATAAGATTGATATTTGTAACTTGGCTAGTGATATATCTATTAAAATTGACTTATTGGAATATATCCAGTTCACAGGCAACAATTGTTACGGAAGTATAAATCTATTTAAATATGATTTCAAAGAACTTTGTATCACATTCATATCAAACTCTGATTTTGATATAGCAGCTATCTGTTGGTTAAAATATTCTCAATTAAATCTAGCTATTGTTGCCAATGATGTAGTCAATATTTTAAATGCTATAAGTCATAATACTAAAATGAGTGCCATACTTATTTGGCTGAAAAATTTTATTCCATCTCTTTTGGAACAAAATCCTTACTATATTGACATATTTGTTAGATGGGCTAGTGAAAGGGTTTTTATGCTCGAAAAATCAGGATATTGGCCAAAAATAGGCCTTAAATTCTTGGAAGAAATTATAACCATTTTAGACATATCATTCAAAACTATATCCATTCGCCCAATTTCAATGGATGATCTTGATTTGCTAAAAACGAGAATAAACAATATAATGGAATTAAAAGAAAAATATAAGATCAATATGCTATTGAGTGAGTTAAGCTCTCAGAGTCCTAATGAAGTAGCTATAATAATGTTACGCCGTTGTTACACAGAAGATTTAGAAGCATTTTTACATGAATATTTACCTCCATATGTTACACAACACCTATTTGATTTAGATGAGATGCTGTTTACTTATATCGAAAGTGAAGCAGCAAGTAGTGGCGGTGGTATTGATGGCACACGGTTGAAAATACTACTTGATTCTTTCCATTCATTTAATAACAAACTGGAATGCTTGCTTCAAGTATTGAAAGTACTTGATGTTCCATGGCATCCAACTGTTCTGGAACTAGCCGTAAGCACTATAGCTAGTTGCACTAGAACTTTTACAGTAGCGGATACAGAAAGACATCTTGCTCAAGAAATACAAAAAGAATTAAATTATGCCAATATAAAAGTTGTATTAAAGAAATATAACTTCCCGATGGCGTGTACTGATTACAAACTTGTTTTACACAAAATTACCAATGCTGCGGTAATTGAAGTTGATGATTTAAAAGTTATTACAAGTGTTATGCCAGCTTATGCTAACTATGGCAATGTTCTATACATCGCAAGATCCCTTCAAGACTGTGAAACGAAGATAGCATTAAATTACTTTAACAGCTTGTCCGTGAAAGAAAAAAAACACTTACTTAAGACAATAATGGCTAAATACGAGCAGATTATAAACGGAAATACGAATAATATGATAGTGGAACGTAATTATATAGATTTTATGAAAGGAACTCAATACCTAGAAGAATTTGAAATAAAGAATATACAAAGCTTATATCACTTTAAGCATTCTTATAACTTATTGCTAAATATGAACAACATACATAGCGAAACTACATGCGAATACAAAGTTAATGCTTGGTTGTCTAATGATGGAACAACAACTAGTTCAGGACGCGGTGCAACCCTGATTGATCTAACAAATGCGAATCAATCCCAGCTATCTGTGCTGAAGGCACTGTTGCGGCGTACTTCTGCTTGCCACGAAGTACGAAAACTTGTTGAATGTATTTTGAATACTTTGTCAACTAAAGACGTAACAATTGAAAGCGTTGTTCCAGTTTTATCTCAATTCAAAGATGGCGAGAATTCTTACCTTTTGTTGGACTGCTACAATGTTTTGATTGAACTGGCTACAAAATGTAAGGAAGAATATTTACATAATCTAATGAAATTAATGTCCGTATTAAGCGCTCTCATAAATGCCAGCATTGTAGTTAAAAACTTATCTATTGCATGGAAATTTCATTATATATTTTTACCTATTTCATCAAGTTCCGCTATTAACGACTTGATATATTTTTATACATCGACCCAATGTGCAAACAGTTTTGAAGTCTCTAATTTTCATGTGAAATGCGACTTCTCTCCTTTCCGGATGATTTCAAGTTCGTTGTTGAACTCCTCAAATTCACAACCATCACGCAATCTTATAATATATGAAGTGTCCAAGAAGTTGTTAACAAAAGTTGTTGCTTCTCAAGATCTGGATGAAGCACTCCTATCTACTTTACTACTAATATTAAAAAATGTCAAAGATGTAGAAGAAAAGACGCCAATTCTAGAAATTCTGAAAGGACAAAACGAAGTTGTAGCACCTCATGTACTTTCTTATCTTTCAGTGCTACCGGTACGACGTATTTTTATCTTTGATGATGAATACAACAGAGAATTTGGTAAATCTGTATCTTTTCCCCCACAGTACATTCTCAAATCCAAATTCAACATAAATCTGGCCGATGTTGCGTTACCGGAAAATAGAGAAGAAACTTGGGATGTTAAAGTTATACTTTTTTATGTTTTATTACAATATCCTGATACCAGCTTCGAAAGGCTAGTGGAACTTTGTCGAGCATTAAATGTTTCCACAAATGACGGCCTAACTTTACAATTAATATCGTTGCTTTCGTCTTGGGAATTAAAATATAAAGTCATTTCTGATGAACTGATTGGAAGGCATATTATTATAGAAAATAATGAAGATCACCTAAATAAGTGTCTTACTATTTGGGACAGTATTGAGAACAAGGAATTTGTAATAGACACATTAAATGATTTTTGGAAAAGTGGTGAAATTACTTTACATGGTCGAATAGTGTCTATCAATCAGTATTACTACGAAGTATTTTTGTGCATACAACGATTAATTTTTAGTACTTGTATGGAGGTGAAAAGTACCAAAGAATTTTTGTTGTTGAACTTTTTGAAGGAATACCAGCGTATAAGTAGTCCAAAACAATATGAATTTGAACTTTTCTCGGTGAAAGGAATGTTCCCCGAGATCGGTTACTACAGACTACCTTTTCACCTATTCATGCGTGAAGACATGTGGTCTAATTTGAAATCAGAAATAACGTTGGAAACGTACGAACGATGGTTGCCTATTGTTGCGTTGTTATCTTTAGATTCAGATTTACAAACTGCTAGAGACATGATTTGTAGTAATGCTGTAAAGCAAACTATGACGTCACGAAAACGGAATGATGAAGTAGACATAAATAATAAACATACGGAAACATGGTGCTTAACAAGTCGTGAAGAACCTTTACTTCGTGCTGCACATCGTTGTGTCAGACACATTGCTAATATGGAATGGGCAGGTGCTTGTCTTTTTTATGTTCTTCAGGGTTGTGCACGCGGAGCTGATCAAGTTGCTGCTGCTCATTTATGCTATCAGTTTGCTCAACGCTGGGCAGCTTTCCAGCCTGGAAACCGTGCTGTACGACAAATGGAACGCTTACATACTACGTTATCTACTCGTCATGCATTATATAAAATTGATTGGGCACGAGAAGAATTTGTACGCCTTTCAGCAGAACCAGCACAGCTAATTCGTACGTTGTACCTTCATCCAGACTTCGTACAAAAAATGAGTCGTCATGATGTCAATCGGGCCGCTAATGAAATAGCTGATAAAAATGGCATTAATATCAGTTCAATTAGAATACAAATTTTAGAGAATATCTTGGATAACAGTGGCGACGACAAGAGTAAAAACCACGTCGCGTTACATGTAAAAGAATTAATGACTGCTAAATATATATTGAAGGCAACATGTCCAAAGATGGGGGCCATTTATCTATCACGAATTGCCTTTGATGACGAGAGCGAGCATAACAAATCAAAAAAATTAAGAGCGCTTCAATGTTTAATGAGCGTGATAGACCAAGATTCTGCTATAAAGGTAGCTAGCCGAGAGAGAAACGCTCTATGGAGTTCGCTTTTAGAAATATTGAGCGTCGTTAATTTAGAGAAAATTGACATGCCATGGATCGCAGCAACATATGTCCAGGACAAAAATCGCGCTATTGAACAACTTTTGCAAACTGCTGAAGGGAGTATAGATGTTTTAAAAGTAACTTCTGAACTTGTTTATAGATTTGGATCATCTCAAAACATTCGTAAGCTTATACCACATTTGTTGCGTGCGGGTTTATATGAAGACATGAGCTCATTGTTACTAAAAATTCCATCTCAACTGGATAACGTCATATGTTCGGCATGGCGTGCCGCAATTTTATTACCGTTCCAACATGCTGATTACCCTCTAACTGAGCGACATAAAGCTAAATGTTTAAATGCTATTAATTTACTTCCTGTCTGTCCCATAATCAAAGATGAAGATATGGTAGAGGTGTGGAAAAATTGTGTCAGATGTAAGTGTTTAGGGTTAGGCTGTTTAATTTTACCATATATGACTGCTCAAACAAGGGAGACGTTAAAAGAACTTCACAAAATCGACAGGAGGAATCTCATAGCTAGTTTAAAAAATTTGCATTCAGAAACTTATCTAATATCAGGAGCTATGCATGTTATTGAAAGGATGTCTTCTAAATCATATAGATAATGTTGTAATAAGTATATTGTATTTTAGTTTATAAATATATTACATATTATGATTAAACTAATGTGTACTAAGCGTTTCAAATGAGAATAGGAATGTAAATAACCTCTATCTGACAAATGTCACTTGAAAAGTATGGTTTGCAAAATAAACTTATATTCAAACAAAATAAAAATAAAAAATTGCTTAGTAATAAATTAATTAAATTCATAATTAGTTTTTTAAAACCATACCATAACCTTTTTTATTTTCATTTTTGGCGCAAAGGCCCAGAAGCCATGCCAAAATGATTAAAGGAAAGAAAATAAGGACGCCAATCGCCATTATATCGTTGTCAGTGTGCTTCGTCGTGCGACTGAGTGCATTTTTCACTCAACCTTAGCAAGTAAATTTTATTTAAAAAAATATCTTGTTTTGCTCACCCTACCTAACTGTTTAGGATAGACAGCTATGACGTCACAATATGGCGCAAAATCGATCCTATTGTCACAAATAATGCTGTGTCCATGCAATGTGAACTTTTTCAACTTAAATTGAAAACTATACCTACTGTATAGTCACACAGATTTTAATAATACTACAATCGGCTTAAGCCGTTGAGAGCTTTAGAAAGGAGAGTTTGAGTCTGTATTCAGATCTTAGCACTTTTATGTCAAAAGCATTTAGGTGTGCTTTTAATTTTAAAGTTGTTAACATTTATTATGATAGCCTGAGGAATCTCAACAAATACAGATTTTGTGCCTTATAAATATGTTGTATTTTTATTTACTTTCACCTGCATTTTTTTTCGTCTGCATATATGGGTTGCATGTAAATGCTAATGAACGAATGTAGGATGCTGCAGGGTTGACCATCTCAAACAAAGGGCCATAAATTCCATGACCTTGTGCCAGTTTTTCAGGAGTTTCCCCAGAATTATTGGGTTTACTTGCTATTTCTATGGTATCTTCTCTCAAAAATAATATCAACAAAGTTGATTTACAGTGGCTGATCGCTGCTGCTAGATGCATGGGGGTTTGTGCTGAAATAAATAATATTAATATAATTATAGGTGATAATATAATATCTGCCACATGTCAGAACAACACTGGGCGAAAATAACCACAGAGTGGATTCCCGGCAATGCAATAAGACATCGCGGCAGGCCCAGAAGGAGATGGCGGGATGAACTGGACTCCCATCGAAAGGGGTGGCCCATCTTGGCTCAAAATAGAGAGGAATGGAGGAACGGGAGGGAGGTCTTTGCCCAGCAGTGGGACGTTATAGACTCATAATAAATAAATAATATAGGTGATAATATACTTATATCATCAATGGGCCTGTATTCACCAAAGGGGGTATTGCTTTACACAAACATTTGTTATGTATCGCTGTATCTACCTTATGGGACTGACCCTCAATTTAACATAACATAGTCTACCACACTGGCACATCAGCAAGTTATAATGATAATTAAAACTGATATCACACATAGGCAATCACAGCAATGCAAGCCAAGTTTTGAACCTGAAATCCTAGCTGCAAGAAAGGTATAGCAAATTGCTTGACAGTGGTAAGTTTCAGAAAAAGCCAGGGTCAGGGTTTAACTGGGATCAACCCCAGACCATTGTATTGTACCCATGGTACAAACATTGCTTTGTTTAGGGTTATTATATGATGAGTAGGCATAGTCTGGTGTAATTGATAAAATATAATGTTAAAACTACTATTGTGTATTATTTATATAAGTACCTGGAACACTCACAGGTACAGTGGGACTGGCAGACAAGGTGGTTGTTAGATCGAACATGTTAAGGTAGCTACTTACTTCATATTAATGTGGTATGTTGGAAATAAATTCAACATGATTTAATATGTAGTGTGATACACTAGAAACTTACCACCATCCGAGACTGCTCCAGGATTTGCGCCTGCTGCTAAAATTCTAGCTGCAGCATAATAGTTGTTCCAATTGCAGGCTGAATGGAGTGGTGTCCACCCAAGTTGAGTTTTTCTGTCGACATTAGCTCCAACACTTAATAGATATGATATGGCATTTACATGGTTTCCATATGCTGCCCGGTGGAGAGGTGTATAACCATCAGAGTCCTGGGCATCAACAAGGCCTCTCTGTAATGTTAACAGCTCTTTCAATGTATCAACTTCCCCATTCTCTGCTGCCCACAACACATGGTCAATAGGATTAGCTACAAAAAATAACTAAATAAGGACAGGACGAAAAGGAGTACTCGTGTAGTAGGTGAGTATTTGACTGAAATTAAACAATTACCTGTATGATTAATAACGTCATCTACATCGTCGTCAGTATCATCCCATCCAGATACAAACATGCCAGATGTTTCTGGATTTTTTTTGTACCTTACTATTTGTTCATGTATTTCTGAAAAACTTTTAGTTGGAATTGTTCCTTCATCTTCTGAATCAGTCATTGTTTTGCAATCACTAGGTACTATACTGTATAAAATTGTTGTCACGTTATCTATTATTTTAAAGAAAATACTTCAGGAGAAAAAAATCTTTATAATTTAGTAAACAAACCATAGAACCGATAGAAACTAAACCATCGATACCTTTAAGTAGGTATGACGGACGGACGACTGAATTCACTGAGATATCAACAGACAGTATATGAACATACATGTCTATCAAAAAATACATGTAAAAAAAAACAAAGGGCATAAAAGAAATCCATAGAGAAATACTATCTATACACGATACAAACAAATTTATTAAAATAGTACAGATTTTTATCATCTGAGATAATCTAACAAAATTTTAGTTATTGGGGATGGGGATATTATGATACTTAGCGTACCTACCTAACATCATTAACACAAAAAAAAAAAAAAACATCGAGTTATGAGACATGTTGCTTAAAAATCTATAGTTAATCGATTAATCGATTGTATTTCAACTATCGATTGTCTGATAAAGGTATCGATATATCGTTTATTTTCTTATTATCGTCCCTAGCATTTTTAAATATTGAACGTACCCAAACCGTAGAACGAATTGATGGCTCTACTGCTGGGTAAATACCGGTGACCCAGTGTAAAGTAAGTACTAAGGGCAATCTTGCCAAGTTGTAGAGAATTCCGAAAAATTCAAACCGATAGTTTAATGTGTAGGGAGATTTATACAGTTAATTTTTAAAACAAAAGTTTTTCACTCGTATTTTGTTTTAAAGGTTTGCAGTTCATTTACATAGAAAATTTAACTATTAGTTTTAGTATAATTTTTGTCATTTTTAAGGTTCCGTACCCAAAGGGTAAAACGGGAACCCTATTACTGAGACTTCGCTGTCCTTCCGTCTGTCACCAGGCTGTATCTCATGAACCGTGATAGTTAGAGAGTTGAAATTTTCGCAGATTATGTATTTCTGTTGCCGCTATAACAACAAATACTAAAAAACAGAATAAAATAATTATTTAAGGGGGCTTCCATACAACAAACGTGATTTTTTTGCCATTTTTATAGTTATTGGTACGGAACCCTTCGTGCTCGAGTCCGACTTGCCTGCTTGGCCGGTTTTTGTTTGAATATTTTCCAAAGCATGGCTCATTATGAATGAAAAAAGAAGCCATCTGAAGGAAAAGAATTTGAATACATTAATTTTTATCATTCAAAATTTAAATATGTTTTAAAATTAATTAAATGTGTTCAATTGTCAATACAAGAGTATACAAAGTTGTGTTTCATTTTATACCTATAAAAGTGTCGAAAACTATCGATTAAATATCGATGAATTGATTGTTTTTTTAAAAACAATCGATACTATCGGAATCTCAAACAATCGAAGTTTAAGCCACACTATTGTAGTAGTTCTTATATGTTACGTATTGTAATTTATGGCAGCAAAGTACTCTAGCATAGAATTCGGACATGACCTAAGAAGTATGGAGTGTATACCCTCCATACTTAGAAGTACCGTCACTGTATGCCGTATTGTACATAATTCACGTCATTATTGGCTGAATGAAAGCAGCTGAATTTGAAAAATGTCCGTCGAAATGCATTATTTAATGCATTTCGACGGACACTTTTTCAATACACAGATGACACTCCTTTACTTCTACCCTCCATAGTTGAAATAACCACAAAGTTACTATTGGGGCGTGCAATATAATTTAGTACCATCAAAAAGCCATAAAATGTACACTTTTAACAGAAGGCTCTATAAGCTTTGCAAGTACTAATGTAATACTATATTTTAAAGGCTTCGTTCATTTAAGGTAGCATATATGTATCAAGCTTATACATGTTACAAGCCATTGATTATTACTTATTAGAAAATTCTTTAGTTTAACAAGCTTGGTTAACAGCACTCAATTGACCGAGTCCTATCACTGTCCTGTCATCAACTCAATATAATTAATACTCAAGCCAAGTACGCACACACAAGGAATTTATACCCAGATATCCACTTACGTAGGTAATTGTATCTACTTTGTCCTACATCGATGGTTTTGCAGAAAAATAAATAGTGTTATCATTCCTAAAATGATTTGCTTCATATACTTTTTTTTCATATTACAACATCGTTCTGACGGCCATGATTGGAATTTAGAAATATTTTCAACATGGCGCCCGGTTGTTCAGAGTGTGTGTGTGTGAAAGTGCAGTGAAATTATGTTATTATCTAGAATTTTTAGTGATTATTTTAGTGTTTAAGTGAAAAGAGTGTGCTTTAATGCAGTGGTTTTCTTATCATGGCTTTGGATTTACGCCTGCATTCTCCTGCGGGCGCGGAACCTGTTGTTTATACATGGCCCCTCACTTCAGGTCATGGCTCGGTAAGGAAATCGTGCCTATACTCGATTTAGTTTATCTAGCTAGCTGATATTTGAGAGCGTTATAGGCATTTCCTATCTAAATTTAACCTCGAAGTTATTCACGGTGATGCAACTAGGACCTGGTCTGTATCTCATAATCTATTGTACAACAAATGGCCATATAAAACTATGTAGGTACCTGCTCGTGTTAAATTCAACGGGATTTTGTCGATGTAGGTACGTGTTATTATTGTGATTTGTGATAACTATCAAATTAACCTTACAAGTTACCGTATAACCATGATACTTGCCATCAGATAGTTTAAAATGGGTAATCTCTTCTCACGTCACATGGGTATTGGAGTAGATAGAGTGTATTGACCTCGTGTTTTGTCAAGGTGTCGGCTTTTTTTAGATATGTACACACTGTTGCGTAGTTTCATTCGTCAGTTATTTACATTTTATTATAGTGTTAAATGTTGAAAGAAAACAAAGCGATATTTTCATATAGTTTTTGTATGTTTCTGTGGATATTTGAAAGCCTGTGCTGAATAATATAGGAGTTTATATGAAGAAAATATATCATCATAATATCTAAGATACATTATTTGTGTTGGTTATGTTGACCTTTGATAGTAAGTATTCAGTTTATTGCCTTGTTTAATTATGTGGTATCAGGCTATAACTATTTAGGTACAATTAAATTGAAGTAATTTTGCTACTATAGCTATACCAACCCTACTATTCATTCAATTTAGCAGGTTATTTAGCAAGTGCTATAACTCATTATTGTTTTGAACCTACATACATTTATTTATCTACTGTTTATAGTATACAGTGTGTGTGAGACGTGAGTATATGTCATAAAAATATATTTAAATGCTGCACATACCTAGTTTTAAAAATCAAATACCTTGCGAATTGTGCAAAATGTATGTATTTATTTAATATTATGTGTTCATATGCTAAACAAAAAAGATTTGACAAATTTTGAAAAGCCTGTAACTTGAAGATATGATAGTAACATATATTTTGTCTCCATTCAGCTACCATTTTTGTGCCCTTAAATATAATTTTGGATTTTCCTGCTTACCTATGTAAATTTAGATAGATCCTTAGTCTCAGTCAAACTTACAAACAGACACTCGAAATATGAGGCAAATTTGTTGATATTTAAATACTCAAACCTGTAGTTATCGGGAATACTTGTTATAGGACCATTAACAGAACATAAGGTCTCCATATGGAAATGTTATGTACCTATATGTATATCATAATGTAGAATAACTACTGGAGTCAATAGCTACCTAAACTTAATTTATAAACCGCAAATTGATCTTGGCATGTGCATCAAGTTATTGTACGTTATTAGGATAAATAATGCGAAGAGTCCTACAAACTAAGGTTTATTTTACAAAGAGGTATCATTGCAAGTAAGACTTTGTACCATGAAACCCCAAGGCCCCGTAATGTAGAATAATAAACAACTGTTTGATTTACTTTGCTAGGTACACCAATTTCATTAAAAGATAAACTTTGACTAGTATTTAACTTGGTTAATGTTTGAGTTTGAAAGTCATGTCTATTTAATGAAATCTCTTGCTGATATTATCGAGGGGTGAAAGGCTTATTGACTTAAGGGACACTTTTCGGCGATATTGACCTATATACCTACATACTTGGAATCAGCTATTTTTCTGTGTCGAATGAATATGCTCTCCTGTAAAGTTAAAAAATGTTCATTAAGTCAAATAGACTTTCATCCCTTGTTATGATATCAAGTAATTTAGCTTAGATTTTTCAAAGCAACTATGTTTTATGTGCATATATAACTTTATTCTTGCTATAGATTGAATGATTAAAAAATTCTTTTAAACACAACTATAGGACAATTAGGATAATCTGACTGATGGCATATATGTACCCCCATATACCCCCACTTGACTGAAAGTTCATGACCCATTTACATTGGCTTCTGTATTGAAAGATACCATTGTTAACAGTTTGTAAGCATTGAATTTTATATAAATTTGTTTTTAATGTATTATAGTTTAGTTTGGTGTCAGTGGAATTGGCACCTTTGTCCATGAAAATGACTGCCCAAAGGGTTTTAATGATGTCACATATTTGATTGCTTGTCGGCTTGTGTTCATTGTCTGTTTTACTTACCTAAACATGAAAGATAGATCATATTGCATCTACATAATATATCTACTGTGATATACATATATTTGAAGGTTTCCATCTTCTTATATATACAGAGGGTGTTTTAGAAGTCTAAAATAATACTGATATACCCTGTATACTGCATACCAGACCATATTCATATCAGAGTGAGGATGCATGCAGAGTGCCAATACCAAAACAACATTGTCAAAGTTACATAGCCCAATGATAAGGTTTACCTACTGAGCAACTGGGTACCTACCACCTACTTAC
This sequence comes from Ptilodon capucinus, assembly GCA_914767695.1. Taxonomy (NCBI): domain Eukaryota; kingdom Metazoa; phylum Arthropoda; class Insecta; order Lepidoptera; family Notodontidae; genus Ptilodon; species Ptilodon capucinus. Next base: position 8,313,828 of record OU611808.1, read on the forward strand.
ATATTTGAAATTAATATAATATTACCGTGGTCTAAAAATAACATCTGCCTTTGAATAGGTACCTATGTGTTATTTATATTTTATCAAACATGAGTTTGTTTCTGTTTTGAATTCATTTCATTTTTAGTGTAGGTACTATACACTGCATAGTTGGATTGGCCAATAAGTAGCTTTGGTGAACACAAATGCTACTTAAGTTAAGTGCAATTTAATTGGCACAGCTATAATTGCTCAGATAATTACATTTTTTTTTGGTTGCATGTTATCCTAAACACAATATTTGTCAAGTGACTGAAGTCGAGGTCACATGGCTATGGTATAAAGAACAAATGATACTGAGGGTCAAAGACCTCTGACCTTGAAGGTCAAGTTCATGTGATCAGTAGGTACCGACGGGCGACCTTTGACCTTGATGTTGCCCTGTGATGATCACCAAATTTAGTTTAGTATAATATTGTGTTATGTTATGTTTGAGACGTTGAATTTGTATATAAGGGTTGTGTTTATTGTCTATACAATCAGACCAATAGTTGTTTGTTAGTTTCATTGAGCATAATGCAAATGCAGTTGATGATATGACTATATTTATTTTTGTAGACCTTTTGGGTGGAGCCACAGACAAAGCTGATATAAATTACCTGTGTGTAGGGCCATCTTCTAAAATTGGTTGTCTTATTTATTACCTGTCCATAAGTAGTTGAATACCTATGCAATTAAATTTAATTTAAATGTACTTTTAAGGTATGCATGCTTTACTTACAATACATTTCAATTGTTTCAGGACAAACACGATGGGGCCTTGGAGATAGTAGAAACAATAAGGTATTACATTTTATGCATACCTGACTTAATATTCTTGGGTTTCCTTACCTACAGTGTATATCTTGGTGTGTGAATCTATACTTTTATTGCAGAAGTAAACTAAATCATGTATGTTCAAACCTTCTCATAGCTACTTACATGAAACAAAAACCTGACCAAGTGCATGATTTAATACTACACTGTATTGTCTTACCATTTAAAGCCCCGACACACTGGTGCGTCAAAATTTGTGCGGCCAATTTTTTGCCCATACCAAAACGAACTGTATTAACTAAGAGAGAAAAAGGTTATTTTACAACGAAATGTCATCGATGACGCGAGCGCATTCTGACATGGTCGCATGTACCACTGAAATGTTATCTTTGGGTATATTGACACAGAGTTCGTTTTGGTATTCGCAAAAAAATTGCGTTCACACTACTTGACCCCCCCTGTGGGCTCAGGGCTTTAGTGTAAAAAACCGCATAGTATTGCGTTTACTGATAATTTGTGTCAGCTGGTAGGTAATAATTCTATATCCGATATTTTGCAAATTCATGTCATTTTATGTTTCTAACCATTTGTGGATGCGATGTAGGTGCTTGCAAGTTTTTGGAGGGTTTGTTGTTCTTACGATGATCCCTTGTGTTTGATTATTCAGACGGTTGTCTTCGTCCTAGTTTGTGTATTGACTTCGACTGAACTTTGACAGTTATGAAATGGGTAGGTACTACGTATCATTGACCTTTATTTAAGCCTCCTCATCATGCATGTAAATTTGCTATGTTTTCAAACCCCTTGTTTGACGTATTATTACTGACATAAAATGTTATATTCCTTGTTTAGAGATATAATAATCGTCATAAAGTGAAATCGAATTTTGCAGTTCGATGGCATACGGGCTCACGTAATCGGGATCTCGAGAGCCTTCACAGTGACCCCTTTACGTCCGGACGCGCTCATTCACCCGTCCGTAACCTTGAAATTGATCCGTATTATTATTTATTTATAAACAAAAATAGCCTTAATTGTTAATAACTTACTACCTATTATTAAATAAGTTATCAAGATTATAGTAAAGTGATCGTAGGTAACTTTCTTACCTTTGCGGTAATTATGTAATTCTTGAAATGGGAACATAAATAAAGTACGGAGACTCGAGTCACTACACTACACATATTGTAACGTAATTGGTATTGTGGTCGAGAAAGAAAGCACACTGTCCCTGTCATTATTATTTATGAAATATATTATATTATAGGAGCTAGGTGGAATATGACATTGACACAGAGTTCAGTATTCGGAAAAATGTTTACGCCTTAGTATGGCCGGGGCCTGACGATTCATTGATCATCTAAAGTGGAAACCGAGCACTTTTCGTTTCGATTTTATGATTACTCAATTCGGTATTGTTTGTCGAAGGTGGGTGTGCGACGATCTGCCGGAGATGAAGGCGGCTCTGGAACACAACATCCTCTGCGACTTCGACACCCACTCGTACGAAAGCATGAGATCCCTGTGCGACCGTTTCAACCGCGCCATCGACTCCGTCGTCGCTCTGGTAAGAATGAAAATATTTAGCTGGCCATATCCTCATACAAACTTCATGCATTATACCCAAATATTATTTTCCATTACCACCAAATTAATTCATATGCATTCAGCAGGTAATTTACTTGTTTAACATAACTCTTAAAAAAGGGCGATCCTATTATCACCCAGATCAGTGTTAATGATACAAAATACAATATCTGAAATTTGTCCGATGGGAATCGTACCCGCAACCACTCGGAGAAGTGAGCCGAAAAACCTACGCTCAAAGAATGAGGCCACAGAGATTCTTCGAAACTGATTGATATTACACAGGGAACAATAATATTACACTTCGCGTCGTCGTCTTGTTTCGGAAACCATCTTCAATGTCACCTTAACCTATTTTTACCCACCGATAATTTACTTACTTCTGCCACACTTTGTTATACTATTTCACTATCATTGAAAAAATAATGTACTTATCTATAATTCATGAGATACCTACTAAGTATGTATTTATTTAAAACTTGCGATTTAAATAACCGGGCAAGCTCGTGTCGGTTCTCGCGTAAAATCAGGTTCCGTAGTCAATAGGCTGATAGGTGAGAGTCCCGAATTGGGAGTAATCGATTTGCAGACAAAATATTCCCTCGCATTTAGATCCTTATCCTAAATTGATGCTTAAGTAAGTACCTATATTTTAGTGATCTTGTATTACACTTCTTTGCTTGATGAAAAAAAATCTATTTAAGTAGGAATTGCGGACCTGCCTGCTTAGTAGTAAATATTTCATACATATCTAATTATGGTTTAGTGTTATCTACAAATATAAATTAATGCTATGGATGGGTGCTTAAGGTACAATTATAACATATCAGCGAAACTCTTAGTAGTGCTAATTTTGTAATCAAATCCAACTAATCTAAGAGCATTACCATCCTTCTCATAGTTGTGATGTATGAGCATAACAGCCATATTTTTATTAAATTTGATCGCGCGATCGTAGTGTGTGTGTATAACCAACATTTCTAGTTTAAAATTAACTTATCTTACTATACAGACGATAAGTACCTATTTCGATGGAAAAACGGTAACGCGGAAAAGGCAATTATCTCCTTGAAAATGTTTATTTTTGTAGTGCTCATATCCAAGCCAAACGTTGAATCAGCTAGCTAGAAACAGCGGACACACCGCGTAGTGTAACATGTGCGAAACGGTGCGGTGAATGTGGGCCAGTAAGGGGCAATAGAGGCGAGTGGGGCGCGGGTTGCAGGAGGGAGACGCGAGGGCCAAGATGGCGGCGAGGACGCAACGATCGATGTCCGCAGACGCCGCGCGAGGCTAACTCTATTTATACACATCACTGCATACCATTTCACTAGGTATGACTTAGAGGAACTGCCTATTTAGATTGTTATCTTCTAATATAATACGAAGACATCGAAATGTCATTCGCTCGTTTGTGGGTACTTTTATCACAACTGTATTACCCAACCCGAAGGGCAGTATTTGTGGTCCCAAAATTTAATTTTAAAACATAGTTTATTGCCATTAGGTTAGGTAAACCGGACAAGCTCCTAAATGCGTGGGGGAAACGGGCTATCCTCCACCACTAGTCACTACACTAGTTTACACGTCTCTTGATTGTCATATCATTATGTTATGATTATATTCATATGATGCATTGAAATATTATTAATTATGGCATCTGTCTGATATAGTTACATCTGTTTTATGTTTGAAGCTATCCCAGTAACATCCAGTTTATGGCATAATACTTATTTTTTTAGAAAAAAAAACACCAATTGCTGCAATGAGCCGAGCAGCTTAAATACGCCCACTTTCATGCCCATAAAGTCTAGTCTATTGACTGGACCACACCGTCATCAATACATACAATATAATATAATTACACTTTGTGTCTATTATGCGGCATGATGTCACTTACGATTCGCGATGCCCGCTTTGGTTTGAGGTCTGGCATACAGATTATGACAGCTGAAGGCCGGGCGCACGTTGAGTTTCCGTGACTCCGATTTCCATTGTAATGATACTTAAGAACGGTTTGGTCTTAATCAAGATGTATTTATAACAAGAAATTATACTTTATTTTAATAAACGAGTGACATATATGGACATGGAAAGTTATAGCAATTTCAACCTGTCGATAAACAAGCAACCTAAAATGGCAAATGGCATTCTTCAGTTCCGAATTTAATTATCGAGAGGGAACTCTAGAACAGGGCGTTACGGAACAGTATGTCTAATTTTATTTACCTGTAGACATCATTCTAATATCTAGATGATTATTATCACTCGCTAATCGGGGGAAATCATCGAGAGGAAACCTAGAGCCCAACAATTATAGAAGACGCTGGCAACCGGAACTGGGCCAACAGGAGAGACTGTGGCCGGAATCCCCCTGGGACTGATTGAGATATTAAGAGTAATGCTAATAAAACAAATTTGTATTTTCATGTTCTGTACCCAAATATTTTAAACAGAGAAATTTGTATGCGAGCCGAATTACATCTTTCCCTGTGTCTGTCAGTGCGGCTGTCTGTTGGGTGACGCTTAATGTAAGGGATAAGAATCCCTGTACCTAATTAGCATTATTTATTTTGGTTAAGGACAAAAGGACCGCGAATTGTATTGTTGTAATGAGTGGCTCAGTACAGGCCACTTGCGGGGGCGTTGACCGCAATATTGAGCGAACGCGAATGTCTCGCGTAGTGTTAATGACCTTTTTTTTCGGCTGCGCCAGCGTCTTCTCCATGGAGCAATCAGTTTATTTAATATTTATATACCTATTCACCTGAGTAGTTCTATTTTAAATTTATTCAAATGAAGCCATTATAAAAACCAAATTTTTTGATATCTATTATTATAATGCTAGTGTTTTACATACAAATACATATTTGTGCTTATCCTGTTGGCACCAAACTACGACTAGACTATGTTTGACAATAATAAACACATGCCGTCTCGTTCAATATAATACGGTCTTGAGAAGGACGGCAATACACTTAATTTAGTTTGCTGCTAAGAGAGAGTCAGCACTATTGTATGTACTACTGAAATAAAAGAATTTCGCGTTGGGGGCCGGTTCAATGAATATTTGAGTGAAAGGTGAGTATAGCTTGGCAGGAAAAAAGTAAATTATGTTTCCACACGTAGGAGATGGTTTTACTACTTAACTAATCAACGATTTTTGTAGTTTAAGGCTTCTGGAAAGAATGAGGTTTTATTTATATCGAGGTTTCAAAAATTACATGGATGGGTAATTATTATGTATTATGTGTCCTATGGTCATTTGTAACTATGCGATTGAGTGATCCGAGGTTTAATCGAGCGATGAAACATAAAATATATACAATGACTACATGTGAAGCACTCATTATCTAGCTGCTCGGCGTGTGTAACATAATATTAGTAAACGGTATGTTACCGCATGCATTGCGCTGAATTAACTGTGGGGGCCGCTTTCTAATTTTCACCGAGCAAGTAGATACTATGACGTAACGTAATGTTTAACGCCATATGGACTTTGTGGACGGCGGCAGCGGCCGCCGCCGCCGTCGGGCGGTTCACTGAGAACTGATTGCATCACATGCAGCATCACTCAATGGATTTCGAGATACCATCAATGCTCTTTATGTTTATCTATCTATGCAGACGTCCCTTTTTTCTGTATAGCATGTATACATTATATAGTGTTTACTAGGCCAATGTTAAGTATCGTTATACTATACGCGTTCAATAGTCTTGCCCCATTGTCTTTTTACAGAAAATAACATTGCATTTTTCTTTATAGAAGTAGACAGTAATAAGATCGATATGATTCAACAAATTCTATAAATATGAGAGTTATATTTTGCAAGTTTCATGCTTTAGTCTTTAGTCGTGTGTTGTTGTAGGTAATTTTCTTAAGCTGTAGGTACATTTAAAAAAAATATAAATAACCATGTTTATAATCAATTGACCGCACGCTATTCGTTGTGAATGCGTAATTAACTACTGCTGCTTTGTCTTTAATTAATATGTTTATATTACGTACGATAGTAAATCGTCTTTATTAATTAACTTACAATAGGTAGTTATAGGTAAGGTAAGTACGAACGATGGTCCGACTTCGCATCTGATGGACTTGAATCGCGGAGTTATTATTGTGTCGTAGGTCGTAGGTATGCTACTTTGTATGTTTACTACATAACTACAAGGTTGCGAAATTACCTATCTGGTACTAGTATCTAAGTTTCCTTTTTTATGCAATCGGCAAGTTCTGCGGAACGTAGGAAGTTACCTTATGGTTTATACAACGTTCGTCTTTAAAAAAAGTTCATTGCGTTATTTTCTTACTTAAATTGCGACTGAACGTAAACAAATAAGTTATGAAACTCTACCAAGAAGTTCCCGCCAGCTTTGCCGCGTCGCCGTTACTCAACTCTTATAATAAATACTTAATTGTTTTGGTTACATTATACCCTCCTAGTACCTACCTATCTACGTTCCGTTAGTTGAACGGAAGTCGAAAAAAGCCTTGTCTATAAGTTCTTATGTTAAAAAAATCGAATTGAGAACCTCCTCCTTTTGGAAGTCGGTTAAAAATTGTCACAATTTGTTTTAAGATCCTGTAAAAATGCAATAGATGGATAGGAATTGATTTTTCTTATTTGCATAACAATGACTTTAGCCGTATAATTACCTTTCTATCTAATGCACCAGCAAAATGAAATGTAGTAGTTTTCTTTGTTACTATCATCCGGTTAAATGATTTTATTAAGCCTGTTAAAGTTTGTCTCAGCTCGTCACAATATCCATTTATCGAATACTTACACACAAAGTTGAGTTATAGGTAGGTACGCAAGAACAAGTTTTAGCACAAGTTCTTATTACATTTCTATTTTTTCCTCCTTTATTATTGTAAAGTTAACGACCTCTATCTATTAGTTCATAGCATCAGATAGGTACCTACTTATAAGTTGCTACATTTATCAAACCTTGAACCGCGAATTCGACTCAAGGCCGTCCACATTGCTCTCGAATGACGCGTTTGCCTGTATCGATCAGTCATCTTTGCATGTTTGCAAAGTCAAGGCTTCCAGTTTTAAAGAATGATAAACGAGTCCTAAAGTATAATTAATTTTAATTCCAGCAGATACCTAGTCTATTTAACAATGAAATAAGAATTCAGGTCCACTTCAGTTCAGTGCCAGTATATCATTACATTATTATAATTTTGTATTCTGGAGGCAGGTCGACAATTATTCCTTATTGGAAAAAAGCAACCATGGAGTTTCTTGCCCATTCTACTCCATAGGAATTGCATTCCGAATGGGTGGTAGAGATACTATTAACACGATTTATTTTTTACTGACGATTCATAAGTGCCTGTATTGGTTTACATGAATAAAAAAAATCTGATTCTGATTCTTCCACTTGTTGTTATTTTTATCAAGAAAAATAAGTGCATTTTAACGTGGTTTAGTTTATGAGAACGTCGATTAACATTTACCAGTTCAATAACTACGGAATTCCAAAATAAAAACATATAAAAAATATGAACATAAGGTTTATGACATATAACAATATTGATTATTTATTTTTAGGAAAAAGGAACTTCATTACCAGCACAGAGGCTAAACAAGTACCCATCAAGAGGATTGCTAAAACATATACTTCAGCAGACTTATAACCAAGCAGTATCTGACCCGGATAAACTCAACCAATATGAACCTTTCTCACCTGAGGTTTGTGTGTGGCTTAATTTTATATAAGTAGTATACACTCCTTAGAATTTAACATCGCATTTTTGTCGGCCTCACCAGATATACGTTTCTGACCATCTTATGTTATATTATATATAATTGCGAATCTTTCATTATCCGCCCAAACCTTGTAAACTTCAGTATTGACTTAACATAAAGAAACATACAGAAATGGTCGTATTATTATGTTCGACGTGTGTGTAACTTCCCATAGTTGGTAAATACGTTATTTTTTGTAGGCAGTTGGTTGACTGTTTGATACATTAATTGATTATATTAACGACAGGTATACGGTGAAACGTCGTACGATTTGGTATGTCAGATGATAGATCAAATTGATATAACAGCTGAGGATGTGTTCGTGGACTTGGGATCGGGTGTGGGGCAGGTGGTCCTACAAATGGCGGCCGCTACACCTTGCCGCGTCTGCCTCGGAGTTGAGAAGGCGGAAGTTCCTAGCAAATATGCCGAGGTAAACAAATCCTTATGCTGCTGTGTTTTATATGCTATATGAATAAGTATATAATATATTTTTTATAGATTCCGTTATATTAACATAATTACATTTATTACAGAGCATGGATTTACACTTTAGAATGTGGATGAAGTGGTACGGAAAAAAACATGGAGAGTATAAATTAATAAAGGGTGACTTTTTGTTGGATGAACATAGAGAGAAAATAAACGCCGCAACCATAGTGTTCGTAAACAACTTCGCATTCGGACCGAACGTAGACCACCAGTTGAAGGAACGATTTGCTGATTTGAAAGATGGTGCTAAAATAGTATCGTCGAAGAGCTTCTGTCCGCTGAACTTCAGGATTACGGACCGGAACCTGAGTGACATCGGGACCATCATGCACGTCAGCGAGATGTCGCCGCTGAAGGGCTCCGTCTCCTGGACGGGGAAGCCAGTCTCATACTATTTACACATTATAGATAGGACCAAATTGGAGAGATATTTTCAAAGACTGAAAAATCCGAAACTCAAGGTCAGCAAAAGGGTCTGTTCCAAAAACTTATATAAATCTTTTTACTGTATATGAATTATGCACTGTACTCGTTTAAGTGTTTCAATGCACTATTTTATTAACTTATGAGTGTGTTTGTAGGTTGCATGAACACGAGAAACAATACATACACCACATTTAATATAAAATAAATATGACAAAAATAGACGCGATAGTCTCCATAAGTGATACAATAGTGTGAATGTTACGTAATTAAAAAAAAATATTTTTGTTCAGTGGTATATAAGTTACACTACTTTTTGATACGCCATCATAGAGCTCATACATTATATTCCACAATTTTATATTAGGTATATAGTATGCATGTATAGTCAAATGTAACTATTGAACAAAACTAGACACCTACTATACATGTAGATTGTTATAGACGAAGATAGTTTATGTAAATTACCAAGTGTTTAACCGGAAACTAACCGTTTGCTATCAGACATTCAGAGGTCAATGTTTATCTTTTTTTTTAGCAAACTACAAGTCGATATTTGTTATTGAAATTAAGTTTGGTCTACTTTTAAGCCGCCTCGCTTCGACAGTTGTAAGGACATTAAAAGCCAAAGTCCAATACAATCAATATCTCGACTCGAATCGTTAATTATAATCATGTGGATATTTCTATAGCTGCCTAATCTATACTGGGAAAATTGACCCCTATGTAGGGAGTTTGAAAGAATTCATTTTGCTAAAAATTTATTGTACTGAGTTACCTATATAACTGTATGTATATTTCGGGAGTAAAGCTTAACCTAAAACTTGTATAAATGGACTGTGGTTGATCTCTGTAACTCTCAGATTAGGAAAAATGACGAAAATACTATTTACTAGATGTGTCCCGCGGTTTCACCCGCCAAAATTCATAGCTTATACATATCTCAGGACATTTTGCCGCTTACAATCACTGAGGGTATTTTCAGAACCAGATCAGTAGTTCCGGAGATTAAAATATTTTTTTGTATCTCTACTATATTATTACACCAAATTAATATAAATGTAAACTCTATGTATAAATAGTTGGTTGTAGATTAACCCAATATTAATATCACAGTCATCGGGCGATACCAGTTTGCCGTGGACGGTCTGAAAACCGCGACAACCATACAGTTGGTCACAAGCTTAAAAATAATTACTATTTCGATATGTTCCCCGAATCCAGTGCGAGAGCCAAGCGTTTATGCCTACAACAGTGTCGGTCTGTTTATAATGTTTGAACTGTTAGGGGTCACAGAACGGGTGCGAGGAGGCCGAGGGCGGCGGTAAGCGGCACCTGAGCGCGCCGCCGACGAGGCAGCCCACGCCCGACCTGCTCAACGGCAACAGCAACCACAGCACCGCCTCGCTGCCCGAGCGCAGGGGCAAGGTCGCGCGGGCCAGGAATGTCAGGTAACAAACTATTTTTTTTTTAATCATTTGGAAATCCTTATGGACTCCCACAAGCCCCGAGGGAGATGTACGGGTTGTGCCGACTCTTACCGAATAAAACCACACGTTGACATTCCTCCGCTTTGTGGAGGAACCACGGGAACGCTCTCGCACTCGTCCGCGACTTCAGGTGACACAACCCTATCATAACTAGCTGGCGCGCGCTTGTTATACTGAATTTAATTAAAATAATATCGCCAGACAATGCCTACTCATCGTACGACCCCAAATTAGGCGACGCTGGTTTTATTGGTTCCCTGTAAGAGACCTGGGGCTATCTCAGTTATACCCAGTGCAGTGACCAGTAGACCAAGTTGTTGTCAATTAAATTAAAGTATATTTTTTTCTAGCTTTTCAATTTAATAATATACTTATTTAACATACACAAATTTATAGTAAGTTATGATGAATTTTTGGTGACATTCTTGAGCAACTTATTATTTACGTCCAATGGTTTCGCGATATACATTAGTCACCTAAAAATCGACGGGGACCGTTTTTTTATCTATTATGGTGCCGCGGTTCGAGAACTACCTCTACTTCGTACGCGTTCACATCGTCGACTGAACGACTCGAAGATCGAAGTTGCACAGGGCGAGTGTAGTGGTCGCGGAACAGTAACAGTGCGTCTTGTTCGTGGTAGGGGGGAGAACGGGCGGACGAGGGCGCGCGCTGCAGTGGCCAAGCGGCGCGTGGTGCGGCGCTCCAGCGACGAGAGCGACGAGGAGTCCAGCGGCACGGACGAGCCGCCCGGCCCCGAGCCCGCGCCGCGCGAGTGGGGCGCGCCCTGGGCCAGCTCATCCGACTCCAGTCAGTACCTTACTATTCAACTACGCTAGCTTTAGCTACACTCTTATTTGGTCAACTTGGGTAGCCCATGTGGAAGAAAAACTCGAGGACGAGTTTATAATATGTATATTGAATTCCTATTGCATATCGACCGCAGAGAGCGGAAAGGTCCTATCTCGAAAATTGGCCGGATTCATTGATATAGAATTGATAAAAAATGTCTCGTCTGCTTACCATAAATAAATATGATACAGCATAGAATTTTTCCTACTTATTAAGATGTTATCAATTTTTGAAATAGTTTTTCGGTGCTGGTGTAAAATTGGATATTTCGAGATACGACTATTCCGCTTTCTGTAGGCTTAGCATGACCGCGTAGACATAGGTTCGAGCTTTTTGTACTGGACATGGCTCGGTGTGACGTAATTTTCTCGTCAAATCTGACAGTTGAAAGAGATAAAACTTATGTCTACATGGTCATGCTAAGCCTACTGGCGTCGATATAAAATTGAGACTTGGCTTCGGGGCGGGATCACGGGGACCGTGTCGACCGTTCTCCGAGCTGTATGTATAAGTGGTACCGCGTACAGACCGCAGCCGGCGGCCGGGCGGCAAGCGCAGCGCGAGCGCGGGCGGCGCGCGGCGGCGGGCGGCCCGCGCCAAGCGTCGCCGCCCCGCGCCCGCCGCCATCGCCGGCCTCGACCTGTTGCACTCCACCACGCTCGCTTCCACTATACACAATGGGGCGGTGAGTACTTCACATTTTTTTTTATATGGGGTGGGGTGATCTTCAATCATCGTTTGTATGTGTCCAAGTGGGTTGCGGTATATGGGATTGTTTCTTACCTGATAAACCCGCACTCACTTGGATCATCGCCGTAGAACGTTCGGAGCCACACTTTGGACGACCCTGGGCCCCAAGTATCCTAACACTATTATTGTGCAGTTGCTATGATTTCACTTTTGAAGTGGTGAAAACAACAGCTTTTATCAATGTTTACTAAAATATGACCAGTGTAGACATTAGACATTGTCATTTTGAAGCCATTAGACTAGTTATATTTTAGGTACCATTGACGAATGAAGTCATAACGTGTACTGTGTACATAAAAAAAACGTTAAAATTCGCTCGCGCTGTCAATGTAATTTCAATGAAGAATGAACTTTTTTATGAGTCAATACAGTTCGTTTTGTTGTTGTTATGGCTTAATGTTGTTATAAAACAGTTTGTGATCGGTTCGTGTGGGTGTGTGTGTGTGCGCGCAGGTGACGGCGCCGCCGCCGGGCTGCGTGGAGCAGCGGCTGTCGGCGCTGGGCGTGCAGCTGCAGCCGGCCGAGCGCCTGCACTCGGAGCTGGACATCCCGCGCTCGCCGCACACGCCCTACAGCCTGCAGCTGCTGCTCGACATGTTCCGCGACCAGTACCTGGCCTTCATCCAGCGGATGAACACGCCCGAGTACGCCGCAGAGATACGACAACAGATCGACAGGGAGAAGGTTACATTCACATTTATTTATCTGTATGTATTTGTTTTTTAGCGCAAGACAGCATACTCATTGCATATCCAAAACTAAGCTATGGCGGTACGATGGGTACTACTACTATTTACGCCCAGACCAGGACAAATTCCGAAAAGGCTATTTCCGAAATTTGCCGCTGGCAGTAATCGATTCCGCAACCCGAGTGCCGAGTATGCCGAGTGCCTGCGCTCAAACCACTTAACCAAGCCGTCGTCTATGTACAAACATTAATTGATAAATATAGATAAAAACACTGAATTTAATATATAAATGTATTTGGACTAATGCGGCTGGAATGGCTTTCTGAATGAAAAATAATGAAAAAGTTATCTCATTTAAAATGTATTAAATTCCGACCCGGAACATATCTATGCGTTAAGAGGAGCCCTCTATACTCCAATATTCAGTGTTACCACTTGGCCTCAGACTCCAAATATTGTTATTCTTACAGCTTGAGCTACAGGTAATTACGCGATTAAACTTCAGTTATTTTTGATTGAATGCAGGAGAGAAACCAGAAACTAAAGTCGCGAGCGTCTCAGTTAGATAAACAGATCAACGTCCTCATCAGCGACAGTGTTGCTCTGTTGAAAGCGCGCATGAGCGAGCTAGGTATACACGCCAACAACACGGTGGACCTGCTGGCCAAGGCGAAAGAAATAGTCGGCCGGCATAAGGAACTGCAGAGCAAAGCTAGCAAGTTGCAAGCGCAGGTATATTTACGTTGTGTTCTTTATAATTTTAAATTGACCAACATTTCGCTAGGCACACATAATCCAATGTCGCTAATTACGTCGAACAGATGCATGACTATATTTTTCTCTTATAATTTTGGTTATAATAGCGTGGTATTTTAGGTGAATAATATCGAGGCCGAACAAGCGATGCTTGTGAAACAAAGGACGTTTGAAATAACAGAAAAGTATCGTCAGTTAGGGCACATACCTTCGGACGCCGAGATCACCCAAAGCATAGCTCACGATTGTATTTTGAAAGAAATATCGGCAACTCTAGCTCATAGGAAAAGGTTACACGCTCAGGTGGGACATCTACAGAACGAAATCGTCCAAATGGAACGGGCCGGCGAACAGAAGGTCGTGACTTCCAGCGTGCCGGTCGCCACCGTCAAACCCCACACGGTCAACTCTAAACCGAGAAAATCGAGAGAACACCGGTCGCGGTCGCAGGAGTGGCCCGACGTGCCCGACGTCGGCAAGATAGAGGAGCAGAACCCCGAGATCCTCGCGCAGAAGATCCTGGAGACCGGCCGCCAGCTCGAGGCCGCCAAGGGCGCCAAGCCCAACGTCATCGTCAACGGCTACGCGCGCGAGCCCGACCGCCACGCCGAGCCCAGGCTCGCGCGCCCGCCCGTGCACCGCGCGCCGCCGCTGCCGCCGCGCACTCTGCGCCGCGACCCGCCCGCCGAGCCGCACAAGCCGCTCCAGCAGCGGCCCAAGGTGCAGGAGTCGCCCAAGGTCATCAACTTCGAGGACCGCCTCAAGAGCATCATCACCTCCGTGCTCAACGAGGACCAGGAGCAGCGCAAGGCCACGCGGCCCGCCGCGCCCGCCCACCCGCTGCAGCACCCGCCCCCGCACCAGCACCAGCAGCAGCAGCAGCACCAACAGCAGCATCAGCAGCAGCACCAGCACGCCTACGCCAACGGCTACGTGCGCCAGCAGGCGGGGGCTGGGGCGGGCGCGCCGCAGTACGCGCGGGCCGGCGCTCCGCCGACCGCCTACGCGCGGCCGCGGGACTTCCGCCGCGAGCGCCGCGACGCGCCGCGTCTGCCGCCGCTGCCGCCGCCCGACCCGCGCGGCATGCACGCGCAGCACGCGCAGCAGCCGCCGCCGCCCGACTACACGCAGGTGGGTCACTACTGCCTCGACAACCACTGCACCGCTACCCATCCCTATTCGTATATTCGTGCATCGATGCCATTTGTGTGCCGATTATAAACGTGCCAGTCTCAACTTCATCAGATTGAAATAACCTTCTGTGTCACACTGTCTTGAGAATGATGTCTTGAAATTAAATATTTTTGCTTGACTTCGATTCGAACGAGTGTTTTTTGACTTATAAATGAGAGCGTAGAAATTTGTACAGGTGTCGCCCGCAAAGCTGGCACTGCGCCGCCACCTGTCCCAGGAGCGGCTGGCGTCGCCGGGCAGTCGCACTATCGGCGACCTCGTCAACGGCGAGATCGAGCGCACGCTCGAGATCTCCAACCAGAGCATTATCAACGCCGCCGTCAACATGAGCGCGCGGTACACCGAGCCCGCCGCGCCCCACCAACCCCTCGAAGGTCCGTCTCTATTTTTTATCGATGGTCTTATGGGTGCAATATCTAATCGATAAGTAGTACACGATTTAATAATGAATTCGATCGCAGGTTTGGCGGCGTGTCTCCAAGCTCGCGTGCTGGCCTCCGAATACTGGCGCGGGCGCAGCGGGAGCGGGGGCGGCGGCGGGCCGGCCGGCGACGCGGACGAGGCGGGTCGCCGCCGCACGCCGCCGCCCGACCCGCACTCCAATACCTCCACTCCGCTCGTCGACGAACTACCCGACGGCGCGCGTTTGCAAGGTAACCGCTTTTGAACGTCTAATAAATTTTGTTAATAATAAAAAATCTATCTATATATCAATGAAAGGAAATGGTCAAACTTCGATCGCGACTCACGGTCTGCCCTTTTACAGAGGGCGAGGGTGGCGAGGAGGTCGACGAGAGCAAGTGGCAAGATCGGATAGCATTTCGGTTCGATCAGATAATATCGTTCGCGTCCACCGCGATGGAGGACAAGCGGCGGCGCTCGGACGAGGCGTGCAACACGTCGCCGGACTCGGGCATCGGGCACGGCGAGGCGGGCGCGGCGGGCGGGGCGGGCGGCGCGGCGAGCGGGGCGGGGGCGGGGGCGGGGGCGGGGGCGGGGGCGGGCGGCGCGGGCGCGGGCACGGTGCCGGCGCACTTCAAGAAGCGGTTCTTCCGGCGCTCGCGCTGGGGCGCGTGGGGCGGCGCGCCGCCGGCCGTGGACTGGGAGCGGCCGCCCATGTGACGCGCGCGCGTGTAGCGGGCCCGGCCCGAGTCGTCGCGGCGACATTGTATTCTATGTAAATAGGGTCCGCCGTCGCTCCCGCGACCGCGACCGCGCGATGTAATTATGTATATTGTTGAGTTTATTATAATTTTAGATCGTGTAATTATTTAATCGCGGCCCGGCGCCGCTCCGCTCGACGCCGGCGCCGGCGTCCGCGCCGCGGCGGATCGCGTCTCGTGTGTTCATTTAGGTCCTAGAGTCTGAGAAGCGTGATTCGGTGACGACGCGGCGGATCGCTCGCATCGTTCTTTCGATGGATGTTTGTCGTTTTATGTGTTCCTTTTGTCGATGTTTATGGAGGTTCCGTCTGAATAATGTTGATCATTTCTTTGGGAGATCTTAATTTAATAATTGTACTTACTTGTGTCGAGTTCGCATTAGAGTAGGTCGTTCGTTAGTGAATTTTAGCGCAATTATCTTTACGACGATGAATCGTGAATCGACCCTGAGACCTCTCGTTCGAAGCGATGAGATCGTCGATCGTCCTGTGATACGCGAAGCACCATTATTGTTATCTTTTCATTATCGATGTAAAAACGAAAATTAGATTATGTCGTATCATTAAGAACGGGACTTTGATAATGAATGACCACATTAGATAACTTGTTAGACTAAATTATAATATCGTCTGATAAGTCGGACCTAGATCTAACACGCAGGCCGAGTGAGCCACATGAGAAGGTTTTATTTGAATTCATTGCTATTTTTGTCTGGCGATATTACTGGGCTTGTCATTTTTATGTATTGATTTTTAACTGCAATAAAATTATCATTACCTTTTTAAAATGATTGTCGCGTATTTTCAATAAAATAATATTTGATCATACTTACCAATTAGGTAAATAATTTACAATGACACAAAGACACTACTGCATTGGGCCCCGTACCTATCTTTCATCAAATAGACTGGGTGATGTGATAGTTATTTAGGCGCTGAGATAATGTATACACATAATGAAAATATAGGCTGCGAGCCCATCAAAGCTGTACAAGTAATGAGATAACGTCGTCCAAATAGGATCACGGTATTCTAAACCGCATTATCTCCGTATCGTTTTCAAAGGAGTTCTTTCTAGTTGTCCGCTTACTCGCACAGCTTTGCCGGACACCATGGTCAGCCGTTTGTCAATTCTAAGAAAAGAAATACAAAAAGTACTTAAGTAAATTATACTTTTTAAACTCTATTTTTATCACTCGAATACAGCATGATAATGAATAAAAATTATTTTTTAAACGTCACTCGAACCTAAGTGCTACATTTGTAGAATTATTAATTACTGATTGACGAGTAACAGTAACACTATGGGAAATTAATTAAGGCATGTTAAAACTGTATTCGGTCAGGTCTATTGTTGCTGTATTATACGTACTGCTACTGCGTAGGGGATCTGTAATCTGGATAAATTATGATGTAGCTCTATTAATAGGACCAAAGAATGTTCTGACGGCATACGTAAATGTTATGTCTGTGTACTAATATCACTGCCTCCCGTCTTAATCCGTGGCCTACCCAGCGGGGACTTAAAAGCCAATTTTATTTATCTGTATCTAGAATAAATCCAAGTATTTTTAACGTGCGATAGGAAGCAGCATGTTTTATTGGGTTCCAGTGGCATGCTTGTAACGTTACTCTTTATTTATTGCGGAAATCCGAAAATATTACTAAATAAAATATTGATTGGGATTCCTTTTTGGAATTATCGACGATTTTAACCCTATTCAAGCTTATTAAATAAATGTATTCGCGTTCCCTTGGGGATTATGAAGTTACTTGTAAAATCATCTTGTGTATGTCGATGATGAACCGGCAGGATGATCCAATAGAACAGGAAATTGTATTAATAAAAAGCTGATGGAATCACCGTCGCTTCTGTAACCAATTGTACCTACTGCATGCCCATTGCCTAGTGTCATTCTTGTACTCTTAAGACCCCCGTGCACACTGGGGCGTATATCTTTGCCAATACCAATACGAACTCTGTGTCAATAAGCATAAAGTTTAAATCTCTGTCGTAAAAGCTACGCCACCGCGCGTCAGAATTCGCTCGCGCTGTCAGTATAATTTCGTTAAAGAATGAACTTTTTTCATATGTCAATACATTTCGTTTTACTATGGCAAAAATATGACGAGCGGGCGCCAACGACCCCAGTATGCTCTTAATGTCTCAGCAAGTGCCGCGAGGGCTGAGTCATTTTGATACACCTGCATCCGCCATCTTTATCACTCTCATCACATTTTTTTATGATTTTATTATAATTGTCCTTGCTATTAATTACTTGACATTGGTATTAATACACGCTATTCGCAGGTGCATCCACTTCTTATCTTATTCCATTAAATTTCATCATTTTACTCATTTCGTAAAAAAAACTAGTCTTAATTAATTTACTCACTGCTAGAGGCGCAGTATTAAGGCGGCAAAAAGAGTGGTTAAGTGACACTAGACTTGGCTTGCAAGGAATTTAGTTAATAAATTGCAAAACCTAAATTAAAAGTGAACTACAATTACGCTGGGAGAATGTTATATTGATATTAAGTTGACATGTGAATACAATTATCCGGTTTCCTAACAAATGCGTGTTAAAAAAATCTATGAAAGTTTATATAATTCATTTGGACGGTGGACTTTGAGCATTATTTTTTTGGGGATATTTTAATTTGCTTACTATGTGCCCAGTAAGCTTATATAAATTGCATGTTATTGTTCTAGGTACATTAATAGAGAGCCATCCATCGACTGTTACTATTTAAGGAATCTATATCGTTAAGAATTGGACGCTACTGGTTTTGCACTAGCGAAAAATAATGACGATATTAAAATCCCATCCCTTAAGTAATTAGATATTGTGTCAGTTGTATTTTATCCCGTTGCGTTGAATTTTATAAGAAAAAAATCCGAAAACAAAGAACATAAGTCGATGGCCCGCTATTATTGTTCACAAACCAATCAAAATACTAAGTCCACTGGAAACAATGGTACTCTTAACCCCGAATGAACATTTCGTATGAAGACGAGTTACTGTGCTATGATTTATACACTGTGCAATACACAAGTAACTTAGGAATAAACTGGTTTTCGCTCACGAATATTATCCGCCTCTTAGAAATAAGATTTAACAGAAATAAGCAATTTGTTATAATAATGGGGTTATTAAAGTCATTGTTGGTATTGAATCATAGTTATTACTTTTGATAGAGCCGCAGTTTACGGCCGCTAAATGATTATAGTCTGTTCAAGTGTTTCTCTCCATTGGTATCATAAGTGCGAGTGCCCTATTTTGAAGAACAGACTTATTGCTCACAACTATTGGCATTTTATACGTCACGTCACGTCCCATAACAATAGACAATCAGTTGTTTTAATTATGCGGAGCTCAATTTGGGACTATTGGTTGTAATATCAGACGTTCTTCCATTGTTAATCGTAGTCGAGTCCGTACGAGGAGAGGTTCTTACAATATTGACCAAACAAAAGTAAATGGAAACCATTTAATTGCTAATGTATCAAATGCAAATACTGTTGTAACGTTTGTTCATTGTTGTGATTGATCCTTTTCTTTTTAATGTCGTCCAAATTTTTTTTTACATAAGTAAAACAAAAAATATGCCGTCGATAACCCTAACGGTTACGGAATTCCAAATGTGAAAGGCCGCGGGGTAAAATCCACGGCTTCCGTAACAAGCACAAGTAATCGGCAAGGTTAAAGGGGGGCTAACGGAATCCACGTGAACCTTATAATGCCTGTGTACCATATGACTTGTAAACTGTTTTTAAAAATAAGCAGAAAGCTAGCTAGTAGAAGAATTAGTACCGATATCTCAGACTAGATTAAGTAGGTAGCAGAGCGTGGTCTTATGATAACTGAAACAAACATTAAATGGCGCCTGTATGACCCGAAAGGGTAGGCAGAGGTGCCACTGCAATGTAACATTAGCTGAAGTATTTGGACCCAAAGGTTTCAGCGAATGTTACCATTACATTGATCACTCTCCCCCTCAGTGTGAGGGGGATTCAGGTCCTAAAAAAAGAAATGTAAAAACAAAATAAAGTTGGTACACATTGGATAAAGGTTCACCAAATGCCTCGGATTTTTATCGTGAGTGAGATACCATAGGTACTATAGGCAAAAACTAATAAACGATGGTCCTTTTTCCTGCTCTTTCAAATGCCACCTACTGGTGTGTATCTAGTCTGAGAAAAATATTTTGATTATATTCCGCTCTTCGGTTTCAATAAATAAATCATGTATTAAAGGTTCTTCGCACTATGATAATAATTGTTTAAACAATAGATACGGCTAGCGCCAATTATGAAATGAATTTGGTTAAATTTTTGTCGTTCTACAATAAGGACATCACTTGTAATGCATTGGTGCAAGTTTTTATTGTTGGACGAGGTTCATTTTAATAATACAATATATAAGTACTTATGATTGTAATAATATTTTATTTAGTACTTGAGCAGTTTTAATAATTTGAGAACGAAAATGCATTTAGTAAACGCGATTTCCCAGTTATGTTTATAATACATAACGGCTCGAAAGTTACAGAACTAGCTTATAACATTACAAAGGGTGTGTTTCTTCAGGCACGTGTTGTATATTATGGGTCGTATTATGTATTGTAAACATTGGAGTGCACTGGTTTGATTGTGCCTGAAAAACTCATCAATGCCGCTCCAAACCTCAAAATTATGTATTTGTATAGGTATTGATAAGTAAGCTTAAAAATCTAATCTGACGTAGTTAGGTATTGTACCAATAGTAATATAGTGTAATGTCGGCAATAAAACATCTATTTTGATCAGATTAACTCGAAGGGTGATAACATTATTCAGTTACGATTAATTTTATTTTTGATGGGGAATAATGAGCTAATCTGTGTGACGTTATTGTGTCTAAAATAGTACAAATGAGAAGACTTATCGTCGTAAGCCTCGGACTATTCAACATTGCAAATGCTAGGTTTGAGATGTATCCCTGTGTACTAGTTTTATTTTGTACTAAAAGTTAAAATAAATGAATAATAATTATAACATCAATGTATATTATTTTGATATTGCTTTAATCGCCGATCATTAAGAAATTTCAAATTTCTTGATGGTTTCAAATAGTACAAAGAACTCGGATATTTGAAGCGGCGCGGCCTACACGGCTTGTCACACTCTCAGATGAGAGTAAGGAGGTATTTTTTAGAAATGCTAAAAATCATTTATGTTTGGCGTTTGTCAGGGACAGAGTTGTACTTGCTCAGAGGCCAACGCTGATGATGATGATGATGATGGTCCGTTATTATATGTAGATTAATATAGTTATATATACAGACTAGTAATGAAAAAAGCGAGGTCAGTAGAACTTATATTACGTTAAGTATATTATTATTATCTTTATAGCTATCGTAGAATGGACAGGACAGGTCAAAATCATCATTCATCAATGGCAAGTCCAGAGTGAAAGCCAATAGTCCTGCCCTTTTACCTAAAAATACATTATTTTTGTAAATTACATGCTCTCAAACCCAGTTCAACTCATTTGCGATCTTACAAATATACATATTTCTATTCTTGTATGAAACTGGCTAAGTGCATAACCATGCTAAACCCAGAAAACAACGTAAAACGTAACGTATCATTTTAAGCTTTTCTTTCACCCCCATTTTAGTGAAGTACCTATAAAAAACTTTACTCATATTATGTACTCAATAGAGTTTCAAATTGAGTTGTATACTTACAAACGAAACATTAAGTAATATTATATTTTGTAGAAATAATAAAATAATATAAAATACCACCCAACAACACGTAGTACGTACTCATTTTGTAGTTCTAATCACTACGTTCTAATTCAACTACGTAACTTTCGTACTGGTGGTACCAAACCATACAATGGATTGTGTGCCATTCGGCTTACTTAGATAAGACAAAAATCGAACCCGCAACCATCCGGTGAAGTGAGTGACAATCTATTAACGAACGTAGACATCACTAATCATTGCAAGTTAAGTCAAGCAAACTGTCAAACATAAATTTCATTGTCAAAGTCAATGTTCCGAAGCCACAGGCCAGGCAGGCAGTTTGCCAAACATTTCCATAATTTTTCCTTGATTCGTTACAATATCGTTTTATTTTAAAGGTGATAAGGACAATTATTGTTTGTGATATACTTGATTAAAGTGTAATTTACGTTTCTGAGTGGTGTGACCTTTAAAATCAATGTATTCGATCTTTATATTGTTTCGCATTTCGCACACTAATTCCAATGAAATGCAATATTCGTGAACTCGCTCAAATGAGCGATCAACCTTGTGTGATTGAAGGAAGATTAAACTATAAAAAGATATCCAATGGTAGTTATCGCAGTCAATCTGGTAAGTATTTTAGATTAGGCACTTACGCATAAAATTTGTATTATATTGTGATTGGTTATCTACGATTTTTGTTCTTCTCTGTAGCTAAAGATGAGTCATTCAATGGAAAACGTTACTCGTTAGTCTTATTTGATATGTTACCCAGCTATAAATAAACCAGAATAATATTTAGGAATAGTGATAACATTTTCCTCCTGTTGGGATGCGGTCAATAGAGGTCCTTTCTTCTCGGATTATTTACTGTAATATCCGTAATGAAATCAAAGCCTGTAATAGACATATGAAAGAGCTGTAGGGGATTTTAAAGCCCCAGTGGTGTCAGCACGCATGTCAAGACCTGATCTCTGTCACAGATTGGCTTGGTCGCTCTCTGTCTAATTTCATACGAGTGAAAGAGACAACATCAAGATATTTCATGACATATGTCTAATCTTGGCGCTCATGCTACAAGTGTAGTTGCACTGGGATGTCTAGATGCTCACTGCAACATTTTTGCCAATACTAAAACTGTATTGACTCATAAGAAAAACTTTTCTTCTTTTTTTTGAGTGAAATGATGATATTTTAATGGAATAAGATGAGGAATGCCTGCACCAGCGATTATAGCAAGGACAAATTAAATAAATACTCATTTTACCTGAATAAAAATGGTTGATGACAGTGATATGCTTGAACTTGAAGAGCCAATCTATAAAACTCATTCTTCAACTATCAATGATAGCACAAGCAAATTTTTTTTACCACATAAATTCAATCTTCCTGTCACTTGTCACTAAGGTTTTATACACACTTAATTCTTTTTTACCAGTTGCAAACTCAATCGCTGTCGATCCCTAATAATTTGTTTTTTTTTTTCAGTATTTAAAGAAAGATGGTTTCGGCTGATCAATAACTATTTATTTTATTTTAAAATAAGTGAAATGGGCAAGTTTGATACAAAAAGTCCGGCCGGAATGTTTGTTATGGAAAACTCGTCGATACAGATGGAACATGGACAAAGCATACCTTTCTCATTTTCTATTTCATTCATGTAAGTTGAGTAGACAGATTATATTATATTTGGCTGACATAAAACCTGCCACATCAGGGGGCATCCATTAATTACATGAGGCGTTTAGGGGGGGGGGGGGGGGGGGGAGGGAGTTGAGCCAAACCTCACCTAATGTCACATGAGGTAGAGTGTGGTCTCAGCAAATATCATGTTATTGTTTTTTGCGCTAAACAGTTTCAAATTGTGCATAAACTAATGTATGAATTAATCTAATGCAATCAAGCCCAGTTTTAATCCCACTTGAGTTTAGTGGAGTAGGGGAGTAGGGAGGGAGCCGAGCAAAATCTCAAGACATCTCACCAATTACTTGTTTAAAATTACTTTGATTTTTCAACAGTCAGTTGTGGTAAATATAAATAATAGTTTTCATTTATTTAGAGATGAACCTGAAAAACGACATTTATTCGCGGCACGCGCTGAAGATAATGTCGTCCAATGGGTCATGAAATTAAGAGAGTGCTCATATGAGTACTTACGAAGCAGACTTCATGGATTGCAGTCAAAAATATTTGCTATGACTGGCAAGGTGATGATCAAAATTACTATTACTTACTACTATAGCCCTTTTAACGTCCCACTGCTGGGCTTGGGCTTCCCTTCAATGCAAACAGGATTCAGGCCATAGCCCACCATGCTGGCCCGGTGCTGGTTGCCAGACTTCACACATCTAACAAGAACTATTTTAGTTCCCTCAGACATGCAGGTTTCCTCACAATGTTTTCCTTCATCATTTCATAACAAGTGATAATCTCCGATGAAAATGTGATTCACACATAATACCTAAAGGTGCGAGCCGGTGGTTTGAACCTGCACACTTTGACTGCAAGGCGTGCGTTCCCCCCAAACATTTACACTAAATTGTTTACTATTAACTTTCGTATTGAATGTTCTGTTCTGTTTGAACAGGTTTTTTGTTTTTTTTTTTTATATAGCAATTTACCACGGATGAGTTGACATGATCCATGTTCACAGTGACTTTAATTTATAATTATTAAAAAAAATACCTGAAATAAAATGTATAATATTTTTCCAGCAGAACCCTAATTATTTTTCTAATATAAAGGAGTCCTAAGTTTTTCTTGTAACATGTAACAACCTCTTTGTAACATCATTGTCTGCCAGTGAAAGTCTTGTAAAAATCTAGCCATTTGGGAGTTTACCTGGAATAAACAAACAGACAGACAAAAATGGTTTTAATTTGCATTGTCATTATAGGTAGCGTATATACTGTCATATCCATTTAGTAAAAAGCTGTTGTTTTGACATTACAAATAGACACTTCAATTTTATTTATTTGTGTAATGATACTCTCATGTGGATGAATCAAATATACTTAATACATTTACTTACATAACTATAATAAAATTCCATGACCAAAGTTTGATTATGTTCTAACATTATTGCAGGATCCACTACTGCTCGTGCCTAGGAATGAAGGGGCTTGTTTATGGGCCCCAGCAGTGCCATTCTCGACTGTCCCAGCGTGTATGGTCAACACGAGCTCATTCAGTTGTCATCTCCATACGAACGGCGCTTTTACTCTAGAGAGAAGTAAATCTGATGTTCAAGCTTATAAACACTTCCGAGCCGCATATGCGAGCAAGACTACTTTTTATACTGATGATCAAAAATCAAGTAGCGAAAGAACTGAACCGAGTTCTGGTGAGGTTTACTCACTTGAAAGGAGTAAAACAGCAGCTCTTCTGCCGGGAAGTCTGAATCCTATTAACGCCTCAATATTCGATAATCGACCTGCCTACTCCAGGGCAGCGCCGAGTCCTCCAGTGAGAACGAAGTTGTCTCCTCATAGTCGCAGAGTCGAAGTTAATCAGGAAGTTAGAGTACTCGCCGAACAAGGCAGACATTTAGGCACAACGGGTATTTTAGACGACACTCCAGTGGCTCCGCGTCGGAAAGTATCGCCAAAAAATTTTCTTAGGAAAAATACAAATGAGATTACTAGTGACTCTAGCGGAACCAACAATGACTCTAACGGAACCAACAATGACTCTAACGGAACCAACAATGACTCTAACGGAACCAACAATGAGTCTAGTGATGATTTGATCAAGTTTTAGACATCGTTTTATTTAAGTTGAAGCTAATCCCACCTACTCTGTTCATGTAAGTACCTTTTGTGTTATTTAAGTAAATACCTACTTGCCAGTCATCTTAATATTATAAAGAAAAAAAAAATTGTTAAGTCTCCAAAAATATTTATATGCATTATGTCATAGATGAGTATTTCTAGAGATTATGTACGTGTTTGCAAATATT
This sequence comes from Ptilodon capucinus, assembly GCA_914767695.1. NCBI lineage: Eukaryota > Metazoa > Arthropoda > Insecta > Lepidoptera > Notodontidae > Ptilodon > Ptilodon capucinus. The sequence continues at coordinate 8,339,474 of OU611808.1, forward strand.
TTTTACCAATTCCTTTATGGATCGAATACATAAGTAATAGATTTGGATATACCTACAGTGTTTTTGCGTATTTGAATACTAGGTATAAAAAATGCGGATGTTATAAAACGTACAAAATGATTATCTTACATAAAGTGAACCTTTTATTAATTATATTATTGCACTGTTCAACGAAAAAAATATGTCATAGAAAATAAACTAAAAATATAATAAACTAAACTATTTTCTATGACATAGAATGTGGTGCTTTAAATGATATTTAAGCATTAATTAAAGCGAATTTTTAATTTCTTAATAAACGTATTTTGTTTGTTGGTGTTCTACGCCAATAATGACCTAGTCACGATAACCCAAATATTGTAGGGTTAACGAATCCAATATTATCAATTTAGCGTTATCCCAAGTAGGTTAATTTGTTATTGATATTGCAATGCTGTTGTCCTGTTATTGACGCCGTCCGCGCCTGACTTAATTCTGGAACTGCGCTTAAAAACGCCGTTGGTAATTTTCATAGCTTGGCCCAAAATGCTTCCTCTACCTCCAACCCATCCACTGAACTGACCCACTACCCGTACATATTATTATGTGTTATCAAGATTGTCCCCCACAGGAGCTATTTTAGGCATGTGTTTTGAATCTTAAGCACATCTTAAACCCAAAAATGAACGCTGGCCGTTTACCAGCGCACTAAGCGATTCATTCATACCTGAGGTACCTGATTAGCGAGTAGCGTGACGATTATAGCAGTGGTAGCCGAGTGGTAGAACGCACGCCTTGCAAATCAAAGTGTGCAGGTTCAAACCCCGGCTCGCACCTCTGGGATTTATGTGCGAATCTCATTCTCATCCGAGATTATCACTTGCTATGAAACGGTGAAGGAAAACATCGTGAGGAAACCTGCACGTCTGAGGGAACTTGACTAGTTCTCGATAGATGTGTGAAGTCTGCCAACCCGCACCGGGCCAGCGCGGTGGACTATGGCCTGAATCCCCCTCGCATTGAGGAGAGGCCCGTGCCCAGCAGTGGGACGTTAAAAGGGCTGTAGTAGTAGTAGTAGTAGTAGTAACGATTAAGCTTCGCACCCACGCGTCAAAATTCGCTCGCTCTATCAGGATCAGGTCGTTGCAAAATGGACTTTATCTGTGTGTCTATACAGTTCGTTTTGGTATTGGCGAAAAAAAAAATACGTGCGAGGGTTGACGCCCTAGTGTGCAGGAGGCTTTATGTTACAGATCAATAGCCTAGTTACAAGTATCTAGTACCATAGGACGCGACTGTGCCCGTGCACTCCACCCGCCCACTCCACTGTCGCTCAGCGTTATTTTTTCGTGGATCTGTGTTGTTGTTTACTTAGTGAGATTTAAAATAAAACAAACTTTTGAATAAAACTATTATTATGTATTTTGTAGAATTCTAAGCTTATTTTATAGATATACATAAATTAAAAATATTAATATCCTAAGACGCCACAGTTAACATAACTATGACGTTTACATACAATTGAGGCACTCATGTTATTATAAGGTACAATACTTAGTTTACGTATAATTGTTCAGTCAACAGTACAGACCACTGATCCATGGTCCAGACACTGACTTCAGTTGATGAGATTCACATCAACAGCGGAATCGAAAGATGAGAGATGGGACTCCTTACCCTTGCAGTTTTCTTATAACTTTACATTTTTAGACAGATAACTTGGTACAAAGGCTGTCAATAATTATAAAATAATATTAAAACAACACTACTATAAGATATGATGGTGAGGTCCTAGTTACTTGACGAACATAAATATCAATTTGTTTTGACCTTCATTACCAGTCGTCAAACATTTATGCGTTAATAATCCAATGGCGCTGTTATGCATGCGCAATGAAACAAGCGGAACTATAAATCTATACAAATAAATAAAATTGGAGTGTCTGTTTGTAATATCAAAATAACACTTTTTTACCAAATGCGTATGAAAGTATATACGATACCTATAACGAAAACGCAATTTTTTTTTTTTGTCTGTCTGTCTGTCTGTCTGTTTGTTTGAGGTAAACTTCTAAACGGCTGAACCGATTTCAATGGGACTTTCACTGACAGATAGCTGACGTTCCAATGCGTAACTTAGGCTACTTTAATTTTAGAAAAAGCATTAGGGTTCCGCGGGAAAAACATAATACCCATATTTCCGGGTAATCTCCCTAAAGTCCACGCGGGCGAAGTCGCGGGCACAGCTAGTTTATAATATTAATACAGAGACAGATTAGAGAATTGCATTTTTTTTTGAAATCCTGTTCTATTACTTGTTGTATTGCTCATGTGTATCTGTAGAAAGTGGATTTAAAAAACACGGAACTCAAAAAAATACACATTGCGTATGTCTCTACATTGACAATAATTTAATGCTATTTCATTTAATAAATAGTATGTTACGAATGTTTGGACATTAATAGTTATTCGTTCGTAGGATTGATATCTATTGGAGGCACAAGTGATGATCCTTATTTTACATATATATTTCTATTATAATAGCACGACTTAATAGAACAATCCACCATGACTATGAATCATGGTATAATAACAATTAATAAAGCAACATGTACCGATTTATCGTATCTATGCAACTAAGCAAATACATAGATAGATAGGCACTGACATACATTGATTATTTTGTATTTAATGGAATAAATAAAGTTTATGTTATATGGTCCAGAATATAAAAGAAAATCTGTGAACTAACTACATAGTAAATAACGAGATTCATATGCTATAGAATTTAGGCACAGCATTAGGCCCACACTATAATTACTAGATACCATTAGTTTCTTTGTTCGATACAATTTGGGTACCAGTATGGTTAACACGTATGCCGAGGCCTAAACCTGCCTCACAGATCGGGAGGCACCGAGCTACTCACTCTTTGTCTTATTTAATATTAAAGAAAGAGACAAAATCGGCATAAACCATGATATGACTCCAGTCTTGGCATACGTGCTCGCCATTCTGGAGTGTGTAATAATAATGTCTTTGCATCTTAGTACATCACTAATTTCCCAGTGGTTCCTGGGACCAGGTTTGAAGCTGCCGAAATTGGAACAACAAATTTGGGTGCTTTTTTTCAACTGAAAAAAGTTATTCCATTATTTTATTGGCAATAAACTAACGACCGGTTATAATAATGAAGAAACGCTTCGTTTCACCAACGGATCTTACAATTATTAATGAGAATTTAGGCAAATCTTAAAGTTTTGGTAATGCCGCTCCCGATGCGTTTAGGCTCGTTACCCCTAATAATATCGATTCGTTTATTCGGAATCCAGCACACCAATTTTGCTGTACACAAAAAACATACGGGTCGAATTAAGAACCTCCTCCTTTTTGAATTCGGTTAAAAATACGATAAAATTAAATTTGACGGCACTAAAAATATTGCCGTTTTACTCTTAACACGAGAAGGACGGCAATACATAGTTTATTTTGGTACCAACACAATCGGCACCAATACCTATTAGTTCACTGATCGTGAATAAATGGAATATGTTGTATTTAGTTCCAAAAGTAAGTCTGGCCACTTAATTGTCGGTTGGGGGCGCGGCGTGTGTCGCGTGCCGCCGTCGCTAGTTGTTCCCGTAGTCGCGCATCTCGCGGTTGCCGAGCGGCAGCGTGGGCCGGTAGTTGTGCAGCAGCTCCATGGCCTCCACGCCGCACGACGCCTCGCCGCACTTCAGTTTCCGCATCGATGCCAACTGAAATACAATCAGTTATGCAAATAATCGATCTCATTTTTTGTGACAGCAGCATGCTTATTGCAAAAAAATAACCTAACCTGTAGGTACGAACACAATATGTATTAGAGAAAAATGTGTAATGTGTAGTTAGTAGTTACCACCACGCGCGCCAAAATAATAAGGTACCTAACTATGTTTAAAAAAAAGAACTTAATTAAACTATTTTTTTACAATAACATATCTAGTCTGTCAGCAGCTAAGTATTATATTTAACAATAAGACAACAGTTAATGTATTTATTAACAAACGTGTTCCTCCTAATGAGTTTTTCGAAAGTGGTAGCTGCCACGAATGTAGGTCGCGAACGATCGTCCACTATTCTATTATTTGGCTCGTAGAACATAGTTAATGCTGCGCGCATCGGAAACCGGTAGACGTCGTTTTGTTTGTTATTGCATCATCAACTGATTTCTAAGATGTTTACGTATGACCAAAAGTATCCTGGATCTCTAAAAGCTAACCTTAGCATGGTGTGGTAAAATTGCTTTCTATATGCATAATAAATAGCAAAATAGTGGCTTATATTTCTATAATAAATACATCATCACGCCTGTATTCCCCGAAGGGGTAGGCAGAGGTGCACTGTAGTGCGCCCACACTTCGCCGATGTATTTTGGTCCCAATGTAATAAGGGGCGAGCCTATTGCCATTATACCGGGCACATTCCCCCTCAATACGAGGGAGATTTGGGCCATAGTCCACCACGCTGGCCAAGTGCGGGTTGGTGAACTTCACACGCCTTTCTATAGACGTGCAGGTTTCATCACGATGTTTTCCTTCACCGTTCAGCAAGTGGTAATCATTGTTGAAAATGACATTCGCACATGAAAATTATCTCAGAGGTGCGGGCCTGGGATTTGAACTTGCACCCCTTACGTTCAAGGCGGGCGTTCTTGCCCGCGAGGCTACCACTGATATACATCACAATATACATCATGATGATGATGATGATGTATATTTCTATAATAAATAGGAAAATAGGGGCTTATACCAAAGTCTATATACTGAGATAGGGATAAATCTCAGTCTAGTCAAATAATGTATTAATTTATGAATATAATAGTTATCTTATCGCAACGCTACGTTTGTTTTATCAGAATTACGTGAGTGAATTAAATGCTTAATTGTCATCAACGCGCCATAAAGCTCTTAACATCTTTAGGATGGTGCAATAAAAGGTATTTTGATCAAGATGCAAGCTAGTTGTGGTCTATTGGTATGAGTAGTTACCTGTTCAGCGGAGACTTGTACGGGCTGCTTGAACAGGATCCAGGTGACGGACTCCGTGCAGGGCGGTGTGGTCAGGGAGCCGGGGTAGGTCCAGTACGCCACCTGCGGCGGAAGCAGCTTCGCCGGGTCCAGCGGGTCGGTGAATGTCACCTTATCATTCTTGTGTTGCACAAACGGTAGCAACTTTATTACTTTGTCCAATTCATCGTGCTTAGATCCAACCTGGAAATTAATTTAATAGTTATAATTTATAACTTATAAAATATAATTACGCGCGTATTCTTAGCAGAGATAAGCAGAGGTGTTTTACAGTGTAAACTAAATATCTAATTATCTATCCCAATTATTATTACTACTTATAGGTACTACTACTACTATTATTATTACTACTTATACTTATATTATTACTTATAGGTAACCTGACTCGTTTCATAGGTTTACCTACGGCTATATGTATTCAATCGATGGTTTTGAATCTGTTCAATCCGATTGAGGGTTGACCTAGAGTAATGTTAGCCTACCTTTTGTTAATGGGTAATATTTATTTAAGTTTATGAATTAAAATTCAAATACTACTTATTGTATTCAGATTGTGGTGTGCGACCTCAAATCACCAATTCACTTTCAATATGTAAAGCAGACAGGTAAGTACGTAAGTATAAAATCAAATGTTGTCATGTCATCATTTAGGTATATAGTCATTATTTAAGTAGGTAGTTATAAGTACCTACTTAATGCTTTAAATTATCTCAAGTAGCAATATTTTCCGTAAGACATACCTACCCATCCTCAGATGTATAAAATTTCTAGTCCCTCTACAAACCATATATAGCGGCATTCTTCAGTTCTAAAGTGTTATGTAATGCTAATTTAAATGGATTTGAATGCTTTGATCCATTTAATTTAGCATTACAAGCACATTTGAGGGTAGGTTTCTAATCTACCAGATATCTATATATTTTGCAAATACGCAGGTAAATAGATATTGAAAGCAACCCATATAAATAATGTGCTAATGCAAGTTATATAAACAATGGGCTCAAGTTGTAAGGCTTCTATGACGTAGTAAACTTCTTTGCACCCAAGTGCAATATTAACTTAGTAAAATCGCTTTACATACACGCAATAATCTCATTTAAATGCGCAAACAGCGGAAGAAGAGCGCGACAGTTCCTACTAAGAACTTATTTACCTATCTATTCATAGGTGTTAATGTTATTTGCGATAAACTGAACGGCACACAACTGTATCGCTGAGCTATGAACAATGTGAAATGTTTAAAAAGAAATCTATGAAGTTATATTATTGTCATCGTCACTAGGTAGGTACGCGTATTACGACGCGGATGCTGCAAAGAGAAAGTAACTGTCAGAGATCGAGCGAAAGCAATTCTTTTTTGGAATTCATCTTCCAAATTTACATTACTTGCAATTGCAGATAGCTGGTTGGCTCTCAAGGTGATTATATGAAGTGATTGTGTAAATTAATACAGTCGGTTAAAAAATATCATAGCATTTAAAGACAATTTACACTAACGTGTCAATGAGTCAATATAATCTAGCTCGTATTATTTGTCTACAGTACCTACTTACTTACGGTTGTTTATTATCTTAGATATCTAAATCTCGGATGAATACGTAATATTACGTAACAGACTTTTGGCACTTTTGCATGTCGATAGGATTCAGGTCAATCCCCGACATCCTTGTTAAGCATATACTACTTACACAGCAGTCTTTAATTGGTGGGACTGCATAGTTCCGGAATAAAAAAAATAAGGTACCTATTATATAACTAGGCAAATAATGGTGCCGATTCTATTGCCATCAAACTAGGTATACTAAACAGAGTGTAATGCCGTCGTTCTGAAGGCAACATATTCGGTACCTATAGTCAATTATAACAGCTTATGTTCTCACCATAAGAAGTACTCCTAGGACTGCAAGTCCGTCGGTCTGTCCCGCCGCTTCGGTGAAGCTGTTGTACTTGGAGGTGTTCCAGTGGACCAGGTGGAGCTCGCCGGAGAAGGAGCGGCCGTCCACCGTGTGCTCGGAGCCCTCGCCGTTCACCGCGCCCCAGTGGCAATGCCACTGCTGCAGTTTGTACACGTCCTTACCTAGCGGGCCGCCGCGTAGCTCTGAAATACAACGTTTACTATGGTTTATAAGCCTGTCCATGCATATGTCCATCCACTAGACGACATTAGCCTCTACTTTTTGTGGTTAATTACTTGGTATTTGATAATGTATGCATAGGGAGAGTAATCGTTTACTTAGACCATTAGCTATTGTGGATATACAGCAGCAGATGTCTTCGCGAATCGGAGGCATGTCTTAATGGCAAATTCAAGAGTAATACGAGTCCTAAGTTGCCGCCAAGTCGGAGTTCGCTCGAATGGAGACTGATACATTATGGTGTATGTATAGTATGGAACTAGCATAGAAAGAGTGGATGTTTCTAATCTTTTCAACCAGGTACTTCAGTAACTATCTATCTATCGAGAACATCTATAACCAATCCGCAAGGAATTCCCTGTCATATGGATATACGGTTCTCACTGTTATAAAGGACGTAAGTAGGTCTATAAAGCAGAAAATAAGTCAAGAATATACACAACACAATATCGCAAAATTTCGAGGCAACTCCAGCAATTCGAGGTCTCCAAGTGCAACTGAAGCTAAATTTAAAAGTTTGCATTGCATTGCATTAAATACTAAAAATAAAAGCTTACTCATGATCAGTATGTTCTTTGTTTACTTGTTGGGCTTTGTGTACACCACGTGCTAAGTAATTTTGGTAAAGGTTTAATTTTCATTTTTGCCTCACGTTTCTTACTTAATTTTCAAAGCTAATTTGTTTACCTACATATTTACTCGATATGTAAATAGTGGTTGTAGATAAGTAACTACCTATAACAATTCTTACCTGTACCAAAGAACCCCTCAGTTTGCTTACGTGTCATGGTAATTTGTGTTTTCGTAAACAAGTGAATATATTCGGTGTGAGGGGGTACGAGCCACGTGCGCGGTGAGACGGTGACTCATAGAGCGGGGGAACGCTTGGTTCGATGGAAATGCAAATTGGCCGTCCGTCACTTGCGCGAGGAATTGCAACTTCCTCAATACATTACACTACCCTCATTGACACGAGATAATGAAGTGCTATATATTTTTTATACATAACTTACCTACACAATGACCTATTCAGATAAACGCGCCCGATATGTGGTTACTATTAAAATATTGTAAACATTTTAAATCATTTGCGTATTGAAATATTTAACATTTTGTTGCTTACCTAACTAACCAATACCCTCCATCAAACTGTTTTTATCACAAATCAATTACATAGCGTAAATAACAGCGTGTTTATCGTGTAAACCCAATACGCTTGGTTGTGTGCCCATAATTATTTTACGTTGTTGCTAGCGAGTAGCGATCACAAAACACGCTTCAAACTCATAGCAGAGCTGCCGACCTCAAGTAGGTAAGCTAAGTGTACCATACCTGAATCATATCCGTTTTCATCGACGCGCCAGCAGTAGCCAGGGTTGACGACGGAGCGCGGGTGGTTGACGGAGTACCGCCAGGTGATTGGGGGCGCGCTGCCGCCGCCGCTGCTGGCGCGAGATGTGTCGATGTCCACGGGGCTCTGCCGGGCGCCGCGGGCCTCCGGGAACTTCTCCGTCCAAGTCGACGGACCTGCGACATGCAATAGTTCTCAATAAAATACCTTTTACCTCCTTTCACGTACGCATTACGTATTCGCGGTCACATTCAGGTTTTGAATATAACCGCTGGATCTTGGGTCGTTATTAAAGACAGCCTACAGTTTATCGAGTTGGATGTTTGTAGTGAGTGTTACCCAGTTACCAATTAGTTAACATGGACCTACGTCGGTATTAGGTTGAAAAAGCTATTAGAAAGTGTAGTTGATGACGGAGTACGCAGATAAATAGATAAACCGTCTGCTTGCTTGGATTCTAGGCCAAATAAATTTTGATATAAAATTAAACGGAAATATTTTAACATTCTCTGGAAACTTGGCAGGCTGTTATCTGAATCGCTGTCATCATTGTTAGTTTAGCTCAGCACTGACGAATTATAAAAGCAAACAAAATATTAATTAAGTAAACGATAAAAATGTCCAAACCATTCCGGAAAGTGTAGGTACTCAACGTTAAGATTGTTTTCGTGAATTTAAACCATTTTGCGCATACTATTAAGGCTGGTATGTCCAATAACAGAGAAAACAGAATACAAGGTGCAGGGAACGTATGCGCATACAAAGTAGTTTGGAACTAGAACATCGGGCTACCGACCGAAACAAACAGCTAGTGGGCACATCAAATTAACCTATCTAGTAAGATGTAAAATCAGATTGAACTAAAATTTAGATTTGTTGAGAATTTTAAAGATGTAAACTCAGATTAATTTTTATTAAGCTCCTGCCCTACGCGATTTATCTACATTCTGTTGTTTGTGAATGCTTACGTTATCAGTAGAGGTACCTACTAGACTATGTTAATATATGGTCGGCATCCATCGCTTGTCAGTTAATTGTTGTACGTTTATCCTTTGTGTCTGAGTGATTGTTGACGGAGGTATGTCGTGCTATCTTATCGGGGTGGTGCGAGCCACCGCCCGCAGGCTGCTCGAAACGTTTACTGATTCTTGTATACATTTTTATTATGATGAATCTCAACTTTACAACAACTTTACGACTTCCGATATGCTTCATATTTGCAGTTTGTTATCGCTGTTTGAAAGTTACACTGATTTACCTGTCAAGGTGTGTAATGCCTTTTATTATGAACGATGAGAAAATCGCCTTTGTTAACTGACTATGTACATCATCATTAACTAACTTATTACTAACTAAGTATTAAAAAGTAAATCTTCTACTTATGGTTAAATCAAACCTATCAACGTTGTCGATCATTTATGGTGAGATTTTTGAGATCAGCGAGTTTGTCATAATCCCTATATAAAACATTTTGGTAGGTAGTTAGGTAAGTTCAGTGCGTGGGAAGTTTTATCTAATCTCCCGTATATATCTATATAATGTCCCATGTATATAAAGTCATCTGAAAGTACTTAGTAGGTTTAAATTTTGGTTATTTAGTTTTTAGTTGCTTAGCTTATAAGTTCGCTCTATTAGACGCTCGCTCTATGGAAAATGTATAGGTTTCGGGTGTCTAGTAAAAATATTTTACGTAGACGCAATCAACTAGCGGGTGTAAACGCAAGGTAGAGCTCCTGATTTTCGACAGTTGAGATAATAAGAATACCTACTGTGAATGTTTGCTAGAGCTAGTCGTGGTCAAACGTATACTCTTCTTCTCGGAACGGCTCTACGTTTCCTACCATCATGCAAGGAATAAAAGCGTCTATAGACAAGTAAACATCCTGTGTGAGAGTGCTCCGCGCTAATACCATCACTGTTGTTATAGTACATATTCACAACCAAATACACAAATATATTTACTAAGTAATGGAGGCCACCTGTTTCATGTTACACTGTCATTGGCGAGGTGTTTCTGCGGGAGCTGTATCAAATTTTATTGTTATTGTGTTTTAATAATAACAACTGTAACAAGAGTAAATGCCACCGCTATGAAATCGTGACATGTTGTAATTCTTTTTTCGAGCTGTCTTTAATTACATTTGTAGGTGTTTCTTTGTAAAACGGACACTAAGTACAATGTAGACCTCGCACGTGTTTAGATATTGTTATCTGAGTACTTTGTCAGAACGGTACAGAATTTTAAACTCTTTTAAGACTAGATCTTTTGAAACGCTTTGTATTTGGGGGCACTTAGCACTTAAACAAAACATACAGTTGTTCTAACAGTTCTATAAGACCGGCAATGTAGATCAAGGTATGAAGATAATAGGTATATGCACGGCCGCAGATAATGTTTGGTGAAAATATAAACACCACAATGATTGAGACAGAATCGGACGTAAAGGTTGGCTGTCGGCGGCACTCGTGCCTAAATCCATGGATAATTTCGTTCACATTGATGGCAGCCGTAATGAAAATAAATATGAACCGGTAATTTTACCAATTGAGTCCGTAACTCCGCAACAACACCGGATGCGTGTGTGTCGATGGCAATCGAATCGCCGAGAACTATATTTACCATATATAGTATAAATTCATACATACACCTAGGTACTTTTTGATACATCATAAACATAATATATAGAATAGTTATAGCTTTACATAAGCGGCAATTTATTCTAATTTGATTGGGGTCGTTCAAAGTGCTCTAATACGCAATTTGTGGCGTGTTATGATGATAATCAGTGGCCCACTGACATTATTCATAGGATAGAACTTTTAGTTAGGTAGGCAAGTACACATATAAACTCAACTTGCGATTTGATATGGAAGCTATGGACAGTAATTTAAGGTACAAACTGGTATTTAAAGATATCAAAGCGCTATCAACAGTGATAGCGAAGGAATTAAGATTTAAATAAATACATAGCAGATGCTCGATAATATAACCATGGTTTTTTGGTGTGAAAAGGATACAAATGTATTATTAACTCCCCTTGACAGTGTATAATTAGCACGGCGTCGTGTCACACGTTACACGAAGTACACGTCACAGCCCAGCCCACCGGCGGGATACAAAAAAACCGATCTATACAAAGAAATTGTCTAAAATACTATTGGAAAACGTTCGAAAAATAAAACATTCACCGTCATACACAAAAAAGATTGCGTGGTTGTAGCCAAACAGTGTTAAAACATTGTTTTACACTGAGTTTACCTCGAAGCAGTGACTATTTTTATGATTTTGTGGTGAGACTTTTTGCAGACGTATGCGAACACAAAGCTTGTTAACGTTTTGGGGACCCTACCTACTTATTTAATCATATGTCATTTAAATCAAGTTACTGGTAGAGACCAGGTCTCAAAAGATTTTTCTTACTTATTGGGAAACAATTAACTACTGTTTCGGTAGGCGATAACTACGAAGTATGTCGCTCTACTATTTTTAACTTAAACTATTAAAATCGGCTCTAAAACTACCTTTACCCAAGAAATTATATAGTAAGAACTTAGATCATCGAAATTTATTACTAAACAACGTCGTGGAACTGTAGTTTTAAAAGGTTTACAATTATTAACATGTTAGTGTAGAGGCGCCTAACGTATAGGTGAGTACTCACTGACAACAGATAAAGCATCTGTGCTAAAAGTGGTTACGTACCCATTCACATCTCGTCAATTGAGGGGTTCAGTGCACGGATGACATCTATCTGCGTCGAGGCGAGGGAAATAGCTCTATTGCAGTGGGTCGGCGCAAGTGCAGGCGACGGAAACTAGCGGCCACTGAACGGCGCATCGTCGGCACATTCGATAACACTGACGCAGCAATGTTATTTTCTGAACTGTTTCCAAGTAATTATTTAATTAAATTAACTTCAGTTAAATTAACGTACTTCCCAGAAATCGTGTTGTATTGGCTCAGTTAGTCATAGACAACCTTGAATGTAGTTCGTAAAGAAAAGTAGATTGTCATTGTTAACATCTGAGTAGGTATCTATGTTTTATCTATTTAATAAAACTAACTGATAAAAAACCAGCCAAGTGCGAGTCGGATTTGCGCACGAAGGGGTCTACCGTACCATTACCTATAAAAACGGCAAAAAAAACCACGTTTGTTGTATGGGAGCCCCCTTAAATATTTATTTTATTCTGTTTTTTAATAGTTGTTGTTATAGTGGCAACAGAAATAAATCATCCGTGAAAATTTCAACTCTCTAACTATCACGGTTCATGAGATACAGCCTGGTGACAGACGGACGGATGGACGGATGGACGGACGGACAGCGAAGTCTTAGCAATAGGGTTCCCGTTTTACCCTTTGGGTACGAAACCCTAAAAACGACAAAATCCGAATTTACCTACATAACTAATAGGAACTGGGTACTAGAAATTTAAATCTTGGTAACCTTTTAACTTCTATATCATGTTCGACACAATATCACGAATCAAAACATTTGTTAAACCATAATAGATTGGTGTTTTATTTATCTAACACGTAGATCAACAACATGTAGAATGTTTTAAACTGCTTATGTTTCTGTTCCCTACATATTTACGTGTAACTGACATGTTAATGATCGTGTAACACCTAGAAACAAAATAATCAGGTCTCCACTTTGCCGAATTTCATGAATCAGATAAGTTCATTCGCAAAGATTAAGCACTGCATAATAAATGGTGTTGTATAAATAAACAAACAGAACGTTGTATCAGAACTTGTAGCATGGGCGCCAAGATTAGACGTATGTCACGAAATATCTTGATGTTGTCTCATTCACTCGTATGCAATTAGACAGAGAGCGACCGAGCCAATCCGTGACAGAGGTCTTGTCTTGACATGCGTGCTGACACCACAATGATGTAAGTTTACATTTGTAGCGTTTATTCATTTGTTTTTGCGTTGATTCCTGTAGCTCTACCACGAGTAAATACGTTAGCTACGAGCGCTACGCTACTTGCTACGTTTACGTAGTTATGGAATGACAAACTGTTAGGGCGTGACTGACTTACTTATCTTTTTACGTCTACGCTATCGATTAATGTAACATTTGTTACTAAAACATGCAACTAGTAGAGCTACTACTTACTCAACACATCATTATTTAAGTGTAGCTAATAGATAGATGTTTAATGGCGTACATTATCCTAATGTCTAGATATTTGGCTTATTGTAACGATCATCACGATTTTCTTCATTTTGAACTATCGTTATTTTTGATCGTTATTTTATAGATATGATCATATACATACCAACTTATTTATCTTTATAGAATTAATTTAAATTCAGTGGTGTAGGTACATTAGAATTTATTTATTATGAAGCAGGTAAGTTTATACCCACTTATCGTAAAAATCGAACACAGGTCTGGAGGGCTATCGAAACACGATCGACATTATCTCTATTTCGACATATGTCGAAACCAAGCGCCAAATTGGTCGTAGTTTTACGCTTTGTTTCGATATTTATGTCAAATTAGGGATAATGTCGACCATGCGAGAATTGCCCCCATGAGTTTACGTCCGGATAAAGTCGGAACGTTTACAAGCGGCCGGATAAAACACGGCGTTCATGATGTTTTAGATAAACAAGCAAATGATTAATCAATGGGCACTCAACAGAGCAGAGGCACCGGTCGGTACTCGGTCGTTCCGCATCGAGTGTCGGCCGGCCGCCCGCGTCACCGTGCGTGTACTGTGACCTCGGCCTTACTTATCTCGAGCAGATTTTATTTTATCCACTTTTACAAGCGCCCTCGCATTGTCGCCTTTACACAGCCGCTCTCGTCCTTTATTTACTTACACTTTTTTGACGATATAAATAATCATAGCGATTAAAAGTCAATCAGGCGCAGGAAATAGCTATTGTTCACAAGGAAAAAAAACCGTTTTACCTCAATGGTTGGGTTATATTTGTTTGTTTTAATAGTCCATGGGCTAGATAGAAGGTTTGGTAGAAAAATTATACTTTATTCTTATTTAATACGTAAGAAGCGTCGAATGCATTTATGAATAAAATATGTTCAATTATTTATTGTAAAAACCAGAAATTGGTTTGTTTATAACGTGATTCAATACGAATCACCTTGATTGAGAAAATTTAAATTTTACAAGCGCACGCGAACTTGACCGCGCTAGGTTTTGTATGAACAATCTGAATGATTCGACTTGACAACGCAAGATATTTGTAATTATTTCCTTATTGTGAAGTTAATAGTTGATAGAAAATGTTAACTGTCCGATTGAGCGATTAACCTTCATTTCCGTAGTGGAGCGACACGAACGAGGTCACAGGCAAAGCTTCGCGGCCAGAGACGAAAACGCACCCACACTTTCTTAATAAAAAGGTACTATACAATGACAGATTACATACAATTTATTAAGCGCGGCTTAGAAAACATTAATTGCTTTGTGGAATGATCCAAGAATGAACAAATGGCTTAAGAAACTGTATTTAGTCAGTAGACAGTGACTGGCCGTAGTTACGCCTACATCATCATATCATCATTGTTCGGTAGGTAATTGCCGCTGTGAGATCTAATAGCGTAAGGTTAACTACACGCCATCTCCCTGCTCAGTATTATCGGTGTTCGCTGTGCCTTCGTTGGACACCGCTGCAAATCCTAGCTTACGGGAGTTAAATCCTAGAATTCGGAGTGTGTGCAGCCTTAATTAATCTAATTTCTGCATTATTTTAGGCTCACACCAATAGTTTAGTAGCCAGGATCATGGTTATAAAAGCTGGAATTTGTGTTAAGAAATCTAAAAGGAGGATAAACTAAACAATGTCTTTACAAATTCGTCTCAAGCAAATCAAATTTTTATTGTTACTTAATTGTTTTTTTTTTTACAATGCAATGTTTTTTTACCCTTTACCTCATTCATGGTCACAGGTAGAGAACTTGAGAATGTAAAAAACCGACCAAGTGCTTATCGGTTTATGCAGAAACGGTTCCGTACCCATGAAAACAACGAAAACTGTTTTACACGCACACTTTTCATGTAGAGGGGCCACGTTTAAATTTATTTTCGAGATTTAAATACATCATTAGTACTTATGTTAAATGTTAAAAATCGGTCTTGTAGTTCGAATCATTGTCTTGGTCTTGTGCTTACTGATGTAACACAATGAGGTTACTGATATAACACAAAGGTTACCCATGCAGTTTACCTAACTAACTAACTACAGCCCTTTTAACGTCCCACTGCTGGGCACGGGCCTCCCCTCAATGCGAGGGGGATTCAGGTCATAGTCCACCACGCTGGCCCATTGCGGGTTGGCAGACTTCACACATCTATCGAGAACTAGTCAAGTTTCCAGACGTGCAGGTTTCCTCACGATGTTTTCCTTCACCGTTTCATAGTATGTGATAATCTCGGATGAAAATGAGATTCGCACATAAACCGAAAGGTGCTAGCCGGGGTTTGAACTTGCACACTTTGATTGCAAGGCGTGCGTTCGACCACTCGGCTACCACTGATATATACGCAAATAAAAAAAAAGTTTGTGCTTATAAATTCGCCGATATAATCGCAAATGTCTGATCAAAGTACCTAGGTACCGTAACTACCTCTTGTTAACCTAATATCATCAAGGAGATCCGCTAGATATATGAGTATGTACTTCAATTAGGCAAGTAGTTACATACAGGTTTTTTGACTGCGACCTCTATACTCACATCTTTGAAACGATTTAATGAAAAAACCACACGAATGTTCATAAATCGTAGTATCTTATTATGGTAATCTCATCGAAAGGTCCATAATAACATCTTACAAATCCTCTTAAACTAATTAATTTGCTCAATTTTCATCAGAACCCTAGGAATTCTGGTAAGTTTCATACATTTACGCGATTCACGCTCAGGTTCAACTCAACAGCAATTAATCTCATAAAAATTATAATATACTTAGAAATTCAGGATATGTGGTTTGTTTTAGAGGAATTTCCCAAACTGAATGTCTATTACAGACCCCCTCTTCTGTGAAGCGTTTCATGTATACGATGAGCAATGCTCACTTAGGTAATGGAGGTCCTATAAGATGATTGGAAGTATGGAAATGTGTTATTCATTTCGGAATATGTATCTGGGCCCAGTAACAACGTACACGCTCTTATTCCCAGCTGCATGGCGAGTTTGGATACAGAAATTTACCTTAACATGGCTACTTGCAAAGATAATATTTTTGAGGCTTATACTTATGTAGTCCGAGGGATTTAAGTGTAGACCATTGATGTTAATTCAACTGCAGTGGCTGCTACTTTAACACCCATCAGAGATAGTCCTTTAATTTTAATGTAATTATTTTATTTGGGCCTTTCTATTATATCTTACTATAGATACATGCGTTGCTTTATTAGTGTTTGCATGAAGATATTCATTAGAATAAGAAGCTATACTGATAAATCCACTACTCTCACATAATCAATGAAAGAAAGGAACCTATACATCAATTAAGAGCGTTATCTGAACTATTTTCTGGAATATATATACTTATCTAAGAATGTCCTCGCTACAACACGCCACTTATCTAGGTGGCCAAGTAAATAGCCGGGTCCAGAAATTTCGGCGCATAGTAACACCCTGGTAATGTGTAGGAGTATAAAGTCGGACATTTTGTCGATTGTCCATGCTTATCAATTTGTTTGTCAAAGAGCTCATTCCTTTCTTCTGAGCTCAATGCATGTCTTTCGTGTTGGCGCATCGTTTGTGTGATAATTTTATAGCCAGCCACGTCGTAAAAATGTTAGTTTCCTCTGATAAGCGGATACCGAGCCCGAGCGGTCAGTCTCTTGGGCACGTGATGTTGTAGCAATTAGGAAAATACGTGGGCAGCCTACGGACAGGTGAGACAGAGCGCTCTTCTAACTAACACAAAACAGATAACTTGTAGTAAACTAGAACAAATACTACTTGCTAGTTCCTACCTAGTGTAGATACCTACGATCTTGATTCATGCTACAATAAGTAGGTATGCTTATGTTTATAGTCACTGAACACGGCAAAGCATAGTAAGCCCTCACTATGAATAACCATAGAAATGTAACATCTGAGGTTTCTGTTTTACTAGTATACTTAAGATTATGAGTACCTAAGTAGTTAAGGCTTCATTGCCATTGTTTTTTTAGAGATTACAGGGAATGTGAGGAGTCATGTTAGCCCATTCAACTAAGCTAAATGCTTGTGCTAGGAGTGGGCTCACGGCAACAGTTTAATGGCCAGGGCTGGGTTCGAACCCGGAATCTCTCAGTTACTAAATTGAACCGTCTAACCGCTATAGGTACATAAACGTATGCTAATTCATACGGGGAATCCCTTTAAAGTGGTACAAAATAAAATATTGCATTAATACAAAGTTTTATCTAAAACCACATTTTGGTCTGGATGAATGTACCTAAAGTACCTTCCTAGTGCCATTTCTCGTGTACTTACCTAGTCATTACCAATGCATTCACAAGGAAAGAGGAAATTACAGCAGATAAATAATAACTTAACGTTTTATCCCAAGTCGTGGGCGTAGTTTACATATACTTAATCTGTCTGCGACTTTCTCAGGAAAAATATAGTTATAAACCTTGCATGCATACTTACATTAATTTTAATTGAGTTGGTAAGTGAGTGAATTTCACTTGTGAAGTTTGATATTACTCTGCAAGTTGATTAAGGTTTTGAAATATTGTTCAATAGCTTGTTGCCTGTGAGCATGACTCAGGCTTATAGAAAAATAGATAACTATTGAGCTACAAAAAAAATAACAAGAATAATTAATCAAAGTTATCGACCGGATTCTTAGCTAAAATTGGAGTGATTTTACAATTTTATTCTGTAAATGTATTTTTTTTATAACCGAGAAACAGTGCAGGTTAATATTAAAAGAAAAACTAACCTGATTATTATATTGTTTTCTTATATTTACGCGAATACTATACATTGAAATTAAACTATTTTACGGATTTTATCGCGTTTATTTACTATTTCAGGAAAATAAAATAGTAAATAAACGCGATAAAATCTGTAAAATAGTTTAATTTCAATAACCTGATTATTTTTCATGTTTTCCCAGAACTTAGGCAATTTTTAAGTAGCTACATCCAGTGTCAATTTATTGATAGGTAGACATGTTTTCATCATAAATTATTCATTATCAAGGGGGCTAAAATATTTCCTTGGGCAAAGCAAAGCATGCTACTTAATATTGGATCAGTAGATAAGTATAACTTAATTTCATAGTCTATTGTAAATCGCAATGGTCTACTGAAACTTCAGTGAAAATGTATGTATTGTTCAGTATAGTACATGTAAGAAAATTATGAGAAGTAATATTAGAATAGGAACCTAGCGATAATGATCGATTTTAAATCTGTATTGAACCTTTGTGTGTAACTTTGCACAGTATTTTTAATTGGTTTGTATTGTTAGAATTACTTGTAGAAGGTAAGCAGTTAACTGTCGACAAAGATATAAAAAATAATTGTATCGCGCTACCTATAATGAAAATGGAGTGACGAGCGTCAACTAGGTAATGTTCTCAACGTATTTGCTGGTAGTAGGTACGTCTTAACTCTTTGCGCTGTATTTGTGACAAACTAATTTGAATTACAATATTATTATGCCTTACAAATTTACTTATATAAATAATTATCATAGACGTGATTATTAAACGGTTTTAGAAAAGCTGACATGTTCAAAGGATGAAAAGTATGCTTAATATTTCTGAGTTTTAGTAACAATTGCTTTAATAATTTGTGTGACAAGCGAATGATTTTCGTGTTAATTTACATGCAAATGAATGCTTGGCGTATATTTTTAACTCGTAAGTAGGTATTGTTTGAAACATTCGTACTTGCTAGTGCATGCGTAGAGCATATGAAGCAAAGCAATAACGAGTCGTCCGGCAAACATCATCACCCACTTGATGTTCTAATGATTTTGATTGCTGCCCATTTATAAAAATTCCTATAATTACAGCGTTAATGACAGACCGATTTACGTATGAAGATAATATACCGATATCGTATATTGTCAAAATAATAATAGATTCCTATTATTATTATTGCAATCCTATTATTACATGTAAGTAGTGGGTATCTATGTGTTCAAATCGTATTGGACTTTCGCAGTGATTAAATATATTAATATCTATTATACTACCTTGGGAATTCAACAGTAAGTACTTGTTAACGTAGATGTACCTAAGCCTGTGGTATAGGTAAGCAAGTAATTAATAAAACACTTCCGGTTTTTTGTTTAATTAAGTAATACCTATGCAGATATGATGTTCGTACCAATAACTTTGACAATGGCATTTTAGTTATAAATGTGACTGACTTTTAATTTGGGGGAATGATTTAGTAACGATCTCAGTAGGTACTTATGAATGGAGGTGGCTATTTTGTTAAACAAAGTAGGTAGGTAGATAGATAATTTAATCTTTCATGCTCGTTTGTATGTAAATCAAAAAACCACCTATCTACGATGTTATCGAAATAATTTAATAAAGTAACGGCAGTTGATTCGGTTTTCCTCAATTTAACGATAATCAATCCTGGGAGATGGTGTTAATGCTGTTTTTTCGAGGTGAACTGGTTTCGATATCCTTAATATGTTGCAACTTTAACAAAGGAGTGTGCTGAAGAAGTCTGCTTCTGCGAACCGGCTTGCCGCCGCAGATAAAAGTAGGCCACGATCTGCTCACGCGATTCACTTATTCTCGGGTTTAACAAAAAATACATTATCACGGAGACAAAAAAATACAGCATTTAATTTTCTTCAAGCAGTATTGATATCTTTGAGATTAAATGGTCACATCGTTAGGTTTACTACTATTAATGCATAAATAAGTAAAAATTTGTTACTTTTTATTTATGGTCAAAGTAAAATATGATAAGAAATATCTGCAAATGTGAACTAGACCTTTATTTCTCCCGCTAATAGAATTATTAACGCAGATTAAAAATTTGTCGGTAGGTATGCCCCTCAGGCGGGTAGTTGATATAAGATATTTAAGTTATCGTAGTAGTAGACATAATGAAACAATTAAACAAATACCATGAATCGCATGCCAAGTGGTCGTCACAGTGTGGTCTCAACAGGTGTTAAATGTATGAATGAAATTAATTTAGAACTCTGAAACTGAAACCGCTTCAATAACAAAACAATATTTTAATTGTTCAGTATTTCTTATCTATTCAGACTCGCATATTTATTGATAGGTATATTACATACGTTCGATTTCTAGTATTGTAAATCAATGTTTGAACTATATGTTAAATAACGGTTTGCGGATTCGGTTCAGTCTTTTGTTTCAGTTTAGCAATTTGTAAGTACCCACCCAAAGTTGATTGCTCAACTGGAATTGAGTATAAAAATATAGGTAGGTACCATAGTAGCTACACATATATTTTTTGGAATTCTTGAAACTCAAAAACAAGGAAAACATAATTCAGTGAGAGGTAAATTTTCGCTTTATTTACACGGCACGTCACGTGCATCGATGTAAACAAACCGGTCCGGTGTCGGCCGGCGGCTCTTAACCCGAGGAGAAACTCACCGTTCTCGCCGGTGTATCCCCAGTCGTGTTCCGCCATGTCCACAGGTTTATCAGTCTATCACAGTTGGTTTATCACGAGATGAGTTTACCGAGGTGCGAGGGTTACCGTCGGGCGCGTGTCACTCGAGTGCGCGGGTGAGCGTGGTTGGGGCGTGACTGCGTGCGAGCGCGCGTCGCCTCCGCTTTATAAAAGGGGCCGGCGACGTCGGTGCTTGCATAAGCAGAGGCGGGCGCGGGTGCGGGTGCGGGCGCGGGCGCGTGGCGGGCGGGACGGGAGGCCTGACTCGCGCGCGGGCAGCCGGGCCACTGCGCTCGCGGCGCGCTGCACGCCGCGCGCGCTCCGCCCCACCGCATCGCTTTCTACTATTTGTAATTACGCTATTTACTCATTTACACGACAAACACATTGTCCTAATGTCAATGTCAACGAAGCAATTTGACGTGTACTTATAGGTTGGTATAATCCCAGCCCACCATGACTGCGTACGCGTAGAGTGAATCCTTTCCTACTAGGCGTCAATGGCTAGAAACTAGTTACCTAAACTACGTTTCTCCCAAAATTTATATAAATCTCATACCATCTACAATATCATTTTTCAGTACAAATGTGTTTTGAATTACCATTAGTAGTAATAATTTTAAGGATAATAATAATTTTAGGGATAAGTAACGGTGAAGGAAAACATCGTGAGGAAACCTGCACGTCTGTAGAAAGGCATGTGAAGTTCACCAACCCGCTCTGGGCCAGCGTGGTGGACTATGGCCCAAATCTCCCTCGTATTGAGGGGGAATGTGCCCGGTATAATGGCAATAGGCTCGCACCCTATTACATTGGGACCAAAATACATCGGCGAAGTGTGGGTGCACTACAGTGCACCTCTGCCTACCCCTTCGGGGAATATAGGCGTGATGATGTATGTATGTATGTATAAGTTTTTCTTGACTAAGTACGTATAAGATTTTTGCGCTAGGTAGAAAAGTAATTGGGTATATACTTACTAGATAGACGGGGCGTAATTATGCATTAAGAGCGTCTGTAGAACCTAGATTTTAATTTCAACTTCTGCCGTTGTGACGTATTTGAAATAACAGGTGAAATCACATTTTTGTTGCACGTACTTATAGCTTGATTGATAGGATATATTACCTAATGATAAACAATTAGGTGACGTTTTATGATGGTTATTATAAAAATAAGATGTTAATTCAGCTAATTTGTTAGTTTAGACTTTAGGCTATGTAAACTAGGTACCTTCATCCAACCTATTCTCTTTTGATCACAAGTTAATAAGGTTTACGATAATTCATACAATTTTCATAATTATTACTCTTTTACTTACCCACGTCAATAGCGAACAAACATTCGCGGTAATATTTATAACCAAATAACATAAAACTGTTCTAAGCATGCACGCTTAAAAGTCAATCGAGCAGAAACTCTAAAAACGTTCTCGAAACCATAAAAGAAGAAAAACCATTTACAGTAGGCACATATTTAAGCCCAAACCCAAAATATTTACGTTGAGATAGTTACGAGAATAGAACATGATGAAAACTAGTTCAAAAATATAAAGAGCTAATACCATGCGTTGAATTCTTTTATACGTTCACCAACTAACATCACAATTTCAAGATTATTTAGATTAGGTTTTGATAACTTTATGAGTAGGTACGGTATAGAAGCGTAGTATTTGCGACGCTGATTAAAAAGTGAATATAAGTGATTTAAAAAAATATTTATTATATCAAGGGGTTCATCGACATTTTTTTACTTTACAGCAGAGCACACTCATTCGACGCAGAAAAATTAGCTGATTCCAAATATATAGTACATAAGTCAATATCGCCCAAAACTGTCGCTTAAGTTAAATATTCTTTCACCCCTCGATATGACTATTTTATTTACCAAAATTTCCAAATCCTGTGCGAATATACCATAAGAATAAAATTATTATATTAAAATATATACAGTATATATATATTTCAAGTCTGAAATAATATTTTAGGTACGAATACTGTAGCTGATATATAGTTGCTTAGTGAAGGCAGATTATACCTAACTATCAAAGTTTCAGAGTTACAGACCTTTGGGTATTTGACACAAGCATCGTAGTGTGGCCTTACGGCACACGCATTACCCTATTTAACAATACAAACTACATCTACGACGTGTGCCTGTAAATTTTCACAAAACATAATTTGATGATTTTGCATTAGACTCGATATTAACAAGATTTCAAAAATAATATAGAAAAATAATGTTAGAATTGAGATAAAATAAATATATACCATTCAGTGGTATACCCGATAATCATATAAACGGTAAAAGATATTTCGGACTTCTGATACACCTGTATAGATACACTTATTATGTTATTTTTCAAGGTTTCGCACATGTTGGTGCAGCCTCAATACAGTTTTCCATAGTCTCGTCGCCTGCGGTTAACCAGCTCTACGTCACAGTGGGTCATATTCTGTGTTATTTTTCCTTTGCAACCACGACAATGCTTATTGGTCAAGTTGCATGCAGCCAGTTAAGTGTTTCTCACTCGTACATTCGAGCTCATACGACCCCACTGATAACCTGTATTCTATTTGCAATTGTGCAGAATGCAGATAATTAAAAATGACAAATGTATTTGTTGACATATTTATTATGACGTATCGGGGAATATTTTGATAAGAGTTGTCAATTTACTTTATGAAAGACATTACGCCAATTACGGTATCCGATTGTCCCAAGTAACCCATCCATCGCTACATTACTGAAGTAATACTTGCCAGAACTTAAACTTATATGTTGACAGACAATATGTACGCGTCGGAAGATCTCAAAGTAAGCAAAGCATGCGCAATGAACTTAGGGTTATCTTAGTTACATCCAGACTAAAGGGAATATCGTCTAGGCCATTTCCGAAATTTTCCACTGACGGGAAACGAACACGCTACCATCCGCCGACTGAGCCGGTAGGCTTGCGCTCAAACCATTAGAACAAGCTTTCTAATATGATCCCTACATACATTATAGATAATAATAATAAAATTACATAACTGAAATAAATAGACACAATAATTTGATAAAAAAATATTTCTTAAGATGTAATAAAAATATTTCTACACATTGGGGATAGAGTTATAGGACAGTTACACCGGAAAGAAATAATGTGAATCTTGGCCAGGATATATATACCCATCCGTATAATAAATACTTTAGCACAAATAGATGGTACATAAGATGCGACTATGTCGTCACAGTGGTTTGTTGGTATTTTGACAGGACTTTTTTGTTCAATTAAATATATTTATTGAAATTTCTAAATAGGTAGACCTGCTATTATAAATACGTATAGGTTTGTAAGCACCTTCTTAGCGCCGGCCTCGATTAGTATTTCATCAAATACTTAGAATAATACCGACAGCTGGATTGGTTCCAGGAGGCATCAAAGTGACGGGCAGCCAATTATAATTACCCGCGCAATTTAGACGAAATTAGTTAATGACACATAATATAAGTAGGTCGATCATGGAAGTTTTTTATTATTTATAGTTCCGTATTATGTGGGATATACATATAAATATTATGAAAGTAATGGAAATTATTGCGGGGCGACCTAAACCTAAACGTTGGATAGCTATCACATTTTACAATAATAATCATTGTAATTTACGGTATTATAAAGTTTACCTACGGTAATTTCTTTTCATTCCTTTACCCATCTATACTCCCGATAAACAGTTAATTATAACAGCCCTACTTACTCAGGAAATAGTTGTTAACATTGTTTTCTTGCGAAACACTGCACTTCAGACAGTCTTAACAAGTTTCCTTAATAGGCACTCGTAAGAAGCAGTATACACACATAGAATGATCACTTGATAACTGCTGCTTGAAAGCAGCCGCTTATCACAGCTCAATTTATTTATTGAATGGGTATTGAAATAAATTATGCCCGCAAATTTTGTCATCAGTGGGCCATTATTCAATAAAATAAAACTCTCTCTTTCTCTCTTTTATATTCAACTGTTGTTTTATTTACCGTTCGAACTGCGTATTTTTTTATACATTTTATGTCTTTTCTTATTCGTTATATTCTTTATTTAATTTGACTTTGTAATTGTAAATACATTTAAAGTATGAAATACATTTCATATCCCTTAATACAGATATTCCACTTATTATTAAACACGAACTAAGTAAGCGCCTAAGCTTTCGCTGCATTTAGAATAACTACCCAATAACTTTAATGTAATACTGTCTCTTGCTGGATCAATCATCTCGCACTCGAGTCCTAAAAACAGTTTTATAGCAAGCATCTGCTAAAATATCATCTTTGATTTTTTTACTTTTAAGTCATAAGTACATTCCGAATTTATTTTTTGTTTTTACGAGTGAGTGGTGCTCTTTAAACCCGACCAAAATTGAAATCTTGATGATGGTAATAAAACTCGCAGTGGTATTTGCGCACTAAACTTTTATTATGCTATGGAGTCTCTGCACCTGGGATTATAGGTAGGTAAATATATTCTCTTGGAGGAAGTCAAAACAATGTAGACGCTATATCGTTTATTCTTCTTCTTGGTCGATGTACTCTTGGCAGAGCAGTCGTGATCATGTGCAGTCGACGATAGATTTGATGGTCCTCCTCCACCGATCCCGAACCGATGTCTGGCGGACGCATTCATTAAGATATCGTTTATTATTTGAATTCATATTAACATTTACATCTCACTATCTAATAAATGATCCCTATTGTTAAGACCGTAATATATTTTGTTATAGTTATATAAATTGATACTAGATATAACTGACTTAAGTAATAAAAAATAATAAAATCATATGACGGTAGAAACAAACTTTTTGCCCCTTTTAATTTTTTCCCCTTAATGTTGGGAAATCCTCACATGTGTTAGCTATCTACCTAATCTCTGATGATAATGCCACGAGTTGTTAGCCTTTCCTTGTTATACTCAACTTCAGTCGTTTTTGTCGTCACGGAATATGGCCCAGATTAGAACCCGTTGGAAAATGACTTCCCTATACCCTATGAGCTTATGAAAGGATAATCAAATTTGTACAGAACGCTGCGCGTCACCAGCATTTTGACATGCTTACTATAAACATAGTGCGCTTATATTTCTATAGTGATCCTTAAGTTCCAATACATAAATTAAAAGTTTTCGTAACGGAACTAGCGTGGAGGTGGGTAATCAGGCTTACTCTACAATTAGACCTACCGCACACTGGGGCTTCAACAATCACGCGTCATTTTTTAACCAACTTCCAAAAAGGAGGAGGTTCTCAATTCGGCAGACATTTGAAGTCGGTGCCAATTCATGTGTGTATTTGCCTAGTCTGACGTAGATTGGCACCTACTCCAAATGTCTTCAAATTATAAGGTCATTTCTAGCTTTTTAGTGCACCTAGGTTTTTGAAGTCGGTTTTTGTTTTTTTTTTGCCATACCAAAACAAACTGTATTAACACATACAAAAAGTTTATTCTTCAGCGAAATAACACTGACAGCGCGAACGAATTTTGACGCGTGATGGAATTCAATACTTATGAATAATGGCAAAGAGTTCGTTTTCGTATTGGCATTTCGCGACCAGGTTTCGAATGAAAGACAAATGGCTGACTGAATAACTTTATTATGTTTCGCGCTCTTGTGACGTAATAATAGGCTCCAGCGTGCGGGGAACTGTAAGTTGGTTAGCGAGCCATGAGTTTAGATTACTTTACCTGTTTGGATGGGAACTTCAACAACACGTCTCGCAGGCTATATGTACAACGCAAATGCGTGCACGTTTACCTACTACCTAAGTACCGACACTATCGCACCATTTTCTATCTGACTCACTTTGCCAGTTTTCCGCAATCCCTACAATTAAGGAAAATAAAGCATAATTATGAGGCTCTCAATAGATTAACTATCCGATAACTTGGTATTTGGTTCGTTGCAATTATTTGTTATTACAAACGAATTATACTGACTTTCAGAAACTACTGAAAAAAAAAATTCAAGTAATTACACTGCTCGCTTCAGCAGTGTAATTACTTGTTTTTTTTTTTAAATATATAATAATAAATAATCTTTATTCAGAAAGTAAGAACAACCAAGATGTTTACATAGTAAAGGTATTATAAATCATGTGGCAAGAGTAGGTTGTTTAGGTTAGTTTAACACTGACCTCCGTACTAATTGAAATTGTATCACGGTAGGTCAGTAAATTTCTTATATAAGAGCCGATTGAAGACTTACATAATCTACTAATATGTACCTATTTATTATAATGCAACCGCAATAAAATACACTGAATACCTTGTTAAATGTTTTTAATAATGTCTGTTCGTAAAATACAGATGGAGTCTTACTCTGTATGCTGCACGGTTCCGACAAAATTTATCTATGCGCTAACAGAATAGTAAAGTAGCATTCAAATTTGAAACGCTTTGATTTATGCATGGCCACGTCGATGTCGCGGACACATGACTGATCTATTGCGGAATATTAAACTCTAACATATTGTGAGAAGATAAATGTAACTCAGAAACTCCTTTTTCCATCATTTTCCAATCTATATGGTTAACACGTACTCATCGTATGATCCCAAACTAAGCAACGCCTGTACTATGGATACCGTACAATGAACTGAGGGCGATCCCATTTAAGCCTAGACCAGAGTAAATTCCGAAAAGGCCATTTCTGAAATTGATCCCTGACGGGTAGCGAACCTGCAACCACCCGCCGAGCGGTTTACGATCGAACCAAGCTGTTGTCAACCATGGTTCAATAGTTACCATAGTAAAAAAATATCTGTGGAAAAGATGTTACCATCTGCATGAACGTCTCATTATATAAAGTTACTGCATAAAAAAAACATTTTTTTTTTCTGACGGTAAATATAGTGGTCAAGTAAGTAGTTTTTATTGGAGACTAGCTGGTGCCGCGCCGCTTCACCCGCGTGGTTGTCAGTTATCGCGACCAAAAGTAATCAGGAAATTTTTGCCGACGTCATCACACAAAAACTTTCATCCCCTATTACAACCCCTTACAACCCCGTTTCGAATTAAAAAGTAGCCTATGTCCTTTCTCAGGCTTTAGAATATCTCTGTAACAAATTTCATTTAAATCGGTTCAATAGTTTAGGCGTGATTGCGTATCACACAGACAGAGTTACTTTCGAATTTATAATATTAGTAAGGATTATGTGCCTTGATATTTTGATTGGGTTATAAAGTTAAAGACCTTTGCGTTCTTCGTGCGACTCAAAAGGAAAATATTATAAAAATCACATGATTAACTACATACCTACGTATGAGTGTCTTTACTTACCTACCTGTGAACTCTACCCTCAGGTAGTGGCTATATACCTACTAATCATTATTGTGTAGTACATTATATCGATTTAAATGACAAACCAAAATTTGGATACTATCCAACAAAATGTGGTAAATTATAAATTTCACCTAGCCTAGAAAGACGCTAATAAAATCTAGTATCAATAAAATGATCCGAATGGTTTGTGCTTGATCATGTGTGCAAATGTTATTACTTACGTAAATCAGACGCGAGTGCTTCTATATCACAATAGCACGTTTGTTTCGATTGTATCATAATTGAATTTGGACCCTTCTGCCAAAAACGTATCGCGATGATCTAATGATATGCATCGCGGCTTAAAATTATACCTAGGGGCATTGAGTTACCAAGTGCGGTGGGCGGGTATCTACCTTGAGTTTTAGTCCATCCTCTGTTTTAATAAAAAAACATAATTTATTTAGCTCTACTGTGAGTAATAACGTAAGCTGGGTGTGACAAGTCGTTAACGTTTGCGTTAATTATTTGTAAGCGTGAAACTGGTGCTTCTCGATGACCCAGGTAGCTGATAGTAATAGTTTACGTTAACGATAGCGACTAGCGAACGTTAAACCCATGGTAGAGTCTATCCACCTACTCAATTGGTTATTTATCAGTATTCGTTAGTTAAACCTATTCAAGTCCACGTGTTGGATAATAACGATATCTCTGGCACGTCTAATTGTTGCGTGCGTGAAATATTAACGCACATATTGACGTATAGATTTATTTAGACAGGAATCGCTCGCATATTGTGTGTAAATTCGTTCAACAGAAACCTTTGTTCACTTTGTGTCGCGCACACCACCATAACTTGATGTCATTCGGGATAATAGAGGGAACGCCCATCGTTCCGTCTCCATTTCCACCATATTATCATAATGAAATGGCTGGACAAGTGGTTATTACCCCGCGCCTTGATTACCACAGATGACATTTTCATTTTATTTGTCGTGTGTGTCACGCCGTGAAGTGTTGTGTTCCATTGATATTTGCCTTTCAATTGTTTTAGTCGGCTATTTGATATTAGGAATGTTGTTATTGTAACAGGTACAATGGTGATCGTAATGTAGTCGGACAAGCAAAACGTTACCTGTGCAAGTACGTGAGTCAGATCTACTAGATGAAGATGCAACTTGCAATTGTAAATTATAATTTGTTCCAACAGATCTGAGATAAATTGAAAGAACGTAAATGATTACTCCCAAATAACATAATAAAGGGATATAGTACGAGCACACAAGGCCCGAAGTCTGCTAAAACGATCGTCGTGGAGTTGCTATGCCTCAATTTTTTAAGGCATAAAAATTACATCTTGTATCAATGGTAACTAGGATATGACTAGTTAAATTGCATCAAGGTGACAGTATCTAATGTCTGCAATCTGCATTGCTCATATTCTAGGTACCATTCTAGGCACCAAGGGACCGCAGACAAAAGTCTCTGTTAAAAATTTCAACTTGATTAAATTTGAACTTAACTTGACGTGTTTCTAAGAAAAAACCGGCCAAGTGCGAGTCGGACTCGCGCACGAAGGTTTTTTTTTTTTTGAAGGACTTACACTGTTGGCCGTGAGGTGGCCTTTACAGCTTTACCGGAGGAGTGGCGAGCGCAGAGTGCACTCCAACCAAGGCCTTAAGGGCGGAAAGGGGTGGCAACTAGCTCAAGGGCGCCACAGGGGGCACGACCTCGGCTTGGGCAGTTACCGTGAGGGGTGAGGTAGTGACTGCGCTCCTAGGTGCAAAGATGCACCTACGAGCGGAAGAGGGGGTTCCTCGACCTCGCCGGCGAGATCGGTGTCTGTTTGAGGCTGGTGTAGGTGTGTTGGTGGCCCTCTCAACGCCCGGGTTGAGGAGGGCGGTGATCGTGTCGGGAGGATCAATCAATACGTGCCGCGGACGGCGGCGACGGGTTGATGACGTGTGCGCGGGGTCTGGCTCGTAATTGCCGGCGGCGACAATTAGAGGATTTAAATGCGACGCGGCTTTTTTAAAATAGCGTTCGGACGCTATTTTTAAGTGTTTACGAATTGAGAAGAGGCCAAGGTCGGAATGAAGATCTACGTTCCGTATGTACCACGGGGCACCTACGGCCCTACGGAGAAACCGGGACTGCACTACTTGCAGGCGGTTGATGTGTGTCTTCGCCGCGTGAGCGAAAACCACACTGGCATATGACATAATGGGGAGGATGCATGTTTTGTAAAGTGTCACCTTATTTCTAAGGGACATTTTACTCCGCTTGCAGATCAAATAGTGAAGGCGACCGAGCACAAAAGCTGCTCGGTTGCTCACCGTTCTAATGTGGGGACCGAAAGTAAGGGACTTGTCAAGAGTGACACCTAGATATTTGACGCGGTTTGCCCAAGGGATGCTTTGGTCGAACAGGGAGATGGTCCCTAGACTGAACCAGGGAGCTCGGGGACGCCGTGGGGTTCCCCTGGTAAAGAGCACAGCGGCGCTCTTTTCCGGGTTCACCTCAATGCGCCATTTCCGAAACCATTCGCCCAAAGAATCTACTGCGCGTTGGAGGGTGCGGGTGATAACGCCCCTATTTCTATGCGAGAAATAGAGAGCGGTGTCATCCGCGTATAGGGCGAGCTGAACTCTGTCCGAACGAGGGATGTCGTTCGTGAACAGGCTATAGAGAAGGGGGGAGAGAACGGAGCCTTGAGGGACTCCTGCCCTAATGGGATGAGGGGCCGAGAGCGCCCCTTCAACGCGGTAGCGAAAGGTGCGGTTCGACAGAAAGTCTCGCAGGATGAGCACGAGACTGTCCGGCACACCCAAGAGGTACAGCTTGTAGATCAAGCCGTTGTGCCAGACCCTGTCAAACGCTTTCGCCACATCGAATCGCGCACGAAGGGTTCCGTACCCTTATCTATAATAATCGGCAAAAGCCCTAATACGTATCTTATAAAATTAAATAAAAACAATGAAATAAAAATATTTCAGTCCTACAAGTGGTGCCCCCTGTGTCAGATAGCGGAACTAGCTCGCCTCCAGTAACCGCGATCCTCTGCGTGACTAAATAGTCCAGCTAATTGGCGCTCATCGTTCAAATTGCGGTCATCGTTCAAACCTGATGCGTACGAATCTCCAACTACCAGCCTACAAATATATATGCGTATATATAATATATACGTATATACACTATAATTTTTATCCCAATTTATGAAAATTATTTATGCACTGTATCAATGGTCAATTTAGAATTTGAAAAAGATAAAAAGAAAAACATACTTTATAAAAATTTGGAACCCTAAAAACTAAAAACGAGCAAAAAAATCACGTTTGTTTTTTTAGTATTTGTTGTTATAGCCTCCACAGAAATACATAATCTGTGAAAATTTCAACTCTCTAACTATCACGGTTCATGAGATACAGCCTGGTGACAGACAGACGGACGGACGGACAGCGAAGTCTTAGCAATAAGTTTCCCGTTTTACCCTTTGGGTACCGAACCCTAAAAAGATGATGTTTTCATGCCTTAAAAAATGGAATCATAGCAACTCCACGACGATAGTGTTAGTAGACTTGGGGCACTGGTTTATTCCAAATATTAACTACCAGATGACAAATGTAAGGAGTTTCTTGAATACATGTGATTATCATAATGGAACAACATTTCTTATTCGTACAGAAATTGACGTTTTTCCTCAATGCCGTTGTCGATCACATGAGTTCTCCATCTTGCAGTTAAATTATGTAATAGCTTCGTATTTACTTATATGTAATTTATTTGATGGTCGGCCATAATGGATGGTCAGGCCTTATTCGTAAATTGCAAAGATACGTAATCAAACCAGTTGGTAACTTTGGGGTTCAGGCACTCCTTAAAACAAGTGGTATTTTGTGGTTTACGAGAATAATCGAAAGACAGCGGCGGCCTTACCGCGAGGCCCCGAGATATCCAGTAACTATCCGGTATCTGGCCTTGTTTTCACTATCCGGCCGGATACCGGATAGTAATTCTGTATTCGGCCTGATACCGGATAGTAGTTCAGTATCCGGCCGGATACCGGATAGTAATTCAGTATCCGGCCTGATACCGGATAGTAATTCAGTGCCCATCTGGCCGGAAACCGGATAGTAATTCAGTATCCGGCCGGATACCGAATAGTAATTCAGTATCCGGCCGGATACCGAATAGTAATTCAGTATCCGGCCGGATACCGGCTAGTAAAATTTAAAAAAATCTCATTATTCTGCACGAGTCAAATCATACCACAATAGGTTATGGACATTATTTTTATAATCGCACGTCAAAAATTCGTATACTAGACCAGCTTCTGAAAATAGCCTTGTAAACGCCAGGTAACTGCCAGGTGCTGAAAGATAAGTTTAACTGAAAAATTAAGTGACCACCATATGAGTCGTGATTGCGATTGATTCGAGATGTCTTTAAGAAGCGTCATGTAAAGCGAAAAAGGTCCGAATATCCGGCGCTCCGGCCTGGTAGCTCGCCGAATATCCGGTATCCGGTATCCGGCCAAACCACTATCCGTTTCATCTCTACTTGAAACACTATAAGAACGTAATATTAAATATAATACTAATACTAGTCCCGAGTGCTATGGGTTTAAAAAATCGATCTTCAAGTGTTTCGAGGCGCGATATATATATACTAAAAAATGAATTTAACAATTATTATGATTTGAATGAATGAGTTAACTAACTTTATTTAATGTACCATTATGTTAACCTTAATAAATTATTAAGAATTAAAATCAAAAGTTTTAAATAAATAAAAATATATAGTTTAAAAAAATCTGTATTTTTTAAAATTAGCTTGACGCGAGGCCCCTGCAAGATCGAGGCCTCGGGCGATTGAACTGTTCGCCACCCCCTAAGGTCGCCCCTGTCGAAAGAATCCCCAAATATGGAGAGTACCTAGTACGTAGGTGGTGTTTTACCTCATTTTTTTTTACAATCCATTTCGGCAATATTTATACAAATTTAATTCTACAAACCACTTAAAAATTGCACTCCTCAGGAACAAAATGTTCTATACAATACCCCGTTAAAGTAACTATAACTTTTTACTCTACGTATCTTTCTATTACATTTGGGGGTTCGTTTTTATGTTTTTGAGGGTAAATCGCCAAAACTATTGATTCAATTGTGGAAATGCTTTAACTAATGAAATTCTACACTTGCATAGGCTATGTTTAATTGTAATAATGCGAGCGGAGTCGCTGGCACAGCTTGTGAATGATATAAAATGAGTATCAAGCATGCGCCGGCGCGGCGCGGCGGCGGCGCCGTCGCCGCCACTCGATCACGCGCGTAACGTAACGTATGGGCAGACCCGACACTAATATATGAGAGTCATCATCGTACGCTAAACACCAGGCATATAAAACTAATTTATTCCAACGTAAGCACCATAAACTGTCAATCTTATTGTCCGCAATGAATTCGGGTATTAGGTAACAAATCATTTGTCCGTGATTGAAGTTACATCAATATCATGCTAATCAGTGCCAAATAAATGCATGTGTGAACATAAGTATGTTAAAAAAGGAGAGACATAAGAATAGATTGAGCAAGTACTCAATATATTCTTATGTCTCTTCTTTTATAAGTTGCTCTATTATTCAGGAAGAGCTTTATAAGATGACATATAAACAGATCTTAAATTTGAGCGTAATGTAACCTTGATGCCTTTCATGTCTATTTACAAATAATAAACTTGCAAAACAAAGCTTTTTACAGGCTTTTTATAACAATAAGTCCAATTATAATATTAATTGTTTTAATGTAAACTTATAATAAAACTGACATAAATATGATAAACTCATTTATTCGAAGCACATTCAAAGAAACCAAACGTGATAAACAAGTGAACTATAAAAATACGCTACCTATAAACTGAAGTAAGAAGTATATTTTATGGGAGCACTTTGATTTACAGTGGCCATCTTTATATAAATAGAAAAGACTAGTGTGCTATTTATCTATTTGTTTTCTCAAACAATAAAACGTCAGTATATAAAACCTAAAAACTCTACCTAAAACCCTCAGATTTCTATGAATATTATAATATGAAAATTACGTACCTAGTAGGTAAATATTAGACTCATTATATTAAATTCTTAGAATATTTATACCACAACATTAAATTGTACTTCCAAGAATAAATTCTTTATAAACACATATTTTTATAAATACGACGTACTAAGTAGATGAAATATTGAACTTTTATACTATAAGTCTTATAATGACGACATCTTAACATTATTTATTCCCAATACTTTGCTAATACTGTGTCAACCGCTAAATCCTAGTAAATGCATGGGGGCACTTATAGTGCCAACTAATCTACAACTAAAGACCTGTAAAAGATCGTGATTTGGCAAGATTATGCTCTTAAAACTATGAAAACTCGCTTATCATTCCGGGCAGAGTTGTTCGATGAACTTAATCACTACTTACCTAGCTATTGAAGTACCTAAGCACGTAGGTACAGGTTCATCCTGTCCGCTTAAGAATTAATAACATTATATTGCCCATCGGGCCCGTTTGTTTATTTTTAATTCGTATCTACATTTATATAAATCAAGTTTTGAAAACATATTTTTGAATTCGAGTGAACTGTGGGTTGTTTTCTAACTCTCTTGGTAAACCAAGCAATAAGTAAAAACCTAATAAGAACATAGAGAACGAAATAATCTAACCTACGTGACATTCTTGTGCCATTGGTGGCTCTATATACTAAATTCTATTCAAACAACCCTGTCGTGACTATAAGAGGTCGGTAACTACATCAATAGCTTATTCTTGTTGGGTATATCTATGTAATCGATGACTTCCCAGTTGTCTTCCGGTTCTTCAGGCATCATAGGGGGCATCGCGGCGCGGGTGATGGGCACGCCCGTCTCGTCCAGGGAGAGGTAGGCCCGCAGGGCGTCCGCCGCAGCCTCGTCCTCAGGACTGGATAGGGCACGAGCGTTGAATGGACCACTGATATCCTGGTTGGGAAGCTCCCATATGTGATACTGTGCGGTCATCTTGAAATTCTACACCAAATACCACCGAATTAGTCATTGTAAATTAATAAATAGATAAATATCGCCAGACATATACTCATCGCATGATTTCAAAATAAGCAATACTTGTACTATGGGTAGGGTACCATGCAACAGACTGTGGGCTGGAATCGAACGCGCAGCGACCCGGTACAGTAAGTAGAGACGCCTCAAACTACTAGACCAAGCCGTCGTCCATATCATCGTTTATACCATCTATAGTGGTGGTAACTCCAAAAATATGGTGGTCGATTATTAAGATTACAACTTATAAGGCAGAAGTTAAACATTTACAGAGTTAGTTACATTTATTTAAGTCCTTTTGTGTTCCTGCTGCTGTAATATGGACATCAGTTGCGTGTGCAAAATGTCTACGAAGTCTTGAAATGATGCAATTATCAAACAAAAGAATACAATAATTGTACCCAACGAATGATTTGTTTTCATTACATAATAAATGCTGTTTTGTATCGGAGGAGAATAATAATGGAAGTTATTATTTATTTATTAACAATGACAAAGGTAGAGACATTCGAGCACATTTACATAGGTACCTAAATCATTTTTTAAGGTTAATAGTTAGGATAGCCGATGTGAATAAGATAAATGATATGAGTGAAACCTTGGTAAATCCGAAAATTCTGAGACAGTAGTACATTGTTACGCAAGAAAAGCAAATGAATAGTTCTAATAGAGTTAGCAAGTGAAGCACGTATTGATATCAGATGTGAATCAAATTGTTTATCCTTTTTATGATTTTTAATATGTTGTGAAAACTGTACAAATTCAACATTGGGTACTAAGTAAACCGCGTCATACATTGTATTGGTATATCATGAATATTTCATATCTGTGTGTATAGAAACAATTTGTTAAACACAGTATTGATAGATCAACACTGTTATAAAAGACAAGCAAGCACTAAAACCCACTTAATAAATCAACAGGCATAGGGTTAAAGACATTTAAGACTAGGTAATTGTAGCCAGCATTAATATTTTCCTGCCATTGTTATTTTCTAGGGCTGTAAGAAGCCAGTCCACTGTTCATTGTTAGGTTCTGTAAGGGACGGTGTTGTTACTGTTGAATATTCAACTAATAGCATCGAACTCGACATATAATCGTCTTTCGCAATTGTCACCGACTTATAAATAATAACTATAAATATCTAAGTTCGAGTATTAGATCCTTTTGTTTTTTTTTTGAATGGACTACGCTGTTGGCCGTGAGGTGGCCTTTACAGCTTTACCGAAGGAGTGGCGAACGCAGAGTGCACTCCACGGCCAACCAAGGCCTTAAGGGCGGAAAAGGGTGGCAACTAGCTCAAGGGCGCCACAGAGGGCACGACCTCGGCTTGGGCAGTTACCGTGAGGGGAGAGGTAGTGACTGTGCTCCTAGGTGCAAAGATGCACCTACGAGCGGAAGAGGGGGTATTAGATACTTTTCCCCTAATTCATATACAGGGCATACAGGATGTATCAGAAGTCCGAAATAATACTTTGGCGTATGAGTATTGAGTATACAACTGAATCCAATTTCGAACATGATTTTTCAACTTTTTTTTCGTCGCCGATTTCTATAATTCGTAATATCTCGAGCTCCATGTTAAATTTCCATGTTTTGCTTTGTGAATATTGGTAACCGCCCTTCGTAAATGTAGTTTACACTAGTTAATTGGGTCATGGATGTACCCAAAGACCAGAACCAGATACTTGTGACAAATATTCAAAGGTCTCAACTCGGAAACTATGATAGTTAGGTATAAACTGCCCCACTAAGCATGCACATATGACTATTACTACCGTATATGTATCCAGATTTTTATTTCGGACTTATCAGAAATACTTTGATCATTATATACATATATAAGGTATATCGATATCCTGTATAAAACACCAGCTATAGTAGCATTGTACAAGTGACTGTGTAAAGGACATAACATTCTATAAATGTAGGGGTTCATCTTTGCTAAATACGTATGAAAATACACCCTTGCAGTGTATCAACACTAGCTACTCATATTGACACGGTGGCTCTTAAATGAACTATTGCGAATGCCGGGCGCTACTAAAGAGAATTAATCTCAGTATAAAAAATAATCTCCGTCGTAACAACGATTTTTCTACAGCCTAGTTACCTAATCCGTTTATAGTTAGTCATTAGCTACTGATCATCTCTGTGTCAGTTGAGGTAATTAAAGTGATTCGTGTAATCATGAAACGGCATCTATAATACTGGACTTCGTTGTCCCTGATAATTATCCTTGCTAGATGTTGGTATAACAACATCGATGACTTTTTAGAAGGGAAACACCACTCACTCATCCTGTAGATGTAGGTAACATTATATACGAGAGAGATTTGAGTCTGAAACAATGCTGCTAAGATTATCGGACTACATTAACACGTTGGCTGCTAAGTCGATTTTCGTGTACTTTCAAACTGTGCGCACCCAGGTTGATTAGGCCCAGAGGGAGTATTTTTGATGGTGCGTACAAAATAGCACGATCTCGGTGCCCGCATAGGCAGAAAGATACTCACAAGGCTTTTAAAACCTAGTGTTGCAGCTACCGTGTTAAGTCGTATCATGCTAGCAGGATCATGAATATGTGAAACCGGTACTGTAACTACTGTAAGCACTGTACATAAGCTCCTTGCGGATATGTTGTCGGAAGTTGAGATTTATCGGCCGCCGTACCCAACAGACGACAGTTGACTATTGACCTATAGGCATCATGCACTCGTCAATTAGCTACGGCCTTCGTGGAGTACAATACACGGCGCCCTCGCACATTTCCGCCTGCGGGGCTTACCGTGGCTCGCTGGCACATGCTTACACATGCATCGATAACGATTTATAATTAAACACAGAAATTCTGTGTGACAGACAACCGAGTAGGTAATACATTGAACGAGGTGAACGCGTTAAAAGGATAAGGGCGACGGCGCCGTTTTTCTCAGTAAAACCTGTAATTATATAAGTATACTAAGAATAAGCCAGCGGGGAGATATTTTTTTAAAGGACAAGTCAATTTGCTATCAGATGTGGATAATTTTGTCTGAAGTAAGAAAAGTAATGGAGAAATGCCTGTTGAATATATGGCACGGTTACAACATTGTTTAGGAACAGGAATTATCACCAAGAACACTTAATTACTGTCATTAGAAATTTCCAGCAACACCCCGCCCCAGTGCTTTAATCCTCCCGCATACTGGGGTGTCGACCTTCGCGTGTATTTTTTTTAGTCAAACCAAAACAAACTGTATTGACTCATGGAAAAAGTTCATTCTTCAACTAAATGACACTGACAGGGCGAGCCAATTTTGACGCGTGAAGCGTGGCCTGTACCACTGAAATTCAATCCTTATAGTTATTTATACAGAGTTCGTTTTGTATTGGCAAAAATTTTGACGCGAGAGCATTGACGCCCCAGTGTGCCTTTTCAGCGTGTTTATTTGTCACATTATCAAAAGTAAACAGTGATACACGTCAGATCTAGCTGAGTACACATCAAATGATTTATCACGGCTCAATTTAAACGTCTAGATAAACTGTGACAAATTATCCGAATAATTTACGGCAAATTGGATAACATCTTTGAACATTGTGTGACGCACGTAAAAGTCATAATTGTTTGAGGGCTAAACAATGTAGACGAGACGGCTATATATATAAATAATTCGTCGTATGACGCATATATGCCAAATAAATATTATCTAGCAATAAATTAACAACTCATGATTAACGGTGAAGGAAAACATCGTGAGGAAACCTGCACGTCTATAGAAAGACGTGTGAAGTTCACCAACCCGCACTGGGCCAGCGTGGTGGACTATACCCCAAAAATCTCCCTCGTATTGAAGGAGAATGTGCCCGGTAGGTATAATGGCCCCCTATTACATTGAGACTAAAATACATCGGCGAAGTGCGGACCCACTGCATGCAGTGCACCTGTGCCTACCCCGGGGAATACAGGCGTGATGATGTATATATTTTATATGATGATTATATAACCTAGAAAATCTTCGCTGACGAGGTCGGCTGTATGTGCGGGATTTTTTTTCAACACAAAACGCATTGTTAGCACTTTCTGCGGACAATTGCTGGAAACATACAATACTTTATGCGCGAGTGCCATTTTCAATCATGAATATCATCACTTGCTGATCAGTGAAGTTAGATAAACATCGTGAGGAAATCTGCTCACACAAGAGTATCTACCCAAGCTACACTGGCCACTGTTCTGGACTATGGCCCAAATTCCCCTCGAATTGAGAGTGTAGTGTACCCGGCATTATAAATAGGTTTACTCACTATTAAATTGACATGAAAAATACCTACATTGGGGAAGTGTAGTGTTGTTGCAGGTATAAGCGCGGCCTTAGATGCCTACAGATATAATTACAATGCGGTTTGCATAAAGCACGTGAGATGACGCAGCTGTGTTGACAAACATGAGATTAGACCTGCGTTAGACTATTTATATACTGACTAAAGATAATTAAAGCCGCCTTATTAATTACTAATCACTAATGTCAAGGTACTCAGTAGGTATCTATTTACACAAGCAATTTTATTTGTTATTTAATTCAAAGAAATAGGTTAGTCGCTAGTCGTGCTTATTTCCCATTTTCAGGTAACCTTGAATTCGTGATTTTTCTTTACATAAGACGTTCAACATCAAACAAAACCACGGTCAGTTCTTTGTTTACCTGTCTTGCAGTAGTTTCTGTTGGCTGCAATCACAATATTATCAGTGCTTAAGATTCTGACTGACAGACAACAGACTAACAGGTAGAAAAAACAGTCTTTATAAAGCCAAATGATAACAGAATTCCGAAATTACGTCGAAACTACTAAGTAGTTATAAATATGTGTGATTGATGACGTCCACAAATTTGTATACACTCTACAAATTCTCTGTGTATACTCTGAGTACTGCGTTTGAGTTTTCTTTGAAATTGAAAGCAAATGAGAATGAGTTTTACCATGAAATCATCAAATTAATACGGCTACGGGCCATATTCAATTCGTAGTAAATTCACACCAGGGATGCTGATATGCGACCATAGAATTATGGCTTTTATTATAGGCTTACTTGTAGGTATAACTGTAAGGCACATGTTAAAGAGCGTAAATGGAATCTAGAATA
Organism: Ptilodon capucinus; assembly: GCA_914767695.1. Classification (NCBI taxonomy): domain Eukaryota; kingdom Metazoa; phylum Arthropoda; class Insecta; order Lepidoptera; family Notodontidae; genus Ptilodon; species Ptilodon capucinus. Next base: position 8,380,137 of record OU611808.1, read on the forward strand.
GAAACTATAGATCTATCATGAGTTAAGCGTGTTTAGAGATCACTAGTCACTTGCATCGACACCAAGTATTTGTAGTAATGGACATTTTAAGGTAGAGATACTATGGTAACACGTCTCACCTCTGGCAGGCAATGGTGTTGAAGACAGTAGTAGTCCTGCGCGCCGTCATGGTGGCACCACGTGCCGTCGGGGAAGTAGGGGTCGAGTCCTGCATCGTTGAGCTCAACGCGGGGCGCGTAGAACCCGCCGCCTGACGCACGCCGGCAGAATACCGCGCACCCCATCCACATGCGAGCTGAAACAATCAATCTAAGTGAACCCCATGGAGTGCCTAGTCTTCCTATTGAATATGTAAAATATGTGACTACCATGGATCGTCCAATAGAACTTATATAGTATCTGGGTTCGTTTGATAAGGAGTCAATGTTTTAAACCAAAATAAGTGCGACTATTTGGAAAGCGTTACAATAGCTTTGTAAAGTTGCTGTGACTTCATTTTTTACGCCATAAAAACAACTTAGTTTATTAATGGTAGCTAGAATATGACTAGTCTAATGGTTTCAAGGTCTAATCTAATGTTTACATTGGTCATATTTTAGCTACCATTGATAAAGGATGTATTCATGGATTCATAAATGAAGTCATAGCAACTCCACAACGATAGTGTAAGGGGACTTGGGGCCTAGTCTTGATTGGGACATGGTGCTGAAATAATTAACGCCTGATAATTCACTCTAGCTTGAACTTGCAAACCGTAAAGATTATTTAATTACTAGCTGACCAGGCGAACTTCGTACCGCCTTAGAATTAGTGGCATACAAAAGCAGCGCCACCTACCGGGTTCAATTGTAAATCTAATCCATCCAGGAACCCATTGAAATATACACACAAAATTTCATCCAAATCGGTCCAGCCGTTTAGGAGGAGTTCAGTGACATACACATACACATTTTTGTTCGCAAAGTTCCATTTGCCCCTTTTTTCCTATTTGTTAAAACGATGAATGATTAAGGAGGGTAATCCACGCGAATATTTATAAAAAGCTACTTCCATTAAGAGGCGATCGTTGATTATTTGCAGTCGCACGTCTAACTACATACCTAATAATTACGCCTGTTGTAATGTCATTGCAATGAGCAGCTTGTTGCTGTTAACAGATATCAGGCATCGGCGCCATGTAGAGCTACAAGCTCATCATAATCGTAATACTTGCTGCAGCTTTACTTTTTTTTTGGGTCAACAGATATGATTTTTATTACCAATAATAGCACTATTCAGCCAATGACTACTATACTTATTTGTAGTAAGTACCCAGTGTTAATGTAGGTAGGTCATTACACAAACTGTGATAAGACAAATTTAGAACAATACTATTAATGTCTTGCTCATAAATGACGATCATAGGAAAGACGGTGACACAATTACCTGCAAATGCTTTAAAAAGAACTATCTACAAACTACCTACAGTGGAAATTTCAGTAAAAAACTGTTCTGCAATGCCACCGTAAATAGATAATACATAACTATCTAATAATTTGGGTGTTTGTCTGATGTAGCTTAGTTAGTTTAGTGCTAACAAAATCAGCAGTAGGTAATATTGAAATTAAACTATTTTACGGATTTTATCGCGTTTATTTACTATTTTATTTTTCCGACGTTTCGGCTGCTTTACAGCAACAATGGTCACGGGGGGACTGAGGTGTTAGACGTCCTGATGTCATAGTTAATAACTGGGTACCCTCATATTTAGTTGTTGTTTGCGGTCCGATCCACGCAGAAAGTGCTTACGGTGTCCTGAGGTCTTGCAATGGTATACTTGGTTTTGGATTGAATCATATTAATTACTGGATCCCAAGTTGGTGGTAGCACCCAGCCATCTTCCCTATTGAAATTAGGATGTTTTTTAATTGCAATGGCCTCACGTATCATCCTTGGTCGGAGTCGGTGTTCTTTTGCGAGGATATGCGGTTTATCAAATCTGATATAATGGCGGGTGCGGTCCTGTACATGTTCACAGATTGCAGACTTCGTGGAGCGTCGGTGTTTCACGTCAGCTATATGTTAATAGGGAAATAGGGAAGATGGCTGGGTGCTACCACCAACTTGGGATCCAGTAATTAATATGATTAAATCCAAAACCAAGTGTACCATTGCAAGACCTCAGGACACCGTAAGCACTTTCTGCGTGGATCGGACCGCAAACAACAACTAAATATGAGGGTACCCAGTTATTAACTATGACATCAGGACGTCTAACACCTCAGTCCCCCCGTGACCATGGTTGCTGTAAAGCAGCCGAAACGTCGGGAAAATAAAATAGTAAATAAACGCGATAAAATCCGTAAAATAGTTTAATTTCAATGTATAGTATTCGCGTAAATATAAGAAAACAGTAGGTAATATCTTACTGGGGTCGTGCGGCGCCTGCAGCCCACCGCCGCGAGGGTCCAGCTCTGGCAGCCGTCCCGCGTACTCCGCGCACTTGCGCGACGCCAGCTCGCTCGAACTCACGCGCGTCTTCTTACCGCACACCTGTACCAATTATTACCTTCACACAGTTATTACAAACCATGTAGCAACAAGTAGAGTCAATTTTCCTTTGTAGAATCCTGTAAGTGTTGCGTAGACTAAGGGTCGTTATATAGCGCCTTATCATGGTGGGGACGTGATTCAATATGAACTGCCCCCTTACCACCTTGCAGCAATGTTTTAAATATTACTTTCAGTTTTTGACAGATAACACGTTGTGAGGTCACATTGGCTCATGTTATAACCTCTATGAGTCAATACAACCTCATGCCACACCAGCTGAGAGTATACTAAAAATCCTTACGCAGCGAACGTGTTAACTCAGTACAAAACCTGTCAGAAATATACAGTTACTTTTGAAACAACAATACTTTGAGAGGTGATTGTAAGGACCCTGATCTTTTAACGCCGAAAGTAGATATCATTACTTATAACAACATCATCCACTAAGTCTTAGATGGAATCACTAAAAGAGTGACAATTGCTTGAAACCTTATCCCTGCTTATTGCTTGAAACCTTTAAAACTATGCTGCACCCCAATTTACGCTTGATCGACATCATCTCTACTCGAGATATGTCGAATAAATAATTGACGTTTTGTTTCGACATATCTGGATCTCACGAAAATTTCCCGTACTCGCCCGCTGGTGAGCGTATTTAAACTTGAACGAAATAATAGGCCTATGACAACGAGGATATGCAAGTTAAGTCACGCATACCATATTTTAAAAATACAATTGATGTTATTGTAGGCTGGATGGATATTACCAAATTTAAGACAGGAGGAGATCGAAATATCACAGACCTTAGTGTCGTCACAGAGCACGACATCATAGGAGACGCCCTGGCAGGTGTGTGCAGCGTGGGTGCAAGTACGGCGGCGCTCGCGAGCCCCGCGCCCGCGCGCCGTGCACCCCGAGCGACACGCGGCCGCCCCCCACGCGCCCCAGCCTCCGCCCGCACCCGGCGCCGGCTCCCCGTTACCGATACTATTAGGTCTCTCCGAGCTCGTGGTCGGAACTGCTCCAGCCGGCACGCACTCTCCGCCTTGACACCACTGTAACCACGTATTATAGTGTTGTTACACGCTTAATCAATTTTAAGAGCAAGCCACAATCGATCTGCATATATAATAGTAGGTAATCAACAAAATTAGGAAGGCCTGAATTCCAACAACCCCCAAAAAAATTGTGGAGAATTGCCCAAGACCAAAAATATGGTTTTTAGTTCAGTTCCTAACTTAAAATTTTGCCGATTCGTATGCACGCTAAAACATTACTTTAACGACGTCTTTAGATTTTCGTTACCCACTTAAATTTAATTTGCATGAGACTTTCCAGAAAAGGAATGGTAATACTAACAGCTTGGTTCCCGCAAGGTGTGCCGGGCAGAGCCGGCCCGGCGTAGTAGAAGCCGGCGCGATGCGGCGTGCGGCACTCCAGCTGTGCGCAATGCTGGCTGGTGGGGCCGCTCGATGATGGTGCCGCATCCACGTCGCGCAGTAGGATCTGCAACATCCAGTACTTTTATCACCACAATACAACTAAATTTCTAGAGTATCAAGTTCGATTCTCCTACTCATCATAAACATTCATTGGAAGTCGAAACTTAATTCTGATAATCGTTATCTGCTATGGCCAATGTTTTACACTCAGATGACTATTATCATCATATTCTCCCAGTACTTAGTCATTGGTATCGTGTTCAAGGCATTGTGTTAAACACGTTACAAGTAACGTAACAATTTCACACCTCACATTGCTTCTTCGCAGTCCATATAGCGCCGGGAGCGCCGCCAAACCTTTCGTGCTGCAGTTCACTCGGCGCGTCCAGGTCGTCACCGCCGTCAAACAAACAAGTGGCCCACCTGCAAGGCAATGCTTAAATAGTTAGTTACAATTCTAATGTCATATCGATAAATTTATCTGAAGTGGGAATAACAAAATCACAACGCAATTGAGGACGGAAACGAAAAAATTGTAACTTTTCGTTACAAGAAAATATCCTCTCCACGAAGCATGTTATTAGATACGGAAAAAACTAAACCACGAATGCAATCACTAAACCTGCTGGAAATGGCCTAGGTAGTGTGGTTTAATCCTAAAATGGTCTTAAGACATACACATACAGGTCATAATGTGCAAAATAATGAAGTCATACTGCAATTCAGCTGCAACACGAGCGCTACAGGTGGACCAGATGGCCTCGCCGTGAGTCCCTCGTGAGGGCGACATGATGTAGCCGTCGCGCGCACAGCTGTTGCCAGCGCCGTCGTGATGCATGCCCAGGCTGGAAACAATAGGTACACATTGGGTTCTTTTAGTAATACTTTTAGAGAAACTAGGCCCTGCTTATGTACGTATTCGGTAATAACCAAAAACCATCAAATCACACGCTACTGAATCTGTTGTAACAACAGTATTCATTTCGCAGTCAAAAACTAAATAGGTACACACTTCCACAAATCAACTCTCGTAATATATTCTACACTCAACCTCCGTGATTATCAGTGCTAATGAATATTGGCAAATCTAGTGTACCGGTTTGAAGCATAGCTTAATCAAGGTTGACTGTTGCTTTAATTCGAGTATTACATGCATATGGTCCATGTAGAATTATGTTCTGTGTGTTAAAACTTTCATGACAATATTTATATACTCCAAATATTTGTTTTCCATTCTGAATTGCAAGCAAACTGCAAAGTGTCCTATAACCATTTGACAGCCGATTGGTTGAATATGAAGAGTAACCGACTTGTGTCCAATTTCATGTGCGAGGATGTAGACGGACGTGAAGCCGGCGGAGGGGTAGGGGCGGCCCAGCAGGTCGGAGGTGCCGAACTCTGAGACTACGCACGCGTGCGCTGGCAGGCACACACCGCCCACCGGCGCCAGGCCCATCGTCACGTCGCTGCGCCGACCACCTTCCACCGAATAGAAGTCCAGACTGAAAATACAGCGGGCAGAATTATATCAACTGCTTCTGGTCAAGAGTAAAATACAGCACACAGTCAAGATGCCGTCTAATTAGCTAGACTTAAATAATTATCGTATCTGACTTGCGAGGCGAGAGTTTATGTAACTTTATATTTCACTGGCCCTAAAATGTAATTTGCCGCTAATAATATCCATGGCATTGTGCAGTTGAGAGGAGCTCGCTGCTACGGGGAGGGCTATATACATATATCATAATTGGACTAAGTTATTCCGCATTTATTTAAGTGTGACGAAACCAACAATTTTGTTGTTTCGTCGTCCAACTTTATTCCAAAATGTATATTTTCCTAAACATCAAATCACGTTGCCTTTTAGCAAAAAGTGGTGAGTGGGTGAGGAGAGCAAAAGTGAAAATGGCAAGTTTATATTTGCACAGTTCCATTGATGCATGTGTCTGGGTAAGTACCAGCCTAAACGGAAAAGTAGGTGTACGTTTCATTGACACCATTATTTCAGTCAGCCACATAACCGTACTATCGGACTTAACGAAACACTAGTTTTGCAAACTTAATCATGTACTTATAGAGATTAGAGAACGACAAATGCGACTTGACACCGACAACTTTGAGCTATTAATGATGTCATTGAGGATTTTTTGCATCGATCGTATTATTTTTTTGTTACCTACTACTTATAATACTACAATGAAGCATTTTTTGTGCTGAACAATTGATTAAGTAGGTACCTAAACTTGACGATATTCTAAAAACTACAAGCGTAATGTTTTAGGTTTCAAGTCAAGGTAAGGTTATTTAAATTTATTAATTCTGTCAATAAATATGTATCAATAAATAAGTAGGTTTAACGAAGCTCTAGAAAGTATTTATTAGATCTCGTAAAATAAAATCTTTCAAGCGTCTATTTACAATACTTTGCACGGAGGTGTTAATGCGCTAACCAGCATGTATCTGATACTTTTAAATGTAAATTTTGCTTTATGGGCTACCGATGAATCTCCAGAAGGTGAAGGTGACACAGTCCTGTCGGTGAAAAATTTTATTCACAGAATTATAGCCAGTGTTATAAAGAATATTAGAGTTATTTTACCCTGATAGTAATAGAGCCATGTCCCAATGTTGGGGGTCATCATCATCTTCGACGTTCAAGGATCGCTGGTACGCGCAGAAGGTGTCAAGGAGCTGGCCGCGCTCGGCGTGCGCGGGCAGCGACGCGGGCTGCTTCCGCAGTAGAGTCAGCCGCACCAGGGACAGTTGTATACGCGTGCCCAGCGAAGAGTGCTGATACAGAGCTTGTACCTGCAATGTATAAGATACAACCTGTTCATATATAATTATCACATACAACGGTAGGTACATTATTAGTCAGGCAGGAGTGTTGCACAGATTTCCAAATTAACCTGTAATGTATGTTGTAACAAACTGGTAAAACTGAGTCTACAATGAATAGGTGCATCTGAAGAATTAATTACTATACTTACACCATTTATATAAGCCAGAAGCATATCCCGCAGTTCCGCTTCATTGTAGTTTAGGAACGGATGGAATATCTTGTATGCAGTCTCATCCAGAAATACGGCTACTTCTATGGTGTAGTTGGGCGGGCCGGACTTGAGCGGTGGCACCTTGGAGCGGGGACGGCGAGCGCGATTTCGCGGGCGCAGCGGGCGCGCGTCGTCACCGGGCGGCGCGGGCGGCGGCGCGCGCCGGATCACGTGCGCGGTGCGACCCTGCCCATTCTCCGCGCGACCAGCGCCAACAGCCAGTGGGCGGACTTCATAAGTAGAATTGTCTACCACAATTAGGCCATGCTGTAAGTGTAATTTTTAGCTAATTAGATACTCAAGAGTCCAAAAGTCGAATGCCTTACATATGATACTCGTATATCTCTACAAAATTGCATTTACATATTTAGCTCATCTAAAAATTGTCCTAGTTACAATCGTATCCTATTTAGCAGGGAACTCTTTTTGGACAATATTTTCTTGGTGGTAGACTACCTAGATATTCTCCAAATAACCCGTACGATATTTTTACATAAAGTTATAGATATCTTACGTAGAGTGATTTACCTCTGATGTAGATGCAGGGTATGGCAGATTGCCCAACTTTTTATTTTTAGTTTAGCAACAGCGTGACGATTACGATTCATTCACTCACAAGAGCGTGGTCTCTACAAGCAGAGAAGGCGGCGACGGAGTTTGGTCCTGTGTGTAGGTAGTGGCAGGAGGGGCCGACGGAGGACAGCGCCTCCTCGTGCCCGGCGTCCGACCACACGCGGAACTCGGGAGACAGCAGCCGTCTGTTCGGAACCAACTGCAGCTCAAAGTTGCTGCAAACAAATTCAATCGTCAAAATCCAATCTGTTAGCTTCGTTCGCTTCTTAGCTTATTCACTCCAAAGACTCACTCACTCGCCATACGATTAAAACTTTTCTCAGCAACTTTTACATGAGACGCCAGGAGCAAGTGAACTGGTTCAATTAGCTAACATGAGGGCTTCAAATGAGTCGACTCCTGAGTGAGGGACAAATCTCTAGTTACGAGTGTGGCTCCTCTAACCATTAAAATATGGACGTTCCATTCCCTTGCTACTGGGGTAGTCTTAATTTGTAGAACAAAAAAATAAACAAAGATGAAGACAATGTAGAGTAATTTCTTATCCTACACTTTATGTCTACCTATTCCATCTGATTTAAGTCATTGCGGATGCTATGCCAAATAAATATTATAGTAGGCCAGCAAAGCATACTCAGGGTCAGAGGAATTGCTTTTAGTTATGAATGTTTACTTAACTTCGGTTGTTGAATGGCCAGGCTCTTGAAAACGAGTACCTAGGTAGGCCACCGTTACGCTTAGCCACTGTCAAATTACAGTTTTGCTGTTGCGGTCAAAATAAATTATTCTAATGGACCACGTGGGCGACACTGCAGCTATTTATATCTATTATATTTATCATAAGTGGTTATTCCGGTTAACAGTTGAGTTACTAATGTACTAAGAGAAGATTACGTTGTTGCATATGGTCATAGTTACACAGAGGAACTGCAGTATGATGCAGTAGAATTACAAATATGTGACGTTTATAGGTATCAGTTTACTAAAATTATTATGATGTGGCAGATTAAAACAATAATGTAATAAAAAAATGTCTCGAAGCAAGGTGGAGGAAAATGATAGGATCTCCAAGCAGGCTATTTTATGTGTATGTTATGTGCAAACATTTTTCGTATGAAACCATAAAACATGGCTGCTTTTTCATACATTTTGACAGAAAGTTCAAAATCTGCTTGCCTACTGCACTGCACGTGATTTTCCGACAGTCTGTCAGCCCATTAGGGTAATAAGAGTAGATCGAGACTAGCCCAGAAAATTATTAAAACCATTTAAGTTAATTCTTTGCCCACTTTTACTATCATATCTTCAAATAGAGCATAGTACTGACCGTCCGAAGGCATCGAAGCTGTAAGGCAGGGGTACGTCATCGTAGGGCCTGTCTGCTGAGAGCTGCGCCTCCCTCGGTAGCAGCGCCGGGAGGTACACGACCTGAACGTCCGAGCCATCGAAGCCGTCTGGCGCGCGGTGCCCACCCGACCACCAGCCGTGCAGCGGGAGAACATCCTGGAGCATCAGAGCAAAGGTATCGGTAATAAACAGGAATGGAGAACGGAAAATGAAATATATTTGGTTCTCTCCACTGTCCCTGTCAAACTATGTAACACGGTCCTTTTTTATAGCTCTACCATTAGTTCTACGTATTCGATATGTAACATAAAATACCATTTCATAACATTATTCACTTCAAATTTAAAAGTCTATGGCTTAAATTGGTTGACACAACCGGCGACCCAAGAGCAGGACCCCAAGTCCCCTAACACTATCGTTGCGGAGTTGCTATGACTTAATTTTTTAGCTACCACTGATAAAATAACTAGGTTTCATGCCTTAAAAAATTTGGTCATAGCAACTCCACAACCATAGTGTTAGTAAACTTAATGCCCAGGTCATTAACTCCCTCAACGAGTGGCTCTAGCTATTCAGCCAGGGAATGCAGCCAGCGTCTTTTGTAATTATTTATGATTGGAATTGTATATAGTTGTTATTTGAATAAATTATATACTCTGTGACATATCAGACTGATATTCAATTTCACAAAAGGCCTAACCTATTACCAGAAGAACCAATACGACAAATGGTATGCTCTGCGCCTTTGAACTATAATTGATGGCAAACAATTCCAAAGATAATTAATTGGTAGCGGCTTTTGGTCAGCTAATGTCAGAGGGCACCTAAACGTGTACTTAAGTGCGTACATAATGAATATATATTTCACTATCAATTACTCAGCGTGTCTTTAGCTTAACTCCAACAATGCAATCAATTTGGGTATCAGGGACGTAGAAATAATCTGAACAAAGTCATGATAAATGTTTTAACAAAGTGGGTCGAGACGAGTCCATGTGACAAGGAGCACTACATCTTGTGGGCGCTCTCGCACCATTGTCATTTGTCGAGAACGTGTCGCCTGCGGTTCCCACACTACTTTTATTGGTTTTATTAATGCACACATCACTATTTTATTCATCTCGTTTAATACGTCGCCACACATCCGACCTCGTTTCGCATATTCGCTTCGAATTGTACTCTATATTGTTCAAGGATCCTTGTTCATATTCATTACGCAATTTGGTTTTCACGGCTAATGAGACAACGCATACTAATAATGTTAATGTTGATCCGTCTATTCACACGTAAATAAGTACGATCGCATGTAGGTCAATGATCTCTTCTTATTATCGTGTTTACATTTATTGCCCGCGGCTGAAACGAGCTTGTCGGTCCATTATAATCTCATTAGATATTGAAAAGATACATTTTAAACATGTAAATGTTTGGATAGAATGTCAAGATCATTCTCTTAAGACTAACTGAAGGCATTTCCAGTCAATTTGAGTAAGAGTTCAACGCTATTGCAGCCAGATATCATGAGGTAACTTATTTAAGCGAAAAGTTTTTTTGAGGTTAATAACTTGCAGTCTTTTGTTTTAGCGTTTCGCGTGATTGATGGTACCTGTCCACGAGAGGCCACTAGATGAAAATGTAAGTTGTTATTATTGTAGGCACCAGAGATGTTAGCGTGTCAGTCGAGTTTATGGGGAACAGTGAAACCGAAATCAGCACCGGTGACTCAGCTAAGTAGGCTCGATATTAGCGGATGAGAGCGAAGTAAAGGGGAAAGTAAAGCTATTTGTTTTTCCTTTTTTAGACGCGAGACAATGGGAGTTCCGATGAATTATTATCGCCTCCGTATAAGCGGCATTGTGTGATCTGTAATTACTTTAATTTCGGCATTGAATAGTGTTACGTTGGAAGATGACGATGAAAGTTACTGGTATCGATCTCAATTACATGGAGACTGCAGGCACGTCGGCGGCGCGGCGGGGCGGCGCCCGCCCCGCGGCCACAATAGCGGCTGGCGCGCTATGATTCATCGAGATCCGATTGAAAAACTCTACGTGACGCTACCTCTTGTGTAACCCGCTACGTGATCCAGTGCGGGAAAGATTTGCACTTCTGTTACGTAATATAATTGACAAAATAAAATCGTAACGTAAGGCGTCGTTAATGTACCATAATTTGGTGAAAGTTTTACTTAATAGTTTTTGAAAAATGTGCAGGTATTTACCGATTGTTATGTAGGTTGCGGTAAGTTCTCGCACGTTGTAACTATTATATTACGCCATTACATAATTCTGAGAAGCTAACTAGGATTCATAATGGGGTTGAAAATAGCATAGGTAAGTATTATTTATGCAACGAACGAACAAAGATAAAAATAACACAAAATATGCAGGATACTTATTATATACCTCTATAGGTCTCTGTAGTCTTACAAGATTTAAAATATTAAATCAGAGGTGGTGGTAGTAGGTAGGTACCTGCATACATTCAGAAAGGTAGGTAGACCGGAAGGTACAGTTAGTAGCATAAGCAAAAGGTCGACGTAGTAAGGTAAAGGTAGTAAAATAAAAGAAGTTACTCTAGATCGAATGGTAAAGCGATATTGACTAGGGCCTTAGGGCTAGGTACTTTCGTGAACAACTTATATTGAATTAATAAGTAAAGTATTTAAGAATAACGAAACATAGTATCCTTTTCATTTAATTTAAGGATAAAGGAGTATACAGGAATACACCAGCTATCTTTATATAAATAAATAATTCTGCATACAAGGAAAGTGCCGTAAGCTATGGACCGAAGAAATTCACAAACAATATATTAATCATGCCTTTAGTTGAATATTTTAATTAAGAATCATGTCAATTACAATTACTGTAAGGCACAGATGCACTGAATTAAGTAGCTGTTATTCTAAAACAGAGGACAGACACGGAAGTTATATGAATTGGGTAAATAATTGTAGAGCCGAATTAAATGTTGAAAAGCAAACCAATTGATATTTATCAATGCTTTCCAGTGGTTAGTTACCTTGCCAATATTAAATTGTGCTTATAGAGCTTCTCAATTTTAGCAGGGGTTTGTGTTATGACTCTGTATTCTTGGAATATTCCCGATCACGTAACATAGCTTCGTAGCTAAGATGTACAAGTTGATTAAGTCATTATTCATTTTAGACGCAATTAAAATTGTGAGAACGTGAAATCGTATTACAGAGGGAAGGATATAATATCTATCATTCTTTGTCTTCAACCTGCCGTGCTATTTCACTCGGTACGCACGAGGTACGCACCAACAAAAATACTCCCACTGGGCATAATCAACCTGGCTGCGCACAGTTTGAAAGTACATAAAAACTGGCGTAGCAGCCAACGTGTTAAACAAAATAGGGTCAATCAAAGGTGAATTAACCACTAAGTAGTATTCATTCAATATGCTAATAATAATGGATCCTTGCTACATATTAAAAAAATAACCAACCCATGTATTTATTTTCAGAATAAGAGAAAGAAAGTACCGTATATTATAAAAATATTAGCAGCATGCGTAATCGGAATACCTACCTACCACGTGAACGCAATATTTTAAAACAAAGGACTCGTGGCGTGTAGAATGATACACAGTTCCTGCGGTCACATTATGACGAATCGCACATCATTAATCAATTCCGTTGCTAAAGCTACCAGCTTTCAACCCTTCGTCGTATATAGAAATAAATCAAGGCTGTGTTCCCGGTTTCCCGGGATTAATATTCGTATTTCGTATACTATTTCATGCTGACATCATACTTGTGCCAGCCAGATTATATAAGTATTTGAGTATATAGTAAGTGTATAAAATGATCATACCTATTCTGAATAGGCTATTCAAATTTTAACATACACATAATTGGTAGAGATTAATCAATAGACAGTTATGGACCTTTTTTTTTTTTTTTTTTAACGTCGGAAAATCCTTTATGGATATCCTGCCACCTCGGGGGAAGTAACAGGGTTATGTGGGAGTCCCGGCAGAAGGCCGTATACCCACTAAAAACCGAAGGTGTACCATCTTCCGCTTATATCGGGGCGCCACGGGATCGCTTTCGCATGCACCGCGACAGTTATGGTCCATTGGTAATGGCATTGTAAAACGTATTTGAGCTAAATAAATCCTATTGTAGGTGGTTTATAGATGGATTGAAATATCTATAAATTTTGTTGTAAGTAAATAGTTAAGTACGTAGAAGGGAGAGTTAAAACAATTCCTAAAATGAAATGAATGAAAATTGTATTGCAATGCAATTTTCTAGTTCCCTATGATCACTTGATCTTACAACATTTCGCAAATATATAAGTATCAATCTACAAGCTATTTGAAAGAATGTATCGCTGGATCCAATTTATTTATTTATTTTATTTTTATTATATTCTTTTACGATAGCTTACAGCTTATACACATATACAACATAACAATAATTTAGAAAAAACAAAAAGCCATTGACAAGCTTTTTCAATATTCTTAGTTTCTTTATTTATTTTATTGTAATTTTTAATCTTTTTCTCCGAAGCCTCCATGTAGTGCCTGCCTCCATGAACCTGCCTTGGGAGACTATGACGAATTGTTTGACATCTCGAATCATTAATCAATATCATTAGAGATAGCCTACTTACCTACGCCCCGTTATTTTATTCTGCGAAAAATAAATTAATTACGTTGCTAACTACCTACGCTATTTGCCCTCGCTTATAAAAATATGCTACCTACTACTTATGTGCCTCTAACTAAGTACATTGCGTATGTAGATAGATAGGTATAATGTAATAAACCTAATAGCTATAATATGAGCCCTTTTTATTCAAACATGATAACTTCCACGAAATAAATGTTTCTTTCTAAATATCACCTAGCTTCCGACTTATGGGTAGGTACTGTAAATTATAATACTCAATAAAAATACCTAAAGTAAGCATAAGATTCTCCAATAATCATTTTAAAACGGAAAAATTAAAGCGACATGGGTCTATAGCAAAGAAAATAGGTAAACAAGTATGTAGCGGCCATAAATCAATAATAAGATATTAGTTCAGCCGCCCGCCCTCGCCGGGAAGCTTACTCACGGGGAACCGCGCAGGCGCCGCCGCTCGTAGCACCAACACCACCGCTACAGTCACTATGTCGGCTCGCAGTGCCATCACAACCTCACATCGCTGGCCACCAGTTGCACGATAAGACGTTAACACCAGACACGGCGCTTATAAACTCAAATTTGTAAAAGACATGCAGGTGCTTTGAATATCTGAAGCGCGATGCACCGTAGTAGGTACGCGATAGGAACGATCGACCGTCGTTGCGCGCGATTAGAACGCGTACACTTATGAGGCGCCAGCTACCGAATAAGCATTGCGAGCCCCCGAATGAAGCGAACGCCTTTCGCACCTCCGAGAGAAAGTCGAAGGAAAGTGCAGATTTTGACTGCCAAGACACCGCCCACGCGCGTCCCCTGGGGAGTATTGTCGCGAGTCATCCATCACTCGACCTCCACGCCACTCATCGGCTACCGCTAATCAAAACAAATGAACAATATCGAGTGACGGACGCAGCCGGCCGGTCGTGTCGAGTAACGCGCTGGCTAGGCCTCCGCCCGCCGCTCCCCACAATCCGCCACCCTTCCGCCCCTGATCCTTGATATCATACGACAAAACCGAACCTAATCACAAAATAGCATTTATAATTCTACATAACTATTCAATTAATTAAAATATATCTCTACTAAGACACTTTTGGTCACCACTATCCTTCAACTTAAGGTACTGAAATTCACTGAATTTAATAATTTCAGTGATATGTTGAAGGCACATCGCCCGCATAGTGTTATCGAGAAAGGGTTGGATGAGTCGCGCACGAAATTATCGGTACTTTGGTGTAGGTATATTTTGGGTTCGTTACATTGTGGTTGGTTCATTGGCCGCGATAGCATTTAACTTTAGTTTTTAATTCCTAACTAAGATAATAATATATGACCTTATATTAAGACTACTTTCATGCACAAAAGAAAGAACTGAAGTCAACAAAGTTAGCGAAGTTAGCATAAATTCATTTCGAGCTACTACGCGAGTTGCATCAATAGTAAATTGCTCTATGCAGGTAAATCGTGGGCAGATAGGGCGTTAGCTGCTCTGTAAAATAATTCATAGAATCTCTCTCTGCTCTACCTCCATCCACCGTGGCTGGGATGTAGCGTCCTATGAAGATTGTATGAGGGGTGGGTAGGAAGATATATGTATACATACCTACTATCTAGATACAATGACAAACCTCGTAAAATAATTGTGAGCGGGTAGTTAAGTTCGTAGTTGGTTTTTAATTAAAAACATACGCACGTCGAATGAGAGAACGTGGATACCATACACAAAATTATCATTTGAGTTTTTTTAACAGAAACTATAAGTATGTAGTTATAATAGCAAAGGTTGTATGCCATTATCCATTATATATAAGTGATTCCTGCATTTCTAGCATACTTTCAAATGTAGATATAGGACATGGTTTTAGATTAAATATTAGCGTACCTATAGATAGAAGCACTGATTATATAGAGATTAACTTATTTTAATCACAAACAGCTCTCCGATTTGATATTTAAATAATAGCGTGTAGCTTGAAGAGAAACACTAACTTATTATGACTCACATCTCAAAATTAATTCTTAGAAATACCTACCTACAGAGGGATCATTATACCTCGGTAATTTCCGTTATATTTAAAGTAAAGAGGTTGTGAATTGGACAACGGTACTCATACGGCCCTTCCTAACATAACATTACCTTATTTTTTTACGTTACCGAGACATTGGGCATTCACAAATTTTCCGTAATAAAAATTTGTGAAACTTCCTAACATTTTGAACTTTTCTACGTGCGTTAAATTTTATAACTATTCGTGCCTTTCGTTTATGTATTGAGAAACTACGGAGTATTTAGCATCTCTGTGTAAGACTGAAGTAGGTTAAAGCTATTTACATCAGTGTAAGGGTACTTATCGCTACTGTGAATACTAATAAGTGGATACCTTTATGACAAGTTCGCAAACATAGATATGTAGGTAGGTACCTATTTATTGCACGTCTTACTGGCAGACTCCGCTGGTAGCACAGAGTAGGTACGCGCTGGTAAATATGCGTCTATGGTCTCATCCCTAATTAAAAAACAGTTTATAATAAAAAAACTGGCTGGATATATACCCGTGTCGACACCAACGCCATTGTGGAAGGTTTTTGAACTGTTATTTCAAGCATTTCGACGGACACTTTTTCATTTTTTTCCCATAGGAGATTGTCCTCCTTTAACTCTACCCTCCATTATGTGCTAATTAGGAGCGGAGGAAATTACTGATCACTTACTTACCTACTTACGAAGTACCTACCTATTTCTTATTTATAAAATGTTCAAATAATTCACAGGTTGTTGCTAGTAATGTATAACGAATAGGTGCAATTTATGTACCAAGGTTTTATGTTGCTATACAGCGTGTTTCAGAAATCCGAAATAATACTTTAACGTTATCAACTATCGAATATACAACTAAATGCTACAAACATTTCATGATGATTTTCCAACTTTATTTTCGTCGCTAATTACAAAAACTTGAAATATCTCGAGTCCTATACGTTATTTATGAGTTATGTTTTGTAAATAATAGTAGCCGCCCTTTATGAATGTAGTTTACACTATTGAATAGGGTTATAGATGTGCCCTAAAGCCACAACAATATCCCTGTGACAAACACTCAAAGGTCTGTATCTCAGAAACTATGACAGTTATGTAAGTATACTTACAGACATTTAGACTATAGTCTGCCTTCATTATGCATCTACATATCAGCTATCGTGTATAAACCTTAAATATTATTTCGGACATCTGATACACCCTGTATAAATATGCTTATTAATAGTTAGTTAATCGAAGGAATATTACTAAATAGGTAGGCGTGACGCATCTTCCTAATCCACCTATACTTATGTAGGTAAGTACCTTTATTTATACAATTTAATCCTGTCACCAACTCCATTAGAACCTCATTAATTCTAAACACTTTCATTTGCATATATAATTAAGGCCTCGTTTAAATATTTGTTAATACATCACCTACCTACTAAAACCACATAGTAGATTCTAATGCTATTGAAAAAAATATCCGCGTTTTGCATGTAGGTGTCTACAATGAGAAAGTAATACGCGGCAGTAGGACATTCTCATTGTAGGTAGATTGATAAGGACTAATGCCAAATAAGATACATTTGAAACATCTGCCATCTCAATCACTTTTAGGACCCATTTTTATTTATTTACCTTCTACCCGCAACTTCGTCTTCAATATTTCTTTAGAGTAGGTACAGCCTATGATATTCTAAGTAATATGCAAACAATAATACTGTAAGGTTTCATCAAAATCCGTTCAGTAGTTTTTGCGTGAAAGAGTAACAAACATGCATCCATCCATCCATACATCCTTACAAACTTTCACATTTATAATATTATTAGGAATTAGGATGTGTGTGTAATGTATTGAATTTGTTCTTTGCTAAAAATTACTTGACTCTAGGTAGAACACTCCACTAATCGCAGATGGAGCCATTCCTCACTTTACCCAATAAAATTTCATCATTTCGTCAGTGCCGGATTAAGGTAACTTGATGCCCTAAGCAATCTATCCCTGTGACACCCCCCCCCCCCCCCCCTATCCTTAAGTGAACTACAAAGAATTAATTGAAAAAACAAATGTGAATACGTATCGTTATCCCACAACACGATTTCACATGTTGTCCTAAGATTTTGAAATTGCTTTAACTTTCGTGTACCCCTTTTTTCGCGGTCGTCTCTGGTGCCCCTCTAGATGGGATGCCCTAAGCAATTGCTTAAATAGCTTATAGGCTAATCCAGGACTGAATTCCTTAAAAAAGGAGAAAGAAGCAGGCGGAAAGTCTGATTAAATTGTAACGCACACAATCGCATCATTTACAAAACATATAACACACATAACCCGAAAATTGAAACAAATAAATGGCACCTAGTCTACTGTTCCCCAATACAATTTCCCTGTATCCATTAGCAGGGTTCACCATAACAAAAAAGCACTGTGCCTCGTACTGAAGAAGAAGCATTTATGCAGGCCAGTTATTAAGCATAAGCATAGTATGCCTGCATAGTAAGATTTCGGCATTCTTCTTTATTTTCATATATTCACGTTAATTTTTTATTTATAATAATGAAGTTGTAATATTTCTAAATCCTGAATTTGGCAAAAAAGCATTGTCACTACTTATAAAATAACATCGGACATTTGAAGACCAAGAATAATATTTTATTTTGAAATGATTACTAGCAATGTGGGGTAATATTACTAGTAGTTAAGTTGGCCCCTCCAACTACGCAAAGTGTAATTGCGCATTTCTGCTTATCCTCAAATTAAATTATTAAACCAATTGTACTATTTTAAGTGGTTTGTAGTTAGAACCCACCTAACTACAAATCACTCACATTTATTTACATTTTTTAAAAGTAACAAAAATATATCTTTAGCTACCTTGGCATTTACCTAATTAGTTAGGTAGGTACCTGCCTACTCGCCTTAGATAATCGATCCGTTTAATTTTATACTATAGGAGTTTCTTCAGAGTTAGTCCTAACCCAAGTATTAAGTACAAAATACGAATGTAGATAGGTGGCTATGATAATAGATTTCAAATAGTTTAAATTGAGTTCAGGCTGACTCTCTGTTTAAGCTTAAGTGCCCTTACTAAATTAGTACCTAGATGTTACTCAGAGATGTTTTATCTAGCTGATACCTACCCTACCGCCGCCGTCGTCTGGGTTTTATTTCAACAAATCAATAAGTTTGGCATACGTTCATATGAAACGTAGTACGAAAAACACCCGTAAGGGGCAGCAGGGGCACTGGCTCCACGTCGCGGGTGCCGGTAGTGGATTGCGAACGTTGAATAATAATGAACATAAAACACGCACATACATACGATCACCCTTTTATTACAGTATTTGCACACTAGATAGGCGACAGCGTCGTGGACGGGCAAACCTGTGGAATAGGTTAGCTACATACAACTTAGATAGTATAGTGAAACTGAGCGTCGAAATAACTACATTAAATACCTCGTTAGGGCTTTCGCGCTTACTCGTTTGTTGCACATGTTCGTACAGCGGTGAATCACAACTGGAAGAAAAAAAAGGTCGAGGGACGGCGGAGAACGCGGGTAACGCAGTGTCCGAGAGTCATTGATCCCGATACAGTCCCGGAGGGCCGACGCGACGCCCGCGCTATGGCAGAGCTCCCCGAGCCGCTCCTCCCGCCGCTCGCGCTCGCCGGGTACATCGCGTGCGTCGCAGGCGCCGCTGCGCTCGCCAACTGCTCGGTCATCGCCGCGCTACTCAACACATCTCGAAATGGTAGGTACATACATTTTCGATATTTTTTATCACACCTAAAACACCCCATATAGAGCAGTCGGGTAAAAGCACAAGTAATAGAAAAGTTATAATTAACATTACCCTCACTTGTGTTTTTTGTACAAGGGCTGATATTTTGATAAAAAGGAGACTTAAGTCGGTCGGTAGCTACCTATACCAAATCCATAATAATATTGCGCTTAGATATAGCAACATAAATAACACTTTTATGATGTCGGTAGGTATAAATATTTTCAGTTTAGGCACTTATGTAGGTAAGCGTTCTCAACAGATAATGTGTCGGTAATTAACTTCCTGTTCGATGTCGTGCTTATTCAAGTCCTGGACTTTTCATAAGTTTCATAAATTCAAGTAAAAGAACATTTGTAACATTTGTCCTGTTCGAATCCAAAAATGGAACTATAGAATCCACTCAAAAACTTAAGAAAATTATGCTGCTTATATGGTACCATATTAAGCTCTGACCACAATAGATTGATCTGAAGCATGAACCTATTATATATTTCAATACGTAAACGAGTTTTGTTTCTTAATTTCAGGTTTGTCATCCATCATTTTGCAGTTGGCTTTGGCTGACTTCGTACTCGGAGCGACAATTAGTCCAGAGCTGTGGTCTCTTAACACCCAGTCCTGGTACTTCGGCAGTCACGGTTGCGTAGCATATCGGGGTCTAAACGTGTTTGCGTCTACTGCGTCATCATATTTAGTGGCTACTATCGCGCTGCATTCCCTCGCTACAATAATCGTTGAAGAAAAGGCATTTGCAAAACGAATTAAAAGAAACGAACATGACGAAGACGAAGAAATCAGATCATCACGCCACAGTCTAGTGACGAGCAGTGATTCTTCCACTCCGCCGCGGACTATGAACCTGGATTATAGACTGAACGACACCAAGGTTTCAGTGGTTCAACCGACTCTTTTCATATGGGTTTTATCTATATCATTAAGTGTACCAGAGTTGGTTCTAGCTACCACAGTTCACTCAGGTGACGATGTTGTATTATGCACCATTGTCGATTACAGTCAGCGCCTCCATATGTACTCGATACTTGGTGTTTTAAATGTGTTTTTACCCATTGCAATAATGTGTATAGCGGTTGTACTAGTCATTATAAAACTGAAAGTTAAAAAAATACTATCTCGAATAGAATGCTTTGAATCAATAGCGGCGCTGAAGCTATCAGTGTGTTTGATATTCGGGTACCTCGTCCTGTGTACGCCCCGATCAGTTGTCTCAGCGTATAATGTTTACTCGCAATCGATTACAGCTAATAAAACTTCCCTCAGTCAAAATGATGAAATGTCTTCTATTAATTTGGCTGCTAGCGGCACTTACATAATTTCGACTTTAGCGCGCCCTTTGCTCTGTATAATCTTACTGCCGCGAATCAGAAAATTGTTTTCTTTTGGCTATTTTATTGACACTGACAACGTGTGAATAGGGTAATAGGCTGACTGAACAATATTTGTATAAAACAATGGTTACATGGTAAGCAGAGTTGTGTGATAAATGTAGCATTTGATACCTACTTAGTAATGTTGGGAACATTAGTTTTTAAGAAGTAGAGTGCATTGACGGAAATGTTTAGTCAATTACCAAATAATTTAGACTATATTTTACTATGCAGGTAAGTACGAACATTATTATAAACTCATTTAATGTGTATACCTTACCTACACTCAAAGATCTTTAATAGATAAATGTAAGGAAAAGATTCATAGCGGCTTGTGGCATTATATTTTTTATTGTTTTGTAATTAAAACGATTAAATAAGCGCGTTAGTAGTTACTTACTATGACCTACATTTTAAACTCCTGCCCATCTGTCACTTCCAATCTAATATATTAATAAAGGTAGGTATTTAATTTGGTAATATTTTCATAATAATAAATAGGTAAGTACATAACAAGTTGACGTAGGTACATTAAGTTGCAAACGGAATACGGATGCTATCCCAAGCATTTAAGAATTCGTATAATACCTACGCCTGCAAGTTATGTACTTTATAGGTTATGCAACGAATCTGCAGTCGAGATACCAATTCCACCTGCAAGTATCTTTATTGATTTGCGCAGTGGGTTGTACGTATTGACGCGCGCGGCCCCATTCGTCCTACGTAGCTAAAGTTGAAGGTTTCGAGTTCCGCACAGGGCCGCTTGCATTTATAGCATTTGCTTGGCCAAGCCGGTCTACTGAGAGATATAAGTCTCTTTTAGACTAAGTCGGGGACTAAAATCATGACACGGCATTTTCCAACGTCGTCTGCTATGGCCGAGTTTGTGAATCCAGTTTACGGGATAAAAAAGAAAATTCCAGACTACCGTGCTGTAGCGTCGTCATGGAAAAACAAGTAAAAATTCCTATCAGTCCAAATATTCTTGAACGTATATATTTGGCAATTTAATAGGTTTGTGTGTATTTGGTAAATGTATACTTAAACGATATAAGGTCTAGCAACTGGATAAATCCTCAACGGATCAGTCGGGCCTAGACGTTGCTCAATATTAATTAGATAAACATCTTTTTTGGGTTTAATAGGTGGCGGTTTATTTAAATATTGGTTCTAAAACTAAAAATTGTATTTAATACAAAAGTTTATTGGTGAAAACATGAAAAATATAATAGATTAATGGCTGATAAAATGCAGCTGAAATGTTACAATGCCATCACAAGAAACTATTTTGCTAATAAATGCCTGAAAATTCAGAATGCTATTATTACAGGGATGGGCACAACAAAATGGTTAATGTCAACAACATTTCCTTTGGTAATATTAGATTTTTAGAGGACATCACAAAAACCACAAAAGACACTTAACAAGTTTTTTGTGCCCCGATTTGATACAGCCATTACAGTTTGAAGATTTTATTATATCTTGAAAAAGTTGATTTCATCGTGTCAGTGGGCACTCCAACAAATTATAAATAATTAATAGCATAATCTTCAAAACAACGTTCACCATCATGATATCCATTTCACTGCGGACATGCGGCGAAAGGAATGTTAATTTGGGGCCGACCGGGCTGTTAACTTTTATTCAAATTATGAAAGGAAAACACTTTTAACTTAAGAAACCGTAATTTTAATAACTTAAGTTATAAATATTTATATTCATCAGGTCAGCTCGATATCTGTAATCCAGTGTAAATACAGAAATACAAAACCGTCAAAGATGACACATAACATTTAATTTTAGACGGAACGTGAAGGTCCGCTGCGAACGACATTTTAACATTTTTATACAAGCGACGGCTCGCATCAGCGGCGGGGGTCCGGCGCCGCGCGGCGTTCTCGAATGTTACTTTGTTTTCTTATAAAACACCAATGAGAACAAATGCATGTGCTGGGGCGGCGTGACGCGGCGCGCGTTAGTTGTCGCCGCCCTCCGCGGGCTCGTCGCCGTCGCCCTGCGTGTCCGACGTCCACAGCGTTAGGTTGTCCCGCAGCAGCTGCATGATCAGTGTGGAGTCCTTGTACGAGTCTTCGTTCAGTGTGTCTAGTTCGGCGATCGCGTCATCGAACGCCTGCAATAACATTATCATATTATAACGGCACCTATTATCCATTTAAAATAGAAAACATTCATTCATGAAATAATAACAATCTTTCCTTTCTGGGAAGATTGACTTTGAATAATGAGTTATATAATAAACACTCCGATGCTGGCTGGATCGAGGATTAGAATGTTAATAGCTATACACACGGCCATGCGTATCTGTGATTAGTGGATTTTAAATCTACGAAATTTTGACTAATTTTGGGATAAGTTTACTATTCATGCAAACTGGGAATGGAGTCTCGTAATGCACTTGGAAGGTTCGGCAGTTAGTAGAGGTACAAGGACGGTGTCATCACACAGATGTTGAATTTCTCATTAATGAACCTGTTTAGCTAAGTGGCACGCGCGCGCAGGGGAGTTGATTATCTCGTAATAGAATACGGAAAAGTTGAGCGCAAGGCCGAGCCTGATGGGGTGGGTCGGTTGCATTTTGGCTTTAGCAATGTCGAACGCCTCCTGGTAGGCCTTCTGCGAGTCTTCCACGACCGCTGGGGACAAGCGACTCGATTAATATGCCTAGCCTATACTGTCCCTCGTGCCAGCCAGCACAGAGCCTATGCATAACTGACACAAATAATGACCTGTTTGGCGAGCTGACACGCCTTGTCTGGTGAATTTAATATCTCATAATAGAAGACGGAGAAATTTAACGCCAGACCCAGCCTTATTGGGTGTGTGGGCTGCATTTTCGCCTTGCTGATCTCGAAAGCGTCTTGGTATGCTTTCTGTGAATCCTCTACAACCGCTGCAATATAAAGTGTTGTTAGCTAATAAGAAATGTCACAATAGAATCTTTATTAACAGCAAAGTTGTACAAAATTAAATTGTAGTAGTACTGGTAAAGGACTTACAATTTCTGGTTTCTCCTGTGGCCACTTCTGCAAGGTACCTGTAGTAATCACCCTTCATTTTAAGGTAGAATACTTTACTTTCTGGATTACTAGCTTTAGGAATAAGGTGCTTGTCGAGTAAACCCTGAAAGAAAACAAAAATTGAATTGAAAAAATTTATTGCAACTTGGAAATGTTTAAGTGTCAATCATGAAAGTTTAAGGGAATTGAGAGTTAAAATTTAATTAAGTCTGTTTAGTCGGTCTGTTTAGTATTTAAAAAAATATACATTAGTATATTACGGGAGAAAGAGTCGAGATACAATATTCGAAAACAGGGCAACGAACGAAAACGGGATAGCAGCGCGCGCAGTGACGCGGCGCAATACGTCACCCCACCCTCTCCCCGCGAGAGTCGCACCGCGCCCTGCATGCGCTCACGTGGCCCAGCCACCATTACGCCCATCACTAACGAATACAAGATGACTGCTGAGGAAATGACCACGGCTACTCGTCGCTTGCATCACCCCTCAAATTGGCGACGCGCATAAATCATGACGTCATCCGCGTAGGAAGACGACAACTGACGCTAATCCCACTTAATTTGAAGCTAATTCTCCTATGCTGGCGGATACATTAAATGGATAGTGGAAATTTCTTGGAGATTTTTTTATAATCTAAAAACCTGAAAAGAAATAAATCTTACCAAGACATCGTAGCAGATTTCTCTGAGCTCCTTTTCTACTTTAACCCTATATTCTTTCGCCATCTGTTGTTTTCTTTCCGATCCTTCGGTTTTCTGTTCAATGGAGGAGATGACGCGCCATGACGACCGCCGAGCGCCCACAACATTTTTGTAGGCAACGGAAAGCAGGTTCCTTTCCTCGTTGCTCAGCTCGACTCCGGTTTCCGTGACTTCTTTCATCGCGGCCGCCATGTCGTCATATCGTTCCGCCTGCTCCGCCAGCTTGGCGCGTTGCACCAGTTCCTCCTTGTCGACGGACATCGTAGACGATCGAAGAGGACTATTTCACTGACGCCCCTGCAACCAAGTATGAATCGCAAATTAACCATTTGAATCAATGACCAAGGACGATCCATTATGCGTTGCAATTAATCAGAAAGACTAATCGTTAGGCGTCACTTTCACCGAAGCGAATCGCTTTATAGGGTTTTAGTCATCATGAATGGTGCACCTTATATGGAGCTCACGGGCGCAGTGGCGCAATATAAAGCTCAACGTAGCTCAGCGAGCAACCCTCACACCAAGCGCGACATCGACGCGGCGTCCGCTCCGATCGACAGCATCTCACAGACTCAAGCTACTAGCAGGCGAGGCACGCGCCGAGTCACCGCGCCGCCGCTTGGTCACCGCCACTGCGCCAACAGTATTGATCCGCCGGCGCGGGATAAACACTCCAGACGAAATACGACTAGCGCGACGATTGCACACACCCCTCACCCTCGCCGTGCCGCCCTCAACCCCTCTCCCCCACACCCCATCGCGCCTCCTGCACCGCACCCGTCGGCCCGGCGCCTACCTCACGCTACCCTGTATCTATAATAAAGTACTAGCTTTTTACGCGATCCTCCTTGTTGCTAGGCTGAATAATTTTCGTACGAAATACCAAGTACACACCTTAAGTTAGTAGAGTAATTCGTTTATCATAAAAACTTGAAACAAAACACTGTATTCAAGATCCCGTGCGAAGAAATGACGGAACTTTCGAGATCATACGACCAGAGTAAAATGGCCGCTACATTCAAATGTAAAGGACATGTCGATAATACACCCCCTCGCAATGTTAGCCAAGACGGTAGATTGGAAGCTTTTAAAAATATGTAGGTATGAAATAACCTGTTTCAGGCAGAGGAATTGATAACGCGATCAATAAGTCAACTTTTTTTATACTATAATTTTCGAAGCGCAATTTAGGTACATATACATCCCACCAACGCATATTTGCATTTAAACAAACCCTGTGCCTATGAATGCGCCACAAAAAAAAACGCCACAAGGTAACCAACAATAATCCGTATCCAGTATGGTATGCCTATGAAATGCCAGTCCAATAATTAACTTGCTGTCTGTGGAAAAAGGTTTGGAAAAGGTAGGAGGTATTTTGGTTCATTTACATAGAATGTCAGTATAACTAAGTAGGTACCTTTTATTTAATTTATTATCAGCTTAATGACTAAATTAGGGATAATTTTGGTTTTCAAGTAGGTTAACCATGTATTCAATGTGAAGATTATCACATAAATAATAAATTGTCCCTATACCCATTAACATTGTTAAATTATTGTGCAGAGGCTCAATAGTTAAAATGTGGGGAGACTTTTATAGCCTATTAATACTTAAAATTTATATCTTGGGAATTTTAAGTAACATAAAAATAATAGGAGAACCATGACTACAACTCCTTTCACTACAACAGTTCACACCCATTTTCACATCATTCTTTGCCAATAACTGTACCAACTTTTTATATCATATTTTGATCTTAATATCAGCCTCTAAGTCAATGAATTGTACCAAGTTATATTCAAAGATTATTTCATTTGGTCTCCAGGTGTCTACCTGCTTTTCTTCTTTCTTTGTTCACTATCACGCATGTACTTATAATACAACAATTGTATTGGAATCATTATTATGATTATATAGTATCTAACAGTTGTGTTCAACTATTTTAAAGAATTATTAGCAGCAAAAGTACTTACCTATTCTAATAAGCTAATAATGCTATATACAGGAGAAGCTATGCTTATCCCAGTAGCTTTTTGTGCTCCCAATTTTTTTTTCCCAGTAGCTTGTTGTGCTCTCAATATTTTTTTAACAATGTGTGGTGATATGATGTAACTACCTTATATCCGTAATGGAGATTATAGCTAACAATGAAAACCACATCAAAATAACATCAGAAGAAGTGTTATGCTCATATAAGAAGGATAACAGATAAATAATGGAATTTTATGTTTATTATAGAAACTCCAATCCAAATAACATAATCACCACAATTATATTAAAACTAGCTCAAGTAATAATTTGAAAAATTACCTCCCTAGAACTCTAGTTTATAACATAAGTTAGGGTGTGACTAATGCAAGGCAAACAACCAATCAAAAGTGACTTGTCAGTATGAGTCAATACCACTGGAATCATCTAGGTATCTGATTTAGGTTCTACCTACCACACACTAAATCAATTATGACTAGATTGAAGATGAATTCTTCACTCACCTTGTACTTATCACACGCCAACCAATGTCATATATACATGGGTCTATTAACGATTACAAGAGCATTGTGCTACCAACGCCAATGTCACGCACGTGCCCATCAGAGGCGGCGTATGACAATAGTTGATCATCAATGCCAGTTCAAATACTTACCTATACAATTACAACCTTTGCCAAGTTACACAACTGAATTCACGAATGATATCACGCAGTGGTGTCGTGAAAGGAATTTGGTCGACATTCCCCAACGGTTAGGGACCATGTTTCACTAAATAGCATTATTTAGCTTCACTGACATTACCTACACGGGCAGGTATTATCGAATTGAGCAAGATAACGGCATGACTACGCACCTCGAAATTACGACGCACTAGTGAGATCGTTAGTTAACTAACGCCAACGTACGACATGCCCACGCACTTACATTGAAAGCACACGAAATGAGGCTCGAAATAACGGTCATAGCAGCAATTAACAATCAATTAACTCCATTTTGAGCAATAATCCAAAAATATAATAGTCACTTGGGAGGAAAATGTAATGATCTAAAAAAAACCAACTTACTTGGCGGAACCCGCAGCAAGTTAAATTTCAATAGGTAACTGAATAATCAACTAGAATGTTAGTATCGAAAATTTTATGATAAACCCGGCACAAATGCCGATTAGGAAAATTTAGAACGATATCTAACCGCGCCGCGAAATCGTGTCGCCGGTTCAGGCAAAATGGCTGCTGCGAGGGGCACTCCTTCTATGCGTCACAGTCACAGATTTGAGAGAAAACCGTTTTTATTCAGATACACTTTATGATAATCACATGAAATGACATTCACTTAATAAGATTTTAATGCACTTACTTGTTGGAAGGGAAAAAAAGTAATTAAACCAGCAAATTACAACACAATATCGGTTTTTATCTTGCGGTGAACGATATACTACACTGACGGCAGCGGGGCCAGAGGGGAAACAAAAACGGAACAGGGTTCACATTACAAGTCGGCCATCTTGAAAATGTAGAGGAAACCAAACTCGGTTCGGATCAAATCTAGAGACAAAACTAACATAAATGGTGTGTGCTCTTGCTCTAACACGTAAATATATATGAAATAGCGATAGTTTTTCAAATGCTTAAAATTAGTAAAATGTAATAGACTTTAAAAATACGAAACTAGCGCGTTTTTTGAAATCCCTCGAATGGAGGCCAGTGCAAAGTTGGTGAACGGACTGTAAAACAATTTGGCTAATCATGTGTTTGTTTGGCAAGAATTTGGCCCCAGCTTTATTTTGAATTCATCTCAAATGTTTTTTCTTATGATGCGGAATCCAAAAACGGAATGCATACAAATAAAGCCAGCCATGACTATATATGACAATCAAGAAGAAGCTCTGCCAATGCCAGCTAGCTAAGATTTCTTACACGGCTACTTTTTTCTTCTTCTCTTTATATGAAATTAATGATATAAGCTTCTTGGTTAAAACCATAGACCAATAAAACATAGATCACTCACCACAGAATATGGCATACAATGTGCCATACAGCTTCATGTTCTTCTACACTCCATAGTTATTATTATTTTTTACGAAATGAGCGAAATGATGATATTTAATGGAATAAGATGAGGAATGGCTTCACGTGCGACTAGCGCGGGTATTTCGCCAATGTCAAGTAATTAATAGCAAGGACAAATTCAATAAATACACATAATTAATAAAAATGAATGATGACAGTGATAAAGATGGCGGATGAATCCCACTCCATAGTTATTTAGTTATAGGCCCTAAGAAGGTACACTTAATTTGAGGTAAGGCATCGTTTGGGCTCTTTACTGTCTTTACAAAACGATCTGAAGGATTGAGCTAGCTGGATACGAGACACGCGGTACCTAATGAACTCTGTCTCACACTCATCCTTTTCTATTCTCAGCAACTTTAACATGTATGGGATGCGAGGGAGAAGTGAACGAGTAAGGCAGTTCAATGTAGAAATTAAGTAGCTCGTTCAAGGAGGTAACATCATCTTAATTGAGGCGATTCATGACATGAGTGAGGGACATCTCTAGTTGACAGCGCAAGCAAACAAGCGAGTAGCATTAGCACGTTGTTTTGTGAGGTTAAAATAAATAAATGTATTTTCGTAGGTCTTGATCAAAGTTGTATATGTTTGTGGGAATTATCAATTTATTCACATTTCCTATACTTCATTGTGTTAAGTTAAATCATGCCGAAGTCAAAACGTGATAAGAAAGGTAAGAAGTTTTTAGCTGTTATAAATATGCATGATGTTTTAACAATGGCATTAATTATTTTAGCCGTAGCAGATATTGTAGTCAACAGGTAATATTCTCAGACTCCACAGAGTCCATAGAGCCCCCAAGGATACAATCCAACCAATAATTCCAAATTGTTTTTTAGAATTTTACCCGGTGTTGGCTTACAAAAGTCCATCTCTACTATTATTTTCCCATGGTCAGGCAAACTTAGCAGTTGAATACTAACCATAGGATGCTGATCTTTAAAACAACCATAAATTTATTAACACTTCAATATTCTAAGTAGCAATACTTGAATTTATAATATTGCTAATAAAATGATTGAGTAAATAATCTAAATTTGGTTATTTTATTTTCTAGTTTCACTTACAAAAACCAATAAGAAAGGATTGGTGCTCAAACAGAAAATTATTGAAGAGATTAGAAATTCATTAACTAAATATGAAAACATATTTCTGTTCACTGTTGATAACATGAGAAACACAACATTGAAGGATCTACGCAATGAATGGAAAGACTCCAGATTTTTCTTTGGTAAAAATAAAGTTATGGCTGTTGCACTGGGCAGGACCAAAACTGATGAAGTTGAAGATCAACTGAATTTAGTGAGTATTAGATGTTAAAGAAATATGGTATTGTGGTTCAACGAGCTGAGCAGCCCACGCTCAAACCAAGCTGTAGTACATTAAATATATAATTATATTTGTTAAGTCAATGTAATAAATAACTTTTTATGTATACATTTATTTCATTATTTTACACATTATATTTAGGGATGGTGGCTCAATGTACAATGCAAACTGTTCACAGCTATCAAAGAAGTTAAAAGGTCAGTGTGGCCTTCTGATGACAAACAAAGATGTACCAGATGTGCTGCAGTGGTTCAAAGATTTTGAAGAAACAGAATATGCTCGTTCTGGTTTTGTTGCTACTAAAGATGTTATATTACCCCAAGGCCCACTCGAAGACTTCTCTCACACAATAGAACCCCACCTGAGAAGACTTGGCTTACCTACATCACTAGAAAGAGGTGTTATCAATCTGATCAAGGAATATCAGGTATGAGTTTATATAAAAACTACAAGAGACAATGCCCTACAAACATATTGGCATTGAAATTATGTAAAAAAAATATACTGTGAAGGGACTGTATTCACTTTTATTACATTACTAGCTTCTATCCACGACTTTGTCCGCTGAGACTTCGATTATTCAATATCATTCTGATGTATAAACAATAATACTGTAAAGTTTCATCAAAAGCTGTTCATTAGTTTTTGTATGAAAGAGTAACAAACATCCATCCATCCATACTCACACACACTTAAATTTATAATATTATAGGATTAATATTTCTCATATTACTTCTGCAGGTTTGCAAAAAGGGAGCCACATTGACACCTGAACAAGCCAGTATACTGAAACTTCTGGGCATACAGTTGGCCACATTTAAAGTTTTAATAAAATGTCATTGGACTAAAGGTAAAGGATTTCACAAGGATCTTGATATTGCAAGTGATGATGAGGCTGATGAGGCTGAAGATGCCGAGGTTGACGACATGGAAGAAGATGAAACATAGTACATAATGTAATTCTGTATATAAACTTACATTCTCTAAATTTTGTTTTATTTATAGTTAAGGTTAGGGGTATGCAGGAAAAGTTCAGTTATTTCTGAAAATATTTATTGAAACAATCACAGAAACAACAATAAATTACTTTAAAAAATATTTTACTAAACTCTAATATTAATCATTAAAAATTTGCATTTCCAAATCATAGTAAGACAGGCTACAAATGAAAAATAATGTCTAACAGAAGCTAAGCTCTGGCATTTCACGAATGTGTATTATTGTTTTTAATACAAATATAACTTAGTACATACAAATATATCATCACAGTATAAAAATAAAGCATTGTTTTATCAGTCGACGACATCACAGCTCACAAAATCGACGAAACCAAAACAATTTGATTCCTTTATAATAACTCAAAGCGGCAAATCATTTACCGACATTGCAGACACAGTCTCTCTTGGCAAAGAATTGGTTGTAAAATAATGTTACAATAATCACACCAATATTAACGCATTTCTATCAAAAGTAGATTTTCGCAAATCACTGACACATACATCGATCAAGTTACGTCACACACAAATTACTAGTCAAGCTTTACTTTTTATATTGGCTTTTTGGTATGTTCGGTTTCATTTGTTACTACAACTACATACATATTTCTAAGATCTTAACATCATACAAGTCCTAAGTCTAAAGCGCCTCAAATTAAACTATCACGCCAGAAAAAACTACTTATTATGATATTGTATGAAAACAATGGAATAACTAGGTGTCATAACTGTCCTTGTCATTATCTCTATTTATTGACTGGGAAGAGATAAATTGCATAGGTACCAGCCATGTTCTACGTCATTAGATCCAAAATAGGAACAAATGGAACACTAAACTACATGCGAGGGGACAAAAACCAAACTCCCAAATTTATAGATCATTTTAACCTATTCACACTAGCATCAAACAAAACGCTTTTGTATTGAAGAATAGCATTGTAAATGGTTTGTAGAGGGATTAGAATTTCTATAAATTTGGGGGTGAGAAGATGTTTTATGTGTTTAATGTGGTTTGACCGGCGGTGGGGATATGGGTGGCAAGTCGACGGCGGGCAGTGGCTCCCGCCAGTACACCGTCTGCGAGAACTCGTCACTGGGTTCGCACTGCGCCGGCGGGAACACCTGGTCCACCATTACCGACATGTGCGAGTACCTGTCACAACATAAAATATTTGAACTGTTATTAAATGCTTCTCTTAAACGGGACTTGTGGGTGTCAACTCATGTCCGACGACTTTGTCAGTATGTACCTTTATAAAATTTGTAAGTAATAAAATTAGCATAATACTTTTTTTTGAAAATTAGTAGGTACGCGACAGAATGTAAGTTGTTGTTAATTATACTATCACGTAGATTAAGGTGGTTAAGGCTTAGATTAAATACACTTTCGGTTTTTCCATAAATTACACTCAATATAGTATAACCAGAGTACGTAATATATTCAAAGCACTATTGCAAACTTTTCTTCCCCTAATAAAATACATAATGTAAGACTTTTTATCAAAGAAAGTTCTCTTAACAGAATTCTGCTTCTGATGAGAGTAACCATGTCATTACAGCGTCAGTGATTTTAATAGAGGGCGTATAACCCACTGCGCTTGACGCGATTTACAGCGTTTTAGCGCTAATCGCAGCAAAAATCAAAGTAAGCGAAAACCTGAACCCGAAAGACCATAACAAAAGCGATAATACCAGTACAGAACAGAAACACGGCACAGAGACAGATGACCAGTCGATGATTGCAAATTATATGTCAGTTATTTTAGTGTTTAGTTAGGGCGTTTTAATAAACGTGTTATAATGATAATTATTCCTTTGTCAGGTAAATGAATGTGTGCCTTAAACGTGATAAAGCCTTACAAATCATTCCATACGGCTTACCAGCTCAATTTTGAGTAGTCGCTTAACTGTTTCACTAATTAAAATTAACTAACAAACGCCTAATTCTCGTGCTAGCTCCTAATAACATTATCACGTTTCAGTGGCGGGGAAGAAATCATCGACCATGTCACTTTGCACGTGGTAACTGAAATAAAAATATAAGTACTCAGTACAATGAGTAGGGAGTAGGGATAGTGTTAGTGACGGGACCGAGTGAAGCGACATGGGGCGATAAGCTCGGTGAAGCAGGCCCTGTAGCATGGCCGTGTAGACATAAGAGTCATGTCCAGTACCAAAAGTTCAATGTGGCGTAATTTTCTCAACAAATCTAACAGTTGAAAGATATTAAATTTATGTCTATGCGGTCATGCTAAGGGAGCTAGAATGACTGCTTATATGAATACTCACGTCGATTGGAATGTCTGAGTCAGTTCATGTTTTAGTTCTCCCTTGTAGTTGATTGTGAAAATTCTGACGATCGGAATGCCAACAGCTTGATATGCGCACACATCCTGTGAAAGATGAAAAAGTTGAGGTGGTAATATACATTGGAGTATAAACTACCAAATAAATAATTCTTGAAATTATATCAGCGGCATAGCATATAGCACTTGTTTTAAAAATGCAACTGTAGGTTGTTTGAAATTTGTATTAATTAGCGGAAAGGTACAACTACAGTATATTTGGCTATCTAACTTTACATACTTTAAGGAATGTTTTCTAATTTTTTTAAAATAAAATTCATAAGTAGGAGGTGCTCGGTAACCTTAAAACAATCATAGAAACCAAAAAAAACGTCAATTTAATTTATTCTAAGGCCTTCGAGGGTTTAGTAAATTGCCATGCGTTTAAAATATAAAGTACAAACATTGACTCTGTTGCCGTATCCGGCGTAGAAGGGGTTGGAGCCGTGCGGGAAGAGCGCCTTGATGTCGGCCAGACACTGGATCTTGAACTCCTCCGGCTTCTTCTCGATGACCTCGCGGTGGAAGGCGCGCAGCAGCGACGTGGGGTTGAGCAGCAGCGGCCCGTCCGGCAGGCACGTCTCGCCCTGACGGATCGAGCGCAGGTACTCGCGCGTCACCTGCACAAACAACGCATACCGTAATCAACTACTCATCTTCAACGATTTTATTATCTGAACACGATATCGTAGGATATAATGAAAACATCGGGAGGAAACCTGCACATCCAAGGGAACCTAACCAGTTCTCGATAGTCGTAAAAAGTATGAAACTTGCAGTGGGCCAGAATGATGGACTATGGTCTAAATCACCTTCGTACTGCGAAGGGGATTTAGGCGAGACGTTAAAAGAGCTATAATTATTCTTTTCTCCTTATAATTTCTTCAAACCCTTATGTCTGGCGCAAAGTCGCAATTATAAACATTTCAATCAATCACATGATGTACACTCACTCTTGCTTGTCCGATAGCTCTTGCTGACAAATATAACAACTGGTAGCCATTGTTCTTGATTTTGGTGAACAGTTGCGCCACCCCGGATTGCGCCCAGTCTTTGCCAACCAACGGGAAGATGTGCCCCAAGACATCCGACCTGTATAAAAGAAATATACTTGGTTAATTGAGAACCGTTTCCTTTTTGAAGACGGTCAAAATTCAGTAACAACTATGCGGATTTGTAGCGCACACTCGCTAGAACCGGCCTACCACCATCGCCCAGTAAGATTTTATTTCATTAAACCGATTTTATTTTAGTAGTAAAAAACAGTTCCATGTTAATCAAGTTACAAATTATGCGATACTTTGATTTCATCCACGTTTCAAAGACAATAATTTAAACCCTCAATAACTGATACTGTCTTACTACAGTGGGAACCTACATTCTGTTTTCTCTATTTCTACATCCCAACATTCATGGGAGTTTACCTTTTATCAAGCATAGGGTTGTCAGAGCAATCGTCTCAATATTATTTTAATGACAACTGATATTCTGGTTATTCATTTAAACTTCTTACTCATACATACTACAGGTTCTCTGACTATCGCTTATCTATGTCAAAAACTATATTACTTTTGGCCATACATAGCTTTAATGCCATACCTCTACGCTGGTGTACGCTAACGTTAACACTACTAAGCTGGATAATATTTTTTAGGGTTCCGTAAGTAAAACGGGAACCCTATTACTAAGACTTTGCTGTCCGTCCGTACGTCTGTCACCAGGCTGTATCTCTTGAACTGTGACAGTTAGAAAGTTGAAATTTCCACAGATGATGTATTTCTGTTGCAGCTATAACAACAAATACTAAAAAAAACAGTATAAAATAAATATTTAAGGGGGCTCCCATACAACAAACATGTTTTATTTTCGTTTTTATAGATTATGGTACGGAACCCTTCGTGCGCGAGTCCGACTCACACTGAGCCGGTTTTTAATATTTGAAGTGTATTTCAATGGGATACGGTTTGAAAGTGTCCGTACTTGGTGATGGTGCCGTCGATGTCTGAGATGACGATCTTGTCGTCGTACCGCCAGCGGAACACGTTGCACTTGCAGCGCGTGGTGCCCTGGTACGCGGTCGTCACGCTGAACACCATTTCGTTCATACCCTCGCGGAGATTTAGATTTTTCTACAACACCAAATATAAATAATTAATATTATCTAATAGCGGCCCGTCCCGGCTTCGCACGGGTTTCTGATATAGCCTATGTTACTCAGTGACAATATAGCTTTCTAACGGCAAAATATTTTTTGAAATCGGTTCAGTATTTTTTAAGTAAATTCGTTGCATACAAAAATACAAATCTTTCCTCTTTCTAATATTATTAGCACTAGTATAGATAATCATTTTTTCTTCCAATTCCTTCTATACCTTTTTTCGATTAAATTCGTGCGAGTTCCAAGACAATTTAGCTTGTCTTCAATGGATACTGCTAACGATTTTGGCTTACAGGAGTAACAGTAGAGGTGGGAATGTGGCAGACTTAGTCCCAAAAAAAAACCATTACCACTAAGGATACTATTTAAGTGTTTATGAGGTGAGCTGTTGATTTTGTCTCTTTCTCTCGTATGAAATAAGACAGAGAGTGAGCGAGCGAATCCGTGACTTAGGTCTAGGTTGAAAATGCGTGCTAACCCTACTAGACGGCCAATATGAGCGCCGAGACAAGAATATGTCACAGATTCTGTAAATACAGGAAACTAATTTAGTACAGAATGTTTAATCAACTTACGATTTGTTCAGAAGAGAGTCGTAAAGTTTTCCTGAATGTAGAATGTCTGCGCGATGGCCTCCTCACTTGGTCTTGGTCGGAGTCAGACGAACTGGGGTCGTGGTGGTCTACTAATTAGATAAAAAAGTAGTGCATCATATTATGATCATCAAAATAGAATACATGTTTCATAACCTACCCCATTGATAAAAAGTTATGATTTATCGACAGCTTGATCTATCTAGGCGTAGGGGGCTCACTGCAACGGGTTGTTGCGGGTTCAACTCCAGTCGGAAATAACCTTGTCGGAATGATACCTGGTCTGGATGTAACTGGGATAACCCCTAGTATGGTATGGTACTAGTAGTACAAGAGTTGCTTAGTTTGGGCTCATACATGAGTACACATTTTTTTTATCAGCCTGTATCATCCCACTGCTAGGCAAAGACCTCCCTTACCTTCCTACACTCCTCTCTTCTCTTTCACAGTGTGGACCAGTCTCTTTTGTGCGAGTCTACCTCGTCTCGCCATCTTTTTTGGCCTTCATTTGGCACCCATTCAGTAATTGCCTTAGCCCAGTGTTGATTAGGCATGCGGCAAATATGGCCAGCCCAGTCCCATATTCTGCTACATACATGAGTACACATATTCTGTGGATATACTGTACTGCATTCAAAGTCAAAAGTCATAGTCAAATCATTTATTTTATATAGGCCTAAAGGGGGGGGGAGGGGGATAGATTATAGACAGATTAGGGTAAGGGAAACATCTGTATAATTACCATGATCGTGGGTCTCTGTAATGTCGGGTAGTGACGGGGGCACGTCCTCCAATGGATCCCGCAGGTCCATCTCTTCGACGATGCTGACGACCTTGGTCACTTCCTGAATGAGTTTCTCGTCTACCGCCTTCTCATCTACCGCCTTCTCGTCAACTGCCTTCTCGGCCTCATCATCGTCGTGTGTGTGCGGCTCCGAGGCTATCTCCAGTAGGAGTGGGTTCTCTTTAAGGATTTCATCTTTCGGTGGCGAAAGTCCAGCATCCGGTCTACAATAATAACATCATTTGAGTCTAATGTTGTACAGTTATCAAACGTCTTTTTTGCCTTAAGGCACTAGGGGTGTTCTGCTCATACATACAGCATGATGGAAGTGATACTGAACTTTTTTAAACCATTAATTTCCTTAAGTAGTAACACTGCATATAAATGCTATTTAAAAGATGTTATTTTACCACTTATTACAGTCTACGTTTTTTACAATAAATAAATTTTCATATGAAATTGAGTTTATTAACATGTCACTATTTAAGAACTAACATGTCCCAAACATTTCTAGGTTAAAAAAACCCCGATTACATGACTTAAATTTCAGAATCACTGAGTCTCTTGGAATATCATCACATTTACAAGCGAGTAGGTAGATGGTGCGAGTTGGACGTATCAACAAGCCAAATCTTACGTAGATATATATAAATCAGCTGTTATTTTCGCCCAGTACAGTTCACCCACGGAAACAGTGCCCGAGAATAGTGTATACCAATTAGGGTGTGGTGTCACTACAAGCGTTGTATGTACATAATGAGGATTAATGTGTGAAGTAATGAGTCACCGTTTGTCATCCACGTTGGAGCGCCGCCAGCTCCACCAGGAGTAGCCGCGCGGCTTGGCGGCGCTGTCCGCGCGCGACTGGGACTCGCCCTTCTCTGAACCTTTCTCCAATGACTCGAGCACACACTGCCAAAGGAAAAGGTCATCGGTAATTTACGAATTATTGTCAGCTAGAGTGAATTAAATCTATTGTTTGAATGTAAAGTGGTCCCATCGAATGAGATCTGTACTAAGTAAGCTAAGTAAGTAGTGAAAGAGTGAAGAACTATAAAAATCGCTAATGCAATTTTTGAACACACAATGACTTTTATCTTATATTAATTTTAAGTTAATTAATTTTATTCTGAATTGTTTATATTTTGTCAAATGAGCCAGAACTAAATATTACCGTACTGACTGCTATGAGATTTAAATTTTGTTCCGTCGAGAATAACCTGCAGTTATGCTTGTTTTTTTAAAAGTCCAAATCAGTGATGGGCAATGAACGGCCCGCGGGCCAGCTCCGGCCCGCGGACGGTCCTACGACATGAATAGTATATGGACCGATAATTATATTTTGACGGTCCAGAAGTATAAAGTAGATTCTACTTAGTACAGTTCAACACAAATGCATTTTTGCTATAATTCTGGCCCTCCTCTGTAATTTCTTAAACTCTCTGGCTTTTAAGAAAGTTTGCCCACCACTGGTCAAAATAGTACTGACATTGGGCAGCGGCCTCCTGTAGGCGAGCAGCGAGAGCAGCAGCGGGCCGGCGCTGCGCCAGGGCAGGCAGCGGTCCCCGAGCCGCACCAGCAGGCGCCCCTCCGCCGCCAGCGCGCCGCCCCTCAAGCAGAACTCCTCGAACGACAGCGCGCGGGACACGCGCTCCTCCTGCACGTACACACCCACACCCCTACCAACATAAACACACTATGAACTCCGACATCCCAGCATGTGGATACGCAACGAAGAATCCCCATGACTATTGGAGTGGTTTCAAAGTTCCAACACTCATCGCAATTCTAGAATTGGGTTGCCTTATAGTATAATGTTGTAAATACAACTTCGAATCTGATCAAGTCCTATAGTGTACGGGTTTATGCGTCCGTCCATCGCACAATGTGGCATGCTACATTATAACGCATGCCAACGGCCGCGAGAATTGCTTCTTGGTAAGTATTTTGCTCGCGAATTGTTCCATATATATAAAATGTGTTGCAATTCCACGTTGCCAGCTCTAATGAGAATGAACAAGTCCCCTAACCACCATGTCTCTTGCTGTAATGTTTTTAATGTTTCTTTCAGTTTTTGATAAATAACTCAATACAAAATCTGTCATAATAAGCAGTAATAAGAGGTAGTAAAGCTCTTGGTCTAAAATACAAACAAGACTGATTGCAACACTAATTCATTCAAACCCATCGCATACACTGCAAAGGACATTTTGCTGTGGGCTTCTCCCACGTAATTTTCTTCATTATTGTTAACTAACTAATTACAGCCCTTTAAACGTCCCACTGCTGGGCACTGGACTCCCCTCAATGCGAGGGGGATTCGGGCCATAGTCCACCACGCTGGCCCAGTTCGGGTTGGCAGACTTAACACATCTATCGAGAACTAGTCAAGTTCCCTCAGACGTGCAGGTTCCTCACGATGTTTTCCTTCACCGTTTCATAGCAAGTGATAATCTCGGATGGAAATGAGATTCGCACATAAACCCAGCGGTGTGAGCCGGGGTTTATTTATTTATTTATTTATCAATTAGAACGGCAATACAATTGCCACTTACACTAATAACAAAGTAATACAATAGGTAAGACAGATATACCTTTCACTCTTTCATCTCACACATCTTCACACTTTCTGACACTATCACCTTCCATTCATCAGCAAATAAGTCCATCTCGGAATTTTGGCACACAAGGGCGTTAGGTTAAGGGTTGAACTAGCACACTTTGATTGTAAGGCGTGCGTTCGACCACGCGGCTACCACTGCTTCATTATTATTCTATTCTTTCATTATTATAATTCTATTATTATTATTACGTGGGAGACGCCCACATTGCAAACAGCGAAATACTACCACTACTACTTCACACCACCCTTACAGATAAATCCAAGATTAGCACTACTATTATCGAAGGTTACTGCGTCATAAACCTGATCTATATTATAAAGTATAGCTCATAGATTATAACATTACAAATAATTACGCATAGGTTATCCATTTTTTGGATAGATTATTTCCGCGTTGATTAGAGAATTAAATAAAGTATTTGGCACAGTAGCGATAATATCGTGGCAATAATCTATGTTTTTAAAATAGATATTTTGTACACCGAAACTGTGTTAATAAGCTGACGAGAGCGAGCAAAAGATTGTACGACGAGATCGTTTTCCTCCCACTCAAATTACAAATAAAGGAACTTATAATCAACCATCTTGATCACCGTCATTATAACCAATTTTTAGGGTTTCGTACCTAAAAAGGAAAAACGGGACTCTAATAGGATAGTCTGTCTGTCTGTCTGTCTCTCAAGACCCTTTTTCTCGGGAACGCGTAGATGTATCAAGTTGAAATTTATAACAAATACTCAAGTCTGCGGTCCCTTGGAGCTCTAAAATAACCCAACTTCTAAGATAACACAATAATAACACAAAAACCTCTAGGGTACTTGCCGCTGGCCTAATGAAATTTGGCAATAAGCAATGTCCTATAGCACAAATAAAGGAAACAAAACTGAAAATAGTAAATTTATAGTTAAAATGCATAAAAATTATATATTATATATATTTCGGAAAAGAGGACTACACTTGTCTATGATATTTTTCTTTACTTTGTTAACGTATATATCAACATACTGGCATACATATTTAAGCCCAGGTTACCGTACCGGCAATTATCTAGAGTTGAGTCTTGTGTAGTGTTGGTTGTGTCGGTGTTGAAGGTGTCGGTGGTGTCGGTGTCTGTACTCACTTGGCTAATAGTTTGTCGTCGTCGTCGGAGTCGAGTGCGGGCGGGTCGAGCGAGGCGGGCGACTGCGGCAGCGAGGGCCCGTTGCCAGACTCGTACTCCTCCTCCGTGGGGCCCGCCGCACAGTGCGTCACGTTATGGGACACTGCGCACACGCAACACTCACTCGTAAACACATTGCAATAAGAACGCAAATGCAAGTTCATGTTTGTTGCAGAAAAATGAGTTTTAGTACATTGTAGTTTTAATACATTGCCGTTAATATTATTACATTATAATTTTGTAATTTGTGACGTCAGTCACTGGAACACCTGCAGTCTACATTGCACAAAGCGCACCGTGAAGTGACGCATGCGTACAAAAATACCCACTTTTGGTAATGTACATTAAAAACAACGCATCTGCAAAGGTGTCTTTTTAAACTTGCCTGATCACCACAGGGTGCGAGTGAGAATTTTACCTTAAGTCTGTGGACCGTAACGAATTGTTATAAGTAGGTAACTATATTATATGCAGGTACGCGGTACATAAGCATATTATTATTCACGAGCCGCTGCCCACGAGGGAAACAATTTTTTTTAAATCAGTTCTTGAACAAATAAACAGTATTCCTCTTCAAATTATTTAAAATTTAAATAGAAGTATATATATGGATTACTAACAAAGATATTTTTTCGAATCTTACCCGATCGATATCGTTCGGCGTGATGTTTGGGAAAATAGAGATCAGGGTCGACCTGACCTCGGTCCAGATCGTCCAGGTAGACGCCCTCGGCGGGCGCGTCCGTCGCGTCTCGCGGCGAGATGAAGCGGAACACGCCGCTGAGCATGCCGCGGCGGCCGGCGCCGGGCCGCTCCTCGTCCGAGCTGAGCGGCTCGGCGGGCGAGGCGGGCGGCGCGGGCGAGGCGGGCGACGCGAGCGGCTCGGGCGAGGCGGGGGGCGCGCTCTCGGCCGCGCGCACCGGCGGCTCGGGCAGCTCGCCCCAGCGCCACGACTGGGAGGACTTGTCGCCGGTGGCGGCGCGCGACAGCTCCATCTCCGTGTCGGACTGCACGGGCGTGCCGCCGCGGGACCCCCTGCTGTTGTACCATTATACAATCTTTATTTTTAACCGTATATGGGTCTTATTTAATATCATAGAAGAAATATATGAAACTATGTTCAAAGATAGAATTAAATAATTAAATTACACTAGCGGTTACCTGCGTACAATAAAAAGTAGCCTACATTAATCTAGAGTATAATCTACCAGTGCACTACATAACAGTACCTTCTCCCTTTTTTACGCAATACTTAGTAGTAAGGATTATCATACAAGTACTTAGAGATGAGGTCTCTGTTTGATCTGTACCAGATTAGTTAAGATCTGCCGATTGCACATTTCGATCGCTAATTATCTATCACCCCCAAAGATGTAAACAAAATATCAGAATATAGAGTATGTCAAATATAAATATCTACACTCACAGCTAGTTGAAATAATAACCTATTTTCTTGTTAAACCCTATTCATTTAAGTAAATTCATCAGAACCAATAATTCTGCTAATAACCCATTAACACCTGACAATAAAAATATACAGGTATACATAGACAAATATATATATTACATAAAGTACCATATTATATTGCAAAAACTTAAAAATTTCTAA
Organism: Ptilodon capucinus; assembly: GCA_914767695.1. Classification (NCBI taxonomy): domain Eukaryota; kingdom Metazoa; phylum Arthropoda; class Insecta; order Lepidoptera; family Notodontidae; genus Ptilodon; species Ptilodon capucinus. Next base: position 8,422,339 of record OU611808.1, read on the forward strand.
TGACAAATATCGTGGCAATTGAAGTGCAATCGTTATGAATAACATTATCTATTAGATGCGGATAAGCAGTTGAACACACAGTGGGGCACAAATCACTATAAACGTTGACTCATAACGATCATCCGTTCCGACTAATAAATTACATTACACTGTAGATAAAGGAAATGGAGCAGAATGAAGTAAACATTTGAATCTCATACAAATAGTGTATTTTCCTAGTAGACCATCATGTTCCAACAGGAAGTGCTTAAAGAAATAGATATTTATAATGGTGGTAATATTGTTATTATCAAACTAAAAAAATGGTTCTAAAACATGAATCCTTTAATTTTTTTAAACCTGTCGGAATTGAGACTAAATAAAACTACCCAAATTCAACTATTATTACGTAATCAAAATGCTTAGGTAAACTCCTATGGAAATGGTTGAACGATTTTCGGTTTAACAAAAACTTTAGTGTAATATTACTGAATTTGACAACCATTAATTTAATTGATTGAAAAGCAAAATTATTAGTCTGGACACAGGCTTAGGACAATTTCCATAGAATGATGCTCATTGTCTTTTGACCAAGTAACAAAGCATGTTTCAGAACATACTTTGTACTCGTACTGTGTATGCTACTGTACATTATATTGTTTTTTTCGTTATAAATTACCCTAATTATCACGATTGTAATGTACCAACTGCGCGAGACTAAAAATATTTTTAATGCAGTAATTTTTTTTTCAGTCGCAGATTTGATCAACAACATTGTAGTCACGAACATAATTGTTTACTAGTTCAATAGGTGAACACGATAAGGGTGACACGGACTTATCAATATTTGAATGACGTCTACGAGACAAACTAGAGCGAGCCAATTAACTTGCGTTTTATTTATAATGTACTTTGTATCCATATACATAAAGATTGAATTTCCGTGGTAACCTCGCGATCACATATCAAAATTCGCTCGCGTCATTCGTCGTTGAAAAATGTGCTTCTTGCCTGAGTTAATACAGTTTATTTTAGTATTGGGCAAAAATTTGTCGCAAGCGTTACGACGCGCCTGTGCGCGCAAGGCTACTGTTACACAGTGGTGCACTATACACAATAAACTAGTAATTGTTAGATACTTTACAAGCGTGTCTGCGTACAAAAGCAGCGGCGTTACACTACTTCGATCGACAAGATCAACGTATTTTTTTTGTGTCTGATCTAACAATACAAATAATTAGGTCGTGATTACTGCAAGCTGGGCGGTGAACGGATATAATAGTTCGTTCAATCCACGAAGAGGCGCTCCACGAAATGAGAAAGTGACATTGATGTGATCGAACTAAACTAAGTGCACTGCCGTCCTTGTCACGGTTGTAATGTATGAATGAGACGCAATATTTTAGTGCTGTCAAATTTAATTACGTTATACTTTGTGTACAAAAAAATTGGGGTCATCGCCAATAATTTACAAAAACTTTAATTTCTGAGAAAGGAATGTTAGAAACATATTTATTAACCATAATAATTGCGTTCATAGATTCTTCCAACAAAAGTGGTGCAGCTATTCTATTAATTTCTTAATATATATAGTATCCATCGCTTTACTGAGTAAGTAACTACTACTTGAGTAAGACTTTTTCATTAACGTTGTCATCGATTTCATCATCATGACGACTGCTATAATAATATAAACACAAAAAATTATATTGTCTATACTTCGCACTGCATATACCAAAAATGTGTTGCAAAAAAAAAGTTAGGACAAGCGAGAGAATATGAGGCGTCTTCGTGGATTGATGTTTATGTTATTATTGGTCATTACGAGTGTCTCGAAGCGGCGTGGACCTCAAACGCAGTGTCCGACAACGCCATGGGGATGCGGTTGTCGCCATTCAGCTTGAGGTTGGACATCTCTTCACTGGAATAAGGCGACGCGCTTAAGTACACGCTGAGAATGACGTCACACATCGCCGAAAAAAAAATAGACATGTGACGAAGATCACGGGTATATAAACCACCCTATTATAACCTTAGAAGAATATGCGCCCCTGACCTTTACCACAGCAGAACATTTATTTAAGAATACTAGACACACGGTCAGAGAGTTAAAAATCCGCTCGGAAAATTTACTTTGAAAATTATAAAAACCAAACAAGGCCGTAAAGCCAAGGTTAGCACAATAATAGGGTTCCTTTTGGACTCTTTGGGTATGGAGATCCTAAAGGAATTATTCTTGCTATTTCTATATTATTTCAATTAGGTTTTGTAACCATGTGTCTTGCGTATTTTATGTCAATGCAATATCAAATGCAGTACGTACCTTAGGGTAGCAGCATTAACTTCAGTGTCACTGAAGAAATGGATGTCAGCGACGTTCGGGATGGGGGCCGGCTGTGAGGCGCGCTGTTCAGAGCCCGCTCGGTCAGACTGACTCGAAATGGAACTGGTCGAAGACTTTCTTTGATGCTTCATCTTGGAACTGACTTTCCTAGTTTTCTTCTTTTTCTTCCCGTTGCCGGTTTGTTTCACTTCGTCCGGGTTCGCCGGGGCGGCATCTATGGGTCTGAAGTCGTTGTGGGCGCTGATTTTTTGAACGACTTGACTCGCCTCACTTTCCGCTGCGCCCAATTGCGTGGCGGCGAAAGTTTTAGGCGCCGGGCCGTCCACTTTCTCGGACCCTTCGTCCAATCCGTCCATTTCGAACAGAGCGTCATGGTCATGATGCGCGTCATCCTCTTTAGGTTTGTTAGTTATCTTACTTAAGTCAGGTTTCTGCATGGATTGCCCGTCGGCTGTGTATCTGTTGGTGAAAAGTAAACGCGTTTCGATACGGTAGATAATTGCGCATGGAACAACAACTAGCTGGAACCGATAGGTATAATTTTATGGTGCAATCACCATATTGTATTGAACGGCGTGAATTATGTAAATGCATTTGGAAATTCACTTTCAATCGACGTACACTACACGCGAATGTATGTAGTTTCATTGCGATTTATAACATTATATATTGGAGTATTACCTGCGCCTACGTCTATATCAATATTGAAGCCACATGGAATTTATTAAAAATAATTGTTAGGTAAATGTTGCCCGTGCGCTAAAATGCGCTCTCGAAATACATCCTATCTCTACAGTCTAGAAGAACATGTATATTTTTGGAGATTTCATGGCGATAGCGTAACCTCGGTACCAATTTTCATTCAAATATATATTATACTTTTTGTGTGATTCTCTCATAAACACTTTCAAAACGAATTTAGTTATCATCAAAAACATTTAGTTACCTTCTTTTGGTGTAATCCGAAGCCTGTCCGTGGTCGGGCTCAACCGCGGAGAGCGAGTTTCTCCGGCGCGGCTCATAGAGCGAGTCGAACCGCGCGGCGGGTATTGGCGAGGTGGCGAGGTGCGCCGAGCACGCCGCCTCGTCCTCGCCGACTTCCTCCACGAAGAACGCCTCGCCGGACTCGCCGAGCTTCATGTGAATGTTCAGCGCCTCGCCGTTCAACTCGAGATCAACCTGTTCCACAATTTAAACCATATAACGAGCTCGGCTTAGCCATAAACCTTCTCTCAAAGCCTTTTAGGCACTGACCATTAGTATGCATGCGTCAAGTGTTAGTTACTAACTCCAATTCTTGATCCTACCAGAACCAGAACCTTCGTAGAACCAGAAAGATAGTTAAACTAGTAAAAGGTGCGTTGGCATATTCGTTATTGATGTAAAATTCACACTTGAACAGAGTAATAAATATCAAACATTTATGTTTTTTTTTCATTGTTCAGGCAAGTTTTTTTTCCGTGGAAACCTTAGTAAATTTGTAAACATTAATTATACAGCTTAATGACTACGTTATTTCCTATACTTAATTGTAAAAAATAAGTCAACACTGTCGTTAATAAAGTACCTACTTTTCAAATGAACAAATAATTCATTTCAGAATACAATAATAATAGTAGCCGTCACAAAAGTATTAAACATTAAAAAAAATATAAACAGGTGGCCAGACAGAAGAAAAATATTTGTGCCAAATTTTCTTCAAAATTCTCGATGAGAATTGTACACCCAACTTTGGCATTTATCCAAATTTCATTCGATGTGAATAAGACGCAGATTCCGTCGTCTCATTTTGGCAATGTAACACACTTACTACTTCTAACGTAGGTACTAAAATTACATGTCCAATATTGATGTGAGGAAGTCTACTCACCTATTGCAACGCAACTAGTGCCTTAATGTCTCAAACACTATCTAAACACCCTATAACCAAATAAAGAGAAATTACAATCCACCTACAAGAGCATTTTTCAATACTTATGTACATGTATTCTACAATGCTACGTTTTATGGATCGTGCGCTGTTGCTTGCGATCGCCTGCCTACCTCGCTCGATGGCTGGGGCATTTTTCACCCCCACGACAAGGATAAGACGTAACATAACCTTTAATAAATTTAAGGGCTGTTTTTTATGGAACCTAAATGGATGCTAAACCTTTATGTAACTAATATCTATATAAATAAGGTTATAAAATTAAAAGGCGAGCAGACTACAATCAAGATTATCAAGAAGTATTTTTGTAAAGATCAAGATGTGGGCATGGAGCGTGAACTGTAAGAGAAACGAAAAGGAATGTCGACACGTAGGTACGTCTACATAATCTAGATTATACATATATCACTAGGTATGTATACAGTTGCGATTCGCCATTCGAGCGAAAATGTGGCCGGTGACGTTTGATTATCCGAAGCTGAACACGTCCGTTCGATATCTTACAAAAAAGAATTTATTTTAATCGCGGTTCTACATCACTCACTACTATTACCTACATGTTACTTTATAATTAAATACGAATTTTACATATCAAATTATAAACAAAACAAAGTCAGGCTACAATGTATTTGATCAAAAATACATAATCACGCATGTACTCCCTGAAGGGGTAGGCAGAGGTACAATGCGATGCCCTCACACTACACCAATAGGAGGCGAAAATTTTGCCATTATAACTGCAACCGTCTTACTTTATGCGAGTGATATTGGGGCCATAGTCCACCACACGCAGCCCTAATGCAGATTGGTGAACTTCACACATCTTTATCTATAGACGTGCAGGTTTCCTCGCGAGTGGCGAGTTATAAGTTTATTCATCACATACATTTTAACATTCATGGACAACTTTTAATTTATCGATCCGGCCAGTAAGTTTTTGTCGTAAATCTCGTGAGCTTGATGGCAAAAAATCAACTTATCATTCTGAATTGTCCGGTATTAACAAGAAGGTCTTAGCACTTCAAATCAATCCTTACATAAGTGCGAATGAGAGAGATAAACAGTAACGGAAAAAACGGTTACCAAATACGAATAGAAGACACAAAGGTGTGGCAGACTCGTCTCCATGTCGTAAGCTTAAAACATGTTTTATAATAATAAGCTATGCGCGATAAACTACCTATGATAAAATGTAATTTTTAATGTTACAGTAATTATCATTGCTGTTGTTATTTTAAAGCAGAACGTGACCTTTATTCTTCCAATCACCTGAATCAATATGGTTTTGTGCAAAAAATAACAGTCTGCTATTACACAAATTACATGTAAACTAAAATTAACAACTAAAATGTCGCTGTCTTGGTCTTACATTTTGACAACGAATAAGAGAGGAATATGCCGACCACCTCGGATCCCGAGAGGAGCGCCCACGTTGGCGATTACAAGTGCGAAGGTTACATTAGGAGTAAACTAAATGTATAAACGAGTTGATTGCAAGAATAATGAAACGTTGTTTGCACAAATAGGTTTTCTTTGTGTACACAGAAAGAGTATAGGCACTATTGTCTGCTTGGAGTGAAATAATACACTTAATTAACTTACCACTTTGAACCTGGAGCGAAGGACGCCTAGCTTGCCAAAGCGGACGTGGAACGGCGAGCAGGTGAAGCTGCCATCGGGCTGTTCCACCACTACCACGTCGATGGCGCCGGTCAGCGTCGCGCCATTGATCTCATTATAAAACTCGCGGAAGTTCGCAATGAACTTGCCAATATAGTTCATAGAATACATGGTCATTGATTTAATTTATCACTACTTCACGATAAATTATTATTTGCTTCAATATAGGTACGTTTAATCCAAATCACTTAATGTCCTATAAGTTACCCCATCTTGAGACAGGTCAAACGAACATTAGGTATCCTGAAACAAGAAATAGAATGGTTAGAAATATAATTACTTCTTGGCTATTCTTTGTAATATCAATCACTCAATACCTATTATGAAGTGTGAACGGAAGGCACGGATATGAATAGAAATTATGACTAAAAGTCCTTCCTGCCAATAACCTACGAATGGATATTTCAGGCATGGGGCAAACGCCCTCTAAAATGTTGAATTGAATAATAAGTTTTGGACAACAGGTTACATTTCAAGTTATATTTCAAAAGCTTTTCTAGATAGACAAAACTTTCACCTTTATGTTGACATATCATTAAGGCAAGATTGGCATGCCTTGTCCGTTGTCCTAAAAATTCAGTTAAAAAAAACTTGTTACCATCATCTAATTAACACAGATATAGTTTTTGGAACTTTCTTTACATGTTCAGTATGCACTAGACAAAGTAGGTATTAGAATCATATCCTGTTGAATTAAACGTAAACATTGATAAATACACTATATGTACTTATGTTATGCGTTATCCATCCGCGTTTAATCGGTAATCGGAATAGCATTTAAAATCACCTTCAACTGTAGATATGAATTCCGATACGATTGTTAAGCAAACGCAAACATCGATAATGCATTATTTTTGTGTTGATCTATACTGAGAGTCATGCCCTAATCATCACCTTCAACACAAGAGATTAATCTTCGTAAATTTTCTGCCAAGCGTTTGGCACACGAATGCCTTTAAAGGGTATTCGATAATATTTAATAAATAATACTGTGGCTATCTTGTGTTCAATGTTTGAGAGGGAAGGATAAAATGTCATATTAATCTGTTGTTTGTTGATACAATCATGTATGTACCTTACCTCTAAGCCTGAACTAGCTAAAAGCCAATATTATTAACAATGTTTGCACAAATCAGATACGTTCATACTATCTGGATAGTACTGTAACTAGTTAGCTTCATGTATAAATGTTCATTAAACTCGCAGATACAAGTGCGCGGGTTGATGCACTATTAACCAGGCATCGCCGCACGCGCAGGATGTTGCTCAATGCTGATCGATCGAGAATCGAGATACAAAATTACCAATAACATACACTCATTCGTAGACAATATTGAGGTCGCTTACTGACATGGTATTCTATGCGTATTGAAATTATTATTCATCTGTAGTTAGAGTATCTTCTTAGTGCAAAAAATATCCGATTCTAAGTGGAGTTAACGATTAGATATTCTAACGATGTGACTAAGCATTACATTCACCCTAGTGACGAGTTACCTAACAACATTGAAGAGAATATTTGTATTTTAATCATGTAAAAAGCAAGCACGCGATAGCGTCGTGCTAGACAGCTCGATGTCGACTATCTTCGCATGCGATGCGACGCGCCGGAGGCGGCCGGGGACTTCGCCCCGGATATGTGGTTTTATTTATGACTAATTCTTAAGAATAGCGAAAAATACGTCATAACGATATATCTTGGGACTGATGAAAATGTTGGCACAACTGACAATAATTTAATTATTACAACGGTAATAATTATAGAGGCATGCTGTGATAATTTAATGTGACCTAAAGAGATGCGCATACCTTATATGAAATAAATAAATACAATAATTGAGAAGGCCTTCAGATCGTACATAAGCAATATAATGGGTTTTAGTGGTGGTACAGTTAAAACAATGAGGTCAGCAAACAATCATTAGGTTACTTGTAGGCAAAATCGATACACGCCTCGGTAAGATAGCTCGCAAAGGGGCATATGTACTGGCAGAAATATAAAAGATAAGCAGCAACGTGGCAGCACTAAAATAAATTATTAAATTAGCATAACGTTAATAAACAAGAAATATGTAATACTATAGAAGGTAGATTACCTTGAGAGTTTATAAACAAAGTTGAATGAATAAAAAATACCAAAATTTTTCCAGAAGTTTACACATAAATATATTATTTGAACAAAAGCTGTGTATGGTGTTATGTCAGGGGCAAAGTGGCAGATGTCCAAGGAAACCCGAGTGACAACTGGCTTATTTCTGCACCATGAGATACAAGTTCAATGCCTGCAGACAAACAGGTGACATCCTTTCATAAGAAATGCCAAATGATGAATAATAGCCACTTACACATTACCTACTCGTAATGAAGTAAAATTTTTAATGCAGTGTGAATTGTTTAATCATAATTCATAACAGACGCTTACATAACACAATAATTTGATTGTCTTTTGCGTTTCAGACTTTTTGTTAGAGTAGATAAATGTGACTTGAACTTTTCATCAACTCGCTTCAAAGTTCAAACACAAAGGTCTCAAATATGGCGCGGTTGAGGACTCAACAAACGGTATATTGTAAGGGAGTTTCAAGATGGCCCTGTCCGTCCGTACCGTTAAGTTGTTGTATTACAATGAACATGAGCAAACCCGATTTGTACAAACATGATGCCACAAAGGATATGGTTAAGAAATCATTTAAGTTTTCTTATTAATTGCACATTCCGGATAATCTAACAAGTCGTCAGCGTACGCGGGAAAACCCTTAGATATACCGGTATGAAATTGTACTTCTATTTTTGTCTATAGGGTATGTTTTTAAATAAAACAATGGACAAGTAATTCTGATTGATAGTCAACTGAATATCATTCTGGTTAGTGGGACACGGTTTCGTTATTTCATGATAAATTATACCCTATTTAATTTTGTTGCTAGCGGCTCGGTCAACCGCTATCACCATTTCCGCAATAGACATTTATATCATTACTAGCTGACCGGGCGAACTTCGTACCGCCGTAGAATTAGTGACATACGAAAGCAGCGCCACCTACCGGGTCCAATTGTGAATCTAAACCATCCAGGGCGCCACCCAAACAACACACACAAAAAAAAACATTCAAATCGGTCCAGCCGTTTAGGAAGAGTTCAGTGACATACACACGTACAGTAGAATTATATATATATATATATATATATATAATAATAAAGATAATAACAAAAACGAGAATGATTTTAGATTATTTTATCTCTAGCTGATAACTTTAGTGGAATCTTGGTTACAATAGGTGTGTCTAAGAATGTCTGAACATTTAAACGTTCCTAATTCCAGCTACATCCAGTCAGTCTGAAAACATTATGAAGACATCAAACCGTTTTACAGTGTTGGCATTACCTACCACTATTTGCAATTATGATTGCTGATTAAGTGTGACCTATACTGAGCAATAGTTTAAATGTCACGTGAATGTATAGAACACAGACACAACATGAGGCTAGGAGTCCATAATATTGAAACCTTATCTACCAGTTAAGAATACCGCAAATGCGACTTGCCTTCACGTGTCTTTATACGACGTATTATGCATGTTAGTTATGAGAAATTGTGTTTACACTGCGAAAATCAAGCGACATTTCAATTCCTACTTATTAGCGCATGGGACGAAAGTTATTCAGAATTTATTAGTAATCTTCAATACATTTCAAGGGCAACTAAACATTATTTTATAAAAATATCACCACTGGTTTCATGTTTTTCCGTTAGTTTTATTTCACGACAAGCCAAATCGCAAATCTGGTCTACTTTTTATTCCAGCTGTTTTTTCCACAAATCGCTGCCTCTTTCTTACCTACTAAAAGGAAACAAAGGTGAAACGCTTTGTTGGAAATCGCGACATTCGCTCAGTTGAATGTTGTATACTAGTAAATTACATCTTTGTGATAAGTTTGCGATAATTTAATTATCGGCAGACGTAACATACGTCGCTACTTTATTCTGTAAACTACATTTTATTACATAATACTGACTTTGTACGTATGGTATTTAACTGGTAATAGGAATTATGTAGTTGCACATTTATATAATGAATCATTTTATATCATCCCATAAAAACAGAGTAAAAAAATTAATAATAAGCAAAAATAGAAATCAGTAACAAAATAACCATTTATTTATGCTAATAACCTTTTGCTCTAAAAACGACTCGTAAAAGAGGTCGAACGGCGACGTTTTCAAATGTAAGGAAACAAGTTTCAAAGTCTAGATCATCAAGGTGAAGATCGTAACGCATTGTCTACATAACAACAGGACAGCAAACGATCTGCGTTAATATTCCGTTCTTGGTATTACTGACTGACTCACTTCAGTAAATAATTCCAATGCAATTAAATAAAAACAACAACGGAAACTCTCAATGTACTTATACTCGGTCAAGTTTTGCTTGTGTTGCTTTGTCTTAGATCAATTATATGTACAGGAGCATTATTACTATTGATATACTGTAGTCATTTAACATAATCCTTGGAAATTTTAAAATGTCTTGTGTTCAAATCAATTATAGAGATTTTTAAATATGTTGGTGCCAAAATTGAAGTCTTCTTGAAAAAGAAAAGTATGTGCAATAATGTATGTGTTCAACCAAGGAAGTGAAAACAAAGAATGAGGATGTTTTAAATATACCGCACAAATAATTAAGTTACTTTTATAATTAAGTTAACAAACACTAATAATGTCTCAATATAAAATGATTATCTAAACAACTAAAAACTAAGTTTAATTTAATTACCTTAGCAAGAACGCAGGATGGTATAAAAATCACTGAATAACTTTCTAAGGCACAAAATGTTACATGCGTCTGCTACAAACAACTAAAACAGCTGCGTGCAATCTTCGTATACAAATCCGAAAACAGGTACGATTTCGAAACGTACTGCTCGTAACGACTCGACCAGTGTACTGTGGCGTGTGACTGGCTGGCGTGAGTGGGTGGGCCGATACGCGAGCTGCCTGACGTCGAGTGACGTTGGGCGAGAACTCAACGCACGTTGTTACTATACCACACCGCGAAATATCAGTCACATCGCATAGTCGGTCCATGTGCTGTGTATGAGTTCGTTCATGTTGAATATTACTCCCGCCCCGCGCAAGGCACGTCTCGCCGTCTGTGCCGATCGCGCGGTATGGCGTGATGTCGCGCCACACGCTTGCGAAAGTATCTTTACCTTAAACGAACACGCAATACCACAGGAAATTAATGGTTACGCTGCTGACACTAATAAAATGCCATAGGTAACGATGGTACCGTATTTAAATATTCATAACTGAAATTACAACAGAGAAATATGATACCCCGCAAAAATACACTAGATCTTAATGTAATTGGCTTGAACGGAACATGAGAATTGACAATTTTAGTGGCCTTGATAACAAAAATAAATTCGTAAAGTATGCATGATATAGGTAGTAGGAATGAGTATATTATGAATGCCAGTGGGAGGTACTGAATTTATATTATGCGTTCTTATTATTTAGTTTTCTTAACATTGCAAATATCAACACCATGTTTTATAACATAATTATGTTTTTTTTTTATTATAACTGCCAAACTTTCTATAAAAATTATTTAAAATTTCAGCAGGTTAATCACTATAAGGACGTTAGTAATGCATGAGATTGATACTGTAAACAAAAACAATAGTTGTTTATCTACTAACCACTACCGCAGTAGCCAAGACGAGCCCACGTGTTTATTTGCCACACATATTGAATCATGTGAATAAAATCTCAAGACTTGATTTTATCTCATCTATTCTATCTATGGCCTAATTATCGCCGAATGTAGGAAACATAATAAGATAATGAGTAATTAACAGGTTTCACCTGAATGCAACCTGTTCATTTCTCGTGATAGATTCTGGATTCTATCACGGTAAAAATAATGATGGTATTAACCTTGTACCAAATGTAACTCCTGGGAGAGCATACTACACTAAAAATACCATCGTGCAACAAACGGGAGACGGGTTTTGCGAAATCGATATACGAATTACGTATGGGTAACATATAATTACTTCAAACGTTGGTTTGTTGATAAGTTGGTGTGAGTACCAAGTTCAGCGTATTATGGTCGAAACCAATATTATTAAAATGTTACTACAGTATCAATGACTTCCTACAAGATAAATTTCAAGCTAGGTTAATATTATTATTAAAACTGAACTATAATCTTTGTACTCCATATGATATGGTAAAACATGATGGATGTGACATTAATTTTAACAACAATGTGCAAGCAATTGTATATTTGTAACCTACCCGTGTTTTGTGCAAATAAAAATATTGTATTGAATTGTATTGACAGTGTTAAACAAGAGTTGCGAACTGCGGGGCGATTTTCGTGCGATCCACGTCCATCTCTATTAGAGATATGTCGAAACGAAACGTCAAATTGGTCGTATTTTTTTCTTTTGTTTTGACATATCTCTAATACAGATTGATGTCTATCAAACGAAAATCGGGTCCCCTGGTATGAGTATGAGTTAAGTAGTAGTTAAGTAGTATGAGTAGAGTTAAGAGGTTTCTATGGATAACTAAAATATCAGATGTCATCAAGATAATATTGGGACGATTTGATAAATTTTATTTGTCAGCCTCTGTCAAGAATCATCTTGCTAAACGGTAAACTGACATGAATATTGGGACGCAAAAAAAAGAAGATAACCAATTTTATCCTTAGTAAGGCAAATACTAATACTAAGGCAAATACAAATGTTAGTTAGTTGAAGTGGCAGCCGGTCGGTAGAACTAACAAAACATCCGTCGGGTGCCTACTACCGGCAAAGAATCAGATTTTTTTTATTCACGTAAATCAATACAGGAACTTATGAATCGTAAATAAAAAAAAGAAATAATACTATCTCTAATAAATTGTATGCAAGGTTTTGACTAGGAAGAGGCAGGATATACACAGGAAAGCTGACAGCGACCGAAGACCTGAAGATCGCGTTTGATGGCGTACATTTTAAGAGACCTTTATTCCATGGACTAATCCAGGCTGATGAAGTTTTGCAGAAAAGAGCCCCGGATTTCGGGGCTCTTTTCGAACTAAATAAGCCGTTCGGAAGACATACATTTTTGAGACCTTTCAATTGCACCTACTGCTGGTACTACTTTTGACATTCTATAAGAATAACTGAATAATATTCTTCTTAAGTCTTTAAGCATGCATTAGATGTCAAGGTGTCTTACACAAATTTAATTCAAAATTAAAATAAAATTGCAACGTAATAAAATACAGCATCCTTATTAGTCTAGGAATGGGTGTGTCATGACGCGTATTTGCGACTGGCTAATGGCACTGATGGCGCCGCACGGGGCTTGTTGCGTATTATTTAAACCTCAATGTCATTCTTAACACCCAGCTCAAAAAAATACAGAATCAACGTGGTACTTTCAACCGTATACCGTTAATGTTAAGTGATAAAATCGCGTTCGCAATATTGGGAAAACTGCGCACACGCATAATATTATCGCGGCGGTGGCCTTCGACATTTAGTAGGTAATAAGCATGCCAGTGATATTGTTAGTCGTCGTGTGCGGAAACACAATAACATGTTTTTCAAAATTGACTTATCAGATGTTGACACGCCTACGGTTTGGGCCATGTTTATCGGACAAATTATTTAGTATTACTGACATACATATTACATAATATACCTACCTAACAAGAATACGTAACTCCATAGATAATATTTTATTTAAATTTGTGTCTCCACATGCTGCATTGAGAAGTTCATTTGGAGATTGCTGTAATGCTGATACATCTAGCTAGGGTGTCCACCTTTTCCGCCCTTATGGCCATGGCTGGAGTGTAGTCTGCACTCGCCCCTCCTCCGGTAAAGCTGTAAAGGCCACTCTCGGCCAACAGCGTAGTCATTCATAAAAAAAAAACTAGTTCGGCTATTTGCAAAGGTACTGCGGGGCAATTCTCGCAAGATCGATATCATCTCTAATTCGACTTAGGCTACGTTCAGATGACAAGCGCTCAACGCGCGATTAACGCGCGTAAAATTTTTGTATAGTGTTTACACGACACGCGCTAGTCAGGCGTCGAACGCGCGTTGCCGCGACCGTCATGGTATTCAGTACAGTTCTTTGTTGAAGATGGACGTTGAAACAGTTTTAACAGTGATTCTATACCGACGGCTGAAACAATTATTATTATTAATTATTATTTGAATAATCGCTTTTTGTCATGTCCCAAATCGCAGGACGTTTCTCTATTTCATCTATAAATAATTCCGTATTAAAAACTTCGGTTTCCATTTCGGACGATTTTTGGACGGACTGATACTGAAGAACCCTAAAATACGTCTATCCGCGTCGAAAGCGCGCGTTCAACTGAACGGAAATATAGAAAACCAATGATCTCAAGGCGCCCGTTGACGCGCGCTGACAACAGTCGAGCGCTAGCGCAGCGTTCAACGCGCGCTGTCTTAAAACGCGCGTTAGCATGTGTACAGCCTGAATAAAATGTATGTAGTTGTAAACGCGCGTTATCAAAACGCGCGTTGAGCGCTTGTCATCTGAACGTACTCTTAATGTCGAAACAAAACGAAAAATACAACCAATTTGAAGTTTTGTTTCGACATATGTCGAATTAGACATGATGTCGATATTGTGAGAATTGGGTCCCTGCAATACACTAAATGTCTGACTTGCTTTTTGCAATAAAATTATTTTCAATTGGTTAGCATGTTACTAGCGGATTCTTAGTACCGAAATTTAGAGCAAAACGGGACGAACGAATTAACTCGTCGTCGGTCTCTGAAAACTTACTACCTATGTCAATAAACACTTAGGGCAAAGCCACGCCTCAATATTCGCACGCGCCGTCGAAAACATTTCATTGAAAAATGTGCTTCTTCCATGAGTCAATACAGTCCATTTAGGTATTGGCAAAAAAAAGTGTCGCACTCGTTTTGGTGCAGCTGTAGTAGGGTACAGGGCTCTAAATTTGATTAGATATTGGTTGGTATCTTTCTCAGATGTCTAACCCTAACCTATATAAATGTTCTGTAGAAGATTCAGAATACTGCAAAATTCCTCTATTCATGCAGAATTACACCCAAAATAAATTAACAAATTGTGCTGCATACTTGCGTCACCAATAAATTTCGCGAAACAATTTGGCATATTCACTGACTGCTTGCAATTAAAATAGCATCAGGATATGCCTAAACATGTTAAGACTTACATTACAGGTTAGTATTGAGGCGCATTCTGTGGCATATAAAATATCTCAAAAAGGTACACAAGGTACACCGGGGAAAATATAAAATATTAATTAACTAAGCCGGTGTCTTAAAGATCTTCTGTCTGCATGTGGAACTCCAGACATAATTTGAATACTAATAGGTTTATAACTATTTATTAATGAAAATATGATAAAACTATCTCCAAAACTAATTTGAACATCAACCGGAACCATCAATAACATACAGTTAGTACCTATAAATTAATTGTGATATAGGGTCCAACTGGAGTCATTAGGTTATCATTTATCCAGCTCACATTGCAATTAGCAGAGGGCAGACTTTATAAATAACTATACTTATTAGTCCATCTCTGTCTTGGCAAGACAAAACTACTTTTGTATTAGTTGTATTATATTCAATATACAACAGGTTTGGTACCTACAATTAGTTAAAACCATGGTTTAGTTAGTAACCAGTATTTTGAGTAGACCCAATTGTCTCCACATACATTATAATTATTTGCTGTTTCAATTATCTACCTACATTGAATACATGAAGTGCAATGGGACTTGTGAATGTTAGTTAGATTAGCTAATACACTATGTGTAAGTTACTTTCTTACTTTTAGCCTTTTTTAATTTGAGTAATTATTATTAATTTCTTTTGTATTCATTTTTGTATTCATACTCCTAAGAGTACCTATTTGTTTTCATTAAAATTTCGTCGAAGTGAAGTAACGGGTAAAACATACATATATTATTAGCTTTCTACATTTTCTTTGTTCATTTGGCCGTCGCCTAAACTTTATTACTTAACCTCAAAGGAACAATCAGGCTTATCAATAGATCTTAATAGATATAAAATTAAACCCTGTATACAAAGATTTCACTCAGGTTTTGCAATTCTTGCACCATGTTTCAAGATTATTAGACTTTCAGGTAGGTACGCAAAAAATAATAAGATGAGTAAACAAATATTCTCGCTTACTAATTCGCTTGTTCTCGATCAGCATAGGATAGGTTTATTTTCCAATAGTATCAGGCACTTTATTGTTATATTATTTTCACTTTAAATATTCTCAAATGTTCAATTGAACAGCAACCAACAACAAAGCACTAGCACAAACAAAAGATACACTTTTTTTAATCGGTCAGAAAATTAAGTCAATGTCAAACGTCAATCGATCAATGTTATTTCCCCGTAACCGCTATGAACGGTTGTCACTAGAGTTGAACTTTTAAAAATATTCTATGTTTTACGGTTTTTACTGTTATGGGAATAAAACATCTCAGTAAACTGCCTATTATTTGTTACCTACGAAGAGTTTAGACAGCGTTTTTCATAAAATTATTGGGTAAAAGCCTTATGGTTGAGGTCTGAGTACCAAGAAAATATGTGTATAGCTTTTTAACTTCGTTTATCGATATGTTAGTTATGGTTGCAGCCATTAATCATCTTATTCCATAATTTTTAAAAGATTCTAAGACTATCTATTCAAAGGTTTCGTTCATCTAAGGGCAATAAAATACATATAAATCTACCCTAACAGATGAAGTGTTTTTTTTTACTGAAGTTCCATTTCTTGCCAAAGCTTATGGAGTGTATATAAGCTGTAGCATGTGCGCGCTAAGACTACAACGTAATTCAACGTATGTCACGGAATATCTTGATGTTCGTGCACAGAGTATGGTGAGTAGGTAGATAAGGTCCAAGACGATCTACCAACTATATACTAGCTATCACTGCTTGTACAGGTTACCATTAAACAGAATACTTAATAAAAACTTATATGCTTTTTAATGCTATTTTAACAAACTAGTATTTAGTATAGATACATTTATGTAACTTTAAGTTTAGATAAATAAGCAAGCACATATGATATGCTATGGTAAGTGGGCTTGAGAGCGGTCCGAGGCACTTTCCGTGGAGTCTGCCGCACCGTTTGGTAGAGGCTCTGGTGTGCCTGAGCTGGTTCGTGCGGCAGTTACATTCTGGCATTTATTGCGCAACTCGAATACTTGAGTTATAGCGTCACGGAAGCATAAGAAGTTGTAATCTATCACACCTGAAAAAAAAATTAATATAAGCAAGCTTTTCGATTAAATGAGATGTTTTTAGGTAGTCTTTAGATTGCAACCAAACAAGTGGTTATATTGCGCCGTCACGGCGCGGACGTCTGGACGCGCGTCTCACATGAGCAGAGGCCCTAAGGGCCCCGCCACAGCTAGAGCGGCGCAATTTGCGTCGCGACGGAAGGCGCGACCGGCGGCGCGATTTGCGGTGGCATGCCACAGCTCGGCTAGTTGCGACCGCGGCGGCGTCAGCGGTGGACGTATTTAGAAAACTTTTAGTTATCAAAAGTGACACGGTATTGCCTTGAAACAAGTGAATAAACTGCCGAATACGTCCACCGATGACGCCGTGCGCGTCGCTCTGAGCTGTGGCCGCCTCGATACTCGCTAGTACATTTGTTTCACTCGCGCACCGTGCAGCCCGTCGCCGCCGCGTTTCGCGCGTCTCTCCGCGGTCGCAGTTCGCGTCGCCGCCGGTAGCTGTGGCATACTTCATATGTCGTCTACCATTTGTTTTTGCCGCTCACCGCTCGCCGCGCCACAAGTCGCGAAGCAAATCTCGCCGCTCTCAGCTGTGGCCACGGGGTAACATTCGTGTCAGTAGTACGCCGACACGCATTATGAGCTCTACCTCAATTCATTCAATACTATACCTTGTTTCTGGAAGTTTTCTTCTCGTAAAATACAAACGAGAGCTAGGAATTTATTGACTTCTCTTAAATAGAGCACAGTACCATTGTTCAACTTTATTAGACTAGAACTCTGATTGTTGAATGTGTTTACTTCAGTTTCGTCAACCATACTGCAAATATAAATGTAACGTAAATAATCAATATTTAAATCTTGATGTGAAAATGGTTCTTGTGTCCTGGCACAAAAAAAACCATTTTCACTTAAAAACCATTATATTATTGTTTTCTTATATTTACGCGAATACTATACATTGAAATAAAACAATTTTACGGATTTTATCGCACCGTGACCTCACGGTGCGATAAAATCCGTCCCCCCGTGACCATGGTTGCTGTAAAGCAGCCGAAACGTCGGGAAAATAAAATAGTAAATAAACGCGATAAAATCCGTAAAATAGTTTTATTTCAACCATTATATTATTATAATTTCACTGTACAACAGTACAAAATATTGGGAACATAGTTTCTAAAACTAATATTAATTGTTGAAGCCAAGTTTTACTAGGAATAATAGCTACAAGTACATACAGGGCCCCAAGTGTCCTAACACCATCGTTGTGGTGTCGCTAGGACTGAATTTATTGAGGCATGAAAACAACAACTTTTATCAGTGATAGATAAAATATGGGTAGTGTAGACATTAGAGATTGTCATCTTGAAGCTATTCTACTGGTACCATCTATATGATACCAGTCGCAATCAATGGAATCTTCCATTGATAAAAGATGTTGATTCCATTGCCTTAGAAAATGAATTCTTATCAACTCCACAACAATAGTGTTAGGGGACTTGAGGCCCTGTAGTTACAGCATGAGTGCCAAGAATAGACGTGTCACGGAATATCTTGATGTTGTCTCTTTTTCTCGTATGAAATTAGACAGAGAGATACCGAGCCAATATGTGACAAAGAGCACATGCGTGCTAACACCACTGCTATATATTAAATGTGCCGTAAGGACACTATGGTCATATGTGCTAGAGGTTATTATACAAAAGAGACCCAATTTTAACAACCATGCCAATGTTATTTTATTTAAAAAACACTCACCCATATATACATGAAATATCAATGACAACATCAATCATATCACAGCATAATTCATAACTTTGCATATCCACCGGTGAGCTGTCGGTGGCTATGTAAATTTTTGAAACAACATCAAACAGGAATGCCTTTTCAATACCAGAGTTCTGTAAAAGTATTTACAAATTTAATAATGGATTCTGTGTGGTACTCAACATAACATAAATACCAGCAATGTTGATTTACATTTTGTCTTATACTTATGTGTATAAAACCCTATATTTAATAACCTATTCCTAATACAACTGAAATCTACATATTTATGAATTGTTGTCAAATTTTAGGTTGCACTAGTTTGTTTGCGATTTCGACTGCATGTAAAAAACAAAGTAACCTTGGTTACTCCTTATAACATCAATTATGTGCCAGTGAAAGTCCCGTTAAAATAGGTCCCGCCATAGTCAGCAAAAAAAATTAATAATTGTTTTTGTCAAGTCAGTTTTAAAATAAAAATCTATGTGTATAGTTCTTATATACTCACAGATATAAGTATGTTCAAAAGATTTTCAAGTGTGGGTAATTGCGGAATTAACTTTTGAACCACTTTGCTGAATGCTTCGAATATAGAATGGTCATATATCGAGGTCAGGTGAAATGATAAATGAACATGATCCAATCCTGCTTCAGCAAGGTCTTCTGTGGCTCGATGGTGAATGTCTCTTTGGGATTCCATCTTGTAATCATCATTGAGTCCATCAACCTGCAAACAATATCATTGGTTAGCACATTATCTATAAGAGTCATTTTAAGTTTAAAGGCATTTTTTTTGTTTAGGGAGGCTAAAATTTTAAACCAACTATATGTATATTATTTTTATTAAAGCAACTCATTTGTGCATAGCACTTTATACTATGAAGAGATGAATAACCTTGGAAAACCATTAGTAACTCTGGTCAATAATCAAATTAAATTTTTCACAAATCTTCTATCCCTCCTTATGCTTTGGGTAATGAGCATCATTATTTTTAATTGTTTGCATAACTTAATTAGTATGTAATGTATAAATGTTTTTAATTGATTTGTGGTGACTCATTCAATTATCAGACTCGGTTCATTTCACTGATAGAAGCACACCATGTGACTTTATCAATTTGTTCCAAATATATTTATAGTTTGTTCAGTAGGTACACAATACAATACTGTCCTATATACTTACTTTATGTATAAATACTTCAAATTTAATATTGTTATTTACTCTATATGCTTTAGTCACTGTTAGCTGAAGTTTATCCAAAGCATCTTGGTAGTCATCCTGAAATAATTTACACACTATTTTAGTACAAATGTATTTTGACAGTTAAAAGGCGAATTGACACAATCACCATTTTGGTAACTTTGCACAAAATCCAGCTCAAAATATGAAGAAAAATTCCCTGATTTTAAAATATATATATTTAAATACCGCTGAACATGGAGCTTGAGTCACTTCACATTTTACCAGTACATATAATACAAGAACTAGATATAATTATTATAGCAATGAAATAATAATCCTTATATGGTATAAAGGTCTATCTGTCTTACCTATTGTATTGTCTTACCATGTACTTGTTGTGTTACTGTGTCATTAGTGTAAGTGGCAATTGTATTGCGGTTCTAATTGAAATAAATAAATAAATTATGTATGAAAGTTGAGTAATACCTGTGCATCAATCACAAAAACAAGTGCACCACAACCACCAAATATTGTGTCCGAATCAAATGTAGCATCAAAGAAATCAATCTGTCCCGGGAAATCCCAGATTTGGAACTGTACAAAACTGCTGTTGTTTATATCATCTTTTACTATTTTGTTTGTTGATTCTAAAAACAATGTTTCATTTGGCGACATCTTGTGAAAAACCACTTTCTGAATTGACGACTTTCCTGATCTAAAACAAGTATTATATGTTAACTAAAATTATAATTAAAGAGCAAAAGACCAAAATATATTGTACGGTAATTGAACAAAGAAAGTATCTTATAGTGAGCATAATCCAGTTGTAAGGAGATTCTAATAAGAATATATTCATAAACAGTAGAAATATTCAGCATAATAATGAATACATTGGCCTTAAGAACTGAATAAAAAATATTTTATTGTGTAATTTAACGTACCTTCTAAGACCCATTAGTAGAATTCGAGGTTTGTGGTCCTCCTGTAATGACGTGTCATCGCCATCCCCATTTTGTTCGAATGGTCCGTAACTGAAGTCCTTCGGGAACGATCCAACGTAACAACTGGGATCATCTTGATAACTCTGAATCATAAAGTTGATAAAAGCTACATATTGCCTACTTACTACCTACCCAATCGCGTATCGAAATGATATTGCTACTTACCATGTTCTAATTTATTACAGTTACTATGTACAAATACACGTCTTTCACACTATTTTGCTCAGTTACACCTTGAACATTTTGTTTAATAATGCGTAATTTTACAAAACATATAAAAGTAGGACACGATTCATAATACAACACAAAATTCTGGGGAAAATCGTCGAATCAATGTTCACTGATTGATCAAACTGACAATGACAGTCAGAATTTGACAACATTCATACCACTGACAAATAGTGGGGCGAACAAAAACCGTAAACGGTAGATAACCGAATCACGTAAAACATGTTTATCAGCTTTCATTTTGTGTCACCATTATTGGGATACCGAACTTTTTTGAGGAAGTGAAATTTCTGAAGATGTTCAATTCTCTGTTTTTGAGAAATTCTTACTTAATATAACGACGGTTTGATCTAGCGCACAGATTACAACTATACTAGTCTAGTGGTTCGAGGGCAGACCGCTCGGTTCACAGCACTGAGTGGTTGCAGGTTCGATATGCATCGGCAAAATATGGTAATAGTTTTTCGAAATTGTAACTGGGAGTGCACTCAGTCCATTGTATAGCATCCGTAGTACGAGCATCGGTTAGTTCGGGGCCGTAATATGTAAGTGGAAGTGCGTTCTGGCGATAATTATAACTATTTTTATCTCGTGGCGACATTCAGAGCGACACTATTGATAATATAGTCGACGAATCACCATGCCACCTCGTCAAGTGCAAGCCGGTAACAATTGGTACCTACCTCTAATTCCAGAAAATTATCACCTACGTTGTACATCTCAATTGCATACCTACGCAAATGAGAACTCGATCTCACGTAGATTTAAGAATTCATTCTAGGCAATTAAAGGTTTTGCCTTGCCGAGTTACCCGATTCCACCAGCCCAGTTTGCTAGCGTGCGCCAAGACTTGCCATGTCTCACGTTCGTAATTGATATGAGAAACATACACCACATACACAGGCACAGACAATAGATGTAAGGCCGGTTTAAAATTAATTAAACCAATCCGTTTAAAACCGAACTCAACCATTTTTTCCATTTAAAACGGTTGGTGTTGATGACCATGTTTTTCTTAATTATAACTACATTTTCTTAATTTTACCGAGGTAGGGATATAACTGAGTACCTATTCTACCTATAAACAGTGTACGGATTTTTCAAATGTGTGATATACTGAGTAAATAAGTTTTGAATTGTGTGTTTTATGAACGGATTCTTTATCATTCCACCTCTGAAACCATTTTAAAACTCGTAAAACCGACCTAAACATCTGTCAGTTCCCAACTAACGTCAATGTTAGCTTAATTTTGAAAATCATTCGCCGGTTTGTTTACGAAGACCAAAGTAAATAAATATTTTTTTATTTGTAAGCAAATTGCTGACAAGGTAAGAATTATTTTTAAATTGTCATTATTTTATTGCGTTGTATATATTATATCCCAAGTATTGACAAATGAAAATTAATTTGAACTTATGTAAGTTTTTCGTCTAGAGATGTTTATTTATGCAAGATGGTTTTGGGGCAGATTCCCTTACAAAGAAGACCAATCTTTCATTCCTACTACGGATATTGTGAAGAAACTTCCAAAACCTTGTCCTACTGCAGGAACTTCACGGACAGCTGCTCTTTTAACCTTCAAATTTGACTTTTGTAAATTTAAGCTAGGCTAAGTTCTAACTGGCAATGTTTGAAATTGTTTCTATTCAATTTTTATGTTTTTTCTTTCTGGCCTTTTAAGGCTATGTTGATTATTTATTTTATAATTTAAAGCTTTTAAAGTACGTTCCTAAGACTCTTATGTCATATTTTAAGATAGGTATCATAAAGTAACTTTTATGTGATTATTTCAATATGAATATTGCATGTTCATATTGATCTCTTTTATAACTTGTAAGTAAATTTAATCTTGTTCAAGACTGCCCCAGAACATTTGGAGTTTATACAATTTATTTAAGTATTACCTAGTGTAGGTATAAATGGCTATGTTGAATGATAATTTAATAAGCAAATAACTTAAACATAGTGTTGATTATATTCTAAGTAACGTGGTTTTTCGATTTTCAATACTGCCCCTAGGGGTTTCAAATGTGCCCCGCGGATGGGGCAGATTTGAAACAAAATATGGCAGTAAAAAATGGAAATTGCGTTAGTTCGATGGATCAAAATAAATAAATATAATTTTTATTATTTAGTATAAACCCCATAGCTATTTATAAAATTTCTTGATTTATAACACTATTTATGAAATATAATTTAATAACTAAAAAGTGTTCAAAGGTGCCCCCCTCTCCCAAGTCGGTATTATATACCTACAAACTTAAGTTTTCGTGTAGTAGGTAGGTAATGTAGGTATTAGGTCCTTTATATTGATTTTCTATAAACTAATTAAAACGAAACATGACGTCAGGTGCCCAAAAATTGCCCATAATTAAAAATAAACTCTAAGTTCTTTTATTTTTGTAGGCGAGTTTTCAACCGTTTGAAACGATTTATTCGAATCGGGGTATAAAATGGCAACATTTTATATAAATCGTTTTAAATCGGTTGTTTTACATCGATAGACAGACAGGCATAACAAAGAAACCACACAGCCACTTTTAACATTCTATATAACAATATAATTGTAATAATAATTATCTACTTACTACGTTAAATAGGTAAATTAATAATAATAGACAATATTAAAATCGTTACATCAAAATACTTACCACCTACGAAAAATAACATTAAAATAAGTACCAGCTTCGATAGTAGGTACGCGATTATATCACCTACTACTAGCATGCTTAGTCACTATGACATCTTAAATAATCCGAGTGTCGTAATACAAATTCTGTGTAGAGGGTTTTCTATTGCAATAACACTTTTCAGATAGTGTTCTGAACTGGCAGCGCAAAGGAGGCGAAGCGCCAGCTGTCAATCTGTCAGCGGAAGCGTCAGGAACACGTAGCTTCCTCTCGCGCTCTGTGCGGGCCCTTTCGTGTCGTTGTGCATAAGTTACTCTCCTCCTCAGTCCGGCCAGGCTATCAGTGCGCGCCGGCAAACGTTCCACGTGATTAGTGACGTCTCCCAAATCAGCGGTGTCAGTATCCACAATTTCATGATGGTCTAATAACATCCCTAAATTCAGTTTGAAAGTTGTCAATCCATCTCTGAATATCAGATACACCGTTGCTTGATCCAATATTCTAAGCGAGAAATTCTCATTGATTTTCAAAGCTTTCATTTTTATCTGAAACGGTTTGTATTCCTGTGCTAATTTCTTTTCTTTCTCCTTGACGAAGTTCTCGAATTCGATCGCTAGCATCTCCTCGTTGTCCGTTCGGGGTAGATTGTCAGTTGGCATGCCTAGCTTTGATATCAGCGGGTCTTTGTTGGGTGTTTCCGTGTCTATCATAACTTGTTGCAATACTGGAGGATCGTTTAACGCGTGCCATTTCCAGTGCGAGACGGGCCCGATACCACGGTCAAGTACTACGCCTTCCGTTTGATTATATTTAAGCCTAAAAAAAGTATACATAAGTTTCCCTGTTGCCGCTAATGTTATGTTAATGATATTTATGTTAGGTCTAAATATTGATTTTACCTTATTTTTCCGGTATGATCAAAAACCACACCATTTCCTAAATAGTCAAACGCAGCAAGAACCGTGATTGGATATTTCCTGCCACGTTCGTCTGGCTCCCCGCTACTGTACACGACAAATCGTTGTTGGGCATTCATTTCTGTGAGAACAAATCACATATACAAAAAAATACGTTGTAAATGTCTGTAGAGGGACTGAAATGCCTATATTTTCATTACCTTCAGCATCATAATAGTCGAGCGCCAGTCCACCGTTCTTGTAAAACCATTGTCCTCGTCCGTTTTCATCGAATGTCGCCAATTTTTCACCAGAGTCGTATTGGATTAATTCTTTGTTTTTATTTTTCTCAAACCAATCAAGTTCCGGATGTGCTGGTCGCATGCGATATACGTTCATCTGCATAACATACATAATTAAATAGCTATAGATTCGCCCACATAAATAGGTACATGGGGTCCATTAATGTACTCACTCTTCTCACGATTTTCTCGGTAGGTAGCTTAGTCCAGCCATTTTCTATGAAAGTGCGATCAGATAATGCGTATCGTATAATGCCTTTGGGCTCCGTTGACTGCACAATAAAAAACTTAAGTATTACCTTTAATGATGCAGGAGATATGGTATGTTTTATTTTAAGGTACCTAAATGGCGTTGCGGGCGTGTACAGCATAGAGGCAAAAAAATACCAACCATGAAAAAGCATTGATAATACTTACTGCTCGAGGGGGCTTCTTCTCACGCGTCACAACATCATCATTCACGGGTACATCCCCGATCGTAGATTCACCATCAAAAAATGTTTGAAACAACGACGGCACATTCTTTGGTTCACTTATTTTGTCAAACACTAACGGTTTGTATTTCAATATTGTCTCGCCTAACACAAGTTCGCCAGTTTCATCCAGTATAATAAGATCTGTATTAGATGATAAATATGGATCGTCAAATGCTTGGTCATTTAATCTAAGTGCCTTTTTTATATCTGAGCCTATTGTTGGTATAGGTCCGATATCCTTTTTGACGTCATTTGTCATTTTTAAAATTAACGCGTCGTCGCCGGGTGTATTGCAGGGCTTTATTTGGTTCATATCTAATTCCATTTTCCGTGGATCTTTAACTTCTTTAACTTCCGATGCATCCGCTTTATCCTTCACCTTTTGATCTTTCTTCGCTTTAAATTCCTGTTCTCTTTGAAGTTCACGCATTTTTTGTAATTTTTTGGCCTCCTCGTCTTTATCCTTGTTTTTATCATCTTTATCATCTGGATCTTTGATAATTTTCTTGCTGGGTTTTTGTGATAAATTAATGGTAGTAGCAAATGCAACTTCACTCTTTTTGGCCGGTTTGGACTTTTGGTCTTCAATATCTTTCATCATTTGTTCCATTTTACGCTGTTTCTCATCCTGTTCTTTTTTTTTCTCACCCTGTTCTTTTCTTTTCTCACCCTGTTCTTTTCTTTTCTCACCCTGTTCTTTACTTTTCTCATCTTGTTCTGTTCTACCACGATCTGCTTTAGATTTCGTTGTCACGGTAGAAATAGGACTGTTCAGCTTTTTATTTGTTGTTTTAGCAAGGTCATTTTTATAATCAATGTTTCTTTTATGATCAACACCTTCAATTATGACCTTTCTTTCCTTTATACTCAAATCACTTGCTATCTTGGTACCTTCACCGACTTTCTTTTTATCGTCATCAAAGTTCAGTTTTTTATGGTCTTCGTCACCTTTAAACTTGTCCCGAGTCTCCATGATAAGAGTGGAAGAACTTACGTAACTTTTAGGTTGCAAGTGTTTCTTCGTTATGTCTTTTGGGAAGAAATAAACAAGATCCTTTTTGGAGGACTTTTTTGTCGCTTTGGATATTGTAGTGATCATAGTTTCGTCAGACTTGAATTTTTTTGGTTGCTTGAATGGCTTTGAAATAGATTCGTGTTTACTATCATCAACAGTTTGTTTACTAAAATGTATTTTTTTATCAAGACGATGATGATCAGACGGGGTATGTTTAGATGATTTCCCATGTAAATATTTAGCCACGCAGTATTTTTTTCTTTGGGTAGGTTTTTCATCAAATGTTCGTATATCATATTTATCCTGCATGTAACGCATAGAATATTTCTCCACTTTCCAGTTCGAAGACTTCGCCTCTACGGATTTTTCTTTCTTCACATGTAAGAATTTATCCTTCTTTACTGTGGGCCTGCTCTCTAACCGCTCTTGGGGCTTTTCTGCCTTCATCCCTAAAGGTGGATCCTTATTTACGTCTTGGTACTTTTCTTTCTTCATCCCCAAAGGTTGATCCCTATTTACACATTGAGAATTTTCTTTCTGCATTCCTAAAAGTTGATCCCTATTTATGTCTTGGTACTGATCTTTCTTCATTCCTAAATGTTGATCTTTATCTTCGTAAAAGTATTTTTCTTTCCTCATATCTCGTGGTTGCTCTTTCCATAATTCTGGAAACTTCCCCTTCCTAAAGTCAAGAGTTTTCTCTGGTTTAATATCGCTTTTCATTTCGTTCCAAATGTTTGAAACGGATGCTGTAATATCGGTGTCTGATAGATGCATTTGAGATTTGAATGGTCTTTTTACTTCTGATCTGTCAAATGTAGTCCGAGACGGAGTACCAAGTAGATCATGAAAGTAAATTTCAGATTGTGCGTGAGTTTGGTCCCTCAACGCAGATTTAATTATTCTTTTCACTTCTGACTTATCACATGTAGTTTGAGATGGGGTTTCTTGTAGATCATTAATGTATACCTCTAAATGTGCCCGACTTTTAGGATTCTTCGGCTTTTCATCAACTAAAATGTCGTCTAACAAATGATTCACTTTTGATAGCCACGTATTATCACGTAATTTGTTTTCTACATTTTCACCCTTTGTGGCTACAAACTTTTTTACTATATCCGCGCATTTTCGACAGGGCCCTACAGGCTGAGCTTTCAAATAACAGTGAGTGCATATACCCGTAACGTTTTTATTTAAAATTGGTATTTTTTGCAATAACTTTTGAGCATGCTCATATATTTTTCTACAACGTCGGCAAGTGATTTTGTTTATATCTGAAATTAAATAATCAACTACATTATTAATACTACCAAATTAGTTCATAATACAGGCAGTAGTGAAGAAACGACTTCATACAGGTGTCGTTTGGGAAAACAACTGACACTCAGCTTAAAGGAAGCATTGAAATTTGAGCTTTATGACTATTAAACTACAGTATTTTTCAGTAAAAGTCGTCATAAACTTACCAAGCTGTTGTACTAGATCAGCAGGTTTTATTTCCACTTCGCTCGTATTATGTACTATGAAAACGTCATCAGCTGGCATTTTACTTGATTCATGTGCTTCAGTCTGTATAATAGCATATTGATTAGTAAGCTATTTTTTTTAATAAACCTCGACTGGGGCGTCTGTCTAAAAATATTTTTGATACCTCCAGAAATTAATACATGTAAATGTAGTCTAGAAAGTAGGTGTACCTTAATATCTTGAAACCTTAGGAGGTTATCTTATTATACTTATATCTTATGTTTTTGTAGGACAAAAACATAAGATAACTCAGGAGTCCAAAAAATTATAATTTTAGAGTACTTTTAATTGAAAATAGGTAGATACTTCAATTTTCTAGTTAGAAATGTAAAATTAATAAACCGTTGCCTACCTCAGCGCCCGCACTCTCATTTCCGATGCGATCTTCATGATGATAGATCACTAAGCCTGAATCCTCCAGGTCCACAATTTTTTTGAAATTCCTGCCGTCTCTAACATTTTCTTTAGAGCACAAGCATTCGCGTCGCTGCTCCCTGGAATAATAATAATTTATTACTTATTTATATTATTTAACGGATAATAGGTAGGCAACAGGTAGGTAAGTACTTACTTTTTTGATGCTTTCATGATTACCAAGATAGGTAGGATGCGTAATTAATATAAATAAGCATATTTCATTTCAATAAAATCCTCAGCTAAAAAATAACAATATTCTATAATAAAATGATTTCGTTAGATATTTTGATTGATATAATCGATCATAGACTAATGTTGTACAGTAAAAATATTTTTCAAAACTAATGAAAAGAAGATTTATCTAAAAATTATGATAGTTTTCGTTTAATTATCTATAAGTTAGCCTATATAAGTTCAAAAATAAAGTAAATAAATGAGACTACGCCTGGAACTCTGAGGAAGTAAACTTGGACCATTAATTTAAATTTAATAAAGAAGGGTATATTTACCTACCTTATGACAATATAATATCAATCCACCAAAAGAAGCATTTTTGGATTTATTCAAAATTGATTTATGTTAAGTGAAAATTACCTAAATATCTACTTACGTACCTATTTCAAAATCCAGTATTCTTAATCTCCATGTAAGAGTTTAGGATTATAATAATGCAGAAATAGCTATAAACCAAGCTATAAACCAAATTTAAAGTACAAAGCAAAACAAATCGATTTACTCAACAATATTGTTAATTTATTCAGATTATAATACTTTAAAATAACAATTTATAACAGTAAAATTAATCCTTCTTCTTTTTAAATAGATTAAATATTTTCTGTGTTAGCGACACTGATGCACCCACTGGTTTAAGCACCAACTCTTTGGTGCATATGTTGTGCAGTGGACCAAATGCTAGTGCGACCACAGTACATGCGAGGCAGATCACATTGTATGGCATACTGAAGTCTGGAGTAGGCAATGATACCATTGCACCATTTGTCCGGAATATGATTGGATACCCTGGGAAAAAAATTGACCATGGAGCTTGCAGGAAATAGAATAGATTTGGTAATTCACTATAATTATTTACTACCATCTGTGGTGTGGGGCTGAAATATACCAACAAATAAATTGCATAAGGCTACCATTGCCATAAGGCAGTGGTAGCCGAGTGGTCGAACGCACGCTTTGCAATCAAAGTGCGCAGGTTCTATCCCCGGCTCGCACCTCTGGGTTCCATGTGCGAATCTCATTTTCATCTGAGATTATCACTTGCTAAGAAACGGTGACGGAAAACATCGTGAGGAAACCTGTGTGCCCGGTATAATGGCAATAGGCTCGCCCCCTATTACATTGGGACCAAAATACATCGGCGAAGTGTGGGCGCACTGCAGTGCACCTCTGCCTACCCCTTTGGGGAATACAGGCGTGATGATGTATTGTATTATTATTATTATTATAATAAATTGCATAAAACAAGATTGCATTGCAACTCAAACACTAAAATCACACACATAAAGCCTTCAGTAGTTATAGAACATTAGAAACTGGTGAGGTTTGACTGAGGGGAAGGTGTGTAATTAAATTATATATTTTTATCTAATACTTACATGGCTTTGAAGCATTAATCACAGAATCAAATGTTGTACCAGTGATGGGCAAACTAGTGTAGTTTTTGGCAGTAGGCAAATTAGCTGATATTAGTGCTGAGCCAATATAGAATCCATGATTAGCATCTGGTGGATACTCCTGCCATTTCAAAAACACAAATTCAAAATCTATTGTTATTGTAGTTGTTGATCTTGGTGGCAATTGAAGGAGCAGTTCCAAATGGTATGGTTTCTGTCTACTGCGACCCGGCGAATAGTACTGTGACATGACTAGATCACTCTCAGCTTCACCGTTAACCCTCAATGTGCTCAGTTGTATTGGTAGCCACCACGGTGCATTCTCTAATAGAACCACATTGATGGCAGCCCAATAATTGTTTGTTATTTCTGTTACGATACCTCCAAACTCTTTGCCGTAGCCTAGAATGTAGCGATTGAAATGTAAAGGTGGAGGTATAACTACGGGTAATGTTGTCTTGAAGCTTTGTTTCACACCAATGTTTATCATCTCTCCATTAGGTTTTATGTTGTATATAGCTAATCTCACATCACTACCACCTCTCTGTGACAGCACAATGCTTTCAGGTGGGGGTGTCAGAGTGAATGGCTCGGTATCATTTGAAGTGACATCAACGTAAATTTTACTGGACGTAGACAATGGACAAGCCCCCGGCAATCCTTGACCAAACAACTTCCTCAGTGACCAATCATTACTACCAATAATCTTGTAGTCGTAAACTAAAGCCACTGTTTGTTTTATTTCTAATTTAATGTCAGTACATTCTTTGGTATCACATACTTTCCTCACATGTACTCCTATGGAATGATAGTTAGTGTTATGTATCAATCTTGAGTTAAGTAAAGCTGAAAATCCACGGCTTGATTCACATGGCAACAGTTTTTTCCATGGAGTCAGATTTTCTGTGCAAACAATTTCTCTGGGTAGCGATGCATACCTCAATTGTGAGGAGATATTTTGGCCTGGCTCTACAACACCCATCGGCCATAATGCCATCTGAGGCGTCACAGTGTTGAAATTATCAATAAAATTCAATGAAGCACAAAAGAGTCCAGACAGTGTTGCACTTAGCTGTTTCCACTGTGTATCTACATCGGTGACTGCTGTGGAGAACCATGCATAGAGCTCGGCGCCGGGTGCTGCATCTAACACCGGGTAACCCCACTGGTCATGCCTCCATTGACCTTCAGTTAAAGTTAAATGTAATTCTTCTACTTGAAAACGTGAAATCACTTCAGTCAGGGATCTTGGTGACAAATGTGAATGAACTGAAAATTCATAACAAATATTACAGGTTATAAATTATTTTGAATAATATACGCGGGATTTGCACAATAATTTGGTATAGGCATTTAACTTACACGATGAAGATTCTGTGTTCACTAGAGTCACAAATTGAAAATATGAGTATAGATGTGTTGGAGGTAGCGGCTTGATAAATATTTCTTCTTTGAAATCGTCATCGCAGTAGACAAATAAGATTATTGTAAGGAATAAATTACAATACGATATTCTCCGAACGGGCTCCATGTATGAATTTTATTGAAATCTCATTTAACTATTAGAGATCACACCTTCATGTTTTCCATTCGATTTTATTTATATTCCTATAGGGTCATGACATTACATGACATTTTGATTTTTCCCGACAATAGTAGTCTTTGTTTTGATTGATTGAACATAAACTAACTTGATTGGTTGCGTCCATAGAGATAGTTTTCTTCTACGGTCACCATAGATAATATAGTAGTAGCTTTCTCTGCCTACGATAAACATGGTAGATTTTAACTCCCACCAAGTCAACAAAATTTCGAAGGTATCGGAAAGTTTCGGTGAAAATAAAAACTACATCTAGTGAAGTTTTAAAAAAAAATATTACAATGTAGTAGTTTTTGGCTTTGTATTTAGTAGTATTAAATTATTAATGCTGAATGAGAATGACATTTCCTTCCAAATTATTAAAGAATCTGTGATATTATTAGGTACCATAAATAGGTTTGGTTGGATTTGTTGTATGTAATAAGTTTGATAATATTTATTTATGTTTTGAATGTACCAAAGTTTGTACAAACAAGTTGTATGTCCAAACATAATAATATCCGAAGTAGTGGCCAAATACGTAAATGTATTTTGTTTACAATAATAATTACGTATAAGTTGAGTGACTTTGTAGCTCTTTTACTAACATTATTTTAAACTATATTTCTTCCAAGTATTAAAATAAAATGGATAATGAATTTGTGCACATATCAACTAGTCTTAGATTACAACTGGGCTATGGAATTGGACATGTTTTAAATGATGTTTGCGCCAGTTTGTGGTTTACTTATTTCTTAGTTTTTTTTCATTTGGTGCTTGAATTTAGTGCATCGCAATCTGGCAATTTGATGCTAATAGGACAAGTGGTAGATGCTTTGGCCACGCCGTTTATAGGATATCATTCGGATCACACAGATAACTATCTTAGCGCCAAGTATGGGAGACGTAAAATATGGCATCTGTTTGGTAAGTGAAGGGAGTTTTTTTTTCTTTTAAAATATATTACTACTGTTATAGATATTTCCTATTGGTATATTTTCTGTTCTATTATGTAAAGGAGTAAGTAACAAGACATCTTTTAAAGTTAGGTACTTATCTCATCATTTCTATTTCAGGAACAGTATGTGTTTTAGCATCATTCCCTTTTATATTCTCGGAATGCATTGGATGTTCATATACTCACAGATGGGCGCAAATGTATTACTTTGCATCGTTCATTGTGATATTTCAAATTGGTTGGGCCGCAGTCCAGATATCACACTTAAGTTTAATACCAGAGCTATCGGAAGATGATCACACAAGAACTCATCTGACTGCTATCAGGTATACCATACCATATGATAACTATGATTGACCATGATTTATGAAAAACATTGAAAAGTTAACTAGGTACTTATAAATTTGTTTGTACCCATTTTAGATATGGATTCACAGTATTCTCCAATCTGTTTGTATACATTATCACATGGATAATATTACATGTGACTGGGGAATGTGATAAACATGTAAGTCAACTTCCATTTTGTAGTTAATTGCATTTAGGCACATTGATGTTGATTTTGTCATACATTAAATACCTACAACTCAACTATATTTGACAGTACTAATGATAATCCCATCTTATTAATAATACACATCTTATTAATAGAACGACAATATACTTAGTCTAGTGTAGTTTGTTTTGTGCCAATAGAATTGCCACCATCACTGTTTAATTTTATTAAATTTATTTGGTTTAGACACCTAGATAACTATGATCAATAACCATGCTGAAGACATTCAATGATCAGGGTTTTTTATAAGGTCCTCCTAATATATGTATGATATTAGTGGAACAACCGGAATTTTATACATTTCATAAATATATTATTATTATAACTGATTAGAACTCAAATTCAATATATCAAAATTGCTATTATAAAAATTATGGAATACATAAACTTTAACATAAGCTTTGCAAAAATATTGTAATTTTATATATATTACAGGAAAATATTAAATTCATGACTTTTTTTTACAACCAAGATATTATTATTTTTTTTTTATTATTTTAGCAAATAGAACCTTCCGACTCGTGGAAGTTCAGGCATGTCGTGTATATAGTCCTTAGCGTGGGAGTAATTACATCGTTTGTATTCCACATAACAGTGAGTGAAAAGAATTACCGGCGACAGGAACAGTTATTGGCCGAGGGCGAGAGTGGCGCGCACTGTGATTTCTTACGGAAACCACTCATGTATCAGGTATTGATAGCATAACTCATCTTTGTACTTGCTTTCTTATATGATTCAATGTATTTTGGTTCCAATGCTGGGCGAGGCTATTGCCTTAATGCCAGACACACCTTGAAATGAGCGCAATTCGGGCGATGGTCACCAATTTAATAAGCCAATGTATTATTTCAGGTAGCCGGTGTTTACATGAGCACAAGACTCGTAGTAAACATATCCCAGGTACTTATACCCCTCTACCTTCACCGGACGCTAGGTCTGGCGGCTCGGTCGCTGGCCGTCATCCCGCTGGCCATGTACCTGGGGAGTCTAGCCGCCGCCGGCCTCCAGAGGATCGCCCCCAGGTCCTTCACAAGAAAACTTAATTATCTCGTTGGCTCCGCATGCACCCTGGCTGGTTTTGTGTGGATTTTCCTCGGATCAAATGACGATTATAAAGTGTATTATATTTACGTGGTTGCTGTGTTAATAGGTTAGTATAATGTGACTAATTGTTGACATGACCTTATCAAGTCACGAGGCACGGCAGTCAGTCAGCCAAGTAACTTGGCCTATGTTGGGAGTACTTACTAGTACCGCCAATCCATCCCTCCTATAACTCAAAAACTTATATTGGACCTACATATGTGTAATTTAGTATATCTTTGATATTATTGACTTTGTCTCTTTATAACCAGGAGTTCTATCTTGTTAATTACAAGTTCGTACATTTTGATATAAATTCGCGTGACTTATAATGAATGATCCCTCTCACAAATGAACTTCTAAGTAATTTAAGGCAACATTGGTGTACATTCATTAGCTATCAATGACTGTTGTGTACCCCACATTATGTTTGAGTCAGACATTAATTAAAACATGCTCTTAATTCCATTGTTATAATAATTAAATAACACCCACTTCATATTTTACTTGTAAAAATAAACATTCTATAAAATAAAAACGACGATGGATTGGTTTAGTGGTTCGAGCGTTAGGCCACTCGGCTCATTGAACTGGGTGGTTTTAAGTTCGATTCCAACTATTCGGAAATGGTATTTTCGGAATTTGCCCTCGTTTGGGTGTGACTGGGAGCGCCCTCAGTTCATTGTATAATACATATATACCCACAGTACAAGCTTTGTATACTTTGGGATCATACGATGAGTATGTGTTGTCTGGCGATATAAAAAAAACATGTTTCAAATGTTTAGTCTGTGACTGATAAAACTTTTGAATGTAGCCAACCAACCCTTCACCTACTGAAAAAATGCCAAATATAGATATTGTATTGATTAATAATATACATGTTGTCAGGTTTCGGTGGCGCTGTTATGCTGGTAACAAGCCTGGCTCTGACGGCCGATCTCGTGGGCGCCAGGACTGAAGCCTCTGCCTTCGTGTATGGCCTCATGAGTTTCACGGACAAACTTGCGTGCGGGATAGCAATCGCATTAATACAAACATAGTAAGTAGCTTTTGTTAATGTACCTACTTAATTAATTACATTACCCACTCTTGATATCGAACGTTGTCCTACTTTCAATTATAATGTGCGGCCTACATAATTTTGTCTTGTAAGTAGGTAT
Source organism: Ptilodon capucinus (assembly GCA_914767695.1). Classification (NCBI taxonomy): domain Eukaryota; kingdom Metazoa; phylum Arthropoda; class Insecta; order Lepidoptera; family Notodontidae; genus Ptilodon; species Ptilodon capucinus. Next base: position 8,457,981 of record OU611808.1, read on the forward strand.
ATTATCAATACCTACCTAAGTTGAGTGAGTACTACAGATATGTAGCTACTTTTTAGTTTTTAAGCCTAGAATACTCAGATATTTAGAGAAGCAGACACGCGTGACCACTGTTGGGCAAAGCAAATTAATTACCTGGCTTCGAAGCACTGGGTACATGTTCAAACCTAGGGCTTGCACCTCTAGGATATTTGGATTTCATGTACGAATGTCCGTTTTGACAATAATTACCTATCATTCGCTGAACTGTGATGGTAAGCATTGTTATCAAACCCAAAAAACGTGCGAAGTTAGCCAACCTGCATTAGGACAGCCTTCTCTACAATAGCAAATATGCTGGCTACCTATTTACATTAGAGGACCTAATTATATCGGCTTAATATGCCCCTTTGGATAATAAAGATTTGATGATACATTATTGAAACTGTGAAGGAAAACATCGTGGGGGAACCTGCACGTCTATAGAAAGGTATGTGAAATTCACCAGCGTGTGGACTACGGCCCAAAATCACTCGTAATGAGGGAGAATATGCCTGGTATCATGGCAATATGCTCGCCCCCTATTACATTGGGACCATAATACATCGGAGAAGTGTGGGCGCACTGCAGTGCACCTCTGCCTACCCCTTCTGGCAATACAAGCGTGATGATGTATTTATATTTATTTTACCTAGAGAAACATTTCCTGAAAACGGTTATAAGGGTAATTGATATAAAAGTCTCAGTAAAACAATAATGACCATCTGTTACATATGACTCATGTTCGACTTATTTGTATTGCCGGCAGCGCGGACGGCGCTGAGTCAACTTACTATCGCGACGCACTGTCCTGGGTATGCGGTGCTGCTGCCATCGCTGGCCTCACGCTCACGTTGCTCTTGCCCAAGTTCACAACCGAGCCCCTCATCTCTAATGGTAAGTCTAAACGACTTCAGATTTTTGTAACCGGATACTACCTACAGCACTATAGGTTGACTGGAACCGCTGTACCGCGCCGCGCCTTCCTAAGGCGCGGCACAGCGATTACCGACAAACAACAAAAATATTGCTGTTGATAGAAAAGAACAAATATTCTAACTTATGATGAGTATTAAAGCTAAAAGTCAATGCAGGGGTCAATCGCACAGGAGGTATGAAGGCACTTGTAATGTACCTACCTATATGTAAACCCATTAAAGACTATGATGCTAACTATTGTTTTTTTTTTTTCAGATAACACTTCAATAAATAATTCAGTTGATCAAATACCAGCTCAGGTAGATTGTATATGAAAATATTGTAGCTGAATAACAAGATTAATGTGATTATGTGTGCTGTGTACCATTAATAAGCATTATTAGATGTAGCCATTGTGGGTAGGAACTTTATAATAAAGATCTCTGTGTAAATTTGCACAAAATGACAAAGTATTTTATCATTCCATTAGGTATTGTGAAATACATATTATGTTTTAAATTAAGAGCTCTTTTGTTACAAGTGAGACTCAAAATGTTTACTAGTTGACTATTTTTAATGTCCAATATGATATATGCAATAAATTGTGATGTAGTGTGGAATATCTATGCTGCAACAACAAATAAATATCTCAATACAACAACTTCTTTTTGTTTACCTAGATCTAACAGGAAGAGCACCTCATACTTAAAACTCGTGTTTTAAGCTGAAAATTTTTACTAGGAGTATTGGTGCAACATTTTTCAGCTTAAACATGAGTACCCTCATTGATATCAATTGTACACCAACTACAACTATATTTTAACAGCAGAAGAAATACTGCAAACTATGGCCATTAGGCCAGCAATAAATGTTCTTAATTTAATTTGGTGCCAATATAATGAACACTATTATATAGTTTAAATAAAAGTGACTTTTAAAATAAATACTTTATTTTAAGTATCACAAAAGCTTGCATTGCACCTTTCTGTATCAGATATGAGAATACTTTTAAGCTTAAAACGTGTGAAGCACTGCTTGCCAATCACTGCAGCTTACATGTAGCTGCACTGTGCTCAAAAAAAACCAAGACAAAAACATGTTATTTAGACACATTAGTCGGAAGCCGTCAGAGCTACAACTGTGAAACGAACTTCATTAGGGTCACGCTCCATAAAGATTTTGCAAACTTTTGCTGCATCTTCCAACAGAGTATCAGGCGAAGTTGACCCATGATTAATAGGGAAAGCTTTGCGTCCATCTAATTCATATAAAGCCCCATCTTTATGAACAAACGTGATGAAGTGATTATTGACAGGCTCTTCCGCACTAGGGGTATTGGTTTGGCCCTCTAGAGCTAATTCTTTATGAGCGTTAATAATGCCTTCAGATTTTTCCAACAAAAGGCCACGACCTGCAGGATCTAACGATTTAGATTCATCAAGAAACTTCTTCATATGCCCGTCAGTGAGCTGAATCTTGTCAGTATTGTTAGCCACACTATGCACAAGGGCGATAGTTCCGCAAGCATTGCTTATGTTTTGTTTCATATAAAAAATATCGCTAGAAACTTCTTGGCCCTTGGACAAAATTTCGTTTTCTTCTTTCTGCTTAGACTCTTCGTAAGCTTCTGAAGTCGGGAAGAGAAACATAACAGCAAGCACTGGACGAGGCACCCATGATAGCATTTCTGGTTCTAAACCCATAACATCTACTACGCTCCATTGACTTGGCACACCTAATTTTTGAAGAAATTTATTCATAACTTCGGGATTAGACTCCAATGGAATCAAAGTTTCAGACGCCATTTCGAATTTTCTGCAAAGTAATAAGGTTACCGGTAGGCATACAGCGATAGGTAAATCAAGGTTTAGTTTATGCTAGACTCTGTTTTAGAAATTAATAACTTACCACTTTCAGCCTTTAGGAACTAAAGAAGGTAATATCTAAAGAAATGCCCGAATCACAGGCTTGAATTCAGATTTGTTCAATTGATCAGTAAAATCCAATCCACAGATCACTACTAGTAGTACTAGTACTATATCCAATCGCGAATAATCATTAAAGTTCCATAGAGTAGAAGCCATAGACAGTCTATATCATAGACAAGAAGTTAGCAATCCAAATTCCTAAGCTTATAAGGGCGTGTCTCACTCCAAGTCGTTTTCGAACTTTTACCCGACTAACCAAGCCCAAGGTGGGTTTATTTTTTTAATTCATAGAAAAGACAGTGAGAGTGATTTTGTGTCATCACTAAGCAGAAATATTGAGTATTTTTCTTTTCGTGTAGGGCCAAACGTTAAATAAGCAATCAAATAAGCTCGATACAAGCAAGGTACATCTCTAGATCCATAGGCATATCTAGAACTCTATGAAAAACAAACAATGGATGGACTGCTGTCTCTGAAAAAATCTAAATTACAGCACAGCCCCCTTAGCATGACCGCATCGATATAAGTTTTAAACTATCCAAATGTCAGTTATATCAGGAAAATGACGTCACGCCGAGCTCTATCAACCGACCTTAGCATGAGCGCCACGCGACAGAAGACGCGGCGCGGCTAAATGTCAGTTTAAGGTAATATCTCTATTGCCATAGCATGACCACCTTATTTTATCCGCGTTTATCAGTTTTTGACAAGTAAGATCGTGAATTTTTGTCTGCCACTGTTTGAGACGAAGATTAGCGTGCATAAGGTGCAGCGTTGCCAGTACGGGTCTTTTACCCGATTTATTCGCTCTGTCTGCATAATGCCGTCATTTTATTTAAGCTGTATAGATCGCATTTCTCAAAGAGAATAACGTGCGGGCCACATATTATGGTGTTATAAGTTTGCGTGACCTTTTTTTTATCAATTACTTTTCCAAAACGGGTAATTTCGGGTAATTTTTAACTCCGTATCCGGCTATTTGTTGTAAGACTACTGGCAACACTGATAAGGTGGCGATCGAGTATCAAGATTGCATTAATTCCTCATTTATTTTCTTTTGAGTAAAATTAGTTAAATATCTGATCAAAATGTCCCGTGCATATCGGTACTATTTACTGATTTTTATGTGGAGAAGAAGGCCCGTAAAGTGCAAGAGACCATTGTTCGTGAGATTTGCGATCCTACCAAAAATCCCAAGATATTAGTTATCGGCCAGACAACTGTATCCAAATACTTTGGACGTTTTTTCGATGCAGTAACTACAAGGTAAGTCTCTATATTCAATCGCTCATTTTAATAATAATATAACATATTATACCTACTAACCTCAAACGATTCGTTTTGACTTAGTCTAATAATGAGAACATTAACTCGACGTTGCCATAAATACCGTTAATCGCAAGCATTCCTCATCTTATTCCATTAAATTTTCATCATTTCGTAAAAAATTATGAAGTGGTAATTGATTGTTTGTTTTTAGGTTAAGCATCTACTTGGATAAATTTCCGGGTCGCGATGATGGCCGGAAACCGGTGGCTGCTGTGTTTTAGCAACAATTCGGGTGCCTAACATCCTTGGGTGTGTTGACTGCACCCATATTGACCGTTTCCTGCCTCATCAACCAACACAAGCTCAATTCATCAATCAACATGAGAACCCATCTCTCAACATTGAATTGGTAATAATATATTGTATTACTTATTTTAACAGAATGAAACATATATCATAATTATACTTATAATACAAATTTCAGAAAGGTAATCACAATTAACCCCATTTATGTTCTAGATAGCAGAAGCATAATGTCACATTAGGTGATGTCAATTACCGAAGTCGCATCCACAACCAATTCATCTTAATTTGGTCATACATGTGGAGTTACGCAGGCTGTATAACAATGGGCTTGGTTCATATTATCCGCTTGGTAAGTTGTGTTAGTTTTTTATTTAAGAAAATGAAAACAAATAAACTAAATGACATAATAATATTTATTTTGCATATACTAAATGATTAATAAAAAACAACTTATAATTATATTACACATCAAAATATATTTTTTAGTATATAAGACATTCCTTTAAGTCTGAAATAATTAATTATTATTAACATATTGTAAGTCAATAGAGATCTATGCCCATTAACAAACTAAAACTTTCAAAACATATCTGCGGACTCGTATTCTGCAACAAAATAAATAATACTTATGTTTGTTTATTGTATGTTAATGCCGCACTAACATTTAATGTTCCATTTTAGCATGTTATTAATATCTGCTTAATTAACAATTTTTTTATTTCCAGAGTGCCCATGGAGCTGCACAAAGTCTCCCTACAGAAATCGCGCCAAATGTTCAATCAAATACCTACTTATTAAAAATGGAAAATAAACGCAATCAAATAGTCAATGAATATTTCATTCACATAATAAAATGTTTTATCTCAAATGAACAAGGACCTTTCCCTGTTGTTCCTTTGGTTAGCTCAGGCGCAGAATGTGGCCAGTTTGTGCCCGAGCGAATCTTACACATTGCACCTTCCTTTCTTGCTCATTTTTGCAATTCATGCCGGATCTACAACAATAATGTTTATTAGTCATGTCACAATATAGCTATTTACTGCATTCGTGAATGGTGATGGATAGGTAGGTACATACACAGCGCCACTGTTAGGCAGTCCTGTCAGGCCCATAATACATCATCATCATCATCACGCCTGTATTCCCCGAAGGGGTAGGCAGAGGTGCACTGCAGTGCGCCCACACTTCGCCGATGTATTTTGGTGCCAATGTAATAGGGGGCGAGCCTATTGCCATTATACCGGGCACACAGGTTTCCTCACGATGTTTTCCGTCACCGTTTCTTAGCAAGTGATAATCTCAGATGAAAATGAGATTCGCACATGGAACCCAGGTGCGAGCCGGGGATAGAACCTGCGCACTTTGATTGCAAAGCGTGCGTTCGACCACTCGGCTACCACTGCTAAAATGTCAAATGTTAGGTCCATATTCTTCTGTATTCTGATCCCATTCTTCATTGAGGCATCGCTGACCCATAGGAACTTTAAAGTCGCCACTTGCGAACCCAACATTAGTTTGCATGTAATTAATGAGGGTTCTTATTTGAGCCAGTGTGCTGCTCGCTCTCTCGCTGAAAATATACTGTATTAGATTTCTTACACATAAAGCACTAGGTTTCAATATTATAATAGTATGTAAACACTCACGTTTTTTGTTTTTTATTATCCATTGTTGTCTTATATCACAGCAATCTTTATCCAATGAAACACGGAATTAACATGGATAACGAGTACGCACGTATAAATAACTACTTCTTTGTTTACAAAATTAGTGAAATGACGGACAGCTGCAACATTATTTATTATTTTTAAACAATATAACCTAAACCTCTGATATACAACGTCAAAACCTGTTGCTAGTTGTCACTGTCCTTCAAAATATATGTCATTTTTCATATTTTTTAATCTGTATTGACCGAATGTAGTGAACAAGTTAGTGATGTCTGCCTATCGGTAAAATACGATTCAATTACCGATTCGTTCTTGCCACATAAAAAAAATATATTTTTTCTATAATGGCAGCCTAGACTATATGTCATCGATAAAGCTTTGTCGGGGTACTATAGGCTCTCTAAATGTCATCTCATGCTAAGGACATCGATATATTATGAAGGGTCGACAGCGTTTAAAATCGGAGAAGCTTATCGTCGGTAGAGTGTCATGCTACGGGGGCAGATCACTAATCTAAATCTGTTTGTTCACTATAGACTGGAGGATGTGATTCAATTTGTTTGAGTACGATTTTTGTGTAAAAATGACAGAAATGTGTTTATTACTGAGCTAAAAAATATGCCTTTGTTTATACGGATATGAAAAACAGCTTAATAACCTTTAAAATTTATAGAAATGGCTGTCTGTGGTCTCCGGACTTTGTTGTTAATTGTTTGTATTTTGGAATTGGTATGTTATTATTGGATATTTAAGATAAATATTTTCTTTCTCGCCCGTTTTAGAACTATTAGAGATTCCGTCCAATTTAAGACTAGCACCCTACTTAAATAAAGAAAGAAACTGTAAGCTCAAGACTAAAAATGTAGATTCCTACAAAAAAGTAACTGATTATTTGAATGAATCATTAAATTACATAGATTACTCACTCGTTAGCATGGGCCAATATGAAAAAAAGATTTTACTGTTGCAGATTATAACTCTTCAACGACAAGTTTTTGACTTTCTGGGGTATATGTGGTTACCCATTATTGCAAATTTTACAAATATATTATTGATAATATTTGGTTCGTTTGGAGCTGTGCAGTATATTACGAAATATCTGATAGCGGTAAGTTGGATCATAGTTTACAATGGATCAATTAAGTGGTATCAGAGTGACCTAGTTTGTTCTGTAGCTTTCACTTTGTGTAAACAATATTATATAACAAAATAATGTAGAACAAAAATACATCTACTGATAATTTATTCAATATATGTAGGTACTGTGCTTAGAAATATCAATACAGTTATAATAGATTGACCTGTGTCCTCAATCAAAGACACTTACCAAATTACTAATTTAATTATAAAAAAATGATATACACAGAAATATAAATCTTTTAAAAATACAGAAGCTTTGCTCTGCACTAATAATAGAGCCATACTGCTTACAACATATCAAGGGCTGACAAGCTATTTGAATTAAGAAACATTTTGTTAACTTTACAGGAGAGCATACTCATTTGATCCATACAAAATTGCTGATTCCAAATATGTATATAAGTAAATATCGCCCAAAGTGTTGCTGTCAAATAGCCATTCACCCCTCAATATCATTGTTTTCCTTACCATTGTCAACAATTAGATTTTTTTATTCATTAAATTTTATCAGTCCCAGTAGTTGTAGCATGAGCGCCAAGACTAGACTTATGTCACAGTATACATGAATCAAATCTCTTTCTCTCGTATGAAATAAGACAGAGAGCGACCATGCCAATCTGTGACAGAGGTCTTGTCTTGACATGCGTGCTAACACCACAGCTTAAATCAATGAAATATGTTTTTGATGGATATAAATATTTATATTTTAATTTACAGTATGCATTATGGAGTTTTTTATGGCTGGTGTGGAATATATTCCTGATTTGTTACTACTTGAATCTGGGAACTTTAAACAGAGTAAGTATTTTGCATGTCCATCATATTTAATAAGATTTATAAGTAACTTGTAATGTGTTTTAAACTTTTTGGACTATCACAACATTTTAAACATCTTTAATAACTTACCACTTACTAAGGCCAAAATACTAATCACATTTTAGGTAATCCTATGAGATCATCTTCGTGTTTTAATTGACTATGTTACTTCCAGGACAGTGGTTTACTATCCTTAGGGACAGGCAGTGTTAGCTGGTGGGAGGGCAATGGCTGGGGTTGCCAGCCAGTCTGGGATGAAGTGGATGGTCCCGGTACGTGGCGGCCGACACGCGTCGAGGGTTGCTTCCTGCATTGGAACCATGTGGAACTCGGCCAGTCGGCCGTTGCAGCCACCTTGGCGGCGACAGCATTGCCACTAGCCATTCTATTGTCCTATCGATCATTCAAAAAACCAAAGCCAGCACCAGGTAGGCAAAATATACAACAGGATTACCCAAATGTTCTACTTTCATATTGGTTGAGAATTTAAAATGTGTAATGTTGTTTTTACAGACAAGGGCACCATTTCGAGACGTCCAGTATACACGATAGAACTAAGTCCAACTGAAACAAACATAAGCGAGACATCAATGAAACCTATGACGCCCCGTCGAGTCAAGCGCCGTTCTGGTTCACGAGGTAATGGGTCTTCAGTGCGTAGATCGCGGCGATCGTACAGAAACGCCGGGTACCTTTCGTCGAACGCTTCGCTACCGCGTGAGGCGAGAGCGTCCCGTCCCACCTCCGCACATTCCTCTTATTCTAATTTCCACGCAGCTCGTCCTACATCGTACCACACTGCAGAGAGGGAAACATATCCATGCGTTGAGGATGCGTACGACCCCCCACCGCCGGCGGAGTCCGTTCCCATTCAAACCAATAGATATAACACTATCGGGCGAGCCAGCCTGAAATCGGGTTACGACGTCGTCGGGCCCTACAATGAACCCAATCCGCCAAGGAAGTACGAACCGCCCGTTCCGTCGTACGACAACATTGAGCGTGGTTATGAAGTTGCGCCAACCTACGAGAGTAGGGTTGATGATGTACCGCCGCCGTGCGATTCTCCGTCGTACGGGTACGGCTGTGGCGCGTACGGCGAGGGCGCGTGGCAGACGCCGCCGCCGCCCGCTCCGCCGTACAGCGCAAGGGCAACGCCGCAAGCCCCGGGCCCGCCCGCCTACCAACCCACCAACGACCACTACAATATGCCTTAGCTTACTACAAATCACTTTCCATGTGCCTTATATAACAGTGATGTTATTACTTTTATTTACTTTGGAAATTAAGTTAGATTTAGAATTTTTGTTACAATACCTGTTACAATCTTTATTGCCATTATTGGTTGAACGGTATATTTTTAGGAAAGGTATGATTTGAATCTAGTTACTTTGAAAATAATTCTAGTGTTCTGTATTTTAAAAGTATGAAAATACGAATTTATACAGTTGGGTACTTAATTGAGGATTTTAAGTCATTGTTACTAGAGTATGAAATACATCTTAATTATGTATTTTATTTTTAAGTTATAAGTTTATTTGCTGCCATCCATGGTTTAAGATGTGACTGAATCACAATATAAATACAATAGGAAAGTTATTTGTTGCTTGCTTCTAAACGTTATACATTCCATTAAGAAATATCATTCCATAATATGATTCCATTTGAAATACGTGATTACTATAATCGATAATCGCTGCTTATTTAGTATGATTCGAAGTATGCTCAATATTTAAAGTATTTAAATTATGATGTGCAAGCCCCTTTTATGGGAGCATAAACTAAATAAGTCTTTAAATTTTTGCATAGTATTATAAATTCCGTCCAGAAAGAGTTATGTAAGCAATTTCAACTAGATTTTAAAGTTTTTATTTATAATAAATTAATACAATATATTAATGATTCAAAGAAATAAAAGTTAGATCTGAGACCTGCCTACGTACATCCAATAAAAGTATCCATGAAATTGAACTTTGCTAATTATAGTAGGTATATTTATTGTACATTGCTACGTAAGTTCGGCATACAACGAAGAGAATTTCGAATATTTTTAAGTGTTAAGTACCTACATAATAATGTATTGTCTGATAAAAGCAGCGGCCCAATTTCGTGCCTAGTTGTAATGTAGGTTAAAACGAGCTTTATTAGATTAAGAAATTAATTTATAGGGTTATATTTGAGCCAAACTGTAAGGTAATTTTTATACCAAATATACACCTACATAATTACATTAACTGAAGTTGTTATTGAATCTAAACTCTAATGGTGCTATTTTTGTTGGCGCCAAACACCGATAAATTGCCATTCCTTTTATGATCATGATTATCAGAGCAAGATAGCAATAGTTTTAGTACTGCCAAAGTAAGTATAACCGTAGTTTGTATACAACAAAATTGGGTGTCAATATTGTGCAATTTAAGACAATTAAAAATCTGGTGTCGAGCATTACAATTGTGTTTATTATAGGTAACAACAAAAAAAATCGCATCAGTCACACAAAATACAAGGTCGTAAAAAATATATCACAAAAAATATTATGAAATACTGACTTAAAAGTTTTGGTCAAGTAGATTTTCTTTTTGTATGAGTAAATTTCAAGATTAGCAAGCCATGTAGACACTCACTCGCGTATTGGCTTAGATCAGAAATAAAAATTAAAACATTGACTATAAAAAGTTAAAACCTATTCTTGCATTTATTTTTTAAACTAAGAAAGTAAATATAACTAGAAAACAAAATCGACTTTTGTACCTACTTCCGATTAAATTAAAATGATGAAAAAATAAACGTGACATGAGTCTACGTCTGTACGAAATAGATTCTAAATCAGAAATTATACTTCGACATATTTTTTGGTAAACAATTAAATGTATAATACATTAATTTATCCAATGACTAGTTATAATATTCAATTGACTGATATATTATGAAAATAAACCTACCTTTACACGTCCAAACGAAACCACTCCATTGAACTTTGACCGATCTTACGAAAATACCTTATTAAAGACGAAAGGAGAAAGATGTTTCAAAATATGACAGAGGAGGATGAGAAATCCTCATCAACCTTAGTCAGCGTATAGGTAGCCCGGTGCGGCCGGTGCGGTCAGATGGCTGGCAGCGCGCGGCGCTCGGCGGGGGCGAGGTCAGGATGCCAGACGTCCACGATGAGCACGAGCCGCGAGCCCGTGCCGTTGTGCCACACCTCGTGCTCGAAGCTGTCGTCGAACATCAACACCTTGCCGGCTTTCCATTGTCTACGAACAATTGACATTAATAATCACAATTTTAAATATTTATTTACCCCCATATGTATAAATTTTTGACATATTTACTAAGTAAGTACCCGAATGATATAACATTTTTATTCTGAAATATTTCATAGTGGATTGCCAATTCCAGAAATTTGAAGTAAACATGTATTGGCGAAATTTGAATAAGTGCAAATGCCGAAAACTCATTTTAAATCATCGTCGTGATTTATTCAGTAATTTGTTATGTACTCATATAACAAAATTATAGTTTTATAGACAAATTCGAGTCGAATAAGTTGCCGGGGCCTGTGCCGTAAGTATTGTACATAGATAAGTTGTTCGATAACATTGCAAGTAGTTGAACATATGAAGAACCTGGAATAAAATTGTAATGAAGAACAAAAAGTACCTGATCTCCTGATCCACTCTTATGTATGTATCTTTGGTATTGCTGAGAGCCAGATGCATTCTCAGCCGGCAGTTGGTGGGGCCGACGTGCGGGCGCACGTGCGTGCCGGCCTGCATGGCGCTGAACTTGACCTGCCCGCGCCGGCAGCCGCTCGCCGCCGGCTCCGCGCGCACTATGCCGCACGTCACTGGCGCCTGCCTGCATCTGTCCGGCACCTCCTGCCCGCGCACGAACAGATCCAACTGAGACCATTCGCCGCGCTCCTTCAGACCCTCCTTCTCTTTCTCGTATAGCGCCCGAGCGGCCTCTCCCTCCTTGAGGATCTCCTTCCAGGACTTTTCTAAGGCACGCACTAATTTTATATACGGCGTTTGCTCCACGCTCCACCATGGCTGGCTTTTTAGTCGCTCCACGTTGTACAGGGAGCGTTGAGCCGGTGATAGAAAGTGGCCGTGAGCTGCGCCGCGTTTGTGGACCTCGTGCGCTTCGTCGTATCGCCCGAGCAGGAGGAGGGAGTCGCCCCAGTGGTAGTAGAAGCGAGGCTCTGTCGCGGGCCCGACGTCGTCTTTCAAAGCTTTTTGGAAAGCGTCGACCGCCTCTTCCAAGCGGTTGTGCTGGGTCTTGAGGACGAACCCATAATGGGCGAGGGCAACGCGATCGTCGGGCCAACGTTTCAACGTATCTTTTATTGATTCTTCCGCGAGATCGGCTCTGAAATTAATACAAATCATATTGCAGGAATTAAAAGTTATATATTAAGGTGAATTTATTATTGTGATACGAGTTCTCACCGATTTGCCATTAGAAAGGTCACTGTCAAATTATTCCGATATTCGGAGGCATCGGGAAACCTTCGAATAAGCAGTCTGTACACGGGCTCCGCGGTCAGATAAGCTCCTGCAAGCAATAAAGACTAGTCAGACACCGACGAAGGGAAACTATCAGATAATAATATGTCGAAGGAGTATTTGACGAATTCAGATTCAGACGCCACTTGTCAGAAATCCACCGTACAATAAAGTCAAACAAAATACACAGACAGATTGACAAATGACAACTCGATCATATGGAATCCGTTTTTGAATAGATCATAGTCCACGGACTAATGGGAGCCAAATGAGAAATACCAGAAAGTGCGGTCTTCCAATTGGGACCAACTTACATATATTATATAATATTTAAGGTTTGACAAGTCAGCGGTTAAAGGGTGGGGTTTCTTAACTGTAGGAAACTGTTTCACTCACCTCTAAAGCGGATCCTGTCAAGGGTTCTATTCGTGATCAGTCGCAGTACATCGTCGCCGAGGCGTTCGTTCATCTTGAGTAGGTCGAGGTAGGCGGCGATGGCGCGGGACAGCAGCGCGTTGTCGCGGCGCGTATCGGCGGATGCTTCAAGAGCGCGCGCGACGACCCACTTGCCTCGCGCGCTTCCGCTCAACTCCGCGGCAGATGCACGCCGCAAACCCGAACTCCAATCGCCCTCCGTAAGTTAGTCACACAAAACACTCACACACGCATCAAACAAGAGCGTTCGCCCGGTCCCTCTAAGGACACGGACGGGCTCTAACACTCTTCTACACTAGGGGGGTCAAGGGGAAGGGGACTCGAGTCATCGGATGAGAGCTGGGGGCGAACCGCGCGGGGTGCGGGCGCGACTCGCGGCCCGAACTCTCCATCGACGAGTCAGAAAAAAATGGCACAACGAGCAAAGTATATAATGGATGCGATAGTTGGATGCAAATACGAAAGTAAAAAGTTAGTCGATCCAGTCCTGGAAATTGATGCCGCAGTTTGAGAAAATATTACTAATTCTAATGGTCTTGAAACTGAAGATTGTTGGTGTATACGGGGTATGGAAACGCATGTTAAATTTAAATAAGCGATTAAAAGCTCCGGAGATTCATAGGCATGCCTGTTAAGAGAGTATTTAATGAAAACATCAATCAACGATTAATATTAGTTCGAAAACAAATCACTCGATGTATAAAAGAAGCTAGATTAAACGAATACACCAACAATTATCCGAGAGCTTAAAGCGTTCGGGATCACGTTAGTAAAAATATTTGTTTTTAAAGTCACGAAATTATGACTGCTCTTAGAAATTTGATATGTTTGAATATAAATGAATTTGTGCATAGATTGAATACCTGGCGTAATTCTTGTTCAGCTTGATCAAGCTGCTCACGCCAGTAAACATCGCTGGGTTCTCCGGGCCAGTCGTCCTCTACACTGTTTCCACCATCCTCTGAAGTGAACAAAACGTATTCTTCAATCACTCGTACAGAATAAAAACACTTGAAAATAACTGTCTTCGATACAAAAACTAGAGCTCACAAAATGATAAGTAATGAAAATAATAAAAAGAATTTCTCTAAAATGGACTTAAATTTGATTGATAAGCAAATAAGATTGAACAACACCTAATTTATATTGGAATCACAATAGAGAATGTCTGTAAAAACAAAACGAATTTATATTCAATCAATTCCACTCACGTTATGGTTAGTCATGCTCGAGAATGTTAATTGGTTAAGTTTGTGTTGAAGCCAATAGCGTTACTATTACGAGCAAGCCACGCGCATTGTCATGTTTACTGTGTTTTTGTCCAGGTCTCTCCGGTTCGGGCAGGCGCCCATATTTAGCTTCAAGTCGACTCAGTAGCTCAGCGTCATCTACATCTGATATATCATCTTCCTCCTCCTCTTCTCCTAATTCTTCCTCCTCCAGTTGTTCATCGTCAATAATTTCAACATCATCAAGCATTTCTTCTTCAGGCTCTGGTTCCGGTGCAGGTACAACTGACTTTGGAGTAACGGGCGCACTTTGCTTGGGAGTTTCTTTTTTTAAAACTATAATTTCCTCTTCTTCGTCTTCATTCTCTTCCTCCTCGTCGCTATATAATTCTTTATCGACGGTATCTTTAACAGGTTCAGCGGTTAGCTCCTGTGGGACCATTACTTTATGATGAAATCCATTATTTAAACGTGAATATTTGTTGGTTGGTGCACTTAATTGTCTTACCTTGGTCTCAATTTCAATCTCTTCATCATCTTCTTCTTCTTCACTTTCCTGTTGAACAGGTGCGGCGGTATGAATACTAGAAGTTATCATTTCTAGGATTTCTTCTTCGATAACAGGTTCTCGTAAATCTTCGGTGGGAGTTACTGAAGTTCGTAAAATAACGTGTTAGATTGTGGTTGGTAAAGGAAATAATTTCAAATACGCCAAAGTGTTCCCTACCGGGTGTGGCGGCTTCTTCAGGTATCAAAGTCATACGCCGTCCAACGACCGGTGTTTCTTCCCTACTAGCGTGATCATCTGGTACATCTGTCATATAAATTTTATTTTCAGGATATTTTAGGACGTAAATTCCCTTAACTACATCCTTTTTAGAGTAGGTATTTACTTAATTCGTAGCAATAACAGAACTATAGTTATTGCTAAAAAAGTATAATAGACCAAATTGCACCGTAATAATATGTCTCGGGTATTTTTAAATTACCCAATAATTTTGCCTCTTCTCTTGATTGCCGATAATATTTTAACAATGGTGATTTAAAAATAAGTTCATTTGGATGGGTTCCAAAAACAGCGCACGCGTTTTAATAGGCCTGTAGGTATTGTTTAAATCACATCATTGTCATTCCCTTGAAATGGGTTTGCTTTATTATGAATATATTGTAATTACTGCTGAAACATAATGGAACTGTAATGTTACATGCAGTGTAACACTCAGGAGGTATTACATAAAAGCTCTATTATGCACCTAGATCAGTAAAGTTTATAGGTTCATCAAACGGACCACTAATCTAACGAAAGGTACAACTAGATAAAGGTTTGAACACCGTAGGAGCTAGGGACATCGTTCCGTTACTGACGTAAATAGATAAATACTGTATTACGAAATAAAACTTACATCATAGTACGATATAATAAAATTTGGATTTTTAAGATGGCTAAACTTTTTTTTTGTTTGAGTAAGTTTTCTATCACAAACTAATTTTGATTCATCTATAAACTATTTACGATGGTACCACAAAGCACAAATAATAATGAAAGTGCTTTGTGAATGGATATTTTTTTTATGGTAGTGTTTGTATAGTGGTTCGTAAGAGAGTCCTATGCAAGTGTACGCACCGCGCGAGGCAGTGGCGCGGCGCACGACCGCGTGCGTGGCGGCCAGCAGGGCGCCGCCCACCACCAGCTTCAGCCAAACTGTAACACACGCCGCACACTTTACACCCTCTTCACTCACGGCACAACTCCCATACTACCTACTATACCTCTGTATAGTACCCACTTAGAATGTTTCTTACAATTGATATATTTCTGTCTAAAAAAAAAACTAAATGACCGAAATGTTTCCTGGAAAAAAATCTAATCAGAACAATATAATAATAAGTGTTCGTAAAAAGTGTTAAAGAAATGTACCTTGTCCTAAACTTGCTGTTAATAAATTCGAACTTGGCGATGAACTGTATCGAAAGCTAAACGTCTCTGCACTTCTCGTAGCCAGTTACAATATCCAATAACTAAACAGAACACTGTACGTGTTAGGACATACAATAAAAGCTAAATACAAAAAATAAAATAATGTTTATAATAAACCACTGATGTTGCGATGTATGCGTATATGTTAAATAACACAAATATTGAAATTTGATTGAGTAACAGAGGCGCATAAAATGTAGACAATGTACTTAACACAGCTGAAGCGGGTCAAACCGAAATAAAAGAAATTAATTTCAACAACATTTATTATTACAAAATTTATCATTAGGTATAATGTTAGAACTTAGATAGTTTCGTCCGAAACGGTAAAATGTGGTGATCATGTGGTTATTAAAGAGGATGTAAAGATAATAATCTAATAATGCGCTTAAGTTAAAATGTTAGTAGTTATTCATAGGATATGCAGGAATAACTTTGAAGTTTTTATGATAACGCGTGATTGTAAGGGAGAAATAATTATAACGCTAAAGCAAAGTATAGAAGCAGGTACAGGCACGTGCAAATACATTGAAATTCACTTACTGTTGGATGCCTCAGCCTTTTCGCGGCGCATTTCTTCTTGTTGTTTCTCATATTCCTCTTCTTCGGCGAGTGTGTCCTGGGGTTTTTCAAAAGTAGTTTCATCTTCGACCTATAGTGGAAATAATTATGTATCACATGTTACCGTTGCCTTTAACCTGTTGTAATAAATAATTTAAATATATTCGGGCACACTCGAAGCGTCTGCTCTTTTTGGTTAAATTTTCGGTGGAATGCATTAATTACCTCGGATAAAGGTTTTCCAGCTGGTACTTTGATGGGTTCAACTTCGGGAAGCGGCTCGTCAATGTCATCCAGTTCTAAATACTCTTCCTCATCGTCTACATCGTCTTCGGGTGTAACTTCATTTGAATCCTCTACAAAATTATTGACTTTGTTAGTCTTAAAAAAGTGCTCATCAATTCATAAATCCAGCTTGCGACCTGGCTTATCACTCAAAATATAATATCTAAGCTTTTGTCGGCTCAGTATATAATTTGTGTGTTCCCATAGAACTGACGTACTAGTCGATTTAAGGAACACTGTGTAGCAAATGGAACATACCTTGGATCTTATCATCTTCCTTGGACTCAGGCTGCTCAGGTTCTTCAGTTGAGACTGCATCTTCATCAGAGATTTCTTTTTCAAGTTTTTCAACGTCTACTTCTGAATCTACATTTTCATCTTCATGCTCTCCTTCATCCTGTAGTTGTAACATTAAGATAAACATCTTTGTTACTGTTTCGATAGGAATATGTATTGATTGACATGTTGTCGGTTTTTTAGTGACACTAATTAGCGTGCATTTTACACGAGACAAGAAACATATTATTTATTTGCATAATATAACAAAAGTAGCAGGTAATACGAACAATGTACATGCAACAGTGTCTGTCTAGCTTAGATTCTGTTATTGTTAAGCTTTACAACTTTTTTATTTTGTTTTTCTAATATTTTTAGGTTTTATTTTGCAACAATAAAACCAGCTGATTAAAATCAAGAAAAAGTATAACATAACTCATTCAAAGTTCAAAGTAGACCTTAATATAATAGACAGTAGGTAATATATTTTTCAGCAGTCTCAGAATAACACACCTAATTGAAATAGTTTACAGAAGCGGCAACTTTAAATCAAAATAACAATATCATTGTAATATGCAAAAATTTAGAAAAGCTTTAGAATGTTAGTGCCAATCAAAAGTTTAAGTTTTATTTTTCAAGCTTCACACTATGCACCTCATCTTCGCGCGTATCATTGTCATCGGTATCTTCATTACTATCTTCATCATCTACGTCATAATTGTCATTATCGCCTACTACAGTCTGTTCTTGTTCGTCATCATCTTCGTCTAGACTCTGGTTGTTATCATCGTCATTATCTTCCACACTTTGGTCGATGACGTCACCTTGTTCTGGACTCTCATCATTTTCGTAATTATCTTCCGTAGAATCGTTTTCATCCACTTTTTGTAGGTCGTCGTCGTTATCCTCATCTTCATCATTATCGTCGTCGTCATCGTCATCAGTTTTTTGATATTCAGCACTTCTAACATATCGCCTATAAGCTGGCTCTTCATCATCATCCTATAAAGTTTTAAACACAACATAATAATGTTAACCTGAGGAACAGAAACAGATGTTCAGAATATGAGCCACACCTCATCTGCTTCCGCTATCTTTTGTTCTTCACTGTTGTCATCATCTTCATCATTTTCACTGGCGTCGTTATCGTCGTCATATTCGTTATCCTCGTCATCTTCATCATCCTCATCACTTAGGTCATCATTCTGTTCTACTTCATCATCATGGTCATCTGCTTCTTCATGATCATCAAGACTTTCTTCATCATTTTGATCTATTTCTTGACTAGGTTCATCATCATTGTCATGACCACCAATATCATCCTACATTAGAGACTCAATAGTTGAAGGTACTTTTTGCTAACTGTTAATTAACATTTCAGAGCTCAGTAATGTCTTTCAGCGACATTTGTCTTAGTAAGTTTAACAGAGTTACAGAGAAACTATACCAGGGAAAATGTTAAGGGAAAGTGTATTATCAATTTTTAAGCTCTATGCAAATAGGTATGTCAAAATGGGTGGGACAGATTTTTGCCAATATCAAAACAAACTGTATTAACTAATAGAACAACTACATTTTTACAACGAAATGTCATCGATGATGTGGCGAATTTAGTGCCGTGGTTGCGTCGCTTATACCATAGTCATTCAGTCCATATGTATATATATTGGCACAGAGTAGATTTTCAAAGTCTCATGTGAATTCACTACCCCAGTATGGTCAGAAGGTTTTAAAGCTCATTTGAAACAGTTTCTACTTTTCTATACAATATAGAAAGGTATAGATATACCTAAGATATGGCTAAGATTGATTGGTGACCAAATTTCAATAATAATAATTATACATACTTACATACACAACTAAATAGTTGTGTATGTAAGTTTTAAACTTCTATATTGCTATAGGTGCAGATAAAATAGTTTTGGTATTGTATCGTGGAATTGCTGTCTGCAGATATTTTTATAAATATAGGGGTGGGTCTAAGAAATTATATAGTTTGGATATTGTTTTTAGTCATACCAATTATTGGTAAACTTTATAAAGACCAAATAAATTAATCTTTATAAGTCAACTCACATGGTGCTTCAGTTCCAAAGTGTGTTCGTCATGATGGCCATCATCTGGTGCATCCTCGAGCCATCCCTCCAAAACACCAGTGTACCGCGACTCCACTGAGCTTGCTTCCACTATAACCATTTTTTTAAAATTTAAGTGATAGTGTGTAGTATAATGACAATAAAGTACAACAATTAATCTAGTACCATGGCTATATTTGTAACTGTACAACAGTTACCCTTTGCAATGACACACTTATATTGATATTTATTAATAAACTAACAGGAGGAACTTTCAATAGATGCACATCACTGGAAATTCAATCCAATTATTTAGCTACATGTTTCATCAATTTAATGATTAGTGCACAGATTATAAGGTATACTTACAGTCAGTGAGCCCTCTATTCTCTAGTATAATTAGACCAATCAGAGTGACAAGTACTGCCAGCAGGGAAAAGAATATAATCTTGGCACACCAGTGCCCACCGGTGCCGTGTTCGTGCTGAGAATGCATAAACACATCGCCTTCGCCGAAAACTGCCGCCGTACCACGAGGCTCCTCTACACCTAGATCATCTGTAAAAAAATATTCGTTAAAAATCTATTATGTATGCAGACAACGTACCATTCTCTCAAACCGTTATTCATACCTTTCTTCCTTTTCTTATCTTTACGTTTCCTTGGTTGTACGTCGCCTGACATGGTTCACAAAGATCTGGCGCTCCGCAGGCGGCGGGGATCGACTTTATTGTTTCATAACCCTGAGTAAACAATGAAGATACAATGAACTTGCATCAATGACGTCACGCGTTATACAATAATCCAAATGCGCAATATTCATTAATATAAAGAAAAGGTTTGGCTCACAATGAAAATCTTAAATAACCTACGTAGGAAAGTATGTACCGCCGCAGCTTTCTTCAATTTATTTTAGAATCTAACCTAAAAATAACCGGCAAAGACAGCTGAGGAGTGAGACAGGGATAGGTGAGAACTGAGAGAGAAGGAACGATTTGCAGTCCAGAAATCGAATTGGAGTAGAGTATTACGAAAGTTGATACCTATAATTCATATAAGTATATGCCACAGACAGATCGCAATCTGAAAATTTTGACACGTAAACGGCGACTTTTTTAGTCTCAACTATATATCAAGACCTTTAATAACATTGTATTGTAATTATTTATTTAATGGATTCCATTACAGAACGAATTCGTTAATGTTACGCTTGGTAATATTTCATTCCTGTCATTCGGTGATTCTTATCCAACTGCGTAGAGCATCGAGGGGAGTAAAGCTTAATTTACATTACGACACTAAGTTTCATGCATGATGAAATTAGTTTCACGACATTACTTTCACTACCTACCTGTGAAACTAGTTTCATCGAAAATTATAGTGTCGTGACATCTGCAGTATGTCTGTTTTCATGGCTCCGCCAACATCAGAGTTATTATTGTATAAAATTAAGAAAAGGTCATCTCGATAGTTGGGCCGAGGGTGGATTGATAAATGTTATATTTTTACCTGTTAGTTTGACATTATAATATTTTTTTTACTAACACCGCCCACACCGCCATTAAAAACACACGTATCAGCGCATTTCACGTCGCGTTTACACGATGACATTAGTTTCATCCAAAAATCGCGCGCTACACGAAACTAATTTAGTGTCGTAAAATTAATGCATGTACCGATAAATGCATGAAACTTGACGTTTACACTGTGAAACTGTTGATGAAACTAATGTCACGAAACTACTTTCACGCCACTAGTGACGCAATGTAAATAGGGCTTAATGTGTGGTTATTTAATATTTGTATAACTTGCTTGAGGATTTCAAGCAAAATAGATTTCTTCATTCTTCAAATAAATTGAGTAGGATTATTGTAACATAATATGTATAAACTATAAAATTAAATTTTATTCTCTACTAGAGGTGAATCAAGTGACTGAAGAAAGCACCTATTTGGAAAACAAAATTATTACAATCAGCTATCTTTTAAAAAGCAGCAGCCAACATCAATTATATTTTGCTTTCGTATGTAACGCATAAAATGAGTGAAATTATAGTTTTATACGATGGATACTCATCCATGAGTGGGAAAAATGAAATGACTGCTAATTGTAGTTGCACATTAATAAAAGGGGACCATATTATAATAGTAGACACTATGACTGCTTGGGATTCAGCTAAAATAATAACTGGTAAGTATATATATACATCATCATCAGTAAGTTTTAAAGGACTACTGTGTTATTTTGAAATATTATGTTATCTTACCTGTGTTCCCCAATAATGTAGGCGGAGATGCACTGAAGTGTATCCACATTTGGTTCATGTTTACCAGTCCCTAGGGAACAGGGAGTGAACCCATTATCAGTTACAGGCCCCCTCAATGTTAGGGCCCTTGCTTGTCCCCCATGATGGCTCAAGAGTGCATTGCACTAATTTGTTTGGTACAAACCTAGTAAAGTAATTCTATACTAATATTGAATCATTATTTGCGTTTATATTTCTAAATAGTTAGACACAAGATGGATAACTAATTTTCATATTTGTTACAGCTTTACAGAAGCATGAAGTGAAACCAGAGAATATAAATTATGTAGTCTCAACTCATGGACATTCAGATCACATAGGAAATAATAATCTTTTCTTGCAAGCCAAGCATGTGGTTGGTTTCAGTATCTCATCAAAAGATTTATATTACATACACCCATTTGATAAAGGTAAATTACTTAAGTATGTAACATATTTTTACTTATGAAATAAATGTTCCACATGTTGTTTGTGTTATGTGTGGATTTCTTCCAGGTGAAGAGTATAAAATAAACAATAGTGTCAAAGTGATCCCAACACCTGGTCACACTTTATCAGATGTGACTGTACTGGTCTCTACACATGACACTCAAACATATGCTGTTACAGGTAAAGATCATAAAATAAACAGACCTACAATAAAAGTAATACAGAGTTGTTATATTTTCGTGTTTTGTCTCATTTGCTGTTGATGCAAAAACACCCTAATACCGTCCTATGTTTTAGGAGATCTATTTGAGAAGTACGAAGATATAGACAATCCAAGCATATGGCTGGAAGCGGGTAGTGACGATCCAACACAACAGAGGATTAATAGGTGTAAAGTAGCAAATATAGCTGATTGGATTATTCCAGGACATGGTCCCATGTTTCAGGTTACAAATCAAATCAGGGATTCACTTCAAAGACAAACTAATGATAAGTAATAAATTTCATTTACACAAATTGTTACCAGAAATTCTTTATTTAAATTGAATAATTTCTGCTTTTGAAGAAGGTAGAAATCAGAAAGGCAATAAATAAAATACATTTTTAAGTCAGATGTGTATTAAAAGACGAAGTTTCGAAAACTAACCAACTTTTTACAAACCAATTGAATTAGTTAACTAGTAATTTCACTGTTTAGAATATAATGTTTAAATATGCAAAAATTGCTTTATAAACCAACTAAGGTATGTTTACCTTATCCCTAAATTTATAGAAAACTTTGATTATTTTACAATGATATTACAAAAATCTTGTGATCTATGAAGCGGTTTGTAGTTGCATTGTAAATGGTTGCAGGGGGATTGGATTTTTTTATAAATAGGCGATAAGTATATATTTATTGTGAATCCATTGGTTAATCAAAAAAACAAATGTATGGCGGTTGGAGCTTGACAGATGAATGATAGGGATACTTATCAAATGAAATTCTTTTTTTTTTTTTCCAAATTTTATAAACCATCACTCAGTGGTCTGTTATTCGGGTAATACCCAATATGTATAAAATCTTAAAACGGCTTTAAAATTGTTATTTAACTTAAATACTATTTGAATTTTTTTTGTAACAAGTTTAAGTAGTTCCATTTATGCCAAGAAAACTGTCACTTAAATTCTCATGCAGCATACTATATAATTGGGCACCAGTTACATTCCTTTACAACAAAATGTTTCAATAAAACGAAAAAAAAAAAACACCATTTCAGTGAGTATCAAGTTGGAATTTCAGACCACTGAATCATCCGCATTCAATTATACACAATTTTTCAACAACAAACAATTAATATAAGTAATAAAAAATACAGGTAAGTATACGAAAACCGTCAATCTACATACCCTCAACCAGGAACTTATAAATAAAGATAGCCCATTTAATGGATAACAAAGAGATTAAACGAGATGTTCATCAGCACATTCAAATTTAAGTAGGTACATAATTATAGACTAGATTTGTTTGACATTAATGTAGTTGTAGGCGAGATAAATGAAGACACAACATGTAAAATGATGCAGAATGAAATGCTAAGGCAAGTTAAGCGTGACCCTTTCACGTCATTAATTATTATCAACAATTTTATGCAAAATTGAACCTCATTACAACGCACAAAGGTCTGTTACCAATTTGACCAGCGCACGAAAGGATTTAAATATAAATTGCTACAGCACAGACAAGGCGCGCAATAGGTACATTGATGAAAAATTAAAAAGTATGATATGAAATATCAGTGAGTCGCACATTTTGAGTACTTCTTAGTTTTCATTAGTGTGAGTTTATTATTAACGTTATTTGCACCAAAATAGTTGACGTAAATTCAAAATGTAGCGAAATTATTGCGAAAATTGTAAAGTTTAAAGGATTGAGCCATAGTAGGTAGGTAGATGCCTACCTACTGAGCTAGGTAAACAAATACATTACTTATCTATAAAGGGAGTGCTCTGTATACGACTCCCGGGCCTACGAATTTATAATTAATTGCATTGCAGCGACATTTTCGAAAGTAATAGATATATCAGATCTTTTCATTTATGTCTCATATCACATTCATCGAATATTTACTTAACATACTATAAATTCTTTTTTATGATCCAGAGACTATTGATACATAAACAATCTAGTTTCATTTCAATGGCGAGACCACTTTTATAAAATAAATAAGCATACAACACTCATTAATTAATGTAACTGACATCTCAACTGTTTATACTCATGGTAAAATGCGCTATGCGCTTGATATCTATAAGTACTTACAATATACGGTAATGCAAACCAGCTCTATTAACAGTTAAAACGTCAGTACTTTACAGCAGATAGAGTTATAACAATTTGTTACAAAATTGTGGCACACATTTATTTGAAACTCGTAAGCAAATATACATTTATATGTTGCTTCCGGTTATACCTTCTACGGAAATCCGCGTGTCCACCAGCCCTGGCCATAGTTGCTGCGTGCAATAATTAAAAAAAGGGTTTTCCTATTAATTTTATCTTTCTCTATACCTACGCTATGTAGAGCAATTTCATATCACAGCCGTGGATCACTAACGCTACAAAACTCAAACATGCCCGTTATATCCGTTCCCAATATTAATCGATAGCTGCAACCAAAAAAAGGGAAAACATGAAATATGTAAATAAATAAATACATACATAAAATCGTATAAGTAAACAAAAACAATCAAAATATATAATGCAGCACCCATAGCATGACCGCGTAGACATAAGTTTTATCTTTTTCAACTGTCACATTTGTTGATAAAATGACGTCCCTTTAAGCTTTTTGTACTGAACGTGGCCCGGTGTGACGTCATTTTCACGACAAATCTGACGGTTGAAGGAGATAAAACTTATGTCTACGCGGTCATGCTAAGCCTACTGATATATTATAGAAAATAGTTTTTAATAATTATGCAAAATAAAACCAACAGATATACAGGGTGTTTCAGAAGTCCGAAATAATACTTTGACGTCTGCATCAGTATCGGGTTTACAACTTAATGTTATAATTTTTTTATCGAAATTCGACCATGTTTTTCTAACTTTTTTTTCGTCGTCAATTTCTTTATCTCGTATAATCTCGAGTCCTATGTAAAATTTGCATGTTCTGTTTTGTGAATATTGGTGGCCGCCCCTCATACGTGTAGTTCACACTGCTGAATGGGGTTATGGATGAACCCAAAGGCCAGAACATGATACCTGTGACAAATATTCAAAGATCTTTAACTCAGAATCTATGATAGTTAGGTATAAACTGTCTTCACTAAGCATCTACATATGAGCTACCGTATACGTACCTAAAGTATTATTTCGGACTTCTGATACACCCTGTAGAGATTGCAAAAATCCAACGCTAATAACTCTCGTCTGAAAAACAAGTAAAGCACTGCGCCCACAGGTACGTCAAAACGTGCGCAACCAATTTTTCGATAGATACCAAAATGAACTTAATTAACTCATATAAAAAGTTAATTTTCCAACTAAATGTTATCGATGATGCGGAGTGGTTGCGTGGCTATTCAATCTTTATGTATATTAAAACAGAGTCCATTTTCAAAAAAAGTCAAGTTAGCTAGCCCCGATGGGTGCAGGGTGGGTATAAGTAAAGTAAACAAAATAAAGTTTATAAGCGATGTTTATACCTGCGGATCGATGCACAGGTCCGAATCAGAGTCGGTTCTGCGAAGCGAGGTATCCTGCGGACACAATGAGTACTACTTAAATATTATATCTCTTTAAAATATCTACACATGTAAACGTAACTTAATAAAGTACTAGCTGATGCCCGCGGCTTCACCCGCGTATATGTCGGTTATCGCGTCTAAAAGTAATCATGAAATTTTGATCCCGTTCCCGCAACCCATGAGAACCTATTCCAGGGATAGCTTTATAATACCTTTCCAATGAACACTTCATAATTGCCCATTTTTTAAAGTATTGAAATGGATATAGTATATTATCCTTAAGAGATAGACATGTGCCATCGCGGACTTTTCTGTAAAACTATATAAGAAACACAATTCCACAATCATCGTTTTGTTATATCTCAAAGGGTTTAGGCAGCGTTTTCGTTCAAAGCTCCCAGACGGTTTATTTTTTTCCGACACCTCCAACAAATATCATTATATTTTAACCAATGTACCTAAACAAAACTTGACAAATTATATCGTTACTAATTGTACCGAGACTAACGACCATCAATTTATAGCGATGTATAGATAGATAGAGGATAAGTGGACTTACTCCCTGTGTGTACTGGTGTGTGGAGGTGAGCACTCTCGCGAGTGGGTTGAGGAAGGCGGGCAGGGTCTCGGTGAGCGGCGGGCGCGCGTGCGTCAGCAGCGGCTTCAGCAGCCGCGCGTCCAGCGCGCCCCACACGCGCGCCAGCCGCGCCTTGCCCCCGCCCCCGCCGCCGCCGCCCTCGCCGCCGTCGCCGCCGCCGCGACTAGACTCCTGACACCACACCGACGACACACCGTACAGATATATCAAAAGGCTCCAAAGATAATAGTTTTAGGGAGCTCGCACACAGCAACAAGACGAAACCAACTCGACTCGAAGTAGAGCATTAGGTCGCCCGTTAAAACTTTTGTCAATACCAAAACGTTCTACCAATTAGGGATGTGACTTGGAGGAGAAAAAATCGATAACTAAATAATAGTTTTTTCCCTCTTTATAAAAAATCGATTTTTTTTCAAACTACTCGAAAAGTTCTTTATACATAATGAAAAAAACCAACTCGATAATAACTAAAACAACAATCTGTTGGTTTTATAACTGAGAAACAAACCAAGTCTGTTTGCAAAATTCGAATACAGATGGCGCTATTTGCAAAATTCCATAAGGGATGTGACCAAGACGGGATAAAATCTATTACTAAATAATCGATTTTCCACTCTTTAAAATAAATAGTTTTTTTTATATTTTGATAATCGATTATGAGAAAAAAATAATCATTTTTTTAAAATCGATTATTTTTTGACATCCCTACTACCAATATGCTTAAATATTAAATTTCTGTTGTATGAGCCATGCCACCACGCGTCATAATTCGCTTGCGCTGTCAGTGACATTTGGTTGTAGAATGAATGTGTATTTTTTTGCCACAGAAATTAAATCTTTATGCATATTAAAATAGGGTTCGTTTCGGAATTGACAAACATTTTGACGCGCGGCTTCAAAACGTAATTTGGCAGTATAATGAATACTGCCAAATTACGTGTAGTCACCAACATTCTTAAACTTTTATATCTGTAACGCGATATGCAGTTCCCGTATCAATAATTTCCTTTGAGGCGAGTTGTTGATCGTATGAAGCAGGCGACTGTCGGTTATTAGTCAAATTGCAACTTAATTACAGTAAAATCTATTTTGGGTCGGTTATTGTACATAATAATTAAAAAACAAAAACATTATAGAATTGTATTAAGCCTATAGTGTACACACTTGTTTGATATATAATTATTAGTGTAGTACAGTTAGCATCAGAAGTAGCTCATAATTCTTTAAATGGCAACGAAATATTCTTCCCACACCCAAGTAAATAAATCTTGGGGATAATAGAAGATATTCATGCAACATTTTGACACCAGCCGCACAATTAAAAACACATTAAGGGAAAATAATTGACATATTTGCAACGAGTACCATTTAAAATTAACATGCATGTGTTGTTAATTGCAAAACGTTTATGCACTACATGCAGTGGTAGTTCGTACTTAAATAGAGAATAATAAGAATAGTTACATACTTCGATACCGTTTAGTTCCCAAGGCATAATCACTTCCTTCGCTCCATTAGCCCACTTAACTACCATGCGGCCAGTCTAGGTATTAAAAGGAAAACCAAAAAGCGATAAATTAAATGTAAGAAGTCATGCATTATGTCGATACATAATAGAAACATTGACGATTCAACTTCTATATCGTATCGTGCACTTTCGACCCAAAACAAGATAATACAAGAAGTCAATCTTAACATGTTTTTAATAGGTAATTTAATGAAGTCCCTTAGTAAACTAAATATATTGCTGTCTTGGTCTTGCGTTACGAACAAGAAAAAGACGGCAATACACATTAGTGTTGTAGCAACAATAATAGCACCATTATCATGTTTTTAGGTCAGTGTAAATATAATTTAAAATACACATATATTCCTGTAACTAAATAAATGTTTGTAAAACGATGTTATTTTATGGAATGGTGTTGGTATACATCTAAGAGGGACTGTTAAAAAGTGTGTTTCATTCAATTAGAAAGATATTGACACTGATTTTGTTGATCACAAACTAAGACCAAACTAAATATCACTAAAAATATGACTGTCCTGCTCATGCGTTATGATTATGAGTAGGACAGAAATATACTTAGTTTGACGTAACAATATCAGCATCATTATAGTTAGTAAGACTCGTGCAATAGCATATATGCGTGCATTATTCATTAGTCTTACTGTTGCCCTGTCACAACTGGTCGGTTGCGCCGAGTCCATGTTACGGAGGCCGAAACCTATGTCAGCTGGCTAAATAACAAAATTAACTTTTAATTTCGAGTTAGAGTCACGAATGGTACCGACTGTACCACTGTATTCTTAAGCAAAAAAAAAACATTGATCTCACTTTTGGTAATTTCATAGTAAACAGTCGTTTGGTAGATAACTTCCTATTGATATAGTTATATGAAAATGATATGAACCAAAATTAGTCTTACATCTAACAACTACCACCCGTTGATGGGACTATGTTGGGAGTAATAAAAATGAATCTACTTCAAAATTCTCAAATAAACAAAATATGTTTAGCAATCCCTGATATATTTTGAAGAAGATTCATACATAGGCACATATATGAATGTAAGCTCAATGTGTAAACAGATAAAGCTCAATTTGCTCTGCGAACAGTACGTACCGCTCCCGTGGTCTCCGTGGCCTGGTACAGCTGCCACAATAACGTCTTATTAATTACATTAGCGGCATCATCCGCGCACGTGCTTTAGTGAACAAGTGATACCATGCTCGAACTAAACTAGTGCAGGAGTCGATGGCCGATACTTTGAGTGTTTTATCATACAATTGAACAAAGTAGATGTGACTAGCGCTAAGGATTACTCAATATGCTGGACTTGGGTGTGTTATTATACCAATTTCAATCGTGTGTCAAGGAACGTAAAGTACAATTTGCCGCTAACCCTGAGGCGTCTGCCTATTTCATACAATAGCCACATCTAATCAATAAGTTAAATTTTATGCATCAGACAAAATATTACAAGTGATTGTGTGATCTGTATTTATATTTCAGAATAATTAACGAAACGAGTAAGTAAAACCATTATTATAATCAATAACCATGCATATTCCAATGACTATAAAGTGCAAAATTCAAGGCTTGTGACTCAAGTCATATCTACAAATAATATATTTAATAGTTACCATACTAACTATTTTGTAAATTTATAATTATTTGTTCCATCTTAAGTAATATTTTGTGTAAATCCCCGCGTCTCAAGATGAAAAAGCGTGTGAAATTATTAATAATAAAATAGGGACGAACCAAAGTGTTTTTATGGTCACTAGTGGATGATGTGAACCAAATGTGCGATGGCAACAACACAAACAATTATTGAAGGGGAAGACAGTTGAGAACACATAATAGGAACCTTGTATACTGTTAAGAAATTGTTAAAAATCACAGGAAAATAATACACAGAAAACCACAAATTAATTGGACGTAGTTAAACAAAAAGGATCCAAAACACTTCAAGCCAGTTTTGAGGTATGGCAGCTTTAAGTTTGATAATATATTACATGTGGGATGGTTACCTAGGTGCTAAAAATGCTGTTTGCTTTTATTTTTCAATGGAAACTTTTGTTGTTTGAGAAAGCCACCTTTATGAATCGTTTGGCATACTTAACAATTTTTTGTCAATTTTGTGGAATGGTTCCTTTTGGCTTAACTATAACGAATTGGGGAAAATAAAATGTGTGGACTGTCTTACACGCTATATGTGTTAATGAAGCTTAGTTTCGACTCCCATCGAAAATTTAAATCTACTTAAAATAGTTATGCATTTGTAAACTTAAAAATGTTTAGCAAAGCTATTGTAAGTTGATTAAAACCTCTACTACTTGATGTGATCTATTTTCCTAATGAAACAATAAATCATTATCGATAACAGTGCCTTATGTTGCCAAATTGTAATACGGTGAATGAATTTGTTTACCGCTAGTGAATATGTATTTACTATTGTAGAACAAAAAGACTAAACTAAGTTTCGTGTTTTTTAGTTTAAGAAAATGTTACTTACACTTCTCACGTCGCGGTAGGGTAAGGCGTCGTTTTCATCATTGGCTCCTTGCCTACAAAATATTATAGTAAACTTTTTAGAGGAAACAAAGCAATTGATAACACGATTAATCTTCTGATTTGTGTCCCTTTCAACTGAAATATATACTTGTAGGAACGTCCACGTCAGTAATCTATTGGCTAATGTGGATATCGAACCTGGAGCTTTACAATTACAAGGTCAGACTCGGAAGAATTAACTACCGAACCAGTTAGGAACCACCTCCTTCACATAACAGACCCTCTACGTATTGATGGTCCCAATATAGGAAACGTTTTTGCTATGGCTACCACACAATGGACTGGGTGCGAACCCAGTTTCTCCCAGACCAGAGCAAATTGAACGCCGCCGTCCATAGCACAAGTTTTGCTTAATTTGGGATCGAATAATGATTATGTCGACGGTTATAAGGCGATTTGACTCAAGCGCCATTTCGGTAACTTTGCACAAAACCCAGCTCAGAAGACGACGAAAAATTCGCGAATTCCAACGATATATATATAATTCAATATCGTCCAATATGGCACACATGGTTTGATTCACTTCCCCTTTTACCCGTCGTCGATGTGATGTTAGGCGATATTTATTTGAAACAAAACAATTTTTTTTATTTGTGTAGGCCAAAAAGTACTTACAAATAGTCAGATTCTACCAGCGGTTCGGAATGCTGCTTCCACTTAGAAGAGCCGGTAAGAAACTCAATGGTCACTATTTTTAAAATGATAAATAGTAAGGATTGCGAGTAATACATTCTCAGGAGCAGCAACGCCATGAGAGCAGGCAGCACCTTTGCCTCAATACTAGAGAAGAATTATACTCATGCAGTCTAATATTAGATACAAATTTTGGCATTACGCTTAGGAAGCTAGTATAAGGTGTGCCTACTCCCATTTACAGTATAAGGATTATTCGAAATCACAAGTGGCTATATAAATAATTGGTTTGGTGTGGTGCCTTTGTTTAATTATATGTACGTACCCGGTGGGTATGTGTAGGTACGCCAGCGCATGTGAGGCAGCGCCGCCTTGCAGCACCACGGTAGCGATGACGATCAGCGACGTAGTCGTCAGCATGGCCTGCCTCGCCTCCGACACAGTGTTCCTTATAGCCAGTGCGAATGACATCGCACCACGTAAACCTATACATTTATAATACATGGTGATTGGTAATTCGACTTGTTCCCGTTAGGAGGCGATAGGGGTGACTATTTGCGATAATTTTAACCCCCAAGTTTCATAACGCTTTTCATAGTCTCGCTTTTTTAAATTTGGACCCTCAAATTGTTGTTTTAATATTGATAAATAACCAGTGTTTAATCGTTTTTATTAATCAGAAGAAACAATTAGATTTAAATTGATACTATGAAAAAAAATGATGCATTTTTACTTATTTCGAAAAAACAAAAAAAACATGATAATTAAAAAAATAGTTAACTTTTGCATAATACATGCAATGGTTAAAATTATCGCAAATAGTCACCCCTATCACCTCCTAACGGGAATACGTCGAATTACCAATAACCCTGTATAACAACAGGCATTAATTTAGCTTTGGTGTAATTTCGTGTATGGATGTGGAAGAGGCTGCATTGGATCGAGTCAAACGTCAAGAGCTTCATCAGATGCGGTAGTACATTGTACATGTTCGATCAAGGTGAATATAGCTATCATCATTTCTGAAAAGCCTTTTTACAACTACTGTTTTGAGAGCTTAGAACATCCACATGTCTATGAAAGAGTGTGGAACTGTGGTGTTAGCACGCATGTCGCGACAAGACCTTTGTCACGGATTCATTCGCTCGCTATCTGTCTAATTTCATACGAGAGAAAGAGACGACATCAAGATATTCCGTGTCATACGTCTAGTCTTGGCGCACATGCTACAACTACTGCAGTTTGTAAAAAAAATTAAATGTTTGATATTTATTTATATGCGCGATGTTCTAACTCGTGTAAATATATACGATTAGTTATACACCAGTATACCTAATGTTAAAGCGTTATGAATCACCTGAGAAGAACAGCATGTGTTGAAAATTCATGGGTATAGGTGGTTTTCGACCCAAGTTCAGTAGGAAGGACAGCGGGTAAATGTTGACGGCGCGGCCGAGCATCGAGGTTACCTGTTATAGGGGCTAAGGAAAAAGTATTGCGTAAACGCCTTGGTGAATATAAATAAAGCGTATTCGACTCTGCGTTTATTCATTGTCACCTTGAAGTAGCAATACTATAACTTTCTACGTGTCGTTCCTAATAAGACTCTACATTGGAAAAAAAATCTTAAAGGAAGAGCAACAAGATGCAATGTCGTCAACCTGTTTTTAACCGACTTCCAAAAAGGAGGTTCTGTTTCAGAAGTCCGAAATAATACTTTGACGTTTGCATTAGTATCTGGTACACAACCAAATGGTATAAAAATTTGATCGAAATTCGACCATGTTTTTCCAACTTTTGTTTCGTCGCCGATTTCTATAGCTTGTAATATCTCGAGTTCTACGTCTAATATTAATGTTCTGTTTTGTGAATATGGGTAGTAGCCCCTCATAAGTGTAGTTTACACTGCTGAATAGGGTTATGGATGTACCCAAAGGCCAGAACACGATACCTGTGATAAATATTCAAAGGTCTATAACTCAGAAACTATGATAGTTAGGTATAAACTGTCTTCACTAAGCATCCACACATGAGCTACCGTATATTTACCCAAAGTATTTTTTCGGACTTCTGATACACCCTGTATAGTATGTTACTATATCGTTATAATGTAATTAAAAAGGATACAAATCCAGCGATGATGAACCAAGGGTCGAAGTGGTGCTTCGGGAAGGTGAACATGGACACTCCAATGTACGTGAATATAAAATTCTCGGCGAGGAAGTTGAGCAGCTCGAACAGCTGTTTGGTGCGGTTCCGGGAGTCCGAAGATAGGTTGTTGTATGTGTAATGCGCTTGGCATATGCCGCAGAACAGTACTGCCACCACACCTGCAACACAAAACGGACTTTAATGCTTAACTGTTAAAGTTTAAATCATGACGACGGTATCAAAATCCCTCATTGCGTTTCTACGTGAATTAGTCAACGGTGAATTAGTACGTGCCCTAAAAAAATGAAATTTCTAGGTTAACGCAACCAAAAGATACGGCATGTTGCATTTTCAGTACATTTACACGGGAATCAAAAACCTATAGGGTAGTTCCCGTTAATTTAGAATCATGATATTTGGCAAGCAAGGTTTTATAGCACAAGTAAAGGTAATCCGAAAACTTTAAATTTATTGTTAAAAAATGTTTTCTTTTTACGATTACAAACTTATTTTGTAGTTAGTTTGCATGGGGCCACCAGTATACCAACGTCAAAGTTAAGTTTGTCTCCTCTGTCCAGATTATCTCTTCGTTAGAGCAATGTTCGGTGCTTTCATGGTTTAGGTACGGAACCCTCGGTGCGCGAGTCCAGCTCGCACTTGGCCGGTTTTTTTATTTTTAGGTACGCAACCCTAAAAACGAAGATGATGGTTGATCCGCTAATATAAGTTGGGTACCTGTCAGCTCGCAGACTTCAGCTATGAGGAAAGCGGCGTACGACATGAGCACAAAGAGCGCAGACTCCAATAGCGGCCATTCCCGCACGTGTGTGAACTTCGTCATGTGCGATGTGGTTAAGGAACATATTTTTTTATTATACGTCGTCATCACGCCTGTATTTCTGGAAGGGGTAGGTTGAGGTGCACTGCAGTGCGCCCACACTTGGCCGATTTATTTCAGTCCCAATGCAATAGGGGGCGAGCAGCAAGTGGTAATCATTGTTAAAAATGACATTCATACATGAAAATTATCCCAGAAGTGCGTGCCCGGGATTTGAACTTGCACCCCTTACGTTCAAAGCGGGCACTCTTGCCCACAAGGCTACCACTGCATAATTTTTCATCATTTTAATTTTATTTATGTTTAGATTATCACATCACTAGTGAGAACTTCAACTAATATGCCACTGTACTGTATATCGCCGGCCGGAAGCGGGAAGGTCGTATCTCGAAATATCCAGTTTTGCATCAAAGCCGAAAAACTGTTTCAACAATTCATAACTCCTTAATAAAATTAAAATAAATTCAACGCTGTATCAATTTGTTTTTTCGTCGTAGGCAAACGCGACATGGGCCATTCGACGCGGCTTTTTTTCTGATCAATCCTGTGTAATCATGCATAATATGGGGAATAACAAACAATTTCATTACAATGGTATCCCAAACGTTCATGTAAATTTTCAGCGTCTTGGGAATTTATGCAAGGGTACCCCTAATTTTCGGGCTAATTTGACTGGACTATATAGATGCAGTGGTAGCCGAGTGATCGAACGCACGCCTTGCAATCGAAGTGTGCAGGTTCAAACCCCGGCTCGCACCCCTGAGATTTATGTGCGAATCTCATTTACATCACTTGCTATGAAACGGTGAAGGAAAACATCGTGAAGAAACCTGCACGTCTGAGGGAACTTGACTAGTTTTCTATAGATGTGTGAAGTCTGCCAACCCACACTGGGCCTCCACAGCCCACCACGCTGGGATTTAGGCCATCCTAAATCCCCCTCGTATTGAGGGGAGGCCCGTGCCCAGCAGTGGGACGTTAAAAGGGCTGTAGTAGTAGTAGATATAGAGTTTGTAGAAGTTTTTGTACGTAAAAATGACATAATGTACATTTCTATATATTTGGAGGTTCAGCTAGGGTCAGGTATTCCCACTTTATTAAAAAAAATACAATCTATTGACCGAGGCATTACAAAACTCTTTTGTTATGAAAAGTGCCACTGTAAAAGGTTTATATATGTATTGTTTTCTACTTTTTCAAGGTAAGTAACTACTTTTTTCATGTTATCAGAAACGATTCCGTTACTCTATGAATATATTGTCTAGATTTATATTTGAAAAGGATATCAATGCAGTTAAACAGCCCATCAGAGCACCGACGAGTAACGAGAGACTAAATATTCCTATGAAATCTCCAATCGCCCCGAGGAACGCCGTGATCTCAAATCCGCCATCTTTCGAGTATCGCAACTCGTAATTCTGTATAGCTCTAGAAAGGAAAAATATAACAATTTTACTCTGGGCCCCAACTCCCCAAACACTATCGCTGTGGAGTTGCTTTATTTTTTTAAACATTAAAAATAAATCTTTTGTCAATAGTAGCTAGAATATGACTGGTATAGTGGCTTGAAGGTGACAATGTCTAATGTTCACACTGGTCATATTTTAGTTACCATTTATAAAAGATGTTGTTTTCATGCCTTAAATAATAAAGTCATAGGAACTTCACAACGATAGTGTTTGGGGACTTGGTATTTTATCTATTACTAGCTGTGCCCGCGGTTTCACCCGCGCTAATAGTTACTTTGGCGTAGTGATGTTATAAAGTCTATGACCTTCCTCAATAAGTGCAAACTTTAACCGTTTAGGCAGCATACGCAACGGAAGCTTTCAAAAGGAATATTTTTTTCCCGTTTTTGCCACATTATTCGTTGCTGCTCCGCTCCTATTGGTCGTAGCGTGATGATATATAGCTTATAACCTTCCTCGATAAATGAACTATTTAACACAAAAAGAATTATTCAATTCGGACCAGTAGTTCCTGAGATTAGCGCGTTCAACCAAACAAACAAACAAACAAACTCTTTAGCTTTATAATATTAGTAAGTATAGATGATAATATAAAATGACAGTAAAACGTTGCGACCTAATACACTAATGGATACAATTAACTACTAGTTATAAAGTCTATAAAATTCCTGTTAAGTAATTGATGAATAAATGTATAAGTTAATTATTTTAAAAACTTCCATAAGATAGGTGTAACAAAAATAATCTGGTCAAGCGAGGTTGATCAGAATATTAATATGGGCAACACATTATGATTATATCTATAAATAAATAAGTTGCACAGCAACTAGTAAATACATAAACGTAGCCGTAACGAATGCGCACAATATGATGTAAACTTAAAGTATATGCACTTGAAGTGTATATGGCATACATCTTAATTTTAAGTGCATTTACTAATCAATCTGTAGCGTAAGTAAGACGCGGATGTGTTAACCACTGGGGCGTCAAAACTAACACATAATATTTTTTTACCAAAACAAAAACGCACTCTGTGTAAATATACATTAAGATATTGTTTTCTTATATTTACGCGAATACTATACATTGAAATAAAACTATTTTACGGATATTTACAGGACCGCATCCGCCATTATATCAGATTTGATAAACCGCATATCCTCGCAAAAGAACACCGACTCCGACCAAGGATGATACGTAAGGCTATTGAAATTAAAAAACATCCTAATTTCAATAGGGAAGATGGCTGGGTGCTACCACCAACTTGGGATCCAGTAATTAATATGATTAAATCCAAAACCAAGAGTACCATTGCAAGACCTCAAGATACTTTGACTTTTACTTACGTGAGCACTTTCTGCGTGGATCGGACCGCAAACAACAACTAAATATGAGGGTCCCAGTTATTAACTATGACATCAGGACGTCTAACACCTCATTCCCCCCGTGACCATGGTTGCTGTAAAGCAGCCGAAACGTCGGGAAAATAAAATAGTAAGTAAACGCGATAAAATCCGTAAAATAGTTTTATTTCAATGTACATAAAGATGTCATTTCTGTGGTAAAATCCACGCGATCACGCTTCAACATTAGCTCGCGTTATCGATGACGTATCGTTGAAAAGTAGTCGTGTTTTACGAATATATAGAGTTTGTATTGGTATAGGCAAAAATATGATCGCGTGAATTTTGACGCGCCTCTGGGCCCAGGGTTTTAAGTCCAACAAAATTATGCAATCAAGTTTAAAACCTAATCAATTTAATTATATGTATGTAGGATAATGTATTATCCTTATGACAGCGCTGGAGAGTATGAAATGATTTATGTATAATAAGTTAAATAACAGATATTTACCCGCTAAGTACTAAAGCCACCGCGTCATTCAGAACGCTCTCACCGAATATCATCGCATACAAGTTTACGTCCACCTGTGAAAATATTTGTACATAGTATAAAACATATATTACATAGTATAAAACAAAGTCGCTTCCCGCTGTCCCTATGTACGCTTAAATCTTTAAAACTACGCAACAGATTTTGATGCGGTTTTTTTTTAATCGATAGAGTGATTTAAGAGGAAGGTTTATGCATTATATAGTAGTTTAGGTGGCGATGCTTTCGTATGCCACTAATTCTAAGGCGGTACGAAGTTCGCCGGGTTGCTATTTAATAATATATTATAATATATTCCTCTGCGTATCACGAAAGATGGATGGAAAATATTTTAATGTGATACGGAACTACTTTGTTAATGTACTGTAAAGTCGTCGGCCCCAAGTGTACTAACAGAACAGTTTTAGCAAGACTATGGTTAACATATTTTATCAATCGTAATTAGACTATGACTATTCAAATAGCAGTGTAGTGTAGCAGTGGTAGTCGAGTGGTCGGACGCACGCCTTGCAATCGAAGTGTGCAGGTTCAAACCCCGGCTCGCACCTCTGGGATTTATGTGCGAATCTCATTTTCATCCGAGATTATCACTTGCTATGAAACGGTGAAGGAAAACATCGTGAGGAAACCTGCACGTCTGAGGGAACTTGACTAGTTTTCGATAGATGTGTGAATTCTGCCACCGCGCACTGGGCCAGCGTGGTGGACTATGGCTCGAATCCCCCTCGCATTGAGGGGAGGCCCAGCCCCAGCAGGGGGACGTTAAAAAAAAAAGGATGTATTAGTAGTAGTAGAACTAGTAGTCTAATAACTTTAAGATGAGAATGTCTAATGCGTACACTGGTCATATTCCTGCTATCATGTATACAAAACGTTCTCTTTACGTATTATCAAGCGAAGGTATTGTCAGACTACAACAATAGTGTTAGTAGATTTGGAGCCATGTCTGTGTTTCTTTGGAGTTAATAATATTTTGTGTAAAACCCATTAGATCAATTAATCTGGTAAAATTTTTGTATCTACATATTTCGATTGATAACAGCGTGCGATATTATGACTCATAGACATTATCTAACGATTGGGAAAACAATGTATAAAACTGAAACGAAAAATAAATAAGTACAGATTTAAGCCGATCTAAACATGTTCTCTAAGCCAATCATATGACAAAAAAATGCTAACGGAAATGTTACAGACGATACCTTTAGTAAGATAAAGACGTTTGTTTTAAAAAAACTGAAAATTTACGTTATACCAATTTCTTGTCTCTGCCACAAACTTTATTTGATTTTATTACATACGAAAGTGTACGATAATTTAATAATACTTGAAAATCTTACTAATTCCAATTATTTATTTAAAGCGTGCAGATTCTTTGACTGATATCGTGTCACGCGCCTTTCGTTTATCTCAAAGCAATGTAAGCGACATTATTTACATCTTTATTACCCTTACATAAAGATGCTTTTACAAGTATCTAAAATTCTTGAAATGATTACAGGGTCGATAGGGATTAAATGATATCAGATTTTTTTTAATATACCTTGGAAGAGATCATTACAGGCACATCATGTCAATAAATAGCCTTATTTAACACAAAATCAATTTATATTTTGTGAACCATATTACAAATCTATATTGAATACTGATAAACAGATCATTCAATCATATGAATTGCGCGTGCGTCAATTAATTGGTAACTTATGAAGTTATCATTTTATATTTCACCATATCAGTCATAAAAAATCAATCTTTTATTTGAGCAATACAAAAAGCACTTACATACATTCAGATTCTTGCACAATAATTGTAATAGGCATAGCTTACTATGGCCAAGACTTCCAGGATAGAGATACAGAAGCTAGAAGTGAGAGAACTGCTTTTGAAGTGGGATTTGTCTATGAATAAAAAAAAAATACCTTTAACTGTGAAAATATGGCGAGCACTGTCAATGGGTCGGTGGGAGAGATAAGTGCGCCAAAGTACAGTGTGTCTAGGAAGGTAAAGCTGGTAGCCAAGGAGGCCGGCATGAGCTGCACGCAGCCGTACATTAAGGAGCCGATGACGAGCGCCGATAGCGCCGTGCCGACCATCGCAAATGTCAATATCGCACCCAAGTTGCGGAAAAAATATTTCTGTAAAAAAAGTATAATTGAGAACCTCCTTTCTTAAAGTCACACATAGTCTATGGGAATAAGCCCACTACACATTGCCACCAGGTTACTCCTGTAAGCCAGGATTGACCGCGGTATACATGTCATACACCGAGGTGGGACCCTCATCGAGTCCCAAAGAAAAGCTAAATTGTCTTGAATTTAATTGAAAAGAGGTGTAAAAGGAGTTGGAATAAAATGTTATCAACTTCCCTCCATTGCAAAGCGGAAGACAAAAGAAGTCACATATAGTTAAATGATATACACAAATTAACTGCCAACTGTATTGAGGGGGAAAGTACCCAGTATAATGGCAATAGGCTCGTCTCTTTTATAATACATTGGGACCAAAATTCATCCACAAAGTGCGGGTGCACTGTAGTGCACCTCTGCTTAACACTTAGGGGAATGGGGGCGCGTGTAACAGGTCTCAATCATAATATGGTAAATAAGATACACTTCGGACTGGGCGGCAGGCAAACACAGTAATACCCAGATTAAAAATAAACAAAGCTTCTGCAAATACAATTTGTTCTGATATATTTATATTGCCCGGTATAATGGCAATAGGCTCGCCCCCTATTACATTGGGACCAAAATACATCGGCGAAGAGTGGGCGCACTACAGTGCACCTCTGCCTACCCCTTCGGGGAATACAGGCATGATGATGTTTTTTTTTTTTTTTTCCCTACCGACAAAGGAAAAACATGCAAGTACTTACTCTTTTAAGGCAATATCCAGCATGGAATATGATAGGTGGCAGAATAATATTAAAGAATATCTCTGGGTCAAATGTAGCTTTCAAGTCTATCTCATTTTGTTCCACATTAACTATTTCACCTCTAAAGCTATATGCATAGGTCTTATTTGGTACTGGAGCATCTGGATTAAAAAAACATGATTACTTAGTTTATTATATCCTTTCCTTAAAACTATAATATAACTAGGTATCTCCTTATAAGACTTTGTTAAAATTGACTTTATAGACATAGTTAGAAAATAAAAAAATATAAGGACTACATACAGTCTTCCATAGATCTTTCCCTAATAATGCCCTTTAATATTGACAAGTAGTTGATCTCAACCAGTTTTCAGGCACTAAAATAATTTCAAATTTTAAAGCAGGCTGATGGGTGCAGCTACATATTTCTGGGATTCTTTTTGAAAGAAAGTAACATGTTTTTCTTTCTTTTTGGTTTCATTACTCCAAAGAGTAAATATGATAATCTCTTTATTTCCAAATGGAACCCTTCATCTGGTTACTGTGCCAATCAACCTACTTGATGCGCCAATCAACCTACTTGATGCGCCAATCAACCTACTTGAGGATATAAACTCAATTGTTTTTTGTTTGGCTACTTGTTGAAAACCTATTGGAGAGTCATCTGCCATCTTTCTCTTCCATCACCCATTTTATTTATAATATTCATTTAATATTGGTATACCCCAGATGCAGCCTATCCTCATCTTCATATAATTTTATCTACCTAATAGAAAAAGAAGAATACATTTGTTTATGCTATTGAAAAACAATACAGGTCTTTGATCAAGTTGCACTGTTCTTAATAACCATTTAGGTAGATGGTTTGTAAACTTACCTCCGGGTGAGATGGGTATTTTGTCGGGAAAGTGCAGGCGTAACATGTCCGGTGGTACAGATAGGTTGTACGCAGTGTCTGGTGCTGGGTGTACATTGATGTACGTGACTTGGTTCGTACTGCCCGCATATCGAATGATTGCTCCTACTATTAGGCCTGTTTAACAATTAATATTATTTATTTATATGCGGTAAGTATCTAAGTCATAAAATATTTTTAAGGTTTATTATTGACTTTGTTAACATGTTATATTTATACTAATGAATCAACAGTTTGTTTTTATATCATCCTGCAAATAATCTTAAGTTGAAAATGTTGCCCATTAATCATTACTTATATAAACAGAATGAGTAAAGAATATACTAAAAATATAACCCGTTTGTAGGAGCTATTAAGGTTTCGCAATAGCTTCATCTCAAGGTCTTGAGCATCGCACTGTAACATGGTCACATGACAAAGTAATTTGTCAAAACAACGGATCTACGCTTACCGTAAATAACCGCCAGTCCAGTTTCATGTAGCCAGCTGACTCGGCGATGTTTAA
The DNA here is from genome assembly GCA_914767695.1 of Ptilodon capucinus. Taxonomy (NCBI): domain Eukaryota; kingdom Metazoa; phylum Arthropoda; class Insecta; order Lepidoptera; family Notodontidae; genus Ptilodon; species Ptilodon capucinus. The sequence continues at coordinate 8,499,815 of OU611808.1, forward strand.
ACACCCAGATAGTCAGGACAGTCAGCGTTAACAAGCACGTATATATCAATAGGTTTAAGCTGTCTATACGGTGAAGGAGAGTCGCCTTGGCGTCCAGCGCAATATCCGTTCCAGAAGCCTGACATACTGCCGCAAAACATACAAGGAAAGTCACGAAACAGACGTAGAAATTCATGGTTTTCTCCGAGAGCGTTACGAAAATAAAAGAAAAGTCGTCACATCACTGATTTACCCGCTATGTCCATTTATACATATAACACACTTTTGTATGAAAAAATTATATTGATTATTTACTATAAAATCCGCAGGTACGTACTATTTATAAAACCAAATTCAGGAAATTCATACAACCGAAACAACCCCGATTGATTCCGTCATTGTGATTGAGTGAGGAGAATTAATGAATTGTAACAATACATAGGATAAAAAACCCAATGACGGCTTCGTTCGTTAAAGAAGGACGAAAATATACTGTCAAACTCTACATTATAAGCATGAATTTCATCTCTATAATGTTCCACGTCTTAATTAATACAAACTATACTCTATACGTATGCGATACATATTTACGCTCATTTTATTTATACCGTGGGTGTTATAAAGAAATTGTTACTGCTATTCAAGTTTCGCAGAACAAACTTAATAATATGTTTTTTGATTATAAAAACTACTATTTAGTACATGGAATGAAAAACAAGGATTTTTTATATATTTTTTGATAACTACTTTGGATAACTTATAGGTAATATAAGAATTTTTATACGCATAATTTGAATTAATCATGAAAATCATTAAAATATACCTTCTCATTTCTTTTGACGGCCAAAGTATATGTTAGTGATCGGACAACTTTACTGACCTGAAACGTTGGAACCGAATGCTTGAACGAATAAATCTTTAGGCGGCAAATTTTAAAAATGTCGACGTCTTTTCTGAAAAACATTCACTTCACAATGTCTGACTGCATATTAACGGCATATAATCACGAAACTAAGAAAATGTGTCGTCATTTACATTTATAAAATGTAATTTAAGTTATAAATTGTATAACATCCACAATCATTAACAAGGAATGTTATCAGGAGTTTTATCTTTATAAGCAAAATATATTGGTAATCAGCAAAAATCGTGAAACTTTGAAAACGAGTATCTTGTAAATAGTGAAGTGAACCTATTAATGTGGAGAAAATAGCAGTCGGAAAGACGTTCGAGCATTTAAACTAAGTGAGTAAGTATACATACGTACCTTTCTCTACTTAGGTACATCATTAGGTACCTCTAAAACCTCACCAACCCCACCTTTTGCTAGCTGATTGGTCGTGGCTTGTGGTAATAGGAGTGCGGTAATAAGATAAGATCAATGATGTTAAGGCTTCTTCCTAAGATTCGTGAAAACAGGCATAAAAAATGTCTAAGTTAGGTAGTTAATGCCAGGTTTTTCTAATACTTCGAAACTTCTTTATATTATATACATACATCATCATCACGTCTGTATTCCCCGATGGGGTAGGCAGAGGCGCACTACAGTGCACTCACACTTCCCAGATGTATTTTGGTCCCAATGTAATAGGGGGCAATCCTATTAGCTCTTATAAATTTTATGAGAGCATCGCGACGCCTATTTAAAATGTTTATGAACGTCGTGACGCCTCTATAAATTTTATAAGAGCGTCACGACGCCACTATAAATTTTACAAGAGCGTCGCGACGCCACTATATATTTTACTAGAGCGTCGCGACGCCACTATAAAAAATGTAAGAGATCTACAACGTTACTATAAAATTATTAAGAGATCCGCGACGCCTGTTTTAATTTTCGAAGAGCATCACGACGCCTCTATAAATTTCATAAGACCGTCGCGACGCCTCTATAAATTTTATAAGAGTGTCGTGACGCCACTATAAAAAATGTAACACGCCTCTATTAATTTTCTGAGAGCATCACGACGCCTCTATAAATTTAATAAGAGCATCACGACGCTTACTTAAAATCAAAATCAATTTTATTTTTATTCGTGTAGGCCAAAAAGCACTTACAAATAGTCAGATTCTACCATTTAAAATGCATAAGAGCGTCACGGCGCCTCTATAAATTTAATTAGAGCGTCACGACGCTTATTTAAAATGTATAAGAGAGTTGCGACCCCTCTATAAATTTTATAAGAGCGTCGCGACGCCTTAATAAACAAAATTAAGAGATTCGCGACGCCACTATATATTTTATAAGAGTGTCGTGACGCCACTATAAAAAAGTGTAACACGCCTCTATTAATTTTCTGAGAGCATCACGACGCCTCTAGAAATTTAATAAGAGCATCACGACGCTTACTTAAAATCAAAATCAATTTTATTTTTATTCGTGTAGGCCAAAAAGCACTTACAAGTAGTCAGATTCTACCATTTAAAATGCATAAGAGCGTCACGGCGCCTCTATAAATTTAATAAGAGCGTCACGACGCTTATTTAAAATGTATAAGAGAGTTGCGACCCCTCTATAAATTTTATAAGAGAGTCACGACGCCGCTATACATTTTATAAGAGTGTCACGACGCCTCTATAAATTTTATGAGAGCGTCGCGACGCCACTATAAAAATGTAAGAGATCCACGACGTCACTATAAAATTATTAAGAGATCCGCTACGCCTCTTTTAATTTTCGAAGAGTGTCACGACGCCTCTATAAATTTCATAAGACCGTCGCGACGCGTACGCCTCTATAAATTTTATAAGAGTATCGTGAAGCCACTATAAAAAATGTAAGACGCCTCTATTAATTTTCTGAGAGCATCACGACGCCTCTATAAATTTAATAAGAGCATCACGACGCTTACTTAAAATCAAAATCAATTTTATTTTTATTCGTGTAGGCCAAAAAGCACTTACAAATAGTCAGATGCTACCATTTAAAATGCATAAGAGCGTCACTTATTCAAAATGTATAAGAGAGTTGCGACCCCTCTATAAATTTTATAAGAGCGTCGCGACGCCTCAATAAAAAAAAAAAAGAGATTCGCGACGCCACTATAAATTTTATAAGAGAGTCACGGCGCCGCTATAAATTTTATAAGAGCGTCACGACGCCTCTATAAATGTTATGAGAGCGTCGCGACGCCACTATAAAAAAACGTAAGTGATCCTCGAAGTCCCTATAAACATTTAAGAGATCCGCGACGTCACTATTATTCTTCTGAGAGCGTCGCGACGCCTATATACATTTAATAAGAGCGTAATGACGCCTCTATAAATTTAATAAGAGCGTCACGACACCTCTATAAATTTAATAAGAGCGTCACGAAGCCTATTTACAATTTATAAGACCGTTACAAAGTGGCGTCGCGGATCTCTTAAAATTTTCTATAGTGACTACCCGAAAGGGTAAGCAGAGGTGCACTGCTGTGCGCCTCTGCTTACCCCTTCGCGGAACACAGGCGTGATGAAGTATTATTATTATATGGATTGGTTTAGATTGGTATTAATGTTGTTGACTGTTAATTATAGTTACGCGGCTACCCATTTTATTGTAGATAGTACTTAGACATGCGATAGGCAGGGGGTAATAATTGATAATTACGAAACGATACGTATAAATTGCATTATAATAACCTTGATAAATTGAATGGGATTTTATACTGTACAAATTATACTTAGTTAGGTAGGACTAAGACTAAGGTAGGTACTTAAGCAAGTAGGTAGGCATACTTAGCACGATATTATTAAATTCAGTACCTGTAGCGTTTGTATCTAATTAAGTATTAATTATACGTTTGATAAAAAAACCGGCCAAGTGCGAGTCATACTCGCGCACGAAGGGTTCTGTACCATTATCTATAAAAACGGCAAAAAAATCACGTAAGTTGAATGGGAGCCCCCTTAAATATTTATTTTATTCTGTTGTTTAGTATTTGTTGTTATAGCGGCAACAGAAATACATCATCTGTGAAAATTTCAACTCTCTAACTATCACGGTTCATGAGATACAGCCTGGTGACAGACGGACGGACGGACGAACGGACAGCGAAGTCTTAGTAATAGGGTTCCTGTTTTACCCTTTGGGTACGGAACCCTTAAAATCAGTACGTTACCGTCTAAGTATATTTTGTCTGAGTTGTTTTATTAGGTAAGTACGAATTTTTTCAGTCAATTTTTTATCTAAATATTTAAGGAAAACGCTTGTGAATAACGCTCGTAAAACACGCATAAGAAACTGTATCTAAGTTAAATAATTGATTTCGTATAGAACTATGAGGGCACTTGCTTATTGTCCTTAATGTCCTTACATTATTTTCCTTAACGTGCTACTACCGGATCATGACGGGAGAACTACAGTTTTCTTTTGTATACTTATACTCGTAATTAAAAACTAGTATGTATGTTTTCGTGTATTGTTCGATATACGAACACTTTAGCTGGGCCCCAAGACCCCGGGCCCGAACCCCTGACACTATCGTTGTGGAGTTTATGACTTTATTAGTTGTGTTTTTTAGCTGTAAATATTATTTTTTTTAGGGTTGTTAGGAGGTGGTAATACTTGCATATTTTCAACGATTATTGACACGATTAAAATCGTGAATTTTTTTTTTTTTATCAAAATACTAAAACCGACCTAGGTGCACTAAAAAGCTAAAAATAACCTTATAACATTTGGAGTCGGTGCCAATTCGTCGATTTTTTTGCTTAGTCTAATGAAGATTGGCACCTACTCCAAATGTAATTAATTATACGGTTATTTTTAGCTTTTTGGTGCACCTAGGTTTTTGAAGTCGGTTTTGTTTTTTGTTAACATTTTAACGTTTTTTGTTAGTTCTAGCTAGATGTTTCGTGAAGGTTTGCACATTTAAGTAGATAGGTACTCCGATGTAAAATGGACTAAAGCTTAGCAAACTATTGAAATAGTGACATTAAGTTTCCATAAGTGGATAAAGTCACTATGAGCATAGAATAAACAATTCTTGTAAGTACAACATGCATCCCGGAAATAAAATAAAATGTTGTTTTGTTATCTTACGTACTTTGATTAAGATAGGAAATCGTTAAATATTCAAATGTATTCTACAACATTTTACTACCTATACAAACGAACCTTCTAAAGCGGGTTTCAGACTACGCTATACCTACTATTGTGCTTTATAGTATAGCAAAGAAGGATGCTAGATAGTATAGCATAGCATGGCGTTCACATTACGCGATATTATGGCAAGCATTTATAGTATATAGCAAGCTCAGTTGACGGGACGGCCGGGGGTGAGGGAGGAGGAAAATGGCGGCGCGCGATATAGCACAGCATGAACTCAGCGCATCGCACCAATTTCTAGCGTATAGTTAGCCAATAATATATAGTACAGTACAGTGTGAACGTGTCCTTAACAATGTATGGTGCGCGATATTGTTGTGCTATGAGCTTTTTAATAAATGCTATTATATTATGGCGAAGTCTGAAACCGGCTTTAGTTCAATCATGTTAATAATTAAGGTCGACCAGTTAAGTAGATATTGCCCTACCTACCTATACTGAGTATTTCATCAATACGTAAGTAAGAAGTAGATTAAGTACACACATATATTTTAATGTTCATTTTCCTTACGTTTTGTCCTAAAGTAAATTGTTTTTAAAAAATCTAACAAAAAATTATAAGTATGTCTTAATTTACATACTTACGATTTTAGACACATGCATCGGGTAGCTACACTCTATACCTATAATAGTAGGCGCCTACCTATATTTATCTCATTTCAGTAGGCTTAGCATGACCACGTAGACATAAGTTTTATTTCTTTCAACTGTCAGATTTGTCAAGAAAATGACGTCACACCGAGGCATGTCCAGTACAAAAAACTCGAAGTGACGTTATTTTCTCAACAAATCTGACAGTTGAAAGAGTAAAAACTTATGTATATACGGTCATGCTAAGCCTACAGGTCTCAATAACTAAGCTGCCGAACTGACGCTTGCAGTATAGTTAGATATTCGATTTCACGCCATTTCACCTACCACGTTACCAACCGTACCTAATCAGACACGTATTATTTAACGAGCTGAATTAAATTAGAAGCCATTATGTTTAGTCTTTCGTTTATCATTGTGTCTATACCTACATTAACAAGATTATGGCTAATAAAGGATCACGAGGATAAATTGCACCTTAGATTAATTTAAACCTTCCTAAGACCGATGTTTGAGCCATAGGTATTCTAACAATTTATAAGTTAACCAGTTCTTCAAACTCATTTCGTTTTCAATAAATAGAACTTCATCGCGTGATCTCAAGTCATTGAGCTGATGTTACATCATTTCGAGGAATTTTGTTCCCAATAATAAGGCGCATGGCCTGACTTATTTCTTAGTAGGATTGGACGATTTATAAATCGAATTGTTTTGGTAGTAGAAGTGTAACGAATAGGAGAATTTGTATTTTCAACGCTTGTTAATTATCATACAATCTTCTTACCTGTATCTTATTTACCTACTTAATTATTTTATCTTAGTGCATTTTTCCTTTATACCTATTGTATACGACCATGAATGTAAGAATGTTCTTGAATACAACACAGTGCAGCGATTTTCATTTGTTCCAATATGTCACTGTTGTCGGAAATTGTGTGTACCTATACATTTTTTACGGCTGAATTTTGACGGAAATATTTCCGTTTACGAGAAACCTCGAGGAAATGTGTTATGACCATGTGATAGAAACTCCTAGAACAATCAGATAAACCGCTAGAAAGAAAATAAAGTCCACTCTTACGGAAACGGAAAGTTTCCTTCAACTTTAGATAACCACCGATGATAACAACAGATCTATGATTAGGTGTGGCATACGCGCTCAAAGTCTATGCACCTAAATTATTTGTGGGTGGAGTTGCTGATTCATTAGCGTAGATCAATAGAAGCGTTGTAGAGTTATCTGTACCTACTACAATATGTTTGCTTACGCTTGGGGGGTGGCTTTAACCACAGAAATTCAAACTTTATGTATATTGACACAGAATTGTTTTGGTATTTAGTTTTGGTGAACGATTTGACACGCGTGTCTCGGTGCTCCAGTATGCGCAAGGCTTGATAGTACAGTACCCGAACATTTGGTGGTTCGTTCTTTCCTTTTTAGGGTTCCGTACCCAAAGGGTAAAACGGGAACCCTATTACTGAGACTTCGCTGTCCGTCCGTCCGTCCGTGCGTCCGTCCGTCTGTCACCAGGCTGTATCTCATGAACCATGATAGTTAGAGAGTTGACATTTTCACAGGTTATGTATTTCTGTTGCCGCTATAACAACAAATACTAAAAAACAGAATAAAATAAATATTTAAGGAGGCTCCCATACAACAAACGTGATTTTTTTGCCGTTTTTTTTTATAGATAATGGTACGGAACCCTTCGTGCGCGAATCCGACTCGCACTTGGCCGGTTTTATATTACTGCTCTGGTCCACTTACTCCTAATTGTGATACCTTTTTTATTATCTGATAATAAAAGGGTTTTTCGAGTTACATAAACCAGTTCGTCCAAATTATGCCTGCGAAAACACAATTTACCGGGAGACCCGGTTCCAATGTGAAACAGGCAATGAGGTTTCCTTAAATTATGAGTTATGAAGTGCACTATAATGACTGGCCGAAGTCGACGACCTGTATTGCGGTTCGTTTGCATCATTTCGTACAATTGGAAATTTTGGAAACTAAACCAGTGAATAGTTGGTACCTACTTTAAGCGGGGTATTTATTATACGCATCTAAGTCTTCGGTCTTATCTTCTTAAATATAAAAATAATTGCTGTACCTAAGTCTCGCTAAAACTCAAAAACTGTTTGACCGCTGTTCGCTCTAATATAAGGATGGTTTGAGAAAAAACAGATGAAAATAAATTGTAGGTTATACGAAGTTCACTGGATCTACTATAATAATAATAAATAATGGCCACAGTTCGAATAAAATATAATTTCTTGTTTCTTGATTGGCAATCTCTTTGGTCTGTGCGGCCTTGTTGTGCAAGTTACTTCAATATTGAGATACACGAGCAGTCTACGCGTAAGTACAGTTGTTTCTGAATAAACTTTATTTGAATTTGTTACGATATAATTCTAAATTGTTTATAATTTTACCTAGTAGGTAGGTTGCTAGATTTTTTTTTCTTTGAGGGGATTACGCTGTTGGCCGTCAGTTGGCCTTTACAGCTTCACCGGAGGAGTAGGTTGCTAGTACCGATTGAATGCGTTATTGGCATCTACTTATTACAAAGATCCAATAATCTCAAAGTACATTACAATGATCTCTTATTACAAAGATCTTATTTATTTAGCTGTTGCTGTTATTCAGTTAGAGGACGTCTTGCCTTTTTAATCCTATTGTCTTACAAATAGATAAATACTACAATTTAATCATTTTTATTTAATGGCAGGTAACTAGATTTGTCTATAACTTTCTTTAACCAAAATACCTAATCTAGCCCAATGCATTTAGGAACTAACAAAAAATATTTTTTTAAGCTTTTAATTTTGGATTAGATTATGAGTTCCTGCCTAGTTATTTGAGTATCTATAGCCAGCTATAGGTATACTTTATACTTGTAGGTTAAATAAATATAGGTAGTAGATTATATACTAACCACAGACAGGTTTATGGTCTGTGATACTAACCCAAGACTATTTTAACCATGATATTAGATTTTTGTTTTATCTACAACTGTTCATTTTTCCAAATTTACATATTTCGGATTGTACCTACGATTTTTTGCGATATTATAACCTCAATCAAAGGTGACTCGGCCACACGTTAAGTTCAAACATTTTTTGTGCACTTAATCAATGTCTATGTAGATTGTTTATTTTTATTCAATTATTTTATTTTATGTGGTGAATAATTCCAAATGATTATAATTTTTCTTTCAGATAATTAGATTCCTAACCTGTTCGTTTTGTTCAGAGAATAAAGCGCCTTCCAATTGCCTAAATAGGTACATAGTTAACCATATAAAGGTGCAACCAGGGGGTGTTTCATAGGACGTTTCCATGAATCAAAAGGATTACTTATTAATTGCACTTGCAATTAGGGAATTACCTGTATGAAGTCCTTTTAGGGTAAAATTGTTTAGTTTTCCCTACATACGGGGGCTCGTACGCGCCGCGTTCCTCGTACTTTGCTTACGACTACGGCTGGCGGTGACGACATAACCGCGAGATGTTTTATCATAACCGCCACTTAAAGTAGAGGTGGTTAACTTCGAAGCATTACAAAGTGCGCGGGAGTTGTCAGTGCGCGTTGATTTTTCGCGCGCATTGCACATGTACATAGAATAGCGTTCCTTTTCCCGTTTCTCTCCTCCTTCATTAGGAGCGACGTAAAAGATCAGTAAATTATTTTTTTATTCAATTGCCCCAGTGATAATAAGTGATATTTTTAAAGTATTAATTTCTTTTGTGATATATTAGTTTGTTATGATGGAGTTATATACACTCGCCGTGTTATTTGCAGTATTCTGTAGTGGGTAAGTACTTGCATTTGTTCTATTTTTATACTACACGGCTGTAAATTAATACTTAGTAATTAACTTAATTACAAGTTAAACACCTCTGCGATAAAATTAAGAGTCGGTAACAGCCTGCATAAGATAATTAAACTAAGAGCTAGTCAAATAGAAACGTGACAGTGAGGAAAATAAAACAATAGCAATAGTATTAAGGCGAAGACTGGGTGTTAAATGTTATAGAATGTATTGATTGATCAACGGTGAGTGAATATTGAAAGAGAATCAATCGCAAAGAATTTATTATGTATTTGGTATCTAATTCCTATTTTAAAATGAACGCGAACGGTATATACGCACTTAAATACTGATCAGAAATATCCTACGACTATAATATAAGCGGAAACAGACCTTTTTACACTGATTTGATCGTTTTAAACATAGAGTAACTAGTGTACCCATAACGACTCTACTCTTCGTATGGCTCTGCGGTACTTATTCCACCATTATTGTTATCTCATGTACCTGTAGTATACAGAAACTATATAGGTAAACAAAAATTGCGGAGTCAGATAAACCAGTAAAATGTACCGCAGCACGGGCTCTATATGCCATCTCCATTATAATATCTCCAAGGTTTTAACATTAATGAGTGCGTAACTTTGAGATCCATCTTCCTCAGAGTATTTCTGAATAAGCGGCCTCAGATCAATGAGTCCATCTCCAATGACTGTGTAACTACAGTAACTAGGTAGAATATCATTAGAAATATCCATTAGCTATAACCAGTCTTCAACTCGTAAGGGGTAACAAGTTACAATATAATTTATGTAGACCATTAAGAGACCCCTGCTGGCATGTGCGTGAACAAAACGGTAGGTAGGTAATACTTACATACTAAATTCTTAAAAAAAATACACATTTAGTGTAATTCCGATATGACCTTACCTTAATTGATTGAGTTATACCTACCTACTTTTATTGCATTGAACGCGGTGATTGTTACCTACGGCCATGGGTTGTATTAAAGTATTGTAGAACCCTTTATACCTATTAAAGTGTTGCCTCGAGTTTCCGTAATTATAAATTACTAGCTTCTACCCGCGAATACGTCCGCAGAGACTTCGATTATTCAATATCAGAAAAAATATAGCCTCTAAGTTGTCATGAATAAACAATAACATTGTGAATTTTCATCAAAATCCGTTAAGTAGTTTTTGCGTGAAAGAGTAACAAACATCTATCTATCCTCACAAACTTTCGTATTCATAATATTTGTAGGATTATTGAAGAATCCGTTATTATATCACTCGTTTTATTCCATCTCAGCTAATTAAATGTCAGGAAACCAATTCAATACAGATACTTGTATTTCTCTTTATATTTCTGATCTTTACATTTTGTTGCCTTTATTACATTAGATACCTACTTATTATACTTGCCAATTAACCAAGTAAATCAAGGACAACACATACTCATAGTATGCTCCCAAACTAAGCAAAGCTTGTACTATTCCCTGTGATGTCTTAATAATACAGTAGATATAAGTACTTACAGGAATGATGTAAGATGTAGGTAACAATAATATGCAGTTGCTAAGAGATTTCTTATCATTATCGTAGATGAAATAATAAACGAAGACGTCAAATGGGATTTAATTGTTTGTCATCAAATAGGTGTCTACATAAAATTTTATCAAAGTCTGAATTCAGTGCGAGGTTTGTTTTTCGTGCTGTAAAACAGTATTAGCTTTACCAAGATACTTAGGTATGTATTTGTCTTATATATGTCCTTATGGGGTGCAAGTTCATGTAAAATAACCTATATTTATTCCTTAGATAGTCGAAGTATTTCTTCAATAAAGCTCTTGAGACGAATGAAAAACTATGTCGTCCGCCATTTGTCGAATAAACACGGTCTATCAATTTATTAGATAATGGAAATATCGAACTCAAGTTTGATAAATTAATCGTAAATAAAATCTATTTACTATTATAGCTAACTGACGAGTATTTTCCTCCCTATTTACCTATACTTACTTAGTTTATATCATGTACCTTCCTGGTATGGTTTCAATCATTTGGTAGAAGGGTATCAGTAGGGCTAGGGCTCGATGCTCAAGATCAGGCACTTTGCTTTCCTATATATATACATATATAAATCCGTTTATATTCTGCGTTTCGCCATTTTCTAAGTGGACGAGATTTTTTAAATCCTTTACGACATAGACGATAACAAGGAATGTCTAGGGAATCTTAGTGACAGGTCGCAGGTAAATAAAATTCTAAATCCATTCCTAGATATTCAAAATATTTTCATCATAAATACAAGAATAAATATAGACACATTATTCTTATTCGTTAGACCCTGAAGAATACATAAGTATATAAGAAATTATATATGAGTACCTATTAACTTATCATTGTCTAATCGATCATCACTCAATGGTGAATGTAGATTTCCTTCACAGCACATGCTTTTCGGTGTTGTGTTTTCGGCACAAGGCCCCCCACCACTTCTTTTGCAGAGTTGTTTTTTTTAATATTACCTATTTTAATGTTTTGTCTATTAATATAGAATTAAAAAAAATATTAACTGCCAAAAGATTTGGTGGCAAATCGCGGACTTTCCTGAAACTGTCTACAGATAATCGTTGTATCTCGTTAATGCCGTGTCTACTTTCTATCCTGCCCCTAGGGGTTTATCTATTAAACGCAATGTTATAACTACCTTATAATAACTATGTTTTTTACAATACACGCAGGTCATTAGAAATGTTTGGGTTAATTAAATAAAACCCCATGGCGTATCCTTTGTCACGATAATTATATCAACAGGCGACCCATATATAAGCATCTATCTATAGGTCTTATAATAAGTTATAGTAGTCTAACATGTTTTTTTTATCAATTAACTATGACGGGTTTTACTGGTTTTAGTCAATAGATGCTTCCATTCTCTAGCCGTTTGGCAATACTAACATTAAAGTACAAAAACCGCCAGGTAAAAGTTACAGATAGAAAATAGGTATCTTGTGTACAGGTTAGGTACATAATAGGTATTCATCGTTTATTGTTAACTATCTACAATGGAGTCGATTCTTTTGTACACAAATTACAACTGAACTATTTTTGACAGCACAAAACATATTGTCATCTTTCTCAGTATAGTTACAGTTACAATATGTCCGTAAAAAGGACCGCAATACTTAGTTTAGCGAAGTTTTGTTTGGTGTCAATCGAACCGACACAACTGACCGTCAGAATCTTGTGATCATAGATCATAGTTTAGAAGTTTATATTGTTGTTGGGTACATAAGATATAATGAGCGGGTAAAGAAATAATATGTTATTGTATTGCTACATCGTTGCGAGATATGGTGCCTTAAGAATTAGAACCAATATTGGGTTGTGCTCATGTAAGTTTGCATACCATTGCCGTACTAACCTACTAATGAATATTTACAAAATTATATGACTTCGCAATGTGTTCCGAATTACAATTCATGAAGAAGAATGGGCAATAAAGGGTTACTTTCCTAAAGGGATTCTGTGTTCCGCAAGAAAGTCTTGACAAGGTATGTGTGGAGGTTACGGTAGCGGAAACTACGTATTCTCATTGACACTGACATAGTTCTGCAAGTTCAATAAATATAACCTTTGAAGGTTGGTCTTGTTGCTAACGTGCATTCAATAAGTAAAGGGAAGTAGGCTGAATTAATTCGTGAAACATTTTTAATTAAGAGCCGACTTGCCGGTTGTCAGGCAAATTGACAGACAGTGTTTATTCCGCTACTATGAAACAATATGATGACAGCTAGGGTTTGAGCGTAGGCCACTGGCCTCACTGTAACGGGTGGTTGCAAGTTCGATTCCCGCCACGGAAAATTTCGTAAAGAGCCTTTCTTCACTTCACTTTTTATAAAGATATGGCCTCCATTGTATTTAGTCGATGATTTTGCCAAAACAATAAGGTAATTTTGAGGTGACTATTTGTAAAAAGTCACCTCAAAATTAACCAATAATCACCTCAACTGTAGTTGAGTAAACATAATATAAAACGTATTGAACAAACACGAAAATACTTAAGACAAAACATGGAAAAATAGATAAAATATTTATGATAACTAGTTAGTAGTAATAAACAACACATAAACATTAGTGGGAGAACGGAACACATATGAACTTTATAATTTTAAAAAAATAGTTTACAGAATTACAGAAAGAAGGTTTATCGCATATTCGACATCTTAGTTCTAAAAAAATAATGGTAAAAAATGTTTAAAAAAACAAGCTTTTATTTAATTGCCCTTAGTTTTCGTGATCTTCTCCCTTTCATTTGATACCCATTCTGTGGTAGTGCAGAAAAAATAACTATTCCGCCATATTAGATGATCCGCCATATTGGAATTAGAATGACGTCACATAGCTAAGCATGCATTGTTATCCAAAATAAGCGTGTATACCTACCAAATTTCAGCTCAATCGGTTATAGATAACTGATTTAAAATTCAGTTGCAAGATTCCACCCGGACATACTCGTGCATTGCAAGTTAATAAATATATAAAGCTTGTGAAATAACAAAGTTTTATTTTTTGTCTTGCCTCTGCCCCGTCTTCAGATTGTGATTGTTATCTGTCAATATACTCTAGCAATACATCGTGCCAGATGTTGGTATTTCTATGGCCCCTATCTACGGCATACTATTGATCGGGTTTGCAGTACCTACAAGTGTGTTCTACGGTCTAGTTCAATGTCCTGTCGTGTTGTCGACCTTTACATGACAGCTGATCTGTATTATTAGAAAAAAAAACTTATTCTATTATTGATTGAAGGTATATATTTTGTTATCATTTCTTATTCTATCAGAACATCCGGGCTAAGTTACCATTTAAAAAAATATATAGCAAAATATTGATCAAGCTTGGAGTCATATCTTCGTGGAAGCCCAAAGGTGCAGGAGTTCCAGTAAAACAATGTACACAATGTGATTAATATTGTTTTCTTATATTTACGCGAATACTATACATTGAAATACAACTATTTTACGGATTTTATCGCGTTTATTTACTATTCTATTTTCCCGACGTTTCGGCTGCTTTACAGCAACCATGGTCACGGGGGGACTGAGGTGTTAGACGTCCTGATGTCATAGTTAATAACTGGGTACCCTCATATTTAGTTGTTGTTTGCGGTCCGATCCACGCAGAAAGTGCTTACGGTGTCTTGAGGTCTTGCAATGGTACACTTGGTTTTGGATTTAATCATATTAATTACTGGATCCCAAGTTGGTGGTAGCACCCAGCCATCTTCCCTATTGAAATTAGGATGTTTTTTAATTTCAATGGCCTCACGTATCATCCTTGGTCGGAGTCGGTGTTCTTTTGCGAGGATATGCGGTTTATCAAATCTGATATAATGGCGGGTGCGGTCCTGTACATGTTCACAGATTGTAGACTTCGTGGAGCGTCGGTGTTTCACGTCAGCTATGTGTTCTTTTACGCGGGTTTTTATTGATCTTTTAGTTTGTCCTATGTAAGAGAGCCCACATTCACAATCGAGTTTGTATACCCCTGCATCTTGTAGAGGAATGTGACACTTGACAGGTGGTAAAAACTGACTAATCTTCTTCGGTGGCCTAAAGTAAGTTTTGATTGTAGCCCGTTTCAAGATGTAGCCAATCTTGTCTGTGACACCTCTTATGTATGGTAGTACAGCAGGTAGACGCTCAACTGTGGCTGGTTTCACTCGGTCACTGTGATGGCGGCGTGGGACCCGAAGCTTGTTGTCATGCAATAACAACTAAAACAACAACTAAATATGAGGGTACCCAGTTATTAACTATGACATCAGGACGTCTAACACCTCAGTCCCCCGTGACCATGGTTGCTGTAAAGCAGCCGAAACGTCGGGAAAATAAAATAGTAAATAAACGCGATAAAATCCGTAAAATAGTTTTATTTCAACAATGTGATTAAATTTTGATTGAGACGAGATTATATTAATTTTAACTAACGTCATCATATTATGAAGATGTTGGTTAAAATTTTAATAAGTACTTATTGAACAAAAGCTGTGAATATGTTAAACATAATAATTAAAAAAACAGTAGCCGTCACGGGACGCCTGACAGATGTGAAACATTATGTTATTTGGAGTAGAGAGAGAAAAGCGTCGTAGCGGCGAGTGAGCGGAGTCAGCCGGTGGGCGGAGTCTAAGCGGTGGAAAGAACCGAGGAGCCTCGGAGCTGCTCGAAGTTTTCACATCATCACGGAATCGCGGCATCAACAGTTGCTCTCACTGGCCAAGCGCGCCATTAGATGTTTCACATCAAAAATAAACAATGAAACATAAATCTAAAATTTTGTTTCAAAAGTATATTTCATATCAGGATCACGCCCGTATTTCCGAAGCACTGCAGAAGTGCAATAACACTTCACCGATGCAATTTTAGTCACAATGTAATAGAGGGCAAGTGCATTACCAATATACCGGGCACATTCCCCCTCAATACGAGGGAGATTTGGGCTATAGTGTTCAACACACTATTGGCCCAGGGTTGGTTAATTTCACACGCTTATGCACAGACGTGCAGGTTTCCTTACGATGTTCAATAATTTTTAATAATTCGATAAGAAATGGTTACTAAAACCGGTAATAATAGTTATGTGATTAAAAGCTCAACGCAGTAACCTTGCAACGAATGTCAAGGGTTGATCTTGTTGTGTCCTCAAATATTTCAGCGTGGGCACTTTCATTTTTAAATGATCATTAAATGAATTCAAACATAAAGGTTAAAAATTTCAACGGCTGAAATAAAATTGGTATCACTTTTTTATCGGAATGACTACCTGTACTTGTACAGTTATTATGTAGGTAGGTTATATATGTAGTGGGTTCTTCTGCCATGTACCTACCTATTCATATTAATTACTTACTGACGTAGAAGTCACTCATTAAGCTAACGACTAAAACGACCGAACTCGGGTATTTACACCATTTGCTGTAAAACTATTTATTTTACAATGCACGTAATTAGATCATTGATCATTATTAGTGACAGAAAATGAGCACGTAGGACATTGCGTTCATTTTCCACTTTTGTTTAAATACACTTGATGTGTTATTGGCAATGGTTTAGTCGGGCCTTGTTGGAAGGTCGAATCCCGTTCAGTACCAATTATAGAATTTTAGTTAATTAGGTAAAGCGTTTGTCATAGGTTTGCCCAGCTGTTGTCTCTTTTGACTCTTCAGTTGGTCGATCTTCAATAGGTGATAGCATTTCGTTGTAAAGAAGTCAGGAATAACACGTATTTCTTACACACTGGTTAATAGAGACAATTGTACCTACCTGTCATACAGGCCGCGCCATAAAATAACAATGATATCACCTGACTTCATATTTGTTAGATGTATTTTCTATTTTTCTAGATACAACACAAGTTTACACAGTATCAGTTATTTTAAAACTCGACCGTATACAATTACTTCTAAGTATTCAATTAATTATACAGTCGCCCAACAATTTTATGAAGTTTCTAGCTGAGACCGCAACTTCGTCAACGTGGAATTTAGGAACCCTAATTACGCAGATATTAATGTGTATTATACTTTTTCCCGGGGGACCCTAATTCTTTTTCTAAAAATAGCCTAATGTACTTTCACTGGGAAATCGGTGCGGCCGTTTGGGAGGTCACATCAAACAAACAGACAGGCAAAAAATGCGTTATCGTTGTATGTAGCATATATCCTACTTTCATATGTATTTAGTAAAAAGCTGTTATTTCTATTTTATAAACAGACACCTCAATTTTATTTATTTGTATAAATTAATGGAAAATTCATGTAGGTACGAAACCCGTATCCTTATGAGTTGATTTTTACTAAATTCACTACTGATTTTAATTAGGTACCCTTACCCTTACATTGCCCTTAATTATCAGTACAATTAAATTTGACACACTGCGACAGTTAATAATTGATTGTTCTTAATTTGTTAAAACATTTTCTCAATGATTTCACAGAAATGCAGAAGTATTAAGCTTCTCCGGAGGCTCGAAATCCAATTATACATTTCCAAAGGACTTCAAATTTGGGGTGTCCACAGCAGCGTACCAAATTGAGGGAGCATGGAATACAGACGGTATGTCCATCAAATTATTTGTCAATTAAATCCAAATTTCCCTTGGCATGGCTTTGAATAATATTTTATATTTAATACCACCACTTCGCCCGCATTCCCCTAAGAAGTTGGGCAAAGGTGCTCACCCATGTTATGTCATTATACTTTTGCTCTGTCATGTAACAAAGTGCAAGCCTAATTGTCATTATGCTGGACTTCATAAGCCGCCACCAAGGCCGGTTTGCCGGCCGGCCGACCGATTATGAGCCTCACTGTTTAGTTAGTGAATCATTACTGAAAAATTACTTAAAACATTATTAAACTATTTACCTTTTTTAATTCCAGGAAGGTCGGAAAGTATATGGGATCACATAGTTCACACAAATAAAAGTTTCGTCAAAGATGGATCTACGGGCGACGTTGCGGCTGATTCGTACCATCTTTACAAGAGGGACGCCGAAATGGTCCATGAACTCGGCGTAGACGTCTATAGATTTTCCATATCGTGGCCTAGAATCTTGCCTTCTGGACTCACCAATCAAATTAATACACTTGGTTTACAGTATTATAGCAATTTGATAGATGAACTCTTAAAGTACAATATCACTCCTATGGTGACGATATACCACTGGGATCTGCCGCAGAAGCTGCAGAACATAGGAGGATGGTCCAACGCGCATATTGTTGACTACTATACTGATTACGCTAAGATCTTATTCAAGAATTTCGGCAGCAGAGTGAAGTATTGGGTGACGTTCAATGAGCCCATGCAAACGTGTCTCGAGGGCTACGGAGGCACGTACCGAGCCCCCGCGTTGAATCGCCGCGGCGTTGCAGAGTATCTATGCACGCATAACCTTTTAAAAGCGCACGCGAGCGTCTATCATCTTTTCGATAAAGAATTCCGTCATGTAAACAACGGTTTGTGTGATAATTTCGTCTTTGTGAGAATCCTTTTAAATTTACCTTCCTATTGTGTTATAACTGGTTTGTTTTCTTGCAGGTAAAATCGGTATTTCTTTGGATTCCAACTGGGCTGAACCGAAAACGAATTCGCATAGCGACCGTGAAGCGGCTCAGCTGTATTTGAAAACACACGTAAGCACTCTTTGCTATTTTTTTTGTATAAGTAAGCCTGTTCTCGCGGTATTCTCACAGATACCCCATTTCACATAATCTTGCACAGGATATGCATCCTGCATGTGTCTAAAATGAAAAATCTATGGCAAATTTCCAGGTCGGCTGGTATGCTCATCCGATCTTCTCGACCGAAGGTAACTATCCGCCTGAACTGATCAAATTGGTTGACCAGAAGAGTCTTCAGCAAAACTACACCAGATCTCGACTACCGAAGTTCACCCCTCAAGAAGTGGAATACATTAGAGGGACTGCTGACTTCTTCGGTTTAAACCATTATACTACTTATTTATTATCTATGGCCGATGGAGAAGTAGGCGCTATCCCATCGCATGAAAACGACGTTGGTATTATCAGAGTTCAAGACCCTAAATGGCCGTCCGATTCGTCGTCATCGTGGCTTAAGGTACCTCAAGTTTTTTAGAATATGCACTGTTATATGTACCTTGTCATTTAGTCTATTATTTTGTTTTAAAGTTGTAACCTTCCAACTTAAGAGACTAAAATGCTACAAAAAATAATAATAAGATAAGATCCTACGTATTTGTGAAGTCGTATTGCTCCGTTTTGTTTTTTTATTAAGTCTCGAATTAGGTACGACATTAATCTGCTCTAATGTTTGAGTTCGCTTGAATTTGAATGCCGTGACGTAAGTTAGGTCACAAAATAGTTTTTTGTGTAAAGAGAGACATGATTTCGGATCAGCATTAGTACGAACTCTAGACAAGTGATCGATTGTAGAAGGTATAAGTAGTAACTTGGCGTCGCTTTTCCAATTTAATACAACCTAGGTTAACAATTTTCCGTGCAAATGGTTGATTTAGCGTGAATAAAAAAAATGTACGTACCCTACGCCTTTTACTCTTAAAACCAGTTACATTCCAGTTTTTAAAAGTTGCAATAAATGTAGTTTTGTTACAATCAGCATAGTCGTCAGAAATATGAATAAATTACCGATAACAGGTATGTAAAGGATTGTTATAAGAGAAACAAGTTATGATCTCGACGTTCTTAATTGTGAGGTACGTTTCAAAGTGTCTACAATTTTTTTGTCATGCTATTTTATAAACTCATTAGAAATTTTTCAGCTTAACCCGAAATTACTTTGCATTAGGAAACTAAATAGGTAGGCAACTCGTTTATAAAAAAAACTATAACTACAGCCCTTTTTTTAATGTCCCACTGCTGGGCACGGGCCTCCCCTCAATGCGAGGGGGATTCGGGCCATAGTCCACCACGCTGGCCCAGTGCGGGTTGGCAGACTTCACACATCTATCGAGAACTAGTCAAGTTCCCTCAGACGTGCAGGTTTCCTCACGATGTTTTCCTTCACCGTTTCATAGCAGGTGGTAATCTCGGATGTAAATGAGGTTCGCACATTAAACCCAGAGGTGCGAGCCGGGGTTTGAACCTGCACACATTGATTTGCAAGGCGTGCGTTTGCAAGGCAACTCGTTTATAATAACATTAAAATAAATATGACACATTTGTTATTAGATACGTTTCTACAGTGTTGCAAATGCACCTTAAGTGACTTGAGAGCGTGATTGTGTTACGCCCAAGAATTTTATAGGTGCAATGTCTCTGCCCATTGCAGTTATCTGCGTAAATTACTGTTCGATATCCCAGTCGGTCCTTGTAACCACCATTTCAATACTGTAATGAATTATTTGAATTGCATAAAACGAATCGAGCAGCGCTATGTGCTTGGAACTGGTGATAATAGCTTACAATTGGCTTCAATTGATAACTTGCAGTAAAGTTGAACATACATGAAATCTTTATAAGTGAATAGAATTAATGATGAGAGACAAACATTCAAAACATACGCTGCTGTGAATTCTGTGCTTTGGCAAAAGTAACGCGGTTATAAATAATATCGTAAAGCACGTCGCGTTTTACTGCTTCGGAGTCGGTCAATATGAATCGTCAAAACGAGCGCAAACAAGTTATTGCTTATTCTAAAACGAATTGTATTAACATTCATAGATAAAGCATATTTTTCAACGGAATGTCATCGATGACAGGAGCGAACTTTGATGCATAGTCTCATTGCTTCTACCAAAGAAATTCCATCTTTGAGTATAATATGGAGTAGAGTTTAATACAGAGTACATTTTCAAAAAAAAGTCATGTTAATGCGCTCGAGAGAGAGATGCAGAGATTAAATATTGCTGCCGAGAAGTGGATCACGAGACCTATGTCATACCCTTGAATTTTAGCGTAACAATTAAATATATTTTGAATTGGCTAGGTTAGGGGGCTGAAAAACCTACTAATACGACCATGCGTTTAAGATTAAATAGGTTTGCTGAAAATGGTGAGCAATATACGAAGCATATACCCAATTTAATTTTCTATTCTACCTGTAAGTGTATACTTATTGGCTTCTAAAGAAACACGTTCGGTATCATTTCCAGAACCAGTTACACAAGATAAGAGTGGAATATCTAAATAGTCTTCGACTAATCTCCAGTCCTAAGCGACGACAATTTAAACACGACTTTGTAAAAAATAGCGTCAGAAAAAAACAGTTTAACGTATTTAGATATGGACAATTACATTACACGCTATCAGATTATAAGTACATAACAAACATGTTGAAATATTGAAACAAATTAGGGTTACTTTTGCAGTGGTATCTAAATTTCTGCAGTATGTGGCCTTGTCGGCAGCTGACGATAATAAATAGATACTTTTTAATCCATGATAGTACTACCTCTTTTGTGTATTGTGGATTTTTAATTTGATAAAGAACTGACGACGGTAGCCATAAAAATTGGTACTTATTCTGGTTGAAACTCCATAAAAAATTTACCACAATAATGATATCTATATTAACTTACCTAATTGATTTATGATCAATCTTAAATTTGTTCTTAGTCATTCCTTATAATGTCTTTTTTATTAGGCCCTCCAACAGTAAGTACGAAAGCCTAGGTAAAAATACATTATTTATCTTCCAGGTAGTACCATTCGGCTTCAGACAACTTCTTAGGTGGATCACGAAGACTTACAACAACGTTCCCATAATCGTAACTGAAAATGGTTACGCGGACTACAGTGGTTTGGATGACAAGGCCAGGGTGTCGTATTACAGCCATTACTTGAATGCTCTACTCCACGCTATCCACGAGGACCGCATCAACGTGCAAGGATACTTCGCATGGAGTTTGATGGACAACTTTGAATGGGACGATGGCTACGTGTAAGTATCCTCTTTTGATTTTTTAAAGTTTGACACTAGGCCCTTTAGGTCCTCCAACTAAGATAAATGGTTCTGCTAATTGTGGGTTCACATAAATAGTTTCACGGCCAGATCGAATCGGGAACCATAACCAAGATACCTACTAATGCGGCTCGTTTAAATACTATGCTATTGATGCTTAACTTTTATCATATGATACATATCAGGATTTATAATCTTCTAATTCGATCGTCGCGATATAGCGACTAGTAGCGATGTGTACTCAAAAATTAACCCCTCTAACGAATATGACATTACGAGCACGTCTTTCGCAAATTTTTAGCAACTCTTCAAAACTGTTCCTATAAATATTTATTTATTTATTTATGAAAAACACATTTACAACATCGTAATGTTTTTGTAATTATTACCTTATACTGTACTTTGTACGCCTCTCTAATGTACTTTTAGGACTTGTCTGCTACAATTAGTTATGCTGCAAGTCGCTTACGAATGTGCAATAGACAGGTACATATGTTGTGTGTGATGTAGCGAGGTTTCTTATTAAGACCATTTCGACTGAAGGTCGACGTTTAAATTTACTGTCTGCATCGATTTGGTGCACTTCATACTTACTGTCGGTGGAAACACAGCTCTTTGGTTTTACGCGATTGAAAGTCAGTCTGTTTATCCTAATTTGTTATACGTAACTAATTATAACACTATTGTTACATACCTATTCAAAGTCTATTCAGATAATGTTCAAGTGTAGTAATTTGTTAATAAGTTATGTTAATACGCTTTTTTAAATATTCATAGACTTGTTAGCGAGAATCATGAAATAACTGCTGTTCTAGAATCCCAGAATCTCATACAATCCTTTACACTGAAGGTCCTTCAGTGGGACCATCCTTCAGTGAAGGATGGTCCTGCTTATATACATTTGAAGGCCAAAGCCAACATTCATGACAATATACACACATGAAATAATTCATCTGTGTATAACTGCGCCCTCTAGTAATATCGTGCGTTATGATCGAGAAACTCGCAACTGTTTATTAGTAGGAAAACGGATTAATATTTTTTGCAACGCGTTTATTTCCAGTGATGCTTTTCATAATGGCTACTAGAGGGCGGTAGCGGCATTTTTATTTATAACACTGTCCACTTCCCCACCCTGCGAGAACTTATCAAAGAATTCTTTTCTATTTGTAATTTATATTCAACAGCGTTAAGTAGATAAACATATAATATGTTTGGAATCGTTTAGGTGGATAGGTACTTAGGTAGGTACTTACCTACATAGTTTTTTTTCACCGCACGTCTTTATAAGATCGTGTAGGTAATTTGTTTTAAACACTACCGAAAATTCCAATTTTAGGTGCTTTGTAAATGGTTCAGAATTACTTTAAAATTCAGGGTTAGTCCATGCTTAAACTGCACGTATGCACATAAATTAGACAAGTTTGTCTAATTTATTTTTCAATCTAACATCACATATTCAAGTAGGTATAATAAGTACTATAACATAATTTCTATCTTATCATTTCGAGTAAATGGTAATCTATTATCAAAACGACATAATTAATTGATAATACCGTGTCTTGTCTTCCTTAATAATCTGTTTGATGTTGTCTTATTGAAGCATATTAAGCTAGATCACCTTGCTGGAGGTGTGTTGTTTTAAATATTTTTTTAATTACACGAAGATTGTAGCAAGATTGTCATTGATAATATATTCAACAGGCTTATTTCACTTTGTGGGTGTGTTAGGTGACATTAAATTAGTGATTGAATTGATAAAAGTGTACAATTCTCATCTGAGTTCAGACTGTCCAAAGTAACGCTAGCCTTAATTTCTAGAATTTTATTTCTTTATTAGAGGCTCTCCTATTGATTGCCCTTGATGAGTCAATATCCAGCATTAGTTTACAATAACATGCCTACTTAAATACAGTAACTTACCGTTGGAAAAAAGAGAAATACTCATACAAGTCAGTCTCTAGAAGCCTTCGTTCATCTGGGGCTCGATTTTCGCTTGATAGACATCAATCTCTATTCGAGATATGTCGAAACAAAATGTCAAATTGGTCGTAATTTTTCGACATATTTTGAATAGAAATTGATGTCTATCAAACGACAATCGGGCCCTTGAGCTATCTACATTTCAATTATTTGAAAATGCAAGGTACTGGCAGTTATTTTTTCCATACAAAAAGCAACATAAGCTGCAAAGATTTATAAGTGAAATTCACTCAATGAAGAACACAGGAGTTTTGAAATAATCAACTACTGTAAATAATTTGGTGCGGCCATAAAAATCTTATTTTCTTTACTCTTTTACCGTGCCTACGACTACGCTGGTACAAGGTTGTGTTCTATATGAGATATTTTGAAGATAATAAATTAACTATGAAGTGTGACCTTATCATGACTATCCACCAAAGGAAAGTTTGTATCTAATCAAAAGTACGAAATCCGTTAATTGTCTACGTAAAAAATAGCCTGTGTTGCCTTTTTGGAAATAGGTACGTACATATTATGTATATAATGTACTCTAGAAGATCAATCAATAGATAAATATAGGACGGAGTAATGTAGGTTTGAAGTTACTAAACAACGTGTGACGTGCAACTTGCCACTGCTTTGATTACAGTACATAGTTCCATTGACTTCCATTCGGCTATGTAGCTCAGATAGGTAGAGAAAAAATATTGATAACAATATCACAAATCCATTGATTTATTGCTAAGTAGAAATGTTTTCTAGTTTTTTCCTGACATATTAATATAATTATTATTTAGTAGATACCTATAATAACAATTTAGTGATGCAAATCATCATTTAGATAGCTTTTTATTAGTACCTAAATGATAATACGATAAATAAGGTAATAAATAATGAGATTTAAGCCATTTTACAACTTTCGTAGCTGCCGCTAAAGAAATTTTTCCTACGCAATTATATGGTACTGTTTGAATACCAATAAACTAAACTAAATCTATTGGACAGATATACGGTTTTATGAACTCCGACGATACACAAACAATCTAATACTATAAAAGCACCATAAATATATTAATTTAAATTAACACTGATAAGATTAAATAGTAGATACCTATATAACTAATTGATGCTTTTAAATCTAAAGAATGCTTTTAAAATCTAAAGAAACAGATGGCCAAAATGTTTTCCAATCTTATTACTAAGATCGCCCTTTAGGTGTTGTTATGGAATAAAACGCAATATCAGTCAGAAATTTGTAATTTCACTCATTATATTCAAAGTTGTAAATGCATTTGCAGGTCCCGCTTCGGTCTGTACCTGGTTGATTTCGAGAGTCCGAATAAGACGCGGACGGCGAAGGACTCGGCGCGACTGTACGCGGGCGTGGTGAGCTCGCGCGGCCTGCCCGAAGCCTACGACCCCGAGGACTTCACCGCCTTCTCCAGCGCGAGCCTCCTCGCCCCCACGGTCCTCCCCATCCTATGCCTACACCGGCTATACTTGTAATCTACAATACTTTATAGAAAACTGCACGTCGTTACTCTACGCTAAGTTATAAGTATATTAAAACTTTAAGTATCAATATCCTTAAATGTCAATCCTACTAGCTTGATCCCTTACGAAGTTAAGCTTAATGCTAAACTAGTGAGAAGGCAGCCGGGGCTCGGCGCGCGTTCAGTACTCGACGGTGGCAAGTTTCTTTGCGTTGTCGCGAGCCACCTCGCGGCGCAGCTGGGCTTGTATGCATGCGAACGATTTGCCCTTCGTCTCCGGCAACACGAGCAACATGAACACCAGCCCGAGAAGGGAGAACGCCGAGAAACCCCAGAATACAGTGTGTATTCCGCAGCTATCCTTCACCACCTGTAAAACATATGTACGTTACATTCAGTGCTCGGAACGATGAAAATGAATGGTCATGTTGTATTGCAGTAAATAATTATTTATATTTCGCTTTTATGTAACTAACGTGTTACAAAAATTATTTAATGTAGTAGAGTATTTTTAATTTATGATTAATAAATGGGATTTTGTTAGATGCAGTGTTTCATTTCAAAAGCTGAACAAATTGATATTTTATTTCACGAGTAGTTGTGCCCGCGAATTCGTCAGCGTGGAATTTAGCAAAATTACAAAATTTAAAACATCAACTATTTACGAGTAAAGTCTCGTCAAAATTGATTTAGCCGTTCCGGAGATTAGACAGACAGTCTTTTTGTTATAAGTACCGTATATACTTTCATATGCATTTACTAAAAAGCTGTGATTTTGATATAACAGACAGACATTTCAATATTATTATTTGCTTAGTTGTGTGTGTTACCTGGAATAGTTTTTGTACGGCGAACATAGAGATGCCAGTGTAGATGTGAGCGATACAGGACGCGTACAATTTCACGTTGGTCGGGAACATTTCTCCGATGATGACGTAGGGCACAGTTGACAGCCCGACGGCGTAGCACACGATGTACACAAGGAGGGCGAAGAGCGGCAACCAGTGAAGATTTTCCACCGTCGACTTGTTTAAATTGTCGAAGTAGAAGTATGTGCCGATAGTACCATTCATCAATCCGACCCCGAGGGCAGAAAGTAACAAGAGCGGTTTACGACCGACACGGTCGACTAGCACCACTGATAGTACGCACGTGGCTACTTGCACACATCCGAGGATAATGGATTCTTGGTAGGGTTGTATCGGACCCAAACCACCAGATGTGATGTTCTCAGCAGTGCTCTGGCTGGACGGCCCGGTGGTACAGTTGAAGATTTCTTGAGCGTACGCCACCACAGCCGCGCTGCCGCACAGCTGTTGTATTGTAAACACTCCCAACGTTATCCACATCGCCTTTCTGTTTGTAGCCTCTGTGATCAAATCGCTCCATGTTCCGCGGTTCTTCATGTCCTCTTGCACGTTTAGTTCAATACTTTTGAGTTCAGTTCTTATGTCACCGCTGCGTAGATTCCTGAGGGATCTTTCTGCCCTCTCGCTTCGTTCAAACTTTAAGTAGTAGTAAGGAGATTCCGGTAGAAAGATGAAGGTTAAGACGAATGTAAGGGGCAGGATCAGGTTGATTCCGGCCAACGCTTCCATCGACACGAATGGGCCGATACAGTACTGGGCAAGTATACCAACCTGAAAGCAATAAAGGAAATATTATAAGGTGTTATATTATTTACAATGATATTTTGAATGATTAAACAATATCTATTTTAGGTGTCTGATGAAATCTAAATAGCTACCTAGTAATTAAGGTTAGTAAACTGCATCAAAACAAACCTAGCTCACATTTTATCTTGATAAGGTTGAATTGATAAGCTTTATTGTAATTATTATCGTCATGATATTTCGTGTGTAATTGTGTTATAAATACGTCACTAATGAACAATAAAAGGTTATCTAGTCGTTCAAGGGCATAATAGTCCTAGAGTGTTTTTTTCAAACTTGACTTTGGTCATGTAAACGTTTGAATGAAGTATCTAAGTTGAATATGACTGTTATTGAAAATGTCATTTTAAGTCAAAGCAAGTTTACTTACAATAAGAACATAGTTCTTAAATAAATTTTAAAATAAAAGTACTAAGAGCGTAAGATAGTAGAGCCAATGCTGGAGTACCTGTAGGCATAATTGAAATTGTATTTGATATTAAAATGGCAAATCCTGTAGCATTTTAACGCGAATTAAAAATTAGTATAACATTCCGTAGCGTGTGGATTCGCGGGTCACAATTACGACAATAATCACGTTTCATGTCACTGGCAGTGCATTCGTCAGCTTAATTACGTGCAAATTGAGACAATAAGAAATAAATTGCTGTCGTAAGTTGACACTGAATTGCTTTTGATTACAATCGGGCGGCTGATGTGACTAATGTTACGACACTGTTTGGTAATGATCATGAATTGAGCTATTTGAGGAAACTGTCATTCACACAATTGCTATTTATATTTTTATAATGTTACCAGTGTTACCATGAAACGAATCGGACTCAATTATAAACAATTGGCCCACGAGGCAGAAGCTACAATTTCAACAAACACAGTAAAGATTGCTACATGGGGTACTCGGTGAGTTGACGTTAGTCTGTAGTTAAATCTGCGAGGATGCATAAGATGTAACAATGTTATTGTATGTAACTGATATTAAAAGTTATTTTCGTCAACAGATTCGGATAAATCAAATTTGGTCTGGTCAGTTTTAAGTCCTGTATGCCATTTTATGAGAATTGAATAAACGGCGCCCGATGCGGGCAGATGAGCTAACGATTTATTTCCTGTTTGCGCACAGCTAAATTAATACTGTGAAGTTTTTGCGCTTTAGAAAGTACTTTTTGCGAGGTAACCTTGAGTAGTCGAATAACTTCTATTCTTAAGGCACTAATTACATTCGTTTGAATGTCTACCCAAACGGAAATAATTTTACGTGTCCAAGGAATTGTTATAACGCGTAATTGTGTTTACTTGTTATAATCTATTGCGCACATGTTAGCTATGGATAGGTACCTTCGGAAGCTTAATGTGGTTAATGTTTACTTATATCTACGACCTGGGTGGCAATTTGTTTATTTCAGGTTATGAGGCAATACACTTTAATAGGTACCATTAACTGTCTGTATAAGGATGGTATGGTATGTGCATGAAGAGCGATATTTAATAGAAAGAACCGCTTGATGATTGGTAACTTTTCTGTAGTTAACCGCGATAGTGAGTATGTTTTAGGGAAATAACACGGCCTTATCACGTGCACAGTTTATGGCCCACGATAATATCATTATGATGTTTGTTTCTTTTTATTGTACAGTTATAAAAACGCATTAACTGCCAATTGTATATTTTGTTTTAAGCATCGTCAGTTACCTAAAAGCCAAAAATGCTAAAATGTACCTAATGCCTTATATAATCATATCCCTACCTGGCATAACTACCTATACTGTATACTGCGTTATTATCGGGTAAAAATGACCATGTTAATGTTATTAGTGTCGCTATATACAAGTACACACTTAATTACTTATAGGCTGATTTAAAACTGATTATTGCATTTGAGAACACAAAATGAGTGGGTATTATTGCTATTCAAGACATAACATACCTGTATTGCTATTGATAATGAGAACCGAGGTATTTACATCAATGGTATTACCTTACGTAGAAAATACTAGACGAGTTACCAGTCTTACAGAGCAGAAGATTGGGTAAATTATTCAACAACTTAAGTTAGGTAAATCATGGTAGGTATAATTATTTTTAATTTAATCGATCCGTTAGATACTTCTTTCGCAAAATGAACAACATAACATCACGACTACGGAATTTTCCATTCTATTTAATAACGACCAATCATGTGTTGTTGCGCAAAAGAAAAGTATGTACATAAAAGTAATCTAGCGGATCTAGGCGGTACAGATAGATGCGATAAGACATTTGTAATACGTCTCCTAATGAAGATTATGTATGCATCGCAACAGATACTGACAAAGGTAACCAAACACCTGCTCGACGCAGGCGACGCAAGCAGCTGAATACGATTCAAGGAATATCATTTAGAAATCGTACGGAAAGCGGAAAGCGAGCTTGTGCTTGTGCCATGAGCAATAGAGCATCAAGTATGCAAACGATGAAGATGAGGATAATTTATGTTACCTATAGGTAGTATTACATGGCCATGGCTGCACATTCGATGCTATGATCACTGTGATGAAGATGGAATTGTGAGATATGTTTAACCTTTTTGTTCAACAACATCACACTCAAGTAAAGTGTTTATAAGACTGCTATGAGTAGATAGTTAAATTTGCTTACGATGCAAAACATGGTGGACATCTTCTAGTACCTAACTGCTGATTGTTAAAATATATTGTTTTCAAATGTAACAACGTATTGCAATTAATCACGTTTAATAATCAAAATTTATTTAAAGTGTGTACTTTAAATAAGTTTTTTTTTTAATTTAACTACTAAAGTTGAAGTTACTTATATTGACTTAAGGACATTCTTTACCCTGAATTCCTTTAGCAAGTGGATAATTGTAAGCTAGAATTGTGAAATAGTGATGATTATCAAGAGTCGTTGCAGACACAAGGTCTAATTACTAATAGCATCCAATTAACGTGCCATCAGTTTACCTGATACTTGCTTACATGGGATCTTCTTAAACGTGGCCATTCTGCTTAGAGATTATATATACTTTATAAAATAAGAATATTTTATCTTGACATAAATATATTTTAGTAAATGAGAGAAGCCACATAGAGATTAATTAATGAATTATTCATTAACACCTGTGTGGCATTGGCTCATGTTTTTTAATGTGAACGAGATTGAATAAGATTCGTCTCGCTATCATGATAACGTGACGGACTCGAGAAGGCATTAGCTGAATATTCAATAGATTACAGTTAGTCGATATTGTAACAGCGGACTGAGAGATCTAGTTTAGAGTTGGTGATGGAATGGTGATCTAGCAGTTTCTAATTTAACGCGTCGATGACAAAGAAAATAAAGTATCACTAAATTAGTGATGTGCTAAAAGATCAGAAACCATGTACATATAGTAATTAGGATAGTATTTCTGATAGAAGACATGTAGACTAATAAGTAATGCTAATAATACACGGCTCAAATAGAATTTGTTTGAATTACTTCATCCAAATGCAACAATACTAAGTAAAATTGATTGTATATTTTAATTCTTCAATCAAATTGAAAGGCATGAATCGTATAATATTTTAACTTTAGTAGAGCTGACGTTGTTTTGTGCAGGAAGTATATACTCACTTTGTTCATTAACGTGATGAGAGTTGAAAGAGCACCCCGCACTTCATTCGTGGCGATCTCTCCAGTATACATCGGGGCAACAGTGTAGACGATCCCGTAGCCAAGACCTGAGAACATCCGGGCCACGTATAGGTAGGCCACAGACTTGGCTACGATGACCAGCACCCAGCCAAGAATGAAGGGGACCGCACCCAGGAGGAGTGTGGTCTTCCTGCCGAACCGGTCAGCGAAGTAGGCAGCTGGCACAGGAGTTAAGGCAGAGCAGAGGATCATTATGGAGACTATCCATGATCCCTCTTCGTTCGTCGTCGGTATCTTGCTCCCGGGTGATTTGAGAATATCGAGGGTCGGTGATGGCCAACCGTAGCAGGTACCCGCGGTCGCGGTGATAAGCGTCGCTGGAATAGAGAGAAAACCATCATTATGACCCGTTCATCTTATGCTTTAAAGCTTTAAAGAGTTATGTGTACATTTAGATGGTGTGGTGGACAAAATTAAATAATGGGTTTAGTTTATGGTCTACGCTGTTGCAAAGTGTTTGTGCAGTAGGTACTACTCAAAATGTTAGACAAATGTACAACTTTTTTTGAGCACAATACTACAAAGTGAACTTTGAGATAGTTGAGAGCACGCATCTTTCGTCCTACTTAATTATATATGATTCC
Organism: Ptilodon capucinus; assembly: GCA_914767695.1. Lineage (NCBI taxonomy): Eukaryota > Metazoa > Arthropoda > Insecta > Lepidoptera > Notodontidae > Ptilodon > Ptilodon capucinus. Next base: position 8,531,164 of record OU611808.1, read on the forward strand.
TAAATAGTCATTAGGATCTTTATAATTATACTTATAAATCTTTATACTTTAAGATAGACACTAGCGGCCCGTCCCGGCTTCGCACGGGTTTCTAATATAGCCTATGTTACTCAGTGATAATATAGCTTTCTAACGGCAACAGAATTTTTGAAGTCGGTCTAGTAGTTTTTAAGTTAATTCGTTACATACAAAAATACAAATCTTTCCTCCTTATAATATTAGTACAGATATAGATTAGCAAAGAAGAATAAACCTTATTTGATATTAACTGAGAATATTGCTGCTTTGCTCCTATATCATTAATATTCATAAGAAGAAAGATTTGCCAAATTTAGTTGTATTCTAAAGTAATCAAGGCAAAATGACAAGTACATTATATTTTGATGGGCGTATTTGAATATATGGCAATGTGTTAATAAAATCAAATGGAAAATACACATGCCAGCAAGTTTATAAGCAAGTTTGTTTTGCTAATAAAGTAATGTGTACTCAAATAATTAAATTACCAGCCTTAGAGCACCGAGGTGGTGATTGATGATGATTACATACACATGAAAAGTGCATTGCCCCTATGCAACGGATTAGAAGGAGTGCTTATCTATGTAATGTAGAGAGTTGAGAAATAAACGTGAAAGTGTTAGTAATATAGACGCAGTACATATAGTTTAACTGAACATTAAATAAGTATTTGTGTACCTACTAATGATTGCCTATCTGCTTCGGAAAGTATTATATGATTAAATATTACGCCCCTACGCCCATACGCGAGAGTATTCATTCGTATTTTTTTATTTACTATGTTCCTATTAGGTACCTAGCTATATAAAGGTTGTATGTCTATGGCAAAAGCCACGCGGCTACATTCGATCGCTTAGACCTTGTCCAGAAGGGGCGAATACGCCGCGAAACGTTTCGCGCGAATTCATACGCGCGTTGTCGAGGTACTAGACATCAATACATCGCGTCCACAAGCATCGCGCGTGATTCGCGCGAGTCGAGATACTAGGGACGCCTTGTTGCGTCCACTTTAACGCGCGAACTTTATTAAATTTTTCAAATTCGTCCCCAAATGCTCGCGCGTTGGTACGCTCCTTCTGGGCGCAACGGTCGCGCGTAATACGCGCGAGAGAATCGCGGCGAATTCGCTCTTTCTGGACAAGCTCTTAATTGATGACATATCGTTGCAAAATATACTTTTTCTATGAGTTAATACAGTTCATTTTAGTATTGTTATGGTTATACAGCTACTAGGTAGTTATTTAAAATATGGATATCGTATTAATGACAATATTTTGCTGACGCAGCGCACTCAACGATTTCCGTAGGTAATTTGATATAAGTATTTTGATATCGCAAGACGTAATTAAACATTGCATTGTTATCAAAACAAATGGAAATCATGCTATAATTAAGTGAAAGGAAACAGATTCTAGAAATAAGTTTTGATTGTTAGTCACGGCGTAAATAAGGAAGGGGCTGAATAATAATTTGACTTTGAAAAGTAAATAAATAGTAATTCAATGAATATTCATTCACCGTAAACTCTATTATTGGTTTTAGAGTTAAATGGTATTTATACAGCTCGTTAAAGTTTAAAATTAATATTAAAATTACAATGCGCAGATCATATTCTTGCGATTGTATGTTAGGGTCCATATAGGTAGGTACAGTAATTAATTATAAATATTGAGTTGTTGTTGTTCGGGATTTCCAATGAATAATAAGTTTGTTATGTTACTGAATTGGTACTGAGAAATCATGTGTTAAGACTTTTTGGTACCGAGGAGGCTATTAGAGACACTTGTGTTCTGAAGTTGGGACGTAATTTATGGTGCACAGCGCGAGTGGTAGCAACCGCCTGAAAACACGGACTCTTTGTAGTCCTAAAATTGAACCAGGGATGAATTTATAATCGAGGGTTGAAAGACTATTTGACTAAAGCGACACTTTTGGGCGATATTGATTTATATACACATTTGGAATCGAATGCCGCTTAAGTCAAATAAAAAAAAACTTTCACACAGCCATTTCCGAATTTTCTAGCCGACGGGAATCGAACTTGCTCTGTATTTCAGCTTACGACCCGGTGCAGGAACGCGATCGACCTGTCCTTGAACCAATAGACTAAGCTGTTGCGTGGTCGATATGTTTCGCACAACTCTTGAATAAATTACATAAAATATCAAAATAACTATGTATTATTCGGATTCAAAGTTCTAATAGGTTTAAACCAAGTATCTACTATCTGAAAACACTTGGAAGGTAGCTAGCTACATGATAGCGCATTAATATGCATATACGTTATCTTTATTGCACAATGATCTAGCTTATAGTAAATACTTATGTTTAAAGGCGGGTCTTTGCACGTCCTATTAGGGATTACGGCGCCAGTTATTTTTTAACTGTAGGTACTTCCTGCCACAGTCATAACAAGTTTGGGAGTGGCGTCGTATCAGCGTTTATCGCTTGTCGTGGAAACTTCTGACCACTCCAATACACTCGGCATATTTCACGACCCTGTCTGGAGTTGATAATTAATACCAGATACTACAATATTGTGACAATATGATATATTATACTCGTAGATGTTTTTATTCAATTTAAGTTAAATTTAAATTATTGCCTAACGTAATATTACACTCCATTGTTTATGCGACGCATTGTTTATGAACGGAACATCGAACTCGAACTCTATCCTTGATCTTGTTATTTATGGCCCGTGAGCAATGTATTTAATATGACAATTAATAGAATCGCCGCTGCCTACATAAAAACTAGTATGGTTATTAGCTTTATGGGTGTATAAATACCTCCAACTTTATAGAAATTTCAATTTATCGGTAAACCACCTATAGTCGCATTTTTCAGTAAGTACAAAACTTTCATAAATTGTACATTTTAAAAAAGGATAAACATACGTCAAGCTGAATTCCTAATTCGAAATTCAAATTAATTGGCATGACAGCAGCCCTAACAAGTAGTCAACATTACTACATCTCTAACAGATAATAATATGTATTCAATAACAAAAAAAAAACAATTGTTTAACTCATGATGATTAATTTGAACGATATGTCTGACAAAAAAATTGAAGCGGATTCCTTTAGGGACATGTATTATTTTAAGACTAACAACAATTATTTAAAGAAAATACTAGAATGTATTGCGATTTGCGAATATCCGAACAATTTACAAAGTCATCTAAAAACACTCGTTACTGTAACAAAAACGAGGAAATATCATTTCGTTCCCAATAGTGTGATGATAGCTGTCTCGTACATACGCAAGTTTAGGATGGTTTATCACGTCAGTAATGTAAACACAACATAGAATACAACTATAGCAGAAAATTGGAACGCACGCCGATTGCCAGTTGGCATTGCGTTGGTTGGCGCGTCATTAAAGACTCGGTGTTCCGGCGTCTCGGCACCTCGGCCTGTCCGATTCAGTCGTTTATACTGCAGGTGAAGTATTCAAATAGGTAATTCTTTTTTTAAACTATATTTCAGCCAATGGAAAAGTTTGAAATGTTGTTTCAAACTCTCTCCTTGCGTGAAACTAAATGTCACATCACTATGATAAATAACTTTTCCAATTTAAAATAAGAATATTTTTTTAGATAAGTAAAGCTGATTCAATAATGAGCATTTTTGGAGATAGGTACATGACTTGTCGTGATGCAAAGACAAAAATGAAAAGCAATTTTATTTAAGTTTTTTTTTTCTGTTCATATCAACATTGTAAAAAGACTTGTTTAATATTGTAATCGCAAAGGTCATATTTGATATTAAACTACTATCAGGATATACACAGCATCAATTTGGTCCCACGATCAATCAGGCAATAGCTTCACAAAGAATGCGTACGGCTGACATTGAAAAATTGGTGGGAGAGTATGAAAAATCGGTTTAGGTCGGGGCTAAGGGTTTTAAATTAAAACTTCTCTACATTGTGTATTAAATTTTATCTCAATCGTAGATAAATAATTAGTCTCTATTTATCTATGGTCTCCAATGATATTATAGAATATCATTGATGGTCTCAATATAACTTTCAGGGGAACTAAAATGCACAGATAATAAATAAACTACATTATATGACTAATAAATATACGTATATAGACCCTCTTTACTGATCTAATAAGCCTTACAAAATACTTGAAAATTAATGAAAACATTGTTCTTGACAATAGCTAAATGCTACACTTAAACCAGAACAAAATGTAACAGTATTCGCGAAAAAAACACCCATGTTAGTGTACCTACCCTTCATATTTTGGATATTTTGTGATGTCTCGAACACGACGGTACTTTAAAAATATATTTTGCATAAGTAGATCTGGGTGAAGTGTTGTTTATGGTGGGTGATGCTAAGTGACTTTTTAAAAACTTATAAAGCATATCTTTCCTAAAGGTACTAGGAAATATGTTTTTAATACGTTAAATTATTGTCATTTTCTTGTTACCAATATAAAATTTCCTTGAAAAAGCACGTGCCAATATGAAAGTATAGTTCAAGTAATTAATGACAAACGTGTAGAGTGAACTGTTTGTGAGGTGGGTGCGAGGTCGCAGGCGCGCGGCCAGAGGCGAGGCGTGGGGGGAAGAGGGAGGTGAGGGAGGGGGGGGGGGGCGCCACAGACTAGCGGTGTGGCGCGCTGGTGACGCAAGCTACCGTGACACCAAAGGTACGTACACATCAACTTGTGCAAAAATATTATTCTCGCTACGTAAATCTCTTCCTTCATACATTCTTAGGTTTGGTGAGGAGTTAGGTGCACACGAAGCAAAGGGACCATTGACATAGATTTCAAAAGTACGTGCGATAGCAACCATCGATTTGTATTTACAACTATAAACAGTGTTATTGTTTTTCAAACTCTTTAGTTGCTCGTAACGAAAATCACAAAACACGAACAGTTTTCGCGAAATCAGCAAATTGTTTGTTGAAAATTCAAATAATAAAAAAGGTGACTTTGAACGTCTATTGTTTCTTAAAGATCTGTTCATATCTGTCAAAATGTCGTTGGCTTCATAGAGAATACCTACCTAACGGCTGTTACGTTTGAGAAAAATGTGATAGTACTGCAAAGCCTGCTGCAATTAACGGAGCAAAGTAAATATCTCCATTGCACATACATTACTCACTTTCTTATTTACATTATAATGACGTGATTCGAATGACAATTGCATGTTATCGGTAACAAAGTCAAATATTTATATCATTCTTTGAAATTGACAGTTGTTTGTTTTTATAAGTACGTTGATAAGTTTTACCGTTGGAGATCATCCGCCATCTTTAACACTGTCATTATCACTTTTTATTTATAATGTGTATTTATTGAATTTGTCCTTGCTATTAATTACTTGACATTGGCGAAATACCCGCGCTAGTCGCAGGTGAAGCCATTCCTCATCTTAGTCCATTAAATATCATCATTTCACTCATTTCGTAAAAAAGTAAGTTTTACCGTTGAAGAGCCTTCTAAGTGACATGACCATTGCGACTGTCGTTTTTAAAATTGAAAAAGCAAATTGTAACTTATAATATAATTCTTGTATAAAACGGAAATTGGCGATTCGCAAACGAAAATGAGTAGTTGTAGTGTTGACGCGCCCTAATAGCAGCACACATCTCTGAATAATAATGTTCTGATTGTGATATTGTGTTGTACCTACACTGTACCGCGCGACAATGTGCCAGTAACCGCAAAAGTTGGACACACTTTTTCATATATGTTTGTGCAAATGTCTTTGTGTGCGTACACGAGTCTGTTACTATAGCTGGCTCATGTTAGCTACTTTTAATTACTTGAAATATTTTAAATCAATGAACCATCGCGTTACAAGTCTTGTATTAACTCAGCAAGTTTATTTTTAACTCATGACATATTAAAGGAAGCCGCATCTGATATATTGCCATCAGAACAGCTTTACTTTATAAATGTGTGTGAATTTGTTCCGTAAAATATAAGTCCCACAGCTGTCCCCAATGTCACTTTGATATTGTTTATTTTAACATGAACTAAATTATTTGAGTGGAAAAGAAAACGGAATGAAAGAAAAAGAAATGGGCGATGTTACGGAAGACGGGAGAATCCGGAGTGAATTGTTCCCGGTTCTACAACGATAATAAGACTTTTGGTGTCAGTAACAGTACAAAAGTAATACTATAACAAGATCATTATACGGCTTTGTATTAGGTATCAAACATCCGAGGATCTGTAGTTGTAGCATATGCGCCAAGACTAGATCACCAAGACTAGACTAGATCACGGAATATCTTGATATTTTCTTTTCCTCTCGTATAAAATTAGACAGAGAGCGAGCGAGCAAATCCGTGACAAAGGTCTTGACACGCGTGCTAACCCCACTGATCTGAACTTATTAGAGGAACAGTATAATTCCAATGCATTTACAGTAACATCGATAGTGACTAACTATAATTGTGTAACAGGCTTATATAAAGCATGTGTTAGCTAAAACTACGTGGGTATTTCTTAACTGATAAGCGATAATATCAACAGTTGAACACCCATGAATAAGCGGCGTGGAATGCTACAGGTTTCAAACGGGAAACTCAAGCTAATACGCATTGCCTATTAACCAATTTCATTCTAATGAATACACCGAATGAGAGAAAGTAACGATCGTAATAGAAGTATCCTTCTAACGATGAAAACCTTAAATTTGAATTAGTTAAGTATCTAATTATATTTAGGAATCATTATAAATTACTTTCAGCGGCACAGGTGACTGTGCTGTCAACCACAAATGATTGTGACAAGACAAAATTTGACAAGTATGTTTTTCTCTTGTATGAATGACGAAAGTGTGAGAGCGACTCGTTGAGCCATAATCTGTTGCTCACGTGATAGCCGAGCTCAGCTCAGACACTGTTTTGTGGCCGCAGAAACATGCAATAACTAAATATATTAGTAGTGATGATCAGGAATATAAAGGAAGCAATTAATGTTCACTAGAAACATTACAATAGATTTATAAAAAAATATCACAATATGAACTATTCCCAAAATGTCATCTTCAGAAGTGTTTTATCTCGAGCACACAGACCAGGTATATCATCCTTTTATAATATTTTCTTGTACCAGTTTTACAATACAACTTCTGTATGCTACAGGGAAGTCATTCCTCAGTTCGCAAAGCTCGAGAATTTCAATTTCCGGTTTCTCTCGGGAATTGCAGAGCGGTGTACCATAACAATTAATTGATTGATCTGGCATATAGTATTGATCGATATAATTAATATTAGTTGTAGACAACTTTATTAGAGAGGAGTAAAAAAATACATGTTTTATATATTATGTAAAGCACCTACCATAAAAATGTACTAAAGTTAATACACGCATGAGCAAGGTTTTTTTTAATTAATAAATTTATTTTCAAGACTGATGTAGTCATGTGTTTTCAGTCAATAAGTGTTTTCATCAGTAATTAAAATATCGTAAAGATAACTGACAGCATTTTACAATTATAAACAGTCTCTAGTATAAACCTATACATACCTATTTCGATTAAATTCAAACGATTAGTCGATGCACGTGTCTCGGTCGGGACACGAGTTATCGAGCTAGAGCATTATTAGCGATAGGTTCAAGACCTCAGGCGACGATGGCTACAAAGAAACACTGTGATACAGCTCTACTAACTCTACCAATAGTCAACGTCAGACATTAACGAAACCTTGACGTTTGATCTTAGTATTACATTCATATGGTAAAACCGGCTGCAAGATAATGACGGGTTGAATGAAAACTGAAGTGCCAGAACATTTTGTATGGGTGCGTTCACAGTTTATTCCGTCAGCCGGTTTTACCGTATGTAGAGCCTTAGTTATCATCATTTTGAAATATACGTAGAAATTTGTGAGTTGTGGAAAATTTAATGGCGAATTAAGTGGGACTTAATGTTAATTAAGCTAAGATACGAGGCGTGGGTTGAGCATTGAAAATACTTTAGAGGATGTAATGAAGTAGTAGCTTCAATAGTAGTATCGATATTTTTTATAGCCTTTCTATGTCCCACTCCTGGGCAAAAGCATCCCCTTTACACACATCCCAGTTCTGTGTTAAATATATTTTACCTTTCTTTAATTAAGATATTAGCGGTAAACATTATTATTTATCTTCTACATATTAGATCCCTATAACACTAAGGCAGTTAAAGATAAACATACCTAACAGTTATGTGGCTATGTATCGCCGCAAAAGATAGCCACTGTAACCTTACCCTCATTCCATCAATCTTAACCAGTGCAACGATAAAATTGCGAAAAAACAACGGAATCATTTAAAATAACTGAAATCGCTACAGCAATTAACGATTTCCGTCTGATCAAAGATAGAAACCAACATATAAAGCATAATACACATGCAAAAGTACATGAATTGTGAATGCTAAATTAATGATAAAAAAATTCTAAGTATAATTGCAGAATGGCCGGCACCGCATAAATTTGATTTTTTTTCGACTTTTTCCTAAACACATTTTTAATTTAGTTTATCGAGTCTGTCACTAATGAAATATATATTCCGGTTATTAAAACACTAATGGGATGTAGACACATTTAAAAAGAGAAAGTATGTAAGATGCACTGTCGTAAACCTAGTACTGCGTAGGTGCTTTCAGTACTAATGTAATGCAAGCGAGGCTCGGGGCATATGCCCAGACGTGCCCGCACTATAAAGTTTATATCTCTATAGCCCAGACTGTGGTCTATAAAGCTTGGGTTTCTTGGGAACGTAGCGCAATTGCAGACGTAAAAACAATCTTAACTGTTATACTTTAAAGTTTAATATAGTTTAAACAACGTTTTTGTGACGCCATTCATTATTACAGACGACTAGGCATGGTAGCGCAACTTCATGCGTAGAAAACCTAGCTTTCGGTTCTGAACCTTAGAGCGTCTACATTGAGAATATCAAATAGACTTTGAACAATCCCTCAATAGCCGTCCTTGTGTGTGACCACTTTGAACAAGCCGTTGATAATATTTACAAGTACATTGATAAAGTAAAGAATGTAATTTCCATAGTTTGAGCGATGTTATCTAAGTCCCGACCTACGTGCATAGGCGACTTAAAGCTTTAAGCTTACTTTGAATCACAGGTCGCAAAGTGATTCAATCAAACCATACGTCTTTGATTTGAATTTGTTTTAACGCCGTTATCTACCTACCACCTACTTCTACGAATAATGTAACTACATAATATATTTCGAGGGTACAAAACCCAACAAGCATAAAATTTTTACTTTTTAAATATATATTTTTTAAGTGTTAAGGACCAAACATCTATGTTATTCAAATAATATCGTAATAATAAGTATGTTGTGGTACACCTAAAGGCTCGCGTTAGGCATTGATCAAGGGACAAATTCAGAAGGCGGTACTTCTGGAGACGGCGCGCATTGTGAGAAAGTTCCTCTCTCTGGAGCCCTAACCACTGGTAACTAGAACCCTGTTCCAGATGGGGAACTGTTTTTTTATATATATATATATATATTTTTATTTATATTTAAAAATGATTAAATAAGATAAATGGAAAATAAAGGAAGTTGTGGAGGTTAAAGGAGGTTATTGTGGTAAAAGTGGATTACACCATGGAAGAGACCATCAAAATGCACTAAGATGGACCGATAAAACAATTATTTTTTACCACTTATTGGGTTTAAGCACTATAACCTTGATTTGTATAACAGTGTATTGAATAGGAGAACGATTAAATAATGGAAAACTTTAAATGGACTTTCACTAGTGGTTGTTTTGCAAAAACAGAAAAACTATTATAGAGTGAATTTATTCCATTAAGATTACGCACGAAACATACATATTTGTTGTTTATACTCAACATAATATAGGCTTAGCTTTCCATGTAACAACATAAATAATTCCAATAACAGGCTCCGTTTCCTTCTTTTTAGTGATAATGAAAGGGACAATGCGCACTATCGGTTAACCCTATTACGTATTGCCGTATTCGAGAAATTCCTTGCAAGTGGCACAATCGATTGCAAGCGTGTTGTTTATAAACATTGTCCGTTTAGTCGCTGTAGTACGTATGCCGTCTGCTCGCAGAATGCACTAGGAAGGGTAAACTATCCGGTGTCATTGACATTCATTTTACGGCTTCATAGATTATAACAGCAATGGCGAACACAAATCCACTGGGCGATTACGTAATTGATAGTACCCAAATTTCAATTGCAATCGCAACTTGACTCGAAGAGAATAGCTGAAGTGTATGGAAAAGCCGATATGTTTTTTTTTGTTTCAATGACGGTATGACAGTAAGCAGTAAGCTAGTAACGCAGAGTACGTTTATTTATATAAATAGTCGAGTATTTTTGAATTATACAATTTTTACACATAAGTGGAGGTGAAGAAGGCTGCAACGGATCGACCCCGATAGCGCGGACTTCATCAGATGCACCGACAAGGGCCGAGCCCTTAAATTAGAAGGAGACTATTTAGGCAAAAAAACAAGGTACCGCTTGAATAAGGGTTGCAATTCCTTTGGATTCTGTATAAGGTGTAGTGTGCCGTAAATTATAAAAAAAAGTTATAAGGTACTTACAGTGTTCTATAAAAAAATATCACACAAATTTGTTTTTCATTTATTAATATTAAAACGTCTATAAATATCCGAATTATATGCCACATAAAACTACAATTAGCACATGCGCTGAGTATCCATGAATCCATTCATGAAATACCATATCAATACATCATGTCATGTCATACCCATGTTGAATCATCGTAGAGACACGATGGGCGCGGAACGTCAGAGTTTCATTGTTAGATAGTAGTTATTGTTGACATAGTTTTTATAGTACTCCCGTAGTAGGTAGGTAGTATGTACTACCTCGTAATAAACACATGTGTGACACTTTTCCGTAATTCTGTATTTTATCAAAATGATTTAAACTTATCATTGGAGGACAAATTAGACAAATCAAAGGCAATTTTGAACTCATCGTGTATGTTATCTCTACAATTGTCCGTATAGAGGCACTTGTAAGGGACCAAAGATATTTCTTTTGGGTTTTAATTCATACTTTTAGTGAAAATTATATGAATAAGTATATAAAATCAATTCTGGAAGGTTACGATAAAATATTAATATGTCAGTCGCATTCCATATTATTGAATTGAATGTGTGAAATTGTGCACCTATTAGGTTTATTTTAACAACAGGATAATAATTAAAGATTATCGAACTAATTATAAACCATAGTTTTAATATAAATGTATTTTAAAATAAATGCCTCATGTACTTTACAAAAACCTGAATTTGATCCATCTGCCTGTTCTATAATTCTGTTTGCAACATACTATGTAAATACAGTTTGATAATAAGGAAACATGTAAGAAATCGACCTTATAGTATCATTATTGCTACGGCAAAATAACCCTTATGGTTTAACAGAATCCAATTCTTTGACTACACAGTTTTATACTCAAACGCAACTCAATGAGACGGTTTTTTAAATGTCGAACGAAACATCTTTGGTAGGTACAACTTTTTATCGCTGTTACATGGCCATGTAGGCATATTAAACACACATGAGAAGCTATCAGATGACGCAAATAGGTATATTACGTTGAATCATATAAAACTGTTGGACATAAAATATACCTAAAGGATTAATTTAATCTTGACTACCCTGACAGCGAAACATAATTATTTCATTCACAGAAAAACCTGAGGTTAAAAAGAAATTAATTCCATGTCTTTTATGGTAATGTTTCGCCGCAAAAGTTAGAAAAAAATACATCCACGCTCCTTCTAAAGCTGGTCCTTGGCATTTTATTGTACAAGAGAGCGATCTATGAGGGTTGAGGTGGAAAAATTAGGTAATCAGGGATAATCAGTATGCTAAAATAACCGTGATAATAAGTTCCTGATTTGAATATTTTAGCGTCACTTTCATCCTTTCAACTAATTCCAACCAATCGTTTTTTTCTATTCAAAATTAATCCCTTTTGTATCCACTTTTTTTTGGTTCTGGTCCAAATAGGCTGCAACTATTAACTACGATCCTATATTATTTTTCTACCTGAGTTCCTAAGAATTACGAGGTTGGGTTTCTCCCCATACCAAAGTAACGACGATGTTACCCTTCGTAGTGTGCCAGCATGATTTCTTTTTGCATTCTTTGAAACAACATTATTATGGTGGTTAGTTAGCGAATTATGATGCAATAATTCTTATGTGTAGGTCTATAAATTTCCCGTCCGATAAGCTGTAAAGGCCTCTCTCGGCCAACAGCGTAGTCTCTACTAATATTATAAAGAGGAAAGATTTGTATTTTTGTATGTAACGAATGAACTTAAAAACTACTGGAATGATTCCAAAAAATATTTTGCCGTTAGAAAGCTATAATATCAACGAGTAACATAGGCTAAATTAGAAACCCGTGCGAGACTGGGACGGGCCACTGTCATTAAAAAAAGACAAATTATTTTAAAATGAAACGCTTAAGTAGTTATTTCTTAATTGTTTCCATTTATTCGATAAAGTTAATTAAAGGATAAGCTGTGTATTAGCGTGATTTTAGTTTATACTCAATATTACGTAATTACCTAAATAAAATGGGTGTAGTAGGCATACGAATATAGTTGCGTCGCGCATCGAGACTTTTGCAATTATTTTGCTAATACTAAAACAAACTGTTTATTGCCTTATAAGTCAAGTGAATTCGCTCGCCCCGGTAGGTTCAGAGCGTAAAGTAATTTGTAAGTGTTTCACAATCATAAACGTTATTGACATTATTTTTGCAAGATTCAATTTGAAAGTAAACTGTTTGAACATTTTGGTAATTACGAGGTAGCGTGGTCAAATACAAAGAAATCGTTAGAGCATTAAAATAGATTTACCGTTTTTTGTAAAACTGTAAAAAAAACTAATTAAATATTTAAAAGAAATTAAGAAACTACAAGTGAGAATAATAAATAGTGACGAGTTTTTAATGGTGGTGATTTAATTGCAACTTAATATATGAATAAAACAGCAACATTAAAAGTGCTAAATTCATTGTATACGCGTAAAATGTAATCATTCCTAACGTTATTATTGCATTTAAATCATTGATCCGTTTGATGTGTTGCGTTTGGCACCGGTTTCACCTCACAGCGGGACACGACTCAGTTCACAGAATATCTCACGTGATGACAACATTACATCGTTCATATTTTCGTACACCAATAGGATATTTGGTCATTAACCCTTGATGAAACCGTATAAATGTATAATAACTGTTTTGACTTTCATGGTTGGGGTAAAAAACGCTTCATTAACTCAGCCAAAGTGATTGAAAATAGTTTATTACAATATTTTTATACAGTTATGAATCACTTTAGAATGCTGTTATACTTCATTTCATAACATTCAACTTCATCCTTCCGATTATATAAATATGTTTATTAATCGATGCTCTGACCAAAGTTCGTTACATCCGTTTTAAGAACGACCCAAACGAGTAAAAAATTATGTCTATATTTCGTACAGTATTAGGCACCGAAAAGGTTTATCATGCTAATTATTTTAGACATCATACCTAACTAATTTGATTTATTATGACACAATAACGCAATTGAATTTCGACTTTATGAGTATAGGTAGTTAGTAGGTCTCTAATTACTTATTATACATTCCGTGGCTCTACATAGACTGTAAATTATATAGCTACTTGGGGGAAAAAACAGACTGACGTCTCAGTCAGGACGGTGTTCAACAATAATAACAAGCGAGGTCACTTTAGTAATTAAAATTAATTACTAGACGTATTTAGATCCAGTTACTTAGCTTTATAACATAATATTGGGTTTAAAGTATTTAAAAACATTTCATTATTTCAGTGGATTGATAACCTATTATAACCTCACTCTGTATTTACTGTAATTGGTGTTAAAGTTTCGTTAGAACTCAAGTTTTGGTTGATATTGCATCTTTGTTTATGACTATCGAATTTCGGACTCATTGTTATTACTCATTACATTCGATGCGGATATTAACCAACTGTTATAATGCGACTTAAAGTTACAATGTTGATACTTTTTTACAACGTGGCATTGTCGGTTTGCATGCAGTATTTAATTGTGATTTCACCTGAAGTTGATCATACACACCCTAGCTTACTTAGCAACCTATCGTATTTTTGTGTATATTTAAAACTAAATACATTTGCTTCGAGGTATATGGATGATATGTTTGTATTTTATAATAATTATTAAAGAACTCTATTTTAAGCGAATATGTCGTCATTGTTTAAAGTGACAAATTGATGGTATTAATTGGATACATATATTTAAGTAAATGATTATGGTACATTCTAGTCACCGTAAGTGTTAATTGTGATGGGGTACTGATAACAGTATGGAATGTTTTCTAATTTTGTCGGTGATACGGGTTCCCGCGGTTGGAATGGGAATGAGTGAGTAGATTAGTCTCGTGAATGAGATCGACATTACATAGCACATAATAAACATTCCAGATTATAGGTGTTAAATATATAGCAACTGGTTCTCAATTCCCTGTAAAACTACGCTTCGCTCGCTTTCACAATATCATTTTGCAGACGTGTAGCAAATAACTGGCATGTGCGGATGTCGAGAGGTATGTTCTAAAATGATAATGACAAAGATGAACTGAATATGTGCGGGCAATTAAATATAATGAATAGTCGGTGGAGTGGGATCAGCCGCGGTCATCGGGGACACATGGCCGCGCATGCGATAATGATAGGTTAGAAAATGAACTCACCACAGAGCGCTGTTCCATATTCCTTCCAATGCGAACGAGTTTTTGCTGTCATCGCGATTCTTGTTGTAAAACTTTCGTTTGATTATTGCGCGGTTTGGAATGAGATTATATTGAGCACTGAATTAAATTTTTAAATTAAAAATATTGATAGTAACGTTATTTGACCAACATCATAGTGGTTATAAATATTTAAAATATTGAAAAAAACTAACTAAATATCACAATAATTATATATATTCGATCTAATATTAAAATTGGGTTTGTTAACGAAACGTTATAACCGATTAGGCTTCATTTTGGATGGTTTATGTGTCGTTGGCTTGCTGGTACATGGCGCGAGACGAACGCGTGCGGTGTCTGGCTGCGCGGCGGCGGCGAGTGAACAACTGAACGATGCGACACGATAAAGAGGCGAACGAACTAATCGCAAGGCAGCGAGCAGGTTGGAATGAGGCGGCACGGCGCGGGCGCACGCTTTTGCTCCTCGTTTATCGGGCTGTGGAATAGTTCTTTTTGAGATAAGAAGAAGGTCGATAACGGCGGTGAAGCACGCGGGTGACGCGGACGCCGCGTGCGTGGACTGCAACCACGCCGCCTGAGTGCGACACTGGCGCGCCCTCCCCCGGTACACGCTGAATATTTTGTTGAGACAAACTTATTTTTAGACTACATCGTACGAAAATAACACTGACAAACTCTAGACCCGTGCACCGCCGCACGAGACTAGGTTTAATGGAAAAGCTATAAGTGAGAGTTCAGTATTAATAATCGTCGTTAATATTGTAGAGCGGTGCATCTTGGTAGTTGGGCAATGTATGAATTTATTGAAATTTGTTAATGGATAACTTTTCCATTGAATAACTTTTTACATCAAAACCTGGACTTTGATATTTGCTTTAAAATTTTTATGCCTTGCATTCAAAGCGTGACTACACTTATTTGATTTTAGAGTTAATTGCACGCTTTGGAAAATCAATTCCTCCGATAATAATAACGCTAGGGAGAAGACAAGGCCTGGAAACCGTGACAATTTACATATTGGTTCTTTATGGTTTAAACTTCCCCCAAAATCATACCTCCTGTATGGTTTTTTTTATTTCCGTTAGGAAACCATTTGATTCTCATGTAAATCAGAATTTCTCTAAGAATTCGGACATTATATCTACTATAGCGTAGGTACCCTTTTCAAGACGTCATTTTGAGCTGAAAAGCGATGACCATGAAGTGCACAATGGGGATGGCAATATATTTTGGTACCATCAAAGTGCAATAAAAGCTCCACTTTTATCAGAAGTTCGTGTACGCTGTGTGAGCACTAAGACTCCATCCATTTAAAGGCTTTGTTCATCTGAGCACTTTCTAGTTGGCCGGTTTTGTATAATTAGTAGGTTTTATATAATTATGCCTAAAGATTTGATATGTAAAGCTTTCGGTACAAATGGCAAATCACCTTTAATTAACCTTTGGTCCGGAGACGTCCCACACTACATTGTTCGCTTGAGAACATGATTGTCCCAGCGAGCGTTCTCGGCCTTTCGGCAGATGGGTCTAGTTCCCGCCCACACCGTTATCAATTCAGTGATTTCCATAAGTAAAGGCGACGAGAGAAAATTTTCATGAAATTCATTTTAAATCAACTTGCATTAACATTCGGGGCTTTGATAAAACAAGATATCTATATAACCAGGAGCCTGCAACAAAAATAACTTAAATAATAATGCTACTTTATGGTAAAAACATTTTAATTCGTAGTGACATTTAAGCAAGTATACTTTATTGAACTAACGCAAGCCAGTTTTTTTGGCTTGATTCCATTAATTATTATAATTGAATGACACAGAGGACAATCGGAGACACAAGGGCTGCGCACACACATATTTGGCTTCACATTTTAAACAGTCTCGGACCTGTTAACCCTTTAACAACTCTCCAACATATACATTAATATAGAGGCGAGTTTATAAGGAGCATATCGGCCTGAGAACTTTCAAACGTAGGTACCAAAAATGCAGCTTAAAATCTAAACTAGTTATATAGCATGTGGTTATATTAATAGAGGAAAGCATAAAAATATGTGTGATAATAATCATAAACAATAGTGTTGCGTATGGGTGTGATTTTCATTAATAGTTAAAAGGAAACTTAATTAATTATTGAATAAGAGATTAATACGAGGGAGTTTGGGTTTTTGAAGGTTTTTTTTTATAAATGTAGAGTCAATGTTTGGCTGTAAAATTCCATAAGAGTACGTGTTGAAATGGTTTCTGACTGACTCATTTATCCTTTTTTTTAAATTCATTGTTTTGTTCACATACATCCGAAGCGCTGTATTGGAACCGGCGAGTTAAAAGTATAATGGGTTTCCTGGGAATGCTGGCAAGCCTAAAACCTCCTACTCACAACCCAATCTGACTCATAAATGTGACAGACGGAGATCACTCAAACTCTCAATTATACTTCTTACTCATGAAATTTTCGTTTAATTTTACGAACAAAAGACATGGTGGTGATTTTGTTATTTTGTTGAAACTTAGTGTATTGTCATCCTTTTCACTGTAGTAATAGTAATATAGGTGTAAGCCAGACAACAATAATATACTAGAGTCAAATTTGAAGTTTGTGAACAGCGGAACTGTTATCATTATCTTCGTTTACTAACACCTAAATAATTACATAATTAGCGCTAAGTTATTTCCCAATTTTGTAAATTTTACATATTTTTATTTACACGCAATATTTCCTGCTCTTTTTCTCATGTGCATTACGAAAGCAAAATGGTGCGATATAATCCGTGACTTCGTCTTAACGCGCATGCTAGCATGTAGACAGAGACATATAACTTTAAAAAAAATTGACGGCTGTATTTTATTGCTTTTTTTTTTACGGCCCTTGTCATTTGCTGGTCTGTGGGCAATTTTAATGCTACCTTGTTGTGCCTCTGTTCATCAAGACCAAGGTTACATTTGACACGTCATCCCCCCCGAAACCAATGAGACTGAATCATAATAACCTTGAACAGTTTTCAATACGTTCTAAAGCTGACAAAAAAACTAGGTAGAGATAGGCACCAAGTATATAATAACATTTTTTAGATCAGGTTTTTTTTTACCATTTGATTCATTGATAAGTTTAGAAATAGAAGCTTCCGCGACTTGTTTTAGAGAAATACGCCGTGGTCGTAGATAAAAGCAATGGCTTATAGTAGAGCATATACCGAGTAACAGGTATCTGGTCTACGTGGTAGAGCAGTGGATTCAGAGTAGTGGGGCCCAATTCTCGCAAGATCGACATTATATCTAATTCGACATATTTTGAAACAAAAGGAAAAAATACGACCAATTTTGTTGTTCTGTTTCGACATATCGAATAAGAGATAATAACGATTTTTGTTTGACTACTCCTGAAACATGTATTATCGGATAAATTGATTGAAAAATGTCATGTCATCAAAATGTCGAAGCACATATTAGGTGCTGCTAATAAAATATAGAGGTAAGGGGGCGGTTCAGTATTGACTGTGATAAGGTTGAGGATAAACAGACGCACTTACCTTTGTTTAATAATATTGTAAAGTGTCGCCTTGAACATTTCCTTCCGTATTTAAGTGTTGTCACTGGAAATTTACTTTTCGCATTTCGTTATGATATTATAATATGATAACTTTGCAATTGAAAAGGAAGTTTTATTATAATACCTCGCATTTCTGTGATACCAAAACGCTATTAACGTAGACCTAAAATAAAAATCAACTACTTATTTTTGAGGGGTCTAAAAATATTTATGCCTGAACCTGCTTCAATTTAACGAATAGCATTCTCAAAGAAAATTACCCATTTTTCAATCTTTCAACTGTACTTTTGGGATACCTTCTTTTTTAGGGTTCCGTACCCAAAGGGTAAAACGGAAACCCTATTACTAAGACTTCGCTGTCCGTCCGTCCGTCACCAGGCTGTATCTCATGAACCGTGATAGTTATACAGTCGAAATCTTCACAGATTATGTATTTCTGTTGCCGCTATAACGACAAATACTAAAAACAGAATAAAATAAGTATAGGGGGCTCCCATACAACAAACGTGATTCTTTTGCTCGTTTTTATAGATAATGGTACGGAATCCTTCGTCCGACTCGCACTTGGCCTTTTTTTTTTAAACCACTCATGTTTAGAGCGAACAAAACAAAAAAAACCGCTCAAGTTGTCTTTGAGTTTTAGCGAGAATAACGGATAGCAATAGATTTGTCTATGTATAGATAGATTAGTCTGTTATTATGTCATCATAAAGTTTTTCGCTTTTGTGAAGCAATATATGTTAGCCCAGCAAATTGCGAATAAACTTTCAACATTTCATTGTGAGATGTTGAGCTGTTTACTAAAACCAAGATATAGTTCATGACCCGGATCGCGATAAAATGATTGCTCGATTCATTCCTTGAATTCATTCTAAAATGTTCTACGTTTTATATGTGTAAAAGTAAGATTTTGTGAATAGTAGGATCAAAGCCAAACTTTACTTATATCAATAAACTAGCGAATACCCGGCGTGTGCCTAATGCATTGTTTTAGTGGTCTAAAACTTAACGCGTCCAAAATTATTGCCTTTCTAATGAAACCAGTTTAGGGCACATCGGTTGGATCGATTCAAAATCTATAACAGACATAGGTACAAACATTTTTTTTGTGTTTTATATATGTAGATTAAAAAACGGAATAAATCATACCATTTGTAATGCGAATGGTTTAAGATTAAATTCGTGTTACGATCATGATGATTTAATTTTTACCCGACTGCCTTAGAAGGAGGGTTGTGTTCTTTGAGGGTATGTAAGCATGTGAATTTGGTAGGCACCCTCCGAAGCTGTAACAGTTTGATAGATTATAATATTAATTTGAGGCGTCGGTCGATGGATTCGTGGAGAAACATTGCGAACTTAAAATAAACATGTCGTCTACGATTTAAAAAATATATTTTCTATTACAACAAAAAAGGGAATAAAATTCGCGTTAGCTAATATACAAATAACAAATTAGCTCATAACAAATTAGATTTTTTGGCCAAACATCACATACTCGTCGTATGATCCCAAACTAAGCAAAGATTGTACTACAGCTGCCTCATAACGAACTGGTCCTGTAGCATGATCGTGTTGACATAAGTTTTATCTCTTTCAACTGTCAGATTCGTCGAGAAAATGACGTCACACCGAGTCATGGCCAGTACAAAAAGCTCAAAGTGACGTAATGGTGCTGGGCGCGATCCTAGTTTCAACCAGCAGCATACGCTCGAACCAATTAAGTCGTCGTCATATATTAACTTTTTTTTTAATTCTCGTGGCATACCGTTTTATGTCTGTTTTTTTTTATAAATATTAAAAAAAATTAAAGTACTATGAAAATACGAAGCGTGGTGTAGAGCAAAGTTCAAGAGCATCATTTATCAATCCAAAAAACACGTTCATAGCATGAGTCACCTGCCCACCAGCCAGCAATCAGTATCTTATATAGTGTCGTATTCGTGACGATTATTCGCTGATGCAATCTATAGCCAACTGATTATGGTAAAACAAAAATGTCTGAAGAATAATTCAAGTTAAATGTGTATTAATAATGACAAATACTGCTTTTGAGATATTTCACAAAATTAATAAATGAATAAGAGGTAATTGTTTCATCCTAATAGATTTATTTATTGATCAGCGTAACGTTTTCGAACGGGATGTAGATGACTGTACCACCAATTTTATCACAATTTCAATAAACTTCAGTGACATTGTAGAGCACTTTTGTTTTGAAAACTGTTTGTGCTAAAATCGTTACCTTTAAATTTTGAAATTACTATTTTAAGATGGTCAAACACAATATAAATACAATATTTTGTTTCTAAAAAGCAGGTGGAAGTTATAATTATAAAATATATGCGCCAGAAATCAATCTCAATTAAAGTTTGGCATTAATATGAGCCCGCCCCATCAAATCGCTGTCTGGCATTGAATCTATTGCATTGATGTTCTTATTGCGTTTGACTACTATTCTACGGAACACCGTCTGGCAAAAAAGGTTTATAATATTTCACTTGTGACATAACCCATAGGATTCAGGGCTGGCGCTGGAAGTGAGAGTATGCCTAGTAAAGCCAACTGCTTGAACTGCTTTCCTCTTTTCTGTCACTTTCAATTGAGCGAAGCCAAATACGCACAAAATTAATTACCACGGTCCATCATAAAAGCAATAAAACTGAAACAGCCCTATCTGATAATGGCAAATTGGAATGGCAGTGAGCTCAAGTGGCTGATCAGATCACGAATAACCGACATCCGCTGGGATAAACGAGTTCTGGGGACCTGTGTTAGCAACAGTAAAATAAAACGTAGCGTGGGTAGCCCTTAATCAGATGAAGCTAAGGAATTTCAATCACGCCAGACAACACATACTCATCGTATCATCCCAAACTAAGCAAAGTTGGGTAGGGTACCATTAAAGCGAGTAGGACTGATCGCATTTACACCTACTTGAGTTTTGTTCAAAATTCCACTCTCGTTTTTTTTCACTGAACAGGAATCGAATCCGAAAACGTCCGGTGTAGTGAGCGGATGGCCTACGTCCAAACTACTAAACCAAGACATCGACATAATGTCTTCCCGTCTAGCTGCCAAGAGGATCAGAATTAGCTGCTCAGAGTTTCCACAATGTATAAGTCAAATGTTTACATTGTTGTACAAAGCAGAAATCATAATATTAATGAGCTGAAGTTTATTACGGACAATAATGAATTAATAGGTGTTCTATACTCGTAGTGGTATGCTTCAGTGAATTTAAATGTATCATGAAAGTTCGACATAAATAGCTGTTATTGGTACATTTAATCTGAAGACACTTGGACAAATAAAGGCAATACATTAGGTATGTATGTAACGTTTAATGAAGTTTTCTATGGCGCGCAGTAGGCGCGATAAATATAGTATCTTTTTAATCGTAAAAATATCACATATTTAAATCTATCTACATAATACATCTTGAGTAATATAATAATATTATGTGTTTTATTCTATTGTGAAAATCATTTATTAGCAAGATTTAGAATTAATTTTTCTATTGTTAGCAAGATTAAATCTACTTTCTTTCTCGGTAAATGAGTTAAAAACCGTTGTATAAGATTAGGTAACTCTAATACATAATCATTTTAGTTAGTATGCGATGTCAACCAAGCTTCTTGTGCTCGACTTAGACCCCTATTGAAAAGGAAACCTTTGAAAAAGTATAATGAAAATAAAAATAGCTAGCTGTAACCTCCCAAATATCAAATGAATAACAAAACTGAGTCTGTTTTACTTGTAGAGTATTTAAAGGTCACATGCCGATAAATATTTTTAAATTCAGTGTGAATATTATCTTAAGGTTTATATTTCATTAAAACGCCAAAGAGGAAAAGTTGTTACGCATCATGTTTATTACATGAAATATTGTGTGTAAAATACAACCTTTTAAGCCTTGTTTGGTGTACCCTGACCTGCCTACATGTAACATGAAGACTTGACATATATGCGTATAGGTATTATTACGACGGCTTTGTCTAGTGGTCTGAGCATAGTCCGCTCGGTTTACTGCACCGGGTGGGTACAGGTTCGATTCCAAATGGCTGATTGTAACTGGGATCGCCCCCAGTTGTACAAGTAGCTATAGTAGTACCCATAGTACAAGCTTTGCTTGGCTTGGCATCATACGATCAGTATGTGTTGTCTGGCGATATTAATTTACTACTTGTCCAAATTGCATGCAGTGTTCTTGTGCATAACCGTTTCAAGCACGTCGGAATGCGAGCGGATCAGGCGCCGACCGCGTGTAACCACTCACGTACACATACGAACTTAAATTACATGTAGTGTGTATGCCAAATGCATGTATGCATTGTTGGAACCTTTCCATGTGTGTGTTGTCTGCGCAGTATAGCTTTACCATGAGTTTTCGCGTGTGTTTTTTTTGCTAGTAATGCCTTGCGCACACTGCAGTGACAGAACGCAGGCGTGCAAGTTTTTGCCATTACTAAAACGGACTCTATTGTTTAAAAAAAAAAAAGCTTATTCTCAAAGAAATCATAATGAATTTTGTCGCGTGGCCTTTATCGCAGAATTTCAATCTTTATGTATATTAACACAGAGTTTCTTTGGTATTGGTATAAAAATATGACGCGCGTGTCTAGTCTCTAGCGTCTACGTTACACTTGTACGACAAATAGTACAGCAGGCTTTAAGTCCTGCCACGACTATAGACTTCAAAAGAGTGTGTAACCTCATGGCAGACCAACATTTGTTAAATTAAAAAAAACATAAAAAAAAAAACATACGGGTCGAATTGAGAACCTCCTCCTTTTTGAAGTCGGTTAAAAATCGTAAACGTATTTTCTCATTCGTACGATATATAGTCATGTAGGTCACCGAGAACATTATTTAGTTCACTTTACTTTTGTTAAAGTTTTCGTGTTTTTCAAGTTTATTGAGTCATTGATATCAATTGTATTTGACGTAGAAAAGGGTGTTGACTTTGTTTTATTGAAATGATGACGACGACGTCACGATTTGGCACTATAAATGACTTTTCGGAAGTTGATCACGTGTTAATTTTGTGTGTGAAATTTCTGTTCTTTGTAGTTGTAAGATAACCTTTGTTGTCACTACAATACCAACTGATAATTATCTTTAGTTTATTTATGTCGCTTTGTTAGTACCGCAAGGGAAATAATAGTATAAATTTAGACACAATTTTCAGTTGAACTAAGGTGGATCTTTGTTTAAATCAATATTAAAACATCGTACTCGTAATTTACGGTAGTAAAAAGTATGACGGGTTATAATATATTCGTACGTAAATGTTAATCGAAATTGATTCTATGTAAGTAATTTGTCTCGGCGATTCCTGCGCCCCCCCCCGGGGCAATCGAACGGCTAATAAGAGGAAATATACTATAGTTATGGAAAATCCTCACTGAATTATAAGTTCTGCATTATTATGCTCAAAGTTCAGTTTGTTTACAAAACTACATTAACTTCAGGACTTGTTGTCATCATCATTAGAGTTCACTTTCATTTCACGAACGTTTTACTTTATAATTAAAGTGTATTAGCATTTATTAAATATTTTATACGATATTTATGAGAAAAATACACAGTTACGCGTGCACTTTTATCCAGGCTGTTGCCAACTTTAAATAGTGCAGGGGAGTGGTAGCCAAAGGCTGCGGTCAGTTCATACAAACGCAATTAACGATTTCATCCATGGATGGGATTTTTTTTTCATCATTAATTCAGTCTAAAACGCTTACGCTTACGCTAGGTAATCGTAAAATATCCTCCAAATTGATGGAAAGTTATGTTTCATTTACAGTGGCATTACAGAAAACGCTTGTACTGAAAAATTACATTGTAATGCTTGGATGGAGATGAAACTTTTGACTATGAAAATGTCAGCTCATCTAACATAATCAGCATAAAACTATGCTAGTAACCTATTCGCAATTGTGGATTGGCGTATATTGTGCTTAAGTTCTTGTGTTGAAATGTCCATGATAGGGATTTTAAAACTCATAAATCCGTCATTATTTTGCCCCAATAAAGGACTATAGGGGCCTTACCACCACCTGTAGTATTATTATTAGTGTTGTTGTTTCCATACTAAAAGTAAATATCTGACAGATTTTGTACTGAATTAACTGTCAAAAACTAAAAGTAACATTAAATACATTGCTACCAGAGCTGCTGGTAAGGGGGCTGAACTACACCAGAATGCGCGGAAGGTGACTCATGGGATGGATCGACCAGATCAAATGTTTTGTGGGCGGACCCTTGCATAGGTGCACCAAGGCCGGCACTAAATAGCGTTACCTCTATTCCTGATAGCTACTTTATGACCACGACTCTGCCAAGAGCTTTACAACAAAGAAGGACTACATAAATACGGGAAAAAGTTTAATCAACCCGTGGTACGAACGATAAATAACATTCTAAATTGCATTACAAACAAGAGATGGCGCGTCGTGCGTCATAGCTGAGTGTGAGTCACTGGTGAAATCTAGACATTACCAGCCGGTTGTCAATATTGTACTGCGATAAGCTGATCCGTTGAAAAACGGAACCTAGTTCTACTGAGTCTAGGTGTTAATTGTTCGCACACATAAACCTCGATAATATTTTTACTCATAGCGAAGCATTCGAATGTGAACTTCCGTGTTTTATACTGAACCAATTTCAAATTCACTGACGTGACGTTTAGATGGTGCGGTCCACATGTCACACGAGTAAACTCTTTTAACTCATAGAAAAAGTACATTTTTAACCGACGAAAAAAAAAAAAAGGAGGAGGTTCTCAATTCGACGCGTATATATATATATATTTTTTTATGTATGATCACGCATATCTCCGGCGTCACTAAACCGATTTCGAATTTTTTTATGACGTTTGCTAAGGAATTATTCGAGGGTGGTCCCATTTTCAAAATATTATCAGAAATTAACCCCCTTGGGGGTGAAATGAGGGGTTGAAGGTCACACAATTTAAAAATTATTTTTTGATCGACTTGAAACTTTGTATATGTATTTTACATTTAAAATAAAGAAATACGTGTTTTAGGAATTTTGAAAAAAAAAATGTATAGGGTGTGAAATGGGGTGATAAAGTTTGCATTCTTTTTTATGTATGATCACGCATATCTCCGGCGTCACTAAACCGATTTCGAATTTTTTTATGACGTTTGCTAAGGAATTCTTTGAGGGTGGTCCCATTTTCAAAATATTATCAGAAATTAACCCCTTCGGGGGTGAAATGAGGGGTTGAAGGTCACACAATTTAAAAATTATTTTTTGATCGACTTGAAACTTTGTATATGTACTTTACATATAAAATAAAGAAATACGTGTTTTAGGAATTAAAAAAAAAAATGTATAGGGTGTGAAATGGGGTGATAAAGTTTGCATTCTGGACTACAACATATCTCCGCCGTTAGTGAGCCGATTTCGAAAAATCTTTTTGTTTATACGGGTTGTTAACAAAAATTTAAACGATGGGGTAGAAAAGGGGGGTTTATGGGGGGGGTGAACTTTTTTTGGTTTTAAATATTTCATGGCGTTGCTGCTCCTGAGAATGTATTACTCGCAATTATCATTTTGAAAAGACTTCAGTTTGACCATATATGAAATGTAAACAAAGTTGTCAACTCAAGTTAATTGGTATTGTGTTATCAACGATCTACCTTGTTACGTACAAATGAGTAGATAAAAAGAGATTATGCCTGTAGAAAGTAGATGAATACCTACTTCCTAGTTAGCTTTAAGTAGTTGATAGCAATTGTACAAGTAAAATTGCTATAAAAATAAGAATGTACAATTTACAAAATCGGATTTTAGAAGGGATGTGTGCTCCGGTCAATATCATACATTAAGATAAGAAATCGAAATGTATGGCACTATTTCCTTTTTTATAACGCGGAAAATCCTGTATGGATACCCTGCCACCCCGGGGAAAGTAGCAGGGTTATGTGGGAGTGGCCGTATAAAAACTAAAGCCCACTAAAAATCTACGATACACCATTCTCCGATTATATCGGGGTGCCACGGGATCGCTTTAGCTTGCACCGCGATGCATGGCACTACTGCCTGCCCCTTCAGGTGTTGTAAGCGTGTGTTTTTACAGATCCGTGATATTTGGTATGGTTCTTTTTAGCGTCCATTATTTCTTCCACACTTATCATTGATCGGCCCTTAGTAAAACAATTATGTATCACCTTTCTATTATACGCTTTTCCTGAATATCTAAGCTGCAATTACAGATAATATTATAATTTAAATTGTTTATCTTTGATAAATATCTTGTGATGTGCAATTATTATTATTTCTGGTTCTGGCAATCGTGTTTGTACGGTAATAACTTGTACGGAAGTCGTACGCTGATTAGTCGATATAATTAGAACATACGATGTACGAACAACTCTACATGAATATACATAAAGATTGAATTTCTGTGGCCAATGTTACGCCCCCACCCGTCAATATTTAGTCGCGCTGTCAATGTCGTTTGGTTGAAGAATGAACTTTTTCTATAAGTTAATACAGTTCTTTTTAGTATTGGCAGAATTTGACAAGCGGGTCGTGACGCCGCAGTCTGCATAGGGCTTAATGATGTATCTTACGGAAGTACCCACATCGGTTAGATACGTAATTGTGTGAGTTTGACTCATGTAATGTTGGGGAAAACCGAGTTAGAGTTACTATTAGCTGTATATACCTCAAAATACTTCGTTATTTTACGAGAGGTGAAATGATCTAATCTGCTAAGGTGTGATCACAGCAATATGAGTAGACTATACTCACCTGACCCGTACAATTTTTTATTCTTTTAAGTTATTAAAAAAAAAAAGCTTGACATTGAAATTGCAATTGAAATTTACTCGGAAGGTCGAATTCAATCCGTCCTTTTATACACTCTTCTATGTATTCTGCGAAAAAGCCGGCTCGATGCCAGCAATGGCGCGTCAATTTCTGACAAGTGTTTTCCTAATTGCCAAGGTAATAAATTGACTAATTGCTTTAGTATAGGCCGCCCGGGTCACTGCACTATGTGATTTTGGGGTTTATTCCGGGCAGCAGCAAATCTCGGAAATGTCAATTCCGTAGAATCTGTAACTGGGATCAATTCGGTACGTTTTTTTTTTTTTTTTTTTTTTATGAGATAGGGAGGCAAACGAGCAGACGTTTCATCTGATGGTAAGTGATCAACGCCGCCCATGGACACCTGCAACACCAGGGGCATCGCAAGTGCGTTGCCGGCCTTTAAGGAATGCCTTTATTTATTATTATTATAGCTTCCACCCGCGATTTCGTCCGCGCAGACTTTGGTGATTCAATATCGTTATAAATTATAGGCTATATGTAATTCTGATGTATAAACAATAATACTGTGAAGTTTTATCAAAATCCGCTCAGTGGTTATTGCGTGAAAGAGTAACAAACATCCATCCTTCCATCCTCTCACACACACTTATAATATTAGTAGGATTTTGGACTGAAATGAAATGAAGAACATTTAGTCATCTCCAAGGTTTTTTTTTGTTACATTGGTACCTACCTAGTAAATCTCTTGGGTCATTAAAACTATGAGTTATATTCTGCAGTCTAGTTTTGTAACAGCAAGGAAACACTTCCCGTTCGTAGCTCACCACAACTGTAAAAGGAAGGCGGTGATAATTAAAATTGCACAAAAGAAATAGTTATTCCGCAACGGAAGTTGTGCACAGCAATGGCGGAGGGAAAGAAATTCAACGTACCTATTCTCTATTATTACTTATAATAAACTGCGTTGACGATCACCCAAGCTTAGCTTGCTACACTAAGCTTTAGAATTGAATTTGGCTTAGGGTTCATGTTTGTCACGCATGTACTATATAAACGCTTGCAAAATTCGTGACTGTAAGTTCAGAAATACAGACAAAGTTAAGCAAAAAGGATCCAATCCACATTAAGTCAATTTTCAGTTACAGCAGCTTGAAGTTTGATAATGTATTACATTTGCGGTGGTAATCTAGGTGGTAAAATACAATTTCCTTTTAATTTTTCATGGGATCTCTTTTCTTGATTGAAAAGGCCTTATTTAGGAGCCGTTTGGTTTACTTAACAAATTATTGTCAATTTTGTGGATTGGATCCGTTTTGCTCCGCTACGTGAGATTACATTTCTTATTTCTATTTAACGTCATTATATGGGTCATTCTACCTGGTCGAAAGTTAAAATTGATTATCATGTACATAAAAATATAACTATCAATAGGCTCGCCCCTATTACATTGGGACCAAAATACATCGGCGAAGTGTGGCATCGGCAGTGCACCTCTGGCTACCCCTTCGGGGAATACAGCCGTGATGATGTTTATTATAGATAACTGCTTGACGCGTATACAGTTTATCCAGTTAGCTACATGCAACGGTTAGACAAATATAATTTGATAATTTCATTGCCACATAACAAAATATTTGTGTTATAAACGTAGTAGTGAGTGAACAAATATAGGTATATCTCTAGATAAGCTGATCCCAAGAATTTTCCAGCGATACGTAACTATTTGCTTGCAGTCGTATACGATAGTAGTAAGTAGTATCGGCGTTTAATATTAACCTAATTTACTATAATGACGACTTGTTTAAAAGGGATGGTTTTATTAGTACATATCTACTATCAAGTCACAGAATAAAAGAGTTGTAGCTTATAAGTAGATATTTATATTGTAAATATTAATTTTACTATATTTAAATATGGTTCCACGTTTCCAAATTACAACTATGGTTTCAAGCTTTCAAAGTTTCAACATTGTTTAAAGTGTTTACTTATTGATAATATACCAACATTATTGCTTACGTTCAAAAACGTTACATTTTAAGACGCATTAGTTTGGCTCAGATATGGGATAGGTATCTCAAAGACCAGACCTACATTGTCGCAGACAAACAAACAAAGCTTGGTTATCAAAATAAGTAGTATGTGCAATTTTAATCCCGCCTATATAACATAGGCTAGCAGATATTGGTACTTCTTGCTATGTACTATCTGAATTCGTACTTTAAGATAACGCCTGTTGATAATGTTTATTGTTAACATTTTTTATTTGACACACGATGCGGTGTTATAAACAGTAGGGTTAATGATTCCTTAAAGCGCGGTCTCCGGCAGAGGGCAGTTGACAATCATATGACAATCGATAATAAAAAATCGAAGTAAGGGAAATGGCCTTTAGAGTATTGAAAGGAAGTTGTAATTGCCCTACGAAAGATAGATTTTTTTTTATTAGTCTGTAGATTCTTGTTCATAGAAATAGCAGGTCATTGAACGGATTGCAAGAGTCCCGAAAACCGAAAGCTCGTGTGACTACTTCTATATAAAATGTCTGCTTCTGCACATCCGTTTCCGTCAAACTATCAAACGGAATAGAGACTACACTATTAGTAGTACCTATTGAACTGTTGTACAATCTATATATAAACGCAACGGGATAAAATATATATCGCGGTATGAAAGGCTATTTGACTTAAGCAATTTTTTTTTGACTCTACCGGAGAGTATATTCATTCAGTGTGCACACAGGCGCATATACTGCGCGTGACGAATTTTTTGCCAAAACCAAAACTAACTGTATTTACTCACACAAAAAGGCCATTTTTTTGAGTATATTCATTCACTGTGCACACAGGCGCATATACTGCGCGTGACGAATTTTTTGCCAAAACCAAAACTAACTGTATTTACTCACACAAACAGGCCATTTTTTTTTAAGTTAACTTAACGTAAAATGTATAGATAGTTAGGTACCCAAGATTAATGAGGATTACACTTGAAGACTGGACAGATGGCATCTCGATCGGTGGCTTGGAGATCTCCAACCTACAATAAATGGTTCATCATCACTACACGAATGCACGAGGAAGGCGGCCATCAGAGAAGAGTGGCGGCGTGTTGTGAAGTGATTTTTCACGCCAATGCACCACCAACAGCGCTAAATCCTTAACAATTGCAGCAAATAATGTTAGCGGATGCTCCGGTCATGGCAGGCGCTCGGGAAATAAGTGAATAAAACTACCAAATTCCAAAACATAATACCATTTTTTATTACAGTTAATTAAGTATGAGGTGTTGCCGAAAGATTGCATTTTAATAAATAATATTATACATGACACGTGGATACGTGCGGCAATAGGAATGTTATCATCACAATCGACCATTACATTTACGCTAGGATGCACGAGTTAAGTACTTATCCGTACTACTCTACTATTAGCCAGTACCTTTGAGGCGTATTTTATGCGTATTTACCTTGAAAAGATGACTTTACTATGACCAACATAGTGTTCAATTAAATAAATATCGCTGGTCAACACATACTAATCGTATGATTCCTAACTAAGCAAAGCTTGACTATGGGAACCATACAATTCGTATGTGTAGTCTGGCGATATTCATTTATTTAATGTATTGATAGATAACTTATTGGCTTGATGCTATTGAGTAAAAACAAGTAGATAGAGTCGTATTACAAATATTTGGTTTTAATTTCTCACTTGAATGAGAAACTTTTAATTATTGATGATCATAATGATTACAACATAAAACTAGTTTTCTTACTTAAAATAAATGAGAAAAGAGACGAAATTAGATTGTTCAACGCAATAAATAGACTTAAATCGACATTGAATCTAAATATCGGAGATTCGTCCTGTTAAATTCATTTACGGTCATCATTGCCCCAAATTCTGCTGTCTACACATAAAACTAAAATAAATAAGTTAGTACTAAAACAATTGCTGTCTATCCCCTAGAAGATGACTGTGCGGGATTTAGTTCAAGTTTAGTTTAGAAACAGAATCAGGGCCAAAAATTAATTGGATGTTAACCAACACACTCAAGCCTGGCAAATGACATACACGAAATATCATTTCCGGCTACATAGCAACTCAAAACCAGCAGGGTGATTACGTAATTTGATTGCAAGTCCATTTGATTGACCACACAGCTGTCTAAATGTATGAAAAAGCAGCCATGTTTTGAGGTTTCAAACAAAATGTTTGCGATTAAAGTTACATAATCGCCTGGCCGATGGCTGATCATGTTTGCCATATCCAATTAACTAGACATCCTGATAGACTAGCAACATTGTTTTGCGTGCTTGCGTTTTACTAACTCCACAAGTATTAAATCTAACTGTTGAAATTATAATTAAATAACTTACTATAACAATTTTAATCTATTATTAAATGCTTAGCAATAAATATATGTAAAAATATTACTATTATTTTCTTATGAAACAAATATTGGCCTTGGACGCCCACAATATACTTCTCACGCCAAGAAAAAAATGTTTGCTACCGAACTCAAAGATGGCGTCATTGAGTTCGGTAGCAGTGTTTCTCAAACAGAGATACATATAAATCCAACCGTGATTGGGATTTTAAGCGACTTCCTTCTCCTATTTTACTAGGAACTAGAGTAACATTGCTACGGAACTCAAAGATGGCGTCTTTGAGTGCGGTACATTTTTTTTTTCTTGGCGTGAGAAGTATAGTATAGAAGTATAGTAACTCATAGAGGACTCCTAAGACTCCTTTATGAATTTAGCTAATAGTAAAATCATGTGATCATTTAACATTAACATTTGTATTGACGATAAGTATTTCATATTTGAGGCATCCTCAGAAGATAACTTAGTCTATATTTTTTGTACTTATATTAGTAAAAATTAAGCCCCGGTCAGACTGGAACAAGATGCTGCAAAATTTGTGGAAATACCATAATGAGCTGTATTGACTCATAGTGAAAGCTCATCCTTCCACGAAATAGGTATCATTGACAGCATGACCGAATTTGCAGCGTGTCCCCGTCCCCAACTTTTACCACAAAAATTAAACCTTTATTTATATTGACACAGAGTTCGTTTTAGTGTTGGCAAAAAAATTGCGGTGCTCGTCTTGATGCCCCAATGTGCCCGGAGCTTTATTAATAACAAGGCATTCGTTACAAACAAAGGCACGTCATTATATTGTATAAGTACGTATTTATAATAAATTGTTTCATAAAATATACTTAAGTAACGAATTGCTATTTCTATCGCAGATTGGGTGCTCTGTTAAAAATAATTTAGGTACTTTCAGAATTTACCACAGTCATTAAGTATAACATTTTTTAAACTGCATATCGGTACGGTTCGAAAACCGGGGTGAAAAGTAATATATTTTGTGACGAAGAAAATAAATTAACTGGTAATATTGTATCACACACACGGCTGCGGAACCGAAAAGTTTCGAACTAAAAAGTTCATTATACGAACTGTTAACTAACAAACAATAGTTAAAACATTTGTGGCACTTTCGTTAAATAGTTATCCTTCTAACAAAATAACCGTTTCGACATAATGTTTAAATTTACTGTACAGGCATCCAAAAGCAGCCAATTGTAACTTTGCTTACAAGATCGTGGTAGTTATTAGATAGATATAGTATACATTACAATCAATACAATTCGTCTAATAACACTCAAATATCTTTGGTACTCCCGAGTTAAATACTACAGTAACAACATTATTCTAAACGGAAGATCAGCATGACAAGGTTCCTTATGCGGACTGGATTCGTTTTGCGGAATGTCACCAAAACGTTACGGGACGGAAATGTTAAGTACAGAATATTTAATTATTGGAAGAGAAATGACTTAAATCTAGTTATTAAATTATTAAAAAAATATATTCAAAGTATGTGTACTTTGTCACAACGTAATCTTAACCCTCGCCATGTGATCATCATCTTTCTCGTACATCACCTTATTAGCAGTATACAGTTTCTCCTGTATCGCAGCGAACGACTGTCCTTTCGTTTCCGGAAGTAGAATTAGTATAAACACCACGCCGGCTACGGACAGTACGCCGAAAGCCCAGAACGCTACATAATTTCCTAAATTAAACTCGACCACCTGGTACAACTTGGTCACCACGAATGTCATTAAAGCCACAAATATTTGTATCACACACGTCGCCTTCGATTTGATATTCGTTGGGAATATCTCGGAGGTGATCGCGAAAGGCACCGTAGCTAATCCTATGGTGTACGAAAATATAAATATAGGTATCACAACAATAGGAATGAATTTCAGACTGACTATGAACTCGCTGTTCTCGTGTTTCAAGAAGAAATATGCTCCGATGATGATGTTCGCGACCGCGACTCCACAGGAGGATATTAGCAGAAGCGGTTTCCTTCCCAGTCTGTCGACTAGCTGGGAAGATATGGCTGATGTCAGGAGCTGGACCGACCCGAATAGGATACAAGCCTCTTCAGCTCTCATGCCACCCTCGGCCGCTCCAAATATTAGCTGCGCGTACGTTATTATCGCAGTGCTGCCACAAAACTGTTGCGTGAAGTATATTCCCATCAGAATGATGAGACCCTTTCTATTGCCTCCAACGGCGAATAAGTCTCTCCACCGGCCCACCTCCCTCATGTTTCCCGTTACCAAACTGGTCATACTCTCCAGTTCTTCTCTCACGTATCCTCTCCCCCGTAGTTTCTTCAATGACATTTCCGCTTCTTGCTTTTGACCAGACTTTATGAGGTAATAGGGAGATTCGGGCATTATACTAAATGTTACAACGAATAGTATGGGTATGGCGATATTGAAACTGGCAAGGCCCAGCATTGACACGTAGGGCCCAATGCAGTACTGCGAGAGGATTCCGAACTGAAACAGTTTAAAATAACAATCAAAACACACGCTTGAATAGATTGATAGTATATCATCACGCCCGTATTCCCAGAAGGAGTAGGCAAACGGGCTTATAGTTCACGTTGGCCAAGTACGGTTTGGTGAACTTCACACGCCCGCCACGATATTTGCCTTCACCTTTCAGCAAGTGGTAATCAATTTTTAAAAAGCCATTAGCACATGGAATCCAAAAATCCCAAAGGAGTCCGAGTATTTGAACTTGGACCTTCAAGGCGGGCGTTCTACCAACCTAGGCTGCTACTGCTTAATTAATTAAAGATACAATTCTTTGTTCTGAGACTATGAATAGTAAATTACGTAATTATGAGACAAGGTTAATATTAATTCAATTCATTTGCGTGTCTATTAACGTTTGCATACAAAATGTCTCTTCGGATGTTAGTCAAGGTGGATTGGACTGGTTTTTTGTCATATGATCCAGAACAAGATCTAAAAGTATCATAATACAGGTTGTATAAGAAGTCAGAAATAATATTTTAGTTACATAGGTATACGGTCGCTGATATGTAGATGCTTAGTGACAGCAGACTATACCTAGCTACAGACCTTTGAATGTTTGTCACAAGCAATACCGTCTTCACCATAAGGGCACACGAGGCCCGTGCCCAGGGCCCCCATTCTCAGGGGGCCCCGAAGGACCGACAATTTCTCTCACACATATATTCTCAAAACATTTTTGTCGGCCACATTACACTTTTATCAGTAATCTTATTAGAAGGGTATTTACAACAACTTAGTAAAAAAATGTTATTATAATATTCGCTTCTTTTACTTTCCAAAAGGGCCCCAAATTCTTGTGTGCCCAAGGGCCCCAGCCTAGTTTAAGACGGCCCTGGTCACAAGTATTGTGTTGTGGCTTCAGGACACATCCATGACCGTGCGGACTACATCCACGAGGGATGATCACTAATATTTACAAAGCAGTACATGAATATTTCGTTCAGGACTCAAGATATAACAACTTTTCAACATTTGGGACGTAATTTTTTTTAAAGAAAATTCGATCAATTTTTTATACCATTTAGGTAATTCTTATGTAAACGTTAAATTATTATTTCGGATGTCTGATACACTCTATATTGGTACATAATCTTTAGAAGTTTTTACATCAATTAAAGAATAATATCACATAGTAGGTGGTAACAACGCACACTCTGCTTCCATACCGTAAGATTATTTACATATTGTTGTGCAATTCTAGAAAAGCCACAACACTATACTTGTGACAAGGGCCGTCTTAAACTAGGCTGGGACCCTTGGGCACACAAGAATTAGGGGCCCTTTTGGGTCCCCTTTTGGGCCCTTTTGGGGTGTGTTGTGCAATATTTAAAAATAGTTGGCGAACATAGATTTTTTATGAGGTCTTATAACAAAGGAATCTATCTTCCTTAATGCCTTAAAAAGTCAATATTTCTGATGACCCGGAAGTAAGTGTCCATGAACACCTTCCTATACCTACAGTACTCCTACTTATCTGACTTTTTTGTTATTATATTAAGTGGCTCGGCCGGGTGTTAATTAGTCCAATCTCGTGAACTGGTCACGTTTCGTGTCGCGACCATAGATATAATTTATTATTTACAGTAAAATTTACCCATCCCACACACATATTTGTCATGGCACGTACAAAATGTCCCTACTGAGATTTATATGTTGATATAATAACATGAACATACATTGCGGTTGAAAAATCAACAGAACGACAAATGAGAACAAGTCCACAGTGACGTACACGTGAAATGGGTTTTACAAACTCTGTATCTGTTTATCTGAATGAAAATAATGCCACTTGTGTTCAAGATATGATAAGCATATCAGCTCATGCAGGTGACTGACCTAATTTCGAATAAAATGTACTGACCTTCGACATTACTGTGATGAGAGTTGCCATGGCTCCTCTGACGTCATCTGAGGCTATTTCTCCCAGATACATGGGTGCTGTGGTGTAAGCTATGCCGTAACCTAGGCCTGAGATGAGACGGGAGGCGTAGATGGTGGGCACGTTGCCCGCAAACATGACCAGGATCCAGCCGATGATATAAGGCACTGACGCTAGGAGGAGTGTTTTCTTTGGTCCGATTCTGTCGGCGAGGTATGACGCGGGAATGGGGCTGGCCGCTGAAATCATAAGAGAACCTGGTCAAATTTATGATGCAATACTTTATTATAATAGGGAGTCGTGTATTTATTTATTAAAACCAGCCAAGTACGAGTCCGGCTCACGCACAAAGGGTTCCGTAGCATTATCTATAAAAACGGCAAAAAAATAACGTTTGTTGTATGGGAGCCCCCTTAAATATTAATTTTATTCTGTTTTTTTAGTATTTTTTGTTATAGCGGCAACAGAAATACATCATCTGTGAAAATTTCAACTGTCTAACTATCACGGTTCAAGAGATACAGCCTGGTGACAGAAGGACGGACGGACGGACAGACGGACAGCGAAGTCTTAGTAATAGGGTTCCCGTTTTACCCTTTGGGTACGGGACCCTAAAAACAACTCCAGAACGTTACGCTAAGTTGTATGGCATTAACATGAGTTGACGATGAGCAGTGGGGCAATTTTCGTGAGATCGACATCATCTCTATTCAAGATTTGTCAAAACAAAACGTCAAATTGGTCGTATTTTTTGTTTTTTTTTGCGACATATTTCGAATACAGATTATATCGATCAAGCGAAAAATGGGGTCCAGATAACGTGACTTAGGTCATTCCCATATATTTTGTCGTCCCGATTAATACAAAGTAGAAACCATTGTAAACAGACGTCGCAAGTGGAGCGAATGCGCATTTAAATAAATCATTTACGAGTATTAATAGTTAATACTATTTCCGTTATCTTAAGGTTCTATCTATTGAACTGTATAAATACGAGTATATTATCAGGATTTAAATTGCGTCGTCAATATATTTATTGTCAGTTGGGTATACGACGAGTACCTACCTATATCGTGATGCGAATAAAATGTCCCTATTTTTTATTTAAGTCGTGTTTAATTTATTTAAACAGCTGTAGCCTTCTTTTAAGTCGCATAACAACATGTCCATTACACCCTGACCCTGATTGGTTCTGAGTATTTAATCTTGATTGGTTTTGATTACATTGATGATCACATGATGGCGAACTTTCTATAGGATCAAAGTCCTTTAGATCGACAATACAAACATTGTTAACATCGTACAAAACCTGTCTTGGTACTTGACAATACCTACGCACATTATACTTAAGCTTCTCGCACATTGGGATACGACCCTCGGGCGTCAAAATGTTTGCTAGTACCAATACTAACTCTGTGCCAATATGCATAAAGATTGAATTTGCCGTGTACCATCGACACGCCTCAAAATTCAAAAAGACGTCCGATAAAATTTTGTGTAATACCGTCATCTAACTCTGAATCTGATTTACAAAAATATAAAGTATATCGACGCTTGAAAAGCAATCCTTACTAAGCGACAAAAAATCTTAAAATGAATTATATATACCATTCGAACGGACAGATTTTTATGCGTTACTTAAATGTGTCAAAAAGTTGTCCAAAAACAATTAGAGCGAAATGTGTCTCACTGATGCCACGGCCATCTAGGCTTATACGTCTTGACATTATTATTATTACGAAATGAGCGAAATGATGATATTTAATGGAATAAGATGAGGAATGGCATCACCTGCGACTAGCGCGGGTATTTCGCCAATGTCAAGTAATTAATAGCAAGGACAAATTCAATAAATACACGTAATAAATAAAAATGCATGATGACAGTGATAAAGATGGCGGATGAAAAAACACGTCTTGACATTGATTTTTTGACTTACATATACGTCAAAGTCACACACAAAATTGGACGTTTAAAACTGACAAATGATAAGATAAGCTGAGGGAGCTTTTGATATAAAAACTCATTGATTAAAACGATACTCCTAACGAGACGATCATTGTTTTTATACTTAATAATATAACACAACTGCAATATATTTATAAACTCACAGGTGCACTAAATTCGCGCCAAACTTTTCCATCACAAATGATAACCAGTGGGTTATCAAGTCATTGCCCGCATTTACAAACTTCACAGAAATGTCGAAAGGTGTTTGTGTTTACATGTTTGTTTTTAAGGCTTTGAACAAATAATAAATAACTTCGACCTTTGCGATTAGTCATAATAAGATACGTTGTATGCTATCTTACAAATAGGATTTATCAAGTGTTCTCGGCACATAAATGCTCAGAGCGTAAGCGTAACTCCCAGGCCTGTTTGGGTTGAAGATAAAATTGCGCATAGAAATGGGATTGTTGACATTATGTTAATATTGCAAACTTATAAATTGAATTTGTTTTACGATTGATAATAATTGTGAAATTATTTCCGAAATAATTCAATAATAAACATTTTTAAATTTCCGAAAACAGCGAAAAGGTAAACAAAACGTATCTTTAGGGCCGTATAGTTATCGCCATATAAGCGAGGGCATAACGCCACAAAAAAGACGAGGCCCCACACTCTTCGTTTACCTTGCTTATCTTGGTAATGATCTACAAAACTTCAGTAGAAATGACGAATGTGTATAATATGAAATTAATTTTAAAAACACATATGAATCGTGCACAACCGAAGTATTTTGCGAGCTGGAGAAATCTTGAGGTTTATGAACATGGTGTGACATTAAATTACCTGAACACAGTATCATGATTGAGGCGATCCATGAGCTCTGGTCCTCTGAGGTCTGTATTGGGGAGTCCACAGCTAAGAGTTTGGGCAGGGTGGGTGATGGCCAGCCTACCGTGGTCCCCGCCGCCGCCGTGATCAGCGTAGCTGGAATTAAACGTAGAGATTTTATATAAATTTAATTTTAAGTGGTAGGCTTGTCTATGGTGACTTCTTGCAAAAAGATTAATCCTTAAAGATTTTTAAAAAAAAAATAAAAAAAAGAAGTTTAATTTTCCCAGTGTGGTAACAATCAACAGTGGTATTAAAATAATCCGTAGAAAATCGATTATGGAATTTCCAATTTTCTGAATATATTTTACTAACGTTAATAATACTGTTGTTAAGATGAAGATTGATTAATGTTATTATTATTAGTTTCATGCTAAGATTTATTTTCATTTATTGGAACCGTGTTCAGAACGTAAAAATAATCCGAGCGAATTCATTATGAAGTAACTAAAATCTAAATTACAATATAAAGGCATGTCTAAAAAAACTGAAAATCACAACACCTAATATTATCAACACGCTAAGCAATTAGCATTAAAAGTAGGATGTTGATAAAAATGATAATGGATTTTTTTTCATTGTAAAAACTGTAAATGTCATTCGGGTCAGGGTTGAGTTTTGGACGTCGGTTTCGTAGTGACATAAGATAAGGCCGATAACCGGTGGGTGCTTCGTGTCGCACCCAATCTGCATTTGACAGAGGTCAGATAGCCCACGCTGTCATCAGCTGATCGATAACAATTACTATCAATACTGGGATTCTCATGAATCTGATATCTATTTAATCTTTTTTAACAACTGAAGTTGTAGCTTGTGCGTCAAGACTAGACTTATGTCATAGAATATTTGGTCTCTTTCTCTTGTATGAAGTAAGATAGAGAGCGAGCGAGGGAATCCGTGACAGACGTCGAGTCTTGCATGCTAACCCCAGTCTTATGGGGCCTTGTCTATACATATACATAAAAAATGGTGCAATCGATTGATTGAACTTCTTTCTTTCTTTCTTTCTGACCATAGGGTGTTCAGAAGTTCGAAATAACACTCAAACTTCGCATCAGTATCGGGTATAAAACTGAATGGTATACAAATTTGATCGAAATTCGACCATTATTTTCCAATTTTTTTTTTCCTCGTCACTTTCTATTACTAATTATATCTCGAGACCTATGTAAAATTTGCATGGTCTGTTTTGTGAACATTGGTAGTCGCCCCTCATATGTGTAGTTTACGCTGCTGAATGGGTTACGGATGTACCCAAAGGCCAGAACACGATACCTATTCACTATACTATAAAACAAGATCTATTATTCAGAAACTATGACAGTTAAGTATAAACTGTCTTCACTGAGCATCCATATTAGCTACCGTATATGTACCCAAAGTATTATTTCGGACTTCTGATACATCCTGTATAACTAACCTAGTCGCTCTACATTGATAACTATTTCTATGACCTTCTCACTGAACACTTGGTTTTATTTATAATTATTACTACTTTATACCCACTGCTATTAGCGTGACCCTTATATAGACTAGTTTTAATCATTATTTCCTATTATGTATGATACCTAGTCGGGTTATTTATGACCTCATTTCCAATAATGATTACCACTTGTTGAACGGTGAAGGAGAAAACCGTAAGGAAATCAGCACGTCTATAAAAAGGCGTGTGAAGTTCGCCAACCCGTATTAGACCAGACAGTGTGGTGGATTATAGTCCAAATTTCCCTTGTATTGAGGAAAAAAGTGCCCGTAATATGGGAATAGGCTCGCCCCCTATTACATACACCGGCAAAGTGTGGGTGCACCGCAGTGCACCTCTGCCTATCCCTTCGGGGAATACAGGAGTGTTGATATATATGTAATCCAACCTATAATTGCAACCAATCAGATATGAGCTTCGATGCAGCAACTCAGCCCAATGCAGTGTATAATATTTGAACAAAACAAAAAAATAAGATCTGTCTTATTCACAAATAATGAAACAGACAATAATAAATTTAGTTTAGTTTATGGAACGACCAAATCAGCATCATTTTAATGTTGACGCTAATTTATTTGTTATCAATTTGTTATGCCAATA
Organism: Ptilodon capucinus; assembly: GCA_914767695.1. Classification (NCBI taxonomy): domain Eukaryota; kingdom Metazoa; phylum Arthropoda; class Insecta; order Lepidoptera; family Notodontidae; genus Ptilodon; species Ptilodon capucinus. Next base: position 8,572,045 of record OU611808.1, read on the forward strand.
ACAAAGGTCCAATAACGATGTGTTTTGAGGAAAATGTACCCGTAGTACATATACTATATTTGATAATTATATTAATTACAAAGAATTAAGATGAGAATTTGACATTGAGTTGTCTTTTTGTAAATTTGCAAAATTACTATCTGCATAAGTAGGTAGGTACTAAATGACCGCTGATTTTGGGACCTGTTCCAGAGTATCAAGTTACACTCACGTTTTTAAGATTCAAGTAGGTACAGTTTTATCGTCCACATTCCTTGTAAGTCCATTTATTAATTATACAAATACGGTTATTTTTTTTCATCTTATCTGCGGTCAGTGTGCGTTTAAATACCTACTGCTATTATATTATTAATAAAAAAAAGACAATAGGTATAGAACTTAATTTCTTTGTACACATGCAACTTACAACAAAATTTGACAGCACTCAACATATTGTTGTCATGCTCAAACAAGAGAAGGACCGCAATATATCTCCCCGAAATTTATAGAAGTTTCAATCCACTTCCAACCACCCACAGTCGTATTTTTCAGTACAAAAGTGTTCTACTATGAAAGTTAGTCTCAGTAAATGCAGCACGGATTACATACTTCAACGTGTATGCCTTGAACGGTTAGTTCTTCATCTCTTCTTTTTTTACGAAATTAATGAAATTATGAAATTTAATTAAATAAGATGAGAAATGGCTCCATCTGCAATTAGCGGGTATTCTACCAGTGTCGAGTAATTAATAGAAACATTAAATTAAATAAATACACATTATAAATAAACTTGGGTAATAAAGATGATAAAGATGGTTGGCAGGTTAGTTACTGTTCCTGACAGAAGGTAATGTCTCTCGTCTCACCCATGTCAGATCGCTATTTACCTTCCTATATTCCGATGTAAAACTTGTTGGAGTTACGGTAATCCTTTATGAGAAACAAAATTAATATAAATTCACGTTGTTCGTATATATACGCCATACGTATAATTTATTAGAACGATAACAGAGTGTTATCGGAAAAATGTTAGGAAAAGATATATTTATTACTACAAAATTAATATTGCGCAATACGTCGTCGTTAAAGTTATTTTTTATAGGTATACCTACCCTTTAGGACTGCGGAGTCATAATCAATTAGCAAGTCCTTAATGTTTTTCTATATTTAAATGTAATGATAAGCATGCCATGCACGGTCGCTACTGACCCAATGACAAACAGGTAATACATATTATATAATCTAATAACAAATAGGTAAGTAATATAAAATTAGATCTTTTTAGTCGAGGAATCGTTTTGATCCGGTAAACCATAATAAAACGAATTTAAAAATATCATGACACTTGGTAGGTAAGTTGCCCTATGACTATACAAAATAAATTATTTGATATAACCATAATGTCACTCATTATATTATATTTTTTATTTGGTAATAAAATTCAAAGGCTTATAATCGGGACCGGTGGTGGTGAGAGACCTTTGCCCAGTAGTGGGGCGTAAAATAGGCTTCAAAATATTTGACGATTCTGGATTGATGCCTGCCACGATAGCAGCGGAGTTCAATGACATGAAAACATGTCATACTAACAGCATAACTAACTAAATAAATATTACATCAACTAAACACATATTTTTATAGCTACTACATTTATTCACATTCATTTGAAATTAATTTTACGAGTTGCAAATATTTTCGCTCGTAACGTCTTTACTAGCATGTTTGTTTTTAAATTATAATATTAAAACAATGGATACTCTGAGATATACTACAACATAAACAATGTAACGCTTAGTTAAACAGGTAAATATACGGAGATACCGTTTGACAAAACAAAACTATTGTCGCGTTATCTATTCAAAACATAAGAATATTCTGCAGTGGTAAGGCATGGCTCCTCCCTCACACTGAGGAGTCCCTCACACTCAAACTACCTGGATAAAAAAATAGTCTCTTTAGTCTGTATTTATTCAGTAATATGTTTCTTTACCACCATCTCTTTATTGTGTATTTTAGTGTTGTTTAAATATAATTTCAACTAAACAGAGTACTATTAAAACTACTAGATTGTTTTAATATCATAATTATAGCCCTTTTGACGTTTCACTTTAACACCATCTCTTTAACAGTGTTGTTAAAATATAATTTTAACTAAACAGAGTACTATTAAAACTACTAGATTGTTTTAATATCATAATTATAGCCCTTTTGACGTTTCACTACTGGGCACGGGACCTTCCCTCAATGCGAGTTTTACCCACCCACTGATTTCAAAGCGTGCGATCGACTACTGGGCTACTACTGCTTTATTATTACAGTAGGTTTAATAATGCTTGGATTAAAAAAAAATAGTAATAGCGTACTATTTAATAAATATTACAATAACCAATGGTACAGGCTTTCGCAGACGACGTAGTGCTCGTTTTCGACGGCGACACGGCACTGGACATACAGAGGCAAGCCAATCCCACCCTTGCCTATGTGCGGGATTGGGGTGTCAAAAATAAGCTGAAGTTCGCACCTCACAAAACAAGCGCGATGGTTGTGACAAGGAAGCGTATTTATGACACCCCCCTACTTACCATGGGCGGGATTGATATTGGCATGACCAATGAGATTAAGATCTTGGGGCTCACTATCGATCATAAGTTGACATTCAACAGCCACACTGCGAACACCTGCAGAAAGGCGTTGAATGTCTACAAACAGTTGGCAAGGGCCGCCAAAACTAGCTGGGGCCTCCACCCAGAAGTCATCCGGGTGATTTACACAGCCACTGTTGAGCCCCTCATCCTGTATGCCGCCGGTGCCTGGTCGCCGTCGACAAACAAGATCACTATACAGAAGCAGCTGAACACTGTCCAGAGAGGCTTTGCGCTAAAGATGTGCAAAGCCTACAAAACGGTGTCCCTGAACGCGTCACTCGCTCTGACCGGGTTACTACCCCTCGACATTCGCATACGCGAAGCGGCCTCCCTTTACAAGGCCAAGAGGGGAGTACCTCGACCAGAGCTGAGAGACGTCGAGGTAGAAAGTAGACTGGCGTACACGAGTACTCCGCATCCCGCGAAACATATGGACCTCAAGTTCATAAGCCTGATGGACCAGCGAGACGTGACCATCAACGTATGCAGCGCAGTACGAATCTATACAGATGGCAGCAAGATTGAAGGCAAGGTCGGCGCCTCACTATCCGTATGGAATAGTGAAGTGGAGACCAAGTCGCTCAAACTCAAGCTGTCATCTTACTGCACGGTCTACCAGGCTGAACTTTTGGCCATATGCAGAGCCACGAAATTCGCGTTAGAGAGTGGAAGCGCCAGTTTTGCTATCATCAGCGACTCGCGTTCGGCACTCGAGACAGTGGTCAACGCACTCTCTCATCATCCGCTAGCCGCCGAGGCGCGGGACAACATCGCCCGCTGTAGACTACAAAACAAGGACGTTTCCTTGTTTTGGATAAAAGCACACGCGGGGCTGGCGGGTAATGAGAGAGCAGACGAGCTGGCTAAACAAGCAGCGCTGCACGTTAGGACCAAACCTGTGTACGACAAATGTCCGGTTTCATTCGTCAAGCGACAAATCCGCTCGGAATCGCTTGACGAATGGAATCGTAGGTACCAGACTGGCACCACTGCATCCACGACCAAAATGTTTTTCCCTGACCTTCTGGTAGCGTACAGGACGATTAGAGAGATCGTGCCCACTGTCGTGCTCACACAGGTTCTGACGGGGCACGGTGGGTTCTCTGGGTACTTGAACCGTTTCAAGCGCAAGGAGGACCCATCGTACATCTGCGAACCGGGTGTCAGCGAGACAGTGGAGCACATCTTGCTTCATTGCCCTGTGTTTGCGCGCCGAAGGCATGATGTTGAGATGACCTTAGGCGTAGCCTTAGTTTTATCCAGCCTAAGTAAGCTCGTCATGGACAAGGATAGACGTGATACCCTACTAGGCTATTGCGTGGAGGTGGTGACCAGAGTCATTGATAGAAATAAGACCTGAGCAGAAAGAGGCCAGCTGCCAACTTATTTGTCAATAAGTGACCAACAGCCGCCTACACTACACTGCGCATCAATGGCTCTGGTTGCCGGATCCGCGCAATGGATAGTAGGGAAACTGTTATTTTATTTTTACCCTGTATTATATTCTGTTTATTATCCTTGTCCATAGCCTTTTGGTATTTTATTGTCTGTAATAGTGTTATTTTTTAGACGGGTTTACTTTTTATTGTGTCTTTTGACTTTTAATTTTTTTTAATAAAAATTTAAGATTTTTTTTTTATTTCAATAAATATAATCCAGGCTGGAAAAATTATTTTACACACTAAACTTAAGGCTAATTTTAAGAACTCTGACCCCCACATCAGAGGTGAGCACGCGGGCCGGGCCGATAGAGGTCCGGTATACAAAAAAAAAAAAAAATAAAATAACCAATGGTGTTAAGTGGTATGTAAAACCTTCGTCACTATTGAAATTACGGTTTTATCAAAAACTTTTGCACCAAAGTCCATACGAACTGAACGTAATTAGGAAGAAATTAGGAAATACATAATTTTTTTGCAAATTTTTTAGATGTTTCTTTTTTCTTACGAATTAAAAGACTGAAAGAGGGATTCGACGGATTCCGTAACTTTAAGTCTTTACGCGCGTATAAGCTACTGGACTTGCTAATGTATATTTTTAATGAAAATTTTCTTTACCGAGTAACCTGCCTACCTTGGTACTCTTTGCTTACTAAAGATAAGTTTAAAATATATGCTATTTTCGGAATGGTCTTAGTCACGGAGTTAACATTGAAAGTACCTGATTACATTCAGATCAACACCTGCACCAAATATTGTGTGTTTGATTATTTACATTGGGCAAGTTTATGTTAGAATTAGTATGTAATTCGGTTTATCTTTCTGCAAGGCCAGTTTTTTACGTAGAATACGATGAGATATCTTTTACGTTACGTGTTTTCTTATGTTTCCTACTATCTGGCTACGAATGCACAGTGCACACATATGTAGGTGCGCAGGTACCTAATAATTTTATTCTTACATTGCAGCTATAAAATTCTAAATGATTAACACAAATTAAAATATTTTAATCTTACTTGATTAATGTATTTTTAAGATAAGAACGTAAACTGTCAAAGAATTAATAATATAAACAAACCAATACTGCTAAGAGATCGTGTAACTAACTATTGAAATTGCCTCAAATCTATACTATAAGAACTCAGGAAAAACGATTAATATTTTTCATTTACGAGGCGTGTAATTTTTTTCTTGTCGTCCTCGACGCGTTACTGGGTGGTTCTAATGAAAAAAACCATTATCTATACCCTCGTTACTGACGAAGCTAATAGCAATGGACGATGGCACACTCATTATTTTTTTCACAGAAGGGATGAAACCAGAACTCTATTAGGTACTATCATTTATATGATAGACAATCTATACACAATATTTTTTCAATTTGGTATTTTTAGGGTTCCGTACCCAAAGGGCAAAATGGAAACCCTATTACTAAGACTGCGCTGTCCGTCCATCCGCCCGTCCGTCTGTCACCAGGCTGTATCTCATGAACCATGATAGTTAGACAGTTGAAATTTTCACAGATGATGTATTTCTCTTGCTGCTATAACAAAAAATACTAAAAACCAGAATAAAATAAATATTTAAGGGGGCTCCCATACAACAATTTTATGCCGTTTTTATAGATAATGGTACGGAACCCTTCGTGCGCAAGTCCGACTCGCACTTGGGCGCTTTTTTTTTTAAAGACAACATGTCACATTATTATGTTTCTGTCGGTTGCAAACTGTCTTTTGCACGTAGCTTTAATTAATTCGTTCAAAGTTCCCATTATCTATGTTTTTTTTTTTTTTTATGAGATAGGTAGGCAAACGAGCAGACGTTTCACCTGATGGAAAGTGATCAACGCCGCCCATGGACACCTGCAACACCAGGGGCATCGCAAGTGCGTTGCCGGCCTTTAAGGAATGAGTAGGCTCGTTTCTTGAAGATACCTTTGTCGCATCGGTCCGGAAACACCGCTGCAGGAAGTTCATTCCACAGTTTGGTGGTGCGAGGGAGAAAATTCCTGGTAAATCGCACTGTATTGGAACGTCATTCATCCAGATGGTGAGGATGGTAATGCAGTCTGTGGCGAGCCGTGCGATGGTGGAATTTAGCGGCAGGTATAATGCCGAACAATTCCTCGGAACACTCTCCATGATAAAAGCGGTAGAAAATTCAGAGAGAGCCTACATCTCTACGCAACGCCAGAGGGTCTAGCCGATCGGTGAGCTTTTTGTCATCGACAATACGAACTGCCCTTCGTTGCAGGCGGTCAAAAGGAAGAAGTTGGTACTGTGGTGCACCGGCCCAAAGGTGAGAGCAGTATTCCATGTGCGGACGGACTTGCGCCTTGTAAAGTTGCAGGCGATGAGCCACAGTGAAATACCGCCTGGCCCTACCGAGCACACCCAGCTTTTTGGAGGCCAACTTGGCCTTACTTTCCAGATGACCGCGGAATTGCACGTCGTTCGATATGTCGACTCCAAGGATCCCAATACTTGGCTTGGCATTAAGAAGAGTGTCTTCGAAACGAGGAGATGCGACAAAAGGGTTCTTTTTGGCGGTGAACTCACAAATTTGTGTCTTATTGGGGTTGAATTGCACCAAGTTCAGTTTGCCCCAGTTCGAGACTAGATGTAGTGAAGTCTCGACTCCAGACACAAGTTTGTTCCGACACTCATCGACGTTTGCCCGAGAAATATTAGCACGACCGGTGTAAAGAGCATCTCCTGTACTGTCATCTGCTTAACAACGGAAGTTGCTGATATTATGCAACATATCGTTGATATGCAGCAGGAACAGGGTAGGGGATAGGACACGGCCTTGCGGGACGCCAGCATTACACATAACTAAGACACATAATTAAGCAACGACAATAACAACCTGTAAATACGGTCGAGCAACAAAGTTGGGAATCGTGATAACATGGGGTCTAGAAATTGTGCATTTAATTACATCGAAACTGATAAATGTACCGCCACAGAGTATAGAAGGCATTTTAGTACAACAAAATATATTCTACTTTTTCTTTTTTACGAAATGAATGAAATGATGGAATTTTAACGGAATAACATGAGGAATGGCTGCACCTGCGATTAGCGGTATTTATGGTCATGTCGAGTAATTAACAGCAAGGACAAATTTAATAATTACACATTATGAATAAAAAAGCGGCCAAATGCGAGTAGGACTCGCGCATAAAGGGTTCCGTACCATTATCTAAAAAAACGAGAAAAAAACCACGTTTGTTGTATGGGAGCCCCCTTAAATATTTATTTTATTTTGATTTTTAGTATTTGTTGTTATAGCGGCAATAGAAATCATCTGTGAAAATTTCAACTCTCTAACTATCACGATTCATGAGATACAGCCTTGTGACAGACGCAAGGACGGATGGACAGCGAAGTCTTAGTAATAGGGTTATCGTTTTACCCTTTGGGTACGGAACCCTAAAAGCATTTTGACACTGTAACAAGTTGTTAGACATACCAAACAGGCACTACAATTTTATTTATTTGTATACTACAATAGTCAATTGTTGATACCAATAAATTATAAGGATATTGTTGCTGCAATGACTGTCCGTCATTGAGTGATGGTCATTCTCATTAGCTTCATGTCGATTCTTTTTATTACGACGTTTCATGGCAACTGTGAGCTCGATTTACCTAATTAATGTCCAGTGACAACATGACAAGCCTATTAGGTAATCACTAATTATCGATACTGGTAGTTAGTTAGTCATGGAAATTATGAAATGGATTATCCAGAAAGTCATACTATGAAATTTTATAAATTAATAATATTTACCTATAAAACCAACTTGTGTCAAGAATGTTCCTGTTATAGGTATTAAACTGAATTATTAAATTTTTACCTATATAAATTAGCAATAAGTTACTTACTTTTTACGAAATGAGTGAAATGATGATATTTAATGGAATAAGATGAGGAATGGCTTCATCTGCGACTAGCGCGAGTATTTCGCCAATGTCAAGTAATTAATAGCAAGGACAAATTCAATAAATACACATTATAAATAAAAATGGTTAATGACAGTGATAAAGATGGCGGATGAATCCCTAGCAATAAGTTATTACATCAAAGAGGGCTTTTCCATTGACTTTTCCTAACCTAGACAGTTTTATACGTCCAACTTCGTGTGTGACTTTGACGTCTACGTACCTTAGATTGTCTATGTCAAGACGTATTTATTTATTTATTTAGACTTTAGCACAAAGTTGTACAAAGGCGGACTTAATGCCAAAGGCATTCTCTACCAGTCAACCTTAGGGTGATGCAGAGAAAACAAGGTAGCTGCACTATAAAATATGTTAGAAATAATTTTCAGACATTGATATATAATTTACATATAATACGATACACAAATACTTATATATAATATGTATAATACTCATGGAGATATTATAATGGAGATGGCATTTCGAGCCCGCGTTGCGGTAAATTTTCCTGGTTTATCTGACTCCGCCATATTTGTTTTCCCATATAGTCGCCGTTTACTACAGGTACACGAGATAACAAAAATGGCGGAAATACCGCCGCAGAGCCATACGAACAGTGGAGTCTTTATGGGTACCAGAGTACCCATAAAGACTCCACTCTTCGATACTCTATGATAGGTAATACTAGGAGGAAGAGGAGACTCATTTCGGTCCACTCTTTTATAAGCCTTTTTGACACTGAAACAGCATCAGTTTTTAATTAATGTAGACCAATGATAAAATAAATATAATATCTCTACCACATTTAGGTATCTTTATCTCTCTAGCGGCCCGTCCCGGCTTCGCACGTGTGGACATTGTTTTTTTTTAACATTTTGGGATGAATAAATATAGCCTATGTTACCCAGTGATAATATAGCTTACAAACGGCAAAACAATTTTTGAAATCGGTCGTGTATTTACATAAAAAAATACAAATCGTTCCTCTTAATATTATTATCTACTATAGATTGTTAAATATATTCCGAATTAGATGATGGTGTCACATAAAAACAATTTTAAGTTGTTGAATGACATAATTACACTTTTATACATTTTATATCTTGTATGTTAGAGATACTATGATTATTATTTATTGACGACGCACAAGTGCCTGTATTGGTTTACATGAATAAACAAAATCTGTTTCTGATTATATCTGTTTACTTACCTACTTTGACCATTAGTTTGGAATCATTATGACATCACATTTTTATTGGTCACTGCTTGCTGCAAAAAATGATGCCAATTCAATTATTATCGCGGCTGCGTACAGCAATTATAATTAGATACATGTGAATAGCAAAAACTAAGTTAGTAATCCAAATATCATAAAAAGCTAGTTTTTATCAGTTTTATGCTAATATTTGTGCAAAGTGCGCAATAAGAACGAGTAGGTACGTATGTCTGTAGGTACGTATGCCTACTTATATATCAAGTACACACATTAATTTGTACCCTATATAAACACATTGCAAATGAAGCCAGTTCTGTGGTGTCAGCACGCATGTCAAGACAAGACCTCTGTCACGGATTGGCTCGGTCGCTCTCTGTCTTATTTCATACGAGAGAAAGAGATATAATCAACATATTCTGTGACAAAGTCTAGTCTTGGCGCTCATGCTGCAACTACAGATCGTATTCTATTAAGTTATATCGTTTCTTTAATTTCGGAGATTAAAAATAGTTTTCAAAATATATAACTCGAAGGAAATTAAACATTAGTTTATTTCGAAATAAAACTATTATATGGATTGTATCGCGTTTATTTACAATTTTATTTTCCCGACGTTTCTGCGTAGATCGGACCGCAAACAACAACTAAATATGAGGGTACCCAGTTATTAACTATGACATCAGGACCTCAGTCTAAACCTCAGTCCCCATGGTTGCTGTAAAGCAGCCGAAACGTCGGGAAAATAAAATAGTAAATAAACGCGATAGAATCCGTAAAATAGTTTTATTTCAATGTTTTATTTCAGTTGTATTCGCGTAAATATGAGAAAACAATATTAGTTTATTTATATTAGGCCCTTCAAGAAAAGTAGCCTGGTTAAAGAAGTATTTTTGTGATGCAACCATTTGTACAAATGCTGATGCACAGCCGGCTTACCTCGAAGGGCAGTTTTAAATAGGCTTATCCAACGTCAACGTTGCTATAGCAACGAAATGTGTTTCAACGGCACAGAAGGAAGTGTTTCGTTCGACCGATGCCGCCATGTTCACGACTTTGCATACAATCGAAGAGAAGTTCGCCAAAATGAACGTGAAACCTGCACCGACTAGGACGAGCGTATTAAATTGCCTTTTTGGATAATGCACTTTATTTTAATAATGGCACAAAAATATTTAATTTCTTTGATAAAAGTGTCGCGACCACCCATCAAAATTTGCACGCGTCATCGATGACAAAAATAAATAACTACTTTTGTAAGTTATTATATAGGTTTTGGCAAAAGATTGGTCGCACGCGTTTAGACGCTCCTATCAACGCAGGGCTTTATAGTATAAGAAAATCATGGTATAATTCGATCCACTTTGTCTACGTTTTATTCGGTTTTTAAACTGTCTCGAGAGCCAGATGTTGAATATGAGGCGTCGGTTTAACACGGCTTCAATTATCTTTACCAACACAAACGCCAACATTTAAAAATATACTTGGTTACTTATTTTACTATCTTATTTCAGTGTAAGGTTACAGGAAACGGCGACTGGTTTAAAATAAAGGGTTTTAATTAGTTTAAATTTCGAAGTGCGATAAAGGTACTACATGCGACCTTATTCTTTTTTAACGGTCTCTTTCCATAGACACATTCGATTTATAAATGATCGATTCGAACGAGGAACGAAAGAAAAATAATATATTAAAACTAAGTCCTAAGGTGGATTCATCCGCCATCTTTATCACTGTCATCGTCCATTTTTGTTTAAGATGTGTATTGATTGATTTTGCCCTTGCTATTTATTAATTACTTGACACTGGCTGAAATACCCGCTTAACGCAGGTGGAGCCATTCCTCATCTTACTCCACTATATCATCATTTCATTCATTTTGTAAAAAAAGAAGACGTCCTAAAGTATTACTGGTAGTACTTTGTAGTACTCATAACATACACATAATTTTAAAAAGCATGCTATAATAAGGTCGAATTAAAATAAATCAGCTTAATAAAAGGCGTGACTGTCGCATTAAGCCCCTCGCGCACTGGGGCGTCAACGTGTTGGCGTGTTTACCAGGTGGCGTGTTTAGCGTGTTTACCATTGCCAATACCAAAACTAACTATATGTCAATATGCACAAAGATTACATTTCTATCGTAAAAGTCACGACTTCACGCGTCTGAATTCGCTCACGCTGTCAATGTAATTTCGTTGTAGAACGAACTTTTTCTGTGTGTAAATACAGCTCGTTTTGGTATGGCAGAAAAAAAATACGCGCGAATGTTGACGCCTGAGTATACAGGGGGCCTTACCGTGCGAATTACAGCTAACTATACCTAATTCTACGGAACGAATAATAATGTCACAGTCATGTAATAACAATAATACATCATCACGCCTGTATTCCCCGAAGGGGTAGTCAGAGGTGCACTGTAGTGCGCCCACACTTCGCCGATGTATTTTTGGTCCCAATGTAATAGGCCCAATTTGAGTCTATTGCCATTATACCGGGCACATTCTCCTTCAATACGAGGAAGATTTTTGGGCTATAGTCCACCACGCTGGCCCAGTGCGGGTTGGTGAACTTCACACGCCTTTCTATAGACGTGCAGGTTACCTAACGATGCCTTCATCGCTCCTGTACCCGTTATAATAGCAATAGGCTCGCTCCCTATTATATTGGGACCATAATACATCAGCGAAATGTTGGTGAACCTCTGCCTACTCCTTCGGGGAATACAGGTGTGATGATGATGTTTGTATGTACAATGAGAAAATTAATCACAAAAAATGATATTGCTTTACAAGTATATGATTTTTTTGAACCGTGAAATTTGTAGGGAATCGTATTTGACACTAACAAATTCAATGGCTGCCTATTACAATTTCGTATCACAATTTTATTGTATGTGCGGTTGTGGTTAATTTGATATTTTAATTATATTCACTCATATGGTTGGACATGACAAGGTCACTGAAATCATTTGCATCTATTGTCTTGAAGTTATCCAAAGCGGAATTGGACTGTGGTTTAACACAATAAAGCTGGTTTCAGACTACGCTATAATATAATTGCATATCGTATATATATAGCTCATAGCACAACAACATCGCGCACCATACATTGTTATGGCCACGTTCACACTGTACTGTACTATATATTATTGGCTTTGTATGGTGCGCGATATTGTTTTGCTATATATTATAGCGTAGTCGGAAAGCCGCTTAACTTAATCATATCTCTATGGTCTATTATCACATATCAACCACCGGAGACTATCTTACATGCTTACTAGCAATGGCTGTTTTAAAAAGCCCTGCACAGTTTGGTGCGTCATTACGCGCGCGACCAATGTTGTGCCAATACCAAAATGGACTTTATTTACTCTAGCAAGAAGCACATTTTTCAACGCCATATCATCATTCATCATCGATGTCGCGACAGACATACAATCTTTAAGCCAAGGACACTGGATCGTCAAAATGTGCGCATGAAATTTCTTGCCTATAACAAAACTAACTGTATTCACTCATAGAAAAAGTTTATTATTCAGCGAAATTACATTGACAGGGCGAGCGACTTTTGAGCCGTGGTGGTGTAGTTTTTACTATAGAAATTCAATCTTTATCTGTATGATTATTGAGATCGTTTTGGTATGCAGGGGGCTTTATGTATACCAGAGTATATTCCTAAAAAAAGTCATGTGAATTCGCTCGCCTCAGTATGTTCAGGGCATTACAGGTAATATGTTATTTCCTTCATGAGTATAAAATTGCATTCTCATGGAGAACAATTGTTGGTTAAATTTGAATGTAATAACATGGTTTCAAAGCAAGGCCATTATATGTTTGATAATTATTAATATTTTTGATTTCCCGCGGAGCCTTTCCTAGGATGGCGAAATCCACACATTTTTCAAGAGTCGCGGTTATGGATATTTTTTTAAATGCTTGTTCTTCCGAATGACTTTGTATAAAAAAAGCGCGGGAAATAGTTTTATCTAATTTTTTTTTATATTTTCTTTTTATATTATAAACGGCCAGGTACAAATTGTACAATCAAAGAGATTTCATTTCATCTTCAGACACACAAAATACGAACAAAGTTTCTCCCTGACATGTTATTGAACAGGAGGCTGTATTGGCAATGGGTCTTGTTGTATAAGTGAAAATCGTCATTTCCGGTACCTACATATAGCGATCATTTCAATGCTGTTAAAACTGGTTTTGATATTCAGCTGCATATATTTTGAATATATCATTGTTAATTATCATTATGTAATAAATTAATTTGGTTGATAGGTGTGGTGAATTCAAATAAACATTTTTATATCTATTATCTACTATCTATTAGTAAGTTTAAAGAACATCTGCATGGCTTTTTTTAGTACCGTAAAATGGCCTGAAATGATCATAAAATTACGATAAAATCAATTTCTAAAGTTATATGCAACAAATACCTTAGACTATTTTTTTTACTTAAATTTTGCCTATGCTATCAAAAGAAATACTTCCCACTCTCTATCTCCATGCTTCCCACTACTTATTTATGTATTTTTATTCTATGAGATCGGGACAGATAATCAAACCAAGACTACCTATCCGCATAAAATTATATTGTATTTATATCGGATTGGATCTTATCGTCTGTTTTTTAATACACACGGAAAACAATCTTTATCAATCTCCTTATAAAAAGGTGCAAGAATAACACTGAATTATTCATCTTACCAGTGCGACAACACCGTCCTCGGGATGACGCATTTAGGAATACATTACATTATCATTCCTTCTTCAGTTTATCCATTTTAAAACTTCCCGTTAGCTGTTTCCCAGTTCATTTTGTACGTTGGACCTCTTTACTCTATAAACATTAACATTTTTATTCTATGAAAAATTTAAGTTGTATGTTGGCAGCACTGTCAACTTTTAATCTTAAAAAAAACCTCAAAGCTCGTGCCCGTAACCAAAAGTTCAAATATTGTAATCAATCAAATAAAGCATGGTGGACTATATAATAGTGTATTGTTATTTTAAAGCACCTTACAATCATTGGGTACTATATCTTATTTACTCATGGTACTAGGAGACACAATATATTATTATTTTATAATAGGTATATACTAGAACAGTTCTCATTACCATCCAAGTATTTGGACACATGGCCGTGCATCAAACCATTCATAACCTTCTTGGTGAAATATTTAAATTTCCGTTCAGAATATTGTATTCTTAATTACTTTATCGACTCATACAAATAACAAACGAAGAACAGTTTTGTGAGTTATTTGTGATAAATAATATTTTAAGATGACTTGGCTTGGACTCGAGTCGATCGAGTCCAATAACAGGAGAAGGTAAAAAGTGCGCCAAGTGTGGCAGGCCAAGTTCTAATTTTAAAAATATAGATGCATCCTTTGTGATTTTTTAATGGTATATTATAAACATTAATTAAATGATAATCATTTATGAACACTTAATATGGCAAAGTTTAATCAGACCACTTCTATCGTACGTTCGTGATAAAACAATCAACATGCACGATAGTAGCATATTTATTGAGATGACTCGTGTTTTTATGATCTTATAAATATATGTCATTTATGCCAATACAAAGAAGTATATAAAACTTAGTTTTAACTAATTTTCTCACGTTTTGCGTTAAGTTAATAGTAAAATAGTTAATGAATACGAAAGCGGGCGTGCTGCTCTGTCGATAACCACGGGACTTCACAGCTATCAGAAAAGTTATTATAGCTATTACTAATTAATAATGTATAAATAGCCCAATTTTTTTTTTGTAATATGTTCCCCGGTTCGTTCGCACTTGTTCAGACCAGTTTATCAAGTAACGATGGTAAGATTTCCGGAATATTTTTAAATACGCAAACTCGTTAATGTGAAAAGAAAAGAGTATTTATCTGCGTGTAGATAAGATGTTGACCACATTTGAACTTTGTTATTCCTTGTCTTTGGTGCAACTTAGCCCATCAAATACTCTTTACATTTTTACCTTCATATACCGGTGTAATGGTGATATAGAAAGAACCCGTGGTTACTACACTTGTAGTTATTAACTTAATGTAAATGAACAAAAAACAAAAAACCGACTTCAAAAACCTAGGTGCACTAAAAAGCTAAAAATTACCGTATAATTCTTTACACTTGGATTAGGTAACAATCTAACTACATCATCCACGTAAACAAAAATGTTCATAATAAATATAAAAATGTTCATAAAATCAAAACTGCGTGGCCAAACTATTTTAAATATTTATGGGGCCAAATCGCATTTATTCCGCATCAAACTAAAGAAGAATCACGTAAATCGGATCATAAATCGCAGTGTAATAGGTGTGCATACATAAAAAATAATAAAAAAACAATCGAATTGAAAAACTCCTCCTTTTGAAGGCGGTTAAAAAAATACATACGGGTTAAATTGAGAACCTCCTCCTTTTATTGAAGTCGATTAAACGACTACATTTACCGGTTTTTTAGGGTTCCGCACCCAAAGGGTAAAACGGGAACCCTATTACTAAGACTTCGCTGTCCGTCCGTCCGTCCTTTCGTCCGTCCGTCCGTCTGTCACCAGGCTGTATCTCATGAACCGTGATAGTTAGACAGTTGAAATTTTCACAGATTATGTATTTCTGTTGCTGCTATAACAACAAATACTAAAACAGAATAAAACTAATATTTAAAGGGGCTCCCATACAACAAACGTGATTTTTTTGCTTGTTACTTGTACACTCATAGTTGGATTCCTATATTCCTATATTCAAGACACGCCTCATTCATCAACAAGTCGTTAGTCAAAATTGTTTCAATAAAAAAATCTTACGCTACCTCACCAATCCCTGTTACGACTAGTAACTAAAACGAATGGTGCGCCTCAACGATATAGATCCGGTTTTATAGGAACCCAGCATAAATCAGCCTGACATAATACACCTATCAAAATAAATTTTCGCGAATGAAAACAAAGTATTCTCCGTACGGAGAACGCGATAGTAAAAATTACTCTTTGAAATTCAGTCTACATTATAATAGCCTTCATAACGGAGTCTAGACAAAAAGATGAATGCGCAAGTATGCGGGATGAGATAATGAAACGAGATGCGGGTCTCGCATACTCATACAAGTTTAAGATGCTATTACGTAATGTTTAATTTAAAAGTATACCTACATCTACAAATGAATGCTTATTAAGTTGTTAATGAAATGGGTAAGCATAAACGTAAATACCCAACACTGATAGGGTTTTCCGTTAAATAAGTAACACGTTCTTATTGACAAGTGGTTTATTGACATTGGTACATAATATAAAAACCCCAAATTTTGTAGAAATTTCGGTTCATCATCAAACCACTGATGCCGATTATCAATACAAACGTGTTCTACATTCTACCTACAGCCCCTTACCACCACCTGTTTTGCCGCGATGTTTTAAATATTACTTTCAGCTTAGTTAGTACAAGTTAGTACAAAATATACTAGTTCAGTTCCATATACATAGTTCAGTTATGTTAGTACAAAATATCTCAACAATTGACACTTAGTAACTTAGTATGGAAACAACAATACTTTAAGAGGTGGGGGTAAATCCCGAAATCATAACATTACATAACACTACATAACACACATAACATTAAAAAAGCAGTGGTAGCCGAGTGGTCGAACGCACGCTTTGTAATCAAAGTGCGCAGGTTCTATCCCCGGCTCGCACCTCTGGGTTCCATGTGCGAATCTCATTTTCATCTGAGATTATCACTTGCTAAGAAACGGTGACGGAAAACATCGTGAGGAAACCTGTGTGCCCGGTATAATGGCAATAGGCTCGCCCCCTATTACATTGGGACCAAAATACATCGGCGAAGTGTGGGCGCACTGCAGTGCACCTCTGCCTACCCCTTCGGGGAATACAGGCGTGATGATGATGATGATGATGATGATAACATTATACATATAAGTAAATTTGGGGCTATAAATATTCTTGTCTCCAAAAGTAACTGTCACTGTAGTGTAATAGGGTAAGCCTTATTAAAAGGGTTACCTAATAATGTCATAGCATCTACGTTGCATTTTATTCGTTATCGCAAGATCAAGCCTGGTTAAAAAAATAAAATGAATCCTCATTCAGATAACCAGTAATCTTCTAATTTATCATCAAAGTGCCGCCAATAGGCTATCACGTTGCAGCCATCGAAACGCAGATTAATCTTAATTGAGTACAGTTTGTTATCCTGCATGACACGGTGTGTTTTTAGCAGTTTTCGAGATTGCCATAGACAAAGTGAGTTGTATGCTATTTTTTTTTAACGCAGTCAGTAGTGGTATGTTAGTATGTGCACAGCATAAATATCTACAGTATTTTAACTTCATACAAACGGTCGGAGCCCGAGTTATACCTACGCGCCTCGATGTTGGTACCCACTTGGTGCACAATGAGTCGCGACTGTGCCGCAGTGAGGAACGCACGGTGTGTGCAGTAAGCGTGCGATTTATGAATATTTGATTCTTAAATAAGTACAATTGTATTGTATTGTACAATTGTATAAGTATTTTTAATGAAACTTTTTATCCAAATGCGGATTTTTTATGCTATTTAGTTGAGCAATAAAGCTTTTTGTACGTCTCAGTCGAGGAGAAAATATTTTTCATTTCTCAATTTTATAAGGGTGGTATTATTCATTAAATATACTAATAAAAAAATCACAATATGTAATTTTAGTGAACACTTCCTATTTCATTCACAACGAATTTTTTTTTTTTAAATAATAAATATATTCAATATACAATTCAAATACAATCCAAAACCAGAAAGAAATTCAAGTACTTAGGTAGATGAAATTAAAATACTGTAGGCGGGCAGCCCTATCGCGTGTTTACGTACCGCGCGGCTGTAGATATATTTTTCAAGGATACGGCCGAGTCCCATTACTGTAGATATCTATGCTGTGGTATGTAGCATCCGTAGACCACGAATCGATATCATCGCAGATTTTATGAGGTATTGTTTTAGGCATACAATAGAAATCTTGAATTTTAACACAGTGAGTTTGGTCTCTGTTTTACGCGTCGTTTACGCTTATCGACCGTGTGTTTTGTGTCTAGCAGCGGAAACCTATAGTCTGTAAAATATGATTTACTAAGGATAAAATTGTCTATCTTCCATACATTCATGCGAGTTTCTTCTTTTTAACCGACTTTCAAAAGGAGGAGGTTCTCGATTCGATTGGTATTTTTTTTATGAAATGATGTAATTTAATGTAATAAGATGATGATGATGATGGCTCCTATAGTTAGCTTAGCGGGTACTTCAGCCAGCGTCCTTTGATTATATATTATATGTATAATCAAAGCCAGTGTCAAGTAAATAATAGCAAGAAAGATTCTATAAATACACAATATAAATAAATCCGGACAAGTGCGAGTCGGACTCGCGCACGAAGGGTTCCGTATATAAAAACCATCCGTCTATTAAAACAAGCAAAAAAATAACGTTTGTTGTATGGCAGCCCACTTAAATATTTATTTTATTCTGTTTTTTAATATTTGTCGACAACAGAAATACATAATCTGTGAAAATTTCAAGTGTCTAACTATCACGGTTCATGAGATACTGCTTGGTGACGGACGGACGTACAGTGAAGTCTTAGTAATAGGGTTCCCGTTTTACCCTTTGGGTACGGAACCCTAAAAATGGGTGATGAACGTGATAAAGATGGCGGATGACCGTCAAAGCACTCGTCCCAATATAATTTTGATGACAACTGACATTTGTAATTTGGAATTTAGACCGTAATTTACGGCGATCTATGGGGGAGGCCTATATCCAGCAGTGGACGACCCTGCTTGTTAGATAGATAGAGAGAACTGACATTTTGGTTATCTCTTGAAACTTGTAACTTATAGTATTGGTTCGCTACTTATCGCTTATCTCTGTCCAAAAAAATCATTGGTTCGACCATAAGTAGGCTTGTTGAAAAAATATCGATATATCGTTTTTTTTTATGTATCGATATTTTAGAGCGATATTTAATATTTCGATATATCGATGTATCGATATAAAATTCCAAGTATCGAAAAGGTATCAAAATCGATTTTTTTTTCAAACCAATAAACAAAAGTTGTATGATTTAAAAATCCTAAAAAGGAATACTTTTTTACACTAACATCTTTTTTGGTATTGTAAGATGATTGAAATAGATTAGGCCAACCAAATAAATATTTTTTAGAGCACGAATATTTTCTGTCAAATCATACCGATATATCGATATATCGATATTTGTATCCTCGATATATTGACGTCGATATTGATATATTTATAAATATCGATACATCGATATATCCATTTTTTTTCACTTCCGACATCCCTAACCATAAGTACAACATGTATTAACCTCGTGATATTATTAAAAAGAAAATTATTATCTCAACAATCTATATTGAATCATCCTTTACTTATAAATTTTAAATATTTGTAAGTACTGTGCCGTTTCTCCTTTTTTTTTTTTATGAGATAGGGAGACAAACGAGCAGACGTTTCACCTGATGGTAAGTGATCAACGCCGCCATACACCTGCAACACCAGGGGCATCGCAAGTGCGTTGCCGGCCTTTAAAGAATGAGTAGGCTCGTTTCTTGAAGATATATAATTTCTTTCTTTTTCTAACATATATTATTTTTATTAGTTTTTTTTTCTTCTAATTTTCAAGATAAGACATCACACATCCATACACAAAAAACATATAATATGAATATTATTAAAATTATTGCATTAAATTTAAATTTTTCGCATTACACAGTCATTTGACAGTTCGCACCTATGTTTTATTAAATTTTATTTGTTTTAAAATTGGTTACCTGCGAGACAAGCTTGCTTAGTGTAGGAACCAAGTTTAAGAAATTGTTTAAAACTAAGCTCTTAAATTGATAACTAGTTATACACCCATGTTTTATTTTTAATTACAGTAACACATGTACTAGTGTGCTAGATTACAATTTAAGATGAATAAATATATTTGAATATTTGATATTTGAAGTGGAGACAATTCTCTGTCTTCACAATTTCTAAAGATATCACTTTCTGCATATTTGTTTGTATCTTAAAATTGAGTATACTCAAATAAATAGTTTCTATGTAGTCGGAAAACGGAACGTTTTATTTATAAGTTAGTCTTGGTCTCATTGTTCTAACATTTATAGTTATTGAGATAAATGGAAACAAATGTGTGTCTTCATAATTTCTAGCGAGATCAATTTTCGCATTTTTGCTTGCAACTCAAAATTAGGTTTGGCACTTATCGGCCTTATGACCATCGGACGGCAGGTATGGTAAAAATAAACCCTCCTATTTTAGGGTTCCATACCCAAAGGGTAAAACGGGAACCCTATTACTGAGACTTCACTGTCCGTCCGTCCGTCCGTCCATCTGTCACCAGGCTAGATCTCATGAACCGTGATAGTTAGAGAGTTGAAATTTTCACAGATGATGTATTTCTGTTGCCGCTATAACAACAAATACTAAAACACAGAATAAAATAAATATTTAAGGGAGCTCCCATACAACAAACGTGATTTTTGCCGTTTTTATAGATAATGGTACGGAACCCTTCGTGCGCGAGTCCGACTCGTACTTGGCTGTTTTTGTTAAATAAAAGTAGGAAGGTATCCGCTAGGTAGCTGATAGGTAAGTCTGGCTTTGATTAGACATGAATGCGATTACTACTTATCATTATGGGGGTTAGGATTTTTATTGAAAACAATCATCAACAGTTATCAAGATTAATAAGTTAGTTTGATAAATAATTCCCATTCTGCGTTAACCACGTCCATAATGAATGATCGTATTTACTACAAATAAATTAAATTGAAGTGTCTGCTTATAAAGACAAAATATCAGCTCTTCACTAAATGCAAATGAAAGTATATACGCTACCAATAGAGAAAAGGAAATTTTGAAATTTTTTATCTGTTTGTTTGATGAAAACTCCCAAACGGCCGGACCGATTCCGACGGGACTTACACTAGCAGATAGTTAATGTTACAAGGAGTAATTTAAGTTATATTTGTTTTAGAAAAAAATTGGGTTCCGCGCGGAAAAAAATAAAACTCTTTTTTTCAGGTAATTAGGGTTCCTTTTTAAATGCAGAGCGTACGAAGTCGCGGGCTTAAGTAGTATGTTAATAATACGGAAGTATACGTCAATTTACAAGGTTTGATGTCATTCATAACAGATACTATGTACATACGTGCCTTCCGTGAAAAGTATCAAACATTTTATTACAGCACAACCTTGTAGCTCCCTAGACCCGCTCCATATGGGCTGAAATAACGCGTGATTATCAGTCAGGGCTATAAGGCTACACAGTAAAATGACAGCGCATTTTTTTGGTCCATCTAGTACCTAACTTTGATCCTCATCATCACGCATGTATCACGTATAAAGGTTCAATTTAAACATACAGAAAATATCAATATCACACGTATATAGCGCAAACAAAGGTTCATTTTTCCTTGCAGGATAAACATGCATGAGTTTGCACAGTTGTCAAAAAGCCGGCTCGGTGTTGCTACCTCACATTACAACATAAACAATGAAGCGCAGGTGAAAAAAAAAATGAAATAAGGTACTAACCGCTGAGCGCCGTCACATATTCCCTCCATTTGCGGCTGTTGGTCATCGTATGGGTTGATTGTATTCACACGCACTTTCCGCAATAACATTTATGCTCTGTGATCGAGAGCCGTACACATGGGAGTACACCGCGCCGTGCTGTGTTGTATTACAGACTAGTAACGATAGTGCAGCGTAGCACGCCGCTAATATTAGCACGCCACGTGTTCTCCGCGTTTCGTCGTAGGCGTGAGTGGTTCATAGCATGTCTGCGGACACAGTACTCCCGTTCTGTTGACGGTTCTGTCAATGTGCGCGCCGGAGTCGTCCGAAGCGGGGAGCCGCCGTCCGACCAGTGTTGCTAGCTTCAGTTAATGCGCTCGTATTTATTTTATCGTGCGGCGTGCGACTGATAACGTCATACTGTTTGGTGTGACACTTCAGAGCGTTAAACTTTTTTGTTGTTTGTGGTTACTTCGTTTTAGCGATGGGTTTTACGCCGTGATAAAAATAATTTCTCTTGAGGATATCGGCCGACTGTAGGATGCGGAATGGTTATCAAATTAACATCAAAAACATTGTGCTATGAAGATTAAAACAATAATTACTAGGTGAAGCTGGAATCAAAAGTGGAAAGTAAGTTGATTAGTATGTTATTGAACTTTATACCGGTTAAAAATGGTGTCAACTGGTTTCTGTAACTGAGAAATTGAACTAGATTTAAGAGGAACTTAAGTCCATTTGAGTTCACCAGGTATTTACTCGTAACTCTTAAACTAATTCTCTAACTCTAACTCTAACTCTTAAACGTTATTGAACTGAAAATGTTGTAAGTACGTTTAACATTACACACTAAACTTAAGGCTAATTTTAAGAACTCTGACCCCCACATCAGAGGTGAGCACGCGGGCCGGGCCGATAGAGGTCCGGTAAAAAAAAAAAAAAAAAAAAAAAAAAAAAGTACGTTTAACAATGGCAACCTATATTCTACATCTATATTCTTACTAGCTGACCCGGCAAACTTCGTACCTCCTTAGAATTAGTGACATACGAAAGCAGCGCCACCTACCGGGTCCAATTGTGAATCTAAACCATCTAGGAACCCATTAAAATATACACACAAAAGTTCATCCAAATCGGTCTAGCTGTTTAGGAGGAGTTCAGTGACATACACATGTACAGTAGAATCTATACATCTATACAAATAAATAAAATTGAAGTGTCTGTGTGTAATATCAAAATAGCACCTTTTTACGAATTGCATATGAAAGTATACACGATACCTATAACGAAAATACAATTTTAAAATTTTTTGTCTGTCTGTCTGTCTGTTTGTTTGAGGTAAACTTCCAAACAGCTGAACAGATTTCGACGGGACTTTCACTGGAAGATAGCTAATATTCCAAGGCGTAACATAAGCTACTTTAATTTCATAAAAAAGCAATATGGTTCCGCGGGAAATACGTAATATCCATATTTCCGTGTAATCTCCCTGAAGTCCACGCGGGCGAAGTCGCGGGCGCAGCTAGTTATATATATATATATATATATATATATATACAGGGTGTTTCAGAAGTCCGAAATAATACTTGGACGGTAGCATCAGTATCGTGTATACAACTGAATGGTATAAAAATTTGATTGAAATCAGACCATGTTTTTCCAACTTTTTTTTCGTTGTCAATAACTGTAACTCGTAATATCACGCGTCCTATGTAATATTTGCATGTTCTGTTTTGTGAATATTGGTAGTCGCCCCTCATAAGTGTAGTTTACACTGCTGAATAGGGTTATGGATTTACCCAAAGGCCAGAACATGATACCTGTGACAAATATTCAAAGGTCTGCAACTCAGTATCTATGATAGTTGGGTATAAACTGTCTTCACTAAGCATCCACTTATGAGCTACCGTATATGTACCCAAAGTATTATTTCGGACTTCTGATACACCCTGTATATATAAAGATAGGTTTTGCTTTAAGGGTAAAATTGCCTATCTTCTCTATTTTTGCGTCTCGTAATTCATGTGAGTATACTATTTACCAAGGATACGGCTGGCAGAGCAATCGTCCTAATATTATTTTGACATTTTGGTTTTTCTTCGAAACTTCTAACTTGTAGATACTAACGGTTTGTTAACTATCGCTTATCTCTGTAAAAAAACATTGGTTTCGGCCTTAAGTATAGATATTGATTAGGTACCTACACGCTTGTTATTTTGTTTTGATAAATTATGTGATATCTCTATAAATAAACCGTCTTTCCTTGAAATACATGAAGGCAGAAGTCATTAAGGCTAAGTTTTCCGCCTTCGAGTCTTACCAAACTGTACTAGTTAGTATAAATAATTGCTTTTATTATTAATATGTAATTAATCTATAGTTTACTCTATACATTTAAGAGCTACGGGGGATATTCATGACGTCACTCTTTCTCGTTAGTGCCAAACCCACTAGCATACACTAACACCACCGCAATACATTTCTGGAGGAGGGTATGGAGACAGCTGTTTTGTCCAGTGCTAATCTCATCTAGGAGTTTCTATTCGTCTGGCTAGACTATTCCGTTCGATGTCTCCAAGCGTTTTGTAAAACGGTTCACAAATTCCTTTTTGTGTCTGCTAACGTTGTTTGTTAGGTAGTACAAAACATTTTCAATAGATGGCGCTTTCTGATTTTGTATAGATTCGTAAATTATGAGATCTTTTTACATAGATTTGAACACTAATACTTCGAATATAAACACTCATACATTTTTGAAGTCCTTAATATAATCGTAATTATGGCTTGAAGAAATGTTTATGGATGTGCGTTGTGGTACCTAAGCCATCTACTTGTATACCGGAACTTTTTTTTTTTTTAACATGGGAACATCCTCTATGGATACCTCTTCATCTTGGGGGAGATGAAGGGATTATGTGGAAGTCCCAGCGAAGCCGTATATCCACTAAAAACCCATGGTGATGCAATCACCCGCCATATCGGAGGGGTCACGGGAACGCTTTCGCACACATCCGACCTACCTTCGTTAAGTCGGTAACTTATTCAGTTGATGTTAATGCGTCGGTACTTACAAAACATTGAGATAATCGATACAACTTTAATTAAAGGATACTTATTTACATAATAATCTACATCGGTACCGATATAAGAAGACCTGTTAGTAGCAACATTTTACCTACCCTCATTTTTGTTAAATACGCCAATAAAGATGTGAGTAAGTAAGTCATTGACAAAACCATATTGCGTAATTGTGACAATTAAGCCTCTATGTGAGGTCTGGCGATATTTATCTTTATTTACGTAGTATCAACAACACTATAGTACAGGTTCATTTATCAAGAAGATCAAAGCCTCCGGGCATCCAAATAGCGCGTCAGAATTAAATTCGCGCGTAAGAATGTTTGTCAATATCAAAACGAACTCTGTATCAATATACATAAAGAATGAATTTCTGTCGTAAATGCCAAGACGACACATGTCAAAATTCGCTACGATGTCAGTGTCGTTTAGTTGAAAAATTAACTTTTCTATTGGTTAATAGAGTTTGTTTTGGTATGGTAAAAACAAGGTTGCGCGTGGTTCAACGCTCCAGTGTGCTTAGGCTTTAAGTGACCATAATTGCTGTCACCAGTTATGAATTGAAGTGAATCACACGTCTAGACGAACCGCAGTAACTACCTATCTATAACAGTTTAATAAAAAATAACTTGTTATTTCATATTTGTTTAGTTTTAGTAGTATATCATATTTAGTTATTTAAATGTGAATACAATTACAAAGTATGCACTATTTTGCATTTAACATTGCAAAGACACATTAAAATATTAAATTTTGGTGATTAAAATGTATTTTCATTGTATAGTAATAAGTAGGTACAATTTAATAAGATGTTTTGAAAACAATTTTGTTCAGATTGTATTTATGCAATAAATATTTGGTCTTATTTCAAATCATTAACAATTAAAAGTTTTGCATTGTACCTACTATATTTCAAATCATTAACAATTAAAATTATGCATTGTACCTACTATAAAAAGTTAAACACGAGCATAAGTTCACAAAAAGAAAAAAATATCCCAAGAAGAAAATTACAAAAAACTAGAGTAGGTACGTACCCGGGCGTAGTTCAGGTAACTCACAAAGTAGGTAAGTTGTGCTAAGCTTATTTTCAGTAACTACTTTGTAAGTAATTGGTTCAGCTTGCCACTAGGTTTAATTTACTAAGTACCTACCCTGCTTTATAACGAAGATAGTTAATTAAAGCAATTGTTAATCTACTTAGGTACCCTTTTGCAAACTTGATACCTGTATACTATGTTAGTCACTGCTGCAGTAAAGACCTGCACCTACACGCGCTTCAAATGCGAGCGAATTTGTTTTGCCAATAACAAAATGAACTGTATTAACTCGGTGAATAAGTACATTTTCCAACGACGTGTCATCGATGATGCAAGCGTATTTTAACGCGTGATCTCGTGGCTTTTACTTTGGAAATCAATCTTTATACATATGTTGACAGAGTTCATTTTCATAAAAAGCAGTTTGATTTGTTTGTCCCAATAGGTGCAAGGCGCTATACCATGAGCCGTCAGTTTTAATTAAAGTCCTCGACCATACCCCATACAAAAAAGAATTTACTGCACCAATGAGCGCTGTCTCGTTGTAATTGTCCCCTGTCATGATAAATATCGTCAATTAAATAAACACGATGGAAATAACGGAAGGAGCAGCTGACCAGTGTCGTTTATGGATTAAAGCTGAGAGAACTTAACGCATTTGACCAATGTACCCCTAACGAAAATATAATATAGTAACATTTATTTTAAAATACAAATTTTCGCACAAATACTAAGCATTTTCAATGTGGCTGTTTAAGAATAATCAAAAGTAGTATTCCTGATAAATATTGCAGGTAACGTTATGTCACAGATTCGCACAGAATCGCTCACATACTTTCGTAGTTCATACTAGAGAAAGAGACAATTGCTATATCACACAATTTGTCTTGTCACAACCGACTGTGTTTCCAATGTGACATAGACTTTTCCGTTGCTAATCGTGTCACGGTAACGAAACTATACAAACCAATAGTCTGAGCCTTTGCAACTATAAGATACTAATATCTTCTCTCGACTTGTATCAGTTGGTACACTCGGTGACTGTCGTTAAATCAACTTTCAATTCTAGAGTATGGAATGTCCTTAGCAATAGCCATACCAAAAGGGAATAAAAAAAACCGGCCAAGTGCGAGCTGGACTCGCGCACGAAGGGTTACGTACCATTATCTATAAAAACGGCCAAAAAGATCATGTCTGTTGTATGGGAGCCCTACTTAAAAATAATTATTTATTTTTAAAGTGCATAATGTTACTCAATATTCTATGAATATTTCAAGCGTCTGCCTGTTACCATTATCAATATCGAGCAAAAAAACACTTTGTTGTTTAGGAGCCCCCTTAAATATTTATTTTATTTTTTCATCTGTGACAATTTCAACTATATAACTATCACAGTTCATGAGATACAGCCTGGTGACAGACGGACAGACAGACAGACAAACGGACGGACAGCGGAGTCTTAGTAATAGGGTCCCGTTTTACCCTTTGGGTACCTACGGAACCCTAAACAAAGAATGATACTTTAATACGAATTCCAAAGATTGCGACAGAATCCAATGAATTTCTGCACTGTGCTGTCCCATAAATTTCCGGGAGGACCGGAATCGGCAATCTATAGTTTTTATCGACCGACATACATCTAACTTAAGTCATGATAACATTTTTTGTAGAAGGTAAAAATGAGAATCTTATAAGGGTTTGAATATTATAGTAGGCGAGATAATAATGTATTCGGCCTAAGTGCCCGTAGTTATGCACTGGTAGAGACAGACCTCGTTTTCAAGATACGTCATCACTCCTTTATTATCCGTAGAGTAAGACAAGGAAGCACTGATAGTCTGCGTCTCCGATTTTTTGATTGAGCACCCTATTGGTGCAAGCGCGCTAGCGGAATTTGAACCCTTGAACTTTGGAACGTACGGAGGGCCAAGTTCACTGAGCTATCATCACTTCTACGATCATATCATGTGAATGGTTGAAGTAATATATGCTGCTATCCCTTGACTTCATAATTCTAGGCCCAAGTGAACTATAAAAACCTTTAGTCAATTAATTGAATTCTAAAATGAACGAATAGGTGCTGTACAAGTTCCATAGAAAACGGACAAATCCTTTAAGAGTTGCAGACATTCTAAAAACGTATTCTATTTGCTCGTAAATTGAATGGGACAAAGTGTATTCAGACATAAAAACCGGCCAAGTGCGAGCTAGAATCACGCACCGAGGCTTCCGTACCTAAACTATGAAAGCACCTAACATTGCTCTAACGAAAGGATAAACTGGATAGAACTTAACTTTGCGGTTGATATACCGATGTCTTCATACAAACTAACTACAAAATAAATTTGTAATCGCAAAAAAACATTTTTTATACGTTCTAACTATAAATCTTCTATACATACATACATACAAATAAATAAAATTGGAGTGTCTGTTTGTAATATCAAAATAACACCTTTTTACCAAATGCGTATGAAAGTATATACGATACCTATAACGAAAACGCAATTTTGAATTTTTTTGTCTGTCTGTCTGTGTGTTTGTTTGAGGTAAACTTCTAAACGGCTGAACCGATTTCAATGGGACTTTCACTGACAGATAGCTGACGTTCCAGGGCGTAACTTAGGCTACTTTAATTTTAGAAAAAGCATTAGGGTTCCGCGGGAAAAACATAATACCCATATTTCCGGGTAATCTCCCTAAAGTCCACGCGGGCGAAGTCGCGGACAAAGCTAGTTTACTATAATTTACAGGGTTTTTCTTTTACTTGTGCTATGCTATAAGGCATTTCTTCTTGCCAAATTTCATGATTCTAGGTCAACGGGAAGTACCCTATAGGTTTTTGATTCCTTTAAAAATGTACTAAAGACGAGCCCGCTGTATCTTTTGATTGCGTTACCTTAGAATTTTGATTTTTATAGGGCAGCAAGGACCGCAGACTTAAATCTTTGTTATAAATTTCAACTTGATAGCTCCACGCGTTTCTGAGAAAGAGGGTCTTGACAGACAGACAGATGGATAACAAAGTGATCCTATAAGGGTTCCTTTTTTAACCGACTTCAAAAAGGAGGAGGTTCTCCATTTTATATTTTATTTTTATGTATGTACACCGATTACGCTGCGATTTATGATCCGATTTACGTGATTCTTTTTTTGTTTAATGCGTAATAGATGCCATTTGGTCCCATAAAAAATTAAAATTGTATGGTCGAGCAGTTTTAATTTTATGAACATTTTTATATTTATTATGAACAGTTTTGTTTACGTGGATGATGTAATTGTATAGTTTGTGTACGGCTTTTTAGAAGTTTTCATTTAGGTTGAATGTAAGTTTTTGTTTAATACGGATTGTTAACAGAAATCGAAACTTACCCCAAAGGAGTGGAAAGGGGGCGTGTGGGGTGAATTTTTTGGGTGTAAATATTTACTTTTTTAGGGTTGTTATGAGGTGATCATAATTGCATATTTTCAACGATTATTGACACTAAAAAGCGTGAAAAATTTTTTTTAACAAAAAACAAAAACCGCCTTCAAAAACCTAGGTTTTTGAAGTCGGTTTTTGTTTTTTGTAATTGTTTTTTCCATTATAGGTATGAACCCCTAGAAATAACTGCCAAAGATATTAATGTTTGCTCTACACAAATATATTTATCTATTATTAGCAGAGCGAGTATTACGGTTGTATTGGCTATTATCGTGATTATCTCTCATGACCTACATGGATTATACGAACGTTTCATTAGACTTCGAAATATTAGGCGCGACATCAGATAATAAAAAATAATAAAAGTTGTTTCAATATTTTATCATCTGTATATTTAGAGATAAGTGAGCCCTCATTGATAGAGTAACCTCCTTGTTCTCAGATAGTTACAATCCATTGATAGCTGTTGTAAATGGTTTGTGGATGGATTTTCATTTCTATGAATTTGACGAATAACCTTTATCGTTCTATTGGTAACAATTAATATAATTTAGCAATGAAGCAACTTTTGGGCGAGATTTTATTCATGAGAAGAATTTTATTTCAGCTAAAACACGAATAAAAAATACATCAAAACATTTATACTAACATCTACTTACACAAATTTAAATAGTTTTATTTGTCTAAAATATCAATTTTCATTAAGTGTTTCTCAAAGTCTAAGTCAAAAAATTGATTTGGTATAGGCCTACAAAAGCACTTACAAATTGTCATGTTGCATGTTTGTTTACATATTTAAGTAGATAATTGTTTGCCTACACTTTTACGCATTGATAATATTTTTGTATAACTTGCGTTTTCACGCGCCCTCTTCGCAAGTTCTGTTAGCCGAGTATTCGTATATTTATATAAGGTTCTGTAGAGGCAAGACACAGGATGCTACCCTTTACCCTGCCGCGATTTATGAGCCCCGTGGGATACCCGGGAATCTGAGTTTACTATAGGCAAAACCGCTTTAGAAATCTGCTTTCGTTAAATTCAGTTGTAAGTGGGAAAAATATTATTTTATTTCGCGTGACTTCTCAAAATATTTGTATATTCTATCCCTACAAGAGTCTTACAATAAAACTCCTCGATTGACCAACAGTAGAGGTATTAGGAAACGCATTTGTATAGAAAAATCTTATTAAAAGTAATTTGTTGACGGATTTCAATTTCTATATATTGTGGGTCAGTGTATAGTGGACACACAAAGCATATAATGTATCTAACTGTACATCGATTGTGTTTATATGAAAACAATCCTTGTATTGAATTGGTACAATGTTACTTTAAGAGCTCTGTATTTTCAGACATTGAAACACTACCTATATCCTGGAAGCACGGTAAGCTCGCGACGAGGCGTTGTGCATGCTTGAATATTTCGCAAACACAGCGAAAGTATTCGGCGAGGCTTTCGCAGGTTTAGCGCAGCATCACAAAGCCGCGAACGACCCGCTTGGGAAGCATTAGAGTTTGTTTCGCGCTTCGCATCCACGCAAACGTCGTGTTCTTCGTCGGAAATCTTATAATCATACTGAATAATGTCAGAATTATCACTCGCGATGTAATGCGATGGGCTATGCAAGGCAATGTGGTGTGTCTATTGTAATTTTAGGAAAATTTGACATGTTTTGAAGGTGATAGGATTGATTTTAAAATGAACTAAGTTAGTCATGAGTGTAAGTCCCGTCAAATTTGGGTAAGCCATGCCGGAGATTGCTTGGTGCAAACAGACAAGCGGAAAGTCAGATAGGCGGACAAACAAAAAAATTAAAAAATGTTTTTATTTTTGTTATTTATAAGTACCGTGTAAAATCTGTTATACCGACATTATAGACACTTGAATATATTTTAAAGATTAATCCTAGATTAAATAGACATGTAGAAGGTATATCTTCAATGAGAAATAGTATAATACAAGTGTCAGTAACAGAACATGTGACTCTCCGTGCCTACACTAACCTTCTACATATATGAACAGTTGTTACAATACTTACTCAAATGGAACTCACTTTGTCCTTCCGCAGTTTACTTTCCTTTAAATACCGTTTGTAATCTAGTATCTCTCAATAGGTTCGCACCCAACGTAATTAAAGGGTACAGGCAAAAAACAGGGAATGTCCTAATTAATGAAGAGAAAAAACAATTAGAAAGTTCAAAGAAAGTTCAATTCTAACAATCCTATAGTTTGGCCATAAACAAAACTGCATTTTAGCGCCATCTGTTAATTAGAATTCAAAATACCTCACACAAAATATAAAAAAAACAATGTGACATTCTCTGTTATTCAATTGGTCACCCTTCAATTGGTCCCAACCAAAATACATCGGCAAAGTGTGGATGCACGGCATTGCAACTCTGCCTACCTCTTCAGAGTAAAAGGTCAAGTGAATTCGCTCGCCACAGTATGTTCAGGGCGTTTTTCAATGGCGCCGTTCGTTACATCATCGTTAAACGCATCAATGCATGGTTTATTGATCAGTGTCCTAATTAGAGTGAAACTCGGCTCAGCGGGCTTATTTATGAATGCTCTGCACCTAATAATCCATTCATAATCCATTTGTCATTTAAAGCCTATTTTTAACCGACGAAAAAACGGAGGAGGTTTCTCAATTCGACCTTTTTTTTGTCATTGAATTTTCAATTAATTTGTCTCGCTATTGAGATGTTGCTTTCATTGAAAGAAATAAAAGCTTTGCTCAAAACTCTGAACTACAGTTCACCTGTACACTGGGGTGTCAAAAGTCGCGAGGCAGAATTTTTGCCAAAACGAACTATGTGTCAATATACATAAAGATTGAATTTCTGTGGGTAAAGTCACGGCTGTAATCGTCACAATTCACTCGCGCTATTAATTTAATTTCGTTGAAGAATGAACTTTTTTTATAAGTCAAAACAGTTCATTTTGGTCTTGGCAAAAAACGACGAATGCATATTGCCCCAGTGTGCTAACGACGCATTTGTTAATAATTTTGTCAATACCAAAACAAACTCTGTTTGCAAAATTGGCCTCGGGTGTCAAATACTAGAAGAAATAAATATTTGCCATATAAATAATCAAGCAATCAATATAGCAGTGGTAGCCTCGCGGGCAAGAACGCCGGGCCCGCCTTGAACGTAAGGGATGCAAGTTCAAATCCCAGGCTCGGACCACTGAGTTAATTTTCATGTGCGAATGTCATTTTCAATAATGATGACCACTTGCTGAACGGTGAAGGAAAAACATCGTGAGGAAACCTGCACGTCTATAAAAAGGTGTGTGAAGTTTACCAACCTGCACTAGGCCAGCGTGGTGGACTATGCCCCAAATCTCCCTCGTATTGTGGGGGAATGTGCCCGGTATAATGGCAATAGGCTCGCCCCCTATTACATTGGGACCAAAATACATCGGCGAAGTGTGGCGCACTACAGTGCACCTCTGCCTACCCCTCTGGGGAATACGGGCGTGATGATGTATGTAAATAATCAACGTAGATGACTCTCCCGAAAACCCATAGTAGACGGTTGCACAACATTTTCTTAAATTTCACTAGTACCGTGTTATTTAAATCTTGCCAGAAATAACCAAACCAAATAGTACGATGACTACCATTTTTTTAATAATTTATTCACGAGCAAGTCACAATAGAATTTTAATTCTTTTTATAGTTTGTTATGCAATACTTGAAACGCTACGGGTTATACAAAAAACCGCAGTATTGCTAATAATATATTCATCTGCTATATTGAATAGGTTACAACAAATTGAATTACCATTTTTACTCTTCTTTTTTTGTTATATATATAAAGTCACTCGTGAAGGTCGACCAGTGCGCTAGTGAATTTTCATAAAGGTACCTAACAAAACATTTTGTTCAATTTGTGCTGTAATCAAGAAACGGACTGTAAAGTTTCCAAAACGGGGTGTTAGTAAACTTTTTTCGAATAAAGTTTTGTAAGCCAGTCTTCTTCGCGGTGCATGCTAAAGTGATCCCCTGGCGCCCGATACAAACGGAGGATGGCACATCGGCGGTTTTTAGTGGGTATACGTCCTTCTGCCGGGACTCCCACAAAACCCTGCTACTTCCCCCGAGGTGGCAGGATATCCATAAACGATTTTCCGACGTTAAAAACAAAAGCCAGTCTTGTAATGGTGACTATGTTGGCAACCAACAATATATTGTTTTGTTAGAAATTTGTGCAAAAGTTATTTTCCGTCTTGGACACTACTACTGCAGCTATCTATCCAATCTAATTCAGCTCCCTTTATATTTCCAACATTTTACACAAATTAAACTAATTGTATTGCCGTCCTCCTAAGGGTCATAGTATATGAGCAAGACGGAAATATTTGTAATACTGTCAAATATAGTTTTGTCGTAGTTTTTAACCGACTTCAAAAAGGAAGAGGTTTTCAATTTGACCCGTATGTTTCTTTTTGTATGTACAAGAGAATTGACGTCAATGGCTGTGACGTTTCGTTACTCGTTCCCTTGAAAGCGAATAGTTACTTTTAAAGGAAAAGATTGAAATTTTAAAGGAGGCAAATTATTTCAGTTTATTAAGCAGCTACGTAATATATTTGTGCTTTCTCAGAAATGAAGTACGTATCCCTATTTCTTTTGTTTATAGTTCAAGGAAATTACTTTACCTTTAGGGGCATGCCGTCAACCGGCAGCGCGTCGTAAAATCGTACGTCACACGAGCGTCAGACTTGCAGGTAGAATATTTCTTGGAACAAATAAGATCAGATTACGTGCATACATAGATACGTATTTTACTGATATTTTGAAGGGTTTTTTTATATTTAATTTATGTTGCGTTATGTCAGAAATATATTTGCATCGGTTTTAGTTTGATTCATGTATTGCGCAAATCGACTTACTGTATATTTTTTGTTTAGTTTAAGAATAAGGTTTCATACTATTAGTACTTAGTCTAAGTACTTATATTTACAAAACGATTAATTTTTACTCCAACCCTCATAAAAAATCTACACACAAGTTGCTTTTCTAAATTTTTTTTACAAGCTTTATATTAACTTGCAATGTATGTCCGAGTGCAATCTTGCTACTGAATTTTAAATCAGTTATCTTTAACCGATTGAGCTGAAATTTGGTATACACGCTTGTTTTAGATGACAATACATGCTTAGCTATGACGTCATTCTAATTCCAATATGGCGGATCATCCAAGATGGCGGAATAGTTATTTTTTCTGCACTACCACAGTATTGTTATCAAATGAAAGGGCTTGCCGAGGAGAACACGAAAATTAAGGGCAATTAAATAAAAGCTTGATTTTTAAAAGTTTTTTTACCATTAATTTTTAGTTTTCATACCGCCATTTCTATGATCCATTTACAGTGGCATTATACACTTTGATATTTATGACTGATTACTTTTATGTAATTGGAAAGTAAGTGACTAATCGTAAGACTGTATTGACTCATAGAAAAAGGTCAACTAAATGACACTGACAGCGCGAGCGAATATTGACGCGATGGAGCGTGGCTTCTACCACAGAAATTCAAACTTTATGTATATTGTCACAGAGTTCTTTTTAGTATTTGACGCGCGAGGGTTGACGGCCCAGTGTGGCGGGAGCTTAAGTCAAAGCTATTTCGTTGTGGACGAAAACATTGAACAGGCTACTGGCTGCAATAGTTTTATTTTTAAATTAATGTATTCATTGAATGTCAATTCTAAATTTGAAATTATAGGTACTACAAGTAAATCAAACCCACGCGAGGGATTCATCCGCCATCTTTATCACTGTCATTATCCATTTTTATTTATGTAATACACATTGTATTTATTGTATTTGTACCCGTGGAAATACCCGCTAAACGCAGGTGGAGCCATTCCTTATCTTATTCCATTAAATATCATAATTTCATTCATTTCGTAAAAAAAGAAGAAGAAATCAAACCCACTAAATATCCATAATAGTCTATTGTATGTACACCACCAGAAAGATATTTGTATGAGCGTTAATTAATATTTAAACAGGTTACATAAGCGCTCCCAGTTCCCATTTGGTTAAGACGATCAATGCGTTACCATGCCATGGTATTATGGTAACAATTTATGGTTTAAGTTTAAGCATACGTAATCTAAATTAAACTATTCGTAAATAATTATTGTTTGTTTTGATGCCTTTTTTTAAAATTCGAAAAATACATCTTTTGAAAAAAAGGAATGAGTCGAAATAAAAACTGGGCGCTTATAAAATATTTATTTTTTAGGGTTCCGAACCAGAAAGGAAAAAGGATCACCTTGTTGTCCGTCTGTCTGTCTGTGTGTCAAGAGCCTTTTTCTCAGAAACTAAAGTTGATTTATTGTTCGAAAATGTTTTTTGCGATTACAAACTTATTTTGTAGTTAGTTTGTATGGGGACACCAGTCTACCAACGGCAAAGTTAAGTTTGTCTCTCTGTCCAGTTTATCTTTTCGTTAGAGCAATGGTCGGTGCTTTCATAGTTTAGGTACGGAAGCCTCGGTGCACGAGTCCAGCTCGCACTTGACCGGATTTTTTTTTTCATTTATATAATTGTAAGAATTTGTTTTTTTAGAAGTACCTAGGTAATACGAAATATACTTTGTAACCCCATACACGAGTGTAATGCTATAAAGCTTCGTTTTGTAATTCCTAAATCCCTTCGGATTTATCGATTCGAAATTCATTCCAGTTCTTTTGTTTCCATTATGCCAAAATCCCATTCGAACGAAATTAAACAGAGACAAATCCCGAACAGTTGTTGCCTATTTCGGCCAATAGTGGAGCTTGAAGAATAGTTTGCGAAGGATGAAAAAACGGTGCAAAAGTACAAACGGTGTGTCCGACGTGACACTTAATTTCGCTGCTTACGTTCCTCCCGGCGCATGGAAGAATGTCCAGCCAAACGGGTTCATTTGTTTTGTCTATCTGTCGAAATATTCTGTGTTTTATTACACGAGGGTCCTCTGAAAAGTTGAGTAAATTCTCGTGTTGCACTAGCTGGGACATGCTATTTCAGAATACAGTCATACGTCAGATTAATGTTTGACCAATTCTTTAATTAAAATATGTTTATAAGGAATTATATGACTGACTATTTAAAAAGATAGGTAGATTGCTAAGGCTTAAAATTTTTAAATTCACTTTTACATTTTGCGGTGTTCTCTTCATTTCAAAAGCTTAGGAGCGTAAATATTTTAAAATTTTGAGTTATGAAACTGCGTAGCATCTCCTCTTCAGCCTGTGCCAAATAGGTTCTGGTTTTTAATGCTTTTTCAGCACAAGGGCCATCGAGACCGATGCAATAGTGTAGAAGAAGTATAGGGACGTGCATAGTAATACAGTAGAAAAACTACTTTATATACAATCAGGTAAATTATACAAAAATTTAACCTATAAATAATTCTTTTGGAAAAAAATAACCATGAAATTTCTTGCTCATTCTTTTCTATAGGGAATGCATTCTAAATGGGTGGTTGATATCTAGATTGTCATTTTAAGTTTATTGACGATTCATGCAACTGTATCGTTTACATGAATAACAAATTCTGATTAATAACATAAATGAGTACTTTTACTTTTACAGTAAAATTTAAAGGCAACATATACAATGTATAAATTACCAGGCCACGGAATGAAAAATGTATTGCATGCACGGTTACTGTCGAAACTCATTCATAAATAATCCGAATAACAGGCGAACTGCAGCTCACAAATCACAGCTCGTAATCTGTATACGTTACACTGAGCTTATCTCTCCATGAGCTACTGACGATACATTGGGTTGGAGGTTAACTACAATAGATTGAGTTCGACGACGGTTTAGCCTACTGACTCTGAAGTTGCCGCCAGACTTACTGCACTGGAAAGTTGCGGGTTCGATTCCTATTAGCAGAAAATTTTGGAAATGGCATTTCATTCATTTGCGCCGATCGGAGTGTAACTGGGATCGATCCCAGTTGATTGTGTGGTACCAATAATAAAAGCGTTGTTTAGATAGACAGATAACTCTTTATTGTTCTACCTATTAGAGTTATACAAAAAAACTACTACTAAAATCGCCACCATCTGATGTGCACCAGGCAATCTTAGTTTGGAACCAACGCGTAGTAGAAATACTGAAAAAGTGAAAACTCTGTTGTGGTCGGTGCTGTATCTAGACTCAGGAAATACATCATTCAAAAGCTTGCTTTGATTGAATAACTCCTTTGAGAACATAATAACACATAATTTGTAAAAAGCCTATTCATTCATAGACGTTGTTTGTCCAGCGTATTTGTAATAGAGAGCTCAACCGCCCTAAATTACGTAACTCATTTTAAAGCAGCTTAACCAGTCTAGCTTGAACCGCTGGCCACTCAAACTTTCTTAATTCTGCACAGTGTGTTGGCTCGCTGCAAACTTTATCAATCTATGCATCGCTATTAGATTTAAGTCTAGTTACATCAAAGTTTAAATAAGATAGGAAACTCAATTTAAAATTGTCTTCAAGAATGTCTTGGCCACCTTGCTAGTTTTCGAAGTTTTATACCATGCTATAATTAAGGGCTAGATTTAATAAAAATATTGGGATTTATTAAAAATAAGGGCGGTCGGGACGGGGGGGATAAATGAGACCAGAGCAAGTGGCACCAGAGGCAAATGCCACACTTATCCAAGGAACGATGAATAAACTTATGTTTGCTGTATTACCATTGTCACAGTTTCCAAAAGGTGGCATTTCCTTTTGAAGTTTACTAACTAAAAACTTTTTTTTAATACAAACAAGGGTTCGTATTTCTACTTTACCGTAAAAAAACTTTTAAACCTTCAACTTGGTATAAAACAACACAAGAATGAGAGGAACTGAATTCTCTCTCTAAAATAAACTACTATGATACAACATTGCGAATTTGTTGGACAAGTTTAAAGCAGTTCACCAGCAGGTGCCGCCTTTGTTCTATTGCGGTTTCACTTGGTCACATAATTCTATGTTCCAGTTAAATCCAGTGTAAAGTAACTTCAGTCGTATAACTTCAGTTTATTCGTATGTATGTACGTTAGTAATACTAACAAAGGCGATCTAGCGGCAGCGGTTGTGTGAAGGAGCTTTAAATGTTTATGTATATGAAAGGGGGGTTAAACAAATGGCTCAGGATCGGGATCGGCAGGAGGGGAGGCCTTTGCCCAGGAGTGGGACACAAACTAGGCTAAAAAAATATGTATATGAACCTAATTTATAAAACAAAATATTTGGCTTCGATTTTCAAAATAAACTATGTAATGTAGAAACAATATTGTTTAAGAGTTGATAGTAAGGGGATACAAAAATAGGTTAGGTACCTAATATTTTTTTTTACATTAAAGGTTTGCTGCATTAAAGACTGCTTTCTTAAAGATAGTAATTTCTGCTAAAGGTATAATTAGGGCCTTAAATACAGAGTTATCTATCTATTCAGGCCAAACGATCTAGTGTAGGTATCAGGTAATCGAGCAACGTTGACATTAAAAGGAAAATAATCCTTATCGTTAATCACATCACGTCTCTCACCTAATCTAATCCACGTATCCCCCAAACGCAGCGGGAAAATCGTACCTTTTTGCGCCGATGAAGGTGGGCCCTAAGACGTAGCTCGTAATATTCCGGGCACACTCGCGCAAAAGGGATACTTCCCCGGCATCATATCTCCAGGAATATTATGCAAACACTCTACCTTTACCATTCTACGTTTCCATTCTCGCAAGCAGGTATGTAAATTGATGTAGAGTTGTGTCTTTTAGATGTCATTTTAGAGGGAAAAGGAAGTATTTTTCTGGATTCCACCAATACAGTTAAGTTGGAAAAAGTATATTCACAGACACTAAAAAATACACAATATTACGCTGAAACACACGAGTAAAGCCTTTCACATACAGGCGCGATAAAACGCGCGCGACTCGGGTACGACGATAACGGGTTTATTCTACTTAACCCAATTATAGACCCTAAACTGAACTCCTAAAAGCCTTCATGAAAGAGCTTTCTCAAAAGGAAAAGGGGCGCTGCTGTAAAGACGGTTCAAATAACTTAAATATAACTTGTGTTCAGCGCGTTAAGTGATTACAAACTTGTATCATATTAGCGATGCATAAATTGATAAAGTTTGTTGCAAGCTAACCAATATACGAAATTAACAAACTTAGAATTTGCTGTCTAAGGCTCAAGTTCAAGGGTGATATTTCAATATTAATCTTTTACCATTAGGGGCCGTCCATTAATCACGTGAGGCCCGAGAGGGGGGAGGGGGTTTGGCAAAAATCACGGTGTATCTTACACCGTGATTTTTGCCAAACCCCACATCACGTGTATTTATTTTTTCTCAAACAACCTGCTACCTTTCTATTTAAAGATAATATTTAAAAAAATAAAGATTCTTTGTAGGTATTAAAAATGCACGTGAAGTTAGTCTTAAACCTCACCACGTATCACCAAGGGGAGAGGGGTTAAAAAAATGTTAAATAAACATCACGTGATTAATGGATAGCCCCTTATAGTATTTTTTTTACGTCTCATGTTTTTTTGCGTATGTTTTCTTCCATATATATACGTAGGTATGTTCTAGTAATTTCGTACTATTGTCTACTCGTGATAATAACGGCTTACTATCTAATGTTGTTCTTGTAGACACTGCAATGCTAAAATTTAATGATATTTTAAGTAAATTACTATGATTGCCGATGTTGCTTGAAGGTGATTTCTTTTAAATACCTATTGGTTTCTTCATTAGTACCTTACTTTTTATGCAAGGTTTCTGTTGTTACTCAGAGTATACAACTCATTTTAAACTCTTGCTAGCCAAATCATACTTTGCTTAAATTAATTCAGATGCTTTTGTAAGTGCTTTTGTAATATTGTTTTCTTATATTTACGCGAATACTATACATTGAAATAAAACTATTTTACGTAAAATAAAAATTAAATAGACGCGATAGAATCCGTAAAATAGTGATGGCGGGTTAAGTCATGATAAGTAAATACTATTATGTATGCATTGATATTGTATTAATTGATTTATTATTTCAGTACACCACCAACAGCTGCCCATAATCCTTTCTAGTTTTCTCTTCCAAATTGGATGTCTGGAAGAAATTTCGTTCAGCGAAAAGACCGCCCAATTGTACACAGTTACTGTATTTAGACCTACGAATGTTGTATTATTTTCTTTACAATAAAGTGTACAATAAAGAGCATTCTATCTATACAGGGTGTATTAGAAGTCCGTAATAATACTTTGGGTACATATACGGTAGCTCATATGTGGATGCTTAGTCAAGACAGTTTATACCTATCTATCATAGTTTCTGAGTTAAATACCTTTGAATATTTCTCACAAGTATCGTGTTCTGGCCCTTGGGTACATTTGTGAACCTATCAAGCAGTGTAAACTACATTTACGAAGGGCAGCTACCAATATTCACAAAACAGATCATGAAAATTTTACATAGGTCTCGAGTTCTAGAAATTGGCGACGAAAAAAAAGTGGGAAAAACATGGTCGAATTTCAATCAAATTTTTATACCATTCGGTTGTATACCCGATACTGATGCAAACGTCAAAGTATTATTTCGGACTTCTGAAACACCCTGTATATCTAATATTTCGAGTTCACTGCTATGTATATGCAGAAGTGAGTAGGTTCCGCAAACCAAGTGGAAGCGAAGCCAAGTGGGCAGAGAGTTGAGAGTTCTCGGCGGAGTGTTTGCTCAAACGAAGTTACCTAGTTGCCAAAAGCGATGTACCGCCCTGAGCATAGACATGTTATAAAGGCCCGGAGGCGCTTCTTAAATTTTACGTAGACTAAATATTAGATGAGAAATATACATATATGCCCATGTGTAGGCGTCGAAACGTGGGATATTTATATTTTTAGGGTTCCGTACCCAAAGGGTAAAATGGGAACCCTATTACTGCGACTTCGCTGTCCGTCCGTCTGTCACCAGGCTGTATCTCATGAACCGTGATAGAGAGTTGAAATTTTCACAGATGATGTATTTCTTTTGCCGCTATAACAACAAATACTAAAAAACAGAATATAATAAATATTTAAGGGGGCTCCTATACAACAAACGTGATTTTTTTGCCAACGGTGAAACGGTGAAAATTTCAACTCTCTAACTATCACGGTTCATGAGATACAGCCTGGTGACAGATGGACGCACGGACGGATGGACGGACGGACGGACAGCGAAGTCTCAGTAATAGGGTTCCCGTTTTACCCTTTGGGTACGGAACCCTAAAAAATGGAGTCATAGCAAGTCCACGACGATAGTGTTAGCAGACTTGGGGCCCAGAGCAAATTCCGATAAGGCCATTTATAAAATTTGCCGCTGAAGGAAATGGACCTCTCAAAAACCCGGTGCAGTGATCCAAGCGGACTACACTCAAACAACTAGATCAAGTCAACATAATACAAGATTTTGTTGTACTAAAATTCAATGTTATTTAAAAAAAACATATTTTCCAATTAAGTCAGTCATAATCTCACAGCCTGATGCAAAACTTACCTACATTGCTACTAATTTACTTCTTATCATTTTCAAAACTAGAAAGAATCAACCCACCCAAGATTACTAAACTATTAGCAAATCGTTGCGCTGAAATGTATAGATATTACATTATTTAACGATAAGAAATTACATTATCTAATATTTTCAAGGAAATACAAAATTGGTATTTTCTCTTATAATTGTAGTAGTTTGTATTTACTTATATAACTTAGGATCTATCCCCGAACCCACAATAGCCGCAGACGATCAAGAAGTGTTAAGTTTGGTTTGTTTTCAGAAACTTATATGATGTTTATACCCTTATAGTGGCATTACTACAGTGTAGGGTTGATCAGATAATTCTGGGCGGTGCGGGGCGGATGGGCTGGCCACTCGTAAATCTTACCTTTTATGAGCCATTATATCGCCGATAATTCCGGCGGATGAGATCGTTCCGTTGCCATTTTGGATTGGAAAATATCCATTTTCCCGGGATAAACACGTTGGATGGGTTAACGTTTTCTAACTCTATCAGTTTGCTTAAAATCTTTTGATATTTAACTGTGTTCGGTGAAGTTACCTATTACATAAAAATAATTGAGTACAATGAAAATTTCCAGATGGGTTGATTTAAAATGTTACGTTTCCAAAATTTTAAAACAAATTAAAAAAATAAGGAACACTCAAAATAAGTTATTCCAGTGCGGTGTGATCCACCAAAGCGATCTTCTTTGAAATTCATAAATAGAACATAATCTCCCCTGTTCGACCCACAGATCTAAATGGTTCCACTCCAACAGATGTTTTGAATACCAATTCGATTTGCGGATATTACTTATATAGAAAGCTACAAAAGCTACAATAAACTGAGAAAGTATTTGTTCTTCGATCTAAAGTTTCGTACCCAAAATGTTCCTAAAAAGCACTTTATATTTATTTTATATCCTCAATAAACTGTCATCTCTTTCAGCAAAGTCGTTTCTGTAATAGTACATGGTAATGATTTACGGAGGCAATAGTACTTTTAACTCACACTAAGGCAGAGATTAGAAGTAAATGGTCTGGGTAATAGTTTGGGACGGTACTAGACTCGACTTAATCCCGCGATTAAGGTCATCGCGAATCTGAACTGCTATCTAAGTACCTACTATATATAGGTTTTATAGCATTCGACAATTATACCGTCGCCTTTAAACAGGTCGTAGCTAGGCCACGCTCAGTTAGTGTATGTTTAGTTAAGATAGTCTT
The DNA here is from genome assembly GCA_914767695.1 of Ptilodon capucinus. Lineage (NCBI taxonomy): Eukaryota > Metazoa > Arthropoda > Insecta > Lepidoptera > Notodontidae > Ptilodon > Ptilodon capucinus. Next base: position 8,615,194 of record OU611808.1, read on the forward strand.
TTGATAGACTTTTTTTTCTAAGGCTGTACACAGTTTTGCGTGCGGGCTTGAGTATGCTTTTCAGATCTTGTGTGTAGTTGTTGTATGACATGAAGTCTTACTGTGTAATTTATTTGTAGAATGAACTTTTTCTGTGTGTCAATACAGTTTGATATGGCAAAAAATGTCTCGCGAGTGTTGACGCCCCAGTGTGTGGGAGCTCTTAAACGGAATGTAATGGGTGACGCGGTATAATTTTGACGCGTGGTCACTTGGCTTAAATCACAGAAATTAAATCTTGACACATGATCATGGAGAGTGTTCTGAGGAATTGTTCGGTATTATACCTGCCGCTGAATTCCACCATCGCACGGCTCGCCACAGACTGCATTACCATCCTCATCATCTGGATGAATGGCGTTCCAGCACAGTGCGATTTACCAGGAATTTTCTCCCTCGCACCACCAAATTGTGGAATGAACTTCCTGCAGTGTTCCCGGACGATGCTCCGGATGCTCCTGGTGTTGCAGGTGTCCATGGGCGGCGTTGATCACTTACCATCAGGTGAAACGTCTGCTCGTTTGCCTCACTATCTCATAAAAAAGAAACAGAGTGACGTTTTAAATAAAAATCGAGTAGGGCGTAAAGTGGTGTTTTCAAGATCGCTCTGAATCAATACATAATTGATTTATTAAATGCCTCTGTTTACTGCTTCGGATAATATTATATTCATGAGTGAACTCTCGCACGCAATTCATATCTTACGACACTAGGGAATAAGGTCACCTTCAGTTAAGAATAAGGTCACCTTTAAAGAATAAATAAAAATAATAACTTTTAGGTATGCTAAACATACAGTGCCCTCATAAAGCACTATTTCTTCTCGAGAATGTTTCGTAAATTAATGTATGGATTCAAAATTCTATACATTGGGGGTTTTAAGTTTATGTACAAAATATTGCGAAAAAAACTCATACAATTTCATGTAAGTAACAAGAAAAAACCAGGAGCAAACACAACCCTACTTCACTTTCCTGTTGACAATAAAGATAGAGAGGAAACGCGAAAACTGCAAATGGACGGACTGGTTTATGGATTCGCTGAACGCCCGAACCCATCCTAGAACGTTTGATTAAGTGTCTGAACGATAAACTTACGGACATAGCATCTTGTAGCCTCAGTTGTCTTAGCATATGAGGCATAGTCATTGGGTTGTGAACGTACTTTAACGTACCTACTTTGGGATTGAGAAAAACCACGCAACTATCCATAACCCAAATGCGTAGTAGATAAAACGCCAAGAAGGCCGTAGAATTGACCTACACATGGGACTTACTCCAAAGAGAATCGAGTTCTGAATCAATACAAGCGTTAAACGTGCAGAGAGACAGATTAGTCATAATAAATGATTTTGATTGGTATTAGTTTCGTATCACTACTGCACGATTTTGCGCTAATAATGATTTCAGGAGTACAAGCTGAATCTAATTCGATTGATTCTAATGAGATTTCGAATAAACATTCTAACGTGATCTCTTTCTTTACCACTTTTCTTTTTCTTTAGTCTTGAGTTAGTTTTCGAGATTGTCTTAACTTTACTTTTTAACTTGAAATTAATTTAAAACTTCAACGTGGAGATTCTGTTGCAATTAACGTTCATTATTTTAATCTCTAGGTACACTTTGAAAAGATTTTGTTTGAAAGTTAGTTGAACCTGCAATTCCTTAAGTAAATATGTTTTGAAATAAAACTATTTTACGGATTTTATCGCGTTTATTTACTATTTTATTTTCCCGACGTTTTGGCTGCTTTACAGTAACCATGGTCACGGGGGGACTGAGGTGTTAGACATCCTGATGTCATAGTTAATAACTGGGTACCCTCATATTTAGTTGTTGTTTGCGATCCGATCCACTTGCAATGGTACGCTTGGTTTTGCATTTAATCATAATTACTGGATCTCAAGTTGGTGGTTGATGGACTACACTGAAGTAAATGTTGAGAATATAGGCACTATACTTATTTACAACTAGCTGATTCCGCGACTTTGTACGTGTGAAATTAAGGAACACTAAATATTTTCCCAAATTTAAAGAAAAAGTTCCGTCAAAATCAGTCTAGCCGTTTTGGAGATTTAGTTTAAGACACATTTAAGATTCTAAAACACCTAATAAGTAGGTTACTATTGCCTTCTTGGAATGCAACCCTACTCGACATACTTTCGACTCGAAAAATTTAATACTTTTTGCTTAAAGTAAAATAAAATAACACAAACAAATTAAAGAACAAATTTCTATAAGAAATCTTGGAAAATAATTTTAAATCTCCTTTCAGTGGGTTGCTTCTACTGAAAGGCAATCAAAAGGCTAACGGCTTCTTCTTGAAAAGCAACGTTCTAAGCTGCAAACAGATAAAATAAAATGCTAGAACCAACTCACACTGTAAAATATTTGTGGAACATTTGAAATTCTGCAAGGATTTCGAATACAGGATCTGGGTTAAATGTTTTCATTGATTTTCTTCTTTCTTTTATCCCGAATATAAGTTTCATAAAGGTTTCAAGCCAGACTTTGTGGCATAAAATCTTGCATAACTCATATACGCTGTTTGAAGATAGTCTGGGCAATAAATTAAAAGTGAAAGAATTGTATACCCATGTAAATTAGGATAGGCATTAATACGGTGAATAAACTGTAAATGAGATAGTCTGGGCTAACCTTGTTCGATCGACATCTATAAACCATAGTCTACTCACTATTTTCTTGGAACTAAAAACTATTTCAATTTATCATTATAGTACAATTCAACTATCGTTTTGGAATAATGTTTATCACAAATCATATTTTATTTGCTACATATTTGCATGTTAAGCCCAAATATGATAAGAAGTCAAGAATAACCCTTACCAATTTGACCCTAAGGCCGTATCGACCCGAATAGACCCAATCTTCCCCGTACGCTCAGGGAATACCTATCTCTGATTCGCGAAGTGTAGCTGTGCTGAAGGTTTTTCATTTGATATTTGGAAGTTATTTTTTTGACGCATGGAAAATTGGAGCGTACGACTTCAAATGAAGATGTGCTGTGGGTTTCTTTAAAATCAAGTTGGAATGGGAAAACCAATAACCCTACTGCTCTAAATCAATAGGGTAACCGGTAACCATATTGATTAATCACAAGAGGGTTAAAGGTATCAAGGTTCCAGTTTCAGATCAACAAAGACGTTCATGTGGATTTAGTTTATTAAGCAGGCACCTACCTGTGATTATTACTAAAGAGTAAAGTGCGTTGATGTTAAGTTTAGTCTGGGCAGTGGTTGGAGAAAAAGAGCCGAAGATCGGGCTCAGTGGCGCATCTTGGGAGAGGCCTACGTCCAGCAGTGGACTTACACCGGCTGATGATGATGTTAAGTCTAGTCATGGGGCTTAAATGTTGAAACAACACTACTTTTAGTACTGGCAAATAAATTTATAGAACACTTATTAGGTACACAACTTTTGCTAGCTCCGAATACGTTTATAACGTTTATAACGTCTCAAATCACGGGAACGCCGTTTAATTTGCCACTTTTTAGCTAGTACAGCTTGTAGATGTGGGTGGATCCTGGGTGATGAATGATGCGCATTTGTTTTCTAAGCACGGAGATAAGCCTCGGGCGGGATTTAGCAGCATCTGCCGCTAGATTGCCTTGGTGGGCGAGGTACGAAATAGCTTAACTGGAGGCGATAGTAGCTAGTTCTAAACATTGTCTTTTAGCATGAGAAAATAATAGTATAGAATGTACTTGCTGACTTGAAAATGCGTATCCCGTAACAGTGTTTGGTCTTTAGTTTGGGTCTACAGTGGCGTTAAGACGCGCACGTAAAATTGTTTGCCAATGTCAAATAAACTCTGAGTCAATATATATAAAGATTGAATTGCTGTGGTAGAAGCCATGAGACTAGGCGTCAAAATACCCTCGCGTCATCCACCGATGAATGATGAGCTAATTAGCGTTTTCTACGAGTTAATAGGTTTTGGTATGGACCAAAAAAATTGTCACGAGAATTTGGACGCCCCCGTGGTCCCGGAACTTCAGGGCTTACTATAACGAACAAGAAGTCGATTGAAGGACCCAATGTAATTGGGGGCGAGCCTATTGCCATTATACCGGGCACATTCCCCATCAATACAAGGGATCTGGGCCATAGTCCACAACGCTGGCCCAGTGCTGGTTGGTGAACCGCACACGCCCTTCTATAGACGTGCAGATTTCCGCACGATGTTTGCCTTCACCGTTCAGCAAGTGGTAATAATTATTGAAAATTACAGTCGCACATGAAAATCATCTCAGAAGTGCGAGCCTGGGATTTGAATTTGCACTTCTTGCGTTCAAGGCGGACGTCCTACCTACGAAGCTACCACCTATCGTAATAGAACTGCGTAATTTTCATACTAACTCATGTTCAATATGAGTGAATGAAATCATGTAAACGTGTAACGTACCATGGGTTTAGCATGTCAAGACCTCTGTTATAGACTCACTTGCTCAGTCTTTGTCTTATTGCATACGAGCGAAAGAGACAAAAGCAACATGTTATTGACATAAGTCTGGTCTTGGCTCACATGCTACAACTACAGTGTTTGCTTTGTTATTATTATTTTTTCGTTTGTTATTATTTTTTTAAATACTAAAATTTAAAAAAATAATAATTGAAAATGTTTTTAACAATCTGTGAAAATGTAATTAAATTTATCAAACCTCAAAACAGGTCGGGCTTTCAACAAAATTGAAGACTAATTGAAAAAGCCAGTGCCCCACTTGACCGAATCCTACGAGCAATTACTTCGAGACATTATGAAAATTATTTAGGTCGCTCTAATTTCTTTCGGCGAAATAAAAGTTTCAAAGTTACTAGGCAATAAAGTGAATGAAACCCTAAAACAAGGTTTTAATTATTTTTTGGTTGAATACAGTAATTAATGGTTAGATCCGAAATAGGTTCAACTTGGATTTATAGGTCGGATGTAAAACGGATATAGGAGTCTCTTTATAAATGTCTAGTTTGAAGCAACCTAGACATTCGATTTATGAAACCAGTTTTTATTTATAGCTGTTTTTGCAATACATTTACAAAGCAATTTTATTGCTAAAATAACTTTTTTTTTAATTTGTGCGTTAGATTTTATTTATAAACTGCGTAGATTGGTAAGTTAACCAAATATATTAAAAAACAGCTAAAATCTTATCTTTGTGGGAAATAGATCAAATATATTAAAGTAAATACCTTCACACTACGCATTAAAACACGATTCTAACAAAAACATTTTTATCACAAAGAAAAATCTGCCTTCACGAAAAAACGTCTCTTGTAAATCATTTCCTTTTACAGAAGCGTATAAACGCAAACAAGGACGCAATGATAATGTTGAATCCACTTTGTTTAATTAGGTAATGCGCAATGGAAACGTATTAATTTATTTCACAATTTATTTTAAGGACGAAATATAAATTGGTTTGTGGTGGCACGTTGAGGCGGAACGCTTGCGTCGGTCATTAGGTTGACCACGGCCTACCCTGCTCGTTCTATGGACAAATTACATTGTTAATTCATTATTTGGGCCGTGTTATAATGGGGACTTTTGTTCGAGGGACCTTTATTTATTACGCAATTCACATTTGTATATATTTCCCTGTTGGCCAATGCATTTGTGTACACCCGAATTTTGGAAATGTCTATTGTGCTTTTTGGGATCTAGGTAAATGCTGAATAGGCTCCCTTACCACCTTCACTTTGGCAGTATTTTTTTTAATAATAGGTACTTCTATTTTTTTATTTACAAGCTTTATATTAACTTGCAATGTATGTCCGGGTGGAATCTTGCAATTGAATTTTAAATCAGTTATCTTTAACCCATTGAGTTGAAATTTGGTATACCTACACGCTTACTTTGGGTGACAATGCATGCTTAGCGATGTGACGTCATTCTAATTCCAATATGGCGGCTCATCCAAGATGGCGGGATAGTTATTTTTGATATGTAGTCAAATGAAAGGGCTTGCTGAGGAGAACACGAAAACTAGGGGCAATTAAATAAAACTTTGTTTTTAAAAAGCTTTTTTTACAATTAATTTTCCAGTTAACTCTATACAAAATCTGTCAAAAATATAAAGGAATATGTGGTGGTGAGGTTTTGGTTATCTGGTCTCTAAGTTTTATGAGTTATAATTAAGTTTTATAAGTCTAAGTTTTATAAGTTTTATGAGTTATTATTGGTTATCTGGTCTCTAAGTTTTATAAAACGGCTTGTGTTAAGAGTGTTGAAGTTTATATTTAGCTGACCAAAAATTTTCCGATAAAAGTGTACGAATTTATCCCATACCAAGAAATGAAAGCCTACGCTGTATGTCCATTAATAGGTAAGCATCGTTTTCCAAGAAGTTCTGAGGCCTTCATTGTCGTTGAACTTCAAACAACATTTACAAGCGTTAATAATAGCTACTATTTGAATCATAAGCTACAAACAAACATGCTACATACATAATAGATTGCGGCACTGGAAGTCCCTGCTCTGGAGGCTAGTTAGATGGCCTTTGTCAATTTCGCTTTATGCTAATATCCCTTGATTACGGCATGAACATGTGCGCCTATATAAACATGATGTACGCATGGCGATCTGCATAAATTATTCGGCTGGCTGATGTTAGCAGAAAGTTAGTTTATGTCTAACCCGCTTTAAACCTATAGATTCTAAGACCTAAGTTGGTTGGTACCACCGTTGCATCAGAAAGCCATCTACCAAGTTTTCTTCTGTAGCAATAGTTTGAATTTGCCGAGGCGAGATATAGTGGTATTAAAATCTCCCATACCTCGATATATATATGTACATATAATTAATATAGTACCTATATCGCATAGCTTTACGGATAAAACCGCGGTTATTTCCTAGAAAAGACAACAGATTCTATTGCAAATGTTACAGGAGACCAAACGAAATGTGACCACCAGCCCCATGTTTTTTTTCGTTGAATTATTATTTCAGAAAAAAAATAAAGTTAAGAATAATTTCGTTACTTTATTTCTTCTTTACAATATTCAGCTAAGTGCTATATTGATAGCATCACGAATGAAGACGTGTCCTAATAAAATATGGAACACCGGGATTGGCAATCGCTCATTAAGCAAGCTCTATATTTTCCAAGAATATACCTGAAGAAGACCGACGTTATTGATGACCCCCTTAGGGCATCAATTTGCTGCTCTCTACTTTTATATCCAGTAATTTGAGCAAGAAAATGTATTTTATTTTCATGCCGTTAGAGACTGGTTTTAATAGCTGTCTATTTTTCACGTAAATAGAGTGGTGACACAGGTTTGCTCTTTACCGAAAGTAGGTCAGCGTGATGTAGCATCGTGTCATCGATAAAACAAACGTCATATATATTTCGGTTAAATATTTATGGGGACACATGGGAGTAAGGGGAACATAAAATGTTTCGGTGGCTCTACCATAAGATATACATTTACTAGGGTTCGCTAGTCGACAGCGCCTACGTAAAGTATACGCAGATCGTTAGTTATTAGGGGCGCTGTTCAATTTCCGAAGCAAACAAATAAACGGGAACGTTTAGAGAGCGTAAAACACGCGTAAAACTCTTATAGCTATAAATGGTGTGCCTCGTAGACTTGAAGAGCAAGCAATTCCTGTTTGCTATAAGTTTTTACTATAGTATACATCCTTGCGTTGAATCTTATTTCTTAAACTTAGTCTTGTCTGACATAACTACGTCAAAAAGGTTTTAATTAGGTTATACTACTAATAATCCAAGTATAGTTACTACTTAGTAAATACTTCCATTGGTGTGGGTCAAAATAAACCTTATTTTATTTAAAACAAATGATTACTATCGCGGTCGCGTTAATGCTATTTTGTGCCTTACGTCACTTGACATACACACGCCAATTATTCGCACGCACTGTACATATCTATCTACGCTTACTCATAGTTGCTATTTAATTAGTCCTGAACTCTAAACGGGGCTCATGTACAGTCCCGCAGGGATAACAATGTCGGAACCGACTGGAACATGTATTCACCTAGTAATCACTGTAACTTGATATCCCCAAGTCAAAACTTCGACAAGATACGCCAATTCAGTTTAGTTGTAAAGTTACTTTTGCGGCAGGTGGCGCCATTGTTCTGCAGTCCCACTTCATTGAAACAACTATGTTGTGTCTGAACTCGAGAACTAGGTTTAACTATCAAGTCCGTATGCTTTGAATGTATAGTAGGGTATCTGAGGCAATCTAAAACCAAGTTACTTTGGGGATAGGAAAGAGAGCCAGTAATTTCTAGAACTTTAAAGCTCCCGGAATTTGTAGTGGTCAGTTGGAATACTTATAGAATAAAAAAATTGGTTACATTGTTGTTATCTACATTTAAAAAATCAGTACAATAGTTTTGCCAATGTATAATAAATAATAAACATGGTGATGGCTCATTGTAGTGCTATTTTTTTGAACGTATATGTATAGTTTATTTTTCTCTAAGAGGTGGAACATTATAGAGTTGTCTATCTAAGGGAAAATTTGAGGGAAATAATATAATTAGATGTAAATGTTGTTTCTAGGTAACTAATATTGTATTCTGTGCTTTGACGAGGTCCATTGCCTGAAAGATCTGGCCTGACCCAGTATCAGAATATAAGCAGACCGAATAGTTGGATCTCTGAGCGCGAATTGCAATCATTTTATGAAAATATGAGAATGTTGACCCGAAAATGAAACGCGGAACAATAAAACATGTTAATTATATGAAAACTTACTGTTATTGTGCGACGGTTTGGTCTAGTGTTTTGAGCGTGGGCCGCACCAGGTGGTCGCGGGTTCAAATACCTCAAGAGGCAAATTTTGGAAATGGCCTTTAGAATCTGGCCCTGGTCTGGGTATAACAGCTTTGTTTAGCTTGCGATCATACGATGAGGATGTGTTGTCTGGGGATATTTATTATTATCATAACTGATATAGTGTATCCTTGTAATGTATGTAGTGTAGCGTGTGTTGCCTTACTAACGTATTATCTTATCTTTATTATTAAAAGCAGCTCTAAGGCAACACACTGGAGCTATATGTACCTATGTTTTTGTAATAAGTTTTGGCGATTTAAAAATTGATCAGCCCACTGAGTTTCTTGCCGGATCTTCTCAGTTGAGGTCGCGTTTTGATCCGGTGGTAGTATAGTAGAATATAAGAAAAAAAATGTAAACTTGACAATTTGTAGGTGCCCCCATAAGCCTATACAGAATAAATGATTTGACTTTGACTTAAATAATCACCTATACAATTTGTATAGATAGGTACATTGTATAGCAACTAGCTAAGTGTAAGCGGAAGCGCAATGAGAAAAGAGTCGAGTGTTTGCTCAAACGAAGTTGCCGAAAGCGATGCAGCGAAGACGGGTCCTGCATTTATTCCGACTATTGGATTCTGATCAAATCTCGCTGCGCCCGTTCCGTGCCTTTACGAGCTTACTTTTATTGTGCAACATAACATTTCGGTAGGCAATTGAACTTTGCATGTTTCACTTCCCCCGATTGAATCTAGGTATCAATATGCTCTGGGAGTTTGGTAGTTTGTCGTGTCACTACGTTCTATCGGCCACTTTTTTGTAATAAACTCAGTTTGCACGGTGATGCATAATAATTACAGGTTTAACGAAGAAGGTTGCACAGTGACAGAATATTCTGTAATGAAGCATTCACACTATCTACAGGATTAAGCCACATGCGCACTGGGGTTGTCAAGATGCGTTCGTCAAAATGTTTGCCTATAGCAAAACCAACTATCATCACGCCTGTATTCCCCGAAGGGGTAGGCAGAGGTGCACTGCAGTGCGCCCACACTTCGCCGATGTATTTTGGTCCCAATGTAATAGGGGGCGAGCCTATTGCCATTATACCGGGCACACAGGTTTCCTCACGATGTTTTCCGTCACCGTTTCTTAGCAAGTGATAATCTCAGATGAAAATGAGATTCGCACATGGAACCCAGAGGTGCGAGCCGGGGATAGAACCTGCGCACTTTGATTGCAAAGCGTGCGTTCGACCACTCGGCTACCACTGCTATATAAAACCAACTCTGTATCTATATATTGATATAAAGTTTGGAGATATTTCTTTGAAGGAAGGAGGTGGAACAATAAAGAGTTATCTATCTAAGGATAAGCTTTGTCTATGATATAATATAAACTGAAAACGAAATGATACAAGTTAAAGTATTGGCAGACATTTTGACGCGCGCATCTTCACGTCCCAGTGTGCCTTTGGAACACAGAGTACCCATAGCGACTCTACTCTTTGTAAGGCTCTGCGGTAATTATTCCGCCATTGTTGTTATCTCATGTACCTATAATATACGGCAACTAAATGGGAAAACAAGGAAAACAACAATGGCGGATTCAGATAAACCAGAAAAAATCACCGCAACGCGGGTTCGAAATGCCATCTCCGTTATAATATCTCCAGGCTTTGGAATCATTTAATCTGTCAGCTTGTGTCACAAATGCGTTCCGGTCCCGTAATTATCGGGCAACAGAACTTGAGGGATATTATTTTGTGTACCAATATTTACTTGTCCATTATCTATTTAATTACCAATATCTACTTGTACTTTCAAAAATAACGATATTTCTAGTTTATTAACCCAATGTGGATATTAATGTGAAATAAAACACAAAAAAGAATAGCAATGACCAACAGCTATAAATTTTATCCTTATTGTCAGTAAAATATATATTTTCACCTTTAACCCTAAACAAAGTTTCATTCCGGTACGCAGACCTTTTTACTAAATCAACAGCCTGCAAAACATAACGAATACATAAATTTGTCCGAGCACAGCCATTTTTCGTGACTGACTCTGTTTTTCTTCAACAGCGGAAAGCCTATTTTTGTTGCAAAGAAACGTGCTTACTGTTTGACTGTATAATTAATTAAATGCTGATGGTATTGTATACCTCTCTATTCTATTATTTATGCAGTCAAAATAAAATAAAAATATTGTGTCTTGTTTTATTTATGATCTTCTCGGTGAGCTCAGATGAATAAAGCTTTAGATAGATTTTGATTTGTCTTAGTGCTCAAAAAGCGTACAAAATTGTAGCCTTTTGATGGTTCCATTCGCCTTTTAAAATACAGATTTTAATAGAATAGGCACAGCAGTGCATCTATGCCTATCACTTTGAAAAATACGGGCGTGATGATGATGATTTAGTTCCATTAAAACCAATGTCAAATGGGTCATCGGTGAGTTTCCAGCAAAAAGCAATGGCAAAAAGTCATTGATTCAATTTGGCTCTTTCGCCGTTCGGCTGTCGTTACCCGAAGAGGAGCACTAGAATTTAACGAGTTTTCCTTCAAGTATCTGCAAGAGCAATTATCAACCTTTGAGTTTAACATCATTTCCGCTGTTCATTTCAAAAGTATTTCATTAATACTATGAACTATTGCTAGTTGTATTGTACTCACTCAGCAATTTCATTAAAGCATTTGGTATCTTGTAAAATAATTTTAAGCTCCGTAGGAACTTAAAGGTAAGTGTAAAGTAGGTAACCGTGTTATTAATACAAAGATAGAATTAAATATATAATAACTTTATCTAAATAGTATCACTGTAAGTGATTTGTAGATGAAATAAAATTGTCTACAAGTTTAGAGGTTTTGTGTTAACTTTGTAACAAAATCGAAAATGTATTCGCTTCATAAACTATTTACGACTTTAAGAAAACCTTTTGGCAGCAAACTGGGATCAATCCATTGAATATTCGTTCAATTTAAATCATAAAACTTCTCATAAAAAACTTTCCAGTTCAAGAAAGCAAGCAACTTCGTCCTAGTCAAAAACCTCGCGTTTTGGTAAACTTATTTCCTGTGGTAGCCCTACCATGAGTATAATATAAACTCCAATAATCCCCATCCCTAGCGACTGCGTAAAGTAAGCATGGTGTTTAGTTTAGAATTCGCCTAGTAGGTAGATGTGTCAAAACTCTTTCCAAAATTATTATCTACCTACCCCCGAGTACCCTGATATTTAGTTGCCCTGTCTCTTTCCCCCCTGACGTGTGCCCTGACTGACCATCGTGTGGATCGGACGCCTCTCGTGTGTGCTCCTGAACCTAATCTGCGGACATTTACTATAATCGTGTGTGATTTGAGTGTGGGTAATACCTAAGAGACCCTGGAAGCCCTCGCCCATCAGTGTTAGTGCCAGCCCGCCTGACGATCCAGCCACCGCCGAAGGACGGCGCCTATGTTAACTCACAGGTACCGTACCCGTGTGACAATGACCTGTCCTTGCCCTTTGATTAGTAGCCTAATTAAGAATTTCCCCTTCCCCTTTAAGTTACACCCCCAACCAGGGCCCAGCCCAATTCGCGTACCCATGGCAACCTGTCAATTGAATTAACATGACAATTATATTTTCTTCCAACTCCTGCTACACCTTTTTTCTTCAATGGGCACCGCTGTCGAACCTGGCTAACAGGAGTAACAGTGGTGGGAATGTGTGGCGGGCCTTACCAAAAAAAATACCATTACAATCTAAAGCCAAGAACCATGTTTATGGCGAGTGTTGATAGATCCTAACTTTCTATCTAAAGTGATACTTTTCTTAAACATCCTGCGTTCAGATAGGTATATAGACGCGTCATAAAGCCGGCAACCAAAGAAGCACATTTTTCAAGGAAATGCCATCGATGACGGGTAATTACGTGGTTTTTACCACGGACATGCCTTCTTTATGTATATTGACGCATAGTACATTTTCAAAAAACTTCGCTCGCCCAAGTGTATGCAGGGCGAAACGGTCGTTAAAATACGCGTTAAACTCATGGTAGAGCTACAGTATTGATTATGACTGCTCGTGGAAGCCAATGAGTATTGAAATTTAATTCCAGTGTGGCTCCACGCCACTGAAGTTCCCCGTAGTTTGAATAACGCGGTGTACCCCTGTTTATGTACTGCGCCATAGTTTGTGAGGCTTCTAAACCGTAATAAACGATTAGTTACGCTAATTGCGGAGTCAACACTTAATCGTGTTTGTTGGTTGAAAGTTTCGGCGGTTCGATCAATTTTCAGCCTGAACAAATTTGGTTTCCGGAAATTTCTAGTAATAACCCGCTCTAAAGGGTGCCTTGTATGAATAAGACTGTCTATGTATTATATTGAGATCAGGTATTTCGCCTTCCTATACACCTACTACTTTTAATAGTACTATATACCTACCTAACTTCCTTTTCAGCCTTTTGATTGTGTGACTACTGTGCAAAAAGAGACTCCTATCGTCACAAGTCCATATTCTGAATGTGCTGTGGGCAAGATTTTTTTGTCTATCAAGGTTCTGGCGATCGTTGTAAGCTGTCCAATGGGGTTAGCAAGCAAACAAAGATTCTCTCACGGATTCGCTCGCTCGCTCTTTGTCTTATTCTATACGAGAGAAAGAGACAAAATAAACACGTTCTGTGAAATAAGTCTACGTCTATATTAATTCTACATGTATTTGCAGAAAGGTATTTGCATACAACTCTTTAATATACCTCATGTGCCGAGAAGTACGAGGTCTAGGAAATGTTCGATGCCGAGTTCTCTAGCATTCGTATTTTACTAGAGCTGTAAAACCAGGGGCAATAAAAAGAACTTCATTTTCCCGATCTTTGAGCCGTAAAAGAGTAACCGTCGCTTTACTATGTAATTCCTTTTACGCTCATTCGCATGACGTTCGCAAAAAGGGAATCCGTGTCATAGCAAACACAATTTTGAGCGGTAGCGTTGGAGAAAATTGCTCGCATTTGAATTTTCAAAAAGAATGCTGCTCGAGCATCATTTTATGCGGTTTACACCCCCTATGTAGCACATCCCTCAAACAAAATATTGTTACAACTCTGTATAAAATTCACAACTAATACTTTTATTACGTAGAACCACAATTTCTTAACGGTCATTTGAGCACTTTTCTTTGTGTTCCTATTAATTTTTTATGAAATAAAAAAGCTGTTATTGCCGAGAAAAACGGTCTCCGCATTATTATTGCGTCGCTTTTATTAAGTATAAAAACTTGAAGAACGTCGGGTAGAATACGAATGAGCGCAATCACATAACGCGAGAAGGGGTGGCCCTTCGAAAGTTTGTCGTAGGATCGCGTCGATGTGCACCGTATGCAAATTGATTGCGTACGGATTGAAAACATCGTGTTTTCCACCGTAAACAAGTTGAGTAAACCACACAATCGTAAATTTAGCCAAATTTCGGTACAATATCGTATTATGTTAGCGGCTCTTAAAGCCTGATAACGGCGAATGTGAACGTCTCGTTTCATGTTCTGCAAAAAGCCGACATAATAACATCTCATCGCTTTCATCGCTTTTTTATGTTTCCTTTGCTGAGTGCTTTCATTTAATAAAGCTACATTTGAGCTATATTCTAGCGTTACCAATTAAATTGATACGAATAATACCCTTTTTTGGCTTTAAATTATTTCACGGATACCCGACGCTATAGTCGAATATTTTTGGATCAACATTAAAAAATGACAATACATTGTTATGCTTGTGTTGTGTAATAAGCATAAACTGCTATAAGAATCATTCTGGGAGCATTTTTTTGCGATGGGCACATAAGTTTTCACTGCCTTAAGAAAAGTGGATACGAAATTTTTATTTAAAGATCCTGGAAAGAACATACACAGAGACAAGGTAATAAAAAATTAAAGGGCTTCCTCCTTTTTGAAGACAGTTATAATCGGATTCAATAACCGAATGAAGGTTAAAATATTGTGTGTGATTCTATTCACCTATAATTTATGTACAACATAAGTAACTAAAAATGTTATTCAATAATAAAAAAATCCTGTCAGTACGGCTCAATATTCCTTATAAAACCTGATTCAGCGCAATCCATCATCTATTAATCAACTCGCCTTGACAGCTAAAAGAGTTCGAGAGCGTTTCAGAATTCTCTTGAAACAGGTACGGAACCCATTAATATCAGCTGGAGGTGAAATTAAAAAGATAATGAATTCATTAATTACCACGTCGTAGTTCCTTTGTGTCGGGTACCTACTTTACGCTAGTAAGCGCCTTTTAGTCTTTGCTCACTTCACAAAATAGTTGTTTAAGAGTTCTGCTTAAGAATTATCTTCAATGGACAGAGATAAGATTTATCTCATATTGGAAGATTGTTTAAAAACTTACGTTTTTATTTTAGGACTGCATGGATCCCGTAGATTCAAAGTTGCCGTATGTTAAAAAAATCTAGTCTAATAATGTCAGTATGTGACTTTGTCATATTACTAGTAGTCCCATAAGATTTCCAAGATAAATGTTTCGGCTGGGATGGCTTATTTATTGATAGGTTTTCAAGTATACAGATGGTTTACTTTTTTTAAATTCAATCTTTGATACATTATTTTGGGAATGGAATGAAGCACTTGAAAAAACAAAAAAGTTTACTTGTCAATTTTGATATTATTATAATTTTGCAATAAAGGCCTTGAAGCGCACGTCGGTTACAGTTTCGCTCACATATCCAAAAAATCCAATATCTTACCAGCGGCATTTTCACGAAAAGTTTCACCCGAGGGCGCGCCATATTTTTTGCTGCCGAAACACAGGAAATATTCATATACAGGAATTACACGCTGCGCACTCCTCTGGGATGTATTGAACAAGATGTGGAAACTCAAAAAAATATTCATTTTTTATATTGCCTTTTCGTCAACTCTCCACTTTTACTGGATTTCTGACGGTTATTCCCCAAATATGATACTATTTAACTGACAAGACATATGTGTCTTTATTTAGTCCATTTCCGCAATTGCTTTCAAGTGTTTTTAAAGACGATTCCATTAATGTAGAGCTATCTAAACCTGAAATGTGAGCAATACAAAAATCTGTTGCAACAGGCAATAAAATATACTCTGTAAATGTTTTATCTACCACGTTAACACGTATTTCAAGTCCCATACAAAAGTTGGCGATTGAAAAACCAATTAACTTCTCCAATACATTTCCGGTGAGTTAAGTCATAAATTCTCAATACAAGAGGGAAACGGAAAGCAGAATTATAAGCACTCGCGTTCCAAGCCCCAATCGGCACGGAAATTTTCATCACATGCTTTATTCAAGTGTGTAAACGGCTCTCACTCCACTGGCTCTAAGTAAAATCCATTGTACCTTTATACATATATAAAAAGCCGTGGTGGCTCAGTGGATATTTGATCGTTGGTTCAAATCCCGGTTGGTAAGACTGAGCAATGGGACTTTGCAATAAAACAATAAATGCTTGTCAATCAAGTGCCCAAAAATGGGCTTGTGGTGATCAGTTAAAAGGGTGACCGATAGTTGCATTTAGAACTGAGCGCTTATATTCATGGCAATCGTGCTTCCAAAGCGCTCTGCGAGTGAATTCACTTGACATTTATTGAAAATGTACTCTGTGCAAATATGCATAAGGATTGAATGTCTATAGCAAAGTCTGTAGCAAAAGTCCTAGACACCCTAAGGCCGTAGAAATTATATATCCAATAATACTGGCCGACGATATTCTCATGGAATATAGTCAAGCTTGGGCCAACTTTGAAGAAATCTTTCCACGATAGAACATCAAGATTTTCCAATTTACACAAGTTACACAACTATGTACCCTAAAATTAAACAGCTAAGAGTGTACTTTTGAAAGATAAATGATTTAGTTCGCGAACTAATCCAACTCTAGTGGAAATGTTCAAGTCAATTGCAACTTTTAATGGATATTTCCCGGGCACATGCAAACTAGTACGAAAACGAGGCATTAGAGTGCGTTAGATAGATAGAGTATAAAGCGCTTCGTTGCCTCGCCCAAGACGGTTATGCTACTAAAAAAAACAAATAAAAGAGTATAAAAATATACATTCAGTGCGATTTTAAATGTTCGATCACTCATTTAGGAGCATATAAGAGAGCACGTAAAACATAATTAAAATATAATGTAATATTATTACGTAAAACAATATTGTTTGATTATCGCTTTTGGGTTTCGATTTGACAAAAATCTAGAAGTTTTAATTGGATGACAGATTTCAAGGGTTGTTGAAGTTGTTGATTCGCCATCTTTATCACGTTCATAACCCATTTTTTTTATTTTGTGTATTTATTGATAAGTATTTGACATTGGCAGGAAATATTTATAGAAAGTTTGTTCGTGTTTTTTTGTAGTTCATGTGCGTCTGTAGGTGGTTTATATATAGATTGATATATCCATAACAGTCTTCCGTTATATCATACGGCATCTAATATACTAAGTTTCTTACTAAAATTATATTTGGGAATCATGAATAGTGTAGGTTACCTACGCTACGCTTTCGCAAGAGCCTTCCTAAATCTGAAAACCGAAATGAAATTGGCTCCAACGTAATACCCCATCTCTTCAGCGGTAATCCAATAAAGCCAACTATGAAATTTCCACCGAACTTAATTAATTACGTAAGAAAATATTTTGTTGCAAATTAATATTTTAGAAGGGTAGAAATTATTAGTTCGCGATATTAATTTTCTTGGATAAACTTCTTACAGGAATCGAAATATAACTACATAGCATTTGACAGATGCCTATACTAAGTATAGCACTTTTCAATGCAAATCTATACTTCTATACTTATATATAATATATATATATATATATATATTATATTTATATATATATTATTATATTATATATATTATATATTTATATATATATATATATATTATATATTATTTTATATTATATTATATATTATTATATTATATTATTTATATTATATTATATTATATTATATTATATATTATATTATATTATATTATATTATATTATATTATATTATATTATATTATTATTATTATTATTTATTTTTATTATTTATTATTTATTATTATTATATAAAGCTAAAGAGTTTGTTTGTTTGTTTGTTTGTTTGTTTGGTTGAACGCGCTAATCTCAGAAACTACTGGTCCGAATTGAATAATTATTTTTGTGTTAAATAGTTCATTTATCGAGGAAGGTTATAAGCTATATATCATCACGCTACGACCAATAGGAGCGGAGCAGCAACGAATAATGTGGCAAAAACGGGAATGTTCCCGAACATGAATCGGGTATTATAGACTTATAATCATATATACTACTATTTAATTTAATTTAATTAATATTATAAAGCTAAAGAGTTTGTTTGTTTGTTTGTTTGGTTGAACGCGCTAATCTCAGAAACTACTGGTCCGAATTGAATAATTCTTTTTGTGTTAAATAGTTCATTTATCGAGGAAGGTTATAAGCTATATATCATCACGCTACGACCAATAGGAGCGGAGCAGCAACGAATAATGTGGCAAAAACGGGAATATTCCCGAACATGAATCGGGTATTATAGACTTATAATCATATATACTTTATAACATCACTCTACGCCAAAGTAACTATTAGCGCGGGTGAAACCGCGGGCACAGCTAGTACTTTAATATGCCTCTTCTAATAGATCAAACACATTCTTTACTTTAACAAATATGAGTAAAACTATAACGAGAAGTATTTTTTTTATTTGAAAAAATGGGAAGTAAGTACCTATGCAATAAGTAGTTATTATAAACACTAATATACGTGAGCTCCTTTACAAACGATTTTAACTTATAAAACAATAGCAAAACTGTGTTTCGGAGCATATTTACGCGAGAGAATTTCAAGTCTATTACGAAATTGCAACAAAATGTCAATTATGGCTTCTCCCCTCAATAAAATAGTAGCCACCGTCGTTTATAATCTAATTTAATAAAGATTCAGAATCAAAATTGTTTTTAAT
This sequence comes from Ptilodon capucinus, assembly GCA_914767695.1. NCBI lineage: Eukaryota > Metazoa > Arthropoda > Insecta > Lepidoptera > Notodontidae > Ptilodon > Ptilodon capucinus. The sequence continues at coordinate 8,634,015 of OU611808.1, forward strand.
AATATAAACCAATAAAGGCACGACAATAAACAACAAAAAAAAAGTATTTCTATCAAAAGTAGGGTTAAGCTTTGCTTATTGAAATATCAAGAACTACCATTAATGATTGATGAATGTGACTTTTAGTTCATTAGCTGCCGGAAGTGGAAAGATAAAGTTACAAAGTGCGGTAGCAGTGCACACAGCGCCAGCGTCGGCGGAAGGAAACCGTCGTCCGGACCGCACAATTTATGACATGACTTCCCAGCGGCGTAAACCTCCCTGCTCATCCCTTCTAACCCCTTTTTCTATTTCAGTCACACCTGTTTATATTGTAGATAAAAGGTTTAGGGCTCAAAGTATTTTATTTGTTGCTTTCATAACACATTCGTGCTGGGTGTTTAAATATTTCTATATTTGAAGGATATCTTCTGTGAAGTTTTTGTCATATTTTTGGTGTTATACATACACGCAGGCTAAACATATATATTTTTTGTGAAAATAATGCTTTTACATGATGAGATGGGTCGCAAGCTTTAAGAACTCAAAAATAAAATACAAAGTGCTTATACCTGCCTATTTATTTATCAGAAAGCGTCGCTGAAGTATTTTTATTGGAAAATTCTAAGAATTCACATTGCGAATCGTTCGACTGAGGATAAGTTACTGAAAAATACTATTTCATCTCTGATCTAGTTTTCATACCATAAAATCCAGTGAAAACGCAATTTCAATGAGCTCAGCCCTTGCGGAAATCTAAAAAACCGGCCAAGTGCGAGTCGGACTCTGGCATGGAGGGTTCCGTACCATTGTCTACAAAAACGCCAAAAAAAATCACGTTTGTTGTATGGGAGCCCCCTTAAATATTTATTTTATTCTGTTTTTTAGTATTTGTTGTTATAGCGGCAACAGAAATACATAATCTGTGTCAGCCTGGTGACAGACGGACGGACGGATGGACAGCAAAGTCTCAGTAATAGGGTTCCCGTTTTACCCTTTGGGTACGGAACCCTAAAAATAAAATGATTGAGACCTCTCCTGAACTATAGAATATAATTGCTCGTTATAAGTTTGGCCAGCGCGTTTCCTACTCTATAACTCAACAACATAATCGGTACTTATACATTGTGAATTGTAGAGGAGACTTAAGCAGAACTTTTTACTGAAGTATTGATCATTTATTAAGCTCCTCGTATACTGGAGTGTTAAAACGCGCACGTTATTTTTTTTGCCAATACCTAAAAGAACTCTATTGACTTATGTTGACATTCTTTATGTTTTGGGATTGGCAAAAATGTTGACGCGCGTCTTTTGACATCTCCTTTTCTGTCAGTTTATTGTCTGTTTATCAACATGTGTTTACATTTTTTTATAATCATAAGCGGTTTATACAATTCTGTGTTTAAAAAGCATCAATTCTATCCTCCCAGGCCCTCAACACCCTGGGGAGTTAATCTGTCCATTTATTTCACCCGCTGACGTCACGGCTGTCATTCTGAATAGTCTTCGCCTGTCGCCAATCCCGTTGCGATCGAACAGTGAACTTTATTTCTCGCAACGTGGTGACTGAAACGAGATTTCTTTTACTTTTGGTGTGCTGTATCTTAGTAAGGACTTGTAAAGTCGTTTATTGTTATCACATGATTATTTTTTTTTTTATTTCGCCAGACAACACATACTCGTAGTAAGATCAAAAACCAAGAAAATCTTGTACTATAGGTACCAGACAGTGGACGGGGGGCAATCCCAGTTACACCAAGACCAGGGCAAAATTCCGAAATGGCCATACACCAATCTACAAATAAATCAACCGCTAGTGAGCCGAGCGAGCTACGCTCATTCCAAAAACCGGCCAAGTGCGAGTCGGAATCGCGCATAAAGGGTTCCGTACCATTATCTATAAAAACGGCAAAAAAATCACGTTTGTTGTATGGGAGCCCCCTTAAATATTCTCTGTGAAAATTTCAACTCTCTAGCTATCACGGTTCATGAGATAGAGCCTGGTGACAGACGGACGGACGGACGGACGGACAGCGAAGTCTCAGTAATAGGGTTCCCATTTTACCCTTTGGGTACGGAACCCGAATAGTCCGAGCCGTCGTTTGCTTGGTCTTAGGCATATCATTTCTAACTAATTTGATTAATACCAATACTTACTGCTTGTATTGAAATATATTGTGCAGACCTACATAATACAATTTCTTTGAGAGGCAGTCACCAATAGTTGTAGTAGATATGTGGGTATCAAAAAATTCGTAGTCACATAGAAATGCCGAGCGCATTTATAAAAAGAAAACCCGTTCAAGTGTTAACATTGTGACTATCAAAAGATGGTGTCATACGTTTCGCGCTCTTTGAAGTAGGTATTTGCCTTCACGGTTTAAATCAACTGGAAAACATGAAAGGGTCCAAAATATTTCATATTGAAATGTTCATACACATTTCTAATATCTGGCATCCGGGAATATCGTTTTGCAATGGAATTTTTGGACTAAAAATGTGAAATAAGTATAAGTCTAACACGTAACGATTATTTGTGAATAGGTGGGTAAGCTATTAGCAGGCAGAAGATCGAATAAATAAACCGGCCAAGTGCGAGTCGGACTCGCGCACGAAGGGTTCCGTACCATTATCTATAAAAACGAGCAAAAAAATCACGTTTGTTGTATGAGAGCCCCCTTAAATATTTATATTATTTTGTTTTATTTGTTGTTATAACGGCAACAGAAATAAATAATCTGTAAAGATTTCTACTGTCTAACTATCACGGTTCATGAGATACAGCCTGGTGACAGACGGACGGACGGACGGAGAGCGAAGTCTTAGTAATAGGGTTCCCGTTCTACCCTTTGGGTATGGAACCCTAAAAATATCAAATTGAAAAAATATTGTGTATAGATTATCTATCATATAAATGATAGTACCTAATAGAGTTCTGGTTTCATCCCTTCTGTGAAAAAAAATAATGAGTGTGCCATCGTCCATTGCTATTAGCTTCGTCAGTAACGAGGGTGTAGATAATGGATTTTTAAAAATAATAAAAAATAATACGCACGTATCCTACAGGCGTTGGTGCCTAGTTAGGACCATATAGTCACTAATTAGCTGAGTAAGACTAATCTATTAAGGTCACTACCGTAGCACTGACAGATTACAGAAAACTATCCAATGATAAAGTAGGTACATTATATTGGTACATAATACAAATTTTCGACAGATACATAATCCATAAAAATGGGGATCCATAAAATTTATAACCAAAGATAAATTTACACTGCCCATCCCAAATTAAACTCATGGTCGCAATTATTTTAAATCTTAAACAAATCCCTTAACTCTCCAAAAGTTTGCCTTCTCTAATCTCTGAGAACAAAACTCAGCTCAAACAACTCGATTTAAGCTGCAACTTAGTTAAGAGACGAGATCCAATACCAAAAGGGTTTACTTTGTGACAACTCGCTTTGTGATTTGACGCAATTTTAGTCGGATTTTAAATGAACATTAGAATGTAATGACTATGGTTCATTGCAGTCGTGTTTGAAATACAAAATGGGAGTCGGGATTGATGTAAAAAGTTTTGGGCTTAAATGGGAATAATGGTTTGTTTACCAATAAATAAGGAAGAAATACGCAGCTTAATTCAACTCGATTTTCAATGACTTTAAAAAGCGTTGCTTTACTTGCTTCACCAACCCAAACTAGGCGTGGTGGATTACGGGGAAATCGTTTTGAGGGGGAATGTGCCTCGTAAGTATAATGGCAAAAGCGCCCCCCCCCCCCCCCTATTCCATTGGGACCAAAATACATCGGCGAAGTGTGGGCGCACTGCAGTGCACCTCTGCCTACCCTTTCGCGGAATACAGCCGTGATGATGTATTTGTGTAGGTACCTATTATAAACGTTGTAACTGACTATACATTTGAGTTTCATAAGTATCTTCCATATTTCCTACTATTTCTAGAAAACTTTTGTCATTTACCAGAGAACAAAGTAATATATTCGTGCCAAAATTGTTAACTAAAACCCAATCCCAATATAATTAAAATGTGCTAATATCCTAATCATTTCTGCGTTTTGTCTGTTTACAATTTTGAATTAATACAGAACGTAAGTATGTAAATAATTAGGAAAATCCTCGTCGTAATCATAAAGGGACGTGTTTCAAAAAGTAAAAATAAACCTAATCTGACACTTTTTACAAAATAAACAAAATACTTTTATGTAACGGTCTTATAATGTATCAACAGAAATTTGTAAAGCTTGAATCAGGTTAATTTTAAGAAGAAAAGCCTCGCGTTCTTAGATTTCCCAAGAGGCGGAGTTCAACAAACCTGCTGGTCTTTTATGAGTTCCTTTCGCAATATGAGACCAACTTTTCTATATCTTAGCAAAGTTAAATACGGTTTCGGCTGCATTTTCCTCAAATTAAACTTTTTTTAAATTTTCTCCGTTTTCGTAAGGGATATTGTTTCGGCAAAGTTTTTGTCCGTGAATACGTTGCTATTGGGAATTGTTAAGGCGCTTTTGTAGTCCTTATCAAACCTACGTAACAAAGCCCGATTAATACAAACTGTAAGTTAAGGGTAATAAGGTGTATTGTTGATAATTTTAGTATCGATGAGATATATTTATTAGAGCCTCCAGTTTTAAGTAAATAAATGATCAGTATGAATTAACTTAGGTACTTGTTTCTAATTTTTTTTTAATATTGAACTTAATTTTGCAATATCTATCTGCTTAATAACAAAATTTCCTTTATTTTTCTGTAAAATCCAATTTTCACCTTGAAGGCATTTTACCTTACATTTTTTTTTTTATAAGGGTCGGGTTCTTATGTCTTTAACATTATTCAAAAACACGAAGCGATTGCCTTTCTTCATGACTTGGTATCTACGCATAGATACTAAGTCGATAGTAGGTACCTACACTTACTACCGGTAGGCGCTAGCCTAGTGTAAATTTATATAAAAAAATGTTTAGGCCCATAATGAATCTAGGCCCATTTCCATTTTTTTTTTATGAGATAGGGAGGCAATCGAGCAGACGTTTCACCTGATGGTAAGTGATCAACGCCGCCCATGGACACCTGCAACACCAGGGGCATCGCAAGTGCGTTGCCGGCCTTTAAAAATTTACCGTACATTTACCGCCTCGGGTGAAACGTCACCATGTTAATTACAGTTTTTTACAAAGTGGCTTCCTGAAGGGCGAAGGACGGGCGTAGGGTTCTAGGGCATTTAACAGCCTCTTGTTAATTATGTCCTCGCCTCGGATTACATCAATTAAAATATGAAACATAGAGCTTTTAAAGCGGATAGTATGTATATTTAGTTATTGTTGCTATGTTAATTATTAAGGAGGACTAAGGTATTATTAAATACCTAATAATATGATTTGATGAAGAAGGTACTAATATTACAAGCTTGCAACTGAATTTTTGAGCTGAAATTTGGTATACACGCTTATTTTGGATGAAAATGCATGATTAGCTATGTGACGTCATTCTAATTCCAATATGGCGGATCATCCAAGATGGCGGAATAGTTATTTTTTCTGCACTACCACAATATGGGTATCAAATGAAAGGGCTTGCTGAGGAGAACACGAAAAATAAGGGCAATTAAATAAAAGCTTGTTTTAAAAATGTTTTTTTACCATTAATTTATTTCAACTCAAGCGATCGAGCGAAAATTGGGGTCCTGTTCTAAATCACCTTCACTTCACATTTAGTAATTAAGGTTCAAAGACAGGCGATGAACGCTTGTGCAGCGTTTCGATTCAGCCAGGGGTCTTTGTGGCGGAGCGAGCGTCGATTATCTGCGGCTATGATTACAGGTGATTGTACAACGGACGTGCAGTCAGTTGCAGTTCGGAATCTATTGAGAGGAGAAGGTGGTTCGTTTGCGGTTTTGTGCTTTCTACGTCGCATTATTTTCTTTTAATTGCTACTAGTCCGTGGATACTAAGGATGAGTCACTAGATATGTTCGTTTTATCACAGGGTATGTTTTTTTTTATGCATGTGTGAAATTATATTATTTATATTATATATTAAGCAGTGCCTCGTGGGCCAAACGCCCGCCTTGAACGTAAGGGGTGCAAGTTCAAATCCCGGGCCCGCACCTCTGAAATAATTTTCATGTGCGAATGTCATTTTCAACAATGATAACCACTTGCTGAACGGTGAAGGAAAACATCGTGAGGAAACCTGCTCGTCTATAGAAAGGCGTGTGAAGTTCACCAAACTGTACTGGGCCAGCGTGGTGGACTATGGCCCAAATCTCCCTCGTATTGAGGGGGAATGTGCCCGGTATAATGGCAATAGGCTCGCCCCCTATTACATTGGGACCAAAATACATCGGCGAAGTGTGGGCGCAGTGCACCTCTGCCAACCCCTTCGGGGAATACAGGCGTGATGATGTATTATTTTTGATGACGTATATTGGGCAAAGGCAACCCCTTCTATTCTTCCATTTCTCTCTATTGTGGCCTACTCATTTCATCGCAGTCCCAGATAATATGTCCAGCCTAGTCCAATTTTGCTTGGCGGCTTTTTACCTACATCACTGATTTTAGTTTTAAAATGCTGTATTTTGGACTCCAAGGACCGCACTCCATTGGACTTTTAGACAACCGTCAAATACTTAGCCGTGACGTAGCTTTGTTAAAACGCAATACTTGCAGAAGTATACCCAAAATTTGTCCCACGCTAAAACTATGGTCCACAAATAAGTATTTTTTCTTTGTCACCAATATGGAGGCATGATGAATGAACTAAATGTATATTCAAAAATATATTACCTACGTGAAAATCGTCTGCAAGCACACTTCCTTAATTTGCTGCCCATAAGCCCCTGCCCCTCTTTTTGCATAAGTAGGTTCCCACATATAACGCTCCAGCATTTAATAACAATTCCTTTTTCCATTACTCTTGAAGAATGTCACCTTTATTAGCGTGCTCGACTCAGCAAAAAGAAAGATATTAGTATCATTTTGTCTCCTTTCGCCTTTTGTACAACTGTCCGCCCCTACTCCGCGAACTATTCTTCTCTAGCCTTTGAAATCCATTCAGAGGAACCTTGCTCTTACAATCTATTAACAGCGTTTGAGTAGTTTAACACAAGCAGCCGTGTTTAGTTGGACTGAGAGGTCGATACATTACCTGGCCTCTATAGGCATGGATTTGAGATGTCGATATAACGGGTCGTTAGTTAATTACAGAATGGGGTCAGAATATTCGGGCCAAGTGAATCGAGGAGATTTCGAACTTAATTCGATAGATGTCGAGTTAAGTTTGAGCACATGTTCGAAGTATTATGTCCACCTAAATGTATTGGTTAGACGATGTATTTGAATAACACTCGAAACAATTTAGTGGTAGCCGAGTGGTCGAACGCACGCTTTGCAATCAAAGTGGGCAGGTTCTATCCCCGGCTCGCACCTCTGGGTTCCATGTGCGAATCTCATTTTCATCTGAGATTATCACTTGCTAAGAAACGGTGACGGAAAACATCGTGAGGAAACCTGTGTGCCCGGTATAATGGCAATAGGCTCGCCCCCTATTACGTTGGGACCAAAATACATCGGCGAAGTGTGGGCGCACTGCAGTGCACCTCTGCCTACCCCTTCGGGGAATACAGGCGTGATGATGTACAATTTAGTTATTGAGTACAAAAGTACTTATTGGAAATCAGCAAAGGCGTAAATGACATAGAACGTAATAAATAGATGCATATGACATACTCGTACTAATATTAATGGGGGTAGGTATACCCCCAAACTTATTGAGACTGAAGGATATGATAACATTCCACTACAGTGGCAGTGTAGAGCACTTTGTAGAACGTTTTTTAAAAGATTATAGATTTGAGTACAAGAATTAAGTTTATGTTTTTTGATTGATGCCATATTTTAGGTTTTCGTACCTAAAAAGAAAAAACAAAACCCTTATAGGATCACTTTGTTGTCCGTCTGTCTGTGTGGCTGGCTGTCTAATGTCTGTCCGTGAAGACCCTTTTTATCAAAAACGCGTGAAGGTATCAAATTGAAATTTATAACAGAGACTTAATGTCTGCGGTCCCTTGGTGCCCTAAAAAATCAAACTTCTAGGTTAACGCAATCAAAAGATACGGCGGTTTATGTTGCATTTTTAGGAATAGAATATTTAGGAATCAAAACCTATACGGTACTTCCCGTTGACCTCAAATCATAAAATTTGGCTAGAAGCAAGGTCTTATAGCACAAGTAAAGGAAAAAATCCGAAAACTGTAAATTTATTGTTAGAAAATGTTTTTTTGGGATTACAAACTTATTTTGTAGTTAGTTTGTATGGGGACACTAGTATACCAACTGCAAAGTTAAGTTTGTCTCTCTGTCCAGTAGTTTATCTTTTCGTTAGAACAATGTTCGGTACTTTCATTGCTTAGGTACGGAAGCCTGTGCTTAGGTGCGCGAGTCCAGCTCGCACTTGGCCAGCTTTTTTATCTTTTAGCCCTACCCCTTACCGCCACCTGTCTTGCAGCAATGTTTTTAGGGTTCCGTACCCGAAGGGTAAAACGGGAACCCTATTACTAAGACTTCCCTGTCCGTCCGTCCGTCTGTCCGTCCGTCCGTCTGTCACCAGGCTGTATCTCATGAACCGTGATAGTTAGACAGTTGAAATTTTCACAGATGATGGTATTTCCGTTGCCGCTATAATAACAAATACTAAAAATCAGAATAAAATAAATATTTAAGGGGGCTCCCTTACAACAAACATGATTTTTTTGCTCGTTTTTATAGATAATGGTACGGAACCCTTCGTGCGCGAGTCCGACTCGCACTTGGCCGGTTTTTAATATTACATTCAGTTTTTGACAGTTAGCTCAGTACACAATCTGTCAGAAATTTACCGTTACTATTCAAACAGCAATACTTTAATAGGTGGCTGTAAGGCCCCTGAACACAATTAGTGACAGGCGACGGGTAGTGGGTTAAATGAAACGATGGCATTTGTCCTCCGCATAAAATCCACTCGGCAATAAATAACGGCCCGTCAGTTTACGGGTCGGGTCGTAACTGCAATTTAATTGGACCACATTACTGTGGGATAGGACCACGTTATACGACTGTGTCTATATACACCTACTGTATTTAAAAAGCGGAATTGTGCGTATCTCGAAATATCAAATTTTACACCAGCAGTAGTTGTAACATGTGCGCCAAGACGAAACCCATGTCGTGGAATATGTTCATTTCGTCTTTTTCTCTCGTATGAAACAAGACAGAGAGCGAGTGAGCAGGGACGTGACAGAAGGTTAGTCTTTACATGTGTGCTGGTCCCACAGAGCTGGAAAATTATTTCAAAAATTCGTAACTAAATATTAAATAAAAATAAATAATTTGACAAAAAACTAAAAGCTACAAATAACCTTACAGTTCAATACATTTGGAGTCGGTGCCAATCTACGTCAGACTAGGCAAATACACACATGAATTGACACCGACTCCAAATGTAATTATCTATAAGGTTATTTGAATTTGTAGCTCTTTAGTGCACCTAGGTTCTTGCAGTCTTTTGTTTTTTGTTATTTTATATTTATCACGATTTTTATTTTAGTGTCAATAATAATCGTTGAAAGTCACCTAATAATAGCCCTAAAAAGTAATATTTACAGGCAAAAAAAAACGAGCTTAAAGACCAAGACGAGGTGAACGTATTTTTTTTAATAATGTTTTTTTTTTGTAAATACATATTATATGTAGATCGATAACCGATTTAATTGTTGAATGGAAATCAATTGATTGTTACAATCGTACAATGCTTTATAAATTATAATTGCTTAATTAAATCTACGGACTGATTTTCCTGTTGTATTTAATACCTATTATTAGGTATTTATTTAACCTGTTTCCTATTAGCAAGGAACAAGGAACTCTATTATGAGTGAATTAGAGTAATTTATTCTGATTTTACAAATGGGGAAAACTGCTGGTGGCCCGCTAATGTCGACAGATTTGGTAAATTTTTAATAAAATATGTGTTTGGCCTCATTCGGTCTATTTGTTCATACAATTAGATATTCGATAAAGACCCCACACACTGGGGCGCCAAAACGAACGTGTCGAATGTTTTGCTAATACCAAAACCAGCTGTAATGCCTCGTAGAAAAACCGGCCATGTGCGAGTCGGACTCGCGCACAAACGGTTCCGTACCATTATCTATAAAAACGGCAAAAAAAACACGTTTGTTGTATGGGAGCCCCCTTAAATATTTATTTTATTCTGTATTTTAGTATTTGTTGTCATAGCGGCAACAGAAATACATCATCTGTGAAAATTTCAACTCTCTAGCTATCACGGTTCATGAGATACAGCCTGGTGACATACGGACGGACGGACGGACGGACGGACAGCGAAGTCTCAGTAATAGGGTTCCCGTTTTACCCTTTGGGTACGGAACCCTAAAAAGTAGGCCCAGCATGACCGCGTAGACATAAGTTTTATCTCTATATACATGGGTAGAGCCATGTCCAGTACAAAAAACTCGAAGTGACGTAATTTTCTCGACAAATCTGACAGCGCGTGCGAAATTGACGCGGCGGCCGGGCGTTCATTTAAAAGTATATTGTTTCCGCCATCTTTATCACTGTCATCGATAATTTTTATTTATATTATGTATTTATTGAATTTGTCCTTGCTATAATTAGTCGACATTGCCATAAATACCGCTAATCGCAGGTGCAGGCATTCCTCATCTTATTCCATCAAAATATCATCATTTCACTCATTTCGTAAAAAAAGAAAAGAAGAAGTAGATTGTCACACACTTCTTTTTGGTAGGTATTGTCAAACATTTTGACGCGCGGCTTTTGACGCTCCAGTGTGCGGGAGGCTTAATGATCCGCCGACTTGTTATCCTCTTCTCACTATGCACAATTTATGCATCAACCAAGATATGAATGAATGTCCGCCTATTGTACGCTAACATGCTCGCCAAGATTTGATTCCGGAATCAAAGGCTTTTGTGGACATTATTCAGAGGAGACTGAAAGGGAATATTTCGAGCGCTGTCTTATTCATGAGATACGCGGCTAAGTTGGAGAGGTGTGCGTATCGGTTGGTGTGTGAAGGGAAAGGGGTTTCGTGATTTGGTCGGTTGTTAGCGTCTTATCGCTCTGTTGCGTAGTGGTGTTCGCGTTGTGCGTAACGGCCGCCACGCCCCCAGCGTCTTCCCGCGGTGGCCGATTGTTAAGATGCGCGCGCATTCCCGTTTTTGCGTTAGGGCGAGAACACATCTATTGATATTATTGCGGCTTTTTGTATGAGCAACGTATTACGAAATATACTTCAGTTATTTTTGATTGCTCACTTATGGGCATCTTATTTCGTTACCGTTAAGCAAGGTTAACGATGTGAGGTAACTTCCCGTGAACCCTTAAAAGATTGAGATATCTACTTACCTATAGGTACACAATATAACATTAAATTAGATTAGTAGGTAGGTACCTATTTTAATAACTATTTTAAGCAAGCAAGGAGTCAGAAAGAGTTCCTACAAGTTTTGCTTGATATTGAAACAATAAAAATAAAACATGTTGCAATATATTGTTCTCTCCTTAATATCAAAGTCTCTCATCTCCATGAATACTAACAGTATTCACAGAGTTGTCAAAAATAATCGTTGATACGTGAGATGTATGTGATCGTACCTTAATATCGTTTCGTCCGCGTGATGCGTTGGAAAAATCCGTAGCTAGAATAGGCAGCGCAGCGCCACGGTTCGGTCGCCGAAACTAAACGCAGCAGCTATACGTCACGCGCGCGCCGCTCGCGCCATCTAGCGGGCCGCGGCGACCCCCGCACGGCTCACCTGCCGCCCGACATTAGTCCGTCGCGCTCGCACCAGTGGCACGTAAAAATAACCTCAAAACAGATCGCGAACAAACCAATCATCAAAATATTGTCCTCAGACGTAATAATAACAGTGACTGCGGATTTTCACACGTCTTATTGTATTTTAATGTGACGTAACCTCGTCACGGTGTCAAATTGACCCGAGTGTTGATATACAGTGATTTTGACGAAATCGAAAGTTTACAGGACGAATGTTCCCTTTGGTGGGCTGTCGCTGGGCAGCCCCCAAATTGTGTGCCAGAATGTGGTGGCTCATATTTTTGTGTGTTTTAAACGTTCAAACGTATGGAGTATTCGCATCGAATAGCAGTGGTACGTTAACACAGCGTGAGTAGAATAATTATTTTAGGATAGTTAATTTTGTCGTTGATTTATGCAAGGTAAACAAGAGCAAATTAAAAAAAAAGTATCCATATTTTTTTTTAAACTAACTGTATAATCTATAGATACTGTTAGCCAAACGCGAGCAATACTGGTAGATTGATTTGCGATCGTACGATGTTTTTAACAGCTGGGAACACCTCATCGTCTGTCGATGAATACATTTATCTGGCTTATTCATACAAAAAACAGGTTTGTTACGCATTTGCCTGGCGTAGGGACACGTGCCTTTTTATATAAACAGTTTTGTTTACCTTTTTGAAAGCAGCAAAAGGTACAAGATCAGATAAAACTGATAAGATACTGTCACTTATCAATAATGTCACGCCATAGTCGCCTTCTGATAGTAAGCACGTCCAAGTATAGGAACGGTTTTCTTTCCGTTCTCAAGGCTTAATAAGTAGTTGTTACCTATGTACCTACATACATACAGACATGTTTAAGTCAAACCAAGCCCATTATTGAGGGTGACAACTCCTTGTAGGTACTACTACCTAATAATTAAAAAAAATATTTTTATGTAGCAGTAATGTAAATAAACTTACAATTAGTCATCGCTTACATAATCTGCGAAGGGACTGTTAGCTATAGGTTCTAATAAGTATTTACTAAAACTTACTTACTTGATATTGGCATATATACACGAGGTGTTGTGTTACACCAAAATAATAAAAAATAACAAGTGAAGTTACCATAAACTAATGTTTTAAATATAGAATGACAGTTAAACGTAGGTTTATACATAATTTATTCAAGGTTTCCTGTAGTTGTCTGGCATGTGCAATATACCTACATATCAACTTATCTGCTCATTCAACTCGTAACCGACACTTGTATCCTTCACAGGTTAGCCACAAAGACCTATCGTATTAACTGCAACAAGAACGAAAACGATACAGCGGCGTTATCATCTCAAATATCCTTTATTCGCACATCTTATTGTGTGTTCTTCACTTATAACTGTTATCAAGTCGATTGCTTTCCGTCTACGTCACTCATTATTGAATTACGACTATGTCATTTGCAGATGTTTGAAGTATTGTATGATCGTCATTATTTTATTAGATATGTTTTGTGAACTGGTCTTACGCCAAGATTCAAAAATAGAGTGGTATAAACAGCCGAAAGTGTCTGTAGACACACGGTTTTCCTGAATCAGTGCAAAGTTCAATACTTGTGGCTAGACGCCAATGTGCCAAGTATTCTCGATACACTGTTTACTATTTTTCCTTTGCACGTTGGCGCTTAACCTTGGGTACCGTCCCGCATATTTACGGTACAATAGAGGTCAGTTAACAAAGCTGTGACTGCACGGGTGGTGAGTGGGTACCTAGTTAGTTTACTGTCTCAATTTTGGCGGGCCACAACCCAGCTGACGGCGGCCATAAAAGTCCCGTTGATGAAAGAGCACAATCCCATTGTGACGGCCATAAAACGGCTTTTGTGCCCGAAGGAGGCGTTATGAAAAATGAGAAGCGAATTGCACTTGTCATACTCTGCTCAATTTTATTGATTACACAGGCCGTCGGGTTTTGCAAAATTTGTCAATTGAGGGAATATTTTATTTATGATTTGTACGGCTTGGATGGTCTTCAAACTACGCAATTATAGTTGGCAGCGTTATTAGATAAACATTTCAGAATGTCTCGTGTTTAAGGGCACGGGGCATGGTATAGTTCGAATACTGTTCCCGTGAGTTAAATCTGATCAGGTGCTTTACTACCACCTCTAATAGTAGTATTGTTTTAATATGAACTAAAATTATTTGACAGACTTTGTACGTACTGCAAAAACTAAAAGAAATATTTCATATATTACTGCAAGTGATGTCGTGGTAAGGAAGTAGATGAAGTCATTCAGAACTCAATGTAAATATCTAGTGTTATTTTTGTCAGCGATCAACTGGATGACGCTATTAATAAATACTATACATAGTACCGGAAACTTATTCGATAAGCTTTTCAAACAGAGCACAAACAGTGCGTCAATAAATATGATTGTAGAATACGAATTCACTCTGATTGGGTCATGAAATGCATACAAACGAGCTTATTCAGAGAATATCGCAGCACTTTACTGGAAAACATCAAGTCAGATGTCTTGCCATTGATCATCTGATTTACCGGCACCTTTGATCTTACAGTTAACACAAGTTCACTAAAAACAAGATCATTGAGCACTACAATATCACCAAAAAATTCTATAAACCCTGGTTTTACGAGGCTAGATTGCATAGAATTGCCCCGAGGTGAGTATACTATTAATAAAACAGACATAAATAATCTTCATTTATTTTGCTGAAAACAAAGCTGGGATAAAACACGAATATCATCTCCATTGTATATCTTAGAAACAAACCCCAGCATTTTATCTTTTAATACATTACTTTTCGAGCCGTAATTTCATTTTGGTAACGAGGTTGTCTTTTAACTGTACCCAGGCGTTAGATGGAATTGAGGTCAAACAGTTCTTAGGGCACCAGCTGCAAAAGTCCCTAGCCCAGAGGGACAACTGCAGATTAGATAAGATCCCAGTTTTTGCGCTTCCACTGTAATGAAGGACGTACGATCCGCAAACGCAGCACGTTGTTAGAATCCAAATCTTTTTGTGTAAAACATCTTAGGAATTAGCGTTAAATAGCTCTATTAAAGTATAAAAGAGGTCTTGTTTGGCTTCGTCGGCTAAAGTTGGGTCTTACAGGATGACTGTCGGAATATAGTCAGAACATAGATGAAATTCCATCTATTTAAAAGAAGGACCTTAAATACCTTAAGACTTTAAAGAAGTAAGAAGTAGTTCTGAAATAGTCTAACCTCAGAAAGCACGAGAAGGTCTTCTTCTTACCTAATGACATTTTTACAAATATGTTTCTCTCAATAGTTATTATCAAGTTGCTGGGAATTTTAAAAACAAGTAAATCTTAGAAGCATAAACATCTCTTAGGATAATCTATTTCAACAGCTATTATCAAATAAAACCTTTTAGATAATGTAAGTACGTAGTACAATGCGAAAAAAGGGTATAAAACTTGCTAAGGAGGGACAGGAAATCCCCAAGGAGGTTTTGTAATGGATGAAGTCGACTTTTAAGAAAATCGCCATATTTATATAACGTTTTAAGTATTACGTTTGGGACAAAAGATATTTTCATTTTAACTGTATAAGGAGTGGGCTATGTGATTTACGTTTGTTAGTCAAAGCTAGAATAACAACAACGCCCGCGCCAGTCCGGGCTGCTAACTAATATGTGACAAAAATGATTCTAGTATACTTTACAAGAGTATTAGCTCTAAGTAAATAATTGGTTATGCAAATACAATCATTCTTACGATGTTTTGAACGCAATATAGCATTAATAGTATTGGATGGTCAGTAAAAATGTTTCTCGGCGACCCGACACCGCACCATCTCCAAAAGAAAATCTGTAGTAAATATTATTTTTCCTCTTTCCCACATTTCCTAGCACACGGGTTAGACGGTAATAGCGGAATATAATTTTTCTTCCGTCCAATATCAGAGCTTTATTGAGCTCGGAACCATCCATTACTACATGACGCGCAATGAGGGTCTCCAAATTGGTTATTTTAGCGTTTATGTAGCTGCAAATGCATAGTTGTAGATACGTTCACGAACTGTAACAGTTTGTATCTTAGTATCGTTTACTCTAAAACTATGACGATTAACACTTTTTTTAGACTTTATTATAATTTTTCATTTATCAGCTACTGCATGTCTTAATATTTGTGGTACTTGAAATATTTGTCTATAAAAATCAACACTAAAAAGTCAACTATAATTTTGTGTTCTGTTTTATTTTATCTTGTTTTATTGATATTATTACGTGTATTGTTTCTGTATGTATGAACATAGCTAAACGATATCTACTTCCTGTACATCAAGTACAGTTCTAACAGAGTTTGGCACCACTCAGGCCTTCAATTAATTGCAAGCCAGTTGTATCCAGTCCAAGTTTGTAGAGTTGGGACACACGTATGTGTAACTTGGTTAGTACAGCTTCTTGTACACGGTATCACTAAAACATAATTGTTAGCTCTAACTAATATAAACTGGGAAATTTCAAATGTAGTTATTCGAATGTTATCAGATCTTAATTTGATTTTTGGTAGATATCGTTTGTTTCACTCCCCTCATTTTAAGAAAAATCCTTTGAGAGCGGCCCACTATGGATAAAAAAGGGGTCCTAGATGACATAGAAATCAATTTTGGAATACATCAAGATTGTTGGTGTGACTAATTTTATTTTTAAATGAAATCAATTTCAAAAATTGTATCTACCATACCTATTGACTCCTTGTCCTCCTTGATATTCTTATTAATACTATCAGCCATTTTACTGGGGACTATACGGTAACCGGTCAATTAAGGGCCCGCTGCCAAGTCCAATGCGACACTTAACGTTGACCTCCATTCTGTATTGGTCCGTTGTCATTAAGCTTCACTGCAGCTGCCCTTTACTATGCCGATAATAAACATAGACAGGGGTTAGATCGGAAACAATATCGATAATACCCATTCGATTATATACCCTTCAGTGACTTAGCATTAGGGTTCCGCGGGAAAAACATAATACCCATATTTCCGGGTAATCTCCCTAAATGTTAAGTTTGATTTTTGTTTGAATCAAAACTCAGTGTACGATGATGTTAACGTCAATTCATTTGCTTTCAAGCGTGCATTAATTGTAGTCGTTACAGACGTACAAACGGACATTTCCGATCAATGATTTATTTTGTAGTTGAAATTTTAAATGCTTATTTTCATTTTGAACCACAAATTCTGTACGTACGTAAGAAAATTCTTTGGCAGTGTTATTATCAAAATATGATAGTCCTGGAATATTCCGAAATTACTTCCTGTAAGAAATTTCACTAAATTATATTTTCTAAATCTCACAAGGGAAAATCCAATTTCGACGACAGCCGGTCACCCTGAAATCTTCAACGACTCTAAAGCAGACTCAAGTATTTGCGATAACTTTACAAATGCGAGCTCTGATAGAACTTGGAATATTGCAAATGTTGGAAAGGGATTAATTGTCATGAACTGAAAGTCAGACTGTTCTGCGTCCGCTTGTATCAGCGCCTTGTGTAGCGCGGGTAGGACCTCAAACCACGAAGTTGTAACACCGCTCAATGATGACTACGTAAGGCAGTTTGAGAACCGCACTTAATGAAGTTCCCAGTAAGTTATTTATACCTACTAATGAGCCAACTAGTTTTGTGTTCTCTGAATTGCGCTGATTCAATTGTAGCTGGGCTAATTGTAGTAGAACATAACCCACGAAATGTACCTATATTTATACCTATTCGTTTTTTAGTTCTGTTAACGAATGAATATTTGAGAAAGTATTTCAAAAATAAATACCTTTATTATAACTCCTTCCTTTTAACTCTTGCGTTCGACTGCAAATGTATTTTACATAAAGATGTTTGTCCAGGAAAATTCATTAAAATATATGTACAAACTGCATACCAGTAAAGCAATTTAAAAATAAGAAAGAGTAAAATTGCATACGGAATGGCCGTAACTAGTGCTGAATCATTTGGTTCAGCGGAATATATCCCTAGTTGTAAATGAAACTGGACTGAAATAAGTAGCGAGACTAATACAACATGCTTAAGACTTATTATTATACAGTATGCTGTATAATAATAAGTCTTAAGTATGTGAAACTTGTTTGAATAGAAACTAAGATTTATATTATACAGAGTTAAAATTGAATTTAAATAATGTAAAGCAGGAAGTAGCCAATGAGGTGAAACAGCAGACCAAAACAATCAACGTTTTATGTCAACTAATTTAGAATCTCGGTTCCATTTAGCAAGTAAGCACATTGTACTCCGATTCCGAGATAATTTCACCCCTTTATAATACTGTCAATACTTTTACCGTCTGCACAGTCAAGTTAGCTACTTTTCGTCGGACTTTCATGAAATTTTGAACAAGCCACTTCGCAAGGCGTGTCGGCGTATCTGAAGGAAAGTTTGCGCATTAGCGGAACCGGAAAAAGGGGATGAAAAAGTTGGCGACAACTTTTCGCGGAAAGACACTAAAATCGCGAGGCGTTCGCAAAAGTTGCGTCCAAAGTTAATAGCAAAATCATTGGTTCGGTTATGTCTGAATTTAATATAAATACGAGCTGGCAAGTCAACTGTGGTTGTTATTATAATATATACTAATACATCCTT
Source organism: Ptilodon capucinus (assembly GCA_914767695.1). Taxonomy (NCBI): domain Eukaryota; kingdom Metazoa; phylum Arthropoda; class Insecta; order Lepidoptera; family Notodontidae; genus Ptilodon; species Ptilodon capucinus. Next base: position 8,652,478 of record OU611808.1, read on the forward strand.
TCTACTGATTTATTAAACATAACCTACTCTCGCTCGTGTCTTCAGAGATTTGAACTATAACATACCTGCTTATTTAGAAAGGGTTTCAGGTTTGAATATGCAGTGTTCTGTTTGAAATAATTCTAGATTGGTAAGATTGTACGTTAAGGCGAAAAGAAGCATCAGTCATCAACAGGATCAAAAGGCTGGATGAGGAGGAAGCACTGAAAACGCAGACGTTCTGAAAATGAGCAACTAACGAGAATAGTTAAACAGACCTGTAATTTGCATACAGATTGGCTTTCAGGGATAAATGCTCCATTTGTATTCAAACGCAGGATCCCAGCTCGGTCGAGGAGCATTTATCCGGTTTAGGATTTGAATCCACCGCAGCATCATCTGCTTATCAATATTAGCCTTATAAGAACTGCCATCGGTCTATAGCTTCGTTAAAGTAGATATCCTTTGCAGATTCTTGGTCGATTGCCAAGTTCAGTTTTTTTGTGCACGAGATTTCGCGCAGATTTCTATTATAGTTTATTATGATGCGATTACATGAATTGATCAATGATTTGAGTAGCGTCGGTTTTCTGTCGTTTATCTTTTGAGCTCATGTTTTCAACAGTACGTAAGTTCTGTACCAAGTTACGGCCAGCACCCATTGTAGTGACCGAATTAACTAGGCTTTGTTTGATATTGTACTCTGTATATATATGCATAAAGATTGAATTTCCGTGGCAAAATCCGCTTGTGTCATCGATGATATTTCATTGAAAAAATTAGCTTTTGCCATGAGTTTATACGGTTTTTTTTTGTATTGGCAAACAATTGGCATCGCATATTTGACGCTTTTTTTTTTTTAAGGACTTACACTGTTGGCCGTGAGGTGGCCTTTACAGCTTTACCGGAGGAGGCTTTACCGGAGGAGTCATATTTGACGCGCCTGAGGGTGTAGTGCTTTAGTTTTCGATGGTGGCTCCATTCGGTTGTAGATAATTTTTCAAGTATAAAGATTAGTGGTGGGAATCTGTCATTTTTGCTCCAACACTATAAGACGGCTTAGTGTGATATGATATGTAGTTAGTGTGATATGTAAAGCAGTTACCAGTTGCAGTAGTATCTAGTTAGATTCAGGCACCATCTTGAGGCGTATCTTAGTGTTAATAAAAACGGGCATTACAGTTGAACAGAGGAAATCACTCCTTTGCTCTCTAAAATAATGGAGTCCATTATAAACCGCCAGCTCCTTCGGTACTTAGAGGACCACCAGCTGATCAATGACCGACAATACGGTTTCCGTCAGGGTCGATCGGCGGGTGATCTTCTTGCCTACCTGAGTCACCGTTGGGCTGAGGCGGTCGAGAGCAAAGGTGAGGCCTTAGCGGTCAGCCTGGATATAGCGAAGGCCTTTGATCGGGTGTGGCATAAAGCGCTTCTTTCGAAGCTTCCCTCCTACGGGCTGCCTGAGTAATTTTGCAAATGGGTCGCCAGCTTTCTTACGGATCGGAGCATCGTTGTCGTAGTCGACGGATCATGCTCGGATCGCATGTCCGTAAATACTGGCGTCCCGCAAGGCTGTGTCCTATCCCCAACCCTGTTCCTGCTGCATATCAACGATATGTTGCATCATATCAGCAACTTCCGTTGTTATGCAGATGACAGTACAGGAGATGCTGTTTACACCGGTCGTGCTAATATTTCTCGGGCAAACGTCGATGAGTGTCGGAACAAACTTGTGTCTGAAGTCGAGACTTCTTTACATCTAGTCTCGAACTGGGGCAAACTGAACTTGGTGCAATTCAACCCCAATAAGACACAAATTTGTGCGTTCACCGCCAAAAAGAACCCCTTTGTCGCATCTCCTCGTTTCGAAGACACTCTCTTTAATGCCAAGCCAAGTATCGGGATCCTTGGAGTCGACATATCGAACGACGTGCAATTCCGCGGTCATCTGGAAAGTAAGGCCAAGTTGGCCTCCAAAAAGCTGGGTGTGCTCGGTAGGGCGAGGCGGTATTTCACTGCGGCTCATCGCCTGCAACTTTACAAGGCGCAAGTCCGTCCGCACATGGAATACTGCTCTCACCTTTGGGCCGGTGCACCACAGTACCAACTTCTTCCTTTTGACCGCCTGCAACGAAGGGCAGTTCGAATTGTCGATGACAAAAAGCTTACCAATCGGCTAGACCCTCTGGCGTTGCGTAGAGATGTAGGCTCCCTCTGCATTTTCTACCGCTTCTATCATGGAGAGTGTTCCGAGGAATTGTTCGGTATTATACCTGCCGCTGAATTCCACCATCGCACGGCTCGCCACCGACTGCATTACCATCCTCACCATCTGGATGAATGGCGTTCCAGTACAGTGCGATTTACCAGGAATTTTCTCCCTCGCACCACCAAATTGTGGAATGAACTTCCTGCAGCGGTGTTCCCGGACCGATGCGACAAAGGTATCTTCAAGAAACGAGCATACTCATTCCTTAAAGGCCGGCAACGCACTTGCGATGCCCCTGGTGTTGCAGGTGTCCATGGGCGGCGTTGATCACTTACCATCAGGTGAAACGTCTGCTCGTTTGTCTCCCTATCTCATAAAAAAAAAAAAAAAGAAATGAGTTTTATGATTCTTTTATTTATTGATGATAAAACAATGCATTACTGAGGTGAATGACATAGAGCAACTCGGGTAGCCGAGTCTGAGGCCGAGCCGAGGAGGGGAAGGCGAAAATAGACCAATTTCAAACACGATGTTCACTGTTCATTTGATTGGAGGTGGGAACAGAATCTTAAAATTTTGATGACGCGCTCATTGATTTAAAATTTATTTGATCGTTTTCGTTGCTACCTAATTGTTGTTGAGTGGTATGTTGACGGTGATATGGTTGGGTGGTAGCGGGTTCGATTCTAGTCAAATTTCGGAAATGGTTCTTTTGAAAATTTCTCTTTGCGGGTGTAACTAGGATAGCCTCTAGTTCACTGTGTGGTAACCATACCCAAAGTAAAGACGTGATGTGTTTGGGATCATACGATGAGCAAGTGCTATCTGGATGTAATCTATCTATTTATTTATTGAGGTCAATCGATCCTAAGTTGTATAATGAGAGTGGGTACGGTAACAAAAACTCATTTTATGAAATTGATGAGTACTTAATCAAATTTCTGAATCGCGCTATGTAGGTATTCATACATACTATACATATGTTTATGGGTACGTGATATCTTTGAATCGCACGTGTATCAGTTGGCATTGAGAGTGTTATGTCGTGATATGTAGTCTTGTTGGAAACATCGGTAGGCAAGGTACCTATGTGTTTATATGCGCGTCATTGATAAGTTTCTAGTAGGTGCTTACATTTTATTCACGTGTTATTTTATAAGTTTGTAGTGTTTTGACGGTTTTCAAAAAAATCCTCGAATAACAATTAAATTTCAAATTCAAGTTCCATTCGACAACAAACATACATCACAATCAATAGGTACCCAGGAATTTGTTCGTCAATTGACCACACTGGTCGTGTAAGTACATATTTTATGGCTATCTTTGTCATAATAAGTGTGATAATAGCCGCCATTATTCAATACATACATATAAGTTATCATAATCATATTATTGATATTAATTATAAACTAAGAAATTTTTATTTAGATATTTTTTGTCGTATCCAAGTATCTTTCTAGAATTTTTTTTAAACCTTGAATCGGTTTACTTTATGCAATTAGAAATCAGTTGGTATTTTGGTAATCCATAAGTATAAAAATAAAATTACATTGTTATCGCTTATGTCTTACTAATTAAGAGCGCAAATCGCTTACCTCGCTTTCGGTTGATCATTTTAATCCACCCCAAAGTCAGTTTTCAACTATTCCCTATTATGAGATTCCGATCATAAGGCATTCATTTCCCGGAGCGAATTTACGAAATTTGACTCTGAGGGGTGGTCGCCCTCCGCCAACTCTACTTTCAATTACATAGCAATTATTACTATAAGCTTCTAGATTGTGGTTGCCCTTGCTGATTAAAAAGCGAACCGTTCATAAATAGTTGCCTTTTCATTTTATTAAATCGTGGGCTATCGATGATGTGACTTTATTTTTTGGAAATGCAACACATTAGCTACTTTATTTTGCAGCAAATACGATCAAGTTTAGATTGTTAAGTGTTTTAATGTGGAGTATTTCATAAAATAGCCGTTTAAAAATAGCATGAAACTATTCGTAACTTCTATAATTAGCACTTAAGTACAGCAAATTAACCTTTATAACAATATCTTGAAGGGTTAACCTACCTTATGGTACCTAGCGTAAGGAATTCCTTTTGAAGTTTAGACGGCGAAGCAAGTCACGCTTACGCAGTACCAAAAACAATACATGTGCCTTGTTACGGAGTCTTGTTATAACTAATTTAAATAGCCTGGCTCATATGTATTGACTGATATATCTCTTTGGATTCGCCACGTTACCGCATTTGCCATTTGGCGAGATGTAGAACCAACTCGGTCATCATTTTCATTTCTGGTTACGTAATAATTAATTAGCGCAAGTTTCTAAATATAATTTTATTTAACGAGGAAATAATTAAGATCGACCAACGATTCTGATAATTTTTTAATTGAAATAATTCCGAACGCGCAAATTCTTATTTGAGTAGTTGTGAAAATGTTGTATAATTCTTGAGGGAACTTTTTTAATGATTTGTGGATTATGGTTTGAAGTTAGATGTTTCGAAACACCGTCAAACTTCTGCGAATTGTAGGGTTACGAATAATTACGTAATAACACGTAAATTTAAAACTAATTATTTATTTTTATTATCAAGTATTTTCTGTCTAAAACATTACTATTAACGTTAAGGTATTAAACTTTTATAAAATTTATAAATAAATATATCGTCGTGCATGTTTTCTGAAGGCTTGCAATAAATAATATGATATTTATATATGTTTATGTAACATTGGTTGTGTTAAAAAAAACATACGGTTCGAATTGAGAACCTCCTCCTTTTTGAAGTCGGTTAAAAAGAGCACTGTTAATTTATTTTTCTTTGCCTTACCTAAGTGTATTTTTATTGCTTCGTACGCATACTTCACTAAAGTAAATAGAAACAAAAAGTGAAAATAATATTTTCATATGACGACGATGTCTGGCACAAAAAATCTAAGCAAGGTTAAATTATGATGTAATTAATAACAAAAACGTCCTAGAAAATAAAAACGATGGAGTACTAATTAAAATGTTTATTTATATTATCAACAATTACGTTGAGAGGTTGGTCATATGTTTAGACTAAAAACCCGGCCAAGTGCGAGTCAGACTCGCGCACGAAGGGTTCCGTACCATTATCTATAAAAACGGCAAAAAATCACGATTGTTGTATGGCAGCCTCCTTAAATATTTATTCTATTCTGTTTATTTGTTTTTATAGCAGCAATAGAAATACATTTTCTGTGAAAATTTCAACTCTAACTATCACGGTTCATGTGATACCAGCCTGGTGACAGGCTGGTATCTCATGAACGGAAGGACGGACAGCGAAGTCTTAGTAATAGGGTTCCCGTTTTACTCTTTGGGTACGGAACCCTAAAAGGGATAAGGGATAATTTAATGGACACTTGAAATAACAAGGACAGAAGGTCCCACCAGACTCGAAATTGCTTGAAACCCTTGTCTGGGCTGGGAGTCAAATCGAATAACAAATAAATGTATTTGTTCTATTTTAGGCTAGCGAAGCACATTCAGTAAATTCCAAATAGAATATTCCAATTGGCAATGAACGGGATAATTTAATTAGGAGTTTACGCATGTAACTTTAAGTTGTATAATTAGCAACGTCAGATCGCTTAGCCGGAGCGTCAGGATCAAGATAAATGAGGGTCCGCACTGGTCTAAGTAAGGGGGTAAGGGGGAGAATGACAATAACATCTAGTCAGCCCCAAATGTCAACCTCACCTGCACGACCTAGGTACGGCGGCTTTCCAGCTGTCGTGGTGCCCCCTGCTGGATAACAGACGAGGCAATGGCGACCGAGCCGTGGCGGGATAACCACCCACCTGCACGGGCAACCAAGCAGAAGAGGCTTCAACGGCCTTGGGGTTTAAATAATCCCTAAAATGTCTGGCGCAGAAGGCAAGGGGAAACCACTGCGGCTTCATTCCCAAGAGAGTCACATGAGAGCACAAATAAATGAGACACGATCGCCTTGCGAGCCGATTAGCGACCGGCGCCGCGTTGCGTCCGGGGTGCGCGGTGTGAAGTTGGATACCGGCCATGGCGGGGTAGGAGACCAGGCCCTCCATGGAAAGTCTGCTACTGGAACCTTTATCAAGCTACGATGCCTCCAGACGATAGGAACTTGGAATGTGCGCGGCTTGAATCAACCAGGGAAACTTACCGTATTAGAACGAGAAGTAGCTAGAGCCGGGGTGAACATCTGTGGTTTAAGCGAAACACACTGGAAAGGCAGCGGACACGTACTGACGGACGACCATGTCATTTACTTTTCTGGCAATGACATCAGCAGCAGCAACGGTGTAGCCTTTTTAATACCTGTACACCAGAAAAAAACTGTGATGGGGTACGAGCCGGTGAGCGATCGGATCATCAGCATTAAGATAAAAGCTTCGCCGATGAACCTTAACATTATTCAAGTATATGCTCCCACCTCTACCGCAAGTGACGAGGCAATCGAGAAGTTTTATTCAGAATTAGAATGCACAATAGCAAAAGTACCCAATAGAGAGTTATTAATCACCCTAGGGGACCTGAATGCTAAGATCGGGGAAAACGCACATCAGCTGAGCAAATGCGCGGGTAGATTTGGGCTTGGAAAGCGGAATGAACGAGGTGAACGCTTAATACAATTTGCTTCAGAAAATGACCTGCTGATTGTGAATAGCCTTTTCCAACACCATCCTCGAAGGCTGTATACTTGGGTATCACCCGATGGAAAAACTCGCAACCAAATAGATTATATCATGACTCGGTCGCGCTGGAGATCATCTATAACAAATGCCCATACGTTACCTGGGGCCGATTGCGGGTCTGACCACCAGCTGTTGATATCTAAGATAAAGCTCAAACTGACAGCAGCAAGAACCACTCAAAAGCAGAGGAGGCTGGGGGTGAAGGACGTTCCGAAATTTCGTTCGATCGTCGAACAAAACTGGTCACAGTGGTCTGGCGCGGATCTGGCTAACGAAACTCCCGATGCACTATGGCAACGAGCTAAGACACTCATAACTACAAGTGTCTCAAAGACCGCACCCCCAATTACAACCCACAAAAAACAGCACTGGATGACTGACAGCACTTTCGAGCTCGTTGAAAAACGCCGGAAGTTGAAAGCAGCAGGAGCCGATATCAAGGACCTTAATAAAATATCGGCACAGATACAACTTAAATGCAGACAAGACCATAATTCCTACCTCCGGAATATATGTAAAGAAATTGAAACTCATGCAGATAGATATGAGTCAAAAGATCTGTATCACAAGATCCGTCTCATTTCAAAAACGCTGCCGTCTAAAACCTGGGCCATCGAAGATCAGAATGGCCAAATGGTTACGGAACTAGACAAAATTTCGGAAGTTTGGAGAAACTACTGTCAGTCCTTATTTCAAGATCCTCAGTCGCGGAATTTTACACCTACTGAGCCAACGAGTGACATATTCGAGCCGGATATTCTTGAATCAGAAGTAACAGCCGCTATCCAACATCTCAAGAATGGGAAAGCGACAGGAAAAGATGAAATCCCAATCGAAACTATACGAGCATTGGGAGAATGTGGCGTCCATATTTTCCACGTCATCTGTAACAAAATATGGCTAACAGGTAAATGGCCTAGTGAATGGGCTCATACAGTTTTCACTCCTCTTCACAAAAAAGGCTCCACAAAGAAGTGTGGCAACTTTCGACTCATTGCCCTCATAACACACGCTAGTAAAATAATGCTACACATAATAAACGAGCGACTGAAAGCATATTTGACTAGAGAAATTGCGCCAGAACAGGCCGGATTCATGAAAGGAAAAGGAACCCGTGAACAAATCCTCATCGTACGACAAATCATTGAGAAGGCTCGAGAGTTCAACAAGCCGACCTACATATGCTTTGTTGATTTCTCTAAAGCGTTTGACTCAGTAAAATGGCCAATGTTGTGGAAAACGTTACTGGACATGGGCACACCGCAACACCTCGTGCATCTGCTGAGGAAGCTATACGAAGAGGGTACAGCTTCAGTGCGGACAGATGACCTCTTATCGGATAGTTTCCATCCGAGTGCGGGTGTGCGACAGGGATGCATAATATCACCTTTATTATTTAATATCTACACCGAGCTTGTAATGCGAATCACTCTCGAAGACTGGACCGATGGAGTTGTGATTGGTGGATATAAAATTACAAACTTGCGTTACGCAGATGACACCACCTTATTTGCGAGTAATGTTGGCCTGATGAAGGAATTACTTCACAAAATGGAACGCGTAAGCCTAACGTTTGGGTTGAAGATAAACCGGTCAAAGACCAAGATTATGATCGTGGACCGCGTCAACGACAATTCGCCCGAAGTGACACAGATTGCGAACTGCGACGTGGTACAGGCCTACGTGTACCTTGGGGCCTTAATCTCAAACAGCGGCGGTTGCGTAGACGAAGTAAAGCGACGTATGGCCATAACTAGAACCGCGATGGAGAAGCTTCGAAAAGTCTGGAAAAATCGCCACATTACCAAAGCCACTAAAATCAGGCTTGTGCGGACATTGGTATTCCCCATTTTTCTTTACGCAGCGGAAACTTGGACGGTACGGGAATCAGAAAAGCGGAAGATAGATGCTCTGGAGATGTGGTGCTGGAGGAAGATGCTCAGAATATCGTGGACGGAATTCCGCACCAACGTGTCCATACTCCGAGAGCTCGGCATCACGCAGCGTCTGTCGGCTGTAGTACAATCGCGCATGCTACGATACTTTGGGCATGTCTCTAGACGAGATGGTGACTCCATAGAGCGGCTGGTAGTACAGGGAAAGGTAGAAGGAGCCAGATCGCGCGGCAGGTCACCTATGCGCTGGACTGACCAAGTAAAGTCCGCATTGGGCAACCGTGTGTCTGACTGCGCTAGGCAGTCTGCTAACAAACAGCGTTGGCGTGAGATCGTTCGGAGAGCTGTGTCCGCCCCCGCCACCGACGTGGATGCCTCGACGTGACCACGACCGCTCTGTCAAGAGCGAAACGAATGAGAAGAACTGGTCTAAGCCTGGTTTCAAAATTCCAAACGGCTTAGCTAGTTAGTTAGGTAAATACGGGATAATTATGTTTCTGCTAAATATAGTTAGATGCGTGAAAATAAAGAATACATATTTTCTTCAGGTGTTTACCTCTTACTATCGTGCATCTTAAATATATTCAAAACCGCCTTAATTGATGGCATAAAGCAAAGAGTGCTGTCGTCCTCTTCAGGGTAGTAATGTATGAGAGAGACAGCAGCAATATTTAAGTGCTGTCAAAGTTAAAAGTCAAAGTAAAATCAGTACGAAGTGAAACAAGTATAGCGTCCTGTGCCACCAACTTATCTGTGAAGTTGACCATAAAAAGGCACTACTCTTGTTAGTTTACTTACACGCCATTGCTTTGCCCGCTGTCTACTGTCGCCATGCAGCAGAAGTAGATAGCGCCCATAGAATTAGTTTCGCTGTGCTCGTGCCAGTAATCACTACAGTCCATCCCGCAGATGAGAAGAGTCTTTAAGTTGATGGAGTCTTATTGGACGACCTGCTGTCCAAAGTGAGCTTTTACAGCCTTTTCAAGGTACCAAAATCCCGCCCCACTAGATATTTTGTGGGTATTGCCGTACACGACAATACCCACAAAACTGGTTGTAGCCAACAATGTCGTTTTATAGTGTATCTCAAATAGTGATCAGAATTATTGTATGCTTGAATTTCATTTCACGGATTTCCTGGTTCTGCTCTTCACCTGTCACTCTGTCAGTCTCGTCCGTGTCACCATCCGGTATTACGGTCTAAAACAACTCGTACGCGTATATACGTATGAATTTGGTCCCCTCAGGCTCAAGCGATTTGCGCAATGAGGCAAGAGGGCCCTTCACCCAGATTGGATGTCAGGCCACCGGCTGTCACTGCTCGCCACGCATACCTATCCTCCATCTAAAGTAATGAAATTAAACTGTAGGGTCCCTTTCAGTCAGACCACTCCAGACTCCATAAATGGCTTTAGGTACTACACATTTATGGAATATAATTTGTTTAGATATTGTATAACTTTTTGTACCGTAAAATTTTTTAAATCTTGCTAACAAAGTCTTATTTTGCCTAAACCGATTATTTGAATTTCAATAATAAACTATACTAGCTAGAGAGTTTGTCCAGAATACGATTTTTTGCATGTTTTTCACTTATTTTTGGTTATGGCAAGAAAGTTATGAAATCTGTGAACATTATCTTTTTGGTATGCATAAAATAAAACAAGTAAAAAAAATTGCTACTTTTAATCATTAAAAGATAACGTTGCGCGTTTGTGGAAATTCCAATTTGTCATACCGTGCTTGTTAAATTATTTTCGTGCTGCATGCTATTTTCATGAAAACATCTCACGTTCTTATCATATATTATAACTAACGCAAATGTTCACTAAAACTTAGTTATTCACATTGTGAACAATCTTGAAAATGAGCGTGAATTTATGTTCACATCGTTTTATATCAAGTAACTAGGGACGGAGACATCGACGTAATTAACTATCTTCGGTTGTCTTTTGTTTAAAGTATCACGTAGTTACCCGCGCATAATATTTCTTCATCATTACGCTTGTATTTTACGGAGGGTTAGGTAGATGCACACTGTAGTACACCCTCACTAAGCCGATTTTTGTCACTGTACTAAAGGTCGCGCCTATTGCCATGATGCCGGCCGCATTCTTCCTGCGGGCGTGAACTTCACAAGCCTTTCTATAGACGTACTCGTTTACTGTCGATGTTATTATTGAAAATTACATTCGATCATGTTCGAAAATTATGAAAATTCGAGCCCGAGGTGTGAACTTGCTCCCCTTGCATTTAAGGTCGTTGTTCTACCAACTAGGCTGCCGCTGCTTTATTTCCTTTTATTGCAGAGAAAACGTAAAATACACCTTGCACCATCATTTGCTTTTACCTGCCGCCGTTCACTCATATTTCACACACTACATTAAAGTTTCATTCACTCACTTCTGTTGCATGCAAAGTTTACTCCCACCCTGTGTTCGGGATCATAAATCACAACAGCATGTATATCATTGATTGCAATATTCCATCGGAATTGGATCGGTCTTCTCGAAAATATTGCCGCATAAATCAAATTTGCTGGACAACCGAGATAGTCCCACCGATGGTATTATTGTCCGGCTCCTTGCTTACATAATGGCCTTTTAAAGCCTGTTTAGGATCACTGTATTGCTCGTTCGTGATCTACAGGGTGTATCAAAGTACGGAAAAAACTTATTTTAAAATTTTGGGTAACATACTCACCACTTCGAACTCAACCAATCATCTCTGAAACTTGTTAGCACGTAAATTCTTATAGGATTTGCAATGATTTCCGGTTTTGAGTTAGTTACGTCACAGTATAGTGTGTAGCAGACCAAACATTTGAACTAAATTTACAAAATTTACTCCTGCATATAAAACTCATAATGAAAAGTAAAAGGTGATTTTGGATTAGACTAGCCTGAAGATGCACACAACGTCATTTGATTTTAATCTTTTTTTAAATTTATTATGGTTAAAAATCCAAAAAAAGCATTATCTACCTTTATTTAACAGAGTTCAAATAGAAGGAGGTTTCTTAATTCGTTCAAAGTATTTTATATTTAGTTTTTATTACGCAATGTTTGGGCATAAAGCGAGTTCCGACGAAATTTGAAAATTAATAGTTTTTTTTGTTTTACTAATTTAGTTGAATGCTATTGAGCTAAGAACTTACGACATAAGTGTCTATCCACTTATACTATGCGGGAATAAAACATCCTATATTTGTATCTAAGCCCGTGTGAGTTATGTGCCAAGTTTTGATAGGCTATTTTATTCTATTGTGTGTTCACTCTCCTACGGGCGTGTCGGTTATTTCGAATCTTTTTTCTGTTTGTTACAGTAAGTAATTGTGATGTTAACAGAAATCTCGTTGATGTTATCGTATGATCAAATAAAAAATGTTATGTTTTCTTTTACATAAACGTTCCATAGTGGTTTTTTAGAATATATTGTGAACATTGTACCGTTTGCGGAATGAAATTTCAGAGGCGAATTTTTCACTCTGAATTGTGAAGTAACGATAGTTTTTTTTAAAGGAACTGTTTTGACTAATGTCTCCTTAGAAATCTGAGAGATAGGAATGTTTCGTGATTATAGGAACTGGACATATAATCGTTTCATAGAATCTTTCCTCATAGGTAACACTAGCGGCCCGTCCCGGCTTCGCACGGGTTTACTATTAGCCTATGTTACTCAGTGATAATGTAGCTTTCTAACGGCAAAAGATTTTTTAAAATCGGTCCAGTTGTTTTAAAGTTAATTCGTTACATACAAAAATACAAGTCTTTCCACTTTATAATATTAGTATAGATATAGATTATTCATTACTCGAGGTTATTACAACATACCGAAAAACATTTGAATTAGCAATAATCATAATACTTACAATAATTACATATAGCTACATAATAACATTTACATTCATTGTAAACTGAATAAATAAATATAAATATATCGCCAGACAACACAAACTCATCGTATAATCCCAAACTTAGAAAAGATTTTAGTACTACGAGTCACATAAAATAAGACTGGGGGCGATCCCAGTAACACCCAGACCAGGGCAAATTCAGAATAAGCCGTTTCTATAATTTGCCGCCGACGGGAATCGAAACTGCAGTGAGCTGAGCGGCCTACGCTCAAACCACTGGACCAGGGGTCGGCAATCTTTTGAGTCGTAAGAGTCAAAAATTACAATTTACAAAATTTCGGTTTCACTTTTTTTTCTTGCCAACAATAATTAGTAGATACTTGCATAAATAAAGTTTTTAGATGGTGCTAATCGATTCAGAACGATTTTTAAATGTTTTTTTTATGAAGTAAATAATATTTGCGTATTTAACTAAAGAGCCGCAGCTTCACATCCAAAGAGCCGCATGTGGCTCGCGAGCCGCAGGTTGCCGACCCCTGCACTAGACCAAGCCGGCGTCAAAAAATGCATCAGCAAAAAATAAACGTTTAATCAATCCCAAATAATGTAATCCATTAGTTATCGTTAATCACAGTCGCATAATTATTAACGCTGCGATATGATTCCATTATAAAAGTGATTCATAATATTAATTCGATAATGGTTGAAAAATTATCAGACGTTAACGTCGTACAGACGATTAAACGTTATCTTATCATTACGCTTGAATGTATCATTGTTTTTGCTGATTCAAACAGAGGTATGATTCTATTTGTAGCCATGAGATCATTCTCGAAGATAATATTTGAAATGCAGCTTGTGCAAACACAGACCCACCTATATTATTATGGCTTTTTTAAATAACATTAGGCCTCAATATGAAGCAGTAGCCAGTTGTAGTATATTAGTATTTAGACATCACTGTAAGGCATCTCCTAGTGTAATTGGTAGAATTTGAATATTTGTAAGTGCTATTTGGCATACACGAATAAAAGAACATGATTTTGATCTAGACTTGGAAACCGGCATTTGTTTCCTTAAGCATAAACAGCCATAAATATGTTTCTATCAGTTTCTCCTGTAGCATTTCCATTTAAGTAAAGTTAATTTGGAAATGTAGGTATATTAATGAACACAAAAGGTTTACTTTTCTTAAAAATACTACAACCGACGATGCTTGGTTATTGAACCTTACGATGACTTACGCACATATTATAAATTTCTAAAAAGAAATACTAATATTGTGAGAGTTACTCTAATAACATAACTTACTCATGCACATCACAAGAAGTCGGTGTAGTTATTGAAGTTCGAAGAGGCAATAGTGCATACATTTATTGGTTCTATTGGAGAAGCCTATGTGGACATAATTGTAGACAATTATGTCCACGTTTCCTGGGCCCCAAGTCCCCTAAAACTATCGTTGTAGAGTTGCTATAAATTAATTTTTTAAGGCATTTCTTATCAACCGAAGCGAAAATATTACCAGTGTAGACATTGGCCATTGTCACCATGAGGCCAATAGACTATCTACTATAAATCGAGCTACCATTGATAGAGGATGTTGTTTCCATGCCTTAAAAAAAATGTCACAGCAGTGGTAGCCGAGTGGTCGAATGCACACCTTGCAATCGAAGTGTGCAGGTTCAAACCCCGGCTCGCACCTCTGGGGTTTATGTGCGAATCTCATTTTCATCCGAGATTATCACTTGCTATGGAACGGTGAAGAAAAACATCGTGAGGAAACGTCTGAGGGAACTTGACTAGTTTTCGATGGATGTGTGAAGTCTGCCAACACGCACCGGGCCAGCATTGCGGACTATGGCCCAAATCCCCCTCGCATTGAGGGGAGGCCCGTGCCCAGCAGTGAGACGTTAAAAGGGCTGTAGTAGTAGTAGGAGTAGTAGCAACTCCATGACGATAGTGTTAGGGGACTTGAGGCCTTGGCTTACGACATAACGTATTCATGTGTAAAATATAATGTTTTTCATATTTTGTTACAGCAATATGTTCACTGAAGCAGTTCCAATGCGGCACTGGCAAGTGTATACCGAGGATGTGGGTCTGCGATCTTGAAAAAGACTGCGAAGACAACTCCGACGAAGAGATCGAGGAATGCAAAAAAGGTGAGTTTAATTTTATTCCACTACGAAGAAGCCAAAAGAAAGGGCTATGATTTTCGCAGTCTATGTATGTTTTTTAACCGTCATCAAAAATTCATTACATTTGGAGTCGGCGCCAATTCATGTGTGCATTTGCCTAGTCTGACGTAGATTGGCACCTACTCCAAATGTAATGAATTGTATGGTTATTTGTAGCTCTTTAGTGCACCTAGGTTTTTGAAGTCGGTTTTTGTTTTTTGTTGAAAATAATTTTATTTACGTATGTTCCTCCGTAGCGCCTAAACTATTCATCTGATTTTGATAGATAAGGTGTTAATCGATTCGTTATTATGGCCCGGGTAACAGACAGGCTACATTTTAAACGACTTCAACAATACAACGAGTCGATGTTACCTTGCAAACCAGGATTTTAACCGATTTCATTCCTCAAATCTGTAGTCACAGTCTTTTAAACCTTGTTTCTTGTTTAGAACTTGGTTGAAGCAACGACCGTGTGCCTATTAGAATATTAAAGGATTTACATTTGGAAATATAATGTCCTCTCCACAAATTTTCTCGTCTACAAGGATTTCCCTCGAATATGTATGGCACCACTCTACTATTTAGACATGTTTCTGATATTTAACATCTACCTTTCAAAACGTATACTTGTTTTAGGATTTACACCTACCTTTTACAAAGTGAACATGTTTTATTTCTTCTTTTATTGTAAGCAGCACTGTTGCAATGAACTGCATTGTTTTATATGTTGTTTCTCGAGACATTAACCTCAACGAGTAAACTAATAGTCCAGAACAATGAACTTTTATATTGCTTTGTTTTATTGTACAGTGGAAAATGAGCAGAAAAATATTATATTGAACTCAATAGTATAAGTTAACGTTCAGAGAGTTATTTAAAATAAGTATACCTTGAAGACTATCGGGTTTTCTTAACAACTGATAGTTGTTTTATCTACGGATACCCTTTGTGTGAACCAATCCCTAAGTTAATAAAACCTTTTTACACTTCCATTATAACAAACTTTTGTACACAAAGCTGTTGTATGCAGTTTGTAGAATAAGTGAAGTTTCGGTAAATAAAAGGTTAAATGATGGCTGTGTTAAATCGACCGCTAAGATAGGCATTATTTCCAATTGTATGACTTAAATTACTTTAAACAAAAATGAGACATGGGAACGATAAGGATGCTGGAATCAAAATCGAATATAGTTCTCACGTTACATTACATTTTTAAACAATAAAATATTTGCAAACGTACATAAAATCAATTAGCATTGCCAACAAAGTAACTAAAAGCAGTCCGTTAATTAAGAGCTTGCGTTAATTTATAATTTAGATATTGATCGTTTCAATATTCGAGAAGGCAATATGAGCGATATCGTCCCGGTGGACGCTGACAAAGGCATCTTATATTGACTGCCTATTAATATTTTATTGGGGGAAATAGCTTCTGTAACTCGAAGGCCTCCTAATTTTACATCAATTGGCCCCTCTCACCCAGTTTATTCAATTAAATTTTCCGAACCAATTTACGGGGATGGCAAAATCAATACTTTGCAGGTTTAAGTAAGTATATACAACAATATAATTTGAAATTTATATAGGACGTAATGTTTTTGTATCTACTGTATAAAGTTTGAATGAGTAGACCGAAATAAATTAATGGTAAAAAAACTTTTTAAAAACAAGCTTTTATTTTAATTGCCCTTAGTTTTCGTGTTCCCAAGCCCTTTCATTTGATACCCATACTGTGGTAGTGCAGAAAAAATAACTATTCCGCCATCTTGGATGATCCGCCATATTGGAATTAGAATGACATCACATAGATGAGCATGCATTGTCATCCAGAATAAGCGTGTATACCAAATTTCAGATCAATCGGTTTACCAAAATTCAGTTGCAAGATTCCACCCGGACATACATACGTTGCAAGTTAATATAAAGCTTGTAATAATAATACTTTCACTCATACATGAGTATGAGAATGTGCAATAGAATAGCAAAAAGATCCCGTTGAAAATAGAAAATTATTTTATGAGAAAATTGTTTGCAATCGGTAAGTCTTTAAAACATCTTCTTGCTTTGTTCATAGAGCACTTATAAATATTTTGCGTTTTTAAGTATGTAACTCAAATTACCATTACCATTTAAATGCCGCTGCTTAAGCTACGAAAAACGTTAACGTCTTTTTTTTTTTGTAATGACTCATTGCTATAATGTCCTACCTGCTTGAAATATAATAAAGGATACGTTTACAGCATAGCTCATAAGCCCCTGCTTGCATTGTTATTTAACGCCACGTTAACGCTGCAAAGCGATTATTTTAAAGGTGTGATCTCGTTTCTCCTCGTTTATTCCCCCTCCATTCTACTTTATGTTCTTAATTAGAAAAATACCTTCTGCGTTCATTGCAAGCAATTATTCGTACAATGTAGGATTAAACATTAGCCCCATGTCTATGGTATGAACTCGTTCATCTATTAAATTCTGATACCAGGTCTTGGGTTTCGATCAACATTATACGTTATTTTCCATCCAAATTATATTTTCGAAAATATTTTGGAGCCTGATCATGCCCGATTTACACAAATGTATAAATAGGTGGTGTAAAGTTATTTGTATTTAAATTCAAATATAGTGGCTTGTTTTATAAGTACAACAATAAAAACCAACAATTATATAGAAATGTCTATAAATATCATTCTAGATGGTTTGAAGAAAACCATCTAGAATGATATTTATTGGCAAGTATACAAGTCTTATACAATGTCATTGTTGATGGATTTCAACTTTCTTTGAGTTTTGGGGTAAAGATTCGCCTAGAAGTAGTCTTGACTTCTATACTTATACATTTTACGGGTATACAAATTAAATACTAGTCTTGACTTCTGTACCTATACCATTTTACGGGCATACAAATTAAATAGTAATCTTGACTTCTGCACCTATACCATTTTACGGGCATACAAATTAAATAGTAGTCTTGACTTCGGCACCTATACCATTTTACGGTCATCCAAATTAAATAGGTAGTCTTTACTTCTGTACCTATACCATTTTACGGGCATACAAATTAAATAGTAATCTTGACTTCTGTACCTATACCATTTTACGGGCATACCAATTAAATAGTAATCTTGACTTCTGCACCTATACCATTTTACGGGCATACAAATTAAATAGTAATCTTGACTTCTGCACCTATACCATTTTACGGGCATACAAATTAAATAGTAGTCTTGACTTCTGCACCTATACCATTTTACGGGCATACAAATTAAATAGTAGTCTTGACTTCTGCACCTATACTATTTTACGGTCATCCAAATTAAATAGGTAGTCTTTACTTCTGTACCTATACCATTTTACGGGCATACAAATTAAATAGTAGTCTTGACTTCTGCACCTATACCATTTTACGGTCATCCAAATTAAATAGGTAGTCTTTACTTCTGTACCTATACCATTTTACGGGCATACAAATTAAATAGTAGTCTTGACTTCTGCACCTATACTATTTTACGGTCATCCAAATTAAATAGGTAGTCTTTACTTCTGTACCTATACCATTTTACGGGCATACAAATTAAATAGTAGTCTTGACTTCTGCACCTATACCATTTTACGGTCATCCAAATTAAATAGGTAGTCTTTACTTCTGTACCTATACATTTTACGGGCATATCAATTAAATAGGTAGTCTTTGCTTCTGTACCTATACATTTTACGGGCATATAAATTAAATAGGTAGTCTTTACTTCTGTACCTATACATTTTACGGGCATATAAATTAAATCTAGATGGAGAATACGGTTTTTTTTTAATTTATTTTTTTCATTTCAACTCACTGATTCTCTATAGAATGATTCTGATTTTGAATCTATGCAGATTAATTTTCCCACATTGCATTTCTCAAACGTGATATGGAGTCCCGCATGAGTCATGTCGTCAATCCTAATTCCCCATATCCCGTCCCCCATTAGGGGTTTGACGTCATGGGATGACATACTAGCTGAACGTATGGATTGACATATTTTAGAAGAAGAGGGTTCCATTTCAAAGATTTGGTGCCCTGTGTATAGTATAATAAGAACTTTACAAAATTAGTATACAGCTTTTATAGTTCATGATGTTTTATTTACGGTGAGCTCTTCTTAGAATATAACTCAGTTATTTGACAAATTTTGTTAAGAATGTGATTACACAATCCTGTATGATAATAGATCCTAAATTTATAGCATTGCAGCCCAACTTCAAATCAACCACACTGTCGTTTTTCAACACAAAAATCTTGCAATACATTGTTTTTTTTTTATGAGAAAAATTATATTTAAATATTTCTCTCATAATCACAATCTACTCATGACAGGTGTTCATGTCTCGTTATTACTTATCAGGTATATTATTTTACGAACTATATTATCTTCATTTCGTTTTACGGATATAATAACATAGTGAGATTAGGTGCAGTTTGCATAATTTCAGAGGTAGACCTCAACACTCTAGTGTAAAGCATCTTATGTCAATCTGGAACAATACAGTCATTGATTGTATGCGCCCCGCTGATTGGTATTGGCTTCCTTTATTGATGGGAGATGACTGGCTCCGTCTCGTTGGCGCCACCACCATTTACGTAGGTACTATACTGCATGATAGCCCTTCAATCATGATTGTGGCAATTAGTGGTACTATTTATTAAGATTGTCGTAGTAGTAATAGCTAGTGTTTATAATTTTCTTGAACAATATTAGTTAGATCATTTAAAGAATACGTCTTATTGTTTTCTTATATTTACGCGAATACTATACATTGAAATTAAACTATTTTACGGATTTTATCGCGTTTATTTACTATTTTATTTTCCCGACGTTTCGGCTGCTTTACAGCAACCATGGTCACGGGGGGACTGAGGTGTTAGACGTCCTGATGTCATAGTTAATAACTGGGTACCCTCATATTTAGTTGTTGTTTGCGGTCCGATCCACGCAGAAAGTGCTTACAGTGTCCTGAGGTCTTGCAATGGTACACTTGGTTTTGGATTTAATCATATTGATTACTGGATCCCAAGTTGGTGGTAGCACCCAGCCATCTTCCCTATTGAAATTAGGATGTTTTTTTAATTTCAATGGCCTCACGTATCATCCTTGGTCGGAGTCGGTGTTCTTTTGCGAGGATGTGCGGTTTATCAAATCTGATATAATGGCGGGTGCGGTCCTGTACATGTTCACAGATTGCAGACTTCGTGGAGCGTCGGTGTTTCACGTCAGCTATATGTTCTTTTACGCGGGTTTTAATTGATCTTTTAGTTTGTCCTATGTAAGAGAGCCCACATTCACAATCGAGTTTGTATACCCCTGCATCTTGTAGAGGAATGTGACACTTGACAGGTGGTAAAAACTGACTAATCTTCTTCGGTGGCTTGAAGTAAGTTTTGATTGAAGCCCGTTTCAAGATGTAGCCAATCTTGTCTGTGACACCTCTTATGTATGGTAGTACAGCAGGTTGACGCTCAACTGTGGCTGGTTTCACTCGGTCACTGTGATGGCGTGGTCATCTGCGTGGATCGGACCGCAAACAACAACTAAATATGAGGGTACCCAGTTATTAACTATGACATCAGGACGTCTAACACCTCAGTCCCCCCGTGACCATGGTTGCTGTAAAGCAGCCGAAACGTCGGGAAAATAAAATAGTAAATAAACGCGATAAAATCCGTAAAATAGTTTAATTTCAGGAATACGTCTTGATGAGACTTTCCTCATTTTAATACGTATTATTACCTTTTTCCAAACTCTCAACTATTAAAGTTTCTTAGGTATTCCATGCAATGATTTCCTATAAATCTCTTTCGATAAAATAAAACCATGTCCTATTTTCTGATAGGTACGTTTCTTCTCGAATCGGATGTTATAATATACTTGTAGGTGTCATTAAGGTTCCATTTTCTGTAGATTTAATCTTAATGTTCAGCGTTTTCTTGGCTGTTTGTCATGTTTATGTGGCACAGATAAAACATGTTCTATTCTCTTGGTCAACTATCAATGTCTATGTTTAGTTGTGTATACAATACTTGAGCTATTGTTTCTTAAAATATTTACTGATTATGATTATCTTAATGGATATAATTCTTTTGTACGTGTGTTTGTCACCTAAATTCTCCTAAACAGCTAGACCGATTTGGATGAAATTTTGTGTGTATATTTCAATGGGTTTCTGGATGGTTTGAAAACAAAATTGAACCCGGTAGAATTCTAAGGCGGTACGAAGTTCGCCGGGTCAGCTAGTTATTTATAAATTATCAACTGTTTTTTTTCGGTTTACTATGTCTATGTTGGTGGTATATAAACCTTTGGGTCTTCATTACGGCAATTCTTTTCACTTTAAAATTTGTGACATTTTGCTATACATAAATTGGGTCTAAATATGGCAGCACGAAAATATTGCTGTTTTGCTCACACGTTGGGACCATGAGAAAGAAGGCAAGAAAAGTGCAGTTTAGCTTGGT
This sequence comes from Ptilodon capucinus, assembly GCA_914767695.1. Taxonomy (NCBI): domain Eukaryota; kingdom Metazoa; phylum Arthropoda; class Insecta; order Lepidoptera; family Notodontidae; genus Ptilodon; species Ptilodon capucinus. Next base: position 8,673,792 of record OU611808.1, read on the forward strand.
GTCAATAAGCACCAATAGATATATTTCTTATCATCTGACTGGAGGAGGACTAACCAAAGATGGCTCCTATCATTAAATCATTTCTTACAATATCAGGTAAATAGAAATCCCCGCCAGTTTCCTTTGGTCTTGCCCACAATTGTCTTATTACAAAGAGCATCATTAATCATCTTTCCACCAATTCTCTCAACTGATGTTAATTTATATTTTCTTTCACTGGATCAGTTTGTTTTATCCCATTCATCTCGGTTATTCCCTAAAGTAATCTACCAACTTGCCAAACAACTGGTGAAACCAAATAGACTTGTGATTAAATTACGAAAGTATATATCTTTAATCTGTTTTATTGTAAATTATTGAGTATGCTATCATGTTTCGGAATTTCATGGAATGAAAATATAAATAAACTAGCTGATCGCGCGACTTCGTATGCGCGGAATTCGGGAATCCAACATATATATATATGTCTATATGTCAGTGAAAATCCCTCCACAATCAGACAGACCGACACATCAATTTAAGTAATTGTATAGATTATTGAGTATGCTTCCATGTTTCGAAATTTCAGTGATTGAAAATATAAATAAATAAGCTTTGTTAGATAGACACAACCCTGGTAGCCACTAGATCCACCAAAGACGTAAAATCTCCTCTTTAGCTTATCAAAGGGTAAGCCTCAAAGGTAGGATGGTGGCCTTGCAAACGATTTGTTACTACAAAGTGTGAGGTCGCGTGGGTTACCTTTTATACTCTATAAGTCCTAGATATGGATTGAGTAATTCTTAGAACTGAAATGAGTAACTATCATGTTGTATGAAAAAGTATACGAGTAGATGATACAAAAATTACACCATTAAACTTGTTAAATAGTAGGTATATATTTCAAAATTTTCGTATAAAATACAGGGAACCTTGCAAATTATTTTCTTTTCCCGATTTCAATATGACCTCACTTATGATTTTATAAATTTGTTGTTTTTAGGGGTAACAAGTGAATATGTTTATACCTAACAGGTAGTAGAGTGTGACATTGTGAAATATATTTAGTCCTGAAATTACAGTACCGTAAAATGATTATACTGTGTCAGGCTTACTGTGAATTTTATGCGCCATTAACTGTCGTTTGCGGCCATGTCAGCTTTATATGAAGTGACAACCCTTTCCGAGGACAGCCTTCCCAATGCGAGGTACATTAGCCTTTACGCTAGTACGTCATAGAGTGGAAATTCCTTTGAGGTATGGTCTAAATATATGGTGCTTCCTTGGAATACCGCTTTAGTGAGTAAGGTACGGCAGGGACAAGTAATGAGGCAGATAGTAAGCATTCTATAGACGTTACGTCACTTAGGCCACATGACAACGTAGGCAGAAATCAGTGATATCAGAAATTATACATACTTAAAGGTTTCAAAAACACGTCCAAAAATATTTAACCGATATGTCATTGTTGCTTCGACCTTATATATTTTTACCTCAGATTAGATAGAGTTGAAATAAGAACTTAACTCTTAATGCTCTGCGGCAATTTTTTTTAAGGTTGGCAATAATGGTTTATATGAGATCCGCCATCTTAGAATTAAAATCAAGTAAGTACATAACTGGCAAACAATATAAACAATCAAATTCTAATATGGCGGAAATTTACCGCAGTTCGGGCTCCTTAGGGCCGCTCCTTAGTATTAAGCTTGACGGTTTTTACATAGACAATCTTATGTAGACGTCAAAGTCACACACAACATTCATTGTGGAAACCTGTGAAATGTTAGGAAATGCTCTCTCTTTGATAATATAACTCGTTGGCCGAAACATTTTTTTTTAATTTAAATTTAGTATCCATTCCATCAGACATTTTCATTTTATTTATTTCTATACATTGATTACCAATAGAAAAAGATTCCTATTGTATTATACAACGTCATGAAAATACACAAATTAGACGCAACTAAATGTGGCGTAAATAATATTGCCCTCTAGCTTACATAGTACGAACGCGAGAAGGAGCGCAATACATTTACGTCAAAATTCACATTAAAGTCCATCTCTCTACGTACCATCTGCAGTGCAGTAACGTTGTGAATGGATCATAATATTCTCTGATAAACTCAATATAACCTTAAATTAACAGTACCTACGATGATGTAAGTGTTCATAGGGGCGTCAAAAAGCAAGAGACTATGTTTTGCTTATACCAAAACAAACTCTATTATGTCATAGAAAAAGTAAATTTTTCAATGAAATTCCATAGATAACGCGACCGCATTTTTACTCGTCGTCGCGTGTCTTTTATCGCAGAAATTCAATCTCTATATATATTGGTACAAAGTACAATTTCAAATAAAGTCAAATTAATTCGCTCTCCGCGGTGTGGTTGCTGGGCGAAATACCTACTAACACTAAATACTTGAGTAGGTATTATACCCATTTAGATCGCGTTTTACCGAAGTAAACAAGTTTTTCATCAAAGCTCAGGCAAAGAGACTGGGTAGGTGGTTTCTTTGAAGGGTGTCTATGTCTGGGGAAATTCCTGACTATTTTCCTTTGTTATGTTTCTGGCGTAGATAAAAAAAAGGTTTCCCTTGTTTATATCGATTTTATGGAAATACTTTCGCGATATTTTTTTAATGAATTGATTGTCAACGTAATCCTAGGGTTTCACTACGAGGACTTCATGCAACTTTGTTGATTATCTTTTGGTAGTTTATCTTTTGCTCAACACTAACTAGGGACTGATGACACTAACATTTGGTATAAATATGATTTTATTTTCTACAGTACTGACTTGATAGTCCTTTTGGAAGCGCACAGCGTTCTTAATATTACTAGAAGCATAAACTTTATTTCCAAATTTACTGGCCGCTGTAAAAAGTTGGAATAATCAGTGCAATAACATCGAATCTCGAAGACCAATAAAAGGCGGAACCAATCTACAGTGTTTCCAAGATGAAGGGTAGTAATGGCTGCCATAAACTGTGGTGTCCCCTGAACTGCGAGATGGTACTAAATTTTAGTGCTTCCCCAAGTTTTTGGACCCAAATGCTTATCGATTCTTTTGTCCTTCACATTATTTTTAAACTTTGCCGAGAGAGTCCGGAGCTATTAAAGAGATTAACGACACTGTCCCTGAAATATCGCTGCAGTAAGCTACCTATCTGCATTAATCGATCGGCAATTATATCTACAGTTAAAATGCGACGATAGCCCACCTATCCGAGAAGTCCCAGTTTTATCGCCTTTGTCTGGGAGTGGCTACCATCGCCCCTAGTCACACCCTGACCTTGGCACAGAATTTATCATCATACGACGACTAGATGTTTGTTTTTATTGATAATTACTAAATTATTAAGTATAATTTATTCGGTGCGGCTAAATCTACATTATTTTATGTTAAAATATTTATAAAACAGTAAGGTCGGGCGGAGCGTCAGAATGTTCAAGGCGCCCTTATTGTTTAATCCGCCCTTTCAATTAACATCTACAAGCCTTCTCAGGAACTCGTTGCTCTTAAAACCTAAGCGAGTGATATACGTAAGCTTATTTCAAAGACAAAGGATAAAAAGCACTCTGTTGATTGCTTGTAAATTGTATTTTTACATTTGCAATCACAAGAAACGGTAAGTACGATAGGAGAGCAAAATCTTCGTGAACAGATGCTTTTTGCTCAGCAAACACACCGTTATTAGTATAAGGTGAAGCGCTGAGAGGAATCCTAAACCTCGTTACAATAATTTCCAGTAAAGAAAGACTGTAGTGATCTATATAGCACTGGCAAAGTCCATGCCGTATTTGAGCATTAAGGATTCTGTTCTATGGAAAAATTTTGACTGTAAGAAAAATGATTTTAGAAAAATATAGTAAATCTATTTTGATTAAGTTAAACTACTGAATAACTTATCACAAAATCTTTAGAGTAAAACTAAAGATACTTATGGTCCTTAGTCTTTAGCTTATTGCCAAGGAAGTATTTTACTCTGCGCGTTTGCACTCACTTACTGTAATGCAGAGCTGTTTTTGGCAAATAGCTGATGTTACAAAGAGTAACTTAGGCTTCTTTTATTTTAGCAAAAAAGAATTAGGGTTCCTGAATTCCACGCGAGTGGAGATGGTAAATAAATAAAACAAAAATGTTAAGTCGCGGTGTATGTGTCTTTGCAATGTTTATGAAAAGTGACACTTGAAGTACGAATGTGCACGGTGTTTGAGAACAGCCGTGGAAGTTGGAAGTAACATGGTGTAGTTGTGAGGCCGGTCACGTCACACGGCGGGTTGGCGCGCTGTAAAATTCGACGCAGCTGGGTATAAGATACCGACCCAATTTACCAACATAACTAGTGATGCCCATTCTTGCTTTCGGCCTTGAGAGACTTGCAAAAGTCTTGCAATGAACTATAGCTTAATAGCAAAATTCACAACTTCTGCCAATCTATACTAATATAATGATGAGGTGAAATAAGTTTGTATTTAGGGAGTAATCTTGGGAACTAGGAAGGTATCAGTTTGACATTGTCATTGAAATTTGTTCTCTGATAAAAAGCATATAGATAAAATAATTTTGTAAAATTGCAAGACCGAGATGAGTCTTGGAACTCGAGATAGTTTCGTTCAACACTAAACTAAACACCCCAACCGTGAAAACCAGCGGTTGTTCGAATGCTATATTTAGTACTGACTAACAAGACTCTAAAATATTCAATGGCAGCTTCGATTCAGAATTTGAAAGCTGAATTTACTTAAAGTAAGATAAATACAAATGCTTTCAGAGTTTCTTGTGAACAGCCTGTATATACGTAGTATACATGTGGCCTACTACGTATATACAGGGTGTTTCAAAAGTCCGAAATAATACTTGGCCATTGGCATGAGTATCAGGTATAGGACCGAATGGTATGATAATTTAATCGTAATACAATCATGATTTAAAATAAAAAAATGCAGTGAATTATAAAAACTTGAAGTATCTCTATCCATAAGCGCAATTTTCAAGTTCTGTTTTCTGTCGCCTCAAGTTGATGTTGTTTTCACTGTTATATAGGGCTATGGATGTGCCGTAAGGGCAAAACACGGCACCTGTGGTAAATATTCAAAGGTCTGTAACTCAGAAACTATGATAGTTAGGTAAAGTCAGCCTTCATTAAGCATCAACACATCAGCTACCGTATATACCTAAAATATTATTTTGGACTTCTGTTACACCCTGTATTGATATGTCTACCTGTGACCAAGGGAGCTGAAAAGGTTTCGAAGGATAACAAAGAAAATTATGAAACGCGATATTCAGTGAATTTCAGAGAACAATAATAATAAAGTATGGGTTGGTAAAAATAAAATATTATAACCTTTATTGCTGTTTCTTTCCTTACAATTAATTATTACATGCCTACTTTCTAAAACTAAACTTATTTAATCTATTCTAACTTGCATTTAAATGATCGGCAACTGAGTGTTTTTGTGAAACAGCTTGTCTATCGACAAAGGCCTCCTCTAAAGATTTCCACGTATTCCTGTCTCTTGCTAAACGGGTCCATGTCGGACCAGCTATTTTCTTTAGGTCGTCTTCCCATCTTTTGGTTTGTCTGCCTCTATATATTTTGCTATCTCTTGGATACCATTCTGTTACTAACTTAGTCCATTTCTCTATACTGTTGGTTGGTTGGTACTACAAGTTAAATTAGATGTATTATTATGTATGCTTGAGATATGCTGTGAAGTTAGCACGCATGTCAAGATATGACTTCTGTCGCTCGCTCGCTCTCTGTCTTATTTCCTACGAGAGAAAGAGACAAAATTTACATATTCTGTGACATAAATCTAGTCTTGGCGCACATGCTACAACTGTTGGAAATTAGTTTTATTGTAATTGTTAATTATTAAAGAAATATTGGGTTCATGTCAATTTTAATCTTGGTAAGTACGGGTATATAGGTATGTAAATCAACCCTGTCTCATTGTGACCATTATTAATTTCACATAAAGTGTCAAATCGTCAGTAACGACATCTAGTTCTACAATTGGCAACTTAAATAAAAATATATCGAAAAACATATTTTTTTCTACCAAACAGATGGAATTTTGCTATTCGTAATGAGCGTACAAAAAGCAACATACGAAATGAAGAAAAATTATTATGCCATCTCAAAAGAAAAGGACAATTCAAGAGTCGTAATGAAAATAGAATGCTCATTAACTTTATATATAGCGTCTGCAATCACAATAAAACCTCTACGAACACATTTTTTTAAGGAAAGCAAGGAGCGCGTACTTCACCCAATTTACATGAAATTTCCGTCGTGGCGAATATTTCTTTCTTTTCCCCGCGCCTTGTAATGGTAATGAGGGGGCGGTTGGGAAATTTCAGTACCAGATTAGATTTCCCCGCTCCTATACTGTCTGTTCAAATGGTATTCGAAATTGCACACTTATCCCATTACTATTGTTGTAACGATATACTCGTAGATCGTAAATTATGACGTGTCCAATTATTGAGGATTAATTTAAGTAAACAAGAGCATAGATGACGTTTTTTTTCTTTTTTATAGCCACCAGCTTCACTTGGGGTTCCCAATAATAAAAAACTGATCGTTTTTTTTAAAATAAGTACTTAGTTAATTAATATTTAACTCAAGGTGTGAGGTCAAACTACGAACACGTACGAAAAGTGATTTTCATGTTTTTCATAATAAATACATAAAAATATGCAATAATTGTTTACCATAGAAAAATTTGATAGCTATGATGCAATTAATACGAAGTAGTATTAAAATTTTATTTATTTAAATTTTCCATTTCTGAATAGAAAAAAAAGTTAGGTAGGTAATACTCAGTAACAAGCCACAGGAGGTTATTATTTTCGTCAAATTACCTTTGCCATCTTTGTAGTAACAGCCATGTCAAATACGAATAAGGTATTCGTAAAAAGGGCCGACAAGATCGCTTATCTCTTCATTCTTCCTGTGTCAGGGATTTTAGGCCATCTAGAGCCCTTTGATGATCGTTAACGACATGTTATATATTATCTGTGACTCTACCATCAGTTTCTATATACTCTACGGGGGCTAGATTTAATATTTAAGTACCTGTTTGTAATTTCAAATACATAGCTGTTTACTAAATGCATATGGAATATTTTCTGTCTGTCTGTTTACTATTACAGCCCTTTTTAACGTCCCTCTGCTGGGCACGGGCCTCCCCTCAATGCGAGGGGGATTCAGGCCATAGTACACCACGCTGGCCCAGTGCGGGTTGGTGAACTTCACACGCCTTTCTATAGATGTGCAGGTATCCTCACAATGTTTTCCTTCACCGTTTCTTAGCAAGTGATAATCTCGGATGATAATGAGATTCGCACATGATACCCAGAGGTGCGAGCCGGGGTTTGAACCTGCGCATTTTGATTGCAAAGCGTGTGTTCGATCTCTCGGCTATCTGTTTGCCTGTCTGTCTGTTTGCTTGAGGAAAACTTAAACGAGACTTTCACGGGCAGATTGATGTTACAAGGAGTTACATAGGCTACTTTTATTTTAGAAAAATAATTAGGGTTCATCACGAAAGAATAACACCCACTTCTTCCGGGTTATTAGGGTTCCTAAATTCCACGTGAACGAAGTCGCGGGATTACCTAATCAGCGGAAGAAGTAATAAAAAATGTTTTTTAATTTAAAATGTTTGATGACTCGGTGCCCCACTCGTAAACTTCGTGTCATTTCCAATATCATTTTTTTATCGGGCGCACTGCAGTGCACCTCTGCCTGCCCCTTCGGGAAATACAGGCGTGGTGATGATGATGTATGTATCAATAGTTTAGTTTGCGCGCGTGTCTGTACAATTTTCCATATAAATATTTCACGTAAACGATATCGACTGACGAGCGTTAAACACGCGTAAATACCACGTTAGTGCTCCAGTAGTTGAAGCATGTGCGCCAAGACTAGACGTATGTCACGCAATATCTTTATGCTGTCTCTTTCTTTCGTACGAAATTAGACAGAGAGCGAGCGAGCAACTCCGTGACCAAGTTGCTAGCCCCACAGTTGTGCTTACCGGAGGCAGTCTACCATATGATTAATGGCTACATATTTCAAACGTAACCCGACAAGGTGACATGCTTTATAATCTACATAACATAAGATAAATGTATGTATACCTAGGCTATTAATTGCATAAAGCTATAAACCAAAATTAACTGCGACCGTTCGCCATGTTTGCACAATTGTGACAAATTAAAGGCCCAAATCATATTTTATACGAATTGTTGAAATTGGGCGCTCATTATTACGCATCGGTAAACAAACTATTAATTAACAATCTACATGAATAATGTATTTTCAGTAGCCCACCATTATGTGTAAATATCACCAGGCAACACAAACTCATCGTATAATCCCAAATTAAGCAAAGCTTGTACTATGGGCACCATACTCCGGACTGGGGGCGACCCCGTCACACTCAGTGGGGTTAGCACGCACGTCAAGACAAGACCTTTGTCGCGGCTTTGCTCGCTCAGTCTCTGTCTGATTTCATACGAGAGAAAGAGACAACGTCAAGACATTCCGTGACATACGTCTAGTCTTGGAACACATGCTACAACTACAGATCAGCGGGGCAAATCTCGTAAGATCGACATTATGTCGAAAAAATACGACCAATGTGATGTTTTGTTTGTACATATGTCGAATTATATATGATGTCGATCATGCGAGAATGGGGTCCCAGGGTACAATCCAAGAAGGCCAATTGTCGCTGACTGGTACCCGCAACCACCCAGTGCAGTGAGCCCAGCGGCCTACGCTCAGACCACTAGACCAAGCCATCGTGAAATAATTTCAATTCGTTGACAATGTTCTCATTATGAGAATCTAAACGCCTACGTCTAAAAAGCATTGGTCGTTTCGGAACGTGTTCCGAAAGAGACCATTAAAATAGAGTCCTTGGGCGATTCGGAAAAGTGGCGCGGCTTGTGGAGCGAAACGCCCCAGTACCCATCTCAAAAGGCCGTATCCTGCCAAATGCACTTTAATAAAAAAAAACATTCACAAAAAGGTATAAGTAGTACTCTCACACTTTCCCCAAAGGTAGGCTCAGAAGTCATAAAAAAATATACGCTACCCTTTATTGTCCGGACACAATTTTGGCAAGCTTCGCCGTCAAGCAGCTTCGTGAGTTGTAAAGCCCTGCGCCCACAGTCGCGTCAAACCGTGCGCTACCAATTTTTGGACAATACCAAAACGAACTGTATTAACTCATACAAAAGGCACATTTTTCAACGAACTGTCATCGATGACGTGAGCTACGAAATTTAATCTTAATCTTAACACAGAGTTCACTTTCAAAAAAGGTTGAGTGTATTCGTTCGGCCCGATTTGTTGAGGTCTTAATAATGTTACGGGGTAATCCAACGTTTCGGTAACCCCAGTACGGGAGTCCGGGAATTTGCCGCGCCATTAAACCCCGCCTGGCGTAACCGAGTGTAGCCAACATAACAAAAACAAACCGCCACAGGCTGTCTTGGACCTGATGCACCTATTTTGATAGACCTGCCAGGGTAGCTTAAATCTGCTTTGTTTTACTTGGCTTTTCGTACTTAATACAAGAATTACAGTCTAATTCAGTACTAAGAGTTCAGAATAAGTAAGTACCTTCTTAATTAGTACAGTAGATACGTGAGGCGGTTAGGTAATTTATTACTTGAAGATTTTAAGTTTCTGTTTGGTTGGCATTAAGAGGATATTACGCTGTGTCGGAATCGATCTTAGCCGAGAATATATAAAAAAAATCCTATATATATATATATATATATATATATATATATATATATAGTATATACTGAAGAAGCCATACCCCCTACACTAAGGCTAAAAAGGCTATTTGATTTTACCGTTATTTTTTTTTCTTTACAGGAGACCATACGATTCGATGAAGACTAATTCGCTGATTCCAATCTATACATCTATATCTATACATCTATACAAATAAATAAAATTGGAGTGTCTGTTTGTAATATCAAAATAACACTTTTTTACCAAATGCGTATGAAAGTATATACGATACCTATAACGAAAATGCAATTTTAAATTTTTTTGTCTGTCTGTCTGTTTGTTTGAGGTAAACTTCTAAACGGCTGAACCGATTTAAATGGGACTTTCACTGGCAGATAGCTGACGTTCCAAGGCGTAACTTAGGCTACTTTAATTCTAGAAAAAGCATTAGGGTTCCGCGGGAAAAACATAATACCCATATTTCCGGGTAATCTCCCTAAAGTCCACGCGGGCGAAGTCGCGGGCACAGCTAGTGATGTATACAGGCTGTATCAGAAGTCCGAAATAATACTTTTGGTACCAATACGGTAGCTCATATGTAGATGCTTAGTGAAGACAGTTTATACCTAGCTATAATATTTTCTGAGTTATAGACCTTTGAATATTTGTCACTAGTATCATGTTGTGGCCTTTGGGTACACCATTTACCCTTTTAAACAATGTAAACTACATTTACGAGGTGCGGCTACTAATATTCATAAAACAGAACATGAAAATTGTACATAGGACTCGAGATATGACAAGTTTTAAAAATAGGCGACCTAAAAAAAGTCGAAAAAACATGTTCGAATTTCGATGAAATTTTTATACCATTCAGTCGTATACCCGATACTAATGCAAACGGCCAAGTATTATTTCGGACTTCTGAAACACCCTGTATAAGTAAATATCGACCAAAAGTGTCGCTTAATTTAAATAGAATTTAAATAGTCTTTCACCCCTTGGTAACAATTCGTTACTAATTCATATCTTATTTTGATCGGCTCTTCTCAATGGAAGCGACATAAATCGGTTGTAAACTCTGACGTTTCACAATGCCTAACTTATTTTATAGTTTTAGTTTTATTTTTGCGTTGTTAGCAGTGGTAGCCGAGTGGTCGAACGCACGCATTGCAATCAAAGTGTGCAGGTTCAAACCCCGGCTCGCACCTCTGGGATTTATGTGCGAATCTCATTTTCATCCGAGATTGTCACTGAAAAACGGTGAAGGAAAACATCGTGAGTAAACCTGCACGTCTGAGGGAACTTGTCTAGTTCCCGATAGATGTGTGAAGTCTGCCAACCCGCACTGGGCCAGCGTGGTGGACTATGGCCTGAATCCCCCTCGCATTGAGGGGAGGCCCGTGCCCAGCAGTGGGACATTAAAAGGGCTGTAGTAGTTAGTAGTAGTAGTAGTTTTATTTTTATAATATCGATGGTATACTAACTAAAACGTGTGCACTATTTCCAATTAGGTCCCGAGTCACTTTGCAAACTATTTCCGAGAGCGTCGCACGTAGGGGATGCTAAAAAATCGCTTGTCTCCGAACAAATTTCCGCAAACATCCTTGCCGCGATTGGCCCCGAACGACGGTCCTCTAAATTAAGTTACATCTACCTGACTAAGTTTCGTCCTGGCTGCTGATAAGTCTGGAGACGAGGGCAATTTCAGTTTAGTGGCTATGTAGTTTGGGCGTTCTACTCGAAAATTGAATGTACGTGCAAAACACGCAACGAACGTGTTTTCGTTGTAGAGATGTGAGTCTATAGATTACTCACATTACATACATACTTTTATTTTAATTTTAAAGTAGCTGTGTCCGCGACTTCGCCCGCGTGAACTTTAGGCAGATTACCCGGAAAATGGGTATTATGGTTTTCCGGCGGAACCCTAATTCTTTTTTTCTAAAATAAAAGTAGCCAAATTTACACCTGGGAACATCAGCTATCTGCCAGTGAAAGTCCCGTCAAAATTGATTCAGCCGTTCGGAAGATTATGTAGAACAAACAGACAGGCAGACAGACAAAAATAAAAAAAAATGCGTTTTGTTTATAGGTATCGTGTATACTTTTAATATGCATGTAGTAAAATGTGTTATTTTGATATTACAAACAGACTCCAATTTTATTTATTTCTGTAGATAATTTGTAAAGATTTAATTAATTAATTCTCTCTGTTTGAATTGTATCGATTCACAAATTAGTCAAAAGTTACGTATTTAGTCCTATATGTCGAATGAAACCGAATTTTCGTATTTTCAAAATATCACGATAGAGATATAGCCTTCGACATGCAATTTGTGATCGACATGCAATGTCGAATGAAATATCGAACGTTACTCTATGATTTGAACGGATACGTCAAATCATTTTGACGTGCGATATGCGAACATAATGTATTACATTTAAAACGTTCCATTCCTTAACACATGCAAAATACAGAGTACCATGCATTCATGCATACATAAGTAATGACCACTAATATGCCTGTGTATTGAGAAATCAGAAATCTGTTTCTTTATGCATGTAAACAAATACAGACACTGATGAATCCTACTTACTACTAATATTATATTATTATCTATCTATACAAATAAATAAAATTCGAGTGTCTGTTTGTAATATCAAAATAACATTTTTTTAGCAAATGCGTATGAAAGTATATACGATACCTATAACGAAAACGCGATTTTTTTTTTTTTCTGTCTGTCTGTTTGTTTGAGGTAAACTTATAAACGGCTGAACCGATTTCAATGGGACTTTCACTGACAGATAGCTGACGTTCCAAGGCGTAACTTAGACTACTTTAATTTTAGAAAAAGCATTAGGGTTCCGCGGGAAAAATATAATACCCATATTTCCGGGTAATCTCCCTAAAGTCCACGCGGGCGAAGTCGCGGGCACAGCTAGTATATTATAAAAGTTTGTGAGGATGGATAGATTGATGGATGTTTGTTACTCTTTGACGCCAAAAACTACTGAACGGATTTGGATGAAACTTCCCAATATTATTATGTATACATCAGAATAACATATAGGCTATAGTTTATAACGATATTGAATAATAGTAGCCGTCAATATGCGTAAAGGTACCCAAAAAAATCGTGAAGATTTATCACAAGATTTAAAAATAAATATGATTGTATAATTTTTGCACCATTGACTTATTATTCCGCGACTTCGAAATTTGTGAAAGTATTATTTCGTACTATTGAAATCTGGTAATGAGCCGTGCACTCCTCTTTCAATGGGGGCAGCGCCAGCGGTCATTTCACGATCCGTATTTTTCGGCTTTTTGAACCCTATAGTATGCTAATACGCCACTCTGAGAATAGTGGGTATGCAGCGGAGAAGCGCACTTTTATTTCATATATGGGATCTATTTGTTGATAGGTAACAATTAACTTACATAGGTAACAATTTACAAAGACTACGAGAGAAAAAAACCATAAACAATTGAATTTAACAAAAAAAGAAAAAAAAATGTTGATAATTTACTAATAACTTCTTGTTTGGTATGGATAGATTTAATGGGACTATTAAAAAGTTTGCCTATTGTACTGTATTTTTTAATCAATTCTCTACCCTGTGTCATGTCTTGGTAATGAAACTACAAAGGCTATCAGTTAACTCAAGCGACATATTATTTAGTAAAACTATATTTCTGTTAAGCTATCGCGGCTCTACCTGATAAATTTATGATGTCAAAGCTTACTTCCCCACACATCGGTCCTGGGGTATTATTTGACTTGCCATAGATGTATGAAGGTTTTCAAAGTTAAGGGGGCTTGGACCATTTGTCCACCTCGCTGCTCTAATCTGGGTTGGAGTTCGTCAGGGCCTCGTTTGTTATTTGTTATAATAAGTGAAAAAAAAATATTACAGGAAAGCATTTATCGTAGTTGGTAGCGTTTCATGGTGGAGCTGCTAAAATTAACATAGATAAGAAACGAAATTACCCGGGGCGCGTAATCACGTGGATCTTAAACAACAGAAAGCGACGTTTGTCGTATAATAGCGCTTATTTTGTCACATTTCACGTCGTATAAACGTGACGGAGGGAGCACAATAACGCGTGGCCCGCGCCGTAATGGCGGCCGTATCTGATTTATACGTTTTTTTTGTGTACCCACCAAATGTTTTACAGGGTGTTTAGGAACACCGAAATAATATTTCCGCAAGCGCGTGAATAATGAGAAACAAAAAAACCCACTTAATTCCTATTAAATTGTTGCGCTAGCTTCCAAAAATATTTTTGTGATATTATTTAGTAAGTGAACAGTAATAAGTAATAGTTGTTGCGGTTTATGTCGTTTTATTTATGCCCTACAATGCGTTCTAAGGCCCTAAAACTTACGTTGTAGCAAATGTTCAGAGTCCTGCGCTCAGTAATCAAAAGTTTACGTATTTTTGGTCTAGGTAAGTTTGTACTGACAGCTCTCATATTTGTATTAGTTGTGTCAGTATGTAGTTCGAACACGTTTGCAATCTTATTTTTTTTTTATTAATACAATTTCGTACTTCTAATACACACTGTACATAGAATGTTTCTTTTTGGGTATAGCAGCCGCAAGTTATGTCGCGGTGGCCGTCGCTAAGTGAGTTACGATTTCGGCAGTGCTTTTAGATTACGTTAGGTTTAACCTTAGAGGCGCTTAGAACGTAATAATTGAGTAGATTCAAACCATTCCCGACTAAATTTATTTGCGGTGAAACTGATTGTCCTTTGTCTTTCTCGCTAGAATAATCTAGCGAGAAAGGTGCGAATAAAATCAATTCTGACCGAAACTTTGTTGTCTAGACTAAATTAGCTGCGTTGTATTTTTTTATTGAGTATATTTGATAGAGAAGTTGTTGCATATGACCTGTTTGCTATACAATATACTATGCAGTTTATAGCATGCAGTAAACAAGACAATAAAGCCCTGCGCATATAGGCGTATTAAGCACGTGCAACCATTTTTTTTGTGTCAATACTAAAACGAGCTGTATTAACTCATTAAAAAAACATTTTTCAACGAAATGTCGTCGATGACGCGAGCGTATTTGCGAGTATACGCGAGATCGCTTTTGCCACCGAAATTCAATCTTTATACATATTGACACAAAGTACATTAAAGAAAAATCGAGCGTATTCATTCACCCAGTATTAAATTGAAGCAATCCAATTTGTTCCAAATTTTAAAATTAATTGGGTTCTCGGTAAAACACGATAAGCAATATTAATTTAATTTGGTAGGTACATCAAGGATTTGCACGTTAAATTAAATGGGGAGGAAAATAATCGGTGTCGTGTTTCTTCTCTAGTTGACAACAGCACAATATATCAAGCGTGAATAGCAAGCTCACGCGACGGAGATAAGGGGCAATGAACAAAAGGGTTCCATAAATCGTTATTAACTACAGTTTCCTGGGCCCTGTTCAGGTCGAGTGTGTACGCAGATAGTACAACTACCGACGTGAGAGCCTTTGTACAAAGACAATCGACTGTCGTCGAGTATGATCGGCTATGTTCGTTATTAATGGTACATGATTGGAATCTCATACTCTGCAGCTCAGGCTTTGCAAACTTGTGACTGAGTTTTTCTTCTTTAACGGAATTAAATGTCCTATATTACGAGATCGATCAATAAGATGATGGAGTGGAAATAAATCCCAATGGTCAAATTCAAGGGCAATGTGACACTAAGCTAGTTGTCAACTCGTAAAATATTCTCTTGATGCCATTTTATTTTATCAAATGAACAACATTTCATAAATTATATAGTACAAGATTTTTTTTTGGGACTAGGCCCGCCATCCATTCCCACCACTGTTACTCCTGTAAGCCAGGATCAACAGCGGTATCCAATGAGGACACCGAGATGTAACCCTTGGCTAGTCCCGGGGAAAAAGCTAAATTGTCTCGGAACCCGCACGAAATTAATCGAAAAAGGTGTAGGAATTGGACATGTATCCACTTCCTTAGTACAAGAATATCGAAATATTTTAAAATTCAATTAAACAATCATATTGTAAGCACGTCTTACAAGTACCCGTCGTATCAATTTGAGGTAAAACCACCCCTTTATATTCTGAGGTAAATGATGTAAAAACAGGAGATGGGGGAGCGTAACGTAATTTTACGTGTACGGTGTTCGGATAAATCTAATGTAAATAGCACTCTAGCAGGGATACGATGTGACGATCAAAAGGAGTAATTTAATCAATACGTATTTGTTCAATATCGCCCTTTATGGATCTTCAGAATCACAATCAGAATTTTTTATTAATGTAAACCAATATAGGCGCTTATGTATCCTCAATAAATAATAATAATAGTACCTCTACCACCCATTTAGAATGCATTTCCTATGGAGAAGAATGGGCAAGAAACTCCATGGTTGCTTTTTTCCAATAAGGATTTACATTGAATTGCGTGTTTTTCTTAATTAACAATTATACAATATAAAGTGAATGAGGCTGTATACATTGTTTACTGTTCGGTAAGGAAGGTATTGCATTGATTGATAAATCTTTTAATAACTGCTGTGTTTTTTATTATTACAAGCTTTATATTAGCTTGCAACGTATGTCCGGGTGGAATCTTGCAACTGAATTTTAAATCAGTTACCTTTAACCGATTGAGCTGAAATTTGGTATACACGCTTACTTTGGATGACAATGCATGCTTAGCTATGTAACGTCATTCTAATTTCAATATGGCGGATCATCCAAAATGGCGGATTAGTTATTTTTTCTGCACTACCACAGTACCTATGGGTATCAAATAAAAAGGCTTGCTGAGGAGAACACGAAACAAAGGGCAATTAAATAAAAGCTTCTTTTTAAAAAGGTTTTTTACCATTAATTTATTCTTTGAAATTTTTCGGACAGTGTCAATTTAGTCTGCACTACTTATTGGACCTATTGTAATCCTTGTCTCATTGATTTAAAGGTAGAATTTAGCACAACCCAGCGGAGAAGGGAGAGCGTTTTATATGTGAGACGACAAGTGACACGCTGGTTATTTGCATTTTGTCTCCTTAACACATGTCTTCATCGCCTATTCTTGCGGTCGATTTTATTTCATGTCTGAAGTCGTTGCAGACAGTTGCGATAATTTTATTATTTTAATGTTCTGTTTTCTACGTATGTCTTTATTGCGACATACGCTACCTTTAAAGCCTTGCCACAGGCACAACAAAAAGTAATTTATTTACTCATAGAGAAGGCTTTTATCATAAAAATTCAATCTTAAATTGTAAGGACATAGGTTACCTTTTTAAAATACAGTTAAGTTGATTCGCACATATAAATTTTATTTTTTACCATTATTATTATTTTATCTATTACCAATGTAGTAGACCTTTATAATGGCGATCAATCTTAATTGTTTTACCTCATTCATGCTTACTCTATGATTTATAAGCACTATTAAAATTTACCGAGTCGAAGGTAATTGGAGCATTACTTTGAGGTAGGTTTACTAAGCAGCTTAATCAGTGTCGGCGGTTTGTTATTATGGTTAATGACTCGTTCTAATTCTCAACGGTTCCCGGGGTTTGTTAAGTTTTACACCGAGGCGCCTCGGGGGCTCTGGAGAGGGAGGCCGGCTGCATCCGTAATAAGGAAACGTGGAAAAATTTAGACTTCATCCTCTGCAATTTAGTTTGTTAAATATACTTTCTTTATGTGTAACGGAGTAAAAACTGGACCAAACTGCTTTTTCTATTCTACGTTTATTATCAAAGTCTTGTTGTACATAACATTAATACAATACAGTATTAATGTTATGTAAATGTTAAGTATTAATGAAATGTTAAGTATTAATGAAATGTTAATACATTCTTGAGATTTACACATTACATTCTTGAGATTTCATATCAATTTTTAACTGCGTATGCCCAGTCCTGAGGGGCAATTGAGGGGACAATATCTCTAATTCGACATATGTCGAAACAAAACGACAAAATTGGTCGTATTTGGTCGTTCTGTGTCGATTATTTGAAAATTGCTGACTTATGAAATTTTCCATGGGTTACCAGTTAAGTCTTTATTGTATATGTACATAGATATTACTCAGTTTGCTGAACAAGTGATAAACTGTAATAACTTTAGATGGCGAAAATTTACTTTACATAAGTTTCTTACAAAACATACATATTCCACCTTTTAATGAACTACAAACAAAAATTTAAGTGTAAAAATGGGCGGCCTTATCTTTAAAAGTAATCTCTACCAGGCAACCTTTGTATGGAGAGAAATTAAAGTACTATTAAGGACGAGGTGTACTAAATAAATAACATAGAGTTCTGTATACGATAATATAGATTAAAATAATACTACAGTTTGAGTACATATACTAAGTCTTGTTTTAATTAATTATCTTGTTCTTGTAATAATGCAAGACAACTTGTAATAACCGAGACTGCAAGATCGAGATCTATTTGAGTAATATTTTAAACGTGGAAACAAAAAATATAATTTTATATTCATTTGGAAAGCCAAATGAGTTAAAATGAATGTTAACACGATACCCGGCCTCAAGGTATCATAATTTTATTTCGTCGGCTGCCGCTCAGTTCTGGCGCTGTATTATTCAAATTTGATAGCAAAACATATTTCATGACGAAACCGAGCTTTCTAGGTCAAGCTATATAAGCCAGATGATGATGCTATTCTTCAGTGAAATGGATGAGAATAAGTGGCTTCACTGTATAATGAAACTCGACTTAACATAACAAAGGCATGGAAATCGTGGTGTAATATATTGCAAGATATAGTAACACGTATGGTTTACTTTTAATATGCTTGTTCGCTTTTAATCTATTCGAATAAATATAATTGAAATGTCTGTTTGTAATGCTACGGCATTACAAAGCTTTTATTACGATAAAAGCTTTTTACGAAAATGCATTATGAAAGAATACACGGTACATAAACGAAAACACATTTTTTAAATCTTTTGTCTGTCTGTCCGTTTTTCGGGTAAACTCCCAAACGGCTAAACTGATTTTGATGGGACAAGTAATATCTTAGATTACTTTTATTTATGCTAAATAATTATGTTTCCTAAGCTCTAAGCGGATGAAGTCGCGGACTCAGGTAGTAGCTAATAAATTAAATAAATTACGAATTAATACGAACAGATGAGTTTCGCACAAAGAACCGTTTATTCCGCCATTTTAAGCAATTGATTGAAGTCCGGATCGAATAGACACTTGGTGAGATGTTAAGGGATTTCATCCTATAATGTTCCTGTCTGAAAATTGAAAGTCGTATATAAAGAACCCGCTTCTTTGCGAGGGCGCCGATGTTCCTTTTATGTCGCCGGCTTGACTGAATTTTCATAAATATTTTCCTACTTTATCGATGCTTCCGTTCATTCCCTGTTTTCCTGGTATTATCCGAACAAAATTCTAATTATTAGATAAATTGATTCGATTTGAATTGGGTTCGTTTGTAGCCTATTATTTAAATATGTATTTATGAGTTGGATAACCTTATTTTCGTAGGTTATGAATATTTATAAAATTTACTGGAATTTGGATATCGATTATCACAAAACTTAGGAGCCGACTGAAAATCTGATAAAATAAGCAGTAACATCTGAAAGGGAGTCAAACTGCTTTTATCCGGTCGCCTAATGGTTCGTAAAATTTGTACGAGCACCACGACTGCGGTGCTACGGCCGTAGTACAAGTACCTACCTTTGTAGCCCGTAACGCTACGCTGAAGTGGGGTTGCTCGTTACGGCGTAGCAACTTGTAATAAAATTGGCCGCTACGAATATTGCTACAGAGAAGTAGTGAACAAAAAGAAAAGTTAAGAAAATGTAATTGGTATTAAGTTAATTTTGTGTCGTATGTAAACTAGGCGTACAATAGTTTAATATTACCACCTACTTCCATTTTCTTATATTTTTTATTGTATATTTATGTCAAAAACTTGCAGTGTTATGCCATGTCAATGAGGTCTCAAAATACTGATGATTATAATATATTCAATATGAAGATGATTATTTTCGGCATTTATGTCGAAAATCGATCATGTTTCAATATGTGTAGGTAGACGAAATATTATATCATAACAGATTGGGAAATATCAATTAATAATACACGCTCATTTTTACAATTTAGATATGTACTGAAATTCATTCCATTACGCATTTCCCATCCAAGCGTGGTATCTCGTCAGAATCTCATTTGGATTGCAAATTCTGCATGGATACACTGTTTAATCCCACTGGGTTGACAACGCAGTTGCGAACATTGCTTGACGCCATTAGAAATCACGTCTATCCTTTTATCATTTCCATAAAGTACATAACATTGTTGTCACATTATGGTAACCATAGATGTTTATCCGGTTTAGCATCGCGCGGATTCAAATTGGATGTACGGGAATGGTGTGTAAGGGTCCCTTTATCGTAATTACTTTTAGTCACTGTTTATTTTCGTTCGCAGAATAAACGATCGGCGATATTATCTGACAGACACGCGTAGGAATAAGTCCTACGTACACTAGGGCGTCAAAAGTCACGCGTCAGAGTTCAAAATTAACTCTTAGGCAATATAATTAAATAATGAATTTCAGTGGTAGGTAAAAGCCAAGCGACCGACCACGAGGCACTGCTAAACAATTTTTGTCTATACCAAAATAAACTGTATCAACTCATAGAGAAAGTACATTTTTAACGAACTGTCATTGATGACGCGCGTGAGTTCAGTAGTTTGGTGTTTGCCACAGAAATTCCAACTTACAAACACACAACTTAAAAAGTACATTTCCAAAAATATCGCTGGCCGCTGTATATACAGGGCGTTAGACGGCCGTCGTCTGCATAATAAATTGGAATCAATACGATATCGTTGTTCGGCTGACTGCCCTGTTTATTATACGGATCTTGCTATCGCCGAGGCGATTGTGTTGGACCTTTAATCAGAATAGCGTCTTAGTTATACCATATTGTTGCCTTATTATTAAGGGCTTTTGATACTTAGGTCCTTATTGAACTAAGTAGAAGTTGTAGTTTCATTAGAAAAGTAATTTAAATGATTGTGTACTATCTCCCTGTGTCTCGTATTCCCATGTATTTAATGGATGGGGTTCACAATTGATAGTGTTAAAATAAAGATCTTGTTTCATGGTTTCAGCGATGTCATGATTTGTCTGTCGGTGGTTTTATTTCATGCCCATCTCAACAACTATTAAATTTGCCTACAGAAGCTCTACTATTAATTATTATGCTACTTGTGAGGACTGGTTCAACCATTTTCCTCTTAAAGACTCACCAACTACTCTCCCATACTGCGTTGAAGGCATCATACCAAAGCAATTATTTCTATAACCATCTGTGGTTTAGAATAATCCCTTCATTGCAATATGGGAGTAGATGCACCTTACTGTACTAGCTTCCTAAGCGTGAAGACTATATTTGTATTGAATATTAGACTGCCGTGAGTATAATTCTTCTCTAGTATTGTGGAAAAGGTGCTGCTCTCATGGCATTGCTGCTCCTGAGAATGTATTACACGAAATTTTCATTTTGAAAAGAGTAACCATTGAGTTTCTTACCGGCTCTTCTCAGTGGAAGCAGCATTCCGAACCGGTGGTAGAATCTGACTATTTGTAAGTGCTTTTTGGCCTACACGAATAAAAAAATTGATATTGATTTTGGACATAGTCTGGATTGCTTAATCTGTATAATATAAATAAAAGTTTAGTACTTATAGACGTAATAATCCAATACCAATCAATTTTGATAGCTGATATACTCAACAGATGAAGATTCCTAGATATAATTTAATTACGCGAAAAACTTCCATTGCCAATAATAGGACGTGCAAACATTAAATAAGTTTTATTATTTGGCCCTCACATTACGAGCAAACACCCGTCCCTTTATGAACTTGGGTTCCCACCTCACGTAGACACTTTTACCAAAGAAAAATATATAGGTGCTTAGTTCTTATTATATTTGTTGTGTAATAACTGTATAAGGTATAGAGCAGTTGTTAAACCTACTTGGTTAAACGAAAGGGGTGCAGGTTCAAATTCCGGGCTCGCACCTCTGTCATTTTGTGGATTGTATCTTTGAATAGTTTGAATGTAATTTTCACCAAACTGTACTAAGCCATCGTAGCGGACATGTAGATATGTATTATGGATGGCGCAAAGCTTTTTCGCTTTGAAGAGAATGTGCTCGGTATAATCAATAAACTCGCCCCCTGTTAAATTTGGATTAAAAATATATCGGCGAAGTGTGGGTGCACACATCTGCCAACCCCTTTGGGAAATACGCGTGATATGTATAATGTTGTTTTTTTAAATACAATTTATTGTTTGATTTGAATCTTACATCTATAACAATCAATTGTATATTTAATTAAGTATTCCGATGTAACATTAAATTAAAATAACTTTATTGTTGGTAGATTACTAGTCCTCAAACCGAATAATTAATTAAATCATAAAATTGAATCCCTGGAATTCATTCCGAATTTCAGATGCAAAAAAGATATCAATATTCAGTACATACGACTGAAGCTTTAACAAAGAGTTGTGAATATATTGAAATAATATTCATAGGTGGCGAAAGTCAACGATTAAGCAATCAATAACTACCGTATGTGAAATAAAAACTCAATTCAAATGAATTCGCTCGCCCAGTGAGTACAAGGCATCAATAAATCCAACTGTGACAATTCTTCTATTTAGCGCTGAAACTGCGAAATACATCAATTCAAACGTTTGCATCTGTACACAGATGAGCGTTATTGTTTTCATCTGTAGACGTGGCGTGCGGCTGCGGCGCGTGGGCGTTTAGACGTCGACGTTGATAAATGCTTCATTTATACCCCAGTGCAACCCCGGCCTTACAAATGCTCCAATTTGAGCGCAGCACACACGAACGATCTTTTCAAACTTTATATTTAGATGTTTTGAATCTATGTCATGTGGATAGCCACTTTAATGTATGCAAATACCTTTACCAGGGGGGCTTATCTTGCAATAATCAACATTATCGTTAATTAGACATTTATTAATTCGAAAAAAGGGTAAATTTTGTTGTTTTGTTTCGACATATGTCGAATTAGATATAATGTGGATCATGAGAGAATTGCCCCCCAGTACTTATGTTGTAACAGATATTTTCTATAAGTAATTTTATATTCTTGCTACTATTGATGAGACTGGCATTACGAGAGGGTTCTTAAATAATAAGATAATATATACTTACTTACTAACTTACTGCCCTTTTAGATATGCAATGCATATAAGTGTACATAATTAATCCTTCAAGCTCTACATAATTAAAACAATTGATTTTCTATTGTAATGGGACGTATACATCCCGTGCGGGACGAGGAAAATATAGTGAGATACAGAAAAATATGTTCTATGCCATTCACACACAGTTCCTTTTCGAGGTACAAAATGAAACCCTACCAATAACGAACGATATTCGTTCAACAAAAACTCGCTGGTCTGCGTTGGCTGTTATTGTTTAATTATTTGTTGCCATCCGCTCTGAGGTTTTCCTTGTGCCGGATTTCTGTGGACGCACCGTTTGAATTGGATTAATTATTATTCGCCGGCTTTTTGTCTCCTCACATACGGTTATGAGTCCATTTTAACAAGACCCTTATGTAAAATTATAATTATTGGGAACACAAAAAATGGATATATGTTATGTTTATTAAATTATGTTTTTATTTTTATTTCAGGTATGTGTCTACTTCTTATATAGAGGGAAGAGTTATCTCTGCTGCGTAGTGATTATGAAGAGGTAAGTTCCGGTATTTACACAAACATATTGTTAAGGTAGAGTTCTTGTATAATATGTGTTATACAAGATAATGTTCAAAAGAGGCACCGCCTGGGTATTAAATAAACGAATCGTTATCAGTAACGAGTAGTGTTTGAGGAACCAGTAACGAGCCGTTTTCTATGGGGACCGTAACCTACAAATATGTTTATAGGAACAGTTTTGGTTAACGTCGAAAAAATAGATTAATTGCGTGCGAGGTATTAAAACAATCTGTTTTTTTTTCAAAATTTATAAAAAGTTATGTTGCATTTACAGTGGTTTTGTAGAACAGCTTTGTACAATAATGCCTTGGTATATAGATTGCAACTTCAAATATACGACCTTTTTTAATTAATAAGTAAATACCATAAAATATATCGCTATCTACTTCTTGTCTACCTACCTACATACTTGTTAAAAGGTAAAGGTATCTCTGGTAAAGATAGATAGCATAAAAATATAATTGTAAAAACCCGAGTAGCGATCATAAATTACGGTGCCAACATCCACAACAGTGTAGGAGAGCAACACGAGTGGCCACCAGAGACGTATCGAAACATGGATTCCGTACCCTCTGCGTTTATTTATCGTTTATTTTTAGTGTTCCGTAACGGGAACCGGAATACGCCGGACGTACGGAATTTGGGGGCAATAAACAAGGTGGAAAAAGTGTGGAATATTTTTGTGAAACGCCGTTTTTTTACGCTTGCGCAAAAGTTATGACAGCGTGAGATATAAAGCTACCAAAGAAGTAGCTATATTCTATACAGTGTGCTTTAGAATAGTTATACTAACCATTGAAATAAAGATTCTCTAGGTAATACTTTAATGTTACCAGTTCGGTCTCTACCCTGGCCAGACATTGCTCTAGTCCATACAAGGCCACCTGAAACCAACAGAAGCAGGTAAAAGTTATAGAGAGACTTATTACCCATAGACAACCCAAGCACAAATAAAATAAAATAAATGCGAGCTTCACCAGCCGCATCCAATGACCTGTCCAAAGTTGGGGGCAGCGAAGACAATCACCAAAAAGGAGAAAATCCTGGTATGGCATCCCCGTTTCTCCAAAGGGAGGGCGCGAGAAGACCCAAGATCTATTCACGTGGGGTCCACTCCTAGTATACTAATTTAGCTTAAAATACCCGCTAATCACAGATAGAGTAATTCCTCATCTTATTACATTAAATTTCATTCATTTCGTAAAAAACCGGAGGAGTCAAGTTAAGTAACGGAACCAGTAATGTGCTAACCTTTTATTTATAGTACTTTTTTTTTATAAAAATACACTTAAATTATATATTTGACATGTCACAGTCGACCGCGCAGTACCCGCTGGGTTTATGTCGTTTAAAAGAAAGTGTTCATCGGGGATAACAAATGTTTGCACACTTGACAAAATTGACAAGACAAGACAAATGAGCGAGAATCCCAAATTAATATCTAGCATGGTCAAACGGTACCTTCGATTCGTGGCTAAACGGGCTTACATTAAATTTACCTTCATCAAAAAGTTTGAACAAGTAAAATTATTTTCAATACGTTATCATTTTCAAACAAACGTACCAACGTAATGCCTACATACAATTATTATAATTTTACCCTTCATTAAAATTTATATTTTTGAATCATTTTAGGTAACAAATCTCTGAAATAATCTGTCTGGCTCTAATTGAAATGAAGCGGTGACAGATGCCTTGAGAAATATATATCATTGTTGTTCTATGTTTTAAGCAAAATTACGGTGTGCGATGTTTAATGTCCAATATTTCTCGCATTTGCTCGACAAATTTGACAGTTGAAAGAGATAATATGTGGAACTAGCTGGCTTTGAACCCTGTTCATTGGGGTGTCAAGATGCGCACTTATATTTCTTATATCATACTAAAATGAACTGAAAACTAATGTATTGACTCGTGGAAAAAACTCACTCTTCAACGAAATTTTATCGATAACGCGACCGAACTTTGATTGGTGGTCTCGTGGCTTTTGTCACACAAATCAAATATTTACGGTGCGATCCAAATAAGAATAGGAATGTCAAATAACCTATATCTGTCAAATGTCACTTGAAAAGTATGGTTTGCAAAAAACTTATTTGCATATCAATAATAATAGTCTTACATCAAATTTAAATAAAAAGGTAAAATTAGTAGTAAATTGTTAGTATAATATTTAATTATTTAAAGACTTAATTCGTTTTCGTTCGTCACAATATGGCGCAGAGTCGATCCTATTCTCATTTGAATCGCATTGTATGTATATTGTCACTGTAGTGAACATGAATGTGACACTGACAGCTGACATGTGACAGTAACAGCTATCTAGTGATTGTCTTGTTTGTTTGATCTGTGGTAATTAGACCGAGTTGTTTAGAACTTGTAATTTTGTAGCATGTAATTAATAAAACACAATAATATTTGAGTTGAAGACTTTTTAATCAAATACAAATAAAAGCTGTCAGTGTCACGTGACAGCCGTCAATGTCATATTTATAAGGCCCCAGGTGGTGGTAAGGGTCTGTGAAGTTAAATCACAATACCTATTTGACTTACTAAAAGAAATTCAATATCTTTACCTGTATGTGCTTACTTGCGTGACGGTATCACGTCAGATACGTGACTCGCACAGCTCCGAAAATATATCAAGTTAATATTCATCGAATGGAATTGAAGATATCATTACAGCAACTTTTATCCCGCCCCTGTACAAGGTGTTTCAGAAATCCGAAATAATAGTTGAACGTTTGTATGAATATCGGGTATACAATTTACTAGTATACAAATGTGATCGAAATTCGAAAGTGATTTTTCAACTTTGTTTATTGTCTTCGACAATTTTAAAGACTTGTAATACCTCGATTCTTAAGCCCGTCAACGCTCGCGGTTCAAAATATTTTACAATACCAAAATGGACTCTTTGACAATATGCATAAAGATTGAATTTCTGTAGCAGCCACGCCCCCACGCGTCAAAATTCGCTCGCGCTGTCAGTGTCATTTCGTTGTAGAATGAACTTTTTTATGAGTCAATACAGTTTGTTTTGGTGTGGCAAAACATTTGCCGCGCGAGCATGAATAGAGTACACACAGTTAAATAAGCCCACAGTACGATACCTGTGACAAATATTCAAAGGTCTGTAACTCAAAAGCTTTGATAGTTATATGCTCTGCTTTCACTACGCATCTACATACCAGCTACCGTATAATATGTAGCTAATATATTATTTCGGACTTCTGATACACCCTGTATATTAAAACGTAACGCGACATTTATGTAATTAAAGTAAATAGGTCGACATAATATAGGTACAGAGCCCCAGAGGGATTAGCTGCGGATATAAATAAGGTTTAATTACATAACCCTATACTCGGCCTGTTTATATTACAGATCACGTATGAGCGGATTTCTGCTTATACAATAGAATCCTCAAACTGTAGACCGTAGTTCCGGCCGCCGAATAGGCTCTATTTACACGATAAAGCCGACTACTCGATAGTCGTGTTTAATCATAATACTCATACATATTAATATTGATACACGAGTTTAAGAGGAGTTGGTGTACCATGGTAAGCCCTCCGCACACTGCGGCTTCAAAAAAACAAAAACCGACTTCAGAAACCCAGGTATTTGAACTTGCACCTCTTACGTTCAAGGCGGGCGTTCTTTCCCGCGAGGCACATGCTTTAATATTTAGGCATTACGGTAAGATGTCTACTGGTGTTAGTGATTTAGGCATTCGTTATTTTTATGTACCCCCTGTCACTTATTCAAAGATCAATTTTGGTGTCGCTTAAAGAATCCATATCGAGGGGTGAAAGGCTTTTTGACTTAAGCGACATTTTTTTAGCTTAACAGGAGAGCATTCTCATTCGACGGAGAATAAAACGCTGATTTCAAATTATATAAGACAATATCGCCCATAAGTGACGCTTAAGTCGCCTATAGCCTTTCAAAGATAAGATGCGTTATATTTGACTATAAACTGTACTTAAGCAGTGGTAGCCTCGCGGGAAAGAACGCCCGCCTTGAACGTAAGGGGTGCAAGTTCAAATCCCAGGCCCGCACCAAATCTCACTCGTATTGAGGGGAATGTGCCCGGTATAATGGCAATAGGCTCGCCCCCTATTACATTGGGACCAAAATACATCGGCGAAGTGTGGGCGCACTACAGTGCACCTCTGCCTACCCCTCCGGGGAATACAGGCGTGATGATGTATTTTTATTTATTTTTAAACTGTCCCTAACGCTACGTTTCTTACTTATATATATAAAAGCATTACAAAGAATTACTTAAGTTAAGTAATCTTCTAGACGATATCCGAGCCCAGAATCCAAACTTTGAACATAACAGCCTCTTTTCATTGCTCTGTTATCAGTTCAAAGAAAACGGTTCGAATTAATTCATAAGAGGGTTTCTATTTCGGAGCACTATCTTGAATGGTCGGGCTTCAAGTCTACGGCGTGTTCAGAAGTCCGAAATATTTTTGCAACATAATTGTAGCTAATATGTATGATTAGTAAAGGCCTTTGAGTATTTGTCACAATTATCGTGTTGTGGCTTTAAGAGGCACCCACAATCTTACTTAACAGTGTGAACTACATCTATGAAGGTTCAGTACTAATTTTCACAAAACAGAACATGAAAATGTAGCATAGGTCAAGAGCAAGATATAACTCGATTTTAAAATGGACGGCGGAAAAAAATCATGTTCGAATTTGGATTAACAAATTATACCATGTAAAGTATTATTTCGAGTTTCTGATACGCCGTGACGGAATAGTCATTAAGTATTCTATTAAATTGGATGGCCAGACGTGAGCTGAATTCTTGAGGCTCGGAGTCGACCATCAATAACCTTCAAAACTTATATTACGCATCCTCTCTCCATCCCTTATTGTGTTCTATGTAAATATTCTCGACCTTCGACGAAAAATGCGTAGGTACAAGAGCTTTCAGTGTTACATGCGGTGTTGCCAACTCTCATTTCGAAAAGGAAGCTAAAACGAGCTTACTATTTGAGTGAAAACTACCAACTTAACAATACACAATTGATTTTAAAATCACAGTATTTATAGATTTTATTTTCTACTGACAGGAAACTTATAAAAAAGAGAATTGTGAAAGATAATTTAGGCTCAATTTTCTGTTTATCCCTAACCTATAGTCTTCCCACACACATTTTATTATAAAATATAGTAAGATTGTTTACGAATTTTTTAAATTTATTTTTACCTTGCAAAATATTTAACTCATTTGAAACTAGAATAAATATTACGAACGCATTTTTTTTAAGAGCCATACATAATAAGGTGAAAGAATTAATGCCTTCAATCTTTTTTTATCAGAACATTTTTTATTTATTTAGTAACTATTAGAGAAGCTAAGTTTGCAACACTGGTTACGTGGGAACATGACTTGGAAATTCAATTCTGATGTATTCCACGTATACGCGGAGTGAGCCATCATTTTGATCTTGCTTACTCCGACGACACTGGCAGTGTCGTTTCGTCCAAACCCGAGATTATGAGAGAAGTCGAGAAGTTCTATGGACGGTTATACACGTCAGCACAAAGGCCCGCCATTAGCCCAGATGCAGACCCAAGAGCTAGATTAACCCGACACCACACCGAAGATATCCCGGACGTTAGCTTATACGAAATCAGAATGGCTCTGAAACAGCTTAAAAACAACAAGGCACCGGGCGATGACGGAATCACTACTGAACTTCTGAGAGCGGGTGGAAAACCGGTACTTAAGGTCCTCCAGAAATTGTTCAATTCCGTCATTCTCGAGGGTACAACGCCTGAAGCATGGAACAGAAGCGTGGTGGTACTGTTCTTCAAGAAAGGTGATAAAACCCTGTTGAAGAACTACCGACCCATCTCGCTTCTGAGCCATGTTTATAAGCTGTTCTCCAGAGTCATTACGAAATCGTCTCGCACGTAGGTTCGACGAATTTCAGCCACCCGAGCAAGCCGGGTTTCGGAAGACCTTTAGCACCATAGACCACATACATACGCTGCGGCAGGTTATACAGAAGACGGAGGAGTATAACCGGCCACTATGCTTGGCGTTTGTGGACTATGAAAAAGCCTTCGATTCCATAGAGACGTGGGCTGTGGTTCAGTCCCTCCAGCGATGTCGCATCGACCACCGATACATCGAAGCGCTGAAGTGTTTGTATAGGAACGCCACCATGTCAGTCCGAATCCAGGACCAGAGCTCAGAGCCTATCCCATTGCAGCGAGGAGTAAGACAAGGGGACGTTATCTCTCCGAAATTGTTTACCGCTGCATTGGAAGATTGCTTCAAGCTGCTGAATTGGGATGGACTTGGCATCAATATCAACGGCGAGCACCTTACTAACCTTCGGTTTGCAGATGACGTCGTGGTCATAGCGGAGTCGCTGGAGGAACTGAACTCTATGCTCGGTGATCTCAACAGAGTTTCTCAACAGGTAGGTCTTAAAATGAACATGGATAAGACGAAAATCATGTCGAATGTCCATGTCGCACCTCACCCAATAGTCGTTGGGAACTCTACTCTCGAAGTTGTCGACGAGTACGTATACCTGGGACACACGGTCCGATTAGGTAGATCCAACTTCGAGAAGGAGGTCACTCGACGAATCCAACTCGGCTGGGCAGCGTTCGGGAAACTGCGTCACATCTTCTCGTCCGATATTCCTCAGTGCCTGAAGACAAAAGTCTTCGAACAGTGTGTGTTGCCAGTGATGACGTACGGATCCGAGACGTGGTCGCTCACAATGGGACTCCTAAGACGGCTCAGAGTCACTCAACGTGCAATGGAGCGAGCTATGCTGGGAGTTTCACTGCGCGATAGAATCAGAAATGAGGACATCCGCAGAAGAACCAAGGTTACAGACATAGCTCGAAGGGTTGCACGTTTGAAGTGGCAATGGGCCGGACACATTGCCCGGAGAACGGATGGCCGTTGGGGCATCAAAGTCCTAGAGTGGCGGCCACGAACAGGCAAGCGGAATGTGGGACGACCCCCGACCAGATGGACGGACGACCTCACCAGGGTCGCCGGGAGTCGATGGGCGCATAAAGCCCAAGAACGTAATTTGTGGCGATCTATGGGGGAGGCCTATGTTCAGCAGTGGACGTCTCTGGCTGATAGATAGATAGATAGATTACTCCGACGGATAGTATTTCAAGGAGAGGCATTCCTTTGGATTCCCGCTGCCATCATTACTTTGTGGTGTTTACCTTTTCAGCTGCGATCATCACATTACTGGTCCTATTTACATTACATGTCGTGACATAACAATGGATTTTGTTTCGCATTTCGTCGCTTGAGATTTATTTTAGGAGACATATCTTGAATAGTTAGTTGCGCGAACGAATTCATTAGACCTTTTTTTAAGCCATAGATTTTTAAAAAGAGAAGTGAAATTACCATTTTTAAAACGTACTCTATGCCAATATACATAAAGTTTTAATGTCTGCGGCAAAGGACACGTGACCATGTCAATAAATTCCCATCAATAATGTTATTTTATGAGCCTGTGTGTCTATCTTACCTTCATTTGTTGATAACCGATTTACTACTTCACCTTTTAAAAATATTTGATCCATCGTATTTGGCCAACGGTTTTGCCAATGACAGAGTCAAGTAACACTTGGTCTCGGCCGGTGGGATTTTAGAAAAGCTATTATTGTTTTAATGTGATACGGGAATTCTTCTTCTTAATTTTTTGCTAAATGAATGAAATGATGAAATTTAATGGAATAGGAGGAGGAATGGCTCCACCTGCGATTAGCGGGTATTTCACCCAGTGTCAAGTAATTAATAGCAAGAGCAATAATACACATTATAATAAATAATAATGGGTGATGAACGTGATGAAGATGGCGGATGAATTCCCTAACGGGAATTCGATATAATAAACAAAAGACAAATAAATCCCGCAAAATTGTCCATTTAACAGAACAATAACAGTCCAACTATACGATAAAAGTTTGGTGTCGTGTCACATATTCGGTGTAAATTAAACGGCAGCTGGCGCCGCCTCGACTAGAATATCGATGAGTCCCTAAAACTGTTATAGTCTTTCGTCCATAGGCGCGTTTTAACATACGCTACCAATTTTTTGTCCATACCAAAACGTACTGTATCGACTTAACGAATAAGTGCATTTTTCAATGAAATGTCATCGAATTACGACTGAATCGATGACGCTCTTTTGCCACACATATTAAGTGTTTATGTATATTTATATAGAGTACATTTTCACAACACGGTCGAACGGAGTGAATGTCCTCGCTCTAGGATGTTCAGTTCTATAGAAAACTTTATTCTTATTGTCACAACCGAGTATAACTACCAACGGTATAAAATTGCTTTTTTCCCCTCGATGTCGTTTACAAAACTCACTGGGAGGAATAAAAAGTATGATAATATAAAATGGGGAAGTTATACTGGGGGTGTTCAAGCTGTGTATAATGTGTTTTCAGGTGTAATTTTTATGAAAAATAGCTGACAGTTAATGTAACTTTTTATTTGTTGAAAGGGCCGTTAGTTATGATTTGTACAAGTCATGTTGTCATTCTTCATTACTGTTATGTTATAATTTGTAGTTTTGTCCACGTAGACCAAAACCAAGTCTTTCAAATCAAATCAAATTTATTTAATAATTATTTGTATCAAAGTAGAATAATATTTATTTGTGCACTAAATTTTAGTCATCAGTTTTGGCATAATTTTCAGTCAAAGGCACAAAGAAATATACATTTGCATTTATTATATTTGTATGTGGTATAATAACACCGAAAATGTCTAAATTATCTCTAATGATAGATATACTTTAAATTAAGTTAAGGATCCATTTACAGTGTAGTAAAGACATTGAAAGTGTTTTGTAGATTGATTGAAAATTATATAAATTGGGGGTATTTGCACACTCATGTCACTCTCGGTCAGATTAAACTATGACATGCAACAATTCACTAACAAGAAAATAGATTAAGTGTTTTTAGTCCCTGTTGGTAACCCTCAACTAACGACCTCAACAAATTGCACTTATCAAACAATACTCGTCCCATATACGTAGGTAAGCGTTGATCACAATGACTAAAATTCTTTGGCCAGTGTTGAGATTGTGAGTGTTTCAAGTGCGGATAACTTTGCGGACAACCCTATATATTTCGCAGGAACTGCCTAATAATACCGCGTATGGTTTGGCGGCTATGTACCAGAGTGGTCGTGGCTTTGTTTCTCCTCAGGGAGAATAAGGCTGTATAGTTTATTTTATGTTGATTTATTTTTTTATAAGCGTCGAGATAAACTCATGTATACATAAACTGTACAAATATTGTTACAATGACATAAATGGTAGGTTTTTAAATTAAATAAACTCAAGTATTGCTTACTAAACGAAATGGATACACAATATATTCATTTATAGAAATACATACCTCCGAACAGCAATTACCTTTCCTCGAGGATCCATAATAGGGATTTTTAATTTATTTTAATTTTCAATTATTTAAGTTATCATGGAAGTTTTTTAGTATTGTATTTATAAAATGTATCCACGGTATAACAAGCGATAACTAAATTTCATTGTAAACTCTTTCTTCTGTAGCTCACGCATTCAAAAATATTTTCACACTCAAGCCAATATTTACGTTATCTTTATACATTAATTAAACTCGATGCTTATGTCAATGTAACAAAGCTTAATATCCACTAATTGAGTTCCTCCCGGTTTCGGTATTTAGGTAATTCGGTTTGTGACCAAGAGGCGCTCGGCATTCTGCGGGTTACCGAAGCTATTATCGGAATGTTCCTCGCGACCAAGAATGCACGCGTACTTACTTGTACACCACCTATTGACCTGTTATGAATCACTTTAACCATTTAGCACAGTTGTGGTTTAGTTCATTCTTGTGTACATATTGTATCACTGCGGAGATCCGGTCATCTCGTACTGCCGATATGAGTAATAATCTCGATTGTGGATAATATGTTCGGGGTATTTGCATTTTCATCTTCCGATTGTAGAAATAGATTCCATTGAGTTTACATTGAGTGTATAACCACAAGGCTGTCCGCTATC
This sequence comes from Ptilodon capucinus, assembly GCA_914767695.1. Lineage (NCBI taxonomy): Eukaryota > Metazoa > Arthropoda > Insecta > Lepidoptera > Notodontidae > Ptilodon > Ptilodon capucinus. Next base: position 8,707,462 of record OU611808.1, read on the forward strand.
TGCTCCCAACGATATTTTGAACATGAAATATTTTGGACATGTCGCTCGTAGAAACCCTGACAGCCTAGAGAAGCTAATGGTAGTTGGCCAGGTCAACGGGAAAAGAGCACGGGGTCGCTCACCTACACGATGGTCAGACCTAGTAATGACGCTCACTGGCCTACCAATAACCAAGCCATTAAAACCGCCGAGGACAAGAACACGTGGATGACCATAGTACATAAAGGGATCAATACGTCAGACTAGACACGACCTTCAGTAATGAAGATGCCGACTAAGAAGAAGAGTTTACATTGATACGAAGTTGGTTTGAAGCTCTTTCAATAAATTTGAACTTTAAAATTTTGGTAGTGAGGTGTATCATTTCCTTTCTAACGCACGGATTTTTTTAACGCAATGATAGTTAAAACAAAAAAAAAAACTACCAACGATTTATTTTTATGGCAGCCCAGCAAGTGTCGATATTATTTAAAATATAATTTTAAGATTTGATTTCAAGAAGACACCTAAAATTTCAAATGTGCCCCCTTACAGCAATGTTTTGAATATTACTTTCTTCTCTCCTCCCGACACGATCACCGCCCTCCTCGACCCGGGCGTCGAGAGGGCCACCAACACATCTACACTAGCCGCAAACAGACACCGATCTCGCCGGCGAGGTCGTGGAACTCCCTCTTCCGCTCGTAGGTGCATCTTTGCACCTAGGAGCACAGTCACTACCTCTCCCCTCACGGTAACTGCCCAAGCCGAGGTCGTGCCCTCTACGGCGCGGTTGCCACCCTTTTCCGCCCTTAAGGCCTTGGTTGGAGTGCACTCTGCGCTCGCCACTATTCCGGTAAAGCTGTAAAGGCCACCTCACGGCCAACAGCGTAAACCATATTTTAAAAAAAACTTTCTTCTATATATAATATTTAAAACATTGATGCAAGACAGGTGATGGTAAGGGGGCTGATCTATTGATAAAACAAAATACTTAGTTCAATAAAGTTGCAATAATGTCAAAGTGATATTAAAATGATGAGGATAAATAAATTCGTAGATCTCTTGAACACATACATCCAGACATCATGCTAATCCTCCTTTTAAAGGCTTTGTGCCGTACATTCGTTTTATCGAGTTTCTTCAAAGAATACGTAATATTTCATACAAAAAGAAAACCTTAAACTCTCAGGAGTTCAGTTTCTCTCGCGTTATCCAAAGATAACAAAAGACGTTGAAATTGGGTGAATAAAGAAACGCCTACAATATTTATTTTTTAATCCCCAAAAAAACACAGGCGACATAAAATGTATTATTCATGCACAATTCATGGCCTTTGATTGTTTCATTTTTACTCGGCCAAAGAATTGGGGTACACATGAATTATAATTTTTATGACTCCGATATTGTTCCCTCTCACGTCGTCGTCCCGATCTTTTTGCACGATCCATTGAATATTCCTGTGCTGCGTTTTTAAGGCTGCCGAGTGCTCAATGAATAATTAAGCTTGACGAACTATCATCCGTAACTTATCCCCTTTTTCAACTCTGTAAGCCTCTTTTTTTGTTTTCGAGACCAATTGTTAATTTATCATGGAGACCCCGAATTTGGGATTCAAATAAATTTACATCTCCGTTTTGATATCTTGAGCTCAGAATCCCCGCTTTACGATATATATGGGAGCTTTCTGGACCTTACGATCTCCCTTTGCATGCATAATACGTAAACTCCGTGAATTTTCCTCCTCAGCGAATATCAAGTTACGACACCAGACCAAGTTACATAGCCTTAAAGTCTGATTGAATGGAATATACTTCGCATTTGTTTAGATTATCCCCCGGTAATGGTGGTATATATACCGGCTTCCAGAAATTGGTCGTATAAGTAGTTTATTATATGGTCCCACAGAACATAAAACAAACTGAAATTGATGTAAGCGTATTGGAATACATTGTGTCGAATGAATCGTTATCATTTATTTCAATAGTCTCTGTTTATCGACTTTCAGAATAAATCTCATCATCATACTTATTTACATCACATCATCATCACATCATCACGCCTGTATTCCCAGAAGGGGTAGGCAGAGGTGCACTGCAGTGCGCCCACACTTCGCCGATGTATTTTGGTCCCAATGTAATAGGGGGCGAGCCTATTGCCATTATACCGGGCACACAGGTTTCCTCACGATGTTTTCCGTCACCGTTTCTTAGCAAGTAATAATCTCAGATGAAAATGAGATTCGCACATGGAACCCAGAGGTGCGAGCCGGGGATAGAACCTGCGCACTTTAATTGCAAAGCGTGCGTTCGACCACTTGGCTACCACTGCTTACTGCTGATACTTATTTAATAAATGAAATTGTTTAGTAAAGCTATCTATTTAAATTGGGGACGGTTTAATTTTATCTTTCGTAGATTCTTGATCACGATAATTGTTATTAACCGACTTCAAAAAGGAGGAGGTTCTCAATTTGATTAGTATTTTTTTAAAGATTATAATGTGAGGTACATTACAGTTATGAGGCATTGTATAAAACTTTTTACTTTAAATGGCCATGTTAATGGTTTGTAGGGCTATTTTTATTTTTTAGGGTTCCGTACCCAAAGGGTAAAACGGGAACCCTATTGCTGAGACTTCGCTGTCCGTCCGTCCGTCCGTCCATCCATCCGTCCGTCCGTCCGTCCGTCCGTCTGTCACCAGGCTGTATCTCATGAACCGTGATAGTTAGAGGGTTGAAATTTTCACAGATGATATATTTCGGTTGCCGCTATAACAACAAATACTAAAAAACAGAACAAAATAAATATTTAAGAGAGCTCCCATACAAAAAACGTGATTTTTTTGCCATTTTAATAGATAATGGTACGGAACCCTTCGTGCGCGAGTCCGACTCGCACTTGGCCGGTTTTTTTATATCTTAGAGAGTTGTCTGCTTACACTGTCTTGCCGTTTTGGAAAACTGTCGGGTTTACTGTATAAATCAAAAAGTTGAGAAAGCGAAGACTTGTCTAACAATCCGCGCTGAGAAATGGCCGCGCGACGTGGAAAACAAAAGGAAGAAATCGGATACGTGTTTGCCTGCCAGCCACAAGTGAATTGTTTTTTGTTTGTAATCGTTTCTAGTCGTATCCGTCTACGTGTTAATATTGAATTACATTTTCATTACTTCTTTCTTAATTCGAAATTGGAGAGTTATAAAAACATCATCAAATTTTGCCTGCCGGCAGGTTTGTAGCGCCAGCTATTAGGTTTTCTTACGTACGTTCATGCCCCTCGATGAATGACCGCCTAGAAACGATTACAACTCCCTTGTTAGTAACTAGATCTAACTGATCTTAACTCAGTGACTAATTTTGTCGTGGACATAAACTAAATTTGACAGCACCAAATATTTTCCTTCCGGCACACGTATTGTGGTCATGAAAGGAACGACAATATACTAAGTTTAGTATATATTTTTGACGTAAGACTCTTCTAGCGATCGTATTTGATTTCGGAGTAACGCCACGCCTAACCCTAAACTCGAGAGTGTACTAGATTTTTATAAGAAAATCACCTTGTTACGTTTGCTAGTTCAGTAATTACCGCTCTCAAAGAACAGCGGAGCTACGTTACGTTGTTAAATAATAATCAAACACCAGGTAGGTCGGCGGTAACCTGGCAATGTATCTGGGGAATCGTAAACTGAGCAATTTATGGCTTAGAACTTGGTCCCAGAAGGAAGTGTGCTGTGGTTACACGCATGCTACCATCGCTTTGCGTGGAGATTGCTCTTTTTATTATTTTTTGGGCTTGTTTATGTGTGTTTAATCAATATTTGTTAGGTATTTATCATATTTAAATTATAAGTAATCATCATCATCACGCCTGTATTCCCCGAAGGGGTAGGTAGAGGTGCACTGCAGTGAGCCCACACTTCGCTGATGTATTTTGGTCCCAATGTAATAGGGGGCGAGCCTATTGCCATTATACCGGGCACATTCCCCTTCAATACGAGGGAGATTTGGGCCATAGTCCACCACGCTGGCCCAGTGCGGGTGGGTGAACTTCACACGTCTTTTTATAGAGGTGCAGGTTTTCTCACGACGTTTTCCTTCACCGTTCAGCAAGTGGTAATCATTGTTGAAAATTACATTCGAACATGAAAATTATCTCAGGGGTGCGGGCCCGGAATTTGAACTTTCACCCCTTCCGTACAAGGCGGGCGTTCTTGCCCACGAGGCCACCACTGCTTAATTATAAGTTAATTTCATCTCACCATACAAAATTATAGAATAAAGCAGTGCAATATTTAGTAGCATGCTTGTACTTGACTACTCATTGTATATCTAGTGGAATGGCACAGCGCCTCTGACGATGAGTTAATGAACTACGATTACCATTGGAGTTTGCTATAGTACGGCGACACGCAGAGACGTTATCAAAAAGCCGTAAAACGTTTGCTTTAAATATTTGTAAAGAAAATGCTAGTTCAATTATTTCTACAAATAAAGGACACTGACAATCAACTGCAGAAACAATTTTATAGGCACAGGACTAATATCCAACATGCCTTGTTCCAGTACGAAATCAAATCAGCAATCTCTTAACTTTTATATATGACACTGGTTTAGCTAATAGCGTTTTACCAAAATAACACCCAAATATATTAAAATATAAATCGATCTAAAACACCTACTACAGCATTTTTAAGAACAAAAGCGTTCAGAACACCCCGTAAACGTATCATAACTTTCTACGAATTTGTGGATTGTACTTCAGTCGGTTAGTTTATAATTAGAGATTGTTCAGAACTTTCTCGATGTTTCTAATACGAGTGGTACTTACAAAGTTAACGCGCAAACTGTTCAACGAATATAAATATAACTTAGTACACAGGCAGAAAATCATACATTTGGCGGATAATCTTCAGGAAGTGTCTCATAATTAAGCTGTTTTCGTACCATTAAACCCCAGGTGGACGAAGAACAATGCAAGTGTTAATCTCGTAGCTATCTTTGTTAGCTTGGTTGCAACAAATGCACGTATAAGGCCTCCCGCATACTGAGGCGTCGATGCTCCAGCGTCAAATTATTTGCCATAATCAAAACGAACTGTATTGACACATAAAAAAGTTCATTCTTCAACGACATGATACTGACAGCGCGAGCGAATTTTAACGCGTATGGACGTGGCTTATACCACAGAAATTCAATCTTTATGCTTGTTGAAATAAAGCTCGTTTTGCTATTGGCTAAAATTGTATCGCGCGAGCGTCGACGCGCCTCTCTGTGGGTGGTTTAAACCTGGCTTTCGCGGTACGTTCGCCGGAGATCCGGCGCCGAGTTACCCCAAATATATCTTGCTTTGTCCGAGGGCATTATGTATGCTAAAGCCCTGAACGTTCCATGCTTGGTGAGCGGATCTACTGTGCCTTCATTGTCTCGATTTTAGGATTCAAAGCTCAGGTATAGCAAGGATCGTACTAATTTATCATTGACAGTATAAGTAGCACTTGCTTTGCACAAGAAAACCATTGTCATTTGTTGACTACTGCGTGCCTATTCTGTTTGTGAATTTTATATCAGATCGTTCAGGCAAACTTCAATCCAAGTAGGATCCAAGTTGTCTGACCGACTCCGGTCAACTCTAATTTTGTTAGGTCACCACAAATCTTCCAGTACAATGACAACCCTATGAGGTCAACTTTAAATCATCTCGATAACGTCAATTTCATATCTTCCAGATATGGTTGGGTTATTCTATAATATAGCTGATTTTAGCACTTACGAATAGCCACAATCTACCGCCCCGCCCCGTCGCGTCGGTTCAAAATGTAGCTACAATTACATTAAGGCTCTTAACACAAAAGTGATGTAAAAATTTACGGTGCCACAATATTTCCGTGTAGTGTACAATCTTAAGTGTTTGTTTCATGCAATCTAACTTCAAGTAGTAGACGCTAGTTTTATTTTTTTTCCCCCACAACAAGATGAACTAAACAGAATACTACTAACGCAGAATATATGAGCAAAACCGTCATGGATAATTTAGCTCGAGTGGTAAATGTGGTAATAGCGATTCGTCCGTCCTCGCGACATTTATTGGTTGCGACTCGGCGCGACCCCACGGCGACAGTGACGGACGATCGCGTCGAACGCGAAACGGAACTTATTGGCGACGATTTTTCAAATTCACCCGATGCACGTGGAAAGGTCTTTGAAGACTACATCGTTCCATGATCTTACCATTGTCGAAATTCGTGTCTGTATTGTTTAAAGGTGTACAATTACGGCCGTTTTGATTCACTGAAAAATTGTTAATTTAAACAACTTTTTTGGGGTGCAAAAAATATAAACATTCATGACGATTTAAATGGAATTTGCACGAATTAAAGTTCAGCTTATATTTTGCCAACGTGTTGTTTTAGACACTTAATAATAGTTTAGATACTAAATAAACTTAATTTACATAATTTTTTGTTCAAGAAAGCAAAGTTCTTATTAATTCTTAATGTCTAAAATCGATGAAATTTGTAGTTTTTTTTTCTCATTACCTACCCATACAGAATCGGTGCTCGGGAGTTTTTAATTAAGATTATTATTACATTAGCTTCACTCGAAATGTTCATCACAATAGATTATTGCACTCAGTGGTATGGCGTGGTACGCTATAGTGAACTGAGTCATTAATACCCAAGCTTCCTCAATTAACTAGTTTTACGACTCTTCAATGAAGTTCGTCGTTCACTTTATCGATTAATTAACTTGCCCTATCTAGAGAGGCGCCTACTTGTTACATACCAGCTGTAGTCTCTTGAATGCGAATTTCAGCCATTGTTCTTACTGTTATTGAATTCGATAACTAAGCTTCAGCGCATCCACGGCTTAATTGAGAAGAATTTAAAATTGTAATTTTACGAAATTTTCAATGATTTATTTAATTCATATAAGCGTATCCTGATTGTCTTTCAGACAATCAGGATACGCTTATATTTTTGCATTAATGGACGAAAGAAAACTGTAAAAAAATACATATCAAAATCTATCGTATATTGGAGCTTTCTAAATTTTAGTCCAAGAATTTTGTCAAAAGTCGACTAGAAAACAGCTAGGTCTAGTTGTTATGAGTGTAGTTTACCCGGTTCCGTGCGTTGAGTTGGAATCCCGTTACCTATGGGGAAATTTCGGCAATGGACTTTACGGAATTTTCCCTGGTTTGGGTGTAACTGGGATCGACCCCAGTCTTTTGTTTGATAAAATCAAAAATCAAAATCATTTTTTTGTATTCGTGTAGGCCAAAAAGCACTTACAAATAGTCAGATTCTACCACCGGTTCGGAATGCTGCTTCCACTGAGAAGAGCCGGTGAGAAACTTAATGGTTACTCTTTTCAAAATGATAATTGCGAGTGATACATTCTAAGGAGCAGCAATGCAGTGAGAGCAGACATCACCTTTGCCACAATACTAGAGAAGAATTATACTCACGGCAGTCTAATATTAAATACAAATATAGTCTTTACGCTTAGGAAGCTAGTACAGTAAGTAAGCGTCTACTCCCATTTACAATAAAGGAATTGTTCTAAATCACAGTAGATGGTTATAGAAATAATTGCTTTGGTAGGATGCCTTCAACGCAGTATGGGGTAGTAGATGATAAGTCATTAAGAGGAAAATGGAAAATGGTTGGACCAGTCCATGCCCATACCCATAGTACACGCTTTGTTATAAATAAATATGCAAATGTGTGGTTTATCCCGACCGTATTTGGTATATCGAACCCCTGCCAGTGACGTCATCTTTGTTTCCTTACCTTTGTTCATTTACCTTAACGATTTCCCTTTTATTTCTGGGAACTTGACACGAATGAAAAAATCCGTTGCCCACTCGCGCGCGAAAGAAAATGATTACGGTAATCATTTGGAATGAATTGAACAATCATTAATCTACCGGAGTTCTGGAAGTACTTTATAAGTATATTTATTTATTGGTGGAAATAATTTTTTTGGTTCACACAATATGGTACATCAGCCCCTACCACAACTTTTTACTTCACTTCACTTTTTAAAAAGATATGGCCTCCATCGTATTTAGTCGATGATTTTGCCAACAACAGAGGATGTGAAAACACTTGGTCGGTGGATGGGTGAGACTTTACAAAACAATAAGATATTAAATTTTGAGGTGACTATTTACAGTTGAGAAAACATAATATAAAATGTATTGAACATCACAAACACGAAAATACATATGACAAAACATGGAGAAATAAATAAAATATTTATGATAACTATATTGTTAGTAGTAACAAGACAGTTATAGTTGGAGAACACCACTGTTTAATATTACCTTCAGGTTTTGACAGTTATCTCAGTACCTGTCAAAAAAATTCAATTACTATTGAAACAACAATACTTTAACAGGTATTGGGTAAGGCCCCAGGTTAATTCATATGGAGGTACAGTCATCGTCAAAGTTTACTTATAAAAGTACGCAGGTATTTTATTTTTATAAAATTAGAAAAGTGTTCGTTTAGATGGGAATCACTAATATGTTGTATTATGTAACCTGTAACCAGTCGAGCTGCGCATAATTTATCACAGTAGATTTTGATAACTTTTTTTTTTTTCAAATTCTCGTACATAGACATCCTTATCCGACTTACTCTTTAAAACTACTTATCAACTCTATAATACGTCTCCAAAAATTATCTTTACAAACATTACAGAATATATATAGAGCAGACCGTAGAGTTCGCTCCAATCGATATGAAAAATCGAGATCTCGACTTACGGATTCAATATCCTGTTTAGGGGATTACCTACCTTTACTATTCACATTTTTTTTCGGAGCGAAAATACATTATTACACTTTTTCCGTGTTTACATCCTCCGCCTTCAAATATTCAGCAACAAAAGCTTAAGTACACAAAACTGCTATTGTTGTATAAAAATAAAACGTTACAATTTTATACGGGCGCTGTACATGTTCGATTGTAAAGCTTATATTGCTTAAACAGTTTTATTCGTTTAACCGCCCCAGGCGATTTCGGCGGCCTATTTGAGCCCCGCACACTCGAGCGTCAACCGCCGCGCGTCAAAATATTTGCCAATATAAAATGAACCGTATTGACTCACAGAAAATGTTCATTCTCCAACGACATGCCAATGACAGCGCGAGCCAAATATGACGATCGGGCGTGGCTTTTACCACAGACATTCTATCTTTATGTATATTGACACAGAGTTCCTTTTGCTATATCATTTCTGACGCGCGACTGTCGACGCCCCGGTGTGGGGGCCTTTACCCATTTTCTTCGCACTAAAGGGAGTGTGCTCCTAATTATAAGAGGTATAAGAATGCAAATAAAATGTATATGTATTAATGCGTGCAAACAGCAATGCACCTCCTACCCCTTACTCGAATATAAATAAATATATAGCGCCAGATGACACTAATCGAATAATACTAAACTAAGCAACGTTTGTTCTATGGGTACTGGGGATGGAAGGGACTGGGGGCGATCCCAGCTAAACCCAGACCAGGGAAAATTCTGGAAAGGCAATTTCCGAAATTTGCCGCTTGCGGGAAATGAACCCGCGATCACCCGCTGGAGTGACCTGTGCCGCCTACGTCATTTGGTGGTAACAGTTTGAATATTAGTGCGAGATGAAGCAATGTTACTGTTAGTTATTAAGCACATAAATGGGACATAATCACTTGTTAACAGCGCTATATATAGTTGAAGGCATAATTTGTGGTGGCCCTATCTCCACCCTAGAACCAGTAATTAAACTGTAAATTATCGCTAAGTGCAGACCCGGCCTGAAGGTCGTATCGACGCCGCCCTTCCAAGAATACCAATGAACTAGGGGCTGGGAGTGTAATCAAAAATTTATTTATTCCACTACGAACTACGGATCGATTTGGTTAAGCTTATTAGAGAATATAAGGACTTTTAACTAATTCTGGTTCTTATTTAGCTACGACGTACCTACTGTATAGTTTCATACTTATTACCTACTAACGTAAAGCGCATTTAATTTTTTGCCATACCAAAACAAACTGTATTGACTCGTAGGAGAAGTTCATTCTTCAACTAAATGACACTGACAGCGCGAGTGAATTTTGACGCGTGGGGGCGTGGCCTTTACTACAGAAATTCAATATTTATGCATATTAACACAGAGTTCGTTTTAGTATTGGCAAAAATTTCGACGCGCGATAGTGTTTTAATACTTATAAAATATAACATCTTTATTATAGCCTAAGGATTTAAAGGTTCAATAAAATAAAATTGTGTTATATTTTTTGAACACAAAGCTCGGCCTTTCATCTGATGAAAGTTACACCCCCGTATTATATTTTTGCAACGAAATCGAAATATGTACTGCACACCTACTGCAGTATATATTTGTAAACAATATTTTTTCGTTTTCCTCCGGGAGCTAAAATCACCAGGCTACTCTGTGCGCTTAATCTGGAGCATACCACATACAACTGGCCGTGAGACAAGCAACTTTGCCTGAAGCCTATTCCCGCTACCTTAAGAGTTTGACCATAATGAGTTTGTCCTAAACGTGCATAACCTCTTAAAGCTTAGGAACCTTCAAATGAGGTACTACTAATATAGTATGGTGACTTTCGAGACATTCAGACACAACTTCTAAGTTTCAGGTCTCTATGCTCAGCGGTTTAAGCTGTGCGTTGATCCGTCAGTCGGACAAAGCCTTTTATCGATGAATAAATGTTTTGATAGATAAAAACTGAAATAAGGATTCATATTTTTTAGCTTCATAAATAAAGATTTATTCTATAGTAGATTTATTTTACAAACAAAGTTAAATTACGTCAATTAAATGTTCACCAGAAAATTTTAAGTGGTGCTTAATCTCAATTAACCGAAAAACTTCGATAAAAACTTTTGAAGATTTTTTTTTTAAATTGCGTATTGAAAACTCAACTATTTATCTATGATTATATTAATTGTACGTCCTCGTCGAATAAGAAATCGTATAATGGCACTGTAACACATGAGCAATACAGAACTAGCAAAGCAGAAAATATGATTCATTTAAAAAACGTTTACACAGCTCGCCTTGAACATAAGGGGGTGCGAGTTCAAATGCCGAGCCCATATCTCTGAGATTTTCATAGGCGAATGTCATTTTCAATAATGATTACCACTTGCTGAACGGCGAAAGCAAACATCGTGAGTAAACCTGCACGTCTATAGAAAGGCGTGGTTGACTACTAGCTGCCTACGCTTAAACCACTAGACCAGACCACGACCATGACACGGCCCCTTTAGTATGAAGAAATATTTCGCGGCGCCCCTACCCGTTGCTTTTTTTAAACTATTGTTTTTTTTTAGTGCAGTAGCTTTCCCAACCTTTTACAACTCCCCCCTTTACATGCTTCGCGACCCCCCTAAAGAATCTTCGCGACCCTCCTAGGGGTTTGCGACCCACACGTTGAAAAACACTGCACTAGAACAAGTCGTCGTAATTCATTTTGAAAAATTCAAAATTCGTTATTGCCCTTGTTGTATCGCTCGTGTGTGTTTGCTTTTTTTTTTATATGGATTACGCTGTTGGTCGTGAGGTGGCCTTTACAGCTTTACCGGAGTAGAGCTCGTGTGTGTCTGCGTCCCAGCTATAAACACGAATATTTTCTGTGAACATTATGACAATGATGAATGGCCAACCACACGACGAGGCGGCGGGCCAAAAATTCTCTCCTCAATTTGTCATCCATCGTCTCGTCCAAATTATATAAGATTGAAGAGCAATATTAAACTCTATGAGTGCCGAATACGTATGAATAGACGCACAAAGTTCCGTACACACAGGGGCGTCAAGGCGTCTAAATTTCTTCCAATACTAAAAGGTACCATATAAAAAAAAAATTAACAAAAAAATTGAACCTCCGAAAAAACTAAAAACCAAAAAATTACAAACCTTTTTTATACCCTAAATAACTTAGTTCTTAAACTAATGTAAATTTTTATTATATTTTTTTTTTTTGTGGCTTAAATCTACTACTTATTACATAGTTATTTTTTTTGTAATACATAAAACTCAGCATTAAAATCTGTGACTCAACAATAAATCACCCACTATTTTCCCACCCTCAGGGTAGGTTTTTTCCAAATTTATATGGGATCAACTTCGAGGTATACCCTATCGGTTAAAAATGGGTATTATATTTCAAGTAAGGTCCACGCAGGCATAGGTATATCATGGAGTAGGTGCCAGTCTAAGTAAATACACACATGAATTGGCACCAACTCCAAATGTAATGAGTTATAAGGTTATACTTAGCTTTTTAGTGTATCTAGGTTTTTGAAGTCGATTTTTGTTTTAAGTCAAATAGCCCTTGATATATACATTATTATGTCTGTGTACTCAGTTTTAGAATATGATCCAATCACGCGGTTCGCTGCTCGCTTGATATACCATATCTATATATCTATACACAAGTAGCTACTATTTATAATAATAATCCCTGAAGGTGAAAGGTAAGGTAAGGTTCTGAAATCGTATTATGTTATCAGTGAAACTATTTGTCTATGAAGAGATTATAATAACACCAAGAAACTCTCATATGCGCAAGTCCGACTTACAACTAACCGGTTCTTTTTAACCTGCAAATTCTTTTCAAAGTTGCCGTGTTCACATTTAAGCTCCCAGGTATCATTAGAGTTCGGAAAGTAACACACATTAAATACAGATTGCGTCCCCACCGTCGGCGGTGAACAATTAAGTCTGCTCAAAATGTTCTTAAAGATATTAGCAAAGTTGCGTCAAGTGAACGCGACTCGATTCCGCGACCCAACTTGTACGCCACCATTTAGCTCGTAAATGTAAGCAACTGCCACTGTGAATAGATAATAAGGATTTTATTAAAATTCCTCGTCCTTGTTTTGCCATTGGTGGGGCAGATGTGACGGACGCCTTTTGTTCTGGTGGCATGCTAGTCTAAAGCCTTCCAAAATTCCCCCATCGTCGTCGCCAATGAAATTTCACTGCCTCATTTATACACCGCTTTTGTGTTCGTTTTTATGCCCAGTTTACTTGCTATGATAAGGCAGACGTTTAAAATTCATTTTATGGTTCGGTACATGCAGTCGTTATATTTTTTTATAGAGACATTCTGAACAGATGAACAGATTTTCGTCGTCCACATTTTACAAGATAAAATAAGCTCTATTAAAGTTATAAAAGAGTTAGTGGTTGGTTATCTTATTTAAAAACCTTGCTCCCCAACTCGCTATTAAAATATTGATGATAGCCAAGTCCCTTCTGGTCTTTGGCTCGTGCTCCTGAGTCACGATACTACTAGTTCGATTAAGCTAACTATATCTGATGCTGACATCATAAAAGTTAGCGCAAAAAGGCCGCTCCAAGTCTAAAAGGAACAGTGAAAAATTGAGCTGTATCTCAATGTCACAAGAGGTGTATTCAAATAAGCATTGTTTACAGCAGTTGTCATTTTGAAAAGAGTTTAGTCCTATTGTAGATAAAGATTAATTTATTCATTTCTTTTTAATACTCAGTTGACCCTGTTTTTAACCGACTTCAAAAAGGAGGAGGTTCTCAATTCGACCCGTATGTTTTTTTTTTTTTTTTTATGTATGTTACCGCATATCTCCTGCGTCTGTCGACCGATTTCGAAATTTTTTTTTTGTTTGCTAGGGAATTTTTCAAGGTTGGTCCCATTTCCAAAATAATTAATGTGTGTATTTGCCTTGTCCGCCGTTGATTGGCACCTACTCCAAATGTAATGTATTGTAAGGTTATTTGTAGCGTTTTGGTGCACCTAGGTTTTTGAAGTCGGATTTTGTTTTTTGTTAAAAATTATTATTTTATGCTGATTATACTAATGTTATATATTTTTAACCGCCTTCCAAAAAGCAGGAGGTTTCTAAATTTGACCGTATATATTTTTTTTTATGTGTGTTCGCGGATAACTTCGTCGTTTATGAACTGATTATGATGATTATTTCTTTGTTGGGAAGGAGAGATCCCGAGTGTAGTCCCATTTTCAAAATATTATCAGATATCAACCGCCTTGGGGGTGAAATGGGGGGGTTGAAGGTCACACAATTTCAAAAATATTTATTGATCGACTTGAAATTTTGTACATGTATTTAACATAGAAAATAAAGAAACACGTGTTTAAGGAAATTTGAATTTGAATTTTGAGTTGGTCTAACACCAACTTTAAACTTACTTTAAATATTTACTTTTTTAGTGTTGTTATGAGCTGCATATTTTCAAAGATTATTTACACTAAAAAGCGTGAAAAAAAATATTTTTAACAAAAAACAAAAACCGACTTCAAAAACCATGTGTGTATTTGTATAGTCAGTATGTAACATACAAGTAAAACACGAACTGCATACGATACTGGTATACATTAATTATAGCATATGGTGGGTAGAGCCATTTTAATTAATCTCTCTATGCGAAATAAAATGGAGAATTCAATTTTCTGGTCAAATGGATCGCCCGAACGTGTGTGGCTACTGCGCGGTTGTGTTGTGGAGAGTTCTTAATTCCAATATTCATTCGAGTGTAGCGATCTATGAGGTTTCATGTAGACTTTTTTATCCTGTAGTTATTCAATCTAGAGCATCTATGTAAAAAGTCAGTCTACTACGTCTCTCCAAATCATATAGCACCACAATGCAAAGAAGTTGTTTAAGCCTTCGATGAGTAAATCACATTTTAACTTATGAAATTGAAATTAATGTTTACGTGATATTCTAAGAAATCCTTATGCGTTCGTGAAGTCGAAACTCTGGCCTAGGAGAGAAGGGTTCAAAGTCAGCTAACCCAAAGTGAAAATTATATCGTGGTATGACAATATTATATTCCATGATAATAAATATGGTAGAATTACTGGTTCTCGTCGTCAACTAACCAATATACTCGGATAGTTGATCAATGAACCTGCACTGGTATTTTTTTAATGAAAAGGATAAGAATAAAAATATTTCAAAATCATTTTTTTTTATTCGTGTGGGAAAAAAAGCACTTACAAAAAGTCAGATTCTACCACCGGTTCGGAATGCTTCCACTGAGTAGAGCCGGTAAGAAACTCAGTGGTTACTCTTTTCAAAATGATAATTGCGAGTAATACATTCTCAGGAGCAGCAATGCCATGAGAGCAGACAGCATCTTTGCCAGTTTTGCCACAATACTAAAGAAGAATTATGAATTATACTCAAGGCAGTCTAATATTAAATACAAGTATAGTCTTTACGCTTAGGATGCTAGCACAGTAAGGTGCGTCTACTCCCATTTACAATGAAGGGATTATTCTAAACCACAAATGGTTATAGAAATAATTGCTTTGGTATGATGCCTTCAACGCAGTATGGGAGAGTAGATGATAAGTCATTAAGAGGAAAATGGTTGGACCAGTTACATAACTTGACAAGGAATGACTTAGAAATGCTAAGACGATACGTTATAGCCTAAAAGGTATACCAAGATTTCACTATCGTAATATGTAATTCATCTACCCAGATACAGGTAAGCGATGAAATGGATAACCGCATCGAATTTGTTCCATCACTCATCCCAGATTTGTCGATGGAGTGTCGATCCCATAGGAGTTGTTGCGAGAAAATTACTTTCTCATTCTCATGGTTACGCCAGTTGGTATTTTATTGCTTCATCGGAATGATAAATGGGCCATATACAGTTCTAAAAGTACGATATAAAACTTTCGCATTGCCATGGATTTATAGTAAATGCCAAAAGGTGATCCTACTGTGTTATCATAGTCTCAACAGTACTGTTATTGTTATCATATGAGATTTGTGTGAAACAATCTAGAAAAGCACCTACAGAAACACGGTGATTGGTCTGCACAATGTAAAACTAGATTCACAAATGGCGTGCAAGTGATTTTGTACAAAATAATGGCTTATATTTTTGCGTCTATCGCACCAGTAACAGTAGGTATCTATGAATCTTTAGATTTCTGGGTTAAACAATTTTTATTGTTTTTACTCAATTAATTTTTCGCTCCTAATCATGACGGCATACTTACTTTTAAAACACTCTCTTTTTATGAGTACTATCTGATTCTTATATAATGTTATTACAAAAAATGTATAAACCGTTTGTATTTCCATCATAAATTTTCGAATATTTTTGTATAAATTTGAGGGTCTGTCTGCTTACTTAAAAAGAAAATTGATTGCTATCTATGAAACTTAATATTTAAGCTACATTTGCTTTTGTAATATTGATAATGTTAGTATTAAAGAAAAGTTCTAAATAAAGTTTAGTGATCCCCAGAACTGTAAGATGTCTTTGTGAAAATGTTCGTGAAGATCTATTAATTTTTATTAGGTACTTACTGAAAAGTCTGGAAAAGTTTTCATAATATGCGCTGTTACTGACGGAATTTTAAAGAATGGATTTCTTCGCGTTTGTCAATTTATCTTCATGAAGATTTGAAAAAGAAAATCGCACTCGCCCCTCTGGAATATACATAAAACATTGCTTTTGTTAGAAAATATACAAAAAATACAAAAGCATTGTTGACAATGTTTTAAATATTAATTTAGTGATAGGATTTTAAAAAAAACCTACCTAAGTTCAGTAATAGAAAATGATGTCAAGTCTTGGCCTTGCTCTCATTATTATGCGAGAATCTCCCAAGAACTGGGCACCGTAATAAAAATAAACTAAAAATCGTAGAAAACAGACAGTATCCTGAAAATATCTGTTTCAGACATAGTCTTATATAAAATCTAATATAGGCAATAACCTGTTGTAACCAGTAATTGTTGTTGACCACAAAACTGATTATAGGATTGAATTGCCATTCAAAATGCGTATACCAACCTATCGTGAGCCAGGAGGCAGCCGAGACGTGCCTGTCATCTGTCACCTCGGGGCTGCGTGATGCCTGTCCAACATACCCCTCGGATCCAGCCGAGCATCAACATTTAAACACAAGACAATTTATAATCTTATGAAGTATTTTGTTTAGGAATACAAAACCTTTTTAGTTATTAGGAAGTTAAGATTTAACCTTGTTAACAGATTGAGGTTATTATAGATGGAGGGTCAATAAGAACCTCCATCTAACTTAAATGTGTCAATCGTTTTATGTCGGGGTTGAGCCCTGATCTCTATCAAAAATATTATCACCAGTCAAATATGAGTCTTGGGGTTACCAAGAAGAAAGTCTTACTTGCAATGTTACCAGTTGGGACGTATGCTGTATTATCCAATTTTGATTGATACCATGTAATTCAACTAAATATAACTGTATTTATAGGGCGTCAAAACTGAACGCTTTAAATGCGCAATGTTGGCAACTAGCAAGTTTAGAATTAATCGATGGCTTGGCAGTTTTAGATTGGCCAAGTTTAACCGGCTCTTGGTCATGCCAAGTTGCCCCATTTGTCTACGACCAAGTTTGTCGGGCAAGAAAGATTTTGACGGGACCCGCATGACCGATCAATGTGCTAGACATGCGATCGAAGAACCTCGCACGGCTGAAGCTATCAAAGTTTGGTTTAATTAAACGAAATCTGTTTGCGACTTTGAGAATTTCTTGTATGAGGACGCAATACATTTATGTATCTTGTCTAAAATTTACTAAACCATTTCATTGGTATCTGTAATTATCTTTGAAAAATTATAGGCTTCATTCCATGTTACGCAAGTAATAGTACCTATAGTAGTAAATCAGAATCAGAATCAGAATCAGAATTTTTTTATTCATGTAAACCAATACAGGCACTTATGAATCGTCAGTAAAAAATAAATAGTATTAATAGTATCTCTACCACCCATTCGGAATGCAATTCCTATGGAGAAGAATGGGCAAGAAACTCCATGGTTGCTTTTTTCCAATAAGGATTTACATGTCGAATCGACCAAAACATCTTCCTTTTTCTTTGAAGTTCGTTAGAAATTAATCCATGAAGTAATTATTTAGGATAGAAAACGTGAAAAAAGAGACCTTAGAACATTTTCTGCAGCAGTCGGGTGATAAAATAAAAAATGGTCTAGCTAAAACTTCTTGGTTTAGATTTGAGCGTAGACTTGCGTAGCTTTGCTCGCTTGGTCGATCGCATTATAGTATGATACCTATAATGAATGCTTTGTTTTACTACTATTGTAGTATAGTAGTAGTATTGACGGAGAGAGTTTTTTTTTTTTAATTTGTCTTTTCGTTATCCGTACCGTATGTATAATACTTTCATATGCCTTTAGTAAAAAGCTGTTTATTTTGCCATTATAAATAAATATACATCATCACGCCTGTATTCCCCGAAGGGGTAGGCAGAGGTGCACTGCAGTGCGCCCACACTTTGCCGATGTATTTTGGTCCCAATGTAATAGGGGGCGAGCCTATTGCCATTATACCGGGCACACAGGTTTCCTCACGATGTTTTCCGTCACCGTTTCTTAGCAAGTGATAATCTCAGATGAAAATGAGATTCGCACATGGAACCCAGAGGTGCGAGCCGGGGATAGAACCTGCGCACTTTGATTGCAAAGCGTGCGTTCGACCACTCGGCTACCACTGCTGCTTGCCGTTGCTTTGCCATTACAAACAGGCAATTTTAATTTTATTTATTTGTATAGATTTAACTTTCTTGCTATAATCGGATTACATTGGATTTGTGTACACAATTTAATATAACGAGATTGTTAGCGAATTTGTTAAAGAAAAAAAAAGTTACAATGCAATTTTTTGTATCAACATCGGCATTTCAAAGGGCACCTACATAAAACATATATTTTTCTATTAAATTTAATCCATATTGAAACGTTGTCTGATGTCATTAATCTTGATAAATGAAAATCATATGTGGGTGCTGCAGGAAATCAATTTTCCGCCCGGTTTCATTGCACCGAGTTCGGCGGTCCGTATTTGCAATTTGACATTTTAATATTCCTCAACGGATATGAACCTTTTTGCCCACTCAACGTTTTTAGAACGAGTTCAAATGAAATTTTTATTCTAACTGTCTGCGGAGTTTTTGAATGAATAATTCCCGCTTGGGGCGTTCTTTAATTGGACATTAACATACAGGTATACATTAACGTCCTGTTACCACTTGGTAACTTGAGTTTATTTAAAAATGTGCCTAGTGTGTCAATATATATAAATATTGAATTTCTGAGGCAAAGCTACGCGAGCACGCGTCAAATTTCGTTCGCAATATCGAAGACATTCATTGAAAAATGAGCTTCTTCCATGAGTAAATATAGTTTATTTTTGATCTCTCACGTTATGATGCGCCAGGCCAATTCAAGCTCCGTTTGCCTGTGCAATTACTGTGTAATAAAAGACCCATGTATACGTCGGCTCATATTATAGTCTATACTTACTTTACAATTGCACTACAGACATTTTTAGTTCATTATATTGATATGCTATTATATTTTTGGCCCCTTTTTGCTTGTCTGAACTGATGGTCTATCGAAACACGACATGTTGTGCTCAGCTCTAAATGCCATAAGCTGTTACCCATGCATTTTTTGTCCGCCTCTTCTTGGGTACTTGAAAATCTCAATTTGTAAATCCATAGGTGCACGATCTTTACCGAGATTTGAACTCAACCCAACCGCCACGACCTTCGGACCGCTACCCACCCACTGCGACTTTTGCTCTCGACTGTACCGACCTCTATTACACCAGAAGTGTATCAGAAGTCCGAAATAATATTGAAGGTACATATATGGTAGCTAATATGTACATGCTTAGTGATGGCAGACTATACATAACTTTTATAGGTACACACCTTAGAATATTTTGTCACCAGTATCATGTTCTGGCCTTTGGGCATATCCGTACCTACTCTATTAAACAGTGTGAACTCGAGTGAGATCTCGAGTGTATCGAGATGGTAATTACTAATATTATCAGGATCGAGCTATCACAAGTTTTTGAGTTTGGTAGCAGATAAAGTTGAAAAACGTCCAAATTGGGATCGTCCCCATTCCATTGTATGGTACTCATAGTACAAGCCTTGCTTAGTTTGGGATCATATATGATGAGTATGTGTTGTCTGGCGAGTTGTTAAACCACTCAGTTTTATACCCGATACTCACGCAAACGTTAAAGTATTATTTCGGACTTTTGAACCACTTTGTACGTATTAGTACATTATAATAGCTATTTATCAAACCCGTAAGCATCGTCATATCATAAAACGATGTTGTCCAAACTTAGGTACAGTATCGTCCCGTCGTCGTGTACAAAAACCGATTTTTCACATTTATAAGCTCAACACGTCCCCTAACGATCTTGAGAAGGGTTAGTAATGACAACATGCGATGGAGGTCGCCTTTTATTCGCAATTCTAAAGGATTTCATCCCCATGCCACTATTTTGAGGCAAAATATCTCGATAACATTAGTTAAATAGTTTTTAATAATTCTTGGTATTGTTTGGTTTGGTATTGTAGCAGTGGTCGAACGCACACCTTGCAATCGAAGTGTGCAGGTTCGGACCCCGGCTTGCACCTCTGGGATTTATGTGCAAATCTCATTTTCATCCGAGATTATCACTTGCTATGAAACGGTGAAGGAAAACATCGTGAGGAAACCTGCACGTATGAGCGAACTTGACTATTTTTCGATAGATGTGTGAAGTCTGCCAACCCGCACAGGGCCAGGGTGGTGGACTATGGCCCGAATCCCCTCGCACTGAGGGGAGGCCCGTGCCCAGCAGTGGGACATTAAAACGGATGTAGTAGTAGTAGTTGGTATTGTTCGATATGATAGCTTAGACTTGTAAAGAAAAACGTGGTATCGATTTTTCGATGTACAGATATTTTATGACCATATCTTAATTTTTTATTATCACGATGCGAAGCGTTTGAAGTTTACTAACTCACACTGGGCCAGCGCATGGTGGACTATGTTCCAAAATCTCCCTCGCATTGAGGGGAACGTGCCCGGTATACTGGCAATAGGCTCGCCCCCTATTACATTGGGACCAAAATACCTCGACAGAGTGTGAGGCGTAATGGTCTATTCTATTTATACGATTTAAAATAACAAGTATCAAGTAGATATCGATAATGTATCAAATTATATGAATTCGCTTGCGCTAGTATGTATTCCACTACACGGAAACAAAATCATGAACATGATTTTGTTTCCAGACCCATGTGTCTCACGACAGTGCGGAGACATGTAGCACCCCATAAAACGCTCGTTTATGTTATATCACGGGTAGGTCGATGCTGAAACTAGTTTGAGAATTGAAGACAGTTTACAAGTAGGCAAGTAACAAACTGTAAGTACATTCCAAAGTCATATTGAGCCCGATTCTCTTCGGATATTAGTTTTGTGTGTGTATGAAGCACTTTATAACTTTCTCTTATCTCTGCGGATAATATTTATTGAAAATACAAAGGTTTCGGGTGAGTTCGAAAGGAAATTTTGGTCTTGTGTTGCTTAACATTTTCCATTTGTTGAGGTTTTTTTGTAACCATTTGTGTCCCACTGCTGGGCAAATGTCTCCCCCACCTCCTTCCCGGTCTTTCGCTCTATTCCTAAGCGTAATGCCAAAACTTGTATCTAATAATAGACTATTCTGATAGACCCGGCCTAGGCCTAATACCAAAATGAAATTGTCTCCTCATAATTAAAAACTTCCTAGCCATAGTATTCCCTAAAATTTGGGTTTATCCGTGTTAACCAGAACCTTGTGATGTATCTAAAGGACAGATACATACGTCCTTTAGTGTATCATTACAAAGATCGAGTCAACAAGTATGACTTATCGACTGTTTGACTTTAATTCATCGCTCCAGAGCGGATCTAGCCCTTTAGCGACACCCGAAATTCAGCGTCCGAACTGCTCGGTTGATGTGGGCAAGGCGTAGACTTCCTTCGCGATAAACCACAATCAAACTACCTACTCTTGAGCATTAAAATACAAGTAAGGAGCCAAAAGGTGATGCTGGTGACCGGTTGCCATGGCTATCCTTCTAGAATCGGATCTAGCCCTTTAGCGACACCCGAAAGACAGCGTCCGAACTGCTCGGTCAATGTGGGCAAGGCATCAACTTCCTTCAGGATAGACCTGAACTGCTAGGTACTCTAGTGCATAATATGGTACATCGTCATGTACTTTGTTCAGTTATATTGTGTAATGGGGCCCCGGTATTGTTATTCTTTTATTTGCGCCGTAGCGATCTTTATTGAGGCACTGTACTGAGTTCTGGGGCAAGGTCGCAAATCCGAGTTAACAATCTCGGTCTATTTACTAGGAAGGCGAAATTAGTATTCTAGGCATCCACTTGAGAACTGGATAAGTTAATGAATCAATTAGCTATTACTACAATGCAAATATTTTACTGCAACAACTCTCGGTCCTTACTGACAAACGCTCAAACGTAGTTTCGATAAGTGCTCGTTGGGCAAATTAGGAGTCAAAGTGTAAACGCATATAACAAAAATTCAGTACTTGTTTATTTGATGCAAACACAGATACACAGGCATAAGTAATAATACGAGCATAAAACAGATAAGGCTTATTCTAGAGTCCGAGGTTATACTTATTCATTAATTTAAATGATATTGTACTGGCCCCGCCACTGATGGCACGACCGAATAGGTTATCTAGGTAGCCTAAGCCCTAGAGAAGCTTTTCGTCCAAGCCTCCCTTTCGCTCAAACGCGCCTCAGATAAATAAGAGCATCGATGTCCTTACTTATCCTACACAACCAGTACAATTGCTAAAATTTAATCTTTACAGTAATCGAATGATTACAAGCCAAATAAAATAGGGCTTCAAAAGAAAAGTGATTTTATCTCAATATCTATGAAATGACCACGGATAAGTAACTATTGTTACAAGAGTACGATTTGTCTGGAACATTAAATCGTGAGTTTAATTTTGGTACATCTGATAATGTTCGGGTAATTAATTGATAATAATTCGGGTTGTAAAGAATACGATACAGACAAGTCGCACGTATACAATGGTCGTACAAATAGGTACTTAGCTTTAATTCAGCCTCTGCCAAGACACTGACTTTACTTTACTGAACTATACTAGACTAACTAGGAACGAACACTGACTCTAACGATAGAATAATACAATTATGACCAAAGGTAATCAACAAGACGACTGCAAGACGAAGACTCCTCTAAACTTCAAGCTACTCAGGCGCCGCTGATCTCCTCCCATCAGGAACTCTCAGGGCGTGGCCTGCGTCGGATCAGCCAATCCAACAACCGTGTTACTCTAGTGCCGCTATTCTGCTGCGACGTCGCCTCATCGAGACAATGCCGGTACATTGTCGGCAACCGGACTAGATGGCGTCAGCTATCTCGCATCAGTTTATTGCGCTGTAACATTTTAATTTAACCAGCTTTAATTCAAGCCAATAACGGTGTTCAAAGTTTAAAACGGGCTATACGATCAGTCGTGATACGGTCAATTTATTAGAGTAAATGGTAACTCGATAAGAGTTCTGTGATAATTAATCACTATTCTTTAAAATCGACAGGCGCCATTGCCGACCCTAAAGAATTATATTATTATATGATAAAGCCTTAATTCTAAAGCTTATAACTAAATTCCCATGATCATGCAATGCCTTATTATTACCATTCTTTAAATTTAAAACTATTGACTAAACATCGCACATTTGGCTCTTAAGAAAGGAATCTCAGACGACGGTTTCTTTTACCTGAAGAACACATGTAGAGTGTTGGCAATTATGTAACCTTTTTGTACAAACGGTCTGTTGAAATGAATAGCTTTTAGTGTTTCATTGTTAACACTTGTAAAGTCTCTGGATTTTTTTTATACCCCGCACATGTTAGAAGTTTAGAAAGTATAAGACATAAAAAAAAAAATAACATTCAGTAATTGATGGATCACGGTTCCATCACACTATAATAATATAATTCTTATTTATTATTATTTCTTATTTATTTATATATTGGTATGATTCTTCTCTAGTATTGAGGCAAAGGTGCTGTCTGCTCTCATGGCGTTGCCGCTCCTGAGAATGTATTACTCGCAATCC
This sequence comes from Ptilodon capucinus, assembly GCA_914767695.1. Lineage (NCBI taxonomy): Eukaryota > Metazoa > Arthropoda > Insecta > Lepidoptera > Notodontidae > Ptilodon > Ptilodon capucinus. The sequence continues at coordinate 8,731,463 of OU611808.1, forward strand.
GTACTATTTATCATTTTAAAAAGAGTAACCATTAAGTTTCTTACCGGATCTTCGGTGGTAGAATCTGACTATTTGTAAGTGATTTTTGGTCTACGCGAATAAAAAAAATGATTTTTGATTTGATTTTGCAACGATTTTAAGCGTTTTGACTACCGCCTCTTTGAAGATTTTATGGTTAGTAAAACGCAGAGTTTATTAACACGTTGACTGCTGGGTCAGTTTTCATGTACCTACTTTTAAACTTTGCGCCGTCAGATTGATTAGGCCCAGTGGGAAATAGGGCGATTTTGAGACCCGCATAGGCAGAAAGACAAGGCATAGTTAATTAATATAGAAACCCATCATTTAAGATACCGATTGATTACTAATTAATATCTAATGTAGTTGATATCAATCTGTTTCTGTTTTCTGGGTTGTATTTTTTCTGATAGAGAATACTTCGTTCCGATGTCGAACGCACATAATTCATCGTCCTCTGACGGGTTCCATATATAAACAGCTGAAGCTCACCACACTCGAGCCAGGCACATACATTTATTACATCACAAAAACAAATGCAAACATAACCAGATCGCAAACAGGATGTTTCAGAAGTCCGAAATAATACTGTCACATGTGCCTATACTAGGTAGTATCAAAGGGGTTTAAAAGTAACAGCGAATGTTTGTGATATCACATAAATATTCCTTTAGAATAAGCTATAACATATTTATTGTAACGGTTAGTATTTAGGACAGTAACCCATTTTAAATCATATTGTAGAGTTCTACTTAAATGGGATGAAAATTATATCAAAATTAGTGTTTTTTTGCCAAATTTATAAAAAAACTTGCAATACCTCTACTTCTATGGCAAATTTTCATGTAGATTCAATATTTTTCTGAATATTAGCTTCCACTTCTCGTAAATATAGCTTACATTGTTTAACAGGCCTATAGGTGTGCCCTATTGGTTTAACTGCATATTGGTAAAACCTTAAATACAAGTTCGGACTTCTGAAACACTCTGCATAATTAATGGACAATGTTCCCTCAGACGTATTATATGTGAAACACGCAACCTTCGCAGTGGACCACTCATTAATATTTTGGTGTTGTGAGCCCAAGACCTAAGCTATTTTTGAATCTAACAAATCGAATGACAGTAACAATTGGCTCTTAAATGAAAAGTACGGCAATAGTTTAGTGGCAATAAAATCATCTATTGTTGGCAACCCAACATTACAGTATTTTTTATATTTTTATATGTGAAACATTATTATGCAATAAATCCCTCTTCCGTCTCGGAATCCATTACGACTGGACTTGTTTTCTTTCCTTCCATACAGCGACCTATTCAAACTATCCAATACAGTCCACTATCCATTTACAAGCTTTTACATCTAAAGACATGACGGGAATCAAACCCGCAACATGTGTGCAGTGAACCGAGCGCCATACGCTCAGACCACAAGACAGGGGTCGGTAACCTTTTGAGTCGGAAGAGCCAAAAATTACAATTTGCGAATGGAATTAAAGAGCTGCAGCTTCACATCCAAAGAGCTGCATGTGTTTCTCGAGCCGCAGGTTGCCGACCTCTGATCTGGCCAAGTCACCGTCAAAGTATCTTGTATAGGTATAATTAAAACACATACAATACATTGAATTAATAACCAATAAAATTTGCCAATAATCAGTTTCCTTTAATATCGGCGGCGGATGAACTATTCGGTTTTTCGAAGCACTCACTTTACAACTCGCCGCTAAAGCCGAGTAAGCATCCACGGAGCTTTACGCAGACACTCCAACAAATAACTTTGTTGTGGAGGATAAACGGACGGCGGGACTCGGGGGCCCCGGAGGCCACTTAAAACTTATGTGGCTTCGTTAACCATAGTCCTATATTCCAACTGTTGTTAAGACCACCCAGAATAATATAACAAGAGGCCGTCTTCAAGTTTAAATTTAGTGTTTCGTCTCGTCATTGTGGTTCCGTTGAGTTTAATCTCTATATCACTGCGAGTGCGGTTTATAAGGTAGGCGCTCGGCATAAACTGGGAAAATGGTTTATTGTATTATTTCGTAAATCTCATGCGCGTGTATACTCTGTAATAAGTGTGCGGACCATCTGACCATGTGTAATAAGAGTGCTGACCATCTTAGCTCTTCAAGTTAATGCACCTAGATAGAGTCAAAACAGTCCAAAACTATTGTTAGGCATCATACCTCTAAAGCCCGGGCACAGTGTCCGCCAAGACGTACGCGTAACGTAGACGTAACCGACTTTAAAAACCTAGGTGCACTAAAAGCTACAAATAACTTTACAATTCATTACTTTTCGATTAATCTGGTGCCAATCTACGTCAGACTAGGCAAATACACACATGAATTGGCACCGACATTTCAAGTGTATCAAAAAATATTTTTGAAATGATGATACCTTCAACCCCCCATTGCACCCCCAAAGGGGGTTGATTTCTGATAATATTTTGAAAATGGGACCAACGTTCAAGAATTCCCTCGCAAACGTCATTTTTTTTTTTCGAAATCATTCGACAGACGCCGGAGATATGCGGTAACATACATAATAGAAATAAACATACGGGTCGAATTGAGGACCTCCTCCTTTTTAATGAAATGTAATTTTTTTGTCGTGGCAAAATGCCACAGACATTCGTTCTTTATGTATATTGTCTCAGAGTTGAAAATATATTTCGAAATATTGAATGGGAAAATTTTGGAATAAATATAAATGGAAAAAAAATTAAACCACCTAAGATTTGCGGACGATATTGTGCTATTTGCCGAGACACCAGATATACTCCAAACTATGCTACAACAACTGGATCAAGAAAGCAGGAAAGCAGGCTTATCAATGAACCCAATAAAGACTAAAATAATGACAAATGCAACAAAGACAAATATAAAATTGAGACAGGAGGTTATTGAGTATGTCGACGAATACGTATATCTGGGGCAAATTATATCTACAAAAGACCAATATTCAAAAGAAATAGATAGGAGGATAAGCAACACTTGGAAACGTTGTTGGTCTCTAAAAGAAATAGTCAAAAACAAAACCATGCCCATGACTATAAAAAGCAAACTATACAACACATGCATTCTCCCATGTCTTACCTACGGGTGTCAAACTTGGCCTGCTACGAACAAAAACAACCAAAAGCTTGTAACTTGCCAACATCATATGGAACGAAGCATGCTCAATATAAGACTACAAGACAGGTGGACAATTACAAGAATAAGGGGAAAAACAAAAGTAAGTGATGTTCACAAAACAATAAAAAAACTAAAATGGAACTGGACTGGACACACTATGAGAACAAACAGAGAAAAATGGACGAAAGACATCATGGAATGGTACCCTAGAAACGGAAAAAGAAAAAGAGGACGTCAAACAAAGAGATGGGAAGATGATTTACCCCAAGGATGGAGAAGATTGTGTCGCGAAAGAAAAGTCTGGAAGGAATTAGGGGAGGCCTATGTCGAAGGACAACCTGACAAAATAACTGGTTGCTGAAAATAATACTTATTTTTGAACTTAATTTAGATTACACTTAATCAATTATTATAATAGTAAGTTAAGGTAATAATGGTCAGTGAATAAAGGCTTTATCTATCTATATATCTATCTCAGAGTGCATTTCCAAAAAAAAGTCAAATACTTGCACTAGTACCTATTAAGGTGTCACATAATGACATTTGTTACCCGTATCTTTGACACGGCGACGTATTTTTTAATTTCATACAACTTGAGAACCAGGAGAAAATGCGAGATAACAAATTGTCCCCTCTATAAGTCCCCATCAAGGTATTTTCTGCTATTTATTTTTCACCTTGTACTATTCCAAGTAACTCATTCAATTATATTGCTCACATTATTAAAATAAAAAGTTTATAATTCTTGAACTTTCATATTTCTTGCTAAATCTAGTCTCAGACGAGATTACGAGCTTTCTAATGCTTCTCAGAATTAGGCTTTAATATTTGTTATTGACGTGGTGAAGGGTATAAAGTCGTCTGCATTGTAAAATTTGAAATTATAGAGCTGTGAGGAGCGCGTTAACGACTTAAGGCCTACGCACACAGGTGCGTTAAAAAGCGCGCAACCAATGTTTTGCCAATATAACAATATGCCAGCCTGTTTCCTTCCTGCTCTGGGGAAATGCAAATAATGAACTCTCTACTACTATTACTACAGGCGTTTTAACGTCCCACTGCTAGGCACGGGCCTCCCCTTAATGCGAAGGGAATTCAGGCCATAGTCCACCACGCTGGCCCAGTGCGGATTGGCAGACTTCACACATCTATCGAGAACTAGTCAAGTTCCCTCAGACGTGCAGGTTTTCTCACGATGTTTTCCTTCACTGTTTCATAGCTAGTGATAATCTCGGATGAAAATGAGATTCGCACATGACTCTCATATCGGACAAAATCTTACAGCTATGTTTTACAAAACAAACTGTATATAACGGATTTATTTATCAACGAAATGTCATCGATGACGCGAGCGAGGCCGTGTGGTCATAAGACTTTTGTCAGAGAAATTAAATCTTTACGTTTATTAGCACAAGAGCATATTTCCAAAAAAGAGGTAATCGCTGGTCCCAGTGGCTGTAGGGCGTTGTGCCAAATGACACTTCAAGCTCTAACAAGTAAATTCAATAATTGTTTATAAGTTATTCAGTACTACATTGTCTTTATTAGAGGTGAAACGGATAGTGGTTTGGCCGGATACTGGATATCCGGCACGATACCTAGCCGGAGCGCTGGATATCCGGCTACCGGATATTTACAGCGAAAGACTATTTTCAGAAGCTGGTCTGGTATACGAAACCAAGCGGTGTCGCCTCTTACCAACCAATGCGGAAAATTTGGTATTCATTCACCACAAATAAAACAAATATTTTTGACGGGCGATTATAAAAATAAACTGTATCAATAACATATTGTGGTATGATTTGCCTTGTGTAAAATAATGAGATTTTTTTTAATTTTACTATCCGGTATCCGGCCGGATACTGAATTACTATCCGGTATCCGGCCAAATACTGAATAACTATCCGGTATCCGGCCGGATACTGAATTACTATCCGGTATCCGGCCGGATAGTGAAAACAAGGCCGGATAGGCCGGATACCAGTTATCCGTTTCATCTCTAGTCTTTAACTTTGTTCTTGTAGACATTAAAACATGATATACAATTTAGGAGTCTCCTTTTACTATTGTTAATGTGACTCATTTATATTATAATGAAATTGTATTGATTCTGTTCGCACCAAATTACAACTAAATTAAATTTGTTAGTACTAAAAATATATCTGTCTCGCTCGTAAGTTACGACTGTGAAGGACGTCAATATGAATAGTTGTATGTAGTTCAGTTTGATGTCAAAAGAATCAGCACAAACGTACACTCAAAATATTGCTTTCTTGCTCATGCAGCTCTAAAGCACTAGAGCTATATGTGCCTGTGTATTTGAAATCCGATTTGGTGATTTAAAAAAATAATCAGCCCACTGAGTTTTTTGCTGGATCTTCTCAGTTGAGGTCGCGTTTCGATCCGGTATTAGTATAATATTAAATAAAAAAAAAGGTAAACTTGACAATTTGTAAGTGCCCCCATGGGCCTATACAGAATAAATGATTAGACTTTGACTATACATTACGACGATGAGTGAGACAATACCTTAGCTAAGCCACGTATAGTTTGTGCGTAACAGAGTCAGGATAATTTTTGCATAATAAACATGAATTCCATATAAAAAAAATTGTTAAAACAATAAATCTGTATTTTTTCAGGTATGCTCTTCACACTGGTAAGCAAGATTGGTGACAACTGAAAGAGATTTTGTGGCAACTAGTTGTACTTATGTATGACTAGCTGTGCCCGCGACTTCGCCCGCGTGGACTTTAGGGAGATTACCCGGAAATATGGGTATTATGTTTTTCCCGCGGAACCCTAATGCTTTTTTAAAATTAAAGTAGCCTAAGTTACGCCTTGGAACGTCAGCTATCTGTCAGTGAAAGTACCATTGAAATCGGTTCAGCCGTTTAGAAGTTTACCTCAAACAAACAAACAGACAGACAGACGGACAACAAATTTTCAAATTGCGTTTTCGTTATAGGTATCGTATATACTTTCATACGCATTTGGTAAAAAAGTGTTATTTTGATATTAAAAACAGACACTCCAATTTTATTTATTTGTATATTGTATATACTTTCATACGCATTTGGTAAAAAAGTGTTATTTTGATATTACAAACAGACACTCCAATTTTATTTATTTGTATATTGTATACAGGGTGTATCAGAAGTCCGAAATAATACTTGGACGCTAGCATCAGTATAGTGTATACAACTGAATGGTATAAAAATTTGATTGAAATTCGACCATGTTTTTCCAACTTTTTTTTCGTCGTCAATTTCTTTAACTCGTAATATCTCGAGTCCTATGTAAAATTTGCATGCTCTGTTTTGTGAATTTTGGTAGCCGCCCCTCATATGTGTAGTTTACACTGCTGAATAGGGTTATGGATGTACCCAAAGGTCAGAACACGATACCTGTGACAAATGTTCAAAGGTCTGTAACTCAGATACTATGATAGTTAGGTAAAAACTGTCTTCACTAGGCAACCACATATGAGCTGCCGTATATGTACCCACAGTATTATTTCGGACTTCTGAAACACCCTGTATACTTTCATACGCATTTGGTAAAAAAGTGTTATTTTGATATTACAAACAGACACTCCAATTTTATTTATTTGTATATTGTATATACTTTCATACGCATTTGGTAAAAAAGTGTTATTTTGATATTACAAACAGACACTCCAATTTTATTTATTTGTATAGATATAGATGTATAGATGAATGCCGAGACAAGAATACGACATTGCTATGACAGAAGTAAATGAACTACTAACCTATTCTATTGACTGTGTAACCTTCATACAAAGTTTAAGCAGACGTTCCATTGACTTAACTTATTTGTTTCCTGCCGTGAAATAGTCAGATACGTGACGCTAAAAGAAAAACTACACTGTATTTCAGGATTCCGTAGAGTACGGGAAAATTCTGTAATGTTTTGTCGCTTGCGCACATCCGCTGGGATTAAGACGTGAATTACCATCAGCATTACAAACGGTTTTTCTACGGTATAGTTATACGTCTAAACATACATCATCACGCCTGTATTCCCCGAAGGGGTAGGCAAAGGTGCACTGCAGTGCGCCCACACTTGGCCGATGTATTTTGGTCCCAATGTAATAGGGGGCGAGCCTATTGCCATTATACCGGGCACATTCCCCCTCAACACGAGGGAGATTTGGGCCATAGTCCACCACGCTGGCCCAGTGCGGGTTGGTGAACTTTACATGCCTAGGCGTGCAGGTAACGTGCACGTGAAAATTATCTCAGAGGTTCGGGCCTGGGATTTGAACTTGCACCCCTTACGTTCAAGGCGGGCGTTCTTGCCCACGAGGCTACCACTGCTTTAACTACTTACTGTCTAATTTGTATAAATACAAAATAAAAACCGGCCAAGTGCCATCGGACTCGCGCACAAAGGGTTCCGTACCATTATCTATAAAAACGGCAAAAAATCACGTTTGTTGTATGGGAGCCCCCTTAATTATTTGTTTTATTCCGTATTTTAGTATTTGTTGTTATAGCGGCAACAGAAATACATTATATGTGAAAATTTCAACTCTCTAGCTATCACGGTTCATGAGATACAGCCTGGTGACAGACGGACGGACGGACGGACGGACAGCGAAGTCTCAGTAATAGGGTTCCCGTTTTACCCTTTGGGTACGGAACCCTAAAAAAGAGGGCGGATAGGTCCAGTGTCATCGTCCCCAGTGCCTACAGCCCGGGGAGGATGGGACGATGAAAAGTGTAAATACTGAGGTAATGTTGTGTGCTATTGCTATATTGTATTGCTAATGAATGCCAATTGGGTACAATAGGATGTATTGATTTGTTTACAAGACATCTTATAATTTAGCAACGCAACTGATGTAGTATGACGTAGTATTGAATGCTATTGAAGTTACGAGACTATTCCATAAAGGTACTGTTGTTGATTCAATGCGAAGATTAGGTAGTTTTTATTCCAATCGAATGTTATCATTCGAGTTCATTCAAGGTTCGAACCCCGGCTCGCACCTCTGGGTTTCATGTGCGAATCTCATTTTCATCCGAGATATCACTTGCTAAGAAACGGTGAAGGAAAACATCGTGAGGAAACCTGCACGTCTGAGGGAACTTGACTAGTTTTCGATAGATGTGTGAAGTCTGCCAACCCGCACTGGCCAGCGTGGTGGACTATGGCCTAAATCCCCCTCTCATTGAGGGGAGGCCCGTGCCCAGCAGTGGGACGTTAAAAGGGCTGTAGTAGTAGTAGTAGTAGTAGTAGAATGTTATAATAACATTTAAAAATATATAATTTACACAGAATTTGAAATTAGAATTTCGATTTTGTCGATTCATTTATCGAAATATACACCACAACAATATCAATACCAAAACAAACTCAATTCGGTCAAGAAAATGCACATTTTTCAACGAAATTTGTTGAAAGTGATGTTTTGTTCAAAGGGTTTTTATTACAGACATTCAATCCCTAAGTAGGTATATTGAAAAAAGTTTATTTAAAAAAAATCTAGTGGATTTGATTGCCTCAGTAAGTTCAGGGTGTCATGTAGAGGCAGATTTTTTTTTAAAAGCTACCTTATTTTTACATAATAATTCCATGGATATAATAATATTGATAGTAATGTAGTGATGTGCGCTCGAAAAACAAACGTTATGATCGATCGTATTGAGTCCCAGAGAATTGATGGAAGAAATACAAAAGCTGAAACGCCATTACCGAATGTATGAGGAGAACAACACGGTGTTGATCAATCACTCGTATGAGCAAAGTTTACTGAACAATCACTTTGTGTTCTGAGATGTTGTCAACATTGCCGTCCGCGTTCTGAGTGGAACATAGACCTACATACTAGCATTATATTTAAAAGTTCCAGAACTGTTCTTGACAAATACGTACCCATGTTTAACCACACATCGCCGCACAATTAAAACAATTGACGATTGGGTTCCTCAAAGAGTATACTCAGGGTATACTCTTTGAGGAAACTGGTAACAGCTTACTGACCGACTTTTGAAAGCATTTGATAGTTGCTTAGATTTGTTGACAATTGTTTTAGTACAAATCTGTCAATAAAACTGAAAGGAGAAATGGGAGAGGAGACTTGACCCTGAGACGATAAATAAAATGATGACATTATTTTTTTTGTTCTCAATGTTGTCTAAAGGTTGATACTTTCTTGCAATGAAACTCGTTATTTCCAAAAAAAACTAAGCTCCGAATAAGTAAAAAAATTAAATTCTGTGAGGTCGAAATTATATTATAATTTTCTTAAGCGCTTAGAATTGCGATTAGTAGTTGAATAGTATAGTAACTGTATAAGATGTTAAGCATATTATTAAAATACTGTTATTCTTAACAACGGGAACCCAAATATACCTACAGTTCTAAAATATCAGTATAGATTTCAAACAAAAGATTTATATAAAACCTCACATTCCGTCGTCACTGGCAACCTTAAAAACTACATGCAACATTCCCTTCTTTGGTAGGTATAAATATGGTAAGGGGTGTTGCATATTTCAGATGTCGATACGTATGCGCCGACAATCGTATTGGATCCCTCCGGCCGGGCACGAGACTTATGCAAACACAGTGAACGCGGCTCCAATGTTTGCCTATTGATCGAAAGCTAACGAACTTGCCAGTAGCTTCACGTAAATAGTTGATGGATTCTACTCGTTCCTATGCGAATTAAGTCTAAGAGATAGGCGATAAAGGGAATGGACTGAATCGTGAGATTTAATTCAAAATTAAATAAGATTTTTTTGGAAAATGTTGGATAGATTTGTAGGGTTCCGTACCCAAAGGGTAAAACGGGAACCCTATTCCTGAGACTTCGCTTTCCGTCCATCCGTCTGTCATCAGGCTGTATCTCATAAACCGTGATAGTTAGACAGTTGAAATTTTCACAGATTATGTATTTTTGTTGCCGCTATAACAACAAATACTAAAAAACAGAATAAAATAAATATTTAAGGGGGCTCCCATACAACAAACGTGATTTTTTTGCTCATTTTTATAGATAATGGTACGGAACCCTTCGTGCGCGAGTCCGACTCGCACTTGGCCGGTTTTTATGGGACTAAGCTCGCCACACATTTCCACCACTGTTACACCATTATCTACAGCGGTATCTGATGAAGAAACATTTGGTCACAGTGGTTATTAAAAAGCGGTGAAATACAAAAATAAGTCGAATCCCACAATAAAAAATGTTTTATCCAATAACGGTGGCCTTATAAAGCACTTTTATTTTTGATAAATTAAAATTTTCGTCAATTTTGGAATAATATTTTCAAGCTTTTAATGAAAACTGGAGTTTACCGCGTAATTAATTTGATAGCGCCTCTGTTTTGCTATTAAATTCACAGCGGCGTACACCAGCGCCTGCCGGAAAAGGTATTTACTTGAAGCAAGAAAACAGCAGGCCAGAGTGCTTCTGCAGGCGTTTGTTGTTTGTTTGTTTAATCGCGATGCAATATTCGTCTTTATTGCAAGGAATTATAACTATAAGATAATGATATTAGCATTGGGGCTTTATAAAGTTGTTTACACCAATCTCAATTAATAATTTATACTTTTTATGAATGAAAATTGAAAAAAAACCTTTAAAAGTAGAGTGTTCTATCTACTTCTAGTAGTATTATTCAAATAATTTTATGCTACAAAGACACAAGATAATTCAAGTAACAACATAGGTATATTGTTGAATTTTCTCTTGATTTCCCTAGCGATGTAGGTACACTACAAATTTGTTAAAAGAATATGAACATCTCAGGCATATTAAGCGAACGAATTTGTCTTGATACTTTCTTGCAATGAAACTTGTTTATTCCAAAGAAATATAAAGCTAATCTCCAACTACACAAATTAAATTCTGTAAAGTCAAAATAATGGTTTTAATTTCCTTAAGCGTTTAGAATTGAGATAAGTATGTATAAATCTAGGAGTAGACAGTAGCTTAGGCTTAGTACCGACTGTACAGACCTTAGTTACATTATTCGTTTTATATTCAGGCAGTTAGATACCTAACTAGGCGGCTACGTAAATATACAGGGTTATTCCGAAGCTCGGATGTCTCGTCTATCGTCGAGACGTTATTAATATCCGAGTCTAACGTTTAGGTCTGAGCTATTGTGGGTTTTGACCAAAGACGGCTTCGTTTGGTTCGGTAGATAGATAACTATTACATAATCTCGCGGTGGTAGCCTCGCGGGCAAGAACGCCCGCCTTGAACGTAAGGGGTGCAAGTTCAAATCCCAGGCCCGCACCTCTGTGATAATTTTCATGTGCGAATTTCATTTTCAACAATGATTACCACTTGCTGAACGGTGAAGGAAAACATGGTGAGGAAACCTGCACGTCTATAGAAAGGCGTGTGAAGTTTACCAACCCGCACTGGGCCAGCGTGGTGGAATATGGCTCAAATCTCTCTCGTATTGTGGGGCAATGTGCCCGGTATAATGGCAATAGGCTCGCCCTCTGTTACATTGGGACCAAAATACATCGGCTAAGTGTGGGCGCACTACAGTGCACCTCTGTCTACCCCTTCGGGGAATACAGGCGTGATGATGTATTATTAATTTCCTTTGGCGCTCAAGGACATGGTAATAACAAAGCTTATTGGTACAGAGTTAAAATTGGAGGATTAAAACTAAGAATGAAATTGTAAAGGAACATTAAGCTTGTAAATATAGAATTTTCTTAGCTATATGGTGGTTGCAGGTTCGATTCCCGCCAGTGGCAAATTTCGGGAATGGCCTTCTCGGAATTTGCCCTCGTCTGGGTGCAACTGGGATGGCCTCCAGTCCATTGTTTGGTACCCATAGTACAAGCTTTGCTTAGTTTGGCATTATTCGAGGAGTATGTGTTGTCTAGCGGTATTTATTTATTTATATTTTAGGAAGTTTGTATTATAATTATATTTATAAAAATAAGAGTTCTATAAAAGTTTCACTCAGTATTTAAGTTTGAATTTGCGATCTGACTCTAAATGTAAATATTTACAGATTTTCCAACCAACCGTAGCGTTGTTGGAAGGACACTTATTTATAAAATGTCGAGTGTAAAAATAACATTATTATTTTATTTCTGTCTTTAAAACAAAGTGAATTTTTCGCTAACAGGTATTCGAGTCTAATTAGATAGAAATATTTGCCGTGGCCCAGAGCAGCTATAAAATACGGAAGGTAAACTGCCTTAAGGCGGTATTAAGGATATTCGCCGTGTATAATTCTGCTGTATTAAAATTAGGTAACAAGCTTTTTAAGAACATTTTTGGGAGTACTAAAATGAACTGTATTAGAGATAGATAGAGTACTCTTTATTGTACACCAAACAATTAGGGACAAATAAAATGCTTAAGTCTAAATACAGCTATATACCATATACCATACAGTTTTATACTAAATACTCATGAAAACTCAAAACCCTATAGATAACAAAATTATTAACGTAAAAAAAACTATTAAAAATTTTATTAGAACCATTTTCGACTTCTACGCGGATGAAGTCGCGGGCAAAAGCTAGTACATAGATATAGTAATAAGGTAGGAAATTAAGTAATAGTCTGAGAAGTAAGTGTATGACAGAGCTAAGTAATGCTCTTTGTAATAATTAACTCATGGAAGAAACAAATTTGTTGATGAAATGTAATCGATGACGCAAACGAATTTATTAGTCGCGTGGCTTTAGATATAGAGACTCAATTATTATGTATATTGACAAGGGTCTATAAAAAACCGGTCAAGTGCGAGTCGGACTCGCGCACGAAGGGTACCTTACCATTATTATTAAAAACGGCAAAAAAATTACGTTTGTTGTATGGGAGCCCCCTTAAATAATTATTTTATTCTGTTTTTTAGTATTTGTTGTTATAGCGGCATCAGAAATACATACATACACGAGATACAGCCTGGTGACAGACAGACGGACGGACGGACGGACAGCGAAGTCTTAGTTATTCGCTTTTTAGGGTCCGGAACCCTAAAAAGTGATGTGCAATTTGATATGATGACGGTCTAGTCTTAGTCTAGTGGTTTGAGAGCAGGCCGCTCGGCACACTGCAACGAGTTCGCTTTCCGCCAGCGGCAGATTTCTGAAATGTCGTTTTCAGAATTTGGCCTTGTCTATGTAACTGTGTTCGTCCCAGTCCATTGTACCTATAGTACATACTTTTCTTAGTTTGTGATCATGCGATGAGTATGTGTTGTGTGTCGATATTTATTTATTTAATTCGCCGACGACAGTATGTTCAGGCCACAATGACTCGCTAAACCAAATAGTGTACTAGTATCCAGACAAACCTAAGCCTGGTTTTTGTGATACCTTAATAGCAAACTCTGTTGAAGCTGTAAAGGCCAACTCACGGCCAACAGCGTAGTCCATTAAAAAAAAAAAGCAACTGTAACAAACTGAGGGTTTAGTACAAGTTTTGCCACCCGGCAGTGGCTCTAGCAGGAACGTGAAGCTTAACTGTCTAATGTATTGAAATATTCAATAGTATCCAAAACTCATACCTGAGCGCGGTTGATTCCCAGCGTTGCTATTACCAAACATATTATGGAAAGTACAAAGTTGAATGACATTTAACGTTTCACCCCCGAATTGGGAGTTGTGGCTTAAAAGTTTAAAGTGATGATAAACGCCATAATAAGCTCGTGAATTGGGTCCATTACGGTAACTCGTAGCCAACTCGTAATTTATGTTGTATAACTTTAAACTACCCACACCCTACCCAAGGATTAACGTGCCAACACAGTTTAATTGTGCACGCGATTTGAATTAAAATATGGTGGCAGTTAAAAAAGGTTTTATTCAAATCTTTGTTATACTGTGACGATAACTGCTCTTCATTTTTTTTATTCAGGCAAAAAAATCATGCAGCTAACAAAAAATACATTTTCATTTAGTATTAATTTTAAACATTTTCAGTCAGTTCAGACTTTCAAAAAATAAGTCCGATGAAATATTAAAACTTTTGTCTTAATTCAAGTCATTAGTTGCAGTCAAGAGACTTAGTTTTAAATCTTTATTTAATTATTGTACTTTGTCTACAAAATCATTTTAGAGTTTATAACAATGAGAACAATATTATTAAGTCATCAATTTTTGATTTTAGTTTTTGTCTAAAATTTCATATTGAGCTTATACATAGGGTAACTAAAATTATAGGTTGTTTAGTATTATATAGAAAGATATCTATGTAATAGATATCACAGTGTAGATTCATAAACATGATTATATAAACAAGCCAAAGTATTAATTTGAACAAAACTACAATAAATGTAGAGCCATCCAAGGTCTCAAGTCTACTAACAAAATCTCCAGTATACTATATATCGTTTTTATTTATTCTTTTTTACCGAATTTTAATTCTCATGGTATTCGAAATGTAGCTATTAGCATTTTGAGGCGATCATGATATTAGACAAGTATCCCAATGTGCATAGAGTCTGGATACGTACCTACATAATTCCACCTTGCTGCATGCAACCGTAAGCGAATTGTAGAGTTAATATCGCCGGTGCGAAGTAGAGCAGTGTGCTGCGAACAAACAATGCGCCTGTTAGTATATAATATGATACGATGCAGCCGTAGAACAAACATGGAGGGACATGATGATATTGAAATTCAACATAAATGTCAAAGGCGATAGAGTTTTAAATGTAAATTTGCTATAGAAGGCTTTTCTTTAAGCCTTGAGTATTTGATATGGAAATAACAGGAGACAGGTATTGTTTTAAATGTTCTTGCACACCATTTTCACGAGGGAACGTATTTTTGTGTGACTTTTCTTATTATTATTTATATAACCATTTTTATTTTCTACGCCTTTTGGTTGTACTAATAGCAACAAGTGTATTTTTAGTGCGTGCTATGTATAAATTAAAAGACGATCAAAGAAGCAATGTGAAAAATCTTAATTGTACCAATTTTCAAACATTATTAACGAAACGAAATATAAATAAATAATAAATGCTTACACCTAGGCGCAGATCATTTCCATTATGACGTATGGATTATTAATCTAGGTTTAACTTAAATAACAAATAGCATTAACTAGTATTCAAACGAATATATTATGTGTTCCATCTACATAATGGCTTTTTCGGGACAGAAGTAATCACTTTTACTACGTACAGGAAATTAATGTAAGTAGCTTACCATTTCGTTCATTTTTCTCCAAAGAAATAGGCTTACCGTAATAATATATTAACGTCAAGACTTTGCATAACCGGGAGATATGTAGCCTCAGGGAATATTTTCTCCGTGCCGATGGGGAAATGCATGTGGATGTAGTGGCAGTAGATAATGGACTCACCCCTCTATCTTTGGCAAAAGAGAACTGGCGCAAACCTGTAGTGCTGACAACGGATGATCGTAGGTTGGTATGGCAGGGCAAGGAGCTACACGGAAGGTACTATCGGGCCCTTCATGGGCCCGATGTAGATCTTGCGGCCTCCGTGGCCTGGCTACGATTCGGCGACCTCTTTGGGGAAACCGAAGGTTTTGTCTGTGCAATTATGGACGAAGTTGTGATGACGAACAACTACCGGAAATATATTCTTCGGGATGGCACCATCGACATTTGTCGGGCATGTCATCGCCCTGGAGAATCCCTGAGGCATATCATCTCCGGTTGTTCGCGTCTCGCAAATGGTCAATATTTACACAGACACAACCAAGTAGCCAGGATTATCCACCAGCAACTTGCCCTGAAATATCGCCTTGTGACACCCGAGGTACCGTACTACAGGTATGAACCACAACCAGTTCTCGAAGAAGGTCATATCTCATTGTATTGGGACCGATCTATCATCACAGACAGGACTATTGTAGCCAATAAGCCTGATATTGTGCTGATAGATCGCCAAGAGCGCCGTGCAATGATTGTCGATATCACTGTCCCCCATGACGAGAATCTCGTGAAGGCCGAGAAAGATAAAGAAAGCAAGTATCTTGATCTGGCTCACGAGGTTGTCGACATGTGGGACATTGATGCGGCAATCATTGTACCGATAGTCGTTTCCGCCCATGGCTTATTAGCCAAGAGCCTCGACAAACACCTAAAGAGGCTCGCGTTAGGCGGCTGGATCAAGGGACAGATTCAGAAGGCGGTACTTCTGGAGACGGCGCGCATTGTGAGGAAGTTCCTCTCTCTGGAGCCCTAACCACTGGTAACTAGGACCCTGTTCCAGATGCCGGTGGGGAACTGTTTTTTATATTTTTAAATGTATTTTTTTTATATATATTTAAAAATGTAATTTATAAGAAAGATAAGAAATAAAGGAGATATTAATGTTAAAATGTACAAAAATGAGTTCTTTGAGATATATTATTTTGCCAAATCCCAAATTTGTTAGACATGAAATTATGACGTTGGTCCAGCTTTAATAATACGATCAGACTTAACATAACACGTAGGCATGAATTTTATCTGTTCCATTTGTCAGATTTTTGACGACGGGACGTCATTTTCTCGACAAATCTGACAGTTGTAAGAGATAAAATTTATGTCCACGCGATTATGCTGAGCCTGCAGATTCAAACGCACACTACGGCTTACGAAAGCCTACGTTGCTACGAGCGCTACGACAACGGGCTACGACGTTACAGGAAGCTAATACTTGGAAGGTACCGGAAACGATTTCAAGAACACATAATAACATCATAATCATAGCTTCTATGAGCCAATTAAGGAGTGAAGCGAACCGAGTAGGCCCCTGCGCTTCGCAATGGCGGCCACTGCGAACAATAATTTCGTAACGACTTTCCGCTCCCTCGTAAATAAACAAACAACATGGTAAACAAACAAGTTTCATTTAGGCTACGCCTACCCTGAACTGGGGATAAAAAAGCATGTTCACAACGGTAAAATGCATCGAACGAATATGTATAGCTCATTTTTATTGTTATAGTTATACAGGCTGTTTCAGAAACCCGAAAAACCAATGCTATGTTCTAGTATATTTTTTGCTCCAACAAATTGTGTATTTAACTTTAACGATAGAATATAAATGTCGTTCCTCGTCTCAACTTTCGCAATTACGAAAGTCCGGAATCATTACATTGTTTTTCTTGTGTAAAAGATTGCTTTTCATACCGCCAAAAAAATAATGTTGTATTTTATCTTCAAAAGGACCACGACTCAAAGTTCAAGTGTAGAAATGTGGAGAGTAATAAGAGATGTGCCACAAAAATTATTTCCAGAGGCTTGTGCTAATTTTTGCGCATAAATATTTTCACTGCCACTAGTTGAGATAAACATGATAATAATAAATAGGTACAGCCTCTGCATGTGACCCGCTACTCACGACTGATCTGTTGAAGGACAGGTATACTATGACAATGGATGCAGTCATCAAATTTTTTTTTTGTATCAAATCAAAGTAGGTATCAAAGGTTTAGAATGCATGAAACCGTTCTCCCAAAACCTGCAACTTTCGGAATCATATAGCCTGAAGCAGATTAATAAAAAAATAAACATCTGTCATCTGAGTAAAGGGCTTAAGAAGCACACATAGCATATAAACGTGCATATCCGAATGAATCGAATTTAATTCCTTCTATAGAAACGTTTCGTTTGATGCAGGTAAATACTACAATAAACTTGTAACACGAAAATAAGTTCACACATATTGGATACACAATGGTCAAGACTCTTTAGTAACAGAAGAGAATGAGCAGAAGGGAACTTCTGTAAATGGCAAGACCAGTTTATATAATTAATGGTTATACACCATAGTATAGGCTTACAGTGCCCAAATCCTATTAGAAACCAGAGATATTTAGCAGATGAGAATATCTGTAAAAGGCACGTCCAGTTTATACAGTCAATGGTTATACCCCATAGCATACAATGCTCCCTCTTTGGAGCTTCCGAAACAAAAGCAAACTTTGTTGACAACTCTCTATTCATTGAATAAAACTGTAACCATGTTATTGTGTAAAAAGGTCACAAGTGTAAGCCATTCGGAGCTGGAACCTCGCCAGGGCTCAGACAAAGCTATTATGAGGTTGTACCGCTCCGGAATTAACGTAACAACGCCACATTATTTATGGGGAAAACGCCCACACAACACGCGAAGTCGCTTAATCTTTGAACGCACTATACGTCCTTAATGCGGTTTCCGATTTCGAATAGTGTTTTCGATGTGTTTGATGTTTCAATGCTGAAATTGATTTGTACTCCCCATATTGTTATATTTACGATGGTTTGGTCTAGCGGTTCGATCGTATCACTTCACTGGGTGGTAGCGGGTTTGAACCGAATCGAACCAGCAACCATCTGGTTCAGTGAACCGAGTGGCCTACTACTATATAGTCAATAGTGCAGTAAATCGACTTCATTTAAACTGTATTTTATAAGTTAGGTAGGGGTAGATAGTATTAATTTTTACAAGCTTACGAAAATTCAAAATTAAATAAAATACTTTAAATGCTAATTCATTTTATACTGTGCTTGCTATAAATTTAAAAAGTCACATTTCAATCCATAGAGGCTACAAGGGGATTTTCCAAACTTTTTTTTTTTTGTAAAACATTGGCTTTGCCGACCAATTCGAATCCAATTTACATTTCAATCGGCAGCTTCATGTAAAAACATGAGCATGGAGCACGCCGCAGCGCGCACGGCTTATGAAATGATGTTACATCGACCCTACAATACCTCTACATAACCTAAATACTACTTTTCGTTTGCATAACATTATGCTGGCCTCGTATAGTCGGGCTTCGTACATGAGATTTCAAATTGTGGTTGGTTTATGAGGGGCTGAGGAAAAGTTCAATTTCCGTAGGCGTTATTTTTAATAAGACTTCGTAAAAACGCCAAGATAAGAATTATGTAAATTTTTAACCTTCAAGGCTTGATTTCGCCACTGAAGTGTTTGATGAGGTTTTTATTTCCGACATTCTTATATTCTTATAAAAACCCATATCGTTAACGAACCGAAAGATTTTCAACGGAACATTTGTCAAAACTGTTTCAATATAAAAATTAAATACAGGTAGTATTTCATTTGTATATAGAATTCTAATTATTTAGCCAATATTTATTGTAGGTAATATATAGCGAGAGGGGGAGGACTTTGCCCAGCTGTGGGACATACAAAGCAATGTAACATATAAAGTTAAAAAAAATGTACGCAAATAGTCTAGTTAAACATCTGTGTCAAACAAAAATGATTTAATTTCATTTCGTTCCCAGGAAACGGAGTCATTTTAAAATTCCACTAGAAATTTAATACATTTTAGAGTTCAAATATTCCTGTGAACATTTTATAACTCGTGTGTTGAGTTGCTATCACAGCCGGCTTAAACATGCATGAAAGAAATGGAGTACGCGGTATGTATCTTTGAAAGTGTATTTTCAGAGCGCACCAACCGTTGCACCTGTGTATCGGGTTCTGTAAAGGGCTGCCTATACTTAAAGGCACTCATACAATTTTCCATTACAAAATACGAGTAGTCATGCAAGGCGCGTGTTTGTACATTCTGAATGCGCTAGATATTCCACCAAAGTGAACTTATCATGACTACAACCAAAAACATTATTACAATAAGCTTATTTTCCGTGATTGATGTCAAACTGTCTCTATAGTGTATGCACTCCTTAATGACCCATCGATAAGCGTTCTATTTTTCCGCATTGACCTAAATATACTAGGTCGCGCGAATACACTACACGTTTTTAATCAAATGAATAACATTTTACATGCCACATATAGATTTCACATCTCTGGCACTCGCGTCATCGATGTGTGTGATGTGATGATCGTCGTTTAGTTAAAAAACGTGTTTATTCCATGAGTTATTACAGCCCATTTTAGTATTGACAAAATATATTTGCGCAAGCCCTTAAGTGTTGCACAACGGGATAAATGACAACTGCCACAGCCTCTGATAGGGATACAAAAAAGCTACTGCACTTCTAGCATGTGTGCCAAGACTAATGTCACGGAATATGTTGATTTGGTCTCTTTCTCTCGTATGAAATAAGACAGCAAGCGAGTGTATCCGTGACAGAGGTGAAGTCTTGACATGTGTGCTAACCCCTCTAGCATTTTAATACCTTCATTCTGTGTTAGGAATGTAAAATAGTTAAGGATTAAACGCAAGTAAGTAAGCGTAGCGTATCCTTAACTATTTTACATTCCTCCAGAAAATAACGGAACTGGACTGCGCACTATTATGTTACTGAAGCACGTTGGTACAGCGACAGTGGCGTCTCTATATTCTTAGATAAAGTTCCTAAGCGCCTGGCCCCTGGTGCATCCTGTAAACTACTTTTATTCGCCGTACAATGGTCCTGCGGGATGGAATGTCTCAATTTTAGTGTAGTGTGTATTCGATAGATGTTGCTAACGTCGCTTAATATCGCACTATGGATTCGTTACTACGATTGAACTACCTTGTTTTCAAGTTAATTTTATTTAATTAGGGTTCTATTACTGAGACTTCGCTGTCCGTCCGTCCGTCCGTCCGTCCGTCCGTCCGTCCGTCCGTCCGTCCGTCCGTCCGTCCGTCCGTCCGTCCGTCCATCCGTCCATCCGTCCATCCGTCCATCCGTCCATCCGTCCATCCGTCCATCCGTCCATCCGTCTGTCATCAGGCTGTATCTCATGAACCGTGATAGCTAGAGAGCTGACTTTTTTACAGATGATGTATTTCTGTTGCCGCTATAACAACAAATAATAAAAAACAGAATAAAATTAATATTTAAGGGGGCTCCCATACAACAAACGTGATTTTTTTGCCGTTTTATAGATGATGGTACGGAACCCTTCGTGCGCGAGTCCGACTCGCACTTGGCCGGTTTTTTTTAGACGTCACGTTTTATTTTCGTATCATAGATAAAGAATAATAAAAATACTCTGTGACACTTTGTCTACGGTTGGAATAGTTTAGTTTCTCTATGATTCGACAATGGGGAATACCCTTACAGTTAATAAGCAAGTAGTCATAATTGTTAGACTGTAGTTTCCGTGTGGGTTTTAATTTGAGGCTTTTACATTTAGAATGAATAGTTCTATTATTTCGTTGCAGTTTGCACTTAGGTCACTTAGGTTTTGTTTAAGTCAGTTTGATTCTAAATGTTGTGAGATTAATGATATAAAGACAAATAAAATAAATCGCCTAATTATAAATACAATAAAAGGGGATGTTTTAGCACAGCAGGCCATAATACGTCATGCAAATAATTGTGTCAATTTCAAGACTGACGATAATAATATGAAGGATTTTAATTCAAAAATTTTATAAGACTGAGCCAGCCCGTGGACTAAAAATAAATGAAAGTGACATTGACTAATAAAAATGATATTTTGATTTACTGTAATTCTACTGTAATTTATGATAACCAAACACTGTAATTAAAGTAAAAATACTGTAATTTTTTCTACTTTTCACTGTAATTTCAATTTACCAATCTGGAAACACTGGTTAACGGTAACGACTGTATGTAGTGCTACCATAAGTTTTTAACTCACTAGTAGCGCCTACGTATAGTATTGGTAGGTATTGCAAATTGTATGTAATATGTTAAATTTACTCGAATAAACTTGTAACTAAAGAGTCAATGAATTTATAAACCATGGTAGATCTTAAAAAACCACTTCAGAGAGAAATCTCAATTATGTCCTACTGTTATTACAACTTCAAATAAATGGTTTTTTATTAATTAAATCAATACATGTTTGACTGTATTTTTAAGGATTATGGTGATTTTAACCTCAAAATTAACATAATCCGTGAAATGATAAAATTTGCACTAGCTTCTCGTAAATATACATCAGAGGCTTGTCACGTCAACACCCCGAGATGTACCCACCCTAAGTTAAGAAGGGTTTGGGTTACTGAAATACAAAATGGAGAACCACTTTGCATAAGTCTAAGTTCATAAAATAAACATGTAATCGTAAAATCAACTGACAATTTTCTTTAATAACGGCTGAAAAGTCTTTAAAATCTGCGCAAATATAAGAAAACAATAAGTCTTTAAAAAATCGCAACAAAAAAAATATATCGCAAAATAATTTAAAATCCTTAAATATAAAAAAATCAATAGTCACTCTTATTAAATCCGTTCTAAAAACTAACTTTGAGGACCTCTGCGCGTAGGTGAATGACCTAAAGATGGGCTCTTTATAATAATGTTAATATACTTTCAGACGGGGTTTATTTCATGTATTTTATGTTAATGTCAAATCAACATCGCTAGAATAAGTTTGTATTTATGAATTAATTATAAACTTGTAAAAACTTAAAAAATATATCTTTGTATAAACGTGCCTATTATCTAAAACCTCAAAGAATTAAATTGAATATCAAACTTAAAAAAAATGGACATTATTTATGAGATCCTTGTGAAGTGAACATCCTGCGCACTAATTAAAGCAATGAGTAATTATCTAAATAGATCTAAGAGGGAGCTTTTCTGAGTAGGTATTTGACAGTTGCAGTCGATTGTATAAGACAAGACAAGCTTCATACGCCATTTTTATCACGTTCATCACCCGTTTTTGTTTATAAATACCTATACTCTTTAATATATTTGGTAGAAAGTATAAATAGATAATCAATCAATCAATCTAGTTACTTTTGAAATATAGTCTAAGTCAGTTTAATTTTAACAAGCGTAATGCCATTTCAGTGTTCGGCGATAAAAGCTAATAAAAGAAATTTAATCAATTTTTATAACTCAATAAAAACGACGAGTGACGGATTTGCAGTAAAAATAGCGTTTATCGTTTTCGACCCAGGCTTGAAAACTGAATTTTATATCTTTATGACGACGTCAAATCTCGGGTGTCTCAGCTATATAAAAATAAATAAGTATGTTATTTGGATATACGCTCAAGATAATAAAATGTGACTGAAATAAATCACAAGTCTCGCTATCTATTGCAATAGATCTTGATTTAAACGTCGTTACAGATTTTTTTTTTATTTTGTTTCCAGCATATCTATCAATGATATTAAAAAGTATGGATACCTAAATCTGTTAAAAGAAGTTCCAAAAAAAATCACCGAAATTGATGTCATAAATGCCACGGCCCCGGCCGTCCATCACACACAAAATTTGATGCATTAAACTGTCTAATGTTAGGAAAAGCTCCTTCTGTTATATAATAAATACTTGATATCGATGTAGATAATACAGTACTTACGTACCAACTAATGTTGATGAAGGTGAACGGAACTAGGAAGCTTATTTCTGCGAACGTTTTGTTACTCATGCTGTCTGTCTATTTCGGCATCAAAGTACTGTTTAATGATCCAAATTTGACAACTATAACAATGCCAAGAAAAGGACGGCAATATACTTAACTTAGTGTAGTTTACTCTGGTTCCAACATAATCAGCACCAGTACCATACACATACTAAACTGCCTTGCTAATTTACAAAAAGGTATTTTCCGACCTAAGATCACGTGCGTAAGAAATATATATTACTACTGTCCAAAGTTAGGGCTTAGCCTTTGACTCAAGGTCGGGAGGGAACGGTTTTTTAGTCAGACATGTAGTTACGTATTCCCAACAGTACCTTCAGAGATAAATAATCCCCCGGGTCGGCCACCGGTAGGTATGCACAAAAAGGTCATGTCACCTAAAACGGCGACATACAAAATTTATGCCCACTCTACATAGAGGCGCTTTGTTTCCACCTGTCGGATGGAGCTTGAGAAGTTATTGTTTTCGCATGCCGCGCGGTGATATATCGTCTCTACCAAGAAATGGAAGTGCTCTACTTGTACCTATTGCCTTTAGGGCGGTCTATAAAGCCTCCACTGGGGCGTTAAAACGAACGCGTCGATGTTTTTATATACAAAAACGAGCTTTATTGACTTATAGAAAAAGTTAATTCTTCAAAGAAAAGACTTTGACAGCGGGAGTGATTTTTTACGCGTGGGGGCTTTTACCACAGAAATTCAATGTTTATGCATATTGACACCGCGTTTGTTTGGGTGATGCAAATATTCTGACGCGCCGCTTTTGACGCCCCAATGTCCGCGCTTAATGGTCAACGAGAAATTAATATCAAACAAACGAGAAATGGATTCTCGTAGCAATTTCATTCTAAATAACTGTCACATTGGTCACCGACTAATTCATTTCCAGATTTTTTAACAGAACCGTAGCAACATTAATGCAATTATCGTAAGATGGTCGCGTGATTCAAGCGTATGTTGATTTAATCAGGGAATTAATTCACACTTTAAATTTATATTATATAGGTAAATACAAACTTATTACTTTGAGAGGTGGAACAATAAACAGTTAGTTATCTATTTTTCAGTAACTCATAAACTAGTCGGAAAGTTTAAATAATTCGTTTTGAGATATATTGTACTAAGTGGCTTATTTTATAACTGTTGGGGAAATAAAATCTGCCGTTCGTTAGAGATGAGTTCCTTTACTTTTTAGGACTTGATTACAATAAAAAAAATGTGGATAAATTGAGCAACGTCATTCATTTAAAGTTGGACGCCATCTTCTTGTCGTTATAGTGATGTACCGTTTTATTTTTTCTTCTATGCTACGCTAGTGATGTCCAATTTGCGTTTAGTTAGTTTTTCAATAGACGTAGTGTTGGCCGTAACAATAACCCTAAAAATCACTTAAATCTCGCTCACTCGCTCATTCACAATCAAACTAATGTTATAATAATACTGCTAAACTTGCTTAGAGCTCGTATTTTCATTTGCATGTTGATTTATTTGCCGGGAACGTACATGTTTGCACCGAGGCAGAATATCAATGTGACATTTTGAATGTATACGTTGACACCCCATAAATATACATATCTTATATATATATCGCGACCCTAAATATTCAAGCTTAAGGCCTCCTGCATACTGGGGCGTAGACATTCGCTAGTATTTTTTTTTGCCAATACGAACACATTGAAATAGTTCATCCTTCAACGAAATTATACTGACAGTGCGAGGCTATTTTGACGCGTAGGCGCGAGGTTTTTACGACAGAAATTCAATCTTTATGCCTATTGACACAGATTGGATTTTGGTATTGGGTAAGTTTTGGCGCAGGAGCGGCGACCCTCCAGTTTGTAGGTGCCTTAATGTGCCGGGCACTTGGGGGCGTTAAGACGCGGGCTGCAATTGTTTTGCTAATACAAAAATAAACTGTATCATCATTATCACGCCTGTATTCCCCGAAGGGGTAGGCAGAGGTGCACTGCAGTGCGCCCACACTTCGCCGATGCATTTTTGGTCCTAATGTAATAGGGGGCGAGCCTATTGCCATTATACCGGGCACATTCTCCCTCAATACGAGGGAGATTTTTGGGCTATAGTCCACCACGCTGGCCCAGTGCCGATTTGTTAAAATTACACGCCTTTCGATAGTTTACCTTCACCGTTTCAAAGCAAGTAGTAATCTCGGAACCCAGAGGTGCGAGCCGGGGTTTGAACCTGCACACTTTGATTTACAAGGCGTGCGTTCGACCTCTCTGCTACCACTGCTTAATTAAACTGTCTCATAGAAAAGTTCATTCTTCAACGTTATTTAATTGCCGGCGCGATCGAATTGTGCAGCGTGGCTATTACCAGACAAATTCAATCTTTATATCACTTAACGCAAAGTTCGTTTTGATATAAGCAAAAAATTTAAGTGTGCGCACTGACGCCCCTGCGTATCCCGGGTTTATCTCCTGTTTATTTTTGCATGATTCACTTTCCAATGAAAGTGGATTTTGGGAATCTTTTATGTGGATTTTATCGATGTCTGTGTAAACATTGAAGTCGTCAATTTGCCTAAGCTATAGGCTGTATTTCATTCGAGAGCAGATCAAATATTGGACCTTGTGCTAATAAGACTCCATCGTTTTGCGTGCACGAACCAGGAACCTCAAATGACATAATATGTCTAAACCAAATGTCAAATTGGTCGTATTTTTTCGTTTTGTTTCGACATACGATTATGTTGAGAATTGCCCCGCTGTTAACAAACCGACTTTTGTGAGATCAAAGTCATTTATTTTGTTCAAAAGTCATGTGTAACAAGGAAATTACAATTTAAAATTAGACCTAAGTTACGCAAAAAGGATATTATCCATAAAATTGACAAACGCTGGCTAAAAGAGGCCTTATCAATCAACAAAAAGGATAAAAACAAATAGCATTGTTACAACCTAATCTTTATTTTCTACAATTGTAGAGCACGTATAAACTAATACAGTGACACATGCTCCTACAAATCGGTGAAGCCTGGAGAAATAATGAGATTAACGAATATAATCCTGTTTGGAAGCGACGTTGATATTCAATATAATATTCGGCGGCGCTCGTAAGATGTTTTAATGAGTCTACCAGCTTAATATTAAATTCCACTAATGGGCCTGTAAATTTTTAGGGTTCCGTACCCAAAGGGTAAAACGGGAACCCTATTACTGAGACTTCGCTGTCCGTCCGTCCATCTGTCACCAGGCTGTATCTCACGAATCGTGATAGCTAGAGAGTTGAAATTTTCACAGATGATATATTTATGTTGCCGCTATAACAACAAATACTAAAAAACAAAATACAATGAATATTTAAGGGGGCTCCCTGTATAGACGTGATTTTTTTGTCGTTTTTATAGATAATGGTACGGAACCCTCCGTGCGCGAGTCCGACTCGCACTTGGCCGGTTTTTTAACTTAATTAAACATTCTACAAAAGTAAAAGTATGCTTGGGTCGTGTCGATTTTGACGGAACATTCATTGGCAGATAACTGGTATTTTAAGGAGTAACTAAGGTAACTTTCTTTTCCTAAATTCCACCCAAACCAAGTCGCAGGTAAAAGCTATTTAGTTACGGAATAAGTTCGTACCTTTATAACTATAGAGCACCCTGTTCATGTCTTAGCGAATAACCGGCTCGTAAATTTTACGAACTCCCATTGCGATATTGTTTGGTTATTGCGCCGCTCGCTCCCGTCGCTACGTGGTATCGGCTCATTGCCGCGCTCGGGGACGTATTTGCATAATTTTAATCTCGCGCTATATTCTGTGGTTCGCATTGATAGGAGAAAATTTGTTACAAGTGGTGTGTGTAGCTAAATTTATTAGGGAGCTATTCAGATGTTAGCGATATTTACTGTTGCTATGTGTAGCGAAAATCTAAGCCGAACTACGGTGCACATATTCTGGATTGTAAGCCCGGCAGTCTACCAAGACTAGACTCAGGTATGGCACGGAACATGTAATCTTCAAGTCCTTCTTTGCTATGAGATAAGACAGTGAGTGAGGCATTCGGTTTGACAAAATCCGTGTTACGGATCAAGTCTTGGCATGCGTGCTAGCCCTGGTAAAAATGGTCCTAACTTTGCCAACTAAATAAGCTTAGCCATTCGTGCGTCTCTCATACCGATGTTACTTTTAAAATGCTATTAAGTTGGCCGCCACGCATTTGATTCATGAGGGTAGTATATCTTATCTAAATCGTGAATTACGCAGCTTATGTAAAGCTTCGTAATTAATACACACTTATCCTAAAACATAACTTAATTCTAACATCGATCGATTTGGGTGAGCAAAACTCATTCACTCTAAAACAAAGTTCTCAACAAACTAATATTTGTTAACAGCACACACCAAACATGTAATTTTATACAATTCCAAAGTTTCCTTATGAAAATATGAGACAGGTTAACAAAAGCCATGCAATAAAGAGAAGTCAAAAGGATTTTCGAGCAATACGAATAACAAACACGCTAACTTGTAGGCTTCGGTGGACGTGATGTTATGGAGCAAAACTAGAAAATTATTGGATATACTTTTTGGCTACTCGCCAGACATCCGGCAGTTTAGTGGGCACGCGCGTATAAAATCTTCAACGCGGTCTATTATTTCATAGCTCCTTTTTACATTATTGTTAACTTTATACATCTCAAAGATCTATGAAATATAAAAAGATAATTACCTAGCTAAAATAGGAAAAATAAAATTTAAAATTTATGTGAAAATAAAATATAATTAATTAAAAAGGAAATTAAAATAAAGAATGTAGTGAATAGGTGAATATGTAGATAAATTGTGGGTGTACACCTCTTCCTACCCCTTCGGATAGTACAGAATTCAAGCGGGCAATACCCTGGACTATTTACGTTTAATTTGTATTACATTACTATTAATAAAGCCAACTTTTTAAAAAGTTTACATTAGAGTCTTGAATAATTAAATATCGCCCAGCGAGTGAAGAGCCACCGTTCACGTTTTTACAGCAAGAATTTTTAATTATTTCCATGATGCAAGTATAAGATATAATTATTTTCCGTTGTACTACTGTAAAAAAAGCTTTTAACATTAATTAATTGTGAGCAATATTGAAACAGAGGAAATAACCTCTTGACAGAGTTAACTTATTCCGAAAAATGCTTCGTGTTTAATCAAGTTTAAAATGTAATTGAGGCACTTTTATCTCGGCGTCAAACTCGTATTGAAAAAAAAATTTTACACCTACGAAGTAATAAAGCTGATAATTTATTATGAAAACAAAGAGCTTAATCAAGCTTAATAGTGATAAAGTAGTCTCAAAGCCACAGGTTTAAGCTAAAACATTTAAGTGCGTAGGTACTGTACCTGTGCTCAAGTAAAGCCTTTGAATTAAGAACCTGACTTAAGTTAATACTATGGCAATCAAGTTGGTGCTTTTGCTTTAATTATTTGCCTACATTAAGATAATTTTAGGTGGATATGTTAGGATTTAGCGATTCAGATTGTTGAAGTGTTTTCACAAGGTGTTTTGTTGCGATATATTTTGAGATATTTTTGTGAGTTGTGGGCCCGGTCTAAGGTTTGTAGGGCATGTTAATTGTAAACAATATCTATCTGTAAACAGATATTCTCATTCGTTAACAGATTATTATAGAAATTCGCTATATTTATTTATTACGAAATTTTTTAAAGGATACATCTATATCTAGTGCAAAAAGGTCGAAGTGACGTCATTTTCTCAGCAGTTCTTAGCAGTGGTAGCCGAGTGGTCGAACGCACGTCTTGCAAATCAAAGTGTGCAGGTTCAAACCCCGGCTCGCACCTCTGGGTTCCAGGTGCGAATCTCATTTTCATCCGAGATTATCACTTGCTATGAAACGGTGAAGGATAACATCGTGAGGAAACCTGCACGTCTGAGGGAACTTGTCTAGTTCTCGATAGATGTGTGAAGTCTGCCAACCCGCACTGGGCCAGCGTGGTGGACTATGGCCTGAAATCCCCCTTGCATTGAGGGGAGGCCCGTGCCCAGCAGTGGGACGTTAAAAGGGCTGTAGTAGTAGTAGTAGACGTCATTTTCTCAACAAATCTGACAGTTGATAGAGATAAAACTTATGCCTACACGGTCATGCTAAGCCTAAGCTAGGGTTTATCTATTTAAATCACCAAAACCATTGTGGTAACATTAAACTCGTGTTATATGCAGTGATAGTTACACAAAGACCGCTTAACCAACAATTGAACTTTAAAGCTTTGCTTAAACCGAGTACGCAGACTAGGTCGAAAGGTCGTGACTCAAATAAATCGCTTTCTCAGAGAAAATGATTATTTTTCTTTCGTTTAACCTTGTCCAGCGGGTTTACGCAAATACAAGATTTAGGTTTAACGCTCTGAATACAGTGGGGCAAGTGAGTTCATTTTTTTTTATTAAATGATATCTGTGCCACTGTGCATAAAGCTTGAATTTCTGTGAAAAAAGTAATGCAAGTACTCGACCAAATTCACTCAAGTTATCAATGAAATTTCTTTGCAATTTCTTCAATGAGTTATAAGTTATTACAGTTCCTTTTGGTTTTGTCAAGAACTGGTTACGTTCGTTTTGACTTTGATTTGACAATATTCCATTTATAAATATTTTATTACCCTCTTGCAATGTTATCTCTTTGATTTTTCAACTTAAGACCTCCACGTCTCTGCCTAATCCTTCGAGTAATACAGGCGTAATGACGTATTTATTTATACTGTCACAAATTGGAGAATAACGACCATAAAATGCGTTAATAGCCTTGTGAGAAAAAGAAATGGTCCGCCTGGTTACCGAAAGGTGCCGGGTTCGATGTACCCATCCTGGTCATCAAACATGAGTCCACTATTTGCCCAAGATTTAGCCTATTTGGAGGAGATAGTGGGACTACTTGTCATTTGATAATCTCTCATTGCTATTTATCAAAAAAAAAATTCTGTGCATCTGTTGTTTTATTTCAGTCTTTAAAAAAATATAAAAAAATACCCTTCCTTTAGTATGAGCATACTAAATTGAGTCAAGGCAGCGGAGAACGCTATAGCAGTTCATTAACCGCCCCCAGTGTATCGAGCCACAATTTTCTCGCAACACATTAAAAAACTCGTTCGGCCCGCGTTTTAATTTTGTTTTGGGGCGAGTTTTATTTTTCGTTGCCGCAACCTCCCGCAGCCGAGCAATCGTGACGTTGGTCGACGTACAATTTCCTGTCTATGGCCCGTCTGACCGCTGCTCTTTCCCGGGAGGGTTAGCCCGCTCTGACAACCTGGAAATGTTCACCGGATATAGGATGTCAAGTAGGCCAACCTTTGCTCTGCAGCTGTCGAAATTGCTTCCGACATACACTCAGATTATGTCCGTATAATGGTCAAAGGTTGCGTTGGGCTGCCATTGCAATATTATCGGGTGGAGTTGTAATAGGCTGCGTTTAGTTTATGTTTTGAGTTTTGGCTATTTATTGTTTGTTGCAAATGTTAATAAGACAATATAAATGAAATTTGTATTGTCATTATAATTATTTTACTTATTGTAAAAAAGTGTTAGAACGTACTGGGAGGCAAAGAAGGGAACAGTAAGAAAAGAAGGCTGGAAAAGCCTTTTAAAATTACGTAGAATTATAAAATAGCTTTAGAATGCTTTAATTTTTTTTATTATAGTTGGTCGTCGGAATAGTTTTAATATATTAAGGACCTAAAAATTTCAGGGTTAACGTGAATTATTGAGTAACTTTTTTATAGCCAAGTTTGTGTCCCACTCCTTGGCAAAGGCCTCCCCTCTCCCGCCACCGATCCTGAGCCATTTCCTGGCACGTCTTTCCCGCAAAGATATCTAGATCATCGCGCCAACGTTTCTTTGGTCTTCCACGGCGTCTTGTACCTGCGGGACTCCATTTGGTACTTATGTTGGCCCGCCTCTGCGGGTCCATACGAACGACGTGCCTTGAGTAACTTAGTTAAATTAATTGGTTCCTCAACTCATGGCGATAAAAACCTGAACAAGTGTACTTATTTTTTTTAGTAGTTACTGTTAGCATAACTATGGCAGCATTAAGTTATGACCTAGTTTTGTCCATCTGGTTTCAACCGGTGCATCTCGGCCACTGTGCGATATCAATTCAACATTTCATACAATAGACAGACGTTATGTAGATAAGATAACAATTATGCGTAGTTGATAACGAGTGTTCTAAATTATTTACAACGTCATTAATTGTGTACGAGATACGTGGGACGATAAATTTTATCAATTTCATTACTACGCAACAAAGTTTTGAAACAAATGCGACTTGGTCTAATGTTTTGAGAGTAGATAGTTAAGGGTTTGAATCCCGTTTGTGGCAAATTTCAGAAATGGCCTTTTCAGAAATTCGCTCGGGTCTGGGTGTAACTGGTATTGCCCCCAGTCCATTATATGCTTGATGCTACCCAAAGTACAAGCTTTGGTTATTTTGGGTTCATGAGTTGAGTTTGAGTATGTGTTGTCTGGTGATATTTTTTTTATTAATGTACCTATCCTTTTATGTATTGTGAGTTTGTACTAAAATTTAACGTAGCCAAAGACCGATTTTTCAATAGCCATACAAGTATTTATTTGTCAAATAACTAGCTAGACTGATATGTTATGATTTGACGGATTTCAACAATTTGTCTGGGGATTAGGATATTGGCAATAAATATTAGTAATGAACGAAATGTGTGAAAAAATAAAATCGTAGATAATTGTAAAATAAAATACAAATACTGTTGTTATTTCCCTATACTCCGATTGCTTAGCACACAAAGTCGGATTCGACTAAGTGGTTTTTTATGTTCCATTGAATGTTTTCATAGCAAACACTCGCGTTTGCGATAGGCGAACGCATCGATGAAAATGCGACATAAATAATTCAACGCCAAATCGTGGAAGGTAGTGTATAGGTATGTTGTCGAGGGGAAGAGGCACACCCAAATGACTTCCTATGAGGCTATAAAGGGCTGAATGACCCGTTCTATGTATTATTTCGGAACCCTAATGGAATTGAAGGTAATTTTATTAGAGGTATATTTCCGGGCTTCGGTTAACCCTACACCCAAAGAGGTAATTTTTGGACTAATTATTCCTTAAATAGAAAAAGTTTTTTTTTATCTAGTTATTATGTAATTACATAATTTTCTAGGACTAATAAACTAGATTGTTGCATTGTTTGTGTGTTGCTATTACGTAGACATGATTGAACTAGGATTATCAGAGTTATATGAAGAAAATACTAAATGGTATAATGAAATATTCGTCTGAAGTTTAAAAAAGATTACTGCCCGTTTTTACTTTGATTATGACACCTGCTAAACTGGCAACTGATTTATATTTAAGCCTTACCTTAAGCTAGGCATAAATCCTATATTCTGAATACCTTAACATATTACCTACTCTTGAAAACGAGAATGTACCCCGAGATTGCAGCAGTGAGGTACGTCGTGGATTACGTACATACGTTAACGCGAACACAGGGAGCCGAAGCAATAGCGATCCGGAAGTATTGCTAATGCATTTTCGATGCGGATGCAGTTACGGGTTAGTTTTAAAAATGAAATCAAAGAATGTTAGTACAAGTTTGAAGGGAACGAAGAACCTAACTCGTCAAGGTGGATAGATACATTTTAGACAGTCACTGTACTGCATATACACTACTTTACATGATACGGCAGAATACTACAACGCTGCTTAATTGGTTGGTACTTACTACTTTATAGCTTTTGCGTGGCACTTCTCAAATTTGGACTGTATTCTAATCGGCTAAGTACAAAGTCTTTTTGCGGTATCCAAATATGAGCGATAACAATATTCATTGCATACTATAGAGTCAATTGAAACTTTAAAAGTACTAGGATAACATGAAGGTGAGGATACCAGTTATTTAACTAGTAGTCATTGCATTATGAGCACAAATGAAAGTTCATTGATGTTTATTCTTTATGGTGGCGGCGTAACTAAGGAGTTAGTGTGAGTTAAGGAGCCTGCTATTCATACAACTGAAAACTTGCTATACTCGTAATATAATTAACAATTAATTCAACTTTGCTTAGTACCAGACCCAATGCAAAGAGGCCATTGGAGAAAAAAATCGCAATACCACTTTTAAATCGCCATAAACTGTAACTGAAAGCCGTGAAACTGAAAGTAGCTTTGGGTTCATAATTATATTTGCTAATTCTTATTACATATTAACCACCCGCCGAAAAAATGGGGACAATATTAATTTTTGGACGCACATCTTAGTAATTAGTTCAACTATCTACTTTTTTTGACCTCTACGACAATGATGCAATATTGTAATGAAATTTCAGTAGACAGATTACTTAATCTGTATTAATGTGTGTCAATATTTTTTACTGGCTAAATCATGCTTTGGAGGACTTTGCCCTGCAGTGGGTTTTTTTTTATGAAATAGGGAGACAAACGAGCAGACGTTTCACCTGATGGTAAGTGATCAACGCCGCCCATGGACACCTGCAACACCAGGGGCATCGCAAGTGCGTTGCCGGCCTTTAAGGAATGAGTATGCTCGTTTCTTAGCCAAGTTTCTCTGTCAGCTAAGCCTTGATATGATATGATTTATTATGCTTAGTTTCTGTGAATTTGTGTGCGCCTTTCATTTACTTTCCGCGTACTCAAACATTCTATCGTTTGAATGATACCGATCAAGTTGGACCTACCGCAAAATATTAGAAGTATTGCTCTTGGTAAAGCAATTGCGGTCATCTCGTCTAGAAGTCCTAACTCTACATGACCCTGGCAGATGTTCCTTTCCTCCTCAATCGTATCTCTATATTTTAAATTCAGAATCTAGAGTTGTGTATTAAGTAAATAGGTATTTGAAACGTCTGTTTACAGAAGCGTACTTTCATTCATAATATTGACATTGACATATAAGTAAATATTACACTATCATAACATGTTTACGTAGCTTGTAGCTTATCCGCGCATCCGCTGTTTTTTCATTGATAAATACGTACGTACATAATTATGCATGAGGAAATAGTGTTTTATTATTATAGTAACAAGTACGTCTTTCTTAGGTCGTTAGTCGATTGTCCTTTGATATTTAATTGTTTTAAAGGTAACTGAGCAGTTTACTACAAACCGAGTTTTAAACTTCAAAATACTCACTACTTTCTTAGTACCTATATCTAATACAGAATTATCTTTGAACTTCACAAAAGTACCGCTGAAATTATTTATCGCTTGTTTTATAAAAACATTAAATGCTATCATACGCGCGATTACCCATAGGAAACACGGGTCAAGCATATTGATTCTAATGAAGTCTACATTCAATAAATCAAACGCAATAGCTTTGAATAAAAATAAGACGTAAATCATTCTCGTAGGACCTAAAATAGATTATTAATTCACCTAGTTGATAAACCTTTGGTGAACATATTACACATTAAAGTCACTTCCGTTAATATTGGATTTATGTCGTCTTTAATGTTTAATATATAAATAAAATAATGTTTGTTAGTTCAGTTTTTATATGGCGGGGCTCCCTCTCTGTGCAGGCGCTTAGTTCCAAACGATTTTGTACCTACTTACTGCTGTACTGGTAGTAAGTAGGTACACTATTCTGTCTTACTGTTTAGTGTACAATAAAGGGCACTCTATCTACGTGGCGGTAGTAACTTTCATTGATTGTACTAATCAATGGATTAAGGCCGATACCAGATATTGTCAGCCAAGAATTTTTGGTTATACATTAATGTTCCCAGCTTATTATTTATATTCATATTTTGATAATAAAAGCATTTTATGTCCCATAATTCAATATTTCTACAGCTAATCCATGTAGTGAGCAAATTACACACAAACCATTACACAAAGCCATCGTAGCCAAAAGATTCAACTGAAAGCAAGATTCATCTTGAAAATGAAATGTTAAGACTGCATTTATTATCCTTCCCGTTGAGCTGCTTCCGAATGCAGAAAAAATAAACTAACGCCACTCTGAAGGTGTTTCTTGTACAAGACAGCATGACCGTTATTTTATTTTACTTTCGTTCGCTACTACTTCAGTTTCTTTTGAAAGCTTTCATAGCATTGTGGACAAGGAGCAAGGAGTTTCGTTTGTTATTTCTTAGCCAATATTTTTAATAGTTGTACTATGCTTTTGCTTTCGATTATTATGTTTGGCTGATAATAGCAATAACTGTAGCTATTCAAAATCCTGGTTATTAATTTTATTCGGTT
Organism: Ptilodon capucinus; assembly: GCA_914767695.1. Taxonomy (NCBI): domain Eukaryota; kingdom Metazoa; phylum Arthropoda; class Insecta; order Lepidoptera; family Notodontidae; genus Ptilodon; species Ptilodon capucinus. The sequence continues at coordinate 8,767,087 of OU611808.1, forward strand.
TAAACGAAATAGGAGATTCCAAATTCAACTGGAAAGATTATTTCTTAGAGTTATTTTGTTTTTTTTTTAATTTGTATTCATTACCTACCGATACTCAGTGCAGACTTAATTGTGTGCCATGTAACAATGAGACTTAATAATCACTTGTATCTTCTGCAGTTTATTGCGATCTCCTCCGGTAAAGCTGTATAGGCCACCTCACGGCTAACAACGTAAGTCCTTAAAAAAAAGCAGTTTATTGCGGCAGCCACATTCATGTTATTTTATACTTTAACGTTATTGCAATACAGCCATTTATTAAGCGTCGCTGAAATGTTTCCGCGTCAATGTAACACTAAAGAATTGTTTAAAGTTATATAAAAAGAATGACCAACATAAATTGGTAGGTACTTATCCATGAACAATCACGCCAAAGTAATTACAACAAAAAAACATAGGAGTCCAATTGAGAACCTCCTCCTTTTTGAAGTCGGTTGAAAACTAGCTTATACTTCTTTACCACCCACAGAAAAGTAAACATCTATTATATTATTTACGCATTACCTTTTCCCGTTTTTAGCCCCAACAATAGTCGATACAATATTCGCTGAACGCACACAAAGCTCAAATCCAGTTCGATCCCTTCGAATACACATTTGGAAACATGGCCGGGACTAGCGTCCGACCGCGGTTGAATTAATCCGTAAGCTTTGACGCGATTGGCACCAAATCACATGATGTTCCCAGTATGCTTCGGCCGGTGGTCAATACACTATGTTTATGTACTACGTTATCCAATAAAGGATTTAACATGAACGGGGGAGTTCACTCCACTTTTATTGAAAATATGTTTTGTCAGAGTTTGAATGTCGGTGGCTAAAGCGATGCGGTCACGCGAGTTTTTTTTTTAATGTGCTTCGTGTAGTTGTTAATACAGTACCTTTAAGTATTGGCAAAAAATTGTACGCAAGTGAATCAGGCGTCAGTTCTTGGATGCATTAAGAGGCACTTTTCAGAACAGAAGTAATTGTTAATGCCGCTTTCAAAAGATTGTTTTCGGTTTATTCCACTCCGTACTTTGATTCCCGCTTTTTTGGAATCGGGATTTTGACTGAGTCTAGATAAGTGGGTATGGTCCTTACTTTCGTAATGTGTGCTAGGCAGCATTTTGTCATGTTTAGTTTACACGTAGCTTGTGTACAATGAAACTAATAAATAAGTAACAAAATTGTACAGGTTGCAAACGTAACAAAAACTATTTAGACTTTACACTAGCTTGCTCTCTACAGGCCTCTCACGCGCAGACAATGTCATTTTTGTTAAATTCCAATTCCAATCAAGCCCGAGCCGTATGTGTATTGGATGCGAGAGTAAAATCGTGTTTCGAATACAGGACGCCGCCGTGATCGAATTTGGTTTTTAAGTTCAATCGCGCAGATTGTATTTTTGTTTTGACATTAAATACTCATATATGTATCTTAGACTAAACTAACACTTGGATATTCAAAGAAAGTATTATTCAAAACTGACTATGCGAGATTACCACTTGCTATGAAACGGTGAAGGAAAACATCGTGAGGAAACCTACACGTGTATAGACAGGCGTGTGAAGTTCACCAACCCGCACTGTGCCGCCAGCGTGGTAGACCATAGCCCAAATATCTCCCTCGTATTGAGGGACAATGTGCCCGGTATAATGGCAATAGATTCGCCCCCTATTACAATTGGGACCAAAGTATATCGGCGAAGTGTGGGTGCACTGTAGTGCGCCTTCGGGGAATACAGGCGTGATGATGATGGTGATGTAAAATATTTGTATCGCATATCGTACCTTTACCTATTCTAATTTGGATTTCAAATGCCACCGTATCGCGAATGAGGATGGAACGATTTTTTACCATGAACGAGATCAGCGGGATCGGAACATCGTGTTCGTGGCACTTAAAAAGTCATAAATTAACGTTGGCTGGCCGCACGCGGGCGAGGTGAGCCGCCCGTGAATAATAGCCGCAGAGCAGTTCCACTAACGGCATTAGCGGCCTCTTTAAACATTTTTCGGGTAATTCGGCGATTTTCTTTTTTTTTTAATGGCAAGACATAAATTACGGACTAAACAATACGTTTTCGGCTGCTTGAGGTCTTGAAACGATTTTTAATGGAAATTATTTTTTATGCTTAGCACGGTAAGTCTGATCAAGGTTTGAGATAATATGGCAAGAAGAGACCACGGAATGTAACTCTACTTAACGAACCATAAGTCGAGATATATTGAATTTCTTTAGTGACTACATTTTAGTGAGGACATCGTGAGGGAGCCTGCACGTTTATAGAAAGACGTATGAAGTTCATCACCCCGCGCTGGGCCTGCGTGGTGGACTAGGTGGACTATGGCCCAAATCTCGCCCCCTAAATTTATCGACGAAGTGTGCACCTCTGCCAACCCTTCCGGGTAATTCTGGCGTGATGATGTACGCCTGTCGTGTGTGAAAGAAAATGGCTACTAATTAATAGCCAGTAGCTATCGCTTGGACGTGGGGTCAGCTTGTTTCCAGTGTTCGTTGGAATAGCTGGCCCGTGTCCGGGGGCACTTAGAGGCCCATAAATTAGTGGTTCGTGGCCACAGACGTGAGGTGGGTGGCCTGCCGTGAGTAATGGCCGGCGGAAAGGCCACGGAAATGTTAAAAATTCGCAATAAACATTACTATTATTGTTTGAGAATAATCTATTCTTGGGCTCGCACCTCTACGGATTCCGGATGTCATATGCGAATGTAATATTCAGTACTCATTATCATCTATTCTCTTAATTTTTGGGTTACGTAGCGGTTTTTGGATTGTGTTTTAAATTACGCAATAACGGGCAGTATAACGGCAATTGGCTCGCCCCCTATTACATTGGGACCAAAATACATCGGCGAAGTGTGGGCACACTGCAGTGCATCTCTGCCTACCACTTCGGGGAATACATGCGTGATAATGATTTATTGATGTAAATAAAACAGTTTTTGTTTTCTGAAATAAAATTTTATAATTTTATTTGACGACGGTTTTGTCTAGTAGATTGAGCCCAGACCGCTCGGCTTACTCAGGTGGTGGTTTGATTCCCGTCAGCGACGAATTGCGAAAATTATTTATTCGAGAGTTGCTCTGATCTGAGTGTAATTGGTATTGTAACACTCCATTGTATGGTACCTGTAGTGCAAGATGATGAGTATGTGTTGTCTGGCGATAATAATTTTATTTTGTCATAAACAGTGGTGTTAGCACGCATGTCACGACAAGACCTCTGTCACGGATTGGCTCGGACGCTCTCTGTCTTATTTCAACCGAGAGAAAAAGATATAATACACATATTCTGTGACATAAGGCTAGTCTTGTTGGTCATGTTACAACCACAGGTATAAATATCTGTAAACAAAACCAGGTTTACGTGTTCTTGTTCCTACCTAATAATACAACATTTGTTTTTATTTTCACAGGTAAGCTTTGGAGCCTTCGGGGAAAGCTCCACGTGTCGTAACTCGTAAGTACCTACCTAGTTTAATGTTATTTTATTTTCAGCCTTTCCTGTTACCAATCTATTTTTATTAGTACAAACATATGAACACTCCACAATTTTCTGTATATCACAGTAATCTATATACAAACGATTAAATACCTATTTCTCTTAGTCAGGCCATAACTTGAGAAAGATTTTACCGATTTACTTCATCTTTTGTTTAAAGTTTTCTTATACTTTGTAGAAGGTTGCTACGGAAAAATAATTTATAATTGAAAATAGTTAGGTTCCTAGATTTCGCGCACACGTAGTCGAGAGCTCAGCTAGTTTTAGTATATTTATGATTCTCATATAGTCGTATTGTAAAACACTTTTGTACTGAATAATATTTTTTGGACGGATTATCATTTTCATAAATTTAGAGGTCGGTATTGATTTGAGTCAATGCTTATTGGTTACACGGGCCGCCTTTGTTACCGAAACATGTCGGGTTCAATCCCCACCCTGCCCATTATTCTACACAGGGTATATCAGTAATCCGAAATAATACTTCGGAGACATATACGGTAGCTCATATGTGGATGCTTAGTGAGTAGACAGTTTATACCTAGCTATCATGGTTTCTGATACCTTTGAATATTTGCCACAGATATCGTTTTCTGGCCTTTGGGTAGACCCATAACCTTGGTCGAATTGCGATCAAATTTTTATACCATCCAGTTGCATACCCGATAGTGATGCAATCGTCAAAGTATTAGGTATTTCGGACTTCTGAAACACCTTGTACACGTGAGCCCATACATAGTACCTACAAGCGCATACCTACAGATGGAACTAGCTTCCATCCATTCCATGTATGAAAAAAAAAAAACTGCATCAAGCACAGTGACACCGTCATTTATCACAAAACGGAAATGCGATAACAAATAATAAAAATCAATAAAATAATTTCTCCGTATTGTCACTCGCACGTGCACTGATAAAAAAATATGCCAAGGTTATCATTTCCCCAAAACAAAGCGGTCCATATCACAACTGGAGTCGGGAGCCGCCATGCATAATGAGAGATAACTAATTGGGTCAGACTGGGGTCAAGTCTGGTCACGCCGATCGTCGCCGATAAGACCTTAGCACATTGGGCCGTTGACACACATGCGTATTTTTTTTAGCCAAACATAAATCAACTGTATGGATATACGACGAAGGTCTGGTTTAGTCCAGGAGGTTGCGGGTCCCGCCAATGGCAAATTTCGGAAATTACCTTTTTGGAATTTTCCCCGGTCTGGGTGTAACTGGGGTCTATGGTATCCATAGTACAAGCTTTGCTTAGTTTGGGATCATACGATGTGTATGTGTTGTTTGGAGATATTTCTATAACAAGTTGACTCTACAACAAAATGATACGGACAGCGCGAGGCAATTTTGTCGTGTGGTTGTTTGGCTGTGGCGACAGAAATTCAATTTATGCAATATGCACACAGAGTTTATTTTGGCTTAGACAAATTTTTTTCGCCTCAGTGTGCGCGTGGCGTATCCAGACACGCGGCGCTCTACCTACGTCACATCTTAATACAGAACACGTACCTATTTTATTGCACAGAATAATTAGATACGACCTTCTTTGACTTGGCTGCATCTGATAAATAAATAAAATGTCTATGTTTTCTTTTTAAAAGGATGATAATATCTGTCGACATTCAATAAATCTATGATAGATTTACTGCTTTTCAATCATACATATTAAGTTGGCGAAATGGTTTAAAATTAAATTAATTATACCCACACAAATCCAAATCCACTCATAAGTTGACAAAATAAAAATAGATCCTATGAAATTAATTTTAAGTTCAATCTATTTACATAAAAATTGCGACACACTTTTATACTGGAAATCACTTTTTAAAACCACCGTATTTGGCTAATAGAGGAATTGGCACTTTTATGAATTTAAGGGTTAAGTTTAAGTAAAGTTTAAGACTTAACTATCATTTTCAATATTGATTACGACTTGCTGAACGGTGAAGGAAAACATCGTGAGGAAACCTGCACGTCTTTAGAAGGGTGTGTCAAGTTCACCAACCCGCTCTGGGTCAGCGTGGTGGACTAAGCCCAAATCTCCCTCGTATTGAGGGGATTGTGCCTGGTATAATGGCAATAAGAACGCCCCCTATTAAATTGAGACCAAAATACATGGACGAAGTGTAGATTAGTCGCTTTTCGATATGTACGAAACATTTTCTTGTGTCTGGGGCTTATTTATATCCGCGCAACGAGTTTATCTCGGACCTAAACCATTCCACACTTGACTTTCTATTTCCGTTAGACTGCGCGGTATCCTGCGGGATCTTCACGTCGATAAATGAGGAAACTGCTTCCCACTGGCTTTGTCTTAGCTAAGTGGTATACTCGATTGAGAGTTCATTTCGCTTGAACTAAATCGAATGTACGAGTACGTGCAATCGATAAAATAGTTTGTCAATTATTAAGACTTAATTAAATTACTTTCAAAGTACCTGTGTTTCTTGCGTTATTCATTGACACAATGCAAACATAGACATATCTACCTGTGTAGAATCTGGACACGCGGTAGCTTGTCAAGCCAAAGTTTAAGTATTATGGATATCTTCTGTCTATCTATCTGGTATAGGCATTTATTAAGATGATTAAAATTATATAGATATTGTTTATCGACTATACAGGGTGTATCAGAAGTCCAAAATAATACTGGAACGTTTGCATCAGTTTCGACTATACAACCAAATGGTATAAAAAATTTACCGAAATTTGTTTTTTGAACCCTTTTTTCGTCGTCAATTTCTATTAATTGTAACATCTCGAGTCCTATGGAAAATGTACATGTTCTGTGTTGTGAATATTTGTAGTCGCTCCTCGTAAGTGTAATTTACACTGCTGAATAGGATTATGGATGTACCCAAAGGCCAGAATACGATACCATTTATTGTTTTCTTATATTTACGCGAATACTATACATTGAAATTAAACTATTTTACGGATTTTATCGCGTTTATTTACTATTTTACGATACCATTGACAAATATTCACAGTCTTAATTCAGAAACTATGATAGTTCGCTATAAACTGTGTTCACTAAGCATCCACATATGAGCTACCGTATTATTATTACTACCCAAAGTATTATTTCGGACTTCTGATACATCCTGTATTTATGCTACTTTCTCCTTGTATTGTATTTTGTTAAAAGTGTTGGTAATAACATCGTTAAAACCAATATATAACTTTTTCATTTCCGTAGCCAATGTATTCCGAATCGAAGCATAAGCCCGCGTCAGGAAGTTTAACATGTTTTTAATATTTAAAAAATACGATCGTGCATGCGCCACGAGAAACGCAATATTGTATTGTGCTCAAAGGAAAATATTGCAATATCGTTCTGGCGCAATTTCGGCGCCATTGCCGTTTCATATGGTGCTTCGTACATTTGTTTAGACTTTTTTGTGAGCCTTTATGACGTGAATATTAATCCCCGAAGCGATATAATACCGTTAGCCCTGTTTTCGAACATAAATATTTTATACTCTTAATAACATTACAAAATAAAATTTACACTTTTATTCCGTAAAACACTGTTGGCATTTCCAACATTTGTAGATGGATTAATAAATGTAAAAGTGAAGGGCTTGGTGTTGGGATTTAACTTTTAAATTTATAGAAATTTAAATTTATCATAAAAACACCTAAAATTGAATGATGATTATATAAGTTTGGGAGGTCGTTTTTAATATTTTTGGTTTATATAAGTTAAAATTGTATAAATACACGGTTCTTTGACTTCAGTTGGAGTACGACCTAAAAGGCATTTCATACGTACTGAAGAACACGTAAAACAAGTCCAAAAATGGTTGAACCTTCGTACCTAAAAAATAAGGTACATACTGAAACAGTCCCCAACCTTTTGAAGATTGTAAGGTACAAAGTAAATTATCTCGCCGATTACATCGCAGCCGTTTCATTATCGCATAAGACTAAGAAGAATGAAGCGCCACTTCGGGTAACTTTATAGTGTGAAAGTTTCCGCATAAATTGAGAGTTCCCGAAATAGGGCCGCGTCGGCGGAACTCTATCGGAGCACCTGCGGCCGAGACCTGCGCATTTAGATTAGTGCATCTAGAGTTTGCCTCCTGTAGATGGAAGTAACTGCATGCTGCTGCCATAGCTTTTTCTTTTTTAGTGTTGCCACAATTTTAATCTATCAAGCTACCGTTAGGTAAGAATAATTGATTTAAATTGGTTTTTAATATTACTTTCAGTTTTTGACAGTTATTACAAAATGTATCAAGATATTTCAATTAATAATAAAAGAAATAGCACTATTCTTGTAAGTGACAAAACAGCAAAAAAGTGATAGTGACAGTAATATGTAAATGCATAAATATATATACCTATAAAAGTCTTGTCTCGAAAATTCAAGAATCGAGCAGGCTACGCCAAAGCGTTACTTCTGTATTCTTTTATAAAAAAAATAAAACATGGAATGTGTCTTACAAAATAAATATTTTAATAAAATAATTATTACGATAACGATTTTATATTATTATTTTGTAGGTACTTCCATCAAAACCTACACTGAAACATACATTTTAAAGTTGGAACTAAAATGCACTCGACCATGCCACCTGCGTCTGAGATCAGAGAATTTAGATTAGTACATCAAAAGTTCAAGCCATGCTCCTGGAAAAGCAAACAGAAAGTGTTGCCAGAGTTACTCACTTTAATTCTCCTACATTGGTAGTATTTTTATAGTTTTCGTGTCTGTTACTTCAACTCCTTAATTAGATCATATAGACATTTCCAATAACCACTTAGAAAGACAAACATTTTTCGTATTTTTTTTACAATACCACTTTTAGTGGATTATAACTTAATACAAATTTAGGGGGAAAAGTGAAATAATAAATATGCAAAGCAATAAGTATACATTTTCTTATCTGCATTAAATAAACATACGTATATTCGTCTGACTTAAGCTAAACGAAAAAAAAATCGTGTTTTAGCGTTGATTCTGTACCAATATTCTACCAATTGAACGTGGCAACACCGTGCAGCCGTCTCTTAAAGTTTTCACTCGCGGAAATCGTATAAATGTTAATGAAAGTCAGACGTCTCTAATGAGATTACCGCTCCCGTGAAATTGGATTCGCGTGAGACTTCTTTAATTTTCATTCAACGCGAAAATTAGGTGGATCCGAGCGCGACGCCTGCGGCCCACCTGACTGATTCCCACTGAACACTGGCATAGCCTAATAATTACATTGAAATGGGCTTGTTTTATTCATTTGGATGCCTTTGCAAGTTTCTTTAAGGTGGCGTTTTAAATTTATTTGCATACATAAACAGACAAAAAAGATTTTACCCCTAATTTTTATTTAAATCTTTTTTGGGCTTACCTTAACCACCACTTGTTAAAGTAGTCTTGTTTCAATAGTAACTGTTAATTTTTGATAGAATTTGTGCTGAATTAACTGAAAGTTATATTAAAAACAGTATTGCTGACAGTTAGCGGTAACCTTATAGAGCTCCCTCTACTAACCGTGTAGAGCCGCACTTTTTTCTACGAATGCTGTATGTAATCCCAATGTTGTTAATAAATCAAACATTTCGTTACTTGTGGAGGGGAAACACTTTTGTAAATGGTTTATAGATAGATTTTTTTTACTGAAAAAGAACCCCCAAATCTTGTTTATTATCTGCGAAAAATATCTTGTATTGCATGGATATCTTACTTGTACAAGTATATCCTGCAATACGAAGTCATGCAAGCGCCAGTCAACATACGTACCGGTTCAATCAGTCAGAAGTCCCGCTACACGTCGTGAATATCAGGGGGGTTCTGCAATATTCACCTTATCTGTCGCTACACCCCTACCAGTGTGTATGCCTCGGTGTTTGTTATAAAGGATGTTTTAAAAGACCTTAATAATACGGTACTTTCAAAAAGATACGAAACTTCAACTTATGTTCGTATTTAAAATATAAATTAATGGTAAAAAGCTTTTTAAAAACAAGATTTTATTTAATTGCTCTTCGTTTTCAAGTTCTCCTCAGCAAGCCCTTTTATTGGATACCCATGCTGTAGTAGTGCAGAAAAAATAACTATTCCGCCATCTTGGATAATCCGCCATATTGTAATTAGAATGACGTCACATAGCTAAGCATGCATTGTCATCCAAAATAAGCGTGTATACCAAATTTCAGCTCAATCGGTTAAAGATAACTGATTTAAAATTCAGTTGCAAGATTCCACCCGGATATACATTGCAAGTTATTATAAAGCTTGTAAAAATACGGTAGTGTGTGTAATAGCTTACCGTATTTTTATTATGGTTAATATGTCCTCAATAGGCATCTGTATACCAGCTGCCTGGTGTACCTGTAATATCATTTCGGACTTTTAATACACCTTACATCGCAATTTTAAAAGTATGGAGAATAGGATATCGACTATAAATCTTAAAGGGTCGTCCTAACGACCATTTTTCAACAAAAATATTTTTGAGTTAGGTCTCTATACATACATTTAAAAATGTGGCATGTGGGCACTGGATTTTGCCTGAGGCTTTCCTAGAATAAGATGGGCTTACACGCCTGGTGTTTCAATTTGTAAATAATTAAATAAAAATTGTAAACATCGCATTTCTCTTATATATTATAAAATGTTTCGCCCATGTTGCGCCGGCGTTATGAAACCCCACTTTGAAGCCTCTAGTGAGTAATCTAGCAGAATCCCGTGAAAGGATTTCTGAGCGGCATTTTTCTCCAACGTGGCAACTTAAAATATAACCACAAGTAAATACAAAAAAATCTTAAAATTTTGCGCGACAAACAACAATTGCAGCTCATGAAACTTCTCGTGACCTTTTCTCTTTTCCTTTCTTTCTTGATTCTCACGTTCATTCACATTCATAATATTATCATTTTAGCCATGTTTCCCAAATTACTCTTGAATAACTTTGTCATTTTGTTTTTGTGCTTAAAGGCTAACTAGCCTTATTTTGCAAAAGAACCACCAATTTACTTTGTTACTTCGAATATTTTTTTCTAGTTTAATAAACTATCGATAAATCATATCTCTGTAAAATAAGAGTAACAATAACGAAACTTAACGACTTTCATTACATTTTAAATAAATTGAACACGTTTAATAATTCCACCCGGACTTTGTTATTTCAAGTCTACGTAAGTCAGTTTTTTCTTTTTCACTTTACAACTGAGAGTCGTGCGAATAATAACAGTTTCAGACAAGTTGTAACTTATTAAAATCCGTACATAAAACGCGAAGGGTAATTGTGTTAGGGCTTTGAAATTAAATATACGGTCGGGCTTAGTTATTTTGACTAGTTATTTGATGTTCTATTGTAGTCATAAAACCAATCGATGATGACGTTCTGAATCGGAAGAAAATTCTTTAGACTCGAACTAGTATATTCTATGGGACGCCACTAGTCTGCCATTAACCAGGAATGAGGAAGACTTCCAAGCCTTTAGTCTACTGTTACCTACATAGCTTCAAGAAACATCTACATTTACATCAAGAATTACCACGTTTTGCCAACAGACCATACAATTACGGCCTCTTTCCTAAACGAATCGTTACGAATCGTTCAGCATTAGCCCTTAAAATATAAAGGCTCATTCAAATAGCTGAACCGCCGTTTATAAGGGTCAGAGCGACTGGAGTGGTGGCACTGGCGGTAGGCGCGGCAGCCGGTGCTCGCCGTCCGCTCGGACTATGCTCTGCGAATTGAGAGCCGATCGGCTCAGCGCAAATTGAAAGCGTTCCCAAATTGCTGCAGACCTTTGTATTTGTAACCGGGCCTGGAGCGTCGAGAATCAATCAGGGTAATGGGGGTTCGTCCGAATCTACTTGGATTAGTCGCGGTGAGCTACCGCGAGCCAGGGCCTTCCCAAGCCCGCGATCATCGCCCTTTGTCGAATTGATTGAACGCCCCTTATCTATGTACCCTCATTTGAATTTCGATTCTAGATCGCAATAAGGATCAGGTGAAAACATTCCTCCAAATACATTGAACATTATCATATTTTTATAAAATGTTATTTGCAACTTTTGTTCGTACAACTAAATTTCATATTCAGTTACGACCACAGCGTCTGCGGTCGAAAGTAAGTTGGTTCGCAACTCATATACCTACCTACATAACTGCTATGTTTTAACAGTTAATAATTAATGTTAAAATTTGTTAGATAATTAGGTAACTTAAGTTATTATGATAGACTCCTACTATTAAATCTAGCGTCATTAACCTTAGAAATTGAATTATAGCTGAACGCCACATACCTGCAAAACCCGATTTAGTTGCAAACTGCAGCTTAGTAAAGCTTATGTCTGCACAATAGTGGTTCAGACCACGTAAGCCCATAACGTGACCTGTACAAAGCATTCACAGATTGCGAGGGAGGCTGCGGTGCGCCGCAGCGGGGCACAAAGCTTTGGGAAATGTTCTGCCTAACAATTAGCGTAATAGACGATTGACCTGCCACCTCCTGTTTTGCTAATTAATCACTACGTTCCGTGTGTTATCTCAATTAGATATCGACTAATGTATTAGTTCAGTTTGCATTTATATTCGCCTGGCAAATACATTTTCATTATTCTAACTTCATAAAATTATTTCACATGCTGTACAAGATGAAGGATTGCAGACTTGTTATACCCATCCTGTATCATGGATACAAACTGTATAATTTTCCGTACAACAACCTCAAACATTAATTATGTAAAGAAAACTAGAAGCTACCTAACAAGCTCAATGTCATAATATAGACACATAATTGCAAGCAACGTGGCCGAAGTTTTCTTTGTTGGCAACAATATGAAGCACGTATAGACCAGAGGCAGATGGTACGGCATACGAAATACACGGCATACGAATGAACACTGGACCGGAGACGACACCCTGTCCCTGTCCCAATAAAAACGACCTCGGATGAATGTACTTTTTTATTGTAGCCAGTTGATCTGAAGACGGCACGTGAGACTTGTGGGTATTGTTGGATTATTTGAGGTGATACCTCTTATTTCGAGTCAAGTATCTATTTGTGTTACTCATAGCTGCAGAAGCTTATTGTTGCAGTAACGGACAATTAATAATAGACAAGCTATAATAATTCTTCTTGATTCAGTTACCATGACCATATAACCTTACATTAAAACTTTTCAAATTTACAGAAAGTTATGATTCATTAATAAAAAGCATTTCAGTTCTCAGTTGTACCCAAAAAAAAATATTGTGGTTAGTTTGTAGACGGATATAAATTTTGAAATAACCGTGAGGAAAGGAAATGTAAATTTTGTTGAATAACTCAAAACTGGCATTATGCACGCGAAAAATAACTAAAAAAATATACTGCACACAATTTTTCAAAGAGATTAAAAAACGTCTGAACGACTCTGAGCTCAACCCTGGCTCTCATTATGAAAACTGGACATTCCGCCTTTGAAACATATAGCGTCGAGAGCGACCCTCCGCTAAAGGGTCCTTTTAAATTCCACGATAGTGCTAATTCAGTGTGAAGTGTTTTACTAATTACACTACTGGAGGAACAAAGAGCGTGTATGTTGGTTCAAAGCCCCGCAGATTGCAGGGGTTTTGCTAGCTATATATTCTAAATCAGATTTATTAGGTAGTCTAGGTCCAAACTAAGCAGTAGGGTTACCGGCGTGACAAGACAAGAGTTGTGTTATGGATTATGTTACACCGAATCATTCTCCCTCTTTCTTAACTCGTGTTGAAGAAACAGATGAAATCTTTTACTCACATTTTGTCATTCATTAAGAAATGTGTTATTACTTTTGAGGTTAATGGGATAGGAAATCAGACAAGCTGTCAAAAAAAAAACGATCGAAATGAAAATATGGTAATTTTGCAATGTAGTTGCATTTGAACTTTACGATCCTTGTTTTCGTCTACAGATGTATAGCATTAGCAGCAAATTTAGACTTTGCAAAAGCAACGGAAGCTTGATGCTTTGTTTGCTTTCTGTTTTCGATTATTTAGTGGCGACGATGAATAGACGAAATAAAAGTAATAAAACACAATATTTCCAGAAAAGGTAAGCAAAAGTGCACTTTAGTGTATTCTATTTGGCACCGATGAAGGAGAAGGAGAGTCTATTGCAATTCTAATAATAGTATTTTTTTTTTGCATACAAAGATTGTGGTGTAAGTTAATATTGCTTATAATGAACATGGAGTTCAGCTGTAAAATTAATAGAAGTATATTCGGCCTTCGGTCTTACTTCATTGTCACTAACCACTACCTTGTGCCTAGTTACTAGTGCCGTATGTGCAGCTTAACAGCATGATGTATGCAGGTAGTCAGGATCTGTGAACGCGAACGAACTAAAGTTTATAATCAATACAGTTCCGTAACGTCACGTGTGTGCCGACTGCCGACAGTTTGTTTGGCAACCGGAAGTTTTCACTCGGCGAAAATAACGAACACGGCTCTCGAGAATTTTTGCTAATGTTTTTTAACAAACATTGCCACTCGAATTAAGCTTTAATTTCGTTCATTGGTTTAAAATGACCTAGTGAATTTCGTGTATTTATTTAAGGGCTGTGTGAAAGGGTGATGAGTCCCATACATATGAATATATTAAAGAGGTATTTAAAATAGTTAAAGCAAAATACTTCTCGCGCCTTAGACTTCAATAGTTAAAGGATTTAGTTCGTTAATTACTTTTGACTGTATAGTTCTAGTTTATTTTTTTACTGAAATTAAGCAATGATTATACTTTAGGTGCTGTACAGTACCTACTGGGGCAAGTCCCAGAGGTACCCAGGCCAAAACAAATTACAATCAGAAGTAGCCTACACTTAGACCATTAGTCCGAGGCCGACATTTATTTTATAAGTGCCGACAGCTAAATTGGCAATCAGTGATTTGAAATACCGATATATGTAAATTGTCCACATTCTATATCCCTAAATGCGATTCGATTGAATAAAAAAAATGGCAGCATGGAAATTAAATTACCTATGACCAATTCATATTCGCCGTACGCTCGCGTTGATCAGCCGGCGCGCCGTCAATTTCGCGGCGAATTTATTGATTCGGTTAAGCCGAACAAAACTCAATTTGTCTTATCCCACGCTTATCCCGGCTGATATTGTGTTGTTTCATAAGCTTGCTATGTATACTTGTTTGATCCGTTACTATATTACAAATGTATATTTTATAATCAAAATCGCAAGAAGCTAGAAGCCTATTTTGAGATTCATAGATAAATTAAGTAACAAATTTGTCAAATAATTTTAATTTTTATATTGTATTGAAGTACCTAATTCTGTCCGTAACTATAATATAACTATCGCCAAACATCGTCTCACAACTCTCACACACTCGCCAACACACACTCATCGTATGAACCCAAACTAAGCCAAGCTTGGGTGCCAATTGTCTGGGAAAGATCCCAGTTACACAGACCAGAGCCAATTTCGAAAACGCCATTACTGCAATTTGCCGCTTACGAGAATTGAACCCGTAACCAATGTGGCCCGCTTAGCTCACCAGGCGAGCCTAAATTATTATATCCCACAGTTGCTAGTAATGCTAAAATAATGTACCTACCTACACTAACAATACCTGCTAGTTTATCTATTTCCAAAATAAGTAGGTAGCTAGGTAACTTTGCCGACGGCCATGTTATTTCGCTTCACTATTTTCTAATTCCCCACAGACGGAAATTTGTACAGTGGAAATGGCAATTGTTTTGGAACGCCCGCGCCGCAGCGGCACTCGAAACATTTTCGCATTTTGAAAAACGAACTCCTCCCTCACCGATACTAACGGGTCGGTTTGAACTTTGGAACTTAAAGACCCGGCACACTGGGATAGAGACGTTCGCGCGACATTTTTTTGCCATACCAAAACTGACTATATTGACTCAGAAGCAAAAAAATTTTCTTTTTTACGAAATAAGATTAGGAATGCCTGCACCTGCGATAAGCGGTATTTATGGAAATGTCGAGTTTATAGCAAGGACAAATTCAATAAACACACATTATAAAAAACATAGATGATGACAGTGATAAAGATGACGGATGAATCAAAGAATAAGTTCATTCTTCAACTAAATGAAACTGACAGCGCGAGTGGCTAGTGACCTCAGAGTAGATAGAGTTGGCATAAGAACTTAACTCATTGTAATGCTTTGCGGCGATTTTTTTAAGGTTGGCAATAATGGTTTATATGAGATCCGCC
Source organism: Ptilodon capucinus (assembly GCA_914767695.1). Lineage (NCBI taxonomy): Eukaryota > Metazoa > Arthropoda > Insecta > Lepidoptera > Notodontidae > Ptilodon > Ptilodon capucinus. The sequence continues at coordinate 8,782,827 of OU611808.1, forward strand.
ATCTTAGAATTAAGATCAAGTAAGTACCTACGTAAGTGTCAAACAATATAAACAATCAAATACTAATTTGGCGGAAATTTACCGCAGTTCGGGCTCTTTAGGGCCGCTCCTTAGTATAAATTATATACTAGGTCGATGCTAGTGACGCGTGACTTTTACCACAGAAATTCAATCTTTACGCATATTGACACAGAGTTCGTTTTGGTGTTGGTGAATATCCTGACGCGCCGCTTTTGACGTCCCAGTGTGCGCGGGGCTTTATATTTTTGCGCCGGAACAACTGGGAACAAAGGACTGTCGCAACAACGCCGACAGACCTTTATTTTTGTGCCCTATCAGAGTCCAATTGTTTGGCAGATGCGGTTAAAAAGCTTGGTCCTGTTAAGGTTCTGGCGTTGATTAATGTATGTGTCTCAAATGCACGAAGCCTCAGTTCTTGCAAAACATATGCGGGCTTATACCAAATTGTAAGTATTCTTTTCATGCATAATTACTGAAAAGCGTAAATTGCAAAAGTTGGCGGTTATTATTGAAAACAACTTTTATAAAATGTGATTCTAAATGACCCTTAAAATAAAGGTTTTTTAGCCTTAGCCTAGCTTTTAGGTTTTTAATTTTGTGGTCAGCTTACAAGCAACCTAGCTGACCATACCTGGGGTTGTCAATCAATGTTTTAATTTTGTGGTAGAAAACAAATGAATTTATCGATATTAAGTCTATAAAAACATTTCATATACTGTACACGGTGAAGGGTTGCGGCTTATAGTATCCACTTTGAATCAGTGTCTTCAACGTATTTTTGTACTTATTTATTTAATCTTAGAAGTCAAATTAATTTCGCAACTTGCCACTATAAGCACTAAAACTGGTTAATTCAATTTCGTTCCTCACTGCGCCATTAATAAATTAACTTCTCCGGTATATATTGAAACTTTTGCTAAATACTTGAGCTGGAGTGACATGGAGTGTTAATCAATTAATTAAATGTTTGGAGTTGTTGAAAAGCCTGCGTATCTCTCGTCTCGAGATGTATCCTGTGGCTCTACCATGAGTTTTAGTTTCTTTTCGTGTGTGACCGCTAGCGTCTACGTAAAATACTGCGCTCCTACCGGCCACGCAGTGAACTAATTGTTTTCATTTATTCAATGCGAAACGTACTCGCTAGAGTATCTAATGAGTGATGAAGATAAAATAAAAATGTCATAATATTTACATATCTAATGTTGAAATAAAACTATTTTACGGATTTTATCGCGTTTATTTACTATTTTATTTTCCCGACGTTTCGGCTGCTTTACAGCAACCATGGTCACGGGGGGACTGAGGTGTTAGACGTCCTGATGTCATAGTTAATAACTGGGTACCCTCATATTTAGTTGTTGTTGGCGGTCCGATCCACGCAGAAAGTGCTCACAGTGTCTTGAGGTCTTGCAATGCTACACTTGGTTTTGGATTTAATCATATTAATAACTGGATCCCAAGTTGGTGGTAGCACCCAGCCATCTTCCCTATTGAAATTAGGATGTTTTTTAATTTCAATGTCCTCACGTATCATCCTTGGTCGGAGTCGGTGTTCTTTTGCGAGGATATGCGGTTTATCAAATCTGATATAATGGCGGGTTTGGTCCTGTATGTTCACAGATTGCATACTTCGTGGAGCGTCGGTGTTTCACGTCAGCTATGTGTTCTTTTACGCGGGTTTTTATTGATCTTTTAGTTTGTCCTATGTAAGAGAGCCCACATTCACAATCGAGTTTGTATACCCCTGCATCTTGTAGAGAAATGTGACACTTGACAGGTGGTAAGAACTGACTAATCTTCTTCGGTGGCTTGAAGTAAGTTTTGATTTAAGCCCGTTTCAATATATATAATGTTATAGGTAAATGTAACAAATATTGTATAAATAGTTCGAGGAAAATTTAAGGATTTTCATAGTAGAAAAAAAAAACTTATAGCCCCAGGGACACGAGGGCACCAAGACGCGCGCTGCGAAATGTTTGCCAATATCAGATGAACTCTGCATTGATATACATAAAGATTGAATTACTGTGGTAAAAGCGCGACAATGCTTCAAAATTCGCTCGCGTCAACGATGAAATTTCGTTGAAGAATTAACTTTTTCTACGAGTGAATACAGTTCGTTTTAGTATTGGCAATAAATTGATAGGACGCGTGTGGATCCGGGACTTGAATTTCTTTATCTGTGATTACCATAGATTTTTTACCGTTCACTCTTAGTTATCGTAAACTCGTGGTACCGCTACTGAATTACTATTAAATCGTATACATTTAGATATAAAGTTGTTGGGATACTGTGAAAGTAGCGACATTGAATTATTGGTTTCTAAATCAATGTCTTGTATTCCTCTGTAAAGTTATCTGTATTTAATTGGCTGAGTAGATAGTTAGGTAGATGCTATTCCGTACAGTTTATTGAATTATAACGTAAGTGCTTTGTCTATTGTTTCGACCAGTGGTTGGCAAACTTTCTTAATGGGGGGCCAGAAAGTATAAGAAATTTCAGAGGAAAGAATTATAGCAAAAAATCATGCAAGCATTACACACTTGCACAAATTATGTTAAAAAATACAATTTAACTTTTATTTGAAGGCCTCGGCCATTGCCGAGTTGGGAATTATAGAAGGAGCACTGTACTAAGTAGAATCTACTTTATACTTCTGGCCCGTCAAAATATAATTATCGCGGGCCACATACTATTGATGTCGAAGGACCGTCGGCGGGCCGGATTAAATGCTTTCGAGGGCCGGATCTGGCCCGCGGGCCGTACTTTGCCCCTCACTAGTTTAGGCTATTACTGTTTTAAAATTACGTTTCAAAAATCTGAAAGTAATGTGGTAAATGGAATGCCACAATGTTGTCAAATAAACGTTACGCGAATTTCTTTATTTTTATAGGACAAATGCATCCCGCGCGGTGCTCGGCGTATTAAAAACATTTCATATACGTTGTATGTGCGCTAATATCTATTTACATAAGTAAAGTTCTGCTTGTTTGTAAAATAGCGGCTTTTATAAGTCTATTTTTAAATTTTTTGTAGGTATATCTGCCTGGTAGTTCCGAAACGGCTGAACAGATTTTGACGGAATATTTTCACTGGCCATTAGAAGGAGTAACGTAGGCTTATTTAATTTATTTGCAGGATAACTTACACGCACACGGCGTCACGGGCACAGCTAGCCTCGTCATAAAAGAAAGCTTGTTAACAATAAACAGAAAGAAAGGCGCATCTCACGCGAGAATAAAACCGACCACATACTGGGGCGTCCATGCTCGCGCGTAAAAATATTTGCCAAGACCAAAAAGAATATATACTTTATCTCGCCTGTTTCCCTTAAGGGGTATGCAGAGGTGCACTTCAATGCGCCCACACTTCGCCGATGTGTTTTGGTTCTAATGTAATAGGGAGCGAGCCTATTGCCATTATAGCGGGCACATTCTCCCTCAATACGAGGGAGATTTGAGCCATAGTCCAAGGACCAAGTGGTAAACATTATTGAAAATGATATTTGCACATGAAAAATATCTCAGAGGTGCGGGCCCGGAATTTGAACTTGCACCCCTTACGTTCAAGAGGGGCGTTCTTGCCGTCGAGGCTACCACTGCTAAAAAGAATCAAAAATAACTCTGTGTTTAATATGAATAAACATTGAATAGCTGTAAAAAAGTAGCCGTCGCGGGACGCCTGGCAGATGTGAAACATTATGTTGTTTAGAGTAGAGAGAGAAGCGTCGCGTCGTAGCGGCGAGTGAGCGGAGTCAGCCGGTGGGCAGAGTCTTAGTGGCGGAAATAACCGAAGAGCCACGGAGCTGCTCGAAGTTTTCGCATCACGGCATCCTGGCATCAACAGTTGCTCTCACTCATTAAGCGCGCCATTAGATGTTTCACATCAACAAACCACGGCCCACGCGTTAAAATTCGCTCGCCCTGTCAGTGTCATTCAGTTGAAGAATGAACTTTTGCTATAAGTCAATACAGTTTGTTTTCGTATGGCAAAACAATTGACGCGTGACCGTTGACGCTCCAGTATGCGGGAAGTTTAAGTGTATCCTCACAGCGCATTTCACGAGGCGGTGGCCAATTTATTTGTGGTTAAGTGCACACAATATATTTCTCAAATGGGCCGTGCTTACACCGACGAAGGCTGTACGTTATTTATTTTTCCGTGGATATGGTGGACATCCACTTGTGCGATGTCTGTACTTTGAGTCCAGTTGCGGGATGACTAACGTCTATGGCCAAGTAGCTTGCTCAAGGTGACTTGCTAATTAGACTGCTAAATAACAGAACTAAATACTTTACCAAAGTATGTTAAAAACATTTACAGTGGGGTTAGCCCGCATGTTTGGACAAGATCTTTGTCACGGAGTTGTTCGCTCGCTCTCAGTCCAATTTTATATGAAAGAAACAGACAACATCAAGATATTCCATGACATACCTACGTCTAGTCTTGACGCACATGCTACAACGAATAGAGATAATAACTGTGTCTTGAATTAATTTTGGTAGTACTTCTTATTTTTCAAAAAAATAATTAAATGTGTTGGAATAAGATGAGAAATGGCTCCACCTACGGTTAGCGGGTATTTCAGCCAGTGTCAAGTAATTAATAGCAAGGACAAATTTAATAGATACTCATCTATACATCTATACAATCTATACATACATACATACAAATAAATAAAATTGGAGTGTCTGTTTGTAATATCAAAATAACACTTTTTTACCAAATGCCTATGAAAGTATATACAATACCTATAACGAAAACGCAATTTTAAATTTTTTTGTCTGTCTGTCTGTTTGTTTGAGGTAAACTTCTAAACGGCTGAACCGATTTCAATGGGACTTTCACTGACAGATAGATGACGTTCCAAGGCGTAACTTAGGCTACTTTAATTTTAGAAAAAGCATTAGGGTTCCGCGGGAAAAACATAATACCCATATTTCCGGGTAATCTCCCTAAAGTCCACGCGGGCGAAGTCGCGGGCACAGCTAGTTATAAATAAAAATGGGTGATGAAAATGTGATAAAGGTGGCAGATGAATTCAATTTTGGTAGTAAATAATGCGTATTTTGAACCGGACATGAGCTGTCATGGTGAATTAGCGTGGCGTCAAACTGGCAGACTGAGCACGGTGTCAAATACAATAATCTGCGCATTCGGCTACAATGTTCCCCGCAGTTAATTTCAGAGAAGCTACACTATCTGTGTCGGTGATAGTAACCCCGCCGATCTAAGTAGAGTTGCACCTTTACCGTCCAGCTTTATACTAGACAATGGAGCATAGATTTGTCGCGCGATGTTGTAATAAAAAGGGCGCATTACGCTCTATTTGTCGCGTCAATATATGCTTTTACGGCGTTTTTATTATCGCCCGTAAACCAAAGCCACTAAAGGCGAAATGCGTTTGACCTTTGTAAACGAAATGGTTTGATACTCAATGTTCTCTTTTTATTGAATGGTATTATTTACTGAGTACTTACCTAGTTTTTTTTAACTGAATCGCGGCGATTTATAACATAGGTAATGTAACCTTTATATTATACTAGTTGCATTAAAACTTAATATTAAAATAATCCGGGTCACCGCAACGAACTGTTTGGATTTAAAGATTTTTTTATTTATCTCAAAAGAACATTGTTTACTTAATAAGATTAAAAACTAAACTGGAGATTATTTGCATATTGTACTAAAGCTAATAGTTAGTTTGTGTCAAAGTATTTAAATTGGCTTAGGGTAGTACATTCTTACGAGTACTACTAAGGAAAAATAAAATTATTTTGAAATAAAACTATTTTACGGATTCTATCGCGTTTATTTACTATTTGATTTTCCCGACGTTTCGGCTGCTTTACAGCAACCAAAATTATTTTTTAGTATAGCAGATAATCAGCTCACAAACTGACTGTAGACAAATTGGCTCATACCGTGGCGTAAAATCATTGAAGTGTATTTTGCAGAGATCAGTCAGTGGTGAAATCAAAGTTTCTGACTGAAAAAATTAACTGCCGAGAAAAATTACTCGACCGAATTTTGATTAAAAACCTCCCTAATTGTTTTGGCGTACGCGCCAATGGGTTTATTCGGTAAACAATTACAGGGGGGTGGGTGAAAGTAAACAACGGGGTTAGGGAACAATGAGTCTCGTTAGTGGGTGAATTGTTCTTGAAAATAATGCTTGAAATCAACCAGTTTAGTTAACACTATACATACATGTCTTGCAAAAGGTTGTGCCTTAATTTTCGCCATTTAATATACTAATTAGCAAAATAATATTCACTGTGTGTTTATAGAAAAATAACCAGGTCGTCAACACATAACAAGTGCATATAAAGTGTATCAGTCTAGGTGTTAAAAAATACTTTTAATTAATACCAAGGTTTAAAAATAGCATACATTACTTGTAATTGGTAAGGGCTTCTTCTTTTCGAGTCAATGGTCTACACCTCGTTTTGTAGAAATTTTGCCACAGCAATCGCGTTAGGAGTGGCCGCATACAGGTCCTCCCTGGTGCAGGTGGTTGGGCACAGGGGACAGGACAGCAAGTGTGGCATGGACTGTACAGAATCACCACAGTCGCACTGCGTTAGGGTGGGATCCCTGAAGCCCCACTTGCACATGTTTAGTCTGCAGCGACCCACTCCAGTGCGAAGCCGGTTGAGAGTTTTCCACATTGACCACGGTAGGTCATGCCCCGGTGGGAGCTCTGGTAAGGTAAGGTAAGTCAATACGCAATTATATCAATTTCTGAGTAAGGGAACTTAAGGAATTTCTTCACTTATGTTTTGCAACCTATGATCAATTTCTAAATGTCTATACAGGGTGGAATTTTGTAATGCCACCTGGAGGGAAAGTACTCTTAATACTGTAGATAGAAAATAGTACTTCAACATAACATTCCTCATTTTTGAAAAGAAAAACTGGCCAAGTGTGAGTTGGACTCGCGCACGGAGGGTTCCGTACCATTATCTATAAAAACGCCAAAAAAATCACGTTTGTTGTATGGAAGCCCCCTGAAATATTTATTTTATTCTGTTCTTTAGTATTTGTTGTTATAGCGGCAACAGAAATACATCATCTGTGAAAATTTCAACTCTCTAACTATCGCGGTTCATTAGATACAGCCTGGTGACAGACGGACGGACGGACGGAAGGACAGCGAAGTCTCAGTAATAGGGTTCTCGTTTTACCCTTTGGGTACGGAACCCTAAGAAATCTGTATTCTGTATTAAGAGTACTTTCCCTTCAGGTGGCATTACGAAATTCCACCCTGTATACCATTTTACACTGTATTTTTTGACGATGTGAAATCAAGTAAATAGTTATCTGTCATTTATACAGTAGCATTGATAAAATAATATGAAATCTACTCGTCATCTAAGTACTTAAAAATGGTGATTAATAAAATGTTATCAGTATTATTCTTGCTGGGATAATTTGACTGAGCTCTAGGTTGTAGATCCAGAATATGCTTAATTTAACAAGAATACATCACCCACCGTTAAATCCATTGTGATAATCTTCTGTATAGCTGCACGTTCGCTGCTACGCGTAAACAACTATAAATGTGAATTGCGACACAAATGTCTGACACTTAATTTCTATGTTCGCTCTGGGTTTTATTCGTTGATAAATCCACATAGACACTAACTTGTATATTATGTACATCGTTAGTTAAACCCGAGTTTGGCAGAGATGATTATTTTATTAGTCGCCTGCAAAAGTTGTGAACATCAAACATGTTTTTGAGCGTGTTTTTACAGCTTTAGAACTTTTAAATAAAGTTATTTTATTTCCTTTTGTACCGTTGGCTATTTAGTAGGAAAATGTGGAAATTTTCATAAAAATTTAATTCAAGACTTGAACAGAATTATTAATAACTAAGTAGTCGTCGAAATTAAGTATTCAGTTAGTATTTAATCTAAATAGGTAGATACCTAAAACAATGAGCTTCAGTAGAAAAGCTGACAAAAAGTTTGTCACCCTCGAACAAATTTTTATTTGTAGCACAATTAGATAAGGTTGTTTTGCGCCAAGAGCCCCTTCTATGGCACACAAATATTAGTTAAAAGAATAGAGAGAAATATTATAACTATTTAGCGTACCTTAATACGTCGCAAGATATAAAAACAGGATTCTCTAAGTTTTAACGGCCGGTGTTAACGTCCGTATTTATGCACCGACACGTTAACAAGACAACATTACACTGCAGAGCAAAGTTCCCGTCTCAAAGTTTATAATTAATGCTCCTATTTTATAATTTGCCCACCGTGCACAGTAAAGTTGCAGGTGATATTTCGACCACGCGGTGCACTACCTCGGTATTAGGATAAACTTTCGCAGGTAGAGTCGGTCGCTTTCGTAGTCGGTTGATCAAACAAAATCAATATTGTTGCTCGCGAATAATAGAGCTCTTAGTTTCGCTAATTAGTTTAGTATTTGTTCTAATGAAGATAGTCTTTTTAATAGTAGATAATAATATTTTTTCTTAATTATTATTACTCGACTACGGCGAAGCCAAAAGGAAGGGTTCTACTTTGTATTTACGTATGTTCCTCTGTAGTGCCGAAACTATACATCCGATTTTGATGGATAAGGTATCAATTGATTTGTTATTATGGCCCGGGTAACATAGGTTACATTCTAACCGACTTCAACAAAAGGAGTAGTCGATGTTACCTTGTAAAACCCGATTTTAACTGATTTCATTCCTTTCCTAAGCTGAAATGGTAATATCTACCTCATGATAACTAAGTGCCCTACACCTATTTACCTGCACTTGTTAAAAAAAGCTCCGAATTGCAAATTGCGTCGTTGAATAAGCCTCAAATTGCCTCTAAACTAGCGTTGGCTTTTTCTTGTATGCACCAAATACTGGCTGTATTGCTGGTAATTTCCTCCTGAAACTGACCGTAACTTCGCTCGTTTATTGGCCAAACCACTGGCCCCTAAATACTTTGAACTTGCCTTTTTTTTACCTTAACACGTTCTATTTGGAATGTAGCGGATTTAAGGGTTTATTTTATAGTAGTTGCGCCGATTCCCTTAGTTATTTTTGTTGTTGCATCTATATTAATCAGTTTGGAGTATAATCAAACATGAACTTCGGTAATATGACGAACTTTAACACCATTTTTAATCAACAGATGGCATTAATTATTTTGCCATTGAAGTCGCATAATTAGGTCGATAAGTAGCCACATATCACCCGACCTTGGATCCCGGTACAATTTAGGCTAACGACGCAAACACTTTTAGCCCCGACACACTTTCCTATTTATCATTTGATGGAGGAAGGTTATACGATATTCGGAATATTGCCAGTGATTTATATTTTTATGTAAGTATAAGTAGGTACTTAACCTAAGAGTACCTATTGACTTAACGTTTTAAAATTGATTAATAATACTACTACTACTACAGCCCTTTTAACGTCCCACTGCTGGGCACGGGCCTCCCCTCAATGCGAGGGGGATTTCAGGCCATAGTCCACCACGCTGGCCCAGTGCGGGTTGGCAGACTTCACACATCTATCGAGAACTAGACAAGTTCCCTCAGACGTGCAGGTTTCCTCACGATGTTATCCTTCACCGTTTCATAGCAAGTGATAATCTCGGATGAAAATGAGATTCGCACATGGATCCCAGAGGTGCGAGCCGGGGTTTGAACCTGCACACTTTGATTTGCAAGACGACGTTCGACCACTCGGCTACCACTGCTATACTCGGCTACCACTGCTATCCTCGGCTACCACTGCTATACTCGGCTACCACTGCTAATAATAATAAGACAACTTTATTACACTAGTACCTAGAGCTAAAGATATGTCTTTTTGTCTATTAATTTCTTATTTTTCTGAAGATGTTTTGTACAGATTATTAACCTAGGATTTATGTGTTGTTAGCCCTATATTTTTGTGCGAAAAATAGATTTTGAAAATTGTTAAGATAGTTTCCAAAAAGCCCAGGGTAGACTGGGTCTTCCAGACGCGTGCAGAAAAATCCTCGCCAATACCAAAACTACCTGTTTTGACTCATTCTTCAAGAAAATGCTATTGACAGCGCCGGGGAATTATGCGGCGCAGTCATGCGGCTTTTACCACAGAAATGTAATCTCTATGACTATTGTTACAGAGTACGTTTTGGTATTGGAAAAAGGTTTGCAGTATACTCGTCTTGGGGCTCCAATGTGCCCGGGGTTTAAAGATTATATTCAAAAGACATTTAAATCAATGCGCATAAAGATATTTTGTAACCAGACGCTGCGCGAGCGGGTTCGCTTTATTTAAATACGCCGTTTAATGGCACATGCGGGTACGATTTGCAAATCCTAATAACTGACGGTGTATGAGAGCTTTCCACTTTACCCCGCTTTGGATGCGAAGGTTAAAGGCCCACGGGAGTCTTTTATACGGCAAATTGCTCTAGATGACTATCCGATGCGCCGTACGCCTGGCCACAGTGCACAAAACTTCTGAAATGGACAGTATGTTAACATAATGTAATCGCCCCATTCGGCCACAAGCCTCGCTATTGCTCTGTAGTTATCTTTGCTCTGAAAGCTATAATATATTCCGTAGCACTTGCTAAAACTAGAATATATTATTGGTTGTATATGCGGCTCCCTAATTCGATTTTTGTGCAGTTTGGCTCGTATCCTAATCGGGTAGCTAGCGAGTTTTGAAGAGATTAGCATTTTGAGACAAAAGATACTCGACTCGACCTTATTTAAAACGTTTTCTGACTCATTATACTAACTAATTTTGTTGAAAAGTGTGCTTCTTGGATGAGTTAATACAGTTCGTTTTGTATTGACAATAAATTGGTCGCGCGCTTTTTTTGCAGTTTAAAGCCCTCCAAAACGAACTTCGTGTCAATATGCTGAAGGATTAAACTTCTGTCGTATACACTGCCAACCTCCCACGCGTTAAAATTCGCTCGCGGTGTCAGTGACATTTCATTGCAGAATGAACTTTTTCTGTGTGCCAATACAGTTTGTTTTGCTATGGCAAAAAATATGACACTCGAGCGTTAACGCCCCAGTGTGCGGGAAGTCTAACATGTTCCGAACTTTTAGACTCGTAATTACTTTAATTAGTTGAGACCTAACGTCGATTTCATCCACAAAATTACACAATAACCGTCGATGGCGCAAATTGACGTCGTTCTAACGACTACCGAACTTGGGGCAAATAAAAAGTTTTCATTCGATTCCCTTTATTATTTTGAATTCATTAATTGGTACAAGTTGGGAACCGTTACCGACCGCGACATTCATTAAATTACTCAGTAACATGAAATACGCGATAAGTTTTTGGATCCTAATTGGAAATCAACTATGTACGTAGAACAAGAGCACTTAACCATCGTACCGAAGTTTCGAACTGCGCGCCCCGAAAATTGTAAAACAAATTGTATTTATTTTCTCATTAGCCGCGTTCAACAAAACGAATTAGGCCTGAACATATCGAGTAACTCGCATTTGAAACGAGCTTTTGAACATCAAGTCGGTATTCTTTACACGCCACAGGCATTTAGAATCAGCCCCCTTAACACCGCCTCCCATTAATGTTACTCTCAAGTTTTAACTCAGTAAAAAATCTTACAGTTAATATTTAAAGTTACTACTATAAGTAGGATTGGTAAGGCCCCAGGTAGATCCTATCTCTTAGGCATATAATATGAGGAACATTAAAAAAACTCAAGGTGATAGAAAACGGATTTTTTAACGATTTTATTTTTTTATTGTAATTTTAGAAAATCTGCCAAAATGAATTGCCAATTTATATAGGATGTGTACAGTCAATAAAACTAAAAAAAACGAAACTAAAAAAACTGCTTCGAAATATAAAATGAACATTTGACAGCTTCGGAAAATTACATAACAGACGCATTGCATACAAAACCTAGCGCACAACAGACGAAATTCAATTCAATTAGCATAAAACATCTGGAAAAGAATTTAGAATTGGCTAGTTAAATGGATCGGAGACAAATACAGTCGGTCCTTCAATAGGGAGGTGACGAATCCAATATAATGTGTGCATCGATAACTGCCGTATAATTTTGTTATTATAGTATTCGGTAGAATATTTAAAATTCGATATGGGGAAGTACCACTGAGACTTAAACGACAAATCACAGTACTATGTGTGCGTTCTTTTACGTTCTTGGAGAATTTAAGCAGGGATAAACAGTTGTTATAAATTAGCGTTCCATATTATTATAAGAAAATGGGATCAATAATTATTTTGTCTACAAAAATGTAGTATTGTTACAGTTTTTTGTACATCATTGCAGACTGTTAAAAGTTGTCTAAAGACTGCTTATGTTAAAGAAAGTAGGAGGCCTAGATAATGATTTGGATTGGATTTGGTTTTGATAATAATATACATATGGCTATTTAAAAAAATGATCAGCCCACTGAGTTTCTTGCCGGATCTTCTCAGTTGAGGTCGCGTTTCGATCCGGTGGTAGTATACAAGAAAAAAAATGTAAACTTGACAATTTGTAAGTGGCCCCGTAAGCCTATACATAATAAATGATTTGACTTTGACTTTGAAATATTACAAAATCCAATATTCATATTCGATATCGATTGGATATTGAGAAAAACAACCATCCCTAGCGCACTGAGACCCGCTGATGAAATTACACAAATGCTAATTAAACTGGAGCTGCTCCGGTGAGATTAGCGACGTCGCTGTGAAATTGGACCTGTTTAGAGGCCAATTTCACACTGAACGAGGAATGTTTCTAGCTTTTTACACTGTGACGTTTTCTTATTCGGTACACGTCGGTTTAATATTGTCAGTCTTTAGTACAAGAATTGTTGTTTTATTTGGCGAGTTCAAGGTAGTGTTCTGTGAAACTTCTTCATATGATACATCTACTAATGAGACTACCACTACTATCTTTATTTTTTAAAGATAGGTACGCAAGATAGGTTACTTGTCTATTTCATTAAGATTACTCATGTAAACTTTATCTATAAACCCAGCATTTATGAAATATCAATTTGTAATGGTTATTTTCAGTGTGAAAGTATTCTACAACGCTAACGTAAATTGATTATAACCTTTTATAAATTAAGGAGTAAGAATTGTTAATTCTTGATTTAGATAAAGTGTTTTTTTTTTTTAAGTTAAGTGACAATTTCTAGAAATTATGATAAGCCTTTAAATCTGAACTACCCTACATAGAGGTCACAATAGGAATTATAATTGAGGTTTGCTTTACATAGGCGCCGCCAAAAAGTTTAATACCCCACTGTACAAATTTCACAGACATTGTTATTAAACGTCGAGTAATTAATCCCAGCTCCAACAGGCGCGTCAATACACGAGCGACTATTTTTGCGAATACCAAAATGAACTGTATTAACTCATAGTAAAAGCACATTTTTCAATGAAAGTTCAAGCGTGTGAATTTTGACATCTCGAGGCTTTTACTTCAAATGCAATCTTTATGTATATCAACACTGAGTACATTTTTGAAGTTAAATCACTCGCTCTTGTAGGTTATGAGCACATGTTTGCGTTACCTTCTGACTCACATCGCGTCGGTTGCTAAGCCCGAAATACCTCGCGTTGTAATTACAAGTCGAAATAAATTATCTCTACTATAATAACGTCTAGTCTACACTGTTAGGCGTAGCGGTGCCGATTTTCTTGCTTCGAAAATAAAATAAATTGAACTGTAGTTTACTGCTGTTCTTACAACGATAACAACGTATGAGCATGATAGGTATGTTTTAAATGATCAATATTTTTTACACTATACATAACTATGATTAACTGATCAAACATAATATCACCACTTACAGTATTCACTTCACTACTAGTTAAAATACCTATTAAGCTGTTTATTCGGGCAAAACGAACTGTGTTGACTCGTTAAAAATTAAAAAAATTAAAAAAGTTCATTTTACGATGAAAGGACAGTGACAGCTCAAGGTTATTTTGACCCATGGTGACGTGGCTATCTATTATCACAGAAATTAAATCTTTATGTGTATTGAAAGAGAGTTTGACTTGTTTATGAAACTGTACGTATGCATAAAGTACCATTTGTAACTTATACAACTTCTAAACTGTATTTCACAATATGTCTAGTTTCCTTCAACTCACTTTAGGGTATTCTGCGTTGTAGCTATAACTCATAGTGGTCCTGGTTATAAGGTAGTACGAACCGCAATAAACAGAGGACCTTCCACGCGTGACCGATCCGACTTACACATGACTTGTGTGTGGGACCCACCGTCAGACAAATCCTAACTAATACCCTTATCTTTACTTCCTTATCCTAAAACCCGTATGTTCAAAATAAAAATGTGTTGGCTTAGTACAAGACTCGAGTCTAGTGAACGGGTGAGATAGTCGCTATTATAGATGAAATATTCGATCTATGGCGTTTTATAAGCTGATATTTTTATGAGACTTGTTCACTACACCAAGGCTTGTCTCTCGAATAAGGCTTGTCACTATAATAAGGCGTGTCACTAGACCAAAGCTTGTCACTAGACCAAGACTTGTCACTAGACCAAGACTTGTCACTAGACCAAGACTTGTCACTAGATGAAGACTTGTCGCTAGATCAAGACTTGTCACTACACCAAGTCGTCGACTCCACCGAGTGGTCGCCGGTTCGATTTTCGCCAGTAGTAAATTTCGGGAATGGCCTTTTCGGTATCTGGGTGTAACTGGGATCACCAGTCTAATGTATGGTACCCATAGTACAAGCTTTGCTTATTTCGGGATCATACAGTGAGTACGTGTTGTCTGGCGATATTTATTTATATTTATATAATGCATTGTGGTTTCAATGTTGTGTAGTGAGTCATCAACTGCAAAAACTTGGGGTATATTTTAAGTCAAAAGTCAAATGATCAGGGTGGGAATCGAATACGAAACCTCTCGGCTATCAGCGTTGTCCACCTAACCAACTAAAAACCGGCCAAGTGCTAGTCGAACTCGCGCACGAAGGGCTCCGTACCATTATCTATTAAAACGGCAAAAAAATCACGTTTGTTGTATGGGAGCCCCATAAATATTTATTTTATTCTGTTTTTTAGTATTTGTTGTTATAGCGGCAAACGAAATACATCGTCTGTGAAAATTTCAACTCTCTAACTATCACGGTTCATGAGATACAGCCTGGTGACAGACGGACGGACGGACAGCGAACTCTCAGCAATATGGTTTCCGTTTTACCCTTAGGGTACGGAACCCTATAAACTATTGACCATTAACCTACTATACTAATATAGTGACTATTTCAGGCGAATGCAGCATTACTATGCAGGGTAAGGACCCCTCACAGAAAATTAAACATTTTCCCTTTCAACTGGACATAACTTGGACCCTTACAATCTGATGGTGAAACCCGCAATCTTCCCTTTCTCCGCCCGCGTTCTAATCCTGGCTTCATGAGTGTTTATTTCATATTTATCCTCCACCAAGTTAATGAAACTCTTCGCCCTTTGTTTTCATTATACGTATATCTGACTGTCATGATAAATATTACTTGTTGGGATATAAAAGGGTTTAATTAAAAAAATATATGTTTTCATTAGTATTATTTCGTAGATAATGAAAATTAGACCTATTTAAGGACATTTTATAAAACACGCCGTAATAAATATTACCTCTATATTTTTGATGGAGATTGACCTGATTCCAGAATCTATCTCGAGGAAATGATGTTATAGCTATTTCAAAGAGTGGACTACGAGGTTGTATACCTTCGGAAATAGTTTGAGCGTAACTTACAGACACTTAAAGAGTCGTATGTCACTATGTCTACATTCTCAAACGAGAACTTCTCGCATATAGCTTGCTCATTATGAATATTATAAGGTACATAAATAGTACCAACTTTTGACATAAAAGCCCAATTTTTGCCAATACCAAAATGAACTGTATTAACACATAGAAAAAGCACAATTTTCAACGATATGTCATTGATGACGCGATCGTATTTCGACGCGTGGTCGCGTGGCTTTTATAACAGAAATTCAATCTTTATGTATACTTATACTAGGTACAGCCCTATTAACGTCCCACTGCTGGGCACGGGCCTACCCTCAATGCGAGGGGGATTCAGGCCATAGTCCACCACGCTGGCCCAGTGCGGGTTGGCAGACTTCACACATCTATCGAGAACTAGTCAAGTTCCCTCAGACGTGCAGGTTTCCTCACGATGTTTTCCTTCACCGTTTCATTGCAAGTAATAATCTCGGATGAAAATGAGATTCGCACATAAATCGCAGAGGTGCGAGCAGGGGTTTGAACCTGCACACTTTGATTGCAAGCCGTGCGTTCGTTCGTTATGTATATTGATACACAATTCATTTTATAAAAAAAAGTCAAGTCAATTCGCTTGCCCCAGTAAATGCAGGGTGTTCTTGTAAAATAACCTGATATGTACCGTTAATACATATTTATAAGATACACATCCCTTTGAAGTAAGCGCATAATATTTGCTTCGCAATTATCTTAGCAGGCTCCGAGATGTTTGATAGGTATAACGGATTATGTAAAATATTGGTGTCATTTAAATTTAGTACGTTTAAGTAGACTAGACGATGCTAAGAGAATTTATGATGGGAATATCGTGATTTAATACGGGCCAATCGCACTTTACACAAGTTGCTCTGTGTTGCTTAGTTAAATTAAGGACATAAATAACTGCACACCAAAGATATTTGAAAGTATAGATGACTAAATGTGTAAAAAAGACGACACAATTTTTCTGGATTTGGTCCCAATGATGCTACGTGCGCAGGTGTCAAAGTCACACACGAAATTGGACGTGTGAAACTGTCTAGTTTTAGGAAAAGCTCCCTCTTTGTTATAATAAGTCATTGTTGCACGCTTATTACCGACATATTTTCTAAATAACGGCGCTTCTGTAAAATGTTGAGTTCTATCAATGCAGTATACATTGCATAACGAGAAGTCGAGGAATTCATTATAAGTACATCGACATTAACTGTCAAGAAAATACACAGAAATATGTGCAACTGCCCTGATTTATTGACCCCGCCGTGTCTTTGTACCTGATAAAACTGTCAGGAATCCAATATTTCACGCGAATATTACACTTGTATATCATATTTTTATCAAATAATACCATACGTAACTACTTTGGAACGACAATTCTATCGTTATGTCTGCACCCCCTGTACCCACTGGTTCGAGCGAAATAATTTTACTTTTTTTTTAACGAAAATGTACTCTATATCAAAATAAATAAAGATAGGATTTCTGTAGCAATAGCCATGCGACTATGCGTCAAAATTCACTCGCGTCATCGATAAAATTGCATCAAAAAGTGCTTTTTGTATGATAAAGTTTGTTGTTTTCCAACTCCTAGATTTTTTTCTATTAAAGTCAATTCAATTTGTAAGACAGTTTTGCTTTTCCGGGACTCACCGAGGGTCAAACCTCGTTGTCTTCAATGGATACCGCTGTCGATCCTGGCTAACAAGGAGTAACAGTGGTGGGAATGTATGGCGGGCATTGACGCGCCCGTGAGTGCAGTGCTTTATCCTTATAATTAAAAAATAATAGTTTTAATAAATCAATTATAATGTTTCAACTGTTGCGGTTTCGATGCAAATAGAAACATTTAATAACGCGATTATCGGAACGAGCAATAAATTATTCATTACGGATTATTACTTTGTTGTATTTTATTATAAACAACAATAGATAGTTATTGATGCAATAATTATTATTGTAAATATAGTTATTCAGCGGAACACTCTGAGCGTATCTTTGATAATATATCGAGTGGTGAAAAAACAATAATAACTGTAAAGGCTGAATGCACGGATGCTATTTAACACTTGTTGAATCTAATAATGTGAGCTGCATTATACTGGATTCCAGTAATAGGTGTGGCGCAAATACTATCTTGCTAGTTATCCTAATAAAATATAAATTAATTTCAGACAACAAAGAGTCTTCCACCCCCCAGCTAATGAAGAAAGACATCTGTTATAATTACCTTTTGTATTTTTTGTACTAAACGGGCCGACGTATAAATTAATTTTCTTCCAGTGGCGGTCCACGAGAGCCATTATCGCGGGCTAAGTGACGACCCTTTTGTCTGATACGACCTGCCCAGCTTGTTAGACTCTTTAAAAATCTCGCTAACAAGCCTAATTTAAGGCGCAAACGTGATTCGAAGTCTCTTTGGAATACTCCCATCGATGTTTTATGTGTTTTTATGGCACTACAAAAATGCCTTTGCTTGTAAATACCAAATGGTAAGGGTAAGTATTTGTTGTTTTTTTGTTGCTATAACTAAGTCTGTACCTCAGGGACTTCTATGTTAGTGACCTCTTATACTTACACTGAATAAGGTAGAACGTAGAACTAGATACCGCAATGCTAAATAATGTAATGCTTAATTTTTTTCATTTTTCTCCACGGGAAATGTATTTCGAATGGGTGGTAGAGCACTATACTTTTTTATTAATTTGAACCTATAATGGTTAACATGAACAAAATTTGAATTAAGCTGTTGCGATTTGAAAAAAAAAACATTAATTATAAAAAAATATTTTCCTCCGACAAGTCTTATCACTTAAGGTCACGCTTGGATCCGGTAATAGCAAATGAGAAATAAAAAAAAATATTGACAATTTATAAGTGCCCCCGCAGGGCTATACAAAATTCTGATTCCAGTAAATCATACAGGTACTATAATTAAGCAATAGACGTATATTCTCAGCTTCACTAAAATTCTCGCAAACATCGTATAGGCTTCCTTTAAAGAGCTTTCGCCGGAAACTTTTCCAATATTTTTTTTATATTACTTTCGTCGGCTTACACGCCCGCGTAGGGCCGGTATTACGTCTCGACAAACAAACAATATTTTGCTGGGTGACACGAGTTTTTCGTAACTAATTTCCATTCGCGAGCGTGCTGCGAAGAATGGTAGGTACTGGCTGTCCGAACTTGACGCGTACCGTTAAGAATGAAGCTTCTCGTACACTTCTCGTACAGTGTACGCTCGCTCGTCAAATTATATGCCATACCAAAAAACCTCTTTTGTCTCATAGAAAAAAGTTCATTGTTCAAAGATATTATATTGAGAGCACGAGCGATTCTGTCACGTGGGTGCGTATGGCTTCAATCTTTACGTATTTTATTACAAGCTTTATATTAGCTTGCAACGTATGTATGTCCAGGTGGATTCTTGCAACTGAATTTTAAATCAGTTATCTTTAACCGATTGAGCTGAAATTTGGTGTACACGCTGCTTATTTTGGATGACAATGCATGCTCAGCTATGTGCCGTCATTCTAATTCCAATATGGCGGATCATCCAAGACGGCGGAATAGTTATTTTATCTGCACTACCACAGTATGGGTATCAAATGAAAGGGCTTGCTGAGGAGAACACGAAAACTAAGAGCAATTAAATAAAAGCTTGTTATTAAAAAGTTTTTTACATTAATTTACAACCCAGTTTGTTTTGGTATTGCCAAAAAATTTGTCACGTGTGTTTTGCTACTACAATATGCGCGGGAATTAATGTTCGACAAACGCAAAATTGAGCATATTTGACAGTCCTCCCGCGTTGCCTAGCAATGTGGAGCATATTCACAATAAAGTTCGTTCCCTAAAAACGTTCGAAAAAAACTTTCTGAAAAAAACTTAGTTAAAAGTAATGGTATAAAGGGAGTTTTCGTTTAGGAATCGCTTTATATTTGGCATAACTTAATTAGGCGTCTCTTTGTTGTTAGTGTCAACGGACTTAAATTCTTTTGCGGAACAAGTTCAATTGTGCCGGCGATGTGTTTTTGTTAGAGCCGCATCGCTTTTCATTAGCCGTTTGCCGTAGTAGGCTAACTTGGTACAACACGTATTTCGGGTAACATTACTAACTGTCGCGAGAATTACCCAACTTATATCGGAATTCGCAGGTTTTCTTAACGCAAGCGACGCTATACCTGTTCGTTGTGATACACCCGAGGGAAATGGTTTAGAAGTAAATACAATTTGTTAAAAATTCAATTTCTTTTAGACGTTCCATTAAGGAATGCGTTGGAGAATTTTGGCTTCTTACAAAGATTACAAACTTACACTCTTCTTGGTGTACCTACATAGTTACAATCCACGGAATAATTGATGTAGTGTTGGAATCAATTATAATTATTTTAAAAACTTTCAATATATTGCAACAATATGATTTTTTTACCATAAGAGTCTTTGAAGTCATTACTTATACGGAATTACACGCTCCTTAATTCTGTTGAACACATTTTTCATAGGGGATAATTATTTAATCCCCTGCCCTGGTTATTGAACTATTGATATGAGTCCACTCCTTTTTTTAATGTGGGAAAATCCTTTGTCGATACCCCTTTGTCCCGGTGGAGACAAGGGGATTATGCGGGAGTCCCAGCAGAGGCTTACGAGACTACTAGTAATGTGATAATAACCTCACATAGCAAATAATCTTTTCTAGAGAAAATAAAACGGTAAGGAATACAGGTTCATATAATAATAAAAGCAGTGGTAGCCTAGTTAGTAGAACCCTCACCTTTAACGCAAGGGGTACAAGTTCAAACCCCAAGGCCGCACCTCTAAGATTTTCGAATTTCATGATCGAATGCCATTTTTAATAAAGCAAACATCGTGCTCGTCTATAGAGGCGAGTGACGTTACCCATTCTGGAAATACATGCGTTATGATAATTAATAATAAATTTAGTAAATCGCCTCGTGGGCTCGGAGAACGAGTGTATGACTAGCTCCGGCGCGTTTGATAGACATATAGACACAAAGTACGTACCTACGTAAATACAGATACAGTTAAGTGGGTCGAGCGTATCCGGAGGGTGGCTGCCGGGAGATATCGCTGCTATTAATGCATTAAACTGTTACTGTTATTGCACTCTCGCACTTAGAAAACCTTTATTAACGCTGAACAAGATAATCGATTGTCTTTTATTGAAATCGTTTGCTTGAAGTTCTCCATTTGAATGTTTGGAATTTTTGACTTGACACATCGTTACTAAAAACTTGAAGGTTTTATTCCAAGATACAACTCTAGCTCAGATGACAATCTACAAGCAATTCAACAAAAAAATGTGTATAGTAATGACATTTCAAATTAAACGATAAGTTGATCACGCGTCATGCTATTCCTATAGATTATGTCGTAATTATTTGTACATAGACAGACGTCCAGAGGGATATGCAGAAGTGAGGTACAGTGCACTCGCAGTTTGCCTAAATATTTTGATTCCTATGTATCGCCGCGAATTTACTGCCCTTACAACGACCACAATGCCTCCATGCGCCTTATAAAATTAGGTATTTCTCGATCTTTATAGCCCTACTAGCTGACCGGGTGAACTTCGTACCGCCTTAGAATTAGTGACATACGAAAGCACCACCTACCGGGTCCAATTGTGAATCTAAACCATCCAGGGCGCAACCCAAACGCATGCAAATAAAATCATTCAAATCGGTCCAGCCGTTTGGGACGAGTTCAGTGACATACACACGTAATGTAGAAATATATATATAAAGATATATCTCTGTCTGTTCGTAACTATGTATTACGTAGTTCTCAACTAGGCGTCAACAACAATATCGCTTAAAACTTTTCATCTGCTATCGATAAAATTAAGGCCATTCAAGGTTAGGGCTTTGTGCCCATTGCGCATATATTTCACGAGGAGTAAAATTCGTCCCGGGACCGAACAATGGGGCTCGGGGAGCTTTAATAGTTCTCAATCTTCTATTTCAAGGGAAGAGCAAATCTTAGGGGAGCGAGTCCTGCCGAAGGCCAATCTCAAAATATCGAGTCGCTGGATGTGACAGGAGAACTTCGTCGCATTCATTATTATACCCATGTGGAGATGACAGCCAAGATTAGATTATATTTTGCGCATTGAAATTATGGACGTTGGAATAATTTCACTATTATAATTAATTTATGCGTTTCTTAATGCGATTGGGATAAAAATTATGTTGGACCTCACCACCACCAGTTAAAGTTTTTTTTGTATTGGCTTCTGTCCATTGAGTCTCGTCCAATCATGGAGATATTATAACGGAGATGGCATATCGAGGCCGGGCTGCGGAAAGTTTTCTGGTTTATTTAATTTCGCCATTGTTGTAATTCCATATAGTTGCCGTATACTACAGGTACATGAGATAACAACTACGGCGGAATAATTACTGCACAGCTATAGTACGAGGAGTAGAGTCGTTATGGTTACTCTAGTTACTCTATGGGTCCAATGTGATTCCGCTAAAAAAGCTGTCAAAATCTAAAAGTAACATTAAAATGATGCTGCCAGTGAGGTAATGGTAAGTGGGCAGTACTTCTATACTAACCACTTTCAGGAATTCGCGCGTAATAATTAATATCCATCTTGACAACATTTCTATAATTGGAAAAAAAAACATTGCGATTAAATTCAGAACCAACTGCTCAAAAAAATATTGCTTGGCAAACACTTTTCATTTTATCTACTAATAAAAAAAAATTAACAACAAACAAAAACCGACTTCAAATCACAAGAAGGCACTCAAAAGCGAAATTAAATTAATATAATTATTATTAGCGCTACCTACTCATCTATTTGAAGGCGGTGCCAGCCAATATAATAGGTGCAGATAGATATTAGTATGTAGTAAGTAGGTAGATACATGTAGGTAGTGCTTTCCAACAAATGTGTGTTCGCGGATAAGTTATCCTCGAACACACATTAAAGAAATGTATATATACGGCGAATTGAGAAACCTCCTCCTTTTTGGAAGTCGTTTAAAAATGCTTAAATAGCTGTAGGCTAGAAAATTTCTGTAATAGCCAACAAGGTGTTTACGAAAGCTGCTGTTATATTAGGTATGTCATCTGTCACGTCTAGCGATAAATCTGCGTCACTGTCATGCTAGACGTTTTTATCTCAAATGTAAACTCATAGCAATAACCGCGCGGAGTTAAGGATTGTGTGACGTAATTACGCTTCTCCTTAAATTGTGGTTCTAAGCCGTCTCGTCTGGCGGTCTTTGACGCTTGGTCTTGATTTTGCATTATCGCAGGGGTCTAGTCTAACAAGGTTCGACAAAATGAATGTACAGTGGAAAAATATTATGTATGAAAAAGTTAACACGGTCTGATGTATTATTATTTATACCATGGTAGATTATGGTAGCTTTATTTATTAGTAGGCTATAATTTCTCAAGTTAGAAATAGAGGCATTTTGCTAAGAGGTCATGTAATTATTTTGCAAATAGTTGCAAATAGAAAAACGAAAACAATTTTTTTGTTTTCGTTTTTCTTGCAAACGTAATCTCATGATACTTATATTATTTTTAATTATCTGTTCAATTTAGAAGTTCATACAATTAATTTAAGCGACGTTGTTTGCGTGCCATCGTCAGATCGGTTGTCAGGGCCGTTTACGCGCAATACCTTTACGCGATTTGTGTTACAAATTAACGAAGGAGCTTCGCGCGGGGAGTCAGTCATGTGTCATGCCGTGTCAGCCTCATTGCACTTGACATTACACGTCTGTGGTTGACATAGCTACAGACGCTTTGATAGGTGTAAACACAACGCGGGTAGCGCACATGGAGTAAAAGGAAAAACTCTATCGACTCCGCCCTGCGGCAAATTTTTTGACGTGTATCTAACATCCGCCATTGTAGTTGCCGTATCAAGTAGGTCAAACAATATAAATAAGCTGCGTATTTATTAAAGTTTTACAGTAAAAAATGTATTGACACGCTATAAAACGTAAGTAATTTAATAAATACGCTGTATGTTCTTGATCCGAAAACTACAATGACAGATGTCAGATAAACGTCAAAAATTTTGCCGCAGAGCCATACGCAGGGCGAAGTCGATATGACTTCTCTGTTTACTCTATGGTGTAAACACAACGCGGGAAGCGTAGCGTACCAAATAGCAATACAAGGTTCCTGTCTAAATTACTCGCTAAGAATTCAAAGGGAATTCAAGACTCGAGCACACCGAATAGTTTTGTTCCTCACGCCCTAATACCGGGTACCTATTAGCCCCTTAGGAGCCTAATGCCGCGGTGGGTTGGTGAAGAGAAAATTGGTATACAAATGTTGGGTCTGAAAAATTATTCTAGCAACAGTTTTTTTATGCTTAGGAGCAGTGGTAGCCGAGGAGCAGTGGTAGCCGAGTGGTCGAACGCACGCCTTGCAAATCAAAGTGTGCAGGTTCAAACCCCGGCTCGCACCTCTGGGTTTCATGTGCAAATCTCATTTACATCCGAGATTATGAAGGAAAACATCGTCAGGAAACCTGCACGTCTGAGGGAACTTGACTAGTTCTCGATAGAGGTGTGAAGTCTGCCAACCCGCACCGGGCCAGCGTGGTGGACTATGGCCTGACTCCCCCTCGCATTGAGGGGAGGCCCGTGCCCAGCATTGGGACATTAAAAAGGGCTGTAGTTATAACATGACCGTGTAGACATAAGTTTTGTTTCTTTCAACTTTCAGATTTGTCGAGAAAATGACGTCACTTCGAGCTTTTTGTACTAGACATGGCTCAGTGTGACGTCATCTTCTTGACAAATCTGAAAGTTGTAAAAGATAAAACTTATGCCTACGCGGTCATGCTACGTCTAAGTAATGCTTTTATATCTCAAAATTTTAAATTCTAAGACCAGTACCGATCTTCGCTGGAATGTTTAAATTTGATTTGCGCTATATCAGTGACTTTAAAATATCTTCCTTTAATTTTGATGAGATGCAATCATTGACGAGAGGATGCCTGTAGAGTACCTACAGGTAAGTGATTAGTCTATAAATATTGTGATTATACAAAAACAGATAAGGCAAAATTATATTTCACTGTGCTAATTAATTGCGTTTTGAGAATGTATATAGGTAGCCTCATTAACTTTATATTGTATAATTGGTAATTAAGAAAAATACTCACAAAAATGTAAATCCTTATTGGAAAAAAACAACCATGGAGTTTCTTGTCCATTCTTCTCTATTGGAAATGCATTCTGAATGGGTGGTAAAGATACTGTTACTCTTATTTATTGTCGATTCATGTGCCTGTATTGGTTTACATGAATGGAAAATCTGATCCTGATTCTGATTCATCTGTGTAATATCCTCAAGCGATTATTTCTCTGATGCAATTTCACTCCGACATTGATAATATACCGGTTTATACTGAGATGCAGTAAAATCCTACGGCATGCCCATACCTATTATACTATTGATATTCTTATGTGTATTACGATATTCGTAATATCTGGGGCCCGATTTTCGTTTAAAAGAGATCAATCTCTATTAGAGATATGTCGAAACAAAAAAAAAATACGACCAATTTGACGTGTTGTTTCGACATATCTCGAATATCCCCTGGTTGCCTAATTACTAAATAACCCGCACATTAATTAAACATTACCACTTACCACTTAATGCAATCAAAGTGTGCAAGTTCAAACCCCGGCTCGCACCTCGTGGTTTATGTGCGAATCTCATTTTCATCCGAGATTATCCCTTGCTATGAAACGGTGAAAGTTAGGTCTGAAATTACTTCCAATATTTAACAACTTAGGTCCTTTAAACTTTAAAGATTTCAGCAGATGCATTTAGGTTCCAAACTTAATGCGAATACGCATATAAATAATCCAACGATCTTATTTCCTAATAATAATTCCACATGACAAATACTTATCCTTATACATAAGGATTCCTAAAGACGCATATAAACAAAGATAATAATCATAAAACCTATGATCCCTAATACCGAGCGTTTATCACGAATGGCCCCCATTTCCGATGCTCTATGCCCCGTCATTGTATCATTGCATGTAGGTAGTTTGTGAGGATGGATGGATGTTTGTTACTCTTCCAAGCAAAAACTACTGAACGGATTTTGATGAAACTTTACATTATTATTGTTTGTACATCAGAATAACATGACTGTACTTTATAAAGATATTGAATCATCAAAGTCTGCGCGGACGAAGTCGCGGGTAGTAGCTAGTCATATATAATCCCACTTCTGGCCCTGTAGCGTGACCGCGTAGACATAAGTTTTATATCTTTCAACTGTCAGATTGGCGAGAAAATGACGTCAGACCAAGCCAGAGCTCGAAGTGACGTCATTTTCTCGACAAATCTGACAGTTGAAAGAGATAAAACTTGTATCTACACGGTCATGCTAAGGGTGCTGCTACTGGTAAGTCGTCTATTGTACCTTTCATATTTATTTCTATAAAAAAACTTAACTGACTTTACATTGCATTTACTTTATAAAGAAAGATAATTAAATACTTATTTGACAGCACCAGCTTAACTTAAACTTGAAATTAACTTAAGACTATAATACAATTAGTTTAGTTTAGTACAGTTTGGAACTGACAAAATCCGCACCATTAACACAACAACAATCTAGATCACTCAAGTATTCTGGAAACTTTAAGCCAGGCTACCTATTTGACTGACGCAACTCAATGACTGCTTGACTAAGAAACTTGCGTATACGCACAACTTTTGCGACCGTAAGCCAATTAAAGCGGAATACTTACCGGGGCGACTGGAAGAGCCGGCTTGGACGAGCTTTTTGTTGAGACCGTAATAATTTGGTCAAATTAAACTGTCTCCAATAGGTGCAGTTTTTCAAACAATGAGCAGTATAGAAAAAATAACAGCAGGTTAAAATATCTATCTGGTGATCTATCTATCTATCTTTACCTAAGCGACATTTTGTCAAGTTTGCAGGAGAACATACTCATTCGACGCAGAAAAAATCGCTGATTCCAAATATGTATATAAGTCAATATCGCCCAAAAGTGTCGCTTAAGTGAAATAGCCTTTCACCCCTCGATATGTTATAGCAAATAAGCTTATTTGATGCTTTGTTGTTTTGAAAACCTAGATTTTTTACAACGCTGCTAATAGGAAAAGATTGAAATGGGTACCCGTCAATAATTCACGAAACAAAAAACTTGAGAGGTGTCAAGGAACACCCTTTGAAATAAAAAAAATTACATATACATACACACACATACATTGAAATCGAAATCGTTACATACATGTATACAATAAAAATCACACACACATATGTAAAAGTCTCGTACAATAAAAAATCACACACACATGTAAAAGTGTCGTTACAGTCTTATTTTTTTCCGTCTAGCCCCCTTTCGCAACGCGCGATAAGGAACTACGTTCCAAAAACTTAAGACATTAAAAATATGTCTCCATCCACTCTAATATGACCTATCTGCCATCGAAATGTTTTTTAGAAGGAAAATGAATGAAATAACTATATTTTGATTGGATGACGGCGGCGGCGACGTTGACGTTATTAACTGTCAAACACCACAACACACAGCTTTTTCCTATTGATTTTTTCGCTATTTTTTGCGACATTAAAACGTATTTATACTTTACACCGATTTAGGTACCTTTACGAGAAAAAGGGAACACGATCTTTCGCATGATGTAAGAACTCATTATGCCTACATCAGCAAACGATTACTTTCAAAATGGCAGTTGCATCATGTTCACGTTTTAAAGATCATCTATATCCGATTCCTGCATTCAAGAAACGCCTTGTTTTTTTAACGTACTCAAAAAACTTAAACAAGACGTGAGACAAAGAGTTTCTTTACAAAAAATCGTAATATTTTCGACCAAGTTACGGCTAGTTCGCTTCCTATTTCCGCAAATAACGAATCGTTGCTCGTACCGATATCGAATCGTTTTTTGTTGGAATCTAACATTAGGTGTAATAACTATTAAACGAGATGACCTTGCATGTTTACCTACTTTAAAGGGATTACCAAGTAAAGGTCTTTTACTTTGTAAAGTTTTGTCGTCAAATAACAAACGTTAAATCTACGATAAAGTCAAATAATTTATTTCGTATAAGCCTACGAGTGCACTTACAAATTGGCAAGTTACATTATTTTGCGTTATATGCTACTACCGGATCAAAGCGCGATCTCAACTTAGATCCAAAAAAACTCAGTGCGCCTCTTTTTCTTTAAATTAGTTGTTTTTTAATCAAACTTTTGCTTTGATTACAAAATTCTGATGTGTTATTACAAAACCTGGGCCCCGATTTTCGTGCGATCGAGATTCATCTAAATTCTCTATTCACTTTTATATTTGCTGTGCTAAAAATAATAATAAGTTACTTCCAGGGCGCAGATTTTCGTGCGACCGAGATATCTCGAAACAAATGAAAAAAATACATACGATTTGACGTTTCGTTTCGAGATATCTCGAATAGAGATGAATCTCGATCGCACGAAAATCTGCGCCCTGAAAGTAACTTATTATTATTTTTAGCACAGCAAATATAAAAGTGAAGTATCTACACTAAATGAAATGAAAGATGATAACGAAGACCGTTCACCTTACTTGGTTATTTACTTACCAGGAATATTATTTATAGTAAGTTTGCATCCGAAGTGCCACCCATGTTATCTAATAGTATACCCCGAGGGAAATGTACGACGGACGGAGGGATTTATTTCTGTAATGGACTCTATGTAAATAAGATTTCACAACAACTTTTGCTTGTCGGCCTTAGAAATAGGGTAACCCTGAAATGGAACACTCCTTGTGTTTGCCGGAAAGGAAACAATTCTTATCTACAATACAAGATGGCTAGATAGTCGAATGAAAATATTTATTGATCACATCATCCGTTAGAAGAATGTAACTTATGTAGAGTTTGCTGTTGGTATATATGTATGTTGTGGTAGATATGGGAATACAAGTAGACGAAAGTTTATCTCTACCTTTCCTTGAATAGAATATTTCCTTGATAGTGCCTGTACTTGTATTTGGTGGTTAACTGTCCGTGATGATTTCAGACATGTTTTCCAATAAAGTATTATCCATGAAAGTTTTTACGAGCGACATGTCCAATACTCAAATATTTTGGACATGTCGCTCGTAGAAACCCTGACAGCCTGGAGAAGCTAATGGTAGTTGGCCAGGTCGACGGGAAAAGAGCACGGGGTCGCTCACCTACACGATGGTCAGACCTAGTAAAGACGCTCACTGGCCTACCAATAACCCAAGCCATTAAAACCGCCGAGGACAGGAACACGTGGAAGACCATGGTACATAAAGGGATCAATACGTCAGACTAGACACGACCTACAGTAATGAAGATACCGACTAAGAATAAGATCAAAGTTTTGAAACATTTCTTGAAAGATATATACAAATATGACAAAATAATAGGTTTCTTGTGATATTTTAAGAATAGAAATCGTACCGAGACAAGGGTTTTACAACCTGCCTACAAGGTTTTTTTACAAAGCTTTTAGTGGCGAGTGTCGGCTACACTCAGGGACGTCACAAGTTGATTTCGTAATGTCTAATAGGCGATAAAGCATCGATTTTCGCACACAGCGGCCAGTGTCGCAACAGCAGCAGCCTCTTTTCAATAAAATTCTCATTTTCTTTCACACGCTGGTAGCTGGTTATATTCATGGCGGAGTTTAGTGACTTCCGAAGTGGCAGGTTATCAGACGTGTGGGGAGGGGTGTCGGGCCTGCGGGGCGCTAGGGGAGGGGGGTGAGCTGGATGCTGGTGGTGGGTTCTCGCCCCCGCATTCACGTATCGGCGCTCGGCGCGCTCGGACGCGCCCCTGTGTATCGCTATCCCGTTCATTACCGATTTATTTACGTGTCAGCTTATTTTATTTACTTGAACTGAGTCAATTTTATAATTGTGAAGGTTTGTTGTGATTATTGACAGTGACGGTGTGATATTACGGTTCCTTTTTTCGCATAATCGGCATATTTGGGAATTATTGATGTTTGTCGTTTTAACTCAACTACCTAAGCTATGTATTTTCATGTAGGCAGGTACCCACTCCATAATATTGTGTCTTCGAACTCTATTTTCTGACTAGGCGGGTAAATGGAGCACACTTATCACATAACACATAACAATTCTTAATTACTTATAATGCCATTGAAGTAAATGTAATAGTTAATTAACTCAGCAAGTACTTATCTATAAGAAGGTAATTAGATAGCCTGTATATCTGTCTCAATGAAAATTAATCGTTAAGTTAATTATGTACGTACTTATAAACATAAAGGTAAGTATTTCTATTTTAATAAATTTGAGCGCTTAAAGTTAGGCCCCAGTTGATAAGTATTGTAACGGATTTTTTTTTAATCTATAAATTTTCTTAATTAATAATACGACGTAACGTTTGTTTTTCTTAAAAGGGTAGGCACATGTGTGCATAATATTTTTATAAAAAAAAAACAAAAGTTATCATTAATAGGTGTAACACCTGAATATGAGAAGAAAAAAAGATAAAAGACGATCGTAAAATTTAATTAACGTACTTAGTGCGAAGTAATTATTAATTAAATATGATTTATTGTCTCCGCAAATACTACAGACGTTACATTGTATATAATGAGTAATTTTTCAGATAAAAAATATAACTTCGGCACTTACATTATTAATTAAAACTTATTGAACATTAATTACCACATAAATAAATAATAATAAACGTCAATGGCCTAGGGGTTGGATGGGTCGCCTTCGTATCTAAAAGATTCCGAGTTCGATCCCTTCCCTATCTAGCGGCTAACTTATAACAATAGTACTGTACTGCTATTACTGTGACTAGCTCATATCTACTGTTTAAAAAGATAGGCAATTTTACTGTTTTATAAATTCTAATGACCCCGTTTGCGTGACGTTTAGTGGAATATTTTACAATAGTAATTAAACTTCAATCAAATGATTCAATTAACGTCAAATGAACTGTTAATTTTCAATATTTTTATAAAGATTTTCAAGAATAAAATAAACAGGCCTGCCAAGGTTATTTAGGTTTCTACTGTGTAAATCACACATACCTTGGTTTATAATTTAATTAATTTTGCTTGAGTTATAAATTGCTTTTTAAGCTGAATTAAGTTTTTTTTTTTCATTTCTTATGGCATCAACTAAAGATACGTTGATATAGTATTTCCATTTCATATTTAAGTCCCTCGCACACTGGGGAGTTAAAATCCACATGTCAACTGCAAAATGAACTGTATTGACACTTAGAAAAAGTTCATTCTTCAACGAAATAACACTGACAGCAAATTTTGACTGGAAGTCTGGAAGCGTGGCTTATATGACAGAAATTAAATACTTATGCAAATTGTATACAGAGTTTGTTTTGGTTTTGGCAAATATGTTTATGCGCGAGTGTACCTTCCAGTAGTACCTTATTCCGTGGTATCTACAAACATTCCGAGCGTACTATACCTCGTTTGTGTACAACGGAAGTGATCCCTAAGTACTGTGCTCTACTTTACTTGTGGTATAGTCGCGACATGTACATTCACATAGTAAAACGCACAAACAGCGCTTTCGATCCGGCCCCAAGCGAGTTTCTATCTGGAATGATGTGTACACTCGCGGACACAACTCATTCGTCCTTTTAATATCTATTACGTAGTTTATCATTGCATATTTATTCCGCTACGGCACAGCATTTTTCGAATAGATAATAAAATACCGTAATAAAATGTTTGTTTGAAAAAATTTAGGTGTCCTTCAACAACGATTTTTAGATTAATCTTTTATGTAAGAATTTATCGCAAGTATAGTAAAAATGTTGTTATATTGCGTGATTCGTATAAAAAGGTTACCCTACTTCTGAGTAGGATCATAAACAAAATAATATTCCAAATGATAAGTAGGTACGCTCGTTATTGCGCCTTTTATGAAAAAAAAGTGTGGGATAGGTAAAACGGTACTTGATTTTAAAAAGATGGGGAGTCAAAAGATTTACTTCGAGCGATATACGCCTATTTACAAAGCTCTCGGTAATATTTTCGCTGTCCGTCATGGCATCTCATTAAAAATAAACATCAAGAGCGCACAGATTATCTAATCCCAAGTTGATAATCATAAATTTCTGCTCTTCCACTTATTAAATGAATACTTTAAAACTTGCATTAGAAAGTTGAAAAGATTTCACTATTTTATTTTTTTAAGTAAAGGGTTAAGTTTAAATTTATTTAAAAGTTTGAAACGTGACAAAAAACTTAAAGCGGTCTTCTAGCGACTAGATAAATCATAGTTACACTCCTTTAAATTTCAACTTCTATCGTAACAGCTCACATCAAACATTCTTGTTAAATTTAATTATCTTCGGTGAATTTTCTTTATAAAAAATTTAAATATTAAAAAGGCGACGTGAAAAAATTTTTGAATTGTAAATGAGGGTTGGCAGTGATAGTACCGATCCATCATATATAAAGTGTATTATTCACAAGAAAAGTGCTTCTTTGAAATACGCGATCGAAGTCTTAGCTGGATTGGCAACTTTCTTGATACGTTCTTACCGTCATTTCCAGTCGGAACGAATAACTCAGTGAATATCCTAAACGTAAATACATCATAAAATTGCATAGCAACATTTTCAGTATGTTCGCGTCTACAGTAAAATTAGGTTAGGGACCCTCTGACTTGTCAATTTCCAGAATTATCAATCAAATAAGTTTTTTCAAAGTCAATCAATGTTAATGAAATATATAAATAAAATTAAATTAGACGTAGTGAAGCAAACGGATCCAATCCACATAATTGTCTAAAAGCAGTTTAAAATACCAAACGGTACCTTGAAACGGCAGCTTGAAGTATGATAATGTATTACATGTGGGATGGTCACCTATACTCCATTTGTTATAACATTAGAAATAAGAGGCTCGTAGAAGCAGTGCAAAACATTTTATTTCAAAAACTTAAAAATAACAATGGAATAACAGTAACAAATAACAACAAAATAACTAAAATTCGGTAATAACAACAAACAAGGCGTAGCATTCAGAAGTATTCACATGTAAATGACAATCACAGAACATTGTTTACGTCAATTTCACTGCCAACATAAACCGGCGAAATAAGAAAGATCCTGTTGTCACAACGGATGAAGGGATTAGGTAACATTTTAGATTTGGTAGGATTATAATGAAACGAAAAACGTTCCCGGTATTATTCATCCCTGCTTATTTAGGTTTTTTGTATCGACACTGTTATTTTTAATTGGAAAAACAATATATATCTAAATGAAAGCCATTTAATTTACAGTGAGACTGCTGGTTTAAAAATATATTATAATAAATTGGGCGTCAATCGTAACTGTAATATGTTAATTGTTACTTTTGTTACAAAGTGTACATTAAAAATAACCTTTTTTTAACTTCTGTCTGTCTGTTCTGACTGTCCGTCCGTCCGTCCGTCCGTCACCAGGCTGTATCTCATGAACCGTGATAGTTAGAGAGTTGAAATTTTCACAGATGATGTATTTCTGTTGCCGCTATAACAACAAATACTAAAAATCCTTATAAAATAAATATTAAAGGGGGCTCCCATACAACAAACGTGATTTTTTTGGCGTTTTTATAGATAATGGTACGGAACCCTCCGTGCGCGAGCCCGACTCGCACTTGGCCGGTTTTTTGTTGATTGAAAAGGCCTCCTTTAGGAATCCTTTGGTACACTTACTCATTTTTGATATTTTTTGGATTGGCTCCTTTTTGCTTAAGTAGGTACCTAAGTCAAAATGTGATAATCATATTACGAATTGTTCCAATATCCCCTCCAGCTAAGCTAAACGCTTGTGATAGAAGTGAATTCACGTTAATAGTTTAATGGCCAGGGTGGGGATCGAACGCGGCTTCTCTTGGCTACGAGGGCGCTCGTCCAACCAATAAGCTATTGCCGCATCGAAAGATAGATATCCGCAAAGTAATGCTCGATTCCATCAATTACCTTAGATGAGATATCGGTAGATCAACTTGAGCGAAAATCGTGTTTAGCAAAGTTCTGAAGAATAGAATTCCAATCAATTTCGAACGGTTCTCTCGTAGTAATCGGATTTAAGATAGCAACTAGGAATTAACTGGAGACGCTGAAGATAATTTAGATCGAGAGTAATTGCTTAGGCTGTCGAGTTGTGATAATTAAAATATTTGATGTTCTATTGTTATGAGGCGTATTAAGCCACTAGAATATCATTGCACTAGAGCGTCAAAGCGTGTGCGTATTTTTTTTTTGCCAAAACCAAAACGAAGTACCAATAGAAGTCGACTTACCAATAGACTTTCACCACTCGATAAAATTTTCTGCTTACCGAAAAATAAGGAATGCGACTTAGTATTTCATCCACGCGTTCAAAGGGTTGCCTATTATATTTTCATTAGGCAAAGGAAGCTCGTCATCCGCGTATAACCTTGACATTTTAGGGAGCACTCGGCTTTCGTCCCAAATAATTTATCTTTATTGATATTTTAAGACAATTAACCGACTTTTGAATTCAGCACGTGTAACCTTTCACTCGTAAAATTGTAAACAAAAACTCGTAAAGTTAACACGTTGTACGTGTAAATTAAGTAAGAACTTACAGAATAAAGTTCCATTTTTTTTTTATTATTACAAGCTTTATATTAACTTGCAATGTACGAGTATGTCCGGGTGGAATCTTGCAACTGAATTTTAAATCAGTTATCTTTAACCGATTGAGCTGGAATTTGGTATACCTAGACGCTTATTTTGGATGACAATGCATGCTTAGCTATGTGACGTCATTCTAATTCCAATATGGCGGATCATCCAAGATGGCGGAATAGTTATTTTTTCTGCGCTACCACAGTATGGGTATCAAATGAAGGGGCTTTCTGAGGAGAACACGTAAACTAAGGGCAATTAAATAAAAGCTTGTTTTTATAAAGTTTTTTACCATTATTTATTTTATAATATTGCAATCAAAGTGCGCAGGTTCTATCCCCGGCTCGCACCTCTGGGTTCCATGTGCGAATCTCATTTTCATCTGAGATTATCACTTGCTAAGAAACGGTGACGGAAAACATCGTGAGGAAACCTGTGTGCCCGGTATAATGGCAATAGGCTCGCCCCCTATTACATTGGGACCAAAATACATCGGCGAAGTGTGGGCGCACTGCAGTGCACCTCTGCCTACCCCTTCGGGGAATACAGGCGTGATGATGTATTTATTTTATGTATTTATAATATTATCGCCAAACAACACAAACTCATCGTATGACCTCAGACTAAGCAAATCTTGTACTATGGGCACCATACAATGGACTAAGGGCGATCCCAGTTACTCCAGGACAAATTTCGGAAAGGCCATTGTCGAAATTTGCCACTGGCGGGAAACGAACCCGAAAATCGATTCAGTGAGCCGCAGGGCCTACACCAATCCGATATTTTATTTCTATTCGGTTAGTTAATACCCACTTGTATTTAATGTGACTACCCTTAACACGTTTGCTGCGCTGTGAGGTCATATT
Organism: Ptilodon capucinus; assembly: GCA_914767695.1. NCBI lineage: Eukaryota > Metazoa > Arthropoda > Insecta > Lepidoptera > Notodontidae > Ptilodon > Ptilodon capucinus. The sequence goes on from OU611808.1 coordinate 8,818,183, forward strand.
GGCTTATGGTGAACTTTCAACCAGTGCGTAGCGCTCACAAAGTTAGTACCTCTATCAGCCAATATAACCTCATAACGCACCAGTTGAAAGTACACTAAAATCCGAAGGCGTATAACAACGTGGTATAACATAAAAAGGAACACCTTAAAAATAACGCATATTCATTGCCCTAATATTAAGCATATAAGGACACATATTTCTATTTACGCTCAAATCCATTTGTTTTATTCAGATTTTCTACTGCGCGTCGTTATAACCCAAATGTTGTGATGTAGGTCGTTGCTATTATAAGGTTTCATGAACTTTTGATATTCACTCTCTTTGAAGACATTTTTTATATGTATATTTTTCGAATATATTCACAATTGCCTATTATTAGACGTATTATAAGATTTTTTTAAATATTTCTACTTAATATCCATCCAGTTTTTCTTATTTTGAAAGCCAATAACAAAATAGAATAACATAAAATGGCGCGTCAAAACCCGCGTCATACATTTTTGCTAACACTAAAATGAACCGTGTTAACTTATGATAAAAGCATATTTTTCAATAGCGTGTCATCGACTCATTGTGTCTCTAATGAGCAAAGGGCCTTTTTTCATTTGAAATGTAACTTAATTTCATTTAAAATCATTTAACATTTCATTTTTTTTTTTTTATATTACGAGATACAACAAATAGTCAGCACAGTTATTTATTTTAAAAATAAAATAAAGGAAATACTTCATATTAAACGCATACGAAACGGATTTCAGTTTCAATATGATATCGGATGCAAATGGATGCAAGAGTCATTTGCATACTGTAAAGCGATTGAATAGTGACCAACTGACCTCTGGCTTGAAATTCTTTTTTTTTTTAATTCGAATCGACTGCGCTGTTGGCCGTAAGTGGTATCGATTGAGTAATGGCAGGCCCGACAGCGGAATGATCTAGTCGTTCGAGCGTAGTTCGCTCGGTTTACTGTACTGATTGGTTGTGGGTTCGATTTCCGTTAGCGGTAAATTTCAGATATGGCTTTTTTGGAATTTGCTCTGGTGTAACTATGGGCACCCTCAGGCCTCAGGTATAAGTGTTGCTTAGTTTGGGACTATACTTTCAGTATGTGATGTCTGGCGATATTTATATCGAGGGGTGAAAGGCTATTGGACATTTTTTGATTATACAGGATTTTTTTTTTGAATGGACTACGCTCTTGTCCGTGAGGTGGCCTTTACAGCTTTACCGGAGGAGTGGCGAGCGCAGAGTGCACTCCAACCAAGGCCTTAAGGGCGGAAAGGGGTGGCAACTAGCTCAAGGGCGCCACAGAGGGCACGACCTCGGCTTGGGCAGTTACCGTGAGGGGAGAGGTAGTGACTGTGCTCCTAAGTGCAAAGAAAGATACGAGCGGAAGAGGGGGTTCCTCGATCTCGCCGGCGAAATCGGTGTCTGTTTAAGGCTGGTGTAGGTGTGTTGGTGGCCCTCTCGATGCCCGGGTCGAGGAGGGCGGTGATCGTGTCGGGAGGATGACTTTACAGGAGAGCATACTCATTCGACGCATAAAAAATCGCTGATTCCAAATATGTATTATATATACATATGAGTTATTATCGCCCAAAAGTGTCGCTTAAGTCAAATAACCTTTCACCCCTCGACATATTTTTTATTTATTTACATGCATATCATCTGTCTCAGTTATTATTACGCCCTGGATATACTGGCGAGTGCATTCACTTGTATTTTTTGGAAAATATAATCTGTGTCGATATAGGTACCTAGAGATTTATTTCCGTGGTAAAATATATTAGATAGATTGATATTTTTCTCGCAACTCCCCTCCAAGGCACTTAACTTTTTCTCCCGCCCCAGACAGATTAATACCTAGACCTAGAATTGCAAAAAAATACAAAAGTATTTAACGTTATTGGATAATTTAAACTTCAGAGTTATAAAAAAAGGTTCAAGTTATCTCAGGATCGTTACGCCTTGTCTTCAGGCAATATCGTTATGGAGGCTGTAAATGGCGGCGTCTATTCGGTTCCATTCGAGTGAAAATTTAGCAGTGAGGAGGGCGTGTCCGATGGGGAGTGACGGGTGTGAATTTGACAGAGGTTGTTAATTATATCGATGTCAGTGTCGATCGTGCACCTCCTTCGGCTTAAACCCTGCGGACACTGGGGCGTCCAAAGCCGCGCGTAAACCTTAAGCCATAGCGAACCCTGTATAATCTATTTTTATGTCATCCAACAACACATACTCATCGTATGATCCCAAACTAAGCAACACTTGTAGCTTCTATGGGTACCATGCAATGGATTGGGAGCGATCCTTGTAACAGCCGGACCAGGGCAAATTTGGAGAAGTACATAGAGCGGCCTACGTTCGAGTCACTAAACCAAGCCGTTATCAAACGTCAATATACCTAATGATTGAATTTCGGTTGTAAAAGCCACGCACGCATCTAAATTCTCTCGTACTGGCGACATTATTTCGTCAACTTTTTGTACTACTATAGCCCTTTTAACGCCCCACTGCTGGGCACGGGCCTCTCTTCAATGCGAGGGGGATTTAGGCCAAAGTCCACCACGCTGGCCCGATGCGGGTTAGCAAACTTCATACATCTATCGCGAATTAGTCAAGTTCCCAGACGTGCAGGTTTCTTCACCATGTTTTCCTTCACCGTTTCATAGCAAGTGATTATGAAAAAATTAGATTGTCACATGAAACCCAGAGGTGCGAGCCGGGGTTTGAACCTGCACACTTAGACTTTTCAGTCATGAAAGGCGTGCGTTCGACCACTCGGCTACCACTACCTACAACTTTTTTATGTGTCAAAAAATTCGATGCATGCGTTTTGACTCCCCAGTGAAAATTACGGCCTCACCCTCGTTGAACTCGCGCACTGGTTAATGAAGTCGTAAAAAAGAACATTTTCAGGTCCCGCGGGTTGATTTCTCACGCGTCGTTCGAATTTCCTCGTATTATACGAATATGTATCTCATTTGCGGTGCGGCCGCGAGAACGCGATTCTGTAATTTGAAGAGATTTATGGTCTGAAACGGCGTACTCATAAAACGTTTGGAAGTCAAAGGTAATTTTAAATGCGTATACCTTACCCATCTTACCTACATGTAAGATCACGAAGAGGTAACATATCAACCAAAAATACAAGGCGTCTACTAGAAAAATTTACTGAGAACAGGATTCGACTAGGCTAGCTTTGTATCACTAACAAGTTATATTTTACACAACCTTGTTATAGAGCGTAAAAACCAATAAGAAAAAATTACCTAAATCGTTCAATGAGTTTTACAGTAACGAGACTAACGAACAACAATTGATTACATAAAGTCCAAAATAATACTTTAGGTACATATACGGTAGCTCATATGTGGATGTTTAGTGAAGACAGTGGGCTGTGGGTAGGTACATCCATACCCCTATTTCGCATTGTAAACTACACTTATGAGGAGCGACTACCAATATTCACAAATCAGAACATGAAAATTTTACATAGGACCCAAGATATTACGATATAGAGAAATTGAGGACGAAAAAAAATTTGGAAAAATATGTTCGAATTTCGATCATATTTTATACCATTCAGTTGTGTACCCGATACTGATGCAAACGGCCAAGTATTATTTCGGACTTCTGAAACATTCTGTACCTATATAGATTTTGCTAGTAGTCGCCTTGAATTAATTTAGTTTTCAAGCTTAATCGAGTAAAGTGGTCGGCAACTGAACAACTCATAAATGAATTATTACGAGATGTTCAACAATATTCGCTGTCTAAAAACTTATCACACAGTTTTTAGAGGAAACTTTAAATTAATAAGTTTGCTACAAAGCTTGTGCAGTCAATTTTACACACATCAAGTGCGTTGTAATATAATGTAGGTACGGTTTGTCTAAGTTAAAGTGGGGTTTGTTGCGTAAAACTTTATAAAAAGCACAAAATTTTTGTTTGTTTTCGTAAAATATTTCAACGTGTTTGTATAGAACTATATCTGGCAACGTTAAGTATAAAATAATCTTTTTGTGCAACACAAAAACTTGACATTTGACTTCCTATATATCAATAATTAAATTCAGTTTTAAAAGAAAAAAAAAACAGCCTACAGCCGTGGTGATTAGTACCAATCCAGTTTAGACCCCCGCCCTCGAATATAAGGATTAAAATAGAATAAAGGGGTGGTGTAATAGCCAGCTGCCTGACTCACACTTTTCTATTCGTCTTTACTTGTCATGAAGGGTGAAAATTGTTAAAGCATCAGCAGACAACCTTGACTAGTGTAATCTTTTACTGACGGGGATGTTAGCCTTTCGAGGCTGCTAGCTTGGTCAGAACGTGCCTATTAAAGTTTTGTATACCGCAGTATTGCTAACCGTAGCCAACAAGGTAATTAACTTATGATTAATAACGCTATGATTATAGGCTGCGCGTAGAGCTGTAATAATCAGGAAACCAATCTTAGCTTATGTGGCAATGTTGGTATTAGGTGATTGTGGTTCTGTGATATGCATTATTGGTAACTGATATATTGATAACATTATCAATATACCAGTGACCAATAATGCGTATCACCTCCTATAACAGTTCCATATCTATGAAGGATGTGGTGATGAGGTATGTGATAGAATAATAAAACTTAGAATATCGTAATAAATCGTAGTAAACTCAAGGTAATGTAAAGACTAAACGTATAGGCATTAAATAGGCATTTTATCACACTATGGTATACTGAAATTTGCGTTTTATTTAATAAGTACGTTGATCCTTGTAGGTAGTATCTATCTAACCTATTAGATTTGGCTGCCACCGACTTCAAATATATGAGTGGGTAGCGCTTATAATAATTATATTAATTTATTTTTCGCTTTTGAGTGCCTATTTGTGGTTCTGAGGTCGGTTTTTTTTAAAATTTATACCTTTAGAATGCTATGTGCTGTGCTATTTTGAACTTCTGAAAACATCCTGCATAAGTATATAGGATGGCTGAAGTATGCGTCTCACCATAATTCGTAGTGCGTGCTTGTCTTATCTATTGGAACCGGCATTCGCGAATTTCTTTGCCAAAACGTTGGGCCAATAAATTAAAAATTGTTCCTTGATTAGAGTGAATTTTTTACTGGGCTATATTTTTTTATTCCTCGGTCGGCAATAAATTGTTACTGGCTTAATGCGTAAAAAGCTGTTGCTAAAATATTACGTACAACGTTCACTTATTTCTCCGTTTCTGTTTTCGTGTAGAAAAAAAAAATGTTTCTTCGCCAAATTTTATTAACCTGCTTTACGTCCAATAAGATTAATATACCGAACCTTTCGTTTATATCGTTCAATATTTTATTTGATAAATGTACCTGATGCCAGTAATGTAATGGATTTGTACATATTTAAGCAGTTAGTACGGACTCTTAACTTGGAATTTCTAATGTTTATATTAGAACTTATATACATTTATAATTGACTACGGTTTTACACTAGTATAGTAGGTAGGTAGGTATTTTTCTAGTATTGTAGATAGTGAAATTCTGTTATTGTTCAGCTGGGCTAAAATTGACACATCTGCAATTCTTCTCAAAATTAAAAAATACAAAATGAATTTGGCGAAATTGCTACGGATCTGGTAAAATTATTACAGGGTTATTTTAGACCACCAGGACTAATGGACAAGACACTTATAAAAAAAAACAACAACATTGTTGCTATACAAATTAATTTTGTCAAACATTACCATATCTGAGGGCGATCCCAAACTGAGGGTAAGGCACACTGGAGCGTGAGCGTTAAGACGCGGGCGTCAAGATTATTGCCAATATCAAATCGTACTGTATTGATGCATAGAAAAAGCTCATTTTCCAATGAAATTTCATTGAGAGCGTGAGCGATTTTTGATGCGATTTTGATGATTAATTAAATTAAATCTTTCCCCCTCTCATTTTCATCCGAGATTATCACTTGCTATGAAACGGTGAAGGAAAACATCGTGAGGAAACCTACACGTCTGAGGGAACTTGACTAGTTCTCGATAGATGTGTGAAGTCTGCCAACCCGCACTGGGCCAGCGTGGTGGACTACGGCCTGAATCCCCCTCGCATTGAGGGGAGGCCCGTGCCCAGCAGGGGGACGTTAAAAGGGCTGTAGTTAGTTTTTAGTTATTGACGCCCTAATATGCTCGAAGCATTATAGGGACATGTACGTCTTTTTGTAAAACCCGACACAGGTCAGATAGTTTTCGTGAGTTTGTACTAGCTATATATTTAATGCAAATGTTGGTTAATAGGTAATTTGTGTACGCGGCAAGCCACGTTAAGCCTTCGATCCTTATGTCTACGTAATCCGATTTAACGTCTTCGTGACTGATCGTGGCATGCATATGTGTTATGTAATAGTAGTACACTTAGTACCTACACTTAACGATTTTAAGGGTAAAATGAAAATGAATTTATTAACAAAATGAACTTACAATATTGTTAATGTTACTTTTGATCTTTGCACTAGGTTCGTAGGCCCATGTCGTAAAGATCTGTACGGTTATGTGCAATTTGACCGATAAGTTACAAATAGTTACTAAGAACATAACATTATCTTGTTGGCAGAGGTGCACTGCACTTCGCTGATGTATTTTGGTCCCAATTATGATAGGGGTCTATTGTCTATTGTCATTATAGTGATAAGACGCGCGTCTTCGTTAATTATATACAGTTTGAAAGATAGCAACTCTATAAGCTATCCCTTTGTAAAATCTTCTAAAAAGGAACCGCAATACCAATTCACTGAACGTTTTATAATTCGTTTTTAAAACAATTTTCTCGTCTCAGTTTGTGGTATTTATTTTATAGTGTTAACACATAAGTGCGAGCAATATGGCGTATTGCTGGATTGCAATTATAGTGTTGGCGGCGAGCGCAGACGCAACGATTTACGACGACGATTACGACTCATACACGAAAGTTTATGACTACAGGAATTCAGGTAATTTTACTCTGTTTTTTCAGCGTTCTATTTGACTGGGAGCTGGAGACTTGTTGTCAAGATACCTACCACTGTTTCTTACTTCATATCAATAAACTGTTTACAAGGAAGGATTTTTTAGAATATTTACACAATTAGCGATAAACTGAATTTTCATAATCCCAATTTTCAGATGTTTTGAATTATAATGAAATGTTTATAATGTTTGTTAATATATAGTTCAATGTTTGAAAATTCGTTAAATTTATATTAAAATTTCATCATTTCGTATTATAAGATGAAGAAAAAGTTATGTTTAACATTATTTACTGGAATAATTTGAAAAGCATTAAGTTCAGTTGGCAATATATCCTCAATGTAGTAACACTTTATTCAGAACTAACATTTTATTGTGAGAACAATTTGATTTTCACCGTTACGCCTCTCAATCGGACCGAATGGCGTCCTCACAAATTGAGTTTTGTAACGAAGCCTTTAAGGCAATAGTCGTCAGCCCATAACTAGGTTCGCGCCGAAGCCCAGGGGGACTAGTTTCAACCAATTTTATGTACCTATATCCGTTGTGAATAAGTTGTCTGTTCACAAAACGAATATATTACCATGTTTCATTTTGGTTACTATGCGAAAGGGTTTGAAAAATATAAATGTGTAAAGTGAACGTGCCCTCATTTTATGTATAAGTAAACACCTACGTGTCTGCTTAAAACTGAGCGCTCTATCTCGGTAAGTGAGACGAATTTAAATGAAATATGCTCTACGAATATATTAGTTAGACAAAAACAACGGACGCGGTTAGAGAATCGCGCTACAGTAGAGTTTAAATTGGTGAACTTAACTAGTCCTTTTCGTAACGTGTAGTTTCCGTCATAATTTTTGCCTTCAGCGTACAGCAAGTGATGGGTTATTGAAAGTAACATTCGTGCAGGAAATCGGAAAATCCCAGAGGTGCGAGTCATGGGTTTAAACGTGCATCTACAACTTTTTCTGTTCATCATAAATTTATATGTATTTATGGATTATAGTTTGAAACAATTAATCTGACAAGACCCGTACTTAGTTGGTGTTTGTACGTTGCTATAGTTCTTGCTAGTTTTTTTTATACGCAGTTGTTGGGAAAATAGGTTGAATAGACGGTAAAGCGAGTTCTCGCGTAGCACCCTACGATGTTCCATTCTCGTAGCAACACTCGTAGACCGCTACGCACGCTCAACAATTTCGAACTTTCCCAGCAACTTTGCGGTTATTCTAACAAACTCAATATCGCTTCTGGGTCAACTGGGTGTCGATAACAGTTTCCACGTACTGGTCTACCGTAATACCTTCGTTATAGTAGACGCAGGAGCGCAATCTGCAGTATTGCCAACTTGGGATTTGAAAGTGATCTAAAGTTCGCGTTTATAAAGGCCAAAAATGTATCATAAATGTATCATAAAATCAATTTGATCAAAACAAATATTTTGGTTTTGCATAGAATATTAGTTTTTAAGTCATTTTGTATAACTTTTTTTAGCAGAACCAAAAATGCACATTATACAAATTTTCACATTGGATTTAGGTAACAAATTGATTGTTGAAATCTCGTTTAGTGGTATATATAAAATGAATGGATAAACACAAGTGTAATTTATAGAATTTTACGCTCAATTTACTTGTAAAATACTTTAAAATTCACAAATGGAATTTCTATATGTATAATTCATGTTTTTAATATTTTACCGCGAAAAATAATTGAAAGCACTGAATTTTGACACTTTTATTTTAAATATCTATAAGTTGGCAGCACTAACAATATGCGAGTCGAAAGTACCCACCCGAGTAACATATGCGAGAGCGCTCGAAAGCTTCCAGTTACGTCGGTAACGAATGCACTCATCGCCGTCTCGCTCGCGAACACGGCCCGGTAATACAATTTCCCGCTGCTCTGGCGCTATTGCCATCTTGGGGACAATTTGGCCTAATGCTTGTGCATCTCGCATCTCGCGTATGCAACGAACATTGTTTAAAATATACCGCGGTAACCGGCTATCGCCATCGGAGAGTTTTAAGTAAATTGAAACTCTATTGTTTTCTTATTGCGGTACAATTTCAATCGTCAGAAATTTACCTCGTTCAGAACGGTACGCTGTGAATACATAGGAAACGGTAATGCGATCAAAGAAATATCAGAGCTACAGAAAAAAATAACCAGATTGTAAAGTACTCAGTATGAGCTCGCTTTGAATACGTGCATACACAGTTCGTTACATGGCCCTTTGGAAACATAAAACCCTTGTTCAGTCACCTTTATTCTTTTGAAGCTTGCCTCGTACAAATCCTGTGATATTCACACCTCAGAAGTCAGATAAAAATCAAATACACCTCATTATTTCTAATGAAATTTTCTAAATGTATCTTCTACGAGTATTTGAATTAAGAACAATATAGCAAAAACGAAATCGAAAAGGAATAATATTGGAAACTTATTGTACTTTTAATAGTCCCTAGACAAACACTCAATCTATCGAATTCAGGAGTCGTTGCCCCCTAATCGATATGTCTAATACCCCGCGCCCACTAAGGAGTCAAGACACGCGCGAAGTCATTTTTGCTTATACTAAAACGAACTATATTGACTCAAACAAGGCTCATTCTCCAACGAAGCGTCATTTCACACATCTCCAACAGCGAATTTTGATGCATGGTCGCGTGGCTTTTACCACAGTAACTGTATCTTTATATATATTGACACAAAGTTCGTTTTATTTTTGGCAAAAAATTCGACGGGCGTGTTTTGATGCCCCAGTGTGTGGGTATGACTGAGCCCATAATCTTGTACGTACGACATTGTTCGACGGCTCTAGTGTTAGTTACTATCGCTGCCGAACACAAGACCATAATATGTGCGATTGAATGTGAACACGATACGTCATTAGATCTCCGACGATCGGAGATATCGAAGGCCTCAGAAGCAATTTCGCGGACGGCGATTTTTGTCGCCATTTCGCGTTAGAGTGATTTCATTCCAAGACGTCGAACTGGCTTATCGGCTGACCCCAGCTCCCACTATCTCAGATAAAGCCCCTCATCTGTCTAGGTCGAATGAGCGAGCCGTTTATGACCTTCGCTTGCGGACCCGATTAGCAATTCACATCCCTATCGCCCTATAACAAGTGCGTCCCGAAATTACTACTGACGGGACCGCTTGCCTAATAGAACCTTACCCGGAGGATTAATTAACAGTACACTGTCGAATAATCTCTTTGTTTCATAGCACCTACCGACTTGGTATGAGAATTAGTGAAATTAACTGCGATAATTGCCTATTAAGGCATTGGATAGTATTTAACTAAGTATTACGTAGGTATCTACCTACTAGCTCTTGTTATGTATGCAAATTGATAGATGGAACAGAATTGGAACACATTAGGGATTGTGTTGAGTGCGCGAATAAGTTTTGATGACACTCACAGTAAACCGTACATCAAATATTTTACAGTAGAAAATAGGATCCGTGTTCTTACCATATTTCACACTGTAGCTATATCTACTTATGTATTTAAAAAATGATTAGACCACTGAATTTTTTGTCGGAATTGAGTTCTCGCTACGAGCCGATAGTAGCATTTATGATAAAAACGTTAACTTAGTATGTGCCCCTGTAGGCTTTTTAGGATAGGATTTTGAACTTTGTGATAGTTTTTATACATTTCATAGCAATTTCTTTACGCGCGCTCTACCCTTAGCTGCACTGGTCCATACTGGTACTAACTACATGATTACGTGCGTGCGTAATCTCACGTAAAACATTAATTGAGAAAGTTAGAGCGATAAGCGCGGTTCAAACAAGCATTGAAGCTGGATGCTGAGAGGAGTTCCCATTAACATTCCGCCGCGGCAGGGGCAATAATGTGGGTGTTACATGGCAGAACGTTTCACTTGAGCAAATGGCCGCAGCCCGCTGGGGATACGGGTATTCTGTTACAAATAGCCCCGGAATACCCACTGCGAATGTTGCTACACTTACCCGAACCGCGTCTAGTTACTATCTACGAATACTTATCGAGCCACAAATATAAAAAGGCTTCCTCTTCCAAGGGTTATCAAAGTTTACCTTGAATCGTATGAAGGGTTGTTCACATTCGGGGCAATAACACACACTTATCCACATTCGTGGATAAGTGTCTTTGCCCAAAAGGTAATAACCAAGGATGTTATGGAGCTTCGTAATCGTATCCGAAACCCATATAAAAGTTTCGGACAGGGGCGGAGTCTAAATGATACATGTTATGAGATTTATGTATTATTTTCGTATTTTTAAGAACCTAGATAACACTTGAAGTAGCTAAAATAATTACTTATATGTCTGATTATAAAACAAAATTACAATCTACAAAAAGTTAAATCATTCAACTTGCTATTTGTATCTTATCTTTATAATTCTTTAAAAATCCGTTATGGATATTAGATTTTTACAGAATTTACAGATAGGAATAATCCTTTATCCGTATCTGTATCCAGATCCAAAATTACATATCCATAACATTCCTAGCAATAACGCAGTAGGAGTTAGATACGATAAACTAAGTAAATGGTACCTACGAATAACTTGTTTCCTACTATTCTACTATCATTCACCTATTATAGATCAATAGATATTCAATATGGATTGTTCAAAGTTGATTTACCTATCCATATTTCTACATTCTTTTCATACGTTATATTTGAATAGGTATATTTGGATTTAATTTGTGGCTATGATTTTTAATATTTTGCAAAGATATTAGAAAATGTTTTTTTTTTTACGAAATAATAACAAATGGCTGAACCTGCAATTAGGGGATATGCTGCCAGTGTCAAGTAATTAATAGCATTAACAAATTCGAAAAATACTAAATTATAACAAAAATGAGTGATGAAGGTGATAAAGACGGCGGATCTATCCAATTTAAGACTGCGTTGGTTTTTAAAATAGTGAGAATTTTTGCGAATTTGAATATAAGGACAAAAATCGTCTACGTTATGTCATAAAAATTATGATCACTTGTGTACGGTCTAGCGAACAGACCTAAAATTTTAAGAATATAGTCTAGTATAATATACCTATAAACTCTTTACAAGACAAAGATAATTAACTTTTTGGAGAAATAATCTATAAAATTGTATACAGAGAAGGTATAGTTATAAAACTTTTGAGTGCCTCTACAATGCGAAACACCACTTTAAGCCTTGTGAGCTTTGTGACAACGGCCATAAAGATTGAATTTCTGTGGCCAGCACCCACGCGTCAAACTCGCTCGCGCTGTTAGTGTCATTTCGTTAGATAATAAACTTTTTCTATGTGTCAATACAGTTCGTTTTTACATGGAAAATTTGATGTGCGAGGGTCGACGCAATCTGTGGCTTGAATTTATCGCGGGTTAGTGTAAAGGTCCTCGCGCTCGGAGGCTAATATTCGGCTCGGGTGCGTTTTGTTTACAAATTGGAATCCGGCGCGTGTTCGGGCTTGTTCGTCCTGAATTACCACGACGGGGTTGTTTAGACGGCCCGATCTTGTACAATAATAAGTTATTACGCCCTTTACTCTCCACTGAGCAAAGCGAATTTACTTGACTTTACACATTTTACAGTTTACTTGATTTGGTCAAAAATATTAAAAAATATACATATTAATGCCACTGGGGCGTCAAGATGCGCGCGTCGAATGTTTTGCTAATACCAAAATAAACTGTACTGTCTAATGGAAAACGTTGATTCTTCAATGAAATTAAATAGGCATTGCGAGCGAATTTTAACGCGTGGGGACGTAGCTTTTACCGCAGAAATTAAATCTTTATTGGAACGTAGTTCCTTATCGCGCATTGCGAAAGGGGGCTAGACGGAAAAAATTAAGACTGTAACGAAATTTTGTAACGAAACTTTTACATATGTGTGTGTGATTTTTATTGTACGACACTTTTACATATGTTTGTGTGATTTTTATTGTATACATTTATACAATAAAATTCGATTTCGATTTTGATTGCGATTCCGATTCCGATTCCGATTCCGATTTCGATATCGATGTGTGTGTGTGTGTGTATGTATGTGTACAATTTTTTGCTTTTTTATTTCAAAAGGAACTTCGTTCCATCCGGGTGTCCCTTGCCACCTGTCAAGTTTTTTTTATTGACACAGGGTTGGTTTTAGTAGCGTGTGACCTAAAATAGGCGGTGGCAAAATCTCTTGTTGCAGTCTTGAACTTGTTAAACATGAGTATCATGTCTCTATGTTTGATGCAAGTTTCACAAATTGTGTTCTATTTGTAAATAAAATTAGCTTCTCTAGTTTTCCCTCTTGTTGCTGCTACCATTTTGTTCAACCTTTTTCTTATACGCTCGCTTGAAGGTGATTTCGGCCGTAAATGGATTGATCAAGTTTACGGCTACGCTCTCCAACGAGGGAATTAAAATGAACCGTTAAATATTGTATCGATATTTTATTAATAAAATAAGTATTTATAACGTTTCGTAGAAAATACTTAAGTTCGCAAAAAAATATTTGGTATTTTTTCTAAAACTACAATGTTTGTGTATGATATTTGTAAAACAAAGAGTGTTTGGTCACAATAATGTCAATCCTACTTATATCTATTACAAATTTGAAAGTTTGTGAGGTTGGATGGATGGATGTTTGTTACTTTTTGACGCAAATACTGAACGGATTTTGATGAAACTATACAGTACCTATTATTGTTTATACTTTAGAATAACAACATAGGCTACAATTTATAACGATATTGAATAATGGTAGGCTGCACGGACGAAGTCGCGGGTAGAATATAGTGGATCATAAAGTTCTATAACCTTGGGGGTTAGATTTAATCTATGTCAGGTTATATACACCGTAGTTCAATAAGTGAAGATTAAAGACCCTCGAAAGCGTCAACATGTTCCCGTCACATCTTTCAAATAAATTAAAAGAAGGAATAAGATCTTGCGGGGCTTCGCTACATTCAATATTCGTATCTAATCGTGCAACATTAAGGCTACTTTTACTTTGACTATGGCTATGTTACGAAAATATTTATCAGCAAAATTGCGGCCGGTCGAGAAGTAATGAAAAATTTACCCTTCGTGCGACCTGTGTTGCCAGACTCTCAACAATATTGCCGTCGGATACTTTATTATATCAGCTGTAGTCTATTCTTAGTCTCAATTAAGGCTGTATTCGTACGATAGAGCCAGCTACTCGATAGTTATAAGTTAAACAGGAATAGTTATGCAGTGGCCGAATATTTTGTAAGGAAGAATTTACATGAGCTGTTGGTCGGAAGTCCTGTTAATGTAATCTCACAGCGTGTATGAACGCTCCTCATAAGCCTAAGCCATTTTCCATTTTCATTTTAATGATTTATCATCTACTGTCCCATACTGCGTTGAAGGCATCATACCAAAGCAATTATTTCTATAACCATCTGTGGATTAGAATAATCCCTTCATTGTAAATGGGAGTAGACGTACCTTACTGTACTAGCTTCCTAAGCGTAATGACTATATTTGTATTTAATATTAGACTGCCGTGAGTATAATTCTTCTCTAGTATTGTGGCAAAGGTGCTGTCTGCTCTCATGGCGTTGCTGCTCCTGAGAATGTACTACTCGCAATTATCATTTTGAAAAGATTAACCATTGAGTTTCTTACCGGCTCTTCACAGTGGAAGCAGCATTCCGAACCGGTTGTAGAATCTGGCTATTTGTAAGTGCTTTTTGGCCTAAACGAATTTTTTTATTTATTTTGATTTTAAGGTCCAGTAGCTATTCTAATGTATGTGGCAAGCATAGTGTTTTTATGTTTTTTTATCGGCATGTATCGTCCCACTGCTGGGCAAAGGCCTCCCTTTCTTTCCTTAACTCCTCCCAGTTTTTTCCTAGTATGGGCCAGTTTCTTTTGTACTAGACTAACTCATCTCGCCATCAGTATATGTAACAATAAAATACGCATTGTAAATATAATGATGATTTAACAGTACACCGAATAAAATGTAAGGGTGGTCACATGTTTTTTTGTGGAATGGATTATGTCGCACCGAGTCGCCTGTTACTTTCATAATTCATACGAGAAAAGGTGCCCTAAGTGTCATAATAATCTCACTTCTTCTCCAGTGCTAGCAATGCAGGGGCCCGATTTTCGCTCGATAGACATCATCTCTATTCGAGATGTCGAAAAAACTATAAAATACGAACAATTTGTTGTTTTGTTTCGACATATCTCGAGTAGAGATGGGTGAAAATCGGGCCCGGAGCCTAATCGAAGACGGCTACGGCTAGTCGTTTTAACGTAGGCCGCTCGGCTTGGCGTTTTGGAATTTTCCCTGGTCTGTATGTAACTGGGATCGCTGCTCAGTTCATTGTATGGTACCCATAGTTCAAGCTTTGCTTACTTTGGGATCATACGATGAGTATATGTTGTTGGGCAATATTTATTTAATGGAAGTTTTTTTTTCAGAAAGCCGCACGTGCACGTCTTCAGAGTTCCGTTGCAAGACTGGCAGGTGCATCCCACTCTCCTGGCACTGCGACAACGAGAAGGACTGTCCTGATGGATCCGACGAGGATCCTGGCACATGCAGTCAGTATCCATATTTTATTTTCTACTATTAGAGGGTTCCACCCAATGTTTCTTGCGTTTTTAATGTACTTTGTGTTCACATACATATAGATTGAATTTCTGTGGCAAAAAGGAGTACTTTGCCAATATCAAAAGGAACTCTATTAACTATTACAAAAAGTTCATCTTCCAACGAAATCTCATGAATGACGCGAGCAAATTTAGTCGCGAGGTCACGTGACTTTTACCACAGTAATTCAAACTTTATGTTTATTAAGATAGAGTACATTTACTAAAAAAGTTAGGTTAATTCGCTTGCACCAGTTGGTGCAGCATGCATGACTTACCTACAACTTCCGGTATGGAGTCAACAGCATAAATATTCCAACTTATAAACATGCCATAATTAAGAGTTAATATTTTAAGTTATCCAAAAATAAGATGTAATTTCATTAAAATACGGATGTGGATTTTAATAAACGATTAAGTCTAAAATATAAGCACCATTAGCGTATATCACGCACGAAATGCGTCTCATATTTTAAAAAACTTTTTCCATTTACCAGGACTTCATAAACCATGGAAGCAACAAAACAAAACAAAACAAGTGTTTGGTAATGCCGTTTTCTTGGTTTTCTTTTTCATTTTTTATAAAAATTACCAGCTTCTGAGGCTATAACATTACTAATCGTCCTGTTATCTCCTCTAAGTTAAATGCTTGTCCTAAGGGCTTGTATTAATTTAAGTGAGCTCTCATTAATAGCCTAAATAGCCAGGGTGAGGTTCATCTCAGGAACCTATTGAAGCCTGGCCAATCTGAAACCATGCACATTGGGGCGTTGACCTTCGCGCATTAATCTCTTCACCATACGAAAACAAACTGGAAAAAGTTAACTCTTCAACTAAATGACACTGACAGCGCGAGAGAATTTTGATCAGTAGCGGCGTGGTTTTTACTGTACAAATTAAATATTTATGCTTATTAACATAGAGTTTGTTTTGGTATGGCAAACATTTTGTCGCGCGAGCATCGACGCTCCAGTGTGCGAGAGGTTTAAGTCTCTACAGGATATATACGTCCAATAACAATAGACAATCAGTTGTTTCAATTATATAGAAACCGGCGGGTCAAATATGAATATAGAGGATAAGCTTTAGATCCTCTTATTAGGAATGTGTAGGGGCGAATGAGGTCAATACTCGTTGAGGTTCCCCTAGCAACAGTCGTAGGAACACGTAACAAACCGGCCATACTTACTTAATATAATTTGTTTGGCGAAAATACGCAAACATTGTTGCTTTAGCAAATTTACTTTATACCCGAGCTGCCTGTTAGCTATTGTTTGGGGGTAGAACAATGAAAAAACAAGGTCACCCAATGACAAAGCCAGGCATGAAAACTGGACGATGAAGTAAGCCCGGGCCTATTTATCAGACGAGTTTTTATAGACTACGATTCAAATTCTCTGCATCTTAGTCTTAGTCTTGAAACCGTAAAAAATAATTATCTAACGATTTACGAGAAAAGTTTTGAGGTGCGCGTATTTCGTGCTCACCACGACTCTGCGTAGATTAAAATCTTAATTACTAAAGAAGTTTTTAGGATTTATTTTGTAATCTTTGGCCTCAGTTGCCGTAGATACCTTGTTTTAAATCGTGAATCTAAAATTGAGATATCGTTTTAAATCTATAGACGGAGTTTATAAGTGAATGATGGACTAAAATATCATTTATTGAACAACTATTTACAATGCAAAATAAAATAAATATATATTTATAAAATATGTAAAATATTTGGCCCATGCCAGACGCTGGCTGCATTCCCTCGCTGAATGAATGATTACATTATTGTAGCAAGTCGACTGATTTCTTAAATAAACATTTAATTTGAATTATCGATATGGTAACACCGACTAATCTAAATGAACTTGTTTATATGGTGAATTAAAAAAATATATACAAGTACATTGAGTCTCCTGTCGGATCTTTTCAGCCGACATCGAGTTCCGATGCAGTCGTAGCATACAAAATAAACTGTTTGATAATTTGATAGTGCCCCCATAGGTGTGACCATAAGTTGTGTCAGTCAAATAGTTTAGTTACAAACTAAATTATTTGACTGACACAACTTATGGTAGTACTTAACTATATAGATAATTTGATAGTGCTCCCATAGGTGTGACCATAAGATGTGTGTTGTGTTGTGACTGACACAACTTATGGTAGTACTTAAATCAGTAAAAAAGGTACAGGTATTATTTACATAAACAAAGTACGATAACAAAATCCAACAGTTTAAACGATATAGGAAGACAAATGCAAATCCCATTAGCGAGATTGCAATGAAATGTGGTACATAATGTGAGTCCTTACATTTACATGGGACGTGCCGGAATATTTTTTGGCGAGCGACATGTGGTATTTAAATAAAACACCTTGCTAATATGAATTAAAGCATACCATAGGGTGTGCGGGATCTCAGTAATTTATTTATGGTTAAAGCCCTCCTGCACACTGCGGCGTAAAAACGCGCCCGTAGATTTTTTTTCCAATACCAAAAACGAAATTTTTTACGAAATGAGTGAAATGATGAAATTTAATGGAATAAAATGAGCAATGGCTTTACCAGCGACTAGAGCGGGTATTTCGTAAATTTCAAGCAATTAATAGTAAGGCAAATACAATTATTACACTTATAAATGGGCGATGATTGTGATAAAGATGGCGGATGAATACCGTAAAAAAAGTATTTTTTTCAACGAAATGACATTAATAGCGAATTTTGATGCGAGGGGGGTGACTTTTATCACAGAATCCAATATTTAGGTACATCAACATAGAGTTCGTTTTGGCGGGCTTTACATGTGAAATATCAGACATAGAACCAGCGTAGGGACCGATAATTGAATGGTTTAAAGCAAGCGACGCGATAAATTATTCCTTTTATCGCGAACACTCCACTTCTGGTTTCAAGATCGATTCCTCTTTTCAATTTCAAATTTAAAGACAGGTTTCTAGATATTTAAATATGTCTTAAGACAGGTTTCTAAATATTTTCATTTGGAACACGGTGGGGCAGCAGACTAAAGAAATATCTCTACATCGTATAATTCATTAATAATTAGGTACATATCTACTATTCGATAATTCGATATCACAGAACTGTGTCCGGTATAAACCGAATTGGCTGGCACATCTCTATTATTGTTAAGCAATCGTTTACTAATCAGATCATGGAATTAATATTATTAAAAACGCGTCGACTGGCGAACCTCCTCCATTTTTCGTCGGTTAAAAAGGTTATTCCCTTAATACAATCTTAATACGTAAGTGCCTATTACTGAATTTACTAAAATACTTTTTCTGCGTTGTTAGTCTATCCCAAAATTGTATCGATTTAGCGTGAAATAATAGCAACTCTTATGTCACAATGGAATTAGAAAAAAAACACGCTTATCGTCACCTCTTATGAAATATCATTTATTAAATGCTTTGATTTTTCTACAGTTAATCATTTTACCGTACTTGTAGAAGTATCAAAGTAATTTATTAAAACAAAACGTCATCATACATCATCACACCTGTATTCTCCGAAAGGGTAGGTAGAGGTATGTATTTATTATCATGTATTTTTGGTCCCAATGTAATAGGGGCGAGCCTATTGCCATTATACCGGACACGGATTTTGGGTCATGGTCTACAACGCTGGCCCAATGCGGATTGGTGAACTTCACATGCCTTTCTACAAACGTGACGGTTTCCTCACAATGATTACCTTCACCGTTCAGTGGGCAGTAATAATTTTTGAAAATGGAATTTGCACATAAAAACTATCTCAGAGGTGCGGGATTTGAACTTGCACCCCTTACGTTTACTTCTTATTATAACACTGCTAAAATATGTGCAGACCACGTATCTACGCGTTTTCGCCTTTCTTCTCATGTCGATAGAAGGGTCATCCTATAAATCTCGATTTTTATCGCCAACACTTTTCAATGTAAGTCACCCGTAAAATTAACACGCCTTTTTTACGATTCATATATGTGTTGTATATACACATTTGTTATTATGGATCGTACGGTTTCAGTGATAGGTTATTATAGCAATATCTTTAGGTTTCAATGAGAAGATTGAATTTATTGAAGATGATTGAATAATCAACTAATATAATATCAATTTACATGAGATATGACTTTTTGTCCTTAACTTTGTCTAACGAGGTTAAATAATAAATTAAAAAATAACGCCAAGTCAAAAAAGGTCAAGTCCATAGCACTCTCAATCGTCTGTGAATGAAGAGAAAGAGGTATGTCAGGATTGTAGCATGTGGCACACGGCAGTCTCTACCTACTCCTATACAGGCGTGAGTATATGTATGTATGTAAATAACGCCAGAAAACACCATACTTGTCGTATGACTCCAAACTAAGCAAAGCATGTACTACGCGTACCATTCAATTGACTGGGGGCTATCCCAGTTACATCGGTACCATGGTCAATTCCGAAAAGGCCGAACCCGCAACTACCTAGTACAGTACGCCTAGACCTAGATACCTCATTTGATATACCTACTACATTAAAGTCTGCTTGCTCTAGTCTGGCCTAATAGGATAAACTTTCTACAGAGGATTTGGCACTATTTGGCAGCAATGTCACTTGTAATAACCGGTTGCCATTTGGCGGCTGCCTAAAACTTTTCGCATCCTCGCTCTGAGACAAAGTTTACAAATCACGCTTATATAGGCTGTATCAGAAGTCCAAAATAATACTTTAGGTACATATACGGTAGCTCATATGTGGATGCTTGGTGAAGACAGTTTATACCTAACTATCATAGTTTCTGAGTTATAGACCTTTGAATCACAGGTATATTTTTCTGGCCTTTGGGTAGATCCTTCAGCATTGTTAACTACACGAATAAGGGGCAACTACCAATATTCACAAAACAGAACATGAAAATTTTACATAGGGCTGGAGATATTACAAGTTATAGAAATTGACGCCGAAAAAAAAGATGGAAAAACATGGTCGAATGTCGATCAAATTTTTATACCATTCTGTTGTATACCCGATACTGATGCATCCGTCAAAGTATTATTTCGGACTTCTAAAACTATTTATATATGTATATTTGACTAGCCTTGTCTTTGTAATAGCATCAGACACTAAATGCATATGTAAAAAAAAATTGAACAAATTAAACATTGAAATGACGGCTTGGTTTAGTAGGCTGCTCGGCTGACCGCACCAGGTTGTTGCGAGTTTGATTTTCGTCAGCCGCCAATTTCAGAAATGACCGTTTCGGATTTTGGTCAGGTCTGGGTGTGACTGGGATCTCCCCCTCTCCTTTGTCTGGTACCCATTGTAAAAGCTTTGCTTAGTTTTGGAGCAAACCACGTGTATATGTTACCGATATATTTATATTTAAAACTTACACATCAATTTTATTTATTTGCATAAAACAACTATTTACAAAATATTTACAATGCAAAATAAAATAAGTTAAAACTAATAAGAAAATATATATTTATAAAATGTGTAAAAAAATTGGCCCATGCGGAAGCGTACCCAAGACGCTGGCTGCATTCCCTCCCTGAATGGCTAGAGCCACTCGTTGAGCGAGAAAATGGCATGCTCTTGGGTCGCCGGTTGTGTCGACCAATTTTTTGCCTAATATGTTCATTAAATTTTGGGTGCTTGGACCCCATGGACCTAGGGTTTCAACACCAAAAGGAATGCAAAAATGCAAAAACTTAAAAAAGAATAAAAAAACTTACACTAAATGCACGATATCTGTAAATTCAATATTTTTTCATAATTATAGAAGAATAAAACTTTAAGCGGATTGATACTAGTCGCTATATTTTGAAAGTGTTTTATAGTAATTTCGATTTAATAAACAGCATTAAGGCATTTAATCATCAAGCATCAAGGTTCTTTTAATGTATTGTTGTGTAAACTGCAATGGGGTACGATTTGAAAAACCTTGGCAAAGTTTGCCAGCTTTTATTTTGCCAGCTTTACACGGGCGAGGGTTATGACAACCGCGGGCGTAACTTTGTACCCAGCCACCGTAAGTCGTCCCCACGTAATGGGAAAACCTTTTTTATTTGACACGCAATGTTTTGTAGACGGCCATGTTGGTGGTGCTTATGTGATAGTTTATATAGGTAATGCGGTTTTTGTTGGCCTTGTTGGTAAAAGTATTTTATTACTAGACACGTCTTTTGTGTGCAATACTGGGCAGTGGTAGGTGACTACGTGACTCGACGTTTATAGCGCTGAATCTTTCACAGAAAAGTATAAAAGTTGGTTGAGGAAAGTTAAGACGTGACAAGGGTAGGTTACTTAGGGTAGGGTAGGCTACCTTTAAAAGTTGACTATAGGAATATTTATGGATACAGAATTTCGATTTTTTTAATTACTTTTTTTTCTAACCGTAATGTTCCACTGCCGGGCCAAAGCGCCCGTTCATCGTGCTCTTTCGCTCTCCCACATCATCCGACCAAATAAGCGTCGAGGTCATAGCTTCGATAGGTAGTCCATCATATATTTTGATGTAAATTTAACCATCTCACTATTCTGAACATTGCGAACTACTTAGTATAATGCCCGTAATGTAGAAGTTAGAATAATTATATTATACAAGCAGTAAGTAACCCTACTCGTGCTTAAGACGAAGACTTACCCAGCATTTTAAATATGTTTACACTGGCAATTTAGTTCGCTACTGATAGCATCGCCACTTCGTTCTGAGATTAATGCAATCAGTTCTAATTGCTTACTCTGTTGATTTATTTACGCAAATCTTTGTAAATGTATTTTCATTTGGAACTTCAGTAAAGACGGGTTTCTTTATCCTAAATTAATAAAAATATATTTCGGTTCTAATGGATTTTGATGCAGGCGATGCAATATTGGACTCAATTGAGAACACGATGACCGCAAAGTGGTGCTGCAAACTACAACTAAACTTAATTTGATAGCACAAAACTATTGCTATCTTGCTTATACATTACAAGCATTATCTTTTGATTGAAGCAAACAAAATCAGTCCAAGCATCGTAAACTTTAATCTACTCTAGGGAGTATTTGGCGTTTAAATCTTGTTCCAAATTGGAATATCAATCAAAATTTTATACACAGCGACGGAACGGCGATGTCCGGAGCACAGATTCGTGTGTACGAACGGTCAGTGTATTCCGATATCGTGGCAGTGTGACCTTGTGACCGATTGCACCGATGGCTCTGATGAACACCAGTGCGGTAAGAGCATGATCAAGCGAGCGATACGGAGGAAAAGCATGACCCCAAAAAATGGCATGAACAGAATTTCAAATCGTTATGTTAGAACATCGTACGTCAATTATTGACCGCAGGGAAACAAAAGCATGTAAGACCAAAAAGCATGTCTCACGAGGGCCATAAATCCTATCATTTTTCGACGAGTCTGAAAATTCAAGTCCGTTCGTGACAGTTTATTTTATTTCGCGATTTACTTTGCAGACTAAAATTGATAGGGTCCCGAAAATCTTTTAGAAATGTGAGCATCAATTTTAGTAGAGAATTAAATATAAATAGAGCGTAGGATTCAAAACGACTCAATCAATTCTAAAGAAAGAAAAATCTATTAAATAACAAATAATAATCTATATCAAAACCATCCATCCACAAATATTAGGAATAATTATATGAAATATGCATAACTGATTATAAGATTAATAGGTTCTCGTATTTATAAAAATATCTATGTAATAATATTATCATTCTTATCTAAGTATAAGTACTATTTAAGGGCTACGACACACACACAATTTAAAACAATTGCCGTATGAGACGAAGACCTTAATTATTTATTAGATATTAATTTATCTTCATACATTTAAAAGAGTACCAGTATAATCAATAGCGTGAGTCGTAACCTAAGAATAAAACAGTCATTATTATACAATTTTGCCTCCCATTGGCAAATACTTGCATCGTACTCAGCATGAGCATGACTTGGGTTGGCAGAGGTGAAGTCGTGCGGCCCCGAGGAGTTCACTTGCAGAGGAAAGGAGGGCGAGTGCGTGCCTCTCACCTGGATGTGCGACGACAACCCCGACTGCTCCGATGGATCTGATGAGAAAGCATGCAGTAAGGGTCATTTTACCATGTCTCAGCAATCATTTAAACCAAACACTGTAAGGACTAGGGCAGGTATAACTCTTAAACTCCATTTATCTATCAGCATTCTTTCATTCAGCTGTTATGTTTAAATGTAATCGGGCATTTTGCGAACTTCAATATAATCGAAAAAACTAGTTTCATCTTTCTTTTTCTATTGTTATACAATCATGTTAGCATGAAAAGGACAGTACATCACGTGACATAAAAAAAAAAAACTGTCTTAAACTTTTCAAGTTTGTTAAGGGCGTGTTTGGTTTATCTGATTACCCCTATATTTCCACTTTGTGTATCTTACCCAGGTAAACAAAGATTTTGGTCCACCATGTTCATCCAGGGTATAATATCCTGGTGCACGGAGTATAATAATCTGTTTGTTATATCATGTCCCTTACATGTATGTGTATCTGCAACGGGTCAGCATTTTATAAGCGATCAAACTTCTCATTTATAACTAGTCCATTGGTTTGTCATAGTATGCTGGTATCAAAGTTGCACAATTCAACTAGTCACTCGAAATCTGTTGTGGAAATTGCATGATGGACGACCTAAATATTTTATCTTCTGTTTATATTTAATGCAGTACAAAGAGCACATCTAAATTACGTTCATGCATCCGAGAATATCTTAATAGTGTCCCATTTACCTAGTTTTTGGATCTATTATTTAAAGTGGCAACATTAGGTTGGTAGAAATTATTCGGAACAATGAACACGTCTTTGTGTTATCGACTTTTAACAGTATCAATCAATCATTGGGGGTCGGACCCCAACCGAACACTCTGTATTCTATCAACGCTCGACTCATCCATCTATAAATTCTTATCTACCCGCACCGGACCGGGTATTTGAGAAGCGTGAGGGATGACGTGGCGTGTGTACTTCAATACCTTTAAGCTATTCTTACGCCAACGAAAGCCTCATCACGATTATATCATCGCTTATCTTATTATTTGCTCTTGGCAAAATTTCTACAGCATAATATCCAAGGCCAGACTTTAGGTAAATCGTTCTACAAAATCGTCTTCTTAGTATAGTATGATTTAACTTTAGATATTCTTGTAACGTGATCCAAAATTAACCTCAATTCATAAATATTTAGATTAGTGTAGACCTTGTGGAAAACCAAGCCTTTTGGGCTTCAATGTTGCACTAATTTCACTGAAAGCTAATTAAAATTTCATGCTCTAAGAATAATTTTAATTACTCAACTCATTCGCTTTACGCCAAGTCCGTTTGGATGTGCTCTTCGTACTTATTTTACACTTAATTGCCTCGAATGGCGGTAATTATCTATACCTACCTATGGAGTACAGATATTCATATTCTAAATGTTTAATGAGATTCAAGTAAAATCTCAAATAATGGACTATTTTCATGTTTTTAAAGTTGCACGTATTTTATTATTTCAATATTCAGGTGCTTAAGTAATGTAATTATTAATAAACTACCCTCTAGACGTTTACTTACCCTTTCAAATTAAAATAAACTTCAAGGACTACAGTTTGACTATGCCATGTCTGAATATGAAATATCATTTCGTGTAAAATATCTAGATAATATGTAGGTATAGTTTAAAATCTAAACTGTATCAGATGAGACATGTCGTTCCGACGAGTTTACCTGCGGGAACGGCAAGTGCATCCAATTGAAGTGGGTGTGTGACGGTGACGACGACTGCGGCGATGATAGCGACGAGGTGAAGTGCCCGCCGGCGACCTGCGAGCCTCAGACCCAGTTCGCCTGCAAGAACGGCCACTGCGTGTCGGCATGGTGGCGCTGTGACGGCAGCGAGGATTGCCCGGATGGCAGTGATGAATTGGTAAGACACCTCATACCTACCACTTAAGCGTCAAAAGCCTACTTGTTAGAACTAAGAAGTGCAAGGGTAGAAGCCCAAGTTATTTTGACAATACTCGCATATCCAGTACTTGAACAAACGGTTAGCTTGGCATTTACTACCTGTTGGCATTGTCTTATGACAATTTAAACATTTCAAAATGCGCCTTGCTCAAAAAAGCATTACTCCCTTTCTCACTGTCTTTCTTAAAACAGTTGAGGGGCAATACCTGCACTTGAAATGCGCATTTTGGAATGTTCACCTATTGTAATGCACATTTTTCATAGTGTAGAAAAAGATCAAGCACCTAAAACTAATTGGTAGGTTGTTTGTCCTCATGTGCCGTAAAATTTTCGACTGAAACATGAAACTAAAATTTATTATGATACCATCCAGTGTCTCAAAGTACACCATTTCAATTTCAGGGTTGCGCAGCTACACCAAAAGTACGGTCGCCCTGCATATCATCGGAATTTGAGTGCAAAGATCGCATGACCTGCGTCCACAAAGCTTGGGTCTGCGATGGGGATAGTGACTGCCCAGACGGAGGGGACGAAGACCCCAAGCTATGCCGAGGAAACATCACATGTAGACTTGACCAGTTTCAGTGCAAAGACCACAGCTGTATACCGGGAGCTATGTATTGTAACGGCGACAAAGATTGTCCGGATGGCAGCGATGAGCTGAATTGCAGTGAGTTTTTTATTCAATCAATATTAAAATTTCAGATTCAATCTACAACCACAAGCCAAGCGAATTTCTGCTCATCAATCATGGCATTTATGTCATTTAACGATTCTTTGATTCACTTTTCCATCATCTTGACTAAGGGAGCAGTTCATCCTTAATATTGACATAACAGATGGTGACGATGGTTTAATGGTTTTAAGCTCTTCTTATTTTAGTGCCATATAGGGACTGACTAGACATTTATATGTAGGACCTGTTTTCATATCTTACAGTAGAATTGAGAAGAAAGTAGGAAAAGTCTTTACCCAACAATACTCGTACCTAATACACAATATACCTTAAGATGAAGACAACAATAGATTTGTATGTTATCAAAATTAAACCATACACGAACTACAAAAGTATCGAATTCCTTATAGCACAACTGAAGACGGTATGCGACAAGAAGACCCAATTCGACTGCGGTGAAGGCATGTGTATCCCGCTGTCTAAGGTCTGCGACAAACATCCCGACTGCCCCAACTTTGAAGACGAGCCTAGAGACAAGTGTGGGGAAAATGAATGCGCGAAGAACAACGGCGGATGCACCCAGAAGTGTGTGGACACCCCTGTGGGGTACTACTGCGACTGCGACAAAGGGTTCAAACTTGTTGACAACAGAACTTGTGAAGGTAATGAACCAATATTGCATGAATCTGGCATATAAATATATTTGTATAGATCCACTTTTTCATGAGATGGGTAACTAAGGTAGCGTGAAATTGTTATTTTCTTAGTACTTGTGTGGGTAAATTAAAACAGACTCTCTTATCGTAGTAATTACATGCAGACAACATTAAACAATCAAGAGAAACAAGCAGGTAGGTATACTTCACCACGATAATTAGTTGAACTGTACAATTTGATCAAAAGTCTATTAGATATTTGAATAAGACTGTTTTAGTAGACATGCATTTCATATGAACATGGTTTAATCAGAGAGTTGAGCTCAATCTTTTTGTAGTAATGATGTGTTACGCACTCGTGCACCGTCTCACTTCCATATTGATAGTAACAAACTAAACTAACTGAGAGTATTGCCGATGCCCTCATAGTAGCAATACTTTATGTTATTATTATTTTATATGAAATTTAGTGTAGTCATATTGAGGTCTACGATTTCTCGAAGACGATGCAAACACGTTAGATATTCGCGTCTCGCGCGTCAATTTTTTTCCCAATACTAAAACTAACTCTGTGTCAATATGCATAAAGATTGTATTTCTGTGGTAAAAGCCACGCTCCCAATCTTCCAAATTCGCTCGCGCTGTCAGTATCGTTTCGTTGTAAAACGAACTTTTTCAATGTGTGAATACAGTTCGTTTGGCATTGGCAAACAATTTAAAAGACTGAAATGTAATCTGACTTAATGATATGTTGTGGCTTTCAGACGTAGACGAGTGTTCGGATGCTGGCGCCTGCTCTCAGCTCTGCATCAACGAGAAGGGTACCTTCAAATGTGAGTGCCACGCCGGGTACGCAAGAGACCCGCGAGACAGGACCAGATGTAAGGCCACCGAAGGCCACCCGTCTCTACTCTTCGCCAGACGTTTCGACATCAGAAAGATCAGCCTCGACCACCACGAGATGGTCGCTATAGTCAATGATACAAAGTCGGCGACTGCTCTAGATTATGTGTTCAGGACGGGAATGATCTTCTGGAGTGATGTCACAGATGAGAAGATTTACAAGTAAGTATTGCTTCTACTTAGTATAGTATTAAGCTATCTTCATATGTAGGTAAGTAGTAGTACTTAAATATTTGTACTAAACCAAATCAATCAAGAAACAGTTTGTTTTCCTGATCACCAAATTAAGTAGCTAAAAGCCCCGTGTAGGCTGCAAATGTGTGCCAATACCTAACCAAACTGTATTTACTCATAGGGAAAGCTCATTATTCAACGAAAAGTAAGCGTGGCTTATAAAATAAAATGTACGTCTCAAAATAATTACAAAAGGGGTTACAATTACTTAGGAACCCAAACTAAGCTCCACCTGTGTCTTGCGTTCCGTTTATACTACAAAAATACTGTTAACGAAATCTCAACAGATTAGAAACACAATAATATTATTTAAAAATTAAACACGAAAAATAAATACATTTAAATGAAGGCAAATAAATGTAAACGATTTTTAAGAAGCAGATTTTTGCTACGAATTGGCATCGTTGATTCGAGTGAATTTATTCTTGTGTATTCTACTACTACTACAGCCCTTTTAACGTCACACTACTGGGCACGGGCCTCCCCTCAATGCGGGGGGGATTCGGGCCATGTAAAGGCCACCTCACGGCCAACAGTGTAAGTCCTTCAAAAAAAACGTTTCATAGCAAGTGATAATCTCGGATGAAAATGAGATTTGCATACATTCTTGTGTATATTGGCAGGAAAATTTAAAAAAAGGTTAAGTAAATTCGTTCGCGCCAATTGTTCAAGCCACTAAGATAAGTACTAACTAATGCCACTTATTTAAATTTCTAATCCAGGGCACCGATCGACGAAGGCACACAACGCACAGTCGTGATAGGTGAACAGCTGATCACATCGGACGGGCTCGCAGTGGACTGGATATACAACCATCTGTACTGGACGGACACCGGCAAGAACCACATCGAGCTGTCCGATCTGCAGGGGAACATGAGGAAGATACTTATCAGGGACCAACTGGAGGAGCCTCGGGCAATCGCCTTGAATCCACTTGACGGGTAAGATTTTTTCATAGGGTTTCGTAGATGGATATCTATCTATGAAGAGTATCAATAAAGAGTCTTATCTAATAGATAGAGTACATTTAACACCAAACAAAGAAAATAATACAACATGTTAAGGTCTAAATACAGGGGCCCGATCTTCATTTCATAGATATCAATATCAGAGATAGGTATGTCGGAACAAAAGAAAAAAATACGACTAATTTGACGTTTCGTTTCGACATATCTCGAATAGAGATTGATGTCTATCAAGCGAAAATCGGGCCCCAGTATTTATTTACACTTGGGCGGGCTTATCGCTAGAAACACTTTTTGAAGAGAAAACTATTCAAAATTATGGGCACCTGTTGACTGTGTACTCGAAATAATAAATCAATCCGTACCTCAAAAGGACGAAACGAACCCTTATAGGATCACTTTGTTGTCTGTCTGCTGTCTAGACCCTTTTTGTCATAAACGCGTAGATGTACCTATCAAGTTGAAACTAATAACAAATTTATACTCAGTTCTGCAATTTATTGGAGCTGTTACAAAACAAACTTCTAAAAGTCAATGCCATCAAAAGATAGAATTGTTAATGTTGTAGGTATATTCTATCCCTTATGGGAATAAAAACCAACAGGTGGTGTCAGAAGTCCGAAATAATACTTTAGGTACATATACGGAAGCTCATATGTGGATGGTTAGTGAAGACAGTTTGTACCGAACTATCATAGGTTCCGAGTTATAGACCTTTGAACTTTTGCCACAGGTATCGTGTGCTGGCTTTTGGGTACATCCATAACCCTATTCAGCAGTGTAAACTACACTTATGAGGGGCGACTACCGATATTAACAAAACAGAACATGCACAAATTGACGACGAAAAAAAAGTTGGAAAAACATGGTGGAATTTCCATAAATTGTTTATAGATACCATTCAGTTATATACCCGATACTGATGCAAACGTCAAAGTATTATTTAGGACTTCTGAAACACCCTGTATAGGGTACTTGTCTTGGACCTAGAATCATGAAAGTCGGAAGAACCATTGTCTTACAACATAAGTAAAGTGTGACAAATGTAACGATATATTGATTAACAATATTAATGGATTTTCGGAGTTGACGCCCAAGTGGCCAATTCTCACATGATCGACATCATCATCATCACGCCTGTATTCCCTGAAGGGGTAGGCAGAGGTGCACTGCAGTGCGCCCACACTTCGCCGATGTATTTTGGTCCCAATGTAATAGGGGGCGAGCCTATTGCCATTATACCGGGCACACAGGTTTCCTCACGATGTTTTCCGTCACCGTTTCTTAGCAAGTGATAATCTCAGATGAAAATGTGATTCGCACATGGAACCCAGAGGTGCGAGCCGGGGATAGAACCTGCGCACTTTGATTGCAAAGAGTGCGTTCGACCACTCGGCTACCACTATGATCGACATTATCTCTAATTCGAAACATGTCAAAGAAAAAGGACAAATTTGTTCGTTTTGTTTCGAAAACGGCAAATATGTAGAAAGACGATTGAAGTTTGTCAATAACAAGTTCATGATGTCAATAAACTTCTTGCGTTGGTGGGTAACTTTAATTATGTATAATATCAGTTGTATGTAGGTAGGTAGGTAGGTGTAACTGGCAGTTGGTGTACGCACACACAATTGAAGTCTATTAAAAAGTCAAATGATAATGCAATTGATTGGGATGGATTCGTTCAATTGACACAACAATGTAGGTACTAATGACTGGTAGCACAATATTATACGTACCTAAAGTATCTAGAGTCCCCATAACGACTCCACTCTTCGTATAGCTCTGCGACAATTTTTTCGCCAGTTTTGTTATCTCATGTACCTGTAGTATACGGCAACTATATGGGAAAACAAAAATGGCAGAGTCAGATAAACCAGAAAAAATTACCGCAGCGCGGGCTTGAAATGCCGTCTCCGTTATAATATAGTGGAGTCGTTATGGGTACTCTATGCATTTTGGTCATTTCTGGGCGTCCTTTTGGCATCTGTACTTTAAAACCTATTTTATTTTAATATTTTCCTATACTTATTCAACTTCTGAACAAATTCCGTTATAGATAAACAAACAGCGGAAAAGTTATGATATCAAATTTAAAGAACCAAACATCCCTTCACAACGGAATATTGAGAACAGCGGAACCGGGTATATAGAAAACAATTTCCTGCTTGAAATGTAACAATCTTTGTGTATTTTCTATAGATGGATGTACTGGACCGACTGGGGCCAGACGCCGAAGATCGAGCGCGCCGGCATGGACGGCTCACACAGGCAGACAGTCGTCTCCTATGACGTCAAATGGCCCAACGGTCTCACACTGGACCTTGTACGGAAACGAGTTTACTGGGTAAGCAGCAAGTCAACATGCGTACTGCGAACGCAATATCAACAACCACGTCAAAGGCCTTACCACCACCTGTCAAAGTATTGTTGTTTCTGTAGTAACTGTCAATTTTTGACAGATATTGTACTGAGTCAACTGTCAAAAACTGAAAGTGATATTTACTTTTTTACGAAATGAGTGAAATGATGAAATTTAATGGATTAAGATGAGAAATGGCTTCACCTGCGACTAGCGCGGGTATTTCGCCAATGTCAAGTAATTAATAGCAAGGACAAATTCAATAAATACACATTATAAATAAAAAGGGATAATGATAGTGATAAAGATGGCGGATGAATCCTGAAAGTGATATTGAAAGCATTGCTGATTATATATAATGTTTTTATTGCTGATTATATATAATATTTTTATTTATAATGTGTATTTATTGAATTTGTCCTTGCTAATAATTACTTAACACTGGCCGAAATACCCGCTAAACGCAGGTGGAGCGATTCCTCATCTTATTCTATTAAATATCACCATTTCATTAGATATCCATGGCATATTTTCACCAATTCAGGTAAAAAAAATGTCGTGTCTATGGCACATTTAGGTATCTGTACTCTTTAATGTCTGTAGGTATTGATGTTACGGGTTAGTAGCTTATGCCCCCGGTATCAGTTCCCCCCGTATCAGTTGCCCACAGTTTCAGTTGCCCACGAAACATTTTATTACATAAAATACCTATTAGAAAGTACTGTTGGAAACAAAAATGGTATTGCCAAATTATAATACTAATTTAAAGTACCGATATATTTATTTATGATCTAGAAAAGGCTTAATAAAAAAAAGTATATTTATTTCCTCGTAAGCGCATTTCTTCAATAGAGATGTAAATAGAGTCTTTAGTACAACATAAATTGTAACATTCTGAAGAAAAAAACATGCAAAATCAACAAACAAAGTATCGCCAATAATAGGTATCACAATATTTCTCCTCTATCTACAACAAACGCTTTTAATATATAATAATAACCGTTAAATTAAAAATTACATTTACGCGTATGTTTAAAAATCAACAAAAATGTACTTATCAAACCAAGAAAATAAAATATCAGCTTAAATTAAAGTAAAACAAAGTTAACAAAAATACATACAAAATCAACTAAGCATAGCAAAATAAAATATAGTCAACTTAATAATCATCTACTAGCCTAAAACAAAAAAAAATCAACAATAAAAATAACTCGAATGTCAGAATACAATTGAGTTGCATTTATGGGTGTATTAAAATAAATGAGCTCATTTCTTTTTAAAACTTTGTTAGGGTATCTTCTATAAAAGTTTACGTTAGCTTTGAAATGACCTTATCATTGATAACGCTTTGTTTTTAGGGTTCCGTACCCAAAGGGTAAAACGGGAACCCTATTACTGAGACTTCTCTGTCCGTCCGTCCGTCCGTCTGTCACCTACCAAATCTTATAATTGTTCCTAAGAAACAATGATATCCTTTTTGTTCGGTTAATGCTATAATATTTATTTTTTATTGGTTTAAGTTTTCTAAGAAAAATACCTGGACCATAATGAACTACTGTGGTATATCTCATTGTGTGGCAATATTGTAAAATGCAAAACACTTTTGTTGTTGACGGTACTAAGTTTAAATCTATGTAATAAAATTTATCGTGGGCAAGTGAAACTGTGGGCAACTGTTACGGGGGGAACTGATACTGGGGGCATAAGCTACTAACCCGATGTTACTCAGTAAATGTCAAATAACAAATTGTCAAATGAATTCAAACCTGCAACCTCTGCTTACAAAACTGACGTTTTATCTACTACGCTACCACTGTTTAATAGTTAACAAAAAATCTAAATCTCATACTGAATGTCATAAATGTTTGTTCAGGTCGACGCTAAAATGAACATGATATCATCATGCAACTTCGATGGAACTGGTCGCCGTGTGGTGCTCTACTCCACCGAGGTGCTGCGTCATCCGTTCTCCATCACCACCTTCGAGGACTGGGTCTACTGGACCGACTGGGATAAGGCCGCCGTGTACCGGGCCAATAAGTTCAACGGGAAGGACATCGAGGCTATCACTCCAACGCATAATGTATGTTACGGCATTGTGATATGGTTTTATTTCGTATTCCCCGAAGGAGTAGGCGCTTGCCACATGTCGCCGATGTATTTTGGTTACAATGTAATAGGGAACGATCTTATTACTGTTGCATTACACACATTCCCTTTTAATGTGATAGGGATTTGTGCCATAGTCCACCACCTAGGCACAATGCGTATTAGTTAACTTTTTCTTTAGCATTATTGTTTTAATGATACTATGACTATTGATGGTTTTCATAGTACAAAAATCTAAGCAGTATAATATCAGTTTAATAAGTGATGGTACTGCGGACTGTACCTGGCCAGGCCGTCATGAAAATGTTAAACACGTTCATAAAGATCTTTGTCGGACTGTACCTAAATATCTCTCCTTATTTAACCTATTTAAATTGAATTCGAAAATGGAACCAACAGCTCCAGAACCCAATGGTGATTCACGTGTACCACCCGTACCGCCAACCTGACGGCGTGAACCACTGCGCTGCGGTGAACGGCCACTGCTCGCACCTGTGCCTGCCCGCGCCGAGGATAGGTCCGCACTCGCCGCGCGTCTCCTGCGCCTGTCCCAACGGCCTGCGGCTGCTACCCGATAACCAGATGTGCGTCGAAGACAGTGAGTACAATTTCGTTTACACTATATTAAGCCGATTTAGGTACAACATTAAGGTCGCGTCGGATTTTTTGCCAATACAAAACGAACTGTAGTCACTCGTAGAAATGGTTCATTCTTCAACTAAATGACTTGACAGCGTGGGCGGATTTGCCACATAAATTCAATCTTTATGTATAGTGACATAGAATTCGTTTTGGTATTAGCAATAAGTTTGACGATCGACTTTTGACGCCTCTGTGTGGCCGGGGCTTTACTAGAATGAAATGTAATAAATTGACAGTAGTCCACATGTCGGAAGATTGAAATATCGGCCCTTAAGCGAAGAAAAACAATTTATTGGAAACAGAAACAAGTATTGTCTACTTAAAAAAGTTATGTTGCCGGCAACATTAAAAAAAAAAATATCTGTGGATTTTCTCAGTCCTACCTAAAATACTTTGTAAAATAATAGCCAAGGCGTACAGGGCCGTCTTAAGCATATTCGGCGCCAGGGTGAGAAAGTCAGCCTGAGCAACCCGCTCATGTGTATTAAAACAACTTCTTTTGAAGAGGAATGCGGTGTCTTTAGAAAAACAATACCCATGATCATGGACCATCCATGCCCATGATGTATACTGAACTAGCTGTGCCCGTGACTCCGCTCGCGTGGTCTCAGTGTAGTAAGTACCTATCAAAACGTATGGCGGTCGGCTTTCGCCGCCTAGGACTCTGCGCCCGGGACCACCGCACCCCTTGAACCCCCGGGTAAAGATGGCCCTGGTCATAGCAACTACATAACAATAGTGTCGACGACTTGGGGCCATGGAATGGTCCAGGGTCTTGCCTTCAGACCTTTTCTCTGCCAAAGCCTCTAAAGGCGACAACAATTATTTTTGACCAAATCGAAATTGTAAAAGTGTCTACTTAAACGGATTGCTGTTTCGTTTTTTTATTTTCGTAATATAGTATTTTTAGAATTTTTGGATTCTACGAAATGATAAAATAGTAGAATAATATGAACTATGGCCGCACCAGAAATTCACAGGTATTATGTCATTATCAAATAATTAACAGCAATAACAAATTACAATTCAATTAATTTCTTTGAATCTAGTTTTTAATGTAAACTAATCATCTATTTCCTAAAAAAAAAACATAATATACACACATGTATAAAAATCCCTATTTCCGTTGGTCACGCCATAACTTAAGAACGACTTTAGCGATTACATTCATCTTTTTTAAAAGTTTTCTAATACTTTATAGAAACGGATTATAAAGAGAAAAAAAAATTACCAAATTTAAAAATAATTAGGGTTCCTGAATTTCGCGCGTACATAGTCGCAAGCTCAGATAGTAAAAGTTTAAATTATTAATAAAAAAATGTCAAAATAATGGGGAATTAATCTGTTTTCATATTATGTTTTTTTTTACCGTACCTATACCTGTTTTAATCTGTTAAAGTGAAAACAAAATTAAAACAATGTACCTAGTCACTTTTTTATTAGGTATACCTGTCTACCCACGTCACTACACAGACGGACAGTAAGTTATTTTTGTTGTTGATGCAGAGACACGATAATATAGCAGACGTCATTTTGAAATTCGAATTGAAATAAAAATTTAGATATCTCTTTGATTAATTACAATAACCATATATACCTATTCTAAATCGAAAAGTCGAAAAAGTGTATTTTGTTAAGGTTGTAATAATTATAAAAAAATAAATTATTATTACCAGGTAAGTAGGTTTCCTCACGATGTTTACCTTCACCGTTCAGTATGTGGTAATTATTATTGAAAATGACATTCGCACATGAAATCTCAGAGGTGCGGGCTCGGGAATTGAACTTACACCTTACGTTCAAGGCGGGCCTACCAGCTGTTTGGTGCTAGCAATGGGCAAGAAACTCCATGGTTACTCTGTACACAAAAATATTAATTAATAGCGGCCCGTCCCAGCTTTGCACAGGTTTCCAATATAGCCTATGTTACTCAGTGACAATGTAGCTTTGTAATGGTAAAATATTTTTTGAAATCGGACCAGTAGTTTTTGAGTTTATTCGTTACATACAAAAATACAAATATTTCCTCATTATAATATTAGTACAGAAGTATAGATAACGATAGCCCAGGGCCGCAGGTGACGTGAAGTGTTTGTTTACAGTAGGTCTATGCTGGCACGACGTCAAGGAAAAAAAAACCTAATTAGATACATAACACAATCAGTCATAGTCATAATGACCCGCACACACCGATACGTCAAAAGCGGCGCGTCAGAATATTCGCCAATAGCAAAACGAACTCTGTAAATTGCCTTAAGCTTAAATTTCTGTGGTAAAGCTACGCACCCACGAGTCAAAATTAATTGGCGCTGTCAGTGTCATTTATTTGAAGAAATAACTTTTTCTGTGAATTTCCTAAAGCTTAAATTTCTGTGGTAAAAGCTACGCTCCCACGAGTCAAAATTCGTTGGCGCTGTCAGCGTCATTTATTTGAAGAAATAACTTTTTCTGTGAATTGCATAAAGCTTAAATTTCTGTGGTAAAAGCTACGCACCCACGCGTCAAAATTCGCTGGCGCTGTCAGTGTCATTTATTTGAAGAAATAACTTTTTCTGTAAATTGCCTTAAGCTTAAATTTCTGTGGTAAAAGCTACGCTCCCACGAGTCAAAATTCGTTGGCGCTGTCAGTGTCATTTATTTGAAGAAATAACTTTTTCTGTGAATTGCATAAAGCTTAAATTTCTGTGGTAAAAGCTACGCACCCACGCGTCAAAATTCGCTGGCGCTGTCAGTGTCATTTATTTGAAGAAATAACTTTTTCTGTAAATTGCCTTAAGCTTAAATTTCTGTGGTAAAAGCTACGCTCCCACGAGTCAAAATTCGTTGGCGCTGTCAGTGTCATTTATTTGAAGAAATAACTTTTTCTGTGAATTGCATAAAGCTTAAATTTCTGTGGTAAAAGCTACGCACCCACGCGTCAAAATTCGCTGGCGCTGTCAGTGTCATTTATTTGAAGAAATAACTTTTTCTGTAAATTGCCTTAAGCTTAAATTTCTGTGGTAAAAGCTACGCTCCCACGAGTCAAAATTCGTTAGCGCTGTCAGTGTCATTTATTTGAAGAAATAACTTTTTCTGTGAATTGCATAAAGCTTAAATTTCTGTGGTAAAAGCTACGCTCCCACGAGTCAACATTCGTTGGCGCTGTCAGTGTCATTTATTTGAAAAAATAACTTTTTCTGTGAATTGCCTAAAGCTTAAATTTCTGTGGTAAAAGCTACGCTCCCACGAGTCAAAATTAATTGGCGCTGTCAGTGTCATTTATTTGAAGAAATAACTTTTTCTGTGAATTGCATAAAGCTTAAATTTCTGTGGTAAAAGCTACGCTCCCACGAGTCAAAATTCGCTGGCGCTCTCAGAGTCATTTATTTGAAGAAATAACATTTTCTGTGAATTGCATACAGCTTAAATTTCTGTGGTAAAAGCAACAGCCCCACGCGTTAAAATTCGCTTGACCTGTCAGTGTCATTTAGCTGGAGAATGAACACTTTTAACGCATCAATACAGTTCGTTTTGCAATGGCAATACATATGATGCGCGAGCGTCGACTCCTCAGTGTACGGGAGTTTTGACACTATTCGGAATAACTAACTAATTAAAGCGATAACAGCACTATGAATCAGTTTTAATCACTGTTTCGTATCAACACGTGTGCAAGAAAACGTATACATATCTACTTACCTATCTAAACTTACTTACCTACTTTAAAATTCGATAGGTATGAAGAGATTTGGTGAGATTTCGATTACAACCACGTTTCATAAATTATTAAGTACGTACCTACTTGTTTATTTAATTAAAGACCAGAGCTTCCAGCACGCATGTCAAAACAAGACCTTTGTCCCGGATTTGCTCGCTCGCTCTCTGTCTAATTTCATACGAGAGAAAGAGACAACATCAAGATATTCCGTAACATACGTCTGGTTTTGGCGCACATGCTACAACTACAGTGGTATTAGCACTCATGTCAAGACAAGACCTTTGTCACGGATATTCTCGCTCTGTCTAATTTCATAGGAGAGAAAGAGACAACTTCAAGATATTCCGTGGCATACGTCCAGTCTTGGCACACATGCTACAACTACAGCTGTGCCAGCGCTTTAGCCCGCAAGGACTTTATGGAGATTACCCGGAGAAATGGGAAATGATTTTCCAGCGGAACCCTAATAATTTTGCGAAAATAAAAGCAGCCTACGTTACTCCTTGTAACATCAGCTATCTGCCAGTGAAAGTCCCGTCAAAATCGGTTGAGCCGTTTGGAAGTTTATTCGGAACAAACAGACGGACAGACTAAAATTATAAAAATTGCATTTTCGATGTAGGTGTCGTATATAAACACTTTGTATGTATGTAGTCAGTGGTAGCCGAGTGGTCGAACGCACGCCTTGCAATCAAAGTGTGCAGGTTCAGACCCCGGCTCGCACCTCTGGGTTTATGTGCGAATCTCATTTTCATCCGAGATTACCACTTGCTATGAAACGGTGAAGGAAAAGATCGTGAGGAAACCTGCACGTCCATAGAAATGGCGTGTGAAGTTCATCAACCCGC
The DNA here is from genome assembly GCA_914767695.1 of Ptilodon capucinus. Classification (NCBI taxonomy): domain Eukaryota; kingdom Metazoa; phylum Arthropoda; class Insecta; order Lepidoptera; family Notodontidae; genus Ptilodon; species Ptilodon capucinus. The sequence continues at coordinate 8,856,830 of OU611808.1, forward strand.
ACTGGGCCAGCGTGGTGGACAATAGCCCAAAAATCTCCCTTGTATTGAGGGAGAATGTGCCCGGTATAATGGCAATAGGCTCGCTCCCTATTACATTGGGACCAAAAAATACATCGGCGAAGTGTGGGCGCACTGCAGTGCACCTCTGCCTACCCTTTCGGGGAATATAGGCGTGATGATGATGTATGTATGTATGTATGAATTTTAAAGGTTTATTTTTCTTTTATAATGTTGGATTGTTTACATCTGCCAAAGGTTTTTTCTTCTCGTTGTAATTCTCAGAGATATGTCGCATTGGGAAGCCTGTCTGTGTAACTCAATGTATCTTCAATCTGCATGCTTGCTACGAGTATACTTATGCATTTCTTTTTTTATAGTCTGCATTCCAAGATGCCGATACTTTAAGGATAAAGCCCCGCGTACATTGTGCCAATAATAAAATTAACTCTGTGCCAATGATCATTAGGATTGTATTTCTTTGGACAAAGCCACGCCTGTACGCGTCAAAATACGCTCGCACTGTCAATTTCATTTCGTTGAATATTGAACGTTATCTACGACTCGCGAGTTTTGACGCCTCATTGTGCGAGGGATAAAAAATATAGTACATAGTACCTATTAGTAGCTCTATCATGAGAAGAGATGAAAAGCGTGTAACTAAAAATATAGTAGTTACCTATAAGTAGCTCTATTATGAGTAGAGATGAGAAGCGTGTAACTAAAAGATTGTAACTAAAAATATAGTAGGTGCCTATTAGTAGCTCTATCATGAGAAGAGATGAGAAGCGTGGAACTAAAAAAGTGTAACTAAAAATATAGTAGGTACCTATTGGTAGCTCTATCATGAGGAGAGATGAGAAGCGTGTAACTAAAAGAGTAATAAGTGTGAATATGGAACGATGGATGGAGTGTAGGATGGAGTGGAGCGACCCAAGAAAAGATGGATGGAGTGTGTAAAAGTGATATGAATGAGATCGGAGTGGATATCAGTATGACAGAGAAGCGAAGATGAAAGGAAGAAAAAGACATAGCACACCAACCCCAAATAATGAGAAAAGGTAAGACAAATGAGGAGTTGCTCAACCTAGGGATGGCGATTCTTTCGCCTAGAAAAAATCGGACATCGATTTTCTAGGGTGATATATTTCACTGGATGGATTCAGTACTTTATATCGATATAATGGGCCAATCAATCGATTCTTCGATTAATTGATCTTAGATCGCATCCCACGAATCTCACAGGTGTTTCAGACTGACTAATAGGTACTGTAAACAATTTGCCAAAACAACAAAAAACTACGCAGTTAGTGGTGATAAGCGATGCGTAACATGTCTGTTTTTAGAAGCTCAACAATAAGTTAGTATTGCAGTACGACACACTAGTATAATATAAATAACGGAACGATAATCTTAATAATCAGTGAGTTAGTCACCTAAGTAATTGTGACTAATTGCCTAAATTCTCCGATTTCTATATAAAGATAAACAATTAAAATCGTTTTGTAATACATCATCACGCCTGTATTCCCCGAAGGGGTAGGCAGAGGTGCACTGCAGTGCGCCCACACTTCGCCGATGTATTTTGGTCCCAATGTAATAGGGGGCGAGCCTATTGCCATTATACCGGGCACACAGGTTTCCTCACGATGTTTTCCGTCACCGTTTCTTAGCAAGTGATAATCTCAGATGAAAATGAGATTCGCACATGGAACCCAGAGGTGCGGGCCGGGGATAGAACCTGCGCACTTTGATTGCAAAGCGTGCGTTCGACCACTCGGCTACCACTGCTTAATTTACAAAATCGTTTTGTAAATTAATTGTAACACATAATCCATTTAAGAATGTCGGTGTATGCTGATAAACCTATTATGACGTAGGTTTGTAAGGTATATAAATGAGTGCAACACGTGCTGACTTTTGTTTTTAATGATAACTTTTTAATCTTTGTTTATCTTTCACGGTTCAATACGAACATAGATTAAGTCAATTAAGTGAGTATAAAAAGTATCAAGTTTTGTTACGTTTAATACAATAATTCGTAATTTAAAGTTTTAATGGTACATATTATTTTTTATCTATAGAGAAACAAGATAACCCAGCATGTATTTACTGTAAAAGTTAAGACAGTGGAGATTTTTGTTTTCAATGTCTTCACTATCTTTGTTTCTTTCACGGTTCAATACGAACATCGGTTAAATCAATTAGTAAAAAAAACATCAAGTTTTGTTGGTTTAAAAATAATAATTTATAGTATTAATGGCTTTTTAATATAAATAATAACATGATAAGTGAGATGGGACGTATGTAGGTAAACACGAAGCTAGTAGGTACCTAGGAGATAAACCTAATTTGGCGGGTATATAAGTTATTTGATTAAAAACATTGGAAATTACCAACCGTAGGTAATTTTCGTCTTATAAACAAAGTAGCGCCCGTCCCGGCTTGCACGGGTGGACATTTTTTTAATACATTTTGGGATAAATAAATGTACCCTATGTTACTCCGTGTTAATGTAGCTTTCTAACGGCAAAATATTTTTTGAAATCTGTCCAGTAGTTTTTCAGTTTGTTCCTTACATACAAAAATACAAATCTTTCCTCTTTATTAGTATAGAATAGATAGATAGAGTGTAGATATTTTAGCGCGTACCTTACATTGTTGTGCTAATTAAAACACGGTACCAACAATATTTTCCATGACGTCAAAATACAGTGGTTGGGATTTCTGTACCTACACTAATGTTATTATGATAGTAGTCTCAAGTACCTACCTTTTATGTACCTATGTAGGTAATATGTATGCAGGTATCATAAATTTGCGGGGTAACGAATGTGTGCGAAAGCGTTCCCGTGACCCCTCCGATATGGCGGGTGATTGGATCACCATGGGTTCTTAGTGGATATACAGCTTCGCTGGGACTTCCACATAATCCCTTCATCTCCCCAAGATGAAGGGGTATCCATAAAGAATTTTCCCATGTTATAAAAAAGTATTATAAATTTACGCTCTTGCCACCACATGTCTTCCTGCTATGTTTTAATATTACATTCAGATTTTGACAGTTAACTCAGTACAAAATCCGTCAAAAGTGACAGTTACTACTGAAACAACAATAAATATATAGAGATAGAGTCAATGATATTCTAAGTAAGCATATATGTTATGAGCGCGCACTAGTGTAGACTCGAATACGTCCTAATTAGGAGGTATTGTATTGACAGATGAATGTTACATCACATAGAAGCGCAAGTGACAACACTAGCTATCACTTTTTTTCTCGTTGGTTTTATCAAGCCATCTCTTTTGCACATTTCTACGTGTTGTGAAATGTAAAATGAATGAAAAGTGTGTGTGTGCTGCCACTTTTTTCGGTTGTTTTGTGCGTGTATAATACATCTGTTTACTAGAATATCATTGGATAGAGTACTTATTATTGTACACCAAACAAGGAAATAACACAACGTTCTTAGGTCAACACTTTAAAGAGGTGGTGGTAAGGACCCAGCAACCTTAGCATGACCGTGTAAAGATAAGTTTTATCTCTTTCAAGTGTCAGATTTGTCGAAAAAATTACGTATATTGAGCTTTTTGTACTGGACATGGCTCGGTCTGACGTCATTTTCTCGACGAATCCGACAGTTGAAAGAGATAAAACTTATGTCTACGCGGTCATGCTACAGGGCGAGAAGTCCATATGACCGATTATAGGAATGAACTGTTTCTATGTGTTTATACAGTTCGTTTGGGTATTGAAAAAAAATTAAGCACGATCGTTGATGTGCCAGAATACGGGAGAACTTAGATCATCCATCCGAGACGTAGGGACTCCATTGAAAACGTCCATTCGTTGATTAGTGGACAATTGGACGGGTCAATATAAAAGACATTTAGTATCATTGCTAGTGATTGATCGAAAACAAGAATCAATTCAATGATTATTAAATGTTTTATGAAGGCACATGTTTACATAATGTACCGAGAGCGTTTGCTGCGATGCTGTATAAAGGGACAGACAGTCTGATGTTTAAAGGTCGTGGTTTTAAATGCGATGGTAACAGGGATATTAAAAAGTTCAGATATCTAAATGTGCGAATATGATGTCCAAAAAAATTACGGCCAATTGGGACACATTGATGCCATAGCCATCTTAGTATTATAGATAGATAGATAAGAGTAGGTACTCTTTATTGTACACACCAAACAAAGGAAATAATACAACATTCTTATTTCTAAATACAGTAGCTATGTACAATTGGGCGGTCTTATCGCTAAAAGCAATTTCTTCCAGACAACCAGTTTGAGCGAGGAAACTATACTTAATTAATTAATTATGGGCAGCTGTTGGTGGTGTACTCAAATAATAAATCAATATATAAAATAGCAATACATACACATATATATATATGTCTACATATTATACGTCTTGACATAGACAATCTGACGTAAGTAAACGACAAAGTCACGCATAATTGGATGTGAAAAACTGTAAAATTTTAGGCAAAGCTCCCTCTTGATACAATAACTGTTTGGATAGTGAGTAGATTTATATGTTGACGCAACCTTTTAGCGCTTTATAAGTACTAGTTTACGCCACTCGCTCTCTGATTTCTTTTGTTTTAAATTGTACTCTGTGTAAATATATATAAAAAATAAATTTCTATGGTAAAAGCCAAGCGATCACGCACAAAAATCTAAGACCTATAAAGACCTTAATACAGTTTTAAAAATTGGTCGCTTGCGATCTTACGCGCCTGTGGACACAGGGCTTGGTATATCTATATCTATACTATATATTATATATTAATATTATAAAGAGGAAATATTTGTATTTTTGTACGTAACGAATAAACTCAAAAACTACTGGACCGATTACAAAAATTTTACCGTTAGAAAGGTACATTATCACTGAGTAACATAAGCTATATTAGAAATCCGTGCGAAGCTGGGTCGGGCTGCTAGTTTTTATTAATGGCGAAAAGGCGTCGTATTTGCTGAAGCTTCATTTCGACGTCAACTTTTAATAATATGATTGGTAATAGGGTCAGTCGGAGTCTAAGGCGATCCCCAAGAGCCAGCGTATATTTTCCGTCCATGTTTATTATCCTGATAAACCTCAGTAACAAGGAAATTCAAACCGCTGAGATCTTCCGTAAACAAACAAAATTAATGACTGTATAACTAGGTACTATTTTTACTGTGCCTTCATAATTGAAGTAGTTACCTACTTAAGTTCAAGGGTGAGGCACTGGTTATTACCTAGCTTGCTTTATTTTTACGGTAGGTGCTTTAACTAGCGAAAGAGTAGTAGCTGTACCAACCTACTTAGGTAGGTACAACTTTTCTTCTCTTTGGTGACATTTAGTTCGTCGTGGAGACCAATACTAACTTATTTACAAACCCCTTCTTATAACCACAAGGACGACTGACTTTCGCAAAGACTTGTCAACAAAGCTTCAATTTGCTATATGGCAATTTATATATTTCTTACAACTTCATGTTTATGTAATTAAGTGAGTTTAGAATGAAATCAGTTCTAACCGACCGCCTAGTAGCTGCAGCAACCCACCCGTCTGGCAATTGTTAATTCCGTACTTCTTCCAGTTTCGGAGATTCCGCTATAATAAAAATCCGTAATTTTAGTTAGAAGTCAGATGTAGGCACGTCAACGCCCACAGCCATATTAATCGTTATCTCATAATGTATCATGAAAAAATGAGTCAAAAAGCTCCAAAATGTATCGTACGATCCTTGAGATGTGTCATAGGACCACGCGATTGCATCAGGGGGCATGACCAGCAATAAAATCACTGGCGGTCCGCTCAAATAGGTCCTTGTTGTTATACGTTTGCGTAATAACATCGCCAGTGAGGCAAGGCCGCGAGAGCGTATTGGAGTGAATTTTAAAAATACTGCTTGCAAGCCGAGTCGTTCCGTCGGCCCGGCGCGCGCGCAGACACGTAGCGGCCACGTCACCGAGTGACGACATATCGTACGATATTTTTTATCGCTTGTAAACCACCTCGAGCGTGTCATACTCAGAAATTCCATGTTATGATACTGTACACCACGCCTACGTAGCTTATCTGTAAACTATTCATCGTAATAATTATTGTATTGGTTTATAAATGGAATTCTTATCGTTTTACTCGAGTGCGTATGGGTATATCGCGTGCCTAGATTATTATGGTCTGCGTTATCCTTAAATCCGCTGTAACCGCGATTATTGGATTATTGTCGTGATTGAAAATAAATTATTCATTCAGGGAAGGAAAAGTATTCTCGCTTCGACTTTAGTACAACCTGCTTCTTGATAAAATTGAACTGCTTCCATTGGCCTTGAGTATCTATACCAGTAACCTACACTTACTAGAGTTGACTTTTACATGAAAGCCGCCTTCTGTCTCAATTTACAAACAGTCGTCTGATTTATGCAATCCGCTTATCGGACAGATAAAGTATCATGGATGTATGTTAGTCAGTTTTTCAGTTAAGCAGTTGTAAAGAGATTTATGATCGCGCGATATTTTGAAACTGAGTCACGTCGAGTTATTTGCCTGTGACCTCACAAGTTTGGTGATCCGGTACCAACTAAACGTTCTAATGAGATACTACTAGCGTCTATGGTGGCAACGCCGGTCGTGCGCCCAATAGTAAAACAGCTGGTGAATAAGGCGACGTGACGTCACGGCATCACGCCACCTTTTATACAATGGTTCCAAACGCGATCCGGCACGACGCATGCGCATGATTCGACAGGTGTTGTAACTGCACCGAGTGTCGTTGAAAAAGTTGCAAGTTTACGCATTTTGCTCAATTATATTTTATAAACTACCGCTTGACCTATAATTGGCACGCTAATAAGTGTAAGTAATGAAAAATAAGTATAATTCATAATTTTCCTTCAAAGCAGTTATTTTAATATTTATTTCTAGTAATAGTGTTTGAGTAGATAACTACACTGTTAAATCTATAATAAAATTAATAAGTAGGTAGACAGCTATTCAGCATTTGTATTGTTGTGTTAATAACTGTAATGCAGACTATATTACAGTAGGTGGGTATTATCTAACACATCTTGTTTTTGTAACGTACCAACCTATCTGTGTAAAAGGTAAACTGATAATACACACACAGAGCAGAGCTTCAGCATAAGGTACAATATTCTGAATATGCTAGACAAAGATTCACATATTCTATAAAAATGATTAGTTTATATCGATAACGACGCGACGGTTCTATAGAAAGTTGCAGCCGGATCGCGTTCAGTTAAATTTGACAGAACGAAGCGGTGGTGGGACGTGAATGGCGGTTGCACGCGACCGGCCTCTGCAGCTATCTCACTCTGTCTCGGATCGCCGTGCAAGCCGCACGTGTGGCATTTAATTCTTAAAATATATCGCTGTGAAAGTGCACAAACCAATAACAAACCATCCTCAGTAACAATATAAAGTTAATGATTACACGAAAGCATTTTATAAGTTGTTTTTATTGATACAATCTACAGATAAAATACCAGATGCGGAGGTGCATTATAAACCGACTATTCATAGAAACGAAACTAAAGTTATCGAGGAAAAACCTGTGAGCAGTGAGTATTTTGGACAAATCACCCGATTTTCGTTGTACCCTCTCCCTTTTCCCGATCTGTCTCACATAAGTTTGTTGAACAAATTCGTGGTGTTTATATTTAACAGCGTTCGAAACGTTCGAATGTCCGCATCGAAAGTGAATGTGTGGAACCGAGGATATAACTATCAGAGCTACTCGCGAATTTTTCAATTGATCGTATTCAACACCACGATTTTGATCTAAGATTGCTTCATGGATGGGTCGATTCATTTAATCACATCGATAAGATAAGATGGTATATAAATTGGGCAATGGATATCAAACATCACTAACACTCCGATCATTGTAAACCATCGACTAACAGTTCACCGTGAATGTAAAACAAAATATCTGTGTGTCTTCAAATTGGGCTTCATTAACTGATTTGCAGGGCATGACAAACTGCTAGTTACCAAACTGATGCATTGCTATTTTGAATGCGAACGATTTACGGGAAAGCGTGACACATATGAGGAATTATAGAGAAGGTCTCGGCCTTCTCTTGAAGTTGGGTCGTGCCGTCCTGAAAAGTGAAGACACTACTGAAGAGACTGAACCAACACAAGCAACCACAGTTCCTAATACCGCCGATCCCCAAGTTGAACCAATGAAGGTGTACTGGGACAAAGATAAACAAGAACTGGGCAATAACAATCAACCGTGGATCGATTTGTACTTGAAGGGGGACGCCCTCAAAAGAATACCCGACACTACCGACGAGCCCGTCAAAGAATCTCAATATAAATACCAAAAGTTCAGTTTGGACCATTTGCCCGAAAGTGTCAAAAGCTTAGATCTTAGTGGTAATGTATTATGTTTTGTTTAATTTATGTGTTACTATGCAATCATTTATATGAAAACTTTGGGAAGACACACAGATTCATTATGAACTGCGTGCATGCTATGAAATGGTTGGGTGAACTAACAATATGCATCTTATTAACTAATCAACTTTTAAACACTTTGGAACTGAATGAAACAGCACTTTTCGTTACGTTACGTATTTAAATTGATGGTACTTAAATTGATTAGAATGGGAATGACAACAATGTAAATGAAGAGCCAATGTTAATTCAAATTAGCACGATTGACATCAGTGTTTATTGTTTTGTATGAAACGGTGGGGTTTTGTTTGGATTTTGTTATATTAATATCAACGAACTTATCTCCTATCCTATTGATTTTGATCCTTTCAAAACACAGGCAATGAACATGTAACGGCAGTAAAGTTTGAACATCTAGGTTAGGGTATTCGAGTTAAATAGTGTTAGTTGGCACGTTACATTGATTATATCTGCAAATAGAATGTGTCTCGTTCGATCCAGTTAACTCCTACGCAAAATATAAATTGACAATTAGTCGTCGCTTCGATACGATACGCATCGCGGTCAATATTGGAAAACGTCATTCCCACACGTACTTACCTACAAATGTCGTCAGCGAGTTTATCAATATACCGTACCTATATTAAATGTTGACACTGAACTGGTCGATGGAAATGAACATACAAATATTTATGTTAATGACACCAAAAGGGATACCAATATTTTCCAGTGTCTAGATTGGTAGGTTTTTGTTAGTATATTTAGCACCTGTAGACTTATCATGACCGCGTAAACTTAAGTTTTACCTCTTTCAACAGTCAGATTTGTCGAGAATATGACATGACACTGAGCCATAACTAGTACAAAAGCTCGAAGACAAATGTGACAGTTGAAAGAGATAAAACTTATGTCTACACGGTCATGATAAGCCTACTGAGTAAGTATAGTAGAAATTTGAGGTATTGTCATCGGATGTACTAAAAACTCATTTTATCCTTCATGAGTTTTAGGCCCTAGGCACGCTGGGGCATCATGACGCGTCAAATATTCTGCCAATACTAAAAGCAACTCGATTGACTCGTCGAAAGCCACAGACATTCAATCTTTTGACGCAGAGTTCGTTTTGGTATTGGCAAAAATATGGACTCCCCTGTGTGTTCAGGGCATTATGTCGCATTTAACATTAGCCCATTCCATGTTTAACCGCTTAATCCTGCCCCTTTAGCATGACCGCGTCACGATACGATTTATCTCTTTCAACTGTCGAGAAAATGACGTCACATTGAACTTTATGTATGGACATGCCTCGGTGTGACGTCATTTTCTCGACAGTTGAAAGAGATAAATCGTATGTCTACACGGTCATACTACAGGGCCTGGTGGAGGTTTCGTTTCACTTCAAACGTCAATAACAACTTTTCTCTATTAATAAAAATCACAGTTCAACTTTTACAACGTATTCGTTACTAAAGTAACCGTAGTGAAACGAAACATACAATCTGTATAGTTTATTAAAGTATTTGATTTCTGCAATATGTTGTAACTTTTACAGCGCTGTTACAGAATGTATTGCATATCATGAATACGTTGTTCTAGTTGAAGAATTGTCATAATCTAGGCGGTTTATTAATTATGTGTTTGTTTTATTAATTAAAGGTGTGACGGAAGCGCCCAAAACAAGTACAGGAATCTCAAGCAGCGGCCGGGACGCCGGCGTGGTCGCAGGCATTGTTGTGGCAGTAATCTCTGGAGTATTAATATTGGGCGCGCTGGTAAGAAAAAAAATTTCTAGAATGTTCTACGATAAGACTTGTTGAAGGTGCATAACTCATTTGAAAATATTACCTGCATTCTATTTTTGAATAAGAATTAATAATTACGTATTGTTTAGGTGTAGGTACCTACGATATTTTACGTAATTAGGTAGTTCTAGGTATATAAGATATTCTCACACACCACTTAGCTTTTCATCATTATTACCTACCTAACTACAACGCTAAGTTATTATTCAGTAAATATATTTTATAATAAGAATGATAAGAACAATTAAATGCTATAATATACAATTGTATTTACACATTAAACTTAAGGCTAATTTTAACTCTGACCCCCACATCAGAGGTGAGCACGCGGACCGGGTCGAATGGGAGGCCCGGAATTAAAAAAAAATATACAATCATAGGTACTACAAAGAGATGTGCCAGAAAAAAACATACGTAAATAGTTTAATCAATATTAAGTCTTGACAAGTCATCGAGGGGTGAAAGTCTATTTGTCCTAAGCGACATTTTTTTAACTTTACAGGAGAGCTTACTCTTTCGATGCAGAAAAATTCGCTGATTCCAAATATGTATACAGGGTGTTTCAGAAGTCCGAAATAATACTTTGACGTTTGCATCAGTATCGGGTATACAACTGAATGGTATAAAAATTTCGTTGAATTTCGACCGTGTTTTTCCAACATTTTTTTCGTCCTCAATATCTGTAACTCTTAATATCTCGAGTCCTATCATGTTCTGTTTTATAAATAATGGTAGTCGCTACTCTTAAGTGTAGTTTACACTGCTGAATAGGGTTATGAATGTACCCCAAGGTCAGAACACGATACCTGTGACAAATATTCAAAGGGCCTTAACTCAAAGACTTTGATAGTTAGGAGTAAACTGCCTTCACTAAGCATCCACATATGACCTACCGTATATGTACCTAAAGTATTATTTCGGACTTCTGATACACCTTGTACAAGTCAATATCACCCAAAAGTGTCGTTTAAGTCAAATAGCCCTCACCCCTCGATATTGTCTAACCTACGTAAACGTAAAAGTCACATACCAAATTGGAGTGTAAATCCTTACTAATTATACTTACTAAATTATAAATGCGATAGTAACTCTGTCTGTGTGTTACGCAATCACGCCTAAACTACTGAACCGTTTCAATGAAATTCGGTACAGAGATATTCTAGAGAACGGACATAGGCTACTTTAATTCGAAACAGGGTTGTAAGGGGTTGAAATAGGGGATGAAAGTTTTTGTGTGATGACTTCGGCAAAAAATCATGATAACTTTTGGTCGCGATAACCGACAACCAGCACCAGCTAGTACCTATGTTAAAAAAAGCTGCCTCTTTGTCGATAATATCTACTTGAAATTGGTTGGGGTTTTTTTAAATGTAGAAGCCATTCTTTCGCTTTTCACGCAATTGTCTTGTTATGAAAGACAACTTGAATGTGCGGTTCAATAGGCCTATTAATTCACATTGCATTGTCCTTGCGATCGAATTTCATACTTACATGGAATTGAAGCAGTCCGTACATTACCTACTTTCGTATCAATGCCACGCTATTTCTTTCATTACCGTGAAATTTTCATTTCTAATTGGACGTAGTTGAACAAAAAGGATCCAACCCACACAATTGTTAAAAATTAGTTAAATATATAGCAGTGGTAGCCGAGTGGTAGAACGCACGCCTTGCAAATCGAAGTGTACAGGTTCAAACCCCGGCTCGCACCTCTGGGATTTATGTGCGAGTCTCATTTTCATCCGAGATTATCACTTGCTATGAAACGGTGAAGGAAAACATCGTGAGGAAACCTGCACGTCTGAGGGAACTTGACTAGTTTTCGATAGATGTGTGAAGTCTGCCAACCCGCACTGGGCCAGCGTGGTGGACTATGGCCTGAATCCCCCTCGCATTGAAGAGACGCCCGTGTCCAGCAGTGCGACGTTAAAAGGGCTGTAGTAAAGACTTAAGTATAACCACACGGTTCCTAAAGGAGGCCTTTTCATTCAACAAAAAAGATCCCATCGAAAAATAAAAGCAAATAGCATTATCAAATTTCAAGCTGCCATAATTATCTCAAAACTGACTTGATGTGGATTGTATCCATAGAGTATCTAGAGTACCCATAATGACTCCACTCTTCGTATAGGTTTGCGGAGATTTTTCCGCCATTGTTGTTTGCCCATGTATACGGCAACTATATGGAAAAACAACAATGGCGGAGTGAGATAAACCAGAAAAAATTACCGCAGCGCGGGCTCGAAATGTCATCTCCGTTATAATATCTCCATGATTATCCTTTTTGTTTAACTAAGTAGCCATTCCTCATTTTATTCCATTAAATATAATCACTTCATTCATTTCGTAAAAAAACCGCTCATTAATTAACTTTGAACTTGGAATTTTTTCGTGAAACGAAATACTTGGAATACCTATGTTGTGTAAAAAGAAGTGATTCTGTACCCAAAAAGTTATTTATTTTTGCTTCATTTCATGCTAAGTAGCATTATAATGTCATAACTAACTGTCAAAACGGGCCTCATAGATCAAATCAAATCAAATAAAAAAGAAATGAATAAAAAAATATTCGTGTAGGCCAAAAAGCACTTACAAATAGTAAGATTCTACCACCGGTTCGGAATGCTGCTTCCTCTGAGAAGAGCCGGTAAGAAACTCAATGGTTACTCTTTTCAAAATGATAATTGCGAGTAATACATTCTCAGGAGCAGCAATGCCTTGATAGCAGACAGCACCTTTGCCACAATACTAGAGAAGAATTATACTCACAGCAGTCTAATATTAAATACAAATATAGTCTTTACGCTTAGGAAGCTAGTTCAGTAAGGTGCGTCTACTCCCATTTACAATGAAGGGATTATTCCAAACCACAGATGGTTATAGAAATAATTGCTTTGGTATGATGCCTTCAACGCAGTATGGGAGAGAAGATAGTAAGTCATAAAGAGGAAAATGGTTGGACCAGTCCTCGCAAGTAGCAGATCTTGACGACTGTAAAACAAATATGACACTGTGTAGCGTTCACAGCACAGGTAGAAGATATTGCAATTTTAACCAATATGCAATACTTACACTAAAGTTGGTAGTGTTGGTACCAACTTTTGAAGGCTTATTAGGCATGGATGATAATCGATAATTTATGTAATATATTTAAAATGAAGTGGAATATTAAACTGCGTAACAATACATTAATTACGATTTAAAAAATTATCTCGCGATAGATCCTTGAAATGATATCAGGCAGACTGATTGATGATTATTATAATAAAAATAACCGCCTGCTATTTTAATGGAAGTACGTTCACTAACGCAAAAATTCCACATTACATTATCTTACGCATGAGACGCATGACGCAATGCGTTTATTGTGGTCATTGATTGACAAATTACGTTGACGACAGTGCCACTAACTCGTTGTAGTTCGAAAATGGAACTAATGTTGTCATTATAAAAATGATTTCGATTTTGTTAGCACCAAACTAAACGTACTGCCATCCTTTGCAAGGCCGCAATGTGTAAGCGAAACGGCAATATTTTTAGTGCTGTCAAATATAGATAAGTCTTTCTTTTTTTACGAAACGAATTAAAATATGAAATTTTAATGGAATAACATGAGGAATGGCTACATCTGCGATTAGCGGGTAATCTGCCAATGTCAAGTAATTAACAGCAAGAACAAATTTAATAATTTGTTGGTGTATAAAAAAATCTACTTTATTGTCATCGATTTTGACAGTTTTAAATAGAAAGTGGCGCCACCAATTTATTTGTACAGTGTGCAGTTGCAATGTTGGTACATACGCGTACGTCTTACCATTTAAACCGGCGCGCTCTAATAGCCTTCAATTGTTTTAATTTCTTTGACCAAGTACGTCATGGCGGCATGACGGAATTCGGCCTTTACGGGATTTTCGACGGTGTCGTTATCATTTGAAATTGCGATAATTTTGTTTCCTGGATGTGCCTTATCATTTCGCACTACTACTACTACTTACTACTACTGATTATACTACTGATTACTAAGGATATAAGCACAATTATTGTTAGTATTTTATTTTGTCGTCTCTAACAAAATATTGACGAATTATGATTTAGTGACTTCAAATTATTCAACTATACCTATTTACTCCGTTCAAAGTTTTAATAGCAGGGAACTGTTTGTTAAATTAAAAATTAAATTTTAGTTTTTTAGTTAGTTAAAGTTATATGCTGTTGCAAATCTATTTCAATCGGTTTCCATCAAAACAGCTGCTAGGATGTATCGAATACCGCCTTGTTTTTTTGTGTCTAAAGCAAAATGAATGAAAGTAATTTAAGATACAAAGTCGCCCAGCCATTTTTTTAAAGGATAGCTTAGAAAATCAGAAAGTTGGTAGTTACAACAAGTGAGAATGCGCAATCTTGAACAATTTAAACAACTGATGTAATATTTTATAGAATCTATTGAAATAGATCAGTGAAAACTAGACTTTTTATGACATAGAATGCCCGTTTTTAGTTAATGTGATCTTCGGTCATGCATTTGGGTTTTTTCGTGTATGAATCTTTAAAATATCTACAGGAAATCGGTAGTAAAATTAATGATAACTATTCGTTACAGATCGCAGTGGTTATGTACAGACATTATGTGCACCGTAACGTCACATCCATGAACTTCGACAACCCCGTGTACCGCAAGACCACGGAGGACCAGTTCGCGCTCGAGAAAAATGGGTACGCACCGGGCGGGAAGCTATACCCCAGCACCGTCGGGGAGGAGGTAAGGGCTCTCACTGCCATGGAGTGTACACTCAACATACAGAACAGCCTTAGATAAGTCACATCTCCCATTCCCGAGCCAATTAGAGTCGGCACCCGACTTACTTAGACACTTAATTTTGTCATATATTTTTAATACAAAACTTATCTCAAAATAATTGTATAATTATCGAAATCATCAACAACACGGCCAAACGATTGTAAATATAAATATCAAAAAATTAAAATTAGTATTTTAATATTAGCGTAAGGTCTGCCTAAGACGTTTTAAACCTTGATGTATTTTAGATTTATATTTAATTAGATTATTGTTTTAAGGAATTATATATAGGAGATATTTTCGGTTAGATTTAAATTATTGGCGATTTGTAATGTGCCAACATTTTTACCGCATCAGTATTAAAATAATAGTTGTCAAACGATCGGTTCTAAGTGGTAGGTGTATGATGCTGTAAATAGTCCCTTATTAAATAGGTAGTGAATTCTGTTTTTGATATGCCTAAAGCTTAATATAGATATAACTGATAATACTTCACCTACTGCCAATATGATTTATTTTTCATGCGTTTCATGCGAGGGTACATTCATGGTAAGTTTAGCGTAGAAACAAAAGTAGTTTACTTATTTGTAACAATTTGAAAAAATTACATCATTGACATCATAAATCAAAGGCACTTGAAATTGTCTGACTTGTCAAATGACGTCACATCTAGGAAATTTCTAGTAAAAAAATCTCGTTCCATTAACTGTCAAGTTGAAAGACTTTGACGGGTAAAGGGCAAAATAACTCAAGCGCCATATTATTATATCGTTGGAATCGGCGATATTTTCTCCGTCTTTTGATCTGGGTTTCGTAAAAACGTTTTTTTTTCAGAAAGAGTGCTTTTAGCGTCAAGTTTTTGTTGACGATTTGAATAAGTAGATGACTGTATCTAGTATCTGGGGCCCGATTTTCGTGCGATCGAGATTCATCTCTATTCGAGATATCTCGAAACAAATGGAAAAAATACATACGATTTGACGTTTCGTTTCGATATATCTTGAAGAGAGATGAATCTCGATTGCACGAAAATCGGGGCCCTGGTTATTATGTCAATGGTAGCAATGCGCATTTTATTTGCATGGTAAAATTATATCCTTGCCTTCAATTCATAAAGTAACTATTAATTCAGTAGATTATTTTTCATTAACTATTCCAATAAAAGTATTGTAAAAGTACCTACTCAGGAATATAAGTTATCTGTGTAAAAAATTTACATAATACTATGACAGTGATGTCAATTAATATATATTAATATATATCAATTAATTAATATAATATAGTTTAATTGTAATTTGTGTACAACACACAAATTACAATTAAACTATATTTGACAGCTCTAAAAATATTGCTGTCTCGCTCATACATTACGGCTGAAAGAAGGACGGCAATACGTAAGCCGTAAAACGACTGTCTATTAGTTTGAGCGTAGGACGCTAGGCTCACTGCGGGTTTGATTCCCGCCAGGGACAAACTACGCAAATGGCCTTGTCGGTAACCCACAGTAGGTACAAGCTTTGCTTAGTTTGCGATCATACGATGAGTATGTGTCTGGCTATATTTATATTAATTTAGTTTAGTTTGATGCCAACAGAATTGACGCAATTTGATTGTGAGCGCAGATAAATTTAAATAAGTTTTTTTTTTGTTTTCAGGCCCAAGAACCACTCAACACAGTCGGTACCAATGACTTCGTATAGCTCGCGAGCGGGCAGTAAATATATTATTTTGTCATTGAATGCGAAAAGAAAGAGACGGACATTTGATACCTACGACCGTATGTAAAGTGTTATCCAGTGTTCAGGACGTTATACTGAAGTGTATGTAGTAAGTGCAGTGGACGTTGGCTGATACGCAGTTCAGCTGGCTCGTGGCCCGCGTCGAAATGGATCTCAAAATTACGATTAATACCATCAGCCGTCATTATCGATGCCATTTTGTACGTAAAAATTGAACTCGGTATTGCCTTTTTCTACTAAATCGTATCACATTAGCAATTAGATGGGACATGTTCGCTATCATTTAATGTTTATTAGACTGTGAATAGCGCTAAATATTGTTGTTAATTCTGTTCGCATCAAAACTAAACTACACTAAACAAGCGATATTTTGTGTGCTGTAAATTTTAGTTTAGTCTTAGTTTGGTGCGAACAGAATCGGCCCCGTCGCTTTATATTTAATGCCTGGTGCATTGTAATTATTTATACTAAATAAAGTTTACAATTTTTATATTCCAATTAGTTTAATAATAATGTTTTGCGATTACAGCAAATAATCTTAACGAACAAAAGTTCCGCATTCAAATGAATGAAAACTCATGTTTCATAATGAAATGAACTAATCTAGTGACATGATTCCTCTGAATATTATAAATTTGTACTGATTCACTTGTAATAAGGTATACTATAAGAATAATATTAAAACTACAAGTAGAACTGACACTTGTCCTAACATTTATTCATAATAGCTGGATTCAGGTAACGCGCGAGTTTTGCTTATATATTTCCAACTCTATCTCAATACTATAAAGTTGAAGGTTCCTTTTTCTCGGATCAATAATCATCTTGGAACCAAAATAAGTACATCATAGAATGTCTTCCAAAAATTAAATGAAAGATACATTTGAGTTTAAAATTGATGAAATCTCATTAAGACTCAATGTTAACTACCCTCAAATGTACCTATTCTTTTGACTAATATTTACTAACGCAGTGTCTTTATTGACTATGGCGAGACTTACCTCTGTGAGGAGAGTAGGGAGTAGGTAAATATGAACGCACCTACACGAGTGTCAGTTCTACCGATTTTTAATCTTATGGTTATAGGTACATCTAGGTAACCATAGATGTCGATTCTGTTGTATACAAGATCTAAACTATATTTGACTTAACTAAAAATATTGGCATCTTGCTCATACATTACTGCAAGAGTTGAGAAAATGAGATTCAAGAGACCCGTTTTGACACCATTAATTAGACTTAACTATGGAATATTTCGTGAAAAACAAACTTGAAGTATATCTATCTCATATTATTGAACGAAGGCACGAAAAAACTTTTTATCTTGATCTCACGAAGTTATATTGGCATAACTGGTTGTTTAAACGGACCTATTAGGTCTCGACGGCTGTAGTCGAGTTTGGTTTGGCGACAATAGAATCGACACCAGTGTGTAAACACCTAAGGTTTTTACTCGATTAATTTATTGTATTATCACACTAGAATATTAAGGCTATGACATTAAAATGTGCCAATTCCTAGTGAAATTTACAATTGCGCGGCCAAATTTTATTGTTCTAATAATATTTTATAGATGAATTCTCACATGATATTTGTTGCTATAATTTATTTGTATTAAGCACGTCATCCCGCACGCGTCAATACTTAATTAAAGCTATACCAAAACGAACTGTCTTTCACACGTTGAAAGATTTCATTCATGCGCGCGAACGAATTTCTGACGCTCAGGGGCGTGGCTTTTACCTCAGAAATTCAATCTTTATGCATATGTACATAGAGTTCGTTTTGGTATTAGCAGAAAAGTTTACGCTCGACTATTGAAGCTGCAGTATGCGGAGTCCTATAAATTACTATAAAATTGTTACAATTAGATTAGTATGAGGAGTTTTGAATTTATATTTTATGTAACAGTTGTGTTTTAAACTCGTACATTTTTTATGTATTTTATATTGAACGCATATATACTTGGAATGTGACTTTGTCAAGCAAAATCCTGCCAAAATCCTCTATATATAATATTAATTATACTATATATTTGTAATTCAATTACATTGAATACCTACTTGATGCACATTTCATACGATATGGCTAGCTCAATAAGTGTGGTCACTAAAGTAAATTATTGTGTAAATATTATCGGTAAATATATGTAAAAGGTGTTAATACATTGACTTTTATTTATTTTTCGTTACCAACTCAGAAAATAGGATCGCCCTTATATTTGGACCGAAATACATCGGCGAAGTGTGGGAGGACTGTAGTGCACCTTTGGGAAATATAGGCGTGATGATGATGTATAGCACAGACACAGAGAAACTAATAGAAAAATCCTATAAGTACATAATGTACTGTATTTTTTTCAATCTCATTTATCTCGGAAACGGCTCGTCCTAGCTCAAAAAGGACGAAATTTTGGCCCCCCCTTTAAGAAAGCCCCCCACAGAAAAATACAGAAAAAAAACAATCAACACTTTTTTTTATAAAAAAACATTTTTTTATATTTTCTATTATGTTAAGAATTTACGACACAATATTCCTGTAGTTGTAGCATGTGCGCCAAGACTAGACTATGTCACGGAATATCTTGATGTTGTCTCTTTCTCTCGTATGAAATTAGACAGAGAGCGAGCGTGACAAAGGTCTTGTCTTGACATGCGTGCTAACACCACTGGTGCGCCATGTAGGACCGTTTATTCGAACCTAAGTACATACGTTAAAAAAAGGTTTGAGTTTGACTTCGAAAAAAGTGTTAACTCTTTTTGAAGTGATAACTTCATAAGGGAGGGTAAACTGCTTTGTTACGTAACTCGTTACTGTGCCAGTCTCTCTGGCTTCCCTTTCTCTCACGCATACGGCAGCGGTAGGCAGGCTCCTCCTCTCTCACTCTAACCCTCACCGCCGTATTTCGGACAGAAATCTCTCTCTACTCAGTGTTTAGTGTGCGATAGACATATACTGTTGACAGTGAGCATATAAAGTTAAACAATTTAAATATTGAATAGTTCAACTTAGTTTAAAGTTATCACTTCTGTCGGGCGCCCTGAGACGCAACCTTTTTATTTCTTGACGGATATCATTATTTTTTCTTGATACCAAGCCCTGTAGCAACGGTGTAGACATAAATTTTATGTCATTTTCGTGACGAATCTGACTGTTAATGTCAGATTCGTCACGAAAATGACGTCACGCCTAGCTTTTTGTACTGTATTTTGTATTACTAACTACAGCCCTTTTAACGTCCCACTGCTGGGCACGGGCGTCCCCTCAATGCGATGGGGATTCAGGCCATAGTCCACCACGCTGGCCCAGTGGGGGTTGGCAGACTTCACACATCGAGAACTAGTCAAGTTCCCTCAAACGTGCAGGTTTCCTCACGATGTTTTCCTTCACCGTTTCATAGCAAGTGGTAATCTCGGATGAAAATAACATTCGCACATATATCCCAGAGGTGCGAGCCGGGGTTTGAACCTGTACACTTCGATTTGCAAGGCGTGCGTTCGACCACTCGGCTTTTTTTTTTATTTACTCTTTAACCCCCCGACTTGAGGTCGCTTGGATCAAAAATATTACTTTGTTTGGTAAGTAATTATAATCAAGTTAAAAGTGTCAATGAAAATGTTCTTTAACTTTTCTGAAGGTATTTTTTTTGTTGTTAAATATTTGTTTTAATCTACATACGTACATAATTACTTATGTAAGGAAGTAAGTAACGAACGGCGTCGCGATTAAATACCTATTGTGAAATAAAACATTTCAGGCGGTAAATGTATTTATTTATTATGCTCAAATGCAATAAACGTTAAGGCGGAAATAATTTCTACTTAAAATTTAAAAAAAAATCTTACAGTTACACCAGTTTTTTTTAAATTAGATTAATTACCGTTTGACGCGAGGCATTGCTTGGTTACTAAATCAATAAATTAAACGTAAAATTTCTTATTGTTATAAATTTTCAGGTCATTTCAATTTCACAAACCAATGCATTATTTTAATGTGCTTTATATGAAGCATGAAGTAAGTTTAGGTAAAGGAATGAATACAAATTTGTATCTATTTTTGTCAATACCACAAGGATAAGCATGAGCGCGTGGACATCAATTATATCTGCCCCAACTGTCAGATGTCACATCGAGCTTCTACTAGACACAGCTCAATATGGCATCATTTGCTCGACAAGTCTGAAAATTGGAAGAGATAAAATTCCTGTCTACACGATCATGCTGAGCTTGAAGAACTGTCTTTATCTCGACAGTTGGCGAGTATTTTTATGTGAGACTAGCTGTGCCCGCGACTTCGCCTGCGTGGACTTTAGGGAAATATTACCCGGAAATATGGGTATTATGTTTTTCCCGCGGAACCCTAATGCTTTTTCTAAAATTAAAGTAGCCTAAATTACGCCTTGGAACGTCAGCTATCTATCTATCTGTCAGTGAAAGTTCCATTGAAATCGGTTCAGCCGTTTAGAAGTTTCCCCCAAACAAACAGACAGACAGACAAAAAAAATTAAAATTGCGTTTTCGTTATAGGTATCGTATATACTTTCATACGCGTTCGGTAAAAAAGTGTTATTTTGATTTTACAAACAGACACTCCAATTTTATTTATTTGTATAAATGGATAATATTTACTTGCCGGGCTTTGACGCAATTTCTTCTTAAATACTTAACTAAGACGTTCAATTGGCGGGAACCTTTGAAAGGTATAAAACACATAATAGAATGCACAATAAGTACCAACATAATAATATTAAATATTAATCGGCACTTGTATACCAAAATAATAACCCCAATTTTATAGAAAATTTATGATTCTGATCAATGATTCATAGCTTTCTATAAATTTGGGGTGTATCTTATTAAAAATTATCACAACGAAACTTAGGTCAAAATGTAGCTTGGTAAATTTGGTTTAATTTTTATCACAATTTAGAATTAGAATTATGTAATGATTCTTAATATAATGACACTTAACTATATTAAATTACTCCCAAATATCTACATACCTATTACTTATAAATATAGAGTAATGAAAAACTTAAATTACTTAAAAGTACAAACTCACTGGAATACATCATCATCACGCCTGTATTCCCCGTAGGGGTAGGCAGAGGTGCACTGCAGTGCGCCCACACTTCGCCGATGCATTTTTGGTCCCAATGTAATAGGGGGCGAGCCTATTGCCATTATACCGTGCACATTCTCCCTCAATACGAGGGAGATTTTTGGGCTATAGTCCACCACGCTGGCCCAGTGCGGGTTGGTGAACTTCACACGCCTTTCTATAGACGTGCAGGTTTCCTCACGATGTTTTCCTTCACCGTTTCAAAGCAAGAGGTAATCTCGGATGAAAATGAGATTCGCACATAAGCCCAGAGGTGCGAGCCGGGGTTTGTACCTGCACACTTTGATTTGCAAGGCGTGCGTTCGACCACTCGGCTACCACTGGAATCCATCATAAAATACATCGGCGAAATGTGGGTGCACTCCTACCCCTTCGGAGAATACAGGCGTGATGATGTATAGATACAAACTCACTGGAAATCTACAATGTAATTGAAAATGGGTACCTATATTAACTCTTAAAATAGGTTCTCTAGCTTATTCTAAACGAATATTTGAAACCAAAACATATTTTAGTGTAGGTATTGTTTTTAGAAATATTTTTGCTGTTAAATTTTCTTCAAAATTCGACGCTGCTCTAAAATCACGGGTTACTTTTAAATTCCATTTGATCTAAACAATAAAATACAACAGAAGGTACAAGCGAACTCAGCGACCATGCCTAGGGTTGTCAAAGCTTAGAAAAAAAAAAAATTTTTCATCTTTTCGGAGAAAAGAAATCGTATCGATATTACATCTTCAATAAATGATTGATTGATACTGTCCAAGTCTAATGGTTGCAAGCATGTTATATCCATTCTGATTCACTTTGTGTATTACTATAATATACCTACAGGTATGCATATGTGATGTGTAGTACCTACCTAAGCATAATAATTATTCAAAATTAAATAAACGAGGAAAAGAAATCACCAAATAACTGAAAAAGTTATAAGTTTTTGTCTCTATCATTTGTCAGTTAAAAAATAGAGACAAGATGCATGTGATGTTGAACCTTAAAGGCTACAGAGGCGCCAGGATTCGCGCGTAAAAACTTTCACCGATAGCAAAACGTATTCTATGTCAATTTACATAACGATTGAGTTTCAGTGGCAAAAACCACTCGTTTTCAATATGTCTTCGTTGAAAAATTTGCTTTTTCTACTAGTATTTAGAGTTCGTTTTCGTATGGCCCAAATATGGTTGCGCGAATTTGGACACGACTGTTGTGGTTTTGGTTTTATACAATGAGAGGCAAATACTACTACTAAGAATTAAAATACTGGCGCTAATTTAGTTTGCACGTAACTAAACTGACCTCCAAATATATAGAAGTTTCAATCCATTCACAAACTACCTACAATTCCATTTTTCACTACAAAAATGATTTACAATACCACTGTATGGTTAATAACTTGCTTTATATTTGGGGGTATATATTGCCTTCCCACTCATGCTGGTCAAGTATGAGTAGGACAACAATATTTTAGTACTATTACAATTAGTTATAGTTTGTGTTACAACAAAATTGATTCAGAAACAATCTATTTTTAGCACCCTCAGCATGACTGTGTAAGCATAGGTTTTATCTCTTTCAACTGTTAGTTTTTCTCGACAAATCTGACAGCTCTTTATTCTGGACATGTCTCGGTGTGACGTCATTTTCTCGACGAATCTGACAGTTGAAAGAGATAAAACTTATGTCTACTCGGCCATGCTACATGCCCTGGTACCATACTTAACTAAGTCTGCCTTCCTTCACAAAACCTTATTTTACTATCAAATTGATGTATACTTATAAACATAATTGGAATCACTGAGTACTAAGTAGATACTTATCTAACTAAACACAAGTACCGTTCACCCCACAAACAACAGTTTCCATCTCATCATCACTCGCTCGGATTTTCTTCTTCGGTGTCACATTAACTTCACCGTTCACAGGATTCATTCTGTTGCATTCTGTAGACTGTTTGTACGTCTCGTACTGTTGTGTGATGTGTTTCTTGTAGATTTGAAATGTATTCGATGATATATGGGTACGGGCGTGCTGAAATAGCTGGTCAAAGTGATGGAGATTATGGCTGGAAAGGCAAAAATTTACAATATTATTAATAAATATATCGCCAGTCAACACATACACATCGTATGACCCCAAACTAAGCAAAGCTTGTACTATGGGTACCGTAGCATGTACTGGGAGCGATCCCAGTTATACCAGGGGGCCAATTCTCGCATGACCGTTATTATATCTAATTCGACATATCTCGAAACAAAACGACGAAATGAGACCAGATTTTGATGTGAAACATCTATAGGCGAGGGGTAAACCTGATTTTTGGCGTGGCGAGCGCTTCGCCACAACAAAATGAAATCAACCTTAATCTCCTTCCTACATTACGGCCGTAAGAGCGTCATTACGCTTAGTTCTGCACAGTTCTGCGTAGACATAAGTTTTATCTCTATAAACTGTCACATTTGTCAAGAAATGTCGTCAACTGGAGCTTTAAGTACTAGACATGGCTTGGTGTGACATCATTTTCTCGACGAATCTGTCAATTAAGGGGCATAACTTATAGTTAAGGTGGTATCAACATAATCAACATGAACATATACTTACATGCTCAATAGAACTGATGATAACATCTCCCGTGTATTCAAAAGATGTCGTATGTACGCGCGAGTGTGCTTCTTGCACGTTAAACACTCACAACCCGTGAGCAACGGTGTGAACTCTTCTTTATACCTGTAATTAAAACAATTTTATATAAATGCAGCTGTTGACTAATTGGTCGAACGCTCGCCTTGAACGCAAGAGGTGTAAGTTCAAATCTCGGGCCCACATCTCTGAGATTTTCTTTTTAGACTGACATTTTTCCACCACTTCCCGAACGGTAAAGGAAAACTGCATGTCTATAAAAAGGCGCGTGCTGTTCACCAACTCGCACTGGGTCAGCGTGGTGTACTATAGCCCAAATCTCATATTTAGGGGCAATGTGCCCGGTACAATGGCAATAGGTACGCCCAGTTACATTGGGATCAAAATACATCGACGAAATGCGGGCGCACTGCAGTGCACCTCTGCTTACTCCTTCAAGGCATACAGGAGTGATACAGGATCACACAACAAAGAGAAAGCTTGTACTATGTATGCAAAACAATGGACTGGGGTCGATCTCAGTAATACACAAATGGCAATTTCCAAAATTTGTCACAGACGGGAGTCGAACCACCAAGCGAAATGAGCAGTGCAATGAGAATTAACGTTTTTTTATAAGGCTTTTTGACTAAAGCGACACTGAGGGTGATTTATTTATTGCACAATTCTACATGAGTAAAAAAAATTACACAGGTAAGCTTAATGCCTCGGGCATTTTCTACCAGCCAACCTTAGAGTAATGTGGAGAGAGGAGAAAAAAACAAACTAAGTGGGTGCAAGAAATTAAAGACGTAAATGCAAAGAGAGAAAAGGAGTCGAGAAAAAAAAATAGAAAAAATAATAATAAATCATATATGATGGTAAAATACATACTTAAACGAGTGAGATTATGATTAAAGCCAACATTTATCAAATTTTGTATACCTACATAAAAAACAATATATAATTAATATACGTAATTAAAGTAATACACCTATGTCATACATACATATATACCTACATATACATATTTGAAACCAGCAAATTTTTCAGTGTCGAATGGGTATGCTCTCCTGTAAGGTTACAAAAACGTTACTCAAGTGAAAGGCCATTTTCTTTCACCCCTCGATATTATTGTACTTACCGTTCGTCATTAAGGTCCAGTATACACAATTCCGGGCTGTCTGTGTTGACGTCAAAGTTTAATGTTAAAGCTTTTCCTATGTTACTCAGTTTGACAGGATAAGAACCGTCGAAGATGTCCCAGCCGTGTTCTATCGCAGACACTATCACAGCGGGATTCCAACATCCTTCCACTATACGAAGTAAATCCTTAGGTATTGCATTCTAGAACCAAAAGGAACATAACAAATAAGTAATAATAGCAGTGGTAGCTGAGTGGTCAAACGCACGCCTTGCAATCAAAGTGTGCAGGTTCAAACCACGGCTCGTTCTGGGTTTCTTGTGCGAATCTCATTAACATCCGAGATTATTACTTGCTATGAAACGGTGAAGGAAAACATCGTGAGGAAAGGTTTCCTCACGATGTTTTTGCAGGTCGCAGGACTTCTCTAGTTCTCGATAGATGTGTGAAGTCGACCACTCGGCTACCACTGCTATATTGTAATAAACCCTCGATAATTTGAATGTGTGCAGGCGTCACGGACGACGCTATCTTCAAACGTCGCGTTTGTCACTATAAGGCGTCGCGACGCTTACTATAAGGCGTCGCGACGCCTACTATAAGGCGCCGTAAAGCTTACTATAAGGCGTCACGACACTCATTATAAAGCGTCTCGACGCTCACTATATGAAGTCCCGACGCTGGACACAAGGCGTCGCGACGCTCACTACAAGGCGTCCCAACGCTCGCTATATGGCGTCGCGACGCTCACTATACGGCGTCACGATGTTCAATATTACGTCGTCGGACGCTTAATATAAGGCTTCACGACGAAGGCGTCGCGACGTTCAATATAATGCGTCACGATGTTCAATCGCGATGTTCGTCGCGACGGTCAATATAATGCGTCACGATGTTCAATCGCGATGTTCGTCGCGACGGTCAATATAAAGCGTCGGATCCTCAATATAAGGTTTTGCGACGCTGACAATAAGGCGTCGCGACGCTTACTTTATGGTGTCCCTACGCTCACTATAAAGCGTCGCGACGCTCACAACAAGGCATCGGGACGCTCACTATAAGGCGTCCCGACACTCGCTATAAGGCGTCGCGACGCTCACTATACGGCATGGCGACGCTCACTATATGGTTACCCGACACTCACTATACGGTGTCGGACGCTCTATTTAAGGCTTTGCCACGCTCACAATAAGGCGTCACGACGTTCAACATAAGCCGTCGCAACGCTCACAAGAAGCGTCGGGACGCTCACTGCAATGCGTCGCGAATCGTCTGCCTGAATCTGAGGAAAGCTATAAAAGTAATTTTACTCACACCAACATGTCTAAATATTTCCTCCAACTTATTCTGTGACAGTTTCAATGATTCTTCGGAACCATCTGTGATACCCCCCAGAGCCACACCACTTAGTACATCTTTGTAGGTAAGAATATGATTGATGCATTCATCGCACTTCTTTGATATACCCGTGCCAACAATAACACCTGAAAATTGAAGGAAAGATGTTATCAAAGTACACTCATCATCTTTGAACAAAGTTGTGGGGCTTTGCATTGAGGCTCTTTGTCTTATTAAATTTGAGACAAAGAGACAAAATTAATGTATTGTAGCATGTGCGCCAAGACTAGACATATGTCACGGAATGTCTTGATGTTGTCTCTTTCTCTCGTATTAAATTAGACAGAGCGAATGAGCAAATCTGTGACAAAGATCTTGTCTTGACATGCGTGCTAACACCACTGATGTTATTAGGAGTAAGTTAGGTATTTTTTTTTTAGGAACTCTAATTAACTGGAAAAAAAATCTAATTATAAAATAAAAGTAGTTATTCCTTGTAACATCAGTTATCCGCAGGTGAAAGTCCCATTCTCTCTCTCTCTCTCTCTCTAATAATGACATACCAATTAATGAACTGTTGCTAAGCTGGTTTGAAGCTTTATATCGACTGACGCATGTAGTAAGCATGTTGCAGGTCCGGGACACAGACTTGTACACCCTCTTGTAGCTTTCATTGAGCGATGTCCGGTTATCTGCAATCGCCAAAATTATGTCGGGTTTGTAAACTTCCATTAGATCCATATATCTGAAATATTATCAAGTGGAAATAGTGAGCGAAACAGCAGTGGTAGCCTCGTCGGCAGAGCGACCGCCTTGAACACAAGGTGTGCAAGTTAAAATCCCAGGTTCGAGATGATTTTCATGTGCAAATGTCATTTTCTATTATGGTTACCACTGGTGAAGGCAAACATCGTGAGGAAACCTGCACGTCTATAGAAGGGTGTGTGAAGTTCACCAACACGCACTGGGCTAGCATGTTGGACTAAGGCCCAAAATTCCCTTGTATTCAGGGGGAATGTGTCCAGTATGGTGACAATAGGCTCGCCCTCTATTACCTTGGGACCTAAATACATTGGCGAAGTGTAGGTGCACTACAGTGCACCTCTGCCTACCCCTTCGGGAACACAGGCATGGTGATGGAAATAGAGAGCTGAATATTGTAGGTTATTAATTATACTAGTCTCTATTTTGTGGGACTGAGCCTACCACACTTTCCCACCACACTCTCACTCAACATAAGATCTTATATAACACACAATTAAAGAAAGTTAAATTTTAGAAACAATTACTAATTCTGTTAAAGTAAAGTAAAGCCATTGTGCAAGAACAATTTGAGAGACAATAAGCATTGAAAGGGGCCATCAATGTTAAATGGAATGGGTTTTCCATATTTTTAGAATAATATCTTTAAATACAAGTATAAAGTGTAATCTAATTTTATTCTGAAATTGAGGACATTGTCTGGCAATGGCGAGTCAAGGTCACACTCTACACGCATCTTTTCGGTTTAGAAATCGCATTTGACGAAAAAAAAATACACATGATATTTTAATACACCCTTATGATATTTCGTAATTTTTGCCTCCCCCCTTTCGAGCCTTATGTGATTAATGGACTGCCCCTAAGTCCATGAACGGTGGAAATCCATCAAATATCTGGATTTGCTTGACTAAGGATAAAGTCCACTTTACTCTATATTTGCCACCCAATATTCATATTTCTTTACCTTTTACCAAGGGCAGGGTCGGCAGAGCAATTGCCACGATATTATATTGATTTTTAACTTATATACTATCATTCAGTCTATATATATTATATTATATATATATTATCTATATTAATATTAGTTTTGGCTATAAATAAATAAATTATGTTATAATAATACTCTGCTATAAATTGAGAATGCTCACACTAAACTCATGGGATCGAAACTCCTTAGTAAAAATACACATACCTATCAGCAGTCACAAATTTCTTCCCATTCTTAGTCCAGAGAGGCACTTTGTCCAGCTCAAAATGACCACTTGGTGTGACCTCACCCACACTATGTAATGTTGTGCAAACCACATGCCCAGGGAGACCAGAAAACTTGGCCACTCCTTCTCCCTGGGCTTTCAAACCGGTTTCCAATTGCACAGAATTCGATACAGGCACACATAACAGCTGGGGACTTATAAAAACCTTCGATAATACTTCAGCTGTAATATTCACTACACTGCCTCCCTGTAAATTAAGAAATAAGAGGATACTACATGTAGGTACAGGGTATTACATGTAGGTAGTTCTGAAAAAGTTTGAAGGTTAAGGCATATTCGGTCCTTACGTTTCATAGATAGGTATGTTAAGTACTTAACTATGAATACAACAGTAATAATAATTGTTAAGTCACCTGTGTTAACAAAGCACTTGTTGGAGTTTCAATAACAGCGTTCGGCGATTTCCAAAATCCGGATAGTGTACCAATACGCTCGCTACCGCAGCCGCCGTGTTTTATAGCGAAACGCATTTTAGAGTGATTTCTGACGATTTTGTCACAGGATAATGAGTTTATAAATATTTACGCCACTACGCTAAGTACCTGTGTAATCGATCGATAAATTTTATAAATATAACCTCAAAAAGTATTTTCTGGCAGTCAGCTGTCAAGTCCCAGTGACTGACGTAACTATCTGAAATTGACGTTTTGGACATTCGCTTAAAACCCGTTTAGTTAACGTAAAAAAACGCAAGAATAATTTAAGTTGTTTTCATAATTTTGAATTACGAGGCTGAGCTATGGTACCCACTAACTGAGCTATAATGGCTGACTAAAACAATAAGTTTTCACTCTAACCATATTACTTATTAAGTAGATATATTTAACACCTACTTACTGACTTAAGGTATACGTATACATGCAAAGAAATATTAATTATACGTTTAAGAAACATTGCCGCACCATTCTATCACTGACCAACATGGTTACGTGTCATAACCGAACCAACAGCGGCAGCCTTACCCATTACGAGGCTCCGGGCGGCAGGTCTTTGCGAGGCCCTTTATCCTTTTGGTGATCGTTTTTTTATGACCCCCCCATCGGCGAGCGAGCGGATTCTTGAAACTAGAGATGAAACGGATATCCGGTAACTATCCGGTATCCGGCCTATCTGGCCTTGTCTTCACTATCCGGCCGGATAGTAATTCAGTATCCGGCCTTGTTTTCACTATCCGGCCGGATAGTAATTCAGTATCCGGCCTTGTTTTCTCTATCCGGCCGGATAGTAATTCCGTATCCGGCCTTGTTTTCACTATCCGGCCGGATAATAATTCAGTATCCGGCCTTGTTTTCACTATCCAATTCAGTATCCGGCCGGATACCGGATAGCAATTCAGTATCCGGCCGGATACCAGATAGTAATTCAGTATCCGGCCTTGTTTTCACTATCCGGCCGGATAGTAATTCAGTATCCGGCTGGATACCGGATAGTAATTCAGTATCCGGCCGGATAGTAATTCAGTATCCGGCCTTGTTTTCACTTTCCGGCCGGATAGTAATTCAGTATCCGGCCTTGTTTTCACTATCTGGCCGGATAGTAATTCAGTATCCAGCCTTGTTTTCACAATCTGGCTGGATAGTCATTCAGTGTCCGGCCTTGTTTTCACAATCTGGCCGAATAGCAATTCAGTATCCGGCTGGATACCGGATAGTTATGCACTATCCGGCCGGAATGTAATTCAGTATCCAGCCTTGTTTTCACTATCCGGCTGGATAGTAATTCAGTATCCGGCCGGATAGTAATTGAGTATCCAGCGTTGTTTTCATTATCTGGCCGGATAGTAATTCAGTATCCGGCTTATCCGGCCTTGTTTGCACTATCCGGCCAGATAGTAGTTCAGTATCCGGCCCTGTTTTCACTATCTGGCCGGATAGCAATTCAGTATCCGGCCTTGTTTTCACGATCTGGCCGGATAGTAATTCAGTATCCGGTCTTGTTTTTACTATCCGGCCGGATAGTGATTCAGTATCCGGCCTTGTTTTCACTATCCGGCCGGATTCCGGATAGTAATTCAGTATCCGGCCAATTATCGGATAGCATAATTCAAAAAAATCTTATTATTCTGCACAACGCAAATCATACCACAATAGGTTATGTACATTAATTACATTATTTTTATAATCGCACGTCAAAAATATTTGTTACATTATTTAGTTTAGAATCTACTCCAAATTAACAATTGGCAAATCGCGGTGAATGAATACCAAATTTTCTGCATTTGTTGGTAAGAAGCGACTCAGCTTGGCTTCGTATACCAGACCAGCTTCTGAAAATATCCTTTCGATAAGTTCTAGCAAACCTTAAGATATCTTTAAGATATCCGGCGCTCCGGCCAGGTAGCTTGCCGAATATCCGGTATCCGGCCAAACCACTATCCGTTTCATCTCTAAATATAACACTATAAGAACGTAATCTATATCTGTACATACATACATACAAATAAAATTGGAGTTTCTGTTTGTAATATTAAAATAACATTATTTTAACAAATGCATATGAAAGTAAACACGATAACTATAACAAAAATGCAATTCTTAAAACTTTTGTGTCTGTTTGTTCCGGGTAAACTTCCAAACAGCTGAATAGATTTTGACGCGACTTCCACTGGCAGGTAGCTGACGTTGCATGGCGCAACTTAGGCTACTTTTATTTTAGAAAAATATTAGGGTTCCGCGGCATGAACATAAAACCATTATTTCCGGGAGCGAAGTCGCGGTGGTCTATACTTCTATATCTATACGTACTAATATTATAAAGAGGGAAGATTTGTATTTTTCTTTTTTTGTGTGTAACGAAATAACTTAAAAACTACTGGACCGATTTCAAAAATATTTTACCATTAGAAAGCATTATTATCATTGAGTAACATAGGGTATATTATATACCCGTGCGAAGCCGGGACGGGCCGCTAGTATTAAATATAATTGAAAGATATGTACGGTACAGCAACGATTTTGTAACTCATACTGCAAGCAAAATAATTCCAAGGTGGCAAAAGTTGACGAACGAAATGAAACAAGGGAATTTCTCTAGCGACGGGGATTCCCCGAACGATAGACGAGCAGTAGCCTAATTCTCGTATTTACAAATAGTCCAAGCATCGCCGCAGTTCCGACCCCGCTCTATCGTAGATCTATCCAAAATTGGTATTCTCGTAATATCAAAACAATGTCTTTTGCACTAAATATCGTGATTTTCGTCGAAAAAATTAAGTAAATTACACTTAAAATCATTAAAATAAATATAAAATATTAATAGAAATTCAAAAAGCACTATTTGTCATGATTAAGCAGAAAGATGCTAAATGAATGCTAAATTGATACTCGTTTAATGTTATAAGTGTAAGCCTAGTTGGTAAAACGCTCGCCTCGAACGTATAGATGCAAGTTCAAACCCCGGGCCCGCACTTATTTTATTTTTATTTCTTTATTTGGTTTTTTTTTTAATTTTCCTTACAAAAACATTCTTTTTATTTTTATTTATTTGTCACCTCTACTAATAGATATTCTTTAAGAGTTTGTTTGCATAAAATAATAATAGATGGCGGTATAGTTCGTAACCTTTTTTAATTGAAGTTTTAAAATTTTCCTAACGTATTTTAGGACTCGGAGCTCTTTTTAGGCTCCGAGTCTTCGAAATCGTAAAAACAGCTTAAGTTGGAGCACATTAATTATATTTTTCACGAGAACAATACATGTAATCGCCGCAAATAACCTACGAGTGTTCAACGGCATTTTGATTGCGAAATTTGACAGATTCCCGCTAGAAAGTAATTTTGTTGAGCTATGAGAATACCATCATGTCAACGTGGTGGAACGATTAGAAGACGATCAACGTTTTTGCGAACAAATTCAACGACACTTCGACGAAAGTACTAAAAAATCGGTGCCGTTCAAGCTCGATAGACGGATGAGAATACCAAAAGGGCTTGAACGACTAATTCGCTACGATATCGCTACGATTTTTATTACGAGTATCAGGGCACAGAACATTATGTCCCGACTCCCGAGTCACAGACTATCTAATACTATACCTACTAGTCCCGAGTGCTATCCCTTTAAAAACCGATCTGCAAGTGTTTCGAGGCCTGATTTTCAAGTACCTACTACATCCCGTAAATCGGATCATAACTCGCAGCGTAATCGGTGTACATACATAAAAAAAAAAAAACATACCGGCCGAATTGAGAACCTCCTCCTTTTTGGAAGTCGGTTAAAAATGAATTTATCAATTATGATTTGAATTAGTTAACTAACTTTATTTTAATTTACTGTTATTTTATAACCTTAATAAATAAATATGAATCAAAATCAAAAGTTTTAAATAAATAAAAATGGTTTAAAAAAAACTGTATTCTTTTTAAGTTTGCTTGACGCGAGGCCCCTGCAAGAGCGAGGCCTCGGGCGATTGCCCTGTTCTGTTCGCCACCCCCTAAGGCCGCCGCTGCGGACCAACAGTAAAAACAAGGCCACAATATTTGCGTAGGTATTCTAATTTTGGAAGTAAGTAGGTAGGCTAATTAAATTAGGCAAAATTCCCAGGGTCTATTTATCTAATACTATTGTTTATAACCGGGTAAGTAGGTATTTATACTAGATCATGTTAATGTTGCAAAACATTGCCCCAATACCACTTAAGGGTGCTCACCCCCGACCTAATGAAGATATTAATTAAGTTTGCTCATTTAAGATCAGCAGTGCCTACTTCTTAACATTAAATTACCCTCTTGAATGCAAAGAGCGGGGAGTGTATTTATAAGAATACCAAGCGCTGCATTTCAAACAATTTCATATTCCACGCCTTCAGGCATTTCTATTATTTATTAATTTTTGGTACCATTTGTTTCTTGGTTACGTTTCATTTTACGGAGGGGTTATAGCTTTAGCGGAGAAGTTTTAGCGTTAAAATATGGGAAATTATGTTATTTAATAACTAGGTAGGTACGTAAAAGTAGGTATTTAACCTTAAATTAATGAAGACATTGAAGTGCAGTTGCAGGCAGATATTCAACTAGATAATTTTTCTATATTTTTTTTTATTATGTCATTTTGATATTGTGAAGTTTTATGCTCAGAAATATTTTTTGTTTTTTTTTAAACCTCTTGAATGTCCCGCTGCTAGGCAAAGGCGTCCCACTCTCGTGTTGTGTTGGGGGATAATTTAATTTAATTAGTTATTAATACATAAATATATATTATCATAATAATAAATAACTGCATAAGTATTTGTAATTTATGAAAAAGCGACTTTCAACGTCAAAGGGAACGTTGAACACAGTTTTACCGCGGCGACGGCATGAGATTTTTTATGAAATGGGAATGTTAATGTATGTCGGCTAATTTGTGTGAGTCGTACTCTTATTTTGCTATGCACTCACCATTACGAGCGAATAAATTTGAGTGTTATTAAAAATTACCCTGTATCTTTATAGACAAAGATTAAATTTCTGCGGTAACAGCCACTTCAATACGCGTCATCAAAGACTTTTCGCGTCATCAAAGACTATTCGTTGGAAATTTGATTCTCCTATGATTTGTTCGTTTTGCTATTCGCAAACAATTGGTAGCGCCCGTTTTGACGCGCCTCTATGTACAGGGCTTTAGAGTTGTCTTTAGCACGACATGTGCGGACTTTTAAGATCTTATCCAACATGTCCGGGTTATAAATAGGCTTAAAAATGAAGTAAAGCAAAGATTTGGGGTTTACGTACCTAACTAATAATAGTTTCGTAGGGTGCAGCAGTGGTAGCAGAGTGCTCGAACGCAAGCGAAGTGTGCAGGTTCAAACACCGGCTCGCACCTCTGGGATTTATGTGCGCATCTCATTTTCATCCGAGATTATCACATTTTAAAAGATCGGGTGAAGAAGTTTTACCTCACTGTCTAACTTGTATTTGTTTACTTTAACTGTAAGTACTTGAGCTGTTTTGTTTATGTATGTATGTATGTATGTAGGATATTATATTGTATGTATGTAGGACGTTATATGGTATGTATGTATTTATTTATATGTGTACTTTTTTAAACTATTTACTATTAATATCCATTATTAAGTACTCCCCCGCCTTAATCAATTCTCTAGATCCACTGCATCCTAAGGTTGTCTGGAAGAGATCGCTTTTAGTGATAAGGCCGCCCATTGTAACACTCTGTGTAAACTGTGTGTAATATTAATACTTTTTGCGGTGGAATAATAAAGAGTTATCTATCTATTATCACTTGCTATGAAACGGTGAAGGAAAACATCGTGAGGAAACCTGCACGTCTGAGGGAACTTGACTAGTTTTCGATTGATGTGTGAAGTCTGCCAACCTGCACTGGGCCAGCGTGGTGGACTATGGCCCGAATCCCCCTCGCGTTGAGGGGAGGCCCGTGCCCAGCAGTGGAACGTTAAAAAAAGTGTTGTAGTAGGCTGCGTTCGTGCACATATTGTTTGCCACGCGAATTTTATCTAATGTTTATCTAATGTTTCACAATCTGGTCGACTTTGAAAATAGTTACTAAAAAAAAACAAATAACTATTGTTCTTGAAAACGAACCCATAAATTTTAATTTATCAACAAAACTTTTACAATCAACCCTATTCTACAATACCACTGTAAATTGATGATTACTATCTTTAAATTTAGGTGGAAGTGCCAGAAAGTTTTTATTACAAGTAAGGCTTGGTAGCCCTAGTAGCGGGCAGTGGTATATATTAGCCGGCGGCAGCGCTTGTAAAAAACTTGGCATAAGTTTCCGTATGTATAGGCGTGGTCACGGGCCGCGCGTTGGTGCATTAATGCCTTACAACTTAATGCAAGCTCGCATGCGGACTACTCACGCCCCTAACGAGCCTCGGCAATGAATAAAGCAATATTACAGAAACAGAAGTTTACTGCCTACTTTCTAAATTACTTTGTGAGGATGGTGGAAGTAAGTCACTATCCTTGGCGTTCTGTGCCCTTTTATATCTGACTTTAAATACCCAAGCTAAATACATACCTAGTTCAGAATCATTATTGACCCATGCTCTGCATTACAGCACGTTATTTGCTATAACTTCACTAAATAACCTTATATATTTCAATTCTGAATAAAATAAGCCCTTTTGTTTATGAGCTGTAAAAGTCTTCTTCTTCTGTTGAAATATTTCACTCAAGCGATGCACAACATATTGTTGATTAACTAGATTATGAGCGCTGTCGTATCAGATAAGACGCGATACAACATTTAGATCTGAGCCCCAAGACCCCTAAGATATGTTGTGGAGTTGCTATGATTTAATTTTTAAGGCATGATAACCTCATATTTTATCGATGATAGCAAGAATATAACTTGTCAAATGACTTCAAATGATAATGTCTACAGTAGTCATATTTTAGCTACCATTGATAAAATAACTGGTTTTCATGCTTGTAAAAATAAAGTCACAGCACCTCCATAACCAGTAGTGATACGACACTGCCCTGATAGAGCAGTGTCGTATCTGCATTTAACTAATCACCGAAGTCGCAACTCTTCCACCAGCCGGTGGCTAAAAGTCTAAAAGCCTTTGTGCCGCGCTGCATACAGGGCCACTTGCTCGGCTTATGTGCCCGCGTTTATTTGTGTTTACATAAGCTTTGCGTTAGGCGAGATATTGCGTTGCATTATGTATACTTAGAAACTTACCACTTTTGGTTTGTAATAGTCTAAAAAAGTGTTTAATTACTGGAAAAATACGGTATTATTAACGTTAAGGGGGCTTTTATTAGGTAATACAAATAATTAATTACATAAAGAGGAAATTATTTGCTTGTAAGTTTAGTTCTAGGGTAGTACGTTCCACTCTGAGTAAATCTCGTGATTTAATAAATCAGTGACAATTCTGCAAATTCTCTTACAATTGGCAAAATCATCGACTAAATACGATGGATGCCATATCTTTTATAAAGTAAAGTGAAGTACAATGGCCCCGTATTAACGTCATTTGAGACATTTATCAACGAATTCATACATGGAAGTTGAATTAAATTCTGAATAAGAAAACCTTTTTTGTTTTTTTGGCCACTTTAGAACTCTTGATACAATTTTGTCAACTCTTTCACTGATAGAAAGCTATAGGTAATACTCCCGAGTATAACTAATAATTAGAAAGCAGATTAAACCGTACTTTTCTTGTCTACCTAAACCATTTAAATAAATGTCTACATTACACTGTCTACACGTGACATTGGTTTCACAAGTAATCTTATCATAACTCAGAACCAGCTTTATATTTCATTCAGGACAAGTCGCTTCAGGTAACGTTACGTAACTTTATCAACATGTAAAGCCCTGCTCAAATAGGCGCGACAAAATACGCGAGACCATTTTTTTTCCTCTACCAAAAAATACTGTATTAACTCATAAATAAATTAGTGGTAAAAAAAACTTTTTAAAAACAATTTTTTGTGTTCTCCTCAGTAAGCCCTTTCATTTGATACCCATACTGTGGTAGTGCAGAAAAAATAACTATTCCACCATCTTGGATGATCCGCAATATTGGAATTAGAATGACGTCACACAGCTAAGCATGAATTGTCATCCAAAGTAAGCGTGTATACCAAATTTCAGCTCAATCGGTTAAAGATAACTGATTTAAAATTCAGTTGCAAGATTCCACCCGGACATACATACGTTGCAAGCTAATATAAAGCTTGTAAAAACACATTATTCTACTGAATAACATCGATGACGCGAGTGAATTTAGTAGCAAGTTTGCGTGGTTTTTACCACAGATATTCAATCTACATGCGTAAGATCATAGAGTAAACTTTCAGAAAATTTCCATCCAAAGGTTGCTTACTACATTTACTGATAAGGCCGCCCATTGTTGCACTTAATTATTATTATTTTTTTATCGTACATGTATAGTTTATATTTCTCTAAGAGGTGAAACAATAAAGAGTTATCTGTCTATCAAATTCGCTCGTCCCTGTGTGTTCAGGGCGTTAACTTGTCGGCTTATTTACAAACGTAATATTCAACGTTTCCCACGAAGCTGCTCGGATGCTGTGTTTAAATTACTTCGCTCAGAGCAAGATTACGTTTAGCCGAGGTTAAGAGGCAAAATTTCACTTAATGCGCTCCCATGTCTTGTAATTTCTTTAGGTTAACCAATTCGGTTCTGCTGTGCATATAATACATATTAATATGGTTGTAATGGAGTTTACATTGAACGAAGAGGGATTTCTCGTCTGCAAAGATTTTTTTTATGTCATCAACATACATTTTTGTAGAGTAATTATAATGTATTTAATAATATACCAATGCAAGCAAGCTTCCAGATAAATGAGGAAAACATACCATTACATCATCATCAGCCGGTGTCAGTCCACTGCTGGACGTAGGCCTCTCCCAAGATACGCCACTGAGCCCGGAATGTAAGGATGTAAGGGAGCACAAATGACACCTTAGTGCTTCCAGCCAACCTCACCTGCCCGTGGTGCATCCTGCTGACAAACAAACGAGGCTCTGACGACCGACAAATGGCGGGATAACCATTTCACAATTTTATCTATTTATCAGCCAGGGACGTCCACTGCTGGACATAGGCCTCCCCCATAGATCGCCACAAATTACGTTCTTGGGCTTTATGCGCCCATGGACTTCCGGCGACCCCGGTGAGGTCGTCCGTCCATCTGGTCGGGGGTCGTCAAACATTCCGCTTCCCTGTTCGTGGCCGCCACTCTAGGACTTTGATGCCCCAACGGCCATCCGTTCTCCGGGCAATGTGTCCGGCCCATTGGCGGCAATTCACAATTATGGCGTAGCTAAATCCTACAGACTGGTGACGCCTGCCCAGCGTGGCGATTAGGGCAAACCATCCCAAAAATGAAAAGTCCCACAATTACATCGATAAACAATATCTAGGCTAGGCTAGCTTAACTGTTTCAACTACAGCATTCCTAGGAATGTTGTAGTTGAGACAGTTCACACAACCCGTCACTGACGCTGAAATTTATAGTTATTTTAGTCGCGTGTTCGAACTGTCCTCTAAAGTAAACTTCCATCTTGACTATGAATTACAACCTATACCCATATCCTTTAAAAATATTGGTTGTTGTGCCGTGTCTAAGTACTGTCAGCTAAATATGTATATAATATATTTTGTCCCGTGACGAAATAGGTTTTCTACGCTGGTGATGCCCCTTGACTCGTCTCTATACTTTAAAGCCAAAACTTCTTTATTTATCTCGATGTGTGGACTTTTTTTTACTTTGCTCATCATCATTAAATTATCTGTACATACTTTTACATTGACAGCATCTTAAAAAAATCACCGAGGTCGAAATCAAACTCATATTCCTAAAGTCGAAATTATAACCACAAGACACTATTTGGGTGTCAGTATTTTTTATGCCAATGGCACGTATCCCATTCTATTGAACATGAACTACAGCTAAATTATATTTGATAGCACCAAAAATATTGCCATTTCACTCATGGCGTTAAAAAGGACGACAATACGCTTAGTTTAGTTTGTTGGCAACAGAATCACCAAAATGTATCGTTAAGAAATAAATGTATTTTCTTTTTTTTTCTTATCTTTATCCCATACACGTGTAACGTAACATAATGCTTTTGTAGAATCTATCCCAAAAAAAAATTATAGCATGTCTCTTTATGTAACCACGTTCTAAGTTAATTCCCGTATTCTTCAACGCCTACAAGGATATTTACATGCACGAGTTAATATTTCACACTCATCCCTGCTTCCACGGCACCTCAGGAATCTTATAAACGAAAGCATTTGTCTCGCAAAATTATTGTTATCTCTGCTTTTTCGCATCCACTTTTTGGTTAACATCTAACAGGAGAGCAATTTTCGCGTTGAGCGAAAAACTCTTCATAATACAGCTACTGAAATATTCCACAAATCCTTTCTAGTCAGCGAAAAATTTAATTTTTGATGAAGGTTCAGATTTATGTGGCTCCGAGTCTCACCGAGGACTCGTAAAAATAAAGTGTTCGTAATAATTAATATCCTCAATATTTTTTAGACAACTTTCTTTTAAAAACAAGCCTTGTGCATCTTTGTTACTTATATTTATATCTCAAACGGCCACTAGTCTAGCGGTTAGGCGGACCACCTTTGAAATTTTAAGGTTCCAAGTTTGATGCTCATACTAGCAATTAAACTATTTACGCTAACAAGAACAAGCATTTAGCTTAGTAAGTGGGGATAACAGAACTATAAGTAATGAGATAATCTCACATCTAATCGCTAGTAAAAAAAAAACAAAAAAAAATAGCAACGGTGAAAGTAACCCTTTAAAAGAGGTAAATTGCCCTTGTTTTGACATCCCCGTAGGTACCATTAATAAAGGGAATTGATGACCCAACAGATACTCGTGACGATGAATCGAAAAGTTGGAAAGCTCAATCAAAATATGGACGATATTTCCATCATAAAATGACCTCCACTGACATCGCTGTAAAAAAATTGTACGTTAAAAAATATGTCAGTGAACCTCAACCAAATATTTTATTCCCATTTATCAAGGGATGTTCCATAAACGTCAGAAAAAGCTTCGATGTATAAATACATTGGAGACACGTGATGTGTCGGGCACCAGTCGACGGGACTTAGGGCGCTCTGGTGAGAGGGAGCGGTAGATAAATCATGCTCTAATACTCGCTTAATACCAGTCGAGCTGGTTGTAATTTTCATGTCAGAATGTTTTTTTATTTGATTGACATCTCCCACAACTCAAGCTTTTAAAGATTAAATCCCCGGCCCACGGAGGTGTATTTTTTTTGCCAATACCACAATTTACTGTGTTGATAAGTAGAAAGATTACATTTCTGTAGTAAAATACATGTGACCACGCGTCAAAATTCGGTCTCGACAGCGGTGACATTTTGTTGAAAAGTGAGCTTTCTAAATAAATAAAGTTCGTTTTAGTATGGTTAAAAAATTTTAAGCGCTTATTTCGACGTGCCTCTGGTACCCGTGCTTTATACATATTGTGTCAATGCAGACAAAAATAAAATAAAAAACACCGGCCAAGTGTGAGTCGGACTCGCGCACGTAGGGTTCCGTGCCATTGTCTATAAAAACGGCAAAAATCACGTTTTTTGTATGCACCCTTATATGTTTATTTTATTTTGTGTTTTAGTATTTTTTATTATAGCGGCAACAGAAATACATCATCTGTGAAAATTTCGACTGTGTATCGCGGTTCATGAGATACAGCCTGGTGACAGACGGACCGCGGAGTCTTAGTAATAGGGTCCTGTTTTGCCCTTTTGGTACAGAACCCTAAACACATAATATGAATTGAGCCCCCAGACTTTTTTAATTCAATCATAAAACTGCCTCAGTTAAACTCTTATAAAGTTTGTTCTTTTTGTTTGTCTATTTGGACTGATTTCTCATATCTCTATACTACACCCATTTTTTTTTCAAAAAGCTTACGTACAGTAGTTATTGACAGAGACTTGCTCTTACATAGATAAATGTTCTCAAACATGACTATGTAAAAAAATTAAGCATTCTTATAGAAACCAAGAAAAACCCCTCGTAAGTCGTGAAGCAGATAACCAATATAAACTAAAACCTTTAGGTAACGACCCGAGTCTTGGCATAAAAAGGTAAATTGCGGTTTCTTAAGTAGTTCAGGATTGGTGAATAAATCTAGATTGGGCGTAATGTGTGCTGACATTACTGTCTCTAGAGAGACGAGAATTTGTCGGTAGACCGTGAGATATTAACCCCCCAAAACGATCTCTTATGAAAAAAAGTCTTGGTGTAATGCTTACATTGAGAAAGTGTTGCAGTAACAAATTATGAGATCTATTGTAGCCAAATCTATTATTTACAAGCTTTATATTAACTTGCAATGTATGTATTTATGTCCGGGTGGAATATTGCAACTGAATTTTAAATCAGTAATCTTTAACCGATTGAGCTGAAATTTGGTCTACATGCTTATTTTGGATGACAATGCATGCTTTGTTATGTGACGTCATTCTAATTCATCCAAGATGGCGGAATAGTTATTTTTTCTGCACTACCACAGTATGGGTATCAAATGAAAGGGCTTGCTGAGGAGAACACGAAAACTAAGGGCAATTAAATAAAAGCTTGTTTTTAAAAAGTTTTTTTTTTACCATTAATTTGTTTATATCACATTTCCTGAATTATTTTTCCAGTCGACTGTGACATGAGAAAATGTCAGAGGTGTCAATTTTGTCCCATTCTCTGGTACGAATAAGTAAGTTACAGAACAACTGGGTGCAATATAATTCGTGGCATGAGTCTTATCTTGGCTCGCATACTAACAGTAATGATGTTGTTAACTAAAGCTAAACCAATATCTTTTTGAGAGAAATAAGCGAAAAATAGGGAACCCGTATTTTATGGATAACCAATGTTTCAGTTCTCATCAAAATAATATCGAAATGATTGGTCTGTCAACACTATCCTTGGTAAAAGGTGAGTAAACTCACGCAAAATCAGAGAAAATAGGAAATTTTATCCTTAGGAAAATCTGCGGATTAGACAGAATATAGGTTTCTGAACTCACATAAAACATCTGTAAGTACTTATAATTTTATGTAAATAAATGCATACCTATGATCCTATAAATTATCTTTCCTTGAAACATTCAGTTCGCATCAAATTGGGTCAGAATGTACCCATGATAGATGCGGTTATGTTGGTCTATAAATCGCACGTAACACGTAATCGTGTACTTTCACATTGACGGATGGGCCGGATGTGACCTCTTGGTTCGCTCGTCGCGTGGAAACCCTACATCATCCCGCCGGTATTAATTCATTGACAGCGTGTCTAACAAACTTCCATGATGTTCCCGTTTTCATGACAAATGAACGTGCTTTGTTAACGTTCATTATCAAACTGATTGATAGACTTTTGAGTTGTTTAGATTTTTTTAATAGCAGAGGTAATTTTTCCTTTTAACGTCCCACTGCCAGTGGGAGCAGTGGTAGCCGAGTGGTCGAACGCATGACTTGCAATCAAAGTTTGCAGGTTCAAACCCCGGCTCGCACCTCTGGGTTTTATGTGCGAATGTGCGATCTTGCTATAAAACGGTGAAGGAAAACATCGTGAGGAAACCTGCGCGTCTGAGGTAACTTAACTTTTCTCGATAGATGTGTGAAGTCTGCCAACATGCACTGGGCCAGGATGGTGGACTATGGCCTGAATCCTTCTCGCATTGAGGGCCCGTGCACAGCAGTGGGACGTTAAAAGGACTATACATAGATAAATAATTGGTCTCGCGTGTGGGACTATAGTATAGTATAGACGTGACGTTTTGTTTGAAAAACGTTTTGACTGAACTCGCTCGCATCATCTATCACATATCGTTGAAAAATGAGCTTTCTC
The DNA here is from genome assembly GCA_914767695.1 of Ptilodon capucinus. NCBI lineage: Eukaryota > Metazoa > Arthropoda > Insecta > Lepidoptera > Notodontidae > Ptilodon > Ptilodon capucinus. The sequence goes on from OU611808.1 coordinate 8,900,214, forward strand.
TATGTAATAATACAGTTGGTTTCGGCATTGGCAAAAAACTCGTATAGGTATATGTTAATTGGTTTGGCGAATCGATGGTCTTTGTTAGTAGCATTGAAGTGAAATAGATTTTATTATACTTTTTATGTATGAGCTTGAATACAGCTTTAAATCCTACGATAGTGTATCCCGATCGAAAAACATAGTCATTTACCCCATTTAAAAAACTTTTTATGACTACCCTGTGACACGATAAGCCTATCTTTGGGATAGCATACCGTCATTACTAATCCTATTTATCTTTTTATCCCCAGTTGCTTCTTAAGATACGCTAGGATAGATATGGGGCGGTCTAAATTCGGTGATCTAGGCAGCTGTGACAGCTATTAGATATAACGTGAAACTAACCTTTTCTTTATTTTCTAAAAAAACATTTTCTTTAGCTGCTACGTACCTATCTTATTTATACTAAACTAGCTGACCAGGCGAACTTCGTACCGCCTTAGAATGAGTGACATACGAAAGTAGCGCCTACCGGGTCCAATTGTGAATCTAAACCATCCAGGGTGCCACCCAAACGCATACAAAAATAATCATCAAATCGGTCCCGCCGTTTAGGAGGAGTTAGCTTACAACGAAAAGTGGCATTGATTTTTATATATATTGATTGATCTTGCCAGTAATGCGATTTAGGTCTTTGAATTGAATGTAACAGTATAGAATGTGCTTTAAATTAGTAGACTTAAATCTTCAAATATAAGCTGTGTAGCTTATTCTAAATGTATAAATAAAATCTAAATTAGTATGGGACGCTACTTGCGTCGATACTCTTGATCCCTTTTCATCTTCTACAAACATCCGTTGAGGCTGGTGGCGCTGCTCAATCCGCAGAATGCCTCAAACGCCGCAAATATAGTTCCCTGGGTGTAAGGTATATATTTAAGGCGTTTGGGGTAGAAACCTTAGGTCCATGGGGGCCGGGTGCCCACCGGATGTTTCAAGACATTGCGAAACGTCTGATCGAAACATCCGGTGATCAGAACGCTGGAAACTATTTCGCACAGCACATCAGCATTGCCATTCAACGTGACAATGCTGCCAGCGTTCTGGGCACCCTACCGCCCGACAATGATGGGGGACTGTGGGGTGTTTAATTTTCTATTTTTATTTTTTATTATTATTATTTTCTCTTCTATATGTAAATATTTTGTTTTTAATGTCAATAATAAATCTTTATAAATTTTAGAAAAAATAACTATCGATATTTAGTATATAGTCAAAGTCAAATAATTTATTCTGTATAGGCCTATAGGGGCACTTACAAATTGTCAAGTTTACATTTTGTTTTCTTATATGCTACTATACTATATTATGTCACCTACTAGACATGACATAAGATAGCATACTTGTTATTCATAATCACATTCTACATAATATACTTTGAAATTGTAGCAGGAGGCCAAACATACGTACTTAATATATTTTTTTATACGAATATGTATAAGAAGTTAGCTACAACCATACATAACATTAATTTACTTAGCAAGATTCAGCGAAGAAAGGACATTTGGCACATTCCCTAGGCACAGGATTACCATACTTTTAAAATATTAATTCAGGACTCACGCATTCATTATCGTTATTTTACACTGTTAAGTCACACTCAAACTTAGAAATAACTGAATCATAAGGTTTATTATTACTGCACACGTAGTTCATGTATTTAATAAAAAAATCGTAGGATCATATTATACGTCCTAAATATATAAAACATCCAAACCATTTAAAACCACGTAAAAAGGTATTTTTATATACGTTCAAAAGTGTGCCACAACGTCACTACATAGAGGTCTATTTGAAACGCTATCTAATTAGCCATAAGGATCACAACTTAATTAATAGTTAGGTGAGTCTGAATTTAGTATAAATTATACATGATGCCATAAAGCCCCGGATTCCCTAATAATGTATTGCTCCTCATATCTATTTTAAAAAATCCGTATCAGAATTAGTTATCATATCCAAGCCTTGACTGTCCCCAGTCCCACTGCAGGGCAAAGGCCTCCCCTCCCTTTTTCCACTTATTGCGGCCCATAGCCAACCGGGGCCACTCCGGTAAGTGAGAGTCCAGCTCATCCTGCCATCTCTTTTTAAGGCCTGCCGCGTTGCCGTTTCCCGTGGTTGGGGAGCCATTGCGTGGTTGATTTTGCCCATAGCGTATCCGGCATGCGGCAGATGTGAGTTGCCCAGTTCCACTTAAGTTTAGCAGCTGAGTGGCCTACGTCAGCAATTCTTGTTTTGGAGCGCAGGATCGAGTTTCTTAAGTTAGAATTAGTTAGATAGATTAATTAGTTAGTTATATAGATAAAATTCAGATTATTAATTCTGTTTCTGAATTCAAATTCTTTCTTCTCAGTCGGGCACTCTTGTCAGAGTGGTCGTGGTTGTTGAGATGGTGTGCATGGTAGATCCTCCGTGTCGTCGTTCTCCTTGGTTACCGCTCTGGCAATGCTTCTCCACTTCTGGCGGTTGGTAGCATTGCGAGAACACTGTGCTATGGTAGATTGAGTTGCCGTCTTAATTGAATCTATCCAGCGTGTGGGAGATCGGCCGCGTGCTCTCAATTCAAATAGACATTCCAATTGTTTATGCAATCATATCGAGGGGTGAAAGGTTATTTGCTTAAGCGTCATTTTAACTTTACAGGAGAGCATAAGTACTCATTCGACGCAGAAAAAATAGCTGATTACAACTATATATAATACTCGTATATAAGTCAATATCGCCCATGAGTATCGCCTAACTCAAATAGTATTTTAGCCCTCGATATGTTAGCCTTTAGCATCGAGTTAGACGAGGATCTACGGGGCGCTACTCGGGTGGTTTTCAAATTTGGGGCCAATAGCGAAATTATTGAAATTATTGTTCACTAAAATAATATTATCATTAGTGTAACCAAGTATCTCAACAGTATATCTAAAAATATCATTAGGCAAATTATGTGACTCATTTGTGTCACTTAAATTGGTGAATATTGCGTATTATTGGAATAAATTAGTGATTGACTTGATTGTGATACAGTATTTTTTATTCTGAACACAATAATAAAAAAAAAAAAACTATAATTTGAAAAAAAAAAATCATGAAATCGTTACTTTTTGGCCCCAAATTTGAAAACGACCCACTCAAGCTTAGAAATATCCTGAGGTACGTAAATAAATGGGGAGCCTACTTAGGCATATGAAATGAGTAGTACCTACGTATATAAAACGTATTTGTATTCACATCCAACGCCAACCTCTTAGAGAAATTGGCTCCCATTGTGTGTATTCGACAGTAATGTCATGATTTAACGCGTATAGCTTGTTAGATTTCTTAGTGAGATTTTTACGCTTTGCTACCCAAATGCGAGGTAATTTTAATGCTGTAGTATTTATTATAGATAGTATTTTTTAAAACATCAAACGATTTTTAGACAAGTCAACGTGACATCTCTCTATCTATACCTACATATAAAATACCAAGATAAGACATTTTCTCACGGATCGTGACGTCATTTTTGTGGCAAAATCGTTACGTCTTATTAGCTAGCATGGCGTGCTGGATAACAATATAAAATTGGTTTGACAGTTAAATACAACGCGATTGACGTATGGATAAGATGTTTTCTCTTAAGTGCTAGCATGGGTTACCAAAATGTACCATAGAGACACGAATTTGACAGGTCAACGTAAAGAAATTTGTCGAGGTCGAAGGCCGGTGATGAGAAAATAATTAGGCTGTAAGAAGTACATAAATATAGAATTTTATACACTGTTATTACGAATAACACTTATTTTACTCCATCCTTCGCCAATATCCAGCGGACTACATGCAAAATTCTGCCGAAAACGAACACGTAAATTTATTTTCGTGTTCGACAAACAACAACAAAAAAGTGTTGAGATATTTCTATCTGTTTTATTTTCTTCCGAAAATCCCCATAATCCTTTTCTACATGATTTAAAATCCATATTATACAAAAAATCTGTAGGTTAGAGGTTAGGTTTTGTTTGGCATCAAACTTTGCGTGCTTTTTGCCGTTTTACAATGTAAAGTTATTTCAATTGGCAAATAAAAAATGGTATAGTGCCCAAAAAAATAATTTTAAGCATAATATCATAGACCAAATGATAATGACACTGCGACTGACTTATGTATCAACGCCCAGCCTAAACTGCTGATCGTAGAGACCTGAAACTTGGAGGGTGTGTTATTTGTATGACGTAGGCATCCGATAAGAAAAGATTTACCAATAAGGGCGTGAAAAAGGGGGGCAAAGTTTATATGGGACAACATGATTCCTTGGTCCAATAAACTTCAAATTTTGCATAAACCTTACGAAATAAAGAATATAATCATATTATAGAGATGAAGAGTTTTTATCAATACTTTAATCCTACATCTGTATTTAAAGAAAGTTAGACTTTTCCCCATTTCTATTAGAGTCGGTCTAGGCTCCACTATCCAATCTAAACAAAACTATTGCAGTCTGTTTCCTGATTCCCAATAAGTAGGACTCATAATAATCGCTCGTAAATCCATTCTTAGTGGTTTTTGCAACTTTTTTTAACCTATATGTTGCAAATGATTTAGACCTCATGTGTTTTTAAGGTAGATTTATACACTTCCCTAAATACACCTAAAGTTTTTCACTTATCTTTCGGTTCGTACACGTCGGTTACGTGTAGTGCTGCATTACATCCTGAACTTACTGGGGCGAACTAATTGCTTATATACATTGAGATAAAATGTCTGTGGTAAAAGCCACAGCGACTAATTTGGCTCACTTCGTTGAAAAATGTGCTTCTTTCATTTTTATTTCTTTATTTTTTAGTAAATTATGAAATTTAATTGAATAAGATGAGGAATGACTACGCTTGCGATTAGCGGGTATTTCAGCCAGTGTCAAGTAATTCATAGCAAGAGCAAATCCCTATTTCCCTTGGTCACGCCATAACTTGAGAACTACTGTACTGATTACATTCATGTTTTTTTTAGTTTTCTTATACATTCTTTCTTTCTCAAGGTGCTTACGGAAAACAAATTAAGAAAATTTAAAATAATTAGGGTTCTTAAATTTCACGTGTACACAAACTTAGCTGGTGGCTTAGCATAACCGCGTAGACATATTGAAGTACATCAACTGTCAGATTTGTCGAGAAAATGACGATCACTTTGAGCTTTTTGTACTGGACATGGCTCGGTGTGACGTCATTTTCTCGACAAATCTGACAGTTGATGTACAAGTGACTTCAATATGTCTACGCGTTCATGCTAAGCCTACTGGTTATACCTAAATAAAAATGGCCGAGGTATGTGATAAAGATGGCGGATGACCCATCCGCTTTGTGCATTTCGTTTTGGTATTGGTAAAAGTTGGTCGCGTCTATTTGCGCAGAGCATTATGATCCGATCCTGCTAAGTGCTAGGAGCATTAGCAGCAAGACGCCGGCGGACGTCCGTGCCCTGTGATGTCACAATATTGTTTGTTATGTTAACAAACGTTTAAATTTCAGAATTTTCTTCTATTTTAACGGTTTAATTATTAAAGGGTAGAGTTTAATAAAAGAGGTAACCGATTTTAGCTAGATAAAAATACAACGATACATTTAATTAAAGATTTTAATTGTCCAAGTTTGAAACTTTGTTATTTCGGTCGCCATGTGCCTTCGCTTCTAATAGGCGTTGGGGTTGCTAAATATGAGAAAACACTACTAGCGAAATAACGCCTTGCCAAACATTACAATTTAATATTTAAATAAAAAATGGTTGATCATTGTGTGGAATTAAAAAAAAAAAAATTAGTTGTCAAATAAATTTAACACAAATAGTTTTTTTTCTCCCTTATTAGTAGTCAATGTTTATCCTGCTTTAAAATAATTAACTATCTACTATTAGTTTATCAAGTACTCGCGTTTATATATATCACAAATCATCATTTCTCACAGCCAAAGCGGTTTCTAATATCGGAAAGATACCGCAAGAATATGAACGAAAAAGTTAATATGGAGGTCCGAGCGCGTGCCGCCGGGAGAAAAAAAAGATGGATGTTCGTGAATAATGTTCGGTCGCGAACTGTAGTAATGGACAGCACTAAATATTGCACCAAGGGAAAATAAATTACACCACTTTTTCAGGGCCACAAAAAGACCGCTTCGTTTTCTCTTTCAGCGAGTGGTGAGCACAAAAAGTTTAATATGTCGGGAACGCTGAACTTTGATTATGTGGGCCCACTGGCTTGTTTATGTGTCGGAATACACTTTAGCTTTATTACTGAACCATTTCGTACAAACAAATTGTATTTTCAACCAATGGTTGCATAAGTTAACTAAATTTAATAATATGCGAAGGTTTGTAAAAAAAGAAATAGTATGTTTAGCACAAAAAACATTGCTGTAATTAGTCTGTTCATCTTCCTAAAATAAATACTTACCTATGTAATTTAATAAATATACCACTATATTCGCACATTATTTCCGGTTTAGACCTTAGGTACTCCAAAAATGCTGCAAAATTAACAATTTTGTAAGAAAACGACTGTTTGGTCGTTACATTGTTTTATTGAAACCGACAAGATGGGTCGGAATAATTTAATCATTACCTCATATAATAATAACAATATGGCAACGAAAAGAAAAGTATTCAATGCTTGTATTCTTCCATGCATCACGTACGGCTGTGAAACATGGTCCCTTACAAAATACCATAGATACAAACTAGGAAAGTGCCCGAGAGGTATGGAACGAAGCATGGCAGGAACAAGAAGGCAAGATAGAATTAGCAATGTGCAATTATGAGCAAAAACCAAACTAACTGATATCCTGGAAAAAATAGACCTCCAAAAATGGAGATGGACCGGCCATATGTTGAGAGCTACACCAGAAAAATGGAGCCAAATAATAACGAACTGGTATCCAAGAGATGGCAAGAGATGCCGAGGGCGACAACAAATGCGCTGGGAAGATGAGCTGAAACTTACTGCGGGACCCAAATGGAGGAGAGTTGCTCAAGACAGGAAGCAATGGAAAGTACTAGAGAAGACCTTTGTCAAAAGGCACACTGAGTTGAGAGATATTCTATAGCCAAACGAATCAAACAATACAGCCATAAAGATCAATCTCACCTAGTTTAAGGGGCTAAATAAATAAGTAAATAAAAATAATTAAAACATGTTACAGTAATTCAACCTTGTGATATAATGGGAATTGCTAAGCTAATTACCATTGATTTAATACTTCTACAGTTACTATACTACTACTAGTAATCTGATACCATTTAGTCAAGAAGACCGTTTTAATCTAACAAAATTGAATCAATTAAATAAATCTACTCTGCAAACACTAAATAAAACAGTATCTACAACTTGTGTATACAAACTAATTTTGCGCTAATGACGACGTGGGCTGCTATTGTGTGAAGTTTAAATTGGTTCGCGACCATCGCCGCATTGGTTTTTGTCGGAAGAATCAGAGCTGCCTTCAGCGCTAAATGGATTTATTACCTCGCGTTTCAGGTGTGTAATTACTCTATACACCGAAGCGAATAGTTTATTGTTTGCAGTTGGAAAATTGCAATATATTTTACGTTCAATGTTTGAGATATTATTGCTGCAATCTGATTTATAGTTAGTAATAAAAATGGTATCAAGAAATTATTACTTACGGGAAATGTTCAATATTAAAACCATTGGGAGGAATTAATCTAATGAAAATAAGGATACAATCAGCAGTGTTGGTGGTAGTACACTTTAGGAAACAAAGGGTTTTGAAAAGTTTTGGGATGTGCCCCGGACTCAATATCTTTGTTCTACCACGTTATTCCCATTTTTTTTTGTATATATTATGTTAGTTCAATTGTTTTAAGAGAGGTTGGTAAGCGAGCTTTATTCTGTTCTCAGACGGTTTAACGCAAACGATTATCCACCTATTAGTGTACTACCGCCACTCTTGTCGACTGTACACCTTTGATTATTAATCTTAGAACCATTTCCTGTATTACAAATGGCTGGGTTTCTCGTTTTAGCAATATCCGAAATTCACTAGTAAGCCACTTAACTTGTAAATTAACAAAATGCATCTATTTACTAAATAAGGAATTTCTTTGCAAAAGAATATCCTTCAAAAATCCAAACCTAGAAAATCATAATTCAAATTGTAAATACCTACGTTGCAATATTCTGGTATTTGATGGTTTAACTTTAGTGAACAGTTTTTGTTACTTTCTCATTCACAAGCCTTTGTTTCTCGACTATCCTTTCTCAGCTATCACACGAGGTCTTAATTTATACAGCAGACAGTACATACGTTCCATGTTTTAATTAACAAGGTTCCAACCCGAGATTAATTATGCACACACTCATGATTAACCAATCTCTTCCGTTTCATCCACTACAAAGATTTAATTGAAAAGACCTTCATGGATGCGGCCGTATTTACCGCCATAGGGGTTGTACAGATACTTTTCAGAGGATAAATCCACGTGTAGAGGGTTGTTCTAATTTAAATATCCTAATCCGAGTTGTAGTGGTGTTGTGGATAGTAGTCGCAAGTTACTGGGTGAGTAGACGAGATACTTTATTTTGAAATGAATACGTAGATGCTTGCAATAACTATCGCTCACAAACGACCCCAGTTAAGCTACTACTACAGCACTTTTTTAACGTCCCACTGCTGGGCAAGGGCCTCCTCTCAATGCGAGGGGGATTCAGGCCATAGTCCACCACGCTGGCCCGGTGCGGGTTGGCAGATTTCACACATCTATCAAGAACTAGTCAAGTTCCCTCAAACGTGCAGGTTTCCTCAGGATGTTTTCCTTCACCGTTTCATAGCAAGTGATAATGACAAGTGATAATGGATGAAAATGACATTCGCACATATATCCCAGAGGTGCGAGCCGGGGTTTGAACCTGCACACTTTGATTGCAAGGCGTGCGTTCGACCACTCGGCTACCACTGCTGCCCACTCGGCTACCACTGCTGCGCCACCAGTTAAGCGCTATGCCTTAGAGCTGACGAGTTCAAGGTATTACTTGAGCATACTATGAATATATCATTGAGTTTAGTAAACTAGATCCTAAATATGGATGTAATTATCTGAAATAATTTGTTTGGATTGAATTAAATTATACATTTTGTTTTTAATCCTGAATCAACTTATCACTACCACCAAGATAAGACTTATGCCTCAGATTATATCCCACCAGGTAGCTCGCTCACTTTCGTAACTCGTGAGAGATAAAATTAAATTACTTTCCTACTATTAATGTTGTTGTGACAAGACAAAATATGATAATAGTAGATATATCAATGTTGTCCCTTTTACGTGAATGTTTTACGAAGACAGCATCTCGGTGCGACATAATTCGTGAAATTAGTCTTGGCATGCGTGTTAGCCGTGTTGTTCCTTGAGATTTATAAATTCTTCATAAGCCACCAACTTAAAATAGTCGGTCTGCGCCGTCCTAAGCGCCGTCCGAAGGGATTTAGTTTCAATCACGCTGTTGGTCGAGAGCTTGTGATTAATGCATACTAAACAGGACAGAGCCCATGTCCAGATAACACTTTCTGATGTTACTACATCCTACTGAATGGAGCTACGGCTCTACAATGAGTTTTTTATTTATTTAATTATTTAAAGGCGTATTCCCGGACAAAATTTTAAACAACTAACTAACGATTAAAGTTATTTTATTGAATAAGATGAGGAATGGTGCAGGCATTTAGCTGTGGTGGTAGCCAAATCGGTAATACGCCCTGATGCCTACGCCCTCGGTTATACGCGCTTTGAACGCAAGGGGTGTACCCCTTGCAGACCAGACCAGTTCAAACCAGAGCACCACTGGATTTTTAGATTTCATGTGAGAATATCATTCTGAATTAAAATGAAAATTGTCCTTTAATAAAATAAAATAAAATAATTATTGTGGCTAAGTTTAGTATCAGTTATCATTTAAATTACGCATAACTTTGTTTTTTCTGTCCATGGAATGGTGTATATATATTCCTTTATAAACAGTAGTGGGCAAATAAAGCGTTGTTGATGACAAGTGACTGAGTGGCGGACAATTAGCGAGCTGGGCGAGCTGAGAAAACAAAAGGGCCTCTTAGTTTCACTTAATTAAAAAAGAGGAAGCCGGCTGAAGGCAGAGAAAAATTGCCACGGGATAGCGTCCGGCATTTCGTTACGCTACTAAGGCGTCTTTACGCGCGCGTTAAATTTTTGTCAATACAAAATTGAACTGTATTGACTCACACATAAAGCTCTTTTTCTATTTAACAAAATTAATGACGATGAAATTTAATGGAATAAGATGAGGAACGGCTCCATCTGTAGACAACGGGTATTTCAGCCAGTGTCTACATTTATATTTTATTAATATTATAAACTGAAGAGTTTGTTTGTTTGGTTGAACGCATTAAGCTATGGAACTACCAGTGTGATTACAAAAAAATGTTTGCTCTGTAAAGCCTATTCACTGAGGAAGGTTAAAGACTTTATAACATCACGCTTCGACAAAGTAACTATAAACGCGGGTGAAACCGCCGGCACAGCTAACTATACATAATTAATAGTAACAAAAACTTTTTAAAAACAAGCTTTTATTTAATTGCCTTGCCTTTCATTTGATACCCATACTGTGGCAGTGCAGAAAAAATAACTATTCCGCCATCTTGGATGATCCGCCATATTGGAATTAGAATGACGTCACATAGTTAGGCAAGTTAGGCATGCATTGTCATCCAAAATAAGCGTGTATACCAACTTTCAGCTCAATCCGTTAAAGATAACTGATTAAAAATTCAGTTGCAAGATCCACCCGGACATACATACGTTGCAAGCTAATGTAAAGCTTGTAAAAATGGGTGACGAACACTGTAAAGCTGGCGGATGACCTGCATAAATCAGACAAAGCTCATTCATCAATGACATGTTATTGATAACGCGAGCGAATCTTGACGCGTGATCTTGTGGCTTTTACAACAAAAATTCCATCTTTATGTTCGTTTTGGTATTGGCAATAAATTGGTCGTACGCGTTTTGTCGCGCCTGTGAACGCAGGGCTTTACCGGTTGCGGCAAAAAACGTGTGAGAGATTTTTTTATAATAAAAAATATTTGCATACTTGTAAACTGTATTTTATGTTTTATTTTATTTATAGCATGTATCGTACATTTATCTCAAATATAATTAACTGAATTATTTTGGCACTAACTGTAAAATAGAAAAGGGTAAATTTAAAATATAATATTTATTGAATCACTTTTATGTCTGTATGTAAAATAATGCAATTACACCATTGGGACACTCAAGGACTCCATAAATATCCATCATCTAACTCTCAATGTCCAACTAGATATTGGGTAGCACAATACTGAAGTTTTTGATATAATTTATAAATTATCGTTAATAGGTTGGTGGTAGGTGGAAGATAGTCAGTTGTTGGTGTTGTATATTTGGGCCTTGGGGAATTAAACTCAGCTTTTCATTATTATAACGTATAACCACCGAAAGGATAATAACAATAACACAGAGAATATAGACAAAGAAACGGAAGAAAGTATAATTTTTGACCATAGACAATTAAAATGTTTGTTATGTACCACGAACAATATTGCCCAGTAGGTCCTAAACATGTCATAGATTGAAGGTTCAGAAGCATGTTTGCAAGTAAAACCTCCAATTTAACTTCCATCGTTAAAAATTTCCTACAACAACATTTCACAGTTACACACTTATAAAATCCAGATGCATAAGTTAGGGTAGCGCATTAAAAAACTAAATTTGTCAACGGCAGTCTCCCTCTATATGAAATTTCCACCAAGTTTAGTTGCTCTATAATTTTCCGGCGCCTACAGGCGGGTAGAGACACAATCAGCCTACGCCTCGAGCCTTCATTAAGCAATATGATCTTTACATATACTGATCGTATATATACTGATGCTTGTTCGTATACAGCTTTTTTCTTTTCTTTATTATGTATAATGTATGTATCTTAATATTTTGGGTACCTACATAGTTGCAAATAAAATATAATAAAAATATTATAATAGTTAATAGGTTTGTTTTCGATGCCATATGTTTGATTAAAGAAAGTGTTGGTATTTAATGTTTTTTTGTTACTATTAAATGCTTGACATTGACAAAATACCCACTAAGTACGTAACCTTATTAGGTTTCTAGCTTTTTAGTGCACCTAAGTTTAATTATTATTAAACCTAGGTGCACTAAAAAGCTAGAAATAACCTTATAATTCATTACATTTGGAGTAGGCGCCAATCTACGTCAGACTAGGCAAATACACACATGAATTGAAATCGACTTCAAATGTAATATACATCATCCACGTAAATAATGATCATAATAAACATAAAAATGTTCATAAAATGAAAACTACTAAGCCGTACAATTTTAAATTTTTATGGGACCAAATGGCATCTATTCCGCATCAAACAAAAAAGAATCACGTAAATCGGATCATAACTCGCAGCGTAATCGGTGTACATACATAAAAAAAAAACATACCGATCGAATTGAGAACTTCCTCCTTTTTGGAAGTCGGTTAACAAAACATAAAATCACCTTTCATCAAAGAACACGGTTTATTTGCTAAACGTAAGCTAATTTTTGTGAGGCGAGTCTACTGATGTAATTAGCGGAAGGCCGCGGGTCAAGAAATTTCTTCAAGTATATTTGTACATGTACCGAGCTGTTACCTTTCATTGTTATTGCTACACGGATACCCGGGTGGAGTAAAAATACTTTAATTAAATGAAAATGTATAGGTGCGTTTAATAATCTTTATTTGAAAAGGGTAATGAAAAGAAAACGACTGGGTTTTGTGATTATGACAATAAAGTTTGTTATTGATTAATACAATGTTTCGTAATGAATTATATTCTGTGATGTATTTATGTTAATTATTATTTAACGGTTTATTACTTTTGATGACGGTTTGGTGTAGTTGTTCTAGCGTAGGCCACTCGGCTCACTCCACCGGGTTGTTGCGGGTTCGATTCCCGACAGCGGAAAATTTCAGGAATGATCTTTTGGGACTTAACAAGGCAAATAACAGGGAATGTCACATTTTTTTATATATAGAATCATATTTTGTGTAACGTACCTATTTTGAATTCTAATCATTCGAATTTAAAAAAGTTAACAAATGGCGCCAAAAATGCAGTTTTGTTTATGGCCAAACTATAGAATTGTTAGAATATTTGAGCTTTCAAATTGTTTTTTCTCAAAATTCATTAATTAGGACATTCCCTGTTATTTGCCTGTACCCTTCAACTAGGGTTCGTCCATCCCGTTGTACCCCTAGTAGAAACATCGGTTAGTTTGGAATCACTCGATAAGTATGTCTCTAGCGATATTATCTGCACTTGTACGTTTTTGAAATCGATAGCACACGATAGTCTGTAATCGTAACTTGAATCCTTTTATTTTAAGAATCGATTTCGATACACTTTGTATTTTTTTTCGAAATATGACGAATTGTATTCAAAACGTCATACCTAATTAACTGAAAATGTTTTCGTTTCTATTCGTATCTAAACTAAAACCCGGACCTCTGAGAGTTAAATTGATACCCATAAAATTGATACCCCTCTCAAAAGTTATAATATCAGTATGCATTAAATGATCCGTACGCGGTATGCCTGGCTTTCAGAATTAAGCGTTCAACTGTTCCTCGCCAGAGGCGCCCCCTCCCGTCTAACCCCTGCAATTAAAACGCACCCGAAGGGTTGCATCGCTTTCCAAATTGCAAACACGTCCATTGTTTTAATCTACTCCACCGCCAGAATCCTGGGTATCATCTAAAACGGAGACTCCTTTTATACTATGACCCCCGCGTCTCGAAAAACTACCGACATCCAGCTTGAAAAGATAGCTCAAGATTAACTGGGCGGTATCACTGGAGCGGAATTCACCGGCGTATACTTGATTGAAATATTAATTTCAGGAGCGCACCCACTGACAATAACTATGAAATGAGACAGTCTATGAATTTTATGATACTTTGAGATGTTTAAAGATTTGAAACATTTCTTGTACAACTTCTTTGTAAAAGAACACCTCTATTGTAAAAAGGCGTATACAAAAATGTGACATACCACAATGTAATTAGAATTGTATTTTAATTGGCAGAACTGCACCCTGATGTTCTTCCAATGTGAATTCGTGCGCCAAAATTATTGACCTATTAATATTATCAGTATAAAACACTTTCATACCCAATAAGTTCCATTATTGGTCACAAAGTTTGTAGACGCATTGAAATTTGAAATAATTTCAGGGATATACTTTTGAGTTTAGTAATTCTAGGTGATTTATTCGACAAATACACTCACAATAAAAAGAAATAAAGATTACAGGACTATTATAAAAAAAAAGTTTTAGCATGTTCTACGCATATAATTACTTCATACATTATATTCAGTAGAATAGCATTTTATTATCCGGCGTAATAAGGGTAAAATACATAATGATACGTCTAATATTATTTCCATTCAAGAAAATTAACACTTTGAGCTGTTATATAAGGTCGTTACGAAGGTAATGTAGGCATACATTGCTGTCACTTGGCAACATGACGCAAAGGCAGTCTGAAATTTTCGTTAATAACTTTAGAATCTTGAAGTTCTTCGGATTATGGCCAGGAGAGATATGGACCGAATATTACAAGTGCTATTCATTCATTTATCTTTTTACAACGTTTCTCTTGTACAATGTTCTTCTAACACTGAATCTGCTCTACACTCCACCAAAAGTAGAGTTACTTATCCGAGAAGTGATATTCTATTTCACAGAAATAGTCGTGGCTGCAAAACTTTTAACGATTTTATTCATGTATGATAAAATTATACAAGCGATGAATTTATTAGACAGCGATGAGTTTAAAGGCAACGATGAAATCACTGAAGAAATACTAAGCATGAGTAACAGGATTTATAAGAAGTGTTACAAATTGTACAGCATTGTTTCAAATGTGGCGTATTCCATCCAAGTGCTTGCTCCAGTAGTCTTATTGTTACTCCTGAGGACAGACGCTGAGAAGGATTTGCCGATATGCAAATATTACTTCTTGAGCGATGAAATTCGACAAACGTACTTCGTTTATTGGTTCATATATCAATCCATCGGTATGTACGGTCACATGACGTACAATGTCAATATAGACTCATTAATCGCTGGTATATTGCTGATGGCTATCACGCAAGTGAAAATGTTGAATCATAAGTTGAACAAGTTCAAATTGACATCAGAGGAAAGGACACTTTCGTTGGCAGCTCAAGATGCAGTCCAGAAATTGAGACTTAACCGTCGTCTAAGGCACTATCATTTGATTTTGAGGTAAGTTTATAAAATACTCTGAGCTGTCTCATTACTAGTACAACTGATCAAATTCTACCTGTCTCGTTTTTAAACACCGTAAAACGTCAATATCGTTGGCCTTACTCTTCTATACTATCCTTGTATTGTTTTTTTGTGAAGTTTCATATTCTGTTTTACTTCTTTTTGTTTCCTATGATATTATTTAAACTCAGGGTTCGACTGTGGTTCAAAATGTGAGACGGAATTTTGTTGCAGATTTTGTTCCACTGTCCAGGAAATCTTCAGCGCAACTATGTTTATTCAATTTGGTATTGCATCGACTATAATATGCGTAGTAATGTGTGGATTACTGTTGGTAAGTATGTATCAAGAACTCTTGACACAGTGCGTAGAATTTATAAATGTCTTGCGAGAAAGTTTTTAAAGTCTCCATTTTGAATTCTTGCAGCCTTCATCGACGGAGACATTGGTGTTTCTGGTTATGTACCTCTTTGTTATGACGATACAGATATTCCTGCCTTGCTATTTAGGAACACAATTAACTCATGAGGTATTATAAAATTAATCAATTTCAACTTCTATTACTATGTCTAGTATTTTGTACAAATCATTAATAACGAAATTGCTTGTATTCTTAGAGTGAAGATCTGGTGGATGCAGCTTATAACAGTGAATGGGTCCCAAGGTCGAAGCCGTTTAAAAATAGTTTAAGGCTTTTTATGCAAAGAGCTACAACTCCTATTATAATTACTGGCTTAAATATGTTCCCACTTTCTCTAGTTACATTTGTTTCAGTAAGTACTACTATTCAATTACATAAAACTGTATTCAAGTCTTATTTTATAGGTCAATGTATTGTAAAGATTTTGATGAGGTTTTTGATACAGCTAAACAAGGTTCTAATGAAGGAAATTACTGTTACAGATCATGAAAACGGCATATTCATTCTTCACTCTAATCAGAAACGTTCAAGATAAACAGAAATGAAGATGCGGAAGGATTTAATTTTTAATCTACACCATTATGGTGTATGTAAATGTATTAACACTTGCATAGATTTCTTGGTCAATGGTAATTGTAAGTAGCTGGCACTGAATACAATGTTTTTTAGTAAACTCTATATTTTTTTGGTATAATGTAGCGAAGCCAACATAGCAAGGACATTGGACCCGACTAACCAATTCAATACACGTATCTAAAAGAGATGTAGAATAAGAACTTTGCACATACCCGACTTTGCACATACACTATGACCCGACTGACCAATTCAATACACGTATCTAAAAGAGATGTAGAATAAGAACTTTGCACATACCCGACTTTGCACATACACTATGACCCGACTGACCAATTCAATACACGTATCTAAGAAAGATGGAGAATATGAACTTTGAACATACCCGACTTTGCACATACACTATGACCCGACTGACCAATTCAATACAAGTATCTATGAAAGATGGAGAATATGAACTTTGCACATACCCGACTTTGCACATACACTATGACCCGACTCACCAATTCAATACAAGTATCTAAGAAAGATGGAGAATATGAACTTTGCACATAGAAATACGATTATGGATAAAACAAAATGCATAGAAACACTGTCGGATTTACTGCTGATGATGCTGCAGCAGCACGTGTATGTACGCTTACATCTATAGAAATCCGTCATTTTCCTAGCTTAAGCTGAGCGTCACCGTGACGCTAAAGAAATGAAGTATTCCTATTAGTTTGATCGTGGAACCCTTCAAAGACCTCTTAAAGTAGTCTTCTTTCAATAGTATCTGTAAATTTTTGGTAGACTTTGTACTGATACCGCATGATATATTAAAATTATCTTGCAAGACAGGTGGTTGTAATGGAGCAGGACTTTAGCAAATATTAGCTTCGGTGGTATTTATCTTCCTTGATCACACCATTAGCAGGAACACGTCGGCAATCAAGGAATCATTACTCGTTAACGATTAACGAATAAGATCGCACGTATTGCTAATAGGTGGTAGCACCTGTGCCGCGTAAAGCCTCCCACACAACGAGGCGTCAAGAGCCACGCGTTAAAATTATTTCCAATTCCAAAGGAACTTTATTGACTCATAGAAAAAGTGATGTGATGTGATGTGATGTGATGAAGTGTGATGATCCTCGACGAAATGACATTGACATCGTGAGCGAATTTCGACGCATGGGGGCATGGTTTTTACCACAGAAATTCAATCTACATACATATACTCACACCTGTATCCCATGGGGGTAGGCAGAGACTACCGTTTGCCACATGCTACGATTCTGACATACCTCATTCGCTTGATCCACAGTCAAACATATTTTCATGCACTTCCGTCGATTGCTTTGTAGTCGGGTGCTACGGACTTGAACTTTCTGGAAGAGACCGTTAATCTGGTCGTAAAAGCTCCTCCTCGGGCGCCCTCTTCCGACATTTCCACTCAAGTTCCCCTGATATATTCCTTTCGTCAGTCTACTTTCACTCATCCTCTCTACATGGCCAAACCATCTCAACATCACTCAACTTTTCTCAATCTTAGTCACCACATCATCCGTCCATCATCAAATTCAATCTTTATGTACATATATTGATACAGAGTTCGTTTCGGTGTTGGCGGTATTGGCTATTGACGCTCCAGTTTGCGAGGAACTTAATCATTAGTGGGAAAACTTCAAATGGTCCACGATTAAAATAACTAATAGGGTCATAGCAAAACCAGTCACGTCCTGCGATAATTAAATCATCGAGTTAGGTGTTAAGGACTTTTAATTATTCTCTTGTTTTAGTTCCAATTGGTACTCTGATTTAGTTTCTAACACTACCTTTGCTTTGCTAGTGGCTAGCTGTCCGATTATCACATTTTTTTTACAGAAATAAATAAAATTTAAATAAACTTTACAGATGGCGCCAAAAATGCAGTTTTGTTTATGGCCAAACTATAGAATTGTTAGAATAATTGAACTTTCAAATTGTTTTTCCTTCAAGTTCATTAATTAGGACATTCCCTGTTACTTGCCTGTGGCCTTCATTTAGAGTTTCTTAGTTCCATACCATATTTAGTATTGTGCCAGATTGATGGAATAAAAGATCTCCTATTAAATATTACTGTATTGTTACTATGGGTATTGGAGAAATGTTAAAGGAAACAGAGTTATAAAATAAATAAATAAAGGATAACGACAAAAGTATGATGACGGCTTGGTCTAGTGCTTTGAACGCTCGACTAACTGAACCAGGCCCTGTAGCATGACCGCGTATGGTACTTAAGTTTTGTCTCTTTCAACTGTCAGATTTGTCGAGAAAATTACGTCAGGTCGAGCCATGTCCAGTACAAAAAGCTCGGTATGACGTCATTTTCTCGACAAATCTGACAGTTGAAAGAGGTAAAACTTATGTCTTCTCTTTTCGGAATTTGCTCTGGTCTGGGTGTAACTGGGATTGTCCCCAGTCCATTGTACGGTACCCATATCTGGGTCCCAAGCTTTGCTTCGTTTGGGATCATACGATGAGTATGTCTTGTCTGGAGATACTTACTTAGTGGTAGTAAATAAAGGAGTTGCCAGAATCAGTTTAAAAGCATGTAGAAGACATTGCTTACATAGAAAAAGTACACGTTCTTCAAAGCAAACAAAACTGTAGCAACAAAATAACTTTGAAATTCACAAAATACAGAATGGTATACTTATTCTAAGAACGCTGCATACAAAAGGAATGGCAGACAATGTGTTAAGTGCAATGTTTAAAGCTTGTGCAGTAATCAAGTCGGGGCATTGTCACTCTTGGAGGCGTTGCGCTAATGGCGCAGCTCATTATGCCCTACCCTGAAGGTTTTAAAAAGCAATTAGGTAGATAAGTAAAGCAACAATTTTGGGAGATAAAATGTCGCCTTCAGTGTATTCTTACTATCTCAGATCCACATACATTTATCAATCTATATACAGAGAATTTACAATTGCGATGTGTGTATAACAGTGAATTTTAATTAGCTGCTCGAGCATGTTTTTTTTTTTTTTTTTTATGTGATAGTGAGGCAAACGAGCAGAAGTTTCACCTGATGGTAAGTGATCAACGCCGCCCATGGACACGTGCAACACCAGGGGCATCGCAAGTGCGTTGCCGGCCTTTAAGGAATGAGTATGCTCGTTTCTTGAAGGTACCTTTGTCGTATCGGTCCGGGAACACCGCTGCAGGAAGTTCATTCCACAGTTTGGTGGTGCGAGGAAGGAAATTCCTGGTAAATCGCACTGTACTGGAACGCCATTCATCCATATGGTGAGGATGGTAATGCTATCAATATTTGAAACTCTATACGTAGGGGGCCTGAAATGATTACATTACAATTCTTTTGAATCCAACTCATTTCTTGATTTTGCAAATGATCTTGCATTTGCGCGGTTCAATTCATCAGCGGATTCATATTCGGTATTAGTATTAAAATTTCATGAAATGGGAAATCACTCGATGTGACCATTTAAACCACCATTATGTGTCATAATAAATTCATCCCTTCTAATATATTTTCACGTGTCTTCTTTACGTCTAGTTATACTTAAATTCCACGTCATTATTAGAATGGAAGCTTTTTAACTAGTATACCGTCGAATCATACGAAAGAATGAATACGACTTGAACCGTTTTTATTTTGAAAATAATCCTTAATGTAAGCTGCAGCATCTAAATTCAAAGACTGAATTTTATTCGAAACAAAATTTCATACATACTATGTGTAGGCAGGTATACAGACAAGGTCGCAGTGCATGCCAAAGCGATCCCGTGGCGCCCCGATATAAAGCGGAAGATGGTAAACCATCGGTTTTAGTGGTTATACGGCCTTCTGCCGGGACTCCTACATAACCCTGCTACATCCCCCGACGTTAAAAAAAAAGTGTACAGACAAGGGTTCTTCAGTTAGTGACTAGCGTTAATGAGCTTGGTCATTACAGCGCGTGCGTGCCCCGGAAACCGTCTTCACAGCGTCGCTCCTGAAATAAACAGGTAGCTGTACGCTTTCAAGACACTGAGTACGGGCGAGTCATAAACACTGACGAAATAAATTACCTAAGAGCTTGAAGGAAGGATGCTCCTTTGCAAAGCGTTCCTGAAACGAGGCGAGTGAATTCAGTTGCCTTTTTTTATAGAACTATATGTCCATATACAGATTGAATGGTGGTAAGAACCACTTGATCACGCATCTAAATTCGCTTGCATAATCCATTGATTACAACCTTTTCATTTTCCAAGGAAATGAAAAGGTTCGTTTTGGTATTGGCAAAAAGAATAGTATTCGCATAGTCTTGACGCGCCTATTTACGCAAAGCTTTACCTCAGGCAAGCGCGTTTCATTACACTCAAACCAAACCATTACCAACAATGACTTTTTTAGTACAAACAAGTTTTGTTATGCCACTATAAATAGATCGCAACTTTCTTTAAATTTGGGGGCTAATGTAAAAGATGGTAGCAGTGGTAGCCGAGTGATCGAACGCACGCTTTGAAAAATCAAAGTGTGCAGGTTCAAACCCCGGCTCGCACCTCTGGGATTTATGTGCGAATCTCATTTTAATCCGAGATTATCACTTGCTATGAAACGGTGAAGGAAAACATCGTGAGGAAACCTGCACGTCTGAGGGAACTTGACTAGTTCTCGATAGATGTGTGAAGTCTGCCAATCCGCATTTGACCAGCGTGGTGGACTATGGCCTGAATCCCTCTCGCGTTGAGGGGAGGCCCGTGCCCAGCAGTGGGACGTTAAAAGGGCTGTAGTAGTAGTAGTAATGTAAAAGATGCGATCTCATTGCAAAACACGCTCCTAAAATTTGTTGTTCTTGCCTTATAAATCAAAGTGCGAATGGTGTTAATTCAATAAGTGCTGATATGATTTCAAAAGTTAAACATTAAATCCGTACTGTGTTATTGATATCAAAATATCTCAAACAAACAATTAGGCACATCGTTAATTCACAAAATATTAATTGAACTTAATTATACAAATGTGAGAGTTTTGTTGATGTTTTGCATTTGTGTTCAAATAGAAAACTTAACTGTTGAATCTTGACTTTATAATATTATAAAGTCAAGATTCACAGTTAAGTTTTCTTTCACAGTTAATCGATATCGATTATAAAGGCAATTAGGTACCCAAATAGGCCGTAAGCCTGGGCTAGCGAAGGAACTAGATTTTTTTGAAAATGTACTCAGTGAATATAAGATTAAAGATTGAATTTCTGTGGCAAAGGTCATGCGACCACAGATCAAAATCCAATCATTGATGACATGTTGTTGAAGAATGAGCTTTTTCTTTAAGTTAATACAGTTTGTTTCGGGATGGGAAAAAAAGTCTCGCGTATTTTGGCTTTATCATGCCTAATAAGTTTTTAATCCTTTTATAAATGCACACGGAATAGATCTAAGACCCTCTTGTTCGATCGGTCCCAATACAATTTGCATTACATAGTCAATGGGTTTTGATAGAGTATTTAAAAATCTAGCCTGTATTTCCAGAAGGGGTAGGCAGCGCTGCACAGCAGTGCTCCCACACTTTGCTGATGTATTTTGGTCCCAATGTAATAGGGGGCGAGCCTATTGCCATTATAGCGGGCACATTCTCTCCCTATACGAGGGGGATTTTTGGTCCATAGTCCACCACGCTGGCCCAGTGCGGGTTGGTACACTTCACACGCCTTTTTATAGACGTGCAGGTTTTCCTTCACCGTTTAGCAATTGATAATCAAGATTGAAAATTATATTCGCCCATGAAAATTACTGTTGCTTTCCAAATTTCATAACAACTGTAGGTATATAAACTTAAAAACAGTTTTGATGAAAGTGAAGCATCTTAAGATAGGTATTATAATAAAATAGGTAGGTATAACGTGACTCTCCGCCGGAGTTCAGATTAATCAAGCTGTTTAAAAATTCAAAACGATCCGCTCTGGGTGGCCACTCTTTGAATTCAGTCAGAAAATAGGTATTAATATTTAAAATTTCCATTTACGATGTTTCTTTATGAAAAAGAAATTTGGAAAGTGTGGGTGTAAATACTTGGATGGAATAATTTTTGAAGATGAAAGATCTTTGAATTTGGACCCTAATTAAAATAAATGCAGTGCCCGCTGTGCCGAATATTTCGATTTGGCTTGGTGCAGTTGTTTTGTGCATTGCTTTTCTCCTAATCCTAATTCTGAAGAGAAAACGATTCATGTTTTTGACTTAACAGGCTTTGCGGTCGTTACTTTCGGACGGTTTACTGTAGGAACAGTCTTGACTAAACTAACGAAACTTACATCATAGAAATAGTCTTGTTAAAAATATGACCATAACTTTCTTTATTTTTTTGGAGATTAACCCAAAAATAAAACATACTTATTTTATTTATAACTTGCCAAGCTTGCAACTTTGTACGCGCGAAATTTAGGAACCCTATTTCAAATTATTTTTTTTTCCCATACGATCCTTATACAAAGTATTAGAAAAAAAAGATGAATAAATACATCATCACGCCTGTATTCCCCGAAGGGGTAGGCAGAGGTGCACTGTAGTGCGCCCACACTTCGCCGATATATTTTTGGTCCCAATGTAATAGGGGGCGAGACTATTGCCATTATACCGGGCACATTCTCCCTCAATACGAGGGAGATTTTTGGGCTATAGTCCACCACGCTGGCCCAGTGCGGGTTGGTGAACTTCACACGCCTTTCTATAGACTTGCAGGTTTCCTCACGATGTTTTCCTTCACCGTTTCATAGCAAGTGGTAATCTCGGATGAAAATGAGTTTCGCACATAAACCCAGAGGTGCGAGCCGGGGTTTGAACCTGCACACTTTGATTTACAAGGCGTGCGTTCGACCACTCGGCTACCACTCGCTGATGAATGAAATCGGTTAAGTCGTTATCAAGCTTTATCGTGACCAATAAAGTTAGGGATTCAATTTTATGTATAAAGATTTTGTAGTTACAAATTTTCCCTATTATTTTCATAGTTTTATGTGTATCTATTCTGTACGTTCATGTCTCTATAAAACAAACTCTCCATCCGCCATCAGCAAGTGTGGCATGATGCGCCGTGTAACGAACCCCTCCAGGCATCCTTTATCCCCTGAATAAAAATAACACCCCATGTGTACAATCAGTTTTATGTACATACCTGTAGACTCATATACCATCAAACCCTACGTAAATAGACGCGTCAGCACGACCAAATATTTAGCCAACACCAAAACGAACTTTATTAACTTGGAAAGAAGTGCATTCTTCAACGAATTTTCATCTGTGTCGTAATCAAATTCGGCATTTCTTTTAACACAGATATTCAATCAATAAAACTTTTTTTACAAGGTATATTTTAAAAAAGAAGTCAAGTGATTTCACCCGCCACAGTATGTCCAGGGCACCAGTCTGCCTTTTGGAGGTCTAAAAACGTATTTACATTTTCTGAATGCTGAATGTGAAGCGGATTCTTTTGTGGTGGGTTTTTTTTTCTGGCACTAATGGATTCTGGATTCAATGTCTAAAACTAATATTTTATCTTCATACTACATGATTCATTCAGTTGAACCATTCAAAGAATATTACCAAAACATATACCTTCTTAATACTTATTGCAATAATATTTTAATACTGCTACTGCTGAAAAGGCCGTAAGGAGGCCGACCTCTTCTGGGTGGAATGATATCCAAGTTATAAAAATTCTAGCTAAATTGCAAATTAAACCAAAATATTGATGAGTCACACCAATTTAAGCTATTTCTATTAAAGCCAACAGGGTCAGCACGAATCCGTTGACATAATTGTTGTCTCCTCAAACTGTCAGATTTGTAGAGCTAAATCGAGCTATCTATCTTATAATAGAAAAAGATCGATGTGACATTTGCTCGACAAGCATGACAGTTTAGAGAGATATAGCTAATGTCATTGCGGTAAAGCTTAGCCTGTAGGATTAGATGTATATCAATAATGTTGCGTTGAGTTGACCTTTAACTTTCGTAAAACATACATAAGTATATTACGTCGATATGTTCCGATATTGTATGTCACGCTATATTTATCACAATAAACGGTGCGACCAATAAGGCTAGGCGCACACTAGGCAGCCATGGCTGCGCAGCCAGTTATAGCAGCCAATCCATGACTATTCAAGATCCTCTGTATCGTTTTTTTTTTTAAGTTTGAACCCAAAATACGTCTTGCTGCATACATTCACCTACACACGCTACGGCTGCGCGCAGCCAGCTGGCTGCCGTGCAAACAGGCGCGTTTTATTGGCTGCCGCAGCCGAGATTTTGTGGCTGCCTTGTGCGCGGGCTCCCATGCAACGTAATATGTTCGACTGGCTGCCGCAGCCTGGCTGCGCAGCCATGGCTGCCTAGTGCGCGCCTAGCCTTAGTTGTAGCATGTGTGCCAAGACTAGACTTATGACTAGTTCCGTACCCAAACAGTTAAACCGGAACCCTATTACTAAGACTTCGCTGTCCGTCCGTCCGTCCGTCCGTCCGTCTGTCACCAGGCTGTATCTCATGAACCGTGATAGTTAAAGAGTTGAAATATAACAACAAATACTAAAAAACAGAATAAAATAAATATTTAAGGGGGCTCCCATACAAGAAACGTGATTTTTTAACGTTATTACAGATAATGGTACGGAACCTTTCGCGCGCGAGTCCGACTCGCACTTGGCTGGTTTTATTTATACATTTTGATAGCTGTTATGACAGATCACAGAACGCAATTGAAACAAATTTGCAACAGTTTACCGTTATGTTACTCTGTTAGTATAATATATAACAAATTTAATTGAGGATTATAGATGCCAAGGTATTACATAATTAAAACCAAAGTAATAATTATTTTTTTTTATTATACTGTAAATTAAAGTAACCATTTGAGCGTATATTTGTAAATGAAAACTGTACCTTACGTGCACCACGATAAGGTGAAAATAGTGGTCTCGTCGGTAAAGTTACAAAGTTTACGTTTCCCCCTAGAGTTTGGCCTCCACCATGTAACTATTTGCGTCGAACGAAAACTGTAACCCCGCAAATTCTATGCTCAGTTCAGTGTTGTTCAAACACTTCCACGTCTGCAACCTGAACTATGCCCTGTATGGTGCACCCTTAAACCTTGTTTGATTGCTAATTAGTTGACTCTTCTCGACTACCATTTTTATTGCAATTATCTGTATTTTGGATCAACCTGTGGATAACCATCAGGCTATAAAGCACGCATGTCAAGACAAGACCTCTGTTACTGATTGGCTTGGTCGCTCAGAATCAGAATCAGAATCAGAATATTTTTTATTCATATAAACCAATACAGGCACTTATGAATCGTCAATAAATAGTAAAAATAGTAGCTCTACCACCCATTCGGAATGCATTTCCTATGGAGAAGAATGGGCAATCATATTTTGTGTCATAAGTCTAGTCTTGGCACACATGCTACAACTAAGGCTAGGCGCGTACTAGGCAGCCATGGCTGCGCAGCTAGGCTGCGGCAGCCAGCTGGCTGCCGTGCAAACAGGCGCGTTTTATTGGCTGCCGCAGCCGAGATTTCGTGGCTGCCTTGTGCGCGGGCTCCCATACAACGTAATATGTTCGACTGGCTGCCGCAGCCTGGCTGCCTAGTGCGCGCCTAGCCTTAGTTGTAGCATGTGTGCCAAGACTAGACTTATGACACAGAATATGATTGCCCATTCTTCTCCATAGGAAATGCATTCCGAATGGGTGGTAGAGCTACTATTTTTACTATTTATTGACGATTCATAAGTGCCTGTATTGGTTTATATGAATAAAAAATATTCTGATTCTGATTCTGATTCTGAGCGACCAAGCCAATCAGTAACAGAGGTCTTGTCTTGACATGCGTGCTTTATAGCCTGATGGTTATCCACAGGTTGATCCAAAATACAGATAATTGCAATAAAATGGTAGTCGAGAAGAGTCAACTAATTAGCAATCAAACGAGGTTTAAGGGTGCACCATACAGGGCATAGTTCAGGTTGCAGACATGGAAGTGTTTGAAGAACACTGAACTAAGCATAGAATTTGCGGGGTTACAATTTTCGTTCGACGCAAATAGTTACATGGTGGAGGCCAAACTCTATGGGGAAATGTAAACTTTGCAACTTTACCGACGAGACCACTATTTTCACCTTATCGTGGTGCACGTAAGGTAGAGTTTTCATTTACAAATATACGCTCAAATGGTTACTTTGCTTTACAGTATAATAAAAAAAAACAAAAAAATTATTACTTTGGTTTTAATTATGTAATACCTTGGTATCTATAATCCTCAATTAAATTAGTTATATATAATATATAACTAACAGATATATAACTAACTATATAACAAACTAACAGAGTAACATAACGGTAATCTGTTGCAAATTTGTTTCAATTGCGTTCTGTGATATGTCATAACAGCTTTCAAAATATATAAATAAAACCGGCCAAGTGCGAGTCGGACTCGCGCACGAAGGGTTCCGTACCATTATCTATAAAAACGTTAAAAATTCACGTTTGTTGTATGGGAGCCCCCTTAAATATTTATTTTATTCTGTTTTTTAGTATTTGTTGTTATATTTCAACTCTTTAACTATGGCGGTTCATGAGATACAGCCTAGTGACAGACGGACGGACGAACGGACGGACAGCGAAGTCTTAGTAATAGGGTTCCCGTTTAACCGTTTGGGCACGGAACCCTAAAAAAACCCCCATATTTTTTTCTAAAACTATAAAACAGCAATTTAATCTACCTACGTAACCTGAAAATGGTGAGAACCGCTTTAATATCTACTAGTTTCCAACATTTTTTTACAAAATTATGCATCTTTATAATGGAATAGATGAGAAAAGGCTTAGCTCGCAATTAGCGGGTATTTTGTCAGTATGAAGTTATAAATAAAAATGGCAGATAAACCAGATTTCATTTAAAAATATAGCATGCATTAGAAATATATTTATTTAAGAGACCAAAACAAATTATTTTAAATCAAATACTACAGAGATAGCATATACTCACTTTTTATCCGTGTTCATTGCCAAAAAAAGTTTATCCAATTTATTGAGGTTTTTTTTAACTTCTTAATTAGAACGGTTTCCTGGGTTCCGTTCTGTGGATGAAAAAACGCGCCACCTTCGCTAATTGCGGTCCATTAAAAAAAAATACGGTTCCCGCAATTAACCTACATCCTTTCGAACTGCTCTGTGTTTAAATATTGTAAGTACCACCTATTGTCATTTCTGCCACGAATAGAACTCTGTGAATTAAAGGTTTACATTCTCTTTGTATTCGCCCCGACAAAATTAGGTACTTAAGACTTTGAATTTTAAAAATGCGTTTTGTAGAAAAAAATGCTAATTTATAAGCAGTGGTAGTGTTGAACAAAGCCAATGGAGACGATGTTGTTCGTCAAATATTTACTTGATAGACATCTTTTTTTGTTCGTATTCTACGTCTCACCTGCCTAGATATTTTCTGAAAAGGATCCATTACAGAATCCATCCTTAATCTAAACAAGTAATAGTTACAACTTTTACCAAAAATATTTTATTTCCAGAAATAAACACTATCTCAAAATGTGTTCTATTAACTCCGGTATATTAATCATAATTTATAACCCTCTATATAGCGTGCATAAAAAGTCTATGTGCTTTGTGTATTTGATCTTTGTATTATTTTTTCCAATAAATTTTATCTTCTTTCTATTATGTAAATACTTTTTATGTGCTAAACTATATAAGATTAAAAAAGAAAATAATATGAGAACCACTCCACACATTTTTTCGTACTTCACAATATCCAATGTTTCTACAATTATCCACAAAACACACAAAGAGTTTTTCTGTATCACACTCTACATTTGAAGACGACCAGCCATGAAGCATCACCATAGACTCATCATCATAGACTGTTTCAAAATCAACATGAAGTTTTGGAAGTGCCTCGCGCTTTGGCCCGATCCTATGGCCAGTCGTTACTACCACTGCTATTCGAAAGCATTCCTGATCATCTTCGTTGTTGCCTACAATATTGTGTTCACTATTAATTTTTATTTCCTGCCCAAAAAACTGGACGTATTCATTGAAGACATGATATTTTACTTCACCGAATTGGCAATTTCTTCTAAGGCTTTAACCATGTTTTTTATGCACGACAAAATCGTAAAACTACTCGATACGTTGGAAAGTGATGTTTTTCAACCGGATACAGTTGATGGTTTGAGAATCATAGAGAAAGCGAAGAAATTTATCCAATTTTACTGGAGAGTTATTTTAATAATTTGTGTCATTTCACATTACACTCATATCTTTTCTCCGATTCTAATGCATATAGTTTCCTCAACCAAATTGGAATTACCAATATGCAATTACTATTTCATCTCTGAGGAGGTTAAGCAGAGATATATTTATGTCTTATACTTGTATCAGGCTCTGGGAATGGATTTTCATATGTTTTATAACGTAAATATTGATACTTTCTTCTTGGGATTGATGGTCCTAACGATAGCTCAACTGGACATACTAGATGAGAAGTTAAGAAAAATAACGGATGTAACAAAGAATGATGATGAAACAATAGAAAAAAATGACGCGGAACTGGAAGCTGTTATGAAAATTAAAGATTGTATTATGCATTTTGATGAAATAAGCAAGTAAGTATGAAATAAAATATCTCCAGGCAATACAACATAATCATCGTATCCGAAACTTGTACTATTTATATCGTGCTATGGAGTGGGGGCGATTCCAGTTCCACCCAGTCCAAGGAAAATTTTGGAAATACTATTTTCGAAATTTGCAACTGGTGGGCATCAAACCTGCAACCACCCGTTTCAGTAAGTCGAGCGGCCTACACTCAAACGACTAGACCAAGCTGCGGTCATACATTAGGTACTAACTCTTAACAATAAATAGATGGCGTTCTAATACAGAAGTAATAAAGCATATTTTTAATTAATTTTACAGGTTCTGCAATCGAGTACAGAACGTTTTCAGTGTATGTACGTTCGTTCAGTTCAGTATGGCATCTTCTGTAATATGCGTTTGCCTGTTTCGATTTACTTTGGTAATACATATTTTTCTTAACTTCAATTGATGCTATCTATCAATTATACCTATCAATAAAGAGGATTTCAGACTACGCTATAATATAATAGCATATAGTATAAAGCTCATAGCACAACAAATCGCGCACCATACATTGTTATGGCCACGTTCACATTGTACTGTACTATATATTAAAGGTTTTTATGGTGCGCGATATTGTTGTGCTATATACTAGTACTAGTGCGTAGTCTGAAACTGGTTGGACTGGCTCTGATAACCACGTGGGTTCCATCCCTAACTTGGTTATTAAGTCATGGACGACTGAAGCCTTCTAGTACAAGCTTGTAACTTTCTTAAGCAAATTTTGACATATCGCAAAACATTTTCAAGTTTTTTCGCAAAAAAAAAACTTTTTTTTTTTTCAATTTTAAGCCAGCTCCACTGCAGTACTACATATTCTTAGTGACTTACATATTCGTAATGGTGATTCAAATATTTATACCGTGTTTCTTTGGAACTCGGATCATGGACAAGGTAAAATTGACTTTTATGCAATTTATTCTGAATTAAGACTAAAGTTGTAGCTAATAAGGATCATTTTAATTTCCAGAGTAACCGGCTCTCGCTTGCTATATATGACTGTGATTGGACGTGTCAGTCTCGACAGTTTAAAAGCAATTTTCGTCTGTTCGTGGAGCGACTGAACAAGCCACTATCGATTACTGGAGGAAAAATGTTTCTTATATCACTAACCACTTTTACTTCAGTAAGTCCCATCTAATTAGTTAATATCTATAAAAAAAAACACATCAAACATGCCGAAAGGTGCAAGAAAATACTGCTAAGTGAAGATAGATGAATGTTTGTTACTCTTTCAGGCGAAAACTAGAGAACCGATTTTGATGAAATTTAACAGTATCATAGTTTATACATCATAATAACATATTGGTAATAATTTATTACGATATTGAATAATCAAAGTCTGTCGCGAAAGAAGTCGTGGATAGAGTCTGGTATTATAATACAGCCTGATTAATGTTTCACTTTTTACCCTGTCTCCCAGCTTCTATACTAATTCTATCCACTTTATTCTAAACAGACATACAGACGCACAACAAAGTGATCCTTCAAGGGTTCCGTATATTCCTTTTTAGGTACAGAGCCCTAATAACACGTAGAACTTCTTTTTGGTAATTAAAAACACAGTCGATAAGTGAAATTATGTTAAGATCCGCTATTCAGTACATGATTAAAACGTTTTCTGTAGGCACATAATATTATTTTATGCAATATGTTTATTTCTTTCAGATAATAAAATCGGCTTATTCATTTTTTACCCTCCTTCAGCACATGCAGTCTCGGGAATAAATAAAAAAGTTTCTTATATATTTTTGAAATTGTTTAGTGTCCCATTAAAGTTTTATTTTTCCTATATAAAATCATTAATAAGAAAACTTATAAATGTATGTTTACTCTAATTACATCACTATAATAATGGACTAACAAATGAAATGCTATCTGACTTACGCGTCACGCTGGACAATGTTGGCTTATATATATATTTGGAATCAGCGAGATGTTCTGCGTCGAATGATTATGCTCTCCTGTAAAGTTAACAAAATGTCGCTTGAGCCAAACAGCCTTTTACCTCTCGATATATACTTTCTTAATCTACGCTATAATTTATCAAGATTTTCTTGCAATTAAACTTTTTAATATTTTACGGGTTACTTATAAAGAGATCCTTTGGCCACTATAATTCATTGCACTTTTCAAATTATTCAAGCAAATACGCAAATACACTTTAATTATACTATTTAATGCAGTTCACTAACAATCTATTTATAATAAATAAATCAAACTGAATTCACAACTGTTTTTAATTTAATTATAATTTAAAAGGATTGTTTCGTTAATCATTCACTGAACTGACTAACTTACAATAAGTGTCGCTGGGTTCTCCCCTTGTTCCAAATAAAACCGATAGGTAATGCTAGTTTTGTTGCAACTGACTTGTGAGTTTAACCGACCGATAAAAAGTCTAAAATAAAAATACTTGTCTAGCCTATGGCAGTTTTTTAAATTAATCGTCTGCTATCTCAATGTAAAATATTAACTTCTTAATATCGCTATCGTAGTTAAGGGTTGTAAATAAGAAGCTTTCAAGACTTTAACTACCTATATATAATGTCTTTATGATATCTAAAGGTCAAACTAATAAAACATAGCTCTGATTTTTGTGTTATTAATATTTTTAATACATTATTAAGCCGAGACAATTGGTAAACAAAAAATGTAGTATTAAGTAGCATCTCATTTTATGTGAAAAAGTGTAAGTCAATTACTTAATTTTCAGGGTAAAAATAGCCTAGAGTAGCACGTACAGTGTTTTTATAGGTATTCAGGTTTATCGGGCATCGGCCCGATACTTTCGTGTTTAACTTCGTTTTACTTAAATAAACATCTTTAAAATTTAGTCCCTCATTGGGCGACATTATACCTTTATATTCATAATGGCGCTCAACATGGGACTATTATAAAAATGCGTTAATAAGTCTGATATAGTTTTACATCCAAAACTGTTAATTAGAACAATTTCCATGATAATTATGTGAATGGAAGTACGTACCCTCACTAATTGCATCTCGTTTAAATCCCACGCCGCATGCAATTAACCTATATTCCATACGCCACATACATATTGAAATACGTCTTTGACACCAAACCGCGTATTATTTCCTAGAAGCCGTTAATTTACTTTGAAATTTAAATGTATTTAGAATTATAAATTTAAATACAACTAGAGGGTACGTTGCATTTAGTGACCATTTCCTACTAATTATTTGCTTTTTGGAAGAAGCACTAATAACAAGCCTGTAAGTCGGTGACCTTTGAGGGAACAGAATGGAGTTGGCAAGACAGTGAGCTGGCTGAATGATTTACTGTATTTTTTGTGCAGAGGTTAAATTACATAAGTAATAGACCAGATGGTTCAATTAGTTTAAGCTTCAAAGTAAACATACAGCACGCCAACGCGAACTTGCGCTTAACAACCTGTACAATCTTACCTGTATCTTTTTTACTAATGCACACTATTAGAACAATCATACAAGAAACGTTAGGCACACATCGGTCTCATACCATGTCACATTTGTAAGATTTGGCAGATGTATACTTCCATGAAGGGCCACTCCAGTTGTTAATTCATCTAAGTGTGTGGCTTCAAACTATTTAAGACTGCCTAGCCAACTGTCAAATACATTAGTTTAGAAAGTTCGCCTCCAGTCCACAAGTTACAAATTTATTCAACGATGCCTAATAATCTTGAGTTTGATTCCAAAACAAAATTGTATCAGATAGATTGTTTCAGAAAACATTTCGCGTTTTTTAACGCTCTCGGTATTTGGCCCCGTGAGAATTCTTATTGGTGGTATACCTACTATTCCAAAGCGTTCGTGTTTACATTTATTATTTTATTCCTCATAATCTATACTATCAACTTCTTTTTCTTGCCACCGCAACTGGAACTTTATGCCGACGAAATGACAATTTATTTCACCGATATCTCGGTACTGTGCAAAGCACTTGCAGTAATTTATATGAGAGAGAGAATTAAGAAGCTGCTTATGATGTTGGAGAGTGAAATATTTCAATCAAACACCGATGAAGGTTTAGAAATAATTGGACTTGCGAAGAACGCAGCTTTATTGTATTGGAAAATAACAGCTGGAATATCGTACATGTCTAATACAGTCAATGTCTTAATTCCTATGTTAATGCATGTTATATTCTCAGTTGAGTTACAATACCCTGTGTGCAATTATTCGTTTATACCAAAAGAGTATATGATCCTTTCGTATCCTGCGTACATGTACCAAGGCTTGTGTATAACCTCTCATGTGTTGTACAACGTGAATTTCGATACGTTTATGTTGGGAGTTATTTTTCTTGCGATAGCCCAGTTGGATGTACTTAATGGAAATCTTAGGAAGGTTACTAATAAATGTAACGATAATTGTATCAACGAGGATGATTTCGAACGTATTGCAGTTCTGGAAATAAACAAATGCATCAAACATTATGACGAAATCTACAAGTAAGTTCAGAATACATATTTTTGGATGGTCATCTTATGTGTAATATTCAAGATTTTGAAAACATACATTATCACCACGCCTGTTTTCTCAAAGAAGGTGGTAGAGGTGCAACACAGCGGTGCACCCACACTCCGCCGATGTATTTTGGTCCCAATGTAATAGTGGGCGGGCCTATTGCCATTATACCGGCCACATTCGCCCCAACCAAATAGAAAGGAGATTTAAGCTATAGTTCACCAGGCTGGCACAGTGTGGGTTGGTGAACCTCACACGCCTTTAAATGGGTATTTATTTTAAAAAAACTGTGATTAGAAACAACATAAGCAAATTAGTCTCTCAAAATGTTCTTGTCCGTATAAAAAATAGTTTAAAAAATCAAAGTACAATTTTGGCTAATCCAAATTCAAATTTAAATGCATAAATTAATTTGACTTTCAGATTCTGCAAGTTAATACAAGAGACATTCAGCGAAATACTATTTGTGGAATTTAGTTTGGGGTCGGGCAGACTATGCGCTTGTCTCTTCAGATTTACATTGGTATTATTAAAACAATGTTACTATTGCTAATATATTCTTACAATTTCAATTTCTTAGTGTCTTATTAAAATCTATTTCTACTTATTTCACAGCCTGCACCGACGCCATTTTTCATATTTCTATCTTTGTATATGACTATTATGATTCTTCAAATAATGGTTCCCTGTTGGTTTGGTACACGCGTTATTGAAAAGGTAAGTTTCTAACTCTCAACATACGCACTTAACACGGCAGCTGATGCACTAGCTTTCAAAGGACTTGTGAGTATCTTTCCGACTGTGCGGAGTTCCGCACAGTTAACTTGGTACGCACCATTAAAAATACTCCCAATATGCCTAATCAACCTGGCTGTGCATAGTTTGAAAGTATATGGAAACTGGCCTAGAAACCAATGTGTTCAAAATACGTAGACATTTAATCTATCCGACTGTATGTCCTTGTTAAAGCATCTTCTATGCCCTTGATGGTTATTTTTAAATTACCGAGCAATGATAATTTATCACATATTAGTCCCGTTAGCCCATTCAACTAAACAATACAAGCATACTGCTTAGTTAGAGGGACTAAGAGAGTTCAATGTCAAGGGGACCAAACCCAGAATCGCTCTGTTACAAGGTATGCCGTCTAACCACTAGGCTATTACCGCAACCAACAAGTCAACAACCAAATCGAGGCATAAAAGGCTAATTGATTTAAGCGACATTTTTATAGCAGTGGTAGCCGAGTGGTCGAACGCACGCTTTGCAATCAAAGTGCGCAGGTTCTATCCCCGGCTCGCACCTCTGGGTTCCATGTGCGAATCTCATTTTCATCTGAGATTATCACTTGCTAAGAAACGGTGACGGAAAACATCGTGAGGAAACCTGTGTGCCCGGTATAATGGCAATAGGCTCGCCCCCTATTACATTGGGACCAAAATACATCGGCGAAGTGTGGGCGCACTGCAGAGCACCTCTGCCTACCCCTTCGGGGAATACAGGCGTGATGATGTATTATGATGATGTATTATTTTTATAGCTTTACAGGAGAGCAAACTCATTCAACGCAGAAAAATTTGCTGATTCCAAGTATATATGTAAGTCAATATTGCGCAAAATTGTCGCTTAAGTCAAATCGCCTTCAAAATGATACTAAATTTAAGTTTCCTTTCCGATAACTTAACCTTGATAAAATTATTGAATGTTTTTAGAGTCAACAGATATCGTTTGCTGTCTACAATTGCAATTGGACATCGAGATCTCGACAATTCAAGAGTAATTTACGACTGTTAGTTGAGAGGGCTAATAAACCGCTAACTATTACCGGTGGGAGGATGTTCCTTCTTTCACTCAGCACCTTCACTTCTGTAAGTTTTATTTGTTGAACTCTTTGACGTTAAAACCGGACTTGCCTTTAACAAACATTCCTCTCTATGAAATCTGTCGGATTACTAATGGCATGTGACCATTGCGTGTCTTATCAGTGTGTGTATTATAGGAAAAGGAATCGTTTTAACGCGAGTATACGTAAGTGTGCTAAGCGTGTGTGCTACCACAGATGGCAAGGAAATGTTTGGGAATCGTTTGCGTTACCAACTCCGTTTTAATTCCTCCAAGATTGAAACAAAGCAAGCTTTATTAAGTAAGAGATATACTAATATTATGGTTCTGTTTCAGATAATAAACTCGGCGTATTCTTTTTTCACGCTCTTTAGGCACATGCAATCACGGTAATGCTCTTCAAAATTGTATCTAAAGTTCAATATTATTAAGTAGATTATGATTAACTAACATTAGGGACTTTTGTAGAACTTATTAGCATGTTTTAAGAGTGTTGTTAACGAACGGCGTCTTACAAGTTATTTTTGATTGATGAAGCTTTCGAAAATTAAGAAAATCCGACTAAATTAAGCGAATAGACTTCGTTAATTTGTTTACTTATGAATCAAGAACTCTGTTAGCTTAATTTAATTAATTAAGTTAACATGAGTTGAGAGATTTGAAATAAATTATCGTTGGTAGGTACTTTGTTTGTAATAAATGAGTAGCTGCCTAATTGAAAAACATGAAGCATACCTAAACCATATAAAAGTATATTATTTGCTGATTAGTGAAGAAATATATACCCAAGAGTTATGGAAAGATGCGTGAAGTTCGCCAATCCAGTTTGGACCACATTGGTTCGCTATGACCCTGATTCCCCTCGCTTTGAAAGAGTATCATGATAGGGAGTAATATTGACAAGAATCTTGCCCCGAATATTATTGGGACACAAACATCGACAACATGTTGTTTCTCTGCATAATTGTTAGAAAATAAATAGTCGTTTGAGAACTAGAGTGTATTTTTTCTTTTATCCATGCCTGCAAGAAACAAACGTCACATACAAGGATGGAACACAATGGTTCTGTTGAGCAGTTCATCTGTTACTCGGCGGTAATAAGGCGTGTTTTTGCGTGGCAACAGCGAAAAGGGAACAATGATTTTGCTCCTGACTAGATAAATAAGATGTCCGCTGTTGACGAGGGTACCATTACAGTTTTTATAGATTCTTTCAGTGGGTGTGCTGCCCAGTTTCCCACCTGGCTCTGTTTGCTTAGGCTCCCGAATACATTGTTAATGCGACGAAACATGATATCTCATAGCGATGTAGTATTGTCAGGCCTTTTCGACTGCTGACCTACATGTATCTCCCTTTTAAATTTGGGTTCATTTTGGTATTGATATGCAAGGGCTCTTGCAATTAGCTACCTATTGTTACTTGTCACCTGTTTTACCAAATGCAACGATTAAATTTAGATTTTGGAATAGGCAACTATAGAGTACATTTTGTTCTGCAAGATCAGAGACCGATTTCGAGGAATACTATCACTTTCCTTGAGATTAGAATTATAGTAAATTGGTTATATGTGCAGAGACTTTACACCACGCTGAGTATGTCGATGACCTTCTAAAACTCTTACTCATGTCACGAAACTAAGATTCTCTTCAGACGGTACATCCAGCTGCTCGTTAATTACCGATTAAACTGGATATAGATGTGCAGTGGCAGAACATCATATGGATGTCGATTTTTTGCCAATACTAAAATGAACTTGTACTGCACATAGAAAGCGTTCATTTTTCAACAAAATTACGTTCAAAGCGCTAGCTAATTTCGACGAGTTCTGTTCATTTTCCGCACAACTAGACATCCATTCCCGTCGAACCTAGAATCATCCGACAATCTGCTGATGTAAATAGATCCTTATGCAGTTAATGCAATAGAATAGCAATTACAATCAGCACAATAGCAATACGTCCATTTGTTTCCATCGATGAAAAATGGATAAAAATTGCGCTCACACGCGTCCTTCCGCCGGCGCGCAAACGATGATTTACTGGCGATCCCCGGATTTATAGACCGGCCCGCGCCTCCCACCGACTTCAATGAATAATAAATTGAAGATCTTTCTCGATATTATTGATACTTCGGTCGTCTTCCCCGTGATGTATGTTCGGCTGAGAATTGAAACCCTTTTATTAAAACATATATTACGGTACGCGTCCCGACTGTGACACTGAATAATACGCTCCTTGTTGCGACTATTCTTTGCGGAGTTCTCTCTTATTTCGGATTTTATTACACTCGGATTATTTATAGCGGTGTCTGTGCGCTTCTGTTGATATTCGTCGGCTCATAAATCCTTTGACTTTATTATATTATTATCCTTAAGTGCATTACTAATGGTGTTATGTGTGGACATGTGGAAAATATCCCTAGTAAGTAATAAACTTGGCAATTTTTACAATGTACTGCTATAACTTGCTCGTTTCACCCAGAATAAAGACTTATAAACCTTCCTATTTATAACTAAATTCGTTGTAAGATGTTATTTTTTCTAGACACTAACATAACTTTGAAGCTCCGAGAACACGCTGAAAAATGTTTGCCAATTCCAAAACGAACTCTGCGTTGGTATATATAAAGTGGAGTTTCTGTGTCCCACGTGATCACCTTGCAAAATTCGCTTGCGTTATGGATGGATAACATTTCATTGAATAATGAGCTTTTTCCATGAGTTAATAAACCCAGTATGTTTTGGTATTGGTGAAAAATTTACAGCGCGTGCCTTGACGCTTCTGTGGACCTCGGCCTTAATGGCACTCTCATCAACATGTTACCTAAGTTTATCTGCTTTTATATAAGCTTGCAAATTTGTCATCACTATTGCTACTATTTGTCAATCAAAATTATTTTTTCTTCCATCGTTATGAAAGTCCTTTACTGCTAGAACTAAAGCAACTTTACCAGCACTTGCTTCATCAATACCAAACGCTAGTTTCGCGGCTTTCAAAATTCCGACATCGTTAGCTGTGAGCGTAGAAGCCAAGGAGTTGGGTGTTTGAATTTGTCGAGCTAATTTCGAAGGGCACACGAGCCGGTTTGTCTTGTCGAATCCGGCTGTCGGGGACTGAGGAGAGATGCCGCGACGGCAAGGCAAACAAGCGAAAACACGAACAGTAAAAACTTCTTAGAAGAGACTCTAGT
This sequence comes from Ptilodon capucinus, assembly GCA_914767695.1. Lineage (NCBI taxonomy): Eukaryota > Metazoa > Arthropoda > Insecta > Lepidoptera > Notodontidae > Ptilodon > Ptilodon capucinus. The sequence goes on from OU611808.1 coordinate 8,938,767, forward strand.
ACTTTAATTTTAAACTGCTAACCAAACAAATGTTTTCCGCTTTCACCCTGAGATCGCATATATCAGTGGATAGAGTTAGTAATATTACCTTATCAATGTCGGATTTTTTTTTAGCTTGAAAACTTGGTTAGTCTTATAAAGTTATTTAACAATGATGCTGTATTACGTTAAATTTTATAAAAGATTATGATCAATTTACAGTGGCATTGTCCAGAACTTCTGTACTTTTTAAAATTGAGGGCAGTTTACTGATGCATTGAAATTACAAAAGTTTAATAGTTAGTCATTTGCCACTTCTATTTAGATACTTGACAGATTGTATCAGCTAGTTATATCTAAGGGGTTAAGGTCTACAATGCGAGTTTGATATTGACACTAATTAGGTGAATAACACCAAGCACTTACCGGGGCGAGCGAAAAGACTTGCCTTTTTTTGAAAATGTACTCTGTGACAAAATACATAAAGATTGAATTTTTGTGGTAAAGGACACATCAAAACTCGCTCACGTCATGTATCACAGTTATCTATCTAAAGTCTGATTGTCTAAAAGAAATTGCTTTTAGGGATAAGACCGCCCCATTGTACCTACATAGGTAGCTATTTAGACCTAAGAATGTTATATTTTAGTTTGTTTGTTACTTTATTTTCATATTTTTTCTGTGTCTCTATTTGGCGTGCAATAAAGAGTACTCTATATGTCTACCTATCTACGTTTCATTGAAAAATTTGCTTGATCTATGAGGTAATACTCATTTTGGTATAAACGGACGCACGTGTTATAGAATATCGAGTGTCGTTTCTAGTAGCCGTTAACTTGTCTATCATAGAGGGGGTTAAAACTTGGGCCGCATGTAAAATTAGTTAAATAACTCCCCGGGAATCTTCACTCATGGAAACACGTCTTTGCTCTAAACCCGAGCAAATTAGACCAGCGAACTTGCGCATTAAGCTCACACTCTGAATTAATCTACGTACAGTGAGTGGTTAATTAAGAAAAAACATTGTTCGCCAACTAGAATTTATGCTTGTTTGCGTAACAAATTACGAAGATTACTTATTGTTCTAAGTCAGTGTTAATGTGTTTATTAGGTACGCGTACAAATTCAGCGGATTTAAAAGCACGATATTCTAAATAGGGAAAATCAAAGTTTTAACAATATATTCCTTATATGCATGCAAAATAAGAATTAAAAACACGTTTATGCATATTTTTAATTCCACTAAGCACGGTACTCACGGGCGACAATTATAAACCAACAAAAATAAAATCAATATTTAAGACAATAAAAAAAGTCTTCTACAGTTTAACAATGGCAAATTTTTGTATTATAGTGTTCTAAGATGTAAGAATGTAAATGGATCAGCAATCTACATAATATAAAATTGGGTGTTAAATGTTCTTTTAAGTTATTTGGAAAATTTGCCTGTCTATAGAGGCCTATTTAAAAAAATACAATTTAATGCACTTTACTTTGGGTTAGAGTGATGGTATAATACCTACCTTATTATTGCACTTACGACAGACGTCTTGTAGGTACCCCATTATCTTTAAAAAAAAACTTAAGATTTTTTACAGTAAATAAATGTAATAGGTACAAAAATAGGCGGCCTACACTACCTACTTACTATTATTGTAGTACAATACATATTGCATTACCTAAATCACGAGTAATATAACACCCGGACGATTTATCGATGTCGATCTTCACAGAACGACTTTCTTTGTCTCCTTTGAAAAGAAATACACTCGCATGAGAAAAGTATACTTAACTTTTTTCACGGCACTTTACTTCGAATTAACGTAAAAGAAATACTTTTTCATTCAATCAAAGGTTACACAGTTATCAAAGGTTATAGTAGTGGTAACCGAGTGGTCGAACGCACGTCTTCCAAATCAAAGTGTGCAGGTACAAACCCCGGCTCGCACCTCTGGGTTCCATGTGCGAATCTCATTTTCATCCGAGATTATCACTTGCTATGAAACGGTGAAGGATAACATCGTGAGGAAACCTGCACGTCTGAGGGAACTTGTCTAGTTCTCGATAGATGTGTGAAGTCTGCCAACCCGCACTGGGCCAGCGTGGTGGACTATGGCCTGAAATCCCCCTCGCATTGAGGGGAGGCCCGTGCCCAGCAGTGTGACGTTAAAAGGGCTGTAGTAGTAGTAGTAAAGGTTACACACCCACAAGGTAAAAACTTATTAAGTTTTTATTCGTCTAACAAATGTTTTTGTTTTAGAAAGCAAGTAGATACGTGTAGGTAATTAACCTGGTAACTTTTATTTGATTTGTGTTACATAACAGCTATAAGTATGCTTAGTACGAATCTACCTACTACGTTGATTTTGAAATTAACAATCTTAATTGTTATAAATTTTGTATATGTATTTGTTTATCTATCTATACTATACTATACTATACTATACTATACTATACTATACTATACTATACTATACTATACTATACTATACTATACTATACTATACTATACTAATATTATAAAGAGGAAAGATTTGTATTTTTGTATGTAAAGAAAAATAACTTTGCCGTTAGAAAGCTACATTATCACCGTATGGTCTATATTTATTTATCCCTAAATGTTTAAAAAAAATGTCCTCCTGTGCGAAGCCGGGACGGGCCACTAGTATTTAACTAAAGACGATTATGTAGATCGCATCTACTAAATTCTTTGAATTCTATTGATCTACACGAATAAAATAATTGTAAGGCGGTTTTTAACGTCAAAACAACAGCTAATTACTTACTGTATATAAAAGTATATATGATAGGTATTTACTTAAAAAACTACAGCCCTTTTTAATGTCCCACTGCTGGGCTCGGGCCTCCCCTCAAGGCGAGGGGGATTCAGGCCATAGTCCACCACGCTAGCCCGGTGCTGGTTGGCAGACTTCACACATCTGTCGAGAACTAGTCAAGTTCCCTCAGACGTGCAGGTTTCCTCACGATGTTTTCCTTCACCGTTTCATAGCAAATGGTAATCTCGGATGTAATTGAGATTCGCACATGAAACCCAGAGGTGCGAGCCGGGGTTTGAACCTGCACACTTTGATTTGCAAGGCGTGCGTTTGACCACTCGGCTACCACTGCTAACTAAAACTTACTTATAACAAAAAAAAAACTATTTTAAAAATTGTATTTTTTAAATGTTTGTGTGTCAATCTACTTGTCCCATGTAAACTCACAAAATACTAAACCGTCTTTCATGGGACTTAAACTGGCAGATAGTTTATGTTATAAGAAGTAACTTAAGCTATTTTAATTTCATTTTAGATAAATAATTAAGGTTCATGAACTCCACGCGAACGATGGTGCGGGCACAGCTAGTTTTAAATATATAAGAAAATGATTCTATGGTATTTCTAAAATATTTCTAATATATAATTTTGTTTGTGCAATAAATTTTGTAAATTCCTTCAACGCATTTCCTTTCGGCATGTAAGTACAGTCCTATCCTACTAATTTAATAAAGTTTGTGCATCCATCCAATGGATGTTTGTTACTCTTTCACGCAAAGAACTACTATACGGCTTTTGATAAAACTGTACAGTATAGTTGTTACTTCTTCTTCTTTCGCCTGGCCCTTTTCCATTTGGGGTCGGCCCTCCGTGTCATGCGTCTCCAGGTAACTCGGTCCTGGGTCGTCTCGTTAGCTTGGGCTTCTTTGAGGTTCTTATTTACTACAGACATCCACGTGATACGGGGTCTTCCTCGTCGTCGGGGTTTGGTTTCGATATCCAGGACTTTTCTGGTCATGTGGTCGTATGGTCGCCTCATTTACAGTATAATACATCATCACGCCTGTATTCCCGAAGGGATAGGCAGAGGTGCACTGTAGTGCGCCCACAGTTCGCCGATGTAATTTGGTCCCAATGTAATAGGGGGCGAGCCTATTGCCATTATACCGGGCACATTCCCCCTCAATACGAGGGAGATTTGGGCCATAGTCCACCACGCTGGCCCAGTGCGGGTTGGTTGTTTATAGGTTATCATTTATAACGATCTTGAATCATCGAAGTCTGTGCTGACAAAGTCGCGGGTAGAACCGAGTTATATTATAATGCAGTAAACAGAGTAGCTACACATAGAGTTTCCAACGAGTGGTCCTCGGCTTAAAGGCAGTCACAGACGATGTTGTCGTCATGTGCAAACACTGATTAGCAGCGGACGTCTGCGGTCTTGTGGTGGCGGTGCGACTAAACTCACTGCTGGTGACTCTACTGGCACTGACAACGTGGAAATACATCTATCATGGAAGTAAATAATAGCGAGAACACTCAAGTTCGCTTAGGGTTTATCTGGGATAGAAAGTCCATATCGTCAAAGCCACGTCTAGCCAGTTCACAGGCGTGTCAGAATTCGTGCGACTACCTTGTTGCTCATACCAAAACGGACTGTATTATCTAAAAGACAAAGTTTATTATTCAACGGAAGGTTCAAACCCCGGCTCGCACCTCTGGGATTTATGTGCGAATCTCATTTTCATCCGAGATTATCACTTGCTATAAAACGGTGAAGGAAACCTGCACGTCTGTGGGAACTTGAATAGTTCTCGATAGATGTGTGAAGTCTGCCAACCCGCACTGGGCCAGCGTGGTGGACTATGGCCTGAATCCCCCTCGCATTAAGGGAAGGCCCGTGCCCAGCAGTGGGACGTTAAAAGGGATAGCCCAACTGTTACTACTACAAAGTAGTGTAGTAGCATTAAATGAAAAAAAACCATCAATGATGGTCGCGTGGCTTTTACCGTAGAAATCAATATTTGTGTATTTTATCATATTTTCGTTTCGGTATTGGAAAAATATGGACGTGCACTTTTTTACCCCCCTGTGAGCTCAGGGCATAAAAGAGATTTACGACAAATTACATAATCGCTTGGCAGTTAAAAAACATCCATAATAAATACCGCCAGTCAACACACACTAATCGTATGATCGTAAACGAAGCAAAGTTTCTACTATGGGTACCATATAATGGACTGGAGGAGATTCCGTTACATTCAGACCAGGGAAAATTCCGTAAAGGCCATTTTCGAAATTTGTGACTGTCAGGGATTTAACCCGCAGCTCGCAGTCTAGTTATTTCTCACGGTACTAGTCAGTACCGTGAGAAATAACTAGACCAAGAAGTCGTTAAATGATTAAAAGAAAGGGCTTTTCCAGTGGCTGTATACATCCGATCCCATTTATCGGGTCCACTGATCGCCAGACCCCGCTGAAGGGAATGAGCTTTCTATTTATCTAAAGAGCCAACTAAGCTCAGAACGGGTCAGTTAGTTATTGGAAATGCTTTAGACGTCCATGTACGAGTTCCCATTAGAAAATTGGTGATTGTTCATCTTTATTAAACTATTTGTAGTTAAATATTTAAAAAGAAATACCATTAGAGTTGATGTATTATTAAAAGTTGATTAGTAGCGAACTTTTGTCATTTGATTTCTCAGGGTTACAGCGGGAACCCATATCCTTTCTAATCTGTGGTTTTGCTTTACTAAGGGTAAGAATTGGCTGTCTTCTCTATCTTTGTATTCTAACATGCGAGTTTACCTTTTGCTAAGGATAAGTCTGCTGACAGAGCAATTGTCCCAATATTATTTTGGTGACAACTGAAATTTTGTTTATCCATGAAAGCTTTTGATTTATACAACCGGTTCTTTAACTGACGCTTTTCTCCGTCTAAAAAATATTGATTATATAAGATTAGATTATATACAGAAAGCTAGTTATTTGGGTCAATTCACTTCATAATAACTTTTCTGACCAAAAAGTGAAAGAAGTTCTATCTAAAGATGTCAGGTTTATGTTTAAAACATAATCTACATTCACTATACAATAAACTACACTATCCGAACACATGTTTGCCCCAATAGATCTAATATAAAAGTCAAGTGCACGATATACCAACAAAGCCATTTGAACAAGTGCATTTATTCAATGTTTTAAAGACATACGGAACCTTAGTACTTTTCACGCTAGTGTTGTCATCAATCGGTCTTGCATTTACGCAAGACCATTTAACTTTTGCAAGCAAGACTTATACGTATTTAGGATGTACCTACTATGACTATTGCTATTCTAAACCAACTTTACTCTTTTGAGGTTCCAGAGCATTATATTTTCATCATACCCGCACGTAATATGTTACAACAGCTATTTTATTCGGAGACCAATTAAGACACAAAATACTAAATAGAATGCAATAGATTTTTTGATGTTGTCAAAATAGCTAGGAAAATGTACATTATGCGTGATTTGTACCACCTTTGTCCAGCTTTTAATGTAGGTACTTTCTGCATATTAAAATAAGTGCAAAAATACCGCTACTCTATTGCCACCTCATAACAGTATTATTAAAATATGACTTTAACGTTTAACTTTTTAGATATACACGATTTCACACAGTTCTTGGTATAAAATCAGAGGAATCATAAATTTATATAATAACTATGAGTATCGGTCCCAATCACTTATTTCAATTAAAATCTTGCAAAACAAATTAGTTTGACAGCTGTCAAAACATGTTTCATACATCAATAGGTCATTGCAAGACTTGCACAATACTGGGCATCACTAGCTCGCGGAAAGAAAGGCTTTCGGGTGATCCGTTCGACTAAAAGTTTTCAACAGTTCAAACATTCTGCGGTGGGACTACAGCGTTCTCCTTTCAGTGAGAGGGGCCGAGTCCCGTCTTTGTGTTCGATGCATTAGAACGATTGTTTTATGTGTGCGCGATCGCTATAATACGTACTTATGTTTGTGATCTTGGGAATGTTTCATCTAATTGCGTTAAAGGAAGTGGAGTTGTTGTGACCTCATTCTTCCCATTGTCGAATTTCAAATGTTATTATTACATTTGTGGCTGTTTCTTATATTAACTAACCGATTTTGCCGGCACCAAAGTACGATTTAACCAAATTTAACACGTAAGAAATTGGATAATTGGCGCTTCGTCAGAAAATACCTAAATACAAATGTACATAGACTGGTAAAATCATAAACCTTCCTTTTGGCTTCGTCGTAGTCGGGCAAAAAAATAATGCTGTTTCGCTAAAATATTATGGCCGTGAGAAGGATGACAATACACGTAAAAAAAAAAAATTAAACTTTACAATTTGTAAGTACCCCCAGGCCTATACAGAATAAATAATTTGACTTTGACTTATTTTAGTATAGTTAAGGTAGATGCCAGTGAACAGCAATACTGTCCTGGTAGGTAAGGTAATACAGCCCTTTTTAACGTCCCAATGCTGGGCACGGGCCATAGTCCACCACGGTGGCCCGGTGCGGGTTGGCAGACTTCACACATCTATCGAGAACTAGTCAAGTTCCCTCAAACGTGCAGGTTTCCTCACAATGTTTTCCTTCACCGTTTCTTAGCAAGTGATAATCTTGGATGAAAATGAGATTCGCACATGGAACCCAGAGTTGCGAGCCGGGGTTTGAACCTGCGCACTTTGATTGCAAAGCGTGCGTTCGACCACTCGGCTACCACTGCTTATGTAAAGTAAAAAGACTAGCCCTGGAGGTTCTTGTTCATTCTTCTCCATAAGAAATTCATTCCCTTATGGGTGGTAGTCTTATATTTTTTTTTGTTTGTTTGACTGTATTGGTTTACATGAAATAAAAAAAAAACTAATTGTGTTCTTTTAAAAACTAGAAACCAATGGTTATTATCGCAAATAGCTGCAGCTATTTGAAGTAAAACAGATCCATTATAAAAAGTTAAATATCCATGCATTTAATCGAAATGGCACCATTTCTTTCAATAAAAATAATTTATTTGAAAACTTGTAAGGGTTTAGTTTAAGTTGACTATAAATAATATTTATTTAATAGCGTATCACGTACAATAAGTGCTTTAAATAAATGCTTTAAGTCTTCTTCTTAGTCGTACACTCCTGGCGGAGTGGTCGTGGTCATGGATTGTCTAGTAGGTTGGTTGCGGTTTTTGTGAGACTTCTCCATCTCTCTCTGTCAGTAGCATTACGTGCACATTCATTAAGGGTACACATCGTTGAGGACTTGATGAGGTCTGTCCATCTTGTTTGTGATCTGCCGCGGGAGCGTTGCCCCTCTCTACTCTTCCTTGTATCATTAGTCGTTCCAATGAGTCTTCGTTACGAATGATATGACCAAACATCTTAAAGATTCGCGCTTGCACAATCGACGAAAGTCAATAATGTGTTTAATAGTACTATGTAAGGTCAACGAATGGAAATCGTGAACCACCTTAAGATTAATTTTGCATCGCAATTATGTAACCATAAGATCCAAATTCTCTAACATGTTGACGACAGCTTGGTTTATTGGTTTGAGCATAGGCCAGTCAGCTCACTGAACTAGGTGATTACGGGTTCAATTCCCGCCAGTGGCAAATTTCAAAAATAAGCTTTTCGGAATTTGCCCTGGTCTGGAATTGCGATTGCCCCCAGTACATTCTATGGCACCTAACCATAGAATAAGTTTTGCTTAGTTTGGGATCATACTATAAGTAGGTATGTGTTGTCTGACGATATTTTGATGACATTTATGTTTCCTCATATGGCCTGAATCCCCCTCGCATTGAGGGGAGGCCTCCCCGTGCCCAGCAGTGGGACGTTAAAAGGGCTGTAGTAGTAGTATATTTCCTCAAAAGTAAACTTTAATAACAGTTACAATTATAAACGGAATATCGTGTAATCAGTACCTACCGACGTTTTTAAGTAATGCTTTGAACCCCGCTCGGGACGTATTCGACCCATAACAATAGAAGTTATATTATTTTAATTATGAGAAGCTGAACAATTTAAAAAAGTGAATTAATTTTTCGTGATGTTATTCAGAGAGTCAGCCGCATATCTTGAAAGCCAATAACAGAACAAAATGACGTATTTAAACAATTCACTCGCTAAAATTAACTTGAAACATTCCACAAATTCTTGAAGGACATTATTAGCAGTCGTTACTACGGACTAAATAAAAGGGGTCGAAAATATTTCAGGTCAACTCAATTTGTAGGAACATTGCAAGTTTAATTTTACCCTGTTAAGAGTCCATTTGGACTGTCCCAGTATTCCACTGTCTTCACAATTAATTTAGTATAAGGAAATCTCCATTCCATGACAACGTTACTAGGGACGGTTAATATCATATCGATATCGAATATCGTAAATGAATACCGGATATTAAAAATTATGTTTCTTAAATATGTAAACCTGCTACTTGCATACTTACTTTGTGAGGTAGAACTATTGAGAGTCATCTCTATCTATCTAGTATACTGAGGTCAACATCAACTTTATCGTCTGTGCTAATGAAATATTTTTCTTTCTTTCTTTCTATATTTTCCCACATATTTGTACAAAATATATCGAGGGGTGAAAGGCTATTTGACTTAAGCGACACTTTTGGACGATATTAACATAAATACTTATTTGGAATCAGCGATTTTTTCTGCGTCGAATGAGTGTGCACTCTTGTAAAGTAAAAAAAGGTCGCTTAAGTCTTTCACCCTCTTATGCCTTTCACCCCTCGATATATAGTTCCAGTAAACTTGGATATCGGATATTCAGTATTGCCTCGATATCAAGATATTTAATAAATTATATCTATGTATCTTACATCCCTAAATTTTACGGCAATTTACTATTCTTACGCCGTGACTCCCATTTACTCGGAAGGACTGAATGTTGTAATGAAATTGTCTTAAAGGACCGTTTATGATTTATTTAAGACTGTATTATTTCACTGTGTGGTATATTTTAAACTGTCTTAATCCTAATATTTACACTTCTGTCTCTTGTAATTACGCTAAATATCCTCTTTTCGGTGTTTATAATACTCCTGATCATTTTATATACTATAGATCCTTTGGATATTTTGAAGGTTCGTCTAACTACTACATGGCTGAGGATGGATTGAGATTCCAAAAAAATGGCGTAATTCCTTAAATTACATTCATGTTTAGTAATTTCGATGAGTACCATTCTCCCTTCTTAATAATAAATAACAGTCTAAAAGCTGTCTTTTATTTTAATATATCATTCGTCTCCCCCTACCTACTTCATAAAATACATCACTAGTTATATCGATAAAAAACCTGCCCTCGGGCAAGTTGACCTGTGGCGTTTCTTATTCTTCGATAAATGTGAATGGTACCACCCTAGGGAGTGATTCATCAGTCATGAGTAGCCTCGCATCTGAAACTATCCTCTCAAGGCGGCCATAGAGGAAGAATAATATACTTGGAGCAATGATTTTGTGTAAGTTCATTGACTTGTTGTAAAAACAGTTCCGAGAAACGTTTGTTTGAGAAATTTTGAAAATGTCAAATAAATATTGTATTATATATACTCATCTTATGATCCCAAACTAAGCAATGCATGTACCCATAGAGGGTATCATAAAATGGATTAGGGGCGATCCCAGTTACACCTAGACCAGGGCAAATTCTGAAAAAGCCATATCCCTATTTGCCACTGACGGGATCCGACCCAAAACTACCTGGTGTAGAGAATGAAGCGGCTTATGCTTGTACCGCTACACCAACCCATCGTAGATCGTCGTAGATTTGGATCTAAATTCTTGGTCCGTTACTCATGAACTATGAGTCACGAACGTATGAGTCATGAGCCAAGCATTTATTGCTTCATGGTAAAGTTGAAGGCGGCGGTGGAACAGCAAGAAGTACAGAATACGTCAGACAGAAGTAAATTACATCAAGTGCTCGGATATATGAAATAATCATGGACACGAATCATGCTGTCCCGAGTCCCAATCTTCTACTTTCTTTCTACCTACTTAGGTAGATATCATAGGGAGGACGACGACGCAGCACTACATTCGGTAACTACATACGTAGACTGGGAAGAAATCATTACACATACATTAGGCTTACGCTAATTTTAAGGACTCTGACACCCATATCAGAGGTGAACACGCGGGCCGGGCCGAAATGGCCCGGTACAAAAAAAACTACTCCTACATGGTGGTAGCCTTATCACAAGGGGTCCAAGGTGAAACCCCGGGCTAGCACATCTAGGATTTTCGGATATCATGTGCGAATTTCATTTTCGATAATGATTACCACTCTTGGAATCAAGGCCGCCTTTACACGGAGGTTCAAAGGGTGCGGTATACCCGGTCGCCGAGATCTAGGGGGTGCAAGCCGACCGCTATAAATTTCGATAGGTACCTACTACACTGAGACCACGCGATCGAAGCCGCAGGCACAGCTAGATCAGTGGAGTCAGCACGCATGTCAAGACAAGACCTCTGTCACGGATTGGCTCGGTCGCTCTCTGTCTAATTTTATAGGAGTGAAAGAGATAACATCAAGATATTTCGTGACATACGTTTAGTCATGGCGCTCATGCTACAAGTGCAGTATACATCAGAGGACTTTGGACTTCTAATAGACCCTTTAGAAAGACGTGTGAAATTCATCAATCCGCACTAGGCCAGCGTGGTGGACTATGGCCCAAATCTCCCCCATATCGAAGAGGAATGTGCACAGTATAGCAATAGGTTCGTCCCTATTAGATTGGTACCGAATTGGCGAAGTGTGGAGGCACTGAAGTGAACCTATCTACCCTGCCAGTAAATTCCCAAGTTGTGCTAAAAATTTAGAGTAATACACACAAATTGTACAGTCATATAGCACTGATAGTTGTATTAATTACAAACTGAAAGCGTTGGGAAGGCATTAGGCATGTAATTAAACAAAATTAAGCTCGCGCGGACTAAAGGGTGTAAATACTAATAAATCCAATTTGAACAAGTTCATTATAGAACCGAAACGAATATTAACGGCTTCGTTATTTGTATGATTGCTAATTGGAGGTGCAGTTTATTCCAATTATTATTAATACGTTATAGGATTGACGACCTACTTGTTAAAAATACATTGGTCCATTTTTCCTACTTACCTATGAATTGGTGTAAATTTTGGCAGCAAATGAATCTAAGCGCATTATTATCAATAGTGCTGGCAAATATAGTATTACAGATCAATACATTGCTTCACTTTTGTTGCAAGCAGCGCGCGGTCCTTTTATATAGTCCATGTCTATGGTACCTGTTTATTGATGTCGATTATAATGGCACCAAAATAATTTGCACTAAACTAAACGTATGGCCTCCCTTCTTACGGTTACAATGTATGAGAAAGACGGCAATATTTTTATTATTTTCAAATATATTGCATCATTTTCGACGCGAGCGTCGCAGAGTCCTACATTTTTATAGTCTATGTGTAGGTAAGCTTAACTTGTGTTTACTTCCAAATTTGAATATTTTAAGATAAAACAAATGTCAGTGTGTGCTTCCATTGTAATGAAACCTGATTGTTTCGGCTAGGGCACCTGGTGTCGACGCAATCTTTCCTCCGCTTTTGCTCAACAAAGGGGAGTGTAGGCACCTAACTTATGAAAATGTTATTCTTTTTTTAAATCACACGGTTGCGGCACGGTTTATTTTGCCAATGTGAAGTTGTACGAATGTTCTTGTCTGAGTGCCATATTTTATGTGAACTATAAAGCCCACCTGTAAATTTAAATTTTAACTGTAAATTTTAGCCATATTTTGTACTAAGTCAACTGTCCAAAACTGTATGTAATATTGAAAACATTGCTGTAAGTCAGGTGGTGGTAGATCTTTATCTAAAAAACCGTAGCCGTCGCGGGACGCCTGGCAGATGTGAAACATAATATTATATAGATTAGAGAGAAGCGTGCGTCGTAGCGGCAAGTGAGCGGAGTCAGCCGGTGGGCGGAGTCTAAGCGGCGGAAAGAACCGAGGAGCCACGGAGCTGCTCGAAATTTTCGCATCACGGCATCGCGGCATCAACAGTTGCTCTCACTCGTCAAGCGCGCCATTAGATGTTTCACATCAAAACTTTTTAACATACAAATTGAACAGCCGAAAAAATTAAAAAGCAAACAATAATAAATCTTTTTGGCCGGTATTTTTTTCCTAAGTTCCACGCGCTCGAAGTCGCGGGTACAGCCAGTTAAAACTGTACTTGCACAAGTTTGCACGTAATGCAATTCATAATTACAACAATCACGCGATTCATTTGGTATTCTGCGTTCACAATCACTGTGTGCCCACTGTTAAACTAATTCGGTGTGCAAACAATTTCAGAATTAGTTTGTGATTTATTTGAAAAGCACATGGTTTAATTAGATTGATGCGGGCCGGTGGACCTGAATACAAATTATTTACAGTAAAATTCACATTTCTCTGCGGCACCGATCTTTTAATGTAATTTTAAAGCCCCCACACTAGGGCGTCAAAACACGCGCGTTGAAATAGATCTTCAACTTTTTTTTTACGCATTTATGAAATTTTATTGAAATAATACAAGGAATGCCTTTACCTGCGATTAGCGGTATTTATGCCAATGTCGAGTAATTAATAGCTTAAACGAATTTAGTAATAAAAAAATAAGAATTTTGACGTGCGGGTGCGTGGCTTTTACCACAGATATTCAATCTTATGTACATTCAATATAAAGTCAAAGTCAAAGTCAAATCATTTATTTTGTATAGGCCTATGGGGGCACTTACAAATTGTCAAGTTTACATTTTTTTCTTATATACTACTATATATATTTGGCCATCATCCGCCATCTTTGTCACTGTCATCACCCATTTTTATTATTATATACTTGACATTAGCATAAATACCCGCTGATTGTAGGTACAGCCATTTCTCATCTTATTCCATTAAAATTTCATCATTTCGAAAAAAAAAGATGAAGATGAGTTCGTTTTAGTACAAATATAAAAATTGCTCACTCCTTACTTCTACGATTCTGCCAATATAAAACATAATACCCTGACAATGCACATCCGCTCTACCTAAACGGGAGCGTATAACGGGAACTTGTACAAAAATATCAGGGAGCCGGTTTGTCGTGTAAATAGAGCCGCAGATGGCTCCCTGTAGGACGTAAGACGATACCAATCAAAAGCGGCCTTAATGATAATTTTCATTAACTACAAGTACTACCGACAGAGCAAGTCGTATTCACGAGATAGCGTGATAGTTTAGCTCCCGTTTCGGCGTGTAACGGCATGCTGAGAACATTATCTGAGGAAGGAAGACGTTCAGACCAAGTCGTTAGTCGCTGGGTTACGCCCTGCACATACTGAGGCGAACGAATTCACTAGACCTTTTATTGATAATGTGTTCACTATTAATACACAAAAAATTACATACTGGATTTTATTATGCCATACCATAACAAACTCTATTGACTTATAGCAAAAGTTTATTCTTTAACTAAATGATGCTGACAGCGCGAGCGAATTTCGACGCATCGGGGCGTGGCTCTTAATACAGAAATTCCATCTCTAAGCATATTAACACAAAGGTCGTTTTGGTATTGGCAAAAAAAATTATTCGCGAGTCCTCAGTGTGCTTGTGAGGCTTAAAGATTGAATTTCGGCGTCAAAAGTTATGTGAATACGTGACTAGTATCGCTCGGGTTATCGATGACATTTCGTTGAAAATTGTGTTCTTTGTAAGAGTTAATACGGTTCATTATGACGTGACTGTGAGCGCAGGGATTTTCCTTAAAGCTCTTAATATTCAACTATGTGAGCCAGCTAAAAATTATCATTACACTAATGTTGTATGTTGAAAGAACAGAGTCGAATCTATACATCTATACAAAAAAATAAAATTGGAGTGTCTGTTTGTAATATCAAAATAACACTTTTTTACCAAATGCGTATGAAAGTATATACGATACCTATAACGAAAACGCAATTTTAATTTTTTTTTGTCTGTCTGTCTGTTTGTTTGGGGTAAACTTCTAAACGGCTGAATCGATTTCAATGGGACTTTCACTGACAGATAGCTGACGTTTCAAGGCGTAACTTAGGCTACTTTAATTTTAGAAAAAGCATTAGGGTTCCGCGGGAAAAACATGATACCCATATTTCCGGGTAATCTCCCTAAAGTCCACGCGGGCGAAGTCGCGGGCACAGCTAGTACGAAATATAAATAGGTATTATAATAACAAATATAGTGTTTAATGATAGCTTGGTCTAGTGCAGGGGTCGGCAACCTTATGCATCGAAAGAGTCAAAAATTACAATTTACAAAATTTCAGTTTTTAAAGAGCCACAATTGCCCGTTTGGTTAATTGCATCGAATGGTTACGGGTTCGATTTCCGGCAGGGGTAAATTTCAAAATTATCCAATTTAAATTTCCCACTCCATTGTGTGGTGCCCCATGGTATAAACGTTGCTAAGTTTTGGATTCATAGAGTTGCATTTTGTAGCATTTTGTTGAATGATTTACAACTAGCTTCTACCAGCGACTTGGGCCACGCAGACTCCGATTACTCTATATCGTCATAAAATATACTATTATATTATGTACTAGCTGTGCCCGCGACTTCGCCCGCGTGGACTTTAGGGAGATTTCCCGGAAATATGGGTATTATGTTTTCCCGCGGAACCCTAATGGTTTTTCTAAAATTAAAGTAGCCTAAGTTACGCCTTGGAACGTCAGCTATCTGTCAGTGAAAGTCCCATTGAAATCGGTTCAACCGCTTAGAAGTTTACCCCAAACAAACAGACAGACAGACAAAAAAAAAAAAAATGCGTTTTCGTTATAGGTATCGTATATACTTTCATAGGCATTTGGTAAAAAAGTGTTATTTTGATATTACAAACAGACACTCCAATTTTATTTATTTGTATAGATATATAAATATATACAAGTATTTTTTATAGCCTTTCTATGTCACACCCCTGGGCAATAGCCTCTCCTTTACTTCTCCACACATCTCGGTCTTGAGCTATTTCCTGCCACGATGTCCCCGCAAAATTGAACAACGAGTATATACTGTACATATATACATCAAAATCCATTCAGTAGTATTTGAATAACAGCACTAGTAGGTGCCAATCTACGTCAGACTAGGCAAATACACACATGAATTGGCACCGACTTCAAATGTCTTCAAATTATAAGGTTATTTCTAGCTTTTTAGTGCACCTAGGTTTTTAAAGTCGGTTTTTGGTTTTTGTAAAAAAATGATTTTTTATTACCACCTCATAACAACCGTAAAAAAGTAAATATTTACAGCCAAAAACACCCCTCCCTCAGCCCCCCCATTTTCCACCCCTTTGGGGGTGTGTTTCGATTTTTGTTAACAATCCGTATTAAACAAAAAAAGGTTTTTCGCAATCGGTTCACTAACGCCGGAGATATGCTGTAGTCCGGATTGGGCTCCCATGGTCAGAGTGGAAAGGGGGGGTCCCCTTTCCACTCCTTTGGAGGTAAGTTTTGATGTTTGTAAACAATCCGTATTAAACAAAAACTAATAATCAACCTAAATGAAAACTCCTTAAAAAGCCGTATACAACTACATCATGCACGTAAATAATGATCATAATAAACATAAAAATGGTCAGAAAATTAAAACTGCTTGGCCGTACAATTTTAAATTTTTGTGGGACCAAATGGCATCTATTCCACATCAAACAAAAAAGAATGACGTTAATCGGATCATAACTCGCAGCGTAATCGATGTACATACATAAAAAAAAAAAAAAACATACCGGCCGAATTGAGAACCTCCTCCTTTTTGGAAGTCAGTTAAAAACATTGATGTAAATAAATATCATAGCAGGTTCACAAAAAAAATGAATTATATTTGACGTTTTATTTCAACATGCAGTGAACTATGAAAACTTTTTTGTTTGCTAAATTGGGTCAACTGAATTATTTAACACCGCCGCATTCGGCAATTTTTGAACTGTCAGATGCGAAATATTTATCGTGTTTGAATGGCATCTGCGAATCGGTTTTCAGTTGGCCGGTTGGTGGTACGGATTTTCTTTTTTTTCCCGTATAATAAATTGTACATAAAGGCGCTACGCACGCTAGTCACGCATAACATCTCATAGATTTATACCCCGCACTTCTGTCCAAATTTAGATTTAGTGTTATGTGCACCTATAATTCAAGACAAAACTTGGTGTTTTTTCTGCAAAGTGAGGTATAAGATTTGGGGTCAGCGATTATTAATATTTTATTATTTTGTTATAATACAGAGTACTACGTTGGAAAGATTCTCTAGAGGGGTTGCAGGTGTGGGGTATCAAATTGATGTAGTCAATTTATGCGCGGGTAATGGATATTTGCAAATTTTACTTCGATGAAAAGTGTCTCGACGAAGATATCAAATAAAAAAAACGAAGTTCTAATTTTAAATTATCAATTTTTTAAGAATTATTCTTTTAGCAGTGGTAGCCTTGTGGGCAAGAACAGCCCGCCTTGAACGTAAAGGGTGCAAGTTCAAATCCCGGGCCTGCACCTCTGAGATAATTGTCATGTGCGAATGTCATTTTCAACCATGATTACCACTTGCTTAACGGTGAAGCAAAACATCGTTAGGAAACTTGCACGTTTATAGAAAGGCGTGTGAAGTTCACCAACCCGCACTGGGCCAGCATGGTGAACTATGGCCCGAATCTCCCTCGTATTAAGGGGGAATGTGCCCGGTATAATGGCAATGGGCTCGCCCTAGAGGGCGCCCTAGAGGGTAATAGATTACATTGGGACCAAAATACATCGGCGAAGAGTAGGCGCACTGCAGTGCAACTCTGCATACCCCTTCGGGGAATACAGGCGTGATGATGTATTAATTCATCGTATTTTCCCAAACTTAGCAACGCTTATACTATGGGTACCGTACAATGGACTGGGTCGATCTCAGTTACATCTAGATCACAGCAAATTCCGAAAAGATCATTTCTAAAATTTGCCGATGGCGGGAATCGAACCCGCAAACAACTGGTTCAGTGAGCCGAGGAGCCTACGCTCAAACCACTAGACCAAGCCGTCAAAATAAATCAATATATCTTTATAATAAATATAAAGTCCTACCAGTAAGTTATTTTTGTGTTCCTATGCAAAACTAGGTAAAACTCTAAAACCTGCAAAGTTAACTCTGAGGTAGACCCGTTTAAAAAAAACTGCGTGGTTTCATATCCCGGACGTAATACGCAGCAATTATGCAGCTTTCCAGACAGATGTAGAGGTTTAATACATCAGGGGCTCGCGTGCAGTGACGTCACTCAGGACCCAGACCGCCTAAATTTTTCAAAGCGGAACAATTTTTCGGTGCGAAATGAACTGTTGTGATCAGTAGGCTTGCGATTTTAAATGAGACACTCCGGCCGGGCGTTTATAATCTGTTGCAAACCTGTTTTAATCGCGTATTGTCAAAACAGCTGTCAGAGTATATTTTTTGTTTCTAACTTAAAATGAGAATATTACTGTTGAACGAATCGCTCGATGGGTTGTTATATCTGTTTCATTTCTTCCATTCTAGTTTTTGTCCCTTCATTCCATTTTTAAAGTAACTATTTGTTTATGTGCTGAAAAAATGTATTTTCTTTCTACTTTTCATCAAGTGTATCCCCAGTAATGCAACACGACAACGTGGCAGGCCCGGAAGGAGACGGCGGGATGAACTGGGCATTCATCATAAAGAGCGGCCCATCATAGGAATACTAAGATATACTACTATACTAAGCCCAGAATAGAGAGGAAGGGAAGGGAGGCCCTTTAAAAAGAGTAGCTCATCTTAACTCAAAGTAGAGAGCAGTGGAGGAAGGGGAAGGATGCCTTTCCCCAACTTTGGGACATGACGGACTTAATAATAAGTATCCATAGTAATGATTCAGATATCAATTGTATCTGCTCGAGTCTCTATCCATTCGAATCAAGGTGTCCCGTTATTTTCCACAAAACACTGGGTGTCTCTACCGGTTCCAGTTTAAATAACCCTCGTTAACTTTTCCGCACAGTAACGGGCGCCGCGATTATTTTCGAGAATGCGATTTTTTAACGGGTTGATTAAAACGAGCGCTTTTTTAACTCTGGAAGTAATTTTTCGCGTTAATGCACGGGTGGGCGGAATAGGCGCTTATTATATGTAACTTGTTTGCGTCGAGTTTAAAAACCCTAGGTAGCAATTATGCTGGAAATATTGGTTTATGTAATAAAAAAAAAATGTTTTACTTTTTTTTTATAAATTATGCAGCATTGCTTACTTGTCGACGTTGCGTGTTGGAAAAAGTTATGTTTTATTTATTAACTCATTAGAGTCCCTACTTGATTCAAATTCCTCAAAAACAAGTACGTACCCAAATACGGTATCACATAGATATAATTTTTAGGTATACTATTCAGACATAGCGTAGATATCTGAAAGTACAAAAAATATGAAATTGGTGGACCAATGGAGAAATTATGGATAATTTCTAAGATTATCTGCTACATAGTCCTTGGAAATTGATATACAAAACCTTAAAAGTTTTTAGTCGTTGGATTAAATAAAAAGCAATCTTAATTATTACTTGGCATTGAATTAGTATTCCGCGAAGCTATGGAAAGCTAGTCAGTATCCGACACTGCCCTTGGGAGAGTTCGGTTTCGTCGCGCGGCTATGCGAAAAATTTAATTCATTGCGAGCAAATTTATATGCATACCACGCCTAAACTCCATTAAAAATGCACCGTCCCTCGCCGGGGGCTGATAAAATGGTCAGTTTTATTTCATTCATCATACCTACAAGGATTAAGATTAGAAAGAATGAGTGACACCGGCAAGTCCGCTGCCTCTTCTACAGTAATGTTTTAAATATTTTTTTTAGTTTTGGACAGTTAACTTAGTATAAAATAATAATAATAATACATCATCATCTCGCCTGTATTCCCCGATGGGGTAGGCAGAGGTGCACTGTAGTGCGCCCACACATCGCCGATGTATTTTGGTCCCAATGTAATAGGGGGCGAGCCTATTGCCATTATACCGGGCACATTCCCCCTCAATACGAGGGAGATTTGGACCATAGTCCACCACGCTGGCCAAGTGCGGGTTGGTGAACTTCACACGCCTTTCTATAGACGTGCAGGTTTCCTCACTATGTTTTTCTTCACCGTTCAGCAAGTGGTAATCATTGTTGAAAATTACATTCGCACATGAAAATTATCTCAGAGGTGCGGGCCTGGGATTTGATTTTGCACCCCTTACGTTCAAGGCGGGCGTCTTGCCCGCGAGGCTACCACTGCTCGTAGTATAAAATCTGTCCAGTAATTATAGTTCATTTAAAAATGATACTACTATAAGACACCTCTTAGGGGCTCTAAATTTTAGCTCGAGCATTAATATGTCAGTATACAACAAAGTAAACTGAAAATTACAATGTCCGGACCTCTCGCAAGTTCGACATTATCTGTAATTCAAGAGATACAAAACGCGTTAAGGTCGACATTCGAATTAGAGATAATGTCATACGAGGATTGGGGCCCAGGCAGCGGTTACATTAAATTTGCCTCAGATAAGTACAGCAAAGACCGCAAGAAAATAAAGTCAAGTGATTTAGACGAAGATGATTATTCAGTAGAGTGTATAAACGTGCACCTATAGATAGACTAGTTTATTAAGTTGCCATGCTTCAAATGCAAATAGATGTCTTGAAAAATCATAAGACATTAGAGCTCGCGCTAGCATTTTTGGATAACACTTAATAAAATTCAATTGTTATTCATAACAAAGATTTCGTTAAGGTATATTATCTATCATGCGTCCTCAAATAATCTATTTTATTCGTAGGACTTTAAAATCCCAAATCTCTTAAGCGCAATCGGTATATATGCTCACACCAGAGAACTTGTTCCATCCGATCTCTTACAAAGTAAACGTCGGGTCTCCATGAAATATGCATTAAATATTTACTCAGCCCGAGGCGGGCCATTCCCTTGAAGTTGACTGAACCGAACAGATTTGCAATTCACCGAACATCCTTTTGGTAAAAAGAACCGTTGAACAAAGAGACGGGAAGTGGTGGAATCGAAATGAACCACTAAATAGCAACCTCAGGATTGAGCGGTCTTCGGTAAAATGGGCCACCCTTGCTTCTCCGGTAAAAGCTATTTGCTAAAGATTTCTCTATTTTTTACCGCTTTCGTAATGTTCAGTTTCTCGATGGAAGTGAATTTTTATTAGTTTTTAAATCGATAAAACTAAGATATGTGATTCTGTTATAAAGGCTAACGTTTTAAGGACTATTTATTAGCAATAAAATATAAACCACCATTGACTGGCCTGTTGGGTTTCATTTTGGATACTTTCGAGACGGTAGTAATATACTATTTTGTATGTGGAATGGATATAGTATACTAAGAAATTAAATAGCTTGTTTTATGATAGTAAGCGTAGGAATTATTTTTAACACGACGAAAATACAAACATCTAAAGTTACTGAATCGGATTTGATATCATTTCGACTGTTTAAAAAATCCTGCATTAGTCCGTCTATATAAATTTTGATTTTATGAAGAATTTGGCTTGATTTTAAGACTTCAAAAAACGATGAGGTTCTCATTTGTCTTTATTTTAGGAAATATAGTTTACCAATTATAGAGCTAATAAAAGCATAAAGTTTGTTGACTGAAGTTTGTTTTTTTTAATAATAGGTACCTACTCATTTTCCAACTTCGTATTTGTTTAGGATCTATAGTATGTTTGGTACACATCCCACGCATTAAAGGTCTCTTGAAATTATGTTCGAATTACCTACTTATTATTTGATAAAAGCAAATTGAGTCCAGTTTTATTAGCGACAGACCATTTAAACGATATTTCTATACCTGCACTGGGCCAGCGTGGTTTGGTGGCCAAGCTCTTAAAGTAATACAAACTACAAATACAATACAAATTTAAGTGATACAATGGGAAAAATAAAAGTACTCTCTAGCAGGCAACCTTTAGTTTTATCGCTGACAATCAATTCCGACTTTAGAAACAATAAATTAAACATAACCTAGATAATCTAGGATAAAAGAGATCTAGACAAAAGCCTCGCCTTTGCTTCTACACACATCTCGGTCCTGGGCTATTATTTGACTTGCCATAGATGTGTGGAGGTTTTTAAAGTTCCCCCTTAACTTAAGGGGTAAAGGTAAAGGATTAAGGGTAGAGGTAAATAACAATCATTTATTCATGGAAAAAATACCCTATAGGCAGATCATTCTCCTCTAAAAACGCTGTATAACAACTAGACTATTATTTTTTAACTTTAACCAGAATCTTTCAAACTAAAATTTAAAATTCGTCTAATAATTACTTAATGCGTCGTAAAACTAAATATAAGCGTTTTAAACTTCGAACGGTTGTTTGGAAACATTGTTGGACGTAATAAAAAGTTGGTTTACAATGCAAGTTTGCCGTGACAACCGTAAAATCCTTGTTCAAAGTTTTGTTGAAAGTAAAGAGAAGATTAAAACAATTGTTTCAACGAGCTTGATTGATACACAGGTATTCAGCATTAATACCTAGACATAAATAAATATCGCCAGACAACACATACTCATCGTATGATCCCAAACTAAGCAAAGTTTGTACTATGGGTACTGTAAAATGGACGCCAGTTAAATGCCAGACCAGGGCAAATTCTGAAAAGGCCATTCCGAAATTTACCGCTGATGGGAATAAAACCCAAAACTACCTGGTGCAGGGAATCAAGTGGTCTACCCTTGAATCAAGTAGGTAGCAGGTACTCCTCTTCGTATATTTCCTCATTCATATAAAGTACATGGAGGAATCTACGCCTTCGTCTCAGCATTCAAACATCGCCCTAACTGCGCGTAGACATTTCTAATGGAGCTATTCCCGTTGATAATAAATTTTGATTTTTCATATTAGATCGACAATCGGTTGGCAAACGACGTCGATTGTTGGGGACATTAAAGAGTCGATCGTGGACTGTTACGCCGCCGCAGGCATTCTAATAGAGTACGCTACAGGCTTCAGGATACTGACGTGACTAGATAAGATTGTGAATTAAAATATTGCAAGATCAACACAATATTTACCCCAAATTTGGCAAGTTCGTCTCTTCAGAGAAATTTAATTTACACGTGTGTTTTTGTCGATTAAATGTAATACAATTCACAGGTGTGTTTTGTCTATTTAAGGTAATAATATTTACAGGGGTGTGGGGTTCGAGAGTCTGAATGAAAGAAGAAAGAAAAAGAAGAAAGAAAGTACGAGTCCTGCAATCCGACAGATTGTGTGAACGCTTCCATAACGTTCTGTCTTTGCACATTCATTTCCTGGTTTGGCAATCAATTCTATCGTTTAAATAGTCTTCGATATCTTGACAAATATAAACAAAAGCATAATTACAAATACCCTGACTCTTCCAGTCTTTTTATATCCGTTGTGGAAGCGTTTCCGTTATTAAACGCATCAATTCGACGGCCGGTGGAGATAAGGCGTGCACCCACGATCTCCTAGCGACAGTTATATTGCTCTCTAATGGAACACCAGTTTGGCACATCCATTAAATTGCCGCGACTGTTTGTTACTGTACTTGTGGAATTTGTTAAATAAATAGTATTTATTAAATAAATACTATTTATTTAACAAATTTATTACATCTTTATTAAATACCAATGTATAGGTACTGTAAATAGGTACCTACCTGTATCAGAAGTCCGAAATGATGTTGTGGCTCATAAGTGCATAGGTGAAGACAGATTATATATAGTTTCAGGTTAAAGACCTTTGTATATTCGTCACAGGTCTCGATTACCATAACCAGCTGTGTAAACTACACTTATGAGGGGCGACTACCAATATTTACAAAACAGAACGTGCAACTTTTGCATATAACTCCAGATATTATAAGTTATAGAAATTTACGTCGAAAAAAAGTTAAAAAACATGTTCGAATTTCGATTACTTTCGCGTTCTTTTACCATAGTAAATTAAACTTTAAGTATATTGACACAGAGCGAGTTTAGGTATTGCCATTTTGACGGGCGTGTCTTGTAGCCTCGGTGGGTGGCTTTAATAGCTATGTAGGTAATTATAGTCATAAACTAATTAATGGCTCAATCGAAGTCCTCAAAGCCTCGTACAAGTTTCCGTGTCGTTGTACAAATTTCGTTTGACATTCCAGTTTAGTATTCAACCTTGGTCTTAACGCGTAAACTTGCGTTTACGATCATCACGCACTCGACTCTAATAACTATGGGCGTTTACTAAACGTATTTACGGTTTTAGTTGCGTGTGAAACGCGTTCCACCATGCCGTTTGATTCCTAAAAAGCAGTTAAGTGACATACATACATATACTCACGCCTGTATCCCATGGGGGGAGGCAGAGACTACCAATTGCCATATACTACGATACTGATACTTCTTTTGCTTCATCCACAGTCATACATCTTGTCATGCACTTCCGTCGGTTGAGGGAAGTGCATGACCTTTCTGGAAGAGACCGTTAATCTGGTCGAGAAAGGTCCTTCTTGGGCGCCCTCTTCCTACACTTCCACTCACGTTTGCCTGGTATATTTTTTTCGTCAGTCTACTTTCAGCCGTTAAGTGAAAAAATATAATTTCGAGTTACAAGCAAAAATGCGACAATTGATCCCGCTAGAAATTACAAAGTCACCGATTTGTTTCCATTTATCTCAATAACTATGAATGTTAGAACACTGAGACTTATTAGTGAAACTAATTAGAGACTCATTAGAGACTAATGAGATTGGCTTATAGATAAAACGTTTCCCAGTATACCCAATTTTAAAATACAAGCAAATATGCAGAAAGTGATGGCTTTGGAAATTGTGAAGGCATAGAGATTTGTCTCCACTTATCTTGATAACTATACATGTTAGAAAAACAAAACGAAGACTGGCTGATTGAGAAAATGTTTGGCTTTCAAGTAGTACCTGTACATAACTCAAATTAGCCAAAATGTCACTAAACGGTAACAAATCAGACGGCAGCACTGCTAAGATTGTCATTTTAACAAGCACCGTTTTTAGGGTTCCGTACCGTAAAGGCTAAAACGGGAACCCTATTACTAAGACTTCGCTATCCGTCCGTCCGTCCGTCTGTCACCAGGCTGTATCTCATGAACCGTGATAGTTAGACAGTTGAAATTTTCACAGATGTATTTCTAAAAAAAACAGAATAAAATAAATATTTAAGGGGGCTCCCATACAACAAACGTGATTTTTTTGCTCGTTTTTATAGATGGTACGGAACAATTTGTGCGCCAGTCCAACTCGCACTTGGCCGGTTTTTATGTTGTTGTTTTTATAGTAACTAAATTATTGATGCCAATAAAACTTGCATTTTTTTCATTCAGTGAGTCATAGAAAACTCTTTATTGTTCCACTTCTTAGAGAAGTAAAAGTTTTACTTCTACCGTACATTTATTTTATCGTACATGTATTATACATGTATGTACGATAAAATAATAATTAAGTGCAACAATCAACATCAGGCACAAAACTAAATTAACAGACATATTATCACGCATGGACCAACTTAAATGGCGATGGACTGGTCATATGCTCCGCTGCAAGAAGGAAAAGTGGAGCAAACTGGTGACAGTATGGTACCCAAGGGGCAACACAAGGAGCCGAGGCCGTAAAGTAATAAGATGGGAGGATGACCTAAAAATGACCTCAGGGCCACTTTGGATGAGAGTAGCGGCAGACAGGAAACAATGGAGACAGTTGGAGGAGGCCTTTGCCGCAAGGCAAACCGAAATGAGGGACATAATGTAAGTGGAGTTTTAAGTCATATGTAAAAATTTCTAAATTAGTTTTGAACTTCTCAGTCGGGCACTCTTGTCAGAGTGGTCGTGGTTGTTGAGATGGTGTGCATGGTGGATCCCCCGTGTCGTCGTTCTCCTTGGTTACCGCTCTGGCAATGCTTCTCCACTTCTGGCGGTTGGTAGCATTGCGAGAACACTGCGCTATGGTAGATTGAGTTGCCGTCTTAATTGAATCTATAGCGTGTGGGAGATCGGCCGCGTGCTCTCTTTCCCGCTACCTGACCTTGAACTACAAGTCTCTCCATCGAGTTTTGAACAGCTACATTTATATCTAAAACAAATAATTTAAGACAAAGTGTAAAAATGCAAATATTTCGGAAATAAAGGCTTTATTGTTATTATTATAAGTGCGACAATGGGCGGCCTTATCACTAAAAGTGATCTCTACCAGGCAACCTATGTCATACTGTTTCTTTTGTTTTTTTTACGAACATTATCTTTTGATTATACGATGAGTTTGAGCTGTCTGGCGACACTATCTACTTAATATCGCTAGACAACACATACTCATTATATCGAGGGGTGAAAGGGTATTTGACTTAAGCGAATTTTTTTTTTTTTTTTTTTTATTTTACGAAATGAGCGAAATGATGATATTTAATGGAATAAGATGAGGAATGGCATCACCTGCGACTAGCGCAGGTATTTCGCCAATGTCAAGTAATTAATAGCAAGGATAAATTCAATAAATACACGTAATAAATAAAAATGAATGATGACAGTGATAAAGATGGCGGAGTGAAATCGACATTTTTTTTAACATACTCATTCGACGCAGATTCCAAATATGTATGTAAGTATATAATATGTATGTATATAAGTCAATTTTGCCTTAAAGTAGCCGCCTAAGTCAAACAGCTTTTGACCCTTCGATGTCATTGACAGATGAAAGTCTATTCGGTCAATAGATAATTAAGCCGACTCACATATTATCTGTGAAAATAACGTGATTACAACGCACGGGCAGATAAGGGGGGTCAAAAAGAATGGAGGATTAAAAGCTATTGGCTCTCTGCCCATCCAATTTTCTTTGTTGACGTCCCGTGGGAGCGACGCGAAGATTATCTTAACAAAGCAAAGGCGGCCGTCATTGACATTAAATTGATAAGACACACACATGCATACTGAAAACTACTAAAGCCTCACTGAGGCATCGACTCTCGTCTCGTGCGTATTTTTTTTTGCCATACCAAAAACAAACTATATTGTCTCATACACATTTATATTATGTATGCACACATGTTATGTATTGGTAAAAAATATAGCCTAAATAATACGTAGGATAAATAAATATAGCCTATGTTACTCAGTGATAATGTAGCGTTCTAACGTCAAAAGATTTTTTGAAATCGGTCACAAAAATTAAAAAAACGAGTTTTGTATACTTTTTTGTGGCATTTCAAGTAATATTTTTATAAAGTTTCTATACGGTACAATGTGTAAAAAAAACTGCGTGTCTTGTATTTTTTATGTCAATAGCGGCCGAGCTAAGTTCGCGCGCTCTCTGAAACAATGTTATCCAACATAGAACAAAGAAAACAATTACAACTTTTTACAGATAATTTATCACATTACTTTTGCGTCTAAAATACCTACTATGAAAAAATACTCTTTGTGTTTCGTTTGTTCAAATTTATACACTTACTTTTTCTCTTAGAAATTTATTGAAGCAGAAATTTTCTTATTATGAAAAATTTTAGTGAAAATAGTTGGTTGCTCTACGCTTGCTTGATTTTAAAAGTGCAATTAGGATTTAATCTTGTTTCACAGTTCCTATAATATAAAATGTACTCGCATATTTATAAAAGTGCAAACAAAATTGATTTTTATTTATAGGTA
Organism: Ptilodon capucinus; assembly: GCA_914767695.1. NCBI lineage: Eukaryota > Metazoa > Arthropoda > Insecta > Lepidoptera > Notodontidae > Ptilodon > Ptilodon capucinus. The sequence continues at coordinate 8,966,271 of OU611808.1, forward strand.
GAAAAATCTCAAATTCGTTAATTAGGCTCTTAGAATGCACCGAATGATTCTCCAAACTTAGCTAGCACCATCTCTCCAATTGCCTAATTCACATTTAACTACTGAATTAGCAGTGGTACCCTCGCGGGCAAGAACGCCCGGCTTGAACGTAAGGGGTGCAAGTTCAAATCCCAGGCCCGCACCTCTGAGATAATTTTCATGTGCGAATGTCATTTTCAACAATGATTACCACTTGCTGAGCGGTGAAGGAAAACATCGTGAGGAAACCTGCACGTCTATAGAAAGGCGTGTGAAGTTCACCAACCCGCACTGGGCCAGCGTGGTGGACTATGGCCCAAATCTCCCTCGTATTGAGGGGGAATGTGCCCGGTATAATGGCAATAGGCTCGCCCCCTATTACATTGGGACCAAAATACATCGGCGAAGTGTGGGCGCAGTACAGTGCACCTCTGCCTACCCCTTCGGGGAATACAGGCGTGATGATGTATACTACTGAATTGTAAATACACAATGTATTTTAACAGACTTCCAAAAAGAAGGAGGTTCTCAATTCAACCGTATATTTTTTTTTGTAGAACTCCCACTTTAGATAGAAGCTAGGTTCAATTCTCTGGGATTTATGTGCGAATCTTATTTTCAGCCGAGATTATCACTTGCTATGAAACGGTGAAGGAAAACATCGTGAGGAAACCTGCACGTCTGAGGGAACTTGACTAGTTCTCGATAGCTGTGTGAAGTCTGCCAACCCGCACTGGGCCAGCGTGGTGAACTATGGCCTGAATCCCCCTTGCAATGAGGGGAGGCCCGTGCCCAGCAGTGGGACGTTAAAAGGGCTGTAGTAGTAGTAGTAGAGGAACTTGAGGCGATCTTATAATCAATCACTATAAATCCCGTTAATATTGTTAGCCAAACATACTGTATTACTACTTGTTCACTCCCGCCCAACTGTGGAGTAATGGCCGCCCAAAGTCACTATAAAGCACTCCAAACACAAACGCGTCAAAACGCGCGTTACTATCTTTTTGCTAATAGCAAAATAAACTTTATTAACTCACCGAAAACGTTAATTTTTCAACAATATTTCGTCGAAGGTACAATCGAGTTTTGGCTCACGGTTTCGTGTTTTTTACTACAGAAATATAATCTCTATGCAGATTGAAATACTGAACATTTACAAAAACTCTCAAGTTGATTCGCTAGTTCTGGTGAGTACAAGACGTAATGCGAGCGGACTGTAACGACCGCTTAACTGTTCAAATACACCTAATGTCTGGCCATATCGCTGTGGAAAGCGCTTTGTACTTCACGGACTATTATTTACTTTGTGGAACATCAAGAACTTTCTAGAACATACTTTATACTTGGAACCTACCGCCAGGTATCCGTGTCTCACTATTATTCGGTTTCTACAATCAAGTAACGCTGCGTTTCGTTAACGGACCGTAACATTTTCAAAGACTCGTGTTAGGATAGATTCATCAGATGCACTGACAAGGTTCTTACATTTAAATAAAGAAGAAAGAGGCCAAAGGTGTTCCCTGTTATAAAAGGTTGTATTAAGTACATAAACAAGGTCTAAGTAATATTAAAACAATACTGCTAAAGAGTGGCCGTGTTAATACAAAGATATGCGTGTCGTCGTCTTCATTTATCTTCATGATAACCTTTCTACATATTAAGCAAATTCAAATGCCAAATGAGGAGTCAAATATCAAGTATTAACAGTAATCAATTTTAATAATGTTTATTCGTAGCTCGTAGGCGTCGACCTATTAATTTTCCAGCCCTAATTTGATTAATGTACGACTTATTTAGAACAGATCAAGCGTGTATCCTGTCGAGTCTGTCTGCCTTCAGCCGTGGAGCAATTAATTAAGCATGTCAACTAATAATAACATTCCTGGCTTGTCGATGCACAGATGGTAAGGACAGGTTGACCAGTCAGACAATATTTGTGTGAAAATTTGTCTTGGGATGTGTGAATACATACTTTTAATTATAACAATACAATATGTACGCGAAATGTGCTGGGCCCTAATTGGGGGTGCAAATAAAAGGGGGGAAAATCCGCAATTAGGCTACTAGTAACAGGGGGTATCAAAAGGGTAAGGGTCAGGTCAGTGTCACGCGGGTACGGTACCTTTGAGTTGACGTAGGCGCGGTCTTTCGGCGGTGGCTGGGTCGTCAGGCTGGCTGGCACTAACACAATAGGGAGAGGGCTTCCATGGTCTCTTAGGATCACACACACTCAGGATCAAACACGATTATTTAAAATGTCCGCAGATTAGGTTCAGAAGCGCAACCGAGAGGCGTCCGATCCGCACGACGGTTAGTCAATTCACACGTCACGGAGGAAAGAGAGAGGGCAACAAAATATCAGGCTACTCGTGGGTAGGTAGATAATAATTATAGGAAAGTTTTGGTACATCTACCTACTAGAATTCTAAACTATACACAATATTCTTATGTATTTATAAATCAATTGTTCAACAGATTCAAAAACTGTTTGGCCTATTTGAACAATGATTGTTTTATTTTGTTAGTTTTAATACAGGTTTGGTCTAAAAAATTAGGATATGAAAAAAAAGTCAGTATTTCTACTAAAAAACCTATATATGTACAAATAAACACAATATAAAAGTCTGTTTGTAATATCAAAATAACATATTTTTATCAAATGCATGACTGAAAGTGTATACCTATAACGAAAATGCTATTTTTTAATGTTTATCATCTTCTGTGTTTGTTCCAGGTAAACTTCCAAACGGCTAAAGCGGTTTTGATGGGACTTTCATAGCCAGATATCCGAAGTTACAAGGTAACTTATTTTCGTTTTAGAAAATGAATTAGGGTTCCGCGGCAAGAATATAATACCCATTTTCCGTGTTATCTCCCTTAAGTTCACGCGGGCGAAATCTCGGCCACAGCTGTAATGCATAAAATAAATAAGCAGCAATAGTCTATTGGTTAACTGTTAGTCAGTTTAGTTCGTTTTAGTATTGGCAAACATACAGATGAATCACCAAAACTTGAAACTAGTTTTAGCTTGAAACCAATCAAAGACCGATGAGGTCTGTCCAATTAACTAATGAAGAGTCGTTAAAGTAAACTCTATCAACTCTATGCTAACCCTTGGGTTAATTTACTCTACCTAAATATACGTACCATGTGAAATTGTCTTAGGAACTTAATTAATGAAAATGATTACTTATTTGTCATTTTCAACAATGATTACCACTTGCTGAACGGTGAAGGAAAACATCGTGAGGAAACCTGCACGTCTATAGAAAGGCGTGTGAAGTTCAGCAACCCGCACTGGGCCAGCGTGGTGGACTATGGCCCAAATCTCACTCGTATTGATGGGGAATGTGCCCGGTATAATGGCAATAGGCTCGCCCCCTATTACATTGGGACCAAAATACATCGGCGAAGTGTGGGCGCACTACAGTGCACCTCTGCCTACCCCTTCGGGGATTACAGGTGTGATGATGATTACTTATTTTCATTCTGACGTGGGTTCGAATCCCACCAGCAGCAAATTTTGGAATTTGCCCCGGTCTGAATTTAAATGAAATCGCCCCCGGTCAATTGTATGGTACCCATAGTACAAGCTTTGCTTAGTTTGGTATCATACGATGAGTATGCGTTGTCTAGCTATATAATATATTTCCTTCTAGTGGGTATTTTCATTTTAATTAACTCATACTTAAAACATAATAATGCTTTCCTAAACATTAAAATAAACAACGCTATAAAGGTAATTTTGGAAAATTATTCCCGCGCGCCTGGCGACGACGGAAACCATTACCTTATGGTGTAACCTTTTAACCCTAGCCAAACCTAATTATGCAATAACACTTTATCCATACACATAGAACATTGTAATATGATCCCTATGAACTGAGTAATACAGTCCAAATTTGAGGAAAATATTTAGAATGGTTGAAGTCCTATTGTGTGTTATAAAGGAGTTTCTCCCTATTCGGTCCAATTTTTAGGGAGTTTACAAATACATGTGTGAGATATAAGGGTCGCCACCTGCACCAGTGACGTGGTTAATGGCACATTTAGGTAGACAGTTTCGGCCCTCGTAGGGTAGATGTCGACCCTAGCGGTGAAAGGGTTGAATGATACGAGGCGACTTATTTTCATTAATGTTTCTGATGTTCCAAATAGTTTCCTACTGTTTCAGTAATTTCCGGTAAATGTATGATAGACTTTTGCACAGAAATGGGACATAAAGTTCTAGAAAAAAAGAGTATGGTAGACATATAAATAATATCCTTACTCTTTAATAAATACTATTATAGTTTTTTTTTAAATATTTGGAATTTTCTATCTCTATACAAACCCTTCATAAGGATATTAGATAGCACAGCTTCTGTGAGCAGGTGTTTTAGAGTAACCTTGGTTATTGAAGGTCAAATAAAATGAAAATTAAACTTGTCAGTTGTTAGTAGTCAGTCATAAAAGCAAAACATCAGTAGACCTGTGCTGATTTTCTGTAAGTGGATATATTTCTACACATGCTGCATGAGAATCTAGCGACTAAGATCTTTTTAAAATGAAAATCTACTTAGACTAAGTATAGTTTATAGGAACGAATTTTAAAATAAAAAAAACAAAACAAGTTCTTACCGTTTTTAGGGGTCCGTACCCAAAGGGTAAAACGGGAACCCTATTACTAAAACTTCGCTGTCCATCCGTCCGTCTGTCACCAGGCTGTATCTCATGAACCGTGATAGTTAGACAGTTAAATTTTCACAGATGATGTATTGCTGTTGCAGCTTTAACAACAAATACTAAAAAAACAGAATAAAATAAATATTGAAGGGGGCTCCAATACAACAAACGTGATTTTCTTGCCCTTTTTGTGGATAATGGTACGGAACCCTTCGTGCGCGAGTCCGACTCGCACTTGGCCGGTTTTTTACATACGATGAACGTAGTTTTCTCGACGGTCCTAACATTTTCACAAATTCCAACGCCAACATTTATATAAACTCCAAGCCATACAATGGATCGTAAATTTCTAGAAATATGGTGATAAAATTACATATTTGTACACATTTTTAAACCCAATAAAAACTTTTTAACAAAAAATTAAACCGCCGAAAATTTTAAAAAGCAAAAAATAATATACCTTTTTTATTTAACCTTAATAACAAAGTTCTTAAACTAATGTAAGTATACCTAAGTCATTTTGAGTCGGCGCCAAACAAGCAAATTAATTAATTTAGTAAAGTGTGATGTACGGCGGCGGCGCGGCGGCGGCGCGGCGCGACACGCACCTTCGCTGGAAAATGCCGAGCGTTCACGAAGTTAACGTCAGCGAGACAGCAATACACAGCGAGATAGCGATACACAATGTGTGCGAGTGGTCGTACGGAGAGCACATTTTTTGGAATGTTAATGTTTGTCGCTGAAGATTTCACGTTGCATTGTTAATTTCATTTGGTTATTTCTTTAAATTTATTGTTCATTAATTGTTTGGCGCCGACTCAAAATGACTTAGGTATACTTACATTAGTTTAAGAACTTTGTTATTAAGGTTAAATAAAAAAGGTATATTATTTTTTGCTTTTTAAAATTTTCGGCGGTTTAATTTTTTGTTAAAAAGTTTTTATTTTATTTTTTTTTGTGGCTAAAATCTACTACTTAATCTGAATCTACTGTTTGTTTTTTTGTAATACACAACTCAGCATTAAAATTTGAGAATTAACAATAAATCTCTCCCTATTTTCCCACCTTTCGGGTAGGATTTTTGTTCCTAATTTATATAGGACCAACTTCGAAGTTATACCCTAACCAATACGTGTCGAAACGTGAACCTCTTCCGTTTTCTTCGTTGGTTAAAAATGGGTATAATTCCAAATAAAGTCCACGTGGGCGTAGGTATATCATGGTGTAGGTGCCAATCTATATCAGACTAGGCAAATACACACATGAATTGGCACCGACTACAAATGTAATAATAAGTAGTTAAGGTTAACTTTTTAGTGTACCTAGGTTTTTGAAGGCGAATTTAGTATCTATTTTGTGAAAAGATGCAAGTATTAGCACCTCATAACAGCCCAAAAAAGGAATTCACCCCCCACCACCCTTTCCATCCCATCGTTTCGATATTTGTTAACTATCCGTATTAAACAAAAAAAGATTTTTCGAAATCGGCTCACTAACGCCTAAGATATGCTATAGTCCAGAATGCAACTTTATCAGCCCATTTCACCCCCTAAATATTTTTTTTTTCAAATTTCCTAAAACACGTGTTTCTTTATTTTGTATGTAAAATACATATACAAAGTTTCAGGTTGATCAAAAAATATTTTTGAAATTGCGTGATCTTCAACCCCCCATTTCACCCCTAAGGGGGTTGATTTCTGATAATGTTTTGAAAATGGAACCACCCTCGAAGAATTCCTTAGCAAACGTCATAGAAAAAATTGAAATCGGTTTAGTGACGCCGGAGATATACATAAAAAAGAATGCAAACTTTATCACCCCATTTCACACCCTATACATATTTTTTTTCAAAATTCCTAAAATACGTATTTCTTTATTTTATATGTAAAATACATATACAAAGTTTCAAGTAGATCAAAAAATAATTTTTAAATTATGTGACATTCAACCCCTCATTTCACCCCCAAGGGGGTTAATTTCTGATAATATTTTGAAAATGGGACCACCCTCGAAGAATTCCTTAGCAAACGTCATAAAAAAATTCGAAATCGGTTTAGTGACGCCGGAGATATGCGTGATCATACATAAAAAAAAAAAATAAAAAAAATATATACGCGTCGAATTGAGAACCTCCTCCTTTTTTTTTTCGTCGGTTAAAAATACATATTAGGTTGAGAAACTAAACAAATATTTTCTTACGTGTATATGTGTGTGATGTTCTTTGCAAATGCAAGGCAGCAGGTGTAGGTGACATGATATGCGTCCCTTCTAATTGGTTAGATTAAAACACTTTACCCACAGTCGCGTCAAAGCGCTCGCAACCAATTTTTTGCTAACACTAAAACGGACTTTATAAACATATATAAAGGAGCATATTTTTCAACGAACTGACAAGGGTGACGCGAGCAAATTTATTCGCGAAGTTGTGTGGCTGTTGCATCAGAATAACAGTATTTTTGTATACACAGAGTACATTAAAAAAAGTTAAGTGGCAGGTTCCTTTTTTCAAATTAAAATCAAATAAAATCGGTCGCCCCAGTTTGTAAAGGGCGTTAGGCTAAGTGCCGATACGATCCCTTATCAAAACGACGTCGACTATAGGTATCTATAATGTAAATTGTATCAATAAGTTTTGAAAATCGTTGGGTTCTAAATATGGGTGCAGTTAACGTAAATTTGGAAATTATGTTTCTTACTATTATTTTTGGGTTCTCAATAAAGATGCAGTGTTAACACATAGGTACTTGGAATATTAAAACTCTGCTAAAGACTCACTACCTGGCCCCATAGTTTTAGTTATATTAATTATGTATTGTCCTACTTTTAAATTTTGAATGTACTTATATATTTTGTATATAGTTATTTTACACTACGTATTTATTGTATATATTTACATTATGTTGTTATTTATTTCACAGTGATAAACCATCTGCCATCATGTCATTATGACAAAATCCTCTCCATCCAAAGGTTGTCTGGAAGAGATCGCAGCTTGCGATAAGACCGCCAAATGTACACTTCTATTTGTTCTTGTTTCTGTCAATATAATGTTGTGTAATTTCCATGTAACTATTGGTGTACAATAAAGAGTTTTCTATCTATCTATCTAAAACTTTCAAAGAACTCTACGTAGTTAATAGCGAAGTTTTTTTTTTCTATTGTTACTCCAAAATTTTAATAACTACGAAATATTTTTTTAACAAACGTATTCTACAGTATCACTGTAGGATATTAGTTTGTAAACATTTGGAAGTAAGTGACTGTTTAGTTGTCTCGTCGTAATTTCTTCACAACAAAATTGGGATGGTTAAATGGCACTTAAATGCGTATAAAGATGCAATTCTTCAACCTACATTCCTTAGCGTACTTCATCTCTCCAGCCATCGGTGGTGGGCAAGATCGAACGCTCTGAGGTATGTTCGAAGCGGGGCAACTGGGTCGTTAGGGGTTCTGCTGATCTCGTTTCACACACGCGTTGCACTGTCCTATATATTGCTAAACCCCGTAGATTTAATAGCGAACGTCATTATTCATAGCGACGATAGCTTGTTGTTTGCGATGCCCCTGGTGTTGCAGGTGTCCATGGGTGGCGTTGATGACTTACCATCAGGTGAAACGTCCGCTCGTTTGCCTCCCTATCTCATAAAAAAAAGCGTTGGTTGCTAGGCCACTTTCAATGTTCTTTCAAACTGCACGCAGCCAGGTTGATTAAGCCCAGTGGAAAAACGCACGATTTCGGCGCCCGCATACATAGAAAGATTCACAAGGCTTTTCTTTAAATATTCATATAATATTTATATATACGTCCCGCGTGGAGCACAAGGTTATTGGTACTCTTTACTCAAAACAAACAGACGGTAAACAAATGTGTTTTCGTTGCCGTATATCCTACTTCGTGCTAATATTATAAATGTGAAAGTTTGTGAGGATGAATGGATGTTTGCTACTTTTTCACGCAAAAACCACTGAACGGATATTGATGAAACTTTTCAATATTTTTGTTTATACATCAGAATGGCATATAGGCTATTATTTACAATGATATTGAATGATCAAAGTCCACGCAGTGCTATCATAAAACACAGTTATTTTGACATTAAAAACAGACACTTTGTTTATCTATATCTATACATACAATACATATATACAAATAAATAAAATTGGAGTGTCTGTTTGTAATATCAAAATAACACTTTTTTACCAAATGCGTATGAAAGTATATACGATACCTATAACGAAAACGCAATTTTGAATTTTTTTGTCTGTCTGTCTGTCTGTTTGTTTGAGGTAAACTTCTAAACGGCTGAACCGATTTCAATGGGACTTTCACTGACAGATAGCTGACGTTCCAGGGCGTAACTTAGGCTACTTTAATTTTAGAAAAAGCATTAGGGTTCCGCGGGAAAAACATAATACCCATATTTCCGGGTAATCTCCCTTAAGTCCACGCGGGCGAAGTCGCGGGCACAGCTAGTTTAAAAATATAATTATACACTTCTGTACATCCCAGTAACATGATTAACCAGGTGTAGAGTGTTCATGTTCTCTCGCGCTGGTACCAGGGAGGCAGCGTCCGCAGGCGTCACTCCGAACAACTATTAATTAAGAGCCCCCAGTCATCATCGCGGAGCAAGACAGCTGTCTACCCGGACTGCAGACCCTTCTTCACGTATTGTGAATGACAGGTCGGTAAATTTTTGAAGGATGTAACTTTATACTTGTAGTTATGGTAAAACAGTTTGTAACGACCAATCTTGATCATGCAAATAAATGTAAATAAATGAAAATTACTTAATACTTATTCACCAAGAATTTGATCTTTAAAGATTGAAAGGTTTAATATATCTATTATTTTTGTTGCATCAAATCACGAATTCTCAGGTTTTAGAGTTCAAAAATCGATGTTATCTGTCCAAATGCCATTATGATTTAGAAGGTGATCTACAAAAATCGCTAACAAATCTCAAATTACTTCTCTTTACAGTAATATTGATACTGTCATTGCTAAATTGCAAAGGCAGACAGTATGACTTTGTTACAGAGAATAAAAATACAATATCATAAAACGAACGTGACCAGGTAAGCGAAGGAGGACATTTATGCTATAGCACAGGGTGTCTCAGAAGGCCGAAATATTGGAACGTAGTTCCTTATGGCGCGTTGCGAAAGGGGGCTAGACGGAAAAAATTAAGACTAAAAGTGTCGACCGACAGTTTTGTAAATGTGTGTGTGATTTCGATTGTGTGTGTGATTTCGATATATATATCGAAATATATATATGTGTGTGTGTTTGTATATAGGTATATGTACATTTTTTTTGCTTTTTTTATTTCAAAAGGAACTTCGTTCCATCCGGGTGTCCCTTGACACCTCTCAAGTTTTTTTTTCCCCAGAGGTGCATATGGTATCTAATATGTAGATGCTCAGAAGCAGATTAAACATAACTAACATGGAGTTTCAAGCTTTTCAAAAATTCTGCTGGGCCTCCCTTCAATGCGAAGGAGTTTCCGTCCACCACGCTGGCCCGGTGCGGGTTGGCAGACTTCACACATCTATCGAGAACGAGTCAAGTTCCCTCAGAGGTGCAGGTTTCCTCACGATGTTTAGCTTTACCGTTTCATAGCAAGTGAGAATTTCAGATGAAAATGAGATTCGCACATAAAACCCAAAGGTGTGATCCGGAGTTTGAACCTACACACTTTAACTGCAAGGCGTGCGTTCGACCACTCGGCTACCACTGCTTGAACTGCAAGAACACATTAATAGGCCTAAAAGCAGTGTACTCTGCGATAAAATTTAAATAAACAGTACTTTGCTACATGAGAATTTCGCATAGGACTAGTTATTACGTAATTTCAAAATTGGCAAACAAGAAAGTATTAGAGTGTAAAGTAGTAGAAAAGTATTAGAAGTAGTAAAGTATTAGAAACATTTTATTTTTTTAAACTCTTTTGCACTATTATTTCGGACTTCTAAAACGCCCGTATACAGGTGTTATCATGGGAGTGTTTGACGACTTGAAACAATGTCACCTTGATCCTTTCCCCTATCACCTTTGATGCGACGAAACTCGCGAAAACATGTAGGCGATATCACGTGTACGTGTCATGCCACTTCACGGGACTATTACGTGGTACGTAGGTATCTCCACAGATACATTAAACTATACATATTATGTTCTAGATATGGAGGGTAGAATTAAAGGTAGGCAATCTCCTATGGGAAAAAAAAATGAAAAAGTGTCCGTCGAAATGCATCATTAACAGTTCAAAAACCTTCCACAATGGTGCTGGGTGCCTATTCCAGAGGGGGGTGTCGATAAATGACATATCGACACCCCCCTGGAATAAGTCGGTAAGTGCCATTATGGACTTTTTGCTGTTATGCCAGATTCGGAATCAGCGATTTTTCCCATTACCGATTTATTCCCGGGTGCATCGATATAACGACACCAGCACCATTGTGGAAGGTTTTTGAACTACTATTTATGCATTTCGACGGATACTTTTTCAATACCTAGAATACACTCCTTTACTCTTCTCTCCATACGTGGTACGTATGTTCTAGAAAAGTATCTGAATAAAAATTGCTCCAGATATTGTCTAGACTTGTAAACAATTTGCCGAATGTGAACGTCAAAATCATGCAGCTCTTAAAATTGGACGTCTGGATCTTTTTTAATTTGTTTTAAACGGATTGGTTACATAGAATGACTTAATTAATAGTAACAATCAATTATGTATTCGTCGAAATATTCTTACAAATGATGTTTTTCTCAAAAAAAAAAACTACATCCACCATGAAAATTTCGCAAATATGAAATTAATATTTTCCCAATATAAACGTCATGTTAGTATTTTTGAATGTTTCCAATACTAATTGTTTACTTAAATAAATTTTAAAGATGTCTTAATTATTGAAATAAAACTATTTTACGGATTCTATCGCGTTTATTTACTTTTTTATTTTCCCGACGGTTCGGCTCCTTTACAGCAACCATGGTCACGAGGGGACTGAGGTGTAGTCAAACGTCGGGAAAATAAAAAGGTAAATAAACGCGATAAAATCCGTAAAATAGTTTTATTTCAATGTATAGTATTCGCGTAAATATAAGAAAACAATATGTCTTAATTATATTAAAGCAATGTCATTAGTCTGTTGTTATTTATTCTTTATTGTGGAGTGGAAAGCTATTTGACTTATGCGACATATTTTAACTTTACAGGAGAGCATACTCATTTGATGCAGAAAGAACCGCTGATTCCAAATATGTATAGAAGTCAATATCACCCCTCGATATGTTCACATAAAACAATATCGTATGGTTGCCAGAATAGGCCCTCGAGACGCCTCGTCAGCGCGCTCCCGACTTCTAGCGAATCGCTTGTTTAACATATTTTTTTTCGTTTCTGTCTCGTTTACGTTTAGCGTAACGACCTCGCACGCGTTATGTATTTGAATTGGAAGATGTGCCATTGTGATTGCTCTCTTTTATAACAACGCCTTATCTTCAATACAGATTTTCTTGGGACACGACACTCGTCAGTATTGAGTGGCCTGCGTTATAGCATTTAACATTTAGGAAACGAATATTTGCTTTAGCGAGCGTATATACAGGATATCCAACGGATATGCCACATGAAGGGAAAGTACCTTAAATATTGTAGATGGAACATTTTACTGAAAGGAGACCTTATTTGAATTTAGAAACAATTTAAACTGCATTCATAGATATTTAAATAATTACATGGTTGAACCGGGAATCAAACCCGTTACACGAGAAAAATAATCACCTGTAGCTTTATCATACCGATCGAAAGGCTTCATCATAAGGATTATTTTTTGCTAAATAACGTAGTGTCAGAAATAAAAGGAAGACGGGAATTTTAAATAGGGCAACTGGGTGTGCCCTAAGGTCAGAACACGATACCTGTGACAAATACACAAATGTAACTCAGAAACTATGATCGTTAGGTATAGCCTGCTTTCACTATTAATGGTGCATATGAGCTGCAGTCTAAGTACCTAAATCATTATTTCGGAGTTCTGAAACACGCTATATAACCCCGATCGAGGTTCTAATACAGTACGTTTAGATAATACCGGTTAAATCCACGATATGTAAATTATACAGGGTGTATCAGAAGTGCGAAATAATACTTTAGCGTTTGCATGAGTACCTATCGCGTCTACGACTGAATGACTGAATGGTATAAATTGTTTATCGAGATTCGATAATGTTTTTTCAACTTTTATTCGTCGCCGATTTTCATAAATCGTAATACCTCGAGTTCTATGTTAAATTTTCATGATCTGTTTTGTGAATATGGGTAGCCGCCCTTCGTAAATGCAGTTTACACTGCTTGAAAGGATCCTGGATGGACCAAAAGGCCAGAACACGATACCTGTATATTGGCACAAAGGTCTATAACTCAGAAACTATGATAGTTAGGTATAAACTGCCTTCACTAAGCATCCACATATGAGCTACTGTATATGCACCAAAAGTATTATTTCGGACTTCTAAAACATCCTGTATTCATAGTGTGATTATTCATGAGACGATTGCATAAATTATACAAAACTAAACTAAACCTAATCTAGTAGACTACCTAATCCACTCACTTGAGTCTAATAATGCCGGAACTCCTACACAAATTAAGTTTTGAGTTAATCAGTTAATTTGGTTCTCATATCAAAAGCTCCCGCCACGCCACGGTGGCTGACGGCCTCCGCTCACTACAGCGTTAAGACGCACGATTTAATTGTTTACCAGTGCCAAAATGAACTGTATTCACTATAAGAAAAAGCTCATTTTTCAATGTAACGATATTGATAGCGCGAGCTAACGTTGACGCAAAAAAAAAAAAAAATGTGTATTTATAACACTAGCTGTACCCGCCGCGACTTTGCCCGCGTGGACTTTAGGGAGATTACCCGGAAAAAATAGTTTTATGTTCATCCCGCGGAAGCCTAATGCTTTTTCCCAAATAAAAGTAGCCCAAGTTACGCCTTGGAATATCAGCTATCTGCCAGTGACAGTCCCGTCCAAATCGGTTCAACTGTTTGGAAGTTTACCCGGAACAAACAGACAGACATACAAAAATTTAAAAAAATGCATTTTCGTTATTGTGTATTCTTTCATATGCATTTGTTAAAATAATGTTATTTTGATATTACAGACACTCCAATTTTATTCATTTCATTTGTATATGTATAGTATAGATTTCTTTTTGGTATTGGAAACAAATCTGACGCGCGACTCTTGACGCCCAGTGTGCGAGTGCTTTACTGTTTAATACAATTTCGAACAATATCATTTTGCAGCTCGCTTCCTTTACTACCTACCTACCTACTTTTGCTCTCTTATTTATTACTTGCACTGCGAACGTGTCCGACGCGAATTTGTTTTCATAATATGCTTCACAAGCGGCGCTTCGGCGATATGTGTTTTACGAAAGCAAACGACAATCGACTCTAACCTGTAGAACGTGAGATTCAATTTTGAATGTGGTTTTCTATAAGCATGTACATTTGTCTCTTTATTTACTTTATTGCTACGTTTTATAATATTGTACGTTTCGTGCGATAAGGCGGTAGACACTCAACCTTTAGAAAACGTTTTTTATTCTTAATTTAGGTACGAAGAAATATACGTTGTAGGTAACTGAAAAAAAAATTGTTTGGGTAGTCAAAGTCAAATCATTTAATAATAAAGGTTTTATGTTTAAAGTTAGTTATTCTATCTTATAAGAGGCTTTGTACTTTAAAAATAAAATAACACAAATAGGTTTACAGAAAGTTATGGTCCATTTGCAATGCCATTGTAAAACACTTGTATAGAAAAACGCCATCGCAGCTAGTGTGTAGAAGGATTAACATTTTTATAAATTAGGACGCTTATACTTCTTACCATAAATGCTATAAGGTTGCAAATTAAATAAAATGAGATAAAATATCAAACGACAAAAGTAAGTTAAACTTACAAACCAGACAAAGCAATATGGCTCTTAACTTCACCTGGTGTTTTGCCGAGTTGAGTCCCCGCAGATAAACTCTCGATTTCAATGAATTTTCCGAAGTCGTTTGCTTCTGTTATTGTTTTCGATCGCTCAAGTTCAACATTATGGGGGGAGTCAGTGAAATCTGGTTGCAACTATGTACTTTAATGGGACACTGTACCAAAAGAACTCTGTGTGTTTATACTTAAAGATTGAATTTCTATGGCTAAAGTTAAAAACACGAGTTAAAATTTGCACGCGCTGTCAGTGACATTTCGTTTAATAATGAGCTTTTTCTATCAGTCAATACAGTTCAATTTGGTATAGCCAAAAATATTTACGGGCAAATAGGCACGTCAAATTGCGCGCGACCAATTTTTTGCTCATACCAAAACGAACTGTATTAACTCAAACAAAAAACACATTTTCCAACGAAATATTACGTGAGCTACACAAAACGCGTAATGGCTTGAATTTGTTACAGACATTACATTATAAACTTTACGTATATTGACACAGAGTACAATAATAAGAGTCTAATGAATTCACTCAGCCTAGAATGTTCGGGTGCTTCTGGATTGTTTCTAATAAATATATTATATAATTCATGGCAATATCCAGTGAAACAATGTGTTTTGGAAAACGTATTAAAAAAATCGGGGGCACTTGAGACAGTGGTAAACGAGACAAGTTCAATCGCCACGATGGTGAATAAAGACAAGGGCAAATGGCACAAATATTTAGCATGTTGAATAAACAACAAAGACACTAGTATTCTGCCTTTGCGTGCGATCTTTACAGTCTTATTATAAACTTTATTATGTGCGTGTCTTAACGTTTGAAATTCCTTTAGCACTATAACTCATAAACTAATCTTAATCTTGTGTACTACAGTAAACAATTAAAAAGTACTGTAAGCTAACTTCCTATAAATTCCATAGAAAATATGAACGGTGTCGCAGTATTTCAAGCGGCTATTACTTATTAAAGAATTATGCACAGTGCGCGAAGCTTTAGGTGGCTTAAGACCTGCTTATGAAAAGAATTTAATAATAAAATGAGGCATTTTTATTCCTGTAATATCGTTAAGTTGACTTCAATGCGGCGTTATTTATGCTATTGTACTCTTTCATAACCTCCGACCAATCTTTCGTCGGCAAAATTAAGATATATTTAATAATGATTTAAGGCAGATTTTAATTTTCATCTCACCACCGGTGTACTGAAAATAGAAGTCGGCGTCTCGTTTAATAAACATTTCTAAGCCAATGACATTTTCTTTGATATCAGTAGCCCCCGTCCTGATTGCCCCTTGTCTCATTCGCCACCCTTTCCTTGAAATTCTTTGGAATATCGATAAAAAATCTTCAATGTTCTTAAGCAAAAAAGCAATTGCTTTCAGTATTTCTACACAAAACCTTAATATAAGCGCAAACAACGTACGGCCTTGCCCAAAGATCGTTGTCAACTGGATTAATTCTGTTAAACAAACCTCGCGAAGTAAATCCGCCCCACTAAGGCCACACACACTAAGGCGTCAAAGGCCACTCGTCAGAATGTTTGCCAATACCAATGCGAACTGTGTTTCTATATAGGTACGTACGTAAATATGTAATTAAGAGGAAAAAACATATAAAAAAAAACAACAAAAAATTGTGTGCTAAAAGCCGCGTCAAAATTGGTTCGCGTTGAAATGTGATTTCGTTAAGCAACTAACTATTTCTAAAATTTAATACAGGGTCAACCGCCATCTTTAGGTATCATGTTTCATCACCCTTTTTTTATTTGTAAGTAATTTTTGTGTATTTATCCTTGCTATTAATTAATCCACATTGGCATAAACATGCGCTAATCGCTGGTGCAGTCATTCCTCATTTTTTTTTTTTTTAATTTAATATTATATTTACCTATACCATGCCTGTGCTATACCTACTTTTCTTTAGTTTTAGTTCTCTTTGATATATAAATTGTCCGTTCAATGCTGTATTAATGGTAATTTTAAGGAAAATCTGTTATTAGCTGTACTACACTACATTATACAATTGTAAAAACTACTTTGTTGTAACGCCGTTGATTTTCTAATAAATAAATAAAAATAAAAATATTATTCCATTAATCTATACTATATAATATTATAAAGCTAAAGAGTTTGTTTGTTTGTTTGTTTGGTTGAACGTGCTAATCTCAGGAACTACTGGCCCGAATTGAATAATTATTTTTGTGTTAAATAGTTCATTTATCGAGGATGGATATAAGCTATATATCATCATGCTACAGCAACGAATAATGTGGCAAAAACGGGAAAATTCCCGAACATGAATCGGGTATTATAGACTTATAATCATAGTACTTTATAACATCACTCTACGCCAAAGTAACTATCAGCGCGGGTGAAACCGCGGGCACAGCTAGTATTTCATATTTTTCATTTCGCAAGAAAAGAAGAGTCAATAGTTTCATAGTAGCAAACATTTTGGAGCGCGGCTCAAGACGCCTCAATATGCGGGCTTAAATGCCTGCAGGTTGGGCCAGATAAGGGTGCCGGAAATTGCCTCAGAGTAGGAACCGAGTGGCCATTGCCAGTGGCACAGGGCAAGTGGGTGATGGATTGCCCGCTTGCATGACCAAGTAATTGTTACTTGAAGTCCGCTTGGCACCCACTGTTGGATCGCGTGCGAACCCTCGAACCTTTCTTTTATACATAATCTTCGAACCTTTTATTACGATTAAGTGAGACATAAAATACTCGATAAATACGGTAGATAGAAGTTGTGATGTTTTTATCACGTGTTATAAATATAGAAGCGATTTTACGAATTCAAGGGTTATTTTTGAATATGTACTCTGTTTCAATATACTTAAAGATTGAATTTCTGTGATAAAAGAGCAACGCGACCTCGCGTCATTAAACAATGAACTTTGTCTATAAGTTAATACAGTTTTGGTATGAGCAAAAAAATGGTCGCGCGAATTTTAACGCAACTTGAGGCTCTATAATTCTATCTAAATGCATCTTTGCCTGCAAGTATTTAAGATTGATAAGGTTTGTCGACGAAGAGGTCGACCGAGGAAGAGGTAACGAGATGATTTGAACACCTTTGCGGGGATATCGTGGCAGGAAATAGCCCAAGACCAAGATGTGTGGAGGAGTAAAGGGGAGGCTTTTGCCCAGGAGTGGGACATGTAAAGCTAGTAAAAATAAAAAAAGTTTGTTAACACCAGTTAAAGCCCCGCACATATTCGGGCGTCAAGACGTGCGCGTCTACTTTTTATCCAATACCAAAATGAAACTATATTTTTATAGACAACTAGCTTCTACCCGCGACTTCATCCGCGCAGACTTCGATTATTCAAAATCGTTATAATTTATAGCCTACGTTATTCTGATGCATAAACAATAATACTGTAAAGTTCCATCAAAATGCGTTCAGTAGTTTTTTCGTGAAACAGTAACAAACATCCATCCACCCTTTCACTGATCCATCCAACGACACCAACTTTCAAATTTATAATATTAACTATGATAGTAGGATTATAACGCCTTTGCACTAAGCACAAAAGAATACTGCAGCAAGATACATTTGAAACAAAGGAACATTAAGCAATCCAGCGATGGAAACAGGCTTTAGCGGTTCCCAGTAAGTGCACAAGTGGTCAGTTTTATTACATTTTCAATACCGCAGCAGATGATGCGATTCTCGTAGCGATTGGCGAGCGCCGGCCACTGCACTTGCCATCTTATTGTTCTGCTGATTGCTTTTTGAGTTGCGGAAATGTAAACTGGTACCTCTTTGTGTTATGTTGTGAAGGGAGTTTTATGCGTCTGACATGATCAAATGATTATGATTCCTATTTGTACATAGGCAGCTTTTTTAAAGGACATCCGTCCGTCCGTCCGTCCTTCCGTCTGTCACCAGGCTGTCGCCGCTATAACAACAAATACTAATAATAGAATAAAAAAAACTAATTGGTGTCGTGGGACACCAGGTAGGAACGAAGTTCCTTCGAAGTAGACATATATGATAGGACATTTAAAATACCAGCTTCTACCCGCGACTTCGTCCACGCAGACTTCGTTCCATCCATCCATCCATCCATCCATCCATCCATCCATCCATCCATCAAACGACACAAATAAAGAGACGTCTCATTTAACGGTTTTTTTTCCACGCACTTAGGACGTGTGTAAGTTTGCGCGCGCAATTTTACACGCTTGCAATTTCTATAGTCTTATAGTTAATTAATAACTAGGTACATATTTTTAAATTATTAAGATAATCTGCTATTTCTGCTTTCTATTTCAAATACGATTATATTCTATAATGATTTGTATTATTCCAGAATGTCAAGACAAGAAAGCAAAACATATCGCCAGGTCTGTTCCGAAGGGACTATGAAAGAGGCTCGTAAGCGAATTGATAAAGGCAAAAGCAAGAGATCAGTTGCCTCATCTTTAGGAATGGCAGAGAGAGTCTATTTTTTCAATTTCGTTTACAACAAACAAAATGTGCAACGAAATTAGGCAGATTTAATACTACATTTTTGCCTGAAGTCGAAAAAGACTTCTGCAATCGCCTACACACTTTAGATTTCTTTTTATGGATTAACGGCAAAAGGGTTAAGGAGTGCAGCATATCAGTATGCGGAGAGAAACAACATTGCTCATAGATTCAATACAGAAAGTTGCGCAATATTATCGACCACAATGCGCAATTTTACACGCTGAGGTGTATAAAATTGCGCAAATTCCATTTCGTGATTTTAATTTAATTACTAAGAAGATTATCTATGTTCTGTTAAAATAAGTATGCCAATTTGTTACCATGTTAATAAGGATGAATAAAAAAATAAAAGATCTCAGGTAACATTTGTATTTTGCAATTTATGAGCCTTTGATTGCAAACTGCGCAATCTTATACCACCCTACCCTACTCATCGTATGATCCCAAACTAAGTAATGATTATACTGTAGGTACCATAGAATGGACTGGAGGTGATCCCAGTTATACCCAGACCAGTGCCAAATTCCGAAAAGTCTATTTTTGAAAGTTGTCGCTCACGGGAATCGAACCCGGAACGATTGGTGCAGTGAATCAAGCGACCTACGCTTGAACCACTTGACCTAGCTGACGTCATATGATATCGACATTAAAAAAAAAACTAAATGGTGTCGTGGGACACCAGGTAGGAACGAAGTTCCTTCGAAGTAGACATATATGATGGGACATTTAAAATACCAGCTTCTACCCGCGACTTCGTCCACGCAGACTTCGTTCCATCCATCCATCCATCAATCTATCCATCCATCCATCCATCCATCCATCCATCCATCCATCCGTCCGTCCGTCCATCCATCCATCCATCCTTCCATCCATCCATCCATCCATCCATCCATCCATCCATCCATCCATCCATCCATCAAACGACACAAATAAAGAGACGTCTCATTTAACGGTTTTTTTTTCCACGGATTTTTTTTTACGGTTTTACTATCACATTTTTTTCAGTTCGGTCGCCTAGCAAAATCCCTATTCCCTCCAAGCCTGCCGTAAGGAACTTCGTTCCAATAATATTATCTGCGAATATAAATTGACGTCAAAAAAGAGGTAACTAAGACTAGTTAAATATGAGAAGTCTCTGAGAAAAAGTGTTTTTATGTTGAAGGAAAACATCGCGAGGAGAGCTGCAAATCCGAGGGTACCTACTTGTCCAGTTCCCGATAGACGTGTGAAGTCTGCCACTGAGCGCAGTCTCGCACTGGGTATGCGTGGTGGACTGTCACCTCAATCCCCCACATTGAGGAGGGGCCCAGTAGTGGGACGATAAATAATTAAGTCTCTATCCATAGAATGTCAGCTTCGTTTGATCGCAGTAAATCCACGTGATTGCATCCACTCGGCGTAGGTACACTTGTGGCGCTCACTGTAATCCAGATTATCATGATTATTGCGCATCATTGGTTACACAGCTATTTGCTTTTTTTATAGATCTGCTGGTATAGGGAGTGGTAATCATGCAATGCTAAGCTACCTATTGAGGTTTTTGACCCTTATCAATGTTGATATCGTTGTTAATGCTTTCAAAGATTGTATTGTCTTAAATACTAAGTATTAAGTTAGTATTCAGCATTTCAGTATAAGTACTGTGTTTTTTCAGTACCTAATAATTATCATAAAATACATCGGCGAAGTGTGGGCGCACTATAGTGCACCTCTGCCTACCCCTTCGGGGAATAAAGGCGTGATGATGTTTTTTTTTTCTAATAATTATGTTGTTATTCTTCAGAAAACATTACTAACAGTGTAAGTTTGTCATACTAAATGACTAGGAGTTAATCCGCTGGGAATTGATCCTAAGAACGCGCAGTCACGATGACAGTCCGTATAACCATTAGGCTATGCCGTTTAATATGAGTCGTATGCCAAACATTATGAATGTAATAAACCTCGCAAAGATTTGCTGAAATAAATTTTGTAAAATAAAAATGCGATGCAATAAAAAATTACTTATTTTTGCGTATACATTGAATTGACCTCTAACATCTAATTAGTCACATAAGGTATAATTGATATAGACGATTTGATGCTAAGATACGACACTGCTAGTAAATTTTCATAATCTCATAAAGACATTCGGATAAAAGTAAACAAAATCAACAATTCTGTTGATACGATGGGAGATTATTACTCGCGTGCCATATGTATTATTCATAGTTGTCTATCCATATTACTATGACTATATATCAAGGGATGACTTCCCCTTTCACATAATGTAATCCAAGTAATCCATAAGCACGTATCTTGATGATAATCGGTGTATTGATTGATAAAATTGTTATCTTTCTACAAGTCGTCAATTAAGCAACCATGGAGTTTCTTGCCCATTCTTCTCCATACGAAATGCAATCCGAATGGCTGGTAGAGATACTATTATTATTATTTATGACGATTCATAAGTGCCTGTATTGGATTAGGTACATGAATAAAAAAAATCTGATTCTGATTCTGAAAATTATCTCGCCGGATTTGTATCAAGTTTTATTCTACTTGTATAAGCATACTGAAATACACCAAAAAATTACGTTGTTTGAGCTATTATTAAGTCATGACAAAACCATTTCTAGCAAAGTTTGATTGAACAAAGTCCAAAGTTTTCGATTTTTAAAGTCTTTAGAGCCCATAGTTTTTCAAACTTCAAGTCTGTTATTTTAGGAATTTCGAGATGTTCAGTCAAGTAGATTTCAGCGTGGTACATCTCATCGTCACATAACAAAAATGGTGAAGCAAAATGTTGGAATACCACATTAGGTATGCTGAATATATATAATTCCGTGAAGACAAAAAACAAGTGCATACAATTAGAATAATCATAACCACTTGCTGAACGGTCAAGGTAAACATCTTGAGAGAATCTGCGCGTTTATAGAAAGTGCACCTCTGCCTACCTTTTCGGGGAGTATAGGCGTAATTGCGTAAACGTATATATTAAAATTAGAGTTAAACAAGCTGATTGCCTACTACACAATATAAAGCGGTATTTTATTAAGACCTCAGAAAACGGAACACAGTGATTATTCATTTTTGTTCTAATAACAATATGGGGTACTTCCACAGTCCAGCTAATGTCAGCTTGGCGTGAGTGCCAAGTTCTTTGTTCTAGCCAATGCAGTGCCATTTAGATAATAATTAATCTTTTATATTATTTTCCTATTTCGTAAGTACGTTGCGATATTTTATTTTAACATAATAGCAGGCGTAATTTTTAAAAACCAATTAGGTACTCCGATTTGTATTGACAGTTCGTTTTTAGTTTTTTCGAAATGATAAATTGTAAATTATGCACCCCCAATCATCAGCTGATGTTTTGTGAGTTTTAAGTAATTAATGTATAGGCCTGTATTGTTCCACTGCCAGGCAATGGTCTTCTTCCCCTACCTCCCAGTTCCTCCCTAGTATGGGCCAGTTTCTTTTGTGCGAATCTAAGTCGCCAGTTAAAAACGAACGGTGAAACGGAAGTTGTTTCTTAAGCGTCTAATTAGGCATAACTTAATTAGGCGTTGCTTTGCTAGTTGTTAGAGCAAATGGGAATAAAATAATGATACTTAAACGTACAAAGGTCTACTGCAATACTTTACTATTCAACGCTAGGTCGCAATGTAAGCTAAGCAATTTAAACCCACTTAATATACCAAACGTTAAATTACTTAAGTGCTTAACTTCGAATTAATCTCAAGTTCGAGCGTTCTAGCTTGTATGAGCCACTATTGAAGTTCGAATATCCAAGTTGGGCATGTTAGTTGTTGGCAAACTTTGTACAGAATGTAGTGACTGTTTGATTGTATTGAAGAAAACCATTGACTTACATACTCTACATAAATTATTTCAACCATGTAAAGAATTTTAATATAGAAACGACAGCATCTCTATCACATCTAATGTCCTGTCGTGTAGAGCTAGCTACCCTTGTCCTGATTGTCGCAGCATTTTTACAATATTTTTTAATGTATACTCTTTTCTGCGTAGAGATGGCACCTAATTCCACTTCTGCGAATAAAATATTTCTATAATACTGACAGAATCTACTTAAAATCCAGCAATTTTCAAACGCTTTAAATTTTTTGTTAGTGTTTATTGTGTTGTCTTCTTCTTAATCAACATCTTCATTACTGATAATCTTGTCTAGTCTTAAGTGTTGATTACTCGATGAACTATGCTCTTCCACGTCTTTCTGTCTTTGGTGTTCTAATAACTTGGGACATCCATTCGGTATGCATTTCTTATTAAAAGGCTAGTGAGGGTTCGTACTAGGTATGACCATCAAGTAAGAAAAAACAGTTTTGTAAGCAAAAATTTATCTTATCGAGGGGTGAAAGGCTATTTGACTTAAGTGACACTCTTGGGCGATATTAACTTATACGTATATCTATTTGGAATCAGCATTTTGTTCTGCGATGAACGAGCAGCTCTCCTGTAAAGTAAAAAAAAAACCTGTCACCCCCGATATATTTGTAAGTCAGTTCCTACCTGCATCAAACTAGAAATACATTACGTAATATCATTATAATACATTCAGTATAATAAGTGAATTATGCAGTATATCAGATGTGGTCCGGTTCGCAACAAAGCGCTTCTCGCGGGGAAGTCGTGTGTTAAACTTTACGTGACTGAATAAAATTCAAGGTAAAGCCTCCACCGCACACTGGAGCGTCTAAAACCACGCGTCAAAACTTTTGCTAATACCAAAATGAACTGTATTGACTCATGAGAAAGTTAATTTCTCAACGAAATTAGATTGACAGCGCGAGTGAATTTTGGTCGCGTGCCTTTTTAACCGACTTCCAATTAATGTTTAAAAAACTTTTTAAAAACAAGATTTTATTTGATTGCCCTTAGTTTTTGTGTTCTCCTCAGCGAGCGCTTTCATTTGATACCCATACTGTCTGTGGTAGTGCAGAAAAAATAACTATTCCGCCATCTTGGATGATCTGCCATATTGGAATGACGTCACAAAGCTAAGCATGCATTGTTATCCAAAATAAGCGTGTATACCTAATATCAGCTCAATCGGTTAAAGATAACTGATTTAAAATTCAATTGCAAGATTCCACCCGGACATACATACATACATTGCAAGTTAATATAAAGCTTGTAAAAAGGAGGAGGTTCTCAATTCGGCCGTATATATATTAATTTTTACCACATTAATTCAATCCTTATGTATTTATTAACATTAAAAAATAGATTCAAAGAAAATAAAATTACAAGCGTTATATTTATTGAAATAGAGTCCATTTTGCTTTTGGTAAAAAAAATATCGCGCGTCTTTTTACGCCCCAGAGTGTGAGGAGCTTAAACCCCACAAGGATATGTCAAGAGTGCCGCCCGCCGGTGATACATTACTGCTGGTGCATAAAGTATTCTCGGAACCACTTTAAATAATAACACCTTATAAATTATAACTTGAGATTTCTATCTGACAGAACTTGGGCATTTTATTTGTCTTGGTTGCCGGATTTTGGGTGAAGTATTAATACTTATGTACTTATATAATTTAAAAAAAAACGGACAAAAGGTATTCTGCTCACATTGCGTTGGTGATCCTATTTTTTTTCTTTTAAAACCTTTTTTATATTGAGTAACTATTAAATTTTTTGCTCGCTTTTCTAATAGAAAGCAGTATTTTGAATCGGTTATAGAACTAAACTATTTGTAAGTTCTTTGCTAACTATGAGAAAACTTATAATTTGAATATGTTTCGTACACAAATTTTTCTAAATGTTACTTTTCCTTATAAGATATTATTTAACTAGTAAAGGAGTTATAATTCTGTTGGACCAAATATATGAAAAAACTGACTTAAATTAACCGTCATAGGTAATTACAGTTATGAAAATGCACTTTCCTAAATTATTTTTCGTGAACTGTCAGTCAAAACGCATGTAATTTACTTAGAAGACGAACCGCACCTACCCTCGTATTGAAATCAACAAATCCCATCATAGTGGTGTTCTGTTATCGTGTTAATCATGCTTAATTGAAATATAATGGGGTAAATGCACCCTCGACCTGCGGAACCCTCGAAAACTACACGCAACCTGTCACTCACTCACTAGGGTTTCGTGAACGTTTAAAAAACGCGTGCGACCAATTTTTTTGCTAATATTAAAATGAGCTGTATTAACTTAGTGAAGAGACATATTTTTTATTTTCAAGTTTATAATGTTACAAGCTTTATTTTATATCTTAACTTGCAATGTTTGTCCGGGTGGAATCTTGCAACTGCATTTTAAATCAGTTATCTTTAACCGATAGAGCTGAAATTTGGTATACACGATTATTACGAAAACTAAGGGCAATTAAATAAAAGCTTGTTTTTATAAAGATTATTTACCATTCTTATTTTTTAATAAAATGTATTCAATGAGGCGTACGAATTTGGTCGCGCGGATTTTGCTGCAGAAACTCAATCTTTATGTATCTTGACACAGAGTTCATTTTCTAAAATATACGAGTAAGTGTGTTTAGAGCGTTAAACTCTTACATAACGCCCGTTAACACATACTCATCGTATGATCCCAAACTAAGCAAAGCTTAGTTGTATACAATTGACTGGGGGCGATCCCAGATAAACCCATACGCGGGCAAAAGCCGAAAAGGACACTTCTAAAATTTTTCGCTAGTGGGAAGGAATCGAACCTGCAATTATTAGAAGCTACGCTCAGACCAGTCGACCACGCCGACACGCGTCGACGTCTATTTCGTGAGTGTGTACAAGATTGATGTATACGTTCAATCAAGCTGACTTACTTTGGGTGCTTCACTGATTGTTTAATGAGATGCCGTCTAACCATTTTTACAAGCTTTATATTAACTTGCAATGTATATCCGGGTGGAATCTTGCAACTGAATTTTAAATCAGTTATCTTGAACAAGCAGTGGTAGGCGAGTGGTCGAACGCACGCTTTGCAATCAAAGTGCGCAGGTTCAAGCCCCGGCTCGCACCTCTGAGTTCCATGTGCGAATCTATTTTTCATCCGAGATTATCACTTGCTAAGAAACGGTGAAGGAAAACATCGTGAGGAAACCTGCACGTCTGAGGGAGCTTGACTAGTTCTCGATAGATGTGTTAAGTCTGCCAACCCGCACCGGGCCAGCGTGGTGGACTATGGCCTGAATCTCCCTCGCATTGAGGGGAGGCCCGTGCCCAGCAGTGGGACGTTAAAAAGGGCTGTAGTAGTAGTATCTTTAACCGGTTGAGCTGAAATTTGGTATACACACTTATTTTGGATGACAATGCATGCTTAGGTAAGTGACGTCATTCTAATTCCAATATTGCGGATCATCCAAGATAGCGGAATAGTTATTTTTTCTGCACTACCACAGGATGGGTTTCAAATGAAAGTGCTTGCTGAGGAGAACACAAAAACTAAGGGCAATTAAATAAAAGCTTGTTTTTAAAAAGTGTTTTAATTTGTGAGTGTGTCTAAGATTGATGTATACGTTCAAGTAAGCTGACTTATTTTGGGTGCTTCGCTGATTGTTTAATGAGATGCCATCTAACCATTTTATACGTAAAGATAAACTTAAAGCTAATACTTTAAGACAGTCAACGACCTTCTTCGCCCTTTAAATTGTTAATCGATGAACGAGATTTAATGGAAAACGAAAGTTCTTGTTTCGTTGGATGTTAAAGTTTGGAAATACAAATTGGAAAGTATACTTAAGTACTTTTTGTATTACTTAATTTGGTTTTGGAATAATACTAGTAAAAAAACTATCTTTATTGTTAAGTAAAGTTATTTAATTTACGTTTAGTAAACTAATAACACGTAAAGTACGTACCTATTAAATAATATGACAGTTTTCTTGAGCATTTTTTTTTTAAATATATTCTCACGCCTGTATTCCACACAGGGTTAAGCAGAATTGCACTGCATTGCAACCGCACTTCGCTGATGTGTCTTGGTCCCAATGTAACAGGGGGCGAGCCTATTGATGTTAAACCTGGAAAATTTCCCCTCAATACGAGGGAGATTTGGCCCATATTCCGCTACTCTGGCCCGCTACGTTGGCAAACTTCACACGCCTTTCTATAGACGTGCAGGTTTACTCACGATGTTTCCTTCACTGTTCAGCAAGTGAAAATTACATTCGCACACGAAAATCTCAGAGGTGCGGGCCCGGGGATTTGTACTTGCACACCTTACGGGCACCCCCCTAGCGTTCTACTAGCCGACCACGGCAACTGGATAAATAATAATATAATTAAATTCTTCCATCTATGTACCTACCTTTAAACTATGTATACTTGTATTAATTCAAGTAGATAGGTACAATATTTTTTGTTTAATATATTATTAAATCCCCCTCGCATAGTGCGGAGGCCCATGCCCAGTAGTGGGACGTCAAAAGGGCTGTAGTTAGTTAGTAATATATTTTTTATTAATATAAATACAATGGCTTCGATAATTTAACATTCACTGTTGATGTACGTTAAATCAAACGTAATAATTATTTTATAAGTATGCTAAACAATGCCTCCACGCAGTGTACATGTCTAGTGAAGTACAGGCGAAAACAAGCTGCAAAAATATGATATACTAATATAATATACTAATATGATAATTTTGAACTACTAATTATGCATTTCGACATACCTAGATTACACTCCTTTACTCCACCCTCCATAGTTTTTTCATAGATTATCTGACGTGTATAGACGTCAAAGTCACACCAAGAATTAAACGTGTGGAACTGTCAAATGATAGGAAAAGCTCCCTCTTTGATATAATAAGTCGTTGGTAGTACTGTTATTCGCGACAGTACAAGCATTGCGTGCACCATTCCTCTTCCATGTAACATGTTTACTTTTCGTGATACAAGCAAAATATTGCAAAACGCAATAATTTGCATTACACACCCGAGGAAGGGCGGAGCGAGCGCTTGTCATTAATAATAGAGGGAAAAGTTGGAGGGCGTTTCCCGCCCTATCAGGGTGGCTATTATTACTAAACAACGACTAGGATAAGTAGGATAACGGAGAAAGTAAGCTGTAAGTGATAGAATCGTTTGGACTTGTGATGAGAAAAGACTCATCTTTTCTAAAGCATGAGACTGAATGAGTGATGGGTATGAATGTGGATGGATACAGAGCGAGAGGAAGACTAAAGAACAGATAGATGGAGTGTGTAAAAAGTGATATGAAGATAGGGATCGTCCCGCTGCTGGACCAAAGGGTTCCCTTTCCATCATTTACATCTCTCGGTCTATGTCTTTTGTTGCCCATTCTAGGGTTCATGTCATGTTTAACCCAACCAATGATACGTTTTTTATGTACAAAACATAACGTAGGCAAACGTAGTATAATCAAACAGATATCCTGTTTGTCAAAACTTCGTACATTCAGTGATTTATTTGATGTTAAAATTAGCTTTTAACTTTATTCATTATGAAGCAAACTAAGGTAATACTTACGACAAGCAAGAAGGCGTTTGAAAAGTGTATTTTAGCTCAAATATTTGATAAGCAGAATATCAATTTTAGTTCAAGTCTTCATATTAAAATCATGCTATTAATTCTTGTAGACTTGGCTACTATAACGCCCTACAGGACGAGGTTAACAACCCTTGTTAAGGAGTATAGAGCTAGTCTGGATTCATTTTCCGCTACAATGACTAGTGCATATTTACGTTACCTTTTCACATTACCAGGAAAAGTACTTTTTCTAGACAAAATGTTATAATAAAGTCTGTATAAACTCGTTTGTGAAAGTAGAGTTTACTTTCATGATTATGTTTTATATTTTGTGGCACGAAAATGGTGACTGTGTCTTTTAAGTTTATGCAAACAACTGTGACAATATATTTTACTCAAGTACTTCCATCGCGCTCAGCATGACCCTGTAGACAAGAGTTTTATCCCTTCCAACTGTCAGATTTATCGAGCAAATGACATAACATCGAGATTTACCTACCATCCTTAGTTAACATCGACATCATAAGAAAACCTTTTTTTACAAAATGAATGAAATGATGAAATTTAATGGTATAATATGAAGTATGACTCCAGTGCTGTGTCAAGTATGATACTGGCTGAAATATCCGCTAACAGCAATAATTACTATTATTAGCAAGAACAAATTTAAAAAAACACAGAAATAAAAATGGGTGATGAATGTGATAAAGATGTAAATGTCAATGTAACTTTATTTTAGTTTAGAGAAGTGCGCGAGGCGTATCGGAGGAATAACGTCGATTGAAAAGCACCTTTTATTGTGTCTTGAACTTTGTCTTTCACGCTCAATTAGTCTCATCGAGACGCCTTTATTTTAGTGTCGCTCCATTGATATTTTGTCAGTCATCCAAAGGATTATACAGGAGGGAAATCGGGACTACTTTCAATACATAAGATGAGCAATCGAAAACAAAAGATAGTAAGATAGTTTTTTGAATCAAGATTCACAGATTTAAATAAATATCTTCGTCTTTTTTACGAAATTGATAAAATAAAATGAGGAATGCCACCTGCGATTAGCGGTTCTTTCTTGGAGACAGGTATCAGACCAAGAAATATTTCGGACATTTAGCATATTTGGCTGATAGTATTGGTGTTGATGGTACATTTTGTAAATAGGTTAATATTGAATTCAGAAATCGGATTAAAAATATATATATATATATACGCGTCGAATTGAGAACCTCCTCCTTTTTTTTTCGTCGGTTAAAAAGTAGAGACACATTTATGATTTTTCTCTTATATAAAGAAAAATGTCTATCAAACTCACAAGCAAGGTGATATTATTACATAGAAACGCAATATTAAAAGGGGCGGAAATGAAAGCAAACAGAGTCAAATAAAATTTATACATCATTCAGTTTTATTATAAGCAGGCAATTAAAACGAAAATTAAACGGGTTTTTCGTGTTACCCTTAATCAAATACCGCGAAATTAATTTTCACGATACGCTCTCCCTCCGTCCGGCCGGACTCTACCAATTTCATACAATAACAAATCACGTATTTGCCTCACGCCGTAATGGAATCATACAGTATACAAGGTGTTTCAACCGTTTAAAATAAGTTTGGTAATCTTTTAGACAGAAAAAAAAAACAGAATATTGTTTTCTTTTATTTGCGCGAATACTACACATTGTAATAAAACTATTTCGCAGCTGAAACGTCGGGAACATAAAAAAGAAAATAAACGCGATATAATCCGTAAAATAGTTTTATTTCAATCAGAATCACTGAAACTACTTTGCATAAGTATCCGGAAATTACAAATGTAATTATATCGATACCTACTTATAAGATAAGTAAATAAGTATAAGTAGGTATCGCTAAATAAGTAAAACAAATTATGGGACCAAATGGCATCTATTCCGCATCAGACTAAAGAAGAATCACGTAAATCGAATCATAAATCTCAGCGTAATCGGTGTACATACATAAAAAAAAAAACAATCAAATTGAGAACCTCCTTTTTGAAGTCCGTTAAAAATTAGACAGTGTTAAATTTCCACGTACTAATTAAACTAGGTAGTAGTGGAAATTTATACAGCGTATTTTTATTTATTTATTTATTTATATTAACACATACATTTGTTTTAACAGGTTAAACCCAAGCTAACAAAAGTAGTCATAGATAACATTAATCACATAGTGGACAACAAACTAAGTGACACCCTGACTTTATTTCTACGTGGAACCCCGCCAGGGACGTATCGGTCCCACAATAGTAAGGTAAACAATTTGTTTTAATCACGCGCGTCGCAACATATGTGATAGGCGATCAGATACTTTCTGAGGCCACAACAAATAATATGTGACAAACATAATTTAAATTCCTGTAATTCAGTAACTAAGTAACGTATAATCAGTCTTTCCTTATTAAGAAACTACCGATTAGTTATCATCATGTATCTAAATTATTAATTCAAACACACTGTATATGTTTTGTTTGGTTTATTAATCCAACGTATTCATAGAAAGGGTATTCAAAGTAGATTGACTCGAGTTTTGATTGGATATAACTGTAGAAATTTTATTTTATTTGTACGTGTAGACAGAATAAAACGCCCCACACTGGGGCGTCTAAATTCGCACGTAAACTTTTTTGCCAATACCAAAATGAGCTGTATTCCTACATAGAAAAAGCTCATTCTCCAATGAGACGTTATTGACATCGCGAGCGAATTATGACGCGTGGTCGCGTAGCTTACACCACACAAATTAAATCTTTATGTGTATCAACACAGATTTCGTTTTGTTTTTTTTTACTGGCCCATAATAGTGTCCCACTCCTGGGTAATGGCCTCCCCTTTCCTCTTCCACACTTCTCTGTGCTTGGCAACCTCCGGCCACGGTTTTCCCACAAAGCTGGACTCCCAGTACTGGCCGCCGCCGTCGGGGTCGACCGAGAAGACGGTGGCGAGACGACCTTCGTTTTGATATTGGAAAAAAAATTGCGCGCGTCTCAACGCCACAGTGTGCGCAACTTTACCGTACCCAGTCGCATTCTAATAACATTTCATAAAAAAATCCATACCCTTTGTATAGATGTTTAATTTTCTTCCACGAAACAAGGCATAGTTGCTTTTATTCCAATTCCAACAAAAGTAATATCCACGTGAAATATTACGGCGATGACTTTGTTTTACAAAACGAATTTTCTTTTCTTCTATATAGGGAAAAAGCGGATAAGTCATTAAAAGTGTCGACGGAGCGTAAGAATACAGCCGAGTCGGGCAAAAGTGGTCGAATCCAGTTCGAGCTTCTTCTTATCGAAAACTTTGAACTATAGTGATGGGGTGATAAGTTATCTTCAATCGTTTAAATGTAACGAGTT
The DNA here is from genome assembly GCA_914767695.1 of Ptilodon capucinus. Classification (NCBI taxonomy): domain Eukaryota; kingdom Metazoa; phylum Arthropoda; class Insecta; order Lepidoptera; family Notodontidae; genus Ptilodon; species Ptilodon capucinus. Next base: position 8,998,301 of record OU611808.1, read on the forward strand.
ATTTTTTACCCGACTTCAATAAGGAGGAGGTTCTCAATTTGACCTGTATGTTTTTTTAACTCGTTACGGCGCCGCGTTCGCTGAGCTATCAAAACTCATGTTTGTTTGTGTATGTTTCACACCAAAACGAACAGGGGCATTATCACCGCCTCTTAAAATATTGCTGTTTCATTAGTAACTGTATTTTTTTGGGAAATTTTGTACTTACTTATTTATCAAAAAGTGAAAGTGACATGAAAAGCATTGCTGCAAGACAGGCGGGTGATAAGGAGGCTGTATTGTTCAGAGAAAAAGTTCAATCTTCAACGTAATGCTATCGATGATGCGAGCGAAAATTGCAGCATAACCATGCCTTATTTTTCATCCTAGCGTAGCTTTTACCTCACAAACTCAAACTTTATGTGTATTGACACATAAAGTTCAGACAGAAACACAGTTCTTTTTGGTATAAGCAAAAATTTGGATATTGTTATGCGATATTTGATATTGATACGATATTACCGATACCCATCCCTACTTGGAACTAGTATGGTTCTTAACGAATGAACACTTATTAAACTTTTCTTTACTCTAACAAGTCGAACGTCAAATTTCTGGAATAGTTACAGACTTTATAACTCATACAGATAGACAAGTTTCATTTTCTTTTCTTTCGTATTTAATTCAATTGGTTTAATAAATACCGCTTGATGGATAATTTTATAGATTCATTTTTCAATGACCGAGATTTGCATGCTTTTAACAGAACTGAAGTTAAAGCGCTCAACATAACTCTTCTCTGTAAGATGTACAAAGCCTTGGGCCCACAGGAGCGTCGAGACACGCTCATATTTTTTTTTACCAACACCAAAACGTACTCTGTGTAAACATACAGTTATATTTTGGAAAAGTTATATTATGTAAAGTTTGAATTTATGTGGCAAAACCGACACACACGACAACGCTGCAAAATTAAATAATTGAATTTGTTTTCGTATGAGTCAGAAATGTGTTATCTACGTGAATTTTTATACGCATTTGGGCTTGTGACTTGAAGTGAAGTGACTTGAGACAGTTTTTGTGCGCCAACATTGTAGGGTAGATAGGTAATGAGTTGCTTCGATTGACCAGCCCTCCGTCCTCCCAGCCAATTCACTACCCTTTATACTCACTAAAGCGTACTCATCTCGACTTTGATGAGAGTAGTTGCTTTCTATTGAATGTGAAAACGGTATTTTGAATTCTTGGTGAATAAATTGAGACCATGGTTCATACACCCTTGGTTTAAATGTATAGATTTTTTTGTAGAATTTAAGCTTTGTAAGAGAATCAGTAGACCTTTGAAAATATGGACTAAATGACGATATAATATAAAAATTAGATTACTAATTATTTTTAGTCTGGTGTCAATGCAATCGACATTGTTGTAAGATGATTAATAACTATTGCCAGACAACACATACCTACTCATCATCGTATGATCCCAAAGTAAGCAAAGCTTGTACTATCGGTGCCATACTGACTGGGGCGATCCCAGTTATACCCAGACTAGGACAAATTTCAAAAAGAGCATTTCCAAAATTTGGCACAGACGGTATTCGAATCCGCAACCACACGATTCAGTGAGCCGAGCGGCTTTACCTCAAACTATTAGACCAAGCCTTCGCGTAGACGAATATTAAATAACTCAAATTAATATGTAAAAACCGGCCAAGTGCGAGTTGGACTCGCGCACGGAGGGTTCCGTACCATTATCTATAAAATCGGCAAAAAAATCACGTCTGTTGTATGGGAGCCCCCTTAAATATTCACTGTATTTTGTTTTTTAGTATTTGTTGTTATAGCGGCAACAGAAATACAAAATCTGTGAAAATTTCAACTCTCTAGTTATCACGGTTCATGAGATACAGCCTGGTGATAGACGGATGGACGGATGGACGGACGGACGGACGGACGGACGGACAGCAAAGTTTCAGTAATAGGGTTCCCCTTTTAACCTTTGGGTACGGAACCCTAAAAAACAAAAATAAGGAACTCCCAAACTGTAATATTAAGAAAATAAATTTTATTCTAACAAAACTAAGAGAGAATGTCATCACAAATGACTTTCGAAATTATATATGTGTACCACGAATTACGTTCAGGAGTTAGCTAGAACAAAGATAGGTTAGAGAAAACACGTGATTAAACTTAAAATTAAGTTAAATCTATCTACACTCAGAGTTGTGACTGAATTGTAAAATAAGGCTGTTAAAATAAAGATGATAAATTTGAGAATCTGTGGCTATTAAAAACTGGCCTTCCTAGATATAAAATATTTAATACGTAAAATGAAACAATGATCCCTCTAAACAGCGCATTTTATGATTTTTATCAAATGTTTATTCATTTTTTTTTATGTTGTTACAACGTAGTAATAGCAGTTTAACTATGTTTGAAGTGTTACTTGCCTAAAAAACTTGAGAGGTGTCAAGGGACACCCGGATGGAATGAAATTCCATTTGAAATAAAAAAAAGCAAAAAAAATGTACATATACATACACACACACACACATCGAAATCGAATTTTATTGTATACATAAATGTATACAATAAAAATCACACACACATATGTAAAAGTGTCCTTACAATTTTTCGTCTTAATTTTTTCCGTCTAGCCCCCTTTCGCAACGCGCGATAAGGAACTACGTTCCAAAAACTTACAGATTTTTTACATCCTTAAAGTAGATTTTTTTATGTCGGACATATATTTAAGAATCTACTTAAAGACCCATATTAATAATATTCCTTCCTTCTAAATTACACACTCTTTATTGCACATTAACATATTACCAAAAGCTTACTTAATTTGTTGGAAAATTCAATAAAATTAAATAGCAAAAGTATTCTTAAGGCAAAAGGTTATTAACTAACTCGCGTCGGAGAACCCTCCCTATTTAGTGAAGTTTTAATTCTGTTTTGTTTAATATAAAGTGCAGTAAATTATTACACATTAAAGGGTAGGCTAATAACGCCAACTGCCTCGCTTATAGCTGCTGTAGAAATTAATAGCGCCACTAGTGATGTGCGTTAATATTATCGACATTAAAAAAGTTTAGACAAGAGTAACCGGGGACTTCCTTGGATATTCTTGACCAAAGGCATTGCAATCCGAATGTTTGGTAGCGATTTAATATTATTTTCGAAACAATTTAGACGAATCCTAAACACTACAGTTTATATGAACATGTTTACAGTTTTAAAAAGTTGTTTTTTAATAGCAATTTCTTTTTAGTTATTTGGGGTTAGTTTTTCAGCCTTTACCTAGGTTAAAGGCGGCTTCCTCTTCTGACATTTCAAACTTAACAAATGCCATTGGCTCCAAATTCAAATTGACAATTGTTATAACTATGTCTAGACATAAAGCTGAAATGTATAATCATAGCGTGACGTGTCTCATACGGAGTTTCAACACGCTGATATACTCACATCAAGTCTCCACACGATAATTATTTCTATCGATAATGATATTGTTGTTCTAAATCCCCTCACTATTCAGTGTTCTTTAGAGACGCAACGGGCTGAGAGAGGGGGATTTCCGACTCTTCGAGCGAGTCGAGCCATCCTCACCCGGGGCGATGTCGCCGGCCGACCTAGCGCGAAACTCATTTAAATTACACCCTCGACACAAAAGCAGGTTTCAGTATACCTAGTACACACTATCAGACAATCGCTATAGTACTATAGAGCCCCACTTTACAAGTTTTTTAACAGACTTCAAAAAGGAGGAGGTTCTCAATTCGATTGGTATTTTTTAGGGTTCCGTACCCAAAAAGGTAAAACGGGAACCCTATTAATAAGACTTCGCTGTCCGTCCGTCCGTCCATCCGTCTGTCACCAGGCTGTATCTTATGAACTGTAATAGTTAGACAGTTAAAATTTTCGCAGATGATATATTTCTGTTGAAAGACACACAAACCACATGAAAAATATTTTTAACAAAAAACCAACAGCCGACTTCAAAAACCTAGGTGCACTAAAAAGCTAAAAATAACCTTACAGTACATTTGGGGTCGGTGCCAATTCATGTGTGTATTTGCCAAGTCTGACGTAGATTGGCACCTACTCCAAATGTACTGAATCATAAGGTTCTTTTTAGTGCACATAGGTTTTCGAAGTAGGTTTTTGTTTTTTGTTAAAAATATTTCATACATTTGGGTCATATCAATGCGAGAGTTTTTTAAGAATTTTAGACTCCGCGTTGCATTTCCTAGGTTTCTTCATAAAATAGTTAAATTTGTTGACACTCTAAATAGAACTTAATTTGAAATTAAATTAAACAATATTTTAATTTGAACTAAAATTAACAGTATTTTAATTTGAACACAGCTGTGCAGATCCGTAAAACAATTGCCGATTTTCAGAGCTGCGTTCATGCTGTTTTGTGCTTTAAACAACTGCTGTACAGGATGCAAATGGTTTGCACGTATACCAACCAAAGTTTGCACTTACCCAAAGTGTGTACAAAGCATTTCACACACGTCCATCTGTCAACGATGCTACGGCTGGTCTTTGCTACGTCAATTTGTCTGTTAATTGAATACCTATTTATAAAAGCTATAAAGCTCAAGGCATCTCCATTTTAGGAATCCTTTAATGTCACCTGGCCCTGTAGCATGATCGCGTAGACATAAGTTTTATCTCTTTCAACTGTCAAATTCGTCGGTAAAATGACGTCACACCGAGCCATGTCCAGTACAAAAAGCTCGAAGTGACGTAATTTTCTTGACAAATCTGACAGTTGAAATAGATAAAACTTATGTCTCCACAGTTAATTCGACCTTTATGTCGAAACAAAACGCCAAGTACGTCCATTTTTTTTTCATTTTTTTTCCACATAACAAAATATGTCGAATTAGCGATAGAGAAAAGAATTGCCACCCTGGGTCTTGCAAGCACATCATTTTATAGTTTTAAACATATACTGTTGTGTTGTTGTGGTAGTTATCGTTCACCATATTGGTAGTTCAGTTGAAATACTAAGCATATACTTATTATTTTTGAACTAAATCAAAGATCCTAAAAAATACAGATCTATCGATAGTAGTATTAGGAAAAATACGTTCCAGAATATTCCACTAAAGTAACTACAGCCCTTTTAACGCCCCACTGCTGGGCACGGGCCTCCCCTCAATGCAAGGAGGATTCAGGACATAGTCCAACACGCTGGCCCAGTGCGGGTTGGCAGACTTCACACATCTATCGAGAACTATTCAAGTTCCCTCATACGTGCAGGTTTCCTCACGATGTTTTCGTTCACCGTTTCATAGCAAGTGATAATCTCAGATGAAAATGAGATTCGCACATAAATCCCAGAGGTGCGAGCCGGGGTTTGATTGCAAGGCATGTGTTTGACCACTCGGCTACCACTGCTCGGCCTCTGCTACGAGTAGAATCATGAAATTCGTCAAGAAGCAAGGCCTTATAGCACAAGTAAAGGAAACAATTTAAAAACAGTAAATGTGTTTAGAGTAATGTTCGATTCTTCCATAGTTAAGGTACGTTCTCAGTGCGCGAGTCCAGCTCGCATTTGGCCGGTTTTTTTAGTTTTAAGTAAAAATGGGGCATTTTTAAGTAATTAGTAGCAGTGGTAGCCGAGTGGTCGAACGCACGCCTTGCAATCAAAGTGTGCAGGTTCAACCCCTGGCTCGCACCTCTGGGTTTATGTGCGAATCTCATTTTCATCCGAGATTATCACTTGCTATGAAACGGTGAAGGAAAACATCGTGAGGAAACCTGCACGTCTGAGGGAACTTGACTAGTTCTCGATAGACGTGTGAAGTCTGCCAACCCGCACTGGGCCAGCGTGGTGGACTATGGCCTGAATCCCCCTCGCATTGAGGGGAGGCCCGTGCCCTGCAGTGAGACGTTAAAAGGGCTGTTTTTTTTTTTTTTTTGAAGGACTTACACTGTTGGCCGTGAGGTGGCCTTTACAGCTTTGCCGGAGGAGTGGCGAGCGCAGAATGCACTCCAACCAAGGCCTTAAGGGCGAAAAGGGGTGGCAACTAGCTCAAGGGCGCCACAGAGGGCACGACCTCGGCTTGGGCAGTTACCGTGAGGGGAGAGGTAGTGACTGCGCTCCTAGGTGCAAAGATGCACCTACGAGCGGAAGAGGGGGTTCCTCGACCTCGCCGGCGAGATCGGTGTCTGTTTGAGGCTGGTGTAGGTGTGTTGGTGGCCCTCTCAACGCCCGGGTCGAGGAGGGCGGTGATCGTGTCGGGAGGATCAATCAACACGTGCCGCGGACGGCGGCGACGAGTTGATGATGTGTGCGCGGGGTCTGGCTCGTAATTGCCGGCGGCGACAATTAGAGGATTTAAATGCGACGCGGCTTTTTTAAAATAGCGTTCGGACGCTATTTTTAAGTGCTTTCGAATTGAGAAGAGGCCAAGGTCGGAATGAAGATCTACGTTCCGTATGTACCACGGGGCACCTACGGCCCTACGGAGAAACCGGGACTACACTACTTGCAGGCGGTTGATGTGTGTTTTCGCCGCGTGAGCGAAAACCACACTGGCATATGACATAATGGGGAGGATGCATGTTTTGTAAAGTGTCACCTTATTTCTAAGGGACATTTTACTCCGCTTGCAGATCAAATAGTGAAGGCGACCGAGCACAAAAGCTGCTCGGTTGCTCACCGTTCTAATGTGGGGACCGAAAGTAAGGGACTTGTCAAGAGTGACACCTAGATATTTGACGCGGTTTGCCCAAGGGATGCTTTGGTCGAACAGAGAGATGGTCCCCAGACTGAACCAGGGAGCTCGGGGACGCCGTGGGGTTTCCCTGGTAAAGAGCACAGCGGCGCTCTTTGTTAAAAGGGCTGTAGTAGTTAGAGTAATGTTCAATGCTTCCATAGTTAAGGTACGGCCTTAGTGCGCGAGTCCAGCTCGCATTTGAGCGTTTTTTTTAGTTTTAAGTAAAAATAGGTACCTATTGAAGGTTTTAAAGATGGCGGATTAATCCAATAATGTTTTAAATATTACTTTCAGTTGTCGACGTGTATCTTAGTACAAAATCTGTCCAAAAATGATAGTTTATAATCATAACAACACTACTATGAAAGGTGGTCGTAAGGGCCTGTATATAATCGCACCCAAAACCCATAATATCCTATGAACAAAATTCTTACCCGGGACTGTACGAAAAATTAGATGACAGTTAAATTTTTTACGGGGCTCTGCTCCACCGCAATGAGCAATAAAGCTCAAGCAATCCCGAAGGAATTTCACGCTGTCTTGCTGCATGCAATGAATCCATTCAGAACAATATTTAAATATAGAGCGGCGAGGAAAAACAGTCCGTGTTTAGTTATGAATAGGATGGATTTGGTTTTAGGAGTTACTATGTAAATCTATTTTCGATATATCTTGACACTAGCTTCTTCCCGCCACTTTGTCCACGCATACTTTGATTATTCAATATCGTTATAAATTATATTCGGATGTATAAACAATAATACTGTAAAGTTTCATCAAAATCTGTTTAGTAGTTTTTGCGTGAAAGAGTAACAAACATCCGTCCATCCATCCATCCTCACAAACTTGCACCTTTATAATGTAACTAGGATTAATAAGATTAGTAGGAAGTAGAATTTGTCGCGTTGATTCATGACATCATCTTAGGTAGGCAGTGGTAGCCTCGCGGGCAAGAACGCCCGCCTTGAACGTAAGGGGTGCATGTTCAAATCCCAGGCCCGCACCTCTGAGATAATTTTCATGTGCGAATGTCATTTTCAACAATGATTACCACTTGCTGAACGGTGAAGGAAAACACCGTGAGGAAACCTGCACGTCTATAGAAAGGCGTGTGAAGTTCACCAACCCGCACTGGGCCAGCGTGGTGAACTATGGCCTAAATCTCCCTCGTATTGAGGGGGAATGTGTCCGGTATAATGGCAATAGGCTCGCCCCCTATTACATTGGGACCAAAATACATCGGCGAAGTGTGGGCGCACTACAGTGTACCTCTGCCTACCCCTTCGGGGAATACAGGCGTGATGCTGTATTATATCTTTAATGTCACTAGGAACTACTACACTTGATAACAATGTTACTTCGACATGACAAATATCACGATTTTTGCTATTTTATTTCCAACTCAAATCCATTTTACTACATAATCGAGTGTTGAAAGCGTTATCTAAACTATTCGGTTCATCAGTACCACATAAATTGCTCGCTAATTAACGCGATGCGTTGCTGGTGACACAAACGGAACATCATTCAGGAACATAATGAACATGTTCCGAGCACGTAGAGGGCGCTGCGGACAATGAGCTACATGTTTGGAGGAGGTCAGCTGCGGACAATCGGCTGACAAATGGTTGTTCCAAAATTCGATTGATGCGATAGTATAAATTAGTGATGTGCAATTCTTATAGATATACTTACTTCTTCGCTTTACATCTTCGCCGGAATACTCACATTCTTTCTCTTCTTTATAAAATATTATTCAATCCTTCTTCCCCGCGCTATTTCAAGGAACGTTTCGAGTTTCTACACGATTCCAATGTGTACACCTTAAGGTCATCAGAAAACCTGTCCCTCAAAATGCCCTCTCATACCAGCAGCATCTATGATGGTTCCTTCACTGTGGAAGCTGTCCGCCTATGGAACTCACTGCCAGTATTGATTAGACAATCGACCTCCTCTCATATTTTCATGGATCGGGTAAAGAAGTTTTATCTCTCTGTTTAACTGCACCTTGTATTTGTTTTTTTTTTATATATTTTTACTGTAAGTATTTAAGCTGTTTTGTTTTCACAGGATATATTGTATGTATGTATTTATGTATGTATGTAGGATGTCATATGGTGTGTATGTATCTATGTATGTTTTTTTTTTTTTATTTTTTTTTTAATACCGGACCTCTATCGGCCCGGCCCGCGTGCTCACCTCTGATGTGGGGGTCAGAGTTCTTAAAATTAGCCTTAAGTTTAGTGTGTAAAATAATTTTTCCAGCCTGGATTATATTATCTATCTATGTATGTTTGTAGGATGTTATATGGTATGTATGTATTTATATGTGCATTTTAAGCTATTTACTGTATCTATTATTAAGTACACCCTCGTCTTAATAATTCAGTTAAATCCTCTCCATCCTAAGGTTGCCTGGTAGAGATCGCTAGTAGTGATAAGGCCGCCCATTGTGACACTGTATAATTTGTGTGTAATATTTTGTTATTTTTTGCGGTGGAACAATAAAGAGTTATCTATCTATCTATCTATCTACTTAACGCTAAATTGATGAGGGGGCTATTAAATGAATATAAGTGGGCTATTAAAATAATAGTCTCGATGTTGTTGGCACTATAATACTAAGCTAATCTAAGCATATTGCCGTCTTTCCTACGGCCGTAATTCATGAGCCAGACCGCAGTATATTTAGTGCTCTCAAATGTAACTTATTTGTGGTTTTTGTAGCACGTAATTTGAAAGCGCTATTAATGGTTAAGCAGAGTCTTGGTCATAAATTTCGACCATGGGAAGGAGAGCGGTACACTGTCTTACCACACACTCATTTTAGTGTAGTTTATTTTGGTGCATTCAATATTAGCGCGAGCATATATCATTTTGGAAGATAAAAGATTCAAAATTTAGCAGCCCGCTGACGAATGACATTAGCTGTCAATCTCGTGACGTTTGTCGTTCCAAGATCTGAAAAAACATTATTGTATACTCCATCTTTTTCACCTCCTTCACCCATTATATTTATATTGTGTTAATATTGCGTAAAAGAAGAAGAAAAAATTAAATGTCGAATACTGTCAAAGAATAGTTTTTTTATTTTAAAGATACTGAACATTTCGAAATCAGATTACATTCGAATTCGCTTTATGGCTGTGCAACCGCAATACCGACATTTTCAAATGCATTCGAAATTCAAAAACAAATTATTTGAAAATTCGCGACACCCGTTGCGTCTCTCGTTGTGTTTCGAACCGAATATGGAAACGTGTTACATGCAAGAATCAGTTATGCAAACAACACTACAGACTATTTGAGCTGTTACATTTCTGCATCCAAACCCAAGTATGCACAGATACCGTTCCCGTTAACAGCCACACGTCGAGACCGGGAATTCCCGTAGAATCTGTACGTATCGGTTCAAGTGGAAATAATCCCGCGGCGGAGCAGTTTATTACGATCGCAATATCGGTGCGGTCGGAACATTCGATTGCCGGAACGCTGCACACACGAAATTGATTTCTAAATAATTCGGTGCAAGGATGGTTTCTAAGAAACATATACTACGGTTAAATACAATATTATTAAACAAACCTAGAGTTGAACAGTGACTCTACGGTAAGTTACGCTTGATAGAATCGCATGAGGCTATGAATTTACCAATGGTAATATAAGTTTCAGTTTTTACGATTGTGAATTTTATTACTTACAAATAATTTTATAAGTGCAAGTATGGAGTATCTTGTCCTATGTTCTAAAATAACTGGATTACTAATTAATAGTAGAGTCTATAATTTTTTTTATGGTTATCGATTTATAAAAACTGTATTTTTTTTTTTCATATTTGAAAAACATATTTGATTGTACGCTGGAGGTACGTACAGTCAACAGCAAATATTATATTAGAATGATTAGATTATACAAAATTATTATGACAGCTAAGAAAATTAAACCATAACTCAGTTTCACAAGGTATGTATCAGCTGTCATGCTGAATAGAATTTTGTTTCATTACGATAAAGTTTATTTTTATTACTTGTTCTGATTATATTGAACAGTCTGCTCGTTCCTATAACAATGGACAAATATTTTACGTAGACGACAGTGACGATCGACTCCACGAACGTACAAATAAATGGTAGAACCACTGAAAACAGCAATGATTGAAGCTTTAAGTTGGTGCTCTATTTTCCGTATCACGTTAAATATTCAACTTGGACTATTAATCTATTGCGAAAATGCATTTGCCTCGTATCGATATGAATATTTTATTTTCGCGATCTCCCGCGGCTCACTCGCGTCCGTATTCAATGAGGCGGTTCGATTCAGTGAGGTATTTCATATTGTGCAATCTCTTTCAGATGGCAGACAATGCGAGACGCGCGGCGCATCACTCAACGTCACAGCTAGACATGTATTTTTACATCCCACAATACTTGGGGGGAATAATTTCTATTGTCGGTAAACACACGCTGACGCTTTGAGCCGCCGCCCGCACAATCTGCTACTAGCTTTTGTTTGTTTTTACCTGAACGTATTTTTTTCAGGAGGCTATGCAATAGGGAACTAGCTTTAGTTTTTATGTAGGCAATATACGTATGGGTCGACAATATACAGATTTTTTTCATGCCGTACGGGGGACGATTAAATTGAGTTTTTAGGGTTCCGTACCTAAAAATCAAAATCGGAACCCTTATAGGATCACTTTGTTGTCCGTCTGTCTGTCAAGACCGTTTTTGTTTTCTTATATTTACGCGAATACTATTCATTGAAATAAAACTATTTTACGGATTTTATCGCGTTTATTTACTTTTTTTATTTTCCCGACGTTTCGGCTGCTTTACAGTAACCATGGTCATGGGGGGACTGAGGTGTTAGACGTCCTGATGTCATAGTCAATAACTGGGTACCCTCATATTTAGTTGTTGTTTGTCCCTTTTTCTTAGAAACATGTAGAGGTATAAATTTGAAATTTAGAACAAGTCTTATGTCTACGGTCCCTTTTTGTACACCAGTATACCACCGACAAAATTAAGTTTGTCTCTGTATCCAGTTTATCTTTTCGTTAGAGTAATGCTCGGTGCTTTCACAGTTTAGGCACTGAAGCCTCGGTGCGTGAGTCCAGCTCGCACTTGGCCGGTTTTTTTTTAATGTAACACTGCGGAAATATACATTAGTTTGAATTACTGTGGTAATGAAACGATTGCGCGTCATAATCGTCTCATTGGAATCTGTGCCTCTTGTATGAGTCAATAAAACTCATTTTTATATCGGCATAAAAATGTTCGCGGGCATTTTGAACTTTTGGATAGTAGGTACAAGGAATCGAAGCTAATCTACAATATAAAACATTAATCAACTATTCAGAGAAGCGTAGCAGAAATAAAATATGGCAATCCGTAGCCCCCAGAACCGTGCTGTCAGCGACGATGATGTATTTGAACGTTTTCATGGGAACAAGCCGGCACTTTGTCAACGTCCGCCATAGAGGTCATTTCTGGCTACTACCACCTCTTCAGCGGTATTATTTAAATACTACTATTTTATAGTTTGTGCATTACAAAATATTACAAAAATTATAAATATTTGAACTAAAACATCTTATATGTAATCAATACATATTATAAAACAAAGTCCTCCACCGCGTCTCTCTGTCTGTCTGTTCGCGATAAACTCAAAAACTATTACACCGATTTTCATGCGGTTTTCACCAATAGATAGAGTGGTTCTCGAGGAAGGTTTAAGTATATAATTTTACAAGTTTTTGAATACATTGGCTAAAATATAATGATATTTGTTGGAAGTGTCAATTCGTTGGAGGTGAAAATTATTAGGGTCCCTAAATTCGGCGCGGGCGAAGTCGCGGGGTGCAGTTAGTATTTAAATAATAAAATGGGATGAGGTGGTTATGATGCTGCATATACGTAATATTTTATCACTTCAAATTATTGTTAAGGGGAAAACGATCAAGTACGTCAGTACTAAATATAAAAAAATACTGGTTTAAAATTTTATAAAATTCTTAAATTCAGAAGGGCCAATCTTTTTAAGGTGTTTTTTTAGAATATTAGAAAGTCAGCCCACCCTTCATGAAAATGACATAAACCTAGTGTTTATTGTTATATTAATCTCGTTTTAAAATGAATTTAACATCACCGATACATATTATGAGAAATTCTTAGCGTGGACGAATTTTTTCTAAAATATTTCAACTATTTGACTATTATAAACCCTATTTATTTTAACTGAGAAAATTTCGACTACTTAAAAATTAAGCCTTAATTACAGCAGTGGTAGCCTCGCGGGCAAGAACGCCCGCCTTGAACGTAAGGGGTGCAAGTTCAAATCCCAGGCCCGCACCTTTGAGATAATTTTCATGTGCGAATGTCATTTTCATTTTCAACAATGATTACCACTTGCTGAACGGTGAAGGAAAACATCCTGAGGAAACCTGCACGTCTATAGAAAGGCGTGTGAAGTTCACCAACCCGCAGTGGGCCAGCGTGGTGGACTATGGCCCAAATCTCCCTCGTATTGAGGGGGAATGTGCCCAGTATAATGGCAATAGGCTCGCCCCCTATTACATTGGGAACAAAATACATCGGCGAAGTGTGGGCGCACTACAGTGCACCTCTGCCAGTGAGGAATACAGGCGTGATGCTCAGTGAGGAATACAGGCGTGATGATGTATAAAAATTAACCCTTTTGTAATGATCTATTATTTTACTCATTTAATAAATCATTAAACTCTTTGTTTCATTTTATTATACATAATATTCATTTCTCTAAATCACAAACTCTTAACACGACTTCCGATTGTCAATTCAGAGTCGTTCAATAATTATTTCCATAGTCAAAAGGGAAATGAAAGCTGATTTCGCGACGCAAGCCCTGACAGCCGGTGCGCGCCACACCTGGCTTTCATAACTTTCCTTTTCAATAAATTCATCCGAAATTATTCCCTCTGTATGTTCAAATTATCATAAATACACCGAAACTCTAGTTGTAGTAATAAAGGAAGTTTACGGGCTTATTATTAAGTTTAATTAGGAGCGAGAGCGACCAAATACGGTGTTGTGTAGCCTTGTAGCTTAGTCTGCCAACCTGCACTGGGCCAGCGTGGTGGACTATGGCCTGAATCCCCCTCGCATTGAGGGGAGGCCCGTGCCCAGCAGTGGGACGTTAAAAGGGCTGTAGTAGTAGTAGTAGTAGCTTGCTTTAGTTGTTTAAGCGTTGGCCGCTTGGCACTGAATTGGGTGTTTGTGGGTTCGATTCCCACCAGCGGCGAATTCCTGAAATGGCCTTTTCGAAATATTCCCTGTTCTGGGTGTGACTAGGATTGCCCCCAGCCAATTGTATCACACCCATAGTACAAGCTTTGCTTAGTTTGGGATCTGACGATGAGTATGTGTTATCTGCCGATATTTGTTTACTATGATTAAATAACTAATTAGGACTTTAAATAATTAAATATTATATTAAGACAATTTATTACTAATTACAACCTTTTTATTTAAATTTGATGTAAGACTATTATTATTGATATGCAAATAAGTTTTTTGCTAACTATATTTTCCAAGTGACATTTGACAGATAGAGGTTATTGACATTCCTATTCTTATTTGGATCGCATAGTATGTGTGTTAAGCCGCTCCGCACACCGGGGCGTCAAAAATTACGCGTCAAAATATATGTCAATATCAAAAAGAACTTTGAACACATATCACATAAAGATTGAATTTCTGTGACAAAAGTCACGCTCCCATGCATCAAAATTCGCTCGCGCTGGCTATGTCATTTCGTTGAAGAAATAACTTTTTAATGACTGAATAGAGTTTGTTTTGGAATAGCAAAAAAACTGACGCGAGGGTCGACGCCCCAGTATGAAACATTAATTAGTGTCGAAATGAGAACGCAGTAGACACTGTAATGATTATCCAACAGAACACGAACCGTATACAATAGAAAAGTTTATTAAAGCACCCGCGGGTGAAGTCAGGTTCCTCGTTAACTGGTAAATATTTGCAGACAGCTAAGCAATGTGTGAGCACGCACTGGTAAATAGGGTGGTAAAAGTAACGGTATCTGCTACATTGTACGATACTGGAGTTACTAAGCACTTTACATAGTAACAGATACAGTGACTTTATCCCGATACTGAATTAACTAGGCACTTAGAAAATATATTAGCGTGGCAATTTAGTAAAACTTACCCCCTTGCCACCACGCGCATTGCAGCAATTCTCAGTTTTTGTCAGTTAACTCAGTACAAAATTTGATAAAAATTAACATGTACTATTGAAAAACAATAGTACTAACTTTGTGTGCAGAAAACTAGTTTTTAAACAAAAATGTGTATGTAAATGTTATAGTTACTAAAATTTAGCCTCCAAACTTATATATAGCTTTATAGATAGCTTTTTTTGCCAACGTAACGATTTTTTTTCATATTTAAGTCGGGGAAAACACAAAGATCACAATTTCAAATTATTTTAATTCGCATTTAAACAATATTTCGTCACTTTACAATAATATCAAAAATGAACAATTAGGACCGAGCAGCGAGTTCAAGGCACCGATCTTACTTCAACCACCAGATAACCTTTCAAGGCACCTATCTTCCTATAACCACCAGTTACCCTCCTCGCAATGATCAACTTGATCGGTCGCTCGCTTACAATCAAATGTGCTGCAAATACCCCCAGCCTCGCTACAGTAAAGATGGCGCCTCGACCCCATTCGAGACACGTGCTCTGCTCTGATTGGTCGTTACGTAAATAACAAGATTGACAACTTCTATTACAATAGCAAGGTTTTTAAGCTAAAAAAAAATGTAACAAATTAAATAAAATTTAATTAGAAATTTCTAAAAGTAAACAAATTCAACTCGACTCATAGCTTCCTCCGACATATATATATATATTTTAATTACTTTGTTACTGTATTTAATATATAAAAACATCATAACGCATGCTAATCTCGCATTTGATGACGGTTGTTTAACAAAAAAAACTAGGTTTCTAACGACTGAGTACTGAGTACGTACTAGTATCAAGTTTATTAACTAAAATACTCTGTTACTGATTCAGTATCAAAGTAAAAGTAGTATCAAATTAATGGTTAAGTACTTTAACAGCCCTACGAGTAAATAATGAAGTCTACGTCTCGTAATGAGATGAATGTTTGCGGACCACCAAAAGTAATTAAGAGTTTAACAAGAGTTACACAAGACAGTTTTGTCAAAAACTCTGTCGGCAAGAGTTGCGGTGTAATTATGTCACGAATTTAATAAGATTGTTGTATTAGATTTTTAATGACTGCAAAACTTTTTTTTTTATGTGAAACATCTAATGGCGCGCTTGGCGAGTGATAGCGACTGTTGATGCCGCGATGCCGTGATCCCGAAACTTCGAGCAGCTTCGTGGCTCCTCGCTTTTTTCCGCCGCTTAGACTCCGCCCACCGGCTGAGTCCACTCACTCGCTCACTCGCCGCTACGGCGTTTATGATTTATGTTTCACATCTGCCGGGCGTCCCGCGACGTATAAGAAGCCCACAAACTGTATAGTAATAGCGAGATCATTACATAGTTGAAGACAAGGGTGTGTGTCGAACTCAGAACCTCTCGGTTTTCTAGGCGGTGCGACAAATTACTAGGCTATTGAGGGATTGAAGATTAATTAAGCACGATTATTTAGTCTAATCGCTAAGTGTATGTCAGATTTGCAGCACCGGGTTATTTTCATGTGTCTAGGTAAAGCTTGTTTTTTTTGAAGATTCCATTATTGAACTGATTTCTTGTTACCTTATCGTGTGATAGTTAGGCCTTACCCAGAAGTAGATCATAAGAAACACAAATAAATGACCAAACTGAACCTCAAAGATTTTTTTTAAATTATGTTCGATAACATGTTTAAGTAAATAAGCTTATCAAGTAAAAAATACTTCTTTAAAAAATATAGTGAGATACCTAATACGCCCTGCACCGACTGAGGCGAGCGAAATGTCTTTAAAACACAAATACTTACACATTAAATATTTATGTGGTAAAAACCACGCGACCACGCGAAAAAAATCGCTTGCATTATCGATTTCATTTCGTTGAAAAATGTACTTCTACTTAATACATAATTACCCCTGTATTCCCCGAAGGGGTAGGCAGCGGTGTACTGCAGTGCGCCCACACGCCGATGTATTTTGGTCGTAAACTAATAAGGGGCGAGCCTATTGCCATTATACCGGGCACATTCTCCCTCAATACGAGGGAGATTTTTGGGCCACCACGCTGGCCGAGTGTGGGTTGATGAACTTCACACGCCTTTCTATAGACGTGCAGGTTTCCTCACGATGTTTACCTTCACCGTTTCATAGTAAGTGGTAATCTCGGATGAAAATGAGATTCGTACATAAACCCAGAGGTGCACGCCGGGATTTGAACCTACACACTTTGATTGCTAAGCGTGCGCTTGACCACTCGGCTACCACTACTTTTTCTACTTATAAGTAATAAAGTTCGTATTGATATAGGCTACGTTACGTGCGTATTTTGACGCGCTCGTGGGCGCAGAGCTTTATGAGATTGAATAACTCGCGCAGTTTCTAGAAAACTGATCGAATGAATGGTTCGTTAGCTCCCGTGTCAGATATTCCACGCTTTATTAAATTTCTTTAATAACAAGTTGGAAAGATGTAGCAAACTTAGGTATTTGTATCACCAACCGCCACTGATAAAATTAAATAACTTTGTTACAACGCGGATAGTTTTACTAATAGGTAGCAATAACGTTTTTTTTTGTAACCAAGATATCGTGCTACGATACTACGAACATCTTCTCTACTGGGCCTTTTTGCGTAGATCAAAATGACTGTACATTTTCAAGGTAGGTTATGCTTATTAAATACTAGCGGCCCGTCCCGGCTTCGCACGTGTTTATAATATAGCCTATGTTACCCAGTGATAATATAGCTTTCTAACGGCAAAATAATTTTTGAAATCGGTCAAGTAGTTTTTAAATAATTTCGTTACAAAAAAAAAACAAATCTTTCATCTTTATAAAATTAGTATAGATATAGATTAGTATAGATATAGACTAGCGGACCTAAAGCGTGTGTTACTACGACAAATAAAGAAAAACAATTTGTTTATTTATAAGAAAAAAGGAAATTTTGTTTATTTCGTCGGGTGACGTACAAAAAATAGGAATGATCTTTTTAATACTAATTACCTTAGAATATCAATAACTTTCCCAAGAAAAAGTCATCATACCCATAAGTGCATTACTTTACAGATTTCCAATAAGCAAAAATCACTAAAGTCAAATAAAAAAACCGGCCAAGTGCGAGTCGGACTCGCACACGAAGGGTTCCGTACCATTATCTATAAAAACGGCAAATCACGTTTATTGTATGGGAGCCCCCTTAAATATTTATTTGTTTCAGTTTTTTAGTTCTGTTTATCATCTGTGAAAATTTCAAGTCTCTAGCTATCACGGTTCATGAGATACAGCCTGGTGACAGACGGACGGACGGACGGACGGACGGACGGACGGAAGGACGAACAGCGAAGTCTCAGTAATAGGGTTCCCGTTTTACCCTTTGGGTACGGAACCCTAAAAACTAAAATTCAAATTACTGCATTGTATTTTGTTACACTTAAATGAGTTTTTCCTGTCATGCGACGATTTATTACCTTTTATGCCAAGTGCATTATTTCAGTCGACTAAAACCATCCTCGCTTATTGCCTATCTAATAAAACCGGTTGGGGGCACATCGTTTAGGTGGTTTCAAAATCTATAAATTTATAGACAGCGTGGCGTTGCTGCTCTTGAGAATGTATTACTCGCAATCATCAATTTGAAAAGAGAATCAGAATATTTTTTATTCATATAAACCAATACAGGCACTTATGAATCGTCAATAAATAGTAAAAATAGTAGCTCTACCACCCATTCGGAATGCATTTCCTATGGAGAAGAATGGGCAAGAAAATGGTTGCTTTTTTCATTTAAGGATTTACATTTTTGTGTTTTTCTTAATTAATAATTATACAATATAAAGTTAATGAGGCTATAAATTTTCAAAACACAATTAAATCACTACACAAACTACGTGTTGAACAAAATTTAAGGTTGGAAGGAGGAGGAAAACGGGACAAATAATTAAAATCCCTTAAATGAGTTCCTGTGGAGCCGGACCGGTAACCATTGAGTTTCTTACCGGCTCTTCTCAGTGAAAGCAGCATTCCGAACCGGTGGTAGAATCTGACTGTTTGTTAGTGCTTTTTGGCCTACACGAATAAAAAAAAAATTATTAGATTTTTTGATTTGATAGAAAAAAATGTTGAAATTAAACTATTAGAAAAAAATGTGTTTTATGTATCGGGTGTTGACAGTTTGGGCAATATTGACTTATCTACATATTTGAAATCAGTGAATCTTTCTGCGTCGCATGATGTATGTATGTATGCTCTCCTGCAAACTTAACAAAAGGCCTTTCACCCCTCGATTCGATGATAGATTGTGTTGGGTCCAGAGGACCACATCCGTGGCAAAAAGTTTTAAGCCATAGTCAAACTGCCCAAATGGTAAAGTCAAATGAACTCTAATCGAATTGAAGTTCATTCAAACCAAATTGGTCCAAATAAAACAACTCCAGAATTCACAGACTTGATGGAATAATCCCATGTGACCTACAATTTGTCATTGTCCGGCTGTTTCGCTGCGATCATAGACAAAGGAAACTAAGATAAAAGTACCTTGTTACCTATAAAGAATGGCGATATAACTTTTAACACACACAGCAAAAAATAAACCTTTCTGTCTTTTTATTTATTGTGAATTTTTGTTCAATTTATATCTGAACCACAAATTGCACAATGCTTTGTAAGCTCATTCCAAAAGGTTTGTTGATAAATTGCAAATTCTATTAACTAGATATGTTGTATGTACATAAGCTCTCAATCAGTTAAACAATCTAGGTCCTCTAGGTCTCAACAATAATCAGGACGTTCCTTAATAATTTTAACATACAGGTATTTGTGGTGTTTTGTTGCGTGATCTACATAATTCTCTGTCAACGTCAGCGACCGTCCTAGGATTAACAGATATGTGCGAATTTAAGGATACGACGAGGCGTGTGGTTAGCGCCCTTAACCGGAGCTTATTCCTCGATTACTCGAACGAAAGGACCGAGCGTTAACTCTTTGCAAGTGTTTTACTTAATCCGAGTCCAATGTGGCTGTATTCTGTTTGAAAGGTTGGATTTTGTTTTGTTTATGGAAATGGTTATTTATTTTTCCTTAATTCTGCTTTCCATATTTAAAAGGTCTACAAGGAAAGTCAGTCGCCGCTCTGACTATAGGTTATGTGTTAGTTCCATTCTTACTGGTAGTTCCACTTACGCTCAGGTTTCCAATTGATCCATTTGTACCCTCAGGCTACCGGTAGTGGCATCAGTCACTTTGTGTCAATATTGATTATTGTCTGACTCAAGCGGACTACTAGATAGATAGCAATCAAAATAGACCTAAAAAATATTCTAGGTACTTCTCGTAATAAACGTGAATATAAGAACAGTGTTGAGTACGATCACGTCAATCTAGTTTCAGAACCTCGAGAAACTTAATTCCAAAGTAATTTCGTAAACTTTAAACATCCTAAATTTCAATGAATAAAATTAGGGGTCGGTAAGAATGCACGATGGGTACGGTAAATTTGAAATTATAACAAAAAACGCTCACTTCGCTGTATGTGAGTGGGCGGCACTTAACGGCGTCAGCAAAAAGATAATAGGGAAAAGTTAAATTATGTCGATGTGGAGAAGATGGAGAAGATGCCTGCCTTAACTGCGTGATGTAGTTATAAAAGTACGCTCTGAACACACTGGGCTGACGAATTTACTTGCACTATTATAAACATGGACTCTAAAATACAATAAATACAGATTAAATTTCTGTGTCAAAAGCAACATGACTACGGAATTAAATTAACTCGGTTTTTTATGTGATTTCGTTGAAAAAATATGTTTCTTCTTTTGGTATTGTCATAAAATTGGTCACGTCCGTTTGAACGCGGCTATTTGCGCAGGGTTTTATGGTCCAAATTATTTCTTTGTATATCTAACTTCTGTTCTTTTCAACTTGTTGTTGGCAGGTGCATAGAATGAACACCAAAAAGTTATAATTACTTCGTGAGAATTTCCTAACTTTAAACAGAGCCTTGATCTGTTAAGTCTTTTTATAGTTCAATTAATTTTAACAAAAACAAAAACCGGCTTCAAAATCACAAAAAGGAACTAATATAAACAATAAATAAATTAATATTATTATCATTATAAGCACTAGCCACTCATCCATTTGAAGTCGATGCCACCCAAATCTAATAGATACTCGTAGATACTATGTATGTAGTAATTAGATAGATACTTGAAGTTTGTATCTATATCGTCGTATTGAGAACCTCCTCCCTTTTAGAAGTGGGTTAAAAACATAACCAAAGCATGTTGATTCGAAGTGCGTAATAATTTAGTATGTAATTAGATATTCATCTGTCTATTTTTGGTTCAGACTTATATAATAATATTATTATATTATGAAATTCTTGAAAATGTATTTAAAAAAAAAGAGGATATAACACATAGAATACGACTATAATCTATACATCTATACAAATAAATAAAATTGGAGTGTCTGTTTGTAATATCAAAATAACACTTTTTTACCAAATGCGTATGAAAGTATATACGATACCTATAACGAAAACGCAATTTTAAATTTTTTTGTCTGTCTGTCTGTCTTTCTGTTTGTTTGAGGTAAACTTCTAAACGGCTGAACCGATTTCAATGGGACTTTCACTGACATATAGCTGACGTTCCAAGGCGTAACTTAGGCTACTTTTATTTTAGAAAAAGCATTAGGGTTCCGCGGGAAAAACATAATACCCATATTTCCGGGTAATCTCCCTAAAGTCCACGCGGGCGAAGTCGCGGGCACTGTTACATTATTTATGTCCTGATAAAAAGTGGATAGGGAGGTATTTGGCAACATGAAAGCTGAAAATGTCAATAAGCAGAAACACCTCTGGAGTTTAGCACAATAGAAGTGTCTCCCGGTGAAAATTTCACGGGTGTAAGGATGCCGCTGGGCTCCGGGTCGGTGGGTAAATATTCGGCCTCTCTATTACTCACTGTAACCTGCGTCCAGTCCCTCGCACCGGCGATTCCTTATAAGCAAATTGTAGTGTCTGACTGAACGACGGCCGAAGCCGAAGCCGAAACTGATTACTCGGCTTTAGCCACAACCTTCGGCCGAAACCGAAGTTGAAGGTTTAATAACCGTAAGAAATTCAGGGGCCTTATCACCACCTCTTAAAGTATTATTTTTTCAATAGTAACTGTACATTTTTGACAGAATTTGTAGCTGTCAAAAACTGAAAGTAATATTAAAAACATTGCTGCAGGTCAGTAAGGGGGCAAGATTGGTTGAAAGTGAATAAAAATAACCGGCCAAGTGCGAGTCGGACTCGCGCACGGAGGGTTCCGTACCATTATCTATAAAAACGGCAAAAAAATCACGTCTGTTGTATGGCAGCCCCCTTAAATATTCATTGTATTTTGTTTTTTAGTATTTGTTGTTATAGTGGCAACAGAAATACATCATCTGTGAAAATTTCAACTTTCTAGCTATCACGATTCATGAGATACAGCCTGGTGACAGACGGACGAACGGACAGCAAAGTCTCAGTAATAGGGTTCCCGTTTTACCCTTTGGGTACGGAACCCTAATAATGTAATAAGATTTTTGGCAATCGTCTTGTTGAACTTGTCATAAATAATTACATAATGGCGACGGGGTTGCGGAACGCAGTATAATTCTCGCCCCAGCGCGAGCGTGTTGCTCCTTCGATTTCGCTTCCGTGTATTTCTAAGAGTTCGTTCATTTTTGACGCCTGTAGAAAATATTAGTATTCGGGCACGACTTTGGCCAATTTTTGCCGAGGCCGAAGATTTGGCCGCAGGATGTTTACAGCCGAAGGAGGCCGAAGCCGAAACTGAGGCCGAAGCCGAAACTGAAGCCGAAGCTTCGGTCGGACACTAGCAAATTGTTTTATTTCATGCCACACGTACGTGACTACCTAGCTTTGTTTTTATACTCACAGTTGACCTTTTACGAGACGCTGCACAGAATATAATTCAGTACATTTCTGTTTATATTTTGGACCGTTAAAAAACGTGAATTGAGTTTAACGGTCACGCATACCCTTAGAAACGTAAATAAGTGGAGTTGGTAATTTTCATGACATTTTATTCAACGATTTTCAGGCATGGCGAGACGCACGCAAAACACACTAACGTTTTAATTGCGTAACAAAAACTATGTACTCATACTCAAAGACAAACTTGTACGGGAAATATAAAAGTACATATGTTAGGGTTAGTATTAGTGACCAAAACCTTTCTCAGAACGGTAGGTCAGTCTTTGCAAGCCATGTCCAGTGGTTACTTTGTCCAAGTGAGAACCAATTATATGTTATTTGTGGTTGTAACTGTCGTTGATCAATCATTGTTAAAACGTTGCGTTTACTGCAATTTTGGATTAAAATTCGTGTTGGGCGAAGTCAAGCATTAACTATAATCAAATTGGAAATATTTCTCGTGCGTGACTAAGAAAAGTTGTTGAACCGAACCACTTTAGGAAGGTCAAGAAATATTTCAAAACACAACAAAAGATATCAAAATTAATATCCGCAGCTAGTGTCGCTTGCTAACCAATAGTCATATAAAAGGGTTACCCATAGGTTTACTGATACTAACGGGTTACCTAATAGCCTTCAAAATGTAGTACCATTTAATATGACTAAGCCCAGACATGTGTCAGCTAATCCCATTGGTTATCGAGCGGCGATAGTCTGTGAGGCGTGCGGTTGCGACATTGACTGAGGATCGACTAGGATTAGTGGACTCAACTCGGACCCAACCGATTCAGCTTTATTAAGACAAATAGACATACATTTTTAACGCGTAAATGGAGAGTGTTACGGAATAAGAAAACAGATGGGCTCTACCGTTGCCGCCGGATATTCGAACGATTTTTCTTTAGTTTCAATTTCGAGGTGATGGAATAGAACCAAGATAAGACAACCTGTACTATTCGGAAAACTATTTCACAGCATAAGTATTAAATCGACCAATTAATGTTTTTAGTACTCATCTATAAAATAAATAAATAAATACATCATCACGCCTGAATTCCCCTAAGGGGTGCACTGCAGTGCGCCCACGCTTCGCCAATGTATTTTGGTCCCAATGTAATAGGAGGCGAGCCTATTGCCGTTATACCGGGCATATTCCCCCACAGTACAATGGAGATTTGGGTCATAGTCCACCACGCTGCGAGTGCGGGTTGGTGAACTTCAAACGTCTTTCTATAGACGTGCAGGTTTCCTCACGATGTTTTCCTTCGCCGTTCAGCAAGTGGTAATCATTGTCGAAAATTACATTCGCACATGAAAATTATCTCATAGGTGCGGGCGCGGGATTTGAACTTGCACCCCTTACGTTCAAGGCAAGCGTTGTTGCCCACGAGCCTACCACTGTTATGCACTCATCTATAATTCTTTCAATATTGTTGCTAAGCCTGCCGTCTCACATTA
The DNA here is from genome assembly GCA_914767695.1 of Ptilodon capucinus. Classification (NCBI taxonomy): domain Eukaryota; kingdom Metazoa; phylum Arthropoda; class Insecta; order Lepidoptera; family Notodontidae; genus Ptilodon; species Ptilodon capucinus. The sequence goes on from OU611808.1 coordinate 9,022,655, forward strand.
GCAATGATGATATCCGGTGATCCGTTGTGGCTCAACAACATTTAAAGCAGGCGTTATAATGTTAATAGTAGTACTAAACGAACAAAATCAATAAAATAAAATAATGCATTTAATATAATACGTACATAAACATATCATATAAAGCTCTACATCTCAGATAAACGAAGCCTGTCGTATTTGATTACAATTTTTTTATTTTACTTAGATGAGACACGTTGTTCTAGAAACATGTAAGATAATATGTATTTATTTGTATATTTTATATTTGTTACCTATTTTCATGTGCGAATGTCATTTTCAACAATGATTACCACTTGCTGAACGGTGAAGGAAAACATCGTGAGGAAACCTGCACGTCTGTAGAAAGGTGTGTGTAGTTCACCAACCCGTACTGGGCCAGCGTGGTGGACTATGGCCCAAATCTCCCTCGTATCGAGGGGGAATGTGCCCGGTATAATAGCAATAGGCTCGCCCCCTATTACATTGCGACCAAAATACATCGGCGAAGCGTGGGTGCACTAGAGTGCACCTCTGCCTACCCCTTCGGGGAATACAGGCGTGATGATGTATTTGTTACCTATTAATAAATAAATTCATTGTCATTTTCTGCAATTGAAATTTGTATGGACACATTTTTACGGCACTAATAAACGATTACTACTTTTACAGGCCGTATTTTAACTATATTTTGAAATGGTTTATATAAAAGTTATTACAATTTTATTTTGTACTTTATTTAGCCTCTATCAAATTCAAAGTAAGCTTATTGGACTCGTGAATAAAACAAAAACATTTTTTAATGATTTTGGACGTTTTTAATACTTAGCGAAATTATTTGAAAGAAAAGAAAAATATACTTCTAGGCAATGATATTCTAGTAAACAGATATGTTATACACGCACAGAACAACCGAAAAAAGTGTTCCGCGTAACAGCGGCAGCACACATACACACTCTTCATTCGTTTTACATTTCACAACACGTAGAAATGTGCAAAAGAGATGGCTTGATAAAACTAACGAGAAAAAAATAGATAGCTAGTATTGTCACTTGCACTTCTATGTGATGTAACATTCATCTGTCAACGAATACGTCCTAATTAGGACGTATCTAGTCATCTAGTCTTCACTTTTGCGCGCTCATAACATATCTGTTTACTGGAATATCATTGCTTCTAGGGAATTGACGAATAATTTATAAGACAAACACAAAAATTATAACAATGAAAAAAACATGAACCCCTAATTAACAAAAAAATCCATTCCCTCCACAAATCCTTTCCATTATAACTTCACACCAAAGTGTTTTAAAATACGACGGGAATAAATCAAAACTATTGCATCAAAAATAAGTTAGGTACATGAAGTATCAACATTTTACAAAGCCTAAGTTACCCCTGCCAAAATGGGACTGTTCTAATTGAATATCCGACAATTCAACGTATACTTAAAACCGTAGCATTCTCTGCGATGCCGTTAACATCTGCATCTTACCATTCGAACACCGTTTTGCTCTCAAACACATCGTATACATAGTGCATACCAGCCAACTCGAAGTCAAAGTTCCCCGGGCGAAATCTTTAAGAGTATTTTGCCATATGATCGCTTCTCGGATTTGCCAAGAAAATAAAGTTGAATCGCGGAAACTAGTTGCCACACCGCAACACCGCAAGTAATACATCATCACGCCTGTATTCCCCGAAGGGGTAGGCAGAGGTGCACTGTAGTGCGCCCACACTTCGCCGATGTATTTTTGGGGTCAATGTAATAGGGGGCCTATTGCTATAATACCAGGCACATTCTCCCTCAATACGAGGGAGATTTTTGGGTACGCTGGCCCAGTGCGGGTTGGTGAACTTCACACGCCTTTCTATAGACGTGCAGGTTTCCTCACGATTTTTTCCTTCACCGTTTCAAACCAAGTGGTAATCTCGGATGAAAATGAGATTCGCACATAAACCCAGAGGTGCGAGCTGGGGTTTGAACCTGCACACTTTGATTTGCAAGGCGTGCGTTCGACCATTTGGCTACCACAAGTAAGTTCACAAAATATATTTGTGTAAGCAGTTATAAGTATGAAAAGTTTAGGTGTACTCATAATTTGCAACGAAAAAAAGTAAGAACAATGTCTTGATAAGAATTTAGTCAGCGCCTGACCTCATTGTAGATTTCCAAGTACTTTTGGAAGTAACCAATTTTGTTTGAAATAATCCTAGTAAAAAAAAAAAGTGCAAATAGTGTAAATAGTTAGTTGTAGTGAAACATTTAGGTACATCATCGCGCCTTTATCCCTCGAAGGGGTAGGCAGAGGTACACCCACACTTCACCGATGTATTTTGGTTCGAATGTTATACGGAGCGAGCCTATTTTTATTATACCGGTCACATTCCCCCTCAATACGAGGGAGATGTGTGCCATAATTCATCAAGCTCTCCCATTGCGGGTTGGTGCACTTCACACGCCATTCTATAGTCGTGCCGGTTTCCTCACGATGTTTTCCTTCACCGTTCAGCAAGTGGTAATCATTATTGTCAATTCATTCTCACATTAAAATATCAGGCGAGCCCCGGGTTTGAACTTGCACCCTTTACGATAAAGAGACAAAGAGTAATCTCTGTAATATACACCAAACAATAAGAAAACAAAACTACAACATTCTCAGGTCTAAATACAGTAGCTATGTACAATTGCGCAGTCTTATCGCTAAAAGCAATTTCTTACAGACAACCAGTTTGGACGAGAAAATATAAAAACTCTAAACAATTATGGGCAGCTAATATTTATTAGTAATAGCTATTTAGTTGTCTAATGGATGATACCTAATTTTACCACCATTGACGAACCATTTACTACCCCTGTTGAATTTCTTGGTAATCTGTTTTATTAAACCAACTTAAAAAACTGTATTCAATATGCAATATCTCTAAAAAAAAAATCTAACAAAAACTTCAATTTAGAAAAAAAAACAATTTATGAAACTGTCTTAAAAACGGTTACTTCGTTAGTAGACGGTGTATAAAGCTGTTATATGAGCTTAAGCTGTATAAAGCTTCACGAGTGCATAGCGAAGCGAGTCGCATCCGACGGAGTGTCTGAATGATGGATGAAGGTGCGAAGCGGATTCCGCCACCGCTGATAATGTCTGCGGAAGTATCTGCGGGACGGTAATGAATATTTCATATAACTACTAATGTACAGCTATTAGGTTCCTTTCGTTCCGTGTCGACGGTAAGATGATACGTTGTTTTTCTCTCATTCTCACGTAATAATAAATAATTATTTTTAACAAAAACAAAAACCGACTTCAAAATATTAGGTGCACTAAAAAGCTACAAATAACCTTAAAATTCATTACATTTGGAGTAGGTGCCAATCTATGTCAGACTAGGCAAATACACACATTAATTGGCACCGACTCTTTGAAGTCGGTTAAAAAACTGTTTTAAGGGTTCTGTACCTAAAACAGAAAAAAATAACTCTTATATGATCACTTTGTTGTCCGTTTGTCTGTCAAGACCTTTTTTACTCAGGAACCGAGAGGACATACTCAAGTCTGCAACCCCTTGGAGTTGTTAAAAAATGAAACTTCTAAAATAACTCAATCAAATGATACCTACAGAGGTTTATGTTGCGTATTTAGTACATTTGCATGGGAATCAAAAAAAATCATGAAATTTGGCAAGAAAGACAAGACAAGTAAAGGAAAAAAAAATCGAAACGAGTAAATTCATAGTTAGAACGCATGAAAATGTTCGGTGCTTTCATAGTTTATGTAACGGTGTACGAGTCCAACTCGCACTTGGATGGTTTCTTTTTAAATTGACTATTTTTAGGATCGTGAGAAAATATACTTTTAAACTTACGGTAAAAATAAACGACTTGCATAAAATTATATTTGTGTATAAAATCTAAAAAGTTGTTTGTATTATACCTGTTAGTCATGTGTAATGGGTTTTCATAATCTACCTAATTATGAATAACATGCATAATTAATACTAAATTTAAGTGGATCTAGGCTAGCGCCGTTAATTACGGTTTTTTGAGTATAATTAAGAAATTCTATGTTATTTTTAATTAAACTTAACAAACTGTAAACATAACTAAGACGACAGTTGTAGAAGTTGAATTATATTCTTTTAAAAGTGAAATTTTAACTATTAAAATAACCGAATAGCTATTAAGAACAATGTATATCTATGAAATCAGCAATTTATTCTCCGTTTTTTGACCTGAGTTTCGTCCAAAGTTACAAAAATAGCGCTTGAGTTAATTCACCTTTAATTCCTCTCCATCCAAAGTTTGCCTGGTAGAGATCACTTTTGCCCATTGTTGCACTTTTTTTTTATCGTGTATGTTTAGTTTGTATTTCTCGAAGAGGTGGAACAATAAAGAGTTATCTATCTATCTACGTTTCAATGTAACGTCGATATGTATTTTTTTTAGTAAAATAAATAGGACTGACATGTAATTTCATTCTAAAATCTTATCGCAAGGTTTAATATTCCGTTCACAATCTACGAAAACAAATGTATGATTTACAACGAAATTTCGCTCTCGTTATCAGCGCGGTAGGGGCGGTTGATTTACACGGCGCCTGATCGCGAGCGCCGCGCCACCTATCTAACAACCCACGAAAATAATCGCCGAAGCTTATCTACGCCGACAATGGGAAAACAAAACGAGCCCGCAGAGCCTCCCCGATAAAACAATCTCTATAAAGAAATGTAAGAAAATCTGCGACGAGGCAAAGTTAATTTCGCAAAAACTTTTATTACATAAAAAAATTACTACATTTAAAATCCTGAATCGACTTAAAAGGCTCCAAATGAATAATCCAATGAGATAATATATAAAAGATGGAGCTTTTCCTAACATTTGGCAATTTCACACGTCCAATTTTGCGTGTGACTTTTTAACGTCAGATACGTCCGATAATATATATCAAGAATGATAAGGCTAGGTGGCACCAATTCACTCATTTAGATCAAAAAATTTAAGGACCATATTTGCCACATTTGGGCATCTGTATTTTTTTTATATCATTGGAATAATCTCTATTATGTGATTATAAAGTTCTTTATTTACAGTACTTTAGTGGTCCATTTACTTCATCAGGTAGGTCATATTATATTATTTTATGGCGACTGATACGTTGTATTCGGCATTTTCACACTCCGATGGTTTTCGGCATCGGTATTTACATAATTAGTAGGTATCCAAATCAGTTCATAAATGCCCAAGATATGACCAACATACGACAAAAAAAATCAGTTAATATTTAAAACCTTTTTTCATATCGATTAAATAAACTCTTTCAAATAACCCTCGCGGAGTAATTATGGATGTAGTTATAGAATTCCACCCGAACCTGTCTCTTCCCATTAATCTTTCGCTACAGAAATTGAAAATCAAGGATGGCAGGTCGAGGGAAAAAGCGGTCGTTTTTTTCAGGACGAATTAATTAGTGGCTGCTTGTACGACGGGCTTCTTTGGCGTTTCAATTCCTTTAAAACAGCGTAATGCGAGGTGAATCAGCATGAAACGAATGACATGACAACTTTGCTATTGTTGTCATAATATTTTCACATTTCCCTTAGCTTGTGCTCGGAATTTGAATTAATTTAAAGGGTTACATCTATGTTAAAGTAACCCAATAAAATGTTATAATAGGGTTTTTTAATTGGGTTTTTAAATGGGTTTGTTTATCAGTTTTATCTAGCATTAGACGCGCTATTTTTTCAATATCGATAATGCCTATTTACACTAACGACAGCCAACTATGTCAAATTAGTACATGTGTCATACAAACAAATCATATCAATAGTCGTTCTATATTCCGTTATCGATGCAAAAGTCTTGACTTTCATTATCCTGTATAATCGCGTTCCTTGATAATACAAACGATTGTCTAATGTGTCATAATGTAGAGTTGCCTAAGAGTCTAATAACTATTTAAAATATGATTATGAGTCATAATAAATAAATATATCAATATCATCAGAAAACACATATACATCATATGATCCCAAATTAAGCAAAGCTTGTACTATGAGTACCATACAATTGACTTGCGGCGATTCTAGTTACTCATACCAGGTAAAATTCTGAAAAGGAAATTTTTGTAATTTGCCACTGATGAGAATCGAACCCATAATCACCCGGTGCAGTGAGTCAAGCGGCTTACGATTAAACCGCTATATCAAGCCGTCAACAATAAAAACCTAACTCATCACCATAATTGAATTTTGAACAATAAAATGTGAATAACGATGAAAGAAAACATAGGAAGGAAACCTGCACGTCTATAGAAGGCGTGTGAAGTTCACCAACCTGCAATAGGCAAGCGTGGTCGACTATGGCCCAAATCTCCCTCGTATTGAGGGGAAATGTGCCCGGTATAATGGCAATAGGCTCGCCCCTATTACATTACATTGGGACCAAAAATACATCGGCGAAGTGTGGGTAAACTTTGGGGAATATAGGGGTGATGATGTATTTATATATATATGATGTTGGTAAAATTTGTATATAAACACATGGCAATATTTTATTGTCTGTTAGGTGGATCGCAAAATTAATGCGTTACGTTATCAATACGTGTTTCGGGGTTCCGTCGGGTTCCTCGCTCATCAATCAGGGAACCGCTGAACTCGTTACCGAGTTCCCGAACAAACGGCAATGAAGCCCCGTTCAATATGTTTGTAAAAACTTCTTAGATCATTCACTTTCGCCCGAAAAGGTCTGGCCAACTTCGCCAACTATCTACATACACGTAACTAGACGCGTACGTGCCTTTTTTGTTAAAGGAGTGTTTTGTTTCCAACGTTTTTTTTATAGAGGAAATTGTATTTTGATTCGATTTCTATTGTTACTATAATTTATAGGAAGGGTATGAGTGGAATAAAGTTATGAAATGGTCGGCCCGTGAGATGTTATTAAAATATTGTTCGGATATTTTATTCATTGCCTTGTGTTTCTTTTTATGTATTTTGGTTAATAATTGCCGATTTTAATTTAAAAAAAATATCATCTCTAACAGAGTTTGCATGTTTTTTGTCAAACATCTTTTATCATATAAAGGTACTTTTAACTTCGTATATCGACTTATATTAAAGATGAGGAGCTAAACATAATTTAAAAAACTAATTGTTAAGTGGCGTATACGCGGAGCTCAACGGCGGCATACCAACCATTATCAAAATGCATATTATCAGAAATATTAACACAATTTATAAAGGTTAAGATGGAGAAGTTCTCAAACACATAATCATTGACCCCTTAAATTTATGACGTCATATCCGACCTATTATAAACGCCTTCCGAACGTTAGCAATAAATAAAAGGGAGTATTTAATAGAAATTGGAAACAGGAAGTTAATCAGAGTGGAGGCAACAGACGGCAAAACTAGAGGCAACATCGAATTAAATGGGTCGGGCCGTTTAGGGTTGCTCGCTGGAAGAGATTGATTCACGGTGAGCTTTCCGGGATTTTCTAGGAAATATTAAGGTTTAGATAAAGATGAAGCATTTTCAGACCTACCGTGAATATCTATATAGTTATCATCCTAATCAGATCTAACATTGCTTACAAATTTCAGATTTCTTTATAAGATTTGAGACAGATTGGAGCCGAATTAACAAAGAAAAAATGTCACAAGTTTTGTAAATATATTAGGCACTCAGTTACACTTCGTTTTTGGGTAACCGTTTAACTGGTAAGCTTAACAAAGGGTTTTACTAACCCAATCGGAACATTACGGTTATAAGGAAGCATTAACTGTCACTCACATATGATTTTAATAGCGATAACCTGGTAGTTGTAGCTTGTGCGCCAAGACCACACTTATTTGACAGAATATCTTGATGTTGTATCTTTTTCTCGTATAAAATCAGACAGAGAGCGAGCGAGCGAATCCGTGACAACGGTCTTGTCTTGACTTGCGTGCTAACGCCACTGAGATTGTCAGATTCCATGTGCGAATGTCATCTTCAGCCATGATTATCACTTACTGAATGGTAAAAATAAACAACCTGAAGAAACCTGCACATTTATGAAAAAGGCTAGTAAAGTTCCCCAACCTGCACTGACAAGGAATGTGCCGGATATAATGGTAACAGGCTCACCTCCCATTAAATTGGGACAAAAATACATCGGTAAAGCATGAGTGCACTGCTGTGCACCTCTGACTACCCCTTCGGGAGTGAGATGTATATAGGCATGGAGATGTAATAATATTATTCTACATTAGGAACAAAAACGTACGCCTCAAATGCAAAACCTTAATGGTTTAAAATATATATTAATTGTTTGATGCAAATGTGAAAAAATATCGCAGCCCTGTTGGCAGTAGGGGCAGCTACTACAGTCTCTACAGCGAGCACTCTCAACAACCTCCTTCAATTGCTCTAAATTAGGCAAATAGTCAGCCCTTGTTGAATTATCTTTTATTAGCTCTAGATTTGCTTGATTGCGCCATTTGCTTGATTTAAGAAGTTACTGCCATTTCTATGAAAGTATTATTTTATTATTAGAAACCATATTAATTATTTTGCATTATTTTTATGATTGGGTGAAAGGAGGTAGAAGGCCTGTAAGCAGCTGTGGTGCACCATTAGTTAGAAAAAAAATACTAATAAAACAGTTGTTCAGTAAAATACTGAAAAATTAATCATAGTTATATAGTGAGTTGTTTTGTTATAAAACAAAACTCATACGTTCAAAAATTATGTTTGTCTTCTAGAACATCCTGTATAGTATATTTATAACCACTATGTAAAACTTTTTATGTAAAACAGTTGTTTACATTCCCACAAACCAATTGAGACATTTTTAAAAGCGCTCCGTTATAGATACATTTTTAAATAAACATCTCATAAAAATACTTTGAATATTTTGTTTAAAAATAGAGCGAGAATATTGAAAAATATACGTCGTAGATATTCTACCAATGTAAACAAATAAAAAAACTGGACTATCCGGTTCAATACTCTTAAAGGATCGCCGATTCCAAAACTACTTGACCGGGAATATTGACTTATTTTTTTAATTTTTAAGGACATCATTTTTTGTCATGTTTTTTTAACCGTGACATTTTTTTATTTTTTTTTAGTTTTAATAAGGATTTTGAGACAGTTCTTCAATCTTTTGAAGAGCTCAGTAGAGGTGCATTGTAGAGCACCCACATTTCAACAATGGTCCTCATGTACACTGCTATAATACAGGCCACTTCAAGTTTTTGACGTAAGCAGTTGATACGAAAATATCAATGTACACTATGTGGAAAATATATAAAGCTATTATTTTTATAGTAGCAAGATCAAAGCACACAAGGGACCGAAATAATGATTGAATATTGAATGTTACAAAACATTTGTTGAAGGTTTGATTAAGAAATTTGGTCAACGCAACCGGCGACACAAGGGCATTTCTTGGACTCAAAGACTGGCTTTGATACGCTACCCAATTGAGCATATTTTTACATGTTTTAATATTCTTATTAGATTGTATTGTTTATTTAGTTAAGTACCTATCGACACTCCCATGCAATATCATTGTAACTATTTTTTTTGACAAATTGACTTACAATGCTGCATATGTGCAAAAAAAAAAAGTTGAATTTGAATACCAGCAGTGGTAGCCTCGTGGGCAAGAACGCCCGCCTTAAACGTAAGGGGTGCAAGTTCAAATCCCAGGCCCGCACCTCTGAGATAATTTTCATGTGCGAATATAATTTTCAACAATGATTACCACTTGCTGAACGGTGAAGGAAAACATCGTGAGGAAACCTGCACGTCTATAGAAAGGCGTGTGAAGTTCACCAACCCGCACTGGGCTAGCGTGGTGGACTATGGCCCAAAATCTCCCTCGTAAGGAGGGGGAATGTGCCCGGTATAATGGCAATAGGCTCGCCCCCTATTACATTAGGACCAAAATACATCGGCGAAGTGTGGGTGCACTACAGTGCACCTCTGCCTACCCCTTCGGGGAATACAGGCGTGATGATGATGTATTATTTTTGTTAACTCTACGCCTTTTCGTTTTTGAGTTATAGAAGTAACAAAACCATTGTAACTCACCAAAAAAGAAAGAACATCCTGCAAACACATTACACACACACACACACACACACCTTACTATAACAAACTAATTATTAATATTTGTTCAATGAATTTTAATAAGATACCTAGAAACAACGGAAACAACAAATAATATAATATTTTAAACTTTATTTTTGCTCTCTCCAAAAAGTAAGAAAAAAATATTACAATGTTATTGCATGGAGGTGTCCATATACTTATCAATGTAATTACATACATATTCTCACGCCTGTAACCCAAAGGGGGTAGGCAGATACTACCGTCTGCAACATGCCCACGATCCTTGCATAGCTCTTTCTCTTCATCCACATTCATACATCTTTTGTATAAGCATAGGCCGCTCAGCTCACCGAACTAGGTGGTTGCAGGTTCGATTCCCGCTAGTGATAAATTTCAGAAATGGTCTTTTCGGGATTTACCCTGGTCTGGGTTTAACTGGGATCGCCCCCAGTCTATTGTATGGTATCCATAGCGTTGCTTAGCTATGAGTGATGTCTGGCGATATTTTTACTTATCCTCTCAACATGGCCAAACTACCTCAAATTTATAATTAATTGTAAATGTGTGAATAATGTTTTTGAGAAGTAAAAAATACAAAAATATTGTATAATTTTGTAACAATTATTATTATCGCGTCCCCTCTAATATAAAGAGGGAGGTATGTAGTTAATGGCGATAGAATAGTAGCGCATCATAATAATAAATGACTAATGACATTAATAACGGGGATAATACCAACTTTCCTTGTCAAGATGTTTTGGTATTCAAATAATTCCACCGCCTCATTAATAACTCCCCTGGAGGGTGGAGTGCGTGTCGGCATTCGACGCGTTCTAATAAATTTATGGTACTAATATAAATACTTCGCAACTTCATGATCGAGACTTCACGGGATAATATAAGGTTTGTACCGAGGAGTATCGAAGTTTGGGTCATAAATATTGCGTGAAGACTTCATCGCAAATTAAAGGGAGATGAGAATACTAATTTATGGGAGACCGGCATGGAGATATTATAACAGAGATGGCATTTCGAGCCCGCGCTGCGGTAATTTTTAGGGTTCTGTACCCAAAGGGTAAAACGGAAACCCTATTGCTGAGACTTCGCTGTCCGTCCGTCCGTCCGTCCGTCCGTCTGTCACCAGACTGTATTTCATGAACGGTGATAGATAGACAGTTGTTTTCTTATATTTACGCGAATACTATACATTGAAATTAAACTATTATACGGATTTTATCGCGTATAATAACGATAATAAACGCGATAAAATCCGTAAAATAGTTTAATTTCAATAGATAGACAGTTTAAAATTTTCACAGATTATGTATTTCTATTGCCCTTATAACAGCAAATACTAAAAACAGAATTAAATAAATATTTAAGGGGGTTTCCATACAAGAAACGTGTTTTTTTTGCTCGTTTTTATAGATAATGGTACGGAACCCTTCGTGTGCGAGTCCAACTCGCACTTGGCCGGTTTTTTTCTGTTTTATCAGACTCCGCCATTGTTGTTTTCCCATATAGTTGCCGTATATTACAGGTACATGAGATAACAACAATGGCGGACAAATCACCGCAGAGCTATACGAAGAGTGGAGTCGTTATGGGTACTCTAGATACTCTACAGAGAAGGGAGGTATATTTGCGTATTGATGTTGTTTTGTTTTATGACTGTCAGAGCATGAAAAGCCGCGAGTCAAATTATTTGCCAATTCAAAAATGTTTGTATTTTTCAAAAATGAACTCTGCGTTAATATAAATAAAGATTGAATTTCTGTGCTAAAAGCCACGCCCTAACGAGTCAATAATATACACGCGCTGTCAATATCATTTAATTGAAGAATGAACTATTTCTATGAGTCAATACAGTTCGTTTTGGTATTTGCAAAAAGGTTAAACGCTCTTTAAATTCGAGCGCGAGAAAATTCATTTGACTTTGAAAATAGACTCTGTGTTAATACACATAAAGATCAAATCTCTGTGACAATCTGGTAGACCCTGTACAATATCAAAGCACTGTTGCAGCTTCTATCAAACACTGCCAAAATAATCCTCTAAGATTATTTACATCAAGTTAGCGCAGACAATAGCAATAATCCTGCAGTACGGACCGCTCTTGGTAGAGACGGCTCTACCAAACACTTTGCATCCGTCCATTGCAAGTCTGATACAATGTTTATTGTTTTAGTCAAGTTACGCTCTGGACATAATAGGGAGAGCGAAATAATTCGGCTTTACATTGAATATGTACTCTGTGCTAATACACATAATGTTTTAATGTCAGTGGCAAAAGCTACGCGACTATGTTCGCTCGCGGAATGGACGAAATAACGCTGAAAAATGTGCTTATTTGGTAAGTAATTAAAGTTCATTTTAATATTGGCAAATTTTCGTGCTCGACTTGACGCGTCGACGCACGTACTGTGCGATTCAAATGAGAATAGGATCGCCTTTGCGCCATATTGTGAACAACGAAAACGAATTATGACTTTAAATAATTTAATATTATATTAAGACAATTTACTACTAATTTAACCTTTTTATTTAAATGTGATGTAAGACTATTAATATTGATAATGCAAATAAGTTTTTTGCAAACCATACTTTTCAAGTGGCATTTGGCAGATAAAGGTTATTCCTATTCTTATTTGGATCGCATTATATTGATTGTATGACCCTAAACTTGTACTATGGGTGCCATAAAATGGACTGGGGGCGATCCCAGTTACACCCAGAGTAGAGACAATTCCGAAAATTCAATTCCCAAAATTTCGAACCACCTAGTTCAGTGAGCCGAGTTCTACGCTCAAACCACTGGACCAAACCAATCAAATAATAACAAAATTTCAAACATTTTATGATATGAAAATTTCGATTATTAGTTTATAGGATCATCTATATTCTATACTAATATTATAAAGAGGAAAGATTTGTATTTTTGTATGTAACGAATAAACTTACAAACTACTGGACCGATTTCAGAAAATATTTTGTCGTTAGGAAGCTACATTATCACTGACAAATTGTCCATCCGTGCGATGCGGGACGGGCCGCTTGCAACGTATGTATGTCCGGGTCTTACAACTGAATTTTAAATCAGTTATCTTTAACCGATTGAGCTGAAATTTGGTATACACGCTTATTTTGGATGACAATTCATGCTTAGCTATGTGACGTCATTCTAATTCCAAAATGGCGGATCATACAAGATGGCGGAATTGTTATTTTTTCTGCACTACCACATTATGGCTATCAAATGGAAGGGCTTGCTGAAGAAAACACTAAAACTCAGGTCAATTAAATAAAAGCTTGTTTTTAAAAAGTTTTTTTTTACTTTAATTATTAAATTTATTAATTTTACTTTTACATATTTGAGTACAGTCGGGCGATGGCTAATTTGATCTTTTAATAAATAACAAGGCTCGAAAGTAGTAATCGTTTACTTGCTAATCCAATGATATCAAAGCTATCTATAGTCACATAAAGTGTTACGATCCGACTCAATAAACTGCTATCCGTAATCGGCTTTCGGGATACATCGATCGATGATCAGAACGAGACAATGCGCCTATACCGGCCGCCATTCAACCTAACGACAGCTTATGCGATTGCCTTCACTGTATACATGATTGACTTAGCTTGAATAAGTAAGATAGTTTATAATATGTAAGCTAGTTTATAATTACTAAGCTACTTTATAATAAGTAAGCTAGTTTATAAAATTCACGCCTGTTCCTCCAAAGAGGTAGACAGATGTGTATTGAAATGTGATTCCCCCTCAATATGAGGGAGATTTCAGTCATAGTCCACCACGCCCGCGTAGTGTGGATTGGTGAACATCGCACGCCTTTTTTAGACGTACAGGTTTCGTTACGACGTTTTCCTTCACCGTTTAGCATGTGGTAATATTTTTTTAGCTAGTTTATTGGAAAGAAATACAAATATGTATCAGGATTTGGCTTAAAATATGGACGTTGCAGCCTGTAACAATGTAGAACCCACTTTAGAAGACATGAAATTCATTACTTTTTAGGGTTCCGTTTAAGCCGCATATTTTGAACTCCAGGGAATCAAAAGCTATAGGGTACTTCCCGTTGACCTATAACCATGAATTTCGGCAAGAAGCAATGTCAAAATATGCGTTATAAACGGCTGTATCTTTTGATTGCGTTTACTAACAAGTTTTATTATTTTAAAGCTCCCAGAAACTGCAGAACTGTATTTGACTTTAATTTCAACTTGACACCGTCACGCGTATCTGAGATAAAAGTCGTGATGGATAAATGGAAAACGAAGTGATCCTACAAGGGTTCCTTTTTTCTTTTCAAGATACGGAACCCTAAAAATCAGTCGGGTTGCTCGCTCCAATATGTACAGGATGTAATTCCGTATACGTTCTTAGTAATTTTCGGATATCGTCAAAAGTTCTTACAACGCGGAAGTCAAATTTTGACCAAAATACGTTTTGTATATCATTCGATAGGGAATAGCAAGACGCATCGTTTGACGAATCACACACGAGAGTTTAGACCAATGGTGGGGCGTTATTCAAAAAAGAAAAACACCGCGTGTATCAATGTGGTACAGAAACGGATTTATTGCTCCCCTGAAAACTTCCGCATTCTGACATCCGCAGTGTTAGAACTTAAGCGGAGATATGTAATAATTTATTCCACGTATTAAACTAAATAACCTATACACTACGTGATGTAGAATCGTTTGATAGTGTTGCCAACTCAAATGTATGTTTCCTTCAGGCGCTTTAAAGTGGCCCTGTCTGCGCAGACCTCGTTTAACATTCATGTCGTAAGTACATCCATCAACCCTGATTATGTTTGACGAAATATCATAGATACTCATTTTATATAAATAGAATTTAGTTTTTTTGTGATAAAATTTGATTGCAGCTGATATCTAAACTTTTAAATGAAATAACATATTCTATAAATAATACAATATAATGAACCTACGTATGTGGGGAAGTGTGAAAGTGAAGAAATGTATCGATCTTACGACTTACTATGTTGTGTGTGTATGATTGAAGTATACGTAAAGCGAGCCGATTAACTATGGGTGCTTCAGTAAATATTTAGTGAGATTCTATCTGACCTTTTTTATACGTCCATGTATTAATGTGATGTCATCCCTAATAGGTATGTAGGTGTATATAGTAATATAATGTAATCACGACGTATAATTAAACTTTTGCCATGTGTAATGTTAAAAGTTTTGTACTAAATGCATATGAAAGTATGTACGTTACTTATATCTGCCTGTCTGTTTGTGTCTAGCTGTTTGGGTGATGGGTAATCACCAATTTAGACGGAACTTTCACTAGCAGCAACAATTAAATTGGTCTAAAACCCATGCGAACGAAGTCGCGGGTCTAACAGCTAGTTAGTAATACAAATAATACAGTTAAATACAAATCGTTAACAAAAACCAATCACTGAACAAAACCGACACGATAACCATATTTCGCGATACAAAAAGCATTTTAGACCGAACCAATTTATTTGGTAATTAACAATAACCGCACACAAATCGTTGCCTTTATCGCAAAACAAACGCGATATCGGGGAATAGATAAAGACATAATTCAAAGAATGGTAAATTGGAGGCGAGGCCAAAGGGTATTTCTATATTAATTAATGTCGCGCTCAAAGGGGACGAAGACAAATGTTTGGGACCACTCCTTAATGTATTTTTCCGGTTCGGACCGGGATGAAACAAATGATAATCGGGAAAGAATGAAGTCAGCATTAATTACTTGTAATTAATTATAGTGGGCAGTAGACCGCATGGGTAAAGGACGGTGTGCTGCGATAAGTAGCAATCCTTAAACTCCCGCACACTAGGACGTCAAAAGGCGCGCGTCAAAATGTTTACCAACACCAAAACGTACTCTATGTCAATTTACATAAAGATTGTGCCAATGTTCGTCACCGTATGTCAAATTCGAACAATCTACATATCACATCCTATGGGCGTGCAGTCTCTGGCAAAACGAACGTAACAATAATGTTAAATATTGCATGTAACATCGGGAGTGGTGTATTATACAGACCTTGTTGAGACCAAGGAATATTTCCGTGCGATCAAACGTTTCTGCCATACCTATTACTGGAATCAAGTATAATGCAGCTCACATTGCTAGGTCCAACTAGTGTCAAATAACATTGGTGGTGCCTTCTTTATTTCTGTGGCAATTCTGCCAATAAAGTTATTTTGCTCACCCGCTTTGCAATGGAGGGAAGTGGATACATTTTTTCTTCCAACTCCTCCTACACCTTTTTCTATTAAATTCGTGCGGGCTCCAAGACAGTTTAGCTTTTCCCCGGGACTCGCCGAGGGTCAAACCTCGGTGTCTTCAATGGACACCGCTGTCATTCCTGGCTTATAGGAGTAACAGTGGTGGGCGTATTCCCAAAAAAAAATACATAAAGATTGGAATTTCTGTAATAAAAGCCACACGCGTCAATATTACGCACTGTCAATGCCATTTTGTAGAGGAACGATCTTTTTCTATGAGGCAATACAGGTCGTGTTGGTAAAAAAAAATACGCGCAACTTTTGACGCCTCAGCGTATAGGAAGCTTTATGGGTTTAAATAAAAAGATAGGGGCTGAGATTGAGCGATGAAGGTCGGGTTGGGGATATCCCATTTTTCAGGGGTGTTTAGGGTAGAAGCAGTTTGGTGTCTATCTCTCCTTCAGAGGTTTCCGATACATTTTCAGGAGAATAAAACCTTTATTTCTGTCCTATTAAAATTGTTAGTAGTTCCTTCAGCAATTTTATCAAAAATATCTAAGTATGACCGTAGTAGGATAATTCTAAAAATCTCATTCTCCAAGTAGTTAAGTGATATTTACCACAGAAATTCGATCTTTATGTATATTGGCAGAGAGTTTATTTTGGTGTTGGAAGAGTGTATTTGGGACTCTATAAATATTAATAAAAATTTAAATGGAACTAATCACGTAATTCTAAGTTCAATAATGTTATCAGAGCGTCATTACTGAGTGAGGAAAATATTTTTATATAGATGTTTTTATGAGCACGCCGTATTCCACTAATGAAAATTTAAATTAATTAATTATTAAGCAACGAGGAGGATACCTTCGGACTGTTAATACCGAATTTAAAATAATAAGGACCTTTTAGCATTCTTCAATTTTATTTTTATTCTACTACCAGGAAATTCCATGATCGTGTGTCGAAGCAAAATTATTATATCTTAGTTGATTAGACTCTAAATCCTCGTGCCCACAGGTGAGTCAAACGCTTGTGATCTATTTCTTACCTTACCAAAACGAACTGTCACAGAAATTATATCTTTGTGTATATCGATACAGAGTACGTTTTCCAAAAATGTCAATTAAGTTGACTCTATTGACTTTTCGAGATTTTGTTTTTCGAACTCCAATTAAAGAACCTTTCTGCCTGAACTAAATCGGTTCTGCGAACTAACCTATTCAACTTTGGCTTGAGTTCTAACCTACCTATAAGAAAAAAAATAAAGTTCTCAATACGCCCCATGGGTGTTATAAAACGCAACTAAAAGACAACAGAAACAATAAGATCTTAGAAGTTCGTTAAGAGTTTTCGTGACATCTTGAAGACTTCAATTGGGCTCGAAGGACATCTTAGACATACAGCTAATGCTAGTCCATTAGCTGTTTACTAATGTTTAACTAAATTAAACTAAAGTAGCGTTGATAGCCTAGTGGCTGGGTTGCCATGATACCCAAGAGTTTTATTCAATTTGCACCTGGCATCGAACTAAAAATGTGAGTTCACTCCTACTACAAGAATTGAATTTATTTGGAGTGGCTAACAGCTACTATACGTCATCAAGCCCCATATATAGAAGATTATATAACAGCGTTCTTTTGCTACACTATCAAACAATCAAAGCAATATTAAAACAATACTGAAGAGGTGGGATTAAGAGGGAGCTCATTGTAAAGACAATTGGAAGATTGATTCGCAAACTTGTCCAAACCATTGCTGCTCTATAAAGCGCTTAATCACCAATCCTTCGGGTGATTTGAAGTTTAAAGGAATTAAGATAAGGAATAAACACAATAAGATTGGCAACACCGCTGTCAGTGTCATTCCCAATGGCAATCCATCACGTTGCCACTGTTGGATCGTTTCTGCCAACTTTGGCCATTGATAAGGTAGCGATAGTGGCGACATCTGTGTAAATTTTGTGACTGGAAAATCTTCATTAAAGGTACACTGAGGTGGAAGGAGGTGGTGGATTCACATGATAAAGCCGGCTGATCAATAATTACGCTTTTAACGGCGTAACGTGTAGTTGTTATAATGATGACTCTCAAGTCTCAATATAACACGGAAAAGGTAACGAAATATACAGGGTATATCAGAAGTCCGAAATAATACTTTGGGTATATAAAAGGTAGCTCCTATGTGGATGCTTAGTGAAGGCAGTTCATAACTTACTATCATAGTTTCTGAGTTTTAGACCTTTGAATGTTTGTCACAGGTATCGTGCTCTGGCCTATGGGCGCATCCATAACCATATTCAACAGTGTCAACTACGCTTATGAGGGGTGACTACCAATATTTACAAAATAGAACATGCAAATTTTACGTAGAACGCGAGATATTGCGAGTTATAGAAATTGACGACGAAAAAAAAGTTGGAAAACCATGGTCGAATTTTGATCAATTTTCTATACCATTCAGTTGTAAACCCGATACTGATGCAAACGTCAAAGTATTATTTCGGACTTCTGAAACATCCTGTATATTGGATGTTTTACCAAAACGTAACAATTTCAAGTAAATTAACAAAAAACTATAATTTATCATTCACCATGTAGTCCAGGAGGCAGACAATAAACACTTAATATCCAATATCATGACAGGCTATCAGTAGGTAATTAGCCCGGGTGAGTGCCTATTTATTTGACAATAGCTTGTCAATGAAAATTGCTTTTATTGCTGGACGAAATTTCGTAGGGGCGTGCGTAATATACAAGCTTTATCTCGCTTATTTATAGAAAGATATAATCTGTTTACATCAGCAATACAAATCACTGTTGTTTAGATAAAATATGTTTAGGTCAATAAATAATGTAGGTAGTTTGTGATAGTATTAGCAACATTTTTTTTTGTACAAAAAACCTTAACTCACCTTTTTAGAAAGAAGTGCAATGATTTAACCACAGATAAAATTAATATGAAACTGAGTCACAAAATTATTTTTTCAAATTTCTCATCATGTATCTGTGAATTACTTGAATGTCTCTACACCAAGCGCACCCTTTATCACTTTAACCGGGATATTTTTCATTAAAATCCCCACAATAGCTCCAAACTCCCCGCATGAACCGCGGCAAACACAATTTGTTTTTCTAAAGTCCGAGCCGTTAATTTCCTAATTACAGTTTCGGAATGAAAGCGTGTTTTTGTTACCGCACCCGGTCCCTTCCGCGCGGCGTTCGCTACAATCCCGTCCGGAAGGTTAATGGAAGAAAAAATACGCTGTACAAATTTGCATAACATTTTTCTCTGTCTCCCACCGAAATTAAGTCGTCTGCCCCTGCATCTACGGCTTTGTTTAAATTACTCAAGCGAATTTCGTGATTCGCTTGTAATATTCAATTTTATGTTCGCTCCTAGCTGTTTTACTTCCTTCTGCCACTGGATTCGTTTAGATTAATATATAATTTTTCTTTTTTATGATAAAGCTTGCGGCACAATTATTCGCTTACCTCTGTTATGCTTACATTTAACAAAAAATAAACGGCCCTTTTTATGCGTTGTGTTGATTTAAATTTTTCATATTATGTTTGTTCATCAAATTTTTTTTGTTTTTTATGCGTTTCATTATAATGAAAATATGTATATCTTAATCTGCGAATACAAAGATCTAGTCTATACGGTGCATCGCAACGCCAGCTATCCATGTATGCAAATTAATGCACAGCTATAACAAGGTTCAGAAATATTTGCTTTATTGATTCGCATAACAGGCATGAGAAAATTGACAGCTGATATCATCCCAACAAAAATATGCCTAATAGGAAAACGTTGTTGGCTACCCCTTTATGTGATTCAACCCCTACAATTTACGGAAATATAATATAGCATACCAAAGTTACTTAGACTGATACCTCACCTAATAAAATCTTGTATTTAATTTCAAAAACGACTTGAGTTTATCAGAAATCCAAAATTATGTTTTAGGCGCCCACACTCTTAAGGTCTGTCCACTACACAGTATCATACTATGATCGTGCTATGAACGTGTCAGGCAAAAAAATATTCTCCCACTAGCCCGTTCCGTTACCGACCAGCACCGTAGCGTGCCATGCACGGGGCGGCAAGTATTGTCCGCGAGAATATTTTGCCGGTGGCGATACGCTCTGTGGGCATAGTAGAGCGTATCGTGTTGCTTGTCGTGTCTGATACGTTCATAGCACGGTCATGGTATGATACGTTGTAGTGGGTAGAGTCCTTTACTGGTACATCGAGACGAGTATAATATAAAACTTTACGTATCATTGTTAGACGGGGTTTTGAATATTTGTTATAAGTACTTTACTACACCCTTTATATCAGTATAAACTTCAATTGCAAATGAAAAATTATATTCATAAAACAGGACATGCAATTTTGCGTATACGACTCAGAATACTATTGAAATAGTTGGCAACTAACTACTAACTAACTACAGCCCTTTTTACGTCCCACTGCTGGGCACGGGCCTCCCCTCAATGCGAGGGGGATTCAGGCCATAGTCCACCACGCTGGCCCGGTGCGGGTTGGCAGACTTCACACATATATCGAGAACTAGTCAAGTTCCCTCAGACGTGCAGGTTTCCTCACGATGTTTTCCTTCACCGTTTCATAGCAAGTGGTAATCTCGGATGTAAATGAGATTCGCACATGAAACCCAGAGGTGCGAGCCGGGGTTTGAACCTGCACACTTTGATTTGCAAGGCGTTGGCAAATAAAAACTAAATAAACTGTAGTACATTTCAGTTCGACCCGATACACATATCTGTAATATTTAAAATAGGCAGGTCTATATTGAAATATTTGAGAAGCATGCAAAAGCTTACGCCCAATCATAATAAGTAAATCTTATTCACACTTTCAAAATCATAAATACCTAGCGAATGTCAGATAAAGTTATCGATATTGTCTGGGAAGTTGAAACTGGCGTACATCCTGTGGGAAATCTACAATCTTGGCCTTCCGCTAACAAAGTTCTGAACTAAAATCCTTTTGTGCTGTCGTAAGGGACCCCACTTGATTAGTACGACTTGAAAGTTGACTCAAAACCTCGTAACCACATTGTTAAAAACTTGTTATGTTAATTAATAATTAGAGTCTGAAGTTGTGACGTATGACTTTCACGCTTTTTGCGCTGAAACTAGTTTTTCACAGCAATAACACAAATGTTGGCTGGGAGTTCAAACAGATGTGGGGAAAGTTGGAGTAAATATTTTCATTAGGGAAGTTATTGCAGTAAGTAAAATATTTACATCGTTACTCTTGTGGCTTATTAAATTTTATATGTGCCATAATTTTGTTTCGGACTGACGTTACATTAATCAAATAATACTTTGTATCATTGCAAGTAGTATTGATATAGTACAGTCATATGTATGTACTTATGTACTTAATATAAGCCACTATGTAGCTCGCATTTACAAAGAATCTGACTATTTGTAAGTGCTTTTTGGCTTCCACGAATAAAAAAAAATTGATTTTCATTTATTGTTTTCTTATATTTACGCGAATACTATACATTGAAATAAAACTATTTTACGGATTTTTTCGCGTGTATTTACTATTTTATTTTCCCGACGTTTCGGCTGCTTTACAGAAACCATGGTCACGGGGTGACTGAGGTGTTAGACCGCGGACCGCAAACAACAACTAAATATGAGGGTACCCAGTTATTAACTATGACATCAGGACGTCTAACACCGAAAATAAAATAATAAATACACGCGATAAAATCCGTAAAATAGTTTTATTTCAATTGATTTTCATTTTGAAACAAACGGGAGTAATATAGGGAGTTACCGCCCAGTTAAGACATGAATTAAAACCTTAGACAGTTTTTTTTTACTGAATATAATTCCGAGTATTTTGCAGTTGTTTACATCAATGGTATATAACATTGCGTTTATATATATATTTCCTTAATTAATAGTTAATTTAAGACTTTAACGCAAAGTTTTTTTTTAAACTTTAGAGCTATTATTTAAATTTTAGAGCATACTTTGAGATGATTACAATATATAGCATCAATGTAAACCCAGATGAACGGAAAAGCATCTTCAATACCTTTGCAATCGACTCTAGTAAATACTTACTACTGCAGCCCTTTTAACGTCCCACTGCTGGGCACGGGCCTCCCCTCAATGCGAGTGGGATTTCAGGCCATAGTCCACCACGCTGGCCCAGTGCGGGTTGGCAGACTTACGGGTTGACAGAAATACTTATTACGGACAAGTTAAATAGAAACAGATGTGATTAAGCTCTATATAAATAAGCGCCTGGTGAGACTCCAGCGCAATGTGTTGAGACTCCAGCGCACAAATCAATCATTGTGAATGTACAGGTGTTTAATACTTTTCAAGAACTTTAGGATCACTGTAGATTTTATCGCAGATATGGATAAGGCAAACGTTTGAATAAAGTTCATTTATACCACTTATTGTTAAATTTCTAGTTTTGTCCATGTGCAATTGTTAACAGATTGATACCAGTTTTTTAGGGTTCCGTACCCAAAGGGTAAAACGGGAACCCTATTACTGAGTCTTCACTGTCTATCCGTCCGTCTGTCACCAGACTGTATCTCGTGAACCGTGATAGTTAGAGAGTTGAAATTTTCACAGATGATGTATTTCTGTTGCCGCTATAACAACAAATACTAAAAATCAGAATAAAATTAACATTTTAGGGGGCTCCCATACAATAAACGTGATTTTTTTGCCGTTTTTTATAGATAATGGTTCGGAACCTTTCGTGCGTGAGTCCGACTCGCACTTGGCCGGTTTTACATCATATTTTTAACGCTACTAGTTTGTACTTATGTAGCGACCAAAAAAAAGCTTGTATACAATAAATATGCCATTTGAATTATGCTTACCACAATAAGTAGGTCATAAGCGCTATAAATGATAATATAAGTCCCATATTTATTTCATGACTCTATATGGTTTTATCACGTCCTTTAATCGTCGTAACATTGTGTTCTAATTTCGTTGTATTACATAATATATTAATACGATAGCATTAATGTTATACGACTTATTTACCCCTTTTCCCTGAAGCCCTTTCTGTAGGAACACATACCAGGGTAGATGAAAATCGAATAGCTCAAGAGCTATGATCAATTTATACAAGAAAGTTAATTAACATTTATTACAATATGTAAATAGTATAACAAAAATGTTGTTCCAGAATTTTAGGGTATTTTTAAAGAGATTGATTTCTTAAAAAGCAATCGTATTTCGTGATTTTGCGGCTGATCGCGCATTACATTTAGATAAAACCAAAGGAACGGTTTTATATTAAATAATAGGGTAACCAAATCTATTTTAAAGGTTTGAATTGGCTCCTGCCTCTTGTACTACAATAATACGGAACGCGCGAAATCAAACGCTCCCCCGGCGATTTCAAGTAGAACAGCGATTTGGGCGCGAAATATGGGAAGCGATACGAGAATACGTTTACAGTGCGTTTGGGAATTTTTCTTGTTACCAGATCGTGATTATATCAGCGGGGCGCAGGAGCAATTACGTTGCCTTGTTTTTTTTTTATTTCCCTCGGAGATACGGGAATTTATTCTGGTGGTGTGTTGATACGATTTTTAAATAAAGAGACTGTTGAATACGGATTTTGGGATACGGAAGCTGTACTTTTATCACGCTTAAATTTATCTGCGGGTTTGAGTTTTTATATGTACATAATCTAGACGCACGGCAGTGCGTCCAGCCAAGTAAAGCTGGCTGCAGCACCGTTTGTAATATAACATATAATACCAGTACGAATGTTTCTTGGTATTATGAGCAATAATAATCGCAGAACAGATGATATTCATTTTTAAAAAATTGAATTAGGTAAATCCTTATGTTTTTATAAAAACTAGTATTTAACTAAGCTGCCTGTAAACATAAAATAAAATAACTATCGCCAGACAACACATACTCATGGTATGATCCCAAACTAAGCAATGCTTGTAATATGGGTACCAGTTAATGGACTGAGGGCGATCCCAGTTACACCCAGATCAGGGTAAATTCCAAAGACGCCTTTCACTATAATTCACTTTATCTCAACTACTTTGAGCAGATAAAAAACAAATTAATATTTAAAAAACTTTTTAAAAACAAGCTTTTATTAATTGCCCTTAGTTTTTGTGATTTCTTCAGCAAGCCCTTTCATTTGACACCCATACTGTGGTAGTGCAGAAAAAATAACTATTCCGCCATCTTGGATGATCCGCCATATTGGAATTAGAATGACGCCACATAACTAAGCATGCATTGTCATCCAAAATAAGCGTGTATACCAAATTACAGCTGAATCGGTTTAAGATAACTGATTTAAAATTCAGTTGCAAGATTCCACCCGGACATACATACGGTGCAAGCTAATATAAATCTTGAAATAAAAAAAAGTGGATGCTTTATAATTGTTATTTTAATAGTCGTTTCTTTAATAACTATCAGCCAGAGACGTCCACTGCTGAACATAGGCCTCCCCCATAGATCGCCACAAATTACGTTCTTGGGCTTTATGCGCCCATCGACTCCCGGCGACCCTGGTTTCTTTAATAGATTCACGAAAATTAATAAATGAAGAAAACAAAAAGAGATATACGAAAGGACGTAACATTTACAGATTTTTTTTTATTTTTAACTTGTCACGTAACATTTCTGCATAGGTTTGGTTAATTAATATCAGTATGCATCGGTCGCCAGTCGGTTTATAGCCAAATCTTATTACCAAAGGTGAAATTATTCATGACTCACGTTTAAAGGTGAAATTAGTGATTCATTATTAAAAACATCTTAGGCGAGATTTGATCACTTCTATTAGTGAAAAGTTGTTTTACATTATATTCCTTAGAACATAATCTTGTATCGTCTCAACATTAAATAAAGGTTAAAATTTATGTTTAATTACGATATTATCCAGCAGTGTTAGCCTAGTTGGTAAAACGGGGCGCAAGTTCAAATCCTGATTCCGCACCTCTGGGTTTTTGGATTTCGTGTGCGAATATAACTTTCAATAATAATGACCACTTGATGAAAGCAAACATCGTGAGGAAACCTACACGTCTATAGAAAGACGTGCGAAATTGACCAACTCGCACTGGGCCAGCGTGGAAGACTGACCAAAAACCCCCTCGTATTAACGGGTATAATGCCAACAGGCTCACCTCCTAGGACATCGGCGAAGTGTGGTTGCACTGCAATACACCTCTACCTACTCCTTCGGGGAAGGCAAGCGTGATGATGTATTAATTTATTTATTAATATTTCAAATTTTAATTCTATGTTGTGTTGAAAAAAACATGATTTTAATTAAATGTGGTCGTCTAGTCTCAATTCTGTTGCATTAAGGTTTGTCTTCCGCATTTTTCGACTCATAATCATCCTCCGAAGGTTAATGGCAAAACATCTATACCATCGAATAACATGCACGTAATAAAATCATATAATTTAAATCAGTTTGATCTAGAGATGTGACACTCACTCACGAGTCGACTCATTTGAGGTCTCACGCGCATTTTTTTTAGTTTATTAATTCATATGAAATGTTTACCAACAAATTTTCAGTTATTCGGTCATAAGTTAAAGAAACGATTATAAAATTAGCAATTATAAAACAACCATTTTTAATTTTTAATCTGCTCTAAGTAGATACACTGCCATGTGATACATGGCCTTTTCGGAATTTACCCTTGTCTGGCTTCATTTATTTTGTTATATTTATGCCGACGAATAGGTCGACCGAGGAAGAGATGGCGAGATGATTTGAACACCTTTGCGGGGACACCGTGGCAGGAAATAGCTCAGGACCGAGAAGTGTGGGGAAGTAAAGGGGAGACTTTTGTCCAGGAGTGGGACATACAAAGGGTCTAAAAATCTCCATCATCGTCAAATTATAAAACGAATTACCCATCACTAGTTCGATCAGGAACTAGCGCGCTAACTACCCCAGTTCGATGGTAGGTAGGTATACATAAATAATTGATGAATAATTATTAATAAAACACATATTGAAATATTAACGACGGTGTAAACTGCATATTCATAGTAATTTAATATTAGTGACCAATTAAAATAATTAAAACGCCGTAAAATTATATTATTTGCTATTAACATGTTTTAAGTGTGACGTATGATATATTTAAATGGATTTTTTCATCCGCCATCTTTATCACTGTCACCATCCATTTTTATTTATAATGTGTATTTATTGAATTTGTCCTTGCTATAATTACTCGACATTGCCATAAATACCGCATATCGCAGGTGCAGGCATTCCTCATCTTATTCCATCAAAATATCATCATTTCACTCATTTCGTAAAAAAGGAAGAAGAAGTATATTTAAATGTTTTATTTGTAGCGTTTCAAACATAATATGGAGGAATAAATTAAAGGGCTTGGGTTCTATCAACGATTTTTTTGCAATTTTTTTATGAGGCTGTTCTCATGACTCTTGTTCGGAATGTAGGATCCCAAAATAAATTGCCGGCGGCGACAATTAGAGAGTTTACCTGTATAGGCATTCCGGACAGTATCAACCGATGGTTGGCCACTGTATTAGTAGCTATATGCCAGTGAAACTCCCGTAAAAAACAGTCCAGTCGCTTCGGAGTTTACACTGAACAAACAGACAAAACAAAAATGGTTTTTTTTGTTATAAGTATCTGAATCATAAGGTACTTTAACAGAATAAAATAATAAAAGACAGACTTTTTTCAACTGTAGCGTATTACTTTTACACGCTTTGATTAAAATTCTGTAATTTTGAAATTAGAAAAAAAAATGTATTCAAAATTTTGTGTTTTAATCATGATAATTGCTTAGGCAAGCAATTAGATACATTACATATTAAGTGCTTAGTGCAAGGTGCGGTATTTAATAGGTGATAAATTTGCCAACATAATTAGATCATTTGTTTGCGTTACAATCGCCTCGTGTACCGTCTGCATTACTTACTAAAGCTGCATTCACATCAACAGCTTGGCGAGTTAGGAAGGAATAAATAATATAGGCGTTATCGCGCAAATGCAAAATAATAATAAAAAAAACTATTCCAAATATGAATTTAGCCTATATTGATATTTTAATTGACTAATTGACCATACTAAGGGGTGCAATTTGAATTAAGCGACATTTTTTTAACTCTACGGTAGAGCATACTCATTCGACGCAGAAAACATCGCTGATTCCAAATATATATGTCGCAGGTTTTTGATAAAATTAGGTTTTTGATCCAAAACCTAGATGTTTGATGA
This sequence comes from Ptilodon capucinus, assembly GCA_914767695.1. Classification (NCBI taxonomy): domain Eukaryota; kingdom Metazoa; phylum Arthropoda; class Insecta; order Lepidoptera; family Notodontidae; genus Ptilodon; species Ptilodon capucinus. Next base: position 9,050,283 of record OU611808.1, read on the forward strand.
AAAATCGGAAGATGACACATTTTAAACTCAATTTCATCATAAACCTGTAAGAATCCAGATTTTTTATCAAAAACCTGAACTAGTTTGGGTTTATGATAAAAATCATCACCTTTTTTTTTTGTTGACGGGGAGGAAATCTTCAGAAAGATCCTAACCTAACCATCAAACTTAATCATAAACCCAAACTAGTTCAGGTTTATGATGAAATTGAGTTTAAAATGTGTCATCTTCCGGTTTTTGATCAAAAACCTAATTTTATGAAAAACCTGCGACATATATATAGGTAAATCAATATCGCCCAAAGGTGTCGTCTAAGTCTAATAGCCGTACACTCCTCGATATATAGATCAGTTACTTTTTTTTACAATTTATTCGAAACAATAGAATTTAAATGTCTACGTGTAATGTCAAAAGATAGCATTTTACTAAATGCATATTCGTTAAAGTACATACGGTACTTATAAAAATAATCTATTATTTAAATTATTGTATCAGCCTGTTTGTCATGGATAAATCTCTGATAGAAGGATAATTGACACAAAAAAACTTGACAACTTGTAAGTGCCGCCGTAGGCGTAGACAAAATAAATGATTTGACTTTGACTATAATACGCAAAGGGACTAATTTAGTCTACCTTTATTTTGTCTAAGAAAACATGCTATGATTCCATAGACACTTTACTGAGTATAGCTCAGCTTCCTCGCACAGCTCCAGTCTCATGAAAATTCGCCCTTACTTTTATGGTACATGGGAGTAGTTTCCGTGAATGATTCAACTATAATTCAGTGCATCTAAATTGATATTAAGGTTCACAAAGGCCAGGAATACAATGTTTAGTAATGAGCAAGATACATAATAGCTCTCGATTTACCTCACAATTTTCCTAGAATTCTCTATGTAACTGTTTACTGTATAATATTTTTAGGGTTCCGTACCCAAAGGGTAAAACGGGAACCCTATTACTAAGACTTCGCTGTCCGTTCGTCCGTCCATCCATCTGCCACAAGGCTGTATCTCATAAACCGTGATAGAGTTGAAATTTTCACAGATGGTGTATTTCTGTTGCCGCTATACCAACAAATACAAAAAAACAGACTAAAATAAATATTTAAGGGGGCTCCCATACAGCAAACGTGATTTTTTTGCCGTTTTTGTAGATAATGGTACGGAACCCTTCGAGCGCGAGTCCGACTCGCACTCGTCCGGTTTTTTATTTTAAGAAAAATTCTGCAGTCAGCATCATATATCAAATTAAATTGAACTTTATCTCTCTATCTAGTAATTTACGAGTACACTGTAACTTCACCATCCATATGGCGTTGATGGTACTTATATCCAAATTAATACGGAGTAGTTTCTAATTAAAGCAGCCATTTTTGAGAGGCTAATCCAAAGAGAACTTTTATTGACTTATAAAAGCATTGATACATCAGGGTACAAGAAGCTAATTTACCACTATCGACTTTTTTAAAGATGGCGGATTAGTGCCCACGAACTCTTTACGCATATTCTATAAAACATTACAAACATATACTTAAAAACATTGTAATTTGTTGTTTCGCTGATTGTGGTATAAATAAATAAATATCGCCATATAACATTGTTATAATAACAGGCTTAATAGTTCTGTCGCTATGTAGAGATACAAAAATACTTCATCTGTGAAAATTTCAATTGTCTAACTATCACGGTTCACGAGATACAGCCTGGTGACAGACGGACAGACAGACAGACGGACGGACAGCGAAGCTTAGTAATAGGGTCCCGTTTTACCCTTAGGGTACGGAACCCTAATAATAGAGCATTTTAATGTTGTTCATATTTCTTACCACCAACATTTATTAAAACTATCTATCTTTTTAATGTTTCTTTAAGGCGTGGTTGAGGTCAGAGTATCACCAAACAGTGACAAATGTGTCTACTCAATAACAATGTAATATAATGTAGAAAAATGTATGATTAAGTAGATGTCTACATATAAATTATGTCTTTTATTTAGAAAAGAAAGTTTTTTAATACAATACTGTAGTGGTGTTGATTCTATAACACCGACCTAAACTGCGTATTGCTGTCCTTCATACAACCGTAATGATAGAACAGGATGGCAATATTTGTGTGCCCCTATGGTTTGTTGGACACAGTAGGTGCTCTCGGGTGCAAATTAAACAGCTTTTGAATCACTTTGTTACTTATAATTTAATATTTAAAGCGCACAGTACATATCGCACGTCAATCTTTCGGTGAGCGTGTTGAGAGAGAGAGATAGCCTATTACAAGTGTTGTAACATCAAATCTATTATTATTACCATTGGTGGCGATGTTGCCAACAATATTTCTAGTGCAGGCAAGTGTAGTTGAGTTCTAGTGCCATTTTAATGGACACCAATATATATCTCACTAAACTTCACTTTTACAAGTCTATAGCTTTCATCGAGTTTAGCCGATGATTTTGCCAACAACGGAGTTTGGAAACACTTGGTCGGTTCGGTGAGACTTTACAAACCAAATGAAATTCATTAAATTTTGAAGAAACAATTTAATGATATGTGAAGGTATAGATACCCTAATATGTCAGAAAGACGTCCAAAAAGTCTTGACACAGACAATCTGTACGTAGACGTTAAAGTCACCAACAAAATTAAACGTGTGAAACTCAATTCATGTATATATTTCACAAATAAAGTATTTTTATTTCTAATGAGGTATGAAGAATTTCACAAAAGAGTATAATATAAACAGATTGTCAATTGAATAAATAAAACCGAGGAGTTTTAAATAGTTCCTAGCCAATGGAGTGACAGAACAAGGTAACGCCGTTCTGTGATTGGACGGATTTAAATATGGAATAATTATGATTTTATATCATTAAATTCTTGTAAGCAACTCCCAACTGACTTATACGTAGTATCTGTCATGTCACGTCTGTATTCCGCCCTAGTACGCGTCAGACTTGGACTGCCATGCCGAGGGCGGTTGTCCCGAACGTCCCAAACAATGCTTCCCTAATTTGTTCCGGCTCCTGACATAAATTTCAAGACAAGGATGTGGCGAGTGCTGCCAACAAATCTAACCTTGACATTCGAACTCGATTATATAAATCGAATAAATCGAGTGTTGATTAACACTTTCGTGAAATCGAATTTTAAAAGACCAGCTTTTAAGCGCTCGCACACTGAAGCGATAAACCACACGTAAATTTTTTGTCAATACTAAATCAAACTCTGTGTCAATATTCATAAAGATTGAATTACTGTGGTAAAAGCCACGCCCCACGCGTCAAATATCGCTCGCGCTGTCTATGTTTCTTCGAGTTCTTATTTTTTTTTAAAGAAATGAATGAAATGATGGAATTAGATGAGGAATGGCTCCACCTGCGGTTATTTCAATAAATACACATTATAAATAGAAATGAGTGATGAAGGTGATAAAGATAGCGGATGATTCGGAGTTCATTAAAGAGTAATATTTTCCTATATGCCAATACGTTTTGGTATTAGCAAAAAATCGCCCGTTTTGACGGCCCAGTGTGCTGCGGGCTTTACGATCTCCTCTCTGTGGGTGAGTCGATCTCGATTACTGACTAAAGTCGATTAAGTTGTATAATCCCAGTGACCTTATATGACATTAGTCGATAACCATTTTTCGAACCAGTAGAATGCCGGTAATATTGTCACCAGTTTTTGACTATAAAGCTATTAGTATTAATATGATAACGTTTAGATTTATTCGATGGTTGGTATTATGAATGCGAAATTGTATTATTGACGTCATCTTATTAGAAAAGCGCTTAATCAAAATTTGATGATGACTTATATAAGAAATTTCCTTAGGATTAATAAATTTAATAGGTACGTATTTTTTATGAAATCTCCAAATTACTCACTCGTCTTATATCCAAAACACACGTGGTCCCAGTTAAACCCAGTGCTTAACATGACCGTGTAGACATAAGTTTTATCTCCTTCAACTGTCAGTTTGTCGAAAACTTGACGTCAAGAGAGATTTTCTCGACAAATCTGCCATCAAGAGATAATACTTATGTCTACGCGGTCCAGCTAAGCCCACAGAAGGCTAATTGTGAAAATGTAAAATTCTGCGCCTTTGGGAACCGAAGCCCTACTTGACCGTTCAAATAGGTAGGTACACATTTCTCATCTCATCCATTGCTTGCCGTTCATAACCCCGAATGCCATCACAATTGGTTTGGTTTGGGCATGTGATGAGAAGAGATGAGAAGTATGTGACCAAAAGAGTGATGAGTATGAATGTGGATGGATACAGAGCGAGAAGAAGACCAAAGAAAAGATGGATGGATTGTGTAAAAAGTGATATGAATGAGATCAGAGTGGATGTCGGTATGACGGAAAAGCGAGATGAATGGAAGAAAAGGACATACTGCGCCGACCCCAAATAATGGGATAAGGTAAGGCAAATAATGAATGACATCACGATACACGCGTGTGTACCTACTCATTATGAGTTGTAGGTTAATATTCACAAATCCCTTCCAAAATCACAGAAGGAAGAGAAATGGTGGTGCCTTCACAGTCGGCGCTAGATCCCGCCGAAACCGGATGCCGTGTTAATTGGATATGTCAGATGTCACTGGCTTTCACGCCCCAAAATAGTTTCCTAGTTGTGCTTACAAGACATTAATTATTAGGAACTCGTATCTATGATGTTAGGAGTGAACTATATTGGGGAATATGTGGATAGAATATATTACTAACTGGCTGTGCCCGCGGTTTCACCCGCGTTTATTGTTAATGTGTCGTAGCGTGATGTTTAAAATCATCTTCCTCAATAATTATGCGAAAACATTTTTGCCATTTGGATGGGCAGTTCCAGAGCTTAATGCGTACATGCAAACAAACCAACTCTTCAGCTTTATAATATTATAGTATAGATTTGAAAGACTCACCAAAGTCATTCCTCTACTGTTGATCTAGCTTGAGTTTATATAACTACTAACTAACCACTAATATTTAGAATTTCGATTAGGTATTACTACTATTTATTAGAATTGCCCAAGTGCAAATGTGTAAGGCAAATGGAACAATATCCATAAAATAGGTCACCAGAAAACTAGATATTTTCTATTCAAATTTTATGCGTCAAATTCTCCTAAAACTCATGGTACGCATGCCAAAAGCACCTTTATACACCGTGACTCAACTATAAATGTATATTACCTCGATTCGTCTTTTTAAGGTAACAACATTAAATCAACACTAGTAATTAATGTTGAAGGAAATCAATTTATGATATATTTTTTACTGATTTCCTATCCTGGCTGTAGGTACTAATCAAATAAGCTTTTCCAAAAGAGACACGGAATCATGATATAAAATTAATCAGTCAACTTATTAATTTAAACAAAAAATTCATAAATTATAATTAGGCTGTGGTGTAAACGATGATAGTGGCAGTAGAACCTCCCGAAAAGCAAAGGTTGCTTTTGAATAAACATTAGCAATGATAACCATTACCGGGACTACCGGGATAACCAGAACCGGGCGTTTAGTTGGGTTGGGTATTCACAGTTGATGAAAACCAATATTTTTGGAAAATTTCGTTAAAACCCCACATCCAAGGAATTTTGCCGGTAATCTTTCCATTATCTAAAGGTTTGCAAAAATGTGTCCTATCAAAATTCCTGGACACTGATCATCTGTTGCAACGAAAGCAAAATCGATTCTCACGATAATTAAAACAAAATCTACTCATACGAAACTTTGCATTTCTTTTTACTTCGCTTCAGATTTTGGAATTGTGTTTTTTACCATACAATACTCTTGACTCTAACACACATCAGGGTTATCATGCAAAAAAGGAAATGAACTTCGAAAATTCTTAAAACATCGTTAAAACGTGACACATAACGCATTAAAGTAATATTTCAGAAGCATATCTCGCAGTCAAGATCTACTGATGTACCTAAAAGTAATTCCGTCGCTTAAGAGTTGCAAGTGACAAGATTGATTGATGACTGAGTAAACGACAAATTCAGTCCGCGTCCAAATACGAAACTTTGGTGGAAATGTTGGAAATATTTTACTTAGAGCAATTTTGTCGTTCTCGTTATGATTTGTGTAGTTTATACCACCGTTTGGTTTAGACATTATATTTCTATTCAAAATGACCCTTCAGTGGAATACATATTTTGTGTATGTGATAAATTATTTCCAAAAAAATAGTATTTTAGAATTCCCAAAATAATAATTATAACTACGTATGCTAAGTAAATTAGTATCGGGAATAACTAAATAGTTTTTTTTTCTTAAAAGCTTTGCGTTAATACTTAATAATGTCATAAGAACGTTTATCACCTCGATTCTATCGAATGCTTGTAGTCTCGTGTCTTTAATGCTGTTTAAACTTTTTTATATTTCTTTGAGTATGGGCATAGGCCTGTTATTTAGTAGTAGTAATTAAGTATAATCTGTCATTTCAGTTAACTTATATGTACCTAAAATATAATTTCGGTCTTCTGACACAGCACACAATGTATTTCTTATAACTTTAACAAACTAAAGTTATACTACTAAGATAACACATTACGCATAATTTATTTAGATATTTCCAGTTCCTATTAACATACTGTTAGTAGCTATACATTCCGGTATGTATTTACAAATAATATGAACTTCAAATACGTCATTACATTAACATCAAGGTGTCGTAATGAACGTCACTTTATCGTCACTGAATCAATAGGAATTCCTTCCGTATGATCTTTGGCCTAGCGTCACATACCCGAATCAATGTCACATCAGTAATCGGACACATCCCATTAATTTGTCATCAACATCGTCATCAGTTTGTTTGACTTATGAGTAATAAGAAAACTGAGATATTCCAAAACTCCAAGACAGTTGAGTATATATCAAAAAATACCTAAGCACCTAATAGACTTCCCGTATGGTCTAAAACTAAACAATGCTTGGGCTTCACACATAGGAATAAGTACGAACCTAATTACCCAGACCAGGTACAAATAAATATAGGCAAATAGACCTCTGTCTGCCTATACAATACACGATACGATTGTCTATGTATCTCTATACATACACAATTGTATACTCAGTAAATCACTTAGCACATAAATTTGACAGAATGTAGATTTCAGCTGAAAGTCTGTGGTGATGATGATGCCATACTAATGCCACAGGCCATACCCAAAGAGCAGAATAAAATTGCGTTTCATCTTCTATGGAATAATTAGAGAGGAAAAGTAATAATGCAACTAAAAAAAAATACTAAATAAAATTTATTGGATAGACAAAGACCATGCGTCATTTGGTTTTATTAAAAGAAAAAATCCGTTTTGATAATTTCAATATTTTTAATCCATTAGTTTGCTTAACATTGAGACAGTCAGTATATAAAAAAAAACATGTAATTCCACGCCGTCTTATAGCACCTTGAGTTCCACTTTACAGAGAATCGACTCAAAATTTGTGGAATATTGATCATCTTGGAAATTATGTAAAACGATAAATTTGTCATTTTTCCCGGTAACAATCTTCATGAGATGAGCATAAACGTACCTTAATGCGTTTGTCACGTCCAGACTAATAGACTAACAGGTATTACTTTGGAAATACCATAGGCTAAGGATGTTAGCGAACGAGTTTTAGGTCTGTGGGAAATACCTTTACACGTATCGGCAAGAGATGAGTTTATGAGTCATTATTGGGATGCCTCTACAATTTTCGCTGAGATTATTTTATAGCAGACAAGCGGATACCCGGCGTGTGCTACTACAATCGACCGAATGTGCCTAATGCATTTTTTGTCCAATTTATTGTCCATACGAAAATTAACTGTATTAACTTACAGAAAAAGCTGATTTTTATAACGTGAGCAAATTTTTACACGTGGTCCCGTGGCTTGGCACCATGGAAATTCAATGATTAAGTACATATATTAGAACAAAGTACATTAAAAAAAAATCAATTTGATTCGCTCGCTCCAGTGTGCTTAGTATAATGATATCAAATTTATGATACTGCATGCAATTACAGAAGGTTAGAGACAAGTTATTGATAAAAATAGTAACACCTAATGTTCATTATGTCAGTTGTAAAGCAATAATGCATAAAATGCGAAAACAGGCTTGTAAATAATCACCTTATACAACGCAAGCACGGGAATGCTTTTATAACTACATTATAAGACTATCTATGACTGTAGATATGTTATGCTTGACTTCTAAAAGAAGAATGAACGTATGATTATTATAATAATAAAAATGATTTCATTAATAATGAAATAATGCTAAAAAATCCTCGACAAACACTGAAAGAGGCTCGCGTTAGGCAGCTGGATCAAGGGACAGATTCAGAAAGCAGTACAGAAGCAGCAGAAGTTCCTCTCTCGGTAGTCCTAACCACTAGTAACGAGGACCCTATTCCTGAACCTGATGCCGGTAGAGAACTATTTTTTTATGTTTTGTATGAAATCAAAATTTTTTAATCAAACATTTGAGTTAAAGTAATAACGAGTATTAGTAATTAAGAAACTAGACTACCCAACAAATGTTCTATTTTATTTTAACTACATCTGTATGATGCCATAGTCAGATTACAACGATTGTGGTTAGTAGCTCCATGAGCTGTAGGCCCCAAGTCGCCTAGCACTATCGTTGCGGACATAGCAACCAATATCTTCATTTTAAAGCATTTTAAGGCACAAGATATTTTATCAACGGTCGCCAAAATATGACTAGTCTATTGGCTTGATTGCTTCTAGGGGAAACTAACTAATGTCTTCACTGGTCATTGATTAAAGATGTTATTTCCATGCCTTAAAAATGAAGTTATAGATGTTCCACGAAAATAGTGAGAGCGGATTTAGGCTCCTAAGGTCTATGGTCGCCTTAGGTGCTGACAGAAATTATTAAGACCCTGGTGATGAACATTGCTTATACCTGCCCACGTGCATTAGGTATGAGATGAGTAGATATTAAATGCGATGTTTATGCAGCAAAATGCACATTTCTACATTCCAGTCAGACTGGTAATGGTTCGTGTTCTTTGTATTTTGTAATTAACATCAAGTTGTTGGCAATGAGAACTTATTATTACGTTTTATTATCATTAGTGACCAAATACCGATAGCTTGATCTCATTCGAAATCGTTTCATAATAATGCTTAGGTATCATTCAATATACACAAATAGCCAATGTAGTGAAATAATCTGCATCTATTGCCCTAAGGTATGTGGTGTTGTTTTTTTGTCCTAATTCTAAAGAGGCTGAAGTGAATTAATTAGACTTCTTTTAGATGTCTTCTCTGTCAACAAAACTTAGGTGTCGTCAAATCTAACAAAATGTCGGAGTTGTCTCAAATCTAACAAAATGTGGATATTTATTTACCTAAGATTTGTTTTCCGTGTATTTAGATACTTTGCTGTAGATATGGTAAATTCGATAAAGTATCTACTTTCCTTAACTCCGCTTTGGGAGTCTTCCAGAGTGGAGCGCGAAGAAATAGTCATAATAACCTTAAGAAGACTAAGTCGACTCAAGAGACTCTACTACAAATATAGCCCTTTTAACGTCCCACTGTTGGGCACGGGCCGCCATTCAATGCGAGGGATCAATTGTTCGCCGTTTCATAGCAAGTAATCTCGGATGAAAATGTGATTAGCACATAAAACCCAGAGGTGCGAGTTGGGGTTTGAACCTGCACACTTTAATTGCAAGGCATGCGTTGGACCACTCGGCTACTACTGCTCTATTAAGAGACTCTACTCTTATGATTACGATACAACTTTTTTATACAAGAATGTTGTGGCAAGAGTAGAAAATATTTTTTTTGTATTATTTTAAGTCAAGTCGTTACCCTCGTTTCGTTCAATGACAAAGTCTCATATTTGGAATGTTAGCGTAAACAGGATTAAGGCACAAACTTATTAATGTAAGGTTAAAGTCATGAGTAATGCAATTTATTCTGCGTAGGCGCATAGGTACAATGTCCAATGATGACACTGCGGAGCCAAGTTGGATCAACCAATCACCTTCAAGGCGAAAGGGCGAAGGTTCAATTCCCGGATCTTCCTTCACCTTTGGATAACACAAACGTAGGGATTGCCTACTTTCAAATGTACTTCAATATTTTCTTAAACTCATAAGTAGTACTTAGGTACTGCAAGTATTTTTACAATAAAGAGAATATAAATAATCTTTTCTTCGGAAATTTATAGTGGCAGCTGTTTTCATAAGTTGTATAATCAGCATTTACAGCGGGCTGTGACAGGATAATATAATTTCAGGAAGTGAGACAGCGACTCAGTGCGACACAATCCGTGACATAAGTCGTGTCTTAGCGCACTAGGTATACGTATTGTACCTACTTACATACTTAGGTAGTGATTTTAAGATTATCACAGTACTAGTAGCCCAGTTAGCCCCTCTAATTTAGCTCAATGCTTGTAAGCTCGCGTCAATACTTTAAAGGCCAGAGTATGATCGAACCCGGAGCCTCTGGGTTACGAGGGTGGCATGTCTGATCATTGGGCTATTACCGCTTCTATTTATTATGTTTATTCCAATAACAATCCTATAAAATGTTAATACAAAGCGAACGCTAAAGTAAGATGAGTTGAATGTACTCAGGCGCATGTCAAATCGATACGGGCACAAAATAAATGTTTAAGCAATGCTTCAGATTTCGCAACATCATTATCACAACTCAAATTAGTCGCCGCGATTTATAATAAAGCATCTTAACGCCTCGACCCTCATCGCAGTTACAAAAGGAAGAAAAATAATATTTATTGCACGTTATTGCGACCAAGACCAATAAATCCCTTGTCTTGGAAATATATAATACATTGAGTTGTAATGTTTGTCAGTTCTAATTAATTGCTTTAATAATTTCAGGATGTTCATGCACAATCATTTTTATTTATTGAATTTGCTATTAGTTAGTAGGCAATTGCCTACTCGACACTGTCTGTACTACCCGTTAACCGTAGATGGAGCCATTCAGCATCTTATTACATACAATTTCTTTAAATAAAAAATAAGAAGACAATTTTAAAATTAGAATCAGATTGTTTTACTCATGTTATTAGTCAGAATTTAAGTTTTAATAAGATAATAACAACATAATAATAACAACATATTCAAAGTGCATTTCCTGCGGAGAAGAATTAGCAAAAAACTCGATGTTTACTATTTTCTGGTTGATAGATCTACTCAAACAGAATAGTACAGTGAAATGCCTATGGAGTATTTGGGACGGGAGCTGTTAGGACGAGTACAATTATAATGGGGTGTTTGGGACGGGGAGAATTAGGACGAGTACAACATAAGCAGAAAACGCCACTGACCCTGACCGAGGCTCAGATGTTCGTATTTTAATTAAAATATTTTTTTTTTAACAAGTAAGTGTGCAAATAGGCAATTATTTACTGAATCATCACATATATAGGTTAGTAATCTTCTGACTACAATAATGGATTAAAACTGCACGTGAAACCAGTCTTAAGTATTATTCTTTCAGTAAATATCTATGTCAGTTTGATACAGAATTGATTTCATAACAAAAAGTAGCTTGAAAAATATACAAAATTAGGTTGTAGGTAAATAAATACATCATCACGCTTGTATTCCCGAAGGGGTAGGCAGAGGGGCACTGTAGTGCGCCCACTCTTCACCGATGTATTTTGGTCCCAATGTAATAGGGGGCGAGCCTATTGCCATTATACCGGGCACATTCCCCCTCAATACAAGGGAGATTTGGGCCATAGTCCACCACGCTGGCCCAGTGAGGGCTGGTGAACTTCACACGCCTTTCTAGAGACGTGCAGGTTTCCTCACGATGTTTTCCTTCACCGTTCAGCAAGTGGTAATCATTGTTGAAAATGACATTCGCACATGAAAATTATCTCAGAGGTGCGGGCCCGGGATTTGAACTTGCACCTTACACTTGCACTTAGGTTGTAGGTAAGGTTTAAAATTTACTTTTATTTTTCTGTTCAACAGTTACCTTGTAATACTTTGTAGAATGTCATCTTTCTCATGTTTGTATGAGCATCTGATATTGTTATTTGCGTAGTTAATGTATACTTTGTCTCGTAATAACGCAAGCATGACCAGGGCGCTGAGCCAGTTATCTTACGATTCATACCCGGACGCGAATTCCCCAATCAGAGAAGCATTCAGGGCCCGCAAAGCGTGGGTTTTGTACACCAAAATCATAAATCACGCATTTATTTCGCGAGGCACGGACGCTGCGGCGTCAGTACGTGCTTATCTGTTATTTGCAGCGCTATTTCGGCGGTTTTTGGTAACATGTTGATAAATATTTCGGGTTAGCGGTGAAACTAGAATTATGGTAACCATAGAATAAGGGAGATGTATGGTTTGGTTTAATTTATGGAGTACAAATCACGCGCCTCTGGTATTTTTACATTTGCGTTGGTATCTCAAATACCATTATTGTATTTGTGCATATCCCAACAGCCCTTCCTGGCGTCTATCCACCCGTCTTTTGGCCTATAAGTTTTTCGTAATTACTGACAAATGATTATTTATAATCATTATTGCCTTTTAGTTCGAATTATTAATGATATAATACTTACTTACTACAGCCCTTTTAACGTCCCACTGCTGGGCACGGGCCTCCGCTCAATGCGAGGGGGATTTAGGCCATAGTCCACCACGCTGGCCCAGTGCGGGTTGGCAGAGTTCACACATCTACCGAGAACTAGTCAAGTTCCCTCAGTCGTGCAGGTTTCCTCACGATGTTTTCCTTCACCGTTTCATAGCAAGTGATAATCTCGGATGAAAATGAGATTCGCACATAAACCCAGAGGCGCGAGCCGGGGTTTGAACTTGCACACTTTGATTGCAAGGCGTGCGTTCGACCACCCTGCTACCACTGCTATTTAAATAATAATGATTTATAACTATACTATATACTATTGCATGGTATAATAATGATCCTCCTCCCTCCTCACGTCGTGCTCCTCATTACTGAGGGTCGTGATTCCCCCATGGAATTATTTTCTCCTTGACTGTCTTGCGCCACCTGTGCCTGTCTTTGGCGACGTGGAGAGCTTCGTGGAGATTAGTGTCCAGAGATTTGCAGATCTGGTCAGACCATCGAATGGGACTTCTACCTCTGGAACGTTTTCCGTCGATTTTTCCGGTGACCATTAGTTGCTCGAGGTTGTGACCATCTTTCCTGGCGACGTGACCGAAAAACTCAAGTATTCTACTGAGACAGATGGTAGATAGTCTGGTCTGTACATTTAGCTCCTGTAGAATAGACGTATTTGTGCGGAAGGCAGACCATGGAATCTGTAGCATTTTTCTCCAACACCACATCTCGAAAGCGTCAATTCGGTCTCGATCGGCTTTCTTTAGGGTCCAAGTTTCTGCTCCGTAGTTGAATATGGAAAATACAAGTGAGTTGACCAGTTTGATTTTAGTTTTTCGGGAGATGTTACGGTCTTCCCATATCTTCTGGAGTTGAGTCATCGCGTTTTTGGCCATACCTATGCGTCTCCTTATTTCTTTTTCACATGACCATGTGTTGCTTATGTTTGTGCCCAAGTAGATGAAATCTTGGACAGTCTCAAGAATGAGGGCGCCAGTGAGCTGAAGTTTGTCGACCCGATCGATTATCATTAGCTTGATATATAATAATAATGATATATAGTAATATTATAACGGTATGATATTTTATAAATTAAAGAAAATTGGAATTTAAGTAGCAAATAATAACTAGACTAGTCTAGAACTTTACTATGTTTATCAAAACATTTTGTTCTGGCTCACTTAAGACGCGGAAATGTAATTTATAACTAGTCCTACCGTTAATCGAACACAATGCTGTCGCTTCAGTATAAATTCCAGATGTTATAGAGGTATAATCAAACAACACTCGCTGAATAGACGAAAATGGAGTCACCGTACAGTGTCCATCAGTCAATTGTGTGCGAACCTTGTCCGAAATGCCATTGTTATGGTAGAATGATAACACCCACGCCACGGAAAGGCCGTAAAATTTAAGCAGTGTGTATTAAATTAACATGCTTAACATAGATAATGTAAACAAAGAATGACCTGTTATGTTTTGTGAAGTGAATGTATTTGTTTACTGTACTCTCCTTGACAAAGAACGGTAATAATAACATGACCACTGCTCTAGTATTTTCTGTTAGCATAGGTGAGGAGGTGAAGTAACAAAGCAACAAACTAAAATTAACTTTAGACTCAGCGTGCAAGAAACATTATTTTCGAATATAAAAGACATTGACAATAAAGGACTGCAAAATCATTTTATTTTGACAGAAGAGTTTAAAATCGATTTCTCTATTACCTTAACAAATGTACGGAATTACATAACGTATCTTGTTACTACTTAAATCTATGACAAAACCATAGTGTACCAAAGTCGTTTTCTTAAACGAATCTTGTTCCTATGAACATGCAACGCGAAACCGAATTAAAATTAGACACGCCATCAGATGTAAATGCACAAAGGTAAAATGCACGTCCAGTTTATATAGTCAATGACATTGTTCGGCCATTGATGGACAGCCAACGTTAGTACAGAACTCTGAAAAGTATTGAAAGATAAAGACCTTGTGATTTTCATGGGTTCGTGGTATGAAGTCAACATATATAACCAAAAAGAGTTATTGGTCACTCTATCGATAATAGTTTTATCGATAATACTTAATTTTTATTTGACTTACGATATTGATTTTTACTTGACGATATTTACTTACAAATACATATTTGGAATCAGTGATTTTTTCTACGTCGCATGAGTATGCTCTCCTGTACAGTTAAAATTTTCCTTTCACCCCTCGATATGTATTCCATACAATTTAGATGAGTTAAACGTTTTTTCAGGAACAAACGAAACAAATATACGTCCAAAATGTAAAGAGATGTGAAGCCCTTGATTAATAAAGAAAGATAATGGATGGAATCAGGCGTAATATTGCGGAAATCCATTGTTAATAACAGGTCTTGTAAGTTTCCTCTATTATCGATCAAATTTATTTGATTTATAATTTGGGATTCTGACAATTCCGCTGGTGAGTGGTGGGTCCCTTTCTCTACAATTGTTATTAATAAAGAAAGGAAATACACCTTCAGTACTTTGTCATGTGTAGTATACATTGTAGTGTGCATTGGAAGCAGTGGTAGCCGAGTGGTCGAACGCACGTCTTGCAAATCAAAGTGTGCAGGTTCAAACCCCGGCTCGCACCTCTGGGATGTATGTACGAATCTCATTTTCATCCGAGATTATCACTTGCTATGAAACGGTGAAGGAAAACATCGTGAGAAAACCTGCACGTCTGAGGGAACTTGTCTGGTTCTCAATAGATGTGTGAAGTCTGCCAACCCGCACTGGGCCATTGAGGGGAGGCCCGTGCCCAGCAGTGGGACGTTAAAAAGGGCTGTAGTAGTAGTAGTAGTATGAATTGCATGTAAATAATTTCGCAGACCACAGCTAATTTGGGAATAAACTAAGTTACTAAGATTTGTCAATATCAACATAAATTCATTAATCCAATTTCTAAAGCCCCCGGCAGACTGGGGTGTCAACGCTCGCGCGTCTAAATATTTGCCAATACCAAACGAACTCTGTGTCAATATGCATAAAGATTAAATTTCTGTGCTAAATGCCACGCCCCCACGCGTCAAAATTCGCTCGCGCTGTCAGTGTCATTTCGTTCGTCTTTTTTTTTTTACGAAATGAATGAAATAATTATATTTAATGGAATAAGATGAGGAATGGCTCCACCTGCTTTAAGCGGGTATTTCAGCCAGTGTCAAGTAATTAATAACACGGGCAAATTCAATAAATACACATCTATACATACATACATACAAATAAATAAAATTGGAGTGTCTGTTTGTAATATCAAAATAAAATTATTTTAACAAATGCATATGAAAGTGTACACGATACCTATTACGAAAATGCAATTTTTAATTTTTTTGTCTGTCTGTTTGTTTGTTCCGGGTACACTTTCAAAAGGCTGAATAGATTTCAACGGGACTATCACTGGCAGATAGCTGATGTTCCAAGGCGTAACTTAGGCTACTTTTATTTTAGAAAAAGGAATAGGGTTCCGCGGGATGAACATAAAACCATTATTATCGGGTAAATAAAAAAAAATGGATGATGACAATGATAAAGATGGCGGAATATATTACCAATTCCTTGTAGAATTAACTTCTTTATGTGTCAGTGTGTCAATTGTAGAATGAACTTTTTTATGTGTCAATACAGTTATTTTTTAACTTTTTTATGTGTCAATACAGTTATTTTTTAACTTTTTTATGTGTCAATACAGTTATTTTTTAACTTTTTTATGTGTCAATACAGTTATTTTTTAACTTTTTTATGTGTCAATACAGTTATGTTTTAACTTTTTTATGTGTCAATACAGTTATTTTTTAACTTTTTTATGTGTCAATACAGTTATTTTTTAACTTTTTTATGTGTCAATACAGTTATGTTTTAACTTTTTTATGTGTCAATACAGTTATTTTTTAACTTTTTTATGTGTCAATACAGTTATTTTTTAACTTTTTTATGTGTCAATACAGTTATTTTTTAACTTTTTTATGTGTCAATACAGTTATTTTTTAACTTTTTTATGTGTCAATACAGTTATTTTTTAACTTTTTTATGTGTCAATACAGTTATTTTTTAACTTTTTTATGTGTCAATACAGTTATTTTTTAACTTTTTTATGTGTCAATACAGTTATTTTTTAACTTTTTTATTAGTCAATACAGTTATTTTTTAACTTTTTTATGTGTCAATACAGCTATTTTTAACTTTTTTATGTGTCAATACAGTTATTTTCGGTATGTCAAAAAAATTGTCGCGCTAGCGTTGACGCCGCAGTGTTCGGGAAGTCTAATACATATTACACACTATACGATTAAGCTCACGTATGTCTTAAGGTAGTTGTGTAAACGCCGTAACGCATCCATCAACGGAGCTTAATGGCTTATCCGAATCAATTAGAAACTTGAAGCTTACGCTTAGGATCGAATCACATGTGTAAACGGTAATATTATGAACAACCTCCCTTATAAATAAGGTAGATTACAGATATGTGTTGAGACCACTTTTGGTGATGCCGGCTCGTTTATAATACAACCTATGTTACTCAGTGATAATTTAGCTTTTAAACGGCGAAATAATTTTTGAAATCGGTCCAGTAGTTTTTAAGTTAATTCGTTACATACATCATACATCATACATCATCACGCCTGTATTCCCCGAAGGGGTAGGCAGAGGTGCACTGTAGTGCGCCCACACTTCGCCGATGTATTTTAGTCCCAATGTAATAGGGGGCGAGCCTATTGCCATTATACCGGGCACATTCCCCCACAATACGAGTTGCACCCCTTACGTTCAAGGCGGGCGTTCTTGCCCGCGAGGCTACCACTGCCACAAACGTTACATAAAAAAGTAAAAAAAATTACAAATTATTCCTCTTTATAATATTATATTAGTATAGATTAGTAAGAAATATACATGTAGGTTGGAATTTTTGAATCTCCAATGTCCTACATTAACTGTTAGCAGGGCAAGTGTTCTCTATTACCAACGAGATAACGGCCATTTAAGTTTAATACTTGCCTTAATTGGGAAATTAAGTTAAATACATTCTCGAGCGTCTAAGATTGGCAGCCTTATCTTGGCCGTTTGACCTAATTTGACTATACACTGTGACTAAACTAATTTTAATAACACTAAAATGTTGCTATCTCGCCCATATAATTTTATGTCAACAGTATCAGCATGAGCAGCACCATATAACAGTGGTAGCCGAGTGGTCGAAGCACACCTTGCAATAAAAGTGTGCAAGTTCAAATCCCAGCTCGCACCTCTAGGTTTGCGCGATGTGCGAATCTCATTTTCATCCGATATTATCACTTGCTATGAAACGGTGAAGGAAAACATCGTGAGGAAACCTGCACGTCTGAGGAAACTTGACTAGTTCTCGACAGATGTGTGAAGTCTGCCAACCCGCACTGGGCCATCGTGGTGGACCATGGCCTGAATCCCTCTCGCGTTGAGGGGAGGCCCGTGCCCAGCAGTGGGACGTTAAAAGGGCTGTAGTTAGTTTTTAGTATCAGTATAATTGACCGAAAATAATCACTTTTTAGGGTTCCGTTCCTCGAAACGAAAAAATCCATTATAGGATGTCTTCGCTGTCCATCTGTCTGTCAAGACCCTCTTTCTCAGGAACGCGTAAAGGTATCAAGTTGAAATGAATATCAAATACTCAGGCCTGGAATGTCTTGTTTATATGGTACCACACGCTTTAAATCACTCTTACTGCAGCCTACAATCTACCTTGACGAATCATGGAATAACTTAATATTCTTGCAAGCTACACGAAGTTTAGTCGAAAAAATGTGGGAGATGATGAAAGAAAATTATCAATTCCACAACATTATTGTTACTATTGCAAGACATTAGGGATTATTTTTTAGGGACATTAGGGAATCCCCCTCGCATTGAGGGGAGGCCCGTGCCCAGCAGTGGGACGTTAAAAAGGGCTGTAGTAGTAGTAGGGATTATTTTACAAATTGCATCTAAGTGGATTAACATGTGGACATCTTATATTACCTCTAACCAATATTGGTGATTTCTGATACCAACACCAAAACTGTACTAACACTTAGAAAAAGCTTATTTTTGAATAAAGTTCTATCGACGCTGCGAGCGAATTTCAACTGATGATAGCTTGCCACACAAATTCAATCTTTATACATATTAAAACAAAGAACATTTCCATAAAGACAAGTTAATTCGTCTTCAAATCGAATTAAGTGACAAAGACAAAGAAAAACGTACATCATGTCGTAAAAACCAGTTCAGATTAATTAATCATTACGAACAAACAAATATCACTAAATAGATTAGAATCTGCAAAATCGGTCGCATAGTCATAATAATTTATGATTATTGCGTCAAAAACATTTACATAATACAAACGTATATCTCAAATGGACACTTGTCAAGCAGAACTCTTCCTTGATCGGTTAATATATCGTTCAACTTTGTTAAAAATATAAAACTAGTTATCAATAACGATGGAATTTGATATTTGGATTATAATTATTCATAAGTATTGAGTTCCCAGTGAACTAACACGACTTTGTAATAACCTAAATAATTTTTATGATGTCCGAGCCTTTGTTATTACTGTCTGCGTCATTTTTAGACAAATTATTTTGTTTTTAGGTATGCTAATTTTAGCTATGCTACAATCTTAGCTCATACAAATAAACTAACGTGATTGAATAATTGTGGAATTATCAGATTTCATATGTGAATGTTACTATCAACAATGATTACAACTTTTTGGACGGTAAAGAAACCAGCCCGAGTATAGAAAGGTGGGTGAAGTTCACCAGCTCACCCTGTGCCCGCGTGTTGGACTATGTCTCAAACCTCCCTCGTATTTCGGGCACGTTATTGTACCCGATATAATGATAATAGGCTCCCCTATTACATTTGGACCAAAACACACTGCAGTGCACCTCTACTTAACCTTTCAGGGAATACAGAGGAATCTTTTTTTAATGAATCTAATATATCTCAAACTGCAGTTAAGGCAAACTGCAAATATAACCTTGTCAGGCGATAACAGAGTGGCAGCCCAGAAAGTGGCATAGAGAGCCAGGCAGACCACTAACAGATGGTCCGATGATACAAGGAAGGTCGCTGAGACATGTTGGACCAGATAAACACACCAGAAAGGATGGCGTGACTGAGGAGAGTCATAAACCCAGCAGCGGATTGACACAAGCTGAAAAAATAAGGATACCTTAGATATACCTTAGATAAACAATGATAAACTATCAAAATACAGAAGAAGCAAGGTACACATCTATCTGTCTATCTACATTAACAGATAGAGTACTCTTTATTCCACACACCAAACGAAGAAAAGAATACAACATTCTTAGTTCTAAATACAGTATGTAGTACAATTTCTGGCCAAAGGACGCAGCAACGCTTAGCAAAACCTTCCGCATTGCCATTACAGCGAATCCCCCATTATAATCGATTATATTATTTCAAAGTCATAACCAGTAACGGCTGAACGTTGAGCCCAATGAATGCCAATAGTTATCCCATAAAATTGATTAAAACAAAACCCTGCGATCACATGCGCGTCAAGACGCGCGTGATCTATTAACCAATACCAAAGTCCATTTACTTACTACAGAAAAAGGGCTGCAGTACTAGTAGTAGGAAAGTCCATTTGATTTGGAAGACCTAAATGTGTTCCAAATAAATCGAAACTGGTCCCATTAATACCACGACTGTCTAATCAAAAAAATAACTACAGGCTTCAAAGGGCTAGTACCCAAAGCCGTAAAACACAATATAAAGAAAGACTGTCTAATCTTATTTTACTCTTTAAAAAATATGGCATCCATCGTATTTAGTCGATGATTTTGCCAACAACAGAGTATGTAAGAATATGTCTTGACATAGATTAACTGACGTACGAAGACGTCAATATGACACACAAAATTGGACGTATGAAACTGTTAAATGTTAGTAAAACTTTCCTCTTTGATAATTCATTGACCAAAAATAATCGATCTTTTAATTTTTAGGAAAGGAATTAAATGATGAAATTTAATGGAATAAGATCCAACTGCGTTTAGCGGGTACGCAAGGGTAGCGAGTAACTAAGTGTCAAGTAAATAATCGCAAGAGCAAATTAAATAAATACACATTATAAATAATAATGGGTGATGAATGTTTTAACGATGTCAGATAATCAGATAGTAACATTTGAACAAAACATTATCTTTGACGCGTCACTTTTGGCACAGGAATTTATTATTTATATTGATAGACACAGAGTACGTTTTCAAAAAAGTCAAGTTCATTCACCCGCTACAGTGTGTCCAGGGTAGAATTCTACGGATATTCAAATGAAGTAATAGAAGATAATGATACCAAATTATGAATGTGGATCAACTGTTTAACCTAGTTCCATAATGTAGTTGAAAAAACCAGCCAAGTGCGATTCGGACTCGCGTACGAAGGGTTTCGTACCATAATCTATAAAGATGGCAAAAAATCATGTCTATGTATGGGAGCCCCATTTAAATATTTTTTTAAAATTTAATTTAATTATTTATTTTTAAAGTGAATATATAACTTAATATTCTGTAAATATTTCAAGCGTCTACCTGTTGCCGCTATAAAATAATCACATTTGTTGTTTATGAGCCCCCTTAAATATTTATTTTATTCTGTTTCCTAATATTGTTTGTTATAGTGGCAACAGACATACATAATCTGTGAAATTTTCAACTGTCTAACTATCACGGTTGATGAGATACAGCCTGGTGACAGACAGGCGGACAGAGGAGTCTTAGTAATAGGGTCCTGTTTTACTCTTTGGGTACGGAACCCTAAAAATTACCAAGAATTTATTTTATAAAGACGCAAATGTAGATTGGTATTGAGACAAAATATATTCATAATGGTCTGTTCTTGATAATATTTTTGTTATCTTTGAAACGAGCTTTGATAAGAGATCTGTCTGTTATTCTTTTATTGAATACGACGGGGGTTTAAATATTATACTTCCTATGAGTACAGATAACCCAGTATTCAATATTTAAAATTCGTTCATGTTTTTTATGCCTTCTGGGATTCTTTTGGAAAAGAGTAACTATGGAGTTTCTCTCACCATTATCCTCCATTGTAAATGTGTGGTAGAGCCCTATAGTATTATTTTTTGGGTTTTGAGTACACTTAAGTAACCATATTAATTTACATGAAAAAAGACAGATTTTTATTTATTTATTTTTAAGGAAGACTAACAGCTGAACAGAAGTCTCTGATTCTGAATCTATTCCCTTTAGATTGCCTCCAAAAACATGATGGATGGATGAAGATGGGTTAGGTTTTGAATTTGTTCTAATTTTAGAATTACCTACTTTTAGAAAATAACTACCAATAAATATGTAGTTATTGAGACTCTAAATACTGGAATTACCATAATGTCGTATTACCGTTTGGACACGAAGACGTAAAATCAAGTAAAATTACCAAATGAGGCTTTTGCTATGAGTCATAATCACAGCATATTAGATAGTGGCTCCAAAAATGCGAACCCAGTGGGCCGGTCTCCATACTAGAACTTTAATAGCAAGAACAAAAGAATTGTATGGCGGATCAAAACACAGAAAAAAATGATGTAAACTACATGGAATTCCGAACGATATTCCAACGCCTACAACTGCCGTTGTTTTGAATTTTGCTCCAGTTTTTTAATGTTTTTATTAGCATATTTGTTTTTCGATGTCTTCATCATAAAAATATAAAACGTATTTAGATGTGAACATGAAAACATCTAGATGTCATTTGTGGCATTAGGGTCGGATGGGATTCGGTATTGATTGCATGCAAACTACAGTCCTCGTCTTAATAACATATAACCCGAGGCACACTGGAGCGTCAAAAATCGCGCGTCAAAAATTTTGCCAATACCAAAACGGATTCTGTGTCAATAAACATAAAGATTTAATTTATGTGGTGAAAGTTACTTGACTAATAGCTCAAAATTCCTTCACGCCGTCCATGTAATTTCGTTGAAGAATTTACTATGTCTATGCTTGCCACGTCGGTAATAATTAGACTTCGGTTGGGGTTTTAGCTAAAATCCGCGTAAGGGACCATTCCTTATGGTAGTGTGGTCTTGCGGAAGGTACACTAAACCATTTTTTTTCTTGCCCTAAAACAGTATGCTCCTTTTATGATCTCCCCCCTGATATTCCCCGCCCTAAGAATATTTCCTATATATTAACTCCTGCTCACACTCCATTTGTTAATATCATAAATAGGTTTTTTAGTATAAACAATAACAGGCTATACTTATGTATCTCTCATATATGTATACTCATCTCAAACTTATTGTGTTATATAATCTCTTTTAGTAGTATAATTAGTATAGTTCTGTTTGCCTTACGGAAACACTACAGTAAGCATTATTTTGTCGTCATTATTACATTGTATATATTTGTGTTGTATATATTTTAATAAAATAAATAATTAAATCAATCTAGTAGGTGGCAAAATCATCGCAAGTAGATGGAGCCGCATTAAAAAGAAACCGGCCAAGTGCGAGTCGGACTCGCGCACGAAGGGTTCCGTACAATTATCTATAAAAAGGCAAAAAAAACACGTTTGTTGTATGGGAGCCTCATTAAATATTACTTTATTCTAATTTGTAGTATTTGTTGTTATAGCGGCAACAGAAATACACCATCTGTGAAAATTTCAACTCTCTAACTATCACGGTTCATGAGATACAGCCTGGTGACAGACGGACGGACGGACGGAAGGACAGCGAAGTCTCAGTAATAGGGTTACCGTTTTACCCTTTGGGTACGGAACCCTAAAAACTTTGTCTATATAAGTCAATACAATTCGTTTTGGTTTTGGAAAAAATCGATGCAGGCGTTTTGATACCCCAGTGTGCAGGGGGCCTAAATCGGAATACACTAAAACGTGTAATTGGTTTATTTAATTGCTGTTATGGTCAATAATTTATTTTGATATCATATTAATTTTTAAATACCACTACAATGAAATGTTTCACGACACCGTACACCGTTCTAATAAGATAGTCGAGACATTTCTTCTTAAGTTTATTGGTATTGCTTCTAAATTGTAACTGTTTTCGTGTTTTATTTACGAATTAACTATCAATTTTATTTTTATTTCTCCATAATAGGCTCCATTGCATTGCTTTTAAATTTAGATATTGTGTTATTTATTGATATTGTTTTGTTATTATAATGCAATCGACAGACGGTGTTCCCGTTTCTAGTGTGTAGACAGAGGTTCAACTGTCTACAAACCTCAATCAAAACAGTCTAAAAATGGAGAGTTTGATGAACTCTAAGGCTTAATGCACAACGCAGAGCTGCCCGTTAATTACGGATAAGACGGGAACGGATGAGCAGTGCCAGAACATTTTGTTTGAAAGCGCCGACACAAATTGTCGGTTTACGCAAGCCCTGTAATCAAACGGCTCGTATAAAACGAGATCCTGTAAACTTTTTTTTTACCAAAACTAGCAAGTTTAAGTTCATATGCCGCGAGTTTGATAAACTTTCATTGAATACATAAATACTCCATACTCTTCTGAACTATTCATGTTAAAAATACTACAAAAATAAATACTAATGATACTTATTGTTTTCTTATATTTACGCAAATACTATACATTGAAATAAAACTATTTTACGGATTTTATCGCGTTTATTTACTATTTTATTTTCCCGACGTTTCGGCTGCTTTACAGCAACCACGGTCACGGGGGGACTGAGGTGTTAGACGTCCTGATGTCATAGTTAATAACTGGGTACCCTCATATTTAGTTGTTGTTTGCGGTTCGATCCACGCAGAAAGTGCTTACGGTGGACGTCTAACACCTCAGTCCCCCCGTGACCATGGTTGCTGTAAAGCAGCCGAAACGTCGGGAAAATAAAATAGTAAATAAACGCGATAAAATCCACTAATGATACTTGTTAACATTTTAATTAACATCGTAAAAAAAAGTGTTTAAGTATTAAAAAATAACTTTAAGAACTTTTAAAAGCAAGAAACAAAAAATATATTCTGAGGACCTAGTTGGGTACTTCCATGAAACCTTTTCGATAAATGTAACCTCAAATGATAATTTATTTGCGGAAAAAACTCAACAAACGCTCAATACCGGAGACTCATCTCGTTCACTCGATTTTTTTTATAGATTCGCGTCTTATGTCTGAGGTCATCGGAATTCGGCGGCCTTGCGCGGTCGCCGACCATCGTGACACTACGACCCACAACATTTCGAACGGCGTGTCTCGCGTTACAAATTAACATCATCCAATACATAACATCTGTTATCACGAATACTTAAGGCATCATTTCGTTTGATAGAACGCTGATCCGGCGTAGGTAGAGCCTTGTTATAACACCTATTAGGTACAAATTGGAGCAATACATCTGGCTGGTTTTCTCGAATATTCGGTTATCAGACGTTAAATGCTCAGACGGCGCCGATGTTTGTAACGTTTGCATTTTTTATTTTTACCCGACTCCAAATCTGCTGTCCGATTTCTAAAAGGTCGTTAAGTGACATCTTGGCTAATTTCAGTTATGTATACTACATGAAAGCCAAACATTTTCTCCATCTGCCAGCCTTTGTTTTATTTTTCTAACATTTATAGTTATTAAGATACGTGGAGATAAATGTTTTTGTCTTTACAATTTCTAAGGACATCACTTGCTGCATATTTGCTTGTGTCTTAAAATTGGGTATACTCACATAAATAGCTTCCTTATAATTGGAAAACGCAACGTTTTATCTGTCAGCTAGTTTTGGTCTCATTGTTCTAATATTGATAGTTTTTGAGATAAATGGTCACTAAACGGTGTGTGTCCATAATTCCTAGCGAGATCAATTTTCGTATTTCTGCTTGTAACTCACAATTAGGTTTTGTCACTTAATGCCTTTGTAGGAGTCGGCAGAAATAAGAAGGAGATTCTCGAGTCGATCGGTGAGTTTCATTTTTCATACTCACTGTCGCGGTTCCCCGCTGTGTTTATTGATTTTGAGTAACTGGTAGTAATTTAGATTATATGTTATTGAAATTATAATGTACGATATTGGATGAGAAACGATTTGACATCACCTGTAACGTTTTATCCTTGTTTTTTTTTTATGAGAAAGGGAGACAAACGAGCAGACGTTTCACCTGATGGTAAGTGATCAACGCCGTCCAAGTGAATTTTGGTTTGGAGTGAAATGGCAAGTTAAATAAAATATCATAAACATATTTGTCATTTTTTACTTTTATCCTTGAGAATATGTAATTGTAAACAAATTATTTTATGCTGCGGGGTTGACTTTAAGACCTTTGATATCGAGTTAGATTTCACAAGCTTTGAACTTTTCATAGACTCATAGAATACAAAATTCTAAAACTAAATAAAGGATGATGGATAGATAGAGTACTCTTTATTGCACACACCAAACAAAGAAAATAATACAACATTCTTAGTTATAAATACAGTAGCTATGTACAGTTGGGCGGTCTTATCGCCATAAGCAATTTCTTCCAGACAACCAGTCTACATTGCCTTTGTAAATGTATTATAACATTAAAGAATTTGGAGGTATACAGCGTCGTTATTTTTTTTTATTAATTTTTCAGTTGACAATCAAACCACAGTTTTTGAATTTGTCTTTTATTTGTATCTATCTCTATAAACGCGTATCGGCGTCTCGTGTCTAAAATACACGTGTTTTGTAGGCATAAATTAATTCCGCCAACGAATACCGATTATGTAACGCTGTTTTATAATCCAAATATAGACAACTGGAAAAATGGATGAGACCAAATTAATCTTGCAGATATATTAAAACAGCAGACATCCTGTTCGGTTGAAAGGTTAAATATATTTAATTTAAATTGGAACCATCTTTCTATTTAAAGAATCTGCAAGAAAAGATAGCTTCCTACAGAAAATAGCTTTTATTATGTTTAAAAATTGGTCTATTATAGAGGTTTGGGTATATCCTCCGGTGAAGCTGTAAAGGCTAACTCACGGCCAACAGCGTAGCCAATAAAAAAAAAAGCTTTGGGTATAGTCCGTTTCGCTCATTGGAACGGGTGGTTGCGGGTTCGATTCCCGTAATTTTCAGGTATGATCTGCACTGGTCTGGTTGTAACTGAGATCAGCCTCAGTTTTTAATGGTACCTATAGTACAAGCATTGCTTAGTTTGGGATCATATTACGATGAGTATGTGTTTTCTGACAATATTTATTTATTGAATTTGGAACCTCCTATTTTTGATGTCAATTAAAAATACATAAACTTTTATGATAAGCACATAATTACGCTTTGATTCTCCCAATGGGGTGAGACTCGGGTGCAATGGCGTGCACCCACACTTCGCTGATATAGGTATCCTATTTTATGTTTGCTTATACCCACTGTTACCCTAATAAAGCAATATTTATGTCTCAATATAGAATATTTAGCCATTTAAATAATTTACTCACCTTTTCATTGATACACATTTGTTAACTGAATAAACATATTATCTGACATCTCAAGTATAACATTAAACATTTAGCAAAATGAGTGGGAGGCAACATGCGTTTTATGAAAATAAGCGCTATTTAACCGATTTAAAAAAAGAAGGAAGTTCTCAATGCGACCATATGTTTTTTTAAATTAAATATGCATTTATTTGTATATATCCGACGTTTGTGAACTGATTTAGATTTTTTTTAGCAGCGATAGCAGAGGGATTGCACGCCTTGCAATCGAAGTGTGCAAGTTCAAACCCCGCCTCGCACCTCTGGTGTTTATGTGCGAATCTCATTTTCGTCCGAGATTATTATGAAACGGTGAAGGAAAACATCGTGAGGAAACCTGCACGTCTGAGGGAACTTGACTAGTTTTCGATAGATGTGTGAAGTCTGCTAACCCGCACTGGGCCAGCGTGGTGGACTATGGCCCGAATCCCCCTCGCATTGAGGGGAGGCCCGTGACCAGCAGTGGGACGTTAAAAGGGCGGTAGTAGGTTGCTAAGGATTTTTTTATGTGGGCAACTCTATACAAATAAATGGAATTGAAGTGTTTGTTTGTTAGTCGTTTTAAGACACCGCACACTGGAACGGACTCTGTGACAATATAAATAAAGATTGAATTTCTGTGGTAAGTCCCAACGCGACAAAATTCGCTCGCGCTGTCAATGTCATTTCATTAAAATATAATCTTTTTATTTGAGTTAATACAGTACGTTTTGATATTCTCAAAAAATTCGACGAGTGCGTTTTGTTTTAACCTCCCAGTATGCTAGGGGCTTTAGACGTCTAAAGCTGGTTTAAGACTACGCTATAATATAGCATATCGAATATAGCTCATAGCACAACAATATAGAGCACCATACATTATGGCTACGTTCACATAATAATAATAATACATCATCACGCCTGTATTCCCCGAAGGGGTAGGCAGAGGTGCACTGTAGTGCGCCCACTCAATGTAATAGGGGGCGAGCCTATTGCCATTATACCGGGCACATTCTCCCTCAATACGAAGGAGATTTGGGCCATAATCCACCACGTTGGCCCAGTGCGGGTTGGTGAATTTCACACGTCTTTCTATAGACGTGCAGGTTTCCTCACGATGTTTTCCTTCACCGTTCAGCAAGTAGTAATCATTGTTGAAAATGACATGCGCACATGAAAATTATCCCAGAGGTGCGGGCCCGGGAACTTGCACCCCTTACGTTCAAGGCAGGCGTTCTTGCCCACGAGGCTACCACTGCGTCGTTCACACTGTACTATATATTATTGGCTTTGTATGGTGCGCGATATTGTTGTGCTATATATTATAGCGTAGTCTGAAAGCCGCTTTAGGCTGACGACGTAGTAAAGTTATAGTAAAAAATCGCTTAATAGTGGACTTAACAAAAAAAGCCGGCCAAGTGCGAGTCAGACTCGCGCACGAAGGGTTCCGTACCATTATCTATAAAATCGGCAAATAAATCACGTTTGTTGTATGGGAGCCCCCTTAAATATTTATTTTATTGTGTTTTTTAGTATTTGTTGTTATAGCGGCAATAGAAATACATCATCTGTGAAAATTTCAACTCTCCAACTATCACGGTTCATGAGATACAGTCTGGACGGACGGACGGACGGACAGCGAAGTCTTAGTAATAGGGTTCCGATTTTACCCTTTGGGTACGGAACCCTAAAAACATCTTTATTATCCATCTATAAAAAGCCTAAGTGATTGGCAATTCAATGTAAAATCTCATGCTCAATAAGCTCTTAAGAGTAAGTACTTATATTTTTAGCTCGGCTCATATAACAGTATCGAGAGAGCGCATCGGTATTGATGTCAAAACATCTAACCGACATGAACTGTTAACTTCCTTTTACAACTTAAATTAAAGTCCGGCTGTCACAGGAGCGTCAAATCGCGCGCGACTATATTTTTGCTAACATTAAAGCGGGTTTCAGACTATGCTATATTATATATAGCTTTATACTATATGCTATTATATTATAGCGTAGTCTGAAACCCGCTTAACCTATAGATGGGATTAATCTGCCATCTTATTGTTACCCCTTTAAAAGTAATCATAGTAGGATACATCATCATCATCACGCCTATATTCCCAAAGGGGTAGGCAGAGGTGACTGCAGTGCTCCCACACTTCGCCGATATATTTTGGTCCTAATGTTATAGGGGGCGATCCTATTGCCATTATACCGGGCCATTCTACCTCAATACGAGGGAGATTTTTTTTGGCTATAGTCCACCACTCTGGCCCAGTGCGGGTTGGTGAACCTCACACGCCTTTCTATAGACGGGCAGTTTTCAACGGCATGTAATCGCGTGTCTTTTACCAGAGAAGTTCGATCTTTATGTTTCATGTTTCGTGTTTTTCGATCTTTATGTTCGATAGCCCCAGTGAGTGCAAGTCGCAATTCAGGGTTCCACTCTTTGACATCCAAAAACATTTAGTAACATTCCTTGACCATCTATTTACATAATGACGAATCTCAAAAATATCTAGATAGGAATGGGACATTATTAATCAATAAAATATCAGAATTAACTTTCCCAAATAAAGTAATAAAATATATGAAAATTGATTAAATAAAGAAACTTTATGACTATGCTTTGAATAACTGAGTAGAGTATTGACAGATAAAATTTGGCACAGGTTATAAAAACTTTAATAGCATAAACCATAATATTCAGAAAAAAGTTTTCATTTCTATTTACATAGACTCCTATCCGTATCGTAAAACGCACTTGGCAACTTTTTTATTCTCATATGACACAGAATCCATGATTGATATCTACCATTCAACATCTGCAGATAATAATATAATGTGTGCGTAATTTTAAAAGCGAACGTTAATCAATGTTTACAGTTAGCATCAAAGGTTCAAAACTTATAATTATTATCTCGCATTCAAACACGATAAATGAATACGCAAAGATTGATCATTTAAATTTAGAATCATAACTGTCAGTTAATAACCTGGTTAACTAAAACCTTTTTAAATAATTAAAAAAAAGCTCAGTATTCTCGTTTGAAAATCGAATACGTAGCCTTAGTATATAAAAAACATCGGATGCATTACCGGTATTGATTAATGGAAAAAAGTATATCTTACATCTTGACATACATGTTAGAAGACCTCGCCGTTATGTTATGGTAATCTAAGTACGCTCTAGGTTTGATTACGGATTTACTAAAACCGTTAAGATTGTCGATTGGATGATTATCCGTTTCATTGACCACAAGATATTATCGGACCGCTAAATTTCGTACACAAAAAACAACAAAGATCAGCGTTAGATCAAGATCAACAGTAATTGCAATAACGTTATAATAAAAAAAAAAACAAGTCCAAAAATAAAACGTAACTGCGTATAAAAATAACGATTGGAAAAATTTCAGCAAAACGTTCAAATTTAAGTCGCGGTTTTGGCGCCACACTCAATAACATATCGGTCGCCGCCATTACTGAGAACTGGTATCTGTAAGAATGTTCGGAATGTACCAGCTATTAATTTTGTTTCGCGGACGGATGTCGCGAAGGCGGCGTCGCACGTTGGCGTCAGCCGCAGGCGCCAGCGCAGCCGCGCCGCGCCGCCCGCGCATAAAATATCACAACCTTATCCGGCGGCAATAAGTCGAAACGCAACGAATTACAACTCAGAAATAAAGCGCCGGCGTCAAAACCATACACTGAAATAATAATAAAAACTTTTCTTTTTTTACAAAATTAGCGATATTATGAAATGTCATAGAATTAGATGAGAAACGGCTGCACCTGCGATTATCGGTGTATAAGCTAATGTCGAGTTAATTAATAGCAACAACAAATTCAAATATACATAAAAAATGCGTGATGATAGTGATAAAGATGGCGGATCAATCCAAAAAAAAATCCAAAACCACACTATTCCAAACTCTGTCGTTGGCAAAATCATCCACTAAATACGATGGAAGCCATTTCTTTTAAAAAGTGAAGTGAAGTGAAATTAAGCTTGGTCTGGGTTCTAATTCGCCGTCGCTTCACATTTCGTGGCCAGTCACCAACTGTTGCACACTATTCGTAAAAATAACATCGTAAAACGAATCCGTGATCGAGATGTTTTCGTGTGACATATAGATAATTTTATAAATATTCCACATTCCACTAACCAGTCCTTTTAGTCATATTCAATCGCATAAATTCTTTACAAATTTGCATTTTCCGGCGGCTGTGACTTTATTATTAATAAAACGAAGTCAACATTTACAAAAATAACACAGTTTGTTATTCATTAAAACTGAATACGTTTTGTACCGTCTTGACAACGAAGGCTTGGCTTATATTCGATCGTAGACCATTTGGATTATCGCACGGAGAAGTTGCGGGTTCGATTCTAGTTCGCGACAGAGTTATGACTTTTTGGAATTCTCAGTGGTTTCGGTATATTTTTTTATTTTTATTTTATTATCTAACATTTTGTTTATGAAAACAGACTTGATTACAAACAGCGCTTTGTTCAAACTTATGAACGCACATTGAAAATCTATCACTCAAACTGATAGTCTAAAGTCTGGATTACTCCCAGTCTATACAAGTGTTCCTAAAATTTTTACCTTTGATAAATTTAGTATGTTTTCAATAGCGATACAATTGTAAATCAACCAACAAGAGGATATATAACACATTTTATAAAGTTCATTTGTGTCATTGTAAGTCCCGAACAGGTTTAAATATTCGAATTTACGTTGCTTTTAAACTGCAAAGTAACATTATCTCGTTGGATTTCTCAAAACGTGGGGTTAAAGGGCGCGTGGTCAATACCCGTACTCGTGGAGAGGGAACTCCACGAACAAGCGAAGTGAAATCTTTTGGCACTTTTGCTAGATTGTTACTTACGTACTTACTTGATCTTAATTCTAAGATAGCGGGTCTCATATTAACCCTTATTGCCAACCTTCAAAAAAATTGATTCTTTATGTCTATTAAAACAGAGTTCGTATTGTATTGGTGAACTTTCTGAGGTGCGACTTTTGACGCTAGAGTGTGCGTGTCGCTTAAAACTATTCGCCTGTTTGTCTATAGATCAATTTAATAGTGTAATAACGCCCTATCTGACGATTGAAATATTGTATTGTTTGTTATTTGTAGAATAAATCATCTGTCAGTTTATCTGACGACTTAACAATCAGCCCTGATTAGGATATTGGGAACGGGTACCGTTATAACGGTACGTTATAGTAATACATACCCCACATTTTTTTACACTAACAACGACTGAACTAAATTTAACGGGACTAAAAATATATTGTTTTCTTATATTTACGCGAATACTATATATTGAAATAAAACTATTTTACGGATTCTATCGCGTTTATTTACTTTTTGGGACTAAAAATATTTCATCTATATAACGATCATATGGAATAAAACACACTGAAAAATCAAACTCTAAAAGTATGAAACAAGAAAATATTTTCATCGTAATGTTCAGAAGATAACTCGTGGTCGTGGTGTAGTTTTCATATTATAGACGTAACAATAATTGATTGAAATAATTTAATAAAAATATTTTGAACAAAAAACAAAAACCGACTTCAATAACCTTAAAATTCATTACATTTGGAGTAGGTACCAATCTACTTCAGACTAGGCAAATATGCACACATGAATTAGCGCCGACTCCAAATGTAATGAATTGCAAGGTTATTTGTAGCTTTTTAGTGCACCTAGGTTTTTGAAAATGGTTTTTCGTTTTTTGTGTTTTTTTTTTCACGATTTTTAGTGTCAATAATCGTTGAAAATTTGCAAATATTATAATCTTATAACAGCCCTAAAAAGTAAAAATACACAGCCAAAAAAATACCCCATATTTAGAAACTCACAAAGCAGAGTTAGTGGATTAAAATTAATTGAAATCGCTAAGAACAAACAACTCGATGTTAATTGTTACGTAACATCGATATAATAGCAAAAATAACATAATCAATTCGCAAAAATAACATCAAATTATTAAAATTACATTAAAATATAAAACCAAATTTGAATATCAAATTAACCAGATGCTGTTAATCTATTCGATCGGTAGTCCCTTAATTATATCACTTGTCCTTAGGTACAAGCTCTGTGCCCCCAAGAGCGTCAAAATGCGCGCGACTAAGTATTACCAATACCAAAACGAATTCTATTTGTCAAGTTCTCTATTGGTACCGAGTTCAATATCCGCCAGTGGCAAATTTCAAATATGGCCTTTTCGGATTGTCCCCGGTCTGTAATTGGGATTGCTTCCAGTTAATTGTATAGTACCCATCGTAGTACAAGCTTTGCTTGGTATGGGATCATACATTGAGTGTATGTGTTGTCTGGCAATATTTATTAACATAAAGAACAAACTTTTTCAACAAAATGTCATCGCTTACGCGATTGAAATTTGACGCGAGATCTCGTAGATTTTATCAAAGAAATTCAATACTTATGAATATTGATTTAGGTACAGTACATTTTCAAAAAAACTCAAGTTTATTAGCAAGCCTCAGTGTGTGCAGGGCTATATATTTCAAAGCTGACGCAACCGACTTGATAAATTGAATTGTAAGCGAGACTAATAATGCTATAATAAATCAATTAATTCAACAAATAGACGAACACTGCCGTAGACATTCCTTTGAGAGGTCGTTTATTGTTAGCACTTGGAAATTGCTCAAGTAACATTGAGTAGTTAGTTGATACAGGAAGATGTAAACAAGCCTTTGAAAAGTTGGCCTCGGTCAACCAGTTCCTTGACGGGATAAGTCCATATCGCTTCGTAGAAATACTTATTATTTTTAATAGAAATCACATAATGACGACCGAACCGCGCATTTTAAACTGACGCGCATGATTAGCGTACAAAGTTGAAGTGTTCCGTACTAGAAGAACCAGCCAAGTGCGAGCCAGACTCGCGCATTGTGGCTCTCGTACCTAAACTATGAAAGCACCAGATCTTTATCTAACAAAAAGATAAACTAGATAGAGATATACTATACTGTTACCCCCATACAAAGTAACCGCCAATAAGTTTGTAATCGCATAAAACATTTTTTATGTGTTGTAACTATATTAATTTACTGTTTTCAGTGTTTTTCTGCTTTTGTTACGGAACCTAAAAAATGTTTTTATTGGATTACCAACAAAAATATCGAATCATTATACTAGTGCCGTCAATTTCTTTGACTCGACCAAATGTTTATTTTAGAGTATACGACAAATTTGAAATCGGCAGCGAAATACGAATTTAAAAAAATTGTAACCCATTATAAAGGAATTTGGATCTTACATCCATTCAATGTGCATTTTCTATGGAGATGAATGGGCAAAGGACACTATGATTGGTTACTCTTAACCAAAAGTCGTTATCGAACGTGGAGCGTCTCGGTTATTAGGACAGCCACTATAGGCCTCTTTTTGGCATAGCAATACGAACCGTATTGACACACAGAAAGAGTTCATTCTACAACGAGATGACACTGACAGCGCGAGCGAATTTTGAAGCGTTAGGGCGTAGCTTTTGCGACAGAAATTTAATCTTTATGCATATCGACATAGAGTTCGTTTTTTATTGGGCAGTATTTTGACATGCGAACATTGATGCCCCAGTGTGCCGAGGGAGATAGTAAAAGCAATATTACACACGACGCTTGGATTTGGCCTCAATTACAATAGGTGTAAAAAAACTGGACACTAATGAAATCAATACCGTCTGTCCGTCTGTCAGGCAACGTTATCTTCTATACGGTATGGCCTAAAAAGCTATTTTTTGTGAGTATTATTTGATAATGTATAAAAATGTATAACCCACTAAGAATAAATCAAATTTTCGGCTGTTAAGTGTGTAACATATATGCGCGAGATGATTCACTTGACGTTTCTTGAAATTGTACTTTTCTGTTATATACAGGGTTATCGGCAATTTGACGTATTACCGTTAGGAGGTGATAGGGGTGACTATTTAAGATAATTTTAACCCCCATATGCATTATGCAAAAGTGAACCATTTTTGAGTTAACATGTTTTTTAGCTATTTTTTAAAAAAGTAAAAAATGTAACATAAATATATAGTGTGTTTTCTTATATTTACGCGAATACTATACATTGAAATAAAACTATTTTACGGGAAAATAAAGTAGTAAATAAACGCGATAGAATCGGTAAAATAGTTTTATTTCAATATGTAAATATATATTGTTTAAAAAAGTATCAAGTTAAATCTCATTTTTTCTTCAATATAATATAATCTCATATTTTCTTTAAATAATAACGAGTGATAATAATTAGTTAAGTTTTTTCTTCTGATTTATAAAAACGATTAAACACTGGTTATTTATCAATATTAAAACAACAATTATCAGTCCAAATTTAAAAATGCGAGACGTTATTTAAAAAAAAAGTTATGACACATGGGGGTTAAAATTATCGTAAATAGTCACCCCTATCACCTCCTAACGGGAATACGTCGAATTAGCAATAACCATGTATACATACATATTGAATTTCGATGGCAAAAACTACGGGACCACGAGAAAAAAAAGTAGTTATCATTGATAAAAAATGCATCATCCTCCTATGAGTTACTACAGTTTTTTTTTTATTTATTCAATATAAAGATAGAAAAACATTTATTGAACAACTATTTACAAAATATTATATATTATATAATAAGAAAATATATATTTATAAAATATGTAAAAAAATTGGCCCATGCGGAAGCATGTAAAAAAATTGGCCAAGACGCTGGCTGCATTCCCTCGCTGAATGGCTAGAGCCACTCGTTGAGCGAGAAAATGGCATGCTCTTGGGTCGCCGGTTGTGTCGACCAATTTTTTGCCTAATATGTTAATTAAATTTTGGGTGCTTGGACCCCATGGACCTAGGGTTAGACCATATAAAGATTGGATACAGAGTTTGCTATTAAGGTATCACAAAAACCAGACTTAGGTTTGTCTGGATACTAGTGCACTATTTGTTAGTAATCTTAACTAATGTTATTACGTTATTTAATTAATATAAGTAAGTAATACAAATATATAAAAAAGTGTATTGTTTTTGGTTACGTGAGTAGATTTAATACATGTTTACAACCTCAACGAGTTCGTATTGCTATTGGCAAATACCTGACCGCGCGTGTCTTAACGCGTCTGTTTGTTGTGGCCTTTATAAATAACGTTCAGTTATTTATCATTATATTTGTTGTGGATTGTTTCGCTACAAATTGATTGATTGAGTTAGCAGCGTAGAGTATTGAAACAAAATTCCATCTTTTTAATCCAACTATTTATCATAGAGCTTTATCTCTACATACTCAAAAAAATATACATCATCACGTCTGTATTCTCGAAGGGGTAAGCAGAGGTACGTACATTGCAGTGCACCAACACTTGGCTGATGAATTAAGATCCTAATGTAAAAGGGGACGAACCTATTGCCGGTCAAGTATCATTTCGGACTTCTGATAGTCCCCGTATATTGAGCATTAAAATATCAAAGTGATATTGAAAAAATACTGCTAAAATGGGTAACTAAGGGAACTGTTCGTTCGTTCTGTTCGATGATAATGGAAAAATAAACTACCATATTATCGAGGTCACAAATTATATCGATAATCGATTCAAAATTAACAAGTTTTTTAATTTTGAATACAGAATCATTCAATTTAATGGTTATAAAATCAAACCGAATTATAAATTCAATCTATCGTCAAAAAACATTATTGTGAAGAAACAGCGTCGAAGCCGGCGGCGCGGCGGACGCATTCATTATTTTGTAATTAATATGCGAAAAAAATATTTTTTTCGAGGAGTAATAATTCCAAAAAAATTAATAAAGTATTTAAATTTAGAATAATATTGTTCATGGTTATTTTTTTATGAATTTGATAATTTGATTAGTAGATAATAATAATAATACATCATCACGCCTGTATTCCACGAAGGGGTAGGCAGAGGTGCACTGGAGTGCGCCCACACTTCGCCGATGTATTTTGGTCCCAATGTAATAGGGGGCGAGCCTATTGCCATTATACCGGGCACACAGGTTTCCTCACGATGTTTTCCGTCACCGTTTCTTAGCAAGTGATAATCTCAGATGAAAATGAGATACTATAGTAGATACTATGCGATTCAAATGAGAATAGGATCGACTCTGCGCCATATTGTGAGGAAAGAAAACGAATTATGACTTTAAATAATTAAATATTATACTAAGACAATTAACTACTAATTTAACCGTTTTATTTAAATTTGATGTAAGACTATTATTTTTGATATGCAAATAAGTTCTTTGCAAACTATACTTTTCAAGTGACATTTGACAGATATAGGTTATTGACATTCCTATTCGCATTGGATCGCACTGTACTTGTTTTTTGTTCACGAGTAATATGACACCATAAATAAAGCGCTGATTTCGATGCGTTCTTATTTTAAAATTTACTCTTTATTCAGAGATCCAAAGACTTTTAAAATATATTTTTACTGTTACGTTATCAAAGGTTTTATGTTTAAAAAAACGTGCAAGTCACTGATACATTAAATGCGTGGTCACTTTTCGCTGTTAGGCTGGTATATAAGATGTTCTGTTAGCATTTTTAGTGGAAAACCCTTGGAGGAGATAGAATGGAGTTGGTAACGCGACCAATCCGCTAAAAAATTTTTTGCCATCCCTGGTGGGAGTTAAGACTTAGCACATCAAAGTAGATGTACATACTCGCGTAATTTTGTTTTCTTATAACCAAACAACAAAAAAACCTCACTCAAATTATACACACAGACATCAAATGCCATTGGCCAAACAGTTTCGGGATAGTTTATAAATAATAATAAAAATATCGCCAGGCACCACATACTCATCGTAATATGATCATCATACCATGGACTGGGTTTGATCTCAGTTACGCCCAGGTGAGAGCAAATTCCAAAAAGGCCATTTTGGAAATTAGCTACTCGAGGACATCGAACATCCAACGAACGGTCTACGCTCGGGCTAGATCAAAGGCAGGTCCAGTTTATATAGTCAATGGGAGGTATATGAAGCGTGTAGAACAAAAAGAGGAAGACATTAATTAAATGTCATGGTTACTGCACACGATATACGGTGCCAAAATCTCGAGTAAGGACGAACGCGAACTCGCGAAGGTCGCACTCCATTTGGACCTTCTTTTTAAGCCAATGCACCCCAATTTGAGTGCCTTACCTTAGGGTCGATCACATCGCCAGTATTCTAAACCAGTCCGGGCACTGTTTCCATGTTAAAAAACCGGCCAATTGCGAGTCGGACTCACGCACCGAGGCTTCCGTACCAACTTGTAGCTATGTAAATGGTTTAAATTTACTCGTAAGTTGGAAAAAAAGGAAAGGGGTTTCCCTTCATTTGTGCTATGAGACATGACTTCTTGCCAAATTTCATGATCAGACCATCACTGGGACTTCAAATATCCAGCATAAATGGCCGTATCTTTTGATGGTATTAATTTACAAGTTTAATTTTTTTACAGCTCTGAGCGTTTGCGGCCTTAAGTTATTGATAATAATACCTATTCTTGTCAACTTCCGTACGCAATTAAATTAGGTACGTAAAAGTAAGTACAGTAAGTACTTTTACGTAATTTCTACGCGTTCCTGAGATAGCTAGTGTTGACAAACAGATAGATGGACAACGAGTTGATCCCATAAGTGTTCCTTTTTTCCTTATGAGGTACGGAACCCTAAAAGCTTTCGGCTCCTCTAAGCGATAAAAACTACATTAAACTTTTCATGGGCCTCGTCTGAACCTGGATGTTTTTGGAAAAAGACTTGCCAAATGTATTGTGTAATACGTTTGTTTAATGATATGCACTGAAGTTTCACACGCGTGTAATTTATGAATTTCAACGTTTTCGTCCATGAGACTCTGGAATAGTGTGAAAAAGTCTAGGTATTTATAACATAAACGTAATTTTAAATGTTTTGTCTGTCTGTCTGTTTGTTCTGAGTAAACTGACCAACGTCTGGACCGATTTTGGTGTGGCTTTAACTGTCAGATAGCTGATGTTACTCTTATCGGCCAGTAGTTACTTCTTAGTAACTTAACTAAGTTGCTTCTTAGTATATTATGTTACTTAAATTTAGATAAAAAATAGGGTTCCGCGGTAAAAAATTAAACCCATTTGATTCGGGTAATTAGGGTTTCTACATTCCACGAGGACGAAATTACACGCTCAGCTAGATTTTAATAAATATATACAAGATTGTATAAACTTTAAAATACCTACGTAAAAATTCGTTAAACCGCATACCTACGTATGTGTAGTGGTTTGCAGTCAACAAAAAATAATAAAATAAAACGATATCCTTACCTTATTTGGCACTTAAGTAGGAATACTTTGGAATATTCTGCTGTTGTTATTTTTGTAACTTAGATGAAATATGTCGGACATAATTTTATGTTTATGCCGAATAAACAATTTAGTTTGCAGTGTTACAATACCTACATATAAGTAGGTATTTTTTAAAGTGTTTTTTTTAAGTTTTGACCATGTTAAGTCAAAGTCAACTAATTGATTTTGTATAGGCCTACAGGGGCACTTAAAAATATCAATTTTATATTTTTTTCTTATATGCAGTAGCATTGAATCGAAACGCGACCTCAACTGAGAAGATCCAGCAAGACACTCAGTGAGCTAATATTTTTTTTTAATTTACATTTTTTTAATTGCCAAAACTTATTTCAGATACACAGGTAGATATAGCTCCAGTGTGTTGCCTTTAAAAGAGCTTTAAATAATAAATAGTAAGGCAACACACGCTACACTTTGACATGGCAGCCAATATTTTGATTTTTGTTTGTACTTGAGTAGTACCTACTTGATTTCAACCTTATCTACTATACATTGAAATAAAACTATTTTACGGGTTTTTTCGCGTTTATTTACTATTTTATTTTCCCGACGTTTCGGCTGCTTTACAGCAACCATGGTCACGGGGGGACTGAGGTGTTAGACGTCCTGATGTCATAGTTAATAACTGGGTACACTCATATTTAGTTGTTGTTTGCGGTCCGATCCACGCAGAAAGTGCTCACACTGCTCTACTATATTAAATTCGATTGGTTTATTCA
Organism: Ptilodon capucinus; assembly: GCA_914767695.1. Classification (NCBI taxonomy): domain Eukaryota; kingdom Metazoa; phylum Arthropoda; class Insecta; order Lepidoptera; family Notodontidae; genus Ptilodon; species Ptilodon capucinus. The sequence goes on from OU611808.1 coordinate 9,090,532, forward strand.
CTGGGGACGTATATATTATTTCTTTTTAAAAAACATATGATAACATAAATAATGATTAAAAAAGACTTGATCCGCGTGGGATGGTGGCAAGAACGCTGGCTGCATTTCCTCGTTGAATAGCAAGTCCTATTCGTTGAGCGAGGAAAGAGCCAGCCCTCTTGTCAAAGTATACATTATATTCAAATGTCAGAAATATAGAAAGCGTTAAAAGCGTGAAAGCGTTTTTTTTTGTGTTAATGGCCTCTTTCTTGGCATCAGGCCAAGAAAGAGGCCATTAACACAAAAAAAAAAAAACTGATGCCAAGTTCCATTAACAAAATTAAATGGATGCATCATAATTATCGCACAGACAAATAATTCTCAATTAATTAATTAGACACAGACAAAAAATATTGTTTCACATGTTCCGTTACATAACATGTCAAAAATAACGTCCATTATAACAGTTATAAAAAATAACGAAACTTATTTGTTTAGTGTACAATACGTTATTTTCTTGTGAAACCGCAGGATGTATGGAAAATGATTTATGATGGACATCAAAACGGATAACTTACTCATCAATTGAATGTAGGTACACAAGGCGCACTCTAATTGCAGTAAATGCAATATCATTGAGCCGCAATCTGCCGATATTACTTTTAATGTCATGTCAACGATTAAATAAATATTGACTTAGGATATTGTAATTACAAAATTAGAATTCATAATTATGGTAAAACGCCCGCCTTGAATGCACGGGGTCCTTCAAAACTTGGGCGAGAACCTCTGGTATTTTCGTTTTTTTTGTGCAAATGTAATTTTCAATCATGAGTAGGTACCACTTGCTGAACAGAATAGGAAAAAATCGTAAAGAAACCTGCAAATCTAGAAACCCATATGTGCGAGCCGGGGTTTGAACCTGTGCTATTTAGTTAATATAAGTCATTTAAAGTGGTGTTTCTTGTTCTCTTACGAAATTACATCAAATTATGAAAGAAGATGAGGTAGTACTGCACACAAAATTAACACGTATTTTGTCAGCGTTAAGTAACAAATTTAATACACATTATAAATTAAATGGGTGATGAAGGTAAACAATTTATGGTAAAAATCTTTTTTAAAACAAGCTTTTTATTAATTGCTCTTAGTGTTCGTGTTCTCCTCAGCAAGCCCTTTCATTTGATACCCATACTGTGGTAGTGCAGAAAAAATACTATTCCGCCATCTTGGATGATCCGCCATATTGGATTTAGAATGACGCCACATAGCTTAGCATGCATTGTCATCCAACATAAGCGTGTATACCAAATTTCAGCTCAATCGGTTAAAGATAACTGATTTAAAATCCAGTTGCAAGATTCCCCCCGGACATACATTGCAAGTTAATATAAAGTTTGTAATAATAAAGCTTGTAAAAAGATGGCGGATCACTCTCAATCACAGAGTATCTAACCATAACGACTCCACTCTTCGTTTAGATCTGCGGCGATTTTACGGCCATAGTTGTTATCTCCTGTACCTGCAGTATACGGCAACTATATGGGAATACAACAATGGCAGAGTCAGATAATCCAGATAAATTTACCGCAGCGCGGGCTCGAAATGCCATCTCCGTTATAATATCTCCATGCCCTCAATAGAACTTTATTCTTAATACAAAGTAGGTAACATTCTTTTGTCTTTTATTAGCTGTCAAATTTGAACTTTTAGATTGTATGTAGTAGGTATTTAAGTATGCAAATATTGTGTATATTTTTATGCTCTTTCTTGCAGATCGTGTAGGGTCGTGACCTAATGTGGTGTCACCTTCCCCGCGACCTTATGCTCTTCGCCTATAAGCGCGTCAAATCACTAGCAAAAAGGAACTTTATTTATATAGATAAAAAGCACATTTCTCAATGAAATTTCGTGTGAACATGTTGATTTTACCAGATAAATTCAATCTTTACGCGTATCGGTACAGAGTACATTTTTAAGTAATTTTTAAGTAAAACGGGAACCCTATTACTAAGGCTTCGCTGTTCGTCCGTCCGTCCGTCTAGTCTGTCACCAGGCTGTATCTCATGAACCGTGATAGTTAGACAGTTGAAATTTTCACAGATTATGTATTTCTGTTGCCGCTATAACAAAAAATACTAAAAAACAGAATAAAATAAATATTTAAGGGGGCTCCCATACAACAAACGTGATTTTTTTTGCTGTTTTTATAGACAATGGTACGGAACCCTTCGTGCGCGAGTCCGACTCGCACTTGGCCGGTTTTTTAAAGAAAGGCAAGTTAACTCAATCGCTCTAATGGTGATCTATCGTATATTATTGAGGTAGCGTGTATGTTTTATGTTGTCTATTGTAAATATGTTAGGTTCTTGATCGGTTGTAATTTAGAAAGTTGAATTGGGATAGGCATCTGCGTTGGGGCTAATAATTTATTCTATACAACAAATATGCTATGCTCCCATACAACAAACGTTATTTTTTTGCCGTTTTTATAGATAATGGTACGGAACCCTTCGTGCGCGAGTCCGACTCGCGCTTGGCCGGTTTTTTTTAACGAAATGAATGAAATGTTATGATAGTGATAAAGATGGCGGATCTTTCTATAAGTTATTGCAGCTCGTTTTGGTATTGGCAATTGGTCGCGCGCGATTTCACGCACCTGTGTGTGCAGGGCAGTACAGATACTATGTTCGGCAGGTAGATGAGTGTTGTCAACAGTGTAATGACGGATCAATATACCTACTTAATATAAGGCCAAAAAACAAGAATAAAAACCGTGTTGACAAGTTTCTGATCAGCGTTAAGTCTCCCGTCAACATTGTAGGCAATACCAAAGTGAACTTTGTGTCAATAAACATAAAGATTGCATTTCTGTGCCACGCCCCTACGCGTCATAAGTCGCTCGCACTGTCATTTTGTTGAATAATGTACTTTTTCTATATGTCAATACAGTTCATTCTGATCTGTCAAAAATTGGACCATATTGTTTTTTAAAAGACAGATGCTTCGGTAACAACAGAGACCAGTAGCTGAATAGGATCTTCTTTTTATTTGCCTACCTTCAGATACATAATTAGATCGTTAATCTGACGGGCATGATCAAATAAACCCAACCAATTCATAATAATAATAATACATCATCACGTCTGTATTCCCCGAAGGGGTAGGCAGAGGTGCAATGCAGTGCGCCCACACTTCGCCGATGTATTTTGGTCCCAATGTAATAGGGGGCGAGCCTATTGCCATTATACCGGCCACAAAGGTTTCCTCACGATGTTTTCCGTCACCGTTTCTTAGCAAGTGATAATCTCAGATGAAAATGAGATTCGCACATGGAACCCAGAGGTGCGAGCCGGGGATAGAACCTGCGCACTTTGATTGCAAAGCGTGCGTTCGACCACTCGACTACCACTGCTACTACCAATTCATAATAATAATAATACATCATCACGTCTGTATTCCCCGAAGGGGTAGGCAGAGGTGCACTGCAGTGCGCCCGCACTTCGCCGATGTATTTTGGTCCCAATGTAATAGGGGGCGAGCCTATTGCCATTATACTGGGCACATTCTCCCTCAATACGAGGAAGATTTTGGACCATAGTCCACCACGCTGGCCCAGTGCGGGTTGGTGAACTTCACACGCCTTTCTATAGATGTGCAGGTTTCCTCACGATGTTTCTTTCACCGTTTAGCAAGTGGTAATTATTATTGAAAATGACATTCGCACATGAAAATTATCTCAGAGGTGCGGGCCCGGGATTTGAACTTGCACCCTTTACGTTCAAGGCGGGCGTTCTTGCCCATGAGGCTACCACTGCTTACTTCCAACAAACAAATCCATATTCTTTTAATACTAAGATACACACATAAATTTTAATTTTAATTAAATATTTTTGTATTCATTAGGTAGGGCAATGATATAAGAAAGTATAACTACATTAATGAACCAAAAAGACGTACAATAAAACACAGATATAAGTCTCATTAGCTGTCTAGTCTTATACGTCTTAACATCATAGATTAACTTGAGTACCCATAACGACTCTACTCTTCGTATGGCTTTGCAGTAATTATTCCGCCATTGTTGATATCTCATGTACCTGTAGTAAACGGCAACTACATGGGAAAACAACAATGGCGGACTCAGATACACCAGAAAACATTACCGCAGCGAAGGCTCGATATGCCGTCTCTGTTATAATATCTCCATGCTGGACATAGACTATCTGACGTACATAGTCGGTCATAGTCACACACAAAATTGGACGTGTGAAACTGTGATGTTAGGAAAACCTCCCTCTATGATAGAATCATTCGTCGTAGTAGGTGTTATTATTACTAACTTGTGTGGGACTAAAAAAAAACAGGCATTTTTTGGATCTGAATTTTAAGCGATTATACTTGTTGTTAAATAAGTCATCACTTTTAAGTTCACAGTCTTTATTTATATAATTTGTAACATTTCCGCACATGAGTACAAATGAGCTTTCGTTTTAAGACTAACTGGCAAAGTTAACAATAAAGCTAACAATAAAAAATATACATTTTCATAGAGTAACATGGTGAAACATTTTAGAAACTGTAAACTATTTAAACATATATAGAAAATTAGAATTATTTAACTTGTTTATAGTTTAAACACTTGTAAACAAATTATTAAGTTCCTTACACGGTTTTCATCTCATGGCGGAGACACACGAGCAATAAAACTTTTCAAACATAATTTGAAAACACTACTAACAAATCATGAAAAAAAAACTTTGTTTCGCTCGTTGTTTTGCTCCTGTATATAGCTGTCATTAGAATAATATATAGTAGGTATTGTAAAAAAAGAAAACAGAAAATTGGAATGTTGTACAGACACCTTAATTAACTTTTTTCGTATCGATAAGTACTTGCTTATCTATAACAATAAATAAAGTGTCTGTTGGTTAAGTCAAAATAGCAGCTTTGTACTAAATGCTTACCTTTAAAAGTGTATACGGTAACAATAACGTTAAATTTTTTATTTTCTTTTTATTTGTTTGTATGTTTGTGTATGCAGTGGTAGCCTTGCGGGCAAGAACGTCCGCCTTGAACGTAAGGGGTGCAAGTTCAAATCCCAGGCCCGCACCTCTGAGATAATTTTCATGTGCGAATGTCATTTTCAACAATGATTACCACTTGCTGAACGGTGAAGGAAAACATCGTGAGGAAACCTGCACGTCTGTAGAAAGGCGTGTGAAGTTCACCAACCCGCACTGGGCCAGCGTGGTGGACTATGGCCCAAATCTCCCTCTCGTATTGAGGGGGAATGTGCTCGGTAAAATGGCAATAGGCTCGCCCCCTATTACATTGGGACCGCAATACATCGGCGCAGTGTGGGTGCACTACAGTGCACCTCTGGCTACCCCTTCGGAGAATACAGGCGTGATGATAATGATGATGAATTTGTTTGTGTATCTGCCAGTTTGTTCCAGGTTATTCTCGAAACCGCTGAACTGATTTGAACGGGACTTTCTTGGGAGTCATTTAGGCTTCTTTTATTTTGGAAAAATAATATGTATTCATAAATTTCACGCGAAAGCAGTTGCGGGCACAGCTTATTTAAGAGGTTACTACATTACATCTAGGTATAACAATAAATAAAATTGAAATCGGTTGAATGACGCCACATATATGCGTGATCATACATTAGAAAAAGCAGAAAAAAATACGCGCCTAATTGAGAACCTCCTCTTTTTTTTTCGTCGGTTAAAAAATTGATTCCAAGAAACAGTTATACCTGTATTTTATGTACAATAACTTGACAGCAAAACCAAAAGAATACATTTACTTAAGGAAGACTTTTTTTTTAAGTAAACAAAATACTACTTTCGATAACCTCTAATGTAGAGTTAACATTATTTATAATACGACGGAGATACTCTGGGCTTCACCTGCAAACCTCATTTTCATCGGAGATTATCACTTGTTATGAAACGGTGAAGGAAAACATTGTGAGGAAAACTGCACATCTGAGGGAACTTAACTAGTTCCCTATAGATGTGTGAAGTCTGCCAACCCGCACCGGGCGAGCGTGGTGGACTATGGCCTGAATCCCCCTCGCATTGAGGGGTGGCCCGTGCCCAGCAGTGGGACGTTGAAATGGTTATAGTAGTATTTGATAAGATAAATATATGACGAAAACGGCTTGGGTCTAGTGGTCTTAAAGGGTGGTTCGATTCCCACCGGCAGAAAACTTGAGAATTTGCTATGTTCTGGGTGTTACTGGGATCACCCTCAGTCCATTGTATGGTACCCATAGTACAAGTTTTGCTTAGATTGAGATCATACGATTAGTATGTGTGTACGATATTTATTTGTATATAAATCTTGGGGTATACGTCGGCTCAAACATCAATGGACATGATGACAGTTCAGTCATATTTCAACATTGTTTACATTAATTAAATGAATAATAAGCGTATGAATATTAACTTATTGAATATAAATATATAATTAATAATAAAGTTTTAACATAATAGCATGATATATGTGATATGACATTAAACGATTTCTTATTATTTACGTTAATGTTATGTGAGATTTAAAAAAGAAAAATACTAGTTGAATTAAGGGATTTATGTGCGAATCTCATTTTCATCAGAGATTATCACTTGCTATGAAACGGTGAAGGAAAACATCGTGAGGAAACCTGCACGTCTGAGGGAACTTGACTAGTTCTCGATAGATGTGTGAAGTCTGCCAACCCGCACTGGGCCAGCGTGGTGGACTATGGCCTGAATCCCCCCCGCATTGAGTGGAGGCAGTGGGACGTTAAAAATATAAAGGGCTGTAATTTGTTTTTTTAATTAAGAACCTCCTCTTTTTTAAAACACGTTGGCTGCGTTGTGAGGTCATATTGGCACATGGCGAACTTTCATCCAGTGCGCAGCGCTCAAAGAGTTAGTACCTCGATGAGTCAACATAACCTCATGATGCACCAACTGAAATTACACTAAAAATCCTTACGAAACGAACGTATTAAAAGAAAAAGGAGATGATTAGCAAATCAACCTTTATGTTATTATTTTTTTTTAAGTTGATTATGTATTGTTTTTTATATCCCGTCTCAATAAATAATGTTGTACATTTCATTTACTTGACAAATTGCCCCTAATTGTTTTGCAAAATTATTTTGAACAGAAATATATTGAATTCCCCAAAAGTACAATATTTTTTTATACTTAACGCCGACGAATATCCACACGGTGTGGCGCCATATATATATCCTAATAATAAAATAATAAAAATGAGATTGTCTTTTATTTGTTTTTATGAATCGGATACGGCTAATAAAGTTTTAATGATTACTTTACCACGCTTTTAGCCTCATTATCAGGTAATTATTATATGCGATCTTATTTAAAACTAGCTGTGCCCGCGACTTCGCCCGCGTGGACTTTAGGGAGATTACCTGGAAATATGGGTATTATGTTTTTCCCGCGGAACCCTAATGATTTTTCTAAAATTAAAGTGGCCTACGTTACGCCTTGGAACGTCAGCTATCTGTCAGTGAAACTTGATCCTTTCTCCCTAGCGGCTGTAGTAGTATGCTCTTGATTTCATTTCACGATCAAGTCATTGTTGTGAGCAGCAAAAAGGAGGCTATATACTAAATTAAACTATAATGAAACCCTGGCATTTGTTTCAAAAAAATCCTATAAATTTGATTAACAATAACTATGTTAATTACCCAACTGGTTATTAATTGGCCCGTCTCGTATAAGGCCAGGCCACACTGGAGCGTCAACGCACGCACGTCCAATTTTTGCCAATACCAAAATGAACCGTATTGGCACACAGAAAATGTTCATTCTTCAATGAATTGACAATGACAGCGCGAGTCAATTCTGACGCGTGGGAACGTGGCTTTTGCCACAGAAATTTGTTCTTTATGTATATTGACATAAAGTTCATTTTGGTACTGATAAACATTTTGACGCGCGTCTTTTGACGCCCCTGTGTACCGATGGATTAATAGTTGCAAATGATCAGAGTTAACCTACTTAGTGACACTGCCGTGACCTTTCACTGCTTTATTGATTTACAAACAAAATTATTCAAGATTTAAAATAATGGTATTCATATTTTTTTATGAGACGCAATACTAATGTTGTACGCCAGAACGTTGCAATAAAAAATACGGTTTTAATTGCTAATCTTCTCCTTTTTCTAAAGTCAGTAAAGAAGAAATAAAAATAATTCTATGACATTATCAGTACGTATTACTATTTATTGTACGGTGAAGACGACCATTGTACCCTGTATGTTTATAGGAAGCCGTGTGAAGATTACCAAGACGCACCTGGCTGTGATGAACTATGGCCGAAATATCTCTCGTATTATGAGGGAATGAGCGCGGTATAATGGCAATATTACCAAAAATACAAGCACGAAGTATGGACTGTACTGCACCTCTGTCAACCCTTAGGAGGAAAACAGGTGTAATGATGATGATGTTTTATAAATAATACCTTTCTATTGGTTATATTTCTATCAATTTACCTGAATAAGTAGAGTTACACAGTCGTAAATAAAAAAAAACACTAGTGAAATAAAAACAAAATACAAAAACAGTAGAGCATAGTTCAAAAGAGTACATAACTACTAAATAAAAATAACTACATCAGCCATAAAACCGCAAGCCGTGATCTATTTCTGACATCTAACCTTCTTAACTTTTCAATGAAATATCCGTCAAACCTTTAAGACGCTCTCAGAAATCTACCCGGAAGTTCAACTCAGTACGTGACTGTTCGAAATAACCTGTCATTATTATTGTGACCTTTGACGTATGTAGGTATAGAAAGGATGAAGTGAGTGGTATAACTTATATTAGTCAGATGATCCGGGGCTTATCGATTTAGCATAGTCTATTTTTTTGTAGGGCTATGCAGAGTTGGGTATTTCCCACTTTATTTAAAAGAACATAATGTCAACTAAACCAAGCTTAGTCAGTGTCAGAATCAGATTTTTTTATTAATGTAAACCAATACAGGTACTTATCAATCGTCAATATATAAATACAAGTACGTTTTGGTATTGACAGAATAATTGACGCGTGCATCTTGACGCCCCAACCTCCCCGCTTTGTACCCTTTAGGGATGTCCAGACGCGATTATTTAGTTTATTTTATTTAAAAATGAAAATCTTCAGGGGCACTTACTTTGTAAAGCTTTAACCAGTGTGATAAATTCCATTGAATATTTGTAAATACACAAATTAGCATATTGTTGCTAAGTCAAACATTGAGTGAACTAATTTGCATGGCTTTGATTTTGCATAATCAAATAAAACATAAATAATAACAAAATGATCCAATTTAAATGCAAAATTAAATATGACAATTTCCCAATAAAACAATGTATGCATAATGAATAGATGTATAAAAAACTCTGTTATTAGGGGTACTGTTAAATACTTAACAATTAATTAACTAATTTAATCGCCAACTGATACTAGTTAGCGATTTAAACAAGTACTATAATTAAATAAAAGCATAATATATTAATTATCAAAAACTTATTCACGCACATACACTTCTCACTCCAAAAACCATAGACAATCATATTTTTATCAAAACCAGAACGACTTGTTACCAACAAGAGTATAAAGAGACCACGGAGTGATGCTCTTTGACACCTTCTGTTATTTTAAAAAGACATAAATTATATAAAACGCTAACACTTAATAGATGAAGGGAAAGTTTTGGATCTGCTTTTTGTATATTGTTCATGTCTAGCAACACCATCATGATAAACATTCAATAAATATCTAAACGTCGCCATGTTTTAATGGACTACGCTGTTGGCCGTGAAGTGGCCCTTACAGCTTTACCGGAGGAGTAAACGTCGCCAGACAACACATACTCATCGTATGATCCCAAACTAAGCAAAGCTTATTCTACCACTACGATGCAATGGAATGGGGGCAATCCCAGTTACACCCAAACAAGGGCAAAGTCCGACAAGGAATTGAAGTTTTAGAGAAAGAGATTAACATTGGGTGACCAGATATTAGGTGACCAGAGGGTTGGTTCATATCTCGCACAGAGAATCAGCATTGCCATTCAACGTGGCAATGCTGCCAGCCTTCTGAGATCATTGCTAAGCGACAGCGGTTTGGCACAAGTATATTTTTTGTAAAGGTCCTTTTTAGGGTTCCGTACCCAAAGGGTAAAACGGGAACCCTATTACTAAAACTTCGCTGTCCGTCCGTCCGTCCGTCCGTCTGTCACCAGGCTGTATCTCATGAACCGTGATAGCTAGACAGTTGACATTTTCACAGATGATGTATTTCGGTTGCCGCTATAACAACAAATACAAAAAAAATAGAAAATAATAAATATTTAAGGGGCCTCCCATACAACAAACGTGATTTTTTGCCATTTTTATAGATAATGGTACGGAACCCTTCGTGCGCGAGTCCGACTCGCACTTAGCCGGTTTTTTAATCTTTTCTAATTAGTTATATCTTCTTTTTATTATAAATTATAAATACCATTCATTGAATAAATATAATTTTTTAAAATGCTTTGGTGTTTCAAGTTGGATTTACGGCACTGAAACTCCTTTAAACTCGTATAACCTACATATTAGCATTCGAGGAACTAACACATCAGTGTCAATCGTTGTCAGCCTTCATTATGATATTTATAATAGTAAATTATATTAATATAAGGTAAATTATCGAATCAACTGTAAAATTTCACTTTGTGTGCGAATTCACACTTAGGTGTCAGTTCCGAAAAAAATGTTTGCTCTAAACATATTATTCAGTTGCTAACGTGTCTTTGTCCGCGTAGTGTTTCTTAACTCACAGTTAAAATACAATGCAGTACATCATTACCTCTTTATTTCCCGAAAAGAAAGACATAGGTACACAGTAGTGCACCTTCCCTGGTATACTTTAAGACCCAGTGTAACATATTGCCGAAAATTTAGTCCACCCGCTAGTACTGTGTGGATTATTGAACTTTAAAATTATTTTATAAAAGCAGAAGTGTAAATACACAAATACTAATGGAGTATTTTATGCTTTGACAATATAACGCAGTTTATCTAAGTACTTAGTTTGTTTTTTATAACAAAAACACGGACATACCCGCAAAAATGGTAATATATAGATTCGTTTGTAAAAGTAGAACGAAAATATGATGCACGGTGAAAGTTGTTAATCAGTCTATTTGGTTATATCCAATATAATCATATTACTATAATAAAGTTGGAATCACCAAATATTATTTAAAGCATCATTATTTTATAATCCATCGATTCTTTACTTAGGTTTTTATATAAATCCGATCGAATGTAGAGAGCAATGGAAATGGGGACATAACTTTTTGTTATTTGATTTTTTCGCAGTTTATTTCGAAGGCGCCGTTTGGGGATTTGTGAAATACGCGATAGCTAACTTTCTTAAACAGAAAAAAGCACTTAAATTTTTATTTGGGCTGTGGAAAGAGTGATTTATGATTATGACAGTAGAGGATTTATCGAACCTAATTTTTTTTTTTATTTCTATGCATATTGACTTTAAATCTTTATTGTTATCATGATTCCAACAGCCATAAAGCTACTGATTAACTAATTAGGTACCTACCTGTATAATCCTCATAAAATATTAGTACAACAATATATCATCACGCCTGTATGCCACGAAGGGGTATGCAGGATTATATTGTAGTTGACATTATACAGGGCATAGTCCCTATCAACAGCAGGAAGTTTCGACTCATAGGCCACTACGCTAGACCGTGGTTTGTGGACTTCACACGCCTTTTTATAGACGTACAGGTTTCCTCACAATGTTTACATTCACCGTTCAGCAAGTATTTTTTTAACATAAAATAAAAATATTAGAAATCGCTGACTTACTACTGCTTACAGTATTTCAATGAGTAAATAGTATTTGAATTTGTTATTATAATATTATATGTAGGTATATATGTATGTATGACATAGGTATATTACTATAATTACGTAGGTATATTAATTATATATTGATATTTAAGTACACAAAATTTATAAATATTTATTTTTCTATTCTTTTTTTTTTCTCGACCACTTTTCTCTCTTTGCATTCACGTCTTTCATTTCTTGCACCCACTTAGTTAGTTTGTTTTTTCCTCTTTCTACATCACTCTACGGTTGGCTGGTAGAAAATGCCGACGGCATTAAGCTTACCTTTGTACATTTTTTTACTTATGTAGAATTGTGCAAATAAATAAATAAAATAAATGAGAAACCATTCAATCCTTTTACAGAACTACGTAATATTTTATATGGAATCATGAAAATCTCACCTTCAGGACCTTTTCAAATACCTAAGGATATAAATACGACCAAGGATTGTTTAAATTCTGTTTAGTTTAGAGATATCAGAGCATTTAAAATCTAGATTTGTTTATTAACGACCATATTATATTGGTACAACATTTAAGGGGACCCTTAATTAATTTTAATTAGAGGCCATAACACTAATATGTAACACTTTAAGGTTAAAAATGTTAATAATTAAAAAGGAGACTGGCTGAACGAACCTTAACGAATCATTTTGATGTCTGATGATGTCCTGCGATTTTTACGACCAATTAAGTTAATTTTTAGTGTCAAAATTATTTTTAAAATATCATCAAAATGTCGTTATTTATGTAGTCATTATTACATTGTGTTTTATTAACTGTAAAACACAAGTTGTTGAGAAATAATTAAATATTTAATTATTAAATAGTCAACTCAATGGTGTTACTGAGAACGAGAATATATATCACAATTGATACAAAAATGTAAATCCTTATTTGAAAAAAGCAACCATGGAGTTTCTTACCCATTCTTCTCCATAGGAAATGCATTCCGAATGGGTGGTAGAGCTTCTATTTTTACTATTTATTGACGATTCATAAGTGCCTGTATTGGTTTATATGAAAAAAATATTCTGATTCTGATTCTATTAAAATACGCGACGACTATACCGGGTGTTTTAGAAGTCCGTAAAAATATTTTGGGTAACTACATAATAATATAGGTAGCTCATATGTGGATGCTTAGTGAAGACGTAGCTATCATAGTTTCTGAGTTATGGACCTTTGAATATTTGTCATAGGTATCGTGTTTTAGCCTTTGGGTACGTCCATAACCCTGTTCAGAAGTGTAAACTACCTATGAGGGGCGACCACCACTATTCATAAAACAGAACATGCAAATCTTTCATAGGACTCGGGATATTGCAAGTAATAGAAATTCATCACGCCTGTATTCCCTAAAGGGGTTGGCAGAGGTGCACTGCAGTGCGCCCACACTTCGCCGATGTATATTGGCCCCAATGTAATAGAGGGCGAGCCTATTGCCTGTATACCGGACACATTCCCCCTCAATACGAGGGAGATTTGGGCCGGGTATAAAATCCGTTTTTAAATATAATACCTACCTACAATTACAAGCCAAATTGAATGCGCTAATAAACCTCCAACGATTTAAGGTACAACCTGATTTGTATACGACGACGCTTAATACATTAAAGCCACACACACCGCGCGTCAAAAATCGCGCGCCAACATTTTTGCCAAAAGCGATCTCTGTAGGTATAAAAAAACAGGCCAAGTGCGAGTCGGACTCGCGCACGAAGGGTTCTGTACCATTATCAATAAAAACGACAAAAAAAAACATATTTTTTGTATGGGAGCCCCCTTAAATGTTTATTTTATTCTATTTTTTGTATTTGTTGATAAAGCGGTAACAGAAATACATCATCTGTGAAAATTTCAACTGTCTAACTATCACGGGTCATAAAAAATCGCACACATACCAATCACACGATTCCAATCTTAGCATCGCTTGTACTATGGGCACCATACAATGGACTGGGGGCGATCCCAGTTACAGCCAGACTAGTACGCTCAGCATGACCGCGTAGACATAAGTTTTATCTCCTTCAACTGTCAGATTTGTCGAGAAAATAACGTCACTTCAAGCTTTTTGTACTGGACATGGCTCGACCATTAGCTCGTGTTGTCAATGGAATTTTGTCCAAGAATGAACTTTTCTTAAGAAACAATACATACGTTTTAGTATAGGAAAATAAATTGATGGGCGCGTTTAGACGCCGAAGTGTGCGGGGGGGTTTTATGAAGGATTTTAATGCGATTATTTTTTGTACTGTACGGCGATTTTGTCGTTATATGGCGAAGCCGGGGCGGGCAGAGATGTTTACGACTCGCTTACATCGGTATTTGGTCACTAAAAGATTTAGGTATTTTTATATCTCAGTACGTAGGCGATCTTGATTTAAGTTGGTACCCACCTAAATGTTATCCATCTTCTACATCTATGTTCTAACCATAATATCTACACAATATATAAAATTAAAGTGTCTGTTTGTAATGTCGATAAAGAATAATAATAAAAAACCGGACAAATGCGAGTCAGACTCCCTTACGAAGGGTTCCGTACCATTATCTATAAAAACTAGCAAAAAAATCACGGGTTGTTGTATGGGAGCCCTCTTAAATATTTATTTTATTCTGTGTTTTACTATTTGCTGTTATAGCGGCAACATAAATACATAATCTGTGAAAATTTCGACTGTCTAACTATCACGATTCATGAGATACAGCCTGGTGACAGACGGACGGACGGACGGACGGACGGATGGACGGACGGACGGACGGACGGACGGATGGACAGCGAAGTAAAGTACCAGGGTTCCCGTTTTACAATATTTATTTTGTTTTTGTTTTCAGACTGACTGGTTTATTTGGTCTGATTTCAAAAGGACTTTCACAGGCAGATAGATGTCATAAGAAGTAACGAAGGCTACTTTTATTTTGGTGAAATAATTAGGGTACCTAAATTCCACACGTACGAAGTTTCGGGTTCATCTGGTAAATACTATGAACACAGAATCTTCAGAAGTACATAAATAGATAACATGTCACAATATTCCCGTTCAAATAATGAAATTGCAGTGGTAGCCTCGTGGACAAGAACATCCGCCTTGAACGTAAGGGGTGCAAGTTCAAATCCCAGGCCCGCACCTCTGAGATAATTTTCATGTGCGAATGTCATTTTCAACAATGATTACCACTTGCTGAACGGTGAAGGAAAACATCGTGAGGAAACCTGCACGTCTATAGAAAGGCCTGTGAAGTTCACCAACCCGCACTGGGCCATCGTGGTGGACTATGGCCCAAATCTCCCTCGTATTGAGGGGGAATGTGCCCGGTATAATGACAATAGACTCGCCCCCCTATTACATTACAACCAAAATACATCGGCAAAGTGTGGGCGCACTGCAGTGCACCTCTGCCTACCTATCGGGGAATACAGGCGTGTCGTTGATGTGATGCATAAAATTAGCAAAAAACGTCTAAACTGTCGCTATTATTAAAATGTGTGATTCGTAGATATATCCAGGTCAGCTAGGCCAATGACCTCTTTCTTGAGGACTTCGTACCCAACTTTGGGTTTCTAATAAGGTTGAGTATGAGTTGAATGCAGCAATAAGTGGTGCTTGAAAAGGTTCAGGCCGCTGCACCTTTGTAAGAAAACTGTTTACGCGTCGGTAGTGTCGCCCTTCCATGTTGCTGCATAGATCACGACCCCAAAAAGATGTTAGGGTAAATAATGTTATTTAGGGACCGTCACGTTATGGGTGACAAAATTAATATTGTCGTTTTGTAATTCTATTTGAAATTGAAAAAAAAAATAATGTATTAGTGTTTGAGAAGTCAGAAATAAAATAAGTTAGTATTGGCTAGTTCTCGATAGATGTGTGAAGTCTGCCAACCCGCACTGGGCCAGCGTGGTGGACTATGAATCCCCCTCGCATTGAGGGGAGGCCCGTACCCAGCAGTGGGACGTTAAAAGGGCTGTAGTAGTAGTAGCATTTTAATCTGTAGGTAAATATTAAAATACTAGCTACTTCTTTGTTCGCGCAGTCTTAGATTATTCATTAACGTTGTATAAACAATAATGCTGTAAAGTTTCATCAAAATCCGTTTTGTAGATTTTGCGTGGAAGAGTAACAAACATCTATCTGTCAATCCTCACAAACTTTCACATTTATAATATTAGTAGGTCTTATACTAATAAACAGCAACAGATTTTTAGGTAGAGGAAGATAATATAGTAAGTAGGTTTTGAGTAAGTATTGTATTTGAGTATTTTGTCACAGCTTTTAAGTTGCTGTTTTAGAACTCATTCAAAGACTCTATTTACTTTTTATTGTTACTACATAAACAAACTCCTTATGTTCACGATTTCACAAGTTTCGAAATAAGCCGCAAATAAAAAAAATACATGTGATTCTTTTACACAAACATTGGTCATGTCATCACGGCAAACCTTAAAATTATAACAGTCATCGATTCCAGGGCCTTTTTAATTAATGACTCATATCGATTCTCGTATAATAATCGAGTCATTTAATTAAATCGATTTCACGAACTCGTCAAACGGAGATACGTGCGTTTCACCGGGTATTCTTCACCCCACCTCCTAACTTATACACGTGCAATAAAGCGATTAACAGACGCAAATATTTTAGTAATAACAGGAAAATTAATATTATTCGTCATGACGAACCCGATTTAATTGTACTTATTTTTTTTATTTATTTATTACGTTTATTTGTGTTTAAACTACAGATAAATAATATTCGTCACATTATTTGGAATTTCTTATCTTTACTTAATATACAGGGTGTTTCAGAAGTCCGAAATAATACTTTGACGTTTGCATCAGTATCGAAAAAAATATCGAAATTCGACTATGTTTTTCCAACTCTTTTTTTCGCCGTCAATTAGTATAAAAGATAATATCTCGAGACCTATGTAAAATTTGTATGTTCTGTTTTGTGAGTATTGGTAGTCGCCCCTCATAAGTGTAATTTACACCGCTGAATAGGGTTATGTACCCAATGCCAAAACACGATACCTATGACAAATATTCAAACGTCTATAACTCAAATACTATGATAGTTATGTATAAACTGCTTTCACTAAGCATCCACATATTAGCTACCGTATGTACCCAAAGTATTATTTCGGACTTCTCATACATCCTGTATATTTTGTATTATTAAACAAAATATATTATATTCTATCCTTTTAAAATATAACAATGAACATAGAAATTAAACTATTTTACGGATTTTATCGCGTTTATTTACTATTTATGTTTTTAAATAAACGCGATAAAATCCGTAAAATAGTTTAATTTTTTTTAATGTATAGTATTCGCGTAAATATAAGAAAACAATACAATGAACATTTTTTTAAAAGTAAGTGTGCAAGTTTGTATCTATGTTTGCAGGCTATAACTACCGAACTATTGAACTAATTCTAAAAAAACATTCTACTAACCAAAAACTTCACTATCTTTTCAACCGGATATAATTGTCGTAGACAGAGTTTACAATGAAATCATATTAATATTAATACCCACTTACGTACATGAAGTACGTTGAACTTACGTGAATCGGTCGAACTGTTTTATTAGACGTCATAAGTTATAAAGCTTCCTATTACGTCAGCAGTAGATAGGGCAGGTTCTATATTTCCCATAGATAGGACGTCAACGGACTGACCTTTATTAAGTTTTCATTACCATCGCTCTTATCAATGACTAGCTTCTACCCGCGATATTGTCCGCGCAATCTTCGATTGGTCAATATCGCTATGTGTTATTCTAATGTGCAAACAATATTACCGTAAAGTTTCATCAAGATCCGGTCAGTAGTTTTTGCGTGAAAGAGTAACAAACATCCATCCAGCCTCACAAAATTTCCCATTTATAGTATTAGTAGGAAGGAAGTAGGATAGCATATTTTGTATATATACCTAAATAAGTACCATAAGGATTGCATATCAATTAGTCTAATTTTTTTTTTTACGAAATGAGCGAAATGATGATATTTAATGGAATAAGATGAGAAATGGCATCACCTGCGACTAGCGCGAGTATTTCGCCAATGTCAAGTAATTAATAGCAAGGACAAATTCAATGAATACACATTATAAATAAAAATGGATAATGACAGTGATAAAGATGGCGGATGACTCACGCAGTCTTGACATGGAAACCTGACCAACGTTGACAGACGTCAAAGTCACACGCAAACTTGGATGTGTGAAACTGTCAAATGTTAGGAAAAGATCCGTCTTCAATATAATAAGTCGTTGGTTCTTTCCATTCAGTTTCCTTTAATTAATGTGACTTGAAATTGCTCTAAAAGTAATTAATTTATATGTCCAAATCACACAAATAATTTAAAGAAAATGTTAGTCTTCATGTGACAATTTGGTGCCGGATCGAGGAAACAGATTATAAACTCATTTCTTGTTTCCTTGTACAAATTCCATAAATATTTTAGAATTAAAAAAAAAAATGTCGTGCTTTCATTGCAAACTCTAAATTCAAATATTCAAAACTGTTCGATGAAGTACTGAACCGGGTTTTCCAACAATAGTCTACGGATGTTCGGTTACTCTAACTCGAAAGAGCTGTGGGTAAATACCTTGATTTATAGCTACTACTAACCACGCGCTAAGTATCGTGGTTTTTAATGATTGATGATGACACCGTGTGAGAATATAATATTTTATTTGCGTAAGTACAGTAGATAGTGGAAGAGACTTAAGAGGAAAACCGGTGAAATGATAATCTTCTTCTTTATTTTGTCCATGACCTACCTACGTAAGTTAGAAACAGATACTATTTTTTTAACCGACTTCTAAAAGGAGGAAGATATCAATTGTTGCCGCGCCTAGATGTAATTTATACCTTTATATAGCGCTATAAGTGTGGTCTACGGCCACAACACATTACTAACTACTACTACTACTAACTACAGCCCTTTTAACGTCCCACTGCTGGGCACGGGCCTCCCCTCGATGCGAAGGGGATTCAGGCCATAGTCCACCACGCTGGCCAAGTGCGGGTTGGCTGACTTCACACATCGAGAACTAGTCAAGTTCCCTCAAACGTGCAGGTTTCCTCACGATGTTTTCCTTCACCGTTTCATAGCAAGTGGTAATCTCGGATGTAAATGAGATTCGCACATGAAACCCAGAGGTGCGAGCCGGGGTTTGAACCTGCACACTTTGATTTGCAAATATTCAAAGGTCTGTAACTCATACGCTATGATAGTTAGGTATAGTCTGCCTTCACTATAAGCTACCGCATATGTCCCTGAAGTATTATTTCGGATTTCTGATACACCCTGTATAATTAAAGAAGGTCCAAATATAAATTACAATAAAATACAACTGGAAAACCTGTGACTCATTTTGCTAACATGAGAGGTTAGCGCATTCATGACAAACATACATAGCAGGAATTCCATAAGAAATCGATAAAATTGAGACCTAATCGATTAACAGTCACGATTTGATTGCATTCTTCACAAAGTCGAATACGCAGTCGAGGACATTCGATGTATTTGTGTATTAAGCATAATAAAAACATCGTCGAAATTAGAATCATACACGAGACATCTAAATTTATGAATTATGAGTCGCCAGTTCGATATGCGAACGTTAATTTGAATTCTATAATCTATTTAAAGCAACATACATGATATTAAGAATCGATACATTGGCTACCAAAAGACATTGCAAATACCGGATCCTGGGGCGTTTCGCCCATAAGCCGTTCGCACCACGTTCCAAACCACCCAAGGACTCTTTTACACATACTCATAGTATGATCCAGAAGTAAGCTAAGCTGTACAAACTTAGCTTGGGTACGATACAATGGAATGGGGGCAATCCCAGTTACACCTAGCAGACCAGGGCAAAATCCGAAAAGTCGGAAGATTTGCCGCTGGCGGGAATTGAACCGGCAACCAACCCGTGCAGTGAGCCTACGCTCAAACCACAAGACTAACGAGGCAATTCTCGCATAATCAAACAAAACGGAAAAGTTTAGTTGAGTTTCGACATGTTTCGAACTAGAGATAATGTCGAACGGTGAAGGAAAACATCGT
Source organism: Ptilodon capucinus (assembly GCA_914767695.1). NCBI lineage: Eukaryota > Metazoa > Arthropoda > Insecta > Lepidoptera > Notodontidae > Ptilodon > Ptilodon capucinus. The sequence goes on from OU611808.1 coordinate 9,110,522, forward strand.
AAGGAAACCTGCACGTCTATAGAAAGGCGTGTGAAGTTCGCCAACCCGCACTGGGCCATTGGTGGACTATGACCCTAATCTACCTTGTATTGAGGGGGAATGTGCCTGGTATAATGGCAATAGGCTCCCCCCCCCCCCCCCTTATTACCTACATTGAGACCCAAATACACCGGCGAAGTGTGGGCGTACTACAGTGCACCTCTGTCTACCCCTTCGGGGAATACAGGCGTGCTGATGATGTATGATGATGTCGATCATGCGAGATTTGGACCCCAAGCTTTTGTCTAAAAATAGTAAAGTGTCAACTAGAATTAATAATACCAATAAATAATTTACTCTAAGCTCTCATAACCATACAATTGTCGACAAAAAAATCACGAATAATAGCAAACAGTCCTTTGAGTCACTTATGTTAATATCCAAGCCCAGTAGCATAATCATTTCGGTGGACGTATAAAAGAATAAATAAAATATGTATAAACTGCGTATCTATTGGAAGCGTCACTGGCGCCGACAATGTTAAAAATTTCCCCGGAATGCCGCATAATGACTTCTCATTAGCAATGACGAACAGGATGACACCGATGAGAAAAACATCAATATTCGTACCGAAAACCACAAATAGAATCGTTAGAATTAATTATTTCTGTTACGAATAAATTATTGCAGACGAATTCCTATAAAATGTTCTGTAAACAGTTTTACACAGAACTGTTTACACCTTTGAACCCCGTTATCGTATTTAAATTGCTCATTACTGTACTATATATCATTATTTCCCTTTAATACCTACCTACTACCCTAAAGCATGGCTATTGACGTTAAAAAATATATATTAATACGGTGTTCAAAGTATTAATTAACTATTTTTTTATACGACGTTACGTACGTCAACGCATAGTTTACCATAAAATTTTCGGGTTAACGCGTTGACGTTGAAAATATTTGTAACTCTGACCCTAGGAATGTGGATGTTGTATTCGAAACCTTACGAGTTCACGGAGAGCTGCTAATACACCGTAACCTTAGCATTATGGTCGAAGTGTTGCATCCCACTCATATGCCTAGCATTATTGATAAAAATGCTTTGTTGATGTCGACACTTTGCATAAATTTTGAACCTCAGATATATACCGAAACCATCCCGAAAAATAAAAATAAAATAGACTCATTGATGCCGTGGACAACGACAATCAAACACGTTAACGTTTAAGTCACGTACATATTCATCTTATCATTGGACTTCTGAAACTATTAAATTAGTATGAGAACGTCTATCTGTGCTTTTATGATCGTAGTAAACAACGACGTCGAGTTGAAAAAGACTCAAACAAAAAACATCTAAGTAGATCACTGGCGCCAAGATCCTTACCAAGATCGCCCCAAAAAAAAGACGAACGCATTTTATCTTAATTTCATAAAACTTGTGCAAAACCAACACAAAACAATTGTCTTTATGACATTTACGTCCAATTCTGATCACACTTTGTTTCGTGTCTTATCAGAACCAATTTAGAGAACAAATTCGTAATAATTGAGAGATAATGAACATCTATATTTCAAGATTATGATTGCTAAATGGATTTGTTCGTATCGATTACTTCGATTCGATTTCATTCGATTATACTACGAGACTTTATCCACGTAGACTTCTAACACAAGCGTTCTGACTTTTGTCGTACATGCACTTGATATTGGTAGTTTGTACCATTATATGACAATAATTTGCCTATAAATTAATTTATTAACTATTTTCTCAGCATCTTTCTATCTGTAGGTTACAATTATCTTTAAAATCCGGTCAGCTATTAATGCTTTAGGCTTTGTAAAGGAATTGAAATAATACTAGATACATTTTCACAAAAAACTGGCCAAGTGCGAGTCGAACTCGCGCACGAAGGGTTCCGTACCATAATTTATCTATTAAAACGGCAAAAAAATCATGTTTGTTGTATAGGAGCCCCCTTAAATATTTATTTTATTCTGTTTTTTAGTATTTGTTGTTATAGCTGCAACCGAAATACATCATCTGTGAAAATTTCAACTCTCTAACTATCACGGTTCATGAGATACAGCCTGGTGACAGACGGACGGACGGACGGACGGACAGCGAAGTCTCAGCAATAGGGTTCCCTTTGGGTACGGAACCCTAAAAAAGCAAAAGTGATTGATTCTCATAAAATGACATGACTTATGATTTTGTGTGGTATTAGAACCATCAAACAACGCGCTGTTATTGATTTGAATTCAACTGCACTCTATACGCACCGAATATCTATCCAAAGATTCATAAAATGTCAAAATTTCAACTAATGCAGTATTGGTAGGTGAGCGACGATTTGTTTAACAAAAATTTAAAAGTTATATAGACATCTTTCACTCTCAGCTATGTTTACACTGGTAAAACCAATGGATATCGTTTACTAAAGTTGTGAATGCTAAACAGCGGTAATTAATAATGTGAAATTTCCTATAGCGAGCCAGTTATGTGAATACATTGAGAACATAATTAAATTAAATTTTGGACTAAATATTTTAATGCCATCCGGGTCGTAATTATGCTTGTGAGTAATAAATCACTATTTAAATTTTTTAAGATTGATAAATAATGACTGCAAAATGTCAGTTTTTCGATTTACAAATTGATCATTCAGATTGATCATTGGTCATTCAGATGTACATCCTAATGTATAACTCAGCAGTCAATCCGATATTGTTAGCATGCAAAATGCAGTTTAATGTTGATGGTGGAAGATGAAAATGCAAGGTGGTTTATTATGTTATTTACAAGAATATGTGGTAGTGTAAGTCTAATGCCTTTTTTCACTCATACCAAGAGTCGCCTTATCGTGATGTCTAAATGTGAAGCAGTTGCCGATTGCTATGTGTCCATATTTGGGCATCAAATAAGATCGTCTCCTCGGGCATTATTATTAGGGCTACAATTCCCTAAATGAGTACCGTTAGTGTTATTACTGGTTTTTAAAATAATCTTACTGCGCTCCAAAACTCTCACCGCAGATGTAGGTGAAAAGTCTGGTCTATCAAGTAAACCTAAGCCGAATGGATGACATTGTGTAGGCAAAAAAAATAGGTACATGCTGGGATTAGATGATACCGCCTTTGTGTTCGACCCAGGACAAGGTGTTGCGATGAGGGTCCAGCCGTTATCTGGAGAAAGGAATTCTCCTGGAAGGCACGTAAAGAGGAGAATAGGGGAGACCTGTTTTAAAATATACGTCGTCTGTTTAATGATGCACTACTGGGAACATTCCTCCCCTCATTACGAGGGATAGTTAGGCTAAGGTTCAAACTTCAATATATTAACGGGGTCTATCTCGGAACACGTTCTAGGAAACCGATATAGATTACTGGTACATATTAAACAAGGTTGTGTATTGTCTAAATTCTACAAAAAAAAAAAACGGGACGTATTCGCAGTTAACATAAACATGTTTTGTAAAAATTCGTGGGGGTGGTACTCTTAATCCTGTAGTGGGCGGCTATAACCTGTCAAAGATGATACCTATTGATGATTTTACTGCTGTAACGCCCTGTACGCACTAGGACGAACGAATAAACTAGCCTTTTTTTGAAAATTAACTCTGTATTAATGCACATAAAGTCTGAAATTCTGTGGCAAAATCTACATAACCACACGTCAAAATTCACTTGGGTCATCGACGGAATTTTGATGAAAAATGTGCTTTATCTATTAGGTAATAAAGTTCATTTCAGTATTAGCAAAAATTTGGTCGCGCGCGTTTTGACGCGTCTGTAGGCGCAGGACTTAAACCTCACATCTTACAGCCTACCTCATATGATTAATATTGAATACCGTTAATGAACTTCATCAAAATAGGTAAATAGAGGTCAGATAAGCACATGGACCTTTTTATACGTATTTTTTGTTATAAATGGATGTATTTCAGTCACTGCGTAAGTTGATTGGTTATAAATAATTACTTTCTATTTTTCATTGTCACGATTTCTTATGCAATAAAAAAATCTAGCACAAATTTGTGATTAGAACTCATTTGATTGATTCACCGTTCCGTTTTTAAGTCCGTTACAACTAGAGATGTATCGCTCACTCATTTGAGGTCCTCATGTTAGGACATTGAATGAGTTACTCGAACCTCAACATTGAAGCGCCTCACTCGTTCACTTCCTCCTCACGTCCCATTAAAAAGTTGCTGAAGGAAAGTTTTAATCGTGTCGCGAGTGAGTGAGTCTTTGCAGTAAGCTACGTAAGCGAATGAAGTGAATATGCGCTCTAGCGATGCCGCACTTCAAATGAGATGTACCTAAGGTAAAATTAAGGAGTACCTACTCCTTCATCCTCAAATAAAATAGATGAGTTACCCATCACTAGTTATAATCCATGTTTATATGATTATATATCTAATTTATAAACCTAAACTAACGACGTAACTGGTGTATGAATCAATCAATCATTCAATTATGGTTTGATAGTACCCGTTGTTCTCAACACGAGCGTACAAATAACGCTTGTATAATTAAGCCCCCCCCCCCCCACACTGGGGCGTCAAACACGCATGACGAATTTTTGCGCCAATACTAAAACGAACTGTATTAACTAATTTAAAAAGTTCAGTTTTGGCGAGCCCAATTTACACCTAGGGTAAATTCCGAAAAGGAAATTTTCGACATCTTCCGCCGATGGAAATCGGACCAGCTACCACTTAGTCCAGTGAACTGAGTGGCCTATGCTCAAAGACCAGGTCAACCAGAGTCAGAAATCACAAGTAACTTGAATCTGGAATCGGAGTCAATTATGGATAGTGGCTCAATCTCGGAATTGCCAATCCCAATTATAATATCTAATAAGTTGGTCGATGATAGAAAAAACCAATGATACCGCACGTCGTGTCAGTCATGACTTCTTGAGTCATGGATCCTGACCCAAGACTTAGTGACTTAAAAGTCTTTGACCCTAACAATGAGCGATTCTCCAGATCCCTTCAATTTATACCAGATTATAATTAACACAGTGCAAGGCTTGAAAAACTGAATAATGGAATGTTCATTAGATAATAAAATTAGCCCCAATCCCATATCCCACTTCATTATTGTCTAAGCTAAGCTATAATCCCATTTCAAGAACACTGAATAACTAACAACACATCATCTCGAACGCAAAACATTTGATCTTGCCGCAAGTTTAAAAAATAAACTATTTTTTACATACGTCATAGTATTAGTGTCTTAAAACATGATTGTTCTACTCCATTTATACTTATTTATAACCAATAAAATCCATATTGAACCGAAAACATGAAAAGCGAAGAAAAAACATGCATTGTTTACTATTTATTGTAATTGTATGAGTTGGATATGGCAAGACCACGCGAATACATCCAAAATATTCGTCCCCGCAAAGGTGAATCAAGTTGTTCGGTAAAATTAACTTTATCACCATAATCCCCTACTCCACTTGCCAAAAAACCTAATCATGCTTTTTCTAAGCAATAAATTTTATTTACCTATGTGAAATAGCAGTGGTAGCCGAGTGGTCAAAAGCACGCCTTGCAATCAAAGTGTGCAGGTTCAAACCCCGGCTCACACCTCTGGGATTTATGTGCGAATCTCATTTTCATCCGAGATTATCACTTGCTATGAAACGGGAAGGAAAACATCGTGACAACCTGCACGTCTGGAACTTGACTAGTTCTCGATAGATGTGTGACGTCTGCCAACCGGCACTGGGCCAGCGTGGTGGACTATGACCTGAATCCTCCTCGCATTGAGAGGAGGCCAGTGCCCAGCAGTGGGACGTTAAAAGAGGTGTAGTAGTAGTATGTGAAAAGTTAATGTGAACTTAAGATTACTTAAGTGCTCTCAGAAGCGCCGTTTGCGAAGATAATTTTCTATATGACACGGATACCCGAATAAAGTAACTACCCAACAATGGTATGCAAAGATGATAAAAAAATGCGTGAGGTGTGTCTGTGTGGGTACGTGTGACGCATAGTGCGCGTGTATCATACCTACTCCAGCAAAAGATGTGTTGATGTTGCAAATGTATATAAGCGAAGACTCGATTTCGAAATCAACATAACCATTTGAAATTCTGTAAGGAGTGAACACACGGATAGCGGTGTGACCGTGAACATTTTTCCGCGTTGTGATATTAAGTTCAGTTGCAGTGAAGTGGCCTGAAGAACTGTAGCGTTCCTAAATATTGAATTTAATTTTTAATATTATTTTTTTCGAGGACATTTCGTGCTGTGCCTACAGGATGTTTTCATTCGAGGTAAATACAATTCGTTTTATATTTAAAAAGAATTAAAATTTGATTCTAAAATATTTTATTGAACTCCGATTATTTTTCTAAATTAAAATTTGATTTTTTTATTTATTAAGGGAGTATTTTTTTTCTCCGAACTTAATTTTAAGTGAAAAGTCAAACGCTAGCAATAAACACTAATTAATTAAATCGATTCCAGATTGTACTTGCAATTTGCATCGTGGCCGTTGTTGGGTCACCAATAGAAGACGGCAAGTGGCATCCATACAAGTTTGGGGACGACGGCAAGTAAGTAAATGCCAAACTACTACTCTTTAATATTCATTCAGACAAGGAATTCTACGTATAACCCTATCTACGTTATATCCAGTGGCTACACCTTTTAACTATTACATACTTATTTAAAATTCAATTTCAAATATTTTAAGTCACATTTATTCAAACTAATTATTTAACGGTAGAAAAAATATATAAACGCAAAAAAAACCGCAATATAAAAGAGTCATCAAAAATTTACAAACAAAAATGGGACATAGTTAAAAATAAAATGTTGTTCACAGATACATTCCAACAAATGAGGGCAAATACATTCATATACCGAACCCTTACATCCATATTGATAACCCTTACGATGGTGGCTTTGGGCCCTACGCTCATGACTACGAGCCCTACGTCGGAGAGGCTACAGTGGACCAATACAAGCTGGTGCTGACTCCTCCCAAGGATATCCCCTTCTACAAGGATGGATATTACAAGAACAACGGGATCAAGATCCTGAAACAGACCCACAACTACAAGGAAGACAAATACGATTTTGAGTAAGTGTCAATTTCCAATTTTAAAAATTTATAATAATCGATATTTCGAGTTACATCAAAATAAATATAATTTTCCTAATTTTTAAATGAGAATATAAAATATGAGCAGTAACAGGCACATCCTATATATGTCGTAAATCTTAGTCAATCAATAAAAAAAAAGTTTGCATATAATCATGAACGCATCAGTAAACAACTGATTATCGAAATCGAATAAACTAAATTTGATTTACAGATTTTTTTCAAGAGTCGACTAAAGCTAATAAAAGCATTAACATATTAGGCGCGTAAAATTTATTAGCTTCCCGTCTGTTTAGCTGATTTTAGCCTTGCTTCGTTAATGTCAAGCTTATCATCGTTATTTTGCATATGCAAGAATTCAAACCTTATTTGAAAGGAGAGTGCTGATCGCGTTGACATCATTTACTTTAAAAAAACAATATACAACAACGGTAAAGTCTCATAAAACTAAGACGCGAGCGGTCATAAAAATATCGACCGTTTCATTGTAGCTAACAATATTTTGGTCAAACTCTTCTTCTATATTGGTCTTTCACACGTTATCGTCATTAAATCGTTGGTTTAAAACTGCAAATGTAACTTATTTCCCAAAAATGTTTTCAATGTAGACATAATAATAAAGATAATCTCGTCGATTATGTACCTATCGATAATCTATTCAAGTTAAGTCATAGTCCTTGGTTACACAATAGTATTGAAACAGATCAATTCGTGAGTAAACCTTGACCGAATACACAAGCTCGCAACCGCACAGGTCACAGTTCAAAACTGTTTATAATCATTTAAGACGGCCAAATTGATATTATACAACACTTGTTATCAATGGCGAGATTGATTCAATGTTGATGTACGCTTAATAGAATAATGCTACCAGGAAATTGAATGAGGAATTTCAATCGGGTATTACTTGCAGGAAATTATTTTAAATCTTCTTATGATTTACAATAGTTCCAATTTAATTGATATAAGAATAGACATGTTAACTGTCCAGGAAGAGTTAAATCGAATAAAGAAGAAACATTTTTTATTAGTATTATGCATGTCTCAACCCAAGCTAAAGAATTTCACCTACAATCTCGACCTAGAATAACTTTAGACACAATTTTATTCTAATTTATATTATTAGGCAACCGTTTTATTTAGTTGCTTTGTCTAGCGTTTATCAAATTTCACTTAGTACTAAACTAACTTTCTGTTTTGTATCTTTTACAGTTTCGAGACTGAAAACAAAATTCGTGCTGAAGAGACCGCTGTGCTCAAGAACCCTAACACCATTGATGAAGGTATCGCCTCCAAGGGCTTCTACGAATACATCGGACCCGACGGTTTCATGTACAGGGTGGATTACACCGCCGACGAGAAAGGTTTCCGACCTACGATCAAGCGGCTAGAGACCCCCTACTCCGGGAAATGGATATACGAGAAACTAAATTAATTCTAGATGTAGTAACAGTATCGTCACCATCCTCGTCTGAATCAGTATTTTCAAATAAGTAGGCGATATCTTCTTTACTTTTTATAACATCCTTCACCAGACTGACTACAGTTTAACTACCACATATCACAATGATCGCGTTCAAAATATCGTTCAAGAGTATGACATTTCGAATTTGATTTTGACCGAGTCACCGTCCATAAATGATGGACATTGATAAATCTAAAGATAAATGCAATGTTTGAATTCCGTTGGTTTCTTGTCAAGTACAAAAGTGTGTCAAATTGTGATTTGTCGTACCTCATAGGAATGTCTTGTGTCTGCTTAGATAATGTAATTTATATTTTAGTTGTTAAGGGCTTAGATATTTTAAATTTAGAAACTTATTTATGAAATGTGATAATAAATTTATATTTGCGTACATACCATTTTTTATTTACACCTATCTACATATCGACCGTCGAATAGTCTTCAAAAGAACCAACACTTGAACAGGAGTTTATACCAACTCATGGCACCTTGCCTAATAGGATGAAATCTCATACATTTTTCCCCTCATATTGAGTGCATAATCTACCAAATAGTTTCGTTATCCTTTCCTTATTGATTGGTTTCATATGTTTTTTTATCCTATGAGGTGAACAAAATTCAACACAAAATAATAAAACAACCTAAATAATGTAACAATAACAAATGTATTAGGTTTCTAAATTGTAATAATACGTAGACAAATGGCATACCTATCACTAAAGACCAGTTTTTTTGTTAATAGAATCAGTTAATAGCATACATTTTTATACTTATGAAGGTTATGATTTGAATCTGCTAGAATGTGGGATTAATTAATTTGTTGCTATTGAGATTAATTCCTTTATTGGTAGAACTAATGCGATAAAAATATAAATGCCACATGTTATAGAATACTACAAAGTTGTGTTTTTATTCCGTGGCCTTAAAGATCAAATTCCAATGAAGATGAGAGACAACAGAAGCAAATAAGCAGTAAAAGTAGAAACCTGCAATAAATATGTAGTTTTTTTTACAATAAAACAATATGCTTTGGATGTTTTTATGTAAGTATCAAAATGAAATCATAAATCTGCGTGCGCATAAAAACGTACTTTTGGGATACGAAAGTGATAATTTATTAGTTGAAATGAAATATACAATGAAAAGACATTGTATTCTTGACCTTAAGTGTATATTGGGGTTTCAAAGCCAGCCCAAATCTCGTCGGCGCGATGAGCTTTCGATGTAAGTTCCAATAAATTTTATTGCTGCTGTATTTTTTGCGGCTCTGATTAATCGGAAGCTAATCATGCAGTCCCAGGTAGATTTTTCTTGATCAGAGGAATCAATTTTAAAAAAAATTTAAAAGACAAATTTTATGTCGTTTAGTGCTTTACCTGTCCTCTAATTTCCTGATCTCATATATTGTTTTATTAGGGTCGGCCTTTAGGCTAAGCTGCTTTTTCTGATTACTGACGTGGAATTTAGGGGCCCTAATTACCTAATATTTCCAGCGGAAAACTTACTTATTTTTCTTTTAAATTAAAGTAACCAAAGTTACTCCTTGTGAAATCAGCTATCTGCAAGGTTCATCAAAATCAGTCTAGCCTTTAGGTAGTTTACCCAAAACAAACAAACAGACAGACAGACAACAATTTTCAATATTGCGTTTTCGTTTTAGGTAGCGTATTTTAATTAAGTAAACAACTGTTTTTAGGGTTCCGTACCCAAAGGGTAAAACAGGAACCCTATTACTAAGACTTCACTGTCCGTCCGTCCGTCTGTCACCAGGCTGTATCTCGTGAACCGTGATAGTAAGACAGTTGAAATTGTCACAGATTATGTATTTCTGTTGCCGCTATAACAACAAATACAAAAAACAGAATAACATAAATATTTAAGGGGGCTCTCATACAACAAACATGATTTTTTGCGCGAGTCCGACTCGCACTTGGCCCGTTTTTTTGACATTGCCAATAGACAGTTAAATTTTATTAATTTGTATATATATTATATATGTTCCAAAAAGCTTGTTGGATACACGATGTGGTGTGAAGTCAACGTTAGGAATGGTTTTTTAATGAACATGCGCTTATCAATACAGAACTTTAATTATCATTTTAACAGGCACCTTATAAAAACTAACGACGCAAACATAAAACCTTTTGGAATTATAATACCAAAAATAATTAACATAGTGGCAACAAAATATACTGCAAATTAACACCGTCGAGACCTTTATTAATTGGCAAGACTGATGCGGTCTGCTTAATAGTCAGTTGAATAGAGACTTTTATAACAGGAATTTAAGTTCAATTTTAAGGAAATCCAGCAAATGCCGTGCGGCGACGTAAATTTCTTCGCGTTAGTGTCCGAACCGCGATGCTCATTTGTTTGTAAACTTAATTCCTGTTGTTTTTTAAATGTTCCTTGTTTTCAATGTACAGTCTGTTCTATGAGTCAATACAGTAATATAGTATTGGCATAAACTACTACGCGCGAGCATTGACGCGGCAGTGTGCGGGGGCCTTTATAATAGAGCTAAATTCCGCACTAAATATTTAAAGCCGGACCGGACCGTTCAGTTGTCGTCAGAACCAGCACTTTGGCAATAAATATCAGGATGTGAGGGCAATATTTGATCCGATAACGTGACAAATAAATACCGCGGCGCCTCGAATTTCAATAAAAATATCACGAGTCGCTCCAACCAAAATAAACGAGCCCATCGAGGCGACAGGAGCGTATGGATCGTAAACTCGTGCGTGTTAGGGCACAAGCAAGAAATTTGGCGAAATTGTTTTGGCTCAAGCTTGTGAAGGCTTTTATGGAGGCAGAGGACGTTGACCGAGAGGCTTGCCAAGAGCCGGCGCCACTCTGCCCGACGCACTGCGAATTGCGCGGATGCTGCACTGCGCACCGCCTTAACGCTTCTTCACCAAAAAATTCAAGGCACGATACACTGCCAAATAGGTCCTCGACAGAACATCTCAATGTGTTTCCCCGTAAACCGAACCGGATAAGCGATAATGCTCTGAAATTTCGAAGCACCGAGTGCAACGCCCTTCCAAATATTCCTATCGAAGGACGTTCCAAGGCAGGCCGCGTTAATAAAAGTGCGATCCTTTTTTGCAATTAAATTGAAATGATATTTATATGGAAATCAGGTGGAGTTCGATTAGCGTTTCTTGTGTTGTCGCGACGTTTATTGCTACTATGTTACGCGAGTTTGAAATATGTTTGGTGACCCTAAAAAAAACCGGCCAAGTGCGAGTCGGACTCGCGCACAAAGGGTTCCGTACCATTGTCTACAAAAACGGCAAAAAAATCACGTTTGTTGTATGGGAACCCCTTTAAATATTTATTTTATTCTGTTTTTTTTAGTATTTGTTGTTATAGCGGCAACAGAAATACATCATCTGTGAAAATTTCAACACTCTAATTAGCACGGTTCATGAGATACAACATGGTGACAGACGGACGGACGGACGGACAGCGAAGTCTCAGTAATAGGGTTCCCGTTTTACCCTTTGGGTACGGAACCCTAAAAAGCGTTGCTGAATCTATAATGGAGTAATCATTTGAATTAGAATTACATAATTTGGGGCGAATTTCACAGTGAGTGTCACGCTACTAATTATTGCTACATTTATGATCCGATACGGTTTTACCGCTTCTTTTAAAAATGTTTTTTTTAATTTACGATTATTGGATTTTAACTGTTAACATGTCGATACATGTAGCACTGGTGGTGTGGCTAATAAAGGTGTCGCCGTAATTATAGTTTTAGGAAAAGGTTTCAAACGTCCTGTATCGCAGGAATGAAATTTAGATAAATTAGTGCGGCATTGAACGTGTTATGCAAACATGCAGATAGCGAGTTACTGATGGCGATGTAAATAAATTTGCGAATCCACTTTATTTCTTTAAAAAATTGCAACCGATATGCTCGAACGCTCGACTTTATAATGCTTTTAAGTTGTTCTAATAAAAAGGAACCAATTGCATTTTTATATTCGGTGAAACATAACTTATGATTCGTGAAAGGTAACAAAACTACACTATTTATCTTATTTCTATCGACAAGAATCACACGTGACAAGACAAAAAAGGCAAAATTTATTTTAAATAGATGTTCGTTCTTTTATCAATTTGCTTACTTTCAATTGCTTATATCAAATCGTTTCGGAAGTAAAGCATATCTCATTTAAAAAAAGTCTAGTATATTCTATTTGCGTCATAAATCGCGCGCTGTTGTAACTATCTAAGATACAAAGTATATTTCGTTACGCTAACTCGTAGTAACTTTTGCATATAATGAGCCAATTTCCCAATGAATCTGCTAACATGGAATGTTCATTGAGTTTCCATGTATGTCATAAAGATTGGGCCAGTGATTTGTCGGTTGCGAGCCGCCGGAAGGAGGGCAGACGTTGGCGCCCACTAGCTTAATTGGATCCCGACCAACTCACAAAAAGACATCCACAGTACGAACATGATGCTGCGAAAAAGAAATTGGAACTACAACATCCCTGTATTGTACATATTTTTATATTATAGTTTATAAATAAAGTAACCCGCACTGGGCCTGCGTGGTGGACTGTAGCCCAAATCTCCCTCGTATTGAGAGGGAATGTGCCCGGTATAATGGCAATAGGCTCGCCCACTATTACATTGGGACCAAAATCATCAACGAAGTGTGGGCGCACTACAGTGCACCTCTGCCTACCCCTTCGGGGAATACAGGCGTGATGATGTATTTTTTTTTTTGTATTTTTTTAAATAAAGTATATAGTTACTTAAGTGGGTACGTACGGGGTGCAAGTAGAAATCCTAGGCCGGCACTTATGAGATTTTCATGTGCGAATGTAATTTTCAATAATGATTACGACTTGCTGAACGGTGAAGGAAAACATCGCGAGGAAACCTGCACGTCTATAGAAAGACGTGTAAAGTTCACCAACTTTCACTGGGCCAGCGTGGTGGACTATAGCCCAAATCTCCCTCGTATTAAGGGGGAATGTGCCCGGTATAACGGCATGCTCGCCCCCTATTAGATTGGGACCAAAATACATCGACAAAGACTGGGTGCACTGCAATAACATGATTCCATCTATTTTTTTTTCGTAAAACATGTAAGAGATAAGTTTTTTAGCCCGAACTTAGTCTTACTCGTGTTGAAAAAATATTTTTAACACCTGCGCAGTTATTAAATATTTTAATAAATTGTTGACCCTATCCCACCTAGTATGAACTGATGATGTCATGAAAGTTATCTCTTAAATTAATATTATTTTGACCGAAATGACAAATGACCGCACTATAATTATATACCTACTATATACAAGTGGGAGTACACAGATTTGGAACCCGATAGCTTTTAAATCGCACAATTTTACTCGCTCCACCAAAGTGTAATCTTTTATGAAACAAAATCTTCAAATCTGCCCAAACATTTTTCCAAATACATACTTAGGTACTTAAAACGGGCTAAACTCACACGATATTCATAGGTACGAATCTAGCTCGTTTAGTAATCCAGTTTTTGGCATGTTCATAATATCAAGGATTCTTAGAACCCGCTCTCATTATAAAGCGTTTTTAGGGTTCCGTACCCAAAGGGTAAAACGGGAACCCTATTACTAAGACTTCGCTGTCCGTCCGTCCGTCCATCCGTCCGTCCATCCGTCCGTCCGTCCGTCCGTCTGTCACCAGGTTGTATCTCATGAACCGTGATAGTTAGACAGTTGAAATTTTCACAGATGATGTATTTCTATTGCCGCTATAACAACAAATACTAAAAATCAGCATAAAGTAAATATTTAAGGGGGGCTCCCATACAACAAACTTGATTTTTTTGCCGTTTTTATTGATAATGGTACGGAACCCTTCGTGCGCGAGTCCGACTCGCACTTGGCCGGTTTTTTCTTTTATGATTTAAGCAAGTTATAAGATTGCGTCTTATAAGGAATTCTTGTAATCGGACCAGTAGTTTTTAAGTTTATTCGATACATACAAAAACACAAATCTTTACTATTTATAATAATAATATAGATTTACAATTACGTACAAATATAACTTGTTACAATAAGCAGTGGTAGCCGAGTGGTCGAACGCACGCTTTGCAAAATCAAAGTGTGCAGGTTCAAACCCCGGCACGCACCTCTGGGATTTATGTGCGAATCTCATTTTCATCAGAGATTATCACTTGCTATGAAACGGTGAAGGAAAACATCGTGAGGAAACCTGCACGTCGGAGGGAACTTGACTAGTTCTCGATAGATGTGTGAAGTCTGCCAACCGGCACTGGGCCAGCGTGGTGGGCTATGGCCTGAATCCCCCTCGCATTGAGGGGAGGCCCGTGCCCAGCAGTGGGACGTTAAAAGGGCTGTAGTAGTAGTAGTGAAATTAAAAAAAAAAAATGTTTTCATACTCTAAACTTAATAATGTATTTAGAACTGCCATGATGAAATCGCTACAAAAAGACATAGGGTAACCGTACCCACTGTTGGCATCCCCCCACTTATTGGCACCCATGACTTTAAAGCCTGATTTTATGTCAATGGAAAGATTGTAAATTTTTTAATCTAAAACCCGTAACTTTAACCTCAAACTCAGACTCCCAATTACTATAATTAGTAAAAACTTTAAGTTTGATTGGGACATACCCTAAAAAAAACCTTTTTTACGCATTTTCATAAGGACCTGTACTTGTGCCAGTAACCGGGTAATCGGAATATTTTGGAACAAATGTAAAAAACTTATGTTTCTAGTATTATTTTTTTTCAAAAATCTCGAAAAATTAAAAAACGAGTGGATATTCTATAATTTGATATCCTTTTTAGCGAAATAACGGGTCATAGAGCGTTTTGGTGACTGATTTTCTCCGAGTAGGCGCTTATGATGCCAATAGCTGGGGGTTTTACCCTATCTAAACTAGCTATAAATTCATATAAAAATCTATTAGGAATGCTGATACTACGCCATTACAAATTTAACCATTTGTCATTTCAAATAGATTATGCTTGTAGATATGAGGCCCTGTTCCTCTAGCACTACTAGTTACAGAATGAATGACAACATTTAGCATAATAAATGGCAGTAGGAAGAATGTCAAAGGGCATACAATCACATAAATAAAGTTTGTAAGTTCTTCCGCATAATAAAAAGCTACAAAGGAGTTGTAGCCGCTCCACTAACCATACTGACATCATTCACGTCATTTTACCAGTAGCTTCTCTTTGTTCAATAAACAACGTCATAAATAGATACGTCACAATCATTTAAATTTAAAAGATAATTGATTAAAATCTGCATAATGTAGAGCGGAATTTTTTGTTTACCTTGAAATGAGCCGATCGAAGTAATGGTAGGTTAGTTGTTAGAACGCGAGTCTCGTAAGGGATGCAGGTTCAATAACAGGGTTTGCACCTCCGGGATTTTCGAAGAGAAATACAAGTGCACTGTTGTGCAACCACATTTCGCGTTTAGTACTCTACGTTAAATGTCAAGTCCGTAGCATTCTCAACCGACAGAAGTGCATGAAAAGAAGACTGTGGATGAAGCGAAAGAGGTATGTCGGGATCGTAGCATGTGGCAAACGGTAGTCTCTGCCTACCCCCATGGGGTACAGGCGTAAGTATATGTATGTACCAATATATTTATGTACTCCACGTTAATGCGTGGGGTTTAATGTCATAATCAACCACGGTAGCCAAAAGCGCGTTGGTGAACTTCACTCGTGTTTCGATAGACTTAAAGCCCCCAGCAGACTGAGGGGTCAAACCTCGCGCGTCAAAATATTTGCCAATACTAAACGAACTCTGTGGCATTATGCATAAAGATTAAATCGTAAAAGCCACGTCCACCCGTCTATTTCGCCCGCGCTGTCAGTGTCATTTGGTTGTAGAATGAACTTTTTCTATATGTCGATACAGTTCGTTTTGTTACGGCAAAAAAATTGACGCACACGCCTTTATGCTTATCTTTATCGCTGCGTTCAACAAGTGATTATATCATGTCAGTCTAGACTGTAACCTGTGCCTATTGCTTAACATGTTGCCGCAGGTTCAGGCTTTCTTTCACTTAACCTTTGTTCTTCATAGAAATAATATTAAACTTTGTCGTACAGTCTGGATTGTCGCCAAATAAGCCGACTGGAAGCGACACCCGTTTACAGCACCCTAAAAGCGTGGCTATACCTTAAACCATCATAATAAAGCCTAAAATCAATTGTAGGGTTCAACTCGTATATTGGATTCGACCATTCATTCGGTTTTGGAGACACTGGCTTACTCGCGTTTGTGTAAATTAAATTTGTAGAAGATTATTACTAGCGTTCGGGTCCACTTATACTGAAAAAGTTTGCTGCAGATAAGTTTTACAAATATTAGTTGGAATGAATATATTTTTATTAATTCAAAAATTTATAATACGAGTAACAAATATATTAAAGTAAGTTTTTAACAAAATTATGATTTAACTAAGTACCTCAACTCACTTATTAAGTTTAAACTAATGCCATCTAGCGGATCTGAGTGAAACTACTAAAGCCAATGCGGTGCGATCGATTTGGCTCACATAAAACTTAGCTTGTATTGATTTTCTTTAACGGTATTCCCAAAAAGATTATATTCAGAGTAATTTAGTAAATACCGAACCAATTATTTTTCTAAGTAATGTATGATCTATTATCCGATAAAATGTTTATAACTGTTGTTATATTTTCATCATCATTCGATAGATGTCGCTAGCATCAACTTTTAATACTATACTTTTACTTTTTTATTTTATAAAATATAAAAAATACATCATCACGCCTGTATTCCCCGAGGGAGTAGGCAGAGGTGCACTGTAGTGCGCCCACACTTCGCCGATGCATTTTGATCCCAATGTAATAGGGGGCGAGCCTATTGCCATTATACCGGGCACATTCCCCCTCAATACGAGGGAGATTTGGGCCACAGTCCACCACGCTGGCCCAGTGCAGGTTGGTGAACGTCACACGCCTTTCTATAGACGTGCAGGTTTCCTCACGATGTTTTCCTTCACCGTTCAGCAAGTGGTAATCATTGTTGAAAATGACATTCGCACATGAAAATTATCTCAAAGGTGCGGGCCTGGAATTTGAACTTGCACCCCTTACGTTCAAGGCGGGCGTTCTTGCCCAACGAGGCTACCACTGCTTTTTTATTTCATTATTTATATTTTTGATCACAAAAATACCGACGGGTTTGAAGAGTGACTCTACAATCTAGTTAACTTTAAAAAAAAACGCGTTATTTAATATACAATTAATGTTTTAAAAAACTTTTACTGGGCAACTCTATCGACAGGGTTAAAACTGTCCATTAAAATATTTTGAATAATAGAGTTGCCCCTCAAAGAGCTCTATATTTTTAAAAGCCATTAGCTGGCTGGTGGATCTCTTTCAACTTTATTTTATTTTTAAAATACCTTTGATTGACTATTTAACTATGTTATATTAATATTTCGACGCTAAAAAACTTAGTTACGTTTTTGGAGAGATAGACAATGTATATGGGATGTTCCAGAGGGCCGAAATAATACTATACCTCTATACCTTACGTACGGGTATACCACGGAAATGTATAATACTACTACAGCCCTTTTAACGTCCCACTGCTGGGCACGGGCCTCCCCTCAATGAGAGGGGGATTTAGGCCATAGTCCACCACGCTAGCCCAGTGCGGGTTGGCTGACTTCACACATCTATCGAAAACTAGTCAAGTTCCCTCAGACGTGCAGGTTTCCTCACAATGTTTTCCTTCACCGTTTCTTAGCAAGTGATATCTCGGATGAAAATGAGATTCGCACATGAAACCCAGAGGTGCGAGCCGGGTTTCAAACCTGCACACTTTGATTGCAAGGCGAGCGTTCGATCACTCGGCTACCACTGCTATACCACTCGGCTACTACTGCTTTACATGCCTGTAATAGGGAATTAAATGACAAATTGAAAAAAAATCTTCATAAACATCCCTACCACAGAAATTCATTTCTAATTCACTTATAGATCATAAGAGTGAGTGTATCATGTAATAAATTTGCGGCTGTAGCGATGCCGTTCCCCTAAAACTAGAATCGTAAAACGGTCGTAGAGCTCTCGTCTCCAGAGTAACGTATGCTAAAAAATGCAAACAGGAAAATTTAATGGTACGTGAAGTAAACCGGCGGGGTACCCGGAATTGCCTTCCATGTTCCACTCACGAACCCTACTATGGGTTTTGTATTGTTTAAAAAGATAGTGGTTCCGTTTTTTATCAATTCAATGCGGTACCCTACAAATGATTTTATATATTTATCGTAGCATTTTTGAGCTTTTTATACTATTCAAATGAATAAAGAATTTAAACTTCTCACAATTTTTTTGTTTATTTTTTTTATGTGGCTTGTACGCGTACCTAGGGAATAGTCATGCCAACGAAATGTTGTCTCGTTCTCGCCTATGAATAAAGAAGGTGACAGAGCGGCTCAATGTGACATATGTTTTGTCTCGGCACGCATGCTGGTCCTACAGATCGGGACATAACAAAACAAAAGAAAGTTGAATGTTTCAATTATTTCTTGTGATAATGTTTATTTAGTACGTACGGTGCTACATATTTTTAATGTTTTCATAGAATGAGGTATTTTACATACATTCGGTAATAATGAATACACCATATTTTATACAAATTATTTCGATACTACGAGTATATCAAAAAACTACATGCTGGTTTCACAAATGCTTCTCATTTAAGAATTATGTAAAGTTATAATGGTGTTATAGCAATCGAGCATTAATTTCCGAAATTTCAAGGTTATTTTTTGTTTCATTTATATCAAGCCATTGTGACGGCCCGCGTTCTACATCTGATATGGGGGTCAGAGTCCTTATATTAGCCTTTTATATTTAATGTGTATAATGATTTCTTCCCAGTCTTATTATTTAAATAAAAGTCAAAAAATATATAATACAAATGTTAAAAGTCATAAAATGTACATAAAAAGTGAACTTGTCGAAATTTCCAGATTAATCTTAGCTACTCCAAGTCAACTCATGTTAAAATATGCGTGCGAGAAAACTATGAGAACCGATAGTAACGTTCAACAATATGGGGAGCTCTTATATGTGGATTTCCTCGATATTACTTACTATGGCTTATTATTCTAAGCTATTGAGTTGAACACGAAAATTGCGTTACGTTTTGTTTACGTAAGGGATGCATGCCGCGATAGATAAGATGTGTATGAGCACAATAAGGAACGAATTTCCTTGCATTCCTATCATAATAAATCTCTTCAATGGGGTGAGTTATAATACTTGTAGGCAATCGACTGTAGCCGTTATTGTCTTGTAAAATATTTTTTATTACTTAAGTGTAGGTGCACACATTGTTTGTTATTTTATTTTTAAATGATTCACCTCTAATGCTTGGTTTATTGAATCGTATAACCCGGTACCTGCAGAAACCTACTACGTATATTTTGTCTGGTAATACCAAAATGATCTGTATTGATTCATAGACAAAGTTCATTCTTAAACGACATTATACTGACAGCGCGGAGGAATTTTGACGTGTGAGGATGTGGCTTTTACCACAGTAATTTAATCTTTATGTCTATATATACAGAGTTCGTTTTAGTATTAACAAAAAATGTGACGCGCGACTCTTGAAACCCCAGTGGATGGGCGGCTTAATCTTTAAACCAATTATTTTTAAGCATTTTTCAGTATTTTTTAATGCTAATGTTCTAAAATTTAAGTTCTATAAACTTTTTTTTTCTCTTTTTTTTTCAATAATGAATGCCAAAACATACCAGGAGGTAAAAAGGAAAGCAGAAAACATGAATGGAAAAAACTCCACCGACAAGAGCCTAGCTCTTAAGAATAAGAAGAAACTTTTTAATTAGAACTTCAGAATTATTCTAAGTAAATTACTATTGGAATTTAAGGTTGATTAAAAAAAATCGTTAAGGGCTACTTTCAATATCAATAAATAAGTTACCAATCTAAGATTTTTAGCAGACAAATGTTGCACAAAGAAGTTATCAAATATTAGACACTTTATTATTTTCATTTAGCCAGCAAAGATATCCACAAGACTTTCACGGCTAATATAAAACTTTTCTTATAACTACGCAACTATGGAACTAAGTAAATTACCCTAAGAATTTCGGACGAAAAACTTATTAACACGGCCTAGATATCGCGCTAAAACGTGGAGATTATTAATTAGTTGTCTGAAACGTTTCTATTGGAGAAATAAATTGAGTCGTGATCTTTGGTAAGTAGTAACTAAGCTGTGTTATTTCTTATTACCATTAATTTCTTTGATAATGGAGGCTAATATCATGTAATAAGTCTTGACTTATTGTAGATCCTCGTAAAATTTACAGTCATGAAAACGTAATGAGATAACATTTAAGAGAAAAATAATTGCTTGCAAGTAAATATTCAGGTAATGGACCATTACTTCTTTGTAAGTTCAAAACAATATAAAAAACAACAAAAATATTTACGCCTGGGGTCCGATTTTCGTTTGATAGACATCAATCTCTATTAGAGATATCCCGAAAAAAACGTCAACAAGTGTCGTATCTTAATTTTTTTGTTTTGACATATCCGAACGAAAACGAAAATCGGGCCCCTGGCCCTAGTCTAAAAATATAGTCAGAGCTTTTTACCCGACTACTGCGAAGGAAAAAGGAAGGGTTATCATTTTAGCAGTCTATGTATGTTTTTTTTTGTATATACGTATGTTCCTCCATAGTGCCTAAACTATTCATCCGTTTTTGATGAATAAGGTCACAATCGATGCGTTATTATGGCCCGGATAACATAGGCTACATTATAACCGACTTCAATAATAGAAGTAGTAGATTTTACCTGGTAAATCCAGATTTTAACCGATTCCATTCCCTTTCACCGTAGTCAGGTTACGGTTCTTAGGGTTTCGTACCCAAAGGGTACAACGGAAACTCTATTACTAAGACTTCGCTGTCCGTCCGTCCGTCCGTATGTCACCAGGCTGTATCTCATGAACCGTGATAGTTAGAGAGTTGAAATTTTCACAGATGATGTATTTCTGTTGCCGCTATAACAACAAATACTAAAAATCAAAATAAAAGAAATATTTAAGGGCGCTCCCATACAACAAACGTGATTTTGTTGCTCGTTTTTTATAAATAATGGTACAGCACCCTTCGTGCGCGAGTCCGACTCGCACTTGGTCAGTTTTTTTAACTTTTTCTTGTTGTACCTACACTGTTTATTCGAAACATTTGACCCAAAACAAATGTACATGACGTAAAGCCCAACTAACAACAAAACGTAAACATCTAACGTAATTAACAGCGCCGAACAGTGTCCGTAGGACCACTTCTGTCCGACGTGCCCTCGCCAAGTGTCACTTCAGTATTTAATTAAACGAAAACGTAAAGAGAAACTGAGATGGTTAGGGGTAATTTGTCAAAATTAATTAAAAAAGAAAACGAGAGACACGAAGAATTACAACGGGCATAATAAGATGATGTTTAACTAGGCAATTTGAGTTTCGTTGGTGCTAAGTAGACAATTGTTCATTTAAGATTGAATAAATAAAAGTCGCCAGACAACCGATACTGAAGCGGGTTTCAGACTACGCTATAATATAATAGCATATCGCACCATACATTGTTATGGCCACGTTCACACTGTACTATATATTATTGGCTTTGTATGGTGCGCGATATTGTTGTGCTATATATTATAGCGAAGTCTGAAAGCCGCTTCATGGTCTGATTTGCAAGCTCAGTATGACACTACCGACAATATGTATATCTACAACTTAAACCTACACCCTTAGCCTGGCCGACAAATCTGACTGTTGAAAGAGATAAAACTTATATCTATACGTTTTATCTCTTTCAACAGTTAGATTTGTCGAGAAAATGACGTAACTTCGAGCTTTTTGTACTAAAAATGGCTCGGTATGACGTCATGTGCTCGATGAATCTGCCAGTTGAAAGAGATAACTTATGTCTCTACACTGTCATGCTACAGGGCCTAGTCGTGTCTACCGATTTTATCGATACCCTTAGCATCAGATGCATAACATGCTCATGCTAAGGACGGTATATAAAGCTCGATATGACATCATTTGGTTTATGAATCTGACAGTTGGAAGGGACAAAACTTTTGTCTATGGGGTCTAAGCCCGCAGATCCCAAACTAAAAACTAGCAAAACTTGTACTATGGGTACCATACAATGGACTAGGGGCGATCTGAATTACACATAGACCAGAACAAATTCCGAAAAGGCGATTCTCGAAATCTGCCGATGATCGGAATCGAACCCGCAACCAAACGGTGCCGTGAACCAGGAGGCCTATGGTCAGACCACTAGACCAAGGGTAAATTCTGTGCCATTGTTACCAAAACTCACAGCTCTTAGATATTCTATGATCCATTCTTGAAAAATCTTAAAATTATAAATATTTATATATATAATTACGTGTGTATGTCACTGGACTCCTCCCAAACGGCTGGACCGATTTGGAGGAAATTTTCTGTGTGTATTACAATGGGTTCCTGTAAGTTTTACATTCACAATTGGACCCGGTAGGTGGCGCTGCTTTCGTATGTCCCTAATTCTAAGGCGGTACGAAGTTCGCCGGGTCTGCTAGTAGAGTTATAAATTTGTTTGTATTGCGTTGTGGGTTAAAACATGAAAAAATGTAAGGAGTTTTCAGTGTGTAAAAGTGTGTTTGTGTTTCTGCGTGGATCGGACCGCAAACAACAACTAAATATGAGGGTACCCAAGTTGTTAACTATGACATCAGGACGTCTAACACCTCAGTCCCCCCGTGACCATGGTTGCTGTAAAGCAGCCGAAACGTTGGGAAAATAAAATAGTAAATATACGCGATAGAATCCGTAAAATAGTTTTATTTCAATGTATAGTATTCGCGTAAATATGAGAAAACAATGTGTGTAATAGTCTCAAGTCACAAACCATCCTCCAATTTATCACAATCTCTTCAAAGAAACATCAATAGATTTTCCCGAACAGTTGATCACTACACTCCCAACAATTCGAGCTGGCATAAAGAGTTGAAGCAATCCCGTTCAACCCTCAGACGCGGTCGATGCGGTCTTTACATACAAAACGCGGAATTGGCCGCGCTGATTGAATTATACGCCACCTTCCCGCCTCCGGTGGGTCACGGCTTTGTGTCGATATTTATGGAAACCTAGTTTGATGTAGTGTTTTCTCTTATTTCCTTTTTACGTTACACGTAAGTCAATTTGTACGAATATTGGCGTGTCGGGGTTCTTTCTTGTAGTAATGAAGTCGCCTTTCTTTTGTTGTTTTGGAGTAGTATTCAAGGAAGGAAGTAAGTTCGACGACGGTTTGGTCTAGACCAAACTGTCGTCGTCGTCCTTGTTAGACCAGTAGTGGTCTGAGCGTAGGTCACTCAGATCACTGCACCGGATCGTTGCGGGTTTCATTCCCATGATCAGAAAATTTCTGAAATGGCCTTTTCGGAAATTGACCTGGTCTGGGTGTGACTGGAAACACCACCAGTCCATTGTACTATACTAGTAATATAATCCTTGCTTAGTTGGGGATCATACGACAAGTATCTGTTTTCTGGCAACATTTTTTTTTAATATTAAGACAAAATAAATTAATTTCAGAAACTTTATCCAAATACGTATGCGCAATTATTTGTTTATATTATTGCATACAAAGACAACTTTAAAAAAAAACCTTTGGTAGGTATGTTGGCGTTATTCTTCTCTATGATGGGGTTTTTTAAAATATTTTATTCTACAAAAATGAAGTATTTTAATTTATAAAGGAACACCTTAAGAAGGTAAGTGCCCAATAAATATTTGACACATCCCGTGTCGTTTGAGAAACTGTCTTTATATGGACAAAGACACGGAATCCCCGAATTTATGTTTCCTTAAACACAAGGAATCAAAGGCTAGACAAAAAAAAACGAAATAGGAAGCAAGCTCGTCAGCAATGTGTCGACCTCGAGCCAATTGAATTTCAAAGCCGAGAAGGAACCACGAAATTTATTCAGAGAATAAATCTGAAAATTTGTAGATCTAAAGGCATAAAGACGAAGTGGCGCCGACGCGTCGACACAAAGGAATTTCTAAATTTCACGGGTTCCGGCTCGCCTGTTTGTATTTATGCGAGGGCGGTGTAAGAAATGACAAACGGCTGTAGGGAAATGGCGAAAACTGCGGTTGGTACCGTGGTAGTGGCGCCCGACACTCGCCTTGCTCAAAGGGCCCCTCGGATAGGGGTGCGCCGCGATGCAACGATAGATTTATGCATTTCACCATATCCACTTATCTACGGTATGTCTACATCAACTAATTTGCAATAACAAGAGTAAAACCAACTAGTTTAGGCCCCCGTATACTGGGGCATCGACCCTCACGCGTCAAATTTTTTGTCATAAATAAAGTTAGCAGTGGTAGCCGAGTGGTCGAAGGCACGCCTTGCAATCGAAGCGTGCAGGTTCAACCCCCGGCTCGCACCTCTGGGATTTATGTGCGAATTTAATTTTCAACCGAGATTATCACTTGCTATGAAACGGTGAAGGAAAACATCGTGAGAAAACCAGCACGTTTGAGGGAGTTTTCAATAGATGTGTGAAGTCTGCCAATCCGCACCGGGCCAGCGTGGTGGACTATGGCCCGAATCTCCCTCGCATTGAGGGGAGGCCCGTGCCCAGCAGTGGGATGTTAAAAGGGCTGTAGTAGTAGTAGTAAATAAAGTTTGAATATCTGTGGTAAAGCTACGCCGCGTCAAAATTCGCTCGCGCTGTCAACGTCATTTTGTTGAAGAAAGTTTTTTTCTGTGAGTCAATAAAGTTCTTTTTGGTATTGGCAAAAAAATTGACGCGTTGACGCCCCAGTGTGTGAAGGACTTTATTAAATATTTGTCCACATATAATTAAAACAAATCATTCTAACTGTAACAGAAGGGACTTGAAACATTCGCCAGTTTGGGACTTGTCGATAATTCTAGCAACTGATGTCTAACTACAAATTATCTCTAGATAATACTCATGTCAGTCTATCTACAGTTGTTCCCAAAATTTAGCAACGATAAATTAATCATACATTATTTTTTACCTTTCTATTTCCTTCCACAGTTAAAGGAAGGGTTAGCTGCTGTTCTCCCTAACGTTTTAAAACCGTAGGCGTTGAGTAAATACCTTGTACAGAGTACGCGAGCAGAGGTAAACCATTAAAACAGTCCTCCAATAGGTTCCTAAATTTGATATTCCTTTCTGCATGATTTGAAACCTGCCCCCTTACCAATAACTGTTTAATGTTCTTAATATTACTTTCAGTTATTGACAGTTAACTCAATACAAAATCAATCAAAAATTTACAAATATTATTGAAACAAAATACTTTGAGAGGTGGTGGTGAGGGCCCTATTTAATTTGTTAAATTAATCATTGCTTCTCATAGTTTGGTTATTTATTTTTAGATGCTGTATGTTTGTTATTTTATACCAAGGTACACGCATTGGTTGCAAAGTGTATACCAATAATGATATGGGCAATTTTGTTTGGCATCAAAATCAAATATTTTTTTATTTGTGTTGGCCAAAAAGCACTTACAAATAGTCAGATTCTACCACCGGTTCGGAATGCTGCTTCCACTGAGAAGAGCCGGTAAGAAACTCAATGGTTACTCTTTTTAAAATGATTTAAGGATTATGAGTAATACATTCTCAGGAGCAGCAACGCCATGAGAGCAGGAAGCATCTTTGTCTCAATACCAGAGAAGAATTATACTCACGCAGTCTAATATTAGATACAACTTTTGGCATCGGAAAAAAGATAAAGTATCCGGGCGGGAGATGATGATTGAGGAACAGTCAGCATCTTACTTTACAAATCTCAATGTCGTAAATAAACTCCTAAGCATTGGCGCATGTTTTTCCGAGTGACCAACTTCCAATATTGGAGCAAGAGTTGAGGACATAATTGTGTGTAAATGTTGGCCGCAGTGTTGGGATTAGCATTAGGGCCAATGTGTGGGGCCTTAGTCTGTACAATACTTAACTAGTGCCCCCAGCCCATTGTCATCTAGCTCCTCACACGAAAGCCGAAGTACCAAGTTTGTTAGTGCTAACACTTGACGCGACATCACACCAGCCTTCCCGAGCTTATTATAACTTTGAAGGATGTACGTAACGTGGTATGTTTTTAGAATGTTTGCGGAAGGGTTGTGCAAATTTTAGTTTATAAAACACAAACATATGTGTGTAAATCAGCTGGTTTCGGAACATGATTAAAATATAATCTATATCTATACTAATATTATAAAGAGTAAAGATTTGTATTTTTGTATGTAACGAATTAAATTAAAAACTACTGGACCGATTTCAAAAATTATTTTACCGTTAGAAAACTATATTATCACTGAGTAACATAGGCTATATTAGACACCCGTGAGAAGCCGGAACGGGCCGCTAGTAATACAATAAAATAATAGATAGGTGAGTGCCAGAAACACCTACTCATCGTATGAGCATAAAAAACAACGCGTGTTCTATGGGTACCGTGTAATGGACAGGGTACAATCCCAGTTACATCTAGACCAGGGCAAAGTATAAAAGGTCCATTTCCGAAAATTGTCGCTGCAGGGAACCGAAACCGTAAATACCAGCCAAGCGGCCTCCGGTTACACTAGACACGGTCGTAAAAAGTTAAACGAAAATATCGAGGGGTGAAGCAGTATTCGACTTAGTTAACATACATATTTGGAATCAGCTTCTTCATTCCGACCTTGGCCTCTTCTTAATTCGAAAACACTTAAAAATAGCGTCCGAACGCTATTTTAAAAAAGCCGCGTCGCATTTAAATCCTCTAATTGTCGCCGCCGGCAATTACAAGCCAGACCCCGCGCACACATCATCAACTCGTCGCCGCCGTCCGCGGCACGTGTTGATTGATCCTCCCGACACGATCACCGCCCTCCTCGACCCGGGCGTTGAGAGGGCCACCAACACACCTACACCAGCCTCAAACAGACACCGATCTCGCCGGCGAGGTCGAGGAACCCCCTCTTCCGCTCGTAGGTGCATCTTTGCGCCTAGGAGCGCAGTCACTACCTCTCCCCTCACGGTAACTGCCCAAGCCGAGGTCGTGCCCTCTGTGGCGCCCTTGAGCTAGTTGCCACCCCTTTCCGCCCTTCAGGCCTTGGTTGGAGTGCACTCTGCGCTCGCCACTCCTCCGGTAAAGCTGTAAAGGCCACCTCACGGCCAACAGTGTAAGTCCTTCAAAAAAAAAGGAATCAGCTAATTTTTCTGCATTGAATGAGTATACGGAGAGTATACGTTATATATATATATATATGTTAAGTTACAAAAATGTTGCCTAAAAAACTTGCCAATTATTATGAATTTTCTTAATTATTGGACTTTATTGCAACAAGGTACAGTTGGTCTGAACTTTTCGTCAAACTTATGTCTGAACTAGTCAAGCCCAAACCGCACGTCTCCCACGGAGAGCACGGTATGGCACCTATAACGATTTTATTTACAGAGTTCATAGCACGTCACAATAAACAATTTAAGCGACTTGATAACGTACAAAAGAGCAATATTCGCTGCTTGAGTGCATTGTATTACTTTATTAAATTCGTATATCATTTGATTTTGTACGAAAACTGTTGTGAAAGATACCTAAGTAATATTCCAAAAGAAACAGATACGCAATAAACTTTATTAAATTTTGTCTAAACAACCATGTCTGAGTGTTGTCTGGGTTGTCCAAAAGGTTGTTTCTAGTATTTTTTTAAGTTATTTTAATATAATAACAATAATAAAAGCAAATTATATTTAACTGGCCAAGCATTTCCGCGCTGATTGCCGATACTAAAGCCTCACACTGGTCTGTCACGCGTCCAAATCTTTGCCAAAACGACCCCTGTGTCAATATTAACAAGAGGCAAATTCAATATTGAATATTCGTATATTAAATTTCTGGCGTGTGAAGGCGAGTGAACTTCACCAACCTGCACTGGGCCAGTGTGTTGGAATATGGCCCAAAATTCGTATTGATTAAATTAAATTCGTATTTAATTCTTCGTATTGAGGGAGAATGTGCCCGGTATAATGGCAATAGGCTCGCCTTCTATTACATTGGGACCAAAAATACAGCGAAGTGTAGGCACACTGCAGTGCACCTCTGCCTACCCCTTCGGGGAATACCGGCCTGGTTATGTATGATGTATTATTATTTCAGTGGTAAAAGCAACGGTGCCACGCATCAAAATTTGCTCATAATTTCGTTGAAGATTCAACTTTTTCTATGAACAAGACAAAACCAACGCATCGATCACGCTAAGGGTATCTATGAGAACGTATTTTTTGTATTGTGTGATCTCTTTAACTACATAACTACTTCTTAGGTTCGAAATTGATTAAACTACATATATCAAAGTCCCACATAAAATTTATAATTTAAATATTTAACTAAACCTCTTCAAATAATGTTAATTACAGTTAATAGACGCACTTTAGATCTCGAAAACTGCTTCGAAATTCAAGCAAATGGGTAGTTAAAGACGCTAAATGCAATCTAGTTTGGTTTTTGATTGCCTTGCGTCGTAACACAGGCGCCATAAGGTCCATTATTGCTGTAGCTATAAAATATATAATAGCGGCCGTATTAGTTATATTATATTAAAAATTCTATAACATTAAATTCATAAAATACTGAATTTTTACCACAAACTAAAATTGGATTTATGCAATAAGTAATTAATATCTGTTGCTTAAAGGAACCTCCATCTTAAAGTATTAAACTATCTATCTATATTAGTATAACAAAACCATTTAGATGTAAAAGAAGTCTGTTGTTAACGGTTTGTAAAAGGATTGGTGTTACCAGAAATCTAAATTTATTTATTATATTTGTAAAAGTTAGAGGAATTTCGTTCCGTTTTTTCAAATTAAAACTTTAATGTCATTGATATAGAGTTTATTATAAAATGTCAGATGCAGATTAATTTCGATGGGATAAACAAGTATAGTAACGCCTGCATGATATAGGATGCAATCTGTTGCACGCACACAGTTAATGTTTTAACCATGCGGCACTTTTCACAATACTAAATAGGACAATATAAAAACAAAACAAGGTTTCTGATCATGTTAGAAGGACAGTGGCAGACTGTATAGGAAGCACAGTCAATTCAATAATAAAAAAAAACCATGCGTCACTTATCGTAGCTAAGTACGCACAGTAAAGGTTGTAAGGGGGACACAAACGGTTAGAAAAAGAAATAGTGAAGGTATCGTAAAGATATGTTATATCGAGGGGTGAACGGTATGACTCAGCGACACTTTTGGGCGATAATGATTCATATACATATTTGAAATCAGCGATTTTTTCTGCGTCCAATGAGTATTCTCTCCTGTAAAGTTAAAAAAAATATCGTTTAAGTAAAATAGCCTTTCACCCCTCGATATTACTTGATTGTGTTAAGATGAGAAAACGTGAACCTTTCATAAATCCTCTAAATCCTAAGAAGATGAAGGTACTTTTAAATCTCTACCTCAAACTAAATATTTTTTTGGCATAATTTCCTTATATCAAAATCATTTTTTTTTATTCGTGTAGGCCATAAAGCACTTACAAATAGTCAGATTCTACCACCGGTTCGGAATGCTGCTTCCACTGAGAAGAGCCGGTAAGAAACTCAATGGTTACTCTTTTCAAAATGATAATTGCGAGTAATACATTCTTAGGAGCAGCAATGCCATGAGAGCAGACCGCACCTTATGTCTGTTCCGCCGTAAGTAAAAAGTGAATCATGAAAAAATCTTTATTCAGTTTTACCAAAACAACTACTAAAAACTACTACAGCCCTTTTAACGTCCCACTGCTGGGCACGGGCCTCCCCTCAATGCGAGGGGGATGCAGGCCATAGTCCACCACGCAGGCCTAGTGCGGGTTGGCGGACTTCACACATCTGTGGAGAACTAGTCAAGTTCCCTCAGACGTGCAGGTTTCCTCAAGATGTTTTCCTTCACCGTTTCATAGCAAGTGATAATCTCGGATGGAAATGAGATTCGCACATAAATCCCAGAGGTGCGAGCTGGGGTTTGAACCTGCACACTTTGGTTGCAAGGCGTGCGTTCGACCACTCGGCTACCACTGCTATACCAAATACCAAATGCTTTACCAAAATAGAAACAGCAAAAAGCAACACCAAATAAATGTCAAACAGGTTATGTAGACACAAATGATAACTCTCACGTCTTTATATTTTCATTTAAATAAAAAGTTATAATTCATAGTTAAACAAGTTTCAATGACTCATTATTTATGGTTTTCTGATCATCATTTTTCCATTTCGGCTGTCGGTTAAGTAACATGAAAGGGCTGCCGCTGTGATCGGCTCCATTCGCGTGAGAAAATACAGTTCAAAGAACAAATTTGAAATTAATTTAAATCGGTGTTGATATCATTCTTACACGTCAAGCCTGACAAAATAATACACGCGAAATGCGAACCCACAATGCGTGAATTAATAAAATCATAAATCAATAAAATATACTTTTGGATGTAACCCATCCAAAAGTATATTCTAGTATCATTAATATAACACTATTTAAAATCTTAAATAAAAGTGTACTGTCTTAACAGAAGGGATATATTATTTTGCATTGAAATAAATATTTACTCAGTTTAAAAAAAATAATATCGTAAGCTTTAAAAACTTTTTGATATCATCAAATTAATGATGGAGTACTCTTGTATCTTTTATGTACACTGCCGATCGCAGTACACATTTCGTAATATAGTCTAATGGAGTCCTAATACTGACCAAGACATTATTGGTAACTTTTAAAA
Organism: Ptilodon capucinus; assembly: GCA_914767695.1. NCBI lineage: Eukaryota > Metazoa > Arthropoda > Insecta > Lepidoptera > Notodontidae > Ptilodon > Ptilodon capucinus. Next base: position 9,141,970 of record OU611808.1, read on the forward strand.
TGTAAACAGCCTTCCTCCTCATTTCACACGATAGAACACTATACTTTTCATCGGCCCGCAATGCACTCGGCTCGCCGACGACTCTCTGCCTTTCAATAAATCAGAAGAAATGACGCCGACCGCGTTAAGCAGTCATCGTCCCTCTGGGTGGTCGACAGGCGGACGCCTTCACGCTTATTTCACGCCACGACTTACTACAAATAAAATGAGTACGACACGGAACCCAGTCGTACTAAAAGCGTACTCTGGTGCGAATTGCAAAGCAGTTTAAAGCCTTCCACATAGCAAAGCGTCAAAGATTTGCCAATACCAAAACGAAATTTATAGATTCATAGAAAAAGTTCATTCTTCAACGAAATTAGATTGACAGCGTCAGTGAATTAGGACGCATGTTATAATTATATGGACGGACGGACAAAAATTATATGTTTATAGACATTGAGAGACAGTTCTTTACTTCTTGATTTTTGCGAAATGAATGAAATTATGGAATAAGATGAGGAATGGCTCCACCTAAGATTACCTAGCGGGTATTTCAGCCAGTAATTAATAGCAAAAGCAAATTTAAATAAAACTATTTTACGGATTCTATCGCGTTTGCGTATGCAAACAACAACTAAATATGAGGGTACCCAGTTATTGACTATGACATGACGTCTAACACCTCAGTCCCCCCGTGACCATGGTTGCTATAAATCAGCCGAAATATCGGGAAAATAAAATAGTAAATAAACACGATAGAATCCGTAAAATAGTGTTCGCGTAAATATAAGAAAACAATAAGCAATAGCAAATTCCATAAATACAATTTATAAATAAGAATAAGTGATGAATGTGATAAAGATGGCGGATGAATCCCAGTTTGTTTTGGTATTAGCAAAAAATTGACGCATCACTTCGACGCTCCAGTGTCCTGGGGACTTAAATCCTAAACCGAGTTGCGTTAATAGGCTAACGTGCGCATGGTTAGTCAGGAACACAATGCGTGGTTGCTTAAATTGATATTCGTTTCTGAGTAAAATCTTGTTTTAACTTTACTGAAGTCTTGGACACAAAATAGGTTTCACGTAGGTATCAAAATACGAAACCAATTCTATTTTGTTCAAATATTTACATACCCAGTCAATAAAATCTCACCTGTCTCCATTCAGACGCTATCTTTACACATTTTTACGTGTAAAATGTTTTTCACCTGCCGATAAAATTATTAATTCGTATTGCAAGTGAACAAGGTTGATTTTAGTGATAATAAAGTACACTTGTATGGTCTATAACGTGTAGATATCGTTCCAAAGTTATGTTGATTCCAAGTGCGACCAATCCTATCGGTCACATGCTTCTAATAATGTTATTTATAGTGCCCTATGTAATGCAGACTGCGTCAGATCTAACGATAAATGATGGCAAGTTCTATATTAATAGCTGCCTATATTATTTAAAAATAAATTATTGATAATATTATAATACGCGAATTTAGACAGAACTGCAACGATATGCAATTATAAATGGAATAATAATAAAGGTAAAATGTATTTTTTATATATATATTTAAAAATGTAATTTATAAGAAAGTTAAGAAATAAAGGATATAAGGTAAAAACAAGCTTTTATTTAATTACCATTAATTTATTTTTTTACTTTATAGTTCTATGGATTTAATGTGATGTTGTATTAGTTTTCGTGTTCTGCTCAGCAAACCCTTTCATTTGATACCCATATCGTGATAGTGCAGAAAAAAATAACTAGTCCGCCATCTTTGATGATCCGCCATATTAGAATTAGAGTGACGTCACATAGCTAAGCATGCATTGTCATCCAAAATAAGCGTGTACACCAAATTTCAGCTCAATCGGTTAAAGATAACTGATCCAAAATTCAGTTGCAAGATTCCACCCGGAAATACATACGGTGCAAGCATTAGCTAATAAAGCACAAGCTTTAAAAAGAATATGGTCACAATTTGTTAAAAAAGGTTTTTTGGTACGTTAGGAGTAGTAATCCAAAGCAGGTATTATTTATTACGTTCAAAAGTACAATAGTTATTAAAAAACTTACCAATTAAATCACAGCCGATAGGAGCCTCCGTAATCTGAAACAATAGAAACGTTTCGATAGTTTGATGAGTATGCGTTCCAACACGGCAAACCGTTTTTATAGTTAATTAAAAGGGAACTCACTTGTCCATTAAAAACTACACATCGACGGATAAATTGACTCAAGCGACATTTTGGTAACATCGACGGATAAATTGACTCAAGCGACATTTTGGTAACATCGACGGATAAATTGACTCAAGCGACATTTTGGTAACATCGACGGATAAATTGACTCAAGCGACATTTTGGTAACATCGACGGATAAATTGACTCAAGCGACATTTTGGTAACATCGACGGATAAATTGACTCAAGCGACATTTTGGTAACATCGACGGATAAATTGACTCAAGCGACATTTTGGTAACATCGACGGATAAATTGACTCAAGCGACATTTTGGTAACATCGACGGATAAATTGACTCAAGCGACATTTTGGTAACATCGACGGATAAATTGACTCAAGCGACATTTTGGTAACATCGACGGATAAATTGACTCAAGCGACATTTTGGTAACATCGACGGATAAATTGACTCAAGCGACATTTTGGTAACATCGACGGATAAATTGACTCAAGCGACATTTTGGTAACATCGACGGATAAATTGACTCAAGCGACATTTTGGTAACATCGACGGATAAATTGACTCAAGCGACATTTTGGTAACATCGACGGATAAATTGACTCAATCGACATTTTGGTAACATCGACGGATAAATTGACTCAAGCGACATTTTGGTAACATCGACGGATAAATTGACTCAAGCGACATTTTGGTAACATCGACGGATAAATTGACTCAAGCGACATTTTGGTAACATCGACGGATAAATTGACTCAAGCGACATTTTGGTAACATCGACGGAAAAATTGACTCAAGCGACATTTTGGTAACATCGACGGATAAATTGACTCAAGCGACATTTTGGTAACTCTGCGTGAAATACAGCTCAAAAAACGGAGAAAAATCGCTGATCCCAACAAAGTGTATCGAAGGGTGAAAGGCTATTCGTCTTAAGGGATACTTTTGGGCGATAGCAACTGGAATCAGTATTTTTTTCTGCGTTTAATGAGTACGCTTACCTATAAAAGTTAAAAAATACCACTTAAGTCAAATACCTTCACCCCTCGATATGTATAACTCAATATCGTCCAACATGTCGCTTAGGCTACTTTGCCTTTTGCCCGTTAACATGTGTTTCTCTATCTGCTTTTATTACTTTTTAGGGTTCCGTACCCAAAGGGTAAAACGGGAACCCTATTACTAAGACTTCGCTGTCCGTCCGTCTGTCACCAGGCAGTATCTCAAGAACCGTGATAGCTAGAGAGTTGAAATTTTCACAGATGATGTATTTCTGTTGCCACTATAACAACAAATACTAAAAAAAAGAATAAAATAAACATTTAAGGGGGCTCCCATACAACAAACGTGATTTTATTGCCGTTTTCATAGATAATGGTACGGAACCCTACGTGCGCGAGTCCGACTCGCACTTGGCCGTATTTTTAAATTGACCATTGTTTTTGAGAAACTTTATTTAGCTTGTCAGTTGCCACGGCGGCGTCCTTTGCTTCCTTTGAAGAGATAAGATGCTCCAATTAAATACCTATCTAAGTACCGAAATTGAAATCTGAAGTTGTAAGATGCATTTCTTGCGAGATTCTCTTCTTATTTAATGAACATCTAGAATTCCAGTTTCCGTCTGGTTTGAGCTCATCCACTGTAAGCGGCACTCGGTACTTCATTTTGAAGTTGCAAATGTTTAATTTCTTTCTCTTCTTTCAATTTAAATGCCTCGGCGGATGGTAAACACGGAATACTTGAATCGTGACTTCCTCATATTTTGGTGAAACACGTTATATCTACAATAAAGTGTCTTCTTTTGCAAAAACTTGTCTAGCTTTGGGTTTAAGCGCTAATTAGTTTTTTAGGGTTCCGTACCCAAAGGGTAAAACGGGAACCCTATTACTGAGACTTTGCTGTCCGTCCGTCCGTCCGTCTGTCCGTCTGTCACCAGGCTGTATCTCATGAACCGTGATAGCTAGAGAGTTGAAATTTTCACAGATTATGTATTTCTGTTGCCGCTATAACAACAAATACTAAAATACAGTATAAAATAAATATTTAAGAGGGTTACCATACAACAAATGAGATTTATTACCGTTTTTTTATAGATAATGGTACGGAACCCTTTGTGCGCGAGTCCGACTCGCACTTTGCCGGTTTTTTATTTATATATTGTGTGTTTTATATTCGCGGTACTCCCAAAAAGATATCGAGATAGACTGGACTCCTATAATAACAATAATAAAATATTGAAGGGAGTTCTTAAACCAGATATCAGAGGCTAGTTTATGCATAAACGCATACATAGGAAACTTGATAAACAATACTTTATCCTATCTCCCATTTAAGACGAAAAATAAATAAAATTATTGTATTAAAGGCCTTTCAAAACCATTATTTAAACGGTAGTAAGTGTAAGAAGGCACTCACCTGAATTCAACTCAATTAAGTAATACCGGCTCTCAGAAAATTACCGTACAACAAAAACGAAATGAGTGTTTACAACAAAACGTTAATTACTCTCTGTAATAATACAAACTTTAATTAATTTCTGCGTCCAAAACTCGATTACCAACAGATAAATAAAAACAAACGTTTAAAACCCCCGCATACTGTGGTGTCTAAAGTCGCACGTCAAGTTTGTTATCAGTAACAAAACGAACTCTGTGTCAGTATACATAAAGATTGAATTTCATAAAAGCATAGAGAGAGAGTGTACCCATAACGACTCCACTCTTCATTTAGCTCTGCGGCGATTTTTACGCCTTTGTTGTTATCTCATGTACCTGTAGTATACGGCAACTATATGGGAAAACAACAATGGCGGAGTCAGGTAAACCAGGAAAAAATTAGTGCAGCGCGGGCTCGAAATGCCATCTCCGTTATAATATCTCCATGGATAAAAGCCACGTCCCCTCACGTTAAAATTCTTTCGCGCCATCAGTGTCAGTTCGATGAAAAATGAACTTTATTATGAGTCAATACAGGTCATTTTGGTATTGGTAAAAAATTATACAGGCAAGTGTCGACGCCTCAGTATGCGGGCGGCCTAACTCCTCAAACTTTGACTCCAATTGGAAGTTAAACGAAACGTAAGAGAGTAAGTTGGGAGCGAAACACAATAACATAAAAAATAAAACCGGGGAAACAGGAACACAACAGCTTAAAACAATTTGCCGAGGTGCCAGTTGTAAGTGTTAAGTGAATTTGAAAATGTAGCCCGAACGGAGCACCGGCCAGTTGCCAGCCGGGAAAATTACCCACATATTTGGGAAACGTTTCAAATTAGGTGCTGTAAATTTTGTAAACATGTTTAGACATGTTTACAAAATTGTCGGCCAACCGGCCGACATCTTTATAATCAAAATCTTGTTTTATTTAAGAAACAATTGATGCCTGAAGTTAATAATTTAATATCGAGGGGGAAAGGTTATTTGCCTTTACAGCAGGGCATACTCATTCGACGCAGAAATAATCGCTGATTCCAAATATGTATATGTATAAGTCAATATCGCTTAAGTGTCGCTTAAGTTAAATAGCCTTATACAACCCTCGATATACATTATGTCTCCTAATAATACAAAATCAATTGTTTTATTATATGTGGAGCTCGTCTTGTTAAGAAATGGGAAGTTGATCAATAATTATAAATTATAATAATTTCATTTCATTTAGCCTTTTGTGTATGTTGCTAGGCAAAAACATCCTGTTAACTCCTTGAACTCGTGTTGGGCACTGTTCCAGGTGATAGTTTGTAGCAAAATTAGGAAATACTTTTTTTTTGTTTTTTAACCTATATTGTTTCACAGCTGGGCAAAGGACTCCTCCGTTCTCCTCCACACATCTCTATCTCCTGCCAGATCACTCCATCCCTCCAGATAACGGTCTAGGTCATCGCACCGCCTTTTCCTGGGTCGACCACAGCGGCGGCGAAAATATTTTAGTAATTTTTATTTGATGTTTAATTTTTTATTTCAGGTAAGCGGGGTAAACGCTATGGAGGTAGCAACACCGGCAACCAGACTGGCACAGTCCAAATTGAGTCAAACGAAACTCATCGACAATATCCTATCTTGGCGAGTTTAAGAGCAATTTTTCTCTTAAAGCCAAACAAATGAGGCGCCATTAGATGGAGTGAGAGCGCTTAATCTATTTCTGACGAGTTCAGTGACGCCGACAAAGACAAATCGATGTTAGCCTACCCACACGGCGCAAAGGCGTTTCACTTCTGTTTCAATTCCACTTTTATTTGCGGATTAACTTGTTATTAGTCATTGTGCTGGGAGGCCGAGCCGCTACCTAGATCCTTACGAATGGCTCAATTATTTCACGAACTCAGTACGCGCTCTGTTGAATTTGAGATAGCGTTGGTTGAGAAGTCGAATTCAGTTACGTTTTGTATTATTTCGTTAGTTAATCTATACTAATGAAGTTGAAGAGGTAATGTTGGTATTTTGGGGATAGTAATCTCGTCGATTACTCATTTAATTTTGTAAATAACTTTCATACAGCATCACCATGCCTGTATTTCCCGAAGGGGTAGGCACAGGTGCACTATAATGCACCTACACTTCGCCGCCGTATTTTGTAATAAGGGGCGCGCCTATTGCCATTATACCGGGCACATTCCCTCTTCATACTAGAGAGATTTGGGATATAGACAACACAGTGTGGGTTGGTAAACTTCACACGCCTTTCTATAGATGTGCAGGTTTCATCACGATGTTTTCCTTCACCGTTTAGCAAGTGGTATTCATAATTATAGATTACATTCGCACATACAAATCCCAGACATGCGAACCCGGGGTTTGAACTTGCACCCCTTACGGTAAGGCGGGCGTTTTATCAAATAGGCTACCCTTGCTTATGCATGCTTTAATTATTTAACTGAAATAAATTTACACTAGTATATGTATCCCTAATGAAACATTTATAATGTTTTTGTTGAAATTTGGTTTCGTAATGGTTAGGTCTCATTTAGTTTTAGAACATTTGTTTCAATTATCACACATTGTTCTACAACACAAAAGGATGTGGTTTGTTAGCTGCGTGAGATATTAAAAAGTATGTTAACCATCTGCTTCTTATTTTTTTAAAAGTTAATATTGGAAAAAAGAAAATAGACAACAAAATAGAGCAGATCTATAAAAAACCGGCCAAGTGCGAGTCGGACTCGCGCACGAAGGATTCCGTACCATTATCTATATAAATGACAAAAAAATCATGTCTGTTGTTGGGAGCTCCACTTATTTTTTTAAATTTAATTTTATTATTTATTTTTAAAGTCAATAATATTTCAAGCGTCTACCTGTTGCCGTTATCAATATCAAGCAAAAACGAGCAAAAAATCACGTTTTTTGTATGGGAGCCCCCTTAAATATTTATTGTATTCTGTATTTATTTGTATTTGTTGTTATAGAAGCAACATAAATACGTCATCTGTGACAATTTCAACTGTCTAACTATCACGGTTCATGAGATACCGCCTAGTGATAAACAGACGGACAGCGGAGTCTTAGTAATAGGGTCCCGTTTTACCTTTTGGGTACGGAATCCTAAAAAGTAACCAAAAGTATGGTACACCATGCGTTTTCCATCTAGAACACAAATCATGAAGTTATACCCTTGTACATTTTGTAACTATAGCCTACAGTTATCTGTAACGTGTTAGGTACCCCAATTAATAGAGATTTCAATCTATCTACAACTCGTAAATACAGTTTCTAGTACAAAATATGTCTTACAATACTACTCTAAATGTATCATACAACTAAATATGAGGGTACCCAGTTATTAACTATGACATCAGGACGTCTAACACCTCAGTCCCCCCGTGACCATGGTTGCTGTAAAGCAGCCGAAACGTCGGGAAAACAAAATAAACGCGATAGAATCCGAAAAATAGTTTTATTTCAATGTATCATACATTTGTCGTTTGTCTGGGTGTCAATGGGACGCCCCCAGTTCATTATCATAAACCTTTTGTGAACTTAAACAACTGCAGATATTCACTTATTTTATTATTATTATTTTATTACAAGCTTTATATTATCTTGCAATGTATGTCAAGGTGGAATCTTGCAACTGAATTTTAAATCAGTTATCTTTAACTGATTGAGCTGAAATTTGGTATACACGCTTATTTTGGATGACAATGCGTGCTTAGCTATGTGACGTAATTCTAATTCCAATATGGCGGATCATCCAAGATGGCGGAATAGTTATTTTTTCTGCACTACCACAGTATGGGTATCAAATGAAAGGGCTTGCTTAGGTGAACACGAACACTAAGGGCAATTAAATAAAAGCTTGTTTTTAAAAAGTTTTTTTTACCATATTTATTAATTTTGAGATTATAATACTAGTAAGTTAGGTACACTTATTAAATGGTGGAGCTTCCACCTCAAAGGCTCGTTCACGAATGCCGATGCGACTGACTGTCTGGCGCTCCTTCGGCGCTTTCCCCCTCCTATGACACGAAGTGTCACGACAGTGTTGCTAATTTTAAATAGAACAATATCGATACCAACGAGTATTTAACGAAATACCGATACATTTGAAATCGTTTTGGAATTTATTAAAAATCATGACATACCAATAGTAGAAGCTCTACTTGTATATGAGTATTTTTATTACTTTACTTATGAGTATGTGTGGTTTAGCGATATTTAACTTTATCGAGGGGTGAAAGGCTATTTGACTCAAGCGACATTATTTTAACTTTACAGTAGAGCATACTTATTTGACGCAGAAAAAAAGCTGATTCCAAATATGTCAAAGTCGACCGAAAGTGTCGCTTCAATCAAACAGCCTTTCACCACTGATATTTCCATCCATCCATTCTTCTTTGGAATAATCTTCCTCCTGAAATTAGGATGGCAAAGAATCGTTTCGCCTTCAAAAAGGGAACTCGCGAACATATAACTAAAAACATGTTAGCAGAATCATCTCATTAGTATAGTATGTATTTATATATTTATTTATTTATATTTAACATATATATTAGTATATTATATATAAGTATTTGTGTATCGTATTGTATGTAAATTATATGTCAAGGTCTGAAATTATTTCCAACATATTTTATAGTGCACCTACCTTGTTTTCTCTGCATCACCCTAAGGTTGACTGATAGAGAATGCCTTTGGCATTAAGTCCGCCTTTGTACATCTTTGTGCTAAAGTCTTAATAAATAATAAATAAATAACTATTTCTAAACGCACCATTGACGTATAGATGCGTATGAATTCCAGTGCTTTCATTCTCTAAAACAAAACGATAATCATAAACATGTTAATCACTATAAAAAGTGGTCATTCGTTCAACACATGTAACTCTTTAGTAAGTCATGTTACTCGTGTATTAATAAACTGACAACGTATTTATGCTCTCCCCATGACAAGGATAATGGTACACATAAATTTAACGCGATTAAATATTCAATTTATCTGACAATGAAATATTAAGTTAAATGTTATAGTGTCGTATAAAAATTGTAGTTAATCCGATGCAATTACTTAGATGCGTGGATGATTTAATGAACAAAGATCCAGTTATATCGGAGGTATGAGGAAGCTGAACCTACAGAGGGTATTAATACCTCGTGGCCTGAAAGTTTAAGTGGAGGACATTCGGTTAATTGCATCCGGTTAGAATCTCATTGAATTAAAAGTAAACGACGGCTTGATCTGAAGGTAGGCCAGCACACTGCACCAGCCCCTGTAGCATAAGTTTTATCTCTTTCAATCGTCAGATTCGTCGAGAAAATGTCACACCGAGCCATGCCCAGTACAAAAAGCTCGTAGTGACGTCATTTTCTCGACAAATCTGACAGTTGAAAGAGATAAAACTTATGTCTACACGGTCATGCTAAGGGTGGTGGTTGGGGGTTCGATTACTGTCAGCGGTATTTTGGAACCTTTTTGGAATCTGTTCTGGTCTTGATAAATGGGTTGGTCATTGTATAAGACCCATACATGCTTTGCTTAGTTTAGGATCATTTATATGATTCCTAAAGTCAGATTTAACGTCTGTATTTTATAGAATATTTTTGAGACACCTGTAGACATTTGAAATACAAAAAGTATCATATCAGCCATAAAACTTGACCGGAAAGTTTATTATGAATACACAATGCCAATATACAAGTTTAAAAAGAAACTTCAAATAAGCTTCAACTTCATAATAATATTTTGTAAAATATCCCATGCGTGGGTCACTTTGACATTATTGAATTAATACCCCGTTGTTGTTTTAAGATCAGTATATTTTACATTTAAATGGTTACTGCAGCAATATTGTTTAATATTAACAGCTCGTATCGGTCCCATTAGCGCGTTTTAGAATCAGACAGATTTACACCAACTTTTTGTCTGTTCTTATTAAAATGGATTGTATTATGCAGAAAATAGCCACTGAATCAGTGAACCATTTCGAATTCTATGCTAAAACAATAAAGCACAAATTTATGTTCAGGGATGGGATGATTCAAACTGTGACAAACAAAATAAAATATAAAAGGGAGGAGGGACGCGTATTTCAGAAACGACAAGTTGAAGAATGTCGAAATGTGTCAGCTGTCATTCGGTATTTAAAACGATATGTTATTCTGAAAGTGTCGCCCGGCGTGTCCGGGTTCGTCGTGTATCTAAATAGTGAAGCAGCTGTCTCGTTGTAAAGATTAGACGTTTTCTTAGAAGCCAATGAAAATTCCTGTATCTTTAATGCGTTTTTCGACTCAAAGTGATGCATAAATTACTAAAAAATATAGTTAAACTGTTAAGGTTAAATTGAATGTTAAAAATAGGGTATCATCGAAATTTATGTTGTTTTCAGTGCAGTCTAAAAAAAGATACATAAATAAATACTTCCCTCAAACACGCATGTTATAAGAAACATTTCTGTTTACTTAATAGAGTATTATATACCCAGGTACTTACTTTACAGAAACAAAATGTAAAAACCGGCCAAGTGCGAGTCGGACTCGCGCACGAAGCCGAAGCGCGGTTCCGTACCATTATCTATAAAAACGGCAAAAAAATCACGTTTATTGTATGAGGGCCCCCTTAAATATTTACTACTACAGCCCTTTTAAAGTCCCACTGCTGGGCACGGGCCTCCCCTCAATGCGAGGGGGAAATACATCATCTGTGAAAATTTCAACTAGAGAGTTTTCAACTATCACGGTTCATGAGATACAGCCTGGTGACAGACGGACGGACGGACAGCGAAGTCTCAGTAATAGGGTTTCCGTTTTACCCTTTGGGTACGGAACCCTAAAAACAGTAGAATGAAACCATAAAACAAGTATCGCAGATTTATAGCAATAGCTGTAATGGAATTTCAAAACTGCATTCTCAGTTTCGAAATTCGAAAATGCCCCAGTATTTCTTCACTTTGCAAATATATTGTTTTAGCAAAGCAAAGTCGGGTCCAAAGTGACCACTTCCACCTTCAATGGAAAGTATTATGTTGCGCGCTCAGCAGTTGTGCGCTTGAAATGCCAAAACCTCTGGATATATTGAGAGAGCGAGCGGATACAACTTTACTTACCTACACTGAATTCAATGACACAATAAAATGTTATTTTATTTTGAACTAAAAGTACCCAATGTATCTGACTCCAAAAACTTTAGTGGCAAAAGTGCGACCTCTATTGATTTTCTAATATAAACTCAATAAGTCGATAAAAAGTTAAGTTTTACCGCTAAAGCTCCTTCCATATGCGTAAGCATCGCAAGATATTACATTAGTTTTGAATAATAATTGCACTTGCAACCTACTTTTTTATTTGAAAAAAAAAATAAACTATACACATTTACATGTTCCTATAGAGTCAAATAAAAATACTCTAACGTTTTAATATCCGCACTGCAGACACACCCGATCCCAGTGAGCAATAACGATTTTCCGCAAACTCCGCCAGGTAATAGCTGTAGCGATGTTATATCGAGTGCATCGTGATTCCACCTCGTTATGTTCCTATCCAGACTAAAATGCTTTTCTTTTTTTCACCTATTTTTGAATAGCTTCTGCATAGTATTCTTAAGTGGTAAAAAAAGTGACATGATTTTTTTGGTACCTTATCTTCCTATTCTTGAATATTATCTGCATAATGCCTTCCTTTTCTGAATTCAAAATTGTATCATTGTGTAATTTTTTTAAATTCATTGATTTTAGTGAGTGTATTTTTTTAAATATTATGTACACAGTATTAATAGACTTTTATAATACTGTTAAAAAAATATCACGTGATTAATGGACGGCCTCTTATATAAGTAACTAATGAAAGAATTATGTGGAAGCGAACAAGTTAGGAAACGAAGCGTCTTGTTCAACAAAGGTCTGACAAGGGTTGAACAGGAGAAGTCTGTCGGTAAGTTTTAAAGATTACGTAACGGCTCCATAAGTTTAAGATTAATAATACGCCTTTTAAATTTTAATGTCTTATTCCAACTGAGTAATTGGGTTGTTAGCGTCTACTGGGCTCATTTGCGAAAAAGATTTTCAACTTTAATAATTAGTAGCTTAGATCATTTTTCAGTTAACTATAAGAGGCTTGGTGTAGTGATTTGAGCGTAGGCCGCTGCTCATACAATTTCCATTTACTACAAATTTTGAAAATACCAAATTATGCTAGTTGGTGAACACACCTTACTATAGATGTGCAGATTTCCTCACGATGTTTGCCTTCAGCAAGTTCAGCAAGTGGTAATCATTATTTAAAATGATATTTGCACATGAAATCCGAAAATCCCAGAAGTGCAGACTCAGGATTTGAAGTTGCGTCCAAGATAATTGATAGATAGCCTGCTATCTATCAATTAGCCTACTACTGCACTTGTAGCATGAGCGTCAAGATTAGACGTATGTCACGAAATATCTTGATGTTGTCTCTTTTACCCGTATGAAATTAGACAGAGAGCGACCGAGCCAATCCGTGACAGAGGTCTTGTCTTGACATGCGTGCTGACACCACTGCTTGGAATAAAACACGTTATGTTTGAAATAAATTACTACCTACCAATATTGGTGCAGTCGTGATTCAGTGAACCCAAAAATCTAAATTATTCTGTCTACTGTCTTCAATAATCAAAATTTCTCAATAAACAAAATTTCTATCAATTCCTGTAGGTGCTAAACTAGTTCCAAACCTTAAACCATTGCTATCCTACTTGTTAATCCCCAATTCAGATGGAATAAAAGTTTTCTTCTTATCTTAAGTTTTTCGAAGTAACGTACGAAGCCAGAGAGCGGACGAGACTTGTCTAACTGCCCACTGACACGATAAAGGCGATTGTCGGCCAGCGAATTTCCATGTTTTTTTTTTGAAATTTGCTCTGTACTTATCCACTTAAACATTAATTTTCTGTAGCAAAAGACATGTGACTGGATTGGCTCTCATCACAGATGACATTTCGTTGAAATTTGCCTGTTCTATTGTGATGGAACCGTGATCCATCAATTACTGAATGTTATTTTTTTTTTGTTTGGTTGTCTCTAACTTTCTAAGAACTCAAACATGTGCAGAGTATAAACAAAAAGGGACTCAGTGATTTTACAAGTGGTAACAATCGAACACTAAAAGCTATTCATTCTAACAGTCCACTTGTACAAGAGATTTATTTAATTGCCGGCACTCTACACGTGTTGGGGGCTCAACTACCTGCTTCGTCTGGGATTCGTGGGAATGGTTCGAATATACAATGTTTAGACAATAGTTTTAAATTTAATGAATGGTAATATTAAGACATTGCATGATCATGGGAATTTAGTTATAAGCTTTAGAATTAAGGCTTTATCATAGAATAATGTGATTCTTTAAGGTTGGCAATGGCGCCTGTCGATTTTAAAGAATAGTGATTAATTATCACTGAACTCTTATCGAGTTATCATTTACTCTATTAAACTGATCGTATAGCCTGTTTTATACTTTGAACACCGTTATTGGCTTGAATTAAAGCTGGTTAAATTAAAATGTTACAGCGCAATAAACTGATGCGAGATAGCTGACGCCATCTAGTCCGGTTGCGGACAACGTACGGGCATTGTCTCGACAAGTTGACGTCACAGCAAAATAGCGGCACTATAGTGATACGGTTGTTGGATTGGCTGATCCGACGCAAGCCACGCCCCGAGAGTTCCTGTTGGGAGGAGATCAGCGGCGCCTGAGTAGCTTTAAGTTTAGGGAAGTCTTCGTCTGGTGGTCGTCCTGTTCAGTACCTTACTAGCATATTTGTATTATTCTATCGTTAGCGTCAGTGTTTGTCTCTGGTCAATCTAGTATAGTTCAATAAAGTAAAGTCAGTGTCTTGCTGGAGGCTGAACTAAAGCTAAGTACCTATTTGTACGAATGTTGTATCGATGCGATTTGTCTGGAACACTTTCTTTATGACCTATAGGTCTATTAATTACCTGAATATCATCATGACGTACTAAATAAAGACTAACTAATAAACTCGCAATTTCATGCTCCTGACACATCGTACACAATTATGAATAATTACTTGTCCGTGGTTATTTCATATACATTGAGACAAAAGCCATTTCTTTTAGAAGTCCAATTTTATTAAGCTTGAAATCTTTCGAATACTGTAAATATTAAATCTTAGCCTTTGTACTGGTTGTGTAGGATAAGTAAGGGCATATATGTTCTTATTTATCTGAGGCGCGTTTAAGCGAAAGGGAGGCTTTGACGAAAAGCTTCTCTAGGGCTAGGCTGCCTAGACAAACTATTCGATCGTGCCATCAGTGGCGGGACCAGTACAATATCATAAATATAACCACGAACTTTAGAATAAGCCTTACCTATCTGTTTATGCCTGCATTGTTTTATATGTCTGTGTGTTTGTGCTTATATGAAATAAACAAGTACTGAATTTCTGTTTGAGTGTGCGTTTGTACTCTACAAACCCCTGATTCACCTAACGAGCCACTAGTATAGCTAAAATCATTCATATATAAATTACCAGGCTTTGAGTCAACTGTTACTCTAAAGCAATTTGTTTAGACTACTTTTTGAGCGTTTGCAAGCTGAGGTCGATAGTTGATGCAATAAATGATTGTATATATATAGTTCTAATAATTAACCGATCGATGACTGATCGATAGTTTTTCAGTAACATATCAATATCTTTATCTATACCATATTAAAAACTGATTTACAAACTCATTAATAGACGCCTCGCCAATATTTCCTCGGTCTAGAGATCTCGCCTGAACTCCAGTACAGTGCTCAACAAAAATCGCTATGGCGATAATAATGCGCAATAAAAATATATTATAATAGGGGCCCCCATAACACAAATAAACAATAAACAAAGTGCACGATGCTGTACTATAAAACGCACTTGAGTACTTGGCAGTTCCGGTTCGATACCAAAGAAATAAGCTACGCCTAGACTCGCATATCTGCCCTGGTCCGGACGCCAGGCAACAGGAGTCGGTAGAGGCTAGATTTGTTTTGGAGGTACGGCCCCGGCTAAATAGATCACTCGCATCAATCTTCGATTAGACGCTTGTTCGTTAAATGCTCAATAGTACATTAATTCATCTTTGGATCAGCTCTGAAGGAACAGGCTACGCCTAGACTCACAAATCTGTCCCGGTCCGGACGCCGGGCAACAGGAGTCGTTAGGGGCTAGACTCGATCTAGAGGTGCTACTAACGATGAATAGGGCCCCAGCTACACTTCCAACTCGTTAAAGGACAACTAGTTTAACCCTAATAATTGAACAAAGTACTTAACCGCAAGTAACACTGTAACTTTGAAATCGAGGGTCATAAGATTTTAACGTAATTTTAAAAATACAACTTCGCTCCGATGTTAGGCCTAGCTCGGGTCTATCACACTATGAGAGAATACCGTACGTTTTCGTATCGGTGCGGGCGTTTTAATACGTTTGTGAGCACAGGGCTTACAGGGTTTAGCGGTCACGGTTTTGCAGAAGAGATCATTTCTTTGGGTTCTTTCATAGGATCTGCTGGTTTAAACCCCGGATCCATAAGCGCGTCAAAATTTATCGGACTAATGTGTGGCCTGTACCAAAATCAGAATCAGTTTTTTTTCATTCATGTAATCCAATACTTATGGATCGTCAATAAATAATAATTATAGTATCTCTACCACCTATTCGGAATGCATTTCCTATGGAGAAGAATGGGCAAAAAACTCCATAGTTGGATTGTTCCAATACGGATTTATATTTTTGTGTTTTTCTTAATTAACAATATAAATTAAATGAGGCTATACATTCTCAAAATCCAATAAATTAACTTTATAAACTACGTGTTTCGAGCAAGACTTAAAAGTAGGAAGGAGGAGGAAATGAACTGAATTACCTCAAACATGACGCGACCGGATTTTGACGCGTGATCACGTGACTTTTACCACAGAAATTCAATCTTTATGTATTTTGACACAGAGTTTGTTTTAGTATTGGCATACATAGATCGCCTCGCTTGACACCTCTAGAGTTTAATGCTTTAAGGGAGTCCTGAAATCTGATAGCTCGTGTAAACGCTTTCATACAAAATGATCTGCCACTGGTCATCCGTAACTATAAGGCAGCCGGCTTTACTGTGTGAACCGATCCTAAGTCCTATCAGGCGGTCTGTCGGCGGTTGAAGTTCAGGATTTTGGCTATTTATTGCAATCCCCAATGGATCCGGGAATTTACGCGGCAAAAGATAAAAAGGACCTTAGTTTTATAGGGATATGCGTTATTTTACGCTATCATTGCTATTACGGCAACTAACTCTATTTTATAGAGCTCACTTAAGATTTTTAGGCCATTTTGTTTTAAGGTTCTCAGTACTGTTATCAAGAACTATTAAACTGGATCCCTTTTTTTAATATACCTATTGAGGGGTGAAAGGATCTTTGACTTAAGCGACACTTTTATATAATATGCTCACCCTATTACATTGGGACCCAAATACATCGGCGAAGTGTGGGCGCACTGCAGTACACCTCTGCTTACCCCTTCAGGGAATACAGGCATGATGATGAATAAATATAATACTTAAACAATACTGCTTGAGACTCCTGTAATCGAATATTTAGATAAATCTGTTTGCCACAGTTAACTAGTGTTATAAAGTTATAACATTTTTAATTAGGTAATGTATGATGTGAACAGTATAATGAAATAAAAACTCAGGGGCGTTTGTTTAGCCGATGAGCACACAAAGGGCTACTGCTGGGACCAATAAATTGTGCGTCACGCCACGCACGCGTCCCGGCGCGACTCGTCCGCGTGCATAGGGTTGCCAATACAATAACTATTATTTACTACCCTAGTAGTCCATTTATAAATTTTATTCTTTAGCGGGTTATTCTCAGGAAGACATTAAATGATCTGGAAAATGGCCCAGAAATAAATTACATCATAAGTTTTAAACTGTAGACTCTTAGCATTATGAGTAAAAATTGGGTGTTAGTACATACTGAATGGTATGTACACACATTTTTTTAAGGATACGAGTTTTCGTAAGTATTGTTGTGAAATAAAACATAATATATTTTAAACAGCATCCATTATTCATGTCGCCCTCACGATTATTTCGATGTGATTTACAAAGGTCAAATACCTTTCGAAATTCCCTTTATACAATTACTAACGTAACCGACGTAACGTTAGCTGGAAGGCAAACTGAAAATTTGGCGACCCCTGTAATCTCACTTTACAAATAAACATTAGGTTTCGCTAACAGATGGCGCTGAAAGTAAAGCACGATTTTACATACAATCCTGGATCGCGATGAAAGTTTTTACGATATACTTCAGTATTATATGCAAGATCCCAACATGAGCCACAATGGCCAATGGCTTCGTGGCCGACTCCTTCACACTATTTTCCTCACAATCACAAAAAAACACATAAAAATGTGGAGCAATAAACATTTTGCTTGTGTTATTAAGCCTCCTATAGACATCACCCGAGTAATAAAAGCTTACATAATTTGACACCCCTGCGTCCCCTCTCGCAACAATAGATGAAACAAGTAATTTTAGCAACGTCATTAGTAACGAGCCATGTATTAGCGAAGGGTAGTGAACTTTACGCAGATCAGAAGCTCTACCATGAGTTTTAACGCGTTTACGTCAATTCAACGTTACTTAATTATTTGCATGGCAACTACTGAAGAACTAGCAAATAGTTGATGCAGTGAGTCCACTCCTATCGTAAGTATTTAGCTTATTTGGATAGGCTAACGGGAATTACATTGCTAGTAAAGAAAAGACCGGCGTATGTAACACCTATACCTAGTAGAACTATTTATTAGTATAACTAGTATATCCTAGTATAACTTTCATACGTTATTCTATATGTTAGGGATATATATTGGTAATGCTTGATGTTAATTGAGTTCAGTATGGATTTTAAATAACCCTTCCTTTTGGCTTTGCTGGAGTCGGAAAAAAAAGGAAGTTTTCGTCTGACTGTTGTAAAATTTTTAGAACAAAAGTACTTTTAAATATCATTGGGAATTGATCAAACGTTTCTATACAAACTCTATAAATAATTCAAACAGTTTAGAAAGCTCGAAACTGTCTCTATTGTATTCTCCTGCCCTAGATCAGCGCATAACAACAACCAAACAAAAGTATCGCTATTTGTTCACCATTTCACGACCCAGTGGCCGTTTCAGCGAATGTGGAATTTCCTTATATTCTACAGCAGTTTCGTAGGCGAACGATTGCGCCAATACAAACAGTTGTTACTGAATTTGCATTCAATTGTTTTCCGAAGACGGTTTCTAAAAATTTTGTTTCTTTTTTCAAAAATGTAACATCAGTTTTTTTATGCTTTGGTAAAGAGTAAAGAGTTTTTTATACCTCATATTAAATTAAAATATATTATCGGCCTCAAAGTCAATAAAAAACAAACCGAGAAAGATAAAATATTGATTTATTGAGCATGGTTAGTTAGACTAAGTAGTTAATGGCATTAGGCTCGCCCCCTATTACATTGGGACCAACATACATCGGCGAAGTGTGGCTGCACTACAGTTAGCAAATATCTTTGTATACTCATTAGATCCGTGTGGAGTCCGGCATAGAATAGCTCCAACCCAACTCTTCCCGCGGGTGTCGTACAAGGCGACTAAGGGATTATTAACTCGCGCTTCGGTGGGCAGCAGCGCCGTGAGCCCAACACCATACATATACTGCGATCGCCAACCCGCATGCCAAGCGTGGCGATTATGGCAAAACCCCCCCATGACAGACACAAATACGAATCGGCCCCCAGTCTCCGGTAGCGCCGCCGCTCCTGGCTTTGGTAGTGGTCAGGTCAGTGGCGGAGCAGGGGGTGCTAAGAATCCCCGGAGGAAAGCCAGCTACCATCGACGACAACTGGCCCTGGCAACTTATAACGCACGCACTTTAAGGACCGACGAGAAGATACACGAACTAGAAGACGCCATAGAGAGAGTTCGCTGGGACGTATTGGGTTTATCTGAAGTCCGAAGAGAGGGTGAGGACACGATAATCCTGAAGTCAGGCAACCTCTTCTACTATCGAGAGGGCGACCAACTGTCCCAAGGTGGTGTCGGGTTTATCGTCCACAAGAACCTCGTTAACAACGTGATCTGCGTTGGGAGTGTGTCGACGAGGGTGGCGTACCTCATACTCAGAATCACCAGGCGATATTCGCTGAAGGTGATACAGGTTTACGCGCCAACGTCGACACACCCCGACACGGAAGTGGAGACTATGTATGAGGACATATCCAGAACCATACATACGTCCGAGACCCACTACACGGTGTTGATGGGGGACTTTAATGCGAAGCTGGGCAAACAAAGCGGCAACGAGATGAGAGTGGGGCAATTTGGTATCGGGCAGCGAAACCCACGGGGTCAACAGCTGGTTGACTTCTTGGAAAGAGAGGGACTCTATGTCATGAACTCTTTTTTCAAGAAGAAACCCCACAGAAAGTGGACCTGGATGAGCCCCGATGGTTCCGTTAAAAATGAGATCGACTTCATCATTTCCAGCAAAAAGCAGATATTCAGCGATGTCTCTGTGATCAACAGGGTTAAAACCGGCAGTGATCACCGCATGGTTAGAGGCACGTTGAATCTGAGTCCTGCACTTGAGCGATTGAAATTGATGAAGTCGACGCTCCGTCCAACCCCTGCCGATATCCAAAACCCCGAGCACTTTCAGCTCGAACTTCAAAACCGCTTCGAATGCCTAGCAGACTGCACATCTGTGGACGAGACCAACAGCGGGCTAGTGGAAACCGTCCGTGCCGTCGGAGCTAAGTTTTGCAGACCACGACGCACCGATAGAACCAAGAAGATCTCGACTGGAACTCTCAAACTTTTGGATGAAAGACGCGAAATGATACTGCAGTCTTCGGCTGACATGTCGGTTTACAGGCGCCTCAATAGACAAATATCAAAATCCCTCAGGCGCGACATTCGGCAATTTAATACAAACTGTATTAAAGATGCCATCGAGCGTAACAAAGGCTCAAAAGTATTCGCGAGGCATTTGTCTATTGGGCAAAGCCAAATGACGAAGCTGAAGACCGACACTGGCAGTGTCGTTTCGTCCAAACCCGAGATTATGAGAGAAGTCGAGAAGTTCTATGGACGGTTATACACGTCAGCACAAAGGCCCGCCATTAGCCCAGATGCAGACCCAAGATCTAGATTAACCCGACACCACACCGAAGATATCCCGGACGTTAGCTTATACGAAATCAGAATGGCTCTGAAACAGCTTAAAAACAACAAGGCACCGGGCGATGACGGAATCACTACTGAACTTCTGAGAGCGGGTGGAAAACCGGTACTTAAGGTCCTCCAGAAATTGTTCAATTCCGTCATTCTCGAGGGTACAACGCCTGAAGCATGGAACAGAAGCGTGGTGGTACTGTTCTTCAAGAAAGGTGATAAAACCCTGTTGAAGAACTACCGACCCATCTCGCTTCTGAGCCATGTTTATAAGCTGTTCTCCAGAGTCATTACGAATCGTCTCGCACGTAGGTTCGACGAATTTCAGCCACCCGAGCAAGCCGGGTTTCGGAAGGCCTTTAGCACCATAGACCACATACATACGCTGCGGCAGGTTATACAGAAGACGGAGGAGTATAACCGGCCACTATGCTTGGCGTTTGTGGACTATGAAAAAGCCTTCGATTCCATAGAGACGTGGGCTGTGGTTCAGTCCCTCCAGCGATGTCGCATAGACCACCGATACATCGAAGCGCTGAAGTGTCTGTATAGGAACGCCACCATGTCAGTCCGAATCCAGGACCAGAGCTCTGAGCCTATCCCATTGCAGCGAGGAGTAAGACAAGGAGACGTTATCTCTCCGAAATTGTTTACCGCTGCATTGGAAGATTGCTTCAAGCTGCTGGATTGGGATGGACTTGGCATCAATATCAACGGCGAGCACCTTACTAACCTTCGGTTTGCAGATGACGTCGTGGTCATAGCGGAGTCGCTGGAGGAACTGAATTCAATGCTCGGTGATCTCAACAGAGTTTCTCAACAGGTAGGTCTTAAAATGAACATGGATAAGACGAAAATCATGTCGAATGTCCATGTCGCACCTCACCCAATAGTCGTTGGGAACTCTACTCTCGAAGTTGTCGACGAGTACGTATACCTGGGACACACGGTCCGATTAGGTAGATCCAACTTCGAGAAGGAGGTCACTCGACGAATCCAACTCGGCTGGGCAGCGTTCGGGAAACTGCGTCACATCTTCTCGTCCGATATTCCTCAGTGCCTGAAGACAAAAGTCTTCGAACAGTGTGTGTTGCCAGTGATGACGTACGGATCCGAGACGTGGTCGCTCACAATGGGACTCATTAGACGGCTCAGAGTCACTCAACGTGCAATGGAGCGAGCTATGCTGGGAGTTTCACTGCGCGATAGAATCAGAAATGAGGACATCCGTAGAAGAACCAAGGTTACAGACATAGCTCGAAGGGTTGCACGTTTGAAGTGGCAATGGGCCGGACACATTGCCCGGAGAACGGATGGCCGTTGGGGCATCAAAGTCCTAGAGTGGCGGCCACGAACAGGCAAGCGGAATGTGGGACGACCCCCGACCAGATGGACGGACGACCTCACCAGGGTCGCCGGGAGTCGATGGGCGCATAAAGCCCAAGAACGTAATTTGTGGCGATCTATGGGGGAGGCCTATGTTCAGCAGTGGACGTTTCTGGCTGATAGATAGATAGATAGATAGACTCATTAGATGTCAAAAATAAGCTAAGGAATTATAATTTAATAGGTTAGTATATCTGTTCTGAATTAAATTGTATAATAGAATTCAGACAAACAAAACAGCGGCGTATGGGACCGCAGTCAATAGACACGAATTAGTTATATTTGTCTTTGTATTATCAAATAGAAACCGTATGGACAAACCAGACCGAGGTTAATCCCTTTATAACGACGTACCGTGAGATTGGTGGGCATTTGGGGAATATACAATAATGTTTTGTGTATACAACTTAAATCAACCTATTTGTGTAGATACCATAAGCAATGTATAACGTATTTTTAGGGTTCCGTACCCAAAGGGTAAAACGGGAAGACTTCGCTGTCCATCCGTCCGTCCGTCTGTCACCAGCCTGGATCTTATGAACCCTGATAGTTAGAGAGTTGAAATTTTCACAGATGATGTATTTCTGTTGCCGCTATTACAAAAAAAATACTGAAAAACAGAATAATATAAATATTTAAGGGGGCTGCCATACAACAAACGTGATTTTTTTGCCGTTTTATAGATTTTTTTTCTTTTATTATGTACTCGTAAGTGGGAAGGTTTTACCCTAGTAAGTGACACGCTGTAAGACTTTTTTTTGCATTCCTATTTTAAAATTTGAACTATTTTGGTTATTTCCAGTTTTACTTACTGTACCAAAGTTTAAAATCTAAATTTTAATATTTTTATTCATCTATAAAAATAGTACTAATCATGTAGATATTATTACGGAGATGGCATATCAAGCCCGTGCTGCGGTAAATTGTCTGGTCTATCTTACTCCGTCACAATGACGGAGTTAGATAAGCCATGTTTTTCAATGTAGTTGCCGTATACTACAGGTAGGTACATGAGAAAACAACAATAGCGGATTAATTACTGCAGAGCCATATGAAGAGTAGAGTCGTTATGGGTACTCTAGTTACTCTATGGTACCAATACATTTTGCCAGATTCTACCACTGGTTCGGATTGCTGCTCCCATTGAGAAGAGGTAAGTAACTCAAATACTCTTTTTAAAATATGTCACAGAAGCACCAACATACAAACTCAAAGTCTTGTTTGGTCCACTCACAAACTATGTTTTATTGTACAAAGTTTAGAAATGGATTATTTTAATTTAAATAAATTACCGAATATGTTTATATAGTCAAATAGTAAAACGCACGATTAGTTAATGGAAATGAATAAATTTATTGCAAAAATTATAAGGTAAAATAAACAAAGTGAAATATTATAAGCGGCGAATAAATGCGTGATCTAAAAGCCTGATTTATGAAGCAAATTTAAAAGCGAAATAATTATCTTGCTTTATGTATTTTAAGACGACTTTACGTCTCAAACATTTACACTGTCATCTTTTAATCTTAAATAATGTTATGTACTTTCTGTAATGGCGCCAAATTTGCATTTTGACTATAACAGATTTTCATTTCAGATAGCTTAGCTGAAAACGTGCGAACATCTATAAATTTTATCAAACTAGACCTATTTTCGGGGCCTATTAAATAAATGTCAGATGGAGATTAAAAGCAGTTTACATCGCTTAGAAGTGCAACTATTATTTGTTAATTACTCAACTTATTTTTAATTAACATGACAGAACAGGCGACGGCTTGGCCGTAGGTCGCTTGACTCACTAAATCGGGTGGCTGTAAGTTCGATTCCCGCCAGCGTAACATTTCGGAAATGGCCTTATATAATTTGCCTTAATCTGGGTTTAACTGGGATCGCCCCCAGTCCATTGTATGGTACCCATAGTAAAAGCTTTGCCAAATTTTGGAGCATATGATGTGTATGTATTGAACAAATACAAATAATTACATCAATACGAGGGAGATTTGGGCCATAGTCCACCACGCTGGCCCAGTGCAGGTTGGTGAACTTCACACGACTTTCTATAGACGTGCAGGTTTCCTCACGATGTTTTCCTTCACCGTATGTGTTGTCCGTAGTATGTATTGTCTAGCGATATTTATCTATTTATGAAAGTATTAGGCCCTCAGTTCGTTTTGGTACTGGCAATACATTTGATGAATGACTTTTGACGCCCCAGTGTACGTGGAGCTTAAAAAAATACCGATATTCTCACTCACAAATGAAATCAACAGAAATACCAAATCGAATCCCATTGGGTGTCATTTGTTTTACTCTCACGAACATCCCTTTGATGGACTTTTATTTTTGATCACAAATTACTGAAGCTGAAGGATTACCGTCGGTTGAGACACGCGACCGTCCAAATAGGCCGTCCCAACCGCCGGCATCCCGGTAGGTGGATGCTGAGACAAATAAAGTATGAGAGAACAATGCGAGGCGAGTCGGTGAATAATTTTAGCTCGGCGCGACGCTTCGGGTGGGACGCAGAATTAGAGTGGTTCCTGGAAGTGCTGTTAATCGTGGTATTCAATCAATTTGAAACGTGGTTGCATAATATTATTAAAAATATATTAAAGTTAAATTAGTGATAAATTACATAATTCATTCGGCGTGTCACTCTGTTAAAGTATGGCATTTCATATTTTTGCTATTGGTTGTAATGGGACTTTGTTTTCTACGAAAACAACAATTTATAGGCCGTGCTTTTTGATATTTTTCTTTATATTCTTAGTAGGTATAAGACTTATGGATAAGTACCATACTGACATTGGGTGGATGCGATGTTATCTAACAACTAGTACAATAAATGAAAAGAATCAAAATACGGAAAAATCAAATAGGTAAATGTGTTTAAACATGTGACCTTTTTTTTTTTTTTGGGACTAAGCCCGCCACACATTTCCACCACTGTTACTCCTGTAAGCCAGGATCGACAGCGGTGTCCATTGAAAACACCGAGGTTTGACCCTCGGCGAGTCCCGGGGAAGAGCTAAATTGTCTTGGAACCCGCACGAATTTTGTGACCTGTGAAACATGTGACCTATGAAGACCTTCCTTCCTACCCAGCACTAGCAGCACATGAATACGACCGCAACTTTTCTTCCAAAAATAGCTTGACATTAAACGGATAATATCAAAAAAACAGCCAAGGGATTACAGACCTGAGTATTTGATATAAAATTTCAACTAGGTGGCTCCACGATTCCCGAGAAAAAGGTTCTTGACAGACGGACAATGAAGTGATCCTATAGAGGTTCATATTATTTTTATTTTAACATACGGAAACCTATAACCTACAAAACCTTAACGATTCCAGTCGCTATTTTTATAGGTCCACGCAGACCGCGCTATCTTTACCGCCCTCCGGGGAAATAACGTACTGTCACGCAGAATATACACTGCCGCACCACAATTAGAGATCACCAGAAATTGCGTAATTAGAGGCCATTAATCGATCTTGCATAGCACCGTCCACTTCCCTCTTTGTTCGTTGACTCCGGCCGCTTGCGCTGGTCCGTTTATGCGAGATGACACATTATTTTGATATATTGGGCTAGAATTACGATACTTGTTGGTCGTAATTTGTAAATCGTATCTAGTGGAATATTATATCTGGCAAATAACAAACACATGTTTAACAGTATAATTCTATACTGGGTATTGTTTTAATGTCAGTTTATATTATTTGACAGTTTATGTAATGTTCATCTTATGGAGTCTTATATATACTCCATAGTTCAACTGTAAAAAAAACTCAACAATTCAACAAGAGAGTTGATTTAGAGCGCGTATATTAAAGGACGTTAACTTTTGTCTGTGACTCTACCATCGTTGCTCTACAATTTCATCACTAGCAGTCATAATCGTAAGATTTATTATTTCTCCTTTTTTCTATCTACTAATAATAAATTATTAAAATAGCATCTACATCATAAATTAATTAGCATATAAGAAAAAAATAATATAATTTTACAATTTGTAAATTCCCTCGTAGGCCTGTACGCAATAGATGATTTGACTTTTTATCTTAACTAATAGCAACATATTTTGTCAATTTACCAACCACGCACTTTTTTCAAATTTCTTATAACACTTACCCCGAATTGCCGGAACAGACTTAGCCATCTTGACCCCTAATTTATCTAACTACCCTACATAATAAACCGCCATATCCGGCCAATACTTTTCAGACAGCCGGAAGTAGTTGGACGAAAATTCAGGACGCAATATTTCGGCTTCATACTTTTTGTCAAAGGCTACCCCAACGACATTAGGCGATCATGGAGAAGAGTAATGATGGTAAATGACGGTAAATGGCGGTAAATTACCGTGGCACCTTATCGTTGGATTCAATAAGATAGTTCAGGGGAGGCAATAATGAAACTGCACCAACAGGATTCTGCTTGGTTCGCGTTAGAACGTGGTAAATGTGTTGGCGGTAGGTAATGACGTCATTATTGTTAGTGATGTGCCAGATTCTTAACGGTTTTATTTAAAAATAAATACAACTTCATTTGTTGCTGCACTGTACTAAAACTTTTCATTATTAATTGATTTATTAGCGTGGGTAATATAGAATCAAAAATGAAATTGATTTTATTGTTATTTCTTTACTAACTTTAAGTGCCGCATGCCGGATATGCTATGGGCAAAATCAACCACGCAATGGCTCCTCAACCACGGGAAACGGCAACGCGGCAGGCCCAAAAAGAGATGGCAGGATGAGCTAGACTCTCACTTACCGGAGTGGCCCCGGTTGGCTTTTGCCCTGCAGTGGGACAGTCAAGGCTTGATATGATAGAATCAGAATCAGAATCAGAATCAGAATATTTTTTATTCGAAACCAATACAGGCACTTATGAATCGTCAATAAATAATAATAGTAGTATCTCTACCACCCATTCGGAATGCATTTCCTATGGAGAAGAATGGGCAAGAAACTCCATGGTTGCTTTTTTCAAATAAGGATTTACATTTTTGTGTTTTTCTTAATTAACAATTATACAATATAAAGTTAATGAGGCTATACATTCTCAAAACACAATTAAATCACTAAACAATCTACATGTTGGACAAGATTTAAAGGTAGGAAGGAGGAGGAAAACGGGACAAATAGCTAAAATCCCTTAAACTAGTTCCTGTGGAGCCGGACCAGCGCCTGACCAAGCGTGTTTATCCTCTAAATAATCACCTATTGTGTAGTATGCGCGCCTGCATAGTGTATGTCTAATGCAAGTTTTAAATTTAGTTTCATTTAGGTTAATGACGTTAGGGGGAATTTTATTATAAAATTTGACACAGTACCCCATGAAAGATGTGTGAATTTTCGCCAGTCGAAAGTGTGGTTGGTCTAATTTATCTTTATTTCTAGTGTTAAAACGATGGCCATCACCTACTTTTCGAAACAGATGTAAATTTTTCCTTACGTACATGATATTCTCGTAGATATATTGGCATGGGACCGTCATTATGTTGATATCTTTGAAGAGTTCTCTTAGGGAGTCGCGACTACCTAAAGTATAGATGGCCCTAATGGCCCTCTTCTGTAAAATAAAAACGGACTCAATATCAGTGGCCCTACCCCACAATAGAATACCGTACGACATGATACTGTGAAAGTAGCTAAAATAAACTATTCTCGCGGTGTCTACATCAGTTAGCTGTCTGATCTTTCTGACAGCGTAGGCAGCAGCGCTGAGGCGCTTTCCTAGAGTTCTAATGTGTGGACCCCATTGTAACTTTGAGTCAAGCGTAATCCCTAAGAAAACAGTCTCATGAAAGAATTCAAGTTTCTCCCTATTTAGTACTACGTCACAATCACTACTTCTAACATTTGGCAAGGAAAACCGTATACATTTTGTTTTCTTACTATTTAATACTAAATTATTAGTAGTGAACCAATTATGGACCTGAAGGATAGCGTCATTCACCTCGTCAAAATTATTTACATGTCTACCTACTTTAAAAATCAAAGAGGTATCATCGGCAAATAGCACTATCTTCGCCCTGTTTTGAATTATCAGGGGTAAGTCGTTTATATAGACTAAAAATAGGAACGGACCTAGAATAGATCCCTGGGGGACGCCCATTTTAACTACGGAGCCTATCGATTTAATACCATTAATTTGAACAGTTTGTTGCCTATCCCCTAAATATGATTTTAGAAAGTTAAGGGCTCTAGTTCTCACACCGTAGTGTTGCAATTTTAATAAAAGTATGTCATAATTGACGCAGTCGAAAGCCTTTGAGAGGTCACAGAAGATACCAATGGCATCCTGTGAGTTCTCCCATGCGTCGAAGATATGCTTTATTAAGTTTACACTGGCGTCGGTAGTGCAACGGCCTTTAGTGAAACCATATTGTTGGTCGTGCAGGATGTTATTTGCATTAAAATGATCTAGTAATTGACTAAGCATTATCTTTTCAAATACTTTACTAAGTACCGGCAAAACAGAAACTGGCCTATAATTGTTTGGGTCTTTAGTACTACCGGATTTGAACAACGGGATTACTTTACTTAGTATCATTAAGTCCGGGAAAACGCCTTGATCAACACATGTATTAAATATCAGAGCTAGGTATGGCGCTAAAGTGTTGATAATAGCTTTACATATTTTTACTGACATTCCCCATATGTCTTCAGTTAATTTAATTTTAATCGACTGGAAGGCTTTAATAATAGATCGGGTATTGGTATGAATGAATTTGAATTCTATAGGACAGGGGGCAATATTGTTTTTCAGAATTGAAATTGAAAGAGTCGGGGAGCAGTTTAATGATTCTGTTGTTTTTATAGGGATATTAGAAAAAAAATGTTCAAATTCTTGAGCTACGTCTATATCGGAACTTAAAAGACCACGCGGAGTCTCTAAAGTGTAATCCGTACTGCTTTGTTTGTTTTTACCGGTCTCACTATTAACTACTTTCCAAGTGGCCTTTATTTTATCATCGGCATGCTTTATTTTATTACGAATATGTATTGATTTGGCTGCCTTACATACTTTCCTAAATATTAACGAAAAATTTGCTACATATTTTGTGAACGCTGCCGTATTAACGAAACTTTTAAGTTCATAAAGCTCAAACAGCTTTTCCCTACTTCTACGAATACCCACGGTCGCCCAATCACTGAAGGTAAATTTAGGCTTAATATTTTTAGCTTTTAATGGAAAGTTATTTTCATATTCTTTATGAACAATCGAAAAGAAATCCGCGTAAAATTTATTACAATCATTTATTTTGTACCTGGGAATTACTAGTTTATTATTTAGCGCATTATTATATTTATGTAAATTCCTAGTAGTCAAACTCCGCCATTTTACTTTTATAGGTTGAACTGAAACAATAGCTTTAAAGGTGACAGTTTGACCAGTGTGGTCGGATTGTAAATAATTGACAACGTTTTGATTTAAATATTCACAATTGCAGAAGATATTGTCTATGCAGGTAGCTGACGTAGGTGTTACTCTAGTTGGTTCAGAAAAAATATTTTTCAAATTAAATGACTTAAAAAGACTTAACAGTCTTTCAGTGTAATTTGTTGATTCTAAAATATTAATATTGAAGTCACCACAAACAACAATAGACTTGTTACTAACAAATATTTTATTTAAAACATCTTCCATTACCGATTCGAATATATTAAAATTCTGAATATGAGGAGGTCTATACACACACACTACAATATGCTTATCCAGCTCGACACAAGAAATCTCAATAATTTGTTCAACCGAGAGCCCTACTATATCTCTTCTTTCTTTGGATTTAATAATGTTCTTAACTAATACGAGGGTACCACCGTGAAGCTTGGATGTACGGTTGTAACAACTTATGACTGAATAATTTTTGTAATTTAACAATGTTTTATAATCTTTAAGCCAATGTTCACTAATGCAAATAATATCATGTTGAGTTTTTTCAAGCAATAACTCAACTTCTAAAATTTTTGATTTAAATCCTTGTATATTTTGATTAAATAGTTTTAATGTTCCAGACCTCCTATCCTCCTTATAATCCTTACATATTTTTGAAATGCCAGAGGTACTAGGACACATCTCTATTGTCGGTTTATGTCGTTTAAACAGTCAGTAACAGAATTATTAGTAAAACCCAATAATGCTGTATTGTCATCTAACCTAGACTTTGTTATACTACCTATAACAGGGTTAATATTGTAAGCTATCAAAGTAGCAATCATTTGTCTACATTTTTTAGGGAGAAACATATCTTCCTGAGTTAATCTAAATCCACTAACAAACTTATTAGTGTCAAAAAATAAAACTTTGTCATTATGACATGATAATGTATACATCATACTATTCAAATCATGAATATACTTATTCTGTCTCTCTGTCAGATAGTTAGAGTAGGGGAGGGCACATAAAAATAGTGAACCTAATTCTAACTTTAATAAGGTTTCAACACCATCAACAATGTCCTTTCTTTTTATTCCAAAGCTATTGCCTAATAATATAACTGCAGTAGTATTACTATCAGTTTCTGTATCTACAATTTTGTCTATTAATAAATTATAGGGCAAATTTTTAAAGCAAAAATTAGTGACTTGATGATTTATATTATTACTTAAAAGGGAACCAAAACCTTTACCAAATTGGTCTGAAAAAACTAAAGTTCTACGATGATAGCTATTCTTAGTACAGGAATCTACCGGATGAGTCGCTTCTAAGGGAACAGCATTCAGGGATTCAGAAGGAGATGGCCCGGGGGTGCAGTTACAAGCGAGATTATTAGTCAGAGACTCATATCTCTCAGCATTGTATTGCACCAGGTCCATCAACTCACTGGCCTCCTGCATGCGCACACTCAGTTCGGATTGAGCAGCTTCATATTTATTAAAAATATCTTTTATAGAAAGCTCCCTAAGTAACAGCTCATCCCGCAGATTCTGTGTGTCAATATCATAGATAGTCCGACTATGCTCTAGGTCATTAGTACAGGTCTGCAGACTATCTATCAATTGTCTGCGTTCCTTTCTAAGGCTGTTATTAGTTTTTAAATATTTTTGCCTTTTTAAGATATTTTTCGTTTTTTTAATAAAATTATTAATTTTGATATACTTTTTAAACTTCTTAGTACTATTAAAATAAGGACGTATATTGGAGGTGGTGTCGTCCCCAGTCAAGTCTATGGTAAGGGATGGCAACCTACACACCGAGCTGGGTCCCCCACAAGTCACCAACTCATTGTACAAGCTCTGGGTATGAGTAGAATCTTTATCGATTTGCACAGATTGCAAATTACTAATAGCCTTATGGGCTTCACACAACTCAGCTTCGAGTTCTGTGATGCGTTTCAGAGCCAGCTCGTGTGTATTACTGCATTCTTCAAATGTTGTCACTATATCCCGAAGTTGATGAAATTGTTCAAGTTTGTCCATATAATCTACGTGTAACTCGGCCAACTCATTCTTGAGCGAGGTGTTCTTGTCAATTATTTTCTTTACTTCCACCTCACTGTCATCTCTCTCCTGCAGCAGTTGATGACATAGCTTCTTCGAGGACTCCAATTCTTCAAGTGTTATCCTCAGCTTATACTCCATGTCACGGGTTGTTGCTCTGCGGGTCATCATTTGGACGGTATGGGGAATCTAAAAAATAAAGATGGAAGGATAAGTGACAAAGCAAAATAGCTAAGATAAATAGATGTTGATAAAAGATATCAGTTAATCGAATAAAATAAAATAAAAAAATGTATATATCATAAAGTGGGTAGATAATTAAGCATGCAATGAGCTGAGTAATGATTTAATGATTTAAGTAGTAGATTGGGGTATTTATTAAATAACAGATTATATAAAAATAGCTACAATTATTAAATACGAAATTTAACAATAAGAGAATTATCTGAAAGGAAGATATTAACTAGTAGGTAGGTAATTACGCAGAATCCTACGTATAAAAATTAAGAAATATTTAAATACAGAGTAAGGAATAGTAACGTTAGCTTTTTATTGGTATAGTGTATTGTAGTGGTTTATGTCTGTAGCGAATGTTATGTCGTCGATTTTGTTTCCACTTAGTGTCAGTCAAACAAAAGGAGACAAATTGTGCTAATGTGTAAATTGGACGTGGCTCACAGATATGAGTCGTGTTTAAGAATGTTGTGAAGTATGTAATTACTCGGATATTGTGGTAATTAAAAGCAATACTCCCCCGGATTATGTGAAAAGTTTCAAATCCCGTCCGTTGTACAAATCGAGTTGACAGCTGGTCGTCGTTTCCTCAATGTTCTTGTTTTTTCACCACAGAAACACGTCACCAATGCTTATTATTGTAATATAATCAACACTGTTTATAATTACGCACTATTCTTTGCTTAAAACTATTTTTATAATTAATTTAACACAAGAGGCCGTTTTTTCACGTCCGCTGGCTAGTGTTGCCAACCCAAAAAAACGAAGATATGAAATTTAAGTGGTAAAATTATAATACATTATTTTATTACTAGAGAAAGTGTTACCGTAAAGAAAAAAAATACTACGCACATTCCGTTTAAAGTAATATGAGACATCAAGGATATCTTAAGTCACCCGGTTCCTACGACCAACTTTTTAGCAATATTGTTGTAATACTGCTCAGAGTATTTTGATAGTTTATTTCAGTAATACTGCTTTAAGAGTGGTGCAACTGCCCTTGTAATGGTCAGATAGGCATCACTAAAATAATAAACGTTCAATCTACTTATTCATGGTAAACATACCGTAAACTTGCAGTACATACGTAAAACTCGATATATTCCAACCCACAGCATACTCAAACCTCAATAAAACGTGCGCCACATAAGTTCAGACGAATCTTTAGGGAACATTTGTTCAGTAAAATGCGTGACAAAATTGCGGGCAAGCGACATTTTCGATCACTCTCGCCCCCGACACTTAGCCTTCCCTTTTTACCAATTTCAAGAGCTTTTTCCACACATCAATCTCGTTCTATACGCGAGTAATATGATGTAAAAGCGGCATACAGCATGAATATCGGCGTCGCGTGAATTTGGCTTTTATAAGAAAACCGGGTATAATTTTATGGGTACACAACCCTATTACTCCGATTATTTTTGGTAGCACACTATGTAAGTATTGTAATAGTTTTTTTTTTATAAAAAGTAAAACATTTTAAAACTATTTATAACTTTTGCTATTCAAAGAGGATTTGCTATTCATCATTATTTTATATTTTCTCTGTAAAAAGTTATATGTAAAAAGTTAGGTATTAATTTGACGTAATATTAATTTGTACATTATTATACTTTGTACTAGTTGTTGTGCATCTGAAACATTGTGTATATTAGTTCCAATATTTAAAAAAAATCGTTGAATACAGCCTATATGTTATTCTGATGTCTGTAAAGTTTCATCAAAATCCTTTCTGTAGATTTTGCATAAAACATCTATCCATCTATCCATGCTCACACACTTTCACATTAATAATATTATTAGGCTGTGATGTGCCAGTATTTTTTTAAAATAAATACTGACCTCTTACCACCACATGTCTTGCAAAAATGTTTTTTTTTTTTTTTACGAAATGATGAAAATTAATGGAATAAGATGAGGAATGGCTTCACCTGCGACTAGCTCGGGTATTTCGCCAATATCAAGTAATTAATAGCAAGGACAAATTCAATAAATACACATTATAAATTAAAATTGGTGATGACAGTGAAAAAGATGGCGGATATTACTTTCAGTGTTTGACAGTTAACACAAAATCTGCCAAAAATGTACAGTAACCATCGAGATAGTATAAAGATAGAGTATCCATAAAGACCCTACTCTTCGTAATGCTCTGCGGCGATTTGTTTTAAGGTTGGCAATAATTGTTTATATGAGATCCGCCATCTTAGTCTTAAGATCAAGTAAATACGTAAAAATCAAAACTAATATGGCGGATAACTTACCGCAGCGCTGGCTCCTTGTTACTATACTTCCTCCATGACAGTAACTATTGAAACGACAATACTTTAAGCGGTAAGGCTCCTGATTTTATGATCATGTAATTACCGAAACACCATCATTATTTGTTGTACACCAGTATATTATCTTATCTACCCTTCGCAGACATTATCCCATGTAAGTTCGTCTCTATACAAAAAGTTAAGAGTAGTGATGTGCACATGCATTCCGAAACGGATTCATAATCTTAACTTACTTCCATTGGCAATTGATTTCACCTGGCCTAGATTGTTGTGTTCCAATTTCGAATGTAGATACTTACTCGGAAATAAATTCTACTGACAATAGAAACCTATGTGTAAAAGTTGGTTCCATTTTAAATGTACAAAATTCAAGCAGCTTCGCCAAAAAGGAGTTAATATCTTTGCAGGCTAATTGTTACGTAGCGAGAAAATTTTAGGTCTGTGGGTATTCTCCTCCATCCACAGTGCCATTACCAAACATTTCTCGTCTTCAAAATGTTAGATTCGAATTTATATAAAATTAAAATGTATGTATTTAACTTGTGAAGTTTAATTTATTTTAGTTAAAAAGATAATAATATTTACTTAACGTAGTTAGCTACTACTAGGAGATAATTAGGCTTTTACCTGAAGGATTAAGATCCGTACTTGAATTTAGAACAACATATTATAACTTATTTTTACAATTAACTAATCTTACTACAGAAATTGGTCTAACAATATACATATTATGATTTTGCTCGGATACATGACTACGAGTATGGAAGGAACATATCCGTCCGACAAAGCTCATCTCTACGTAACACGCGTTTGAGGAGCGCCGCTTGATTAGGTCGGGCTGGAAACGGCCGTATGCGCTATAAACATTTTTGGGTAAATGGGTAAATGTAATATAGAGTCGTTCCGGTAATAGTGCGGACCGCAAAACGTTCCCCGGCGCAGTTAAGGCGGTATCTGCCGATTTACTTCATGTAAAACGACAGATAAAGATATGTATATGCCGCGTCGGCTGTTTGCGAGTTTCAGCTGGAATCTAGAAGTCTTTATTTCATGTAGGGCTTCGTTAGAATGTTGGGCGGATTGAAGTTATTTTATATAAAGGTGTTGTCGTTATGTTTTGTGGTTTAAAATTCATCGTTTTTAGTGTCTTAATTTCAGCTTTCAGTTTACCCGTTTCAATTAACGACGGCTTGGTCTAGTCACTAGTGACTGTATAGCAGTCACTCAAACCACTAGAGTCTAGACTCAGACCACTAGAGTCTAGACTCAAACCACTAGAGTCTAGACTCAAACCACTAATGTTTAGACTCAAACCACTAGAGTCTAGTAGACTCTAGTGGTTTGAGTGACTGCTTGGCTCATTGAACCAGGTGGGTTGCGTATTCGATTCTCACTGATGGCAAGTTTTGGATATGGCTTTTTCACAATTTGCTCTAGTCTGGATGTAACTAGCATCGCCCCAAGTCTATTGTATGGTGCACATAGTACAAGCTTTTTTTAGTTTTCGATCATACGACGAGTATGTGTTGTGAATTCAGTATATTTGAGAATTATAAACTATTAGCGGCCCATCCCGTTCTCATATAGCCTATGTTACTCAGTGATAATATAGCTTTCTAACGGCAAAATAATTTTTGAAATGGGTCCAGTAGTTTTTAAGTTAATTCGTTACATACAAAAATACAAATCTTTTATCTTTATAATATTAGTATAGATATAGTTAGTCTACCTAAACAAAATGCCGGATAAATAATAGACTTTTTTTTATCGTAGAAACATAAGCACATCATTTATCTGAGTAAAAATAAATATTTCAGACGTAATTCAATGAAATTTCGCCCCGAAAACATAATAATGTCTGCAAAGACGCTTTGCTAAGCACAAGAGACTTGTTATGTCAGAAGTCGTGAAATAATTCCATCAGACTGAATACTGACGCCTGGCGCCTAACGGCTTAACATTTCAGTCAAAAGATTTCAATACAATTTCATTTTCTGTAACACAAATCATTTCTAAAGAGACTGCTTGAAAAAAAATATAGAGAAAATAATAGATAATTTTACGTTTTCTTTATGATTAAATGCATTTAATATATTGGATACTAGCTGAACTAGTGTTTTCGGCCACGTGGCATATAGAAACCGTAGTAACCCAACTTTTTTTTTCAGCGTAATCCTATTTCTTTTTGAAGTAGTCCTACTTGATTCTTATACAGTAGCGAGTTAAAGTCCCTTCAAAATTGATCATACAGACAGACTATTTTGTTTTTAATTCTGCTTTCGTTATAGGTACCGTGTAAAATTAGACTCTACAATTTTATTTATATGTATAGATTGTATCACTTATTGCAATATCTTCCACAAAATGGCTTCCAAGATATATGAGAAAATCTTAAACAGTAGACTGTGTCTAGACTCATTAGGTCCTTATGTATTTTTACGTCACTGGAGTTTTGTAAGCAGTGGTAGCCTCGTCCGTAGAACATAACCTTGAACATAAGGGGTGCAAGTTCAAATCCCGGGCCTCTGAGATAATTTTCATGTACGAATGTCATTTTCAATAATGATCACCACCTTGCAGAATTGGGAAGGAAAACATCGTGAGGAAACCTGCACGTTTGTAGAAGGGCGTGTGAAGTTCACCAACCCGCATTGGGCCAGCATGATGGACTATCGGCCAATATCTTCCTCGTATTGAGGGAGAATGTGCCCGGTATAATGGCAATAGGCTCGCCTCCATTACATTGGGACCAAAATTTATCAGCGAAGTGTGGGCTTACTGCTTTGCACCTCTGCCTACCCCTTCGGGGAATACAGGCATGGTGATGTATATTATTATTATTATAGGAGTTTTTTTTATTTTAAAACTAAAATTCTTGCGATCCTAAATTGTTTTGATAGTTGGATTTGTTATCCGACGTGCGGATCTAAATTGAATCCTGGTATGGGGCGCACATTCCATAAAATACCCTCGAGTCCGTATCAGTAAAACCTCTATCTTTGAGAAGATCTCGGTTTAAGGACATTTGGGAGTAATATCAAGTTTAAGACTTTTTACGGTTCTAACACAGATTCAATCAGTCTTGAAAATACATATATCATCATCCTGTATACTCCAAATAGAATAGGCAGGGGTACACGGCAGTGCGTCCACACTTCGCCGATGTATGTTAGACTTTGATCGATCCGGTGCTACAGCATATATAAAAAAATCCTGACAATTTCTAGGTGCCACCGTAAGCCTATACAAATTATATGATTTGTTTTTGAATTTGCACTGTAACATCAAGCCTATTGCCACTATACCAGGTACATCCCCACCTCATAGGAGAAAGAGTCAGGCTTTTGTTCATTATAAGAAAAATAGTTTTCAGGGTCCGCGCAAATAAAAACTAAATGCATTACCTCATTATGAGTGATATGAAAAATGTGCTTCAACTGAAGTACATTTTTCAACAAAATATTATCGATGACGCGAGTGAACTTAGACGCATAGTTTTTGCTAAAAACTTAGAATAAAACCTAAAAAGAGTACTTTTTTACTCGCCCAAATATGTTTCGGGTGGAATGATCAATGAATGAAACTTCAGTTATTATCGTTTCACTTATATTAACTGTCAAACAAACAAAATCGTTAAACTTCAATCTGTACAAAGCTATTTAGACCTAATCTAGACTATAATTTAGAACTAAGAATGTCATTTTTTTTTTGTTATTTTGTTTCATATTTTTGATCTCCCTCTCTCTATGTTTGGTGTACAATAAATCTATGTATATACTCAATCTATGTATATGTAACATTAAGAAAAAAAGAACTTTTTTTTAAACCGAAACTGACATCACAAACTGTCTTAAGAAATCACGCGCATCGTTAGCTCCCCACAGTCCCATGATCCAGTGACGTCACTGTTGAATGATATAAATAAACGATTTAGGTAAAAAGTCGCATAGCAGGCAGTGACGCTGGGGTGAGTTTCATACTCCACCCCAACGATCATTTGTTACAGTCAGCGCGTAAGATGAAAGCCTCCGATACAAAAGGTCTCGCCTCACAAGTCACCGGCCATGCGCCGGACAGACTGAAACTACGTTTGATTTTCTTTTTTTTTTACGAAATGAATGAAATGATGATATTTAATGGCTCCACCTGCGTTTAGCGGGTATTTCAGCCAGTGTCAAGTAATTAATAGCAAGGGCAAATTCAATAAATACACATTATAAATAAAAATGGATGATGACAGTGATGAAGATGGCGGATGAATCCCACGTTTGATTTTATAACACAATAAAGGATTTCTTTGATAGAGTTAATGTAGATATAATTTTGGTGCATTGACCCCTTATTTTGTTAACACAACTCCGACTAAACTAAACACTAGTAAAAGTTTACTAGTAGTTGTTAAACGACGAATTGATTTAGTGGTTCGAGCAATATAAACACTACAAGAGATAATATTATTATCTTGACGCTCGTGCTAGCCCCAATGATCGGTATACAAATTTATATGAAATATTAAGGTCCAACTACTAGTATAAGATTCTGTAATTATTTCCAAATAATAAGACAAAAGTATCAAGGTTGCTAATAGTCCAGTGGTTTGAGTGTAGGCTGCTTGACTCACTGAATCTGGTGGTTGCGGATTCAATTCCCGACAGCGACAAACATTGAAATTATCTTCTCATAATGTTTCATGGTCTGGTGTTACTGGGAACGCCCTCAGTTTGTGCTTAGTTTGGGATCACACGATACGTATATGTAGTCTGGTGCTATTTATTAATAATTTATTCAACAATTTCATTGTAATGTCCACAATCAACGATTGGAACATAAAATGTGTTTATCTCCATTATCTGAACATAGTTTCATTGTCCCCCGCTACTTTATCAGGATGTCGTCTCAATATCCGTTCCATTATAGCACAGATAAAAGTTTGATTTGATACTGTATCTCGCGGTGGCCACAAAAGACTTTATTTGCAACTTTATTGCAGCTTTTCCTTTGATATCGAGGAGATTTTTATTTTATTATGGCAAGTAAATGAGATTAATTTGAGATTTGTACGTAAATCTACATTTTAATGCTTGTATTGTAACTGTGAGTTTATGCTCTTGAAGGTTTTTTATGGGCCGCATATCCATATATGTTATTTATGTTATGATAGATAGTTTTTAGGGTTCCGTACCCAAAAGGTAAAATGGGAACCCTAGTACTAGGTCTTCGTGTCCGTCCGTCCGTCCGTACGTCTGTCACCAGGCTGTAAATCATGAACCGTGATAGTCAGACAGTGTTGCTTATTTTGACACCAAACTAAACTGATTGCTGTCCTTTTCATAATACAAGGTGTTTCAGAAGTCCAAAATAATGCGAGGCAGTTTGCATGAGTATCAGGCATACAACCAAATGAAAAATTTGATTGAAATTCGATCATGATATTCACTAAGCACTACCGCGTCTGCCTTCACTAAGCATCTACATATTAGCTACCCTATATGTACCTAAAATATTATTTCGGACTTCTTATACACCCTGTATAAAAGTGAGATAGAAATATTTTACAGTTGTCATACTTAGTGTAGTCATACTATGACTACAAAAAATCTGGGTCAATAACAATGCGACTCTTCATAATAGTATTTATTAAATCTTTTTTCCGTGTTACTGAAGTTTTCTCAGTCCATAAATGCAACTAACCGCACAGCTTGCAAAGTTGGCGAGGTTTTATAAAACACACAAAGTTGGCGGAACTTCTTGATTGATGACCGTTAAGTTTCACCGTTAGAAGTGTTGAGAGTGAAATATTATGCTTTTTAAAACGTAACAAGTAGTGAACGTGGTTAGGAAATAATTAAACGGAACGTAGGGTTTAATTAAATGGTGATTAGAAAAGGAGATAGGCTGGTTTATAATTATTACATTTAGGCGTCTCTTAGTCTAAGTGAAAACGAGTCTAGCCATAACATTGTAACTATTAAATTAGTATGGAAAGCTATTTATATGCTTATATGGCTGTAGGCAACAAGTTCGCCCGCCACCGCGTCCATTGATTGATGAGCCAAAACTTTCGCTCTAACAACTATAGAACAGGTATTACGTACACTTGATTAGAATAACGTATGGGGGACGTGTTTTGAATTCACTTCGCTACGGAACTTTGAAGTTGTTTCTAAGTTAATGTAGCATATATGATAAAGTTATGTTTTTCTACCAAAAGCAAAACGAACTCTATTATCTCATGGAGAAAGCACATTTTTCAACTAAATGTTTACGATGACGCGAGTATATTTGGTCGCTTGTTCGCGTGAATTTTGCCAAGGATATTCATTCTTTATGTATGTTAATATAGAGTACATTTTCAAATAAAATCAAGTTAATTCGCTCGTCTAAATGTATTCAGGGCGTAACTATCGATACAACTCTATATGGAGTTGTTAACTTTGGTCTTGTAATGTACCTACGTCTACTTGCCTTTACACATGTTCAGTAAACTTGCTGTCTTGTCCCCTGTGCCCAACCACCTGCACGAGGGAGGACCTCTATGCGGCCGCTCAAATTCAAATTTATTCATCTCCACAAGAAATACAAACAAAAAACAACACAAAACGTTTTTATATTAAAAAAAAACAAAAACCGACTTCAAAAACCTAGAAGCAATAAAAAGCTACAAATAACCTTATATTTCATTACATTTCAAGGGGTAAACGCTATTGGACTTAAGCGACACTTTTGGGCGTTATTTAATTTTACATATTTGGAATTAGCAGATTTGTTCGCCAGGAATGAGTATAAAAAATCGCCTGAAAAGTAAAAAAAGAATCGCTTAAGTCAAATAGCTTTGGAGTAGGTACCAATCTACGTCAGACTAGGTAAATACTCACATGAATTGGCACCGACTCCATATGTAATGAATAAATAAGGTTATTTGTAGCTTTTTAGTGCTACTAGGTGTTTGTAGTCGGTTTTTGTCTTTTGTTAAAAATATTTTTTCCACGATTTTTAGTGTCAATAATCGTTTAAAATAATGCAAGTATCATCATCTCACAATAGTCCTAAAAAAGTATAATTTTACAGCCAAAAAAATCCTCATCCATTTTTGTAAAAAAAATAAACAAACCCATAAATTAAATTAAATTCTCTATCAAATCTTCGTATCGGATATGAGATCAACATTATTTCCCAGCTTTGTTACCTAGTAGAGACCGTGTTTTATAGACATCGGTGAAAGGGGACCGAATGAAATTGCATTTGTGTGGATATATCTAAAATCGTTTTCTTTATTAAAGTTCAGGTTTTGCGATAGGTTGCCATAACGCGCGGTTCCCGCAGGAAATAAGCGGACGTGTCTGGCCGCGGACGGGTTGCTTTAAGACCTCTCTCGGGATTTTGTTAACACCATGTTTTATTATTTTCTTATTATTTTGGTATACTTTCTTCGTTTGTTACGGTTTATTATTGTGTAAAGGATGTTGTTTATTGTAAAGTCTTTTTGTCTTTAGTGAAAGCTCGGAATCTCATTTTTTCATCTACACATAAAGAAGATTCAGAAATGGATAAGTGAATATTCTTTGTAGAGTAGCAATTGGTTTGTAAAAATTTTTTTTTTTTTTTAAAACCTTCGTCATGCTGCCATCTATTATTTCAGTATTATTTTAATGTTACTTCCATATATTTAGAGTTCTTATTCAAAGTAACTTTTGAATTAGTAGCGCTTAAGAAGTGTTGTAAATATCATAGTGTCTATTAAAAAAAAATCCAAACTCATATTTAGATCCGAGCTTAATTTTTATTCCATAAACCCAACCAGATTCATCATTACCTCAAAAATCCTCGAGCACCACACAGAATACCCTCAACTATAGAAATTCATTCATAACACGAAAAGGCTTCACAAAGAATTTGAGGTTATTTTTCTCATTTCAAATTCTCCGTACGGCGAGTGAAATCGTAAAAAGCGGATTATGGTCGGTGCGCCCGCGCGCCAGATAGAATTCGTGGGAATAAGCCGAGTCGGCAATATAGCTGCTTTATTTACCCCGGCCACTAAGCTGCATATAATGAAAACGCACTGTCGCGGGGCGTCAAACGTGGCGGGACAAGTAAAAATGTCTAGTCATTGCGGATGTAATGATTTTGATACTTTAAGAATGTCA
Source organism: Ptilodon capucinus (assembly GCA_914767695.1). Classification (NCBI taxonomy): domain Eukaryota; kingdom Metazoa; phylum Arthropoda; class Insecta; order Lepidoptera; family Notodontidae; genus Ptilodon; species Ptilodon capucinus. The sequence continues at coordinate 9,184,333 of OU611808.1, forward strand.
TAAAATAATATTAAAATATTTTGATGTGAAATAAAACTATTTTACGGATTTTATCGCATTTATTTACTATTTTATTTCCGTAAAATAGTTTTATTTCAATGTATAGTATTCGCGTAAATATAAGAAAACAATATATTTTGATGTTTTATTATCTTGTCTCAATTATTTCCATTGAACAATGGTCTGGGACCTTACGACCGCCTTGTATTATTTTAACATGTTATGTATTTTTTTGACAGTTTGTGTACTGGGTTAACTGTAAAAAACTAAAAGTAATATAAAAATCATCACTATATTTTTTTTAAACATAGTTTAAAAAACAAGCGTAACCTTAATATGTATATATAACTTGACGTAATCTGGAACTGAAAACTGGGACATTAATGAGCTCATGAAGGTGTAGCTACTAACACGATCAAATTTATAATATGAAGCTGCATTTATGACTGTGTAACACGTATCACCGTTTGTAGACCTGCAACACACAGGGCAAGCAACTTCACTTGACTATTTTTGAAAATGTACTCTAGGCCAATAGGTATAAAGATTGAAATGCAACGTGACAACGCGACTGAATTAGTTCGCGACAATTTGTTTAAAAAAGTGCTTTCTCCAAGAGATAATACAGTCGTATTTTTACTGGCAAAAATTTAGTCACACGCGTCTCAAAGCGCCTATTTGCGCAGGCCTTTACGTATATATAATCTTCTATAGACATGCAATTGCAAGAGCTCAACCCATTAAGTCCATTATAATGTGATTTGTAAGTCCATGATACGCTCGAATACGGCGTAACAGGTCATGTTTATTGTTTACGGTGAAAATTGTAATTAGTAATACTAAAATACATGAATACACTCGTAAAATTAGTAGAATTTGTTAACCTTTTTCTTACAAATGCACTACCTACTTTCTTTTTACTGTTGAAAATCACGAATAGGAATGAAGAATAAAGTTACATTATACGATAAGCTGTTAGAATTAAACTTGACATAAAAACGCAATAATCAACTCAAATTATTGAAAAAATCTTATTTAGATTTTTTAAATCTTGTGTCCCTCTAAGTTAAGGTTTGCGTAAACCTATAATTTTTTAAGCATAGCTGATTTTTTTTAAAAAATTCACATTGTTACTGGTTAAATAAGAATTAGTGTTCGTTTATCTTGAGTAAATAATGCACAACATGCATATTTATTTTGCTTTTATCAAATTTCTCAAGTATCAAAACCACCGATCGTAGTATACCAGCATCGCGGGGTTGCTTATCCGTACATGTCGCGAGAGTTGTCACTCGTCGCACGCCACGTCGACTCCCCGCTACTGCGACACTGAAACCCTATAGGGGTTTTCCTGTTCTTTATTCAGAGTGTCATCCTTCCAATAAACTAATTGGACAAAGTTGTATTCGAAAATATCTATTCTGTTGTTTCTATTCTGTATTATTATTGGTCCAATAAACGTTTGCGATTATGTTGTGTTGCGAGTATGTGTACATTTGGTAGCAACAAAAAAAAACTGACTTCAAGAACTCAGGTGCACTGAAATTGCTTTACCATTTTTGTTGTTATTCAAATTATGATGCGTTTCTTAACAACGGTTAGATTTCTTAATAAACTAGAATCTAAATAAAAGATTATACTTGCTACATCACTTGTCAGAACTCTATGTAGAGTCGTAAAAAATAAGGCAGTGTATGTATGATACATAATTTATTATTGTTGGACTAACTGGCTATTGCAGCGCTACATATCAAATGTATTGTACAGCATTAAATAAATTACGACTCTACCATTGACTCTACCAACTTTTGGCACGAAATCAGAAGTCAACGTCCTTTGTAACATAAATATTTCTGTTAACCTATATACAAGGAAGATTCAGCATCAATTTCCATTTTCCATGCGAGGATTTTAGCAATACAAATAAGATAGAGAAACGAAACGCTCAGACTAGCAATACACTTTTATATACGTCGATAAAATCCTGCTCAAATAGACGCGTTAAAACGCGCTCAATTTTTTTTGCCAATTTCAAATCGAACTGTATTAACTCATCGATAAAGCGCATATTTCAACGAAATGTCAATGATAAGTCAAAGTCAAATCATTTATTTTGTATAGGCCTATGGGGGCACTTACAAATTGTCAAGTTTACATTTTTTCTTATATAATACTATACTACCACCGGATCGAAACGCGACCTCAACTGAGAAGATCCGGCAAGAAAATCAGTGGGCTGATCATTTTTTTAAATCGCCAAAACTTATTACAAATACACAGGTACATATACCTCCAGTGTGTTGCCTTAAGAGCTGCTTTTAATAATAAAGATAGAATAATAATACGTTAGTAAGGCAACACACGCTACACTTTGACATGACGGGCAATATTTCGATTTTTGTTTTGAACCTGAACTGTACAATCCCAAGCTGATTTATCATCTAAATAATCCGAGATTTTGTAATAGCCCTTTTGATACAATTTGGCGACGCGAGCGAGTTTAGTCAACTACTCCATTACCACCACATGTCTTGCTGCAATGTTTTTAATATTACTTTCAGCTTTTGACAGTTAACTCATTACAAAATCTATAAAAAAATTACACAAAGTTTTTTTTTCTTTTTGAAGGACTTACACTGTTGGCCGTGAGGTGGCCTTTACAGCTTTACCGGAGGAGTGGCGAGCGCAGAGTGCACTCCAACCGAGGCCTTAAGGACGGAAAGGGCTGGCAACTAGCTCAAGGGCGCCACAGAGGGCACGACCTCGGCTTGGGCAGTTACCGTGAGGGGATAGGTAGTGACTGCGCTCCTAGGTGCAAAGATGCACCTACGAGCGGAAGAGGGGGTTCCGCGACCTCGCCGGCGAGATCGTCTGTTTGATTCTGGTGTAGGTGTGTTGGTGGCCCTCTCAACGCCCGGGTCGAGAAGATTACACTAAGTATTGAAACAATAATACTTTAAGAGATGTTGATATGACCCCCAATCGTGTGGATTTTGCCATTAAAATTTAAAATTTATATATATGAGGACAAAGTACATTTTCAAAAAAAAGTGAATACGTTTGTTCTAGTATGTTCCGGGTGGGTATAAATCGTGTTCTTCCTAGACAAAGAGGTTCCAACTATCGTCATATCACTTGCAATAAAAATGTTTTATGTTACTGGCTAATAAATGACGTCGGCAAATTCAGTAAGACAATATGAGAAGAGGCTGTACATCCGTTTCTTTTATATCCCCCCTGTAATCATTGTTTCGGGTGAGGGCGCCGAGTCGACGCTTCCGACGCGCCAATATCTCCTGACCCCTATGACATACACTGACAGCTACTTGTTTCCTGCCCGTACCACCCTCTCTATGGCATATTGTGATTTTGCTTTGTGTTACCAAACTCTGTGGTTGGCAAAATCATCGGCTAAAGTCGCTGGATGTCATACATTTTCTAAAATAGAAGTAAAGTGGTTTTCCTTTGAATTTTGGATACAAAAATCAAAGTTAGGTATATCAAAGTAAGAAATGATGGTACGGTCCCTGAAGAAATAATTTTGTAAACTGCATTGAATAGAGGTCAGTGGTGTTGGCTAAATACACCCTTGTTTTGACAAACACACAGACATATAAATTCTATGAGTAATTGGAAGTCATCCACTGAAGCATATTGTGCTTCTGTGATGTTTAAATCTAAACGATTCAGATTTTTTGCCGTTTGTTTTGTAACAATAAACCATATTATATACTTGATTTTAGATATCATTTAAAAAAAAATGTTCTATAATAATAAAGAACCATAAAGATATTTAAGAGTTGTATACGATTATATAAATTTGTTATAGGTAGGATTTGTTATATAAGATTTTGTATATTTTTATTTCGGGTCCAAACTAAGAGAACTCGTTTATATAATCAGTTATTACTTTTAAACTCTCCTTGATCTAGATGTAAACACAACTAAAGGGACAAGGGTTGGCAAAGCATTAAAAATAAGTTAATGTTTAAATTTTGTAGAAAAAAAGGTTATTAAAAATTAAATAATCTATATTAAGGGTAGCTTGTAGCATAATCGTCGGTGCATCGTTCTGGATGCTAGTGCGCGGCGCCCAGATACAGGCGGAGGATGGTACAAAGTCGCTTTTTAGTGGGTATACGGCCTTTTGACCGAACACCCATATAACCCTGGTACTACCCCCGAGGTGGCAGGGTACCATAAAGACATTTCCGACGTTAAAAAATCGGAATCGTTACTCAAAAACAAACTTATACATAAACAAAAAGAAATAAAAAAAAAATAAGTTTGCCCTCCGCAATTTCATTCCTCCCTACGTTTTAGTGAGATTGTTTTCACTCTTTTACACAGACTAAAGTTATTGTTCTAAGCTCACACGTCATTACTCATAGTCATATATCACCGAATGGAAGCACTTTCTACGAATGGGGTTGAAAGAGTATATCCATTAAATATCGGTCCTCGCTTCTAATATCGTTGAGACATTACGATAGAGACGTATTAATAGGATGCAATTTATCATGTGATATTTTATCTCATACTAAACCGAGGTGTACAAACTTAAGTACCTACCGGCTACCGTATTAAGAAATCTCGAGTCTACCCTTCACATTTTTTTTGTAAAGAGTCAGTTTTTAATAACTATAAACCTACTCTATCATCATACGAAAAAAATGTAGAGAAACGAAACTGATGCTAATATAAATATAGCTTACTTATTAATTTAGTATTTTGTAAGTCTTACTTTGAATTGTAAATAGTTATACAAATACATCATCACGCCTGTATTCCCCGAAGGGGTAGGCAGAGGTGCACTGTAGTGCGCCCACACTTCGCCGTTGTATTTTGGTCCCAATGTAATAGGGGGCGAGCCTATTGCCATTATACCGGGCACATTCCCCCTCAATACGAGGGAGATTTAGGCCATAGTCCACCACGCTAGCCCAGTGCGGGTTGGTGAACTTCACACGCCTTTCTATAGACGTGCAGGTTTCCTCACGATGTTTTCCTTCAACGTTCAGCAAGTGGTAATCATTGTTGAAAATGACATTCGCACATGAAAATTATCTCAGAGGTGCGGGCCTGGGATTTGAACTTGCACCCCTTACGTTCAAGGCGGGCGTTCTTTCCCGCGAGGCTACCAATAGGCTAATAGTTGTGATTAAAATAAATAATAGTAATCGTATAATAAAAACGCATTTTTAGTTCAAATCGGTCAACAAGCGTTTTCTCATAAAAATCTTACTTTATAAAATATAAACTTCCTTAACACACGTACCACCTATCTTTTATAATTATGACTGCCACTAATACCTGCAAAAAGTAATAATCTCGACGACATAGCTTTACGTAGAGAATCTCTACATATAAGGAACGAAGTGATAAAAATTCAGTGCACATGTTGAAAAAACTCTCAGAAGGGAGATATCCAAGACTCCCCAATGTTTGCTCATGGTGGTTAAGCTGCATCTAATGAAATCCCTGTCAGGACTTTCTTGCACCCATATCTTACTACGACGTACAGTTTTGATACTTAAATGTAGAGACGGCAATTTTTTTTGTAAGCAATTGAGTGTCTGTGTATTTGTGTAGTTTTTTATTTTATAATTCAAATGTGATATAATAATAAATTTATTAGGAAAATTTAAATATCCATTTTTTTCTATACATTTAAGCTGTTATGCACAATACATTGTCAGCAAAAAGAAGTGATAGTAAGTTTAATAAATAAAAATACATATCGCTACACAACACATACTCATCGTATGAACGCAAACTAAGCAAAGCTTGTACTATGAGTACCATACAATGGACTGGGAGCAATCCCAGTTACACACAGATTAGGGTAAATTCCAAAAAGTCGACATCCAAAATTGGCCTTTAGTGGGAATCAAACTCGCAACCATTCAGCGAGCTGTTAAACCTACGCACATCCCACTAAATCAAGTCGTCTTCGCAAATTCCATTCATGTTCTTGTGGTGCATACTTGGAAAATTTTAATAAAATATTTGCAAAGTATCAAAACACTTCGCCGTAATCAAAGTAAACACGTGAACATTGAGTATTTCGGTGCTGTTGCGTTCTGTCGTCTATTTTCGAGAATATTCCGAACACGAAGACACTAATCCCTTTTATTCGATAAATATCAATTACTGACATTATATATTTCACTGATATTATTTTACACCGACAGTAAGTATACAAATATAACAGTCTAAAACCTTGAACACGTGAGCGAGCGAATTAACTTGATATTTTTTTGAAATTGTGCTCTCTGCATTATGTTACATCTATACTAATATTATAAAGAGGAAAGATTCGTATTTTCGTATGTACCGAATATACTTTAAAACTACTGAACCGATTTCAAAAAATATTTTGCCGTTAGAACGCTACATTATCACTGCGTAACATCAATATATATATAAATCAATGCCACTTTTCGTTGTAAGCTAACTAAACGGCTGGACCGATTTGAATGATTTTTTTTGTATGCATTTGGTTGACACCCTAGATGTTTTAAATTCACAATTAGACCCGGTAGGTGGCGCTGCTTTCGTATGTCACTCATTCTAAGGCGGTACGAAGTGCGCCCGGTCAGCTTGTAGGCTATATTAATTTATCCCATACATACATACATACATACATATACTCACGCCTGCATCCCATGGGGGTAGGCAGAGACTACCGTTTGCCACACGCTACGATCCCGACAAACCTCTTTCGCTTCATCCACAGTCATACATCTTTTCATGCACTTCCGTCGGTTTAGAGTGCTACGGACTTGACCTTTTTGGAAGAGACCGTTAATCTGGTCGTGAAAGGTCCTCCTGGGGCGCCCTCTTCCGACATTTCCACTCACGTTTGCCTGGTATATTTCTTTCGTCAGTCTACTTTCATTCATCCTCTCTACATGGCCAAACCACCTCAACATACTTTTCTCAATCTTGGTCACCACATCATCCTTCAGCTTACATTCATCTCGTATCTTGCTATTCCTCAACCGGTCAGCAATGGTGACACCACACATACTCCGTAAGGAACGCATTTCCACCGCATTCACCCTACTCTCATGCCTCTTTTGCCAAACCCAACATTCACTGCCATACATAAGAGTAGGTACCAAAACACCATTGTGAATCGCCAGACGAGCCTTTTTTGAGACAGCCTGGCTACTCACAATGGCATGCAAAGCACCATTTACTCTATTCCCAGCAATCACTCTCCTCTCAATATCACTATCACATTTACCATCCCTTGTAATCATGCTTCCCAAATATACAAACTCTTGCAATTGTTCCACTTTCACACCATCTAAAACGATGTGACAGTCTGTAACATCCTCCTCTCTTTCTATAACCATTACTTTCGTCTTACTAACATTCACTTTCATTCCTTTCGCCTTAAACGCGTCATTTACCACGTTTAACATGTCCTGTAACTCCGTCTCCGACGACGCAAGTAGAACTTGATCGTCAGCGTACAGAAGACACTTGACATGCAACTCATTCATACTTAGCCCACATTCCATCCCTTTCAAATTTGTCAAACAGCTGTCCATATAAAGGTTGAAAAGCCACGGAGACGCAACACATCCCTGCCTAACACCTTTTGTGATGTTAAACCAGTCTGAGTACGCCCCATTTACCCTGATACAGGCCTTTGAGTTCTCATAAAGAGACTTTAAGGCCTTCACCAGGCGCTCGTCAACCCCATATGAAGAGACAGTCGACCACAGTTCGTCCCTCGGTACTCGATCATAGGCCTTCTCCAAGTCCACGAAGGCACAGTACAGTTTTCTGGACTTTGCCAAGTGTTTCTCTGTAATGCACCTTAAGGAGAAGATCTGATCGGTGCAGCTCATACCTCTTCTAAATCCTGCTTGCACATCCCACCATTTTTTATCAGTTTCATTCGTCACCCTTCTAATCAATACTTTTGCATACAATTTACCGACAACACTAAGAAGACTTATGCCGCGGTAGTTCTTGCAATCCTGATGTGACCCTTTGCCCTTGTATAGCGGAACAATGACGGCCTTGCACCAATCCTCTGGGACTCTGCCCGCTTTCCAGCACATATTAAAAAGTCGCCACATCAGTTTTGTCACTACACCCTCGCCGCTTCTCAGCATTTCGACGTGTACTCTATCATATCCCGCAGATTTACCAAGTTTCATACCCTTCATTGCATTCACTATTTCATCTTTTGTAATCTCGTCACCTGCATCAACTTTTGAGTTAGTGAGCTCTACAGGCTCTCCTGTGGTGTTATTTTCAGCTTCACTACACTCAAAAAGCTCTTCAAAGTATAACTTCCAACGATGCAGTACTTCTCTTTCATTGCACAACATTCTTCCATCTTCATCCCTTACTACGCTCAACTTAGATGTTTCTGACGCTCCTCGGGCTAACCTAACCTGTTTCCAAAATAGTTTTAGATTAGCCCTAAAGTCGTCAGAAATCTTCTCGTCAAACTTTTCTTTCATACTTATCTTCTTTTGTTCCACTACTTTCTTCACTAACTTTTTTGCCTCAGCATACGCATACTTCACATTCATTACCTGCGGATTTGCGCTCCCTACATTTATACTTTCTTTCATCTTAATGGCAAGGAGATCTAACCATGCCTTCTTCTTCACATCCACGACTTTCCTCACATCATCATCCCACCAATTGACACCTATCGGTCTCCCTTTCTTTCTTTTCCCTTCTCCACAAACTTTGATGGCTGTTGTGACCATGCTGGTCTTCACAGTCTCCCAGACCTCATCTATTCCTCCCTCAAACGACTCATTCCATATGTACGATGTTCTATCACGCATCTCTTTCAAATACTCTGCTTGCACATCTGTATCTCGCAATCTTTCAACTTTGATGCGACCGAGGCTATTTGTCGTCTTTTCGTTTCTATTTTGCCAGGTTTTGAACAGATCACTGATACGGCTTACTACCAGATAGTGATCTGTTCCAACACTAACTCCCCGGAAACTCCTTGTATCGACTACTTTCCTTTTGAGCCTTTGGTCCACAATAACAAAGTCGATCACACTCTTGCTTTCATTCCGCTACCACGTATACCTATGGATGTCCTTGTGATTGAACAAACTGTTCGTAACAACAAGATCCTTTTCCACACACACTTGCAACAAGCACATACCATTCTCATTCACTCTGTCATCGCCATATTTTCCTAATACTCTTTCATATCCATCCCTCTCCACACCAACCCAACTATTAAAATCGCCTAACAAAATAATCCTCTCATTATGCTTGCACGTATTCAATATTTCCCTCACGTTTTCCCAGAATTCTTCCCTTTCCGACACTGGACGCCCAATATCCGGTGCGTATACAGCTAGTACGAAAATTCGTACTAAACCTACTTTCAGTCGGATCCAAAGAAGTCTCGGACTCAGGCACTCATATCCTTGCATACATTGAGCCATTCGATCTGAGAGGATAATCCCAACACCCTGACAGGCGCGTTCCGTTTCCGGGACCCCGGACCATATTGCCGTTACAACACCGTGTTGTGATATACCCTTCCCTTTTCTTTTGGTCTCGGTCACAGCCAACAACTCAATACGTCTTTCATTCATCACCTGACATACTTCATCAATTTTATCACTCATGCCACCTTGGACATTCAGCGTAGCAATGCGACACTCTTTAGTCCGCTTTTCGCCCCGTGGGATACACTGGCGTGATGTGTGGCGAGCATCATCGCCGCCTCCGAGATTATTTTGCAAGGTTTTATAATTACTCATTTTGTTCCCACGAATAGCAAGGGAAGTATGTGGTCCATCCATACAGAGCCCCGCTTGTATGGACAAGGTAAATTAGTGTCTGGGAGTACCAAGGCCCAGACAACAGGCACGCTAATGAGTAGGCTCGCCCCTACACATGCATCCATCGGCACGGCAGACCGTTGTGGATTGGCGGAAGGGAGTAAGAGAAGATTTAGGGGACGGAGTTAATGGTAAGGGCTAGGATTATAGGCTAGGGATACTACTGCTATGGACGGATACGGGAGGTAGCAGGAGTAGCTCGAGGAGGCCGGGTGCGCATACCCGTATCTTCTGAATAAAATTCGGAGTGACTTTTACCAGACAGATCCTCTGACCTAATTTATCCCAAAATGTTATTAAAAAAATATCCACCCGTGTGAAGCTGGGCTGGGCCACTAGTAACCTTTATTTTTAGGATTATTAGATATGCCTATTCTTAAGCATATATATTGCAATACTTTGTACAGTTTGTATTGTTATCAGCAAAAAATGTTCGCGTGCTTTTTTACGCGGTGTGACCGTTGGAATTTATTCAATAAGCACTTATACCACCACATGTAGTTGTAGCATGTGCGCCAAGATTAGACTTATGTCACAGAATATGTTAATTATATCTCTTTCTCTCGTATGAAATAAGACAGAGAGCAAACGAGCCAATCCGTGACAGAGGTCTTGTCTTGACATGCGTGCTGACACCACTGATACTTTCAGTTTTTGATAGTTAACTCAGTACAAATCTGACAGAAATGTACAGTTATGACGTAAACTTTAAGAGGTAGTGGTAAGGCCCTCAGATTGGTCTACTACTACTACTACAGCCCTTTTAACGTCCCACTGCTAGGCACGGGCCTCCCCTCAATGCGAGGGGGATTCGCCATTGTCCACCACGCTGGCCCAGTGCGGGTTGGCAGACTTCACACATCTATCGAAAACTACGCAAGTTCGCTCAGACGTGCAGGATTCCTTCACCGTATCTTAGCAAGTGATAATCTCGTTTGAAAATGAGATAAGCACATAAATCCCAGAAAAATGAGCCGGGGTTTGAACCTACACACTTTGATTTGCAAGGCGTGCGTTCGACCGCTCGGCTACCACTGCTACCATTGGTCACTTGAAACGTTTGTATAGCTAAGCTTTGTAAGCAATCATCAGACGTAGCGAACTGTACATATCTTTGAATAAACCCCCTCTTCAATTGAACAATGGGACGGCTCAGCGTAGTGGACATATAAAGCACCCCACACACTGGCGCGTCAGAAGTCACGCGTCAAAATGTTTTCCAATACCGAATCAAACTCTGTGGCCTTTTTAAAAAAAATCGTCAAATTCGCTCTGTCATCAGAAATGGGGATTGTCTTTTAAAAAAATATAATTAAAATACAAGGATTAAATTTTAAGACAACCGTCGGGTTTGGAAGATGGATGGAGACTGAATCGGAATGGATGGGCGTCCGGGACGCCGTGGCGCGAGAATGTAGACTAGGTGGCAAAATTGGACAGTCAGCAATATGGGGTGCATAGGCAGTTTATAATATAATGAACTTTTTGATGTGAAACATATATAGGCGAGGGGTAAACCTGATTTTTGGCGTGGCGAGATTTGCCGACGCTTCGACACGACAAAATGAAATCAACCTTATAACTTAATTCATAAAGTATAGTTTTAAATTGCCTCCTCGGCTCCTCGATTCTTTGCGCCGCTTAAACTCCGCCCACCGGCTGACTGCTCACTCGCCGCTACGACGTTTTGGTATTGGAAAAATATTTAACACGCGAGGGTTGACGCGCGAGGGTTGACGCGCGAGTGTACGGGAGGCTTAACGCTTGACCAATTTTCTTTGTGCGAATGCCTACGATAGGCGAATATCAAACGGGGTGCAGAAACAGTGAGCTGATTGGGCCTCCTTTTTTGCCAAATAACCATTGATTTTAACCAATTCACTGAACAATATTACAATAGTACGAACACTTGGGAGAAAATACTGAATATTGTAACCTGAGCATATGCGGGCGAGTTAATTCACTTAAAAATGTACTCTATGCAGATATAGATAAAGATTGATTATCTCTGGCAAAAATTACGCGATCAAATTTGCCCGGGTCATTAATGATGTTTCATTGAAGAATAAACTTCTATGAGTTGTTAGAGTTCGTTTTAGTATTCATCTACTACAGCCCTTTAACGTCCCGCTGCTGGGCACGGGCCTCCCCTCAATGTGAGGAGGATTTCAGGCCCTAGTCCACCACGCTGGCCTAGTGCGGGTTGGCAGACTTTACACATCTATCGAGAACTAGACAAGTTCCCTCAGACGTGCAGGTTTCCTCACGATGTTTTCCTTCACCGTTTCATAGCAAGTGATAATCTCGGATGAAAATGAGATTCGCACATAAATCCCAGAAATGCTAGCCGGGGTTTGAACCTGCACACTTTTACGTTTTAGTATTAACAAAGTGTTTGTCGCGTTTAGAAGCGTCTATTTGCGCAGGGCATTATGCGTGCTTATGGCATATTTGAATTTTATGAAGCAATTCTTTTTACGAGGACTGAAGAAATATTTATGTTGAAATTTTTATTTTTCAAAAGTACCTTGAGACGCGAGAGTGCTTTGTAAATTAATAGTGCTAATAAAAGAAAAAAGAAAATAAGCCTTAAATTTAAAGAAAATTATGATCCATTTACAGCGTGTTGTAAACCACTTTTAAACTGCAAAATAAAACTACAGGTGGTTTGTTTATACATTTATTTATTTATTTATTTATTTGCACAATTCTACATAAGTAAAAAAAAATGTACAAAGGTAAGCTTAATGCCGTGGGCATTTTCTACCAGCCAACCTTAGAGTGATGTAGAGAGAGGAAAAAAAAAACAAATTAAGTGGGTGCAAGAAATAAAAGACGTGAATGCAAAGAGAGAAAAGTAGTCGAGAAAAAAAAAAAGAATTTTTATTTTAATTATTTTTTATAAATTGCGGGGTAATTTTCGAACTGATGATTTATACAATATCATCTGATAGGTTTTATTTGACGGATAACTCAACAGTCATGTATTTATTTGATTGATAAATAACAACATTGTGAATACATTAGGTAAGGTACTTCGCTTATGCATCACGGTGCATGGCAATATATTTGCCAGTACTAATACAAACTGTATTGCCTCACGGAATAGTTCATTCTCCAACGACAGGTCATTGACAGCGCGAGTGTCTTTTGATGTGAGGTCGTGTGGCTTTAAGCACGGAAATTCAATCTTTATGTATATTGACACAAAGTTTGTTTTAGTGTTGGCAAATATGCCCCGGTATGGGCGGAGGATGGTGCAGTACCGTACATTTTTAATTAATTCTTAGAAAGCCATAGCCTAATTCCGGGACTCCTATTTATTCCTGCTACTTGCCCCGAGGTGATAAGGTAACCATAAAACGAAGGGTGAAAGGCCATTTGACTTAAACGACACTTTGGGCGATATTTACTTATATACATTTTTGGAATCAGCGAATTATTTTGCGTCGAATGAGTATGCTCTCCTGTAAATCTAAAAACAACTCAATCTACGATAGCGCAGTGTTTTCGCAATGCTACCAACCGCCAGAAGTGGAGAAGCATTGCCAGAGCGGTAACCAAGGAGAACGACGACACGGAAGATCCGCCATGCACACCATCTCAACAACCACGACAACTCTGACAAGAGTGCCCGACTGAGAAGAGAAGGAACCTAAAAAATGTCACTTAAGTCAAATAGCCTTTTACCTCTCAAAAAGATTTTCTGACGTAAAGAAAAAGTTATTCGATATTACTTATCAGGGCATTGAAAAATCGGCTCTAAGGACACTTTATGTAGGTTACAGTTACAAATAAATTATTTAATTAAGCTTGCACCAGTATAACCGCAATCAATTATCCAGAGAAACAATTAAGCCGCTTGCAATATATAGACAGGGCACGCCAACCTACTTTCCAAGAATTCGATAATTTATCACCTGAAATAGAAAATAACCGGTTCGGTCGGAAACGTCTAATTTTCGAGCGGGCACCCACCCGCGTGTATTTATTTCATTTGGCTTTGTTCGTTCTACCCGCGAATTAAACCCTGTACCTACATGCGCGTCTAAACCATCCAGATATATAACGGACATCGATTCCGCCCTGCGGCATTTTTTTAACTACAAGATTCATCCGCCATCTTTATCACTGACATCATCCATTTTTAATGTATATTTATTGAATTTGCTCATGCTAATAATTACTTAACACTGGCTGGAATACCCTCTAAATGCAGGTGGAGCCATTCGTCGTCTACAATGGCGGATGTCAGATAAACGTCAAAAAAAATACCGCAGCGCCATACGCGGGGCGGAGTCGATATGGGTTCTCTTGTTCCTCTATGGTCAAAACGCACGCTACCAATATTTTAACAACACCAAAACGAACTTGCTAACTCATTGACAAAGCTCATTCTTTTACGAAATGTCATTGACATCGCGAGCGAATTTTGAAACGTGGTGGGGAGGGGTCAATTCCCATATGATCGACATATTGTATTATATACAATTGAATGTATTTATTTATTTAATAAATGGATTGATCGATTGATTGATCACTATTTCGACATAAAGTTGAAACAAAACGACAAAATACGCCCAATTTTGACACGGATACATCTTCATCACGCCTGTATTCCCCAAAGGCAGAGGATTACTGCAGTGTGCTACATTTCGCCGATGTATTTTGGTCCCAATGTAATAGGGGGCGAGCCTATTGCCATTAAACCGGGCACATTCTCCCTCAATACGAGGTAGATTTGGGCCATAGTCCACAACGCTGGCCCAGTCTGTGTTGATGAACTTCTCACGCCTTTCTACAGACGTGCAGGTTTCCTCACGATGTTTTCCTTCAACGTTCAGCAAGTGGTAATCATTGTTGACACAGATATTCAATATTAATAATATAACTTACCTAATTATTTTACTTACCTTACTTATTTTAGACAATGTAATAATTATTATCACCCAAAATACAAGCTAGGTCTAGTTTGACTTCCACAGTCACTAGGTATAACTTGTTGCGTAGGTAATTATTTTGGTAAATAAATTTTATTTTGTTATTACATTTAAGAAAAAAACAATTAAATTCGCTCGCTTCACTGAGTGCAGGACGTTAAGCTGGATCCGCGACTCGCCGAATGATTTATAAAAGCCACGCTCATCCCGCTTTATTTACGACTGCCGTTTTACAGAATAATTACAGGTCTGTGTAAACGTTCGCAAATGTAAAAAGGGATTACCCCTTAATGATTGCGCCTGTAATTGTGCAAAGAAATAAGTTATGGTGGAGGGAAGTTTTTTTTTTTATTAACTTAAAATTCCCACGTGGCGATACCAATACGAGACAAAGGTCATTCTATAACGAAATGACATTGACAGCGAGAGCGAATTTTGACCAGTGGTCGCGTGACTTTTTCCACGGAAATTCAATCTTTATGTATATTACTATAGAGTTTGTTTTGGTATTGGCAAATCTTTTGACGGTTGACTGTTGATGCCCCAGTGAGCCAGGCGTCTTTAAGTTATAAAAAAAATTGTAACAGCGCTGCTCAACTTCAATTAAAATAAATATATCGCCAAACAACACAACACTCATCGTGTGATCCCAAAACTAATCAAAGCTTGAACTATAAAAGCTACCTATACACTGGACCGGAGGCTATGCCGGTTATACCCAGACCAGGGCAAATAACAAAATTGAAAGAAAAATAAATTTATATCTACCGTGCTTTTGTAGAACACTGTTGTATTGAAAAATGCTTTTGTATGTAGTTCGTAGACTGGTTAAATGTATATTAACTTAATTATATTTAAAGTTTTTAGGTATATAGTATTACGATTGGGTTACAGTGTTGGTAATTAAAATAATCCACGGTTTGTTAACATTACAATTTATAATCTTTATTGAAAATTAACTCGGAACAATAAACCAATTTAATTTTTCCACCCGAAAGCACGCAGAGCGCCGAAAAACAACATTTTCTACACGTCTAAACAAAAACAATGAGAGAGTGAAACCCAAACGTTTCTGTTTATATTTTCCACAAAAAAAAGATAAAAAATACTTTTAGGTGAGGTACCCAGTTAGCGGTATTCAGTGGAGCGGTAGGGTATTGTTGCCAGGATCGGGGTCCATTCATAGGCTCGGGTAAAGGAAAAAGCTTGAAAACATTCAAATTAGTCCATTGTGATTTATTATACTTGCCATCATTGAATAATGCGAGCAGCTTTGATGAAGGTCACAGTCATGAAAACGGTACGCCGAGGTTTTTGTTGATGTGTCTTTGTGCCTAGATATTTGGCTGTACCTAAGCGCTATTTTGCGATGAATAATAAAAAGTCACTTTTTATTTTTAAATCGACTAAACAGTAATCAAATTTTTAACTGAATAAGCTCTTGAAATAAGCAATAATTATCTATATAATGTCTAGTATAGTGTAGTTAGATTACAGTAATGTCACTTTGTGTTTAGCTATTGCACAACATTTTTTCGACTAAACAATAATTTGTAGCAGTGGTAGCCGAGTGGTCGAACGCACGCTTTGCAATCAAAGTGCGCAGGTTCTATCCCCGGCTCGCACCTCTGGGTTCCATGTGCGAATCTCATTTTCATCTGAGATTATCACTTGCTAAGAAACGGTGACGGAAAACATCGTGAGGAAACCTGTGTGCCCGGTATAATGGCAATAGGCTCGCCCCCTATTACATTGGGACCAAAATACATCGGCGAAGTGTGGGCGCACTGCAGTGCACCTCTGCCTACCCCTTCGGGGAATACAGGCGTGATGATGTATTATTATTATTATTACAATAATTTGATAACGGTTCAGCTTCAAGTAATAGCACATACCAGATACTGGTAATGAATAGTTAGTGATAGTTCTAGTATCAAGCTAATGGAATTAAAAGTTAGAAAATATCCCGAAACTTTACTCAAATACGTTTTTAGTTTTTATTTTAAGTTTTCATTTTATGTTTTCATTTTATTTGTTTTTTTTTGGCAATTTTTATTTTAAGTAACATCTAGTTCATACTCCCCAAGAGCTTACATAATGCGAATAATATTTGTATTGAAAGTATTTCCTTAGCAGTTTGCAATTCATAGCTGGCGTCGAGTGCATTAGGCGAGGCGCGGTGCGGTGCGCGCGTGTAATCGTATTTGCATTATAAATTTGTTCGTACACCTAATGGCTCCTGCGAGTGAGGGTAAACAAGCCGGTATTGGGAACACTTGCGGGATCCACTGTGATGGCACTTTGACACACAGATTTGGAGTGAACCTGTTGGCTAAAACTTTCATAAGTAGTATATACATTGACATAGAAATAAAAACTTCTGCTGGTAACTGGGTCTTGGACCTTACTTTTATTCACTAATATAAACTGCAAATAAATAGATATATTATAATAATACTGCGTAAGAAATTGCGGTAAGACCCCTGACAATTGAGAGGTTATATCCTTATATTCAGGCTCCAGTAGCTACTATTTTAAAAATGTGCAATGTAATGTAGTGAATCCAAAAGAACAACTGGCAACACGCAACATTTCATTTTTAATTTTTAGAATATTTAATCATTTATTTAATATTAGAGGGTTAGAATGACGAAACTATAACGCAAGTAAGTGTACGCACTACCAATTGTCGTTTAATTAATTATTCATTGTAAAGTGAAGACCCGTAGTACCAGCCCCATTGTCGGGCCATGTGACAGCATTTAGATTGGGTTATGACTGCGTAATAAAGCTATCACGGCCTAGACTGAACTAGTACAACGCTACCGGCTGTGACAAGACAAAACGCGATGTATTTCTGGTCTCTTTCTCTCACATTTACACAGGGAGAGAACTCTGTATAGTATATTGATGATATTTAACAAGATATTAGTATTTCGTTTAGAATATCGCATTGAGTTGACATATATAGCCAAGTTTTTTTTTTAATCTATAATTATTTGGGGTTTTTAACCATTTGGGATATGACAACCCCAATATAGCCAAGATAAGAGAAAACGTTCTTGTCTTGACGCGTGTGCTAGCCCCAATGGTAAGTCAAATATTAATGTCCAACTAATATAAGTCTTTGTTAGTCCAACTAATATAAGTGTTGACCCGGTAGGTGGCGCTGTTTTCGTATGACACTAATTCTAAGGCGGTACGAAGTTCACCCGGTCAGCTAGTGTTATTATATAAATCAATTTTCGGAATGAATATAACAGTGTTGGCGGGCATAGTTGGTGGGTAAGCCACGCCATTTGCATACCCAGCGGTGTTGGCACAGCGGGCTGCGGTGAGCCCCAGCCCGCAGCCGTTTTACGAGTGGCTATTACACTATCCTCAGAATGTTGGATTGTACACATAATATAATTAATAATCCTTGAGAAGCTACTTATAGTGAGGTAAGACGGTATTTAGTGATAATTACGGTCGGGGTCTTGATATATTTCTTATATTTTTTTTATGATTTTGTGTTCAATTTATTAAAATCTTTAATTTTGAATTTGTTCAGTCTTTTGAATTTGTTTCGCTTTGATTACGATAAAAGCACATTATAAATAATATAAAAACGTTTATGTAAGTAGTAAATGTGGTAATTAAATACAATTAATAATGCATTGATTTATGTTAGTTACTAAAAACAGGAAACTACACGTTGAGCTTCAAAATTCGCAAAGGAATAAAAAAAAAGATAAAAGAAGTTTATTAATAAATTGAAATAAATCTTTAAATTATTACATCAGACTATTTTATTTTTCAACATTATTAATGTAATACAATAAAAATATTAAGTAGTTTCATTTATAAACACTCAAAGGGCCTTTTTTATCCTTTGTTACAGATTAATATAAATAAAGTATTTACATATTATTTTCTCACAACTTCTACTTGACAGTAAGCCCATAAATTACAGAAATTTTGACACAAAGTCTGTGGTCACAAAGTCTGCGGTCACAAACCAAACCGCCTGCAAGCAAACCCACCACATTAAAACAAAGTTCATAAGTAAATCTGAATTATTATTTAAGATCACTAATAAATCATATAACTAGTGATACATCTTAAGATGCGTACACTAATTAACGAAACTAGTGTTAGGTGATACATAGCTTGGTGTAAGTTAACAGAACCTAAACCACTATTTAAAAAATGCTACTAAACATTTGCATAAAGGATTCATGCTAATTTTGACAAGGGAATCCAAAATCAGTATCAGATTTTTATTCTGATAAAACAATACTGGTAGTTAATTGCTAATGAATCTTCAATAAACAAATATTCCCAATGTATATCTTAGGGACAATGACAATGAGCAAGAATGGCACTTTTAGTTAGGTACTCTTTACCAAAAGTATTATTGTAGCTTAGTACTGTAACGCTCCACCTAACTATCCTATACTAATATCGAGTAAAACTACCTAGTGGTCGTAAAGCTATCAAAAATGGCCAAGTGATCCGTAATTGTCTAGTAAATACCGTTGTGAGACCGTTAGTAACCTAAATCCTTTTAGTGATAGATTGGTATATTCCTATAACTAAGCTACCTAATAACAGCTATGAGAAACTCTACATAATGTCACCTATTAGCCCTACCTAACTAGCGGCAAGAGTAAGGCCCCTCCCCGCCTTACTAGTGAGAATCGGCAGCCAATCTACTGTTCCCTCCTCCGCTATCAGCTACAGTTAATAATGAAGACCAATCATTCGATCTTAACCGAAACTATCAAGATATCGCTGGCGATCAAGTCTAGAGGGATTATTCCTTTACATAGGATGGTCGTCTCACCAGTGACTTGTTAAATATACGACTCGTCACATTGATCGACTTGTCTGTGGGACTGCCGCCCAAGTTAGTATAACGAGACTTCCAGGTGTCCCCGATCTCACTTAGGGATTATTTATACCCAAAAGACCCTTCAACCAGTATCAATCCATCAACTTCAATAGTAAATAGAATAATCTGTAATATTATAATGAAACATTATAATAACTTTAGAATGCTTATATTATCAACCGAACTACACATAATTCTAATAATCTGGATCCTAGAAATCCTATCTATTCTACTGGAGTCCTAGTCATAGTCAAGATACTGATTCAGACATGATCTTGGTGTGTTTCCCCATCAATGCTAGAGAACGCAGTGTCTCACATTTACATCTAATTGCGTATGAAGCTCCTATAACCCCATTTACTCACGGCAGTAATATTATCAATGTCTGTGCTTATTTCCTGGAAGAGCTGGAATCCTGCGTCCTATCTTTCTAGACGTCAAGACCCTAATTGCCTCCATGACGCTGTCAATCTCTATCCATCAATTTTAAATATAATTTCTTCCTTTGCTTTGCAAGGAGATCGTAATTAAATACTAAAACCTGTGTTTATAGAGAGTTTCTTATAGAATATATAATATTAATAATTAAATGCTTATTTTATATTTGTGAATGTAACAGACGTATTACGGATCGTTACAGTACAAAGATAAAGCCGGCTACCCGATAATTACGGATGTGCAGTGTTAGACCCCTAAACCCTGGTTCTACAGGTGCATAAGACGCGCAAGTTCATGTTTTTGCCAATTTAGAAATGAACTCTCTGTCAATATACATACAGTTTGAATTTTTGTGGTAGAAGCCACAAAAACACGCTTAAAGATTCGCGACATAAATGACATGCCACTAGAGTCACTGGGGAATGCTCAAATTGCCGTAAGGCGGTCATACCTTAAATTCAATAATTAATGGATGTTTTATTAGCACTGAAAATAGAATCGCATTTTTTCACCTCAAAAAATTACTTGATGAAATATATTTTCTAACTAAAAAATACACTCCAAGAATTCATACCAAGCACATTAGGTGCGAAACTTGTTAAGGTTCCGCATAACGTAAGAAAAACATCGTCTGAGTACGTACAAGTGTTTGTAGCGAAAGAACGCGACTCATTAATGCACCCCTCCACGCTCCCACATTTTTACCTAATGCAAAAACCATAGTACAACATTAAACAGTATGCCAACAAATCACCAAGTTAATAAAATGTTACTTGAAAAGTTTCCTGGAAATAAGCAAATAAAATTGCTCTCGAAGTCCAAAATAATACAAAGAGTCTGTATGATGGAAATAGTTATAGACGTAAATAATTACTTATTTTGTTAAATATTCCATATTGCTATTATAGAAACAAGTGCCAATATATTTGTGGCATAATTTGTTTTATCTGACATAATATAATGGCGCAGATTCACGTTATCACCTTGATCAACATTTATTTTATAATGTGTGTGTATTGAATTTGATTTTGCTATTAAGAAAATAAAATTATTATTCAAAATGTAAATTTATTGTTGTAATAAATTACTTGACACTTGTAGAAATACCTAAACGTAGGTGCAGTCGTTCCTCATCTTCTATCATTAAATTTCATACATTTTACAGGTGATCAAATATGGCGCTAAGTGTAAAAATTTTACGCCAGCGAAAAGTAAACTTTCTGTTGTATATTTATTATGCGTCTAGTGCCCTAACATTCAGATAAGTAAGTAAAACAAGTTTATTTGATGTCTGCGTCAGTGGACGCATCATGACACTAGGGGACAGACGTGATAAAATACCTGAGGTACTTAAGGAACCCCCACATCTGCGTGTCAGACTGAATTTAAATTCGTATGTTTTTCTGGAGGGGACATTTTGTATGCGTATTCAGATTTCTAACGCTTTGATGCAATGTTCATGATTTTTGAGTGTTGATATTATAATAATTTGCTTTATCTGTGAAGACAAAAAGCTCGAATTACTTTACTAATATTAAAATACTGTTTTTTTATTATACGTCATTGATTTCGGCGGTAAATAAGTCATTTGATAAATATAAGCAATAAAAATACTGTACTTTTTGCCATCAAGTGGCAATTTTTTTTAAAAGTTCACATCATTGCCATTTCCTTAAAACACATGGACAGCCAGGTGACTGTCTATGTATTATAATATCATTAAGTAGCTAAAGATATTATTTAAGCTTCATTTTAGAAATGTCAGATTATTATTTCGGATATCCTTATGTAAACTTTTTTTACACTAAAGTGTAAAAAAAGTAACAGTAGTTACTACTACTACTACTACAGCCCCTTTTTTTTAACGTCCCACTGCTGGGCACGGTCCTCCCCTCAATGCGAGGGGGATTCAGGCCATAGTCCACCACGCTGGCCCAGTGCGGGTTGGTGAACTTCACACGCCTTTCTATAGTCGTGCAGGTTTCCTCACGATGTTTTCCTTCACCGTTTCTTAGCAAGTGATAATCTCGGATGAAAATGAGAATCGCACATGAAACCCAGAGGTGCGAGCCGGGGTTTGAACCTGCGCACTTTGATTGCAAAGCGTGCGTTCGACCACTCGGCTACCGGCAGTAGTTACACTTAAAAAAAAGTGCTTAAATTACCAAGGCAAATTTCAATACGGAAGCAAATAGTGGCTAGGTTAAAATTATAACTTAAATTTTATAAGGTAATGCAGACCCCGGAACATGGAATTTCTGTTTGATTCATGAAATTGTTATTACTCTCTGACTATTTTCACGGAAGAATTAATTTCAAGTATGCAGCACAAAAACCCGTGCATTAACATAAGTACCCCCACAATGGATACGTATACGCGAGCTCCCAGCAAATGGATCGAGCGCTCGATAGCCTATTTCCATCCAAACTGAACCCTCTCTACATAGAGACAATAGTTCTTAAAGCTACAGTCACTTAAAACGCCCCACTCGAGGGCACAAAGGAACTTTGACGATTGCACTTTCTCTACCTATGAATTTGTCAGTAGTTAATTGTTTGGTAGCATTGACATAGTAATACCGGGATACGGGCTGGAAGATTATGTAATTTTTATGAAAGAAAACAAACATGGCGGTTTTACGATATATTTTCACACAGGTTTTCACGAAAGTGCCGTTCATTAAAAACTTTTCATAGGAATACTTTTAGCGTTCATTATTTGACGTCTTTTGAGTATCTTACAGTGTGTCTAGTATTCTTCAATTCAATGTTTGCTATTAACAAAGTGCGGTGAACTCATTAAAATAATTACATTCTAAGCATGTGTACAGTTATTTTGATTTTTTTTTCAGGACAAAATGTAGTCTTTTTTACTTCAAAATAAAAGCTATTTTACGTTAAATTTAATCTCCAGTTACCGATACAACCCCAATTCCGCGGCAACATTGGAATCTATGCCAACCAATCGAAAAACGATTTAAAATTGTTAAAATAAAACCTAGCCTACACTGAATGGGCCATCGGAATAGGGTACACGCGCGAATTACATAATTTACACGCGAGTGTAACGTTCCAATCACTTTTCAACGGACACGCACTGCGGCTGCCAGATGGCGCCCCAAAATCCGCGGTAAAGCCTCTCCCGCACACTGGAGAGTCGATGACCGCACGTATTTTTTTGCCATACCAAAACAAACTGTATTTACTCATAGAAAAAGTTCATTCTTCAACTAAATAACCAATGACAGCGCGAGCGAAATTTGACACGTGGAGGCGTGCCTTTTACCACAGAAATTCAATCTTTATGCATTTGACACAGAGTTTTGATATTGGCAAAATTTTGACGCAAGTGGGTGGACGCGCCAGTGTGTAGTAGGCCTAATCCCGAATTTATTATCTGTTTGCAACCATTCCGAGCTGCAATGCTATCCGACGTATTCTACGGACGTTATGAATGTGAGCGAATTCACGCCGATATCGGCATTGAAGAGCGGTTAAAATCAACGCGTAGAACTCGATACGAAAATACGGGACGATCCGTGGACAGATGCTATGAATAAATTTCGTACCAACCTTCGTTTTATAGCGCTATAGCGTACATAGTAATTTAATTATAGACATCCATTGTAAACTTCGTACTACTACTGAGTCCTTATAACGTCCCACTGCTGGGCACGGGCCCGACTTTAATGCGAGGGAGATTCAGGCCACAGTCCACCACACTGGTCCGGTGCGGGTTGGCAGACTTCACGCATCTATCGAGAACTTGTCAAGTTCGCTCCGACGTGGAGGTTACCTCTCGATGTTTTCCTCCGCCGTTTCTTAGCTAGTGATATTCACGGATGAAAATGAGATTCGGAAACAATTTTATTGCAAAGCGTGTATTCAACCACTCTGTTACCATTGCTATAACTGCTCCTGTGGGCTTAGCACGCATGTCAAGACAATACCTTTGTCACGGATTCGTTCGCTCGCTCTCTGTCTAATTTCATACGACAGAAAGATACAACATCAAGATATACCGTGACATAAATGTAGTCTTAACGCACATGCTAAAACTACTGTCAATTTATGTAACAATAATGCACAAACCGTAAAATAAATACGTTATATGACTATAGTACGTATTATCAAAATATCGTCACTTTAATGTTCACGCAATAACCGTACAGTAATGTTCCAATGACCTGTATCCGTGGTACGCAGATGTTACGCAAATCCGCGGTAAGCCCGGACTTAGTGCGGCGCTCATGTAATCGCGTCCCCTGAATTATCGTCCATTTTAAATACAAATACCGCTTTGTAATTCTGGTCAGTAACATGCGTAGGTTACATAAATAATACCTAATATCAAATCAGGTTCACATCAAAGCCATTTTTAATTTAGGCGCTGGCGGCAGAAATCTAACCTACACATTCCAAGCATGACAGGACCGTATTGTTGACCTTAAGCTTTTTGGTCACAAATTTAAGGACCATAGAAAGTGTATGGAGAAGGTAGGATTAGTTTTGGATACTAAACAGGTTTAATCCTTCTTTTCCAAACCAGACTAGTTACACTATGCGCTGGCGCACACTGCCGCGTCAACGCTCGCGCGGCGAAGTTTTTGCCAAAACCAAAATGAACTGTATTGACTATTAGAAAAAGTTCATCCTTCAAAGAAAATTCTTCGACGCCGCGCGGCAAAGCGGATTTTTACGAATTCGCCTCGCCGCATGGATTTTTCTACTGAAATTTAAACTTTATTTACATTTAAATAAACAGGAAAAACTTTAATACTCTTATTTTTATCGTATAAGTATAGTTTGTATTTCATTAAGAGGTGGAACCATAATACCATTATAATACCATAATACCATATATCTATCTATCTTGCTAGTTACGTATTTATTCTGTAGTAATCAAGTATCAATTGTGTCTCATCACCATAATCATCATAGTAATCACGTTATCATGATTGATTTTTATCCAATAATTCAACTATGCTTGGATCAGGTTAACCACATATCTATCTACAGCTGTTTAATTATAATGTAATCAATTTAACTGTAATTGTGATACAATCAAAGCAACCACATTACATTTGGTTAGAACCTAGAAAGGCGTTTGATTTTAAATCAAAACGCGCACGACATTTCTTTTTGCGACAAACTGTAATAACCTATAGAAGCAAAATTTTCGCGAGAAAAAGTCTTCTTTTTTACGAAATTAATGAAATTTTTAAATTGAGTGGAATAAGATGAGGAATGGCTCCACTAGCGGGTATTTTAGCCAGTTTCAAGTGCAAATTCAATACACACACATTATAAATACATATCGAGGGGCTATTTGACTCAAGCGACATTTGCTCAGTATGCTGAAAAAAAGTCGCTTTCAGCTTTACTCCTGTGAAGTAATTTTTTTCAGCTTTACAGGAGAGCATTCTCATTCGACGCAGAAAAAATCGCCGATTCCAAATATGTACATAAATCAATCTCGCCAAAAGTGTCGGTTAATTCGAATAGCCTTTCACCCCTCGATATTGACGATGAATCATGAGCAAATTTAGTCCCAAGTTCAGTTACGTTGTTTTATTTCAAACAAAACAAACAAACAAAACTATTACAAGGTTGTCAAAAGAGAAAAAAAACTTTCAAAAGAATACACAGAATTTCTCTGGCCGGGAAACTTCGTAATAAATTTCGACTGAAAAAAAATACATTGCAGAAAAGATGAAAAGAAATTCAATTACTAAGCGAAGTTGAAATCTCTATGATGTTTGTACGCAGCAATAGTGAAAAATGAATGCATTACCAACTCGCCCCCTGAAAGGTGTCTCACACACAAAGGCAAAGGAATTTTCGGACCCTCCGCTTGCACTACTCATGAATATTTTAGCGACGTTCTTACGATCCGAAAAGTGGTGAATATCCTATGAGATAATATCGTATAGCATAATACGTGTGTACTTTACCTGCTGAGTGATATTTTATTGGAATACTATCATGTTACTGTCTGTTGGCAACCCAACAATATAGTATTTTTTTAATATTTTGTATTTGCAACATTATCCAATAAACCTCTCTTCCGTATCGGACTCCATTACCACTGGACTTCCCTTTAGCTCCATACAGCGACCTATAAAACCTCTCCAATACAGTCCACTATCCATTTATACACTTTTATACTGTCATATTGCTTAAAAAATAATATTGATGTCTTTGCCAAACTGCTTGAATATACCGATTGTTTATTACAATTAAAAGGTATGTTTAAGGCGCATCCTTCAAATGGAAATGCAGATGTACGTTGCAGTCGACCCATAATTTAATGATGATATATTTTGGTCCCTATGAAAGCGGGGCGAGAAGGCGAGCCTAACGTCAACTCACGACGTAATAAACTAAAGTTATAAAAATAACTTTTATTTACCATCCGATTTTAAAACGAGATTATTATCGATGTTGTTACGTAAACGATTTTAAATACGCTTGTCTATACATAATACGATGTAAGTACTTACTTATAAGGTAATTGCCTAATCACCCCTAAGTTTCTAACAGACAAGGTTCACTGGGCTTCTGTCTTGGGAATTTTGCTTAAGTTTCCTGATAATAACGTTATCTCCTCATACCTATATTAGATTTACATTTGCATGCGAATACAGTTCAGTGGCGGTTCAGTGGCTTTGTGATCTAAAGGTCGTTGGTTCAACTCCCAGTGGCTAGCACAACAATTTGACACAAGCGCGTCAATACCAAAACGAACTCTGTGTCAATATCCATAAAGACTAAATTTCTAACATAAATATAAGCCACGCTCCTACGCGACAAAATTCGCTCGAGCTGTCAGTGTCATTTCGTTGTAGAATGAACTTTTTCTGTGTGTCAATACAGTTGGTTTTCGTATGGCAAAGGATCGTCCCAGGATGCGGAAGGCTTAATAACTCGGTGCATATGTCCCTGCTTCGGAGGGTACCATGAGCTGTCAGTCCTGGCTGTATTAGTCTAGTCATTAGGCTATATCGAAGACATTGGGGCGGTCTTAAAACTTTGCTACTGGCTCATAAGAGCAAAATAACTAACTACAGCCCTTTTAACGTCCCACTGCTGGGCATGGGCCTTCCCTCAATGCGAGGGGGATACAGACCATAGTTTACCACGCTGGCCCAGTGCGGGTTGGCAGATTTCACACATCTATCGAGAACTAGTCAAGTTCCCTCAGACGTGCAGGTTTCCTAACGATGTTTTCCTACACCGTAAGAGCAAAATAACTTGTTATTTTTGTAATCTAAGTTGTCTTCAAATTTAATCGATGAAAAGGGGTAGGATGAATTGGAAGTTTTTTTTTATTGTCTAATTGGAATACCTACTGTCATCTATTAGTATACAATATTATACTCATTTAAATTACCGTCCCTCATATACTTTATATACGCAGTTTAATTATTCATCTCATTAGAGAACTTCTGGCGTTCCTTTGTCTAGATCGAGTGCGCTGCCGATAGCCCAGTTCGAGGCGCCCGAGAAGTTCTGAGAATGTGTCGTGTGCAACTTAGTGCCTCCCAATGGGACTCAATAGGGGTGGGTCGCGATGTGTTTCATTATCTAAATATTCGGGTAATATCGACAACCCAATATCGTAATATATATTTCAATGAAAAACTATAATACAGCGCGTCAAGTGTAAGTTGGCGTGTGGCAAAAAGAAGAAGCTATGGTCATGAGACTCAATTCAGTGCAGCTTGCTTCATCTCCACATACGAAACCATGGAGCAAGCAAAAGCAACCATGGAGTTTCTTGCCCATTCTTCTCCATAGGAAATGCATTTCGAATGGGTGGTAGAGATACTATTATTATTATTTATTGACGATTCATAAGAGCCTGTACTAGTTTAAATGAACAAAATAAAAACTGATTCTGATTCTTAAATGACAATTCAGATTAAAATATTATTTAGTTATAATTTGTACGAAATATCAAAGTACCTATTTATAATAGCAGTGGTAGCCGAGTGGTCGAACGCACGCTTTGCAATCAAAGTGCGCAGGTTCTATCCCCGGCTCGCACCTCTGGGTTCCATGTGCGAATCTCATTTTCATCTGAGATTATCACTTGCTAAGAAACGGTGACGGAAAACATCGTGAGGAAACCTGTGTGCCCGGTATAATGGCAACAGGCTCGCCCCCTATTACATTGGGACCAAAAAATACATCGGCGAAGTGTGGGCGCACTGCAGTGCACCTCTGCCTACCCCTTCGGGGAATACAGGCGTGATGATGTATTATTATTATTATTTATTTAGGAAAATTTTAGTTTCAGAATAAAATATTCAATATCGATATTGAATATCCATTTGAAATTTTAAAATAATATCACCAGCACTAAGACTCGCCGCTTTTCCCAATGAGAATAGGGCATGCCAAAACATTGTTCTTAAAGAGAAATGTACGACAGTTTAGTTAAGTTATATGCAAAAAGAGAACAAACATTGCAATAAAAGGTATTTTTGAATATTACCTGCCTTATCATACGGAATGAGCCTATATTAACATTTCAAAAGATACCTGTCGGCTTGTTGTAATCTCGTTTTAATAGTAAAAGTGTGCGAATTCATGTACCATCTCAGTATCAGTCAAGATACATGAATACATATTATCTGAAAGGGATAAAAACTTTCTATTGTTAGAAAATGTCAATACCATAAAACCTGGTCTGGAGTGTTTAATCAATTCAAACTGAGAGCATGTCAGAGTTCAGACGGGCATAACATATCGTCCGGGGATGGACGGACGTGGGCCGGTCACGGTACGGACGTGGACGGATATGGTACGGACGCGGTGCGGATACCGTGACGAGGGGACGTCACTATCATCACTAGGGTCTGGGATCCGAGATGATTAACTGATATTTAAAATAACGTCTTTAACTTGTAGTTTTTTTTTTGTTCCGCAATTTTTACTACATTACTAAAGATTTATTTTCGACATACTAATAAATAGAGGATAGTTACAATACGTTATTAGCTGTTATTTATTATTGCGCTATTATTTATGAATATATTTCCATCTATCTAAACAGCGTTGTAGTAACTTGAAATAGCATTTAAATTTTATTATCAAGTCTTATTTTTCAAACTAACTTCACTTCAAATATGACAAATTTAAAGCACATACATAACTTAATAGTGGTTGTTAATAATTTAAGTAACATAAAAACACTATTGGACATGCATACACACATAGTAGAGACACACATAGTAGAGCCACCTTAAATTATTATCTTTATATCTATCTATCACCATTAGATATTATTCAAATTATACTCAGTGACTGGAAGCAATCACAAGGCGAAGCTTTTATCAACCCGTACATTGTTACGCGGAACATTAATCTTGAAGCATTGAAAAGTGCACGCTCAAACCCTTAACCCTTCGCGAAATCGCGAACCAATTTAGCGTGAAAGGGGGGAAGTCGACAGGTTAGACGGGACAAAGGCAAACAAGTTCAATATCGAAAGAACAACACCGAGTGTGCCGCGTGACGTGACAAATGACGTGCAGGTGTCACGCGCGTGTTATCGGCACGCCGCAGCCCCGCGCCGCCGTGATCGAGAATACACTATCATTAAAAATAAAATACTGTGACATTTATTGGCGGAATTCTAAATGGTATGAAAATTCGGATACAGTATAAGTACCGGAGTATACTGCTCCAGATTCTAACCCTTTTTATACTACGTACACGCTATAAAAATGGCGTATGATTTATATGTTTTGTGATAGGTATTCAGGTGAATGAAACCTTTAAATGGTTGTGTCTTAGTAGACGCAAAGTGTATACGGCTTTAAACAGACAACGATCTCGCCGGCGAGGTCGAGGAACCCCCTCTTCTGCTCATAGGTGCATATTTGCACCTAGGAGCACAGTCACTACCTCTCCCCTCACGGTAACTGCCCAAGCCGAGGTAGTGCCCTCTGTGGTGCCCTTGAGCTAGTTGCTAACCTTTTTCGTCCTTAAGGCCTTGGTTGGAGTGCACTCTGCGCTCGCCACTCCTCCGGTAAAGCTGTAAAGGCCACCTCACGGCCAACAGCGTAGTCCATAAAAAAAAAGTATACGGCTTACTGTCAATAAATGTAGTGTTTATAGTATTTTGATAATTATACTTCCCGCCCCATTAGGTGTTCTTCTGCTTGTTTTGCGAAAAGAATGTGATTAGCGGGTATTTATACCAATGCCGAGTAATTAATAGCAGGGATTTTTTTTTTTGCTTTCGACATTATTCCATTCTTTATAACTAAAGAATGATTATGAAAACAATGGTTAATATAAAAACTGTCAACTACAAAATAATTTATAACCAGCATAATTAAAGCAATATCATACAACAACAATCTATTTTACTATAACAATACACTTAGTTCCCGGTATGTATCTGATGCATAAGTCGTGCAGGTATTGCAGATCTAGGAAACGCCAGCCGCGGGCGAATATGCGGACATAGCTTCAGAAACGTTTAGTTTCTTGTTATGATGCGAAACTAAAATTATGTAGAAACATGCTTTGAAACCAATACGAATATAAAAGATAGCCGTCGAAAAACTTGTCAATCTGTTTATTATGAGTTAGGCTCATCACCATTGATTAGTAAAACTATCACTTTTAATTATTAAAACATTTTGCTTTGTATTTATAAAATTTGTCCTTGCTATTAATTACTAGACATTGGTATAAATACCCGCTAATTGAAGGTGCAGTCATTCCGCATCTAATTCCATTAAAATAAATCGTGGAATGAACTTCCTGCAGCGGTGTTCCCGGACCGATGCGACAAAGGTATCTTCAAGAAACGAGCATACTCATTCCTTAAAGGCCGGCAACGCACTTGCGATGCCCCTGGTGTTGCAGTTTTCCATGGGCGGCGTGGATCACTTACCATCAGGTGAAACGTCTACTCGTTTGCCTCCCTATCTCATAAATATATATATCATAAATATCATTTTATTGATTTCGTACTAAAAGAAGAAGATAAATCAATACAGTTGGTTTCAGTATAGTTTCGTCTATTGGTACAAATTTGACACGCATTTTGGCGCCCTATTGTGCCCGTGGTCATATTCAAAATCTATCTCCAAATAAGTACAAGCCTCACTTCTTGAAGTAGGTATATCAGATACGTCAGTCCGAGATAGCGTGTTCCGCGGCCCAGCCCCAGGCGAGAGAGCGTGACAAACACGAGTGCGCGACTTTCCAAACGTCAAGCATCTTATCGTGAGATAGAACTGAAATGAAGTACACCCGCGGCCTTGTTAAACTGTCTGTTGAAGCGAAAACATAATTTGTGTGGCAATGTGCGTGATACAGCGTGACACCGTCACGTTTGGTCGTGTTAATATATAATTGTTATGACGTTGTCTCGAGATTATTGCTCCAGTTCAGACTAGCGTAACATGCCTTTAGCTAGGTATTATCAGCTACTTAAGAAGTTAAATCAAGTATAATCATTCAGTTTCGGGCACTGACACATCATAATTTGGGAATCAAAATGTTTGTCTATCCCAAAACGAACTCTGTGTCATTATGTATAAAATTTGAATGTATGTGGTAAAAGTCAAGAAGTCCACGCTTCAAAATATACTCGCGCTGTCTGTGAGTTCTATGACATTTCGTTAAATAATCAGCTTTTTCTATGAGTAGCAGTATACTGCTTTTTAGTATTGCCAAAAATACTGACTTAATATTTATTTACGAGTGCAATCAAAATCGAAACTTACGCTATGAATTATTACAACTATTATTGCTTGCCGGAATATTTATAATGGAACCATTCTTATTAAATTTTCTCATTTATTACCATACGCCGAGGTAACTATACAAGTGGGCTTCGAGACACTCCTAGCAAATATTCAACTTAAACAAATCACGTTCCTCTTTGAATGTTATCAGTTGAAGATAAAACTTTACAGACGACCGTGCCGACGCCGCAATGTACGCTTCGTATAAATTAAATTCCAAAGAGATGAAGGAATAGTCAAATCGGGGAGACAGCGTGAAAGGCAGCCTGTGAAAGAATTCACTAGCATTACGTGTATTTTGTACGTACATGTTTGATAGGATCTTAGTACTGAGGAAGTATATTTCGTACTGGAAATTTCTAAAAAAGATTCCTCTCTTTTAAAATTTAATTAAGTTTTCTGCTATTTATTAACGTCACATTAATTTTACCTTAATTCCAGTAGTACAGTAGCTGAGTGGTCGAACGCACGCTTTGCAATCAAAGTGCGTAGGTTCAAACCCCGGCTCGCACCTCTGGGTTCCATGTGCGAATCTCATTTTCATCCGAGATTATCACCTGCTAAGAAACGGTGAAGGAAAACATCGTTAGGAAACCTGCACGTCTGAGGGAGTTTGACTAGTTCTCGATAGATGTGCGAAGTCTGCCAACCCGCACCGGGCCAGCAGTGGGACGTTAAAAAGGGCTG
Organism: Ptilodon capucinus; assembly: GCA_914767695.1. Lineage (NCBI taxonomy): Eukaryota > Metazoa > Arthropoda > Insecta > Lepidoptera > Notodontidae > Ptilodon > Ptilodon capucinus. The sequence continues at coordinate 9,216,899 of OU611808.1, forward strand.
TAGTAGTAGTCATCCATACTTGTAATCTAGGTATAGGTGCAGTGTAGTAAGCTCATATTTCACCGATGTATTTTTATCATAAGTAACAAAAAATTGCCGATAAACTAAAAAGAGTAATCACGCAGTTTCTTGCCTATTTTACCCCATAGGAAATACATACCGAATGGATGTTGAGTATTGGAAGCGTGTGACGATTCATAAGTACCCTATAATGATTACCATGAATAACAAAATCGGATTTATATAATTAAAAAAAATCTAGTTATAATAGTAAAAATATATTTAAAGCATAGAAGCCTATCATCATTCCAAGAGATGTGTATATTTTAGTCACTATTATCTTGTATTTATATAAAAAATATTAATGCGATAATGGTAAAACTAATATTCAATTTTCATACATTGGGGCGGCGAGACCATAAAATGGACAAAGCGCGTGTCATTGTGGCGTGGTTTAACGCATATTATTTCAAGTATCCTGAAGCCACAGTATAGCGGTATCTCTCGCGGCCAAACCGCCATGCTAGCTTTGTTCTATCCTGTAATAACACAGTACAAATGGACTGTGGGCGTGATTAACGCCTTTGTTTCATGCCCGTATGTATGTACTTTTGACGACACATCTGTTGTTTTATGTTGCACTGAATTTCCAATGGCATATAAACTCCTGTAAACAATAAAAGACACTTTTCGCGCATAAATTGTTTCTACTGTAACGGCTGCACTTTCTACAATACTTCTTGGTATTAAAAGAACATCATTACATCTGCTACGACACGTTAAATGATATACAGATCAAAAAAGGTCAACTAAAGCCCCGAGTACACTGCAGCGTCAAGAAGCGGCGTCAAAATATTAGCCAATATAAAAATGAAAAAAGCTCATACTTCAATGAAATTAGACCCGCAAGAGCATAGATTTCATAAGCCATTGCTTGCACAGAAATTCAGTCTTTAAATATATTAACACACAGTCTGTTTTAGTATGGGAAAGCATTATGCTGCGTAAATTATAACGCTCATTACAGCTGAATAGCTGATGTTGCGGGTTGGCAGATTTCACACATCTATCGAGAACTAGTCAAGTTCCCTCAGACGTGCAGGTTTCCTAACGATGTTTTCCTACACCGTAAGAGCAAAATAACTTGTTATTTTTGTAATCTAAGTTGTCTTCAAATTTAATCGATGAAAAGGGGTAGGATGAATTGGAAGTTTTTTTTTATTGTCTAATTGGAATACCTACTGTCATCTATTAGTATACAATATTATACTCATTTAAATTACCGTCCCTCATATACTTTATATACGCAGTTTAATTATTCATCTCATTAGAGAACTTCTGGCGTTCCTTTGTCTAGATCGAGTGCGCTGCCGATAGCCCAGTTCGAGGCGCCCGAGAAGTTCTGAGAATGTGTCGTGTGCAACTTAGTGCCTCCCAATGGGACTCAATAGGGGTGGGTCGCGATGTGTTTCATTATCTAAATATTCGGGTAATATCGACAACCCAATATCGTAATATATATTTCAATGAAAAACTATAATACAGCGCGTCAAGTGTAAGTTGGCGTGTGGCAAAAAGAAGAAGCTATGGTCATGAGACTCAATTCAGTGCAGCTTGCTTCATCTCCACATACGAAACCATGGAGCAAGCAAAAGCAACCATGGAGTTTCTTGCCCATTCTTCTCCATAGGAAATGCATTTCGAATGGGTGGTAGAGATACTATTATTATTATTTATTGACGATTCATAAGAGCCTGTACTAGTTTAAATGAACAAAATAAAAACTGATTCTGATTCTTAAATGACAATTCAGATTAAAATATTATTTAGTTATAATTTGTACGAAATATCAAAGTACCTATTTATAATAGCAGTGGTAGCCGAGTGGTCGAACGCACGCTTTGCAATCAAAGTGCGCAGGTTCTATCCCCGGCTCGCACCTCTGGGTTCCATGTGCGAATCTCATTTTCATCTGAGATTATCACTTGCTAAGAAACGGTGACGGAAAACATCGTGAGGAAACCTGTGTGCCCGGTATAATGGCAACAGGCTCGCCCCCTATTACATTGGGACCAAAAAATACATCGGCGAAGTGTGGGCGCACTGCAGTGCACCTCTGCCTACCCCTTCGGGGAATACAGGCGTGATGATGTATTATTATTATTATTTATTTAGGAAAATTTTAGTTTCAGAATAAAATATTCAATATCGATATTGAATATCCATTTGAAATTTTAAAATAATATCACCAGCACTAAGACTCGCCGCTTTTCCCAATGAGAATAGGGCATGCCAAAACATTGTTCTTAAAGAGAAATGTACGACAGTTTAGTTAAGTTATATGCAAAAAGAGAACAAACATTGCAATAAAAGGTATTTTTGAATATTACCTGCCTTATCATACGGAATGAGCCTATATTAACATTTCAAAAGATACCTGTCGGCTTGTTGTAATCTCGTTTTAATAGTAAAAGTGTGCGAATTCATGTACCATCTCAGTATCAGTCAAGATACATGAATACATATTATCTGAAAGGGATAAAAACTTTCTATTGTTAGAAAATGTCAATACCATAAAACCTGGTCTGGAGTGTTTAATCAATTCAAACTGAGAGCATGTCAGAGTTCAGACGGGCATAACATATCGTCCGGGGATGGACGGACGTGGGCCGGTCACGGTACGGACGTGGACGGATATGGTACGGACGCGGTGCGGATACCGTGACGAGGGGACGTCACTATCATCACTAGGGTCTGGGATCCGAGATGATTAACTGATATTTAAAATAACGTCTTTAACTTGTAGTTTTTTTTTTGTTCCGCAATTTTTACTACATTACTAAAGATTTATTTTCGACATACTAATAAATAGAGGATAGTTACAATACGTTATTAGCTGTTATTTATTATTGCGCTATTATTTATGAATATATTTCCATCTATCTAAACAGCGTTGTAGTAACTTGAAATAGCATTTAAATTTTATTATCAAGTCTTATTTTTCAAACTAACTTCACTTCAAATATGACAAATTTAAAGCACATACATAACTTAATAGTGGTTGTTAATAATTTAAGTAACATAAAAACACTATTGGACATGCATACACACATAGTAGAGACACACATAGTAGAGCCACCTTAAATTATTATCTTTATATCTATCTATCACCATTAGATATTATTCAAATTATACTCAGTGACTGGAAGCAATCACAAGGCGAAGCTTTTATCAACCCGTACATTGTTACGCGGAACATTAATCTTGAAGCATTGAAAAGTGCACGCTCAAACCCTTAACCCTTCGCGAAATCGCGAACCAATTTAGCGTGAAAGGGGGGAAGTCGACAGGTTAGACGGGACAAAGGCAAACAAGTTCAATATCGAAAGAACAACACCGAGTGTGCCGCGTGACGTGACAAATGACGTGCAGGTGTCACGCGCGTGTTATCGGCACGCCGCAGCCCCGCGCCGCCGTGATCGAGAATACACTATCATTAAAAATAAAATACTGTGACATTTATTGGCGGAATTCTAAATGGTATGAAAATTCGGATACAGTATAAGTACCGGAGTATACTGCTCCAGATTCTAACCCTTTTTATACTACGTACACGCTATAAAAATGGCGTATGATTTATATGTTTTGTGATAGGTATTCAGGTGAATGAAACCTTTAAATGGTTGTGTCTTAGTAGACGCAAAGTGTATACGGCTTTAAACAGACAACGATCTCGCCGGCGAGGTCGAGGAACCCCCTCTTCTGCTCATAGGTGCATATTTGCACCTAGGAGCACAGTCACTACCTCTCCCCTCACGGTAACTGCCCAAGCCGAGGTAGTGCCCTCTGTGGTGCCCTTGAGCTAGTTGCTAACCTTTTTCGTCCTTAAGGCCTTGGTTGGAGTGCACTCTGCGCTCGCCACTCCTCCGGTAAAGCTGTAAAGGCCACCTCACGGCCAACAGCGTAGTCCATAAAAAAAAAGTATACGGCTTACTGTCAATAAATGTAGTGTTTATAGTATTTTGATAATTATACTTCCCGCCCCATTAGGTGTTCTTCTGCTTGTTTTGCGAAAAGAATGTGATTAGCGGGTATTTATACCAATGCCGAGTAATTAATAGCAGGGATTTTTTTTTTTGCTTTCGACATTATTCCATTCTTTATAACTAAAGAATGATTATGAAAACAATGGTTAATATAAAAACTGTCAACTACAAAATAATTTATAACCAGCATAATTAAAGCAATATCATACAACAACAATCTATTTTACTATAACAATACACTTAGTTCCCGGTATGTATCTGATGCATAAGTCGTGCAGGTATTGCAGATCTAGGAAACGCCAGCCGCGGGCGAATATGCGGACATAGCTTCAGAAACGTTTAGTTTCTTGTTATGATGCGAAACTAAAATTATGTAGAAACATGCTTTGAAACCAATACGAATATAAAAGATAGCCGTCGAAAAACTTGTCAATCTGTTTATTATGAGTTAGGCTCATCACCATTGATTAGTAAAACTATCACTTTTAATTATTAAAACATTTTGCTTTGTATTTATAAAATTTGTCCTTGCTATTAATTACTAGACATTGGTATAAATACCCGCTAATTGAAGGTGCAGTCATTCCGCATCTAATTCCATTAAAATAAATCGTGGAATGAACTTCCTGCAGCGGTGTTCCCGGACCGATGCGACAAAGGTATCTTCAAGAAACGAGCATACTCATTCCTTAAAGGCCGGCAACGCACTTGCGATGCCCCTGGTGTTGCAGTTTTCCATGGGCGGCGTGGATCACTTACCATCAGGTGAAACGTCTACTCGTTTGCCTCCCTATCTCATAAATATATATATATATATATCATAAATATCATTTTATTGATTTCGTACTAAAAGAAGAAGATAAATCAATACAGTTGGTTTCAGTATAGTTTCGTCTATTGGTACAAATTTGACACGCATTTTGGCGCCCTATTGTGCCCGTGGTCATATTCAAAATCTATCTCCAAATAAGTACAAGCCTCACTTCTTGAAGTAGGTATATCAGATACGTCAGTCCGAGATAGCGTGTTCCGCGGCCCAGCCCCAGGCGAGAGAGCGTGACAAACACGAGTGCGCGACTTTCCAAACGTCAAGCATCTTATCGTGAGATAGAACTGAAATGAAGTACACCCGCGGCCTTGTTAAACTGTCTGTTGAAGCGAAAACATAATTTGTGTGGCAATGTGCGTGATACAGCGTGACACCGTCACGTTTGGTCGTGTTAATATATAATTGTTATGACGTTGTCTCGAGATTATTGCTCCAGTTCAGACTAGCGTAACATGCCTTTAGCTAGGTATTATCAGCTACTTAAGAAGTTAAATCAAGTATAATCATTCAGTTTCGGGCACTGACACATCATAATTTGGGAATCAAAATGTTTGTCTATCCCAAAACGAACTCTGTGTCATTATGTATAAAATTTGAATGTATGTGGTAAAAGTCAAGAAGTCCACGCTTCAAAATATACTCGCGCTGTCTGTGAGTTCTATGACATTTCGTTAAATAATCAGCTTTTTCTATGAGTAGCAGTATACTGCTTTTTAGTATTGCCAAAAATACTGACTTAATATTTATTTACGAGTGCAATCAAAATCGAAACTTACGCTATGAATTATTACAACTATTATTGCTTGCCGGAATATTTATAATGGAACCATTCTTATTAAATTTTCTCATTTATTACCATACGCCGAGGTAACTATACAAGTGGGCTTCGAGACACTCCTAGCAAATATTCAACTTAAACAAATCACGTTCCTCTTTGAATGTTATCAGTTGAAGATAAAACTTTACAGACGACCGTGCCGACGCCGCAATGTACGCTTCGTATAAATTAAATTCCAAAGAGATGAAGGAATAGTCAAATCGGGGAGACAGCGTGAAAGGCAGCCTGTGAAAGAATTCACTAGCATTACGTGTATTTTGTACGTACATGTTTGATAGGATCTTAGTACTGAGGAAGTATATTTCGTACTGGAAATTTCTAAAAAAGATTCCTCTCTTTTAAAATTTAATTAAGTTTTCTGCTATTTATTAACGTCACATTAATTTTACCTTAATTCCAGTAGTACAGTAGCTGAGTGGTCGAACGCACGCTTTGCAATCAAAGTGCGTAGGTTCAAACCCCGGCTCGCACCTCTGGGTTCCATGTGCGAATCTCATTTTCATCCGAGATTATCACCTGCTAAGAAACGGTGAAGGAAAACATCGTTAGGAAACCTGCACGTCTGAGGGAGTTTGACTAGTTCTCGATAGATGTGCGAAGTCTGCCAACCCGCACCGGGCCAGCAGTGGGACGTTAAAAAGGGCTGTAGTAGTAGTCATCCATACTTGTAATCTAGGTATAGGTGCAGTGTAGTAAGCTCATATTTCACCGATGTATTTTTATCATAAGTAACAAAAAATTGCCGATAAACTAAAAAGAGTAATCACGCAGTTTCTTGCCTATTTTACCCCATAGGAAATACATACCGAATGGATGTTGAGTATTGGAAGCGTGTGACGATTCATAAGTACCCTATAATGATTACCATGAATAACAAAATCGGATTTATATAATTAAAAAAAATCTAGTTATAATAGTAAAAATATATTTAAAGCATAGAAGCCTATCATCATTCCAAGAGATGTGTATATTTTAGTCACTATTATCTTGTATTTATATAAAAATTATTAATGCGATAATGGTAAAACTAATATTCAATTTTCATACATTGGGGCGGCGAGACCATAAAATGGACAAAGCGCGTGTCATTGTGGCGTGGTTTAACGCATATTATTTCAAGTATCCTGAAGCCACAGTATAGCGGTATCTCTCGCGGCCAAACCGCCATGCTAGCTTTGTTCTATCCTGTAATAACACAGTACAAATGGACTGTGGGCGTGATTAACGCCTTTGTTTCATGCCCGTATGTATGTACTTTTGACGACACATCTGTTGTTTTATGTTGCACTGAATTTCCAATGGCATATAAACTCCTGTAAACAATAAAAGACACTTTTCGCGCATAAATTGTTTCTACTGTAACGGCTGCACTTTCTACAATACTTCTTGGTATTAAAAGAACATCATTACATCTGCTACGACACGTTAAATGATATACAGATCAAAAAAGGTCAACTAAAGCCCCGAGTACACTGCAGCGTCAAGAAGCGGCGTCAAAATATTAGCCAATATAAAAATGAAAAAAGCTCATACTTCAATGAAATTAGACCCGCAAGAGCATAGATTTCATAAGCCATTGCTTGCACAGAAATTCAGTCTTTAAATATATTAACACACAGTCTGTTTTAGTATGGGAAAGCATTATGCTGCGTAAATTATAACGCTCATTACAGCTGAATAGCTGATGTTGTAAAAAGTAACTTAGACTTTCCTAAATGCCACGCGAACGGAGTCGCACGCACAGCTAGTTCGTAAATAAATACATGACACAGGTACAAATACAGGCAAAATACATGATTTGTCTTATTCATACCAACTGCAGCTTGGTACAAAGCTAACAGTACACCAAAACTGTCGTCTGATTCCTAAACAGCCGTTAAGTGAAAAAACCTCATTTTGAGTTCAGTTAAACGGGTTTCAGACTAGCATATAGTATAAAGCTTATAGCACAACAATATCGCGCACCATACATTGTTATAGCCACACATTCACACTGTACTGTACTATACATTATTGGCTTTGTATGGTGCGCGATATTGTTGTGCTATATATTATAGCGTAGTCTGAAAGCCGTTTTACAACGTTACAATCAAAAATAGGAAAATTAATCTCGCTAGAAAATATGAAGACACCCAGATTTGTTTCCATTTATCTCAACAACTATGAATGTTAAAACAATGAGACCAAGACTGTCTTATAGATAAAACGTTTCGTTACCTGATTACTAAACGCTATTTATGAGTTAATATTATGATGTATATGTGTTAATGTTAAGATACAAGCAAATATGTAGAAAGCGATGTCTTTAGAAATTGTGATACCGAAGAGATTTGTCTGCATTTATCTTGATAACTATAAGTGTTGGAAAAATAAAACCAATACTGCCATATACAGAAAATGTTTGGCTTTCATGTAGAATACATAACTCAAATTAGCCCAGATGTCACTTAACGGCCGTTTAGAAATCGGACGGCAGAAAAGACAACATAGCGCCAGTCCAATTCCGCTCACGTATGACGTAAGTAAGGGCGTCTTCGCACTGGGCGTGTGACACCTAGCATTTGGTGCTGTGAAAAATGGTCCATTTCCCACAACGGAGATAAATTTATCACCCCTCAGACTATTGCGACGTTATACGTTATTCGCGTGTTAATATTCATTGTGTGACAATCACGTGACTGTTGCGGTTCCTGAGGTTGTAAAATGTATTTAATAAAAAGTCTAGTCGTACAAAGGAAAATTGATTGATTAGCTGAGAATAATTTAAAAAAATCAATTCTTATGAGACGCATACGTTCGGCTCAATGAATTCAACTTATTAATTTCCTAGATCTTAAATAACAATACCGAATATTTAACCCTGACATCTGCGCGCGAATCATGCAATTGCGTGTCCATTTCACGAAAATTGAGGCTTGATATGGTGCTGTTTCAAATTTAGGAAAAGCGTTCAGTGACTAATTTAGATCCCGTGATCTTTAACTATGTGTCTTAATTATATTAGTTAGTATAATAGTAGTTTACAGTGTATTTTTTTAACAGGATTCAAAACTTTTAATAATTTTTTTCCCTTATGTCCAAGATTTGGTTAGTTTAAATAAACCTAGAATAGTATTGTATCGTTCTTACAGAACTATACATGATAATTATATATTGAAGTAAATAATCAAAAGTTAAAACTTTAAATTATAACTATAATCGTATTTGTCTACGAAAAACGAATACGAAACCATTACGTCATGATTCGCTTTTCATTGAACAATGTTTCACTATTAACTTGTTCGCTGATTTTATTTACCGACGTCATTTAAGTCCGCAAAAACGTATCTCGTTGAAAATTTTAAACCGATGACAAAGGCAATGCTCCGAAAATGTCAGGCGACCGCAACGCAAAACCAATTAAGCGTATATCTGGGTGTCATTTGTCCCCACATCGGGGTGGATGCAAACGGGGAAATATGACAAAAATGGACACCAGACGACAATAATTCAATTGTCGCCAGTCAGAACACATCAGTGTTAGACAGATCAACGTGAAATCTGATATTTGTCGGGGATGGACAATTTCCTTGGGCGGCTAATGGATTGTGAGGGGCCGGCTTATACGATTATTCATACCGCCACATGTCGAAACTTCCACAAGATACTTTTCCCCTTAAGAATATTGACATCGCCTTGTTTGTTCAATAAAATGTCATTGCTGACATTACATTTTAACCGACTTTAAAAAGGAGGAGGTTCGCAATTCGACCTGAATGTTTTTTTTTTTAACACAAATTCATAATATTGTTTTCTTATATTTACGCGAATACTATACATTGAAATTAAACTATTTTACGGATTTTATCGCGTTTATTTGCGGTCCGCAAACAACAACTAAATATAGGGTACCCAGTTATTAACTATGACATCAGGACGTCTAACACCTCAGTCCCCCCGTGACCATGGTTGCTGTAAAGCAGCCGAAACGTCGGGAAAATAAAATTGTAAATAAACGCGATAAAATCCGTAAAATAGTTTAATTTCAACAAATTCATAACATAACATAAATAGCCGAGTGGTCGAACGCAGGCCTTGCAATCGAAGTGTGCAGGTTCAAACCCCGGCTCGCACCTCTGGGATTTATGTGCGAATCCCATTTTCATCTGAGATTATCACTTGCTATGAAACAGTGAAGGAAAACATCGTAAGGAAACCAGCACGTCTGAGGGAACTTGACTAGTTTTCGATAGATGTGTGAAGTCTGCCAACCCGCAATGGGTCAGCGTGGTGGACTATGGCCCAAATCCCCCTCGCATTGAGAGGAGGCCCGTGCCCAGCAAGGTGACGTTAAAAGGGCTGTAGTAGAACACAAATACATTTTAATTTTTAAACACCTTTCTGGATTCATCCGGCATCTTTATTACGTTCATCACCCATTTTTAATTATAATGTGTATTTATTGAATTTGTTATTGCTATTAATTACTTTACAATTGCTGAAATACCCGCTAATCGCAGGTGGAGCCATTCCATTACAATTTCATAATTTCACTCATTTCGTAGAAATAAGAAAGAAATACCATTCGAAAGTGTTGTGTAACTTTTCACTTTCATACCAAAATAAATAATGTGGTTCTAGGATGCTTTGACAAGATGGCAGAATTATTATCTTAACAAAAAAATGTGTTACAGTTTTCGAGTTATGTAAGTACTTATCATTGTAGACCCGTATCAAGTTTAGTATGTTCTTGACACGATAAAATTGGATTTTTCTTATAAGTAGGTAATTTTAGATCTTTTTAGAATATTATCTCTAGTGTGTTAGGTAACTATTTTGTACTTAGATGCATCAAGTAGTGCAGTAGCCGAGTGTTCGAACGCACGCCTTGCAATGAAAGTGTGCAGGTTCAAACCCCGGCTCGCACCTCTGGGATTTATGTGCGAATCTCATTTTCATCAGAGATTATCACTTGCTATGAAACGGTGAAGGAAAACATCGTGAGGAAACCTGCAGGTCTAAGGGAACTTGACTAGTTTTCGATAGATGTGTGAAGTCTGCCAACCTGGGCCAAGCTGGGCCAGCGGGGTGGACTATGGCCCGAATCCCCCTCGCATTGAGGGGAGGACCGTGCCCAGCAGTGGGACGTTAAAAGGGTTGTAGTAGTAGTAGATACATCAAAGTTAAAACCTATGTCAGGCCAAGGTCCTCTTCAAAAACCTTGATACGTAACATAACATCACGCCTTGCTACTTATTATTTAAAGTCTGTAAACCTTACTTCAAAAAAAATGATAACCATCTTCAAAATACATTTCAAATCAAAGTAATTTGATGCTTATTTTTATATGAGTAAAGTCATGATTACAACGACATGGCAAATCGCCCATAGGCTGTGAAAAGATCATACCGGTTCGTATTGAGCAGACCCCGAACTGCAAGTGTATTTGACATCCGGCGATTGCCAGTCCGGCGCGGCCCCGATGCGTGCAAATTGAGTTTTCTGCTCGCACGCATCACATTCATATCAATTGACATGTGAACAAGTCACTTAATTAATATTAACGCCTATTGACGGATGAAATTCATTTGACGTTTAATTTTTTTTATATAAAAAGGGCTTAATAAAGTTTGAAAATAATTACGTATTATTCAAGCATATTCATTTGTAATCAAATATAATTCTACATAGTTTGAAACCAAAATACAGACACAGTTTAATAGCTTCAATGTTTAAATAATAAGACAGAGGTTAGGCACTTCAAATTATCAATAAAATAAGGAGGCAGTTTTTAATATGTAAAGGTATAAATAGATTTTTATTTTAACCAAAATCGTGCACTCTGTGAAATATCTAAACTTTTTTTGAAAATGTACTCTATACGAATGGGTTAAAAGATTAAATTTGAGCGTGTGCCGCTCAGTCACACGCGTCATCGATGGCATTTGTGAAAATGTCACAAATGTCATCGATGAAAAATGTGCTTCTTCAATGAGTTAATACAGTTCATTTTGACATTGGCAAGATTTTTTTTCGCTCCTGTCAACTCGCATCTGTGCCCGAGGCTTAATATGTCCTACACGGTACTCATCAAAATTAGCAAATTGCTGATTTTACTAAATATCTGTCGATCCTGGCTTACAAGAGTAAGTGATGGGAATTTGTGACGCGTTTAATCCCTAATATCAAAACAAAATACGCAAGGGTTATTTACTATTTAACCGACTTCCAAAAAGGAGGAGGTTCTCAATTCGGTCGGTATGTTTTTTTTTTTATATAGAAAGTATCTAGTACTTATACTCTGTAGCTAGAATATATGCCCATAGATAGCTTTCTATAAATAGACACGATAGACACTTGAGTTCACCTCACTTAATTTAAAGCATACCTTAAGGCTTAAGTACTAGGCTTTGTGTACGACATCCGTAAATCCCGGAATAACAAAATACAGCGCAGATATGAAATTTACTTAGGACATGTTTGGATAGGGCCGAGTTGAGCTCAGGCTATTATTAAAGTAAGAAGGTTTAACGCCTAATTCTTAGCAAACAAACAAGGTATTTGTGGAAACGTCACGTTGTCATTAATTTTCCCAGTTAGTTACTACCTAAAACTGTGTTTAAAAACTTATTTTAAAAAATTAGTAGAGAAGGAAAAGATGATTGAAGATATTGTTTTCTTATATTTACGCGAATACCACACATTAAAATAATACTATTTTACGGATTCTATCGCGTTCATTTACTTTTTTCCGTTCCCGACGTTTCGGCTGCTTTACAGCAACCATGGTCGCGGGGGGACTGAGGTGTTAGACGTCCTGATGTCATAGTTGATAACTGGGTACCTACCCTCATATTTAGTTGTTGTTTGCGGTCCGATCCACGCAAAAATTGCTCACAGTGTCTCGAGGTCTTGCAATAGTACGCTTAAATAAACGCGATAGAATCCGTAAAATAGTTTTATTTGAAGTTTTTAGAACTATCACTATCATAGTCCGCGTGAACCCATTGGGATATCAAAAAGCGCGCGTCAAAATGTTATGCAATAACAAAACGAACTGTGTCGACTCATAGAAACAACGAATTCTGCATCGACATTTAATTGACGGCGCGAGCTAATTTTGCAGTGCGGTGATGTTCACCATAGGAATTCAATTTTTATGTATATCGACACAGAGTTCGTTTTAGTATTGGCAAAAATATTAAAGCCCGTGCACACAAAGTCGTCAAGAGGCGCCTTGACGACTTTGTGTGCAAGGGACTTAAAGTTAGTGTATGATAATGTTGGCAAAACAATACTATGTACGTACAATACTACCACATTTAGGTGAGTCACCTAGATGTGGTAGTATTGTACTTTTGATCTTATACTTACGTGCTAACGGTCTCTTTTTCATTAACAAAATAATAATATTTTAAAATGTACAAACGTACCTTGCCATGTGATGTTGAGCATTTGTACCTACACGGCGACCACAGATAGTATATTATTACTAAAATGCAAGTATATTTTTAATTTATTTTATTTTTCACGAAACACTTAGAAGTTTTTGACACCACATACTAAGTACTTATTTTGTTTTGACTGACACACACTCACACATGATTTTTTAGAACTACCGTAATCACCAAAGAAATAGTTTTATACTCACACACACTGATACACACAATATTCATCAAACATTCATTATATTGGTCACAATGCCAAAGCGTGCGTAACGGCCGAACGCTCAAACGCGACTGAAGTTTGTAAGACGAAAAATTAACGGGTAATATGTAACTACCCACATAAAAAATATGGTGTAGTGAATGCATTTTTTTATACAAATAATCAGGCGTATATCCTACTAATATTATAAATGTAAAAGTGTGTGGGAATGAATGGATGTTGGCTACTCTTGCACGCAAAAACTACTGAACTATATATCTTCTTCTTCTTGGTCCATGTACTCTTGGCAGAGCAATCGTGGTCATGTGCAATCGACGATAGATTTGATGGTCCTCTACCGATCTCGAACCAATATCTGGCGGAGGCATTCATTAAAAGGGGTCTTAGTCAGCGCTTTTATCTGGTCAGTCCAGCGCATTCGGCTACGTCCTCGAGGTATGTTACCATTAACCCTGGACAACGAGTCTCTCAATGTCATTTGCTGGTCGGCGTAACACATGGCCAAAGTATCGGAGGATCCTGAACTGTACTGTGGATATTATAACGATGTAGGATAATCGAATTCTGCGCGGACAAAGTCGCGGGTAGAAGCTAGTAGTCATATAAACGGTATCGAAGAAAATATGATATTTTTATACATCACGATAGGTACATAAGTAATGTCGGCTGTCGGTATTGGCAATGTAGCATATATACCTAAATGTGCCAAAACAAATATTTGACCTGCCGTTTAGACATAAGTGTATCTCTTTCAACTATCAGATTTGTTGAAATAAAACTATTTTACAGATTTTATCGCGTGTATTTACTATTTTATTTTCCCGACGTTTCGTCTGCGTGGATCGGACCGCAAACAACAACTAAATATGAGGGTACCCAGTTATTAACTATGACATCAGGACGTCTAACACCTCAGTCCCCCCGTGACCATGGTTGCTGTAAAGCAGCCGAAACGTCGGGAAAATAAAATAGTAAATACACGCGATAAAATCCGTAAAATAGTTTTATTTCAATGTATAGTATTCGCGTAAATATAAGAAAACAATATATCAGATTTGTTGTAAGAATGACGTCACTTCGAGTTTTATGTACTGGAAATGGCTCGGAGTGACGTCATTTTCTCGACAAATCTGACAGTTGAAAGAGATATAACTTATGTCTACGCAGTCATGCCTAGCTCACCATCTCACTTATGCAGAACTTAACGATCATACTAGTACCAAGAAGCATCAGTTTACTTCTGAGTAGACATTTGAACTGAATTCCAACTCGTTGCTAACTTTGATGGCATTGCTCTGATTAAATTAATACTCCGTGTATATGTTTCGCTTACTTCATCAGAATTTTGATCATTAGATATCGTAGTTCCTTGTTTACAGTTACGTCTTTGTTTGGGTACGATGGTATTGCGAAATTCAATAGGAGACAGATATGATGTTGGGTATTGGAAGTTGTACCATAGATTTCCAAGTTGAAATAGACTGCATTTGAATTTGGAATTCTAAAATTTGATTTTAGATGTGTACTCAGGGTCTCAGACCACTCACGCCTTCATGTATCACGGTACTAATTGCCGAAGTATTCTTTCTGACCATGATGCGAATTGGTGTAAGGCGTATTGACTCAAGCGCCATTTTAGTAACTTAGCACGCAGCGCAACTCAAAAGACGGTGAATAAATCCATATACCAACGATATACATAACTCAATATCATCATAAATGGCGCTTAAGTCACTTCGCCTTTTACCAGTCAAATTAAACTAAACTAAAGCTAAAACTTGCTAAACGTTCAATCTGTAGTAAATCGATGACCATGTATAATTAGATTCGAAACTTATTAAGTACACATGACTCTATTAGTTTCAGCGAAAGTTTAAACGGTGTAAATATTTACCAAACTGAAAATTAATAGACAAACCCGGGAAATATGTTTTTTAGACCGCAAGTATACCTATTATATAATTTAATTCCAGTTAATTATAAGAACATAAGTACATATCGTTAGCTAAGTTTAAAATATGGCGTCAAGAATAATTAAACTCTTGGTATTCCAAAAAAACTGTTTATGACATACTCATCCTTTTTTTATAGAATCAAACCTTTATAGTCATTTTATTTGTAATGAGAATTACTAAGATATATTATAATATAGATACCGCAATGATCCCATAAAGTGTCAACTTTTTAAACTTGAAATGGACTCACTGATGCCGCGACCGCTGAATAGGCTGACATTATTTTCTTTCTTGAGTGAAATTATGAAATTTAATGAAATAAGATGAGGAATGGCTTCAGCTACTAGAGCGGGTATTTCACCAATGTCAAATAATTAATAGCAAGGACAAATTCAATAACACTACTACTACTACAGCCCTTTTAACGTCCAACTGCTGGGCACGGGCCTCCCCTCAATGTGAGGAGGATTTCAGGCCATAGTCCACCACTTTGGCCTAGTGCGAGTTGGCAGACTTCACACATCTATCGAGAACTAGACAAGTTCCCTCAGACGTGCAGGTTTCCTGACGATGTTTTCCTTCACCGTTTCATAGCAAGTGATAATCTCGGATGAAAATGAGATTCGCACATAAATCCCAGAGGTGCGAGCCGGGGTTTGAACCTGTACACTTTGATTTGCAAAGCGTGCGTTCGACCACTCGGTTACCACTGCTTTAATAAATTACTACCACTGCTTAATTCAATAAATGCACACTATAAATAAAAATGGGAGAAAGAAACTATAAATAAAGATGGCGGACCGTATCGACTCACATACAATTTGCTGTATGTGAATGTCAATGAGCCACATCCATCTTACAATGGAACACCTGTGGTTGTAGCATGTGCGCCAAGACTAGACTTATGTCACAGAATATGTTGATTATTTCTCTTTCTCTCGTATGATATAAGACAGAGAGCGACCGAGCCAATGCGTGACAGAGGTCTTGTCTTGACATGCGTGCTAACACCACTGGCACTATTAAAATAGTAGGTAAAGGTATGTGTGTGCTAATATGGTGGTAAATATATTTATTAAATGATATTTATCATTTGACACCAGCTAATCACCATAAATTATCTTATTATATTATAATAAGCAGTGGTAGCCTCGTGGGCAAGAACGCCCGCCTTGAACGTAAGGGGTGCTAGTCAAATCCCAGGCCCGCACCTCCGAGATAATTTTCATGTGAGAATGTCATTTTCAACAATGATTACCACTTGCTGAACGTTGAAGGAAAACATCGTGAGGAAACCTGCTCGTCTATAGAAAGGCTAGTGAAGTTCACCAACCCGCACTGGGCCAGGGTGGTGGACTATGGCCCAAATCTCCCTCGTATTGTGGGGGAATGCGCTCGGTATAATGGCAATAGGCTCGCTCCCTATTACATTGGGACCAAAAAACATCGGCGAAGTGTTGGCGCACTACAGTAAACCTCTGCCTACCCCTTTGAGGAATACAGGCGTGATGATGTTTTTTATTTAACTAATATTAAATTAATTAAAGTTGGAGCATTTTTTTCTGTATTAACTTAACAAGAATCTACGTTTATTTATCCATCGCCACCAGTGTTAGGTGCCCACATAAATCCTAGCAGTCAGCCAACCGATAACTTACAGCAAAGCAACCCACTAAACTTGTCCAACCTCCTTACAAGTCAGCAGGGAAATAACTGAATAAATCACTCAACAAAGGCTCGAAAATAGGTCGAAATGACAATATGCTTCAATTGTATTTCCTAGCTGTTAATAGTTTAAACAAGTCTAGTAGAGAAGTAATCTTGTTAGCTAACAACCTGCGGAGGAAGGGCTCTCGCTGCGAAGTTAAGGCAATTCCCTTTACTTAGAACGCAAGTTTCTGTACCGAATGTACCGCTTGTCGGATTGGGTTAAGTGTGGGTTGAATAAATTTCGGCTTGAAAGTAGCGTTTCCAGAAATTAGTCCTTTGCACCTATTATAATACAAACATTAAAAAAAGATTGTTCTAAATCATTTTTAAAATGGAATGAGTTCGTATAAAAAATAGATCTTTAAAGAAAATGTTATCCATCTAAGACACCACATACAGTGGCGTTTAATAGTAAAAAAAACTGATCTCGAATGCTACTAGTAATAAATTCGAAGTTGTATACTATCTATATTAAGAGAGCAGTGGTAGCCGAGTGGTGCAACGCACGCCTTACAATCAAAGTGT
This sequence comes from Ptilodon capucinus, assembly GCA_914767695.1. Classification (NCBI taxonomy): domain Eukaryota; kingdom Metazoa; phylum Arthropoda; class Insecta; order Lepidoptera; family Notodontidae; genus Ptilodon; species Ptilodon capucinus. Next base: position 9,234,449 of record OU611808.1, read on the forward strand.
GCAGGTTCAAACCCCGGCTCGCACCTCCGATATTTATGTGCGAAACTCATTTTCATCCGAGATTATCACTTGCTATGAAACGGTGAAAGAAAACATCGTGAGGAAATCTGCAGGTCTAAGCGAACTTGACTAGTTTCGTTCGATAGATAGTTTCGTTGGTAGTTTCTGCCAAACCGCACTGGGCCAGCGTGGTGGACTATGGCCCGAATCCCCCTCGCATTGAGGGGAGGCCCGTGCCCAGCAGTGGGACGTTAAAAGGGCTGTAGTAGTAGTAGTAGTATATTAGGAGTCAATTTTAATAATCCAAAAGAGTCATTTAAAATAAATACATCATCATCACGCCCATATTTCCCGAAGGGGTAAGAAGAGGCGCACTACAGTACACCCACAATTGGCTGATGTACTTTTGGTCCCAATGTAATAAGGTGCGAGCCTATAAACATTATACCGGGTACATTTCCCATCAATACAAGAGAGATTTGAGCCATAGTCCACCACGCTGGCTCAGTGCGGGTTGGTGAACTTCACACGCCTTCTATAGACGCGCAGGTTTCTTCGTAATGTTTTCGTTGACATCACTAAAGTAATATCGTGATAAAGAACATTTAATACAATTCTATAACAAAGCTGCACTTTTTGTTTATCTTCCACCCTCAAATAGCCTACGTATAATCTACGAAAAGCTTAATAAACCGTCCATATGTATATATAACTATGATATAATGAAAACGCCTTTTGTATTCAAATGAAGTAGGTAGTAGACATAGCCTCGGGCATAGTGAATGAGAACCGTCTCGCCACCCGGGACGCGTTGCAGCCCTGTAGCTCTACCACAAGTCGTTTAATAGAGTCGCTAATCGTTCGCGTCGACGTTAAAAATATTTGTACGAACAATTTAGTTCTCCATCGGTATAATGTTTGAATTTTTTTTACGTAGACTTTAGTGACTATAGAACGTAAGATTCGTGGTAGCGCCACTGGTGTCTGTGTCGCTTATTACAAACCATTGTTCGCGCGCAATGTTATACGGGTTTTTTTTATTAAATGTACTTGATTACTTTGGCCAAATAAGGGTAGTAGTATAACAATAGACTTAGCATTTGATATGCTATTCACCAAGATAGGACGTAATGTCATTGGACGTTTTAGCAAAATGTGATATACTAAAATATATCATCATCATCACGCCTGTATTCGCCGAAGGGGTAGGCAGAGTTCCACTGCAGTGCGCCCACACTTCACTCATGTATTTTGGTCCCAATGTTATAGGGGGTGGGCCTATTGCTCAATACACGGGAGATTTTGGGCCATAGTCCACCACGCGAGCCCAGTGCGGGTTTGTGAACTTCACACGGCTTTCTATAGACGTGCAGGTTTCCTCGCAATGTTTTCCTTCACCGTTCAGCATGTAGTAATCATTATTGAAAATGACATTCGCATATGAAAATTATCTTACGAGTTGCAGGCCCGGGATTTGAACTTACAGCCTTTGACTGTGTTATTATACTGTGACAGTTTTGAAAGATTTTGCGCTAAAAAAGCTGACCAAAATATGAATATTACCCATTGCCAAAAATACGCTTTTTACGGTTTACTATCGCTTCCCTATATTGGCACTTGGACCGTTTTTGTCGAGAGCAATATATTAAAAGTGAATAAAACGTTCAAAGCGACCGTCAATCACCTACCCACTATAACAACATATTTCAGTGCAGTGAAACTTTTCAATTGGCATAAAGTTCCGCTTGCCGGGCGCTTGATCAAATTATTACCATGTTGCGGCTCTGACTGCTGCGTCAGACAGCTATCGCTACCAAAACGTCGTAACTGCATCACTGATATGCCACATACGACCTTCTCGATACTGTCTCAAAACAAGGCATAAATGCACTTGCTGTATGTCTTCTTCTTCTCCTTCTTTTTTTACAAAATGTCTGAAATGATTATATTTTAATGGAATAAGATGAAGAATGCCCGCACCTGCGATTAGCGGTATTTATGGCAATGACGAGTTTATTCCTCGGACAAGCAAGTACAAATTAGTAATTAGCAAGGACAAATTTAATAAATACACATTATAAATTAACATGGATGATGACAGTGATAAAGATGGCGGATGAATTCCCAATGTCTTTATACTTTTCGCACGATATAACTTCTCTGTCAAATTGACGACTATGATTACAGACCGGATATGAACTTCTTAATAAGCGCTTACACCATTTACATTTTAAACGTTGAAGCTTTCTCTTGTGAAATGTACAACAACTTTATTCTGCGAGTTTGCGACGTTGAGTTGCGGTTTTAGCAGTAAACGGGTGTCGATGTGATAAATATAGGTTAGCATCGACTTTTATCGGGGTTTACTGCATTCATGAAACTTCAAACTTAATAAAAAGTATTCTCACTATTGTGTTGCAAAGAAAAGAGCTTACATTGAAAAATGACGATTCGAAACTCGTTGCGAGTTTCTTGAAAGAATTCACACCAAGTTTTAGTATCTTTGTTGCAATGAATGGATATACGATTGAGATGACTGGTGCTTACGGCCAAGACGAGTCGTAAATTGTCACTTGATTCGACTTTGTCTTAGTGGATTTTAATACTATGTATTTAATTAGATTTTTATAGAAAATTATCACTTCCTCCGTTATTCGTTTTGAACGCAGAGTCTCTCCAATTAGAAGTGATTGCAACTACATGACCTAATAACTACAAAAATAAAGTCCTATATTGTCCAATGTATACAAAATATTTCTGTCGTGTAGTATAAATCTAAAAACTGACATAATCCAATAAAAACTAGTAGAGCTCTACAGAGCTCGCGAATGCCGGCGTTAGTGAACTTTTATTATGTCGCTTAGAACAATCGGGTTCCTCCGGGAAACCGGTCATCAGTCACCCGAAGTGGCCACTAGACTGCACAGACAAGAGGATTGTGGCACTCTATGCACTTTTACTTTATGAATTTATTGTTCGCCACTATTCGCTTTCCCCTATCGTTTGTCATACAGCTGTCAAAATGAATTCGAATTTTGAATTTCAAAACGCGATAAGTTGATTGGTAGCTTAGTTGAAACCGGTGATGCTCTTTTGTTTGTTTATCGATTGTTTTAGCTCGTATGTCATTTTGTAATAGTTATAGTCGAGGACTTTGTTTTATTTAAAAATAGGGAAAGATTAATTGGTGGATATTAGTTTGAAAAAAAAAAAAGTATTGTGTGTAAAATAACATTGTTTTATGAAAAAAATTGAAACAAAAAGAAAATAGAGAGAATAAAAATCCTTTTTACCGTTAACATACTTTTGACATTCTTAATCCATCTATAATTCTATTACACATATTTTTTAGACCAAACCACTTTGTAATTGTGTCGTTGAAAGTTTTAAATCATTTAAGATTCGAAATTTCCCAACTGACTTTTTAAGACACAACACCGCATCGTAATCATTTCAAGGAAGTGCACAGTGGACACGAACAACGCATCATCAGTCACTCCGAGTGCCCTCGCTTCGTCGCGCTGACAAAGAGGATGGTTAAGGTCATCCCACTGCTCCCCACCACCAGCCGTGAGATATGATTTTCTTTATTACACAACACGGTCCTATTCTCAAATTTGTTTTCAGTTTTTAGTTTGTTTTTGTATTATATTTCTTGCGTAAACCGCAATCTCGCAATAATGCTGGTCTGTTTGAGAGTTACAAATAGCATTTTGCTGGAAGTTTTCTTTCTAGTTTGAAAGTAATTTAGTTTTTGTTTGATAGATAGCATGTACCAAAAATGTTAGATAACTCTGCCCTCGAAACTGGATTATAAAAGTTATTAAAAGTTTTTTTTTTTTTTTTTTAAGAAGGACTGTTGAAATTTCTATTTGCAACTACATTAAATATTAATTAGAAGTTGACTGTACAGTCAAGAGTTCAAAGAGCCGAATACGTTTATTTTGTAATCAAAAACGCCCGCGACCATTTTTGCCTATAACAAAATGAGAATGTGTTGTCTGACAAAAAAAACTGTATTTACTCATGGAAAAAGCTAATTTTACTTTTGGCATGTGGTCGCGTGGCTTTCACCATATAAATTCACTCCTTATGTATATTGAAACAGAGTACATTTTTAACCGACTTCAAAAAGGAGGAGGTTCTCAATTCGACCCGTATGTTTTTTTTTTTTATGTATGTTACCGCATATCTCCGGCGTCTGTCGACCGATTTCGAAAATTTTTTTGAGGTTTGCTAGGAAATTCTTCAAGGTTGGTCCCATTTCCATAATATTATCAGAAATCTAACCCCTTGGGGGTGAAATGGGGGGTTGAAAGTCGCATATTTTCAAAAATATTTTTTGAACGACTTGAAACTTTGTATACGTATTTAACATACAAAATAAAAAACACGTCTTTCAGGAATTTTGAAAGAAAAAATATGTAGGGGGTGAAATGGGGGTCCAATCCGGACTACAGCATATCTCCGGCGTTAGTGAACCGATTTCGAAAAATCTTTTTTTGTTTAATATGGATTGTTAACAAAGATCGAAACCCACCCCCAAAGGGGTGGAAAGGGGGGGTGAGGGGGGTGATTTTTTTTTTTGGCTGTAAATTTTTAGTTTTTTAGGACTGTTATAAGGTGATAATATTTGCAAATTTTCAACGATTATTGACACTAAAAATCGTGAAAAAAAATTATTTTTAACAAAAAACAAAAACCGACTTCAAAAACCTAGGTGCACTAAAAAGCTACAAATAACCTTACAATTCATTACATTTGGAGTTGGTGCCAATCAACGTCGGACAAGGCAAATACACACATGAATTGGCATTAAAAATAATTTTTCGAATATCCAATTGCATTCGATTACCTGAAAATAAAATTTGAAAATTATATCACTGTAAACTACCAACGTAACAAAAAAGCAGCAAATCATAAAACTTGAGCCAAATTACATAGGGAAACATAAACACGTTTCGCGCCCAGTCCACCGGGTGCCATCCTATTCGCAAAGCAAATGTTCTAATTATCATAGCTAATGTGCCGAATAGATGTGTGAACCGCAGAACGCAAGGAAACAGACGTTCTTAACGTATTCGTAAAGCTTTTTGTTTGAGTGCATAAGCTGAATTTGCGATGAAATTATAAGCTTGGGGAATGTAAGATGTAATATGGAAATTGGTCTACAATTTGAAGGGTTTTAAGTCTGAAGACTGAAAATGACTTACGAAATCAGAATATGAATATTCTGATTGAAACTTTTTATTAAACACAAAAATAAATTTAATGACGAAACTCTCAAACTAGATAAGGTAAATTACTAATTATTCGATCCTAAAGAGATCGATCGCAAAGGCGTTTTACAGTAGCTGAACTATTCAAAACTGGGTATACTGACCACTATGAGTTATTGGCTTCTATGTGCTTGAATCATGTGGAATAAGTAACAGTTATGTGCAAACACTTCAGAATCAGAATATTTTTTATTCATATAAACCAATACAGGCACTTATGAATCATCAATAAATAGTAAAAATAGTATCTCTACCACCCCTTCGGAATGCATTTCCTATGGAGAAGAATGGGCAAGAAACTCAATGGTTGCTTTTTTCATCTATGATAATGGGTTTGATAATATGTCAATTACTCAAAAATCTCAGTTAAACATCCTATCACCGCCTTATTCCATGAATGTATTACCAAATGATCTTGCCTCATTTGCTGCCAATAGCGTGTTCTACTTATATTTAAAACTAGCTGTGCCCGCGACTTCGCCCGCGTGGACTTTAGGGAGATTACCCGGAAATATGGGTATTATGTTTTTCCCGCGGCACCCTAATGCTTTTTCTAAACTTAAAGTAGCCTAAGTTACGCCTTGGAACGTCAGCTATCTGTCAGTGAAAGTCCCATTGAAATCGGTTCAGCCGTTTAGAAGTTTACCTCAAACAAACAGACAGACAGACAGACAAAAAATTGTAAAATTGCGTTTTCGTTATAGGTATCGTATATACTTTCATACGCATTTGGTAAAAAAGTGTTATTTTGATATTACAAACAGACACTCCAATTTTATTTATTTGTATGTATAGATAATCCAATTGAAATAGTTTTATTGTTAATTCTCTGCGCCGTGAAACTTTTTTCTTCTAATTATTTCCAAAATTAGCAGTTTATAGTGTTATCGGATAACGTATGTTTTAAAATTCCAGACTAATTCATGTTAAAATGATCAACCTAATACCTTCGTAAGGTAATTGCTGCGTGCAATCAGAACACAAAACAGATTTTAAAGGCCCATTCTCAGACCGGTTTATCTCAACCAAGATGGTTGAATTAAGTTTAACTGCTCGCGAATAAAGATGTCCTTCCAAGATAAAAATATCCAACGGGGAGGTAGAAATGTTCTAGTCTTCGAAAAGCCGCACGGTCTCAGCGACAGAGGGTTCGACGGACGTCGGCGGGTGACAATAAAATTAGATAAGTACAGGATAGTCCCGGTCCGGTCCAGCGTCCGTCTTGCGGACGGAATCAATCGCAGTAAAACATGGTATACTGAGACTTAAGAACCGACTCCTGTGAAACATGAAACCATTGCAAATTGAACCTTAAGCTGATGCTGTTAGAGAGTTATCTATATATCGAACGGCAAAGTTATGTTTGTCGATGTGTATATCAGTCCGCTTTTCTGTAATGACACGAAACGAGTGGACTTTGAACGGAACGGGGATATCAGAATGGATTACGGGAATCTCCCTGTGAATCAGTGAAGGAAAAATGCATTGGACGCTTTATGTACTTAGTTTGGAAAGTAAAATGGAATTTTCCATGTTTTAAAAGTTTTTTTTTGTTGTAACTACAGCCTACTAGAAATAGCTAACCTCATATTAATGAGCTTATCATTATAACCAACTTATATTACCTAATAACCTAAGAACTAAGTAAATACTTGTGAAAGATTTTTCATTCACATCAACGATAAATGTGGTAGTTAACTCTCTCTCTGCAAATGTATGCTATGATAAGACTCTGAATACCCGTCAATTGCAGGTGCAGCCATTCCTCATGTTATTCCATATAAACTGAATCATTAATTTCGTAAAAAATTAAGAATATGAACGAAACTTGTTGGTACGAGTATCACTTTGAAATTAACTACTTTTCAATTCTTTTAAATGATAATAACCTATATCATAAACAAACACCATTCAAACCCTTACCAAGGAGTTTCAACCAAGCCCTATACCAGCACGTGTCGAAAAATGAAATTGATTTTGCCCCTGCATCCGTTGGCGTGCCGTATCACCGCGCTTCGAGTGGCGGGGGTGCGGCAGCGCTAATAACTACCGGGAGAACCGCCAGAGATGTTTATTTAATGGCGAACCCATACAGTCTAATGGGGATCCGCACTCGTGTTCCCGTATCTGGCGTCGTCGCGAGCGATAAAATTATTTTTTAAGACTACTCCAATGCAGGGAGTCATAAGATGATTTGGTGTGTTTATTTTATGTGTTTTATACCGATAAGCCTAAAGATACTTTCTTATAACCTTAAAATTACATATGTATTATACGATTATACTTATAATAATAACCTTTTCAAAAAGAGAGACTAAAGAGTTTCTTGCCCAATCTTCTCCATAGGAAATACATTCTGGATGATTGGTTTAATCCTTTATTTTTTTTGGACTTTGAAAATCGCTTTTACGAAATTTGCCAGTCTGGGTGTTACTGGGGTCACTCCAGTCCATTGTATAGTACCCATAGTACGAGCTTAGTTTGTGATGACACGATGAGTAGGTATGTGTTGTCTGGCGATATTTATTTATCAAAAACTACTGTTAATCTCAATTAATTTGAATGATGAAGCAATAATACTTGAATGATAAAGCAATGTATGAACATTAAATGTGCACATTTGTACATAAGTCCCTGCAAAAATAAACGCGTTAAAAACGAACTCGGATTTTTTTTCTCAAAACCAGAATGAACTGTAAGAACTGAAAGAAAATTCATAAATGTATTATGACTAACGACTTCAAACACTATACACAAGAAAAAACATTAAACCATAGTGACAGCAAGGAGTATAAAAAATTATATGTAAATAAGTGATTCGTGCGTAGCTGCAATCCCAACAGGGTTCGTTCTCAGCAAATTGAGGCATTCCAGATGAGGCCCGAACGCTGGCTGGGGCCTTCCTTGTTGGCTTACCATGATCGCGTAGACATAAGTTCTATCTATTTCAACTGTCAGATTTGTTGGGAAAATGACGTCACATCGAGCCATGTACAGTACAAAAAGCTCTACACGGTCATGTTGAGCCTAAAGGATCTGAAAGATGAAGCTAATTTTGCAATGTTATCGATGTCAAAAGGAATTTAGTCGCGTGTCTATTGGCACAGACATTTAATCTACATATAATCACATGTCATGTAACTTTCAAAAACCATCATATTTATTCGCTTGCACGAGTATGTTCAGGGAATAACCTCAGGTAACGCGTTTATATCAAGCTAATGTGACATCTCTGTTGGGCCGACCTACTCGCGTATTACGACAAATAAAACCAGTACACTTCGTTAGCTTACGTTAAGTAATTGCGAGATAATTTTAAATTATATTGACGCTAGTTATGCTGTTTTTAAATATCAGTAAATCTAATTTTATATAACTAAAATTCATGCAGCTTTATAATCATAGTTACTAATAGACGAAGGACCATTGCAAAGAAGCTATAGAAACGATTTTAAAAATTGCGCTAATTGTCTTGATACACAATAAAATAAAATAAAAAAAAACTGACAGTGTCGTTCTCTATAAAATTGAGACCAAAATGTTATTTTTTTTAATAGACTGTTGGCCGTGAGGTGGCCTTTACAGCTTTACCGGAGGAGTGGCGAGCGCAGAGTGCCTCCAACCAAGGCCTTAAGGGCGGAAAAGGGTAGCAACTAGCTCAAGGGCGCCACAGAGGGCACGACCTCGGCTTGGGTAGTTGCCGTGAGGGGAGAGGTGGTGACTGTGCTCCTAGGTGCAAAGATGCACCTACGAGCGGAAGAGGGGGTATGATAGGTACACTGAAATAAACGTATGCCTACTCTTGAGGTTAAAACGTGTTGTTGTATTGCCATCTTTCATAAAATTATTTATTAGATGTGCAATAAGAACGACCAAAACTACTCTTATTATGTGAAATAAATAAAAAAATAAAACGAATTTAAAATTGCATTAGAACTGTAACAATTTACAGTTATAACGCAATTTTAAATTCGTTTTATTTCTTTAACATAATAACTGTAGTTAAGGTCGTTCTTATTACACGTTCTCGTTTTAATTAACGAAAATAAAATAAAATACTAAAGTACATTAATACGAGTGTGGACAATACACAAACTGTATTTTTCGTTCAACTTCAAATTCACTAAACATTATTTAAATTATTTCAGCATACTACACAAGTTTAAATGTGTCTGGAGTCTCAACAACGTCTAAATACATTAAAACTAACGCGACTAGATCACGTATACTGCCGTCCGGTTTCTAAAACGCCGTTAAGTGACATCTTGGCTAATTGTAGTTACATAGACTACAAGAAAACCAAACATTTTCTCTATCGGCCAGTCTCGGTCTTATTTTTCTAACATTTATAGTTATATATGTAAGTGGAGAGATATATAAGTGGAGACAAATCTTTATGCCTTCCCAATTAGTAAAGATATCAATTTCTACATATTTGCCTGAATCTTAAAATTGAGTATACTCACAAATAGCTTCTTGATATTCGTAAATGGAAAGGTTTTATTTATAAACCAGTCTTAATCTAATTGTTCTAACATATATAGTTATTGAAATAAATGGAAACAAGTCAGTAAGTCTTTATAATGTCTAGCAAAACTTTTTTTGCATGTAACTCAAAATTAGGTTTCGTCACTTAACGGCTTTTTAAGAATCGGACGGGCACTATATTCTATGTAGCGTATACTCAATGTGTTATAGCTTAATTCGCAAAGCGTATGGCCAGATTATCATTTGAATGTGCCCTCAGACGATTGTCGGATTTCGTGACAGCTGCACAATGGGGAGGTTGCCCGAAGCAAAAATATTTTCACGGAATAAAAACCGGTGTTTCTGTACCTACGGGGAAATTACATTTTTATCACGGGCCACATTTAACGTTTTCCTGTTATCTTTAACACGTTCGTATGTATCAAGCCCTTTTGCGTGTGCCAGTAACGTGGTTATAGATACGTTTGGTGGTTTTACGAGTCGAGATCGATCTTGTTTGAGTTAGGTCAAGACCTAACGGAAATTTAAGAATTTTGGCGATTATCTTTTGTTTTTGCCTTTATCTAGTTGAACTCCTTTTCGAATTAGCTTTGAACATGCAAAGTTTTATACTTATATGCGATACTTTAAACAGTAAATTTGTCAATTTTGTATCGATATCGCCACTCTTGTCATAGTGGCGTCACGACCCTTTGTCACGTTGGCGTTGCGACGCTTTTATTGTGGCGACGTAATACATATCTACATACCTAGTAGCGTCGCGACTCTTACAAAGTTTCGTTAGCGTCACGTACCGTGGCATTGCATTATAAAGGCGTCACGACGTCACATAGTGGCGCCAAAAATTGCATGACGACGCTTGCACAGAGATAACGCCTGTCACTGTATATTTGCGATACTTTCCATTTCACTTAAGTGGTCCATTAAAAATGCCTTAACAAAATATTTTTTGAGCAAAAGTAATATTTAATGCTTAAATAGTGATTATATTGTAACCAAAACCATCAATAGATGTCCTTCTCATTGTTGCAATGCATAAACAAGACAGGAATACTTTTAGGGATCCCAGAAAAAGTTTAGTCAAAATTTCAACAAATTATAGGGGAGTTTGCTTAGGATTTGAGCCCCCCGCACACTGGAGCGTCAACGCTCGCGCGTCTAAACGTTTGCCAGTACTAAAACAAACTCTGTGTCAATATGCATAAAGATTAAATTTCTGTTGATGAACCACGAGCAAATTTTAAGATTAAGGGGGACGCGTTAAAATTCGCTCGCGCTGTCAGTATTATTTCGTTGTAGAATGAACTTTTTAGGGTTCCGTACCCAAAGGGTAAAACGGGAACCCTATTACTAAGACTTAGCTGTCCATCCGTCCGTCCGTATGTCCGTCTGTCACCAGGCTGTATCTCATGAACCGTGATAATTAGACAGTTGTAATTTTCACAAATTATGTATTTCTGTTGCCGCTATAACAACAAATACTAAAAAACAGGATAAAATAAATATTTAAGGGGCTCCCATACAACAAACAATATTTTTGCTCGTTTTTATAGATAATGGTACGGAACCCTTCGTGCGCGAGTCTGACTCGCTCTTGGCCGGTTTTTGTAGTTTGTCTATACAGTTCGCATTGCTATGGCAAAAACATTGACACGCGAATGTTGAGGCAATAGTGAGCGGGGTCTTTACGAGAATAAGTTTGGAACTAATCAGCTAATGCAGCCCACGAATTAGCACTTGGTGGGCTATTCTGTATGGTTATTACTTTATTGAGTGCGCACGACCTCCCTGGGGCTTAGAGACCCCAAGTTAAGGGGCATTCGGTGACTTAGCGATGTTTTTCACGCGATGCATTGGTGACGTGTATTTTGACGTTTGCCTTTGTGGAAGAACTACAAATGAAATATGAGGTCTTACCTTAAAAATAGAACTGTAACAATTTCAAAAAAGTGTTTTTTTTTTGTAAACGGTAGGTCCTTGCTGCATTTTCGCACCTTAAAAGTGTTGTTATCGAAATAAATTTCCACGAGTCACGGTCAATGTCAATTATAATGGTGCGAATAACCGACGTCATTTCGTTACTTACCATAAATCCCCTCGTACAATGCGGCGTCAAGATGGGCGCGTCGTAATACAAAAACGAGCTGTATTTACGCATACAAAAAGTTAATTTTTCAACGAAATTACATAGACAGTGTGAGAGAATTTGGACGCGTGGAGGCGTGGCTTTTACCACAGAAATTCAATCTTTATGTTTATTGTTACACAGAGTTTGTTTTCGTATTGGCAAACTTTTTGACGCGTGATTGTTGACGCTCCAGTGTGTTAGGGGCTTAAAACAAACTGTGGAATGATAAAGCACGAAATATGGAAGAAGAAAATTAGATTTAAAAGCAATTAAATGACGCAGTGCTTTTAAAAATGAAAAATATCGGCTCCATCCGCTGGCCGCGGTGGGTACTCGCCTTTTTGTCATTGTTATTTAAATTAACATTTTATCTCGAGGTATTTTAGAGTTCCGTACAAATATTTAGGATTTTTATTTCACAAATTTTGTAATTAATTAGTCGCCGCCAAAAAACTGATAATAATGAAACAAAAAACACATAAACGATGTACAAAAAACTAGAGTCTAGAAACATAAACGATTTTTCTTTACGTCAATGTTAAAAGTATTATTAAAATTGTAAGATTTTCATAAATTACATTTTACTTTATACGTCAAGGATGTGATTCTCGTGGTACAAGCATATATCGTTGGAAGTAGCAATTGTTTTGAGATACATGCAAATTCAATTGGGGCGGAACCCCGATCTACTCTCATAATATCCCCGCTAAAGGTATGAGCGTGGGAAGAAACGCGAGAATAGATTTTACCTGTGCCCTTAGGCGAAATTATATTATGATAACATATTAGAGGTCCGTACACGTACATAGGAAAAAATAAAACAGCACAATTATTTTAACATATGCTCGTTTTCAGGAGACGCCTTAGTTGCCAGTTGTAGTAGTTGTAAAATTTTGGTATGACATTAAGGTGTCTCCTTGTGTCAGTAAAAACGGGCAGTTAGTTATTAGTCCTTGCATCGTAATCAATTTTCTCCCAGCAACGAAGGTTGTTGAAAAGATAATGTTTGTTAATACAATAAACTTTGGCTTGACACACTACCGTGTGTCTAGTTTGTACATTTTAATCACTAGCGCACCTCCGTTTGATTAGCTTTTTAGCTGCCTTTTACGTGTTACCAAAATGTTTCATACGATTTTGAACAGTTTTTTTTTTCTAGCAAAATGTTTATGACCGTTTTATGCTGCCTGTTTTCTTAGTAACAAATGTTTAATACGGTTTTTGGCTGCTTCTTGCTTTAATAACAAAATTGGTTGATATTCGATTCATTTACCTTCCAACTTGGCATTTATTTACCTTCGAATTATAAAATGATCGCCATACTTCACTAAATTTATCATAACGTAACGTAAGAATATTACATTGAACCCAGTAAAGAGCGCGAGTTACACCTTTGGACTGTTATTTTTGTTGGTAACCTTTTTTTGTAAAAGACTTTTGATGTTATATTATGTTTATTGTAAAAATATACATAGCCTAGTACTGATCATTAACTAATGCTTATGCCTATACAAATATGCTTTTAGTTATCAAAGACCTAGTTTTACTTACAAGATAAATAACTACATATTATCAAGGGTCATATTATCAATAAACGTTTTTTTTTTATTTCCCGAATAATAAAATTACTTTAGTAGTGCTTCAAAATTACATTACTTTAGCAGTGGTAGCCGAGTGGTCGAACGCACGCCTTGCAATCAAAGTGTGCAAGTTCAAACCCCGGCTCGCACATCTGGGTTTCATGTGCGAATCTCATTTTCATCCGAGATTACCACTTGCTATGAAACGGTGAAGGAAAACATCGTGAGTAAACCTGCTCGTCTGAGGGAACTTGACTAGTTCTCGATAGATGTGTGAAGTCTGCCAACCCGCACTGGGCCAGCGTGGTGGACTATGGCCTGAATCCCCCTCGCATTGAGCGGAGGCCCGTGCCCAGCAGTGGGACGTTAAAGGGCTGTTATCAGTTAGTTTTTAGTAGTGCTTCTAAGAATGTATTACTGCTTACCTATCGAGCTCTGCATAATTAAAACAATTGACGACAGTTTGGGGCTTGGTCTTGTGGTTTAAGCATAGGCTTACTGAACCGGGCGGTAGCGGATTTGACTTCCATCACTGCCATGTGTCGGAAAAAGCTTTTCGTAACTTTTCCTGGTCCAGTTGTGTCAGCACGCATGTCAAGACAAGACCTCTGTCACGGATTGGCTCGGTCGCTCTCAGTCTTATTTCATACGAGAGAAAGAGATATAGTCAACATATTCTGTGACATAGGTCTAGTCTTGGCGATCGAGCTCATGCTACAACTACAGGTGTAAATAAGATCCTTGTCTATTGTATATGGGAATATACGATGACAAACTTGATCAAACAGACAAAACTAAAGACAAACAGATCAAAAATTAAAACCGGCCAAGTGCGAGTCGGACGCCCACACGAAGGGTTCCGTACCATTATCTATAAAAACGGCAAAAAAATCACGTTTGTTGTATGTGTGCCTCCTAAATAATTTATTTTATTCTGTTTTTTATTATTTGTTGTTATAGCGGCAACAGAAATACATCATCTGTGAAAATTTCAACTCTGTAACTAACACGGTTCATGAGATACAGCCTGGTGACAGACGGACGGACGGACGGGCGGACGGACAGACAGACAGCGAACTCTTAGTAATAGGGTTCCCGTTTTACCCTTTGGGTACGGAACCCTAAATATTATGTTTTTGTTTTTTTGTACCGGATATATTTTCATATGCATTTAGTAAAAAGCTTTTATTTTGACATTTTATTTCATTTATTTGAATAGTTGAAGAAAACTTTGTAGCTGATAAATAAATTCACCCATTAAAAAAAATACTTTTATCTCTTATTGAATTTTTTTCTCCAAACAACCAGTGTCTCACGTGTCTCTAACATAGTTATGGTAAGCAGGCTCCTATCGATAGGATAAGTAAACTTTGCAGCCTAAACCTAACTATTGTTCAACGTAACGGCACCCGCACACTGGGGCGTTAAAAGCAAAATGAACTCTGATCCAAGACACATAAAGATTGAATTTCTGTGGCCCGCTCGCGTCAAAATTTTCTCGCGCTGTCAGTGTGATTTCGTTGAAGAATGAACTTGTTCTATGAATCAATACAGTTTATTTTGGTATGGCAAAAACATTGACGCTCGTATGTCGTCGCCTCATTGTACGGGAGGTTTTACCTTGTTACTGTATGCAGCGCGCGTACCGACCGGGTTTATTCGGGCCCACAGGTCCTTGCTGACGAGACCATCAATAATGTCGGCCGAATTTGAGCTTTAACAGCTTTGAATAGCGACGTAAAGCCTAGGGAAATCACGGACGCCCCTCGTCTGTCAGAGTCGACGGATAGCTTTTCAGGTTGCCGGACTGTAATGTGAAATTAGGAATTCAGCGGTGTAAGCAGAGGTAGTATTGTATTCGTTTGTAACTTAATGTCCTGAATAGTTGGATAATACTTCTTGAATGTACATATCGAGGGGTGAAAGGCTATTTGACTCAAGCGACATACTTTAAACTTTACAGCAGGCCTAGCCAAGTGGCAAATGCTAGATGTCGATTCAATTTGATAGAAGTCGAACGCTTTAGCGCAGGAGAGAGTATACTTATTCGACGCAGAAAAATTAGCTGATTCCAAATATGTATATAAGTCAATATCGCCCAAGAGTGTCGCTTAAACCAAATAGCCTTTCGTCCCTCGATATAAAAACATCTTCGAAGGGGTAGGTCATGCACTGCACTGCACCCACACTTCACTGATGTGCTTTGGTCCCAATGTAATAAAGAGCAAGCCTATTGCAATTATGAGTCATGCTCTTTTCTTTAGTGCACTATGGCCCAAATCTCCCTCACTGGCCAAGTGCGGGTTGGTGAACTTCACACTCCTTTAGACGTGCAATATTCCTCACGCCTTATACCTCGGGTAAGCAAGGACTTTCAAGAACCTTTACGAGAATGGAAATTCAATTAAATGCACGATATTTATAAAATGGCAATCGTTGGTAGATGGAAAACAATCGACTAACCACAACAGTCTGCGGTTATCCAATTCATTTCACAAAATTTGTTACAACTCGATAATCTGTTGTTTTCGCCCGGACCGACTGTATTTCAATGATACGCTGTTATTTATAGATAAATCAGTCATTTTACTGTTCGATATTTTAACACTTAATAGTGGTCATTCATAGGTGAATGACATGACCTTTCATTAAGGTTATTCAAGGCATTTGCACAAAGATTCGTGAATTAGAATCAGAATATTTTTTATTCATTTATACCAATGCAGGCACTTATGAATCGTCAATAAATAATAAAAATAGTAGCTCTACCACCCATTCGGAATGCATTTCCTGTGGAGAAGAATAGGCAAGAAACTCCATGGTTGTTTTTTTCCAATAAGGATTTACATTTTTTAGTTTTTCTTAATTACTACTACAGCCCTTTTAACGTCCCACTGCAGGGCTCGGGCCCCCCCTCAATATGAGGGGATTTAGGCCATAGTCCACCTCGCTGGCCCGTTGCGGGTTGGCAGACTTCACACATCTATCGACAGCTAGTCAAGTTTCCTCAGACGTGCAGGTTTCCTACCGATGTTTTCCTTCACCGTTTCATAGCAAGTGATAATTTCGGATGAAAATGAGATTCGCACACAAATCCCAGAGATGCGAGCCGGGGTTTGAACCTGCACACTTTGATTGCAAGGCGTACGTTCGACCACTCGGCTACCACTGCTATTTGTAAATTACACTTTATTGACTCATAAAGGGCTCATTCTTCAAACAAATGTAATTGTCAGCGCGAGCAAATTTTGACCAGTGGCTTTCACCACAGAAATTAAATCACAGAGTTAGTTGAGTGCATGGAGATATTATAATGGAGATGGCATTTGGAACCCGAGCTGCGGTAAAATTTTCTAGTTTATCTGACTCCGCCATTTTTATTTCCCCATATAGTTGCGTATACTACATGAGATAACAGAAATGGCGGAAAATTCGCCGCAGAGCTACACGAAGAGTGAAATCGTTATGGGTACTCTAGATACTCTATGATTGAGTGTTCACACAGAGTTCGTTTTGGTATTGGCAAACAATTTTAACGCGTGCGTCTTGACGCCTCTGTCTGTGCAGGTGTGCAGATTTATAGGTGACAAACAGTGTTATTATCTATGAAATAGGTAGATATAAATTTCCATGCTCCTTTTTGTTACTTTATAAGCGTCCTACTGACTCAAACTCGGCTCGACGACACGCTTACAAATTCGCACTCCTGTCTATATTTTGCACTAAGGCACAGCGAAATCAGCGAAACATCCAACACAGCCGCGCCCGCGTCTGCTCGCAAACAATTTCTCATACCGATAAGATAATATTGTTCACACAAATCATGAATTATTCCAACATCGCATAGTGAAGTGAAGAAATATTTTCTATGTTCTTAATCTTGGGAAGTAAGCGGATCACGTCGGGTTATTTGTGTTTGTTATGAGATCGGAGCCCGCGGGCGGCACCGCGCTGCAGTCTGCACCCCTATTGTGCAAATTGAACTAGTTTTCCTAAGCTGAATGCACACTGGTAACCTAACGAGGGATAACAATCATAGTAGAAAATCGACTAATGGATTTTTGCAATTCAATAATATTTAGTCCTCCCACACTTGTGCGTCAGTTTTTTTCCAATAGCAAAACGAACTGTATTGAAACATAGAAGAAGTTAGTTCTACAACAAAATGTCATAGACAGTATGAGCGAATTTTGATGCGTATTCATGTGTTGTCTGGAAGAGATCGCAGCTTGCGATAAGACCGCCCAATGTACACTTCTATTTGTTCTTGTTTTTGTCAATATATTTTGTGTAATTTCCTTGTAACTATTGGTGTACAATAAAGAGTTATCTATCTATCTATCTTATGCTATAGGAACTCATTGTGGAAATTCACTCAGAGTTCGTTTTGGTATCGGCAAAAAAAATACTCGGGAATTTTGTCTGTTTGCTTGTTCCGGGTAACCGGCAAAATGGCTGGACCGTTTTGACGAGACTTTCACAGACAGCTGATGTTATGACGAGTAAATTGTACCATTATTTTAGGTAAAGAATTAGGGTGTCTTAATCTGCGCCGTTGCGGTCATGGTCCCAGCTAGTACCTAATCGATAAATTTCTCGCAAATGAATAAACCGCTTTATTTTATATCACAACACAATAGTACCTACCTGGTTGGAACAATACAGTAATTTATGTGCCAGTCTCTAGAGTAATGATAAAGCTAACAAGCTGCTGAATGGTAATGTGCGGCGTTGAATCCTGCGCAAATGGGCACGTCAAAATGCGCGCAACCAAACTTTTTGCCAAACCAAACCCAATTCTATCAACTCGTACAAAAATCACATTTTTAAACAAAATGTAATCGATGACGCAAGCACATTTAGTCCTATAGTCACATGACTTTGGTCAGTGATATTCAATCTTATGTATGTCAGCATTGAGTTCATTTTAGAAAAGGGTGAATTCGCTCGTTGCAGTAGGTTCAGGTCGTTAATCTGGAACTAGGTGACCGTCGCACGCCACTACAAGCTGTATTACAGGAATAATATTGCGTTTTATTATGCTACGAGCAATGCAGCTATATTCATTTATACTGAGACGTATTGTTATTATACTTAATTTAGTTTTTAGGGTTCCGTACCCAAAGGTTGAATCGGGACCATATTACTAAAACTCCGCTGTCCGTCCGTCTGTCTGTCTATCCGTTTGTCACCAGGCTGTATCTCATGAACCGTTACTGCACTCCTGAAATTGGCATTAAAATTAAGAATTTAATTCCACGCATCAAAGATCAGAACAGATGCAAATATTAAAAGATAAAATAGACAAGTACCTACACAAAGGGAATTAACTCAGATCTCATAAAGACATTGTTTAAATCGAATTGTTCAAAGATCCGTAGGTCGTCGACCTATTCTTTCTTGAAATTGTACAAAGGGCTGTGTGCATTCAGGCTTTATATCGAAATGTAATCCTGCTTAGGATTTGCGTGGGATCAAAAACGGCTTGGAGCGTTGCTTATTTTGCATGGATTTCTTTGATCCCATCAATCGAGTTTTTCAGCTGTCTTGTTCTGAAAAGATTAATGTTTAAAGCCGAACAGAGTATATCATAGAAGTCAACTTAAATTTTAATATCCTCAGATACCTAATGACAGGGGCTTTATTTACCAGTGCCTCTTATAGTAGGTACTATTGTTTTAATATAAACTATATTTTTTGGCGAGTGCCAGCGACTGTTGATGCCGTGATCCCAAAACTTCGAGCAGCTTCGTGCCTCTTCGGTTTTCCCGCCGCTTAGACTCCGCCCACTCACCGCTACGACGCTTCTCTCAGTGTATGCTTTGTAACGGTCATAGCATGTTGCGAAATCTTGCCTCGTAGTTTATATCGTGTAACGATTATCCTAAGTGTTTACTTAAAAAATATTTCCCAATAACATCAAACTTCTATGTTTTACATCTGCCAGGTGTCCCGCGACGACTACTGTTTTTTTTTTTATTGAGGTTACTATCAAAACTTAAGAGTAAAATTTAAAATATCACTGCATGAAAGATTGTGGTAAGATGGGGGTAAGTAGGCATTTCAAACCGGCTATTATAGGGGCAATGCAGTGGACTATGAACGAGCATGAAGGCCAGAATAAATTATGAAAATATCATTCCAGAAATAAATCACACACACATATTGATTGCTCCAACTTATTTGTTGAATATATAACGACGTTAGAAAGGCAATCCTTACAAAGCGACAAAAAATCGTAAAATGCGTTATATATACCAAACGACGCAGAAAAATCTGTCCGTTCGAATAGTATATATAACTCATTTTACGATTTCTTGTCGCTTAGTAAGGATTGCCTTTCGAGCGTAAATAAACATACGAAATATAACGCTAAGATAAAACACATTAAAGTAATATACAGGAGGTACTACGGATATGCCACATGGAGGGAAAGTACCTTAAATATTGTAGATGGAACATTTTCCTGAATTATTTGAATGTAAAAAACAATTTAAACTGCATTCATAGATATTTAAATAATTACATGGTTGAACCGGTAATCAAACCCGTCACACGAGAAAAATAATCACCCTGTAGCTTTATCATACCGATCGAAAGGCTTCATCATAAGGATTATTTTTTGCTAAATAACATAGTGTCCGAAATAAAAGGAAGAACGTGAATTTTAACATTTGATGTGAAATTTTGTTCAGTAAAATTAAAAGCCGAGATCCCCAGATCAAACCCCGTAAATTTTTTTTTATGCGGTTATGTAAAAAAATTAGTTTACAAAAACCAATGAATTTATGAATGTGTCCACGAGCTACAAGCAGAATCCACCACATCAAGTTAAAAAAATCGACAGGGAGCGAAATAATCAAAAGAGTGCGACCCATTTTGAGCATTTGATAAACTGATTTATATTAAAAATGTTAAAATTTATGGTCTTCCTTTTATTTCTGACACTACGTTATTAAGCAAAAAATAATCCCTATGATGAAGCCTTTCCATCGGTATGATAAAGCTACAGAATGATTATTTTTCTCGTTTAACGGGTTCGATTCCCAGTTCAACCATGCAATTTATGAACAAATCTGAATACTATACCGTATCAAATTCTATGATACATATTAGGTTAAATAAAGAGGTTTTATTTAATCCAAACTAAAAGTAAAGCAGTGGTAGCCGAGTGGTCGAAAGCACGCCTTGCAAATCAAAGTGTGCAGGTTCAAACCCCGGCTCGCACCTCTGGGTTTATGTGCGAATCTCATTTTCATCCGAGATTACCACTTGCTTTGAAACGGTGAAGGAAAACATCGTGAGGAAACCTGCACGTCTATAGAAAGGCGTGTGAAGTTCACCAACCCGCACTGGGCCAGCGTGGTGGACTATGGCCCAAATCTCCCTCGTATTGAGGGGGAATGTGCCCGGTATAATGGCAATAGGCTCGCCCCCTATTACATTGGGACCAAAAATTCATCGGCGAAGTGTGGGCGCACTGCAGTGCACCTCTGCCTACCCCTTCGGGGAATACAGGCGTGATGATGATGATGTATAAAAGTAAACTGTTGCCAATTAGCGATCGCAACCCTACATGTCGGCTGACGTAAACACAAGTTGCTAACGAACCGAAGCGCCCCTGCACAAATTTGCAATTTCGATTGGTAGATACACCCTATGAGACTATATGCACGCGTCCTGTGTACACGTAAAATGCGAGGAGACTATGAAAAACCCTTTTCAGTCCACTAACACAGATGGAAATTTGGGTCCCAAGTACCCTAACACTATTGTTGCGTAGTTGCTACGACTTCAACTTTTAAAGGAATGAAAACTACATCCTTTATCAATAGAAAAATAGCAATAATAGTAATAAGCAATTTCATGTTCTTTCAACCAAAACATGTTTTATTATTCTATGGAAACCTGTAATTGGCTAATGTTAAGTTTAATTTCTCCCTTGTATCTTTGTAAGTGTAAATGCTGTACGTTTTTTAATAAATAAATAAATATGAATAGTCCACTGGCTTCAAGTTGACAATGTCTTATGTCTGTCTACACTGGTCGTATTCTAACTACCATTGAAAAAATATGTTGTTTTAATGCATTACAAAATTCATTCATATCAACTCCACAATAATAGTTTTAGTGACCCTTTTTTTAACGTCATAAAATCCTTTATGGATACCCTGCTACCTCGGTGGAAGTAACAGGGTTATGAGGGAGTCCAGGCAGAAGGCCGTATACCCACTAAAAACCGACGGTGTACCATCTTCCGCTTATATCGGGGCGCCACGGGATCGCTTTCGCATGCACCGCGACGCACCAGCGGATAACCCAACAATGGCTTGGTCTCCGGCGCTGAGAAGAGACGGCCTGGTACAACCCCGACCGTCTCCCAGACCCAGTTTTAGGGACCCTGCGAGTGTTACTACAAAAGGCTATAATAAAATAAAGAACTGCGCTGACCGGCGCGTTAAAACGCGCTCTACATATTTTTTGACAGTAGGTACTTAATTGAAGACGTAGAAGGAGCACATTCTTCAATTCAATTATCGATGAAGCGAACAAACATTGAAGCGTGGTTGCGTCGCTTTATCGCTTTAGCCATTACTTTTACCAAATAAATTTAATCTTTATGCATATTAGCAGGGAGCATATTTTCAACAGAGCTAAGATACCCCACTGTATGCAGCAGCCCTCCTTCAATCATTCGCGCAGATCGTAAATAATGTGACTTTTTAAAATTTATATTTTAAAATTTAAATCATGAATAAGACTGCACACTTAAAGTATTTCACAGTTATTTATAGATATTTTATTCATGAGTCCGGTGCACACCGTAGGCCGTATTGATAGAATCGTAAAATCATCTTTATGTGGTGTGTAAAACATCTCCGCTCCCATAGGACTTTTGTCACAATGTTGTTTTTACGAGCTGAATGTTAAATCGCGTTGAGGTGCGTTCGTTGTTTTAGAGAAAATGTGTTAAGGATGGAATAAATGTTTTTGAAATTCGAACATGTTTGATTTTTTTTAAGATTGTGATACAGTATTTTCAATGGGTGGTCTGGATATATTTTATTGTAGGTACTTGGTTACCATAATGGTTACCTTACCACTTAACTTCTACCATTAAAACTATTGAAATTAACCATGACATGAAGTAACCAATTTTATATCTGAAACTTATCAACTCATATTCTTCGCCAACTTATTTACCGCGGAATATTCATATAAATATAATTGGGTATTAATTGTAGGTAATCCTTGTAACATACTGAACGAAGCGATATAAACTTGTAATATGAAAACTACTTATTCGTTTCAAAATAAAAACCAATGCTTAAGTTAACACGAGAAAAAAATATTATATACTTTTTGCTCGCCGTAATATTTCGCTCCGCAGAACAATTCTAGTCACAACGTAATTTTTCATGTTAAAAATATTTCAGTTTTCACGTCATACGAGCACGCCCATTTTATTTTATTGGCGATGCACGATCGACTGACGTCGTTTTATTCCCGTGTAACTCTATTTTCGATATGTAGCAATATTTTCAGAGAATAGTTATTCCATGAATATTAAAAACATAACAAAAAACAAAAACCGACTTCAATTTTTTCTAATCGGTTCTTTGACGCCGGACATTGTAGTCCAGAAAGCAAAATTAAATACCATGGGGTATTCAGCGCGTTAATTTTTTTTTTCGTTATTCCCGAAATATGTGTTTTTTTAGGTATATGTAAAATACATTTACTAAGTTTAAAGTGAAAAAAAAAAATGAACTGTCAAATGGCTAATGATTTGATTCTGTTGTACACAAACTAAAACCAAAATATATTTCACTACATTTGAGTAATTACCACAAACTTGAGTACAAGACCTCAATACAACAAATCCTCAATTAAGCAGAAATTATCTGAAGCGAGCATCTAAACAAATAAATAAAATTGAACTGTCTATTTGTCAAGTCAAAATATCAGATTCTTACTAAATCCATATGAATGTATATACGCAACCCTTAATGAAAAAAGGACTTTCACTAGCATATAGCTGATATTACAAAGAGTAACTTGGACTACTTTTAAGTGAAATAGAGGGGATTCGTTGAAAAAAAAATATGCCCATTGGTTCCGGATGGGTAGTTAGGGTTCCTAAATTCAACGTGGACGAAGTCGCAGGTTCAACTAGTCACACTCATACTACTACTTAATATTATAATTATAAAAGAGGAATGATTTGTATTTTGATATGTAACGAATAAACTTAAAGACTACTGGAACGATTTCAAAAATATTTTGCCGTTAGTAAGCTACATTATCACTGAGTAACATAGGCTATAGTTATACAGGGTGTTTCAGAAGTCCGAAATAATACTTTGACGTTTGCATCAGTATCGGGTATACAACTGAATGGTATAAAAATTTGATCGAAATTAGACCATGGTTTTCCAATATTTTTTTTCGTCATCAATTTCTAAAACTCGTAATATCTCGAGTCCTATGTAAAATTTGAATGTTCTGTTTTGTGCATATTGGTAGTCACCCCACATATGTGTAGTTTACACTGCTGAATAGGGTTATGGATGTACCCAAAGGCCAGAACACGATACCTGTGACAAATATTCAAAGGTCTGTATCTCAGAAACTATGATAGTTAGGTATAAACTGTCTTCACTAAGCATCCACATATGAGCTACCGTATATGTACCCAAAGTATTATTTCGGACTTCTGAAACAGCCTGTATAAACCATTATGTTTAAAAAAATGTCCAACTGTGCGAAGCCGGGACTGGTCGCTATTGATAAATCTAATAAGGCCACCACAATAACCGCTGTCAACGGTAACATAGTTCATCGATTAGCAGACGCGGCTGCGACCTGCGATACTGTTAATTAAAATCCAATATTGTCTAACCAAAATTGATTGCCAGAAACCACGCTCGGTACATAGGGCTTAATCTACCTTAAGGTCGTCTCGCACATCTAATTACACCATACATTCCATTCCCCGACTCAGAGCATTGAAATATGAGCTTTGTCAATGATATTGGAAAGTGTAGATACCTAAATGTTTTAGAAAATACATCCAAATACGAACTCAGTGATGCCACGGCCGTTTAAGTCTTATACGTCTCAGCTTTTTTTTATGGGACTAAGCCCGCCACACATTCCTAGTACTGTTATTCCTGTAAGCCGGGATCGACAGCGGTGTCCATTGAAGACACCGAGGTTTGACCCTCCGTGAGTCCCGGCGAAAATAGTTATGTCTCAGCTATGGAGATATTATAATGGAGATGGCATTTCTGGCTCGTGCTGCGGTAATTTTTTTCTGGTTTATCTGACTCCGCCATTGTAGTTTTCCCATATAGTTGCCGTATAATACAGGTACATGAGATAACAACAATGACGGAAAAATCGCTGCAGAGCTATACGAAGAGTGGAGTCGTTATGGGTACTCTAGATACTCCTCTATGGTCTTAGCATAGACAATCTGACGTACCTATGAGAAACTGTCAAATGTTTGAGAGACTGGCTCTTTGAAATAATAATTTATTCACTGATACGTTTACATAAAAAATTATGAACGTCCCCAATTTTGGCATATGAAAGTCGTTAAATTAACTAATATGAAATCTTTTATACAAATACATATTTTTATTTGATAAGAGTGATCAACAAAATATATAATATATATAGGTACACGTGCAGGTTTCCAGAATATGTTTTCCTTCACCGTTCAGTAAATGGTGATTATTATTGAAAATGGCATTCGCAAATGAAAATTATCTCAGAGGTGCGACACCGGGATTTTAACTTACAGCCCTTGCGTTCAAGGTGTTCTACCGACGAGGCAACCACTTAGTAATAACAAAACGTCTACTAACTACTAACAAAATGTTTAATATAATTGTCTTTAAACAAAAATCCAATTAGTGAAGCTTTAAATTCAATTTAAGAAAAGATAATATTGATCTACCTAAAAAACAAATTATAAAGTCAATTTCGGATAATAAAATCCAATTTTCGATTTCTATTAATCGGCTACAATCGATGTTGACTGGCCAATTGTTCTTTGATATCGTTCGGACTGAATCGATTCGATTCCGCCGACACTGGACAGCAGATAGAAGCCACACACTGAGGCGTTGGCATACGTCAAATTTTTTGCCTTACCAAACTAACTTGTAGTGCCTATTGTTATTTTGCGTTCTGTACAAAATTAATGAACTGATGAAATTTTAATTAAATAAGACGAGGAATGGCTGCACCTGAGATTAGCGGTATGTTGAGTAATTCATAGCAAGCACAAATTTAATTAATACACATTATAAATAAAAATGGATGATGACAGTGATAAAGATGGGGATGATGAGTAACTAGAAAACCCAAATCGACTCCACCCTGCGTATGGCTCTGTGGCAATTTTTTTGACATTTGTCTAACATTCACCATTGTAGTTACCTGTAGTATATTGTTGACACCTTAGGTATCTGCAATGGCGGATGTCAGAAAAACGTCAGAAAAAATCGCCGCATTGTGGAGTCGATAGAACCTCTCCGTTTACTGTATGGCGCGTGAAGGCGTAGATTTTTTTAGAAATTCAAGCTTTATGTAAATTAAAACAGAGTTCGTTTTGTTATTGGCAAAAAATAAGACGTGCGAGGACCGACGCTTCAGTGTGCGGGACGCTAAATCCGGCAGACAATGGCCGCCATGACGTCGGTGCCGTGTTTGTGCAGACAATAACAAATTATTCATACTCGTGATGGAATGTAAACAGAATATGATTGGCTATTAGCATGTGGGGCGCGAAGGCCTCGCTGACACTCCCGGGACGGAGGGACCGAGCGATCATCTCCCTTAGCCATTAACAAGTCGCCGGTAGCCGCATCCAACTTTGTCCGTAACGTATTCGGAACTTAATTTAATTAATTACGGACCCTCATAGCAATCCATTTCGCTTAATATTATTTTTCAAAAGTACCAGGAGATCAAAAGGATGTAGGAAGTTTTCGAGTTTTAAATAATCTAGTGTACTTAATTAAAATTTCTTATTATTAATGCGAGTTTTAAGCCCACCACGCACTGAAACGTCGAAAGTCGCTTGTATTTGTTGCCAAATACCTAACCGAGCTCTGTGTCAATATGCATAAAGATTGAATTTCTGTGGTAAAAGTCACGGCGTGCAGACTCCTCAAAATTCGCTCGCGCTGTCAATGTCGTATGACTTTTACTACAGAAATTTCATCTTTATGTTTACTTAAACAGAGTTGGATTTGGCATTGACAAAATAGGCTGAACTTAGGCAGACATATTGAGATTTTAAGCATTACTTTTTTATAGCGATACGTATTGTATTGCAAAATTAAAATGCAAGTCTCTTCACATTGTTATTAGGGTGAAATTACGATTTTTGTACGCCACAGTTGACCTCCCGCACGGGATTACGCGGTCGCGTCGGTTCGGTTTTTATTGATCATTATTCATTATAAACGCCGACGTAACTGGCCGCCGCGTGTTGTATTAAGTTGTTAAAAGGTTTTATGGCCTGGAAAATAGAACTCATTTTTATTTACCATGTATAATTGATCACACTGAAAAATATTTATTAAAGCTACTATTCTACTCCTTTTAATATTATAAATGTGAAAGATTGTCCTCACAAATGGATGGATGTATTTTTGTTACTCAAAAGCAACTGAACGGATATTGATGAAACTTTACTGTAGGTATTTTTGTTTATACATCAGAATAACATATAGTCTATAATTTATAAAGATATTGAATAATCGAAGTATGCGCGGGCGAAGTCGCGGGTAGAAGCTAGTAATTTATAATATAGAATAGCAGTTGATACCAAAAATAATAGTAAGTTTTTTTAAGGAGACGCAAACGATTATTTGAACTTGAATAAAAACTTCAAAGTATCCCATTATTGCTATTGTAATGTAATTCATCTTAAAACCTCGTCTGCCCATTTCTTTCACGAAGATAGATGATGACACCTATAAGTAAAACTTTATTGTGCCCTATTCTTTGAAGATACATTAATAAAAGGAATACTTTGAGACTTATTATTAATAAAAATAAGGATATTAACTATAACGTTTATTTAAGTTAGTGCCACCTGTAAGTCTTCGTGTAGCAGGCAAATGATAAAAAAAAAAACTTGTCATCCCAATTATTTGTACAAACATACTCTGAAGTCCATCAAAACTCGCAACATCCATTCAAACTATTAAAATTCATCACAACATGTCCGCAAAGCAAACATCAAAACGCATCACTCCATTAAATTAAATTTCAACAACCATTAACATTTTTACCAATTTCAATGTAACGGCAATCTTGTTAATGCCAGTTCGCATAGTTAACGAGGCAATGTTGCTCAAATTTGCAATTTTGATTGGCGCTACAGTTTGGTTGTCTGTATTTTGCCTGCTGTTAGAGCTGTTTGGCAAATTATAATTTAATTGTGTTTCAATGAAAACATGACATTATATTGACTATTCGCATACTACAAAATGATTTAGTGCGTAAATAATATTTTGTATTTCCTTTGCTTATTTCAGTGTAATCTACCACTGACCATAATATTAGCTTGATTCTGGTAGTAGGTAAATCTAATAAAAATAAAATTGTGTAAGCCAAAAAGGACTTACAATTAGTCAGATTATACCACCGATTCGGAATGCTGCTTCAACTGAGAAGAGTAGGTAAGAAACTAAATGGTTATCTTTTTCAAAATAATTATAGTATACAAGTTTTCGATTACAGATTCTAAGGAGTAGCAACGCCATGCGAGTAGCCACATTTTGTTTCAATACTAGAAGCACTGAAAATATGACTAATGCACTGAAATTCAATACCATGTAGTTAATTATGTCACTAAGAATAAACAAAAACCGGCCAAGTGCGAGTCAGACTCACGCACGAAGGGTTCCGTACGGAGTACTAAAATTCCATACCCTTTCGTATAATAAATGACGTAGGATATCTTTGAATTGCCCCATTCCAATTCAAGCACCTTCAAGTGTGTTCTGTAGTCCTAGACTTTCAAGTTTATTTTTTAAAAATGTTAGAATACAAATAATAATTATATCGCCCCTATAAAATACACACTCAACATAATCGTCCACATTCTGATAATAAGCAATACTATTACGATTAGTGCAATAGATTGAGGGAGACCCCAAATATAAAGAGATCATAAAAAAATGATCAGCCACCTGAGTTCCTTACCGGATCTTATCAGTTGAGGTCGCGTTTCGATCCGGTGGTAGTATAGTAGAATATAAGAAAAAAAAGAAAAAAAAGATGTAACTTGGCATTTTGTAAGTGCCTATACATAATAAATGATTTGACTTTGACTTAGAGCAAATCACGAAATTTTGACGTTGACGTTTGACGCAATTTAAACTCAACTACCCGCCATAAACGTAATCCACATCTATTGAGGGTATTAAAAGATCACTTATTTTTCCTTTAAAAAGGCTTCAGAGTTATGGCCTCCGTCTCATCGCAGTCACAACTTCATTCGATTTATTTTATGGCTCGTAAACAACCCCGCCGACTTCTGCCACTTCCGTTTGACAGTCTACGGTAAATAAGAATTTACGGTAACGTGAATTTCCAATGCCCCCTTTCGTATAGCCTTTTCTCTTTACATGCAAATTATAGTAACCATAAAGTGTTGTACTCGAACTACAATTGCGCTACAGACAATATCAATGTTGATTTTTCCGTATCCAGCCATCCTTTAGGTGGAAATTGGCTATGCAATGTGATCTTTGTGAAGCAGAACTTCAGTTCACACCTCTGGAGGTTTTGGGTTTCATAAGCGTGTAAGCGCTCACCAAAAATGTTCTACTACCAAAAATGTTGTGATCAATAAGCACTGGTCTAAATTCGTTTACGGGCTGTTAAAAAGTGTTCCCGGTATATTAGCAACGTGCTCATCGTCTATATCATTTACTACTACTACTACATCCCTTTTTAACGTCTCACTGCCGGGCACGGGCCTCCCCTCAATGCGAGGGGGATTCAAGCCATAGTCCACCACGCTGGCCTATTGCGGGTTGGTGAACTTCACACGCCTTTCTATAGACGTGCAGGTTTCCACACGATGTTTTCCTTCACCGTTTCTTAGCAAGTGATAATCTCGGATGAAAATGAGATACGCACATGAAATCCAGAGGTGCGCGCCGGGGTTTGAACCGGCGCACTTTGATTGCAAAGCGTGCGTTCGACCAGTCGGTTACCACTGCTTATCTACTGAAACCAAAATGAGTCGACAAAATGTGGGTACACTGCAGTGCATTTTAATCTACAGGCCCAATGGATGTGTATAGAAAGCGTAAACATAGCTTCGCCTGCAAACGCTTTGAATTTTACCTTATTTCGATAATTAGATTTTCAACTTTGGAATTGTAAAAAAACAAGACTGCAGCACAACTTTTACTGCGGTTCCCTGGATCGAAGTCCTCGGCTCGGTACCACGACACATTTTTTTTAATAACCACTCTGGTTCAGTGTTCGAATTCTGATCGAGTTTTAAATTGCAGCTATTCTTGTCCGGCGGTGCTGGCTCCGGGCGCCGGGTCAACTTTCATATCTCATCCACGGTTCCATTCCTCGTTAGCTTCTCCTCAAAACTTTGCCGGCATGTTGGCAAAGTTTTTTAACTTCGGAACTCGACTCTCATGATTAATTAATTCGATTGTGCGTGAGCTATTTGCGACGTGATCGCTCGCTGCGGTGTCCATTATTTCACGATTTGGGTCGAGGGTTGTGCTTGTGGTAGGGGTTGATTCCGCCCGGTCACCGCACTAAACGCTCTTGTTACATTCCGTCTTAACAGTTTCGTGTTTTTATATCGGAAAAGTTGGGGAGGCGTGCTTTCGGCGGCACGACGACAACTCAATTTGGACGGAAATTTTATGACTTTTGAATATAATTTGTTGGGATTTCTTGCATATTTTTTTACGCTTTACAAACCTAGAGCCGTGAAAGTTACCAACCGAGAAAGAAATTGGTTATTAAATCATTATTTAAAGTACAAAAAAAGGTGTGCAAACAAAACACACACGACCGTTGAACACTTCAAAAATCCCAACAGGAAAATACCATAAGAATGAATTATATTTTAATTTCCACGCTGCCATAAAGAACATAACCCACGAGTATTATAATAAAGCTTTACTAGTCGTAAAACCACGCACGTTACACGTACGGGTCGCTCGCGGCTTGTGAAGCACGCGATGTAATTTAATTAAAAGCTGTATAAAACAGCGGTGCTTAAGACGGCGTTAATTCACGGTCCTTGATGAACCCGCCGCGAATATATCCCGCTAATGGACGCATTATTCAGCCAGAGTCGGTATGAGGGTATATGTGTGGATTCCGCCGGATTGTTTATTGGCCCGCTTTCAATATTAAGATAAACATATCGATCCGTTACGAACGGATACTTACCATACTTAGTAAGTGAATCAACAAGATTGATTGTCAATCGTTACAAACAAATACAATTTATTTGTCTGCGTGTAATTTCAATATTTAATATTGCTGTTTACTTCATGCACATCTACTACTTACTAATATTATAACTAGGAAAGGTTTTTATTTTTGTACTAGCTGTGCCCGCGACTTCGCCCGCGTGGACTTTAGGGAGATTACCCGGAAATATGGGTATTATGTTTTTCCCGCGGAACCCTAATGCTTTTTCTAAAATTAAAGTAGCCTAAGTTACGCCTTGGAACGTCAGCTATCTGTCAGTGAAAGTCCCATTGAAATCGGTTCAGCCGTTTAGAAGTTTAACTCAAACAAACAGACAGACAGACAAAAAAAAAAAATTGCGTTTTCGTTATAGGTATCGTATATACTTTCATACGCATTTGGTAAAAAAGTGTTATTTTGATATTACAAACAGACACTCCAATTTTATTTATTTGTATAGATGTTACGAATAAACTTAAACCTAATTTAGACTATTATTTAGACCTAAGAATGTTATATTTTTGTTTGTTTGTATTGTTTTTTTTTTCTTCTCTATCTTTGTATTTGGTTTGCAATAAAGAGTAATATATCTACTTTATCTATGTATA
Organism: Ptilodon capucinus; assembly: GCA_914767695.1. Taxonomy (NCBI): domain Eukaryota; kingdom Metazoa; phylum Arthropoda; class Insecta; order Lepidoptera; family Notodontidae; genus Ptilodon; species Ptilodon capucinus. The sequence goes on from OU611808.1 coordinate 9,266,019, forward strand.
TACAGCACCAATTACAAAACAAAGATTTTCAAATTTTAGTCTATCCTGTCTGTTTGTTTTACGCAATCCCCGGAACGACTGATCCGATTTTGACGGGAGTTTCATTGGCAGATAGCTGATGTTATAAGGAGTAACCTAGGAGACTTATATTTTAGTTAAACAATTATGGTTCCCAAATTCCGCGAAGACGATTGCACATTCTACGCTAGATTTTTTAAGCTTTTTATTTTTCATCAACCTCAAACGACTGTAGAAATTGACTTTGGCAAATATACAGGATGTGTCGCTAAATATAAAGCTATATTAATAAAATTACATAGCTCCCGTATTTACCAACTCAGGTCAATACGCCAAAGGTCGGGTTAGTATGCTGGTATGGTATTTGCGGACATATACCTATTACTGACCTTTCACGTAACCGAGACTTACTCCGTCATTACTGAGCAGGTAATATGTTACGGTCAATGTTCGGAATCGTCAATAGCCTGGTAGTATGACGGTCTGCCGTCGTAATCGAGAGGTTACAGGTTTGATCTCAACTCTACCTATATGCGAGCAGTAGCCTAGATGGTAGAACGCCTACCTTGGACTCAGGGGGTGCAGATTAAAACACCAGGACTCGCACCTCTTGGATTTAGTGTTCCGTACCCAAAGGGTAAAACGGGAACCCAATTGCTGAGACTTCGCTGTCCGTCCGTCCGTCCGTCTGTCACCAGGCTGTATCTCATGAACCGTGATAGTTAGAGAGTTGAAATTTTACAGATGATGTATTTTGGTTGCCGCTATAACAACAAATACTAAAAAATAGAATAAAATAAATATTTAAGGGGGCTCCCATACAACAAACGTGTTTTTTTGCCGTTTTAATAGATAATGGTACGGAACCTTTCGTGCGCGAGTTCGATTCGCACTTGGCCGGTTTTTAATAATAATTACCACATGCTGAACGGAGAAGGCTAACTTCATGGGCCAGCGTTGGGACTATGGCTTATGGCAATAGGATCGCCCCCTATTATATTGGGACCAACATACATCAGCCTAATGTGGCTGCCTACTTCGAGGATTACAGGAGTGATGATGATGATGTATTATATATTATAGTAAGTATCAACCTATTATACTATCCATCTACTCCTAGAACGAGTATTTAGCTTACAGTAGCTATCCGGAGTCCTAGTAAGGCGATAGATATGCTATTTACAGCCATTATCTTGAAACTAACACAGTTTGGCTATAATTTTCCTGGATCATTGGAAGTAGGTTTTTATAGGGATTTCAACCGCCACACATTCCCACCACTGTTACTCCTGTTAGCCAGGATCGACAGAGGTATCCAATGAAGACACCGAGGTTGGACCCTCGGTGAGTCCCGGGAAAAGCTAAATAGTCTTGAAACCGTCATGAATTTTATCGAAAAATATGTAAGAGGACTTGGAAGAAAGGAAGGTGGTAGGTATATCTACCAGATTTACTATATATTTGACTCTTCTTCAGCATATATGAGACGATTGAAATTAAAATCTATCTATCAGCCAGAGACGTCCACTGCTGAACATAGGCCTCCCCCATAGATCGCCACAAATTACGTTCTTGGGCTTTATGCGCCCATCGACTCCCGGCGACATTGGTGAGGTCGTCCGTCCATCTGGTCAGGGGTCGTCCCACATTTCGCTTGCGTGTTCGTGGCCGCCACTCTAGGACTTTGATGCCCCAACGGCCATCCGTTCTCCGGGCAATGTGTCCGGCCCATTGCCACTTCAAACGTGCAACAACGTGAAATTATAATACAGTAACAAAAATTATATTACCTAATCGTTATAACATCCAATTTTCTCAAAATGAAGAGAGTTTTCCTGCGAATTATTATAAGCACATTTGAACTTAAAAGGTGATTCTCCTAATATAAACCGCTTACGGAACGAATTATAAAAAAATACGTTATGCAAGTACCTAGGTTAATATTTTCCTTTGGTGAAGCGTTCACACTGATTTTCCTCGAATTTTATTCAATAGGGACCTTTCAATAACATCCCAGAATCTTATTAAAATTAATAAAAAATTAAGGGGTTTTCTATCAACGCCGTCATATGAAAATAAATTCACATTATGGGCGTGTTTTTAAGAAAATAATTTGATGAAGCATAAATTAATTTTGCACCTGTTATTTTCGCATTGAACTTTTCTTGGTCACTGGTTTGAGTTTGTGAAAGGGAATAAGGTTATTGGTATAAGAGTTTATTCTAACAAAAACAAAATCTGAACTTACCGACTCAAATGGAGCTTAACTTAACTTTTTTTTTTTTCATTATCTTTTTTCACTTTACACATATAATGTACACGTAACCTTTTTATTGATTGAAAAGTTTATAATGTGTCCCTTTCGTTGTGTTTAATACTTGAAGAACACAAACCACAAACAAACAGGCCGCCATTACGATGCAATGATTCGAAATTCAAATGCATGCATTTACCCGACTGTATAATTAAAGTTACGCAAATCTACCGCGGCGGCGCTAGTGTAGCTCGAACCATTAATAAAAGATGCCGGTTTATCGATAGACAAGAAAAAGAGGGTACAATTAATTAAATTAAAACTGGTTAACGTTTTCTTGCTTTCCTTTTATCCTTGTGCCTAAGGGAAAGCTCCAAAGAAATGCACTTTTCATAACAATTAAAACTGTAACAAAATAATAAAATGTTAAATATTGCTATATTGTATTGATTTTATACAGTTGTGAGGTTTTTCCTTATCTAAATTTGGCACGTACCTAACTTAGGCATGTCCAATGTACTTTGTCGTTTAAAATTCTTCCTATAGACAATATTACCCACAATAATATCATAAACATGATAAGCTTCTGTATTTATGAAGTAGGTACTGGCAAAAAACCCAAGCCGAGTACGGCTTCCCGCACACTGCGGCGTCAAGGAACGCGCGTCAATTTTTTTAGCATAGCAAAACGAACTTTATTGATACATAGAAAAAGTTAGCCTAGTGGGCAAGAACGCCCGCCTTGAACGTAAGGGGTGCAAGTTCAAATCCCAAGCTCGCACCTCTGAGATCATTTTCATGAGCGAATGTCATTTTCAATGATTACAACTGCTGAGCGGTGAAGGAAAAGATCGTGAGGAAACCTGCACGTCTATAGAAAGGCGTGTGAAGTTCACCCACCTGCACTGGGCCAGTGTGGTGGACTATGGCCCAAATCCCCTCGTATTGAGAGGGAATATGCCCCGTATTATAGCAATAGGCTCGCCCCCTATTACATTGGGACCAAAATACATCAGCGAAGTGTGGGCGCACTACAGTGTACATCTGCCTACCCCTTCAGGGAATACAGGCGTGATGATGTATTTATAAAAAGTGCATTGAACAACGAAATGCCACTGACAGCGCGAGCGAATTTTGCCGCGTGAGGGCGTGGTTTATACGACAGAAATTTAATCTTTATGCATATTGACACAGAGTTCGTTTGGTATTGGCAAATATTTTGGACGTGCGAGCGTTGACGCCGCAGTGTGCCGGTGGCTTTATGCGCCCCAGGCGCGGTTACATTACACATATATCTCAAATGTATCTGCGTTTGTTGGGTCCAGCTTATCTGGCGATGGTTTGTAGGAATGTTTGGGATGAGATTGCGTTTTGATAATTATGTCAAAATATTTTACATGACGTAAGATACCAGCAGCTTTAATCCCCGTGCAAGCTGACGGTGGCTTGGTCTAGTGATCTCACTGAACCTGATGGTTGCAGATTCAATTCCCACCCGTAACAAATTTCAGAAATGGTGTTTTCAGAATTTACCACCTCTTAAATTATTGTTTTTTAGTTACAGTAGTAGCAGTGGTAGCCGAGTGGTCGAACGCACGCCTTGCAAATCATAGTGTGCAGGTTCAAACCCCGGCTCGCACCTCTGGGATTTATGTGCGAATCTCATTTTCATCCGAGATTATCACTTACTATGAAACGGTGAAGGAAAACATCGTGAGGAAACCTGCACGCCTGTGGGAACTTGTCTAGTTCTCGATAGATGTGTGATTTCACACATCTATCGAGAACTAGACCCAGTGCGGGTTGGCAGATTTCTGCCAACCCGCACTGGGCCAGCGTGGTGGACTATGGCCTGAATCCCCCTCGTATTGAGGGGAGGCCCGTGCCCAGCAGTGGGACGTTAAAAGGGCTGTAGTAGTAGTTACAGTCAATTTTTGGCACAATTACAAAAATATTTTTAATCGACTTGATAATTTATTTATTAACCGACTTCCAAAAGGAGGAGGTTCTCAATTCAATTGATATTTTTCTATTGTTTTCCTAGAAAAGAATATGCGGAATACTATTGGTGCGCCAAATGGAACGCAACATTTATAAGACTGTGACTAATATAAAGAAAGAAAACATTTATTTGTGACAAGGAAATGTTTTCTTTCTTTTAGGGTTACGTACCCAATGGGTAAAACGGGAACCCTATTACTGAGACTTCGCTGTCCGTCCGTCCATCCGTCCGTCCGTCCGTCTGTCTGTCACCAGGCTGTATCTCATGAACCGTAATAGCTAGAGTGTTGAAATTTTCACAGATGATGTATTTCTGTTGCCGCTATAACAACAAATACAAAAAAACAGAATAAAATAAATATTTAAGGGGGCTCCCATACAACAAACGTGATTGTTTTGCCGTCTTTATAGATAATGGTACGGGACCCTTCGTGCGCGAGTCCGACTTGCACTTGGCCGGTTTTTATTAGACCTATTACTCGAATCAGTGATTTGAGATCTGATAGAATCTGATATTGGTCTTCCTTAGCCCAACACGTAGCGCGTAGGCATCTCAACGCATATCAGCTGACCCATCTCACATCTAATAAGTTTAACTCGAGCGTAGTGTCGCCTGGCGCCTCGCCAGTGTTGCTGCCAAATAGATATCTTTTATTCAGTGAAGCTCAAACTTTTCACGGCATAAATTCCGCAACTAGAGTGTACCTTCATGAAAATGTAATGAGATAGAACTATTTATGGCTAATCCTTTCAAAATAAACTGCACGAACGTTGTTTTACGCAAGGTTGTTGTAAAAAATGGTGCTTACCTCTACTTTCAGTTTGTATACGTTCACTATGAGTTTTGATTATTTGTATGGGTTGAACGCAAGGTGAAATTTCAAATCCCAGGCCCGCACCTTTGAGATTTTCAGATTTTATGTGCTAATGTCCTTTTCAATAATGATTATCAAATCAGCACGACTATAGATAGGCGTGTGAAGTTCGCTAACCCGCACTGGGTCAGCGTGGTAGTCTATGGCCCAGATCTTTCTCGTATTGAGGAGGAATGTGCCTGGTATAATAAAAATAGGCATGAGCCTGAGAGAGGGGGTGACCCCTATTACAGTATGGAGGACAAAATACATCGGCGAAGGTTGGGGGCACGCAGTGCACCTCTGCATACACGTTGGGGGAATACAGTCGTACTGATTTTTTTTTGGTATCTTACCTATATATTACCTTTACAAAAACCTATGTCTCATGTCGGTCCAAGTCATAGACGATTATTCAGCGCTAGCGACGAGCAAACGATTCGAGTAAAACCATAGTAGAGCTACCGTTACTGCAAAATATTAGTAGCTAAAATCACTAGTGTAAAAAAGAGATAGGTATGCATATACCATCAAGTGTGAAAGAGACAGCGCAAGTGAAGACGAATGAGCTGGAAGGCAGAGAGAATTTTTGAATTGCAAATGAGGAAATGAAACCGCCGCTGCCTTCGTTGACTTCACCGCAGCCCCATTCTCTTCCGGAGTTATAATCACCGTTAATATTGGGGCACTTTTAATGGATTTACATAGTGATCAAAGAGATATAACTTGAGGTATATCTAGCAGATTTACACGTGTAATACAGAAAAGTTAACACCCTGTAAGTTCTAGGGCAAGAGAGTTCACTTGATTTTTTTGGAAAATGTGCTCTGTGCTAATAGACATAAAGATTGAATATCTGTTGCAAAAACGACACGACTACGCGATTTAATACACCGTGACATCGATTACATTTTGTAGAAACACTTGCTTTATATATCAGTTAATACAGTTCAATTTGATACTGGCAAAAAATAATGTAAATATACCGCTTTTTCATCAAAGCAAAGGTTAACTACGTTTTTAAAATGTAATAATCAAACTTAGTTTCATATTGGAGCAGTGGTAGCCGTGCGGTCGAACGCACGCCTTGTAATTGAAGTGTGCAGGTTCAAACCCCGGCTAGCATCTCTGGGATTTATGTGCGAATCTCATTTTCATCCGAGATTATCACTTGGTATGAAACGGTGAAGGAAAACATCGTGAGGAACCCTGCACGTCTGAGGGAACTTGACTAGTTTTCGGAAGATGTGTGATGTCTGCCAACCAGCACAAGGCCTGTGGGGTGAACTATGGCCCGAATCCTCCTCGCATTGAGGGGAGGCCTGTGCCCAGCAATGGGACGTTAAAAGGGCTGTAGTAGTAGTAGTAGTAATTTCATATTAAATCTAGACCCACTTTTCAGCACACGCCTCATCCAACCTTTATCTAATTTTAGTAATTGGGTAATTCAGTGTTACCAATTAACATAATAGTCAGTTTGTTTTAATCAAATGACTATCTTCAAGCGTTAAAAAAAAAAATACTTACGAAAATTACCTCAATCATATAACATACGTATAAACAGTTGATTAAATTAGAATACTTTTTAGCGTAATAATAATGAAATACATGCTACACTTAGCTTTTACACTGTCATATTAGGTAAAGGTTTGCTGGACACTTTCAAGTTTGTATATAAAGTGTATATACCAACATTTTGGAGCCATTCCTGGTGGTGGCCAATGTGGAGCCATTCCACATCTTATTCCATTAAAATATCATAATTTCACTCATTTCGTAAAAAAATGACAGAAATAGTATAAATTTTGACGTTAGAGGTTATGGGCCTTACCACCACCTCTTAAAGTATTGCTGTTTCAATAGTAACTGACAATATTTGACAGATACTGACTTAACTATCAAAAACTGAAAGTAATATTTAAAAAAAAAACATTGCAGCAAGACAGGTGGTGGTAAGGGGACAGTTTAGCGTTATAAGAATAGGTTAGAAAACATAATGTTTTGAAATCAGAATAAAAAAAAATAAAAATATTGGAACTTTTGTTTTTGTTTAACCAAATTCAGTATAATTAATTTGGTGACTTTATTAGGCTTATGCGTACGTCTGTGTGTATGCGTGTAAGCGTACATAGAAATATCTAATTCCATTTAGCATTGTCTTAGTGAGCACAGGGGACAGAGAGGACACAGATTACAAATAGAGCGGATTTAATTATAAACATGACTCGACTGTTGTTTAATCCCAACCGTAACTGTTAACGAGCAAAATTCCACCAAGACAATGTTTAAGAGACACATACCATTAGATTTTGTAAGCTATAATATGCACGCATTTCATCAATTAGTACTTTAATTAGGCACACGACATTATTTAGTAGCTTTAACATAAAAGAGGTCCGATAGCTTTATTCTAAATTCAAAACTCAACGAAACGTGCTTCTATGAGTTAATACAGCTCGTTTTGGTGTTGGCACAAAATGGTAGCAAGCCTTTTTACTCACTTTTCGGAATGTAGGCTTTATGGTTAGGCTATAAAAGTATTACAGTTAGTTACTAAAGCTTATTTTGTGTTATAGCTTAAATCTGTGTTGTGCAACTTTTTACATCTTCTTAGCTGTTAAAAGGACTCTAGTTATAAGTATATAACCTCACTCCCCTCAAGTAATACATACTCAGATTACTTTTAATTTTATTATTGTATTACGCTATTCAATGGTTAAGATATTTAGCCTATTTCGTGTCCCACTCCTGGGCAAAAGCCTCTCCTTTAATCCTCCACACACTGCAATATATCTATGATTGATTGTCATTTATTTATTGGTTATTGATATGACTATTGATAGCCTGTATAGTGATACAGTGATTGATAAATAGTCGTATCAGTACAGCATATCAATACAGCACTCTGTACAAGATATCAATAGTATATAAAATCTGTCCTACCTTGAATTGGCCAACGGAGGATGCAACATAAACATAAATGAAAAAAAAAAAAAAATTGACCATTAATAATTCAGCACTTGGTGTGGTGCTCAGCCGGGTCCCGTTTGTGGATAAAATTTAATTCTAGCAGCGGCATTCCACCGCAGATTGCATTCCTTCACAGATTATGCTGTGATACTACTTGATGCGCTGATGGAACTTTGCGCGCATGTGTCTACGGGAATGTTGATCACGACTAACTTTTTTATTAAAAGTTTCTTACAAACAACAGCTAAAAACACATTGATAAATCAAAAATCTGAAACGAAAAATTACGCCATTGATCTGAAATTTTACTCCTATAATCAAACAAGGGGCTGCACCTCTGAGATAATTTTCATGTGCGAATGACATTTTCAATAATGATTAACAACTGCTGAACGGTGAAGGAAAACATCGTGAGGAAACCTGCACGTATAGAAAGGCGTGTGTAGTTCCCTCGTATTCAGGGAGAAAGTGCACGGTATAATCGCAATAGGCTCGCCCCCTTTTACATTGGGACCAAAATACATCGGGGAAGTGTTGCCCTACCCCTTCGGGGAATACAGGCGTGATGATGATGATGTAATTAATCCATTATAAGTTACTTAGTAATCGTCAAACTTGATGAAAATGTCAGCAGGAACAATTCAGCTGATGGGATCAATGATCGATATTTCAACGCGTGTAAGCGCTCCATCGGCCGGATGTTTGTTCAAACATTCAATAATCGCTGGTTAGTGCACCAGTTTCAGCGGATAATCATGTTTCAGGAAAAACTCGACCATAATTAGGGACATTACAGATATTCAATTAATAGCATTTTACTAAGTGATAATATTGTATGTCGGTAAATATGCCAATACTAAAACAAACTGACGCAAGAATAGATAATTTTTCAACCAAATTATTGAAGCGAACGGCTTCTGACGCGTAACTTTCATCACAGAAATTAGATTTTTGTGTATATTGAAACAGAACTTATTCTTATATTGGCAAACACTGACGCCACACTGAGCCCGTGCTTAACGACCATCGTCGTAATGGAATGACCGTCGTCGTCAAAAAAATAAATAAAAGAAAACACAAGCGGGAACAAATCTATCTCTTATGTAAAATCTTGGAAACATTGCAATTTTATTTTTTTAGGGTTCCGTACCCAAAGGGTAAAACGGGAACCCTATTACTAAGACTTCGCTGTCCGTCCGTCCGTCTATCACCAGGCTGTATCTCATGAACCGTGAAAGTTAGAGAGTTGAAATTTTCACAGATTATGTATTTCTGTGGCCGCTATAACAAGAAATACTAAAAAACAGAATAAAATAAAAAATTAAGGGGGCTCCCATACAACAAACGTTTTATGCTCGTTTTTAGTTTTTAGGGTTCTAAATTTTTATAAAGGCTGTTTTTTTATTTTTATCTTTTTGAATTCTAAATTGACCATTGATACAGTGCATAAATAATTTTCATAAATTGGGACTAAAATTTTGGTGTATATACAAACTAGAAGCTTTGAATTCAAACCGAAAACACACTCGTAACTTGAAAATTAGGGCTTTTGCCGATTATTATAGATAATGGTACGGAACTCTTCGTGCGCGAGTCCGACTCGCACTTGGCCAGTTTTTTAACCTATATTGTCCCACTGCTGGGCAAAGGTCTCCCCCATTCTCCTCCACACATCTCTATCTCCTGTCAGATAACTCCATCCCTCCAGATAACGGTCTAGGTCATCGCACCGACCACGGCGGCGGTGTCCGTTTTCGGGATCCAGTCGGTACAAATTTTAGCCCTTTTGAGATGACCCGATGATCCCCACTTCAGCAGAGCGGACTTTTCACCCACGTCTGTAATGCGAGACATGGAGCGCAGTGAAGCAAATAAATAAAATATTAGCAAAACAAAAATTGTCGGTACAACAATAGAACAAATTCAAAATTAACTGTACATACCTAAACTGTAACTTTATTACATGATCATACCCTTTGAGTACTTAACAAAGGTATTTTCACATAACGACCCGCTAGATTAAAATAATAATTACATAGGTGCGGCCCTCCGGTGCCCGCCACCATTAAAACACTACCCTAAATATTTTGACACGAGACCACACGCTGCACAGTCAACTTGTGAATGAATTCGTAACATTCTTCCACTGTGAATACACTGAATATCACTGGACTGTAGTTGCTAAGTATTAAGACCTACGCCAATAGGGGTGTCAGGACCCATGACAAAATGTTTTGCCAAAACCAAAAAACCTGCCAAGTGCGAGTCGGACTCGCGCACGAAGGGTTCTGTACCATTATCTATAAAAACGGCAAAAAAATCACGTTTGTTTATGGGAGCCCCCTTAAATATTTATTTTATTCTGTTTTTTAGTATTTGTTGTTATAGCGGCAACAGAAATACATTATCTGTGAAAATTTCAACTCTCTAACTATCACGGTTCATGAGATATAGCCTGGTGACAGATGGACAGACGGACGGACAGCGAAGTCTTAGTAATAGGGTTCCCGTTTTACCCTTTAGGTACGGAACCCTAAAAATGATCTATATTAAGTTATAGAAGAAGAAAAAAATTCATCCAAATGTCATCAAATACTCGAAAGATTTTATTGGTCTGGTCGCATGGCCTTTGCCATATAAATGCGAACTTTATGTATATTGGCGTAGAGTATATTATGTAAAAAAGCAAGTGGATTTAGATTACTAAGCGTTAAAATTGGCATGTCAAAAGCAGAACGTCCGCTGGTAGTTGAAAGTCTTACTTGAGAGATGAAGTTTTTTTTTCTATAGATATGCATACTTTTTAGGAAGTCATTTCGCTCGGCTTTTTTATATACTGAATGTAAAATACATAAGAGAATAAACAAAGTCGGCGTATCTGTCTCTAACTCCCACTACATTGCGAAGTCTTATGAAAACATTTTATTTCTTAAAAATCAAAATACCAAAAAATATACTAAAATTTTCTAAGCCCAATTTTTTTTTAAAGTGATGATACTATTTCTGTGGCATTTTATAGGGTTGTATTTAGATTTATATATGTTGATTTATATATTCATAAACAAGAAAATATTGAAAAAAATATTTAAAAATTAAGTATTTTCTAGCAGTGGTAGCCGAGTGGTCGAACGCACGCTTTGCAATCAAAGTGCGCAGGTTCTATCCCCGGCTCGCACCTCTGGGTTCCATGTGCGAATCTCATTTTCATCTGAGATTATCACTTGCTAAGAAACGGTGACGGAAAACATCGTGAGGAAACCTGTGTGCCCGGTATAATGGCAATAAGCTCGCCCCCTATTACATTGGGACCAAAATACATCGGCGAAGTGTGGGCGCGCACTGCAGTGCACCTCTGCCTACCCCTTATTTAAGTATTTTCTTGATACCCATCACATCTGTCATATTTATTAATTTAATGCCATCCAACAGCCACAGGATTGTAACCCTTATTCAAATACATAAAACCGAGGCAAGAGACAAAAACGATTGTTTCAAAGGGACAACACTTGAAGCGCCCTCCAGTTGAGTGTATGTAAATTGATACCTCTCGACTATGGCGACAAAGTCGAGGACCAGGGACGTCCGGGGTCCGGAATCCTCTGTACAAACTGACTACGCTGTCCGTCGGTAACTTTGTGGAGCGAAGTTGGCAAGCTACTTAATTATAGCTGTTCTATTTTTGAAGCAAGAAGCTGTATTAAATGTAGTTAGTGACATAAAGCTTTTGCAATATTTAAAAGTATATCTAAACGTGTCAATAAGCTGTTCTGGTTTCATTGATGCCACATCCATCAGAGATTTGCCCATTAATAAATTTAAAACTGCAATAAAATCCAAATTATATTAAAAGGGCTATAAGAAAATCTCGGATTATTTGGATGATTAATCAGCTTGGGATTGTGCAGCTCAGGTGCAAAACAAAAAAACATAATATTGCCTGCCATGTCAAAGTGTAGCGAGTGTTGCCTTACAAACGTCTTCTTATCTATCTTATCATTATTATTAAAAAGCGCTAAGGCAACACACTGGTGCTATATTTGCCTGTGTATTTGAAATAAGTTTTGGCGATTTAAAAAATAATTAGCCCACTGAGTTTTTTGCCGGATCTTCTCAGTTGAGGTCGCGTTTCGATCCGGTGGTAGTATAATATTAAATAAGAAAAAAATTTAAACTTGACAATTTGTAAGAGCTCCCATGGGCCTATACAGAATAAATGATTTGACTTTGACTTGACTTTGACTTCACACACGGCCATCCAGATTATACGTCTGGACATCATGGGGAAACATTGGCATAATTCTTATGTTGAGTTTTACTATGAATACATACAGATCGAGAGCCAGATAGAATGGAAATTGAAGGAAGTATCCTATAAAGTTGAAATAAAAAACGAACCTCGTTTTTTATTTCCTCGTTTTTAGTAAATTTTAATGCCGTGTTGTGGAATGAGACATTTAAAAGAAAACACTGTAAGCTTGAACACATATGTTGCTAACAAGATAACTGCTCTTCATACATAAACCCAACACTTTATCCAGTAATTAATTTTCAAAAGCAAGACCACAAGAGCAAGACCGCACCGAGCGAACGCGCGGTTAGGAACTATGGGTCTAACGCTTTCGGACAAGTTATATCCAAAATTTCAAATTTATAACAGGTATTGTACCGTATAAAGTACACTGCGTTGACATCAAAATTCCATCAGCATTGCGCTTTAATAAGCCTGTGCTAAAACTTGCTGCATCGCCTCTAGCGGCTATTTCATTATGTGAGAATGGCCTTTCCCGTAAATTAGTAGACAGTTTAAAATCTAGCCTCAGGTGCTGAAATTAGAACACTCGTCGGACTAATTTATAAAACATGCTATACACCTGTGTATTAGAAGGCCGAAATATACAATTATTTAAAGGTTTTAGATTTGACAGAACATGAACAGTGTTATCAGAAATTAAAAACATGAATACATCGCCACGCCTGTATACAAAGGGATAGTCAGAGGTGTACTGCAGTGCACCCACACTTCTCTGATCGCTTTGGTCTCAGTGTATTAGGGGGCGAACCTATTGCCATTATACCGGCACATTGCTACTCAATAGGAGACTTGAGCCATAGTCCAATATACAAACCCAGTGCGGCTTGGTGAACTTTACACGCCTTTCTATGGACGTGCAGATTTCCTCACGATGTTTTTCGGTACCGTTTAGCAAGTGGTAATATTGAAAATGACATTCACAAACGAAAATCTCTGAGGTCCGGGATTTGAACTTGCACCTTGCACCAAGGCGTTCTAGTCGGGCGTTCTACTAACTAAGCTACCACTGCATTTTAATAAAGGCTTTTTTTATTAACATCTCATATTCATAAAATATCTCATTTTCATAAACTTCCTATCGAAAACTAAAATAGTAGAGTGAATGATAGGTACCTCGGATATTGACCTGCAGGTTTCCTCCGACGTTTTCCTTCACCGTTATTATTATTCACCTTCCTTCCATTATTGTGATTGATTCAAATAAAATAATTACCAATACTGTAATTTGTTTTTCTTCTACTGTCAGTGGTTGGAATATACATTTTATTTATATTTCATCAGTAACAGTATCAGCATTCAACGTCCACAATATGACAGCTTAACACACAGCGTTGTTTTTTAACAACATACCCTTTACCACAATAAAAAACAACCATTTCCATATAGAACGGACATTTTGGCAGGCGTGACTGCCAAAGGGTAGGCTGTTTTCACACGGTAAAGCCAGCTGCTGGAATATTACAGACGGATGGATGAGTAGAGACTGAACATTTTGTATGGAAAAGCACACATAAGCTGTCGGATTACTTTTTTTGCCTAAAGGCAGAAAGAGGTAAACCTAGACGAATTGTATTAACTCTAACAAAAAACTCGTTCTTCAACTAAATGTTGACCGCATGAGCAAGTTTTAGCGCGTGGTTGAGTGTCTTTTACCAATGTAATTCAAGCTTTAAGTATATTATCACAGAGTACATTTTCAAAAACAGCTAATAATTAGCAAGTAATTCGTTCGACTCAGTGTGCCCGGTCTCTTGTACATAAACCAACAGCTCGCGTGAAAGGCTTCCATACCAAATGCTCTCAAAATGAAAATGAAAATCATTTATTTTAATTCGCGTAGGCCTAAAAGCACTTACACATAGTCAGATTCTACTATCCGTTTGGAATTCTGCTTCCACTGAGAAGAGCCGTTAAGAAACTCAATGGTTACGCTTTTTAAAATGATAAATAGTAAGGATTGTCAGTAATACATTCTCAGGAGCAGCAACGCCATGAGAGCAGGCAGCACCTTTGCCTCAATACTAGAGAAGAATTATACTCACGCAGTCTAATATTAGATACACATTTTATCATTACGCTTGGGAAGCTAGAATAAGGTACCTACTCTGCCTCTGCACATCAATTCCCGTTAACTATCTGGTAGCCGACTTTGCCGTATGAATATCGCCTAAGTCAGCCTTAGGTGGATTCAGAAAGGATTAATAAAAATTGTAATAATCCGAAATTTGTCTCTGGGGAATCCACAGATAATTTAATTAACATTGTAATCTTAGTAAAAATTACCAGTTCGCTTATTTTCCTAGTACCGTACGCTCGAAATTGAGGCGAAGCACTCCATTTTGTAAATTAAAAACGGGGAAATGCATTCTGTAGAAGCAATAAAGATATTAAGTGCAACTGTAGCGGACAGAAAAAACCTAGTTTATAGGAGCGCAGAAGTTTTTAAATGCTCGCCAAAAAACATTACCGAAACGTATTTTAGTAGTTTCGCTGCTTTGTAAATATCGCTTCGTTGCGGAAAGTTGAATTGTATCTCATTGTTAGACGACATTAACTACAGATTGTAAATCTCCCCGCGTTCGGGCCCTACCATGAGTTTTAAGAGTGTTTCACGGTACTTTCCGCTAGGGGTGATATGGAAACATTCGATCGACATTTGATACTTTAATAACTTTAAGTCCTAACTATTACGGGCGTCCTTATTTTAAAGTTACGTTTGCTATTTACGTTCAAGTCTTACAAGCGTACAAGCATCAAAATGTGCAGGACAAATATTTTACTCAAAACTCTATTGACTCATAGAAGTTCCATTTTTCGCCAAAAAAAATTATCGATGTCGCAGACAAATTTTTAGATAGATAAAAAGATATAGATGAGAGAAAAAATATAATAATCTTAGGCCTAAACTACTGTATTTAGGCCTAAGATTGTACAATTGGGTGGTATTTTGCTAAAAGCAATGTCTTCCAGACAACCAGATTGGAAGACAAAAGAAAAAGAAAAGAGTTTATGGGCAGCTGTTGGTAAATTACTTAATGATGAATTCCATTAGGAAAAAACCTAGTTAGTTCCCTCCCCTATGTGGCTGCAGGCCGTAAGGAAAACTTTACAGCGTGCCTTTAGACTATTCAACAACCATTTTACGTAGACGATAGCGACTATCGTCGCCTAGTGAACTATGAACTCATGGTAGAGCTGCTCGTTCGGTTCCAGCCGCGGCGTGTATGTGGCCAATGTGTCTCTCCATGCGGTTGTTGATATTTATTTTCGATTGCAACAGTGTGTATTGTCACTATTGAAATGTAATATAAGGCTGTGTGTACACGGTAAACGATTCACACGGGTTGTCAGTAAACTGACAGATTTTCTGGGCCATAAAGGCAAATAACACAATAGTTGTAGAGTGGCTTATTTTTTTCCAGGTCCTGTTCCTAACTTACAGGAGTAGAATCAGAATCACCCATTCGGAATGCATTTCATTTGGGAAGAATGGGCAAGAAACTCCATGGTTACTATTTTCCAGTAGTGTAACGGTGTGTGCTGATTATTAAAAAAAAAAATATTTATATGGATACTTATTTACTCAGTGCTTCATATCTCTTAAGTATTACGTTAAGTCGTCTGTAGTAGTTAGAGAAACCGAGTATTAATTACATATTCATACCGATAGGTATCAACATAAAATTCATTTTATTACAGATGGCTTACCTTATTTTTTATTCATTGCAATTAATTAACGTAAAAGATTTATTATCTATTAAAACTGAACAAGTGTAACGAACCGTCCAATCTTAAAATACACAGAGATATTCAATAAAATGTCTTATAACACGCGCCGTTGAATGAAACTTGATAAATTTCCCTCTATAATGGAAAACGTAATAAGAAATCGTAATTTATTTCTTATTGAAATGAGGATAATAGACGCCCAGCCGCCCTCGCGCCGAAATTGTTCCGCGGAGAGAGGAGCAGCCGGGCGAAATCATGATATTAAGATTATAATCCAATTTGCGGCGGCGCCGAGGTGAAACTCATTAACAAACTTCCTGCATTATTGCATTCGACGTCACACAACTGAGCGAGCGTCTTATTATTTATTTGTCAATAGTCTGAATATAGGTGTCCTTACCTGGCTTAACGATGCCGAAAGGTAAGGACCTGATCCTGAAACATCATCATCATTTATTGCCTCAAATTAACGCCACTGACAAAGTTGATTACATTTGGTGAAAGAAAATTAAAGGATACTTCCTAGCCGTATTTTCTGGAAATGATTTGATACTTGTACTATAATTAGTAAAGATGAAACGGATATCCGGTATCCGGCCTATCCGGCTTTTTTTCACTATCCGGCCGGATACCGGATAGTAATTCACTATCCGGCCGGATACCGGATAGTAATTCAGTATCCTGCCGGATACCGGATACTAAAATTTAAAAAAAAAACATTATTTTACACAAGGCAAATCATACCACAATATATGGATACCGTTTATTTTTATAATCGCACGTCAAAAATATTTGTTATATTATTTCGTTTAACTACTCAAAATTAACAATTGGCAAATCGTGGCGAATGAATACCAAATTTTCCGCATTTGTTGGTAAGAGGCGACGCCGCTTGGTTTCGTATACCAGACCAGCTTTTGAAACCAGCCTTTCGCTGTAAAAGCTACTGCCAGGTGCTGAAAGGTAAATTCTAGCAAACCTTGGCAACTACGGGTACTGATGCAAAATAACTGACCACGATATGTATGGGTCGTCATCGCGATCAATTCGAGATGTCTTAAGAAACTTGATGTAACGCGACTATGTGCCGGATATCAGGTAGCTGGATATCCGGCGCTCCGGCCTGGTTGCGTGCCGAATATCCGGTATCCGGCCAAACCACTATCCGTTGCATCTGTAATAATTAGTATCGTTTGTAAGGTATTTCTTCCATAAACTTTATTCACAATATGATGTTTATGTTTAAAAGTGTACCCGGTGTAATAAAAATACTCTCGCTTCATATCAAAACTCAAGTGCTGTCTAAAGCTATGGGTGCTTTTCAGGGTACCTCTGCGTAACCCATCGGGAATACAGATTTCCTGTCTAAACTATCAAACGGTTTGAAGTAGGTGTCCACATGTTTGCATCGTAAGTATCGGATGCATCGCACCAAACGGATCTTTGTATTCTTTGTATAGGAATTCATGCATGTGCGTCCACTAATCTGCAACGTACGGATCGTACTTGTATGACTTCCTATACAATGAATACTACGATCCGTGCGTCCGATACTTACGATGCGAACATTTGGACGCCAACCTTTATGTGACACTTTATTTATTCGGAACCTGGCCTACAGGCATAGTTGAGTTTATATTCAGACTTAAGCACGTTTTCATACTAAGCTCCACAATATTAATCATATTACCTGCCCTGAGCTCGGTTTAAGCTCTTAAGTCGATACGCTAACCTAAATCCTAAGCTCTCTTGGATCATAAACTGAGTTTACTGCTCCGTATTTCTACGATGGTTACTTAACTGCCTCAATTCTATTGTATTCCATCTAACCAAGTTTACAACATGTATGTATCCTACACGGTTAGACCCTACTTACATAGTTATAAATTATAGTACATTGATAAAGACGAAGTTATGCTGTAGAAATTAGATGTTTAATAATATAATTATTAAAATAATCGTTCAACGAATCTGTCTAATCAACGAGGAAAAGCAGGCAGCGTTCTCGCGACCATCCCACGCGGATAAAACTCTTCATTGATTTATCATAAATAGGTATGTTATTATTTTATACTTAGTTTATAAAACGATAATAAAACAGTCAATTTCATGTAATAGAACAGACGGGCTTCAAAACAGAGAACTACAAACTAAATCTGCAATTGAAATTAAACTATTTTACGGATTTTATCGCGTTTATTTACTATTTTATTTTTTTTATCCGTAAAATAGTTTAATTTCAATGTATAGTATTCGCGTAAATATAAGAAAACAATATAAATCTGCAATGATACGCGTATCCATAAAAGTAAGATTCTTGTTCACGTCAGGCTTTATTCACACGATGAAGCCGGCCGCCTTATATTAACAGCTTTAAGGTGATCATATATGTAGTAGTAAAACAACTTGTAGGGCAGCGTTTGCGTAAACTATTGGATTACAGGCCTCCCGTAAACATCCAGCGCGTGTGAACACTTCGCTACACAAGTTTCAGCTACTGCACATCTGTTCACGGTGCATCCGTTATAACCGGGCAGTCAGTTTTCAAGGGAAATTCAGTCTAAAATTGCTTTCTTCAGAGGTATTAACGATAATGATAATGCCATTCAGAAAATCCGCAAAAAATGTAGAGACCTTTACTTGTAATTTTTTTTTGGTATCTGTAAGTGGATTATAATGTTAATGTTATAGATGCGGAGGCTGAGGGTGGACTCCGGGCCGGTGGGTCCCAATATTAGTATGCCGATCGTGAAGGAAGATAAATTCGTCTGGGAAGCATTAATTTATGCGATTTTCTACGGAGTGTAAATATTTTCGTGGCTAAACAGTTTGATTTTTAATGGCATATACTTACGTTCTACTATATGCACTGAGGCTTGGCAGAGCATTAACACTAATGAAATGCACCCTGCATTTGTCATTGCAAGGGTATCTGTGCGTGTGAACTTCACATGCCATTCGTAAGACTTGCTGGTTTCCCTACTAAAGTTGCACCCGTTTTCACATACACATATAAGTTCACACTTTCAGCATAATACGAATATAGGAATTTAAAAAATAATTGGTTCCTGATCTAAATTACAATTAAATCTACAATTATTGTAATTAGTAGCCATTTTTATTACTGTCAACATTGTATAGTACATATCATTGGTCATTATTTTCGGTACGTATTTATGAGATTAGCGTAATTATAAGGTGAATTATATTATTTGAGGTTATAAACAAATAAAAAAACTCGTAAAGTTGCGCGTACAATCCTAATTATATGTAATATAAACAATCACCATGTTTTGCTGCGTTTCAATTTAATAAATATAAACCAACGCCGTCCTAAGTAAACAAAAAGTACGAGTAGCACTAATTATCTCAATTTTAATAAGGCAAATAATATTTTAAATAGGTTTTTATAACAAAACGCATACTTTGCATTCTTTTTAATGAAATTGTTATGATTGCAATATTTACAGCTTTAAATTTAAATTCATTCCACAAAATAGATGACAGGTTAAATTAGTTGGTTAATTTAAAAGTTATTGTTTATTATCAATATGCAAGAACATTAGTAATACATTTATGTTAATATGCCACGTCAGCTTGTAAAATAGGTACCATACAATGATCTGGTGGTCTGGGGGCAATCCCAGCTACATCTGGCCGAAGCAAATTCCGAAATTGACCACTGATGGGACTTAAATCCGCAACCACGAGGGACATTTTTGGGCCATAGTCCATCACGCGGGCCCAGTGGGGTAAGTGAACTTCACACGCATTTCTATAGACCCGCAGGTTTCCTCACGATGTTTTCCTTTACAGTTCAGCAAGTGGTAATGATTATTGAAAATGATATTCGCATATGAAAATTATCTTAGAGATGCGGGCCCTGGATTTGAACTTCTATCGAGACGGTGCTACCAGTGTACTAAAAATATTAAGGTACATAAAATCCCAGAAGATACGTCACAAATAGCGCATATTACAACCCCGTCAAAAGAAGATTGAATTAAAATTTTACGCTACAAAATAAACTTGATTCGCCCCGTTAAGAGCGTAGAACAAAGGATATTCCAGCTTCACATTGTTTTAAGAGCATGAAGAAAAATGCGGGCGTGTTTTAAGCTTTCATCTCTGGATCAGCCAGTTTCCAGACGGCGACTTTGCGGAATGATAGAGCTTCTAAGAGGATGGGGTTTTCAACATTTTAAAAGGCAGAGCTTTTTGGATATCGCTCCTTTATCATCAACCTATCTAGAAAGGTGGCACGAATTTGTGGTTGCCAATTTTAATATAATATAATTTCCGTCACTACATAACATTTTTGCTATGTTAACATTGATAAGAGGTCTGGGAACAATTCAGTCAGGGTCAAAACTCGCCCGAAAAATAAGTCTGTATGTCAATGTGCATAGAGATTAAAGTTCTCCGCTTCACGCGACAAAATTCGCTCGTGCTGTCAATGTCATTCCGTTGAAGAATCAACTTCTTTTCTGAGTCAATACAGTTCGTTTTGGTATTGGCAATTGTATGGTTTTGAAGCTCAATTAAGGGTGTTTAAAGGACGGCGTCCACTGATCCGCATCGTACGGATTGTACTTGTATGACTTCTTAAACAGTGAATACGGTCCGTCTGATGCGATGCATCCGATACTTACGATGCGAACATACGAATACTTTTACGTGGCAATCTTCGCGTTTTGTTTTGTAAATGTTACGAGCATTCTATAGTAGACCAAATAAATAATACAATATGTCGCGTTTTCTTTTCTTTTGTTCAGTATAAGGTCGAAGTCAGAATGTAGTATAATTGTGTATATAGATAGTTATATAAATCTATAAACGGCGGTGGGTAATATAACCGTTCCCCTGCATAACGCTTGCATCATTAGGGGAGTGGTTCTCATAAACCACGCGTAATAGGTTTTATCTTGGACTATAAAATTTATTTACACATCTACTGGCATATCATCGGGAATCTCATCGGTAAATGTGCATGGAAAATTGTTATTTATTACTTGCACGTTTAAAGCGAGGATCGTCAATGAATACTTAATTCGACCTTTTCGTTAAGAGTATCAAAGTATACATTACTTAACTAGCAGATAAATACATATTTTTTTAATGTAGATATTATTCGTAGTTTATTTGAAAGTAAGCCTCCATTTACACGGTGATACCGGCGGCTCGGAAATTAATAGTTTAGCGGAGACAAATGTACAGTAATAGCATATTATCTAATTGTGATATTGTGATCTTATAACCCGACTTTCGATTAACGACTTAACTAGGACAGTAATTTTATTTTAACCTGTCTACTTACATAGATTTAATTAATAACAAACAAATAGTTCTTGGGATCCCGGTACAAAATTTGCCATACACAAAATCTTAATTAATTAACAAAATAAACTGCATACAAATAGTGTAAATTCTGAATAGATTACCCCTGATTAAAGAGACAGTAGTAAAGTTGGATATGTATTTAAAATGTAAAATCTACACACTTTTTTATTCTGAGCAAAACCGTGCGTTATTTATTAGGACATAGTGTACGAATTTAATTAACAAGAACAGAACGAGTCACGTCCCAATTCCCACATACAATCCGCAGAATACGCTTCTGATCTCCCGATCTGTGGTCATATAATACGGGAATGTGTACAGTCGCTGCCTACAGGGCTGTATTTGTACGACGTAAAAAAAATCTGTAGCTCTACTATTAGTTTTCATTAACTAGTACACGTCGATCGCCGTCGTCTGCGTTAATTCTTAGGTTGTTTGTGATTATTGAGCCTAATAATTATGAAGGACGACACTTATGAAGTTATATTTTATCGATTATGTTCTCCAAGTATAGGAGTTAGGACATATTATCTCACTTACTATGTGGACAAATAAGGGCCCGTGCGAATCCAATGTCCTTTTTTTGTGAATATACACTGTGATAAGTTACTGATAACCTACATAAAGATTGAATGTCATTTCCCGCCTTACCCATCTACCACACGAAAATATTCCTTAGCATAATCTATGACATTTCATTGTAAAATGTGCTTATTGTAAGAGGTAACAGTTGAATGTGGCATTGAAAATTGCTAGCCCACGTCTTAGTAATATCAGTAAATATTTACCCAGTTTATGACGTATTCTATAAGTGTAACATGTAACAGTTATCTTCTCCATTGCATTTATTAGGGACTGTCACGAACATAGTACGCATTATACAAGGATAGTTAAAATATATTTTTCATGTGAAAATGCAACTATATTTTCATTACTTACAATAATCTCTCTGCAAAACACTGCAATTATTTATACTTTTGCACGAACCCAATAATCTCTTCACTGAAAATACCGCCATTATTAGTACTATTGCACGAGCCCTAGTCTCAAGACTCTACTACGAGTGTTGTGTACTAGACGCAATCCAAGTCCGACCCTGCCGTCCTGTATTGCAGGCTGCATTCTCCGTCTATCGTCCCTTCGGTGCTACAACGAGTACTTTCGTGAAATAAATCTTGCCACCCCAGCCGCTGTTTCAGCCGCCTCTCACTGTGGGGATAAAAGGTCTTTATTTTTTCTCACTGAAGGCCTTTTATGGGCTGTGTTTTGATTGGTTACATTTTATGGGGAGTTGATTGTCGTTTGGAACGAGGTCGAGAACGGGGAATGTTTATAACGCGTGTAATGTTATGTTTAGACATAGTAAAATCGTAGGTATTATTATAAATATCCTTGGGTCGTTAATTGGGTGCTGAATTGAGTTTCCATTCCCACATAACCTATGATTGAAGTATAGTATTAATCTGTCTCAAAGCACGTGGAGGGTATCATTATGTATTTCGTACTGAACTAGCCAATTTAAAGTCTTAGTCAAGGTAGATAGTTGTAATCAGTAAGACATTCTTACTGTTAAAATGGATAGGTACAGTTATAATTTAATGAGTTTTTATTTGCAGAGGGACTTTTTATTGATATTTTAAGTGACATGTGAATAATATTTTGTAGTAATACTACCTATTTATAACCGATTAAAAAAAGTTGACGATCCCAATACGACGTATTTGTATATTTTTCTTAATAGCCATTATTTCTTTCTTCATTTATTTTCCAAATCAAATTCTGGTCTATTCCTTGCAGAGACTTGTTACATCTGATTTACTACTGCGGACTCACCGCTCTGATTTATGGGTGAAAGGGAAATTATATTGGGCGAGTTCCAGATTTTAATTGTTGATTATGAACAAAGATATGACTACGGAGTCCGGATCTACGGAGATCAGGTAAGGAAAGTTTGGGACAGATTTAACTTTGCGTTGAGTTATTAGTATTACAGGAAAGACTATATTTATTACATTGAATTGTGAAATGAAACGACAAATGGGTAAAAGTATTTAATGTTGGGCTGATTTTTTTACTATGAATTCCATTTTATTTTATGAAGGTTAATATTGTATTCATAAATGGGGGAGACCTTTGCACACCAGTGGTACAATAAAGGTGAAGGATACCTCCGTGAGATAACCTGTAAGTCTGTGGAAAGGCGTGTGAAGTTCACCAACCCGCACTGCCCCAGCGTGGTGGACTATATCCCAAATCTCCTACGTATTGAGGGAGAATGTGCCCGGTATAATGGCAATAGGCTCACCCCCTATTACATAGGGATCAAAATACATCGGCAAAGTGTGGGCGTGCACCTCTGCCTATCCCTTCGGGAAATACTGGCGTTATGATGTATTTGATTTATTTTTTAAGACACACAATGTTGAGTGACATGTCTTGTTTCACCACACAAGTTTATCGTTGCAAAAAATCTTATCAGAACATGATGTAACATGTCTCAGTCAACAGTATATATTTATTGTTCCCAAATCGAATTACCTCCACAGGTGACAAGAGGGCTGGCTCTTTCCTCGTTCAATGCAGTCAGCGTTCCTGCCACCATGGACAAAACCTTATTTATATAACTTATTATATCAAAATTAAACCTTCATATTTTTATTACAAAATTTATTCAGTTACACACATTTATAGAGTACAATTTTCAACACGGCCAAAACTCCGTTAGTGTCCCTTACAAAAACCATTAAAACAGTCCATCCAGCCGTTTGCAGATTTAAACCAAACGGTCTTGTGTCACGATCCCGAACAACATTTATCACTGAATTTTCCGGCGCGCGGTCAAGAAGCGTGTTGTTAGCTTATTTTTCATTCAGTGCTTAGGCGAACGAGCCTTTGTAGGTTTACGGTTCAGTTACGTCACCGGCGATTTATGTTTTAATAGAAACTCCCTGTTAGATTGGTCGATACCCTTTTATTTGGATTCCAAGAAAATTTATATTTCAACATAGGTACTTGGTGGCCGAACGCACGCCTTGCAAATCAAAGTGTGCAGGTTCAAACCCCGGCCCGCACCTATGGGTTTATGTGCGAATCTCATTTTCATCCGAGATTACCACTTGCTATGAAACGGTGAAGGAAAACATCGTGAGGAAACCTGCGCGTCTATAGAAAGGCGTGTGAAGTTCACCAACCCGCACTGGGCCAGCGTGGTGGACTATAGCCCAAAAATCTCCCTCGTATTGAGGGAGAATGTGCCCGGTATAATGGCAATGGGCTCGCCCCCCATTACATTGGGACCAAAAATACATCGGCGAAGTGTGGGCGCACTACAGTGCACCTCTGCCTACCACTTCGGGGAATACAGGCGTGATGATGTATTTGTATATTTGATACTTACAAAACAGGCACTTAGCTTGTCTGATTCTTAATGATTGCCAATAGTTAATTATTCAGCTATTATTAATTTATAACAGTTAAATAATCTATAGACGTGCAGGATTCCTCACGATGTTTTCCTTCACCGTTCAGCAAGTGGTAATCATTGTTGAAAATGACATTCGCACATGAAAATTATCTCAGAGGTGCGGCCTGGGATTTCAACTTGCACCCCTTACGTTCAAGGCGGGCGTTCTTGCCTGCGAGGCTACCACTTTGTAAGTATAAGGATTTTTAACAACCTGCAAATTTGTGAACATTTCAATTCATTTATTGTGATATAGCAAAAAACTTACACGAAGAGTCCTTTATTATACCGCAGTTAATCGTTTGTACCTACTAGTTCTATTATTACAATTTTAAATGATTCCAATATAAAATTAGTGCTGTCTCCGCACAGCGCTCCACTCTTGAGACCAACCGTCAACTTGTCAGGCCCAAATTTAACTGTTCCTAATTGACTAACATTAGCATAGTAAAAACAGTTTTCGTGTAACAAATATCTATTTTGTGGCACCGTGGGGGAAAAGGGCGAAGGTTAGGTAAATAATAAATGAATTACTTAACCTCTTTTGCGTTTAACCTACTCTGTACTTAAGTAATTTAAGGTATTTTTATCTACATTACGTTAAAATGGTGTCGGAGTAGTACCCTGGGTAAACTACAGCGTCAAAACGCGCGCTTCAAAGTTTTTGCTAATACTAAAATGAACTCTGTGTAAATATCCATCCAGTTTGAACTTCTGTGGCAAAAGCAACGCGATTACGTTGAAAAATCCGTGTGCACTGCCAACGGCATTTCGTTGCAGAATGAGCTTTTTCTGTAAGTCAATACAGTTCGTTTTGGTATTGACAGTAAATTTCTCGCTCAATGCTTAGAAAAAAGTATTTTTATTTTTTTATTTGAAACATATTTTGCGATACAGTTCTAAACAAAACAAAAATTGTTACTTGGATCATTAACTCTATATCTGTCCACGTCCATTGCCATTAAGACTTAATATTGATATCGTACCATTCAACCTCACAGCTCTAGCTAATTATCCAAACAAAATCACCCACGTTTTTCCTCACGACGCCATTTTATATTCACCATTTAAACGGTGGTTAATTGTGAAACAAATGTCCTACACGTTTACTCCATTATACCGTAACCCGTGCTATTTTACTTTTGAGCTGACACCTCTACCATAAGTTCATAAATTCGCTTTCACGCGGCAGTCGGTAGAGTTTGCGTAAAATATTAGTGTGGTAAATTGTAGCTTACGTATGACCGATCGAGACGCTGTATCTTTTTATAGTCTTACTCTAGTAGTATTATTATTTCGGATTGCATCTATGATAAATCAAATTGGGACTACGTACTTCAAATAGGTACCTAACGCAATGATGATGTCCCAAGTGTAGATTTTTCATACATTATTTTGTTTTAACATGTTTTTATACAATAATACAAGAACTAGCTTTCATTATAACTGTCTAGGCTCCGTTACAAATAAGAAATTAGAGAAAAAAGATAAAAAAAAAAATTGAGTCCCTAGTTTTTCTTGCGAGATATTCTTAGTCAGCCGAGGTCGTGGAGGTCCGATTATAGCTTATAGAAAGGAAAAAACCAGTCCTTTTTTTAAAATTTAAACTAAAGATTTGACTTTAAATTTACTAAACAAATCATTTTACGTCCGCGGTTGCGATTGTCGAGCGTTAAACACTGTTGAAACTCTTGGTTATGGTCTCGGCTATTTGAGTGCTTTGACATTCATTCATCTCCATTAGGGGGTCTGTGGAGGTGGAATGGTTCCCTCGTGTGTAGTCCCCTCCGTACCTTTAAGGTAGGTAAAGCCTTGGACATAGCAAGTAGTTATTTATAGGCGTGAAGTATTGAGTAATCTTTGTTCGAACAATGTGCTGCTGTTTGTCGGCTTTAGTTAGGGAGTGTTAATGAGATATGTGGCGTAATAGTTTTATTGTGGAAAGGTGTGAAGACTTGTATCTTGACAGCATTGTTCTGTTTCAAATTAGGTAGCAGCTAATGATAGTGATACAATTTAAAGACGAGATATATATTAGACTAACTTCTCCTGTGATTTCCTCCGCGCATACTTCGATTATTAAATTACGTTATAAATTGTAGCATATTTATGTTATTCTGATATATAACCAATAATACTTTAGTTTCATCAAAATCCGTTTAGTAGTTTTTGCGTGAAAGAGTAACAAACACTCATACATCCATCCATCCTCACAAACTTTTACATTTATAATATTAGTAGGAAGTAGGATAGATACAAGAATAAATACCTAACCAACAAAGATATTTGACAGTTTAAACATCTGTATATACCTAACTACATTTATTTATTATATAGTCAAGTTTTTCTTCGAATGAGACCTATCTGGCGATTGAAAATTTATTTTGTTGGCTGTTTGTCGAATAAACCAGGTCTACCTCACGATTTTGAAATCAGCTAGCTAGTAGTCACGTTAGCCCCGCCAACTAAGCTCATTGCTTATGCTAGCCTTATTCACATCAATAGTTAAATGAGTGGGGATCAAACCCGGTACCTCTCGTGGCCCGTCTAAGCATTAGTTAGAGTATATTTCAAACTCATCACTGATTTATCACAGGATATGACCAAATTGATACCTACCAGTACTTACCGCCGCATCGAGCTGCCTGGAATAGTATACTATACATACATACTTTATATAAAATAATTAGTAATGATATGACGACTACTTTGTTCAGCGAAGAATGTAGGACGCTCGGGTCACTGCTCGTCACTGGGGTCATTTGCATGTTTGATTCTTACCCGGGTAAAAAATAATTATTGTAACATTTTAAAAATCGTGGCTTGAGTAAGGACCCTATCGTTGATTAGTTAGAGTTAATCCTATAAAAATCATCACGCCTGCATTCCATGAAGGGATAGACAGTGGTACACTGCAATGTACCCAACCAAACTTCGTCGATGTATTTTTGGTCTTAATGTAATAGTAGTAGTAACATGAGGCGAGCTTATTGCTGTTATAGCTGGTCCAGAATTTTATAGGTATCTTTATATATATATATAATTCTACTGTACGTGTGTATGTCACTGAACTCCTAAACGGCTGAACTCTAAAATTTAAACTCCTAAAATTTTGTGTGCATATTTCAATGGGTTTCTGGATGGTTTAGATTCACAATTGGACCCGGTAGGTGTTGCTGCTTTCGTGTCACTAATACGAAGTTCACCCGGTCAACTAGTATTCTTTAAAACTTTAAGTACATTTTTTCCATATTATGATTAAAATGAGCCATTCCCATGACTGGATAACGCCATGAATAATTTTATTTTGAAAATGTTCTCTGTGATACAATACCTAATATTGAATTTCAATCGCAAAATCACGCGATTGTACAAATTGGCTCGCATGATCAATGACATTTTGATGAAAAGTATGCTTCATCCGTGAGTTAATATAGTAGGTTTTATTGGAAAAAATGATCAAGCGCGCTGTAATTATAGAATGTCCTGTAATGCTCGGATTGGGTTTCAGCAATTACTGTTTTCAATTAAAATGCAATTAATATTTTTAATTGTTTATTTGTCGTTTCTTTTAATGCATTATATATTTAAATAAGTTCCATAACAAAAACGTTTTAAAGTAGTAAGTATAAATAGTCTTACTCTATCGTTACTATCTGTAGGCATCATTGATTGTATAGGTGTTTGGATATTAAGAAGGTATTTATAAATGTATTTATGAAATTCGTATGACATATTCTTTTATATAAAATTATTATGAAGATTATTTTCAGCTAGACATTTTAAATTGTAGCTTGAAGTTTGTGGCCATATAATGTTACCAGTTATAAGTTACTTAAGTCTATGGAACAAAAGCACAAAAAATATATATCAAACTCCATAGTCCCCCATCACTGCCGGGTGGTAGGGTGCCCAGAACGCTGCAAGCATTGCCACTTTGAATGGCAATGCTGATGTTCTGTGCAAAATAGTTGCCAGCGTTCTGATCACCGGATGTTTAGATGAGACGTTTGTCGAATGTCTTGAAACATCCGGTGGGCTTCCGGCCCCCATGGAAGTAAGATTTCTATCACAAACGCTTCAGATATGTACCCTACACCCAGGTAACTATATTTTCGGCGTTTGAGACATTCTTAGGATATATTATTACGAATATTAGATGATGACAATACATAATATAGTAAAGTTTATTTGTGCCATATAACAAAACTTTACAATACATTTACTATCTTGGATATTTTCTATGGAAAAAAAAAACAAAAAAAATGTTTTTGTCTACTGAAGAATACATGAATTTTAAATGACTAAAAGAAAAACTTTTTTTTTACACATTATTACACCACAAAATTTGCAAGCTACAAATTCCATATTTACTAAGTATAAAAATATTAATTTCAGAATATCTATGAACCAATTATTAAAGTAATTCAATAATTATTATTATTTTGCCAATAAAACATGTATTTGTACCCCATAACATCAGAGCAACTGGTTTATTGTATACACCATTATGTAAATATTATGTACGTATGCATTTTAGTATGTTATCATTGTTCTAAGCACGATATTACTGATCAAAAGTCTCATCTCTAAGTATACTATAACAATATACAGAATAAAATTAACGACATTATATATCAAATTATCCTATATTGCTTATATTTGTACAAAGTTTTCTTCATGTATTGGTGTTTTATTTCTGTAAAATATATATAATATAAATTGTATACTATGTTTACACATGATAATATACATTTTAAGGTCTTTTACATGGTCGGATGGCCGCTATCGACCAAAGTCACCTTGGTCGAATCAGATATAAACGACCAGAGCCCTATATCTACTTCTACCCAAATCACTTTTCAAAGCATTGTTATTTCTACCATATTTTATCAATCGTAGCTTGACTATGACTATTCTAATGGCTTCCAGATAACAATGCCTATTATCTTCACTGCTCATATTCTAGCTATCACCGATAAAAAATGTTTTTAGAAGACTTGGGGCCCAGGTAGAACGTGATTGTAGATCTAAAGTCTTCTGATCTGTTTTATGCAAAGTTGGCCAAGATGACCTTGGTCATATTCGACCACCCGGCCATGTAGAAGGCACTTTAGTATTGATAAAGAATTTTACAAAGCACTTAACAGTATCGAATACCCATATAATTGAGGAACTAGAAAAAAAGTCGATTTTCGACACTACTACAGGTGGAGTGACAACAAAAAGTAGATTATAAACATGACTAAATAAGTAAGTACAAAATGGAGCATATCTCGACGCGTCTTAAGAATAAAAAGTTCTCATGACATTGCAAATAACATGCTATTCTTGTCCATCCAAAGATTAAATTTGCAAAGTACTTACGTTGTTATGTAACTTTATTCTTGTGACGCATCGATCTATAAAAGGCCTACACGGTGAGGTGGTCGGTTTTGACTGATGTAACCTTGGTCGACTTTCCGTTAAAAATAATCATGCTGAATCTGGTTGACCACCGAAATTCCGACCAAATTCGGCTGCTAACTGCGACCTGTGTTGTCTTTTTCATACACTCACCAACCAACGCTCGAACCTAACCGTGAAGGCACTTAAATTAATGTCTTTATATGCACTGATTATTTACATGTCTATGTACAAAGCTATCACATATTACATATTATTTATATCACTATATACATTATTGCAATTAATGTTCCTAGTCGCATTGACGACAGCACTCGATTTCATTCGTATAACACAGCAAAGAAAACACGCTTGCAATCTCCTTTGCGCACAACTTATGTTAGACGTACACTATGTGGGGCTTCTCCGGCGTTCTATGGTGAGGGATCGTCTCATAAGCGAATTGCTGATAGATATGTTCCTCACTGTCTTCTTGATAGTAAGGATTCTTATCCACGCTATGCCAAGGAGGATTTAACGAATGGAAGTTATTAGTCACAGATGAACCGATCATAAGGTATCGGTCCGCATCACGTTTGGTCTCCTGCTCTCGACTCCGAGTCGAGTATCCTAGACCATTCCCTAATTTGGAAACGTCACCGTTCAACATGACACTCGTCATCACTTGCTTTGACTTGTCCCCTTTGCACTTCTTCAAAGGTCCCGTAAAGTACAAAACACCACCGACCACGCTTATAACAATACTGACAGTCAATACCACAACCGCTACTATCACCCAACCACTAGAGCACCCGAATTCCGACTCCGGAATTTGCACGAACAGAACACCCTTCAAGTGCAATGGCGCCGCGCATTTCACGTCTTCATAATCTATTTGTAGTATGGAACTGGCGTTCCCAGTCTTCTTGTTGCTTATCTCGCTTTGCCTTCCCAATTTCCACAACCACAGTATTGAGCAATTGCAAGCGAATGGGTTGCCAGATATCTCTAGCTCTTGCAACTTATCTATAGGGAAGTGTGACGCCTCCAGAGTCACCAGCGCATTGTTTCTCATATACACGTGTGTCAGCTTTGGATTACCGTGGAACAGTCTCATTGGAACATCGCTCACTTTGACGTTTTCATTCATCCATATTTTCTGAAGATTTATATTATCCACGAAAGCTCTGGAGTCAACTCTCTCAAGTTCGTGAAGTCTGCTCAAGTGTAAATGTTTTAAATGGAACAGACTTTGGAAGGAAAGCGCCGTAACGTTTTGAAAGAAGTTTCCGCTCAGGTATAAATGGGATAAGTTTGATAGTTTAGATAGAGCTGACGTCGGGATTGAAGTCATATTATTGTCACTGAGATCCAGGTGACGCAACGAAGGCAAGTTGTGGAATCCCAATTGATCTACACTCGCTATTATGTTGTTATTCAAATCTAAATGCTTCAATTCCTGTAAGTAGGGGATACCATGTTTGGTCACCTGCTCTATTAAGTTATCTGAGAGGTCTAACACTTCTAGATTAATAAAATAGATGAGATTGACGGAGGGTATGTCTAACATTGAGTTGTTTTTAAGCGATAGGATCTTTAGCGAAGAAAGCGGTTTAAACGTATCTGCATCGAACCTGACTATTTTATTGTCAGATAGATCAAGGCTCTCCAGTGCTGATAAATCTTTGAATGTCTGTGCGTGTATGTTGAATATTCCATTGTGCGATAGGTTTAAATCGATGAGCCTTTTTAGTCCAATAAATGTTTCCTTATCTAGGCGCTTGAGGAAATTGTTGCTCAGATTGAGATGGGTCATCTCGATGTTGTTTTCGAAGTTTTTACTACCTAAGTCTATTATTCTGTTGTATGAGATGTCGAGCACAGCGAGCTGAGTGTAGAAGCCGAAAGTGTAGAGGAGGTTGTCGATAGCATTGTGCGTGAGGTTGATGTGCGTGGCCTCTGGGTTGAGTTGTATGGGGACGATTTCTAGGCTGGCGTTCGCGCAGGAGGCAGCGCGCAGGGCATCGTCGCAGGCGCATCGCGCGGGACAGAGCGTGCGCGCCGCGGCGCCCCACGCCCACGCCGCCACCACCACCCACCAGCGCCACTTCGCTATGCAGGAGCCCATAACATCTCATGTATACGCCACGGGAAACCTGTAATGGAGAATAACATTATTAGTATACAAAATATACAATTAAGGTAAGCATTGTGAGGAAACCTGCTGTTATACTAAAAGTGTGATGTTTGTCAACCTTCGTTTTGAAGGGGTGTGCTCCCGGTATAGTATTAATAGGCTCGACTTGTCTACTATAGTCTAGTATAGTTTCGATGCACTGCAGTTCCACTATCTACACCTTCGGGGATTTGTAGGTGTGACCATTTATAGTTATTGAAGTACCTTCGTTTTTTCTAAGGGGATGATTTGAGATCACAATTATATTCACAAATGTTCATCTATTATATGCTCCTTACTAGTTAGGTAAATAAAGTAACCAAGCGTAAAAGTAACCTCATTGAGGAATCGAAAAAAAAAAACAATTCTTTATCTACACAACAAAAGAAAATCTCATTTTTATAGATGGGATCTAGTTTACTTTCGCGTAATTTATTGTTATCATAAAATCCGGGCGCACCCCGAGGGTACACCCTAGACCGCGACGAGAAAAGTAAAAATA
This sequence comes from Ptilodon capucinus, assembly GCA_914767695.1. Taxonomy (NCBI): domain Eukaryota; kingdom Metazoa; phylum Arthropoda; class Insecta; order Lepidoptera; family Notodontidae; genus Ptilodon; species Ptilodon capucinus. Next base: position 9,299,023 of record OU611808.1, read on the forward strand.
TACAACATTATCGCTCCACAACATCTTAATATAATTTCTGGTGAAAACTGCAGATAACAAATGTGCGTCTCCGCAATTTGTATGGGGGAGTGGGATTGTTTAATCCAAATTAGGCCGATAAGAGACGTGACGCGCGCGCGGAATGGCACCAAAACCACAAAAACTTTTTTATTATCCGCCCTAACGGCATCCCATAGACCGGTGGATGGGACTCGGGCATATTGCACAAAACACTGTTTACATTCGTTGTTTTGTTATTTAATATATAGCATTAAGCACTGCACCTATAAACCAATCAAAACGCATGCAAGCAACTATTTGTATACCAAAACAAACTGTATTGAGTAATAGGAAAAGCTAATTTTCCAACGAAAAGTCATAATGCAAGTGAAATTAGACGCATGGCTTTAACCGCAGAAAATGAATCTTTATGTATATTGAAATAGAGCACATATTTGAAAATAAACTAGTTAATTTGCTCGCCTCGGCGGACACTAGAGAATCAAAAGTCTCCCGTCATATTTGTTACCAATACCATAATGAACTCTGTGACAATATACTTAAAGATTCAATTTCTGTGATAAAAGCGACGGGTCCACGCGTCCAATATTCGCTCGCCATGTCAATGTAATTTCGTTGAAAAATTAACTCATTCTATGAGGCAATACAGTTCGTTTTGTTCTTGGCAAAAAATTCAACGCGCGTGTCTCGTGCCCCAGCATGCCCCTTAATGTCGTGGCTATCATTTTGCCGGCGGCGAGCCACGTGGCGGGGTTAATGCGTTCGAAGCGCGTGGTCGCTTACAGCAATATTGCGCACCTATATTTATCGTCCCGCATTTCCCGCAAGATGAATGTTCTCCGGCAAACTACCGGCTCTCATGCCGCTAATCCCCAACGCTCGAGCGCCTCCTCAACAATACCGCCCAAAACGCTCGGCGATCCAACAAAGGCGCCTTCTAGGTAGGTAGGTACTTTAAATTAAATGTTCGGCTTCACAATTCGACGGAATGTATAATGAATAGCACCGTAACATCTGTTAACGAAGGCGAACGATCTAGAAAGTTTTCACGCGCGGGAATAACTAATTGCGAAGGTTGGAATTCAATTTATGGTTTCTAGTTCGCTTCCCGGGAGATCAACGCCACGCTCAAGTATTAATAATGCAAAACAGTGTCACGGGAAGTTTTTGATTCGAAATTCAAATTGAATTAGGAAACAAAGTTGTGATGGCGCCCGCTTTGTCATCATCCGCTGTATTATGATTAACATCCATTTTCTGTGATTAACATGAGGGATGTATTTCTAATTTTCTTCCTTCTTTTGTTTTTATTTAGGTATAGTATTTTTGCTTGCATGTATTTTTTTCGTGTATTCGAAACCAGCCAGTATTATAAATCGGAAGATGTTTAAAATTCGAATAGCGTATCTAGACCAGCTTATTTCATATACGGCTACAAAGGAGAGGATGAACTCCACGATTCGAATCTCGCATCCGAAACCGCATTGTTCTATTCAATTGTATAATCGCGTCCTTATAAAGATGCGAGAAGACAGCATAGCCTCCCTCCGTAACTCGATAGCTCCCGACACGAATGGATTACGCCAGCCAGCCTGAATTACAGAAACCATAGTATACTTTGATACATGGGAGATCCCCGTATTAGGAAGGATTAATTCTGGTATATTCGAAATTTATTCGACGCCATGTGAACCTGGATGGTTGCATGTTGATGAGTTTTGATGCATAGACGTGTTAGATGATTGAATTGTAAGAGTTCCTAATACAATTTGGCAATTTATTCTTCGTTTTTTACAAAATGAATCAAATGATGAAATTTAATGGAAGATTAGGGGAATGGGTGTACCTGCGATTAGCGCATATTTCAGCCAGTGTCAAGTAATTAATAGCAAGAGTAAATGCAATAAATGTACATTGTAAATAAAAATGGGTGATCAAAGTGATAAAGATGGCGGAGGAATCCTTGGCAAGTTTTCTCTAAAGTTTTTTTTTTATTAATCGATTTTAAAATCAAATATCGTTTTTGTTATTTGCAGTTTAATTAGTATGAAAGTGACTACCTAATGCCTTAGGTGAGATAAGTGTGTACATTAATCGAGTTAACTACAGCCCTTTTAACGTCCCACTGCTGGCCACGGGCCTCCCCACAATGCGAGGGGGATTCAGGCCATAGTCCACCACGCTGGCCCAGTGCGGGTTGGCAGACTTCACACATCTATCGAGAACTAGTCAAGTTCCCTCAGATGTGCAGGTTTCCTCACGATGTTTCCCTTCACCGTTACATAGCAAGTGATAATATCGGATGAAAATGAGATTCGCACTTAAATCCCAGAGGTGCGAGCCGGGGTTTGAACCTGCACACTTTGATTGCAAGGCGTGCGTTCGACCACTCGGCTACCACTGCTGCACATTAATCGAGTAAGTTATTTAAATATGATAAAGGTATCATGGGTATACTTTGTCAACCTGTCTGTTTAGTACCAAGTACCAAGTAGTCAACCCTGTTTAATATTCATGCGAAGGTGGTTGCGGTTTGTGGCTGCCAAAAAAACGCACGAGCAGGCCACCCCATCCATTACCGAGCCCAAAATGCTATGGCCAACACTCTTTTGTCTTTTAATTTCCTACCCGCCGGAGCGGCCATCGTGAATTTCGCTTTCGTGAGCTTCGTTAACTTATACTGCCCTTTGTTGTTACCTATTGAACTTTTCCATTACCGACGTCATCGATTGGAACCGCTAAATCCGTTGGAAAATTCTGTCCCCCTCCACAATATAAAAGCGATTCGCATTTTCCATTTACAAATCGAGTATGTTTCCGAGTTTGTGTTTTGTTTAGCACCGCGCGCCGCCCGCCGCCGTCGAATCTCTCCGAAATGGAAATTAAATATTTTCTTATTGAAAAGTTTTTAGTCCTACAACATTTAGCCGGGATTTTAATAATTATAAGGTACTCGCTAGCGACTGGAAATAAGGATTCCGATTCGGTTGTTTTCTTTTTCGGAATAAAATTACGAAGTCGGAAAAATGTAGGAGCTTTTTTTGATACGGTGTTATTAATTTACGTCACGTATCAGGACTTATTATCGCCCTTACTATTCGTATGTTGGCTCGTTATAATGGTCTCCTTGTATAATTTGAGTTAAGTTAATATTCATTTTATTCTGTCGTTTCCTGTGCCTGTTGTGGCGCGTGCTGAGTATTAGTTTCACATTTACAGAATATTCACCCCACAACGGCCTTTGTGAAGCGGCTTACACCGTGGGCAGGCCTCGACCCGGCTACTGGCGACCTTCCTAATTACACTATAACATCTAAACACCGTTTAGGCCGAGCTAAGGGATGCTTCTAATTTATTACACAGCTTCCCAGGAAATTCAATATCAAAGGGTCCGAAATCTCCTTGCGTATTAAGTACGAAGCGTCATCGGTTTCCATTTAAATTATCATCATAACATCATACCCGCTTAAGGCCTTCTGCACACTGGGGTGTCGACCCTCGCTAAATGTTTTGCCAATACCAAAACGAACTTTATTGGTACATAGAAATAGTTCATTCTACAACGAAATAACACTGACAGTGCCAGCGAATTTTGAAGCGTGGGGCGTGGCTTTTACTACCAAACATCTATCATTGATTCGGTATTGGGAAACATTTTGACGCGCGATTTTAACGCCCTTGTGTGCGTATGCCTTACCAAGCCCCAGAAAATAGGTGTGACCACACTAAACTACACTGTGATTTACACTCAGAATATGACGATTCTCGCTCGAGGAAACGTTCGCGCTGCCTCGCCGGACCACTGTGGCTTGGAATTTGCGTGTAACAACAGCCTTGTTATCCTCGCCATTAGTAGGTATGTGTGAACGCACCTTATAGGATTCACTGAAGTTGTACTTAACCTATCACCAATACAACGGTCGTAGTTACAACGGCTATATTAACAGAGTCCTTTGTAAGTTTTACAAAGGACTCTTTACGAGGGGCGGTTGAAACAATGAAACCAGTGTAAAACTCGGCTAACCGCTTTCGCCCCCTGGAATTATCTTGGCCCTCTCCACTTTTATGAGTCACTTAAGTCGTGCCCTGTCGTTTTTAAAACAGTCTCATCCGGCTTAAAGCCAAAAACTTTTGCACGAGACGTATTGAAATAGAATATGGTGTATTTAAGACGCGGATCCATTATCCAAGAGTCTTTTACACACGTGAATTGACACCGAATACCTTAGTCTTGACTTAGTGTCAAGGAAGATTGGCACCTACTCCAATGAAAATAAATGGTTAAATTATTTGTAGTTTTTGTCTTTTAATATTTATATCTTGTCATCTCATTCAGTATTTTCAAATTCGTGTTTAATTTCTTGCCAATCACATCAATTTAGTGGTTTAACTACGGCGAAAATATTTGACAGCGCTAAACATACTTACTATTAGGCTATGGGTAGTGTGTGTGAATACAAAAACGATCTCTGTGTCAATATGCATAAAGATTTAATTTATGTGGCAAAAGCCAAAGCTGTAAAAGTCGCTCACGCTCTCAAAAACATGGTGTTGCAGAATGAGGTATTTCTATGAATCAATGTAATTCGTTTTGCAGTGTCCGGCGCATTACTGTCTTGCTCATACGTTTCACTTAGTATACTGGTGCCAAGAAAATCAACACCATTGTCCGATAATCCAGACATGTTGACCAACTTCTTCACAACTTTACTGCCTTGAATAAACTCTTCTCTTTCACGCAATAAATTCGGTGTTTCACTCTAGTTCAGGGCGCGTGTACGTGCTTGGGGGTTTGACGGTCCAGCGTGAGGGGCTCCAACAGCCGTAATGAGAAAACTTGGCCGACTTGAATGCAGCCCTAACTCTGCGAGCGGGTAAAAACTAAGCGAAACGGGTGAGATTAATTTTAAACAATTTACAGTAGCGCTGCCATGAGTTTTAAGAGTGTTTACGCCCACAACAATGTTATTCATTTGTTTTAACAATTTTACTGCTAATATTGGTCAGCTAAAGAAATTTGACATGACCTAAGTAAATCTATTTGCATAGCAACGCAAAACATGTATATAAATTTATTTCGGAATTCTCATTTGCGGAAATCTAAACTATAAATTAGGTATTTATATAATAAAAGGTGAGTTGCCACTTCAGTTAATTTTGGTTTCTAACATGTCTAACTTATTAAGCCATAAAATTAACAGATTTTTTTAGGACTTTTGTTCAAAGACGCAGAAAAAAAAATTTTATTTGAACTTTCTATTTGTGCTATAGAAAAAATTACTACAAAGGATGGCAAGTACTTAACTACTTATTGCAGGTATAAAACAATTGAAGACATGATTTAAGTTAGTTACTAAGTATATAAATGTTATTAACGACCATTTAATTAAAATCTTGCAACTACAGAGCTCTAAGCTTTCGGAGGAAACTTTTAATTTGATCTCGCGCTATTCAAATGCCCTTCACATCAAAGTGTCCGAGTTGGAACAGTTTTAGTGCAGTTTCGTCTACAATTTTCACTTCAACAATCTACTTACCTGGAAGCCGTTGTGAAGATTTAAGATGCAAACTACGAATTAAATAAGATTTCGTATAAAAAGTTTTCATTTTGAAGCAATAAGATAGAAATAAAAAACCAAAGACAAGTTACTTATATTTTACTTTGGAAGTCAAACGAGCAACAATAGTAATAACACCCGACGGACAAGGACTTCGAATTTTATTAAAATGTTCTTTGTGTCAATAGACTTAAGACTGTGGCAAAATACACTCGCCCACGCGTCAAATCTTCCATGATTTTGAGTTTAAAAAGTCTTTTATCAGTTAATACAGTTCGTTTTGGTATTGGCACCTTTGTGCCACGTGCGTTTTGCCACGCCTGTGAGCTTAAAACAACAATTGAAGTTTAAAGCGTTGGGTGAATTAATTTAATTAAATGCCCATCGCATCCAACGCAGATTAACGATGATTAGGGACGTACACTCCCCAACTGCCTAACACAAACTGCCACCTGGCATTGGCACACACTTCCGAACTATCGATTTTACAATCAACGCACCGTTACAGAACTACCCTATTCCTACCGATTATAACCGATTTACTATCATGAATGGCAACACTATTTTCCGATATATACACTTCACAGGATGTATTTTTTACGAAACATTCCAACAACACCGCTGCATTTTTATGTAGTTCTAGTTTCTTACTCCCAACTAGGATTTCCCGTCTCATAAAAAGCACAGGCACCGCGAGCCGGCTGAACGAATAAAAACTCGACTATACATCCATGTGCGTAAGGACCGACTCTATTTTATATAACTCTCTATTTTATATAACTCTCTACTTTAATGTTTACTAAAGACAACAAAGAACGGGCGAAACGTCACATCGTTACGTTCACAATACAGAATGTTGCCACAAAATATCCTCCCCGAGACACGCCCCAGTGACGACGTGGACGGCTAGGAATAAAAAAGGAACTTTAGCGAACAAAACGTCTACACAATTCCATTTTCTCTTTCACCAACAGAGCGGGTCTTAGTGAATCAGACTCCTGTATGGGCGCCTTTATAAACGCAATAATGAGGAGTGCTAAGGCGGTATTCAGCCGTGCGCCTTAACGAGAGGTGCCGATGAATCGGCCATGAGTTGAGCACAAAACTTGCCACTCGGGCGGTAATGGCGAGTCGTGGCCGCACGAGGCGCCCCCGACGTCGCCTCGCCAAAGGGCTTTTAGCGAGTACCAACTTGCTCTCCCTTTGACTTTCCTCGCTGAGCGAGGATTAGGCGTACAGCGCGATTGGATGCGGCCTACGGATGAATAGTCAATGAATTTAGGCCAAGCAACTACACGGCGCAAATTAAAAACATGCTTGTTTATGTTTGACTCCTTTTCAAAAAGGCATCGTCGAATCGCAGTTTAAAAAGCGATTGCACCATATCGTGATACTAACAAGATTAAAACCTCTTTCAAACGATCGGAGTGCCTTTTTTCCTCTCAATCCTTGATTTATGGCAATGAAGTTTGGTTTTATGCTCTAGAGCATTCCAGATTTAAAGTTTATATTCGTTGCAACGAGACATCCTGCAGACTACCGCAAGTTGACTGAGGCACACGTTCAGAAACTTCGACTTTTACTGAGTCGAATAAAAAACAAGAGCCATGAATTGTTTGACTGTTATTAAAACTTTCCCTTTGAGAGAATATAGTCTACAATAATATTAAAAGTTACCGTTTGCATAAGTTAAATTTGGGAGGCGGTGATGGCTGCCAGCGGCGTCGCTTCGAGAGTTGCAAATGACGTGCTTACGTTGGAGATATCTTGAGGACGTTTCACTAAGCCCGCAAAACGGCCCCGGCCTAAATGAAGACGCGACGCGGCGCTCATCTAAAGCATACTGCGAAATTAGTCAATCCTATCGCAGCCATCTCGAGCGGAGTCGGCGGGGCTGAATAATGAAATAGCTCGTTGAGACGGTGGATAGACGGCATCGACACTGCGGGCTATTGGAACGCGATCGCGTCGACCGAGCACGAGCGAAAATCCCACGGATTCCGTGTGAGATATCTGGCGGCTCTTTTAGGGTTATTAAGCGGAGTGGGTTTTAGGGAAATGAGTCGGCGAATAAATCTACTTTCCCTTGGCACGGAAAAATCTGTGTAACCCGTAAATAAAGGATGCCAATGAAATAAATTAGACAGGCCCATATGTTGTCTTCATCGGGGGGAAGGATCTGTGAAGGATAAATATCCACTCTTATAGCCCGATTGGCAATAAGGGGAATGGAAGCCGAACAGTTATCGCTGGTAAAACCGTTGTTTCCACGTTTCGAATGGCAGCACGGTAATAATACCATGATTGTAAATAAAAATTGGATTTCTGATACAACAATGAGCCAGCATTATGTTCCAGATTGCGCTGTGGAATGCAGAGCAGAATTTCGATATCGATATTCCCGTGAAATAATACGAAAAAGGAATGTAATTATTTGTGAGAATGTGTTGCGGAATGAAATTGTTTATTACAGAATATTATTGGCGCTTTGTTCTTTACGTCTCGAATATCTTACGGAGTTTTCAATAAATTCCAAATAGCTACCTTTTTAAAGTAGAATAAATTCAACAAATACTCATATTACTGTTGTATTTACATCTTCAAAGCTCCAAAGTTCACAGTTAATATTTTAAAGTGTACTCAATCTACGTCAGTTTCAGCCACACGTGATGTAGGTACAATTCTGTAAATATGTATATGTACACACAGTGTTTCAAATAACACGTCAACTATTAGTCCTAACACTTGGGGTTTAGCTGGTGCCTTGAGTAATTCTAGTCCATTTGGATATTAGTTTATCAAAGTCAATTTTGAAGCGTTTATAACTATATTTTATGGTTTAAGTCACTTAGTTTATGTACCACTGACATTTAAAATGGGTACTTAAGTATTTATGTAGTAATTTAGGTACTTTACCGTGTTTACCGATGTAATGAAAATCCGAGCAGCGTAGGTTATAAAAATTTAAGCTAGATAATGAATTATCTGAAAGTACAGACTTGCTGACAGCTTGTGCTAGTGGTTGGAGCGTAGACCGCTAGGCTTATTAGACTAGCTGGATGCGGGTTCGATTCCCGCCAGTGACAAATTTCGGTAGGTAATTTTCGAAATCACAGCTGATCTGTGTGTAACTGGGATCGCCCCAGTCCATTGTATGGTATCCATAGTGCAATCTTTGCTTAGTTTGGGGATTATAGGACGAGTATATTATGTTGTTAAATTTATTTATTTAATGAGTCCTAAGGAAATACTTATTCTCTAAATTCTATTTCTTAATTCGATTGTATATTTGTAGCAAAAATATTTATTTACTGCCTTCCTTATTCAAATATTTGTATCCTAATCACACGACGAATAATATTATTTCCGTGCAATCTCTGACACATTAATTCCTTTCCCTATTTTATTATAAATGGGGCCTTGCCCAGCAAGCACAAAGCCCCATGCGCACCCAGCAGCTAAGCTTACCCGGGACTCTGCAAGCGTAACTTGCAACAAAATCCTACGTTTACGTTCCTATCCCCTATTGCAGTGAACCCCGGATCTCCTTTAACGTATCCTAGGTTCGCAACCGAGACGGTGGGGTTAGTGCGCGCGGCGACGGTAATGCGTTTTATGAATGAATGAACGGATGAATGGGAGGATTTCACTACCAACTAACCGTTGGTTGAGTAAAAGCGCAACTGAATTTTTTAAAGGCATCGGAGCACCACTACGTTTGGTCCTGTGCGATAAATTTGAAATGGTTTTATTATTATTCGAGTTCTGTGACGTTGGCGTCCAATTTCGCCGGATTTGAACACGCCATTGAAGGATACTATTGATTCTAGTAGCAATGACGTCAAACAAGAAATGTAAATGTCAGCGGTACTTAAAATAGGAAATAGATGACGTAATATATATAATTTGAAGTCTACGATGTTATTAGAGTATCCGTCTTACTGATAATTATTTAATTATATGCCATAAATAATATGGTATACACTTCACTTCAGCTTAACCACTTGTTTGTTAGAAGTAGCTAGTTGTTAGCGTTAAAAAGCTTTATCTACTTGGCTACGGCTTGGTCTAGTGATCTGAGCGTAGGCCGCTCGTCTAACTGTACCAGGTGGTTCCGGGTTTGATTCCAAGTGGAAAATCTTGGAATTTGTCCTGGTACGAGTGTAGATAGGATCGCCCCCAGTCTAATGCATGCCAGCCATAGTGTCAAAATAAATAAATAAATTGCATCCGTGGTGCCTTCTTTATTTCTGTGGCAATTCAACTAATACAGTTATTTTTGTCTCGCGCTTTGCTATGTCAAATTGTGGATATGTTTTCTTCCAACTCTTCCTACACCTTTTTCGATTTAAATTCGTGTGGGTTCCAAGACAATTTAGCTTTTTCCCCGGGTCTCGCCGAGGGTCGAACCTCGGTGTCTTCAATGGACACCGCTGTCGACCTGGCGTACAGGAGTAACAGTGGTAGGAATGTGGGATTAGTCCCAAAAAAGTGCCACCCATATACAAGCTTTGCTAGGTTTGGGATCATACGATGTTTACTTCAGGCAGCTATTTATTATCACAGATGCAATCAATTGGAATGCGAGTGAAATCACCTTAGAATTCCCTATCTCACTCTTGGTTCATCTAACAAGTCTTTATATACCCAATATACCACATGCTACATCAGATAAAACTACTTCAGTTTTATATACTCCATTTCGTTTATCTACCTTGAACACACTGGAGTAAGCGATTATTCTTTGTTATTTATCTATTTTAAGTCAATACAGGGCCCCAATTCCCTTAACATTTTCATTGTGAAGTTACTATGACTTATAAATGTTAGCTACATTATGACTAGTCCAATGGCTTCGAAGTGACAATGTCTAATGTCTGCACTGGTCATATTTTAGCTGCCATTGATTAAATATGTTGTTTTCATGCCTTCAAAATTGAAGTCATAGCAACTGTATAACAATAGTGTCAGGGGACTTGGGGCTCAGGTTGAATGTCTATGGCATCCTCCACGCGACAACGTGACTTCATTCGCTCTCAGCGCCGCCGCCTTGAAGATATTTCGTTGAAGAATATGATTGTGCTATGAGTTTATACAGGTCGATATGGTATTGGCAGAAATAGAATCGAGCGTCTATTGGCGCACCTATTTGGACAGGGCTTAAAACCGTTGCAGTTTTATGATGCGACATAAACACGGGCGGAAGAGCCTCGTCACTTGAGAAGCAGAAGCGTAAAGGTGACAAGGTGATTTATGAAACATGTTTAGAATTTTAAATTAAAACTACATGATTTTCGTTTCAGGAGTTCACCGCTGTTATTTATATTTAAATGTTTTTTTTATTATTACTACAAGCTTTATATTAACTTGCAAGTATGTCCGGGTGGACTCTTGCAACTGAATTTTAAATCAGTTATCATTAACCGATAGAGCTGAAATTTGGTATACTTGCTTATTTTGGGTGACAATGCATGCTTAGCTATGTGACGTCATTCTAATTCCAATATGGCGGATTATCCAAGATGGTGGAATAGTTATTTTTTCTGCACTACCACAGTTTGGGTATCAAATGAAAGGGCTTGCTGAGGAAAACACGAAAACTGAGAACAATTAAATAAAAGCTTGTTTTTAAAAAGTTTTTTTACCATCAATTTATTTATCTTATGAATCTGAACCTTATTCTAATGGCAACATAGAATAATATCCATGTGTATGGAAACTCCAATCTACAATACTTGGCGCAACATTACAACTGAAATGACATACATAAACAAATCTGGGACGACCCCAACGTTTTATTCGGTTATTTTAAAATTCTCATTACATTTGTTACAGTTACATTAATACGGTTGTCGTTACAATTATATAGAGCAGTGAAATTGACACTTTGGGTGATATTTACTTGTTGATATTTGGAATCAGCTAATTTTTCCGCGTCGAATGAGTATTTAAAGTTAAAAAAATGTCGTATAAGTATAATTGCCTTTCAGCCCTCGATACGGTTATCCGTACTGTAAAATATATTTAATTTATTACGAGAATTGTTTAATACATCGGTGTATTAAACAATTCTCGTAATCATGAAGGATGTCATGATTTGGTTACGAGATTTTTTGTTTCTAAGACGCGTGTGCAAAATGGATGTGCGTGATAATAGTAAAATCCATTCATGATAAAATCACACCGAACTCATTGCTAGCGTAGTATAGGTAGTAGTTATTAATCTATAGAGCTCATATGGTTGGCGACACTCAAAGGCCAGATGATTCGATTAATCCAATTTTCCGTCTGGACGCTTTGATTGCGTTCGCAACAAGAACGAAACTGTTTTCTATCAACCTACTTTAATTATAAATGCCTGTTCACACTCAATCGGAATTCAGTCCTGACAAGCTAGCGTAGAAACGTGTAGACATTTTGGGATAAGTAATTCGTCGTGAACGTCTTATTGTAACAACTACTTTTTACAATTAAAGCATCGTTGTTTTTTTTTTGTAAAATTGGGCTGCTTCTGTAATATTAAGGTATATATAACGTGTTCTTGAGTCGTATTAATATTCTGGTACAAGAAATGTGTAAATATGCTTTATACTCATAAGTTTTATAATTTAAAAAAATCATCCATTATTTAGCTCTTTTCAGTGGTAGACTCTAACTATTTATAAGTGCCCTACACGAATAAATATTATGAATTTTAATCGTAATAGTAGCTAATAGTAGCAGTGGTAGCCGAGTGGTCGAACGCTCGCCTCGCAATCAAAGTGTGCAGGTTCAAACCCCGGCTCGTACCTCTGGGATTTATGTGCGAATCTCATTTTCATCCGAGATTATCACTTGCTATGAAACGGAGAAAGAAAACATCGTGAGGAAACCTGCACGTCTGAGGGAACTTGATTAGTTATCGATAGATGTGTGAAGTCTGGCAACCCGCACCGGGCCAGCGTGGTGGACTATGGCCCAAATCCCCCTCGCATTGAGGGGAGGTCCGTGCCCAGCAGTGGGTCGTTAAAAGGGCTGTAGGAGTAGCTAATTAACGCTTTTTATAAAAAGAGAAATAGCGTGACTAATAGTTACATAAATGAGATCTCTTGCTACAATACACGCAAGAGCATTCTTCGTTGTGATCGAATGCCACCTATATCTAAACAGTTACGTGTAAAATATAAATTGTAGAAATAGTTGCTACCGCAAAGATTAGATTTGAATATAAATGTAATCCAGTTCAATTACCCACGGGCAATAACTGGGGAAGTGTATGAGCAATTGAAATAATATTAGCAATATTTTATGAGGAAACACAACGTTGAATAAAATATTGCGGTTGAAGTCAAGTAGATTAGAAAACTAGTTACGTTAACTTGATTAAATTAATTCATTTCGCGTCTGTACGATTTCGAAATATACTATAGTCCATCGTATTTCTATTGATATCATAGTATTTCCACAGTTTGCGATAAATATCTAACAATCAAATGGTTCTGGGGGTTTATTCTATAATCGTCTGATAAACAGACAGACAGCGTTTATTCCACAAATAAGAAATGCTAAAGACGTGGTAAGGGTCCAGAGCTCTGAATAAAAGCTCTATCTCATTAAACCCCATCTTCATTATATAATCTTGAAATTGTCTGACCATTATATGGAGCACTTCAAGCAAAAAGCTGGTATTAACTGAGTTACTTCATAGAAAATTTTCTTGTCTATTTTAAATGAGAAATTCTAACAAGAGTTCTAAATACCTTAGAAGCACGCGTCCTATCTAAGTGGTCATTATAAAAACAACGGCTGCGCGGGCGCATGTATCGTAACTAGGGCTTACTACTGAAGATTAGTATTATTTTAGAAATAGATAAATGGGTATTAGGGTTATTTTTTAATCCTTTTACAATTGTTTCTTAATAACACTGAGTTAGTTTATACACTTGGTCAGTATCGTGTTTGGTCAGTAAAATATAAAGAAATATTTTTGAGGCAAAAACGGATTTTGTCAGATTTGGTCCAAACAAAATAGGTATATGTAATGCTTTGAAATATATTGTTAAAAACATCAACATAATATCTAGGTGCGTTAAAATTGTACGTAATAATAAAAATACGTAGGTAGTAAAACGTGAAAATATTTCAAAACTTGAAACAACACATCGTTTTATTTGAGAACACGCCGAGTGTTGTTTTTGTTGGCAGCCCTAATACTAGTACGGGGCGTTTTACAACCTGTCTACGTGACAGCTGCTTCCTCTCCGTCCAGTATACTGACAGACCAGCGAAATGCTACAAATAGGTGAAGGAATTGGAAAAAAACATTGAGAGAAAATGAAACTCACGATAATCCTAATGGAAAATACACAAAAATATATAAATACAGTATTTTACAAAATTATAATGCTTACAAGTTTTAATGGTTTACCAGAATTTCAGTTGTCATCAAAATAATAATGAAACTATTTCTGTGTCAACCCTATCCTTGGGAAAAGTTAAACTCACATTTTTAAACGCAAAATAGGCAATTATAGCTCTAGTAGACAGAATGCTGTTATCGCTGTTAGTGCAGAAATCAGGTAATATTTACTTTCAAGCTTTAGGTAGCGTTACTATTTTCTACAGAGAAAGACAAAAATACATCCCAAAGTATTCATACTTACTTACAATCTTTTATAACGTCATAATAAAAAATATGAGTTTGAGATCTCATTTGAGAACGGAAAAAACTCTAATGGCCTGATTAAGATATCGTACCGTCGAAACGTTACCATTCCAATTTACATATCGGACCTCTGATAACAATATCAATAAAGAAACCTTATTGTACGTTTTACGATACAAAGATAATTTGAATTTTATTATGTTGTCATCACACCAAAAAGCAGTGACGTGACTGCGTGCAGTATACTCGTACATTTATATCTACAACTTTGAGAAATGCCCTGACCCGATTCACCACGTGTGATATCAAAACTTTATTCCCATCGCTCGACACTAAAAGTCGGAACGACACGTCTATATACTGTATAAGAAGTTCGAAACAGTATTTTATGTATTGTTTTCTTATATCTACGCGAATACTACACATTGAAATTAAACTATTTTACGGATTTTATCGCGTTTATTGTATTTTATGTATCATGTATACATAGACGCTCAAATGTGGACGGATACAGAGCGAGAGGAAGACCAAAGAAAAGATTGATGGAATGTGTAAAAAGTGACATGAATAAGATCGGAGTGGATGTCGGTATGACGGAAAAGCGAGATGAATGGAAGAAAAAGACATACTGCGCCAACCCCAAATAATGAGACAAGGTAAGGCAACTGATGATGATGATAGACACTCAGTGAAATAAGACTTATATCTAACTGTCATAGTTTCCGAGTTACAGACCTTTAAATGTTTGTCATAAGTATCATGGTCTCACGGCACACGCATTATCTTATTAAACAATGTACACTACATCTACGTTGGGAAGCTATTGATACTCAAAACTGAGCTTGAGCATTTCATAGAACTTAAATAAATTGAAAAATCATGTTCAAATTTCGAAAAAAATATTTATACAAACAGTTGTACACCCGATACTCATGCAAACGTAAAGTATTATTTCGGATTTCTGATACACCATGCATAAGCGATTCTAAACGGTCTCCCACGAAACGTTATGGCCTACCTCAGTGGCTGCGGCCGTTATCCGGCGATCTCTTTACATCTTACACAATGCAGAGGTGTATCGGATATCAGGCTGTGACCGAGTGCTCAAACGTGGGTTTATCGAGCGTGAAACCGCGGTTTTTCGGTCCGTGTGAAGACCCCAATCATAGACAAAACACCAAATGTTTGAAACATTGTAGGCCTGTACTCACAAGCGCGACAAACCGCGCTTGTCCAATTTATTTGCCGATGTCAAAACGAACTGAACTCATGGAAGAATTACATTTTCCATAGATATGATTAAGAAATAGGTAAAATGTTTGTTAATAAGTAGGTAACTACATCATTTCACATTAACGTAATATATTTCCACTTTTTTATAGCCCATTTTATGTCCCACTGCTGGGCAAAGGCCTGTTCTCTCAGCATGTCCCTGTCCTGGGCTTGTCGTGGCCACGTTTTACCCGCAAAAGTGACCAAATCGTCGCACCGTGGCAGACCAAGGAGAAGTCCTTGGTCTGTTACGACGCCGGCAACCGCCTTCGGGCGTCCAGGTGTTGACAATTTGCACTAGAATTTGTTTAAATCACAAGTAGCGAACGTAAGATTGAAATTTATTGTGAACTGTTAACTTTGTAAGTATTATTATTAAGAGAAAGAATTGTACCAAGTTACTGTAACGTATTTTATTAAATAAATAAGTAAAATATGACGCAAATAATGACGATTGACGCGTGGTAAACCACTGTAATTCCATATTTGTATATCAAGATAGATTAATTTTATAAAAAAAGCTAAGTAAATTCGCTCGCTCTAGTAAATGCAAAGCGTAAAGTTTCAAAAACTCACTTATTCATATAAAAAGTTATACAAATAAGTTTGGTTTTGATAAACTTTTAATTGAATGAAAAATGTGAACTAGGTCGTTACTCGTACCTAATTAATTCAAAGTGCTAACTATGTAAGTTATTGGCCTCATTTATACAATCAAATCATTCCGAGCTCGAAAATATTATACTAAGTAGATAACTTTGGCGGGGAAACATAATAGTTTCTTCTGAAGTTTCAACTTTATGAACGAGAAATATCAGTGTAGGAGTCTACACTTGCTATATGAATTTTGAATATTAATAAGATGTGTTATTTATTAACAAGGCGCAAATTTTACTGAAGATACCTTCTGGAAATACCGTTCGTATTTCGCAAAGTTTACCTTAGTACTACTTGTTTCAGAAATCAATTCCCCTCAAACAAAATATGTCTAGTATTAGTTTTTTTTTACGTATTTTATTGACATTTTACGATTGTCCCACGTAAAATATTGAGACACAAAAATAAAATATTCAAAAACAGTAAATTAATCTAATCTTGCGGTAAAAAAAGCCACGGCCGTATTCCGGCCGGTATCAAATGTAGACGAAATTCGAAAAGTTCTCACCGTTTCGCTCCACTGCCCGTGAATGTAGCGTCTTCGAAACTTCCATAATTATTTTTCCATCTGAACCAATACAACAATTATAACATTCGTCACGATCTGTGTGATTTAAACATTATGTATTACGAGCAGTAAAAACTATTATGAATTCTTTGTGAATTGTTAACACTTGCCGCCTTGACTATACTAGGGCGCGCAAGTATAATTGACTTTATTGGAAAATGTGTTCTGTGCCAATATAAATAAAAATGAAATTTCTGCAGTAAAAGTCTCTAGACCATGCGACTAAACTCGCTTGCGGTATCGGCGAAATTTCGTTAAAAAATGTGCTTTTTATGGGAGTTAATACAGTTCGTTTTGGTACTGGCAAAAATATATTTGGTGCGTTTTGTCGCTCCTTACTGCGCAGTGCTTGATTCTTGAGTAGCGTGAACTAACAGACACGTTTTTAAACCACACTTGATCACTTTAATTTGCGTATAATTAAACTCGCTAACTATTGTGCGCAGTAGTTAGTTATATGCCCGTGGAGAATCGTTATATTTAATAGAATGAAATTTATGGCGACATTAAAATGGATAACACGCATTCGTTTATTTATTTGTGAAAAAAAGTTATGTGACTGTTTCGACCTAATTCAATTTGGAAAGCATGTAGGTCATACGTTGAATAAGTTTACGCGTGAATAAAAATTTGATCCTCGGGTTATATTTTTGAGTTGATTAAATAGAATATCATTTGGCTGTCTAACACAAGGGTCTCTTGAGAAATTGTTTATATTCTGAAATAACACCTTATAATTACCTATAAAAAAAATTGCCTCGTTTTTTTAAAACAACACGTGTGAATTTCTTACCTTTGTAAATATGAAGGTTAATATTTATAGTTTCCTAAAATCAGTTTGTATAACAAAATAATATATAAAATTTTAACAGTATGTAAAATATTTTTAGCAACCTCGTTAACATTGTACAACAAATTAAAGCTTTCAATTAGCCGCCAAATCCAGGCTATTAATTAGTTTAAGGATTCAAATTCCTGAAGCTTTTAAACTCAAACAACTTCTAAGAATCGTAATATTGCTAAGCAAAAACAAACAGCTCTTTCCAACAGTTTAGTGAACGCCTCTTTAGGTGTAAACATGATAGATATTACGTGCTTTGGAGATTGTACGGTACATTTATTTTATGTTTAATATAAAAAAAAAGCTCTTCCACTGTTAAGGTAGTGATGTATCGATTTCACCAATATGGGAATCGAGTATACTTGTTAGAAATAGTATCCATATCTAATGATTTGAATGGACTATCGAACTATGAACTCAATGTTGCCTCAAGGTGTCATCTTTTTTCATACAAAACCATATCGAAAACGTAAATATATAGTCGCTTAAAAATTACGATAGTACTAGGTACTAAACGTTGTCACAATATACTTTTTTTCAAATTTATCGAAATTCCTATTCTCCTACAATGTACAATAATAATATTCAGAAAAAAAAATTCAATAATTCCCGTGGTCATGGATAATTATTTTTTATACATTTGAAGAAGGCAGTATTTACAACAATAACATACTATTCAATATCAGTAATACTCGAATAGCTCAGTATCTGCTGCCTACTAAGGATACGAGTACATACTCAAACTATTCACATCCCTACCCTATTCGAATTCTCGTCAATTCCGTATTTGTAATTCAAGTCGAGGCCCCACTGGTACGTATTGTTTCATCTACTCGAGTTTAAGGCTACGTACGTTTGCCAGTATGTAGCTCTACCATATGTTTAAACGCTCGCTAAACGCTAACGTCTTCGTATAAAATATTTAACAAATTCATATCCAGCATAAACAACTTAACGTTTCAGTCACTTGCCTTCTCTTAATGATAGGGGGATACCGGCGATAGTCCACCACACTGACCCAGTGTTGGTTGGCAGACTTCACACGTCTGTAAAGAACTGGTTAGATTCTGTAGGAATTTCAATTTATAAATAACCAATGCATCTACGTATTTATGTATATTAACATTTAAGAACAAAAGTCATATGAGATGTTGCGTTTATATAATTGTAATTTTCTGAACGCAGTTACTTGCTCGCGTGGATGACAGCAATGTACAATTTTCCATGAAAATATTTTACGCAGACGCTAGCGAGCAGCGAGCGTACACTTGTAAAACTTATAGTAGAGCTTGTTCATCTGTATTGGTGACTGGAGAGTTGGCAGTTTCGGAGCATGTAGAGATTGTTGGACGTTGCTCTGGGGTACCTATATTAATTTGAATTCATGGTTTGAAGACGCTTTGTTCATTGTTATGCATATTATCATAATGACAACCATAAGTTTACGATTCTTTAATAGTACCTTCTGTAGCAACCCATTACTCGCTATAAAAACAACTTCTAGAACACTTTAACAGATGGCGCGTCAAGCAATACATTGCATACTAAAACCATTTCATGCGCAATCCTGAATCGCGATAGAGGAGTTGTCGACCATTTTATATATATAAGATTGACTTTAGCTTTTTGGGTGTACGACCAGTGAAGCTGTAAAGGCCAAGCGGTTCCCGCGGAACCCTAATGCTTTTTCTAAAATTAAAGTAACCTAAGTTACGCCTTGGAACGTCAGCTATCTGTCAGTGAAAGTCCCATTGAAAGACAGACAGAAAGACAGACGGACAAAAAATTTTAAAATTACGTTTTCGTTATAGGTATCGTATATACTTTCATACGCATTTGGTAAAAAAGTGTAATTTTGATATTACAAACAGACACTCCAATTTTATTTATTTGTATAGATTGTATAGATGGGCAATGTATTCAGATAGTTTGTATAGGTACCAGTTTTGTGTTTTTGTTGCAAGTATGTAGATCGGGGTACATAAACCAGATAGGAGCTCTTTGAGTTTTGTCGTTGCGAATTCAGGTGGGTAGTAGATGAGTCTTAAAACCATGGGGCGGGTGAACTCACTTAACTTTTTTGGAATATTTACTCTATTTCGGTATGTATAAAGATTTAATTTCTGTGGTAAAAGCAACGCGACGCGAGGATGGCATTTCATTGAAAAAACAACTTTGTCCATGCGTCAATACAGTTCGTTTTGGTATTGCCAAAACATTGGTCTCGCACTGGTGTATACAGGGAATTTAATTTAAAAAATAATATGTGAATTAATACACTTGAGTTGGTAAGAAACAATTAATAAACATCATCAGACAACAGATACTTATCGTATGATCCCAAACTAAGCAAATCCTGTACTATAGGTACCATACAATAGACTGGGGACGATCCCAGTTACACTCAAACCATAGCAAATCCCGAACAGGCCATTTCCGAAATTTGCCGCTGGCGGGAATGGAATCCACAACCATCTGGTCCAGTGAGCCTGCAAACCCTCTTCAATTGCTATACATACTCAAAAACAAAGACTCAAAACGCTTACAATCAAATACCTATGAATCATAATAATTTTATTGGTGAGTTCGTTATCCAATCAGTGTAATTTAAATAAACTTAATTGTTGGTATATTGAGTATAATAGTTTCAAAGCGCCACTAGCTCAGTGAACACCGACCGATTACAAGCTCCGGTGATTATCAATAACTACTACAGAAATATCAGGTGGATCGTAAATTGGGTGTTATTTTCAAAAAACCGGCCAAGTACGAATCGGACTCGCGCACGGAGGGTTCCGTACCATTATCTATTAAAACGGCAAAAAAAATCACGTCTGTTGTATGGGAGCCCCCTTAAATATTCATTGTATTTTGTTTTTTAGTACTTGTTGTTATAGCAGCAACAGAAATACATCATCTGTGAAAATTTTAACTCTCTAGCTATCACGGTTCATGAGATACAGCCTGGTGACAGACGGACGGACGGATGGACGGACGGACGGACGGACAGCGAAGTCTCAGTAATAGGGTTCCCGTTTTACCCTTTGGGTACGGAACCCTACAAAGCCACGGAATTCGGTGTAAATGGTTATAAAAATAATAGTTATAGTATTACTCCATAGTAACGTAAAATGAACAACACTTGAGCTGACTCCGTGACTAACAAACTGAAATACATTAAACTAAGGGTATTGCCGTCCATTTCACGGCCGTAATGAGTGAGAGAGATGGCAATTTTTTTGTGCGGCCTAACTAAGTTTTGTTTGTAGTTTGGTGTCTACAAAATTATTACTACAAAATTAATGATACAAAAACGAGCCAAATTTTTCAAGATTACTTTCAACGTGAATTTATCGTGACTAGTCCCATTATCCTAGGCATTCTAGTGTCAGAACTGGAATTTTAAGGGTCAGAAATGAATTCAGAACCTCTTGGTTATGAGGGCAGCGTCTCTAACCACTTTTGTTTTGTTTATTAAGTAGAATATGTCCTAATTACCTATATGGTAGTAGGATCTGTGGTATTTGGTAGTAATTAGTTCGCTCTAAGCCTTATAGACTTATCTTCATACGTAAATATGTAATTTTTATGGCATATTTTGAGTAATAAACAAAATTAGAAGTTTAAAATTACAATTAAATTACCATTTCAAAGGCAAGGCAATAATATTAGAGTCATAAAGTGTCCACCATCATCCTTCCACCATCAAAACCAAAACACTTCACCATTTAAATTGAAGCAGCCTTTAGAAGGACCTGTCTACACTGTGACATGTATGCAAACCAATTTAGCAGCAAATCTCATTTCGTCGTGTTCTACAGACCACGCCAACCGCTGTATAGATGACGGACGGGCTTCGTCCGAGATGCTCTTCATTAGAGGTGGGGCGGGGCGAGAGCGATGGCTTTATGGGACAATTTGCATTTACACGAGGCCCGGCACAGATTACGGGGCGCACTTATCCGCCTGTCGAAATGAGCAGCTCGCCACCCCCGCTGCAACCTACGGCCAAACAAGCCTTTGTTTATGTACCGTTGTATTTTTCACCCGTCATTTGTTTTGACGACCCATTTCTGGAGTATGAAGGTTCGAGCTCCGAAATACTTTATGGTACGTTGGGGATATCCTTTTCGTTTCTAGGAATGGCGATGTTAAAACTCTGCACTCATAGTTAATACCCGCACGATCAACTTCTAGATACCAAAACGAACTGTATTAACAAGGACAAAAAGCTCATTCTTCAACGAAATGTCATCGTCATTGTTGCGTGACTTTTCCCACAGAAATTTAATATTTATGTATATTGCTACTGAGCTCATTTTAGTATTGACATTAATTTTAGAGCTTTCGTCTAGACACCCCAGTAGGTGTAGGTAATTATAATAATATTGAGTGATATCGAGAACTATACAATCTAAAAAAAAAAAAAAGTTTTTATTGAAAATTGTTTCTCCAACAGAAATGGGACGACGCGCGACGTTGCTGTTACTTTTATGCATACTTTATGTAACTACAGATGCAAATTCGAAGTTGCATAGTCAAGTAAACAATGTTGAGCTGCCGAAAATGCCGAACAAAGTAGTACAATAGCTGCAAGGCAGTCGAATATACCGGTCGCAAATCCCTGCTGACCCAC
Source organism: Ptilodon capucinus (assembly GCA_914767695.1). Lineage (NCBI taxonomy): Eukaryota > Metazoa > Arthropoda > Insecta > Lepidoptera > Notodontidae > Ptilodon > Ptilodon capucinus. The sequence goes on from OU611808.1 coordinate 9,321,220, forward strand.
TTACGACCGACCTTTGAATAGCTCTGACAAAAGCACATCGATGCAAGAACACAATGTCTGACCGAAGGCCCAATATAATGCCCGCATCGAACTATCTAGAGATCACAAGGATCGATGAAACCTCTAGAATCTACATACTAAATACTTGCAATAAGTCGCACGTCCCTAATCGAGAATCAGAGCAGGAGCATTGTAGAATTTCTTCACCAACAACGATTAATGTCAAATTCAAAGTCAATGTATTTTACTTACATTTTTTTAAGTATACATTTGTTTTTTCTTAGTGTGTGTACTTTAAATACCTACATACGTAGATATATCGATAATCGGAACGAACCATAAAATGTTATCATCCAATTCTGATTCCCAAAAGATGGGTATTGACCCCTGTTCATTTAATGCTTTGAGATACAGAACCTCGTAGTTCAATGCAATTAATATGGAATAAGCAGGTGCGTCGAAACGAGCGCGTTCAGTTCTCTGCCAATACTAAAATAAACTTTATTAATACATAGAAAACGCTCATTATTTATCGCAATGTTGTTAGCGAATTTCGAAGCATAGTAGCTGAGTCGTCTATCGCTACAGAATTTCAATATTTATGTGTTATTACACATAAATACACAGACTATATATATTTAAAAAGAATAAAGTTAACTCGCTCGCCCCAGTAAGCGATATTACTTTCCTGAAAGATATTTCATTTGATTTACGTTACGATACGTTCTTGTTAGCGGACAGTAATAACTCAATTATCTATTTATTCCACATGTGTATTTTATTCCCGAGATATTTTCGGGTTAAAGGCAATTATTACGCTCCAACAAATGAGAGATCCACAATATAAAGGATAAGTATGAGAGTTATTATGTGACCAAACGAGGTCCCGTTTCTCGTTGCTATGCTTAATTTTATGCCGAAAATAACCCAGCCCAATCTTGCGAAATGCGAGGAAAATATACACTGATGAAAGGGGTAAAAAGTGCCCCACCTTGACCTACTTAAACTTAATTGAAATGCTTACTTAAATATTTATTCACTCAGGATTATTACGTGAGATAAGATCAACATTATTTTTTATGATAGTGGAGTAATAATCAAGGCGAAAATACGTATCTTTTGTTTATAAATGGTACTTTGGGCATAAATAATAGCTCTCTGCAATATACAAGCTGATGTTTCATCATTTGTTCAAGTGACAAGTGTGACTTTAAGTTAATGAATATGTATTCATAATTTGTTTCGTAACTAACATAATAACATGGTAACTAGTAAAGGTTTTTTTTTTACCTACTAAAAGAAAAATGAACCTAAAACTAAATACCTTAAGTTATATAATATAAAAAACTAAAATATATTAATAAAAGGAGTCCCTTTAGACAAAGTTCCAAAACAAAATATATTTACAAAATGTTGTTTCTTGGAAGAGGAAGTGATATTAATATGTTGAATTATTGTTTAATGCTTAGACGTGACCTTATGGGGCAAGTAGTAAATGTCATAACCTCACATAGCTACGAACAAATTAAAACAAGAATACTATACATTGAAAACTAAAAGCAACCGGAATCATCGTTAGTATTTTGATTAAAAAAATAAGGACAACGTATCATACAGTTTGTATCGTAAATATGTACTTATATATCATTAAAAATATGTTGAGTAAGCACATGAATATTCATAGTCAAGTACACGGTCGGCCTATTTACCGGTTCGTCGCCGGCGCAGGTTTTTTTTTTTTTTTGTTTTTTTTTTGAAGGACTTACACTGTTGGCCGTGAGGTGGCCTTTACAGCTTTACCGGAGGAGTGGCGAGCGCAGAGTGCACTCCAACCAAGGCCTTAAGGGCGGAAAGGGGTGGCAACTAGCTCAAGGGCGCCACAGAGGGCACGACCTCGGCTTGGGCAGTTACCGCCGGCGCAGGTATGCGACACACTTAATCAAGCAAATTGCCAAGTTATAGAGCCGAACTGAAATTTGTATGATAATGGAACCGTGGATCGCCAGCTTCCCTACTTATTTTGTGCCCTTAATATTTTAATATGACTAGTACGGTCTTACGCATAGGTCTGTAATAACAGTTACAATTGATTTATAATTTCAGACAATCAAGCGTGCTCGTATTAAGAACTATAAAGCATATCTAAGTCAACATAATAAAATATGTACTGCGCTTGTTTTCCTTTACACAATGATAAATGTAAAATGGTAAAACGATAGTTTTACGACCTTATTTATAAGCAATTTACGACGTGTTCCAAAACATTTTGGTTCTGTATAATCTATACTTATATGTACTTATAATAAAGAGGGATAATAGAATTTTTGTAAGTAACGAATAAACTTAAAAACAATTGAACCGCTTTCAAAAGTTTTTACTATATATATATTTTACTATATTTATTTATCGCATAATTATAAAAAAATGTCCACCCGTGCGAAGCCGGGACGGGCCGCTAGTGTTTTTTTATATATCACTTTTAGTGTTAAGGGTAACATTAAAACGATTTAAATTATATACGATAGTATCTGTAGTTTGTAGTACTTTAGGAGGTGGAACAATAAAGAGTTTTATATCTATCGATCCATGTATAGTAAAAAGGGTAAGATAAAACCGGCCAAGTGTGAGTCGGACTCGCGCACGAAGGGTACCATTATCTATAAAAACGGCAAAAAAACACGTTTGTTGTATGGGAGCCCCCTTAAATATTTATTTTATTCTGTTTTTTAATATTTGTTGTTATAGCGGCAACAGAAATACATAATCTGTGAAAATTTCAACTCTCTAACTATCACGGTTCATGAGATACAGCCTGGTGACAGACGGACGGACGGACGGACGGACAGCGAAGTCTCAGTAATAGGGTTCCCGTTTTACCCTTTGGGTACGGAACCCTAAAAAAGCAATAAGTAGATAGGTACATAACTGCTTATTAGGTTTGCATGTTAAAAGCAGTCATTAATAATAATAATAATCGCAGCAATATATCCTAAAATATAAATCTATCAAATAATTTAATTGCTAATAACTACTAATTACGAAAAAAACGAAATAAAAACTTGTGTTTGTAACTAGGTATATTTGTTTTACATTATTGAATAGTTTATTAAAAACCCATTAAGTATACATTAAACCCTCGTTTTGTGGCTCATGACTACCAATGTTATTAATTTTGTCTAGAGGACACACTCTAAAAAAGATAAAACATTTTACGCGAAATGTACTGGGCCCTAGTTGGGAGTTTAATTTAAAAAGGGGAAATCTTTAATTAGGCTACTAATCAAAGGGCAAGGGTCAGGTCAGTGTCACGCGGTCACGGTACCTGTGAGTTGCCGTAGGCGCCGTCCTTCGGCGGTGGCTGGATCGTCAGGCTGGCTGGCACTAACACTGATGGGCGAGGGCTTCCAGGGTCTCTTAGGTATTACACACACCCAATCACACACGTTTATAGTAAATATCCGCAGATTAAGCTCAGGAGCACACACGAGAGGCGTCCGATCCGCACGACGGTCAGTCAGGGCACACGTCAGGGGGGAAAGGGGCAGGGCAACTAAATATCAGGGTACTTGGGGGTAGCTATATAATAATTTTCGAGAGAGATTTGACATATCTACCTACTAGTCAAATTCTAAACTAAACACGCGCAATTAGATAGATTTCAATTAGATCATTTTCAACAATGATTACCACTTGCTGAACGGTGAAGAAAAACATCGTGAAGAAACCTGCACGTCTATAGAAAGGCGTGTGACGTTCACCAACGCGCACTGGGCCAGCGTGGCGACTATGGCCCAAATCTCCTTCGTATTGAGGGGGAATGTGCCCGGTATAATGGCAATAGGCTCGCCCCCTATTACATTTGGACCAAAATACATCGGCGAAGTGTGGGCACACTATAGTGCACCTCTGCCTACCCCTTCGGGGAATACAAGCGTTATAGACGATACTATTAGGGGTTCCAGTGGCGAATGAAAGATGAGGATAGGTTTGAAGAAAAGCTGTTTCGACGACACTAAACGGGGGTGCGCGGGCGCGTGATTTCGCGTGTAAGTATTGTGAACGACTGACGTTTGCGGGGCGTACACCCCCGCGGGGGGTGTCGCCTATAGTCTTTGCTACTTATTCATATCTAAGTATATCTAGTGTCTTCGAAGCTTCTTCTATCTTTAATAATTATTTTCAAAACAGGAGTTACAATCAAGGCGCAGAAAGGTAAGTACCTACTTAAATATTCTATTAATGAGTATATTATTTTACAGGTTTCTTGTAAGGTAAGTACAAGATTAATCTTATTACTATTTTGTCTCTTATACATTTATAATATTCTTTTTCAGGTACGCATCGTGTGGGCCGTTTCGTCATCGTCAACAGGCGTGATGATGTATTAGTTATAATAATACAAAGTTTTTGCTTCACGTAATAATATCGAGGGGTGAAAGGCATAAGCGACACCTTTGGGTGATATAGACCTTTATACATATTTGGAAATAAGCTCATTTTTCTGCGTCGAATAAGTATGCTCTCTAGTAAAGTTAAAAAAGTCAAATAGCCTTTCACCCCTTAATATAATTATTATTTACTGTTCGGGACACCATCTATCCTCACACAACAATCTTTAATAGTGACTCATTGGTACAGATCAGTTGTGTGTGACTCATTTTTTTTCTAACCAAAGAACCAAAGAGTATACAGTATAAACTCTTTGACGTGCTGCTTTATTTGAATAAAGAGTTATTTATTAATAGCAATTTGTCTTAATGAACAAGGCTTTTACGGCATAATGCTGATATATGAGAGTGAAACGGAATGTGTAGGCTGTGAGCAATCGGTTAAAAGGTTCTAAGATTGTATAGATAATTTTCTAAGGGCTTTTGTTATTAACGCCATAAAGGTTATAATAAAACGACACAAATATTTGGTTAGGCGTGTCTCGACACGTTTTTGTGTAATGACAGACAGGATGACATTAAAGTTTTGATTGAATGGACGAATTTGACTCTTATTACTTTAGGTATTCAGATTAATGTGGATAAAAAGGGGTCTAGTGTACATACTTGGATCAGTTAGTAACGTTTGGGCACACATGTTGTTAAACCTAAACGCAGCATCTAACTAAACTAATTAGTATTGTGAAAGTTTAGTTTTTAATCGATATAAGTAAATAAAATAAAAGTTTTATATGAAATCACCAGCTAACTCGTTACAGAGGGTTAATTTTCTGGCTGAACCAAACTAAATATATTGTTGTATGTTTCATAGTCGTTTATTTATAATATATTCACAGTTTAGGTAACAAAAAAAAAACTGCAAAAATAGGTTTGAAATTGAAACCTATTTTTTTTTCATATAACACAGATTTTCTTCTCTTCATTTCTAGGTGCTGACCGATTTCTTTTGCTAAAAAGTTTTGTGTGTAAAAAATGTTTTATTTTTCACATTTTAATTGGCCAAAAGCCGAGATTGTAATTATACGTATACGGCACAATGACAACAACCCTAGCACATTATTCGAGCCAATTAACCCATTTCAAATGTATTATTAGATACAAAACAAGCACGAAATAAAAGCCAGCTGTATACAAGTAAAAAGCGCGGAGTTCCGTGACAAATAAGTCTGCATTCACATTGCACGACAAACTGTTGCGACTGAGATGCGAAGCAGTTTTTCAATTCCACTACAAATGCTACAACATTTACAAAGCTTAAAGGCCTCTCACACACTAAGACGTCAACGGTCGCGCGTATTTTTTTTTGCCAATACGAAAACGAACTCTGTGTAACCTCAGAGTAGATAGAGGGCCTCTTCGTAATGCTCTGTGGCGTTTTTTTTGAAGGTTGGCAATAGTGGTTTATCTGAGATCCGCCATCTTAGTCTTAAGATCAAGTAAGTGTCAAACAATATAAACAATAAAAACTAATGATTACCACCTGCTGAACGGTAAAGGAAAACATCGTGAAGAAACCTGCACGTCTATAGAAAGGCGTGTGACGTTCACCAACCCACTCTGGGCCAGCAGTGGTAGCCGAGTGGTCGAACGCACGCTTTGCAAAATCAAAGTGTGCAGGTTCAAACCCCGGCTCGCACCTCTGGGATTTATGTGCGAATCTCATTTTCATCAGAGATTATCACTTGCTATGAAACGGTGAAGGAAAACATCGTGAGGAAACCTGCACGTCTGAGGGAACTTGACTAGTTCTCGATAGATGTGTGAAGTCTGCCAACCCGCACTGGGCCAGCGTGGTGGACTATGGCCTGAATCCCCCTCGCATTGAGGGGAGGCCCGTGCCCAGCAGTGGGACGTTAAAAGGGCTGTAGTAGTAGTAGTAGGTGGACTATAGCCCAAATCTCCCTCGTATTGAAGGGGAATGTGCCCGGTATAATGGCAATAGGCTCGCCCCCTATTACATTGGGACCAAAATACATCGGCGAAGTGTGGGCACACTACAGTGCACCTCTGCCTACCCCTTCGGGGAATACAGGTGTGATGATGTATTAGATAGATATAGATTGGTGAAGGTTGGCAATAATGGTTTATCTGAGATCCGCCATCTTAGTCTTAAGATCAAGTAAGTACGTAAGTGTCAAACAATATAAAAATCAAAACTAATATGGTGGATAATTTACCGCAGCGCGGGTCTCTTATGCCGGCTTCTTATTACTAGTTATACCTACTACCTCCATGGTAAATACGCATGAAGATTGAATATCTGTAGAAAAAGCCACGCCCCGATGTTTGAAAATTCGCTCGCGCTGTCAACTTTCGTTGTAGAATATACTTTTTCTAGGATTAATCCGCCATCTTTATCACTGTCATCACCCATATTTTATTTATAATATGTTTTTATTGAATTTGTACTTGCTATTAATTACTTAAAATTAGCGTAAATACCCACTAATCGCAGGTGCAGCTTTTCCTCATCTAATTAAATTAAAATTTCATCATTGTATAAAACAGAAGCAGAACTTTTTCTACGTGTCAATACAGTTAGTTTTGAAATTGGTAAACAATTTGACGCGCGGGCGTAGGCGCCCAAGTGTGTACAGGGGGCTCAAAGCTTACAGGGCTGTAGCAAATGGCCGGAGCACAGGTGTTGCTTTATTGAAAAAAAGATACAAATTACCCCTTTCTACGAGATTTGATGGCGGATTGATGCCTTTTACAAGGCAAAGTTGGGCTAACGTTTCCCGAAATTGTTTCTTGTTTTGTCTTATTTCATTTTTTGTGCGAAGTAAAATTGTTTGCGTAAAGAAAAGTAATTTTCATAATGTTAATAATTATTCGTTCTTTTTATGTACCTACTCTGTTTAAATGTAATGGATAATGAGATTTTCTTTTGATAAACAGAAGGAAGAATTCACAGAAATTGTTACAGACAGATTTTTTTGCCTTGAAAATGGGCTATCGGAGCGCTTTATACAAAACATGAATTTATGTAAAAAGCTAGTTAGTATTCTTACCTAATGGCGGGCGGAGTAGGCCTGATGTTATAACGCTTCGGTACTCGGGATCATGAGCTCAAATTACAATCCGAAACAACACAGCAAATCCTGAAACAATAGAAAACATTTTTGCTAAAAACATTTACATTAATTTACATCTGTAACGCACTTAACCCACAAACTTTATTATCTTTTTGGATAACCCTTACATTATAAAGCATCGATAAAGGAGTTCCTCCCTTACGGCCCTATAAAAACAGACCTCCATAAACAAGAAATATCTTTTATATATCCCAATAATTCGTTTTCTCCATCATTTCTCTCCGAATTCGGTAAAAATATGAATGAACGTTGCCAAAAAATACTGACTTCAAATCAGTATCATTATCACTTGTTTAACACAGCGCCAAGACTGTAGGTAAACGTCATCACATATGAAGAACTCCAAAAAATAATAGCTGATGTAATAAAAGGTAGTACGGAATTAAATTTCGCTTCTCTCCGGTAAAAGTCAAACGGTGCCCGCATCGCTTCTCGGCGATAAAACTTCGTCGGAATGGGGCGTTCGGAATTCCAAAACAAAGCGTACCGAAAAGTCCGGGAACAGATGGCGCAGGTGGCGGCTACTCGCGCGTCTCTAATCAAGCGGAAATGTACGCTTGGACGGTCGCCGGACGACCGGACCGGGGCAAAGCGCCGATGACGCCCGCCCGGACCGGCCTCACCTGAAGGCAATCCCCTGCCTCCGGAATTTGAATCGAGTTCACATTCGGTCAATTCTAACAGGAAATTTAGAATCCGATTCGAGCTATCCATTCTGTTTATTCACCTTTCCACCAATGCTTTTATATCTTCACTTTTAGCGATGAAAACGATATATAAAAACACATAAAAAAGGTTTTACGATAACGGAGTGAATACAATCAATTTAACAATTCAGAACGGGTTTATATCACGGGTTTAAATTGATGTGGTCAGACAAAGAGTGGAGTCGGGCTTATCTGGGTGAAAGTCGGCTGTCGGTCCCTGTGTCGGGGCGCAAAGCATGCATCAATGTTCGTTGTCGTATTACTAAGCTTGTTAACCAGCTAGTGTACCAGTTTTGTAAATAAAAGATACATTTTCTGGAGTGTCCAACGCTGCATTCTTATTTTCTTTTATTTTTGTTCTATCTATACATATCTACGCTGTCTATATGAGTATTATTTGTCCGTATTCTGCGTTTCAACAACTGTACAAATAAACAGAGTAAAAATTTCATGTTTATACTTGAACACCAGTGAAATATCCATCTGTAATGATTTGTCTTCTAATGTAACTAATTTTACGGCATTTTAGCGTTAGATTTTTTATGATCCTGGCAAGAGACACTAGTTAATTCGTATTATTGCTATACAAAATCTTCTACAAAACAATTTTTTATATGAAGTTTAAGCCAAACAATAATCAAAAAGCCTCTTTTTAATAAGCAACATTTAGATTTGATAAAAAAGGAAGGATACAGCTAGATTCAGCCTTGATAGCTAACCGCAATTTCATTACCAAGCTTCTATCAATATAAAAATAATGACCGATTTACTAGCACGCGATCACTCGTCAAGATTCTCTTGCACCATCGATGATGTTTCATTGAAAAATGAGTTTTTCCTGGCAGTTAATACAGTTCGTATTGGCTGTGTGCCCGAGATTTATTCTTTTGTTTATTTTTACCACCTTTTGTTACTCCAGGATATCTTTAAACCTTTCGACATACCAGTAAAAGGTTCATTTCGACTGACTAATGTCGCAATTTCATGGGTACAGTACATAAAAATGGAGTTTGCACGTGGGCTATTGTGGTGAAAAATCGTGTGACTTTATCATGTAGCTACGTGCTCAGTAGTTCTGGAAGTTAATAACTGTCTATCAGAAATGCTGCATATCATAGCACTCATAGACCCTCCTTGATCAGAGCTGTCCACTCTTTAGAGAAAAATATTTATTTTTAATGTAACGTCTCTCGCATGATGGGGCGTTAAAAGACAATCGTCAAAATGTTTCCCAATAGAAAAACGAACTCTGTGTCAATAAGCCTAAAGATTGAATTTCCGTGGTAAAAGCCACGCTGGTGCTTTAATATTCAAAACATTTGAGAATCGCGACTGCTTACCTACCGTCAATAAAATAATTAATAGAAAAATAAAAGAACACCATGTCTTATAAAAATAACGGAAACTCACAAAGCATTCGTTATAAATTCACATATTTGCAATAGGCTATAATAGGAATACTAAATTAATAGCCGTTCATAATCGAACCTCTTTTAAATTCTTAGAAATAACGGATCCATTATGCGATTGTATACCTAAACGGACTGTAATTAGGTTGAAACGTCTAAGTTTTCCAATTAAGTAAAGGGTATGGACGTTATCGTTAGACGTGATCGACTGATTACTTAGAGCTGCAGTAATTCATTATAATGACTAGCTTCTGCGAATAACGTCGTCCGCGTTTCCATCGATTATTCAGCGCTACATTCAATAGTCATACTGCCAGTTTTGTTGAACCATACAACATCGAATAACACCAATTTAATTACGCCACGCCAAGCGAATTTAAATGGATTCTTTCGAAAATGTACTTTGTACCAATTGATTGAATTTATGTGATACTAAACCACGCGATTACGCGTTAAAAATCACTCGCGTCCATTTCAAGACATTTCGTTGAAAAATGAACTTTTTTTACGAGTTCATACGATTTGTTTTTGATTAGCAAAATAATGGTGGCATGCATTCCCAGCAAAACCCGATTTTGAATAACTTACAGCTAATCTCCGACGCATTAATGGGCGCATTGCCACCGGAAATATTTTGACATGTTTGGGTGAACTGCAATGCAGATACCAACCAGATAGCAATCTGAAGATGATAATTTATTTACAGCCAAAGTAACGCTGTAATGTAATGTAATGATTTACAAATTACTACAAGATAGTAATAATAATAATAATCGCGTTAGGCAGCTGGATCAAGGGACAGATTCAGAAGGCGGTACTTCTGGAGACGGCACGCATTGTGAGGAAGTTCCTCTCTCTGGAGCCCTAACCATTGGTAACTAGGACCCTGTTCCAGATGCCGATGGGGAACTGTTTTTTATATTTTTAAATGTATTTTTTATATTTATATTTAAAAATGTACCAAATAAGAAAAATGAGAAATAAAGGAATAATAATAATAATACATCATCACGCCTGTATTCCCCGAAGGGGTAGGCAGAGGTGCACTGCAGTGCGCCCACACTTCGCCGATGTATTTTGGTCCCAATGTAATAGGGGGCGAGCCTATTGCCATTATACCGGGCACACAGGTTTCCTCACGATGTTTTCCGTCACCGTTTCTTAGCAAGTGATAATCTCAGATGAAAATGAGATTCGCACATGGAACCCAGAGGTGCGAGTCGGGGATAGAACCTGCGCACTTTGATTGCAAAGCGTGCGTTCGACCACTCGGCTACCACTGCTAGCTAGTAGCTACTATAAAATAAAAATATCAGCTTTAAACATTAAAAGAATTTCCGCGATACTCAACGCCACATTAAAAACTTCACAAGCAAGGGTATAGACGAACAAAAGAATGCAATAACGCCTCAAAATTAAATCCTTTGTGCTCAAAGAAGACAGTAGTTAAAAGAAAGTTAGCGCCAAAAAGTGGACGTTTCTATTTCGCATCTCGAATGTTCAGCGGATATATTTCCCAACTGGCACGGCACTGGGACACGAGCCATTGTCATGCAAAACGCTGTAGCAAACTCGTGGATGCATGAATTATGTTATTTCGTAGTTTAAATTCATTTTATTACTTTGTGTTAGTGTTGTGTGGGCATACATGGATTAACCATTCGTTTATTTCATTACACTCTTAGCGAATCGCGCTCAAAAACTCATTTTGTCTAAATGAGTTTTTGAGACATGAGTTGAGAATGAGTTTTCTGGAGCAGAACTGTTAGTACTTGACTCTAATTCTTCTTCTTTTCTTACGAAATGAATGGACTAAGATGAGGAATGCCTCCACCTACGGTTAGCGGGTATTTCATCCAGTGTCAAGTAATTACAAGAAAGAGCAAATTCAATAAATACATATAATAACTGGCTGATAAATGTAATCCCAAATATGGCGGCTGAAACTCGTCACTAATTCGTATTGAACACTAAACAGGCCTTAAAAGTAGAATAAGCGTAAGGAAGGCATAGACAAATAATTTATTCAAATTTGGAAATAAAATTGATTGTGTCTTCACAATAAAATACCCCGATTGTAAAGAACACAATCCACTTGACATATTTACGGAGACGATTCAGAGTACGGTAACAATAAACAACTCTATTCTCAAAAACCGTCACATAGTCATTGTGAGCTTGAGAAAGACCTCATAATTTTTCCAAGACCACCCGTAATCGGGGACCAATAGCCGATGCAAGGTGTCCCGCCCGTTACATCTGCCCAATAGCAGATAGTTAGATAAGCACCTTGTTTAGGGGCCAGTCTCGCAGCTTTATGTCTTTATTACCCAATAACCGTGGTATAAATCGCACCGCGGGAGGGTTGTTTTGACTGACGGCTGAAATTGAAATATCACGATCATAAATAAACATATTTAATGCGCCTGCAAATCCACGGATTGATAGGGTGGAATTGTATGTAGGTTCTATGGGATTTTTAAATCTGCCAGCTTATAAAGTCATCCTAAGCCGTCTTTTGTGTGTCAGTCATATTGTCATAAGCAGAAAATATGGATTTAAACATGAATTCATCAGCCATCTTTTTCATCTTCATCGCTCATTTTATAATGTGTATTTAATTAATTTGTTATTGCCATTCATTACTTGATACTTGCTTTATTGCTGGTCCAGCTATGTCTCATCGTATTGTAATTTTATTTCTTCATTTCGTAATAGAACAAGAATCTCGTCATTACACTCAGTAGTTTAGTGACAACAAAAGTTGACTTCTGACAAAAACTTCTGTATCTGACTTATCGCACGCGCAGGTGCAGGCAATCCTCATCTTATTCCATTAAATTTTCACCATTTCATTCATTTCGTAAAAAAATAAAATGAAGACATATTCTAAGTGACTGATATTAAAGCTCCTACATACATGCAGGCTTTTAAAAATATAACTGCATATTGTTGCACATATGTAGTTAGCAAAGCTAAAGCAGCATGCCACATACCTATGCGAGCTACCAATCAAGCTCATTAGCACAAGAAATCCTTTCGCAAAAAAAAAAACAGTTTTACTTCCGTTATATTTTCGTTGCCTTCGTTAACGAGGTAACTCGGCGTGCCTAACAAAGTTACGGGATGCAACGACTTTGGCGGGTCTTTCGCAGCATCCAACGTTCTTAGAAGCCTTAATTTTCTTTACAAACTCTTTAAAATTTACATTCCTTTTAAGATTTACGGGATCTCTATCTATCTACTATCTCTTCATTATAGACATAACGATAGTATCAATTAATGTCTTAGTAATATTTGTATTATTTGCAGATACCTCTTAGTTTTATCCATCGCAAAGCAGCCCCTTTTGAACTGTATCTAAATGCGATATTTTATCGTAATAATTAATCTCTGGTTGTATCATGATATACTACTTATATCTTCAGTATAAAATCTCGTAGACTCGTCCTAGAGTGGAGACCGCGAATCGGCAAACGTAGTGTAGCACGTCCTGTGACCAGGTGGAGCGACGATATACGCAAAGCGGTGGGCAGTGACTGGAAAAGAAGAGCCGAAGATCGGGCTCAGTGGCGCATCTTGGGAGAGGCCTACGTCCAGCAGTGGACTGACACCGGCTGATGATGATGATGATCAAATCTCATGATTATACCATAACAGACACTTATCTATCTATAATTTAAATATTCAATGACAACCGTAAGTAGTCCATGCCGTCTTCAAACATTAATAATGTTCTCAAACTTTACTCAAATTTATCGAATTGTACGTTAACTGTGACTAAACATTTCTATTATGTTGTATTTTCATAAATATATTTATCAGTGCAGCCAACTATTGAGGCCTGAACACACCGGAGCTGGCGAATTCGCATGCCTTTTAATGAAAATGTATTCTATGCCAATCAGTTTAAGGATGAATATCATTGGTACAATTCAGTCACGCAACCGCGCCTTTTATCGTTTAATTGAAAAATACTTTTAGTAAAAAAATGTTCGCGCGCATTTTGACGCACAGGGCTTAAGCCCCGCGCACTCTGGGGCGTCAAAATTTTGCCAATACCAAACGAACTCTGTGTCAATATGCATACAGACTGAATTTCTGTAGTAAAAGCTACGCCCTTACGCGCCAAAACTCGCTGTCTATCATTTCGTTGTAGAATGAACTTTTAACTTGCGCAAATAAAGTTCATTTTGGTATGGGTGAAAGTGGCGACGCTCCGATATGCGGGAGGCATAAGTGTATTTTGTTGCGTGGGCCACGTATAACGTCCCGTGGGCAGTATTATTTATTCTTACGCCGCCGCGTACAAAGCTTTTGTGGTTAAATTCCTTTACAGACTCTTTTCTATGTAGAACAGGTAGTTACTCATTGATTATATCGTTGATATTGGCCGTTTGTTCCGAGTTCGCTGCTCGTATTTTCCACTGCGATCGTACAATGTAGAGAGGATAACGTTTCTAATACAAAGTTTCTTACAAGATGCTGCTTAGATTGCAATTTATTCTACTTAGAAATTTATATTCTATTTAGTTTTCGTTCCTGTACTACATGTGTTACAATAGTACCAAATAATTGAACATTTCATGAAATAATAAAGCGATGTAGTTTCTTACTAAAGTATCTCATTTACGAGTATGTACTACTACTACTACAGCCCTTTTAACGTCCCACTGCTGGGCACGGGCCTCCCCTCAATGCGAGGGGGATTCGGGCCATAGGCGGGTTTATGTAACAAGCTGAAAATTAAGATTGGGTATGCTATTATAAACAGGAATCGGATTCTTTTGTCAATATAAATAAATGTTATTTCAACGGATATTTTTTTATTTCAGAGGCGTTTATGTAGACTGTTGATTATATTTTCATTATGTATATTTCTTATAGATCTCATGACAATGTTGAACATTTTTTTTACATCTTGCCGTTAAGTATTGTGTATTGTCAAACTTTGTAGCAATGATACAATAATTGCTTTAAGGGACAGCAAACTGACTCAGTAACAAGAGAAAGAAAGAAATAGTTAATTCACGTTCATCAGATTAAGTATGTTCCAAGAAAATTAACATAAACAGCCTTCTGAGAATATCACATTGACTCGTGTTCTAAGCATAATTACGTACGTACACACCTGTACTCATCACAGCGGAGAAGCAAGTTGTTCAGTAACTTGTATTTAGGCTTGTTCAGATCAAAGTGGAATTAAATTACATTAAATTATTTATTAGGAACAACAAACAACTGTACATAAAGGTTAATAATTAGAATTACAATTAGTGAAATTAGTTATACAAACACAGTACAGTCCACCGACATCCACGGATTAATTAGGTATATAAAGTTGCCGCAATCAGACTAATATTATATAAATAAGTTATTTGTTAACATTATAGTATAACAAATTATAAGAAAAGAAAAATAGAAATAACAGAAAGAAGAGTAGATAATAAACTTATAAATTTTAAACATTAAGGTAAAAAAATTTTGGAGCATAATTTAGCTTTTATGGCTTTTTTGAAATTAAATCTATAATTTAGGAATATATCTATGTCTAGGAAACGTGAATTGTCGACGCAAAGGAACGCGGTCCCCGGCATGAGATCGACAAAACTGTGTATGGAACAGGGGGTAAGTATGTGGAATGATAATACATACTGTAGATAACCAGGGAGTGCAGGTTTGTGTAAAGATTTTAGCCAATAATAGTTACATTTTTATGGATAATATGATAGTTAATACGGACACCAATGACGACAGTGTATGGCTGACATGGAGATATTTTAACGGAGATGGCATATCGAGCCCGCGCTGCGGTAGATTTTATTGCTTTATCTGTCTCCCCCATTGTTGTTTTCCCATAAAGTTGCCGTACTCTAGAGGTAATGATAACAACAATGGCGGAATAATTACCGCAGAGCTATGAGAAGAGTAGAGTCGTTATGGGTACTCTTGTTACTCTATGATGGCTGACTATTGACTGACAACGCGAGGACACTCAGAACCAACAAGTTATTGTTTAAAAGATACTTTTCTTAATATTTGTCAATTTCACATGTCCAATTTTGTATCCGTCACTTTGTGAATGTCAAAACGTGAAAGGCTAGTCGGAAGTGGAACCATTTTTTTTTTTAATTATATATATATGAGCAATTTTTTTGAGCGTCTTTTTGAGACATTCAGGTCATGTACATACATACTTTTTAATACCATTGCTCATAATATTATTATATATAATATATTTGTTATAAATATTTGTTGTGTACAAACTCCTATATCTGAACGGATCTTAATGCATGTAACTAGCAGGTGTCACACACATGTAGTAATTTGATTGCATGCCGACTAGTAATAAAATGGGATACGAACTATTTGACAGATGTAGAGTTTTTAGTGTTCGTTTATTTTTATACGAGCATTTTATACCACGTTATAATACCGTCAATTAGGTACAGTATTTTATTCATTATTCGAATAAGTTTTAAAGCGATTACTATCGCAATTCAAACAACAAAAAAGTTGATAACTTTAAAAGGTACAAAAGGTGTGTTTATATCAAAGTTTCACATTATTATCCTGAACTAAACGGGACTAAAGTACCCTAAGGTACCTTAGGCTACCTTTTTTCTAAGTTCCACGCAGATAACATTGCAGGTAAAAACTAAGTAACTACACATAATTACGCCTGTATCGACCGAAGGAGTAAGAAGAGGTGCACCACAGTGCACCCACACTTCGCTGATTAATTGATCCCAAGTCAATAGAGGTCGAGCCTTTTGTCATTATACTGGGCATATTCCTTCTCAATACCGGGGAGATTTGGGCAATAAACACACTGATCCAGTGTGGGTTAGTGAACTTCACACGCCTTTCTATAGACGTGTAGATTTCCTCACAATCTTTGCCTTGACCGTTTAGCAAGTGGTAATCATTGATTATATCATACGTACATGAAATAAAATAAAAAAACAAATATGGTCGAATTGAGAAACCACCTCATTTTGGAAGTCGGTTAAAAATCATATTTGAACTTGTAATCTTTGCGTTCAAGGCGGGCGTTGAACCTATTAGGATACTGCTGCTTAAAGAATAAATATTTACCCGTACGACTGTCACTTCTGTGTCTAATTCTCCACGTCTGGCTAAACAAACGGACATTAAAACAATTACAAATGATGCATACTTGCTACAATTTAATTTTATAACCGCGCAATATGGCGGCGGAGACCGAACAATTTGTAATTTATTACATAGGATGCATTTTCATAAGTGATGTATGTTTCCAATGTACATAGAGTTTAATGTTGTTTGCATCGTGTTACGGATCGTTTTATTATCACTGAGTAATGTTTATGTTGACTACAACGTAATAATTAGGTATTTCGGAATGTATTAACATTAATTTGATGTTACGTAAATGCGTGCAACCTTTTTACACATCCCTATATCACTAGGAACACAGACGCGTCGAGGCGCTCGCTGCAAAATGTTTACCAATATCAAATCGAACTCTGTGTCAATATGCATAAAGATTTAAATTCTGCAGCAAAATTCGCTCGCACCGTCGATGGCATCTTGATGAAGAATGAGATTTTGCTATGTGGTTGGTAATACAGTTAGTTCTTGTATCGGACAAAATTAGGCAGCGCGCGTCTTGCCGCCTTAGTCTGCCCAGGGCCTTATAAGAGGGTTTAAAAAAAGGTTAGTTTTGTTTATTACTTTTTATCTAATAAAATATGCAAGAGCGAATAAGCGTTTAAAATGGCGACCAATTCCTCCACAACGAAATAATATCACGATTTACATTCAAAAAAATTATGTCACAGGAATTGCTAGAGTAGGCCATTTTAGACTTGATAATATTCATCAGTATTACATATGTTTGGTTTACGACTATGATATAAAAATTCCCTTGACATCAGAAAAAGTTCCCGAATCACTATGTCACATAAAAAAACATGCGTACGTGACTGTACAAACGAGCATTGATAAGTGACGTAACTTATCAGCGTTATTCACCCCAAGATGCGGTGAGCGGACTTCCGAGGTGAGCTGTAATAACGCGGTACTGTCATGTAGACAAGCGTTACACCGAACTCCTACGCGACGACGACGTGCACGCGATGTATGAGTACAGGTGAGTGCACAAGTTATTAACTTATTATTACATTAAATAAATTTTACACCATTTTATTAATGTTTATTTTATTACCAGCGGTGACCGCGACTCTCGCGCGAGGTATATAAGGACATTACCCGGACAAAATGAGTTTATTTCTTTCCCGGTTTCCCCCAATTATTTTTCTAAAATAAAAGAATTATATGTTACTTCTTGTGAGATCAGCTGCCAGTGAAAATCAAAAGCCCTGTCAAAATCAGCCCAGCCATTTGGGAGATAATCTAAAAAATGCGTTTTCGTTAATGATAACTTACCTATATACCTGTACATGCTTTTAGTAAAAAACTGTTAGTTTGACATTACAAACAGAAACTTCAGTTTTATTTATTTATAATGATAGATGCATAGATTTAGTCTAAGTGTCTAATGTATATTCTTATTCCTTTTTTCAAACCACGCGAGTATTAGAGCGAACAAACAAAAAAAACAAATCGATCAAGCCGTTTTCGAGTTTTAGAGAGTCTAACAGTCATTGATTTTTTTATGAAGCAGTGGTAGCCTCGCGGGCAAGAACGCCCGCCTTGAACGTAAGGGTAGCAAGTTCAAATCCCAGGCCCGCACCTCTGAGATAATTTTCAGGTGCGAATGTCATTTTCAACAATGATTACCACTTGCTGAACGGTGAAGGAAACACATCGGGAGGAAACCTGCACGTCTGTAGAAAGGCGTGTGAAGTTTACCAACCCGTACTGGGCCAGCTTGGTGAACTATGGCCCAAATCTCCCTCGTATTGAGGGAGAATGTGCCCGGTATAATGGCAATAGGCTCGCCCCTATTACATTGGGACCAAAAATACATCGGCGAAGTGTGGGTGCACTACAGTGCACCTCTGCCTACCCCTTCGGGGAATACAGGCGTGATGATGTGTTATTATTATTATATTATGTTGATGATGATGATGATTTTTTTATGCAAGAAGATAAAAAACTATTTTTAAACATTATTAAGATGAATGTTGTGTTCAATATTACTAAGAAGGTGTGTTTATATTATTATTAATCACATAACGTCAGTGGAGGTAATAGCGCGAGTTGGCTGGCTAAAAAATGCAAATACACATTTAATTCCGACCCCTCGACGCTAGGGGGCGCCGCCCGGTAATTAATTAGATGCCCTGCTGTGAAACATCCCTTATTGTGGTAATATTTGAGTTTAAAAAATCTATAATTACCACGTTATTTGATTGATGGTAGGTGTAAATTTTGTTAATCGAATTGTTTGTTATTGTACCTACAGAATCAGAATATTTTTTATTCGTGTAAACCAATACAGACACTTATGAATCGTCAATAAATAACAATAGTATCTCTATAGCCCATTCGGAATGCATTTCCTATGGAGAAGAATGGACAAGAAACTCCAATCCTACAATCACCAATAATGTTTAGAAAAAAAAAATGTATGTTATGACGCCATTTTAAATAGATTACGCGTATATCATGTAACAGACATGTGCAAATGGGGCTTCAGGGATCCCACTAACGCAGTGCGACTGTGGTGATCCCGTACAGTCCATGCCACACCTGCTGTCTTGTCCCTTGTGCCCAACCACCTGCACGAGGGAGGATCTGTACGCGGCCATTCCCAACGCGATTGCTGTTACAAAATGAGGTATAGACTATTGACTTGAAAAGAAGAAGAAGAAGATGTAACAGACAGGCTTGACTAGAGTTTAGCGAGTGCTTATTAAGTAAGATTGTATCCCAAAGATCTACATGGTCATGCTGAGGCTACAGGTCTTAGTATTTGTGACGAAATATGCTAATTAAAAAAAAACCGGCCAAGTTGCGCGAGAAGGGTTCCGTACCATTACCTATAGGTAAAAACGGCAAAAAAACACGTTTGTTGTATGGGAGCCCCCTTAAATATTTATTGTATTCTGTTTTTTAGTATTTGTTGTTAAAGCGGCAATAGAAATACGTCATATGTAAAAATTTCAACTCTCTAAATATCACGGTTCATGAGATACAGCCTGGTGACAGACGGACGGACGGACGGACGGACAGCGAAGTCTTAGTAATAGAGTTCCCGTTTTACCCTATGGGTACGGAACCCTAAAAAATCAGGGGTTGACATTGCTCTGTACAAACAGCCATATTTCTGGTGACGGCTTGTTCTAGTGGTCGAAGGCAGCTCGCCTCACTTTACGAATATGACCTTTTTAGGGTTCCGTATCCAAGGGGTAAAACGGGAACCCTATTACTGAGACTTCGCTGTCCGTCCGTTCGTCCGTCTATCACCAGGCTGTATCTCATGAACCGTGATAGTTAGAGAGTTGAAATTTTCACAGATGATGCATTTCTGTTGCCGCTATAACAACAAATACTAAAAAACAGAATAACATAAATATTTAAGGGGGCTTCCATACAACAAACGAGATTTTTTTGACGTTTTTATAGATAATGGTACGGAACCCTTCGTGCGCGAGTCTGACCCGCATTTGGCCGGTTTTTTTTAAATTTGCCCTACTCTGGGTGTGGCTGGGATCGCCCCCAGTCCATTGTATGGTACCCATAGTACAAGATTTGTTTAGTTTGGCATCGGACGATAAGTATGTGTTTTCTAGTGATATCTATAAATCTTTTTTTGTTGATATTTTAATAGCCTAACATAGTCAATTTTCGTAATAAGTATATAAACATCCCACTTATAGTAAAACAACTAAGAACCTCGTATAAGTATATTGCTGTTAGCGATAAGACCGCCTAATTGTACATAGCTCTTTAGACCTAAGAATGTTACATTTTTGTTTGTTTGTTTCATTTTTTTTCTCTCTCTGTCTGGTGTACAATAAAGAGTACTCAATTTATCTATAAAATATTGATCGAATGTTCATTCTTCAAAGTAACATCGCTGGAACAAATAAAAGAATGCATCATTGCATGTTGTCGCCTATTCCCAAGCGGTTCGCGGGCCTTGAGCGATATTTCCTTGAAAAATTGCCGCCGCCGGTGGCGCGGCCTCGCTCGGTAGGATGAGCGAATTTGTAAGTTATATTTATGAGGCCACGATGCGAAATAATGATATGTATATTATTTGGGCCTCAGAGAGAGCGCTAAGGGAGCCGCCGTAACGGCAACATTTGTCAGTGCCCGCGCAGGTGGGGATCTACTGTTATTACTTTATTTTTGGGCGTTTAAAAGGGCTAAGTGGCAAGCATGATATTGTGATTAAGAAGGCATTTCATTCTTGTGTGGTCTCATAAGATTATTGAAACAACCATATGTACCTAAATATCACCAGATAACACATACCTACTCATTGTGTGATCAAGCAATGTTTGTACTATAGGTATCATTCAATAGACTTAAGGCGATTCCATTAGTTGTAGCATGTACGCCAAGACTAGACTTAAATCATAGCATATGATGATTATATCTCTTTTTCTCGTATGAAATAAGACAGAACGAGCGAGCCAATCCGTGACAGAGGTCTTATCTGGATATGCGTGCTAACACTATAACAAAAACGAGTCAACTTCAAAAAAGTTTAGTTTGTAACTAAGTTCGGAAAGAGTGACTTCTGCTTCTTCTTTTCGTGGTTCTTGGTCTGCACATTATTCTGTAGAAATTTAGGCACATCAATCGCGTTAGGGGTGTTCGCACACAGGTGGTTGGGCATAAGGGACAAGACATCAAGTGTTGCATCGACTGTACGGGATCACCGCAGTCGCACTGCGTTAGGGTGGGATCCCTAAAACCCCACTTGCACATCAAGATTGACCATAATCAACATTAACCACCTATTGCCGGCATACGGTGATAACCCTTGAGCTCTAATCATGACATATATGTCCCATAACACTAGATGATCAAACGTTTTAATTATGCGAAGCACGACAGGTATTATTATTATGTTAATGTCAGCACGCCGAAGGACTTAAAGTGGACATATCAATAATTAAAATTGATATTTCCATCCACTTGTCTATACTCCCAACAATTTAATAAACGGATAAGTGAGCATTAACCGGCAGTCAATGACCGGATCATAACCGAAAATCTACAGTAAGTCGGAGAGAGCTCACGGTGCGCCGTGAAAAACGACCTCCATTAAGGAAGTGAATACATTTAAAATAATCGGCTTAGCCGTCCGACGTTGACGTATATTCGTACTTATCTCACGGAGATACCGGCACAGATATCCCGACTAATCCCTTACACAAACATCTGAAAAGACTCGGCACTCCTTGTACAGCCGATCCGTAATTGAAGGGGTCGCGAGTAGCTTTGACTTGAACAAAAGTGTCTAATAATTTATGCGTATAATCTGACGCGCGCTGCACTCCGTTGTAGTCTTCGTTTTTTTCCGTATCGGGACTTTATTTCCTTTGTGGGATTCGGATATTAAGTGCGCTCGCCGGCGACAGTCACAATATTACCCGCATGCTGGAGCTTTAGTGGCTGTCACGCCTCCCGCGCGATATTTATATCCTGCTGTATTAACAAAATGGTATGGAATTCGTTACAATGTCGCACTTTACTAATAGTGTATAAATTTATTAAGTTGATTTATTTTCTTCTTTTTCATTTGTAGTAATAGATAGATAACTTTTTATTGCTCCACCTCTTCTACTCCACTCGTCCTAGAGTGGAGACCGCGAATCGGCAAACGTAGTGTAGGACGTCCTGTGACCAGGTGGAGCGACGTTATACGCAAAGCGGTGGGCAGTGACTGGAGAAGAAGAGCCGAAGATCGGGCTCAGTGGCGCATCTTGGGAGAGGCCTACGTCCAGCAGTGGACTGCCACCGGCTGATGATGATGATGATGATGTTCCAGCTCTTAATGTAATACAAACTATACATACGAGTATATTAAAAAAAAATAAGTATTACAATGGGTGGCCTATTAATTTGCATCAAGTTTTCTCACGTTGATAGTTTAATGGCCAGGATAGGGATCGAACCGAAGTCTCTTGAAACGGAGGACGGCTCGCGTAGCGAATAGACTGTAGACGCTGAAGTAACCTGCAGGCTTATCATGACCGCTTAGTCATAAATTAAATCTCTTCCGACTATTAGACTTGTCGAGCAATTAGCGTCACACTGAGCTAAGTCTAGTACAGAAAGCTCGTGTATGTCATTATTTGTTCGACAACTCTGACAAGTGGAAGAGATCAAACTTAAGTCTAGAGCATGCCTGTGATAAATGGAAAAGTAGCAACGTGTTGAATGAAGAATTAAATCAAAAGGACTGTCAATACCAAACATATTAAATATTATGAGTATTGTCTAGACACAGAATAAATTCAAAGTTATAATGAAAAACATGAATGTCTGTTAACCTAAATAGATTCTCCAGTACAAACAGAACTCATACCTCGGATCTTAAGAGTAATCAGGATGTCTCCATTAATTTTTAAGGACTTCCTTTGAGTGGCGACGTGTTTACTCGGAAAACAAGGAAACTTTTAATGGAGTTACAATTCGTTGACCCTCAAACACGGTTTCGGAAGCGAGTTCCGAGTTTCGACACCGCTTTGACGAACCGTCTTTGAATGTGGACACCTTGTATTTAATCAGGTAGAATCAACAATACTTTGGAGAAGTCTTACACGCCTCTATTTTATCGGGGTATATTACCCGACAGTTAAAGTAAAATGTTAACTATTTTCATAGAATTGGAATTAAGAAACTACTAAACGATTCTAATTTCAGATATATGATATTCCTGCGGTATGTCACGACCTTAGTCACGGATCCACTAGCTCGCTCTCTGTCTTATTTTATACGAGAGAAAGAGACAAAATCTACATATTCCGTAAAATAAGTCTAGTCATGGCTCTCATGCTACATCAACTGCATACCACATTGATCGTCGTAAAATACATATTTATAAAATCTCCTTTTTTACGAAATGATTAAATTGTATGAGGAATGGCTGCACCTGCACTTTGCGAGTATTAATCCCAGTATCAAGTAGTATCAATATCAAAATGTATGATGAATGTAATAAAGATGGCGGATGACTCCATTTGAAAATGTTTGATACCAATAATAGTTCCTTTGATAGGGCAAGCACATATCATTGTCAATCTAATGAACGTATACGTCAAAATCGCACACATATCCATTTTAAAGTTGTCCGCTTGTAACTTCAATATAAGTATGAAAAGCTCTATCTATGCTTACAAGGCCGTAGATTTTGATATACTTATCACATTTCACAAAATCCATAAAAATAACTATTTTAAATTAATGGTAAAAAACACTTTTTAATTGCCCTTAGTTTTCGTGTTCTCCTCAGCAAGCCCTTTTATTTGATACCCATATTGTGGTAGCGCAGAAAAAATAACTATTCCGCCATCTTGGATGATCCGCCATATTGGAATTAGAATGACGTCACATAGCTAAGCATGCATTGTCATCCAAAATAAGCGTGTATACCAAATGTCAGCTCAATCGGTTAAAGATAACTGATTTAAAATTCAGTTGCAAGATTCCACCCCGACATACATACATTGCAAGCTTAGCTTATATTAGTATAAAGCTTGTAAAATGTCCTAACTCCTAAACAGTATTGATGTGGGTAAGTACACCTACCTACAATTGATAATATTATCAAATATAAGAACATGCTAGCTACTTCATCCTAAAGATCCAAGTTGTGCAGGTTTAATAGCAAACACTTCCCTTTAAAGTCTCGTGTAGTAACCACAGTTGACAGCACTATCGTAGGATAATTATCCCTAGCTCCGTGTCATCCAAACCTCGGTTATACACAATGGAAATTCCATTAATTACCAGTATGTACCCGATATCGGGAACATGCGGTTATAATGGTGTTCAGGAATACCAGCCGCTGAATATTCCCCGGGCGTGCGATCAACACGACTTGTCGATTGCGCCGCTAAAATTGTATCTCATAGTATAGACGGGAAAGATATCAGTACTGTTACAATGCAATTAATAAAGCAGCATTTTAATTGTCTCGTTTATTTGATGTAGGTATTCGAAATTTGAAGAAAGGAAATACATTAATTGGGGCTAATAATAAGTACTCATACAATACAACAGCAGTAATAAATAAAAAACTAGAATAAATGATTCGTGCGTAGCTGCAATCCCTACAGGATCCGTTGTCAGCAAAACTCAAGTTTTCACTTATAACGCACGGGAATCAAATTAAATAAAATTGAGTTTCCACCATTTATAGAAACTAATAATCGATTTGCAGTGGCATTGCTGAACATTTAAATGCTGGAAATGCTATTCCAGGCTTTATTTGTATATAGTTTTTGAAATATATATCTATTTATACATGTAGATTTATTCTGTCCAATAAAGTATAAAGTAATTCCATAAGTCTTTAAAAAAGATAAAATATTCAAATAACCACTTAAGATTACAGTATAGAACACAATAGAAAACACATTAAACATTTGACACCCAGTAGCAAGAATTTCGCCCAAAACAAAGTATTAACAGAAATAACTTCCCTAAGCCATCCAACCGTAGGGAGTCTTATAAAAATAACGTTGAAGGTGTCCCACGGACACTTAACAAGCAGTGAAGTGGCCATCGAGACTACCCGACGGGATATGAGTTATTATGAGACGATAGAACTTCAAGTAGTATGTTCCAGTAATCTCGACCCACGGCTGTGTACAAATAATTATGACAGTTCTCATAGGAATAAGGTTTGAAGCACCTGTTGAGGGCATCACGAATTTATAGACGCCATAATGAGACGCGACGGAATTTATTAAAATTCATTAATGCATTCTCGATTACTACGTTTCATAGTGATTTGAGCAAAATTAATTGATTTACGTATAATATAGTCATAATTCATAATGATGTGTAAGATTGGAATAGGAATCGTGTGATATAAATAAATACAAATGTTATCTGACACTTTTGAGTGGTTTGAAGATCATTGATGATCATTTCGACGGGTTGATTAATGTTTATCGCGGTTAGCAGCTAATTAGC
Organism: Ptilodon capucinus; assembly: GCA_914767695.1. Lineage (NCBI taxonomy): Eukaryota > Metazoa > Arthropoda > Insecta > Lepidoptera > Notodontidae > Ptilodon > Ptilodon capucinus. The sequence goes on from OU611808.1 coordinate 9,346,989, forward strand.
GGTGGAGTCTTTCTCGAGTCAAGTGGCCGATGCACACAAATCGCTCGGCGGTCGAGCTCTCAAGGCGGCGCGCGCGGCGACACGTCGAATGTCACTCCATCCTGCACTACCGCAATCTCGCTTCCTCGGCGTCTGCGCACATGTAGTCGCCTCTTAAATCCCGCTTCCCGTCGCCACGACTCTGACGAATTAAGTTATTAACGCTTACAACAGCTGCTTTACACAAATCAAAGTGCCTACAGCCGAACGCTCGAAAAGCACGATCGTCACTCCTCATAGAGTTTACGAGCGTTTTATGAGCCCTTTCATATTCAAGTTAAGACACGGGGCGGGAGTGCGATTGTTTCGACGACAAAATAAATGAATGCGGGCGACTCGTAAAAGTGTTTATTTTATACGCTGTCGCAGGATCCATAGTTATTGTTCTTTGAAGTCAGACGACATCGTTCGACACCTTTGATCTTTTCAATAGTGAGTAGTAACAACTAGACGATTCATTAATCATATTACGCTTGTCAACTGTCATGCAAGGAGAGATGGCCGCTATACGCTCTGTTATTTTTACTTTTTAGAAAATGTACTCAGTGCTAACATACATAAAGATTTAATTTCGATGGCAAAAGCCGTTGCTTTTGAATTCAGTCGCGTCGTTGCGTTCAACGACGCGACTGAATTCGCTCACGTTATCGATTACATTTCTTTGAAAATTATGTCTTTTCTATGAGTCTATACAGTTCATTTTGGTTTTGACAAAAAAATGGTCTGATAATTAATTCGCAAGCTTTTACCTTTGCAAATAAAGTCAGGGCTATGAAATTTATTTGGTAGGATGAAGCACGTAAATAAAGTTTCACTTTGAGGTGCAATTTTTACTTGCCCACTGTAGACTCTTGCTGTAGAACTCTTGCTGTTAATAGCTACATCACAATAATACAAGTCCATCAAACGAATCCTCGTCGCGTCATCATGTTGTTTGAGACGTAAAATGGGACGGTTATAAATTATTTACAGTTTCCACGCGAACGCGGTGTATTTATCACGGCGGGGCGAGGTATTAAGATATTGCTTCTTATTCCTGCGGGTCTCATTACAGGCCGGGGTGGGGTCGACACCTCTAATATTTCATCCTTAGCAGCCCGCTACGGTACTCGAGCAGTTTTTTCTATTAGAGATACACGAAAAATTCACCAGAGTTTTCTCATTTTCATAAAACGCCCATCGTGTTGCTGTTCAGTGCGTTCATTTCGTATTCGCTCTTAATTTCATTAGGAGCGAACGTTCCGTGGGATGAGTGGAAGAGCGATTCGCTAAAAAGGTTGTTTTGATGGTAGTTACATTAAGGTAATTGGTGTATGGCTGCGAAACATTTTTATGGCCCATCGCATCGGCCGTTTGGGGCTTCGCTGGCCGAATCGTTGTCAATCTTCGCCGCCAGCCAAAGTTAATGTTAATGGAACGAATTTAAGTATTCACCGGATAAATTGACTCTCAAGATTTATTGAACAACAAACTGGTGAATGTGTGTATTCGAATTAAAAGCTTCGGATTTATGAGTCTTTGTTTCGTGATTCGATACTCGAGCATACAAGTATTTAGTAGCAGTTCTAGAGTCTATTAGAATGAATTCTAGATCGATAAATAAGTAGTAAACACTGTAAGTATGAAAAAAGTATTATAAATTTACAGAAACTTTAAAAGGTAGTGGTAGCCGAGTGGTCAAACGTACGCCTTGCAATCAAACTGTGTAGATTTGAACCCCGGCTCGCATCTCTGGATTTATGTGCGAATATGATTTTCATCCGAGATTACCACTTGCTATGAAACGGTGAAAGAAACCACCGTGAGGAAATCTGCACGTCTATAGAAAGGCGTGTGAAGTTCACCAACCCGCACTGGGCCAGCGTGGTAGCCCAAAAATCCCCTCGTATTAAGGGAGAACGTGCCCGGTATAATGGCACTATTGCCTATGCCTAGCCTATGCTCGCCCCCTATTACATTGGTACCAAAATTACATGGGCGCACTGCAGTGCACCTTTGCCTACCCTTTCGGGGCATAGGTACAGGCGTGATGATGTATATTTTAAAACTGCTTAGATAAGAGTTTTAAGAATATTTTTCTTTTTGACTAACAGTGCTTAAAAAGTATCCATTCTTTTCGCACTAAATTAAATTAAGAGTATTGCCGTCCTTCTTACGGCCGTAATGTACGAGCAAGATGGCGATATTTTTTGTGCTGTCAAACATAGTTTGTGTTTAACATAATCGACTTCAATATAGGGTAACGCGCACAGATTAACTAAGTTGAATCATCATGCCATCACAAGATTAAAATGAGAATTCCATTCCGTGGTATAATTGCTCTCGCGTCCGTCCAAACTAACCCGGGATCAATTTACTCTCACAATGACCTTAATATAACGTGTCGCAATGAATGTGTAATAATTTGATGTAAAGAAATTCTATGTGGATGTTATCTCGAGCGTGCGGGATCAGAGAGGAGACTTTATTAAAAACGCACATGTGGCGAGATGCGTATCGCAGCGGCTGTTAATTACTTCTGACACGCGGCATATGATTCAATTATCGTATGATTTATACGAAGCGAAGGGTCGCGACTCGAGTTGAGCGGGGGGTTTAACCTATTACAATTCTTTACTTGCGAAGCATATTTTTGACTCTACATCTTTTCCTTACGCTCATTAAATTAGTATATTTGGATAATATATTTCAGTGCATTGTAACTCTCTATACTCTACACGGTGTTTCAGAAGTCCGAAATAATACTTGAACGTATACAAATTTCATCAAAATTCGAACATGTCTTTTCAACTTTATTTTGATCGCCAATTTGAAATCTTGAAATATCTCGAGTGTTATGCGACGATTTCATGTTCTGTTTTGTAAATAGTAGTAGCCGCCCTTTTTAGATGTAGTTTACACTGTTAAATAGATTTATATATGTATCCTAAGGCAACGAGTCGATACTTGAGACAAGTACTCAAAGGTTTGTAACTCAGAAACTATGATAAGTACAATCTACCTTCACTATGCCTCTTCGTAATAGCTACCTTTGTTTTTAATGGACTACGCTGTTGGCCGTAAGATGGCCTTCACAGCTTCACCGGAGGAGTATAATAGCTACCAATATGATAAACCCTGTCTGTATACAGAAGAATAAATTACAATAAAAATATATTTCGTTTGTTATATGTCAAACAAAAGCAAATCTGATTGTGATTGTACTCAAAATGCGAAACATACATTATCAATTTAAAAAAAATGCAGATTAAATGAACGCTTATAGTTGATACGTGAGATGTAGTTTCGTGTGTCAGAGTACTGGAGTAGCGTCCAAAACACTGCTTATTTAAGCGTTAACTATCCATTTACCGTAAGATCGCGTTCCCCGGACATATGGCAAGCAAAATCAAGACGGTAGCATGTATTTTCGCTATAAAACTTTAAGTAAACGATGTTTAACACGCTACCTATTTGTGTGGGCTGGGACCAACGCGAAGTTATGCAAACGTGGTTTATTCCGCACATTTTTATAGAGAGCAGATCATGGCCCAGAAATATTAAAAAAAAACGTTGACTGGATATGAGAGAACTGGCCAGTCTGTAATACATAAAGATGCCATGTTTATAAAGAAATAAATATCATATTAAAAGAAACGATTGATGATGACACTATTTCTGAACTTGAAAAATAAATTTCAACATATTTAGTTGCCCTACTGCGAGTTTTACACGCGTAATTATGCTCGCCAGTCGCTAGCGTCTGCGTGAAATATTTATGTTACAAATCGTTTAGTGTCCCTATCGACAAACAACTTGTTTTATTAATCACTAGCTTCTACCCGCGACTTCGTACGCCTAGACTTCGATATTTAGAAATTATAGGCTATATATTATTCCCAAGTATACATAATAATACTGTAAAGTTTCATCAAAATACGTTCAGTTGTTTTTGCGTGAAAGAGTAACAAACATCCATCCATCCCTATATCATCACAAACTTTCACATTTATAATATTAGTACGATTTAAGTAAACGCTAGCAACTACTCTTAACTAATGTAAACACTCATGGTGAAGATGCAGCTCTGACAAGATCGCGATACGCAACTAAGACACCTGCAATACCATAAATTCCGTGATTATCAAATACCGCATCTCCATACCGGCACAGTTCACATAAAAACGGTTTTAATTGCTTAACTCATCCGTCCCGTAACCACATAATTCACATTATACCGCTTTCACACCAAATGATCGCGCCGACTGTACGCACCGGCCGGTAATAAATACTAATTACTAGTAAAATAACAAACGATAACATCGCGGCTGGAATTCTTGACGTTGTTATGGTAAAAAGCAGTCGTTACCATACACAGTAAATCTCGCGTGACGCGTAATGGTTCCAAGGGTTTAAATTTATCACTTCGAGTGTACCGTTTAATAAATATTATCACACTTTGAGACGTCAACAAACGTGAGAAGATAGCCCGGTTCGTGATATTTGTCACATTTCGGGGATTAAAATTGATCGGAGCGACGCCTCTGTTTGTCGAATCTGCCTTAACAATAAACATCATAGGTTGGTTCACGTATCTCGCTTACAAACGCCTGGTATAATTAGAGCTAGTACAAATGCCTTCGAGTGTTCTTGAATGACAATAGAGGACTTACGACTCCCATAGATGGGATCTTTTGCTTAATTCTATAGGTTCAATGACATCTCTAACTTGGTAGGCAATTTTAAAACATCCGGTTCAATTTAAAAGTATTCTGTTTGATGTTAGAGCAAAAAAATAATAATAGTAAAAATCATAAAAGAACTCTGCACGTGGATTGAAGAACGGTAGTAAGGATGTTTGATAAAGAAAAGGTCTATACGAATAATACTTATCCAGGAAACACGTACTTGTATCGTAGGTTCAATTGATCTAAGAAATTACTTAAATACCCAATTACTTCACGATTCGTTGAATAAAGAAATCCGCTCATAATTTACGAAGGTATTTATAACAGCACAACAATGAAGTAACAAAGTCGTTAATAGGACACCATCTTGGCGGGGTTCCCACATTCGCCACCACATGGCTCGCATTGAAACATATCTCCTATACTGCAGCAACTTTCAATAAATCCGGATTATCATTTATTTAAGCTAACCGAGCCACGACAGGAGCTAGTCGACCGTTTCAAAACGTTTTCTAATACACGGTCACAAGGTTTATAATACAATAAAGATGGCAACAAAATGTGCAACCGCGTACCCTGACGTGCTTTCATGCTATAGGAAGTGCGTGTTATTGCAGCTTATGTTTCGTAGCCGCCCGCTGAGACATTCGAGGCACCCGTCCGTTTTTTGTGACAGACCAACCGAGTGCCATAAATAATAGGTAGGGGTTCCCGAAGAGCATTGTAATAAATTCGATGCTCTTTTTGGTAGCGGCGGAACGGGCCACGATTGAATTATGGTGATGCGTTAAGCCAGCAAACTCGGAATCCGGCGTTTTTATTTCCCGTACATTTGGCGCTAAGCCTCGGCCTGCTGCATTCATGTCTTTCTTCGAAGTCACGTCTTTCTTCGGTCCATACAATAAGTTTATTTTGCTACACGCTCTCTCATCCTGTACGTACTCGCGGATCGAGTTACCGCTCCCGACCATTTGATAAAGACAACACACAGATGGTACGTACATCCGTATTGGCTTTCTCTTAAAACAGAAGACATTTGAATCACACGAGACAGTCGATATTTGCTTGGCACGGTATAACAAAGGCATTTGTCTGAAGCGGTCCACTCTAAACTAAGATAGATTAGCGTTAGTCGCTGCGGACGACATGACACAACACAAGCGAGCTAGCCAAGGAGATTTATTCTATTTACTTCCCTTTAACTATTATAGAGACTAATATTGTCTCATAGTAATAAATAGGTACATCAACAATCGCCTCGGATACTTTACATAGTAACTTTCTTGTGCTACATTGATTTACCGACACGAATATGCTTTTGTAATAATACCTATCTCTACTAATCTTCACGCTCGTTTTACACTTCCGAGCGCGTTATGAAATCTTTGATATATATTAGAGTTTAAACGGTATTTCACTTTAATATACCTGTCACTTGTTGAGGTTGTTTGTCATAGGAGAGACGGGATAGAGTTACAGCGGCTCGGGCAATGCGTGCACCATGTCGGCCGGCGATGAGAGAGCCTCTCAAGTTACTCCAGGATAAGTCAATCATTCGAAACGTCCACGTTTATCTAAAATAAAACGGTAGAATGTTGCGTGTGGCGCTCCGACATAATGCGTAGCGACACCCGACATGTTTTGTGCGAGAAAATAAAAATCATGACGCCGCAGACATAAATAGATCACCGTTCGTGCTTTTACTAAACGCCTTTCTCTATTTTATAACCGTCACGACTTTACGCTGTCCTTTTGTTTCGCTGTAACTTATTAGTTTTCCGTACGAGCGCTCGAGCGTTCGTGTCGCGCGGAAATTGTTCTGTCACACAAGTTCACGCTTATACGAGCCTTGATCCTTATTAAAACGAGTGCTCGTATTTAACAGTTGAACTGTTCGAAAGGAAGTGATTGGACGAGTGTTAGCCCCGCCGAAACTGGCTAGCTCCAATTTCCTGCCCCGGCCGCGGTCTTCGAGCAAACAGCTCTTTGCAAATCAAACAAGGGACCGTCTGGCGTATCCACATATCAACTTCGCATTGTTTCCCATCGTTTGGAGCTAACCAGAGGCGTTTTCGATTATCCCCCCCCCCCCCCCTCACCCCCGAGAACAAAGCCCGTGACCGCAAATCCAAGTCAATTACATAGTTCAACAACTCAGCCCTTACAACTTTCATGGGCTACCACCGGAATACAGAAAAGGGTATCTGTTTTCAATACACTGGGCGGACGATACGATTGACCCTTTCGAGTGTCCGCATTGACTTTTAAATTAGTAATCCCGCGCGGGCAAACAGAGAGCCTGCGGGTTGGCCTGTTTGCACGGTCGAGTGTGCACGCGCGTCTTCATTAGCCGCCGGATCCCGCGGCCTGCTTGCTCAACACTTCTGTGGCTAACATTAACCCTATATCTATCTGCGATATGTATCACAATATATGTACTAACCCAGGATATCTACCTTATTCTAAACGAATATGTGCATTCTGATGTATGTTATAATCGTTTTAAATACGATTCTTGACAAATCCGGCGCAACTGAGCTCTGAGATTAGCTATTACTTTTTAACTGCTTTTGATCTAAAGTTTAACACTGCAGAAGTAAGGATTGTAACTGACTATGATCAGTTAAGGTGATCTAATTTATTTGCCTTGTCAGCATAAAAATAAATTTGTGTTTTAATCTTATGGGACAAAAAATACTTATCGATATTTTGTCGGCATAATATAATGATTTCATAAACTGTATATAACATATGTTTCAGGATTGTTATAAACAATCTCACATTGTTTTTATGTTGGTAAATGGTTGCCTTCATAAATGTCCATACGCTTTGGGGGACGTAGTTGGGCTTGCTATGGGTCCCAACTATCTTATGACTCTTACCATGAAAATATTCATGATAGACGAGGGTTCAGGCAGACATGAGACGTCGTTATTGGTCATTTCAATGGTCCCCACACAAAGCAAATTCATCGTGGGGTTTTATCTGGTATAAGTAGGCGATGCCGTAGGTAGGTAACTGTGGATCCATGAGGATGAATTTCCCCACGCATAAAAGGCAGGAAAGTTGACAGGACAGGCCCAGCCTTGTGTGGGGGCATACATCTCTCATAACATATATGTACCTACCACTATTCAGGAATTCTCGTCACTATTGTTTTATTCCTAAACGCCATCAGAATTTTGATGGCAAAGCAATTGATGGCACCCCACGTCCATAAATTACCTTATAACCATTAAATTACATAAACACCGCATTATGCATACATATGCCCACTAATTTGATACGTATCTTTAACAAAACATACGCATAATGAATATAACATTCTTTCACATGGGTCCAATTCAAATGTGTGGCGTATATAACTCGTTTTCCGGAAACAATTCAAGTTGCCAACTGCTGTTCAAAGTATATATACAGGGTGTATCAGAGGTCCAAATTTTTTTTGTGCATATAAGCTATCTAATATCGACGCTTGAAAGTCAGTCCTTACAAAAATATAAAATGAGATAAACGAGTATATACCCTTCGAACAGCCAGATTTTTCTGCGTCATTTGGTACATATAACTAATAATACAAGTTTCTGAGTTACAGATTTACCTTTGAATATTTTTCACAAGTCTTAGGCCACGCCCATTGAATTAGAACACTATTTAGAACTTGAAAATTGCACATAGAACTCGAGATATGTATTCCAAGTTTAAATGAAGTCGGAAAAAATGGAAAAATCATGTTCGAATTTTGATTTTTTAAAATATACGCCATTCGCTTGTTTACCCGATACTCATGCAAACGTTAAAATCTTATTTCAGACTTCTGATACACTTTTTAGAATAGGGAATGAGGTAGAGTTATTAAATGTTTATCTAAACATCGGAATAAAAATGCGTCGGACGGGAGAGTGAACGCTCGCCCGTTGGGACGCAGCGAAGCGCACCCATTTGGACTGATGGCTCTATGTAGAGTCTTTTTTTCAACGTCAGACACAGTCCACCCTTTCAACCCGAATGAATCACTTAATTTTTCTCTATGGCGGGTGCGTTCCCCTTCGATACGATGTCGAAATAAATTAGCGTTGTCCATTGTTCTGTTATAAAGGAAGCGATGCCGTGAATTGGTTTTGAGTGGTTTTGCGGTGGCTGAAGCGGTGTTTAGAGTTCCGTATCTCAACAGGAAAAAACCGGCCAAGTGCGTGTCAGACTCGCGCACGGAGGGTTCCGTACCATTATCTTTAAAAACGGCAAAAAAATCACGTTTGTTGTATGGGAGCCCCCTATATTCATTGTATTCTGTTTTTTAGTATTTGTTGTTATAGCGGCAAGAGAAATACATCATCTGTGAAAATTTCAACTCTCTAGCTATCACGGTTCATGAGATACAGCCTGGTGACAGACGGACGGACGGACGGACGGACAGCGAAGTCTCAGTAATAGGGTTCCCGTTTTACCCTTTGGGTACGGAACCCTAAAAAGGAAAAATTATAGGATCACTTCATTGTCTGTCTGTCTGTTTATCAAGACCTTCTTTCTTGGGATCATGTGAAGGTATAAAGTTAGAAATTAATAACAAATTCCTTGAAGCTGTAAAATTATCAAACTTTTAAGTTAACTTAATTAGTTTGGTACATTTTCAAGGGAACAAAAATTCTTTTATGGTAATTCACGTTGAACTAGAATCATAAAATTTGGCAAGAAGCAATGTCTTATAACACAAGTAAAGGAAAAAATCCGAAATCCGTAAATTAGTGGTTACTTAAAAAATTATATTTTCGAGACTCGATTCCCATGATGGACGAACCATTTACACACCTACAAAATGAGTACGGAACCTTTCGGTACTTAGACTCTTAGTTAGACTCGCAATTAACTAGTTTTATTTTTATCTGCAAACATTATTGCAAGTACACTCGGAATGTACATTATCAAATATAAATTGGTCACTTCAAGCGTGAAAATTAGTTTTAATGGCTCTATGTAAGGAACGCGAGTCATAGAGCATTACACAAAGGCCGATAGTTAATCACTGGAGTAATAAAGGGCAGCATATCAATTAAAAGCATAATATCATTACCGTTGCAATAGCGGCGTATGATCTGAATAAAGAATTATAGCGCACTGAACCCACTAGAGTGAGCGAAATAACTTTATTTTTTGATAATATACTCTACATCAATAAATATAGAGATTGAGTTCCTTTGGTAAAAGTGAAGCAACCACGCATCAAAATTCGTTCGCATCATCGATTAAATTTCGTTGAAAAATATTCTTCTTGCACGTGTTGCACAGTTTGTTTTCGTATCGTATCGTCGCACCCGTGGGCGCACGTATTTAATGGGAACTCTACACATACGTAATACGAGAGCGCCGCTCTAAAATGTATTCCCTTTCGGTCGAGTGCTTATTAACGATTTCATATCGTTAATAACGAGTCGGGTGTACAGTAAAAAATAACGATTAACGATGTTAAACTACCGTAGCCGATTGGCATTCGGCGCGGCAGTTTTGGGCGGCTATTGTACTCGGAAGAATAGAAGTGTTTATGTTTGGGTGTTATTTTTTTCATCTCATTTCAATAGAGAAGTTTAATAATCTCGTCTACCTGGCTCCCTGGGCCATCCATCACGCGATATAACGAGAAATTATTGTTCGTTTATTACGTTTCTAGGAACAGGCGTTTCGCTACAAAAAGGGAGGCTTGAAGTCTTTATTTGCAAACATTTTGGGATATAAATTAATGATTGACTTGTCAGCTTTTATCTGTACTGAGCACAGTAGGATATCTTTTGAATTTTTACGATCCTCCTACAATTCAGTATAATAATTTATTTACTCTGACATTTAATGTTCTATACTTTTTGGAAATATGTCTTCATGTCGACACAAAAAAAAAACTGTGAACAAGTCAATCTAACAAACGACGAAATGCTACTATAATAACTACAAACCTTCCTTTAACTAAGAATAAAGGTTATAGTCGAATGGCAAACTGTTGCAAAGGCTCCCGTTATTATGTTTGTCGGGCCAATATGTAGATTAGTGGCCAGAGAATCGCGCCACCCTGCGACCGATTCACGGAACATGCACGTGGGCCTGTAGAAATTATCATTGTTTGACTTCGTACGGGGAGATCACCACTGTGTAGGGGATAAGCCGAAGCGGGTAAATGTTTATTTTATCTACCGACCAATGTAACGAGTTAATTTGTATAAACAACGTGCGGTTTTAATTGGACTACTGTATATTTTTTTTTTCAATAATACATTCAAAAATAGAATCAAGAATCATAACATTAAAAAATATAATTTTGAAAACAAAACCGACTTTCAAATATGGAACATCACCGCTGCAGTCACGTTATCTATTGTTATTTTATTGAAACCATAGTCATTTAAAAGTGAAGTGAAGTTAAAACTAATACCATAGACCAAAAACGCAATCAACATGGCTTCGCAACACCAAATAACGAAGGAAAACAAAATGCAGCCTTCTGTCTAGCCATAAGTCGGCAAGTCAACATAATAATGCTAAGCAAGTACACTTATGTTAAGTAGGCATAATAAACTCGACAGTATAAACAAGTTGAACAAGATTGTTATCGCTGGCCAAGTGCCAACGTCAAATGAAATTTTTAACTCCAAATAGCAAGGCACCGTCTCGTAAGTAGTAAGTACATATTTATATACAAACGAGTTGGATTATGGTTGTGTCATATTGATGAATAGCTTACATGTAGATTGGTCAATGAATTGTCGTTAGGCGCGTACGCACCTACTGTGCGCTGCCTCGTGAGGCAGCCGCGCGCTTGAAGTTGTAATTGACACGCTCAGAAATTAAGTATTAATTAAATAAATCACGCTAGACAACACATACTCATGGTATGATACCAAACTGAGCAAAGCTTGTACTATGGGTACTATAGAATGGACTGGGGGCGATCTTAGTTACATCCAGACCAAGACAAATTCCAAAAAGGTCATTTCCGAAATTTTCTACTGGCTGGTATCGAACCAGGTTCAGTGAGCCGAGCGGGCTGCACTCAGACCAATAAACCAAGCCGTTGGCGTCGTCAACTGTCTTCTCACTTATTTTGATTTGCTAGTTCTAATAGACAAGTCGGGTGTAATTGCTTAAGTGTGAGTAATCTTTACAATCACGTACACTTCTGTAGCCAAATGTATCTAGCAGCACTATAAAAACTCGTAGCCAACTCATGAATTAAAACCGAATGAAAAAACCAACAGGGTGTATTGAATCAACACCCATGTATAAATCGTGTTACATTAAGTTTTAAATAAATGTGCATATCATTAGGTTAACAAGAGATGTGCCTCTCTGGTGTGTGGTCCTACTAACATATTCCACGCATTATTCCCTTTTTTTATTCCAAGGTACAAGATTGTAAGCGTCCACGCAATTTGAATCATTAACGTCGTTAGCGGAAGGTTCCAAATTCGATACGGTACCTCTAATTAATTAATAGCTATTAAACTAACGATAGTTATTACCCAGATTGAAGGACAGTCGGAGCTTATGGCTAAAAGGTGTTATATATTGGCCATTGTGATTTGGAACTTAAAGTTATGATATTCAAAGTTCATTTTGCGTGAACGTATCATTTATTACACTACGAGAACCGTAGTTCTGAAATATGATAATTTTATATAATATAACAAAAATTTATATCATTATTTAACATAGAAACATTCACTCAACTTACCTGTAATACTTTCGTGTCTACATTAAATAAATGTCGCATCTCTTTCACACTACACTCTGCCCATAGGAGTGAAAGAGATACCAATACGAAATACACTTCAAATGATTTGAACTTTTGTTCGTAACAACGCCTCCACATTTCCTCTTCAATGTTGCCTAGTGATTTAAATTCATTTGTTTTCTTTGAAGCATGTTAACAATCGGTAGGTACGTCGCGATGCCATGACTGGGCACGATCAAATGGATCTCTTACATGATTAGAATGGGTATTGTTTACTCTCTCGAACACCTGGATAGATTCGTTAATAACGTCTCTACCTCCATACACTTTGGTGTAACCATAATGAAATATAATTCACTCTACAATACTCTAGATAGGAAACTCTTTATTGTACACCAATAGTTACATGGATATTACACAAAATATATTGACAAAACAAGGAACAAATAGTAGTGTACATTAGGCGGTCCTATCGCAAGCTGCGATCTCTTCCAGACAGCCTTTGGATGGAGAGGATTTTGTCGTAATGACATGATGACAGATAGTTGTGTACCAATCTATTATATAAATATGCCATACATATACATAAATATTAACAATAAATACGTAGTATAAAATAATATGCTCACATATACTGAAACATAAAATATAAAACATATTCAAAATACTTTAAAGTAGGACATACTTAACTAATGAAACTAAAACTATAAATCTAAGTAGTGCGTCTTTAGCAGTGTTTTAAAGGCTAGTAAAGTTTCAGCATCACAATAACTTAAAAAAAAAACAAAAATCAAACGTCAAGTTATCGAGAACTAAGCAAAGGTACTTATATGGGTGTTATTCAATAAACTGGGGGCGATCCCGATAGTGTCCGTCTTATTCTAAGTATTTTGTTATATAAATTTCACAACAGTTAGCTTTAAGTACTGTTTCTTAATTAATGTAACAGATCCACGTACCACGTATTAATTGGCTGAGTTGCTTAAACAGCTACAAATCTAAGTTTCACAACTATCTCCATCCATAATTCCCAAAACAATGTCTAATTGGAAATTAATTTGAATACGCGCCCCGTGCCCAAGTCGAGTGGAAACCTTTAAGTAACTTATAACATGTTACAGATAAGCCCCGCGTTCCGGACTATGCTAATGTGACTATAATGGACTTGAAAACAATGCGTATACCTTAATAGAATTCCTAAAGTAATACCGCGTTGTACCATCAATCATCTGAGATATCGCCTGTGATCTTATCTGAAATGAAACTCATCATTTATAGATGCGTATGTCGGCGCTGGCCGAATGTTATTAATAGATTTCTATCTGGTCATCAACTGAATCTGGTAACGGTAATCCCGGTCATTTAGTCGGTCCGACAATATCGGTAACAAATTATTGCTTTTGTTGGTACGCATCGCCGCAGTGATATGTGGAGCGAGTGTTGTTGGCAAATAAAAAATATTGACTTTTTGTTGTATGCCTGAATGGTAAGTAGACCGTGTTATTGCGTTTTACAGCAGACAGTGAATGTCTATTGACCAATATCTAATGTTTAACTTTCTTTATTGGAATTCTGTATGAGTTATCATAGCGGAGTCGGAAACCTCGTCATGCTTCTCATACTGGCGTACTATGCATTGTGGCTCTCGGTAATTTGAGGACTAAAATAGTACATCACCATTTAGACCTAAGAATGTTATATTTCTGTTTGTTTTTTACTGTCTTTATTTGTCTAAATATATAAGTGAAATATGGGTGCTCTGCAATGAATTGATACCTACTCCTTCAGGGAATACAACCGTAATGATAACTATTATTAAGTTACATATATTTTAGTTATTAATGACTAAACTTATACTTGTTTTCAACATTTAAAACGATAATGAAAATTTAATCCAATAGTCTTTTATCACTAATATATCCATAAAAGGTTTTAAATTTTATCACAAAATTAAAAGTAAAAGGTAGCAGCGTCTCTAGATAACCAAGTGGGAGCGTATAATAGGATGAAGTTCAAAGTAATTTGAGCTTTAGCTCTAAGTGGTTCGGTTGTAAACGAGTGAAACGTTACGACGGTACATTAACGGCTAATAATTCGTCGTAGTGACGATTTCGAAACGTCACTATCCGGACATTCCGTGAGATGCAAGATTAGTATTACTGACAGCGGCGATAAGTTAAAAACTTTTTTCGTGTATTACGATAATCGCATCGGAGTGGCTCGAGATGGAAGCGTGCGATAAAAAAGCCTTGTCAATATCATTATACTTGTACCAACATGGGTTACTTAACGAGATTGTAGGCTTGGTATACAGATAATGAATGTGTTTTATTAGGCTCTATGTGTTCCTCACGGATATTTCTTGCATCATTTCCTTTGGGTTCAGAAACATTGGTAACTTACTTAAACTTTCTCCATTGTTAATTTACTAAAACTTTCTTTTCGCATTTTCGTTTTTTTTTTGTGTTTTTACTAAAGATGATCTGCATTAGTTTGGATTGAATCCGCAAATTAATAACAAATCCGATAAATGTTCTGTAGGCTTAAGCCTCTCGCACACTGGAGTACCAAAACGATATCTGTCTCACTAAGCATAAAGATTCCAATACTGTCATAAAGGCCACACCCTAGTGCATCAAAACGCACTCACGCTGACAGTGTCGTTTCAAAGTAAAATTAACTTTTTCTTTGTGTCAATAAAGTTTGTTTTGGTATTATCTAAAAATTTGATGCGAGAGCGCGGACACACTAGTGTGCGGGCCTTATACGTGCTGCGAAATTCTCAAGTCCAGAAGCAAATTCAGAACATGACTTTTTCAACGCTCTCCCACTAATGGTTCTCAAAAAAGAGCCTTTTGTCGGTTTATTATGTCGAGTCATTACACACCATTTTAAACTAAACCAAAACTTTACGGGATACAATAAACGGCCCTAACTATAAAATTAAACACCAAAACTTTCCGTCGGTTACGTCAAAATTTTGCAAATGTCTGCCTTTTGTTAATATTATAGATATTTAAATAGTTTTTGACACACATTATGAAATGTGACACTAAAGTATTTAATGATTATCAAATATTTTGAATTTAATTTTAAACGTCGAGGTAATTGGTAATTAGTACTTTAAAAATTTTCTTGGTACTTTTATCATTCACACTTGTCTTTTAAGAATACGAATCTAATCCTCATCCGTCATCTAAGCAACTCTAAAAGTCTTTTTTGCTACGTCTTACTATCTACGAATGCAAGATGCAAGCCCCATCTCGCATACGAGCAAATTGATAATCTTCTTAGTGTCTTCTACAAACGCTAGCCTCATCTGGCACTTGATCAACTCAAGTATTTCGGAGTCATTTTGATAGTGGAACGAAATTATGCGGTAAGTAATTTTAACGTCCTCCAAAAGCGTTCGGTTAATGTATTCACCACAACTACAGAAGCATCACCAGGCGGGGTAGCTCTCAAAGGCAGTTCCCGTGTGTCGCACGCTTATCCCCATCCAATTAACATAACACCTCGACGCATCATAGTGGACGCCCATATTAATAGGTTTACACAGTCGAATGCAGTATGACTCGTACACAAATGTATTCAGCAGGTGTCCACAAATTAACATACAATTTACAAAGACATACATACGATAAAGTCGCTGTTTAGCATCAGATCCGGTGATCGGTTTCGTGCAGCTTTGTATATTAAACTCATCGTGTTTATTCAGTGGCGAACATTACGTTTGAAAATGTACTCTGTGATAATATTTATTTACGTATCAAAAAATGATTAACTGGCAAGGTAAGAAGTTGCTCACCCGTTATTAGCTGTCAGTAAAGTAGGTCACATTGTGTTTTATTTTTATAAACTTAAGAAAAATTTGAAGCATAATTTACCGAAACATAAAAAACTTCTAGTATATTAGGGGTAGTATAAAAGTAGCACCCATAACAGAAAAAGTTAGAAGTAAGAGACAAGGATGGTTTGGGCATGTGATGAGAAGAGATGAGAAGCATGTGACTAAAAGAGTGATGAGTAGGAATGTGGATGGATACAGAGCGAGAGGAAGACCAAAGAAAAGATGGATGGAGTGTGTAAAAAGTGATATGAATGAGATCGGAGTCGATGTCGGTATGACGGAAAAGCGTGACAAATGGAAGAAAAGGACATACTGCGCCGACCCCAAATAATGGGATAAGGTAAGGCAAATGATGATGACATAAAAAACTTCTAGAGTTGATAACATGGATAACATAATACGAACAAGCGGATCCTCAACCGAAATCTAGTCATAAAATTTACTTTAAATGTTCGAACGAAGCCTAAATTCGTAGTACTTGAATATTAACTTTTATATTTTAAGACCGCTTCGCGAAACCACAGACGTACATTTAATATTCAGAGGCTTTCAACTTACAACGAGGTCAGGACAATTGAAACCTTATTTTATGCCTTTTTGTACCTGTGTGAGTTTTTGTGCCAGCGTGGTGGACTAAGGCCCAAATCTCCCTCATATTGAGGGAGAATGTGCCCGGTATAATGGCAATAGGTTCGCCCCCTATTACATTGGGACCAAAAATACATCGGCGAAGTGTGGGCACACTACAGTGCACCTCTGGCTACGCCTTCGGGGAATACAGGTGTGAAATCAAATACAAACCCCCTTCATGTTGACTACGCTAGGTTCATATTTTACGTCGTATTAGTACTTAAGCAGCAATAAAATTGAGTGCCTGGCATAAATTCTATGTAATCTTTCAATGATCGGTACATTTATCGGTTCGGCTTACTGTAAGACTTGGCTTTTGACTAGTGTTATATATTACATATTGTATGCATTAAACAAATAAATATTAATTTAAATGTAAATATTTAACTTCCAGAAGGGGAAATTATTACCGTAACCTTTCCAAAGGGAGGTAAATATTATATATTACTTCAAAATATATTATAATTATGTGGAGTGCTTACCCCAAATAATTTACCTTAACTAAATATTAATTATCCTTCAGTGCCTAAAGGGCAGACTAATTACAGGCTTGTGTACCCGTACGTATATACGAGTATGTAGCTACTCTATTATTAGCTAAGGAATCTAAGGTGGGTCGCGAATCGTTAGATTTCTAAGTTATGTTACGTATAGTATTTCTAAACATATTTGTCGCATCTTTAAAAGTATAGAGACCTAACTCAAAAATAATGTTGTTGAAAAATGGTCGTTAGAACAACCCTTTAAGATTTATATTCGAAATCTTAAAATTTCAAAATGGGTCTCTATACTTTTAAAGATGCGATGTGTTCTTGACTTATTGGCATGCTAGATTTTTCCATAATGATGTAATGTAAATTAAACCCAATGCTATTGAATTAAGGTTCTATTTTTATTACATCTGTAACGTTCATAGTAAAAGTATTATTATTTCAATGAGACCGATTTTATTTTTCACTTATGGATACACTCCTTGAAACAAAACACGATCGACTGAATTCCTTGAAGCCCCCAGCATAATGGGGCGTCACTGCTCGCGCAGTGCCAACACCAAAACAAACTCTGTGACAATATGCATAAAGATTAAATTTGTATCGTAAAAGCCACATCGCAAAATTTGCAATTTTGCATCGCTTGAGCTGTCGGTGTCATTTCGTTGTAAAACGAACTTTTTGTATGTGTCAATACAGTTCGTATTGTTATGGCAAAAACATTTACGAGCGAGCATTGACCGCCCCAGTGTGCGGGAAGGCTTACCCATTTCCCGCGTGATAATTACGCAAAACCTATCAAAACGTGATAAAATAAAATGAAAATACTCAATGATATTTTTAATTGTAATTTTTATAGGCATATCGAGGAGTAAAAAGCTATTTAACTTAAGCGACACTTTGAGCAATATTGACTTATATACATATTTGGAATCAGCAATCTTTTCTGCGTCGAATCAGTATTCTCTCCTGTAAAGTTAAAAAGGTCAAATAGCCTTTCAACCCTCAATATTATGTACCCATATATAACCCGGTAGTTTCTACAATAATCTCATCGTCATAGGAAGCTCATCTAAAACTTAAAGGCAAATAACGAGGCTGCGTAACAAGAATGATTTGAATATATACAATATTAACCGTTCAAGTGAACTTCGCAAAGCAGGAAACGTTAGGCAAACAAAGCACAATGAATTTGTTGGCCGCCGTAGTGTAGGGATGGGCCGACCGCCAGCGAGTCGTGTTGTGAACTGCCTACTAAGGTGTGGTGTGACTGCCAGCGACTTATTTTGTCAATATTAACAAACATCTCTATAGAATCCTACTTCCTACTAATATTATGAATAGTTTGTGAGGACGGATGGATGTTTGTTACTCTTTCACGCGAAAACTACTGAACGGATTTTGATGAAACTTTACAGTATTGTTATACATCAGAATAACATATAGTCTATAATTTATGACGATATTGAATAATCGAAGTCTGCGCGGACGTAGTTTAGAAGTTTTTGCGTGAATGAGTAACAAACAACCATCCACCCATCCATCCATCCTCACAAACATTCACATTTATAATATTAGTAGGACTTATCAAGATTATACTGTAAGTATAGTAGCATCTACCTACCTACCAATATAATAATTATAGAAATATCGTACTAAAACACTTTAAACTAATTATTTAAACTTCACGTACTTTACCTATCGTCTCAATGTTATCTTGCCTAAGTATAACGTTGAAAATGTAAAACGGATATTAATAAAATCTAAAGAAGCAAAATGAATTTAGACCACCCTCAAGCTAAGCTAAGTCGTGACACGAACTGCCAGTGACTGTATTGTTATTAAGTTGGAGTCTGACTGTAGGCGACCAGCAACCCAACAATAGAACAAGAAAATATCAATAGAAATAAATAAAAATAACAGCTTTCTACTAATGTATATAATATCTATTATTGAAAACGCAATTTTAAAATAATATTCTGTCTTTGTTTTGTGTAAACTCCAAACCGCGCTAGCCACCACGCTGGCCCAGTGCGGGTTGGTGAACTTCACACGCCTTCTATAGACGCGCAGGTTTCCTCACGATGTTTTCCTTCGCCGTTCAGCTAGTGGTAATCATTATTGAAAATGATTGATGACATTCGAACGTGAAAATCATCCTAGAGGTGCGAGCACGGGATTTGAACTTACATGCCTTTCATTCAAGGCGGGCATTCTACCGGCCAGGCTACCACTACCAGGCCAGGCACTTAGTTATGTTGTGTATAATGTACACACATTATACAAAACATAAAACCATATTAATTTGTATGTTTTATTATCACTACGATGTTGACTTAAAAACTAAACATTGATTTTGTAATAAAATTCCAATAACTAACTTTATATTGTTTATCTTAACGTCAGATCATGCTCTTATCAAAGATCAACCATCGACTTTGTGGGTTTTCAATAAAAATTTAAGTAGGCTATAAAATTGGAGCCTATTTCGTATTCTCGTACTAGAGTGCTACATGTTAAACCAAATATAGGTATTAATTAAAGGGTAAATTAATACTATGGCCTGAACAAACTAGGACGTCGTTTTACTACTACTACTACTACAGCCCCTTTTAATGTCTCACTGCTGGGCACGGGCCTCCCCTCAATGCGAGAAGGATTCAGGCCATAGTCCACCACGTTGGCCCAGTGCGGATTGGCAGACTTCACACATCTATCGAGAACTAGACAAGTTCCCTCAGACGTGCGGGTTTCCTCACGATGTTTTCCTTCACCGTTTCATAGCAAGTGGTAATGTTGGATGTAAATGAGATTCGCACATGAAACCCAGAGGTGCGAGCCAGGGTTTGAAAATGCACACTTGGATTGCAAGGCGTGCGTTCGACCACTTGGCTACCACTGCTACAACGAGATGTTTTACTTGACGTATTTTGAAAATGTACTCTGTACTAATATACATAAAGGTTAAATGTATCTGGCAAAAGTCACGCGATCACTCGACTAAATTCGCTTTCGTTATCGATGATGTTTTTTTTTAAATATACTTCATCTATGAGTAGCCTACAGTAGTTAGCCCGCTGAGTTTTTTGCCGAATCTTCTCAATTGAGTTTACATTTCGATCTGATAGTAACATACTAGCCGTGGTAGCCGAGTGGTCGAACGCACGCCTTGCAATCAAAGTGTGCAGGTTCGAACCCCGGCTCGCTCCTCTGGGATTTATGTGCGAATCTCATTTTCATCCGAGATTATCACTTGCTAAGAAACGGTGAAGGAAAACATCGTGAGGAAACCTGCACGTCTGAGGGAACTTGACTAGTTCTCGAAAGATGTGTGAAGTCTGCCAACCCGCACTGGGCCAGCGTGGTGGACTATGGCCTGAATCCCTTTCGCATTAAGGGGAGGCCCATGCCCAGCAGTGGGACGTTAAAAGGGCTGTAGTAGTAGTAGTAGTAACATACTCGTATAAGAAAAATTATCTAAACTTGCCAACTTGTAAGTGCCCACGTAGGCCTATACAGAAAACATTATTTGACTTTGACTTAGTTAGTGCGTCATGAGGTTATATTGACTCATAGAGGTACTAACTTTGTGAGCGCTGCGCACTGGATGTAAGTTCGCCATGAGCTGATATGTCCTCACAACGCAGTGAACGTGTTAATACAGTTAGTTTTTTTAATGGCAGGAAATAGTTCGCACGCGTTTAGACGTACCTATTTGTGCAGGGTTTTAACGTTTGCCAACATCGCGTGAGTACATAGCCCGCCTACACAGTTCACTTGTTTGCAATCAACTCCCCATAGTTATTCGGCGAGGGCGCGACTGCGCCTCGGGAAAGGCGGATCGCTGTCACTAGCAACTGAAGTATACTCACGTAACTTTTACCACTCGCTGATATCTCGTCCGACGTGATAGAAATATCAATAAGACGCGCAAACAACAAGCAGCAGTCTTATTTTAATATTACTCTCTAAGCTTTTTTGTGGGACTAAAGAATGATAATAGGTTCTGCTATAAGAAGTGATTGAATGGCCTCTCGGTGAAATACTTCACTGTTTACCACCAATATTATTTTAAGACATTCCCTCAATGATGTTTACTTAGTAAATCGATTTGTTTAATGACAAAGTTTGAACAAGCTGCAGTACTCATATACAAATTTCTAAAACTCTGTTTAACCGACAAGTTTTTCAAATTACTTCATTAAGCTTTCATAGGTTTTAACTGAAAATATTGGTAACATTAAAATAATCGAGGATGTTGTCAATAAAACCAACGCGGAAAACACGTAGGCGCTTATACATTTCACTATCGTAGTTATTAGCTCCATTATTGCGAGGAGGATGCCTTTATTGTGCTGTAAATATTTTATTCCACGATAACAACCATCTTGAGATAACGCAAATTGATCGGGGAATAGAGACTAAAGTTTTGGTAGGTTTACGAGATAATGTGGGCGGGTTTAATTGATACCATGAGATTGTGCGAACGACGCCGCACATAAATTAATATTTAACGTCCCTGCTTAGACGCCTAATGAATAATTATAGAGATAAGCGTACAAACGCGCCAAGCACAATGAAAAGATACGATACTTCCACCCAACAATCCATTACACAACCAAATCAACGCGACGTGCGCTTTGTTAGGGCAAGTACGAGCAAACAGTATCCAATATCCAATATTCTCTTTAACATATTACACCAACGTAAAGCTCCAAAATCAATATAATAATGTTTAATTAACTGAGCGTAATTTCCCCGGATCTGACTCCACGTTAGTCCCGTCAAGACGTAGCCTTGAGCGCTTCCTCCCTCAACTTCGCTACACCCATAGAACACAAAGACGCGAGCGCATATTCCCCATTATTCCCATTACGTATTCCCCTTTTATTATGAGTAAACATTAAGGGGCCATCTTTTTATTAAGATTTAATTAAGTGTTCGTTGGCGGGTGTGCGCGGCGCTCGTGCGTGCGATTATGTACTCGCTCTACATACATAGCACGATAATAGTAAGCCGTATTAAATGTGCCTTAACCCTAATAGTATGTTATCGAGTATCTTATGTTTTATTCAGTAGAGATTAGCGGTGGGTGCGCCGAGCCATGCGCGCCTCCCAGGATTTTTCTTAATGTTAATATCCTACACAGTATTTCAATTGAAAATCGACTCGCATTTTAAGCGCAGCGGGTGCCCCGAGCCCGTCCGCTCGCTACGCTCTTAAAACAAAATTATTAAAGTCTGTGATGTTGATTAATTAATCGTAGAATTGATTTCGGGAGCTCTCTCGTCTCGACTCTTATAACTTCAATTTATTTGTGAAATTCAATGTAAGAGGTACAATCACGAAATTATTCGTAATATTGTCGGTAATTTGATAATCGAAGTTTTCGAATTGTTTGGACACGGTTGAAATGAGTTGAAAGGGACTTGGAATTACAGTGTCTATTAAAGACGGAGTGAGTAGAGGTCTGTGATACTGTTTTGAGATTACATTTAACGAAGTTGACTAGACATACTTAATTGAAAGTAATATTTAGGCACAAAAGCGTTAGAACTTGTAAAGAAATTGGTACATTTAATGGTATCTAGTTATTGAATCTGATATACGATATATTGATGATATTTAGGCACAAGATATTGCTGGTAGGTGTGTATAGCCAAGTAGGTAGGTAAATTGTATACCTTCACCGTCTGCAGAAAAATAAAAAATAATAAGGAGAAACCATTTTATTTTTGTCATGTAAAGTTAACAAAAATGGCGTAACTGTTATCTTGAAAATACATTTTAAACAAGAACAGATACATTCTCGATACCATTTATTGAAACATAACAATTTCACAAATGTAAACCAGTTGCGGTTAGTTGAAATCAACCTAGTTATGCGGCACTAAACTTACTTTCCTGCACGTCCGTACAAATTAAAAATAATGACTTGTCATGATAAAATATTTTGTGGAATTCGGTATGGTTGCCCGAAAAGGCGCGGTCCGGTTCGAATCGACGCTCGCTTGACGGGCAGCTGCAGAATGAAATTATGAGCATTTTTATTTTCCGGCCCTCGGGCCGCGGCCGTACACCTGCCCGGCCTAGCCGCGATTGACACCTACCCCATTATATACGTTCAAGCCCAACGTTAAAAAAATACATCCCAACAATAGCCCGATCGCAGCCGCATGAGAACTTATTATTAGCCTTTTATAAGACGGGCCATTCATTTTTACATCTTCATACAATTCTGACCATTAGCCGAGGCGTGTGGGCAGAGGGCTCGAAGCTAAATAAAACTATTGTTGCGCCAAACAAAACCAAGTGAACATCTTCATAGGGCGACATCTCTATTGTTACGGAAGGTTCGTTGCCGGTCGACGGGGCGATATTTTAGATGGGAAATTTATTGCCAATTTCAGGAAATGTTTACCGAAAAGTGAGTGAATGGTGGGCGAGTGAATTACTCATTGTAATGAAATAAAGGAGGACCAGATTGAAAGCGTCCGCTGAAAGCCGGCGTAGACGACGGCCTTGAAGTGTTTGATGATAATGATTTATGGCGACAGTAGCGCGACGCGATTTTAGCGCGCTTAGTGTGAGAAAGATAAATGTTTCTTTGTGAGTCGCGCAAAATAAACGGTTCTATTATAAATACACCGACAATAGACATATAGTTATAGCAAAACAAATACACGCATCGAACGAGATTGCTTTCGGTATGGTGGGAGCTTTCGCGCCGAGGCCTCATAACTGGAGGAGGCCGCAGGTGTGAATAAAAACGTGCAACCACAAAAACCGCAGGCTCGTTCGCGGTACAATCATCTCGAAACACGCTGCTCTATATTTAGACGTGACTCAAAACTGGATTAGCGACGGCGCAAGCTGGAAGGTGTCCGCTGTTGCCACACGCGACACGCAATCAACATTACACTTACTGGAAGCAACAAAATTGCAATGTGGCATTAATGACTTCGAGGAAAGCTTGTAAGATCCAAGCACGCTATTTAATTAGTGCATAATACAGAATTGGTGGAGAACAAGCCTCGTGAGGAAACCTGCACGTCTCTAGAAAGACATGTGAAGTTTATCAACCCGCACTGGGCCAGCGTAGAGGTCCATGGCCCAAATCCCCCTCGTATTGAGGAAGAATGTGCCCGGTCTAATGGCAATATGCTCGCTCCCTATTACATTGGCATCAAAATACATCGGCGAAGTGTGAGTGTACTGCAATGGACTACCCCATCGGGGAATACAGGCGTGATGATGTATTTTATAACGGGACAAGGGAAAATTAAACATAATCGAACATTCTGTCGGCGACGATACTGAGGTAATGATTCTGTCGCCTTATTCGGGAGCGAAACTGAACCTTCCGGTTATGGGGCGAGATTCGCCAGGACGAGCGACTTCGTTAGCTCGGTGTCTGTAATGACTCGCTTAATTCGAGATAATTACGCTCCAACCGAACGCAAACGTGGGCTAAGGGGAATTTATCGGAGCCGAACAGGACGGGGCTTTCGTGTACCGATCTCTCATCAGAGCGTAGTGTAGGCAGCTCGACATTCCCGTAACGAGATACCATAAAGCCCCACATTTTGTCAATACCAAAACGAACTCTGCGTTAATATAAACAAGGATTGAATTCCTGTGGTAAAAGCAATATCCTGTCATAATTTGCTCACGCTGTCAATGACATTTCGTTGTGAAATTAACTTTTTCTAAGAGTTAATACAGTGCATTTTGGTATAAGCAAACAAATTCACGCGCGGCGTTTGACGGCTTCAATAAAGAAGATGCTTTAAAATCTGGGCTAAACGATCCCTTTATTCGATTTTAAGCGTGTACCCTAATTTGTATGCAGGGAATATGCCCGCCCTTCCTATCACGAAGTTAAAATATCCGCTCATATTTTAATAAACAACATTATTCGTCTGAATCACGTGCGCATCAGTCATCCTGTCCAAAATCGCTTCTCTTTAATCAGAAGCGAGTGGAGCGGTTAATATTCGCGATCCGCTCGTCTCGGCACGACTGTCGAGACATCCTGCCATTTTAATATTCCCGGCCAAACGGTGAGCTCTCGAATGAAACTTTTCCCTTTTAGGTAGCGAACTTATTGTGATTTTTTTTTCGAATACCGCTTAGACATTCTGTCAGTCAGTCGGGAATAATTCAGATTAAATGCACCTACCGCCGCGGCGCGACGCTTGAATGTAAAAGACCGGCGCGGGCGCCGCCGCAATCGCTCGCTGGAATTGAAAATGAGCGAGGTTGTTTTGTTTTAATAAACTCGTATATACTTACTTCGCTTCAAAGTGAGATTTTTTATTCGATTTGCCTTCCCGCACGCAACGGGTTCCAGTAACTATTAGTGTTCGTAACTTTGTCCCTGGCTTAAATTGTCGTTCTGTTTTGAATTTCGCGTACATTTTATGAAATTACCTTTACAAACACACCGTGCTGTCACATGGACTTTTATAAATAAACGCAACAAGGACCACACAAAATGGCTGACAAAAATCGGTTCACATAAGTACGGTTCACGAATTATACCGTAAAATTACCTAATACTACTATAGCCCATTTAACGTCCCACTGCTGGGCACGGACCTCCCTTCAATGCCAGGGGGATTCAGGCCATTATCAAATTAATAAGACCTAAAAATGTACATATCAATTTGTAGATACTTTTATTAAGACATTTTCAAAATTCTCCTTTGAACACGTGCGTTACATATCGCACCTATAAAGAAAAACCGTTACTAAACAAATTTTTACATGAATAGAGTTATCAATGTCATCTGTCTTAAAAACCACTAAGCTACAAGTTGATTATTGAAAACTCAATTCATAAAAAAAATCGTTTAGTAACGGTTTCTCTTTAAAGGTGCGATATGTAGACATATTTAAACTATTTGAGACGTCAGAAATATTACGTCTAGACAGAAGAACGTAGTGAGAGCAAATCAATGAGGTACAAATATGCAGCGGCCTATTGTTAGCGTGATGTGTCTCGGTAAATCGTCCTACGGCACCTTGGCAATATATCTCACTGCACTATTATTACTTAATATAATTATGCTATAAATATTAAGCTTTACGTTGAGCATTAATTCTGATTAGTGTCTACTAAACGACAGTTAAGTTTGGTTGATGCTCTATTATTATAAATGTAGAGCGATAAACGTGTTTGTGAGTGCATTAAAGTTGCGATCTGCGGTGCGAATAAATTTCCAATGCAATAACTACCAAAATGTATGAAAAAACGTATTAGATAGTATTACCAATATTAATGCCACGCCGCAACAAATACACGTAAAATTGATAAAAACCGAAAAAAGAGCAACATTTTTATTCCGTGTCTTTTGACAATTCGTTCTTTTTACAAATCAAAAATATGACAGTCTTGAAACAAAAAATAAAGCAAATAAAACCTCTAACGATAACGAATCCGATTCGAAAAACGAAAAATTATAAAATAAAAAATTATTGAATTCCACGGCAACAAACACAATTTTTAATAATGCCTCTACATAAACTTCTTAGTTTCAAAAATGTTGGCACAGATTATCCTTATATTCAGTGTATGAGGGCTTTTTTTTCATTAAATCCTTTCCCATCGGACGAAGCCACGTTGCATTCCTTATTCACGGCCCGCACCTGCTCGACACTGATTTCAAATTCACTATTTCTCACAAAACAACCTTTTCTTCAGAACTATCGATTGTCCCGCGGGAATGTTTATAATTAAATAATTACATGGCATGCGAGTAGGTAAATTCTTCGTCGTGTTTACGTATTAATTAAGACGTATTGTTTACAGGGCCAGAGCGTGACTTTGCTTTTAAAAACTCCTTGAGTTTCACATTGTTCGGTATACAGTGATGTATTCTTCCGTTCCGATAATATATCGCCTTGTTACTTCTCAATGATTAATAATTTACAACGCATTTAAGACCTTAATGTAAAGTTATTTATGCAGCATTTTCTTTGAACAAAAATAATTAACTCATAATTATGCGAAACTAAGTAGCTGCCAGCTTAGCGGCGCTTCTTTATAGCTTCTTTACGTAGGTATCTTGCTATCTAAACTTTTATTATCACAATAAACTTGTCGTGAATGCTCCACGCGGGAGCGAAATAACAATATAACTATGACAAATAAAATGTATACCGTTACGACGACGTGAACAGGCTGGAGCAAGCGAATTTACTTCGAAAGTGTATCTTATATCAATGTTCATAAAGATTAAAAGCCACGCGACCACGCAACTAAATTTGCTCGCGTCATTGGTGACATTTCGTTGACAAATCTGCTTTTTCTATGAATTAATACAGTTTGAGTTAGGGGGATTCATCCGCCATCTTTATCATATTACCCATTTTTATTTATAATGTGTATTTATTGAATTTGCTCTTGTTTTTAACTACTTGACACTGGCTAAAATACCCACGAATCGCAGGTGGAGCCATTCCTCATGTTATTCCATTAAATTTAATTCATTTCGTAAAAACAGAAAAAGGTTCGTGTCAGCAAAATATTGTTCACACGCGTTTTGACGCTCCTGTTTGCGCACGGCTTTTTTCTCCGAATGGGAGCCACGGACACGGTTCTTTATTGATTCGATGTTGTGATATCGCGACCCAATGGGTACCTATTAATTCTACACAACAATGACTAAGCCCCAAGCAGCGCCACGCTCTCCATCTCACACTCAATATTGTTGTATAAAATTGATTTTTTAGTTGTCGAACAGACCGTACGTTTAGCTGCGAACACAACACGGGAGAAGGTTAAAAAGGATCGGCAAAATCCAATCTAAAGTCTAAAGCAAACACCGCGAAAGACGCCGGAGACGAACAGTAGACAGAAGAAAAACAAAACTCTGAGAACGCGATCAATGCCGCCGAGGGGCGAACTCGACTGAAAAATCAAAACTGTACAGAAAAAAAGGATGGGAACATAAATTACACCTGCTCGATGAAATATAAAGCGGCGATATTGTTTTAAAAGTGGGTCCCGGGCGTGTGATTACGGCCCCCAGACTTGAAATTCCGATAGTTTTTGCGCCGGTAAAAACTGATATTCCGTTCGGCCGCGGTCCGTCGTATATTGAGTTAATATCGGCGGTGATTGTGGGGCTGTCCCATCGGAGAGGCGAGTGTGAGTGAGATGAAGCTTTTCAACGGGGTAGGTAGAGGTACGAGTTGGAATCGCGTTTTATGGTAAGTTGGCGGACGGCAGGTGCAACGCGTACACCTGCGGCGCGGTCGAGCGAGATGCGATCACTAGGACGTCGAACCCGCACGTAGACCGACGAGGAACAGTGTTGCCATTGTAATAAACTCAATTAAACAGTACTTTTAACGTGCCAAAGTATTTTTTAAATGTTCAAAACTTCGAAACAGTCAAAGAAAACGTGTGGAATTCGATTTTGGTCATAATTAAATCTTTTAACAAAGCAAAATTCGTATTTTATTATTTTTTAATTTATTGGGTTAAACAAACAGTGACAAATTAAAACATGGAACTTAATAGGTTACCTACCTACAGGTAAACATAAATTTGACACCAGCATCGTTTACCACAGAAAAGTGGTAGTTCGTGGTTAATCACTTTCTATGCTAAGGTGCTACATAGTAATCTAGGTGTTATCATGACGTAGGTATGTTAGTGGGCATTAGGAATTTAGGATTTCTAAATCTATTATATTTTATATCTACACAAAAAATATAAGTATCTACCTACGTGCAAAATAAACATTAAAATATATTAGCTCTTTGATATATAATTATACCAATTAGCACAATTTTTCAATAATAAATTACTGGGCCCTTACCACCACCTCTCAAAGCATTGTTATTTCTGTAGTAACTGTCAATTTTTGATTTGATTTTGTACTGAGTTAACGGTAAAAAATCTAGACGCATACTTGCAGATTTATTAAACTTGTCACTCTTTATTGCTCTGGCGAGTATGGCAACACTGAACGAGTGTCTCGACACAGATAACACAGCCACATAATTCTGTACGGAAAGCAACATAAATTAACTAATGATAGGTGAAGAAACGAGAGCGGGATAAGGAGTTAGTGGAACGTTTCCATTCCTAGATCTGCGGTCGAGATAATAGAACACGGCAGTGGTGGCGGCACAGGGAAATACAAGCCCTGCGCACACTGTGGCGTCAAACGTCATGCGTCAACATTCTCGCCAATACCAAAACTAACTTTCTGTAAATATACATAAAGATTGTATTTCTGTGGTAAATGTCACGCGCCCCCACGCTCGCGCTGTCAATGTAATTACTTGAACTTTTTTAAATCAATATAGTTTTTTTTTGTTATTGGCTAAAAATTCGACGCCTTCTGCTTGACGCTCCAGTGTGCCGATACCAAAATGAACTGTATTAACTCATAGCGAAAGCATATTTTTCAATGAAACGTCTTCGATGACACGAGCGAATTTTGACCCGTGATAGCGTGGCTTATACCACAGAAATTCAATCTTTATGTTTATTAATATAGAGTACATCTTCAAGGGATAGTCAAGTTATTTCGCTCGCTACGGTGGATGCAATGCGTTATGCTATCAGTAAGCTAATATCTACAGATCTGTGTTGATTCGAGCCAACCACGGAAGGCTATTGCAAGATTAATCTTTACGTCTATATCTGATATACAGACAATGAATCTGTAAGCCTAACGAGTTATCTCAATTCGATTTGATTGTTTGCTTTTATTACACGCGCTTTTAAACTACGGTTCAATGAAAGAATCCTTTGCAAATTTTTATGCAATCCCAACGAAAATAACGCTGATTATTATTTACTTATAAAGTATAAATCGCTTAAATGAAATTATTAGTTTCAACGATAATTAACTACAAAAACATTTAATTGTTGGAAGCGTATAAAAATTATGAATATTTAATGTCAGAGTTAGGCGCGCCTTAGAACCTTTAAAATATAGATGGAATTATTCACTTTTAAACTCATATTTGTTTTCGTTGCTTCGTAAACATTTAAATTAATTAGGCTAAACATTATTGTTTATTATACTACACTCATATGATTGTTAAATAAAATTGCTAGTTAATTCATGTGTACATGTTGTTTGCGGTTATCTCGGAGAATACTGAGCCGATTCCGAAAATTCTTTCACTTAAAGATAGTTACACTATCCCCAAGAATAATTATAACTTACAAGCAGTAACTAACTTGTAGTCGCGTTTATAATTATTTAATTTCCAAGTGAATTACCTTCAAACATTCTTCAGTTTACTTTATTCAAACTATTAATTACCAATTCTGTCGATGAACTGAACGGAGGCATTACCTGCAAACAAAAACAAATAAAAATCAATTAATTAACCAAAACATAATTAATCTAAAAGAAAGTTTATACTACGTTACACATTATTTTATTGGTACCGCCCTGCACCCACTGAGACAAGCGAATCAACTTGTAATTTTGTTGGAAAATGTACTCTGTAACAGTATACATAAAGATTGAATTTCTTTGGTAAAAGCAACGCGAACAAGCATCATAAGTCGGTCGTGTCATCGATTGCATTTTGTTGAAAAATTAGCTTTTTATATAATTGGCCAAATGATACGTGAGGATTCATCCGCCATCTTTACATCACATTAATGACCCTATTTTATATAGATTGTGTATTTTTAAATTTTACTTGACATTGTCATAACACCCGCTAATCGATTTCCATTCAATTTCATTGCGTAAAAGAAGAAGATTTCTCTACCAATTTCGCGCGTGTATTGACGCGATTGTGAGAGCAGGACTCTAGTCCGTCTGTGGAACTAGTCCGGGACCGGAAGAGGCGAATTCTATCCGGATATTGAATATTGATCGTGCACCCTTAACCCTGATATATCGGTCGTTACCGGCCCTCCGGGATGATAAAGGGCTATTTGGCGATTATTCAATTGTGTACGGTAAAATACAATAACAGAAGAGTGTAACGAAATAAGAGAATTGTTTTTCAGCTTGGTATTGCGGCATTTTCATTATGTTTGATCCCCTTTTCCCGGTATTGGCTGCCACAGTAAATAACCTATAAAAATTGAGGTTTCAATGGACTGAATCCATGGGCATACTGGGGCGTCGAGACCCGAACGTCAAAATATTTGCCAATACAAAAATAAACTCTCTTGCAATATATTTAACATTGAATTTATATTGTATAAGCCACAGTACCACGTGGCTAAGTCCGCTTGATCAGTCAATGACATTTCGTTGGAGTATGAGCTTTCTCTACGTGTTGATACAGTTCGTTTTAATAATGATAAACCTTTTTGGACGCGCGTGTTTTAACGCCTAAGTGTGCCCAAGGTTTAAGTCAATATAATATTAGGCAGACAGTGCAATAATAACTGATGTACCTATATTTCTTTATATAAAATATTTATTTAAGTACATTCAAAACAAGTACCGTATCAAAATAGGTAAGTATCAATTATTTTATACAAAGGCGTAGGTAAATTTAGTTGAAATAGTAACCAAATAGTCGATTTGTAGTCTCTTATTGAATAAAAATGATGGAGGCACTCGAAGTAACGGTAATAAATATATTTTTTTTACCACAAAACAACCAATTTTTAAGATGTATTTTTTTTTTACTTTTAACGTAATTTTCCGCGTTACAGTTTGTTTGCTCGTCTTTCGTTTCGTAGCCACAAATGTTTGGGGAAAAATCCGATATTAATTTATGAATTAGAATATTATCAAATTGAAAATTTTTCAATTAGGCTATTGTGAGTACACCAAACTAAACTGCTCAAAGCTTAGCATATTGCCGCGATCCTAGTTACACCCGGGAAAACCCGAAAAAACCATTTCCGAAATTTGTCTGTGACGGGAATCGAACCCCAAACTACCTGCTACAGTCACAGACAAAACATGTGGTTTGTGGCTACAGTGAATCAAGCGGCCTACTCTTGAGCCACTTGACCAGGGGCGTCGTCAATAAAATAGTATTTTGTGTGCAACGGAACTGACATCAATTATCATAAACTCAAACTTAAACCACGTTTCTTTGAGACATAGCTTCTGTCTGACGCCTACTACTTTTGATCACGAAACCGAGAAATTGATATGTAGTCACTTTGTTATGTTGATATTTTATGACCGAACACGAGATGACGGTGTCTAGTTCTCAACATTACTCAAAGTTGCAAAACATTTAAATTTACGGCACACGACAGTAGAGTTTAACGCGTTGTAACATTAAGCTGACGCGCATTTTCTCTTCTATAACATATTTGAATCTATGGTAGTTCGATATTACGTTTAACTTGAAAGATAGCATATAGTATTCGCAAACTTTTTATGACTTTTAGACAGAATACCACCAGTTACTATGCGATTCAAATGAGAATAGCATCGACTTTGCGCCATATTGTGACGTGAAAAAACGAATTATGACTTTAAATAATTAAATATTCTATTAAAGACAATTTACTACTAATTTAAACTTTTTATTTATATTTGATGTAGGTACTATTATTAAGGATATGCAAATAAGTTTTTTGCAAACCATACCTTTAATATGACATTTGACAGATAGGGGTTTTGACATTCCTATTCTTATTTGGATCGCATAGTACGAATTCGCATCCACTGACAAGAGCCGACGAGAAACTCAATGCTTACTCTTACACCCTGTGCAAATCTCAATCAATCAAATAAGTATTTAGAATATACCAAAACTATATAAATAATATATATAAAGATTGAATTTCTGTGGTAAAAACTACATACACACGCATCTTAACTCGCTTGCGCTGTCAGAGCCATTTCATTGAAGAATGAACTTTTTACCTGAAATAATAAAGTTCCTTTTGTCGTTGGCTAAATAGTTTAAGAAGTGTAAAGTTCTCCTTCGCAATAAGAACCTACCTACTTATTTAAATATACTAAACAATTTGAAACCCATTAAAACCTAGATGCAAAAGCAACGCAAACTTGTATCGTAGCCGTGAAAGCGCAATACAAACTATTAAAACGTACAAGGACTGTGCAAGCCACAATAGTCCTAGGCCTGTGTATTACTTATTCATATCGTTCGTTCGTGCCAGGCCTTATACGTGAGTTGCATGCGAATAATACCACAACTTTAGCTACCTCCTACTCTATATAACCCTTCGTTTACTTTTGTTTTCTTTACATAAAATAGACTTCTCCAAATTTAAATACTCTGTATTGTACACCAAATAATGAGAAAAAAACACAACATTCTTAGGTCTAAATACAGTAGTATCTACAATTGGGCGGTCTTATGGCTTAAAGCATTTTCTTCCAGACAACCAGTTGGGAAGAGAAAAGAAAATATCTATAAATAACCAGACTTTCAATCCATATACTTAGACTTTTTTCAGTACAAAATTATTCAAAAACGTTTAGTTTACGGAAGCGTGGTGGACTACTAACCCAAAGTGTTTTCGATTCAATGGTGATAAGCTCGCCACTTAATAGGTATATTAAGACTGCAAACATCGCCTGAATGTGGGTTTACTATGTACTTCCGCATACCTCACTAGCGAATGGTTTGTAAATAGGCAAAAAAGTATTTTGACAAAAAAAAAACGATATTTTTAGCTTTCAAAAATATCTAAGGAGGTTCTTATAGAACTCTTAGTATTTTTTATTCTCGTGTACTTGGTCAAATATTAAAAAGTCATTCAAATTCCATATCAAACTATTATTTAACTACTTACCCAACTTATTATATGTACATTAAACAGTTGAACGTCCTTTATTCAACTCGTAATTTCCCACTTGAAACTTTTGTGCAAACAGAACATTTCCAACAATAACCGTATCAAACCAACAAAATGGTACACACAGTTTAAAATGTATAAAACCAGGTGTTCCAGTAACCGCGACACTCAGTACTCGAAAAGTAAAATGTTTATGAATGTAAGAATAAAGTTTCGGGAACGCTCGCCAACTTTCAGCGCTCTCCCTAAAGCCGGGATTACACGAGAACCGCGTTAGGTCAACCTAGGGTTGTCAGCTTCCATATTTAGTACGATAATGAAATTACAAAAATAATTGAAAAAAAATATTGATATTAGAAAAACGGCTCGTTTTTTAAATAAAAAAAAATACAATATAAAAATACTCAAGAAGTAATTTCAAAACGTCTGTTAGAATTTAATATGTGTGACTTAATTTATAGAAATGAAATGAAATGCAAATGGCTAAGTTCTCTGGAATATAACTTTATCTAAAAAAATGTAAACTTTCAACAATTTTGAGGTGAACGTTTAAAATGACGTCGACTTGATCTAGTTCTAAAATACCTGGAGTTACCTACTACAGAGGGTTGACAATTTTTTTAAAACAACTTATGTTCTAAATGTGTGCATCCTCAGTACATTACTTGGTAGCCAGAGTACAAGGTTTAGCTTAGATTGGGACCGTAGGATGAGCGCGTATGTACAAAATAAAAGTTTTTATTTTAAATTAAGATTGACAACCCTTGATCCGTCGCTCGCTCACCGATAATGGAATAAAATTGTGAACTTTCACGGCGCATTAATTCAGTACGCTAAGAATAATCGCGTGAGTCAATAGACTTTGACCTTAGCCGATAATGGTAGGAAATAGAGCTTCGGAGTTACTTAACATTTTTCTAGAGTAGTTTCTTGTGCAAGGTAAATTCATCATCACGCCTGTATTCCTCGAAGGGGTGTGCATAGGTGCACCGCAGTGCACCCACACTTCGCCAATGTAATAAGGGATGATCCTGCGAGGATATTTGAGTTATAGGCTACCACGCTGACCGAGTGCAGGCTGACGAACTCCACACGGCTATTCAGACATGTAAGTCCTCACTATGTTTGCGTTCACCGTTCACCAAGTGGTTATCATTATTGAAAATGAAACTCGCATATGAACTCAGAAAATACCAGAGGTGTGAACCCGGGGTTTGAACCTTGCACCCCTTGAGTTGAAGACGGACGTTCTACTAATTACGGTACCACTACCACAGTGCAAAGTACTTTTAAATAATATTTTTAATTGGTGGTTAGTGTCAAGAGCAGTGGTAGCCGAGTGGTCGAACGCACGCCTTGAAACCTGCACGTCTGAGGGAACTTGACTAGTTCTCGATAAATGTGTGAAGTCTGCCAACCCGCACTGGGCCAGCGTGGTGGACTATGGCCTGAATCACCCTCACATTGAGAGGAGGCCCGTGCCCAGCAGTGGGACGTTAAAAGGGCTGTGGTTAGTGGTTAGGTTAGGTTGACTTGACTTGACTTGACTTGACCACTGTTAAGGTCTATTTATACGGTAAAGTCGGTTACCCGATAATTACGGACGTGACTAGAATTGCAGTACCAGAAAATCATCTAAGGATGCGTTCACACGAGTCAATTTTCAGGGTTACGGGAGTCTTGTTATCCGAATACTCGCGGGAACCATTCCAAAAATAATGCTCTATCTATCACTTCCGTTACGTTTAAACCTGTAATTATCGGTTAAGCGACTTTAAACACACTGGTGCGTCAAAAGTCGCGCGTTTTTATTTTTGTCAATACCAGAACTAACTTAACGCCTCAGTGTGTATAAGGATTTATCGTATAAACCGAGAACTAAATTCAAAGACCCTAAGGCGGACTTCTGTTTAAATCAACGTTATAATAGTCCATACCTTATAATTTTCCTCAAAAGAATTACATACCAATAATTCATAGTTAGTCCGCCAGCTCGCCGCCGGCTACGCATCATATATTACGCTATTTCCTATAGTCAGCAACGAAAATAAAGGTAGATGGTTTCCAATTAATCGTAATAATTATTGAGCGTATATCGGTAAACTGAACACACCTGCCGCTTGCCAGTGGCTATCGGATATTCTTTGTCTGAATAATGAAGGATATTGTTTACTAGTACGATTTAAGCCTACAAGTGTGCGTCGACACGTTGAAATTCTTTCCCATACCAAAACAAACTGTATTGACATTCATTCTTCAACTTTCGACGCACATTTTAAAATACAATTGAAAAAGAAAGAGTAACAAACATCCATCCATCCTTACACACTTTAACATTTATAATATAGCTTCTGCCCGCGACTTCGTCTGCGCAGACTTCGATTGTTCAATATCCTGTAAAGTTTCATCAAAATCCGTCCTTAAATGTTTGCGTTAAAGAGTAACAAACATCCTACCATCCATCGTCACAAAATTTTCACATTAATAATATTAGTAGGATGAGTAGGATGAGTTTAAGTGTAATAAATACTAAATTGAAACTTTAATTGCACACCACTAACGAATCAAATCGATCTAAATTTATGAAATATGTCAATCTCATTCGTCATTAAACGTCATTGGTCAAATAAAACTACGTCTGCTCCAGGGCGGTCTGTTCGGATCAATTTTCCATTTACGACCGAGTGCCCATCAAAGAAACGCCGACCGTTTACTAATTGGTGGTAATAGTACACTTATAAACCAACTCGCCTCGATTTATAACCACAATAACCGACCGTTTATATGTATTAGAAGATAATTAGATCGAAACGCTCCCTAAGGATTTCAAATTTGGAATCCGATCAAAAAAAAATATAAATCCTTCGGCACACTCGGGCATCAAAACGAACTCTGGGGCAATATAGATAAAAATCAATTTCTCTCGTAAAGGCCACGCCACCACGAGTCAAAATTCGCTCGCTCTGTCAGTGTCATTTCGTTGAAGAATAAACTTTTCCTATGAGTTAATACAGTTCATTTACTATTTGCAAACAAATTAATGCGTCCCTTTTGACGCCCCACTGTGCCGGGGGCTCAATGCATAAGGAACTTATCCTACATAGCATAACCACGTTATATTTTAAGTTGTAAATTGTTGATTACGTGAAGTAAAGCC
Organism: Ptilodon capucinus; assembly: GCA_914767695.1. Lineage (NCBI taxonomy): Eukaryota > Metazoa > Arthropoda > Insecta > Lepidoptera > Notodontidae > Ptilodon > Ptilodon capucinus. The sequence goes on from OU611808.1 coordinate 9,384,272, forward strand.
ATAAAATATTTTATATGACCAAAATCAATCTTATATTTTACAGTCTTCGTATAAATTTATCTACTTTCTGAATATTTACTGATATGCTAATTGACGTTATTTTTCAATAATCTCTACATTTTTTTTATCATTGAAAAATCCATTAGTGTTGCTGCTAAGACTTAAAAAAATAACACCTTGCAGGCCATTTAACAGGTAAAACCAGAAATCTACATGCCCCACGATAGAGTCCTATGATTTGATAATCAAACATTAGCCGGGTATTACAACATTGAGTGATTCAATACGGGAAGGCTCATTAAATTTTCAACCGGTGTATTTGATCGCACCGGTAGAGTCGACTTCCACTAGTTTTCCAATTAAAATTCTAAACTCATTACCAACGTCGTGTAAAGTTCACCGATGGCAAATATCGACAAGATTTCCTTTAAAATGGAACTTTATAATATATGACTTGAATGTGAGGTAAAATGCTTTAAAATAGTTTTAAAGTAAGTTGAGCTTTTTTTAATAATAACAATAATACATCATCACGCCTGTATTCCCCGAAGGGGTAGGCAGAGGTGAACTGCAGTGCGCCCACACTTTTCCGATGTATTTTGGTCCCAATGTAATAGGGGGCGAGCCTATTGCCATTATACCGGGCATATTCCCCCTCAATACGAGGGAGATTTGAGCCATAGTCCACCACGCTGGCCCAGTGCGGGTTAGTGAACTTCACACGCCTTCACGATGTTTTCCTTCACCGAGCTTGCATGATACCATTTTTATTGCGCAGATTAGTCATAGAACATTATAATAAATGCATCATTACGCTTGCATACCCTGAAGGGTTAGACAGAGTGCACCCACACTTCACCTATGTATTTTCACAATACAATCAAGATCTTTTGAAAACATACATTACATATAACATTAACCAATACCGGAAATATAAAAGTAAAAAGAAGTAACAACGAACTGAGGATATAAAGTACAGGGCGCACTGAAGATTATTCGCCCGAGAAATTCTCGTAAGGAAAACATATACAATAATTTATTGGGGTAGTATTAAACCCCCACACACTGGAACGTCGAAAACCGCGTGTCTATACCAAAATAGACTGTATTCACTCATAGTAAAAGTTCATTCTTGAACGTAATGCCGTTGGCAGCGCGAGAGAATTTCGACGCGTGGCTGTTACTACAGGAATTTAATCTTTATGAATGTTGACACAGAGTTTATTTTAGAATGGGCAAATATGCTGACGCAGGACTTTTATCGCGCTCGTGTGCTAAAACCCGCTTTATAGAGCGCTTTTTTAACCAACTGTACTTACTTACATAGGATTCTAAGCCTCGTCCGTCAGGGCAACAAAACCTGTATCCAACATCATTCCGGTAAACCTTAACCCCATAAACCATAAGCTCAAGAGCTCTACATCTAGTAATACCGACTACAGACGTTACAAAGTAGAGATTCTACGTACACTCAAAGAATACTTACTGCCCGGGAACTTTACCACGTAAAAGATACAATGAAATAGCACCTTACGGAAATAGACTATACCAATCGTTGGAACGATGATAGTGGTCCTACGTTTTCTACGAATTTTGGTTCATTATTTACGCTTGTAGAACTCTACCTTGTAGAGTTGTGGAAAATAATATAGTAATATTTTTTCCTTTCAAGTAATATTCTAGTTTTGGAATTCTACATCTCATTAATACACCTTTAATGATACCCACTACATGAAAAAAACATTAAAATATATCAAATAATAAGATCAAGTGTGCTCTGGCTATTATTATTGCTTAGCAAAGCATTTTATTATTTCTAACCTTCATGTTGAAAATTAATCCAATTTTACTATACATTTGTTTAGTTAGTACAAAACTAACAAGTTAATATAACAAAGATAGAGTTTTCTTACTTTTTTACGAAATGAGTGAAATGATGAAACTTAATGGAATAAGATGAGGAATGGCTTCACCTGCAACTAGCGCGGGTATTTCGCCAATGTCAAGTAATTAATAGCAAGGACAAATTCAATAAATACACATTATAAATAAAAATTGGTGAAGACAGTGAAAAAGATGGCGGATGAATCCAGAGGTTTCTTAATATTTGAGACGTCTAATTTTGTATCACTTTGACGTGTCAGATTGCATATGTTAAGATGTATAGACGTATAGACGAACAGCGAATGAATGAGACAAATTACATTTAAAAAAAAATTTGATGACTTTTACACCTTTGTACCCAAAGGGGTATCTGTATTTTCTAACATCAATGTATACAACTTTTTTACTTAACTAGCGGCCCGTTCCGGCTTCGCACGGGTGGACATTTTTGGATAAATAAATATAGCCTATGTTACTCAGGAATAATGTATCTTACTAATGGCAAAATAATTTTCGAAATCGGTCCAGTTGTTTTTGAGTTTATTCGTTACATACAAAAATAGAAATCTTTGTAATATTATAATAATAATATTATACTTGAGATAAATCAAAAACTAACACGAGGAAGACGACATTGATAAAACAAAATATATGGACAACTTTCTGTTATCAGAAGAGAGAGCACAATGATTCATTAATTAGATGTTGTATTTAGATCGCTAAGTACCGTTCTTTGTTTATCATAGTTCTTATCTGTTATAAGCTATTACTACAATATTAAGTGTCAATACACAGTTTTATGTCAAACGTTTTTTTTACTGAATTGTATCAAATGACGAAATTTAAGAAAATAAGATAAGGAATGGCTTTACCCAGAAATAATTAAGTATTCTCCCAATGTTAAGTAACTAATAGCAAAGTTAACTTCAATAACCAAATACTCATCTAGAAGTGTTAATGTCAAAATAACTGCTTTTCACAGCAATTTAAAGTATATACACAACCTATAAAGTTTGCAATTTAAACATTCTTGTCTTCCAATAGTTTTAAGTGAACTCCCAAACGGCTGGACTGATTTTGACGGGAATTTCATTGGCATATAGCTGATGTTTTAAGAAGTAATTATAAAAATAAATGTATGTGACGGTGAAAAAGATGCCGAATGAATCCGGAATGCAATTCTTCTAAATGGCCTCTTTTAATTGAGTCATACCTACTTTGTTAATAAATAAGGGTATAGGTACTTAAAATTTGAACAGAAATTTAGAGATAAACCAATAAAAACTGTATCGAGGACTATTTGACTTAAGCAACAGGACCCTTACAGGAGCTGAACCAAACATACTCATTCGACACAGCAAAGATTGCTGATTCCAAATATATACATAAGTCAATACCGTCCAAATTTGTCATTTAAGTCAAATTGCCTTTTACCCCTCGACACATATTTTAATATTTATGAAATGACTTGAACCATGATTTTACATAATGGTGACATTACAACCATATTTACGGAAATGTTATAAGAACCTAGTGTCATATGTGGTTGTTTTAAATTATTTATAATTGGTTCTTTCAAATTTATTTATTTACATTTTACGATATTAAAAAAATGTTAATAACGTGTGTGAACGAGATTCCGGGTGTAGATTACCACGGAGAGAACCTCATTTATGGTCATAATTAGTTATTTTAACTGTGCGTGTTTCGTTACTTTAGAACACAATTTTTATCGTTATTATACCAAAGAAAATAACTTTGATGTATAAGTTACATTCATTGGACTATTTTATAGTCTGATAACAGTACGACAAATTTATAAAACTTATTTACAATTATCTGTAGAATTTAGGAAAAAAGTAGCCTAAGATATCTGCCAGTGAAAGTCCCGTCAAAATCGGTATACCCGTTTGGGAATTTACCCCGAACAAACAGACAGACAGACATTTTTTTTTCAATTGCATTTCTGTTATATTCTTTCGTATGCATTTTGTAAAAAGGTGTTATTTTAACGTTACAATCAGACACTTTAATTTTATTTATTATGTCCATAAACCTATTTTAACGTGTTAATAAAGGTTTCACAAACAAAATAATTATTAATGAAGTATATAGCAATCGTGTGTACATACCTTAATAACCTGGAAATGATGTTATTTTTCAATAGTAGTCCATTCACGGTAAGTAAGTTATAAATTAATAGTCACTATTACTAGTCCACAAGGTAGCACGGGACACGACCAAATCCAGTTTCAGGCACACAACACACAAGTAATGCTCTATTAATTAATTTCAATTTATGTTAATTACGGTATCGGGTACGACGCGGTTGCCGGGAGGAAGACGGGAAGCGTACGCTCCGCTCGCGCGCCAAGCGTGGACTGCCGGCTGGTGGCCAGAATCATTTCTAAATATACACCCCCTCGAGTATTCCCGCGCACCCTACGAGCGCAACGCGTGTACCATGCAATTTTCTATAAATTTTCGCGTAAAGCCTTCCCGCACATCGGGGCGTTGATGCTCGCGCGTATTTTTTTTTGCCATACCAAAACGAACTCTATGAATACATGTATAAAGATTAAATTTTTGTGGTACAAGGCACGCCACGTGCGAGTATTGACGCACCAGTGTTCTGGGGCTTTAAGGTCGCGCGTCTAATTTTTTGCCATAGCATAACCGAACTGTATTGACACATAGAAAGAGTTCTTTCTTCAACTAAATGACACTGATAGTGCGAGTGAATTTTGACGCTTGAAGACTTGGCTTATACAACAGGAATTCAATCTGTATGCACATTGACACAGAGTTAATTTTGGTATTGGCAAGCGCGAGGGTCGTCGCCCCAGTGTGCTTAAGTTGCTTAAGCTCCGAAACCGCGCTGTCAAAAGCTGTTTTTCACTGAAAACTCGCACCGAAACTCCCCGTGCATGAATTAATTGAATTAAGTTTAATACACGTTTTTAGGAATAAATTCCATAAAGAACCTGCTACGACCGAACGTGATGAATACGAATTTATGGAGCAAGGGTTGGGTTTTAAAATTAAGTGGAAAATCAGTTGGCATTAAAAGATTAAGGTATGACAAATTACTTGCGTTAAGCGTTGAATTATGGTAATGATCGTTAATTCGGTGCAGAGTAGATTGCTACGTTTCGGCTAATATCGTGAGGCGTAGCGGCGCTACGACGTTTTTTCGTAGCCGTTAAGTTTATCCGCGAATTCCCAAAAGTCGTTATGCGGAAGTCGTTCACTGAAATATGGTAATTGTTGGAGATCAATGTGCCTTTTTCAGGGTGAAATTTAATTGTTGCTTTTTACCGGGACAACACTTGTACAACTTAAAATTAAAAGTGTTCAATATAGGTACATTTTTACACACTATAGGTAAGTGATTTTTTATTAAGTGAATAGAAAATAATATCCAGCAACCTTACCATGATGTATTTAGCAATATTTTTTGTAATATTACTTCAACTTTCAGACAATTTATGTGGTATAAAACTGTCAAAAATTCAACATTTTATTTAAAAAAAAAATCTTTATGAGAGATGGTGATTATAGACCCCGTTTAAACCGCTACAATCACCATACGGAGCATCAATAAATTTTAGATCCTATTTCTACATAATTAAAATAGATTTTCGATTGCCAGGAACCATATTTACGCTCTGTACATACTGGCGTTAATCGAATTCACTTGACTTTTATCGAAAATGTATTCTGCGCTAATATACACAAATATTGAATATCTATGGCAACAGCCGTTCGACCACGCGATTAAATTGCCTCAAGTGATCGGGGGCCTTTTGTTGAATATTGTGCTTTGTACACTAGACCATACAGTTCCTTTTGGTATTGTGCACCGTGCACATATTTACTGGGACAACTATGTTTATTATCATCACTTACTTTGTACTAACAAGCTAACCCAATATTAATAAGGAATATTGATATCTCTATTAAATGAACTGGTCACAATAAATAAAACGATAGCAACACATTACTTAATAGATAAACACGTGATTGGTTGTAGAGTCGGTAGAGTTGGTAGAGTCGATACGACTGTTATCATTGTCCCACATATATCGCTACTTTATACGGCTATAACTTACAACTTACTCTACATAGTAACGTCTCGCAACTACTTAGGCGAACGTAAACACTTGCCTTTTTGTTAAAATGCACTCTATATTTATTTACATAAAGATTAAATTTATGTGTTATGAGTCTCGGGATCACGCGTCAAAATTCTCTCACGCTGTCAAAAGCATTTTGTTCAAGAATGAGCTATTGTAATCAATCAATACAGTTCATTTCAGTACTTGCAAATATTTTAACGCGCGCGTGTGCCTTGCAATAGGGCGGGCGATAACACTTTTAAAATATACTCTGTGCCAATATATATAAAGATTGAATCACAGTGGTAAACGCTACGCGACCACGCGTCGAGCCTCGCTAAAATCGTGTCATTGAAAAATATGCTACTTCTGTAAGTTAATAGAGTTCGTTTTGCAAGTAACAAAAAAATCGGTCGCAGGTCACAGGGTTTAAGGAGTAGAAACGTAGAGGGATAAGTACACCTTATTAGGACAGGTACTGATATTATTTTTTACTGGACATAACTTTTTTCACCAACTGTGTTACATTATTGTATGCCTAAGGGTTAGGTGGGCTGCCGGTGTCGTAACAGAGAGGTTCCGAATTCGATTCCTTAAGCATTAAACTATGGACATAAGCCCACTGCTACTGCAAGCATTGTGTACATACAAATTTTACATACAAAACAAATTTTATTAGCTAATAGAAAAAACTCATTTTAAAAAACGAATTTAATGCGTGGTCGGCGCGCTTTTAAGAAATTCAATCTTAACGTATAATAACACAAAGTTTGTTGTGGTATTGGCAGAAAAATATGGGCGCGGCTTATGGAATTACCATATTGTTGATATTCTCAAAATTAATAAATATCGTGAAGAAACCATCGTGAGGAAACCTGCACGTCTATAGAAAGGCGTGTGAAGTTCACCAACCCGCATTGGGCCAGCGTGATGGACTATGGCTCAAAAATCTCGAGAATGTGCCCGGTATAATGACAATAGGCTCGCCCCCTGTTATATTGGGACACAAAATACATCGGCGAAATGTGGGCGCACTGCAGTGCACCTCTGCCTATCCCTTCGGGGAATACAGGCGTGATGATGTGAATATCGCCAGACAAGACATATTCATCATATGCTCGCGAACTAAGCAAAGCTTGTACTATGTGTACCATACAATGGACTGATGCCATCCCAGTTACACTCAAATCAGGGCAAATTCCGAAAAGGTCAATTGCAAGATTTGCCGCTGGCAGGAATTTACCCGCTACCTCCCGGTGCAGTGACTCAAGCAGCCTACGCTCGAACAACTACGCCTTCGCCAAATAAATCAGTTAATCTAAATCATACAAAAAGCAATTAACCTTTCGCAAGGCATGAACTGTGTCGGCAATGTCATTCATGACACAAACATCTTTAAAGCAAACATACTTGCCAGTACCAAAACGAACTCTGTGTTAATAGGCATAAAGATTGAATTTCTGCGTTAAAAGCCACGCGCAGAAGCAGTGGTAGCCGGTAAGCAGTGGTAGCCGAGTGGTCGAACGCACGCCTTGCAATCAAAGTGTGCAAGTTCAAACCCCGGTTCGCACCTCTGGGTTTATGTGGGAATCTCATTTTCATCCGAGTTTATCACTTGCTATGAAACGGTGAAGGAAAACATCGTGAGGAAACCTGCACGTTTGAGGGAACTTGACTAAACATATAGCTGACGTGAAACACCGACGCTCCACGAAGTCTGCAATCTGTGAACATGTACAGGACCGCACCCGCCATTTTATCAGATTTGATAAACCGCATATCCTCGCAAAAGAACACCGACTCCGACCTAGGATGATACGTGAGGCCATTGAAATTAAAAAATATCCTAATTTCAATAGGGAAGATGGCTGGGTGCTACCACCAACTTGGGATCCAGTAATCAATATGATTAAATCCAAAACCAAGTGTACCATTGCAAGACCTCAGGACACCGTAAGCACTTTCTGCGTGGATCGGACCGCAAACAACAACTAAATATGAGGGTACCCAGTTATTAACTATGACATCAGGACGTCTAACACCTCAGTCCCCCCGTGACCATGGTTGCTGTAAAGCAGCCGACACGTCGGGAAAATAAAATAGTAAATAAACGCGATAAAATCCGTAAAATAGTTTAATTTCAATGTATAGTATTCGCGTAAATATAAGGGAACTTGACTAGTTTTCGATAGATGTGTGAATTCTGCCAACCCGCATTGGGCTAGCGTGGTGGACTATGGCCCGGATCCCCTTCGCATTGAGCAGTGGGACGTTAAAAGGGCTGTAGTAGTAGTAGTAGTAGTAGTAGAAGCTTCAAAATTCATTCGCGTATACGGAGACAGTTCGATGAAAAATAACCTTTTTCTATAAGTTTTATTCGACACCCCTGTGGGCCAGGGATTTCAATGAACTTAAGTAGTTGCAACATTAGATACTACAGTGATTTTCGTTCTAAACCAGAACAAATTCCAAAATTTGGCGCTGAATCGAATCGCTGATTCGGCGGGAATCGAACTCGCTACCACGGGGTGCAGTGACACGAGCTTATCTATACTCAGATCACACCGAAACCGTTATCAATAAAGAAGAAAATAATAATAATATATCATCACGCCTGTATTCTTTGAAGGGGTAGGCAGAGTCGCACTGCAGTTCGGCCACACTTCGCCGATGTATTTTGGTCCCAATGTAATAGGGGGCGAGCCTATTGCCATTATTCGCACATGAGATGCGAGGGGTTTGAACCTGCGCACTTTGATTGCAAAGCGTGCGTTCGACCACCCGGCTACCACTGCTTTTAAAGAAAATCAAAAGCATGATAATGTATTAGTATTGTGACCATCCTGTATATTCTTCGTCCGCGCGTATTTTTTACTATTCTGTATTCCTTTTTTTATTTTTCTGAAACAGAGCGGCTAGATAAACGTTATGTAGATATTACTTCCATTATTTACATTGAAATGAAACGAAGCAACTTTTACAATTACCAGTCTGTAAGTAATTTACAAATTTTCGCATTCTCAAACAAAAAATAATGGATAGCACGATCAACGAAAAGTTAGATTGAACACGAACTTATTATAACTTCCTTTAAAAAATATATTAGTGGCATTTGTACGAAGAAAGCGAAGAAATACTAGATATAGGTACATAAATAGTGTTCTTTGCAATTACCTACCTAACTTTTGTGTAGCTATTATTTTCTTAACTTTTATTTGTAAGTAGATGTCGGTATCATGAATGTTTTTTTTTAAATTAATTAACTTTGATATTGGTAGTAGGTACCTATATTTCCAGCACAATAATATTACCGTCCCTTACGTTTTTCTAACTGATTTTTGTTATATTTTTATTACTATTGCTCTGTTTCTATTTGTTCATACAGTTACTGCTTAAGTACTTTTTATAGCAAAAAGTTATTGTTCCAGATATTAATTTACAAGAGTCACATGAGTGGATAACAAAAGTATTATACGCTATTTATGAAAATATTAATAAACGGCAATCAACGTCCTCTTACGGACGTTTTTTGTAACTAAATTTTTTAGGCAACCCGAGACTGAAATACGACTAACTGCGGCCTCAGTACGCCTGCCAAGATAAGACATTTTCTCACGCATCGTGACGTCATTTTTGTGGCAAAATCGTTACGTCTTATTTGCTAGCATGGCGTAAATATAAAATGGGTTTGACAGTTAAATAAAACGTGTTTGACGTATGGATAAGATGTTATATCTTAAGTGCTAGCATGGGTTACCAAAATGTACCATAGAGACACGAATTTGACAGGTCAACGTAAAGAAATATCTCACGGTCAAAGGCCGGTGATGAGAAAATAATTAGGCTGTAAGAAGTACATAAATATAGCATTTTATACACTATTATAACAAATAATACTTATTTTACTCTATCCTTCGCCAATATCAAGCGGACTACATGCAAAATTCTTCCGAAAACGAACACGTAAATTTATTTTCGTGTTCGACAAACAACAACAAAAAAGTGTAGAGACATTTCTATCTGTTTTATTTTCTTCCGAAAATCCACAATCCTATTCCACGTGATTTAAAATCCATATTTTACAAAAAATCTGTAGGTTTGAGGTTAGATTTTGTTTGGCATCATACTTTGCGTGCTTTTTGCCGTTTTACAATGTAAAGTTATTTAAATTGGCAAATAAACATAGTATAGTGCCCAAGAAATAAATTTTAAGCATAATACCACCGACCAAATGATAATACGTAAAGCTTCCGGCATAATAAAAAAGAAGCTATGCCCAAAGATATTTTTAATCTGTGCATAAATAATCTAATATATTCTATGATGTGTATGCAGCATCTTTTTTCTTTGTAAAGCTCCGTCTCGCTCTATTTGTCATTTCAATGAACGAATGAACGAAAGATCGTAAACTGTGAGAAAATTTTAGCAGGCTGTCTAATTTTAAACATCTTGGAAGCCATGTTAGCAAATAAGATACGGGAACGCAAGTTGACAAGATGTTTTTGGGACTTGTGAGAAAACATCTTGGCAGGCGTACTGAGGCCGTTGCATGCAGCCTGCTGACAACTGCTTATACAATTCAATAGATGGCGCTTGTATATTAAATAATTAAAACAAAATTATTACAACCTCTTTTCACAATAAAAAAAAATACGGGTTCGAATTGAGAATCTGCTTCTTTGGAGGCTAATCAGAAAGGAATTAGATTTCTTCGTTCATATTTCGGTGAAGAACTTATTATATTTCTTACCAAGAAGAAAACGGAACACTAATACCCATTAATAATATAATAGCGTAGCGATAAATCAAACGAGTGGAACCTCTCTTTTTTTTTTATTATAAAAGTTTTTTTTTATTCGTCTATTTCGTTTTCGTCTATGAGCTATAATTAGTTATGTCAACAAATAATTCATCATACACATTCCCCAATTAGCGTACACCAATTTCAGACGATCAACACTGTAAAGATAACCACACATGAGCAACCACCAGCTTTCCAAACATCGGTAACGATGCAAACGAACTTCACAGCCAATTAGGAGGCACTGCATAATTCACATGTCCTAAACTTTTCTCACGGGTGTATCACACTGCAAAAGAAGTTGAGAATAACGTGTAATAAAACCTAAATAAGTAAAGTCAAACTTTTTGTGTAAGATGTAAAAAAACTAAGCCTTCGGTTTCCGGTCTACATCTTTTAATTTGCCACTTAACGAATTCCACAATTAACACCCAATTACCCTTATGTGGATTTGAGGGACATTTGTGGTATTATTATCACTTAGGATGCAGTATCTATTTTCCAGCATGTCTTCCGGGAAGAATTAAAAGGTAAAGAGAAAAGATGGGAACTGCAAAGTGAATATTTTTTTACTTTTGTTGTATCATATACTATCGATTACAAAAACAATTCGCCACTTTGTACATAATTCATGAAAAAACATGGACTACCATTTTTTAATAAAATATAGAGTAGATAGAGAGGTCTCCTGGCTAATCCAATTCTTATTCCTTAACCCCGTATGTAACTCTATGGTACTTTTGTTACTGGTTGAAAATAATATGTAGAATTTTGTTTTTTTTCTTCCATTCAAATTTCGAATTAAAACGTTAATTCAAAAACTTCTATGTAACACATCGACATTTAGTTCAAAACAAAATGGGTCGACAAAATTAATACCATCTACACTTATTTTTTTAAACCTGTATTCGAGCGAACAAAACAAAAAAGGCATTTTAATAATTTCAACTTTTAGCGAGATTTTACTGACAACAATTGATTTTTGTATGTACTCGTATAAACACACTCGTTTAAACATGGAGTCGACAACCACGGTCATGCTGCCTGCCTTCTTTACATAACGCAAAAACAGCCTCCGTGGGGTACTATCGTTTGTCGAGTGACTGCACTCAGTTGTGTGGAGTTGTGAGTGATTGAATGAGTAAATATATTTTGTAACATAAGTGCAAAAAATATAATAACATTATGAAATTGAGAAAGTTTCATTATAACATGAGATTTGATGAGAAATTGCAAGCACCGGTACGTAGCAGATTATATTTTTATATAAAACACGTGTGCGAAGTTCTTTTGTTGATCAACCGATTTTTTAGGGTTCCGTACCCAAAGGGTAAAACGGGAACCCTATTACTGAGACTTCGCTGTCCGTCCGTCCGTCCGTCCCTCCGTCTGTCACCAGGCTGTATCTCATGAACCGTGATAGCTAGAGAGTTGAAATTTTCACAGATGATGTATTTCTGTTGCCGCTATAACAACAAATACTAAAATATGGAATAAAATAAATATTTAAGGGGGCTCCCATACAACAAACGTGATTTTTTTGTCGTTTTTATAGATAATGGTACGGAACCCTTTGTGCGCGAGTCCGACTCGCACTTGGCCGGTTTTTTAAATGTGAATAACCAAAAATGTTTTGTAATCTAGTACCTTATAGTAATAGTATGGTAACTCATGGTACCATAAGGTACCTTATATGTAAATAGTAGCTATACAGAGTGTTTCAGAAGTCCGAAATAAAACTTTGACGTTTGCATCGGTCTCGGATATATCTACAACTATCGGGTATACAAATGAATGGTATTAAAATTTGATCAAAATTCGACCATGTTTTTACAACTTTTTTGTCGTCATTTCAATAACTCGTAATATCTCGAGAACTATGTTAAATTTTCATGATCAATTTTATGAATATTGGTAGCCGCCCTTCGTAAATGTACTTTACACTGCTAGATAGGATCATGGATGTCTATAACTCGGAAACTATGATACTCAAGAATAAACTGTATTCACTAAGTATCCCCATATGAGCTAACGTATTGTACCCAAAGTATTATTACGGACTTCTGATACACCCTGAATTGTGTAGTATAATCTATGGGCTCAATATACGATAATAATAGATTGAACCAATCAGATTATTTCGCTAAGTCATCTAATCCCTAGTAATTATTACCTAACTAGTTCCTTCTTCCTTTTACTTATACCTACAGTGAACTGATATAAAGCGGGTCGAATAAGAAAAATCTAAAATGAACGCTTAGGTCAGAACGTATTATTTTAACTTAAACTTAACTTTAACTTTAACTTAAAAAAGCCGGCCCAGTGTTACCATTATCTATAAACAGGGCAAAACAATCACGTTTGTTGTATGGGAACCCCCTTAAATATATATTTTATTCTGCGAATATTTCAAGCGTCTATCTATTGCCGTTATCAATATCGAGCAAAAAAATCACGTTTGTTGTATGGGAGCCCCCTTAAATATATATTTTATTCTGTTTTATCTGTGAAAATTCCAACTGTCTAACTACCACGGTTCATGAGATACAGCCTGGTGACCGGTGACGCTGCGATTTATGATCCGATTTACGTGTTTCTTCTTTAGTTTGATGCGGAATAGATGCCGTTTGGTCCCATAAAAGTTTAACATAGTTTGTCTCAGTAGTTTTCATTTTATGAACATTTTTATGTTTATTATGATCATTTTTATTTACGTGGATGATGTAATTGTATACGGCTTTTTAAGGAGTTTTCGTTTAGGTTAATTATTAGTTTTTGTTTTATACGGATTGTTAACAAACATCGAAACTTACCCCCGAAGGAGTGGAGTGTTTTTTTTGCTGTAAATATTTACTTTTTTAGGGTCGGTGCCAATTGATGTGTGTATTGTCTGACGTAGATTGGCACCTACTCCAAGTGTAACGAATTATAAGGTTATTTATAGCTTTTTAGTGCACCTAGGTTTTTGAAGTTGGTTTTTGTTGTTTGTTTTTTTTTTTTATTGAACCTTCTTTTTTAAATTTATAGTGAGTGACGTTATGAAGTTATCTACGAAATTTCTAATTGACAAACAAAATCCGACTACCGTTAGTCCAATACGTGTAGTAGTTACAATTGTCTATCAATTATTTGATTCACACGTTAATGCGATAACAATTATCATAATCTACTAACACCTGAGTGTCGGTTGAGTGGCGCTTATCGAATTAATCATTTTGTTCACTTGCGTAGTCATTCGTTCAGTCGTCCTTTAATTGTGGAGCGTTACGTTTTGTTTTATTTATTGTTTTTTTCGTGCAGTGATCGTGCTTCCTTGTTAATTAATAATGGTAAGTTTTCTTATAGCATTAAGGTTGTTTTTTAAACACATTTTGTTATGTATGTTCTTAATTAAACGAGTTTTTCTAGAGTTGTATCCTAAGGTGACTGTTATTTGTTTTATCGTTAGTTAGATTTGCATGTCAGTGCCTAAACAAATAAATAAAATTAATAAAATTGAAGTGTATGTTTGTAGTGTTACAGCTTTTGACTAAATACATGAAACTATATACGGCACTTATGCCGAAAATCGTTCTAAACGCAATATTTAAAGTAGATTGGACCAAGAAATCACGTTGTCCCATACAAACTTTGCCCCCATTTTTCATCCCCTTAGAGGTAGAATTTCAGAAATTCCTTTCTTATCGGATGCTTACGTCATACAAAGAACACACCTTCCAAGTTTTAGGTCTCTACGATCAGCGGTTTAGGCTGATTCGTTGAGGCGTTGAGGCGTTGATCCGTCAGTCAGTCATTCAGGACAAAGCATTTTATATGTATACAGGGTGTATCAGAAGTCCGAAATAATACTTTGGGTATATATACGGTAGGTCATATGTGGATGCGTAGTGGAGACAAATTATACGTAACGATCATAGTCTTTGAGTTATGGACCTTTGAATATTTGTCACAGGTATCATGTTCTGGCTTTTGGGTACATCCATAACCCTATTCAGCAGTGTAAACTACACTTACGAGGTGCGACTACCAATATTCACAAAATAGAACAAGCAAATTTTATATAGGACTCGAGATATTACGCGTTATAGAAATTGACGACAAAAAAAGAGTTGAAAAAACATGGTCTAATTTCGATAAAAAATTAATACCATTCGGTTGTATACCCAATACTGATAGAAACGTCTAAGTATTATTTCCGACTTCTGATACACCCTGTACATAGATAGATGTATATATTCAATACTAAAATAATATTTAGTAATGAATTTAGCTCATAAATGTGTTAGATTAGTGTAGTATTTTTTTTTTTTTTGTTCTTATCCAATCACGAAATAAGAAAATTTAAATATTCCATTGTGTGCTAAAGTGGGTCGAGTGCGGGGAAACCCGGAGATGATAATATTCATACGATTAGCGGTGTTAATCTAAATTATGTATTATCTACATAAAGGTCGACTTGGAAGAGTAAACAGTTAATTTCATTTTCATATTAAGACATAAGGAATTACGTTGAATTTCCATAACTTTCATATTTCATTTACAGAATTGCTATTTGATTTTTACTTTTATAACATCGCAAAAAGTATTAACAAAAATCTCAGTAACATTGTTCTTTCCCGTTTAATATCAACGATTGGCCAATTCGTGTTCCTATTGTAATCCGCAACAATAAATAACGTTAAACATAAATCGCTTGTAACAAAACCCAATGTCACGTTAAACAAATCTTGATAACTTATAAATATATAAGTACATTACACGTAAGGCTTTATTCACACGATATAGCCGGCTACTCGAATCGGAGTTTTCTGTCTGCCTCCGAAAATTGACATGATAAATAAACAAAGCACTTCTGTATTTGTAGCATGCATGCCAAGACTAGACGTACGTCACGGAACATCTTGTCTCTTTCTCTCATATGAAATAGACAGAGAGCGAGCGAGCAAGGTCTTGTCTTGACATGCGTGCTTACCCCACTGTTTTACAAAATTTGTGAATTTCATTGTAATTTCTGTAAAATTGTGTAACCAAATATACCGAAACTATTTTCTTTTTCAATAATATACTTTATTGATTGACAATAAGGATGAAAACTCGATGTCCCGTACCATGGGCTCCGTGGTGCTGCAAGTGGGTGCGTTGGAGCTCTTAGCCAGGTATTCTATGAACTCCGGCAGAGCGACCAGCCTGCTGTCCTCTCTCCATGACTTCAGAATGCAGGAGGTGGAGCTCGCAGGCGGGAAGCAGTGGAACTGGAAGTATCTGAGGGTACATACCTTTTCTATTATTTTTTAAACAAGAAAAAAAGTCTTCTTTTATTTCTAAATTAATGGAATGCTGATAATTGGAATACAATGGGGAACGGCTGCATCAGCCATTACCGGGTATTCCGCCAATGTCAAGTAATTAATAGCAAGGACAAATTCAATAAACATTTTATAATAGCAGTGGTAGCCGAGTGGTCAAACGCACGCTTTGCAATCAAAGTGCGCAGGTTCTATCCCCGGCTCGCACCTCTGGGTTCCATGTGCGAATCTCATTTTCATCTGAGATTATCACTTGCTAAGAAACGGTGAAGGAAAACATCGTGAGGAAATCTGTGTGCCCCGGTATAATGGCAATAGGCTCGCCCCCTATTACATTGGGACCAAAATACATCGGCGAAGTGTGGGCGCACTGCAGTGCACCTCTGCCTACCCCTTTGGGGAATACAGGCGTGATGATGTATTATTATTATTATTATTTTATAAAAAAAATAGAGATAAAGATGGCGGATGAATAAAAAAAAATGAAATATCTGACAGAAGTGGTCGACCTGCACTAACATATCGATTTTTTTTATCAATACCACTACGAACTGTATTTTTCCATAGAGTAAGTAAATTTGCACGAGCGCGATCACATTGACAGAAAAGTAAAGAATTTTGTATTTGTACAAACACAACATCTATTTTATTTAACACTCAGAAAGCGGGCTCGGCGGCGGAGGCGGCTGAGACTCTGAAACGGCGGAAGTACGAGGTTATCGGCTCCGAATATATTTTCATTCCTTTTGGAGTCGAAACCCTAGGTCCATGGGGTCCAAGCGCCCAAAATTTAATGAACTTACTCGGCAATAAATTGGTCGACACAACCACAACCCAAGAGCTGGCCATTTTCTCGCTCAACGAGTGGCTCTAGCCATTCAGCGAGGGAATGCAGCCAGCGTCTTGGGTACGCTTTCGCATGGGCCAAATTTTTTACATATTTTATAAATATAATATTTTGTAAATAGTTGTCCAATTATATAATAAATATGCGTTTTATCCAACATTTTTTTATATTGGTATAATATCGAGGTGTGAAAGAGACATTTGATTTAAGCGACATACTCATTCGACACAGTAAAAGGCACCGATTCCAAATATAATAAATTTCGTCCAAAAGTGTCGCTTAGGTCAAATAGCCTTTCGTCTATCAACATATTGTCTCAATGTGACTTGAATTTAATTTTCTCGTAATTATTTCAGGACCAATTCGATCAAAAGGACTTGGAAGGATTATATAGAAAGTACGATGACAAGCTGCGGGAGACATTACTGAATATTTATTTATGTTTATTAGTTATATTCTCAACGGTACACTTAGTATTAGTTGTTGTTAGTACGTACAGTGCGGTAAGTACGTGTAGTATCACAGAAACTATACCCAATAAAATTAAACAGTTTGTATAAAAAGATAAAAAGATAACTTGGAGAAAAATTGGTGAACCAATTTTTGGGCACACAAAAACAGACTGTATGTTTCAACTTATTAAACAGCTCACTCTTCTATCATACACGTGGTCGATGGCTTTTACCACAGAAATTCAAACTGTCAATATTTTATCACACATTTTCAAACCAAGATAAGTTATCATATGTTATATGGCTACAAATTCTTTTGCAGCAGCTACAGTCACATTCAACGTATCTAACAATGGTAATGTTTGTCGTGCGAGTGGCGGTACCAGTATTGATGCTATGGAGGCCGATATACGAACCGTTAAAGAAGAAATGGTACTGGATGCCGATCTTTGCCACTTTCATTATCACGCTAGATGTGGTTCTAACAGGTAGATAACTTGCAAGCATTGCGATAAGATAAAACGCGAGACAGGTCACTGTTGCCCTTGTATGAATTACAAAAATCAGTGAGGGACCTAGCATGACATAAAGCTCTGTGTCTAAAAGCGCGTCCCAATCTGTGCGACCAATTTCTTACCAAAACGAACTGTAATAACACAAACAAAAAGTCATCGATGACGCAAAAGAACCGTGGTCGCGTAGTTTTTACTCTAGAAATTCCATCTTTATGTATATTAAAACAATGTTTGTTTTGGTATTGGCAAAAAGCAATTGCGCTAGACTTAACGCCCCTGTGGACCACGGCTTGTTAACAACATAAGTCTTGTCTTGGACCTCGAGTTAGTCATCAATAATATCTTAGCAGAAGTTGGAAAAAGCATCTTACGAAGGCATACTAAAAAAAGTTGAAAGCGTTCATACGACGTAGTAGATTACAGGTCTTCCGCACATCGACAGCTCATGTTAACACTTCAATACATCATTTTTAACTCGTAATTACCAGGCAGTTATAAATATGTCGGTCTTGCAGAAATGTTTTAATAAAACTTTAAGTTTTTATCGTTAATATTGAAACAACCATATTTTAAGAGTTAGTGGTAAGGCCCCTGAGTAGCCTTGTTAATGTATTTTGCAGATATCTCAATCAGTATTTACGGCTTGGTCGAGGGCACGTCTCTAAGGCCGGCTTACGCTACCATGGCCCTTCTGTCCACATACATCTTCTTACCGATGAGGAACAACTTCTTGGCTATATTCCTGGGCATGCTCGTGAGCACGATATATGTTCTCACCTTTGCCTTCGTCACATATCACGAGAATCCGCAAATTGGTGTGGTGGTGAGATTAATTAAATATATCTAGCTTATCCTCTAAATTCTTTTTCCATTTTTTATACTCCTTAGTTTTGAGTAGTGATTTGTTACGAAACCAATATAAGGTCTTTTTTAATTAATTGAAACACAAATTAGCTTTTTCTATTACTCTTTTTGATGGGAACTATTGTCACTTTGCTTTTTGGAGAGGCTGAAGGGTCTTCTAGTAAAATAATAACAATTAAGAAACGTTTCATAATCATAATCCATTTGTAACGAAAGTGTTAGGGAAGTGATGACGTACTTAATTGTTATGATAGCAATCGAAACATGTTTTATTTCCCTTTACAGGTATCATCAGATATAATTTATCTAATCGGCGTAAATCTAATGGGCGTGTATTTCCGATTGATGAACGAAATTGTGACACGGAGATCGTTTCTAGACAGAAGAGCCTGCGTCGAAAGCACACTAAGACTCAAATTTGTTAAAGATCAAGAGGTACACACAAAAATTTCCTTTTACTAAACTTGTTAATTAAACTTCCTTTTGCAAAGTTTACAAATAAAGCTAACCTTTTAGTTTAGCTTTTAGTTAGCTTGTTAACAAATTTACTTTTGCTGAGCTCACAAACAGAGCTGACTTTTGCCTGAGTTTGCAAACAGAGTTTAACTTTCACTTAGCTCGAAAACAAAATTTCCATATGCTAAGATCACAAACAAAGCGGACCTTTGGCTGTTTCCAAAAAAAACTGACTTTGCCTAAGCTCGTAAAGAAAACTTTCATTATCTTAGCTCGCGAACAAAACTTGTATTTTGTTAAATTTGCCAGCAAAGCTGAATTTCCGCTTAGTTCGCGAACAATTATTACTTAGTACGTAGACAAAAATTTACAATTTACTAAAAGTGATAATAAATATAGTTTTTAATGTTAACAAAATGAGAGCTGTAAATAAAATAATACAATTAAGCTCGCAAACCAAAATAACCTTTTACTTAGCAACGCTTAAATGTAAATTTATATTATCGTCTGATAAGGAGACAGCGAATTAAAATTTTTGAACATTGTTGATTGATTGATACTTTTTTCGGCTTATGATTTTTAGATTTTATTTCCATTACGACAAATGTTTAAATAATCTATGAAACTTTAAATGTTTCGTTACTACTACTACTACTATAACCCTTTTAACGTCCCACTGCTGGGCACGGGCCTCCCCTCAATGCGAGGGGGATTTAGGCCATAGTCCACCACGCTGGCCCGGTGCGGGTTGGCAGACTTCACACATCTATCGAGAACTAGTCAAGTTCTCACAGACGTGCAGGTTTCCTCACGATGTTTTCCTTCACCGTTTCTTAGCAAGTGACAATCTCGGATGGAAATGAGATTCGCACATGAAACCCAGAGGTGCGAGCCGGGATTTGAACCTGCGCACTCTGATTGCAAAGCGTGCGTCCAACCACTCGGCTACCACTGCTTTCCAAAAGTAGCATTCACTCAATTTTATTTTTGACCAGAATTTAGTGCCTTCTAGGTCCCTAAACACCATTTCTTAAGAAATATTGTTTAAATATTACTTTCAATTGTTGAACATTTTTTCCAATAAGAAATGACTCAAAAAAATCAAAGTGCTATAGGGGTGGTAGTAACGCCCCAGATAGAGGGACAATCGTTTTCAGTCACAAAAATTTTCAGACTTCCAATTTTATGAAAGAATTTAAAAAAAAAATACTATTTTATTTTTACAGGAACGTCTCATGATGAGTATACTCCCGGAGCACATAGTATCAAAAGTACGCCACGATATAAGAAACATGTTTTTAGGATTAGAAACACACTCTATGAGCCATAACATGTCTTTTAAGTAAGTAATTTAAAAATTTCATCAGACCCATTTTATGGTCCCACACTAAGCAATGCTTGTACATGGTGCCTATACAATGGACTGGGACTGTCGTGACCAGTGACTGCACTGGTCATGGACAGACAAAATGTGGGGGCCTTGGCAACCCACGTCAGCTTTTCTTTTTTTTCAAAATAAAATAGCATCAAAAATTTACAATTAATAACAGCTGAAGAACTTAAGACAAATCGGCTCACTGGAGCCGAGTGAGCTACGCTCGAACCACTAAACCTAAAAGGCGTCCCAAAAGTTCACGTCCATTGTTATGTGAATTTGACGTCTACGTACGTCAGAAAATCTATGTCCATACCATAGAGTATCTATACTACCTATAACGAATCCACTCTTCGTATAACTCTGCGGCGATTTGCCGCCTTTGTTGTTATCTCATGAACCTACTATACAAGAAAACAACAACAGCAGAGTCAGATAAACCAGAAAAATTTACCGCAGCGCGGGCTCGAATTTCCATCTCAATATCAATCAAAATCTATAAGACTAGATAGCACCAATTTAGGTAATATTTTTGATCGTCTTGGCATATTAAAGTGTCTGTACTTTCTAATATCATTGGGTATACGATTCATTTTTGGTATAGATATCGTTATTATCATTTTAATCTTTATCAAGTTTTACAAGCCATTTTTTTTATAATTTTGACCTAAACTATACATTTGTGTATAAATTATCGGTTGTTTACAGCCAGCTGTACGTGGAAGAACATGATAATGTCAGTATATTGTATGCGGATGTTGTCAACTATACAATGATATCAACTACTTTGTCGCCTATGAGAATGGTGGAACTGCTTAACGAGCTCTTCGGCCGATTCGATGAAGCTTCTGAGGTTGGTACACATATGCTTTCTTCAATAAAATTAATATTATCATCCGAGCAAACTTTTGAAAGTTGTAATCATCAACGTTCGCGACGTTTCTAACATTATTTAATCAATTACAAACTAACAATTATAACTAGTAGGTACGTTTTATATAAATAAAACAAAAGGAAAACATGGGTAAAATCTTAATTCCATTGTTTCCAACAAAGGAATTAAGAAAGCCTAACGGACGAAGAAAATGTTGATTTTCAGTGATGCACTGAAACTTCCTGAATATCATGAGCAAATTTTGAATATTAAGATTATCATTGATTAACGGTAATGGAAAACATTGTGAGACAACCTGTATGACTAGATATCTAAAGTCGTGTGAAGTTAATCAAACAAGCATAGTACACAGTCAGTGGAACCACGAATGCGTTGGAACCAAAATACTAAGACAAAATATTATGGGGGCCTTTACAACTCACTTCAGCTTATCCATTTTGAAAATATACAATTATTAACAGCTCAAGGACCTAAGACAAATCTGGCAATTTCAGGAGCATGATGTATTAAGAATTAAATTCTTGGGCGATTGTTACTACTGCGTCAGTGGTATACCAAAACCAAATGCTAACCACGCCAAGAACTGTGTGGACCTTGGATTAGAGATGATCCACATCATCAAAGATGTCAGGTAACAATTATGGGTCGAAGACACAAAGTTATTTTATTGCATAGGTATAATAGCGTATTTTCAAGTCCCCTTACCTACAACTAGCAGTATTAAAAACCTACTACGGACTATCTGGATGATATAATTATATATTTACAGGGAAAAGCGCTCACTCAACATGGATATGAGAATAGGCGTCCATTCAGGCAGAATCCTGAGCGGGTTGATTGGAATCCGAAAATGGCAGTACGACATTTGGTCAAAAGACGTGACTATAGCCAACAAAATGGAATCTACAGGCAAAGCTGGGTAAGCACTGAATGGTTTCACATGAAATACTCTCGAGGACAGTCATTTAAAAAAAAAACATATAAGTATATCATCAAGTAGCAATTAGATCAAAAAGAATTCCTTATGATTACGTATCTTAGATAGGAACATTTAATTTAAAGTAGGTAGCGAACAGCCGTTTCATCATTATCGTGTCTTCTGAATTTTGATACAATGAGTAAATTTCAGCATTATTACTATACTGATAAGGATTTGCTAATCTACGATAAAGATTCAATATCAAGCTACAAACATAATATTTTTATTTCCAGGAAAGTTCACGTGACAAAACAAACGCTTGAATTATTGTTAGAGTACGCGAGAGAATATATCATTGAACCGAATTTTGAATCTCAAAACGATGATTTTATTATGAAAAATAAACTAGAGACGTATCTACTATCAAGACCACTGAGAGTAAGAATTACTTTTATTCACAAGACACGCTGGGTTGGAAAACCAAGAATATACCTTGACTCTTTTGACGTATGTGTAAATCATAAGGTATTCAAATTTATTTTAGGCGCTTGAATACAAACCATTCCGCAGAGCATCTTTGGGCTTCAATAAAATTATAACGAAGACCAACACCACTAGAGTAAGAACCTTTTTATAATGTTGTTTAGCTGCTAGCTTCATCGTTCAATAATTTGCTATATTATAATTCTGTTTCTAGTAGCGATCGGAAAATAGAAACTCCAATAATTTTCGAAGAACTACAACATTTATGGATGAGAATCTTGTTGAGTATCAGCAAATGTTGAAAGCAGCTGATGCGCAAATGAGCAAAGAAATTGAAGATATGACGAATGGCAAGTATGTAACATCCTAAAATATATACAAATTATATCAAGATTAAGTTTAAACCAAATGTTTGTTTTAGAGAACACTTCCGAAACGAATCAAAAATTAACAGAATCACATTAATGTACAAGAATTTTCAACTGGAAAAGAAATTCTTATTGCTACCAGATCCACTATTTAAGTATTACATTACATGTTGTCTAATCATTATGCTGCTGATTATAGTAATCAATGGTCTGACTACTGATTGGTAAGTTAATTTAAGGCACCTCCTAAGTATCCTATATTATCAAGATTTCTTACAAATAAAATATTATTCTGTTTTAGGTATCAAGGGTTTCAGTGGAATGCATGGCTCATATTCGGAGGGCTTCTACTTGGACTTGCCATATTACAACCTCTGACGTGGTTCCAATTTCTGTGGACTAAATACAAAGGCATTGACGAGCCCCGAAATATGTTTCTGCGCCAACTCTATGACGCTTCAGCAAAAAACATAAGATCGGCAAAAATAAGGACCGCGATATATCTCTTGATTAGTCTTGGACTAGGAGCTATATCAGTTATCAGTGTCATAGGTTGCACAGAAGTAGAAGTGCCGGGTGCACAAACCGTTCTCTCAAACTGTGTGTCGTCGTGGGTAATAAACCTTTACATCATTCTTATTATTTATTACTGCTCCATAATCCATACTGATAACTTGATTTCTTTTACAGCATGTGACTCAATGTTGGGGATTAGCTTTACTCTTGAATTTCCTGTTCAGCAGGGTGTTCTTCATTTTCAAATGGATCATTGCCGGCGCCATGACAATATTTTATTTGTGGGTGGTTTGGCATATTAAGACATCTCTTTTCGCCGTCGACACCACGTGGAACGTTGGCTTAGATCCCAGAATCTCTCACACCTTGTCTGTTATTGTTATAACCATAACCTTGTACTGGATTGATAGGACAACTGAGTTCAGGAACAGGTTGGATCATTTATGGCAGCTACAATTGAGTGAAGAGCAACAAGAAGCGGAGACAATGTTGAGAGTTAATAATATGCTATTGGAAAACATTCTTCCGGCGCATGTTGGTGAGCATCTCAAACCATTTTAGACTCTAATCGTTCATAACACTTTTCAATCCTAATAAAAATTGCTTGTTTTCAGTTCAGGTGTACCTTAATCTGAACAGATCGCTAGACGAGTTGTACTACGAGAAATATGACAACGTAGCTGTAATGTTTGCATCCTTGACCGATTATAAATTGGGCGTTGATGGAGATTCTGACATGAGTGATAAGTTCCTGTTGAGTATACTGGATGAGATCATTTCGGATTTTGACCGAGTAAGTAACATTTTTATTTGTAACTCGTAATTTATTAGTGGATACCATTGACAATATAAAAATGGACTTGCCTTTTATAGATCCACCACTGTACGAAATCTCTCTGATTTCCAATGAAAGCCGTGTGAGGTTTTTGTATGCACAATAAACTTCAAACACAGACGTTTTGCAAGTTTTTTGCAGAGTGCGTTCATAGCAATAAGATTGGTTTGACAGGGGCACATTGGGTATACTGTACACAAATAATGTGTATTGTAAGTTACATAAATAATGTGTATTGTAAATGTATTGTAGTTACTACTTGCGGGGGCGTCGGCGTACAAAGTAGAGAAAATCAAAATGGCTGGTTGGACGTACATGGCCGCTTGCGGCTTAGACCCAAACAGAAGAGAATCTATCGACACAACGTCTTTCGATCACAAGACACCGGAAAATAGTCCTTATGGTAAAGCTGTAGTGGTGACAATGGTCGAATTTGCCGCGGCAATGATGATGCAGCTGCAGAACTTCAATCGAGGCTCGTTCCAGAGTTTTGAGGGTTTGAATTTAAGAGTTGGTTAGTATAAATTCTGGTTTGGTTGTTAGTCAAAATAAGAATTAGTGATTATCAAAATTAAGTGTTAAAATTCTTTAGGTATATCAAACGGGGAAGTTGCAGCTGGTGTTGTGGGTTCACAAAAGCCACTATACGACATATGGGGTCATGCTGTAAATATGGCATCAAGGATGGACTCCACCGGTGATAGCGGAAAAATACAGGCAAGTAAGACAATAGACTAAATACGAGACCAAAAACTTTTTTTTAATGTACGTCATAACATTTCCATGTAATGAACATTCAATGTTCTTCATTAACCTTCGCTTGCGAAAAGGTATACGAGTCTAGACTAGAGAGTTTAGGCTATAATTATTATATACCTTTCCTTTGTATATAATGTTTTTATTTTATTTTTTTACCCCTGTATTTTAATTTTATTTGAATCAAGTTATTAATGTAAATTAAGACCTATCTTATAATAAGTAGATATGTCAATCAAGACAAGTTAGTACACAAGTAATCTCGCTACAAGTTCCTATCATATACCTTAATATAACATAGTTTTGACTGCACATTAATTACATTTTGGATTGACCGTTCGTGACAAACGATTAAATAAACTTCAATGGAACATAACTTGGCTAATTTAAAAAATATTATAATGTATTTAACACACGTTTTGTCGATGACGACTTGGCCTAGTGGTTTAAACCAAGGTTGCGGGTTCTATTCCCGCCAGTAACTTCGGAAATGGCCTTTTTGGATCTTGCCCTGGTCTGGCAAAAACTGGATTTGCCCCCAATTTATTTAACGGTACCCAAAGTACAAGATGCGCTTAATTTGGAATCATACGATGAATATGTGTTGTCTGGCGACATTTATTTATTTATATGTTAATAGGTAACAGAAAACACAGCTATAATCTTGGACGAGTGCGGAATTCTCACAACTTGTCGCGGCGAGACGTACGTCAAAGGCGCTGGTTACATAAAAACCTACTTTGTTCCTCTCGACGAGAATTTCAATTTGATTAAAAAACAAAACAGCATGGACTTCTATAGGATTGAAGACAGAAATCGGTATTACAACGTAAGAGCGAGTATGTTTAGCGAGATTTCTTCGAGGCTCGATAACGATATGGAACTCGGCTATACGACCTATGACGTCAGAGGAATGTCTGTGAACAGTGATAGCAGCTACAGTAATTATGAAGCGGAAATAGCAAGAACGGCGACACCTACGGATAACACAAGTTGTTCCTCATCAGAGTTTGAAGTTAAAGAAACACGCTGTTGAACACATCACCACTATCTTTTAAAATATTTTGGGTTCAATAGTAACTGTACATTTTTGTCAGATCTTGTAGTGAGTTAGCTACAGTTAAAAACTAAAAGCAATATTAAAAACATTTCCGCAAGACAGGTGCTAAGGGGTCAGGCTGAAAACGGCTAAAACGACTGAAAATTGATAGTTTATAATTTAATTTTAATGTAAAAATTGAAATTTTAAAATGCATGTGCATGAGCTTGCTATTATTCTCATGTCTGCATCACGCTGAGGTAAGGAAAATCTACTCCGTGCTAATTAAATAGAAAACTGATTTGAAACGATGTTGTAGTGGCTAGAGCTTCATTGAAAGCACTGACAAGGGTATATACCCTTTGTAGGCGAAGCACTTTGCATTTTATTTTTACTATCTTATTTACCTTATAATTTCTAAGATAAATTAATTTCCGTGCCTTCACATATGATAATATGCACCCTTTTATATACCTTTTTGCTATAATGAATAGGAGCGTAGCCGAAGCACTTACATACATATATACAGGTTGTATCAGAAGTTCGAAATAATACTTTGGGTACATATACGGTAGCTCGTATGTGGATGCTTAGTCAAGACAGTTTATACCTATCTATCATAGTTTCTGAGTTAAAGACCTTTGAATATTTCTCACAAGTATCGTGTTCTGGCCCTTGGGTACATTTGTGAACATATCAAGCAGTGTAAACTACATTTAAGAAGGGTAGCTACCAATATTCACAAAACAGATCATGAAAATTTAACATAGGTCTCGAGATATTACGAGTTATAGAAATTGGCGACGAAAAAAAAAGTGGGAAAAACATGGTCAAATTTCAATCAAATTTTTATACCATTCGGTTGTATACCCGATACTGATGCATACGTCAAAGTATTATTTCGGACTTCTGAAACACCCTGTATATATATATATATACATATATATATATGTATATATATATATGTATATGTACATACATATATATATATATATATATATATATATATATATATATATATATATATATATATATATATATATATATCTGTAGATACTGCGACACGCGCGCCTTCTGTTTTCAATTTAGTCCTAAACGAACCGCCATCGGGAACTCGCGTAAAAACGTTTCTTCGGCTGCACTCAGTTACATTGAAAACTATGCGTTTTAATTCTATCGCGTATACCCCTATTACATTTTTTTTTTCATTTCACCAAACCACTTGTTTGGATTGTTACTTCCACGGTGAAGAGCGAATATTATTAATAATGACTAATGTTAAATGCAAGCATTGTTAGATTGTTTTCAGTATTTGAAAGCTACTTGTGAATAACGAATGGATTAATTACTTGGTAAATATAAGAGCATAATACACTTCTCATCAAAAAAATCGAAACACTTTCGTTTTTATTGTTTTTGTCCTAATTTTTAAAATTACTCATCATACAAAATACGAAACCTATGAAGACTTAATTTGAATTTAGAACATTAACATTAGGATTTATAAACCTCATACTACTCACTATTAAATGACATTTTACATTTATTCCTAAATATACACATTTTTCTGATAATCCTTATCAAATCATAAACTGCGAGGTGTTTCGATTTTTTTGATGAGAAGTGTATTTAATATGATAGTATAAGTTACCTAAGGTTAACTCACCCATTCGAAATAAAAAAATATTTATTATATTTTCATTTAATTTATAATTGACACAAATATATTAATGCTATAACCACAAAACAAACAAAAAAAATGTAGATGCGTAGTCAACTCCAATAAAAAATTGCTCGTAATTATATTTTGTGACTGTACCATGAGTTCAATAGATTTTTCGCACTCGAAAGTCGTTAGCGACAAAGTAAAGTAATTTTACGGCATATAGTTGCCCCAAATGACCGATAGGGGGCACTCTACATTTATGTCTTACCTTATTATCTCGGGCAAACATTCCTATTCAACACAATTATGTGATAAATGGTATGGCGATAGAAAGAGTCAAAGAAGTCAAAGACTTAGGGATTCGTCTTAACTCACGTCTAACGTTTAATGATCACATCACTAATGTATGCAAAAAAGCATATAGAAATTTGGGTTTTACGTTACGTACAGTTCGAGGGTTCACAAATATTAAAGCAATCGTAGCACTATTTAATACATTGGTTAGGAGTCAACTAGAATGTAATGCAGTCGTCTGGTCCCCACATGAAACTAAATATAGCCTTATGGTGGAGAGAGTGCAGAATAAGTTTATAATACATCATCACGCCTGTATTCCCCGAAGGGGTAGGCAGAGGTGCACTGTAGTGCACCCACACTTCGCCGATGTATTTTTGGTCCCAATGTAATAGGGGGCGAGCCTATTGCCATTATACCGGGCACATTCTCCCTCAATACGAGGGAGATTTTTGGGCTATAGTTCACCACGCTGGCCCAGTGCGGGTTGGTGAACTTCACACGCCTTTCTATAGACTTGCAGGTTTCCTCACGATGTTTTCCTTCACCGTTTCATAGCTAGTGGTAATCTCGGATGAAAATGAGATTCGCACATAAACCCAGAGGTGCGAGCCGGGGTTTGAACCTGCACACTTTGATTTGCAAGGCGTGCGTTCGACCACTCGGCTACCACTGCTTATAAGTTTATAAGATACTTATATCTAAGGATGTACGGGGTCTACCCATTTTATCCTCTTAAGTACCCAACGTTGTTTATTATGGGTATGGTAGGCTATAATGAGCTGAACGTACGGAGAGATTTGGCGCTGATTTCGTATATATTCAAAATATTTAGAGGGAAGATGCATAACTCAGATATACTTTGGCTTATATGTCTGTATGTGCCTGACAGATATGTATGGAGGCGTTGGAAGCCGCAGCTGTTTGCGGTGCTGCGCGCGCGCACCAACTTGTTGCGAGAGGCTCCGCTGACGCGTGGCCTCTGCGCTGTGAACAAAATAGCTAGGGAAACAGACCTATTCTCTTGCACTCTGAGTGAATTTACAAGGATAGCATTGTTCACACTATGTTATAAAAAATAGAAATAAACAAATATATTTATGCTAATTTATATTACCAACTACCTAGGTTAAAGCCTTGGCTACACTATTGTATTAGGGAAACCTGTAAAGATAGTGTTAAGTTTATTAAATAAATAAATAAATAAAAAATAAATAAATGTTTCAGGTAAATGATGTGTCGGGGAGAAAGTATTTTCTTAATTGGTAATTAAAGCCTTTTTAAAGTAAAGCCTTTTTCGATGAACGTTCCAACAGTTAGGACACATTTGAAAAATAAGTTCTCATTTGGTACGTTATACGATTATTTTTTTCTCTAACCTATGAAAGCGTGAACGCAGTCAGATATCAACAGTTAGATAAACTTAAAGCAGAGTCACTACACAGTATGTCATGATTTTTAATAACAAACAATTTGCATTATTAAGTACCTAAGTAATTTAAGGTATATTTTCCTTAAAACGTGGTCCCTAAACCAGAAAAATAAAATACATGCCACCATTTTAATTACTAAAATTTATTATTACTTATTATGCTATCGATAAAGAAGTGGGAGACGGTTTCACACGTTTTTGTGACAAAGAAAATCTTGTGTAGGTTTATTTTTCATGGTGGCCTTGTAAACACTAGCCCGGTACAGTTACACAAACTTGTACACCACGGGTGACTTTTCTTCCATGCACGCCATAAATTTTAGAGCAGTTTCAATTGGACTTATTCCATCCACTTTGTTACACTCTTCTACAACATCGTGTACTTCTTTAGGGAAGAACTCTGCAATTTTTTCAATATTAATATGACCATTTTCATAGCCAAAACCAGTCGAAATAAACCCACACATTAGTACTTTCTGTAAACTCTCTGACTTAGCAAAGTCGGTATATTTTAACTGTGGTATAATGTCTGGGCTTAAGTTGTTTTCCATCACACAATTCTTGGTAGCTTCCAAAATAGCTCCTCGGATGTCATTTGGTAATGTATTCTCAGCCTTAAATAAAAAAAAAGTTTAACATGAGTCATTTACATAAAAAAAAATTACTCTTCGACATTTACAAATTATTTATTTATAACTAGCTGTGCCCACGACTTCGCCCGCGTGGACTTTAGGGAGATTACCCGGAAATATGGGTATTATGTTTTTCCCGCGGAACCCTAATGCTTTTTCTAAAATTAAAGTAGCCTAAGTTACGCCTTGGAACGTCAGCTATCTGTCAGTGAAAGTCCCATTGAAATCGGTTCAGCCGTTTAGAAGTTTACCTGAATCATAGATTCATCAGCCATCTTTTTCACTGTCATCATCAATTTTTTTTTTAATGTGTATTTATTGAATTTGTCCTTGCTATTACTTGACATTGGCGAAATACCCGCGCTAGTCGCAGGTGAAGCCATTCCTCATCTTATTCCATTAAATTTCATCATTTCACTCATTTCGTAAAAAAAAACTAAGTAAGAAGTTTACCTCAAACAAACAGACAGACAGACAAAAATTTTTAAAATTGCGTTTTCGTTATAGGTATCGTATATACTTTCATACGCATTTGGTAAAAAAGTGTTATTTTGATATTACAAACAGACACTCCAATTTTATTTATTTGTATAGATTTAGTGATAATGTGGCCACAACAAGCTCAGGATAGGGACATGTGGAGACGAGAAGGGGAGGCCTTTGCCGAGCAGTAGTACAGACAGTAGGTTATAAAAAAATGGTGACTGGTACCCATCATTTTTGGTGTAGGCGAATATCATGAGAACCCTGTACGTGTATAAAAATGTGTGAATTTCACCAAATCGCACTCCACCAGGGTGGTACACTTATTCACTAGCTCCCTCGCATTAAGGGAGAATGTGTCATATTTAATTTCAATACTCCATCCTCCCATTATATATATGTTAAGGGCAATTTGATAAGTCCGGCCACTATTAATAATGGCCGGTCTGTATTCATAATGCCCGACTCAATTGGATAATGTGATTAAAACAGCATGATTAATCACTTTTCCCGGCCATTATGAATAATGCCTACCCTATCTTGGGCAAAGTAATAAAATAGGTGAACTGTAGTGTTTTTGTTTATTAAATGAAATTAAACTTACAAAAATGTCATGACAAGTGAACATAGTAGTTAAAAATAAACAGTTAGAAATGTAATAACATCATTAGTTACTTACTTTAATTTTGATAAAAATATTACTTAAGAACAATAGTTTCAAAATTAGTAAACTGAGAAAAATCAACAGAAATAACTAATAATTAAGGACTGTGCAAGAAAGATAGTAAGTTCAGAATTTTTTATTCTTGCAAGATAAGCTTTTGTGACATTTGGAATTGCAAAGAAGGTTGATTTCTTGCATTTACAACGTTTTGAATTGCAGTCACCACTACAGTTACAATTCTGGAAGCCTTGTCCATCAAAATGAGAGCCTCTTCGATCACATTCTCGATAAATTCAAGCTATCTTAAACACTGACTTATTACATGGACCACGGGCCGTCGGGTGATAAATTAATCACTTTGCCCATCGCTCTTGAGCATTATTAATAATGGCCGGTCCTTATTAATAATACCCAGTTAATCACGTTGCCCGTAACATATATACATTGGCGAAGAGTTTATTTTAGTCCACCATTGTTTACTTTAGTCCACCCCTGCTCAATACAATCAGTCGTGATAGAGATCCTATTTAAAACATAGCTACTTCTACTAACTTTAATAGCCCTTTAAACGACCCACTGCTTGGCACGATGTTCCCTTTAATGCGAAGGGGATTCAGGCTATAGTCCACCAGGCCGCGTGGTGGACTATGGCCTGAATCCCCCTCGCATTGAGGGGAGGCCCGTGCCCAGCAGTGGTACGTTAAAAAGGGCTGTAAAATCTAAAATGAATTCCCACAGTTTATTATTAGGTATCAATACTCCATTTGTTATAGCATTAGAAAGAAGTTAAAAAAGGTTCTTTTTAATATACACTTTGTAACAAAAGTAACAATTAACATATTACAGTTACGATTGACGCCCAATTTATTATAATATATTTTTAAACCAGCAGTCTCACTGTAACTAATCATTTTCACTATTTATCTTATTAAATTAAATGGCTTTCATTTAGATATATGTTTTTTCCAATTTAAAATAACAGTGTCGATACAAAAAACCTAAATAAGGGATGAATAATACCGGGAACGTTTTCCGTTTCACAATAATCCTACCAAATCTAAAATGTTACCTAATCCCTTCATCCGTTGTGAAAACAGGATCTTTCTTATCTTGCCGGTTTATGTTGGCAGTCAAATTGACGTAAACAATGTTCTGTGATTGTCATTGACATGTGAATACTTCTGAATGCTACGCCTTGTTTGTTGTTAATACCGAATTTTAGGAATTTTGTTGTTATTTGTTACTGTTTTTCCATTGTTATTGTTTTGTTTCTGAAATAAAATGGTTTGCACTCCTGCTTCTACGAGCCGCTTATTTCTAATGTTATAACAAATGGAGTATAGTCAAAACAGCAACATTATATTCTGTTTTTGTATTTTGGGACCGTCAATGACAATGGTAGCCTTTTTTTCGTGCGAAAATGCTTTATCCCCGTCCGACACGGGGGAGTCGAAAGGGGTATGTCAGACTCCCGGCAGATTGCCGTTTATCGACTAAAAACCCACGGTGGTCCAAACACCCGCCTTGCCAGAAGAGCCACGGGAACGCAAAGCACACATCCGTGACCCTGCACACGGCTGTCTGCGCGAGCGGACACCTCCTGCGGCGTGGGCTACACCACGCCGCCGTCCTCTTCGGAATCGCTTAGATGCCAAGCAGGGCCCTTCGCGATCACGACCCCAAAGGTCCCTACCAAATTGGGTAGTAGGGGAAGATTATGTTTTGGCGTATCCATCACCAAAGATACGCACCACCTTTAGGGCGAAGAGATGTGCGTTGGGGACCTCAGCCCTGCGCTGTCTCCTACACACTCTATGGCGGTATAAGGTCCACCGCCGCTCGCCTCCTCCTCCCAGTCCTCCTGCGACGTCGTGGATCAGCGAGCGGATCTGACTCTCGCATCCGCTCAGCTTCCTCCTTCTTTACAATCACTTCCTCGCAGAAGGACTTCATATAATAATGGAAGCCTAGTCGAATGCACAGTTTAAAACCACATTGTGCGAATCGAAACTTTGGCTTGGACAAATCCAAGCCACAGTTTCAAAAAATCACTTCAGGGATTTTCAAATTTCAAGAGCGTCCATTTCAGCTGAAATCAAAGCCCGCATACTAGGGCGTCAAAAGCGGCGTATAATTACTTATTATGTTATCTAAAAAGAAGTAGGAGACGGTTTTTGTGAAAAAGAAAATCTTGTGTTGGTTACTTTTTCATGGTGACCTTGTAAACACTAGCCCGGTACAGTTACACAAACTTGTACACCACGGGTGACTTTTCTTCCATGCACGCCATGAAGTGTACAGTGTCAATTGGACTTGTTCCATCCACTTTGTTAGACTCTTCTACAACATCTTGTACTTCTTTAGGGAAGTACTCTGCAGTATTCTCAATATTAATATGACCATTTTCATACCCGAAACCAGTTGAAATATTTTTTTTGAAGTTGTGTTTGAAGGCATTAGAATTATTGTGATGCCTGAAAAACTTGAATAAAAAAATTCCTCCAATTAATATAAATGGACAAAGTCCAAGGTGGGCCTATCCGTGCGTAAGCTTAATTAAAAAAGTTTTGCATATTTATTAGTAGCTAGCTTTAATTTTATGCAAAGCAAAAATGTATGGTGTAATTGGGGAACCTTACCAAAATAAAATGGATACAACATATTGATTATATTGTTTATTTAATTAATATATAACACATTTATCATAATAAATACAGAATACCTAAAACATATAAAGAAAAACAGTAAGTTCGTACATACAATACCACGGTTTCGTCTACAAAAGAAAGTAAAATACCAAATAACCTTAACGTAGTCACTGCGCAGCATATTTAAATATTATCAGACCCATTTTATGATCCTAAACTAAGCAAAGCTTGTATTATGGATACCATACTATAGACTCGGGGCGATACCTAACACCCCGACCAGTGCAAATTCCAAAAAGGCCATTTTCGAAACTAGCCGCTGTTGGGAATCGAACCTGCAACCACAACGCAGTAAGCCGAACAGCGTACGCTCAAACAACTCTCAAGCTCAATAAAAGTCTAAAAGATACTACCTACAAGTATCTACCTACTTACTACATACACACCTATTAGATTTGGCTGGCACCGACTTCAAATAGATAAGTGGGTAGCGCTTATAATAATTATATATTTTTTTTTCGCTTTTGAGTGCTTATTTGTGGTTTTGAAGTCGGTTTATGTTTTTTGTTAAAAATATTTTTTTATCAACTCTGTTTTCTTTATAAGCTTCTCTGCTAAACTTGTAAGTATTAGCCCGGTACAATCAGACAAAAGTGTACACCACAGGTGACTTCTCTTCTAGACACGCAAAAATTTTAGCAGCAGTATCCAATAGATCTTTTCCATCAACTTTATTACAATCTTCTGTCACTTCTTGTACATCCTTAGGGAAGAACTCTGCGGTCTTCTTAAGATTGAAGCGACCATTTTCGTCGCTAAAACCAGTTGAAGTCAATCCACAAAGTAGTGCTTTCTGCAAACTGTCTGACTTGCTAAAATCGGAAAATTTCAACTGTGGAAGAATGTCTGGGCTTATGTTATTTTCTGTTAGACATTTTTTGGCAGCTTCCAAAATTACTCCGCGGATGGCATCTGGGAATGTATCTCCAGTCTGGGAAAAAAATTTCGCATAAGTAATTACATTTTGCCTTAAAAAAAATACGTATTATTTTATTGTAATTTAAATTTACATTAACGTTGACTCTACCAATGCGGAATAAATATCGTCTGAATGCTTCGTTTCGCTCAGTTTACCGCGCATAATATTCTTTTTGATTCTTATTGCCTATTGAATGTCACATTGCTGGGCAGAGACCTCCCCTTATTGTCTTCACATGTCCCTGGACTGGGAACCTGACTATTGTGTGTTCTGTCATGTTTGAAGGAGGGTTTGGACTATAGTCCACTCCACCACGCTGGTCCAATGCAAGTTGGTGGACGGTTCACCAGCGCACGTATACGGTAGCTATTACGAACAGACGGTCTTGGTTTGGACGGTTCGGACAGGTTGGACGGCTTTGGATATGCAACTGTTAAAGCAGTGCAGTTTTCACGTAAATTAGGGAGGTTTTTATTCGTGTACATAAATAAACGTAATTTATACTCACAATGCCTCCAATTGTAATAAATGAGAGAATAATCCAGAAGTGAAAACTCATGATGTGAATCACGTCGAAAAACTAGATGTGCACCAAAACCTTGATGTTGCATTAAACTTAAGAATGAACTGTAATAACGAGGGCGGACGTTTATATACCGTCAATCTGTTCATAATTTTTACATCTTTTTTTTCATAATTTAATTATACATTTAATCATAATTTAATATACGAATAGGTAGGTATCTAAAATTTAGTATCTAAAATAAATTCCCACAGTTTATTATTAGGTATCTAGTCAAAACAGCAACATTATATACTGTTTTTGTATTTTGGGAACGTCAATGACAATGGTAGCCTATACTAGTCGAATGCACAGTTTGAAACCACACTGTGCGGATTGAAACTTTGGCTTGGATTTTTCAGAAATCCAAGCCCCAGTTTCGAAAAATCACTTCAGGTATTTTCAGATTTCAAGAGCGTCATTTTCAGCTAAGATCAAAAGCCCGAATACTGGGGCGTCAAAAGCGGCGCGTCAGAATATTTTCCAATACCAAAACAATCTCTGTACATAAAGCTTGAATTTCTCTCGTAAAAGGCACGCAGGGTCAAAATTCGATCTCACTGTCAGTGTCATTTAGTTGAAGAATTACCTTTTTTATGGGTCAATACAGTTTGTTTTGGTATGGCAACAAATTCGACGCGCGAGTGTCGATGCCCCAGTGTACTGGCCTAACACTTGAAACTTAACGCAAAACAGCTTTAAAATTTCCGTTACCTTTGGACTCTTTATCTTCTTCTACCTGTTGTTTCTCCAATTTCAATTAATCTTAGGATCTGACCCAACCCATCGGCGATTTCATGAAAATTGTTAACATACCTACTTGTAATATTGTGATGTAGGTAATAAATACATTGACATTATAGCAGTGGTAGCCTAGTTAGTAACGTCTTAAGCGTAAGGGGTGCAAGTTCAGACTCCGTGCTCGCACCTCTGAGATTTTAACGTGCGATTGTATTTTTCAATAATGATTACCACTTGCTGAACGGTGTAGAAAAACGTAAGGAAACCTGCAGTCTAAAGAACGGCGTGTGAAGTTCACCAACTCGCACTGAGCCAGCGTGGTGGTCTATCGCGTAAATTTCCCTCGAATTGAGGGGGAATGAGCCCGGTATAACGGCAATAGGCCCGCACCTATTACATTGGGACCAAAAATACATCGGCGAAGAGTCAGTGAACTGTAGTTTCACCCCTGTCTACCACTTCGGGGAATACAGGTGTGATGATAAAGAGTGAAAGTCATTTAGGAACCCTTATTCGAGCAGAGGTCGTCTTCCGGCTGATAGGAGGATTTAAACAGGTAATTGAAACAACATAAAGTTATAACAAATATATATAATTACTACTACTTCTACAGCCCTTATAACGTCCCACTACTGGGCACGGGCCTCCCCTCGTATTTATAATTATCTTTTGAAAAATCATTTTTGCACTGGGAATGGTGCATAACTCGATTTCTTTTTGAAACATAAAATAAATTTCAAACTTTTTTCATGTGGGCTCATGGCCTCAACCTTATCGCACTCCTTTATAATTTCTAGGATATCTTTAGGGAAGTATTCATACGTCTTTTGTATGTCAATATAACCATCTTCGAACATAATTCCGGAATTTCTGAGGACACAATAAAATAAATTCTTCATATCTTCAGATTTTTCAATGTATTCTATGTTATGGAGCATTTTTAGAATACTGGGATTCAGTTCAAGATTTTCAACACACTTATAGACGGCTTTTATGAATATACCTTTGAAGGGATCCGGTTTTCCTTCACAGTCCTAAAACATAATAAAACATGTCATTTCATATTGTAACATCACATCTTTCAATATTGCCCTCACAAGGGCGCGAATATCGATCTAACATGTTATCAACCGGCCCTTTAGCCCCCTTTTTTCTGTGGTAAAAGACACGCCCCTTGCATCAAAATTCGCTCACGCTGTGATTATAATTTAGATAGATAGATAACTCTTTATTTGATTCATCCGCCATCTTTATCACTGTCATCTACTACAGCCCTTTTTAACGTCCCACTGCTGGGCACGGGCCTCCCCTCAATGCGAGGGGGATTCAGGCCATAGTCCACCACGCTGGCCCGGTGCGGGTTGGCAGACTTCACACATCTATCGAGAACTAGTCAAGTTCCCTCAGACGTGCAGGTTTCCTCACGATGTTTTCCTTCACCGTTTCTTAGCAAGTGATAATCTCGGATGAAAATGAGATTCGCACATGGAACCCAGAGGTGCGAGCCGGGATTTGAACCTGCGCACTTTGATTGCAAAGCGTGCGTTCGGCCACTCGGCTACCACTGCTTTTTTTTTTCACTGTCATCATCCATTTTTATTTATAATGTGTATTTATTGAATTTGCCCTTGCTATTAATTACTTGACACTGGCTGAAATGCCCGCTAAACGCTGGTGGAGCCATTCCTCATCTTATTCCATTAAATATCATCATTTCATTCATTTCGTAAAAAAGAAGAAGAAGAACTCTTTATTATACAAACTACGTTGATATATATTTTAAGTGATACAATGGGAGGCCTTATCACCTACTAGGCAACCTTTACATGGAAGTATAAAAAAACGGGGTACACTAAACAAATTGGTACTATGACATAGATTAATATAACATAAAACACTAACTTAACTCCTTTTTTCTTTTTTTTTTCTTTTCTTTTATTTTGTGGACGCGGAGGAAATCTTCAGAAAGATTCCCAGTCTTCTATGTGGGAGAAGACTGGGATATGTGGGATTCTTACCCACTAAAACCTCCCCGGTGGCCGTCTTCGGCACGTTAGAGGGACTCCGGGATCTTCTATCGGAACGCACCGGTGTCTCTCTGTGCCTCGCTCCCGAGCTTTGTGCCCAGGAGCTCGTCTCGGGGGGAACAGATGTTCGCTCCCCCTGGACCCTCGGAGTGCATACAGCGGCGAGAGACCACCTCTCGCCGCCGTCCACCTCAGGGTCGTCGTCTACTTAAGAGCGTCCGGGGCCCACACCCCAGACGCTCACGATCCCAAGGGGAAGCTAAGGGAATCTAAGCTAACTTAGCTTAGCTTAGGGAAAGCTGGCCTTTGCCTAGTAGTGGGACGACACAGGCTAATAAAAAAAAACTTTGCTATGAACGACTAAATAACTAAATGTATCGGCAATACAATAATCTATGAACAGTTACCACCGAGCAAACAAAACAGATATTTCAGGAAATAATTGCTTCAGATATAATTTTCGGTCTTAATACTCACCTTATTATCTTCAACGGTTCCTGATATTCCGGTGCAGATCAATAATGAAATAATAACAATATATAAAATCATTTTCATTTGATATAATAAAATGACCTTCAGTTTCAAGTACGCCGTTTACAACGCTTCTAAGTAGCTAGCAATACTAACAGCGGTTTTATATCAATACAGCTAATTGTTATGCTACGTATACAAATAAATAGAATTTAAGTGTCTGTTTGTCAAAATTTAATGTTTTGAGTAAAACATGATTTTTAAAATTCCTGTCTGTTTCGGGTATAACCTCCCCACACTGGAGCGTCGACCCTCAAATATTTTGCCACTATCCAAACGGCTACTTTTTTTTATATGTGTCAATACTGTCAATTTTTTTTATATTGACACATATAAAAAAAAGTAGCCGTCGCGGGACGCCTGGCAGATGTAAAATATTATGTTATTTAGAGTAGAGAGAGAGAAGCGTCCGCGTCGTAGCGGCGAGTGAGTGGAGTCAGTCGGTGGGCGGAGTTTAAGAGGCGGAAAGAACCTCGAAAATTCGTCTTCTTCGTCTTTTTTTACGAAATGAGTGAAATGATGATATTTTAATGGATTAATATTTATGGCAATGTCGAGTAATTAACAGCAAGGACAAATTCAATAAATACAAATTTAAAAAAAATGGACGATTACAGTGATAAAGATGGCGGAATCCTAAACATGGAGATATTATAACGG
This sequence comes from Ptilodon capucinus, assembly GCA_914767695.1. Lineage (NCBI taxonomy): Eukaryota > Metazoa > Arthropoda > Insecta > Lepidoptera > Notodontidae > Ptilodon > Ptilodon capucinus. The sequence goes on from OU611808.1 coordinate 9,424,020, forward strand.
AGATGGCATATCGGAACCGCGCTGCGGTAAATTTTTCTGGTATATCTGACTCCGCCATTTTTGTTTTCCCATAAAGTTGCCGTATCCTACAGGTACATGAAATAACAACAATGGGGGAATAATTACCGCAAAGCCATACGAAGAGTAGAGTCGTTATGGGTATTCTAGTTACTCTATTACCCTAAAGGACTAGAAAAAAAACCGCCCAAGTGCGAGTCGGACTCGCGCACGAAGGGATCCGTACCATTATCTATAAAAATGGCACAAAAATCACGTTTGTTGTATGGGAGCCCCCTTTAATATTTATTTTATTCTGATTTTTATTTGTTGTTATGGCGGCAATAGAAATAAATTATCTGTGAAAATTTCAACTCCCTATCTATCACGGTTCATGAGATACAGTGACCAGCCTGGTGACAGGCAGACGGACGGACGGACAGCGATGACTTACTAATAGGGTTCCCGTTTTACCCTTTGGGTACGGAACCCTAAAAAAGTTCATTCTTCAACTAAATGACACTGACAGCGCGAGCGAATTTTGTCGCGTGTCTGCGTGGCTTTTACCACAGAAATTCAAACTTTATGCCTATTTAAACAAACGTCGTTTTGTTATTCGCTAAAATTATGACGCGCGACTGTCGACGCTCCAGTGTGCATGGAGCTTAAGAATTACCTAACTAAGGCTTTAAATATAAGTTTAAGTACTACAATATTTCAATGTCACAATGGACACAAAAACCGGCCAAGTGCGAGGTGGACTCGCCATACATATGGGTTCCATACCTATACTATGAAAGCACCGAACATTGCTCTAACGAAAATATAAACTGGATAGAGAGAAAAAGTTAATTTTGCCGTTGGTGTACTGTTGTCCCCATACAAACAAATTCGTAAAAAAACATGTTTTATGCGTTGTAAATATAAATTTACTATTTACAGATTTTTCCCTTTAGTTGTGCTATAAGACACTGCTTTCATGATTCTAGGTCAACGGTAAGTACCCTATAGGCTTTCTATTTCCTTAAAAATGGCTATTTCCTTAAAAATGTACTGAAAATTCAACATAAACCACCGTATCTTTTGATTGCGTTAACTTACAAGTTTTATATTCTTAGAGCACCAAGGGACTAGTCTTAAGTCTGTGTTACAAATTTCAATTTGATACCTCCACTAAGAAAAAGGGTCTTGTCAGACAGACAACAAATTGATCCTGTACGGGTTTCTGTTTTTCCTTTTTAGGTACGGAACCCTAAAAATGGTAATATGGCAGATGCATTTTAAACTCTACCACATGACAAAATTATATGTCACTGTATATGTATTGTAATAATTAAACCCAGTGAACCAGCGAAACAACAGTGGTAGTCGAGTGGTCGAACGAACGGTTTGCAATCAAAGTGCGCAGGTTCAAACCCCGGCTCGTACCTCTTGGTTTTATGTGCGAATCTCATTTTCATCCGAGATTATCACTTGATAAGAAACGGTGAAGGAAAACATCGTGAGGAAACTCTATAGAAAGGCGTGTGAAGTTCACCAACCCACACTCGGCCAGCGTGGTAGACTATGGCCCAAAAATCTCCCTCGTATTGAGGGAGAATGTGCCTGGTATAATGGCAATAGGCTCGCCCCCTATTACATTGGGACCAAAATACATTGGCGAAGTGTGGGCGCACTGCAGTGCACCTCTTCCTACTCCTTCGGGGAATACAGGCGTGATGATGTATTTTATTTATAATTAAACCCGTAATTATTTGGCAGCAGGCTTTATCATGTGAATGAAGCTTAAGGTCGTAGTCCAATGTCTTGACATACAGACCTTCACTTCTGAAGCAATAGGTCATACATAATTCTCTAGTTCAGTGTTTTTTCAGCGTGAATGCAATTTTTCATTTTCATTGTGCAATTTTAACGTCAAATATTTTCACACAGCTCGCGTGGTACCTAGTTATTATTCTCCGTTCCATTGTCCATTTAAAAATAAGTAATAAATAATATTTATCATTTTTGGATTAAAATATGTTTGCATAAGTATGCTAGAGACACTTGGTAGCTCAGTAATAAACGCGAGCTTAGCAGTAAATGTGTGCAGGTTCCAACCTCGGCACGCACCCAGAAATTCTGCACCAGACATAAGTGTCGAGAAAATGACGTCACTTCAAGCTTTTTGTACTGGACATGGGTCGGTGTGACGTCATTCTCTCGAACGCACCGACTCCAAATGTAATGAATTGTAAGGTTATTTGTAGCTTTTTAGTGCACCTAGGTTTTTGAAGTCGGTTTTTGTTTTTTGTTAAAAATAATTTTTTTTCACGATTTTTAGTGTCAATAATCGTTGAAAATTTGCAAATATTATCACCCTATAACAGCCCTAAAAAAGTAAAAATTTATAGCCAAAAAAAAATCACCCCCCCTCACCCCCCCTTTCCACCCTTTTGGGGGTGGGTTTCGATCTTTGTTAACAATCCGTATTAAACAAAAAAATATTTTTCGAAATCGGTTCACTAACGCCGGAGATATGCTGTAGTCCGGATTGGACCCCCATTTCACCCCCTACGTATTTTTTCTTTCAAAATTCCTGAAAGACGTGTTTTTTTATTTTGTATGTTAAATATATATACAAAGTTTCAAGTCGTTCAAAAAATATTTCTGAAATTATGTGACCTTCAACCCCCCATTTCACCGCCAAGGGGTTAGATTTCTGATAATATTTTGGAAATGGGACCAACCTTGAAAAATTCCCTAGCAAACCTAAATCGGTCGACAGACGCCGGAGATATGCGGTAACATACATAAAAAAAAATTAAAAAAAAAAATCATACGGGTCGAATTGAGAACCTCCTCCTTTTTGAAGTCGGTTAAAAATCATTCAAATCGGTCCAGCTGTTTAGGGTAGATTAGCTTACAACGAAAAGTGGCATTGATTTTTATATACATATAATGAATCTAAAAGAAAAACAATTTCGCTACCTAATTCTTCTTTTGTTGCGTTTATGTTTGTCAGAAGGTTCTTATGAAAGAAAAACAATTTCGCTACCTAATTCTTCTTTTGTTGCGTTTATGTTTGTCAGAAGGTTCTTATGAAAGAAAAACAATTTCGCTACCTAATTCTTCTTTTGTTGCGTTTATGATTGTCAGAAGGTTCTTATGAAAGAAAAACAATTTCGCTACCTAATTCTTCTTTTGTTGCGTTTATGTTTGTCAGAAGGTTCTTATGAAAGAAAAACAATTTCGCTACCTAATTCTTCTTTTGTTGCGTTTATGATTGTCAGAAGGTTCTTATGAAAGAAAAACAATTTCGCTACCTAATTCTTCTTTTGTTGCGTTTATGTTTGTCAGAAGGTTCTTATGAAAGAAAAACAATTTCGCTACCTAATTCTTCTTTTGTTGCGTTTATGATTGTCAGAAGGTTCTTATGAAAGAAAAACAATTTCGCTACCTAATTCTTCTTTTGTTGCGTTTATGTTTGTCAGAAGGTTCTTATGAAATAAAAACAATTTCGCTACCTAATTCTTCTTTTGTTGCGTTTATGTTTGTCAGAAGGTTCTTATGAAAGAAAAACAATTTCGCTACCTAATTCTTCTTTTGTTGCGTTTATGTTTGTCAGAAGGTTCTTATGAAAGAAAAACAATTTCGCTACCTAATTCTTCTTTTGTTGCGTTTATGTTTGTCAGAAGGTTCTTATGAAAGAAAAACAATTTCGCTACCTAATTCTTCTTTTGTTGCGTTTATGTTTGTCAGAAGGTTCTTATGAAAGAAAAACAATTTCGCTACCTAATTCTTCTTTTGAAGCGTTTATGATTGTCAGAAGGTTCTTATGAAAGAAAAACGTTAAGGGAGCTCAGCGGAACGTTAGTAAATTTAAGAAAATTTGAGAAAACTTAAAGACAATATTTATTTAACATAACTGTCAGCGGATGTGGTGTATCATAAATAAAGCATTACAATAATAAACAGTATGTTTAAGATTTTTTTTTTTATTAACTATACCAATTACAATTAAATATTCATAGTTAAGACAGGACAACGTCTGTCGGGTCAGCTAGTCTCGAATAAAAATGAGCTCGTGAGAATTGCGCCGCTTATTAAATTTAAATATCCAATTACATTGTCTATTGTTGTTAAATAGCATTACACCGTGCACCCACCGGGGCGTGCGATTTAACATAAACTTAAATTTTTGCAGTAAAAGCCAAGCGATCACGCGTCGAAATCTGCTCGCTTCATTGATGACATCAGGGGCTGACCTACCAATGTTTTCGGTCGGTGCGAGATCTCAAAGAGAATACAAAATTCGAATCGAATAATACTAAGATCGTGGACGTGACTCTCGTTGTGACGCTCCTACTTGACTCATTGAATAGCGTCGCAACGCTAATTATAAGGAGCCACGACGTTTATCGGTGGTTGCGTTTCCGTTTATTTTGCCCCCCCCCCCCCCCCCCCCCCCTATGACGGCGCCCGCACCACCCTAGGCCGCCACTAGCAACAAAAAGCTCATTCTGTAACGAATGTCATTGACAGCGCAAGCGAATTTTGACGCATGGCGGCGTGGTTTTATACCATAGCAATTCAAACTTTACATTTATTTACACAGAGTTCGTTTTAGTATACGCAAAATTTTGAGGCGATTGTCACCGCATGTTGTTATACATAGGATACCTACAATGAGTAATGGACAGGCGAGTTATCTTTGAAACAAATGACAATTTTCAAAGCTGTCTCCGCTGCATCCGCGCCGTTCTCCTTGTTGCACTCTTCAAACACCTCCTGAACGTTTTTAGGGAAATACTTGGCGGTTTTTTCCAGATCAATATGTCCATTTTCGAAACCGATTCCACTTTCTCTCAGTCCACAATAGTATAAATTCTTCATAACCTCTGATTTCGCTAAGTATTCAGTATCTTGGGCAAATTTCACAATATCCGTACTCACTTTAAGTTTCTCAATACACTCGTTGGAAGCTTGCAAAATTGAGCTGTGCATGGGACCAGGATAGTTTACATAATTCTGGAAGAAATGTAAAAATAAGTAATCAGGTAACTAACAGTCTGTAAGTATAATGTTTTTTGTGTTGTTAACAAATGGTTTGATTCATCTGCGGGATAAAATAATAAAAAAAAACTTGAGATTATTATGTTGGTAATACTTTTTAGTAAGTAATAGATAATTATGTTAATTTGTATGAATTGTACAAAAAAATAACGAAATACAATTTTGTCACTTGGTACATATGACCGCCAGCGCTCTTTCAATCGCCAGTTTGGGCTTAGACCTCTTAAAAATTTACCAAAATAAAGTTATTGTCCGCAAAAGTTTATGCAGTCGCTCACTAGAAATATAATCGACACGGCTGGCGGTAGTACACCTCTATCAGACTCAGAGATTTATTTTGTTGAAAAATATTTTTTTTTTTAAGGGCGGGGTTACTGCTCTACTTGGACGCTTAGGTGCAAGCGATTTGTTACTTACGTCTGTACTACTGCCGCCTTTGTTGACTATACGTACTATAATACCCGAGTAAGATATGAATAGAATCTAATTAGTTACAAAATGGTTAGGTATGTCTTTAAATATATAATCAAAAATTTCACAATTCAATGGTTTTGCTTTTTATGAGGTAGGTAGTAGCCGTGGAATTGACAGTTAGGACTCACTTTGGCTGCTTCAATTGGAACCATGGAGGCAAGTAAACAAATAATTAAAAGAGCAAACATATTTAAAAATTAAATCAACGAGTAATGATTTACGCCAATGGGAATTCTCGAATGAGTTAACTCTATATTACATACGCGCTATTTATACCTACGTCATGTTCTCCCAGCGTTATATACGTAAGTACCTACGTATGAAATAAACAAAAATTTACGTTCAATCAGCATAATAATGAGGGTTTTTTTTTATATTTTTAAATGTATTTATATATATATATTTAAAAATGTAATTTATAAGAAAGATAAGAAATAAAGGGTAATTATACTTGTTATTCAAAATTAACTGATATAATCCAAGATAATTAAATATCTTTGTGCCAAACAATTTGGATATAGAAGTAGCGTTAGATAGTAAAAACATAATTACTTATAAGTTATCATTGTTTGCTAAAGGCTACAACGGAGTACGTAGGGCGAAAACCAATATTTTTTGACATAGATAAGCGATAGCGCTAACTATCGCTAGTATAAATTAAAAATGTCTATGGATAACCAAATTATTATTTATTTCTTTTTAATAAGCTTATTTTTGTGTGCCTCTCCTGGGCAAAGGCCTCTCCTTTAATCCTCCACGAAATGACATTTATCATCAAAATAATATAGGGACGTTTGTCCTTTCACCCCTATCCTCGGTAAAAGGAACCAATGGAACCATTGGGGCGCAAGAATAGAGAATACAGACATTTTTTCATTAGTAAAGCAAATCCACAGATTAGTCAGAATATAGGTCTCCGCTGTTAATGGTGCAAGCGATAATATACATACAGAAATTGCTTTATTCGTCAAAACTAATCCTGAACAGTTTCCAAAAGAGTCTGATATTCTCAAAAGAAATCGACGAGACAATGATAGACTCTGTTTACATCCCTCAAAGACGGCACTTCTCCATAAAAGTGTAGTATGTATGGCGCCTAAAATCTTTAATAAAATTCCGAAGTGTTATAGGGACCTAAATATAAATGTATTTAGACTACGGTTTAGGAGGTTACTGATACAAAAATGTTACTACAGTATCAATGACTTCTTACAAGATAAACTCTAGCTAGGTTAATATTATTATTTAAACTAAAGTAATTATAATAATTTTACTCCATTTATCTTAGAAAATCTTTGTACACCATATGATATGGTAAAACATGATGGATCTGACACTAATTTTAACAACAACAATGTGCAAGCTATTGTATATATATATAAAACACACATATATATATATATATACATATATATAAAACACGGGTAGGTTTCAACCTACCCGTGTTTTGTGCAAATAAAAATATTGTATTGTATTGTATTATTGTATTGATAAAATTTGGTACCATCAAAATGGTACAAAGGCTACACTTTTGACAGAAGGCCTTGTAGGCCAGACGCTTTGCGAGTACTAAAACTCCGTCTATTAAAAGTCTTCGTTCATCTGAGGTCTTTATAACTTGATATTTTCAAACGACCAAATTAAACTAATGAATGATGAGAAAATTCTTAACAGTGAATTGATGAATTGAAAATATATAATACACACATACACATATGTGTTATTTTTTGTTTTTGTTTTTGCATGTAGCAAACAAGTTCTTTATCTGGAGACACGCTGTAAAAAAGTAGCTAGGTAACTGTTTAATCCTGTGGAAATCCTTTTGGGGAGTACTTTTGCACGCGTACGCCATGAGGGCAACGTACGGGTTGTGCTGATCTCTTCCCGGCTAAGGTGGCCACGTGGGGTCACGAGACCAGCGGGGGCAATTCTGGCATGAGCGACATCATTTCTAATCCACATATGGCGAAAAATACCGGCCAAGTGCGAGCTGGACTCGCACACCGGGGCTTCCGTACCTAAACTGTGAAAGCACCGAGCATTACTCTAACGAAATAAACTGGATAGAGAGACAAACTTAACTTTGCCGTTGGTATACTGCTGCCCCATACAAACTAACTACAAAATAAGTTAGTAACCGCAAAAAAACATTTTCTAACAATAAATTTACACTTGTCGAATTAGAGATGATGTCGATCTTACGAGAATTGGGTCCCTGGTGGCCACTGGACCCCAAGACCCCTAACACTAACGTTGTTGATTTGCTATAACTTATTTTGTTAAGGCATCAAAACGACAGCTTTTATCAATGGTAGCTAAAATATGACTAGTGTAAGTAGACATAAGACATTGTCACCTTGAAGTAGGGTTGCCAACTATTTTTTTAGGAAAATATAGTATTTTCCAACCAGAGTCGTAAAATATATAGTATTGCTCAAAAATATAGTACATTCACAAAAATCCTACAAAAAAGTGTCAGTTAGTCAAAAAAAAAGGCTAAACAATACGGCACCATTTTATGCGGACAGTTTCGTTTAGTTGTCGCTGCGTTCCGAAACACTCTGTAGTATACGCGCAAATATCCATGCAAGGAACAAAAATATAGTACTTTTGCGTACTATATATTTTTTCAACAGTATATAGTACGCAGAGCTAAAATATAGTACAATACTATATTTTATAGTACGGTTGGCAACCCTACCTTGAAGCCATTACACTAGTCATATTATAGTTACCATTGATAAAATATGTTGTTTTCATAGCAGTGGTAGCCGAGTGGTCGAACGCACGCATTGCAATCAAAGTGTGCAGGTTCAAACCTCGGCTCGCACCTCTGGGATTTATGTGCGAATCTCATTTTTATCCGTGATTATCACTTGCTATGAAACGGTGAAAGAAACCCGCGTGAGGAAACCTGCACGTCTGAGGGAACATGGCTAGTTCTCGATAGATGTGTGAAGTCTGCCAACCCGCACCGGGCCAGCGTGGTGGACTATGGCCTGAATCCCCCTCGCATTGTAGGGAGGCCCGTGCCCAGTAGTGGGACGTTAGAAGGGCTACTAGTAGCGGTTTTCATGCCTTGAAAAATTAAGTGATAGCAAATCCACACCGATAATTTGCGAGTGACGATTCCCGTCACTGACAAATTTCAGGATCTTTGCGGAATTTGCTCTGGTCTGTATTAAACTGGGATCGCCCCCAGTTCATTGTATGTTACCGATAGTACATGCTTTGCTTGGTTTGGGATCATACGATGACTATGTGTTGTCCGGCAATATTTATATATAGTTTGTAAGAAATTTACCTAGAGCCTCGCCATAACTATTAGGTATATCTACCTACTTAGTTATTTCTAAATAATATATAATATACGTACTAGTAACAGTACTGTAACCGTGAATCCATACAACTATCAGAGTCTATCAACCGTTGGATTACAATTTTAACCGTTTTCGAAGTAGAAGATCACCAAATTAACACATAGGTGATTTATTTTCATAATTTACGAAACAATGTTTAACCGTAACTAAAAACTACTGAACGGATTTTGATGAAACTTTACAGTATTGTTTGTATTGTACCTGTGGTAGGTATACGGCAACTAGGTATATGGGAAAACAACAATGGCGGCGTCAGATAAACCAGAAAAATTTTCAGTGGCGCGGACTCGAAATGGCATCTCCATTATAATATCTCCATGTACCTAACATAGTCACAAAAAAGACGGATTCAACGGATTCAACCTTCATCACTGATTAAGATTTATAATTTGAGTATTAGGTAACTCATTAATTCCTCATCTCATTCCATTAGGTGTAATATTTTATTATTAAATTAAGTCTATAAAAAAAGCAAAAGAGAACCTCTACCATTTTTAAAGTCAAAATAATTCAATTTATAAACTCCATTTTTAAAGAAAAAACAAATTGTTACCTACTCCTGAAAGAAAACACTGCAGATTAAAGACATACGGCTTCCTACCAAAGCCTACAAGACCCTATCTACCGCGTAGTCGCCCGTCCACCCAGTGCCCACGAGTACGTTTCAATGCCTCCTTCATAACTTGAATACCAAAATCCTGCAAAACCAACGAGTCAATATTCTAAATACTTTTATATACTAGCGTCGGTTGTGTACCTACGTTGCTATTTCGGTAAGTTTTATTCATAACTGATACTACTTGATGGTTAATTAAGAACAACACACACAAAAATGTAAATCCTTATTGGAAAAACCGGCCAAGTGCGAGTCGGACTCGCGCACGAAGGGTTCCGTACCATTATTTATAAAAAGCGCAAAAAAATACGTTTGTTGTATGGGAGCCCCCCTAAATATTCATTTTATTCTATTTTTTAGTATTTGTTGTTATAGCGGCAACAGAAATACATCATATGTGAAAATTTCAACTCTCTAACTATCACGGTTCATGAGATACAGCCTGGTGACAGACGGACGGACGGACAGCGAAGTCTTAGTAATAGGGTTCCCGTTTTACCCTTTAGGTACGGAATCCTAAAAAAGCAACCACGGAGTTTCTTGCCCATTCTTCTCCATAGGAAATGCATTCCGAATGGGTGGTAGAGATACTATTATTATTTATTTTTTATTGAAGATTCATGAGTGCCTGTATTGGTTTACGTTAATAAAAAAATATGATTCTGATTCTACTTTCCGACCGAATATTTTGCCTCGGCTTCGGTTTCGGCCACCTTTGGCCAAACTAACACTAACCTTTGGCTTCCATTTTGATCGAGGTCGGACATTCTTGCACCAACATTCCACAAACTTACATTCCACAAAATCTTAAGACCTAAGAATGATAGGAAAGGACAGAAAGCTAGGTACTCAAATGTTGAATCGTGTTAATATCCGCAGACAAAATGGCTGACGAACCGGAATGTCAACTGCGTCGTCGTAGGACCCTGGCTAATGCTAATTTGCCGCTGAACCTGGACGTAGACTGCCTCGTGACGGAAGGAGACCCAGACCAAGGCACCCCATCTCCTAGTCAACGCCGTTTAACGAACACCAAACTACGGTCGTCATCATCATCGCTCTTAGACTTTAAGAATAAGCAGCAATCATTCGATATACAGGTGATTGAGGTAAGAATTCTTGCGAGACCACAAATCAATCCATACATATACCACCTACAATGGTATTTTTCAGTAGGTACACAGAATGTATCAGAAGACTGAAATTATATTTCACCGTTTGCGTGGGTATCGGGTATATAACCAAATGGTATAAAAAAATTATCGATTTCGAACATGATTTTTCTACTTGCTTTTAGAAAATTAACTCAGGTCCTGGGGCACCACTACCTCTTCTCAAAGTATTGATGTTCCAATAGTAACTTTAGATTTTTTACACGTTTCATACTGAGTTAACCGTCAGAAACAGAAAGTATTATAAAAAACATTACTGCAAGATAAATGAAATGATTTATTATGCACGAAACGTGGTGTAACATAAGATCTTAAATTAGTAAGCTCGGCACATTTCACCATATGAGATGGTATGCATTTAATATAATAAGTATCTGGTACACATGCAATTCTAACAATAAAATGTTTTACAATCATTGGGATAAATAAAAAATAATTCTATAAAATTCATGTCCATTTAAAAGTGAAAAATTGATTGAGCGTATAAAAAGTATTATCTATTAGCCATTGTCTCAGTTGTCTTTTCATTAACATCGTTGGCGACTCTCTAAATGTCTTGGGTAATTTATTAAATATTTTAATGCACATTACATATGAGTTTTTTTCAAACAAGGCTCTCTTACAATTGTGTAATAACAATCTGGTGGGGTCTCTTTTCCCTATTACTGAGTTATTAGTAGCAGATATGAATTGGCTGGGGTGTTTTTTGACAAACATGCAAACTTCTAATATATATAGTCCAACCAGGGTTAAGATATTATTTTCTTTGAATAGTGGTCTACATGATTCAAGCGGTCCTGTATTGCAAAGGTCACGTATGCATTTCTTTTGGGCAAGGAATACATTGTTTGAGTCTGTCGAGTTACCCCATAACAATAGTCCGTATCGTAGAACTGACTCAACATAGCCGTAGTAGGCAGTCAGAGCTACATCTTTCCCAGCTATACGCTGAAGTCTGCGAAGTGCGTATACAAATCTATTAAGTTTACTAGAAACTTGTTTGACATGTAATTTCCAGTTGCAATGTTGGTCTATGGTGAGTCCTAAAAATTTCATACTAGATGCTTCTACAATATTTTCACCATTATATAAAATATTTAAGTTCTGGCGTTTTGTTTTGTAATTACTAAATTGTATAAATTTTGTTTTTGAGATATTAGCACGCAAATTATTATCATTCAACCAACTTATTACTGATTCAACTAATGTGTTTAAAATGTGCTCATGTCTATTTAGCTTGTCATTGTCAGGTATAATGGTAATGGTAAGGGGGCTTATAACATCATACTTTTGTATGCATGTGCTGTATTTTTGACCATCTATTAGCGTATTGGAGAAGTTTTGTTTTTAAGGCAAGATATAGATGTCGCTATTTCCAAATCTTTTGATTAAGCAATTGAGAATGTTATAACAAAGCTTTATATGACTGAAATGAGTATACAAAGTGGTCACTTATAGTGGTCTATAATGCCAGGTTGAGGAGTGTGAGGAAGAGGAAATAATGATAGACAGCGATGAGGAAGCGGAAGAGACCGGGGAGGCTTCGGCCCGGCCCGCCACGCCCACACCTATACAAGACTTCGCTGCCAACGTTGTTTACACTGAAGGTAACGAAACGGACTCAAGTCCACTAAATAACGATATTCCAGTCCCACGCTCGTCGTTGTATGATAATGGCTTAATTCTATAATACCTAATAAAACTAGCTAGCAAAAATTATGGGTAGAATATGTGTGACCAGTTTAGACAATAGACATTGTTAGTATTTTTACCATTAGACTAATGACTAGCTACCTACCTAAACATACAACTAATTTGGCTTTTCGACTTGCGAGAACTGCCTCCCTGATTGTCGACTGACGTTCCTTCGTCGAAAATATATAATCGTAGAAAATGATTTTTAACAAAAAACAAAATTCAAAAACCTGGGTGCACTAAAAAGCTACAAATAATCTTATAATTCAGTACATTTGGAGTAGGTGCCAATCTACGTAAGACTAGGCAAATACTCATATGAATTGGCACCGACTCCAAATGTACTGAATTATAAGATCATTCAGTAAGATTCAATCATTCATTCAGATAAGTCAGTTTTAGTTTTTTGTTAAAAATCTTTTTTTTTTCACGATTTTTACTGTCAATAATCGTTGAAATTATGCAAGTATTATCACCTCTTAACAGCCCTAAAAACGTAAATATTCACAGCAAAAAAAATAAACTAGTGTGGCGGCCAAAAGACTGATTCAAATTAGATTATGCCGCCGCACAAGGTCAACTTTCCTAATCCCCTTATGTACGTCTAGCATCTCCAAGTACCTATAGAACATTCTAGACCATCGACAATTTAATTATACGTATTATAGAATTTTCCATTAGTTGATAATATCTACAAACAAGGTTATTCCATATTTAATTCTTCTTCCTTTTTTACGAGATGAGTGAAATGACAAAATTTCATGGAATAAGATGAGGAATGCCTGCACCTGCGATGAGCGGTATTTATGGCAATGTCGAGTAATTAATAGCAAGGACAAATTCAATGAATACACATAATAACTAATAATGGGTGGTGACAGTGATAAAGATGGTGGATGATTCCATATTTTATTATCATAATCTCGCGATATAAGCACAGACAAAGTTTCTCATACTAATTTGTCAATGACGGCCAATTTTTTTTTTTTTTTTTAACGAAATGAGCGAAATGATGATATACACTTCTCATCAAAAAAATCGAAACACCTCGCAGTTTATGATTTGATAAGGATTATCAGAAAAATGTGTATATTTAGGAATAAATGTAAAATGTCATTTAATAGTGAGTAGTATGAGGTTTATAAATCCTAATATTAATGTTCTAAATTCAAATTAAGTCTTCATAGGTTTCGTATTTTGTATGATGAGTAATTTTAAAAATTAGGACAAAAACAATAAAAACGAAAGTGTTTCGATTTTTTTGATGAGAAGTGTATAATGGAATAAGATGAGGAATGGCATCACCTGCGACTAGCGCGGGTATTTCGCCAATGTCAAGTAATTAATAGCAAGGACAAATTCAATAAATACACATTATAAATAAAAATGGATAATGACAGTGATAAAGATGGCGGATGAAATCACGGCCAATTTTAAGATGGCTGCATACGTGACTGAAGTCCAGTTACGTCAGATTTGACATGTCCACGGTATCCGTGAGTCTATTGGTTCTTTTTTTTTACGCTATTTCGTGATAAATACGGTAACTATGAATACTTACTTAATACAGGATGTTTCAGAAGTCCAAAATCATACTTTGACGTGTAAACGAGTGACGTACAACTGAATGGCATCCAAATTTTATCATAATTCGAACAACTTTTTTTCGTCGCCGATTTCTTTAACTTGTAATGTCTCGAGTTCTATGTTGAATTTTTACGTTCAGTTTTGTGAATATTAGTAGCCACCCCTCATAAACGAAGTTTGCACTGCTTAATAGGGTTATGTATGTACCCCAAGGCCAGAACGATACTTGTGACAAATATTCATACGTCCATAACTCGGAAACTATGATAGTAAGGTATATTCTGTCTTCACGAAGCATCCACATATTATGAGCTACCGTTTGTGCCTAAAATATTATTTCAGACTTCTGATACATCCTGTATATCTGAGATTAATTTAATTCCAGGTCCACAGACTTCAGACTTTTTAAGAGTGAACGCATTAGAGCAAGATGGATACACGGATGTGTCGGACGCGGATACGGAAGAGGAAGAATAGAAACAATTTAAAAAATCAAGAAATATAAAAATGTTATAATAATTTTAACGGTTTTAGTTTTAACTGGGTGTCTAATACACTTGTCGTCGACTGAAGGCTTAACATCGCCGATCGGCGGAGCCATAGTTTAAAAAATGAGAAAACAATATTTATGAACTGTATTACGGCAAAGTTACTTTTGGGTAAGCAGCACGAATGCTTTACTGTACCTATTGTTATTTATTCCAGTACATCTACAATCCATTTAAAACGCAATTTTTCAGAACAAATAGACAATTTGTTGTTACTGTAATGCTGTAAGTCAAAAAGGTTCATTTTTGTGTATTAAAAACTATATTTTATTTGATAATGATTTTTATTGCACTTTAAAAATCGTATATTTTTACATTTATTTTCGACTATTCTATACATAGAAAATACTTAATATAATTTTGACTTTTTGTCCAATTCGATTTCATCTGATTTTGAATATCGGTCTTTTGGTCTTTAGTACACGCTACAATGTCGCCATCTGTATTTTTCTTCCCGAAACTCATACATATTCAGTGTTTCAATAAATAAAGCAGTTACATACAAAATTATACTAGTTTTATGATGGGAAAATGTCTGTGAACCGAGAAATCGAACTCCGGTGGCGTGGTGGAGTCGCGCTTGTGACCGCCCGCTAGTAACTTGAGCACTACGAAATTTGTTTTGGCTACCTTTAAAAGATCTGTTACCTGAAATATAAAAAAGTTACATAAATAAAAAAATCCTTATTTTTTCCCCAGAACCTTGAACCTAAGAGGTGCAAGTTCAAAACCCGGGCACGCATCTCTGAGATAATTGTCATGTGCACATTGATTACCACTTGCTGAACGGTGAAGGAAAACATCGTGAGGAAACCTGCGCGTCTATAAAAATACGTGTGAAGTTCACCAACCCGCACTGGGCCAGCGTGGTTGACTATGGCGCAGAACTCCCTCGTATTGAGGGAGAATGTGCCTGGTATAATGGCAATAGGCTCGCGCCCTATTACATTGGGACTAAAATACATCGGCGAAGTGTGGGCGCACTGCATTGCATCTCTGCATACCCCATCGGAGAATACAGGCGTGATGATGTATTTATTTATATATATATATTTGCCAATAGCAAAACGAACTGTATTAACTCGAAAAATAAGCACATTTTTCTACAAATTTTCATCGATGACGCAATTGAATTTGAATTGATACCATAAATTATACAAACTTTTTTTTTTTTTTTTTGAATGGACTACGCTGTTGGCCGTGAGTTGGCCTTTACAGCTTCACCGGAGGAGTGGCGAGTGCAGAGTGCGACTCCAGCCAAAGCCTTAGGGCGGAGGAGGAGGGCAACTAGCTCAAGGGCGCCACATGGGGCACGACCTCGGCTTGGGCAGTTGCCGTGAGGGGAGAGGTAGTGACTGCGCTCCTAGGTGCAAAGATGCACCTACGAGCGGAAGAGGGGGTTCCTCGACCTCGCCGGCGAGGTCGGTGTCTGTTTGAGGCTGGTGTAGGTGTGTTGGGGGCCCTCTCGACGCCCGGGTCGAGGAGGGCGGTGATCGTGTCGGGAGGATCTATCAACACATGCCGCGGACGGCGGCGTTGTGCTGTTGTGTGCGCGGGGTTTGGCTAATAATTGCCGGCGGCGACAATTAGAGAGTTTGAGTGCGACGCGGCTTTTTTAAAATAGCGTTCGGACGCTATTTTGAAATGTTTTCGAATGGAGACGAGGCCAAGATCGGATATTATACAACCATAGTATACTTGGTGTATCAATTCTAATAACACAGTTATTTTAATTTAAGTTACCTCTTGATCCGGGGTCGTAATAGTTTCCAAGAGGGTACGAGCCTGTTGAAAATGCTTGCAACCCCCGAGATATAATATCACAGGGTTTTCGTATCTGTAACAATACATGCAAATTAGTACAAACCAATGTATAGACAATACTTAATGTATTATTTCAAAATGTCAGCTAGCAGTCTTGCATTGATCCAGTTTATGTGAAAATGTTAACCTATGTGCGAACATCTGGACGTATATGCTATGTTAGAGTTATTTAGTGACTAATCATTCAAATTAAATTATTTTTTTTCATAATATTCAAAGTATAAAACAAAACATGACATGAACCGGCTGTCAGACAAAAAGACAGAATCTTAACGACCAATAGACTTAGCACGACCGCGTAGACATAAGTTGTATCTCTTCCAACTGTCACATTTTACGAGAAAATTACGTCGCTTCGAACTTTTTGTACTGGACATGTCACGGTGTCATGCTAAGCCCACAGATGCCAGAATGTGCTAAAATATGTTTCAGTGTGTAATTATGTGTGGGTGGGTGTCAGTGCGAGTGATTTAGGGAGTGATTGTATGTGTATGTCCGTTTTGGGTATGAGTGTGTGTATGTGCGTGTGAGTCTGCGTGGGTGAGCACTCACTGTAGCGGCTGCGTCATCTCGCAGAACTCGTGGTAGTGGACCTGAGGCGGCGTGAGCACGGCGAGAGCAGCGAACCGGTGCTTGTACCGCACCGCCTCGCTGTCCAGCTGCGACTGCGGCTGCGGGATCTTGCCCTGCAGCTTGAACGCGACGAGCGCCTGGCAAACAACAAACACACGAAACATAGACGTATAACACAAAGAAGACTACGCGTCTCTCGCGTCTAAAGTGAAGCACCGTATCAATCAACGGGTGCGTCCATACATACCAATTTTTTTCATTGTATTTTACAAGCAAGGTTCTATAAGTGAAGAATAAGAAATTGCAGATATTTACTTATGTGACAGATATACAGAGTCGTTATGGCTCTACACTATGTTTGGGGGCATATTTATTTATTATATAAAAGTCACAGGTTGAGGTGTTTAATTAGAATAATTAGCATTGATTTACACCTAAAACTTAGTCCGGAATGGGATTCTAATTACTTGAAGAGAGTAGGTAGAGTTAGTACCTTGTAATACCCCCCGCACAAGTTCTGCATGACCTGGCAGAGCAGTGCTTCGCGCGCGTAGGGCCGCACTCGCTTCTTGCCGCGGCGCCGCCGGCCCTCCGCGCCCGCCGCCGCGCCCGCGCCCGCGCCCGCCAGCCCCTCCGCGCGCCCCAGCGCCGACACCAGCCAGCCGTACAGGAACTCGTACAAATACCTGAACGATGACCATTCCGGTAACCGACTATACTGACAATCGATGTTTTTCTTTAGATCAAAAGTAAGTCGCTCGACATAAACCATCAACAAATAATATGTACAAGAGTCCAAAAGTTGTATGCACACAAAATATTAAAAACGGCAGTAAAGATAGTTTTCTATATTCTATATATAAATAACTAACTAGAAAAACCTAGGTGCACCGACTTCAAATCCCAATTCCACCGCTTAGAGGCTTTTCTGAAAATATTTTTTACAATGGGACCAAAATTGAACGGTCTTATTACAAAAAGCGGCTTAACTATTACAGAGAACCAAAAAAAAAATCGGTTCAGAAACATCGGAGATATGCGATATCAAACACATAAAAAAACATACTAGTACAATTGAGAACCTCTATATTTTTTGAAGTCGGTTAAGACTTCACATTAGTCCCATTAATTACATAGCATAAACGTCCTTCTAGGCTTTTAATAATAATCCATATTATAGAGCAGTGTAGATTGGCTTATTGTGCAACCAAAAAGGACAGATGACATTCTAAGTACAATGGAGCGATTAAGTAAGCAATATTGAATGTTTTGATATTCACGGTATCATATAATTATGTCTGCCAGACACAATTATATGATACTTTCACTTGGCCACTTTAACGCCGTCTGTAACTCTATGTTTCTACGAATTCGCTGCGTTAGTGTTGAGTTTTCGGCATTTGAATGTGGGACTGTAAGGGTGTAAATCATAGAGTAACTAGAGAACCCATATTGACTCCGCCCTGCGTATGGCTCTGCGACAATTTTTGACGTTTATCTAACATACATCCGCCATTGTAGTTACCTTAGGTGCTTACTTGATCCGGCAACTGCAATGGCGGATGTCAGATAAACGTCAGAAAACTTCTCCGAAGGGCGGAGTCCCTAGGGCATCTCCGTTTTATACTCTATGGTGTAAATACCAGAATATGTAGTGGTACTCGTGGACGCTGTAGAGCTCGAGCTCGAGGCCGGCCAGCAGGTAGGCGATCATGACGCGCAGCACGTGGTACAGCAGCCACGTGCCGAAGCACGCGCGCGCGCCGCTCGCCACCGCGTCCACGCTCTCCGCCTGGACCAACCGCGACACATCACTACCTCCACAGTAATATGTGCGAGTTTATGAAAGTTTTGTTTACATTATTAGTTATTAAACTTTTTTTTTGCAATTTGATAATCTCGTTAAGAGCAGCAGTGGTAGCCGAGTGGTCGAACGCACGCTTTGCAAATCAAAGTGTGCAGGTTCAAACCCCGGCTCGCACCTCTTGGATTTATGTGCGAATCTCATTTTCATCCGAGATTATCACTTGCTATAAAACGGTGAAGGAAAACATCGTGTGGAAACCTGCACGTCTGAGGAAACTTGTCTAGTTCTCGATAGATGTTTGAAGTCTGCAAACCCGCACTAGGCCAGCGTGGGTCACTATGATGGACTATGGCCTGAAATCTGTTAAAATATATATATATATCTCAAAATAATTAGACTATATAATTATAGTATATTAAATACTTCTTACGAAATCTAGTAGTAGAAATGTGTATTATCTGTGTCTTTATAAAGAAATATATTCAGTCTGTTTGCAACCCTTATAGTGTGTTTTTTATCAGGTTATGGGCCCAGATCAAATAATATAATTTTAATATTTTATATCGTGTAATTTGTAACAAAGTGCAGAAAATGTCGTCGGGCAGTTATATAGTAAACGTGCCGAAGTTAAAAGGTCGAGAAAATTATGACGATTGGGCTTTTGCGATTTGGGCTTTTTCCGGATGACCTGACGGAATTAGATGACAGAAAAGCGAAAGCGAAGTTAATAATGACTATCGATCCGAAGCTATATGTGCATATTAAGAACGAAATTCTACTACTAGATTTCGTAAGAAGTATTTAATATACTATAATTATATATTCTAATTATTTTGATATATATATATTTTAACATCACCTCTTATCAAAAGAATCTATATACTATATTAAAATCTGAGCTCAACAATTTTTTAACAACATTACACATTACTACATATATCACGAATTCATAATTTATTAACGAAACAATTATGTTTAACAGAGTTTAAACTTTTCGTTAAGATATCGGCAGGCATCTCAGATGTTGACAGATATATTACTTTTATAATCTTATTAAACACTACTTCTCTTATAAAATGATATCGTACATCTATATGCTTAGTACGTTTGTGGAATAAAGGATTTTCTGTTAACTTCTGAGCTCCTTGATTATCATTATATATTATAACAGTAGACTTAAAATTAACAATTTCAGATAATAAACCTTTTAAATACATGGCTTCTTTACATGCCTTAGTAATGGCCATGTATTCTGCTTCAGTACTGGATAATGCTATGGTTTGCTGTTTTTTACACTCATAGGACACTACATAGCCAGACAATTTAAAACAAAATCCTGTATAGGACTTCCTATCTATAGTATTAGATGCCCAGTCTGCATCTACAAAGCCCTCCAAATCACAATTATCCTTTTTATACATTAAGCCATAAGATTTAGTTTTCTGTAAGTATTTTAAAATTCTTTTAAGATGATGCCAATGAATAGAATTGAAACAATTATTAAATTGACTTAAGTAACTAACGCTATAAGAAATATCTGGACGTGTTAGAACTGACAAGTACATAAGACTTCCTATAAGTTGTTGATAGGGAAACTTCTTGTCAACATATTCTGCCCTTTCTAATTTTAAATTAAATTCCATTGGCGTGTCTTTAGTATTACAATTATTCATACAAAATTTATTCAGAAAATCCTTTATTCCACAAACGTACTAAGCATATAGATGTACGATATCATTTTATAAGAGAAGTAGTGTTTAATAAGATTATAAAAGTAATATATCTGTCAACATCTGAGATGCCTGCCGATATCTTAACGAAAAGTTTAAACTCTGTTAAACATAATTGTTTCGTTAATAAATTAGGAATTCGTGATATATGTAGTAATGTGTAATGTTGTTAAAAAATTGTTGAGCTCAGATTTTAATATAGTATATAGATTCTTTTGATAAGAGGTGATGTTAAAATATATATATATCAAAATAATTAGAATATATAATTATAGTATATTAAATACTTCTTACGAAATCTAGTAGTAGAAATGTGTATTATCTGTGTCTTTATAAGGAAATATATTCAGTCTGTTTGCAACCCTTATAGTATGTTTTTTATCAAAATCCTCCTCACATTGAGGGGAGGCCTGTGCGCAACAGTGGGACGTTAAAAGGGCTGTAGTAGTAGTAAGGATTGCCTTTCAAGCGGTGAAATTGAGTCCCGCAGGTACCAGACGCCGGGGAAGACCAAAGAAACGGTGGCGCGATGATCTGGACCTCTTTGGAGGAAAGACTTGACCGAAAATGGCCCAGGATGGGTACTGTTGGCGGGAGAGAAGGGAGGGGGAGGCCTTTGCCGAGGATGAAGACGCAAATTAGGCTGTAAAAAAACTCGTTCGTTATGATGTCTATGGTAGTATTGGTGGTGCATACCTCCTCCTGTAGTGCTGCGAACTCGTCTAGTAGTAATGCCAGCTTGTCCCGCTGCCTGGCGCGGTTATGGCCACACACCTGCAGCAGTACTGCGAACGGCCGCACGCACCGCGCGAGGAAGTTCTCCACGAACTCACGCGCCTGACAAAATTATTGGTAAAATAAGTTATTCAATAAACCAACTGTATTTGGATTCAGATTAATACATTGACCCACTCATGTCCCATAACAATAGAAAATCAATTGCTTCAAATATGCTAGGCCCGTAAGGATAAGGATTTTCTGTTTTGTTTTCAATATTATTCATTTCTATGGATAAGGATTTTTTATTCAAAGAGAGATATTTTCACATTTTACAGCATGTTGTGCTTTAAAACAAAAATCTATGGAATATGGATATATCTCCTATTTCCCTTTGAACAGAGACTCCTCATATGCTGAATTGGGTCCGTTTGTGGCGAGCAGATTGTTTTTTTTTTGTAATCTTTAATCTTATTTGCTGTTAGCCACAATAAAGGTTTTTTCTTTCTTTCTCTTTTCTTTCTATATATACAGGTTGTATCAGAAGTCCGAAATAATACTTTGGGTATATATACGCTAGCTCATATGTGGATGCTCAGTGAAGATAGTTTATATCTAACTGTCATAGTTTCTGAGTTATAGACCTTTAAATATTTGTCACAAGTATCGTGTTCTGGCCTTTAGGCACATCCATTACCCTATTCAGCAGTGTAAATTACACTTATGAGGGGCGACTACCAATATTCACAAAACAGAACATTCAAATTTTACTCGAGATACC
Organism: Ptilodon capucinus; assembly: GCA_914767695.1. Taxonomy (NCBI): domain Eukaryota; kingdom Metazoa; phylum Arthropoda; class Insecta; order Lepidoptera; family Notodontidae; genus Ptilodon; species Ptilodon capucinus. The sequence continues at coordinate 9,445,976 of OU611808.1, forward strand.
ACGAGTTATAGAAATTGACGACGAAAAAAAGTTGGAAAAATATAGTCATTCACTTCTGAACCCGACACCGTTGCTAACGTCAAAGTATTATTTCGGACTTCCAAAACAGCCTGTAAATAGTTGTCGGTAATGTAGTAACCCTTAAGGCCTTGGCTGGAGTCGCACTCTGCACTCGCCGCTCCTCCGGTGAAGCTGTAAAGGCCACCCAACGGCCAACAGCGTAGTCCTCTCAAAAAAAAAAGTAGTAACCTGTGGCGCTACGAGCGGCGGCGCCCTGATGACGAGGGCGGGCGGGTTGACGAAGTCCTTGACGGAGTCGCGCAGGATGTCGAGGAAGGCGTGCGGCGGGCGGGGGTGCGGGCCCGCGCCGCCCGCGCCCAGCGCGCCCGCCGCCGGGCTCAGGTACAGCAGCTGCAGCGCCGACCGCGACAGGATGCACGCGCGCGCACGGCTGAACTCCATGAAGAAGTCCTACGACGACCACACAATGGGCAGTCAAATATTTCATTTTTTAATTTTATTTTATTGATGTGAAACATGTATAGGCGAGGGGTAAACCTGATTTTTGGCGTGGCGAGATTTGCCGACGCTTCGCCACAACAAAATGAAATCAACCTTATTGCTTATTGCATAAAGTATAGTTTTAAATGCGGCCACGTACTCCTCGGCTCCTCGGTTCTTTCCGCCGCTTAGACTCCACCCACCGGCTGACTCCGCTCACTCGCTCACTCGCCGCCTAGACTACTATGTTTTAGTACTACTATCTGTCAGGCGTCCCGCGACGGCTCAGTTTTTATTTTATTTTATTTTCTTTGGATAGCTTACAGCATTAACACTAAGTAATAACAATATGAAAAATTACAAGCTATCGCATATAGACAGCTATTGTAAATAATTATTACCTATACAAGGTTATTAGTTGAGGTTATGTAAATACCTACTCAATATTATATTGGCTGTTAAGTTGTTTCGAAACATGCATTCAATGAGCCCTTACTTAATAAAAAATAATTACACTACTAAGGGGCCTAGGCCCGCCACACATTCCCACTACTGTTACTCCTGGGCCCCAAAGTCTGCTAACACTATCGTCGTGGAGTTGCTATGGAGACACTGAGCAGCTCAACTGGATGATGCTTGTGAGGAACCTGAAGAGGTGCCAAGATGCCTTGTGGGTGGGTGGCTATCTTGAAGATGCCTAAATTTTTCAAATTATTATTTTATTATATTTCAAATACTGTGGGACAATTGTTAACTTAATCTGAACTGTGGCTATTGGCTAAACAAATAACAAAAACGAAGTGACACTGAACTTTAAAAAAAAATACTACAGGCTTCAAAGGGATAGTACCCAAAGCCGTAAAACACAATAAAAAAAAGGAGTTGCTATGACTCCATTTTAGTGTGTGTGCTTTTTAACCCAGTGAATACGGTTCGTTTTGGTATTGGCGTGCAAACTTATCGTCGACTCACCAGTGCCACGTGGAAGTTGGTGCAGGAGGTGATCTTCCACGCGTGTCGGAGTCTCGTGACCAGCTCGTCGAAGTATTGCAATGCCTCGAGACGCGGCTTTATGCGCGTGTACCGTGGGAAGGTGGGAGGCAGAAGACGCTGGTTCACCATCGGCTCAAACCCCATCGGATTGGGGGAGTCCGCTAGTATAGATATAAAATAAATAAATGTTAAAAAAACTTTTTAAAAACAAGCTTTTCTTTAATCGTCTTTAGTTTTCGTGTTCTCCTCAGCAAGCCCTTTCATTTGACACCCATATTGTGGTAGTGCAGAAAAAATAACTATTCCGCCATCTTGGATGATCCGATATATAGGAATTAGAATTACGTCACATAGCTAAGCATGCATTGTCATCCAAAATGAGCGTGTATACCAAATTTCAGCTCAATCGGTTAATGATAACTGATTTAAAATTCAACAATAGCAAGATTCCACCCGGACATACATTGCAAGTTAATATAAAGCTTGTAAAAGAGAACTCGTTTATTGTACACCAAATAATGAAAAAAAAATACAACATTCTTAGGTCTAAGTATAGTAGCTATGTACAATTGGCCGGTCTCATCGCTAAAAGCAATTTCATCCAGACAACCAGTTTGGAAGCGAGAAGAAAAAAAAAACATACGGGAAACTCGAATTGAGAACCTCCTCCTTTTTGAAGTCGGTTAAAAACTATAAATAATTATGGGCAGCCGTTGGTGTTGTACGCAAATAATAAATCAATGTACTATGCTATTCAAATGAGAATAGGATCGACTTTGCGCCATATTGTGACGAACGGAAACGAATTATGACTTTTAAATTAAATATTATATTAAGACAATTTACTACTAATTTAACCTTTTTATTTAAATTTGATGTAAGACTATTATTATCTCCTTTATTTCTTATCTTTCTTATAAATTACATTTTTAAATATATATATATATAAAATACATTTAAAAATATAAAAACAGTTCTCCACCGGCATCTGGAACAGGGTCCTAGTTACCAGTGGTTAGGGCTCCAGAGAGAGGAACTTCCTTACAATGCGCGCCGTCTCCAGAAGTACTGCCTTCTGAATCTGTCCCTTGATCCAGCTGCCTAACGCGAGCCTCTTTAGGTGTTTGTCGAGGCTCTTGGCTAATAAGCCATGGGCGGAAACGACTATCGGTACAATGATTGCCGCATCAATGTCCCACATGTCGACAACCTCGTGATTACAACAAGACTATTATTATTAATATGCAAACCGTACTTTTCAAGTGACATTTGACAGATAGACGTTATTGACATTCCTATTCTTATTTGGATCGCATAGTATACAATATCAATACATATTCATACATAGATAGAAATTATAGGCTATATGTTATGCTGATGTATAAACAATAATACTGTAAAGTTTCATCAAAATCCCTTCAGTAGTTTTTGCGTGAGTATCTAACAAACATCCATCCATCCAAACAAACTTTCACATTTATAATGTTAGTAGGAAGTAGTATAATAGTATAGTCAGAAATGCCGATTCCAATGGCACTAAAATAAACTTTAGAACGAGTATGAAACAGAAGACCATTAACGTACTGCACTACGAATGAACTCAGACGCAGCGTGGCTATTTGCTACGTATCTTCACAGCGGGTAACGTGTCACTTGATCGCACGCTCCCAATGTAAGACAGGAACGCCAAATCCAATGGCACTAAAATAAACTAAGCGTATCGCCATCCTACGTGTCATTAAAACTACAATACAATTCGAGGAGTAAAATGGAGTAAACTTTAGGCGATATTGACTTATATATGTCGCAGGTTTTTCATAAAATTAGGTTTATGATCCAGTCTTCTCTCACACAGAAGACTGGGAATCTGTCTTCATTTCCTCCCCATCAACAAAAAGAAAAAAGGTTATGACTTTTTATCATAAACCCAAACTAGTTAAGGTTTTTGATCAAAAATCTGGATTGTTACAGGTTTATGATGAAATTGGGTTTAAAATGTATCATCTTCCGGTTTTTGATCAAAAACCTAATTTTATGAAGAACCTGCGTCATAAACGTATTTAGAATCAGCGAATTAAATGTCATAATTGAAATTAAACTATTTTACGGATTTTATCGCGTTTATTTACTATTTTATTTTCCCGACGTTTCGGCTGCTTTACAGCAACCATGGTCACGGGAGGACTGAGGTGTTAGACGTCCTGATGTCATAGTTAATAACTGGGTACCCTCATATTTAGTTGTTGTTTGCGGTCCGATCCACGCAGAAAGTGCTTACGGTGTCCTAAGGTCTTGCAATGGTACACTTGGTTTTGGATTTAATCATATTGATTACTGGATCCCAAGTTGGTGGTAGCACCCAGCCATCTTCCCTATTGAAATTAGGATGTTTTTTAATTTCAATGGCCTCACGTATCATCCTTGGTCGGAGTCGGTGTTCTTTTGCGAGGATATGCGGTTTATCAAATCTGATATAATGGCGGGTGCGGTCCTGTACATGTTCACCATGGTTGCTGTAAAGCAGCCGAAACGTCGGGAAAATAAAATAGTAAATAAACGCGATAAAACCCGTAAAATAGTTTAATTTCAATGTATAGTATTCGCGTAAATATAAGAAAACAATAAATGTCATAATGTTAATGAATGTCGCTCAAGCCATATAGCCTTTCAATCCTCGAAATTATTTTCATCCACTTACAGTTCTCCACAGGTTGGGTCCCTTTTCCGGATGTCTTGATGATGACTTTAATCATCTCGGAGCAACCATTGAGTAAGGCTACGCAATCAGCGCCGGACTGAGAGTACCTCTCCGTTATCAACAGGAGAGCCTGATAGAACATCCTGGTAAACCTGATGCGAGATGCTAAGGCGGTCCAGAGATTGTCCTGTTGAAATTAAATAATAATAAATAATACATCATCACGCCTGTATTCCCCGAAAGGGTAGGCAGAGGTGTACTGCAGAGCGCCCACACTTCGCCGCCATTATACCGGGCACATTCTCCCTCAATACGAGGGAGACTTTTGAGCTATAGTCCACCACACTGGCCCAGTGCGGGTTGGTGAACTTCACACGCCTTTCTATAGACGTGCAGGTTTCCTCACGATGTTTTCCTTCACCGTTTCATAGAAAGTGGTCTCGGATGACAATGAGATTCGCACATGAAACCCAAAGGTGCGAGGTTTGAACCTGCACACTTTGATTGCAAGGTGTGCGTTCGCCAGACAACCTTAGAATATTCATGTTACGATCCCAAGCTAAACGAAGCCTGAAATTCTGACATCCATCGAAGATATGGTGGAGCTATTTAAAAAAAACAATAGTTTGGAGAGACATCTTTAGAAATTCAAAGGAACTATTATTACGTAAAATATCTAAGAGAGAGCTTTTTCTAACATTTGACAGTTTTCACACGTCCAATCTTTTATTAGCGCCATCTGTTAGCTTATTGTCAAAATGTTCTGTTTTGGGGCTAGTTATCCCGAATATCGTCACACTACTGATGTGCGGTTATATAATTATTAGTAGTCTTAGAACGCATGTCAAGACAAGACCTCTGTCACGGATTCGCTCGCTCGCTCTCTGTCTTAGTTCATACGAAAAAAAGAGACAACATCAACATATTCCATGACATAAGTCTAGCCTTGGCGCTCATGCTACAACTGCAGGAATGGGCTCACGTAAATAGTTGCCACGGGTGGGGATCGCACCCGGTACCAACTGTATACGAGGGCGGCCCGTCTAAATACTAGGCATTGACACATCAGTTACCTCATCCCCACAACTCCTGGCCTTCTTATTGAGTTCCTCCTCTTGTTCTCTCAACAAGGCAATGCACTTCTGCTCATTAACCTCGAGGCTCGCATCGTAACTGTTCCCGGTTTGAGGGTTGGAGCCCAGACGATAACCATAACCCATTGGCTGAAAATCTTCCTCTTCAAACACCTGAGCCCTAAAAAGTAGACACAAATAAGACAAGTTGTGTTGATTGATTGATATTTAAGCACACTGGGGCGTGTATTTTTTTGCCAAAACTAAAACAAACTATAGTAACATATTTAAAAAGTTCATTCTACAACGAATACCCCAGTTTGCGTGGGACTTTATACTTATGCCCATGTTCACTGTCACTAGGAGATGCCTAAATACTAATAATAATTATATATTTAGGCATCATATATTTTGTAGAAAATGGGCATCCATCAATCGAAATGGAATATTGTAATTTATCAAATGACAATGAAATGTGCCTACATCGTGAGGAAACATGCACGTCGTCAAAGGCGTGTGAAGTTCACCAAACCACACTGGGCCAACGTAGTGAACTACGCCCCAAATCTCACTCATATTGAGGGGGAATGTGCCTTCTATAACGGCAATAGGTTCGTCCTCAATTACATTGGTACCGAAATACATCGACAAAGTGTGGCACCTGTGCCTACCCCTTCGGGGAAAACTGTCGTAGTGTTGTATAATTACTCACTTGTTAATACAATCCCTGATACAATCCAATAGCTTATAAACAGCTATACAATATGCTTTTAAGGTCTTATTTATTATGGAGTGTGGTTGATGTAGGTACAGGTTTGTGAAAACAGTCTGTGCTAGGGAGTGACCCTCCAACCAGGAGACGATACAAGCCATAGTTGCGTCTATTATGCCAATCAACTCACTCGGGTCGAGATCGTCTATTTTCAGTTTGCCAGCCTGAAAAAAAAAACCGGCTAAGTGCGAGTGGACTCGCGCACAAAGGGTTCCGTACCATATCTATAAAAACGAGCAAAAAAATCATGTTTGTTGTATGGGAGCCCCCTTAAATATCTATTTTATTCTGTTTTTTTATTTGTTGTTATAGTGCAAACAGAAATACATAATCTGTGAAAATTTCAACTATGTAACTATCACGGTTCATGAGATACAACCTGGTGACAGACGGACGGACGGACGGATGGACAGTGAAGTCTTAGTAATAGGGTTCCCGTTTTACCCATTGGGTACAGAACCTTAACAGGTACACCAAGCTGGCGGTAATACACGGCAAGTATAAAATTACACTAACATATAAATGCGGAATTTGGGAACCCAATTTATTTTGGTAGAATGAAAGTCGACCAAGTTACTTTTTATTATATCAGCTATCTGTTAGTGAAAGTGCCGTTAAAATCGATCAAGCCGTTTCTTTGTATACGCACAACCTTTATTTTTCTCAACTAAAAGTAACCTTAGTTACTCCTTGTTACATCATCTGTCTGCCAGTGAAAGTCCCGTCAAAATCGGTACAGCCGTTTGAGAAATTACCCAAAAGAAACAAACAGACAGACCAAAAAAAATATTTTTGCTATATATGTAGGTACAAAGTATACTTTCATAAATATGCATTTAGTAAAAAGTTGTTATATTGACATTACCAAACAGACATTTTTTATATATATATTTTATATTATTAGTACAAATACAAAAGAAATCGCCGTGATTGGCTATTACGTAACCGTTTTTGTTATCAATTTTCATTAGAAATCAAGATATATGGCAGATTTTCAATACATTTTGACAGAAGACAATTAAACCTTGTTTGCAATTGAATTATGTAATCACCCTGCTGATTGGTGTGAGGGAAATAAATAAGTTTTAACTTACAGCAATAGCTTGATTGAAGTTCAAAGGTTTTGGGTTTCCACGATTGCAGAGCATACCGGCATCCATTTTGGGGTCCATCATCTCTATGGCCGACATGGCCTCAAACAGCCCAAACAGATGGCCATCATGCAACAACTCACCCAACTGGAGATCTAAAACATTTAATATCAGTACTAAACTACGACCAATATGGATACGGCGAGACTAGTTGGACTCGCACAATAGAAACTGGAAAAGAACAGAGAGGAGTGGAGAAAGGAAAGGGAGGTCTTTGCCCAGCAGTGGGACGATACAGACTAATTAAAAAAAACCAAAACATACATCTGCAAGGCTATTATGTAACACTGCTATTGATTTTTGATAGAAACCAAACAACATGGTGGATTTTCAAGACATTTCTGTCAGCTGTTTTGACAGGTGATTGAAACTTGTTAGCAATTAAATAGATAATCGGTTGGGGTTTATCCTTGGAGGCTCTATGGAGTTAGGTTAGGTTTGGTTAGGTTAGGTTAGGTTAGGGTTTTTTTTTTTTTTTGTTTGCGCTGGGAATGCATTTCCCAGCGCAAACAAAAAAAAAAAAGGTTAGTTTAGGTTAGGTTAGGTTAGCGCCCCCAAGGGTACACACTGACCAGATAATCACCTTGCTGAACTAACTATAATAATACTGTAAAGTTTCATCAAAATGCCTTCAGTAGTTTTTGCATTATACAGTAACGAACATCTACCAATCCATTCAAAAAACTCACATTTATGATGTTAGTATGATCTCACCTTGAATATGTTTGAAGAAATCAGAAGTAACGTCCACCCAGTTATAAATGACTTCCGGTGCAGCCAACGCCTCCATTGTCCTGCGATTGTCCGAGACGTTTGTAATTTTTATTATTTGTCTACAACAGATGATTGATTACGAATGTTGAAACCAGTTTGACACCGTAGACTAGTTTCTATTCAGTTCTGAGCCCACTGGTGCGTTTTTTGCCAATACAAAAACAAACTCTGTCTCAATATGCATACAGACTGAATTTCTATGGTAAAATCCAAGCAACCACATGCCATAACTCTTGCATAATTGTTTTTGTTGAAGAATGAGCATCTTCAATTAGTTAATACAGTGTCTTCTAATGGAATAAAAATGACAATTCGCTCGGCCAATGAGTACATAGCATAATGGGTAAAAAATACAGATGAAGATGATAAGCTCAATGATCAATATTGATTTAGACAAAAATAAGTTATGTTACAGAAATACGGATGGAAAGTTACGGAAAGAAGTTGGGGAACTTTCTGGCTGAACTGGGATGGCTGGAGTGACCAGCCACCACCCTCCGTCACACAAAACTGGCGCAATGGACGTCGATTTGTGGAAAAAGCGAAGTTACGTTACAGTAAAAGTCATTACATATTCACCCTTCGAACAATTTGGCTAGAGGGATTTGCAATATGTGTTACAAGATACTAAAACTTGATTCTGTTGTAAACAAACTCCAGCTTAACTATACTTGATAAAAAAAATACAAACAAAAATTAAAAATAACACCTATACATAGTATATAGTTTAATTTTTATATATTATATACATTATTGGTAGCAGTGGTAGCCGAGTGGTCGAACGCACGCTTTACAAATCAAAGTGTGCAGGTTCAAACCCCGGCTCGCACCTCTGGGATATATGTGGGAATCTCATTTTCATCCGAGATTATCACTTGCTATGAAACGGTGAAGGAAAATATCGTGAAGAAACCTGCATGTCTGAGGAAACTTGTCTAGTTCTCGATAGATGTGTGAAGTCTGCCAACCCGCACTAGGCCAGCGTGGTGGACTATGGGCTGAATCCCCCTCGCATTGAGGGGAGGCCCGTGCCCAGCAGTGGGATGATAAAAGGGCTGTAATATATACATTATTATATTATACATTAGCTTAGTTTAGTGCCAATAGAATCAATGCCTTTGCCATGCTAAAATGATCCTTAAGGTGTCCATGCAGCAAATGAGCTAAACTACTATGTACTAATTTCATGAAATAACTAACGCATTATGGCTATATTTTAATCCAGATATGGCAAAGCCAAAATGTAGGGTCATGATTCCTTTTGGCTTTACCATAGTCATTGGTGGTGCATGCTAAAGCGATCCTGTGGCGTCCCAATACAACCAGAGGGTGGTACACAGTCGGTTTTTAGTGGGTGTACGGTCTTCTGCTGGAACTACGACATAAACTTGCTACTTTCCCTGAGGTGGCAGGGTATCCATAACGATATTCCTACTGAAAGAAGTGTCACTGACCTGCGCTATCCGCACCCTTAACCAAATCAATACGGAATTAGATGTGTTCCACTGTACGTTGAATGAATTCACCCGAATGGCTAGTGTGGTCATATGTTATAGGTAGTAACACATATGAATGTATATGTGTAGTAGGATAAATTTATAATTTAAAATAGTTTAAGTGGTCATCGGCAGCACTACTGTATTGGAGTTTTGCTCTGTAAAAGTTGTGCTTGTGAAAATAAATAAATAAATTCTGATGTAAAAAAAAGGGTATGATTTTTGGAGTCTATGTATGTATGTTTGTATTTACGTATGTTCCTCTGTAGCGTCTTAATTATTCATTTGATATGAATAAGGTGTCAATAAATAAATTTTATTAATGGCCTGGTTAACATAGGCTACATTTTATTCAACTTCAACAATAGTAGTTGATTTTACTATTATTCTTGATTCCTTTTTTAATCTGTAATCGAGTTACAGATTTTTAAACTTTTTTTTTCCAATATGGAACTATTTATATGACTGTTATTATGAGCATCTACCCAAATCGAGGAAGAAAACGGATGCATACGGCGACTAGAAATCATTAGAAAAACACAACATTTTACGATAGATTTCACACTAATAGCGAACATGAAAGCTTGTTATTGCCTACAGTGATAGGAATTATTAAGGAAATGGGCTTTAATTCAAAACTTTCGAAGCTATTGACTAAAGAGTATTGCACCGACTACTAACCCTCCACCGTCATAATAATCGTCGGTATCTATGTTATCACCCATTTTGCCGATGCACTATTGGTACTGCTCATGCAAAAATAAATTATTTACCATTAATTCTTTGTTTATCTTCTTTAAATTGCAATTTTACTTGAACCCTACTCAGTTTACCACACACTTTTTCCTATTTTCAGTCAAATGTCAATCAATGCAACTAAATGTCAATGTCAAAGCATTAGTGATGGGCACTAGGTACTTTTGGAGTCATCCGCCATCTATAACACCTTCATCAGCCATTCTTATTTATACATTTTCTTAATTGATTTTTTCTTAGCCATTTATTACGTGGCCTAAATAGAATACTCGTCATAACCCAATAATTGCAGGTGCAGTTCTTCATTTGATTCCGTTAATTCGTAAAATAAGATAAAGGCACGTTGTGTCTGTATTTTTATTTTCAAGGATTTTTATAAATAAAAACTCACATCGTGATTATAATGATTAAATATACTTAATGGTATTGTTAAATATTTGGTTATAAACGGATTCCGTTGTAACACTTGAATTTTCTGTAACGGGATCGTAGACGTCACTATCCAGTTGAACCGGTTCTGTGTCAGTAGTGTTGGCTCCAGATTGCGTTAAATTAGTGCTGCTCCCTGGTTTCGATAAACCAACGCCACCACTTACGCCCGTACCCATGTCCATGCAGTCAAAGTGAAGAATCTGTAACGATAATAAACTATCGCGTTATTTACATGCTCATACATAAATCTTTGATTATGTACAATAAATAAATACAAGTAACGCATAACGGGACCAGGTACACGATTTTCATTAAAATCGATACGCTAAGCAAAATTTAACGACGAAGGCTTGCGTATTTTTCATTGAAGTTGTTTTATTGAAGGTGACGGCGCGCGGTGGCGGTATTTTTTTTCTCTGTGTGTAATTCGACTGATTCATTATTCTGAGCAGTTTTACCTTTTCTTATATTCTTATAAATGACGTAGACGCTGAATATCGATAATCTCTATGTCGCGACATTTTGTTGTGTCAAATCATGACTTCACCATCAATGTCAGAAGGAACGACAGTGAAAATTATTTGATTGATAAAAGGCTTCAAGACAAAAGTCACGATCCGCCATCTTTATCACGTTCATCACCCATTTTAATTTATAATGTGGATTTATTCAATTTGCTCTTGCTATTATGTAATTACTTGACACTGGCTGAAATACCCGCTAATCGCAGGTAGAGCCATGCCTCATAATATTCCATTAAATTTCATCTTTTCATTCATTTCGTAAAAAAAAGAAGAAGACAAATGTCACGACGTGTAAAAATAAGTGTATCGATTTCGAGAGTTGACGCATATCAGTAATCTTACCAATACTGGTGCTTTATCAATCCTGGTGTCCCAGTCCATGCAGACATGAAGCTTTTGCAAGTCAACAGTAATGTCGAAAAGTCTGATGCACATGTCTACTAAATTCGGCGGCAGATACGGCACCGGAATAGGTACGCAGAATGGCGGAGGATTTTTTGCTGCAAATTAGACAAAGTAGTAATAAATAGTCAAAATAACAACTATAAACTGTTAGAATATGATAAATTATGTCAACAATCTTTTTCTACAAGGAAAAAATAACATCTAAGTACATCTCTATTGCTTACCAATGAGGTTTTAAATGTTAGATAGATAGAGTACTCTTTATTGTACACACTAAACAAATAAAATAATACAATACAATAATACATCATCACGCCTGTATTCCCCGAAGGGGTAGGCAGAGGTGCACTGCAGTGCGCCCACACTTCGCCGATGTATTTTGGTCCCAATGTAATAGGGGGCGAGCCTATTGCCATTATACCGGGCACACAGGTTTCCTCACGATGTTTTCCGTCACCGTTTCTTAGCAAGTGATAATCTCAGATGAAAATGAGATTCGCACATGATAAATAATAATACAAATCGCAAATAATACAACATTCTTATTTCTAAATACAGTAGCTATGTACAATTGGGCGGTCTTATCGCTAAAGGCAATTTCTTCCAGACAACCAGTTTGGACGAGAAAACTATTCTTAATTAATTATGGGCAGCTGTTGGTGGTGTACTCAAACAATAAATCAATATATAAAATAGAAATACATACACATATACATACATACATAATTTATATATATACAATTACATATGATAATGCATAGATATAGTAATAAGGTAGGAAATAAAATAATAGTGTGAACAAATGTGATCACAGTGATAAGTAATGCTCTGTAAATGTTACCAATATTTAGAAGAAAAAAACAAATAATTTCGGTTTGAATACCGACAGAATTAGAATCAGAATATTTTTTATTCATATAAACCAATACATGCACTTAGTCTTATGAATCGTCATTAAATAATAAAAATAGTAGCTCTACCACCCATTCGGAATGCATTTCCTATGGAGAATAATGGGCACAAAAATTGGTACTACCTATGTATTGGTGTCGAGATGGCCAAGTAAATAGTAGGTTGTACTAATATTTGGTAAGATTTTGTAGGTACCTGAATAAGATCTATGAAAAATTCTGTCATCGTTCATCTTCACCTCCATATCCAATAAGGATTCCGCTGGGTCGAATGTCAGAACCGCACATGCTGTAACAAAGCGCACATAGATGAAGCATTCTGGTAGGTCTTAAATGATCATCCTAATAATGACTTGCCCACGAACTAACCGACTATTAGTGTTAGTTATCTATGAGACCAACTCAAAAAGTAGTACCAAAACCCTACGCAAAGATCACGCACAAATTTTAGATTTGAGACTTCATGTTCTGCAGCTTCTAAAATCGATGGGAAACTGTTCTTTACCTTAACTTTTAAACTTATATAATAGGTCCACCAGACCTTTATTTAAGAACAATTTTTGAGTAGGACAGCCAAGAGCCGGGACATTCGAATTTAAATTTAAATAGTATCTAAACAAGATCACGAGAGTCATCACGAAAGATCATTAGAGTTACCCAATTATTTACTTCAATGTTTACTTAATTAAATTTCAATTCGTATGTCTAGAGTAGTCTAGACTAATAACTGCCCTGTTACAACCATGAGCAGAATAGCCAAGTATCTTCGTTAAGTCAGGTCAGTTTAGTGCCGAGACTGTGAATTACGGTAGGGCACACATTCCCACGGCGCCCCGATACACGCGGTGGCACACTGTCGGTTTTTAGTGGGTATACGGCCTTCTGCCGAGACTCCCACATAGCCTTGCTAGTTCCCCCGAGGTGGCAGGGTATCCATAGAGGAATAATAATAAATACACATACTCTTCTTGTCAAAGTTGAATGTCGGGATCCTCATGCCAGAACAGCAGGTACACTGCAGACCCTCGCAGTTGCAGCGGCCGCCCTGGAACGGCAGTCGCATCCGCCACCCTGGTATGTACCATGGACGTGGCATCATGCGCCGTATCGTCTGAAAGAAACAGAGACATTAAAATCACTCCAATGTGACACTTCACAATTAAAGTCTTTAAATAAAGGACTTTAAGGTTGAGAATCATTGTATGATGAAGATAACCAACAAATTTATAAGACACTGCCTAATTGAGACGGTAAATGTATAACAAAAGTAACCATGTACATTTACAGGGACTCAATATAGTTATAGCTAACTCCTCACGTCTTCCTTAAGAGTTAATAATCTAACCTCATTATTTTCCAAGTCGTAATAAATTGAGAAGTCCGAAACATCCATCGCAGTGTCAGCTTTGTTGAAATTAAAGAAGTGTCTCTTTTGTTTAAAACCATATCCTGGAACAGAACAAAAAACTCTTTCAGAAAAAATGCAGACTATAATAAATAAATTTATATCTCCATACACCATATACTCATCGCATGATCCCAAAGTAAGCAAAGCCTGTACTATACTGAGGGCGATCCCAGTTACACCTAAACTAGGGCAAATTCCGAAAAGGAACATTCCCGAAATATGCGGCTCGAGGGAATCGAACCCGTATCTATGAAGGGTAGAAGTACCCTCCATACCCGTATCGAATAGGACGCTTTAGATATTAACCCTCTAATTTAAAGAGATTGTTGGTCTATTTACATTCGCCTTTTAACTCACTTTAACAAAAAAAAAATGGTACTGTTTGTTGTTTGTAGGTAGATTTTATATATTTGATGGTAATTCAAAACCAAATAAACAATAATAAAAGATACTAACTAATAACTCACCAGAATTAAACAAACACCCGATAATCAATATCACAAATACAAGAATCGATTTTAATTCCATATCGATAGAGTTCGTTCAACCTGAACGATCAACACCCGACTCTAGGGACAACATACAAATGATCGATTCGATAACCTACGAGACACGTAAAGGTACAATATTTGTATGCAAGGCGCTTCCGAGCCGCGACTGCGTTGCGGTACTTTCTAGAGAGAAACTCCTTCGGCGCTCTGATACAGACGCACCTCTACTGATCGCTCATTAGCTATTTTCACGGCAATATTTTCACGCATATGACAAAAGAATCTGGGGGTAAACCGATCATAAAAGACCGGTTGATTCATCTACTTTCACTACTAATATTTTCTCGATGTAATTTTATAGCAGTTTCGACGAATATGGATTAGAAAATTAAACAGCAAATTTATACAGGACAAACAGATTGAATACGCCCGATGTGTGAATCGGGCTCGTATCTCTGAGATTTTCACTTGTGAATTTAATTTTCAATAATTATTACCACTTGCTATATGGTGAAGGAAAACATTGTGAGGAAACCTGCACGTCTATAGATAGGCGTGTGAACTTAACCAACCCGCACTGGGCCAGCGTGGTGGACTATGGCCCAAAATCTCTCTCGTATTGAAGGAGAATGTGCCCGGTATAATGGCCATAGGCTCCTATTACTTAGGCAACGTGTGGGCGCACTGCAGTGCGCCTCTGCCTACCTCTTAGGGGAATACAGGCGTGATGATGTATATGTAAATTTTCAGTAAAAATCTCTGCGCGTGCCAATTTTCAATAAGCACAGTGAGAGATTACTTATTTATAAGGGATGTTACTATCGAAATCAATAATCAAATCATGACGTCATCATCAGCAACAAAACGAACGAGAGAGAAACGATGTTACTGAGAGTAGAGTTTGAGTCTGTTCGACACAACAACTGTCACTATATAATCTTTCTTTATTTTTATACGAAATGAATTATGTGATAATATTTAATGGAATAAGATGAGGAATGGTTCCACCTGCGTTGAGAGGGTAATTCAGCCAGTGTCAAGTAATTAATAGCAAGGGCAAATTCAATAAATACACATCATAGAAATAAAAATGACTGATAACACTGATAAAGAATCCCACCATATAATCGATTATTGATTTTATTAGTGGACGCTAAGAAACAAAACAAATATATACGCAACTGTCAAGTTGCAGCCTCGTTTAATAAATTTAATAAATACAAATAAATTATGACTTATCTCACTAAGACTAACGCAGGATCTTTAGATACTCGTAGTTATCATTATCAACGATTACATCTCTACTATAATTTTATCGATCAAACAATTCGTCTAACAGTGACCTGACTACGTTCTCATCGTAATCTTCAATGTCGTCCTCTCCTGAGTCTATGACTGCGTCCACTCCTCCTTGTGGGTTCGGTATGACCAGACCACCATTGTCTTGTGGCTTCACCATAGCAAGTCCGTTGGCTCCCATTCTGAAAAAAATATATCACGACCAAAAGGTTTGATTGCCATTGGTTAAGATTTATTTAATATATTTGTAACACAAACTGGCAATATACACATTAATAAAAAAAATAATCGAATTATAAATTTAAATTCAAATTGATAATATCCTTCTTTTTTTTTAAATTGGTATGCAGTAATACTGATAAAATTTCATTTGTAATATTTCGATGTTTTAAAAAACGCGAAGTTCAAAATAAAGTCTGAACTGAATGTGGTAGTATGCTTTATTTAACCTTCGACCTCTTCAATGTTGATATTATCAATATTAATGATCTCAGACATGATTGCACACATTTATTTTTACGTCCGTAAAAAGTAAATTAAATATACAAACCTGAGGCAATCGAAGGCGAAATTAAAAAGTTCGAACGACCTCCACTGTCCTGACATCGCCAGACAGAAGTGAAAGTTCCTTCCAGGGAACATGACGTTATAAAATTTTGCACACACTTTCAAATTATTTATTCTTGGTGGACTTATGCAAATCGGCCTTGGATTTTTACCTAAAAAGATAAAATCGAAAGACATAGTTCAATCGTTTTACTTTCTTTTCATTTCTTTAGAGAAAATCCGGCCAAGTGCGAGTTGGATTCGCGCACGAAGGATTCCGTACCTTTATCTATAAAAACGGTAAAAAAACACGTTATTTGTAGGGGAACCCCCTTAAATGTTTATTTTATTCTGATTTTTAGTATTTGTTGTTATAGCGGCAACAGAAATACGTCACCTATGAAAATTTCAACTCTCTAACTATTACGGTTCATGAGATACAGCCTGGTGACAGACGGACGGACGGACGGACAGCGAAGTCTTAGTAATAGGGTTCCCGTTTTACCCTTTGGGTACGGAACCCTAAAAAATGCAGGTCGAGTCAGTATATTATAATATTAAGCCCCGGACATACTGAGGCGTCAAGATTCGCATGTCAAAATGTATATAAAATACCAAAACAAACTCTGTGTACAAACAATACACATGAAGATTGATTTTTTTTGGTAAAATGTACGCCTCTACGGGTCAAAACTCGCTCCCGCTGTCATAGTAATTTCGTTAAAGAATTAACTCTTTCTGAGCCACTACTCTTGACGTTTCTATGTGCAAGGGGCTTTAATCAATATCCTGTGCATCCAATCTCGATTACAAATACACTTGCTCTACTTTTTTTATGGTCTAACACTATCACTTTTATCATCCTATTATGTAATTACCTTCGACTATAACCCATTTTTAGGGTTCCGTACCCAAAGGGTAAAACGGGAACCCTATTACTAACACTTCGCTGTCCGTCTGTCACCAGGCTGTATCTCTTATACCGTGATAGTTAGAGAGTTGATTTTTTTACAGATGATGTATTTCTGTTGCCGCTATAACAACAGATACTAAAAATCAGAAGAAAATAATTATTTAAGGGGGTCCCATACAAAAAACGTGATTTTTTTGCCGTTGTTATAGATAATGGTACGGAACCCTTCGTGCGCGAGTCCGACGCGCACTTGGCCGGGTTTTTTTTATTTAAGTAACTCGATTTACTTAAAATTGCGAAAGCAATCCTCAAATTGAATTGTGACAACCACACAATGCATGCACGTTAAAAAAAAAACAAAAAAAAAGTTACTCTGTTCTATTACAAAAGCAAGCAAATTATTAACAATGCTCTCAATTAACTCACCTGACACTGAATTTTCGTAAAGAACTCTGTCATTTAACGACATGGCCACATCGAACGCAAAGTCTCCCGGGTGATAAGTCACTCGCATACACGCCTTCTGCCTCAACAGATCCAAGAAATATCCCGTACAGCATTTGCAGACCCCTTTATCACATACACATCTCTGACCGGAAGTGGTTGATGTCGTGTTCTGTGTCCCCACACTCTGCCTTGCCATTGGCAATGGTAACGAATTATTGTTTCTTAATCGATCCATCAATATTAAAAAATTGTCTGGGATATCCATATTTGATAAAATACTCTTCACGTCAGTTTCATTTACATCGTTAAGTGTTCCTGCAAACAAAACTTCAATTAAACTTACATAAATTTGAATAAAAATAGTTACTACATAGTTCAAAACCTTACCTCCTTGCGCATTTTGCAAGCAAACAATAACAATAGTATAAAACACTGCACACAACATTTTATTTGACGGAAAACTGCGCGTGCGCCGATCGTGTACGCAACTCGGACACTCCGATTAACATGCGCGGAATCAAAACCGGTTCAACAGCATCAGAGAAAGATCCGTTTATCACTTTATCATCACACTTTCACATTCATTAACCTTGACTTAATAAAAAATAGGCGAGCACAAACTCTTACAAATATTTTTATTCCAAATAAATAATCTTAGGTACTGCTATTTACAAATTTAATACTGCGATATTTTATTAAGCTCCATCTAAAAAGTCACCGAGCGCGTCGCCGATGGCGTCAAAAGGTCCTCCGTCACTAGAGCCTCCTCCACCAAAGAGGCCGGACTCGCCAAATACATTGCTAGCA
This sequence comes from Ptilodon capucinus, assembly GCA_914767695.1. Taxonomy (NCBI): domain Eukaryota; kingdom Metazoa; phylum Arthropoda; class Insecta; order Lepidoptera; family Notodontidae; genus Ptilodon; species Ptilodon capucinus. The sequence goes on from OU611808.1 coordinate 9,464,373, forward strand.
GCATTCTCTATGAAGCTACCACCATCATCGTTATTGCTGCTACCAAAAAGATTTACTGGCTTCGGTCCAGATGACACCGGCTTCGGTTTTAAGCCAGTCTGTAAGCCTGATGATCCCATGCTAAAATGAAATTCAAAAATATATATGACCTCCTTTTATCTATCTACTTTAATTTCAATGTGTATTATCAATTCTAATAAGACCCTGACTAATCACACGTAAAACCGATTGCCCGGTAATCATGGTTTCTACAGGAACGGATGTGAGTGGTGGTAGAACATTTTGTATGTGAGAGTTCAGGGGGTAATTCTCGTAAGATCGATATCATCTCCAATTCGACATGTTATGTCGTAACAAATTGAAAAAGTACGACCAATTTAACGTTTTGTTTCGACATATATCGAGTTATAGATGACGTCGATTTTGCGAGAATTACGTCCCTGTGTGAACCCTGGGTTAACGGGTGTCACTGCACATCCATTCCAGCCAATTCTGTAATTACCGGATTTACTATATGAGTTGACCCTTACCTAAAGCATCGGAATGAAGCTGAATATATAGGGAAACCGGCAATGTTCGCATTGATATCTAAACACGCGTGAGCATTCCTGTTCCTGATTCTTATGTTCGATATTTCCGCGCACACCTGGACGAACGGAGCTCGTCTGGGATTGAAGCATATCGGCGGTGGGTCACTGGCTGAAACAATAATCTATTTGTACTCAAAACTATTGTGTACAACCTCACTCAGTTATTCTTCGGTCGTTTTCCGATTTGTATTCCTAGCTTACATTATGTCAATACAAAAGCTTAGAAACTTTCCACTAGAGACCTTAACTTTCGAATTTTCTCACCTGAAACTCGTCGGCGGACCATTGTGTTATTATTTACACTCATTCTCACATCAAACACGAAATCTTCGGGAACGAATGTGATGTTTCCGCATGCTTTCATCCTTATTCTCTCTAGTATAGTCCCAGTACAACATCCACATTGTCTTTGGCGGCAGGCGCAAGGGAATCTTATGACTTGACCTTGAACTTCTTCATCTTGAGGAGGCACTTCATCTTCTTCCACAATGGGATCCTCTGCAGGTGGTTTAGCCGTACTACTTACAACTGGCACTTCTTCTTGGAGCATTTCAGTAGCGTTCGCGTTGATAGCATCTGCTATCGCGGCTTCAGTTACTTCGTCTTCTATGTATTCATCAGATATGTCATTGTCATCATCACTCTGAACGTTTATAGGCAAAGTTATAGTAACAGGCGATTTTAGTACTGGTGTTGGTTGTAATGCTCTATTCCAAACTGCCTGTGGAACCTTGAAATTGATTACTTTATATGCTTTGTCTTCTGCACCTGTGGAATATTGAATAATTAGTATTTGTTTAACTTTTTATCAAACTACAATATTATTTTCAGCAATTACTAACCAAGGCCAGAGTGCAAAGTCAGAAAAATCAGTAATAAATTAATTGGAGGCCCCATTTTTCGCTGTGGATATAATTCTTGAACACTATGGTCGACTGTCCAATACAAATTGTAGGCGTAAGCAAGTTACCCACTGTATTTAACTGACGTCCACTTAACTAAACATCTGTTTATTTAAGCCGTACAGTCATTGATGAAACGAGTTTTAAATTTAAAGTCTGACGGCGGGCTCCAAGCGGAGAAAGTTGAAACTTAATAATATAATGGGTGCCCACTTTCAATATTAAAAAACGTGAGATGCATTGTAAGATTAATATTGTATGATTTTATGAATGAATTGCGTAATAGTATAATGCGATGTTGCGAAATAAAACATCATAATCCGACTTTTAAAGGTATCACCCTTGAAGTATTACTGAATCAATAGGTACCTAAAAATTTAGTTATATAGGTATGTAACTATGTATGTAATACTCATTAAGTAACTATTTTATACTAGAGTTATTTAAATATTAGTCTCAAATTTATGAAATCATGTGATTGATTCACAGCAGCATTACAAACCACTTTTGTGCGCAAAATACCACTCTGTAAATCGACGAAAATATATTTCAATTTAGGTGAAGTGTTCAAGATAGAAATTTGTATTTCTAATTCATTTTTGACATAAACTTGGTAACTACTTACAATAATATTGTAGTTAGAAATAATATGTAGTTTAAATTAACTTTTCAGAGGTTTAAACCCCGTGGAAAAGGTTATTTATAGTATTATTTGATGTTTTCAATAATTTTATTCAGGATAACTTAAGTAACGAAAGCACTAAAACTACATATACTAAGTAGCCTGCTGTTTCAACATCTGTTTTAGGTGATTATTGAATAAAATAACAAGTTTTATTATAAAAAACATTTACTGTTCATTTATGCAAAATAAATAATCTCATACAAAAAGTACTATTTACAACACACGCACAATAAATAATAAGTTTAGGTACATACAGTCAGTGAGAAATAAATACTTAAGTCTAAATAAAGCTACATTGACTTCAGCGTTATAGTTACGACCATTCACCGCGCATCATTTTATTCTGTCTTCTCCTGTCATTCTTAATGTTCCTGCCAGACTTCCTCATCATCATCATACCTTCACCTATATGCTCAAATAACTCATCATATTCATCGCTATCCTTACCATCTTTTATGTTATGTTGATCTTTATTTCTGTTTTGTCTTTTATGTCTGCCAAAAATACCCAGTTCCGTTCCCAAGCTTTCGCCTATCTGCGTGAGTCCAAGAACATCTAAATCTTCTAAGTTAAACTGATTATTATTTTTCTTGGGCAAAGTGTGACCTTCGTAGTAATTGTTTGAAACTGGATTGAAATTGTATTGATAAGCACGGCTTTCCTCAGCTGATACAGTTTCCTTTTCAGGCATACTCTCAGCAGAATGGGAGTCTAAGTTCTGGACTATTTGAATCATATCATCGCTGACGGGCTCTTCATCTTCTACTGATGTGGCGAAAGGGATAGTTGATGGTGTTTTTGGTGTAATCGTTTGCACCTTTTCATAGTTTGTTGGTTCTGCTGTGTGCTTGATAACGGAATCCTTGGGTTCATTTGAAAGCATAGGCGTTACAGGCATAGCGGATAACTGTCCGGTGATGTGAGCTAGAGACATTTCTAAACCAGGATCGTCAAAATCGGTTACGCTTTTAGGTGTAGTCGCTGGGAGTACGGGCAATTCGTCAAATATCTTTTCGTTTAATACGCTCATGATTTCTTCTTGTGCTGTTGTTTGGATTGCAGGAGTTACGGGTACTGTCACTGGCTTCGCTGTAGTAGTGGTTGTAGTAAGAATGGATGTTGTAGTTTTTTCAGTAGTCGTTCTTCTGTTTGGTCGCCGAACAGGTCTACGGGTTGGTCGCTTCCCAGGCGCTGGTCGGATTCTTTGTGTGGTACTCCTGGTTGGGCGTTGTGTTGTTGATCTAGTAATTGGTTTTCTGGTTGGCCGACGCGAAGGTCTTGGCCGTCTAGTAGTGGTCGTTGAGGATGTAGTAAATGGCGCTTGTTTCTTCTTGTTCTTGTTCGGTTTCTTTCCACCTGACGAACCAAACAGGTCTCCTATTAAGTCTTCTCCTAAAAGACTGAATCCTGAATAATCCGCAGTATCCACGTCGTTCACGGCGTCGATTCCACCTGAAACATGAAGATTTATTCTTTCAACACCTGTAATAGCTGAGAAAACGTGATATTATATAATATTAATAATATTTAGGAATTTATAGTATGATGATTTATCTCACCGTCATCATCATCGTCGTCGTCATCATCGTCTTCATCACCGAGCCCAAAGTCGTCATCATCATCATCATCGTAATCATCATCGTCATCATCATCATCGGCCTTCTCGTCTTGAGGGACTAGTGGTAGCGGGTCAGCTGGCTCGGACGTGACGCCTCTAGGGCCGAACTTGAAGCATGAGACTCTAACAGCTGCCTCGACTGTGCTCTTAGACTGAAGTTCTAAGCCAAGGCATGCTCTGAACTCTTCGCCTGCTCGCGCTATGTTGTACACTCTTCCGCAGAACTTAGAGACCCCACCAGGTAGCGGCATGCATACTGGACTTGGCTTGCGGCCTGGAGAACGTAATACAACATTACGTTAGAACAAGTAACGAAGTATACTAGTCAACAAATTCCATTAACATCACGAATTGACCTCAAATTAGTAGGACCTATCGGTAACGTAAGCAAGAGTTGGTGCAGTTGGGGCATCCCGACTTCTCAGTTTTGTATCTATGACCGGCTTAATCAATCGGAAGTCAAATCATGCCGTTTATGGAGGCATTAACTTACTTGATAGTGTCCGGTTCGTGATGACCTTCTTTCCAAAGCTTAAAGACACCGCCATTTTGTCACCATTCAAATACATTAGAGACGCACATCCTACAAGAAAGTTAAACAATCTTAAAGAAACTAAATTAATCCATCTTCTTTTAGATATAAGTGCTGATTCTGTTAACACCAAGTTACGTTTAGACTAAATTTTACAGCACAAAATTTAGTGCTATCTCATTCTTGGATATCAACAGGATGACAGTACATTTAGTTTAGTGTAGTTTGGTTTGGTTTCAGCCATTATACTTATACACATGTCAGACCCAAGAAAACACAGTATCGAGGTGTGAAAGGCTATTTGATTGAAGTGACATTTTTTTTACTTTACAGCAGAGCATTTGACGCAGAAAAGTACGCTGATTCCAAATTTGTATATTAGTCAATATCACCCTAAAGTGTTGCTGAAATCGAAGCCTTTCACCCCTCGATATGTAAATATATTTTAAAAAAGCTTCTGGACGCTGTAAATCGGCAATTATTTAACATGATTCCAAAAAGATATTTACAAAATTTCGGAAATTATTAGTACCATAATTTATCTGGATGTTTCTGGAATCACTTATATGGTTGCATAGTTACATAATACAAGGTGTTGCTTAGTTTTAGATAGAGTAATGTATAGCTGTTACCTGGTCCATTTAGCTCAACGACGGGCAGCTTAAAGTCCCTGCAACATTTGCAGTACGCCTCTACACATCTGCAGTACTTGTTGATAGAGTTCTCTTCCGCGGGCTTGTCGCCATCGTTTCTATTCTGAATACCCTTTCTCGCGTTGTTTTTGTGTTTCTCTATAATAAACAGAGAGTACGTAGAGTGGATATTAATATAATAAGATGGTATACTGAATTGCTTTCAACATTCCATACAGTCTGAGCAGAATTATTGTTTGATGACATATTTCAATATATTTTATAAAAAATAAAATCGTCGTCTGTTTGTAGTAATCAAAATAACAGCTTTTTAACTAAATGAATATGAAAGTTTATACGCTATCTATAACGAAAACATATTTTTTTTAATTTTAGTGTCCATCTTTCCCCAACGGCTGGACCTATTTTGACGGGACTTTCACTGGCAGATAGCTGAATTCACAAGGGATAACTTAGGCTACTTTTCGCATCTTTAATAGTATAGATACCTACTTCAAAAATCATGTTGTTGAAAAACGGTCGTTAGAACGACCCTTTAAGATTTATAATCGAAATGCTTAAATTTCAAAATGGGTCTCTATACTATTAAAGATGCGTTTTGTTTCAAAAAATAAATTGAAGTCCTAAATTAATCGAATCAAAATCGTAAGCTCAGCTAGTAATACATTTATTCGTCAGCTCATGACATTTAGTGAAACATATTTATTAAATACTAACGCAACTTTCTAAGCATTGTAACAAATACTAAGTAATGTAAGTACGTGACTAATTCACCTGAAACTGACTTCAGTTTCAAGCAATGCCTGAAAAATGTGTTAATTCATACATGTAAAATACTGTTCATCAACACACCTGCATATAAAAAAAAATTGCAATGATCACGCTACATGGATTTATTGAAAGAATTTCAGTACAAAAAGTAAACGACAACCGAATATGACTTTCACGCGTTTTTTATTGCGAAGGATACTTTAAGCCGCGGCACTCTAGGGCGTCAAGATTCGCGCGTTTTTTTTTGCCAATACTAAAACGTGCTGTATTTCAATATGTATAAAGATTGAATTTCTAAGGTAACAACCACACGATCACACGTCAAAATTGGCTCGCGCTGTCCATTAACAAAATGTTGATTCGTTGAAGGATATTTAATAAGACATTACAGTTCGTTTTAGTATTAACAAAAATGGCCTTATGTAAAGTGTTACAATCATTTAAAATTTGATACTTACTGACACTCTTCGATGCAGCGAAAGCCAGGAGTATGAATATGAGCAGAAGCTCGAAAACCAGGGAGAGCTTCATCATGAAGGCTCGGTCCCTGCCTGAAACGGAAAATGATCACATTGTTTTTTAGTTGATGCATACCTATTTTAAAACAGAAAAAAACATGTGTTTGTTTGTATGTTTTGGGCAAGCGCTCCGACTTTTGAATTATTACTGGTAAAAAATAAATAGGTAATTGTTTATGATCGTAGAGTTAATTGGGCTGCAGGTCAATAAGTCAACGTATGGTGAGTAAGTCAGAAAACAATAATTATTTTCTGACTAATACGTTATGCAATTTTGATTTTTTCTATCAATAATTATTATTTACTGAAAATGTATTCAAATCGTGATTAAAAGATATCATCACTTTGAATGCGCATGTTATGCTTACAATTAAAATCATGACAATAAACAATACGAACTAGCAGCGCTAACTGATCTGTAATAAATAACGACGACGTTGAGATCTATTCCACCGCGCGAAATCGCACGCACCGCCAAGCCAATATTAGCGTGATTTTATCACGCTGCGTTTTCCTATTTCTAATTTTTAGTACCTAATTGACTAGACAATAAATATATATATAATATAATATATTAATTAACGTATCCTAATGAACCACACAAATTGAAACTTACCTCCGTAAAAACTTTATTTTCTAATACAATAATATAATATTTTTGTGACAAAATAATTATATTAGTCTTCAATACTCCGTCGTATTACATAAACACACCTCCGTTCACGTTCTGATAATTATAATTACTACTATTCACACCGAACGGATCTGAAAATGTAGACGACACTGTAGTAGCGGCGGCACTGATTTGCTGCTTCGAGTCGCACCCAGAGAAATGTGAAGTGACGTAGAACAGGAGGCGAGAAAGGAAATCTGTTAGTCGGCCCTCTCTTTCACTCGCGGGCGAACCGTGAAGGATGGGAGAAAGCATCGAGACAGTCGATCGAGTATGTGGAATTCAATGTCAAATAGGAACATGTTTGTAGAACATACGACGCCATATAGGATATGATAGGCGGAAGGCTTTTTAGGAGGGTGAAAATTGCGGGCAACGTTATAATTGCGGATGTTGGACATTGATACTAATTCTGTTGTCACATTACTAAACTATATTACCGTCCCTCGCATAGTCGGTATGTGTAAGCGAGATAAAAGTAAGTAATCCGTATAGAAAAGAGTAACCATGGATTTTCATGACTATTTTCCTCCATAGGAAATGAATGGGTGGTATAGTACTGAAGTTCGTTCTAAAACCTTTCTTTTTTTTTATTCGGGCCTCTATCGGCCCGGCCCGCGTGCTCGCCTCTGATATGGGGGTCAGAGTTCTTAAAAATAGCCTTAAGTTTAGTGTGTGTAAAATATTTTTTCCAGTCTGGATTATTTATTGAGAAGAAAAAAACCTTTGTTTAACTTACCCAGAAAGATGTAAATACATTGTTATTGAGCCCCGGCCCCAAAGCTAAGTCAATATAAGCGCGACATTTTTTGCTCATACCAAAAAAAATTAGTAAGAACCACGTAACCGTATTTAAAATTTGCTCGCATCATCGATCACATTTCATCAAAAAATGCGCTTTATCATTAAGTTAATACAGTTCATTTTGGTTTGGACTAAATGTAGTCGCTCGATTCTAGACGCACCTGTATACTCGGGGCTTTAATTTTTTTTCCACGAAATATATTTCTCTTCTCCGTATATTCTAGAACCATACACGGTGCGATGATCTCGGATACAGACATTCTATTGCGAATTGGTGTATGTCTAAACATAACATCAAAACGAAATACAATCCTATGCATTCATTTTTAATTCTGGAGTAAAAAGTAGACACTATGTTTTGCAATCACTGCTCTTACATAAGACGTTGCATAAAAAAGTGTATCGTTTGACGCAGTCGTTCTATGGTCATCCTAAAAAGCAACTAATTAAAATTAATTAATGACCGCTTACACAGATACTAAAACCCATCTATGAAGCAGTGGGCAGTTCGGAAATAACCACAAATAAAAACGATACAAGTCGAAAAACAAAATGTATGAAATAATTGCCTTAAATAGTTATTTATGGCTATAGACTCAGCATCAAACATTGGAGTCATAATCTGAGCATACCTTCGGGAAAGACAGATATGATTTATTTAATACTATTAAAAAAAAAACTACCAAACGCCATTTCCCATTGAACCCACTACCGACCAGTCTGGTCAGTTTCCAGCGGTATCTCGTTGTCGCATATGCCATGGTCACTTTCACGCGGAGAAAGTGCTTGCCATCGAAATCTAACACTTGTTATTGTAAGGTGTGTGGGTCATTTACATTATCACTTGTTAGTTAGCGGATGTTCTCAAAATGTTTTGTAATGTTTATAATAACTGTCAATATTTTTTTTACTTTCATTGTTACATAATTTATTTATGTTACATAATATTTGTTACATACTCTATAGAAATGGGTTATTGTTATTATTTTGTAACCCACTAGCGGTCCGTCCCGGCTTCGCACGGGTTTATAATATAGCCTTTGTTACTCAGTGATAATGTAGCTTTCTAACGGTAAAAGATTTTTTTAAATCGGACCAGTAGTTTTTAAGTTAATTCGTTACATACAAAAATACAAATCTTTCCTCTTTATAACATTGTATAAATATATCGATTTCTATTAAGTAGGGGTTATCCCCAATAAGTTATTGCATTGCATATTTTTTTATATATAATTCTACTGTACGTGTGTATGTCACTGAACTCCTCCTAAACGGCTGGACCGATTTGAATGAATTTTTAGTATGCGTTTGGGTGGCGCCCTGGATGGTTTAGATTCACAATTGGACCCGGTAGGTGGCGCTGCTTTCGTATGTCACTAATTCTAAGGCAGTATGAAGTTCGCCCGGTCAGCTAGTATATTTATAGAAATCAATTGCTGTTCATTAGTCACGCTGAAACTCAAAAGCAGCTTGACCGATTGGTTTTTTATTTTCGTTTTGTTCGCTCTAATATATGTAGGTGAAACAAAGTTCGCCGGGTCATGTAGTTATAAATGAAATTTATTGTTTGAATGTTATTTAAGCATCCCGATATGTTTAATATTTAAAATACCACCAACACTACAATATAACATAGACTGCAATACCAATAGACATTCCTCATCCATAAGCGCGTAACATCAGTTCTATACGTTACGCACTCTGCTCGGAGTCCAATGACCTCTATGTGGGGCAACGGTGCACTTGGAACACTAGTGCCCATCTCAGTGGCAACCAGACATGCAGCTTTCTATGGAAACATGTAGAAATACGTCGAATCCGATGACGTCGCATCCAGGTCTAGAAAATCATGGACTGGCTCAAAAACTAGGCAAAAAATGTTCATGACTATTCTTGTGGCTATTATGAGGCATAAGCAAAATTGCAGTGGACCATCCACCATGGGTTTTAGCCAATATAGAGTCTGGCCAAACCTACTTGCTCCCCAAGATGTTCGGGCTAACGATTTCATTACATTAAAAAACTTGTTTCACAAAGACTCCCAAGTGCTCCATTTGAGATTGGTAGAAGACGCTAAAGACTGACTGACGTACACAACAGGTTACACCCTACAGGGTATTATGGTCTTCTGGTGGTCTATATAGCTAGCACCTTATTTATCATGCAATTATGTAGCGTACGTGCTAGAGACTACTAAGCAAATACGAACGTAAAACTTATGGTAGAGACGTAGACACAAATCTAAAATGCGGATTCTCAACAGAATGCGTGATATGATATTTATTTGCTCGTAAATGTTACTACTAAGCTGACGAATAAATAAGCTTCAATGCAATTAAAATGTTTTCTCTAAGCAGGTTCAGTATCTGATTAACTTTTGAGAGAAAGTTTTTTATCGTTTCCTCATACATGAAACGTCAACCCAAATTATCAACAAAAAATCTTTGATTACAGCCATTTAAAATTTAAAAACAAATATTAGTGATGAGGCGCAACAAGCCGCTTTCTCGATGCATCGCGCTGATGCAAATAATTATTATTACTGCGTTATGCTTTATTTAAATTTCACCTTCTATTGTGAGCGAGGTGAAACGGCCGCCGCGAGATCTGAGGAAAGGAGCAGTGTCCGACCGTCGGTTGCCACGATCGCCTCTTCCTAGCTCAGACGCAACTCATACCTCCAAGCGAGATATTAAAATTTATAATAATTCGATTTTTCATTCGAATAAAAAATCGATACGCCTGTGACAGTGACAAGTGATCGACATGTCGGTCAAAGTGACGCTTTCTTTGCTCCTCGCTGCACTAGCAGTCAGCAACTGCGCTAACATTTTCGGTGAGTACTTTGTGTCAATATGTACACTTGGTTAGAAAGTACGCTAGTGTATTAGGTATCGATTGTTTGGGTAGCGATTATTTTAAGTGTAATTGACGGACAGTCGATATAAGGCTGCCCGTCTCTAGCGGTCTCAATATCTTATTTGAATATAAACTACACGAATTAGTGACGTGCTTTTACGATTCGTTAACTCTGGGTTCCCTACGAGGTTATATATTTACTTTTAACTTAAATTTAGGGCTACTAATATTACTTTATTTTAATATGTACTATGTTTTATAGAAATTATATTATATTAAATGTAACTAGCGTCTGGTAGTTCTTTTTTTATATAAATAAATACATCATTACAGGGGTAGACTGTGGTGTGGCCCTAATATTAGATAATGCAGCAATAAATAAGTTTTCGAGGTAATAATTACCATTATTTTCATATAATCAGTACATGTAAATTTATTTTACACATAAAAGGGTACTAAGTAGTTACTTAAAAAAAAATAGATATATATAAAGTTAGCAAATATTTACGTATATAATCTGTTTCTATAGGAAGTAAAGGCAAAGTAGTGAAACTATCGAATTATATTCAGGAAGAACTCTACTCAAGAATGTAATTCAGCATTTATGCGCTGAAAAAAAATAGGCGTACGTTAGTTACGTTTCATTGGTCGACAAATACAAAATCGTAAAACTTAGCGTGTTAATCACGCTCGAGTAATTAATTAGCTACTTTAAATAATAATTTATGGATTTGGCGAGTTGACGAATTACGGTTTTGTATGATTATTCATTTGTGTCATGGATTTAATTAATTTACTCTTTTATTTTCATTAGAAAAGTACTCTAGGGAATTAAGTGTGAATCTTTAAGTCGAAAGTGTAATTTTATAAAATCGCCTGGTAGAGTAAATAAAAATATGGTTTTGTGTTTGTACGTTGAACTCTGCGCGGAACGAACACATACCATAACAATAGGTTTTTTTCTTGTCGTTCGTCGCTAAATTAGTATACATATTCTCGTATATTAATTTAATGTATGTTATCGTATATATTAGTCTATGTTATTTGTTTAGTATACCTCGTCTTTACTAGTACTTTAATTCCTCTCCATTCAACGGTTGCCTGGTAGAGATCACTTTTAGTGAACGTTGAACTTAATTATTTATTATCGCATATGTAGTTTGTATTTCTCTAAGAGGTGGATAAAGAGTTATCTATCTATCTAAGTGCAGTTTGAGATTTTAAAGCTATTCTGATGTTACTACTTACATTTGTCAACTGTTCATTATTTTTTTAAAGAAAAACTGCAATCTCTATAATATAGAAAATGGATTATATAACAATACAAAGTGTCCATTGTATTATCTCTATCATTCCGACATTGAACCGTGACGGCGCGGGCGCACGCGTCGCCGAGTGAAAGTAGAAAACGCGCACGCGTAATTGACTGCACAATATTCGGACGGAAGGCATATTTAAAATATCAACAGTTTTTATATCTCTCATCGGTGTTTGAGTTATTTAGTGAAAACAATTGGCTGCCTATATATACATCATCACGCCTGTATTCCCCGAAGGTTACACCTTCGCAGAGGTGCACTGCTTTGCGCCCACATTTCTCCGATGTATTTTGGTCCCAATGTAATAGGGGCGAACCTATTGCCATTATATCGGGCACAATGGCACGAGGGAGATTTTTGGGCCGTAGTCAACCACGCTGGCCAAGTACGGGTTGGTGAACTTCACACGCCTTTCTACAGACGTGCAGGTTTCTTCACGATGTTTTCCTTCACCGTTTCTTAGCAAGTGGTAATCTCGGATTAAAATAAGATTCACACATGAAACCCAGAGGTGCGAGCCGGGGTTTGAACCTGCGCACTTTGATTGCAAAGCGTGCGTTCGACCACTGCTTAGCATTGGCTACCTACATATTAGTTATATGTGATTTTAAGCCTCAATATACTTGTGGTCAGAGGTTCACCCTCGTAACTGATAATATCCGGATTATATCTCCACACTTGGCTTTTAGACGATCAACAGCAATACACTAATGAAAGGCTTTTCCTTTTTGAAGGATTACAATTGAAGTAAAAACTTCAAATTGCTAGACAACTATAAAAAAAATGTACCTATCTAGATGGCACATATTTGCCTAAATAACACTCATATAAGGACAACCATTACTAAACCGATCTCTACTGCTAAGTTACACATCCAAGATGCAGTTGAGTGCATTCAAGTTCAATTAATTAATAAACACTTGTACGAAATCATTGCAGTTCGAAATATGTGAAATATTATATCAGATACTTATTTTTTTTCAATTATAATTAGGAAACATTTGAACAAAACATAACACAATAATACTTTCAACACTGTTAGGGATTTTGAATTGGCATCGAAAACTGCATTTTTTAAAGACAGATTTCATAATTTTGTTCCTTATTGTCATTTTACTAGAATATAAAATTGTATTACATTACAGATTACTTCAACTGGGAGGATGGCAAGAAGCTGATAGATATTCCCGAACTGCGCAATGACCAACCGAACAGCAAATGTATGTGCAAGGGGCCCGCCTGCGTCTGCTGTGTCGACTTCAATATCACCATCGTCGATCTTGGAGGACCAGGTAACATCATATTAAAGCCATAACTAACAACTGTACCCTCCATAGTTAAGTCTATGAACCACTAGCCTAGAACTAGCCTTAGACTTAAAATTTGGAGGGTTTCCTTTGAAATTAGACTTCTTTTTACACTTTCCAATTGGACGTAACGTTGGCTGCTAGGCTATTTTTCATGTACTTTCAAACTAAGCGCAGCCAGGTTGATAAGACCTAGTGGGAGTATTTTTGATGGAGCGTACCGAGTGAAATAAGACGATTTCGTTGCTTTTATAGGCAGAAAGATACTCACAAGGCTTTTAAAACCTAGTGTAGCAGCTACCGTGTTAAGCATAAAAATACATAAGGGCTGAATTGAGAACCTCCTCCTTCAATCCAATCCACATAATTGTCAAAAATGAGTGAAGGAAACATTTTTGCTGATACCAAAATTAAATGAATTAACTCTTTAAAAATCCTTATTCTTCAACGAAAAGACTGGGATTTCACGAGCGAAATTTGGCGCGTGATCGCATGGATTTAACCACAGAAATTCAATCATCGTTCCGTTTTGGTGTCGGCAAAAACTTTGCAGCGCGCGACCCGACTCCCTTTTAAGCCCAGGGCCTAATACCGTGGCTTTAGCAGAAATGCTCTTATTTACAGTTAAGGTCTATTTTCTTTCATATTGAGTTAATGGTTACAGGTTGTGTTCACATGAAATACGTGTCACCTGAGGATGGATTTTCTGTAAACGTATCGTACGGCAAGAATCTTATCCACAGCTCCAAGATTCAGGGTAAGTTAATTCACATGATAATTAGTAATGGGGTTCCCGTTTTACCCTTTGGGTACGGAACCCTAAAAATGGATGATGAACGTAATAAAGATGGCAGATGATTCTATCATTCATACCAATTTAGTTAGATTTAGTTGTACAAACTATGACTGAACTACATGTGAGCACTAAAAATATAGCTGACTTGCTCATATCTTACAAAGATGAGAAGGACGACAATACACTCTATTTAGTTCGGTATCAACAAAATCAGTACCATTAGTTATAACTAAGCTAAGTAAACAACTTAACTTAACTAAGTCGAATTAAGTGTTTTATGGGGAAGATTTTTATGTCCTTGAATCGACTTAAACTGTTTTTGCAGACTTCAGGTTTTTGTTTATAACTAGTTTTAATTAGTTAACTACAACACTAATTACAGTGCCGTGTAAACTGTCAATGTACCTTTAGTTGATAATATAAATTTTCCGATAGTCATTTCAATTTATAGGTCTTCGCTACCATATAGAAATCTCAATAAGGGCACTAGCTCACATTTCTAAAGAAAGTTCCTTTCATATAATGGCCGCAATCACCTGTATTTGCATCGGATAGTTTCTCGTGCAAAATTGAGAAAGTTGAATGCAAACGGTGTTCAATACAAGTGCTGTTGTGTTTATTTTATTAGTATTCTCAATTGCAAATTTATATTGACATATGTAATAACAAATAATTCAAAGCCATAATCTCTCCAAAATATTTGCAAAAATGAACACAAGGCCTTTGGTTTGGAAATAATAATATTGTTTCTAACTATCTTCCTGTCAGATTACAACCAATATAGAGCGAACTATATATATTACAGGTGCAAATCCGCCGCCTATATGCTTGCAAGTATTCGGCAAGTTCGCCCAAGTATGCGCCAAGTTCAATGACTTGGCGCCGACTTCTGATGGCCTCCGAGGATGCCTTCAGCTGGAGCCAAGACTTCTCGGGGAGACTCAATTGGAGTTCCCCATTGGATGCTTCAGGTCTACGCCGGGAGGGATGGAAATGGAAGACCCGCCCGCGCCTACTACTGAGGCGTAAGTATTTTGTGTTGCAATTCTAAGTTTCAAACTTAACAACTTTTATATGGAATGTTGTACAGACCTACTAGCAATTAGATTCAAAGTCAGGTCAGATTCAAAGCTAAATCGTTAATTTAGTTCCGGTTTCTTTTAATCTACAACTGCTTTTCTTATAATGTACAACTAAATCGGAATACGACCATCATTGAGAAAATCCGCCAATAACTGAACAAAATTGTCATTTTAACTTTTTTTAACTAGCCATAAGGAACCCAATTATAAAAAGACTATTCCAGAATTTTTCCAAACCAAAAGTCAAAAAAGTGCACTTGGCCAAGATATCATTATAGTCCATTTCATCATATTTACATTATGACGTGTATATACCTATTCCTTTATGTAAGTCAATGCATCGCCTTGAAAATTCATTATCGATCGATAAAATGTAAATCCATCTAAATCTGGGATTTAACCGATATTGATAAGAAACACATCGAAATGTTAATATTCACATTTAATACTAAATTTTCAGGTCTACTGAAGAAGACAGTAACGAGGAGAGCAGCAGTGGCTTCGACGCCGAAGACTTCATCCTGGGCATCTACCAAACGGCCGAGAAGGGGGTGGCTTTTATAAACAGCCTTCTTGACCTACCGACCAAATTGAATTCCACAATCACTTCCTCCACCCCAAAGCCAGAAGAAGCTCCAGAAATTCAAAGTAGAGGCCCCAAGAACTTAAAACACCCAAACCAATTGTGATAACTTAGTACTGCAGATATATTTAAGTACAAATTCGCATTTTCTAGGTTACGCTAGCATCGTGTAAGAGCTCCCAGTGCTTTTAAATAAACTGCATCCTATTTATTGCTTTAATATTTTAATTATGCCAATTAAATTAATAAAGGTGTGAAATTATTTTATTTCAATTGTTTAAGTTTCCAAATTATTCTCTTGAGAAGGGTGGCGCTGCGTTTGTCTCCAATAAATAGACACCAGAACTTCTGTAAAATAGAAAAGTACGCAGTATTATTACCAAAATTGATTAGATTAGTTGCGATATTATAAATATACTTCATAAGCCACAGACATATACTCTAGTATCATCTCTGTCAAAGTGCCAGCTCAATTTGACGCCTTATGCATTGCTAATATAATAATAATTAACTTCATCCAAAGCTATTTTAAGCAACTACCATATTTTTTACCAAAACGTAAAATTTCAACTATTGATAATTTCCAACTTCTGATGTCTACAAAATTCTTACCCAAGCTTTGGTCTAAGTCCTCCCATCTGCAATCTACCAGGCAGAGCATCGCACGTGTTCAGAATAGCCGCGACATAGTTCAAACATTGCCTTCCAGTAAATCCTCCACTCGTAAGTGATTCGGCGAAGTAGAAGTAGCTCCTAGCGTGATCACATGCATTGGAATCACATCCTGGCATAGATATACCACCGTTGGGATAGAAATCGACGTGTCCAAGGTCTGCCAAGTAGCCATTGATACCATAGTTCGTATGGATGACTTCAGTGTAAAGACCATCAGTGCGTGCGAAACGGTCGATATGATTCACCCAGCCAAGGAACGCGGGATCAAGAGCTGAAAGAATATCGTAAAACTGCTGAGTCAAGACTTGTTCCTTAAATTTTCACTGGCCTATCTTTGCTTTGTATGTGTAAAGTTATTTAATTTATAACTGCAGCAGTATTGAATGAAATTCTAGGGCTATGTGAAGCAAGCGATGAACCGAAGTAAAGTGTAGCCCTAATAATATAATTTCAGATAAATGAAACATATTTGGTGCTAGTACCTACCCGGTAAGAGTTGAGAATGCTACAAAACAGTTAGGTTTTATAAAGTTGAACCAAAACCAAGAGGATGGTTTGCAAAAATGTAGAGTATGCATTGTTAAGTAAGGAGAGGGATTGGTATCATATCATTGGTAAAACAGCCGAGCTGATGTTGGCTGATGTTGTAAATAAATAAAGGAATGTTTGCTTAGAGTACCTTAGCTTTTTATATAAATTATTCTCACCAGTAATATAAGCCACGTCTCCTTCAACATTTCTTCCAACAATACCGGCCTGGTGGCCTCCGAAGCCATGGCCCACAATATGGTACTGAACTGGGCTGGACGCAGTCGCCTGGTTTATAAAGTTGATGAACTCAGCTACTGCTTGACCAGACGCGATAGTATTGGCTATCACGGTCCTGTAGTTAATAGAACTTGCGCCGGCGCTCCAATCCACAACAACAACGTTTACGTCTTCAACAGCAAGGAACACTGGTGATAAAAGTATAAAAACTATACGCTACACGATCGAATGGAAATAGTTATTGTCTAAGTCTTGAAGCGTTGAACATCTAAATTTAGAAGCATATTAGCTAAAGAAATAAAGGAGTTACCTGGTATAAGGACGCTGTTAAAGTTAGATATAGCAGAGTCCATCCATCCGTGAATGAGTATGATGGTACGACGATCGCTCCTGAAGTTGGTGGTTTGTAATATTCCCGCATTATTTACTAGAAGAGGCTGACTTACGATTGGATTATCTCTGAAAATATAACATGATAAATGTTCCTAGTGGATCTATGTAATGTACTTTTGTTTGTATATCATCTCTAGCTTCGAGCCACTGTTTAAATTTGGCAATAGGTAGTATAACCTCTATCAAGTCCTCTGAAGTGAGATACAGCAGAATTATGCATAATCATGGTGTTATGTTTCTTTAACACGTTTACTTCGGCTTGAGGCCGAAACTGCCTCAAGGTTGACTTTACACTGGCACGTACGCACTGTAAAAGAGTTCAAGTTTTGGCTGATTTAAACCTCAACCGCACTAGCTGAAAGTTACCTAAAATTAGGTCAGCAGTGAAGGTAAACTTCATTAAAGTAAATTTTAAGACAGTAGGTACCTTGTAAACAAATGGTAGGCATTTGTACGAAGTGGGTCAAATCTGGCTGCCTCAGCGGCGCTGTCCACTGTCATCCAGAGGTCCACCAAGTGGGCTTTACCAGTGGAGTCTGTTGCATACTGGTAGCGGGGTCCTGAGTCCAGCTTCTGGATTACAGGACTTGGTAGAGCTGGATATACAAGAACTTAGATGTAACCTTCGATTGAAAACAACACAAAATGGGTCACGCCATTTTTTTCAACGATATGTGTACCTTTTTAGAGTTCCGTACCGAAAGGGTAAAACGGGAACCCTATTACTGAGACTTCACTGTCCGTCCGTCCGTCCGTCTGTCACCAGGCTGTATCTCATGAACCGTGATAGTTAGAGTGTTTAAATTTTCACAGATGATATATTTCTGTTGCCGCTATAACAACAAATACTAAAACACAGAATAAAATAAACATTTAAAGGGGCTCCCATACAACAAACGTGTTTTTTGCCGTTTTTATAGATAATGGTACGGAACCCTTCGTGTTCGATTCCGACTCACACTTGGCCGGTTTTTTATGATGTATCAGAAGGCCGAAATAAGACTTTCAATATTCATGAGTATACAATAATCTAAACCTATCTATTTTTACTGTCAATATAAAAACTTGTAATAATATTTCGGGTCCCTTGCAAATTTTTGTGTTTTATCTTCTTAAGATAGTTGGCTATCTCAATATAATTCAGCTTACAGTACTTATAAGGCGTGTTGCAAGTGTTCATACTAGTATGGGTGATCCACAACGCTTTATCAAACTGATATGGGCTCACCACCACAATGCAGTGTGCAACATAATGATATCTACTTGTCACTTTCGCTTCTAATATTGTTTTACATGCTCTTCACAAATTTAGTGGAAACCTTCCAAGATTTTTGATCATTCATTAATCCTTATCATTCGAATAGATATAGTAACTTCATCATAGGTATAAAAACTTTTTGGAAAGCGTTCACTCACCCAAGCTCGTTGTAATCACGCACAAACAAATAAGAGATGTTATTTTGTACATGGCTAACCAACAAGTGTATGAAATATAATAATTATAAGAGATTATTCATGAACATCGATCATAATTAAGATTAACAGCTGGCGAATTATCAGAATTATTTTGAATTTGTAACAAACAAGTCGTAATAATAAGGACATACTTCATCACGCGTCTAGTACACGAAAGGGTAGACACATGCGCACTGCAGCCACACATTGCCGATCTATTTTGGCCCCAATAGAGGCCATGTCTATTGCCACTATACCGGGCTCATCAAATCTTCCTCGCACTGAGGGGGACTCAGTCCGAGGGAGATTTGGGCCATAGTCTACCACGTTAGCCCAGTGCGGATTGGTGAACTTCACGCACCTCTTTATCGACGCGCAGATTTCCTCGAATTATTTGCTTTCACCTTTCAGCAAGTGGTAATTTTTTTTGAAATTGACATTCGCACATAAAATCTGAAAATCGCAGAGGTGCGAGCCCGGGGTTTGAACTTGCGTATTGGCGAAAATTTTGACGCGTGCGGGAGGCTTAACGGTTCGATTTTATAGGAACCTATCACTGATAACCTTTAGAATGCATCATAGCAAAAAAATAACTTCTGATGTCAATTCAACCAGAAATCTCTGTGATCTGTGCTCAATGGTCATTGCCTTCCGTTTAAAAGACGCTGCTAACAGCATATATGTTTGACAGCGGCTTCATCTAGTGTTTCGAGAGTAGGTCGCTCAGCTTTCTACACCGGATGGTTCCAAGTTCGATTCTTATCAGCAGCTAATTTCATAACTGACCTTTTTATAATTTTCCCAGGTCTAGGGGGAAAATTGTATCACCCCAATCCATTGTATGACAGTCATAGTAGCTTTACTTAGTTTGGGATCACACGGTGAGAGGTATGTGTTGTCAGGCGATATTTATTTTTGATAGATACATGGAATGATAATCTGTGGAATGGAATGATAAGATACTTAAATGATACGATTATTGTTCACTAATTATTAATGGTACTGGATTTTAATTAATAATTATTGACGTCGATCTCGTTTACAGTAGAGCAAAGTTTTCAGTAACATTTGGAAATACATCAATGAAAGTTTTAGATGACTATCAAAGCTAATTATGTATTATACTTATAGAATATGAGATAAGTAACAAGGTAAGTATAATTATTTTTTACAGATAATAATGAACGTGCGGGAAGGCCCGTGCCCAGCAGTGGGACGTTAAAAGGGCTTTAAAAAAATTTAAAAGGTTAACAATCTCACCAAAAAAACTCTAAGAAAAGTCCTAAATAATAAACAATACACCCAAAGCAAGTCGGTTCGTTTGTAGGTATTTTATCGTTGTAAGGTCATATTGTCTTATGGCCAACTTTCATGCCGTGCACAGCCCTCACAAAGTGAGCACCTCTATGAGTCAATATAACCTCTGCAATGAAAAATGTGCTTCTGCAATGTGTTAATTAAGTTCGTTTTGGATTTGGGAAGCAAGCTCTATCAAACAGAAATATCTTTGCCAATACAAAACAAACTTTATTAACTTATAGAAAGTGCATTTTTAACAATATCTCATCGATACCAATGAATATAGGGTTTCAGAATTGGATTATTACGTTACCGTTGCAGGTAAATAAGTAGATACAATTAGCAATAGGCATATAAATTATAATGGACTACCCATATAAATAAATCAAGTAACAGGTACGTAGATAATAAATCCTAATACTTAAGCTATTATTTATTTAAACCTGATATTATTCAAAAATTTAGATTGATCCTTATCGGTGAGATTCCATGAAATTTCCCCACCTAATTGCATTTCGAATCAATAATATTTAGCCACAAAGTAACGGAAGTTGCCCAGCCGTAATCAGCGGACAGTTTTATTGCATCAGTTTTATTATATCTACGATGGGATTACCCGTTCCCAGAAGGATATAATCTTTGATAATGTTAATATAAAATACGTTTGTTTATTTCTCTAACTTCAGTTTACTAGTGGCAAAATGTACGCGTTGTTTAAGTGCGTCCTGATCGTGTCCGTCGCTGTTTCAGGTACATTTTCCCTTGAACAAAGTCTTAATTTAAAAACTAATAGCATTGCAAATAATACTTTATTCTGTAGAAATTCAAGATTCATATTTGCATACTTCATATCATTGCAAATATAAATTTGTTCTTGGTCATTACATAACATGCAGTTGTTATCACATAATATAATCGTTAACGACCTCATAAGAGAGCTGAAATTCGATTCGATTCGATTCGATTAGCGCCTAAAAAATAAAAAACTGGCCAAGGGTGAGGTGGACTCGCGCACTAAGGCTTACGTACATAAACTATGAAAGTACATTGCAATAAGACAGGAACTGGATTGAGAGACCAACGTATTTATTGACGCAGCAATCATTGTACCGATAGTCGTTTCCGCCCATGGCTTATTAGCCAAGAGCCTCGAATAACACCTTAAGAGGCTCCTGTTATGCAGCTGGATAAAGAGACGGATTTAGAAGGTAGTACTTCTGGAAAGAGGAAGTTCTTCTCTCTGGAGCCTTAACCACTGGTACCCTGGACCCTGTTCCAGATGCCGGTGGGGTACTACTTTTTATATTTTTGAATGCAGTTTTTTTTATTTATATATAAAAATGTTTTAAATAATATAAATTAAAAATCAACTAATAGTAAAAGGTTTATAGAACACAATATACAGTAGCAGAACATTATGTTCACAAAAACTGTCGTATTACAGAACCGCTGCCATCGCAAACCAACCGTTTTATCATGTAGCTGGCTCTATTGTGTGAATAGAGGCATAGGTGGTACTACCTCATTATCATTATAAATGTCTTTAACATGACTACAATAAGTAGATAATTTATTATTATACAGCAAATCTAATCTTAATGCGTATCGTACGATCATTTTATCAAATCCAAATAAAATAATTGTTGAAGTATGGCTACTGTTATAATAATACATCATCATCACGCCTGTATTCCCCGAAGGGGTAGGCAGAGGTGCACTGCAGTGCGCCCACACTTCGCCGATGTATTTTGGTCCCAATGTAATAGGGGGCGAGCCTATTCGATTTCCTCACGATGTTTTCCGTCACCGTTTCTTAGCAAGTGATAATCTCAGATGAAAATGAGATTCGCACATGGAACCCAGAGGTGCGAGCCGGGGATAGAACCTGCGCACTTTGATTGCAAAGCGTGCGTTCGACCACTCGGCTACCACTGCCTTACTGTTATTATATCTATAATGCCTTGACCATATTGGGGAGAGCGAATTCAACAAAATTTTATTGAAAACATACTCTATGACACTGTATTAATTCATAATAAAAAAAAACCGGCCAAGTTAAGTTTGTCTCTCTATCCAGTTTATTTTTTCGTTAGAGTAATGCTCGGTGCTTTCACAGTTTAGGTACGGAAGCCTCGGTGCGCGAGTCCAGCTCGCACTTGGCCGGTTTATTTATAGGTACGGAACCCTAAAAAGGTTTATCTTTCAACGAAATGTCATCGATGACACGCGCCTCTTGACGCCCTTATGGGCGTAGAGCTTAATCAAATAAACTTAATTTTTCAGCGTCGGCGTTTAGCTTGGAACTCCAAGATGTCGTCTTTCATTTATTTACAAGGTATGCAATGATTACAACAGTGTTATCTATCATAATACAATCGTTGTAGTATGACAATGGCTTCATTTTTTAAGGCATACCAACAACACATTTTATCAATGGTAGAATGGTAGAATATAGTAGAATATATAGAATATAGTCTAATAGCTTCAAGATGACCATGTCTAATGTCTATTTTTTTACGCATTATAAAGTAAAGCCACTGTCATACAAATACTACAGTGTTAGTAGACAAGATGCCTCAATCATCTCTATCTGCTAATATGTAATCGGGGCCTTACCCCTGTGGCGATCCCTATATCTCGCCACAAAGTATAAGTTCCGCCAATCGCCAATAGATGGCGCGACTACTGTGTTCTCGATTACGTTCTCGACGCGGCGACGATCAAAGTTACCCAACATGAACAGTGATTTCAATTATTATTAACGATCATAAAATATCAAATACCCATTTTGGCTTACATTGTATTTTCCTCTAAAATTAGTTGCAGCTGCATATTCGTTCCTGCTAACCCCGTAATAATTGGGTAGCCTACATCTCCGTGTAAGCAAATCCTTACAGAGGCTTTGTAGAATACTTTAGTGATGAAAATTACATTTGTAGATCGTTTGGAAGTTATTGGATTTTCTATGAACCCTAGAGTTATTTTCTATATCTAGTTTATTTTCACAAAATCTGACATAGTGTATTTGTAACAGGTCGAACCCGACAGTCAGCCAGCCCCTCCTAGCCAACGTGGTCTCCATAATGTCCTCAGCGTTCTCCCCGACCCTCCCCACCATCGTAGCTATCCACAGTAATGGGGAGGGCGTCTCCGGGAACTTCAACGCTTTTGTTATTCCCGGTAAGTTATAGATAGTTCAATTCACTTAGGCTCGCGTCCTCTATTTCTTACGCTGAGTAGGTACGTTTCTTACAAAAATTACTACTTATTTGCCGCAAAAGAAAGGGACGATAAGCGCTTTCGTAGATTGAATGACATTATAAATGACTAATACGTTATTGATTTTACTTGGCATTCTATAGACGTCCAGGTTGCCTCACGATGTTAGCATGCACCGTTCAGCAAGATCGTTGAAAGGCAATTGTTGCTAACATCTTTCTAATATTTATGACGTACAGCTCACCTGGCTGCTGAGGACGTGAACATACTCGCCGTGGACTGGCTCCCTGGCGCCAACATGTACACCGAGGGTCTCGGCAACGCGCCCCAATGTGCTGAGATTATCGCCGAATTTATCAACATCCTCATCACTCAGTTCAGCTACGACGTGAACCTGGTCCGCATCGTCGGCGTCGGCCTCGGCGGGCACATCGCCGGTATCGCCGCTAGAAAGATCAATGGAAACGTTCCTCATATTATCGGTGTGTTTATGACTTTCATGACAACAGGGATTCAAGAATTTTTTTGTGACTAAGCCCACCACATATTCCCACCACTGTTACTCCTGTAAGCCAAGATTGACAACGGTATCCCAGGGAAAAACAAAATTTTCTTGGAACCCGCACGAATTTGGGGCCTCAAGCCTACTACATTAACGATCTAGTATGACAATGGTTACACTATATAATGCGTAAAAAAACTATTTTGATCAATAATAGAATGTAACCTAGCAGCTTGAAGCGTAGCTAGTCATATCCTAGCTACGATTTATAAAAGATGTTGTTTTCATGCCTTGAAATCAGTTTGGAAATCAGTAGTCATACTTGAGAGTTAGGTTCTGTACTTGAGACTGCCGTTGTAGTAGCTATTCATTTCAGTCCGCTTGTTAGATCTTACAAGTCTGAAAAATGTATCGAACACATTCTAACAAATATTTCATAAATGAAACCATTTAACCAATACAATGAAGATGATTATTTGCCACGTGTAAGGTTCTGATGACAATACAAAGTCATAAATCAAAGGAACTCAATAATGGAATAATTGAATCAATTAGTTTAAATGCTCATTTATTTACCTTGATAATTTTTCTATTCCTAAATAATATCAAGGGGGCGAGGATATTATTTAACAAAAATACATGACATTACAATGAAATGTAGAATTTTTTAAATAATTTTTATTTACCCCCTTGGTTGGCTAACACCGATGTGAAAGTACATGTTTTTCGGCCAATAATAATACTGTAATTAATCATGATCATGATAATAACGTCACCACCTAGTAATATCTTACAGACAAAACAAATCAATCAACATTTTTGTAATGATCCTTTAATGAACGTGGCAACAAAGATTATCAGACCTTGGTAAACAAATAACTTAAAAAATAAGCCAATAAATAATTGTGCAAGTTATTTCTTTTTATCTGTGACATGATTATTATTTATGCATTTCATTGTGACGCAAATGTAGTTTAAGCTTGTAAACCATAGATTTTCGTTGACTTACACTTCGTTATTCAGTGCCAACAGCATTTTCTTATGAACCTTCTTTCAGCTATTGACCCCTCCTTCTACGGATGGACCCACCACCCTGACCGCCTGAACCCTGACGATGCCGGAGTCGTTGAGGTCCTGCACGGCACCAGCGGCCTCCTCGGTTACGACTACCCCTTAGGAGACATCGACTTCTACCCCAACGGTGGCACCTACCAGAATGGCTGTGGCACTGACGTTTCCTGCTCTCACATTTACTCCTACGCCTTCTACGCTGAGTCCATAACCTCAGTAGTAAGCGGTGGTCCTCGCTTCGTGGGCACTGCTTGCGAAAGCTACGAGCAGGCCATTGCTTTGCAGTGCGCTGGGGAGAGAGATGCCGTCTTTGGTGGTGTTGAAGTCAAGAGCAAGTATGTTGATAAGATTTGAAGTAACGATATCTTGGTTTAGTGGTTCAAGCGTAGGAAGCTGTACTAAGTAATAGGATTGATGACAGCGGCATATTACGAAAACAGCCTTTTTGGAATTTCGCTGGGTCTGCGTATAAATAGGACCGTCCCCAGACCGATGTAGGTACTCCTATGAGTACCTTGTACTATTACAAGGGTCACTTAGTAACGATGAGTGTTTATGTCCTTATAAATATGCGCTATAATTTTAGCAATTTGAAAAGGGAGAATTAGTGTGATCCTCTGGTCAAATAAATGCCAATTACGACCAATTATTTCGTTTTGTTTCGACATAATTTCGAATTAGAGATAATGTTTAACATGCGCGAATTGCCCCCATGGTGTTTTCAAACCCTCATATTTTCATAAATTTTGTTCCAGCGAATCCGGCATCTACAGTTTCCTGACCAACGTCGCGCCTCCATTCGCCAGGGATTAGGCATGATAGAATATTTACATTTATTTCTTTAATAAACATTATTCAAACAATACAATTTGTGTAATTATTTTCATTGCTGTCATTGGGTCTATGTAAGACCAGAATTGCCCTTTACAGGGCAACTATCATGGCTAGGAGGCACTTAAAATGACTAAAATTAACTTTTTAAATTTTTAGCAGATACGCAATTACGTAGATTGGCTCATACGGTGAAGGAAAACATCGTGAGAAAACATGCACGTCTATAGAAGGGTGTGTAATGTTCTCTAACCTGCACTGGGTCAGGCCAGGAAATGTGGGCTCGCCCCCATTGCATTAGGACCAAAATACATTAGCGAAGTGTGGGTGCACTGTAGTGCACCTCTGCCTACCCCTTCCTATATTTATACCACTAGGTGTTCCCCTGTCCTAGTTTTTTAGGGTATTTGATAACTGAGTGGCGTATTCGTACTGTAAGTGAATACCCTGGAAAATTGAAAATTAACTCTGTGTACATGTACATAAGGATTAAATTTCTGAGGTAAAAGCCACGTGACCACGCGTTAAGATTCGCTCGCAGCGTTAGTGTTAGCACGCATGTCAATTCAAGACCTCTGTCACGGATTGGCTCGGTCGCTCTTTTTCTTATTTAATACAACAGAAAGAGATATAATCCACATATTCTGTGACGTAAGTTGAGTCATGGTGCTCATGCTATAAGTTTTTTTTTATTCAATTATCATTTAAATACATGGGTATTACATTAAATATTTCATGACATACAAAAACCACTAAACCATTAAACCGATGTTGAAATGACTTAAGTGAAAAGTACTCTATGATTTAAAACAGAATGTTTTGGTTTTGTCAAAAAATTAAACCCCACGCGTTTTAACTTATCTATGAACGCAGGTCTTTATTGTGATGCACGTTCTTAAGATCTAGATTCGTTTGTGGTGTGTACCCACACAACATAGCTCGGAGAGAAAAATAGCAGCGGAATAATCACATTACCAACTCCATTTTTTACCCTCCAAGATATTAATCTATGATGTTTTACCATGTTTTCCACTGTCCAGTGAATGGTAGGTACACATGAAGCATCAACTCTCCCGCATCAATTTTGCCAATCTAAAACGAACTGTATTGACTCATATAAAACATTATTTCTGCAACAAGCGAATTTTGACGCATTGACGCGTGGATTTTGCCACAGAAATTCAAATCGTATTTATATATAGCATTGCGTACATTTAGCCCCAGTATACATTCTCATATTTAATTATATAGGCAGCGGTGGCCTTAGGGGGTGGCGAACAGGGCAATCGCCCGGGGCCTCGCTCTTTCAGGGGCCTCGCGTCAATAATAGGCGAAGTGTGAGTACACTGCAGTGCACCTCTACACCCTTTCGGGGAAAACAGGAGTAATTATATATTATTACTATAACACTTAAAGTAATATCATTTTGATCTAATTAGCCGGTTTTAACCTAAAAAGAGGAGAAAGAGAGTGTGTCAAGATCGTAGCATGTGGCAAACGGTAGTCTCTGCCTACCCCCGGAAATACAGGCGTGATTATGTGTATGTATATATATATAAAATATCGCCATGACAATACTTATTAATCATACATGATCAATGGGTGGCTAATGAATGATATGTGTGTTATCAAAATACGCAAGTTAATTACGGATAATTACCTACTACTGCCTAGGTGGTATCCAGTTTTGGGTGGGTTTCCATTGTTTGTCCGGCAAAGGGCAATTTTGAAAGAACATAAAAAAAAATACTTACCTATTCCTAACTCTCTTAAATTCTAGGACTACCTACACCTCTGATTTAGCTTAATCTGTTGACAAGGATTTACTGTGCAGAATGTATCAAAAGTACTAAATTATATTTATGATATACGAAAGACCATATTCTTATTTTCTATGATGGGAATGACGTGATCTACTTATCGACTCCTATTACCATTTATCGACAAATTTTAGAGTTAATTCATGTAGAAATGCTTAGATCGGTAGCTTAGCTAAAGAACTCGGCTTAGGAGAGAGCAACTAATTATAATTTTCCTTACCTTTTCCCATTATTTCGGTACGATGCAATATATCTTTTTCTTCTATTCATCCGACTACACTATCATTATCACCATCTAACATACTGTCCATCCACTCCAATCTCATTCATATCACTTTTTATACACTCTTCTCGCTATCCACTCACTCATCATTATTAATCACATGCCTATTTTAAAAAGTGACTAAGTCCAAAATATTTTGATGATGTTTTTTCTATACTTTTTTTATTATGAGATAGGGTTAATTTCAACCCAAGGGTTAATCTGCTAACCCGCACTGGTCTGCCAACCCGCACTGGGCCAGCGTGGTGGACTATGGCCCGAATCCCCCTCGGATTTAGGGGAGGCCCGTGCCTAGCAGGGGGACGGTAAAAGGGCTGTAGTAGTAGTAGGGTTAATTTCAATAGTATTTCTCGGATACTATATTACATGTGTTCTCCGAAGGGTTAGGCAGGGCTGCACGAGTCTCACACTTATTCTTGGTCCCAATGTAACAAGGGCCTACCCTATTCCATTTCATCTCCCATTTAAAGCAACCATGCTGGCTCAACGCTGTTTGATGAACTTCACACGTCTTTCATCATTCAGCAAATCGTAATCAATATTAAAAATGTAATTTGCGAATGAATACCGAAATTCCAGAGGTGCGTGCTGGAGTTTGCACCTGGATCCCTGACTGTCAAGACATCAGTTCTACCAACTAAGCTACCATTTATTTTATATTGCTAGAGTGTTTTGAATCTATCTATCTATACATACATACATACAAATAAATAAAATTGAAGTGTCTGTTTGTAATATCAGAATAACACTTTTTTACCAAATGCGTATGAAAGTATATACGATACCTATAACGAAAACGCAATTTTAAAAATTTTTGTCTGTCTGTCTGTTTGTTTGAGGTAAACTTCTAAACGGCTGAACCGATTTCAATGGGACTTTCGCTGGCAGATAGCTGACGTTCCAAGGCGTAACTTAGGCTACTTTAATTTTAGAAAAAGCATTATGGTTCCGCGGGAAAAACATAATACCCATATTTCCGGGTAATCTCACTAAAGTCCACGCGGGCGAAGTCGCGGGCACAGCTAGTAAATAAATAAAAATCGGAAGGCGAACTAATTGTTTGTGCAATTATCAGACACCTATCAATCAAAGCATATCCAAAGTATGACAAGATAAACAGTGTAATAAATAGGTTGGGACGACCATCAACAGCAGTCACAGCAAGCATGAAGCTCCTGGTGGTAGCAGTCGCCCTTGTAGCAGGTTAGTACCCACTAATAATTTAAAAAAAAACTTTATTTAGAGTAATAATTAAGATATAGTAATAATTCTTAAAACAATATTATTTATTGCCCACACAAATATCATCAATGTGGTATTAATAAATTTGCATAATTTTGTGACCTTAAAACACATATTATATCATAAATGTAATAAAACATGGCCAAAAAAATAATACCTATGTAGAGTAAAATCTTCGGATTAAAAATAAAGTGAAAAAGCTCGACGAGGCATCTAAATTACAGATCATTAATTTTCGTGATTATTTGGACATTTAACCACTTAATTCTTTCAAAAAAATCTGAATGTTAATCTTTTATAAATTCTTTATCCCTACAAAAACCTATGTTAACCTCCTCAGGTTTCTATGGGATTTTTTATACCAGTAATGTATGTGGTCGATCATGGGGGCTACTAACGCATCAATGATCAGACAAATAGTGGCAATGTCTCGGAAATGCAGTCCCATTGAATTCCATTTTTTTTTTTTTTTTAATGGACCTCTATCGGCCGGGCCCGCGTGCTCACCTCTGATGTGGGGGTCAGAGTTCTTAAAATAAGCCTTTTTTTTTATCGTCGGAAAATCCTTTATGGATACCCTGCCACCTCGGGGGAAGTAACAGGGTTATGTGGGAGTCCCGGCAGAAGGCCGTATACCCACTAAAAACCGACGGTGTACCATCTTCCTCCTATATCGGGGCGCCACGGGATCGCTTTCGCATGCACCGCGACGCTCTTAAAATTAGCCTTAAGTTTAGTGTGTAAAATATTTTTTCCAGCCTGGTCGAATTCCAATTTAGTTATATCTTCTTGATATCTTTAAATTAACAAACTACCTAACTGTGGTTGTGATGTAAATTTTGTAGCAGTGATGCATTGCCGATTTTTGCTATACCCGAAGTGAATTGCAATAACTTATAGAAGACGCACATAATTCTATGATATGTCATCCATGAGACAAGTGAATTGAATCATGACATTCAGTCTTTATGTATATTTACACAGACTACATTTTTAGGTTTCCGTATCTAAAGGGTAAAACGGGAACGCTGTCCGTCCGTCCGTCCGTCTGTCATCAGGCTCCATCTCATGACCGTGATAGTTAGAGAAATTATCACAGATGATGGATTTCTGTTATCGCTATAACAACAAATACTAAAAAACAGAATAAATTAAATATTTAAGTGGGCTCCCATACAACAAACGTGATATTTTTGCCGTTTTTATATCTAATGGTACGGGACCCTTCGTGTGCGAGTCTGACCCGGCTGGTTTTTTTAAAGTCCAGTAAATTCGGCCCACTGTATAGGGTACCTAATACTAAATCTTTCATATTCCAGCCTGCTCAAGCAGCGCTATTCCCGTCGCCGAACCCGTGGTGGACCACGAGGCGATCCCCACGATCCCCGGAGACAACAGTCACTATGTGGAGGGCCAGAGCCGCTACATCTGGATGCCTGACAGCGAGGGTACTCCCCAGCTCGTAGACTTGCAAGAACCCGTTGACGAAAGTGTATTGGCGTCAAGGAACGGCGCCAACAACCAGTACTGGCTCTTCACCAGGTCTGCAACTCATTAGATCTAATTTATGATTTGCAAAATATATATATTTTAATATTCACTCATCAATGTGATTCCACTTACACAAAATTAAGATCAAAAATTTTAGATACATTATTTTTCATCTGTCAGGTAACAAATCGTGATCCCATTTCTACGTTTTTCAACAGACAAAACCCTAACAACGCTCAAGTCATCGTCAACGGTAATGCTAACAGCATCTGGAACTCCAACTACCGCAACACCCGTCCCCTGAAAGTTATCGTTCACGGCTGGAACAACAATGGAAACACAGCAATGAACCCCCTCATCACGTCTGCGTTCCTCGCCGTCCAGGACGCTAACGTCATTGTTGTAGACTGGCGTGCTCTCGCTAACTCTGCCTACACCACCGCCGCTGCCGGCGTCCCCGGAGTCGGTCAGTTCCTCGGCAACTTCCTCGTGTGGCTCATCAACACCGCCGGTGGCAACTGGAACAACGTCCACTTGGTCGGCTTCAGTTTGGGCGCTCACGTCGTTGGCAGCGCCGGTCGTCAAGCCGGTGGTCGCCCCGCTCGTGTTACCGGTAAGCATTGATCTTTAACCAAACAAATAAAACAATTAAGTATTCAATTTTCAAGGCTCACTTTAAACAATCTGTTTTACAGGCTTGGACCCCGCTGGTCCCGGTTGGTCTGGCAACGGTAACGCTCTGAACCGCAACGCCGGTCAGTACGTCGAAGCTATCCACACTGACGGTCGCCTCCTCGGTATCTTCAATGCGATCGCCGACGCAGACTTCTACCCCAACGGTGGCATGAACCCTCAGCCCGGCTGCTGGATCAGCACCTGCTCTCACGGACGCGCCACTGAATTGTTCGCATCCAGTGTCCGCACCAACCACTTTGTCGGCAGACGCTGCAACAACATCTGGGAGGCTGAACTCTCCACTTGCAACGGTGCTACCTTCAACATGGGTAACGGCATTGTGGGCAAGCGCGGGTAAGACTCTCGATCAATTTTTGCTGTGTTTTCATTGAATACTTGGATTTTTAATAATATTTTAGAATTTACATCTATCAATTCGCATCACGCTTGTAAACATAGGTGCAATATAGTGCACCGACATTTCTAAGGTGGCTCACCTATACCTGCCGCCTATATTGCACCTATATTGCCGCTATACCTATCACATACAGGGGTGTGGACACACATTTAGGGAAATACGAGGGAGATTTTGGTCACAGTTTATCACCCTGACTCTAAGCGTTTTGTAGAACTTTATATGTGCCGCAAAGGAGTGCAGGTTTTAACATGATTTCTGATGTAGGTATCGTTCAGCAAGCGATAGTCATTACTGCCATTGATATTCGCATATAATATTAAAAAATGCCAGACGTGCGAGATTGGGGTGTAAACCTAGAACTTTTCAAGGCATGCGGTTACCTATTGAGTTGCAAATGCTTGTTTACTTAAGTTGCATTTCTTTGTTACAGGAACGGCATCCATGGACTTAGAACCGGCGCCAACTGGCCTTTCTAATCATTATCTATCTACTTCTTGAACTTCGGTAACAATATAATCTGTAAATAAAGCCATATTTATTATAATTCTTTGTTTCGTTTAACCTACCTTTTTTCGTAGGAAAATGCATTACGCATCCCCCGCCGACTCGGGGAAGTTGGAGGGGGTATGTGGGACTCCTCGCAGAGTGCCGTATACCCAATAAAACCCACGGTGTACCACCCTTCACATTGCAAAATAGTTTAATCTACCTGCGTTTATGTTATGTGATTCAAAGTGGGTATGAAAACCCATAAAGCATAGATTCTTTAGCTTATTCTCAACGAGTATGTGAAATCAAAAATATTGTATTGCATTTTTTTCATAAGATTACGGACGTGTCAAGCTCGGCGCAACACAGATCTGAAGTCAGCTGTTACGAACTCTATTTGATCTAAAGATGCACAGCATATGGTTCAAGCAATCTAACTGACCATGCCTACATTTATGTTTTAATTTTGTGTAAGATAAAAAGTAACTTACCGATATTCTGTCTTCATAAAATATTTTTACATACTGTACACGACGATGGGTTTCAGACATGTAAACACATTCTGAATCATCACTGTACTTACAACGGCTAAAACCATTGACCGACTCATTACGAAATCTTCTAAACGATGTAATTGAAATTTAGCAGACATACTTTTTCCGGTACCTAAGTCTCTTTGCAAGGAAAACGCGAGCTGGGCCGCAAGTCTCTTAACACTATTGTTGTAAAGTTGCTATGACTTGATTTTATAAGGCATGAAAACACAATTTTTTGTCAATTGTAGCAAGAATATGACTAGTCTAATGGCTTCACGGTGACAATATCTAATGTCTACACTGGTCACATTTTAGCTACCATTGATAAAAGATGTTATTTTCATGCCTTAAAAAATGAAGTCATAGCAACTCCACAACACAACAATAGTGCTAAGTGGCTTGGGGCCCTGTATTTTTTGTAGAACTTACGCTGTTGGCCGTGGGGTGGCCTTTACAGCTTTACCGGAGGAGAGCCCTGTACTCTGGGGGAAACATTATGTGAGGAAGCGTTCACATGAGCCGTGAAACAACAGAGGCCTTAGCACCTGACTGTTTTTACACCTACCGAGTTAACTGTCAAAAAGTAATAGTAATGTTAAAACATTACTGCGGGGGCTGGACGAAGTAAACCGATAGCTTGTAAACCATACTAAGTAAGTTGCGCATCAAAATGTTTGGTAATACCAAAACGTACTTGTGTTAATATTCATAAAGATTGAATTTCTGTGGCAAAAACCACGTCCGCGCGCGTCAAAATGGTCGCTGTCAGTGTCAGTCCATTGAAGAATGAACTTTTTGTATGTGTCAATTCAGTTCGTTTTGGTATAAGTAAAAATTTAACGCGTGAGGATCGACGTTCCAGTGTGCAGGACGCCTTACCGTAAGCCCGTAATTATCGGCTTTACGGATAGAGCAGAGTCTAACTCACACGCGGGGAGCAACTTGTTGGTAATATAATTAAATTAATCAATCATCGCATTTTTTAAAGATTATCCTCATTTAGCGAATGTGATTATCACACGTACGGCGACAAAATACGATTAATCGGTGTAGGCAGTACGGTTTAAAACAATATCTTTAACATCGATCTCATACTGGAATAATTAATTATTTTTAATTCCCGTCCTGGGGATCGGCGTTTTAAGTAGGTTGTTACTGAAATAAAACAAGTAAAATTAACTTTGGATTTGGAAGACTGAAAAAAAGAAACTGTTAAAATCAATTCTGGATTTTGAAGACTGAAAAAGAATAACTAATTAAAATCAATTTTGAATTCACAAACAGAAGTCGTGAAGGGCTTTAGATATTAGAAGTTTATGAAATTGACTGTAGAAAAATACAAATAAAATCAATACGTCATCACCATCACGCCAGTATTCCCCGGAGGGGTGGCCAAAGGTACACTGTAGTACGCCCACACCTCGCCGATAGATTTTGGTCCCAATGTAATAGGGGGCGAGTCTGTTGCCATTATACCGGGCACATTCTCCCTCAATAGGAAGATGATTTTGGGCCATAGTCCACCACGCTGGCCCAGTGCGGGTTGGTGAACTTCACATGCCTTTCTATAGACGTGCATGTTGCCACATGTTTTCCTTCACATTTCAGCAAGTATATATGTCATGTTCGAATTTCGATAAAGGAAATTATATCGGTAATTTTAGCATTTTTGCCAAGACTAGACTTATCTCACGGAATATGTTGATTTTGTCTCTTTCTCTCGTAAAAAATAAGACAGAGGGCGAGCGAACGAATCCATGACACTCGTGCAAAAGTTGAAATTTAATTTGGGTTTTTGAGGCACAATATACATTCTGGTTTTATATAACTTTGACAAAATAGAGCGAGATAAATGATGTATTTATGTAACACTAGTGTATCTAGCATATCTAAGACTTGACACGGACACCTGTATCGTACCCGTCTTGTAAAACTCGTAAATGTAGACCTGTAGAGCCTACCACGTTGCCCGAGCAACTCTACTTAATTAACAATGTGTTATATTTTATATCAGGCGTATTTTAGAACGGTGGAGATTGTCTATGTTATTTTTTATTTAATGACGATTCTTACATCCTGTATTGGTATACATAAACAAAAAAACATTTGATTTCTATAAACCGCTAGGGCGTCACATCACAGTGAGCTCTGTATCAATATACATAAAGATTAAATTTCTGTGGTAAAATCAATCACCACGCGTCGAAATTCGCTCGCTCTGTCAATGTCATTACATTGAAGAATGAGCTTTATTTATTAGTCAATACAGTTCGTTTTGTCATACCATCACACCGTATGATCGCAAACTAAGCAAGGCTTGTACCTACTATCGGTACCATACAATAAACTGGGGGCGATCCCAGTTCCACCTGAAATTCAGAAAAGGTCATTTCCGATATTTGCCGCATTTATCTCACAGGTGCGGGCCCGGGATTTGAACTTGCACCCCTTACGTTCAAGGCGGGCGTCCACGAGGCTACCACTGCTTAAATTTGGTAAATCATGATCAGCACGCATCACGAACATTCTTAAATCATGTCACGCAGTGATCATTTCAATCAGGCTACGTACTTACAAAGAATTTCAAGACAATTTTAATCCGATTAAGTGTTGATAAAGAATTTGGCGCTCTAATTCTACGATAAGTGACATCATTAGCGTAAGTCTAAATTTATAGAACGTTCTGATTAAAACAATTTTTTTTTTTAGTTTGTTTAAAAAAAAACTTAACTAGCTGTCCCGACGAACATCGTACCGCCTTAGAATTACATACGAAAGCAGTGCCACCTAGCGGGTCCAATTGTGAATCTAAACCATCCAGGGTGCACCCAAACACATCCAAAAATAATCATTCAAATCACCTTAACCCTAATTAACAGTCTAAACTACATCTACGAAAGGCGACTACTATTTCGATTACAAATTGAGATATTTTATATTTTTAAAATTGGCGGCGATAAAAAAAAAAAAAATCATGATCGAATTTCGATATTTTTTATACTATTCGGTTGTATACCCGATACCCATGCAAATGGTCAGGTATTGTTTTGGACTTCTTAACATCCTGTATACTGGTAAAGTTCATTTTGGCAATGACAAATATTTTGATGGGTCCGTTTTGACACCGCAGAGTTCCCGTGGCTTTATGAATCAGGCTTAGCATGACCGTGTAGACATAAGTTTTATCTTTTTCAACTGTCAGATTTGTCGAGAGAATGACGTCACAACGAGCTTTTTATTCTGGTCATGGCTCGGTGTAACATCATTTTCTCGACAGTTGAAAAAGATAAAACTTATATCTCCGCGGTCATGCTACGCCTACTAATTGTATTGCCCAAATGTTCCGAGGTGCGCAGACGACATTGCGCAACGCAGCTGAGGGGCCCGCGCATGTGCGTCATACTTCTGACCATACATAACCTTCAAAGATATTTTTAAAAATGAATTACAAACATGCTTTGATTCATTACTTACCTACCTAATACGATAACGGGGACCGATATGATGTCACGTATCAATAATTATGGCAAACCAATAAGCTTACGGCAGATCAGGTGATGACAATAGGTGCATAATATTATGTTTTAACTAATCTCTACAGTTTTCTGCGACGTAATTCCAAGGTATCATACACCTGCCTAGGGGCCGTTTTTTAGCATTTTTTGATTATTGTATGTAGGTACAATCAGTATACCATAAATAGGTGATACTTTAAAACGATATTGAATCATCGAAATCTGCGCGGACGAAGTCACGGGTAGAAGCTAGTTAAACATAAATAGTTAGGTGATATTTGTAGCACCTAATGTTATATGTAATTTAACTGCACATAAATTTAAAAAGCTCAAATCAGTGGTGGCAGCACGCATGTCAAGACAAGACTTCTGTCACGGATTGGCTCGGTCGCTCTCTGTCTTATTTCATACAAGAGAAAGAGATATACTCCATATATTCTGTGACATAAGTCTAGTCTTGGCGCTCATGCTACAACTACATAAGAATAAACGAGTCATTGTTCAGAGAAATAACAAATCATTGCAATAGTTGTATAACTCTTATCAGTTTTAATGATGTAACAAATTAATCTCAATTTTATAGATAAAGCTTCCAATAAAAAGGTATCATCGATTTGCCAAACATCATTATCGCTGACATGAAAGTCTTAGTACTGGTAGTAGCCGCGTTCGTCGCGCGTTAGTATTCATTTATTAAATTATATATTTTTAACTGATTACTTGTAATTCTGTGATAATAAAAACATGGGCGTGGCTGCCCTGAACTCTAAAAATTTAAGTCATCTAAACTATATAACTTAACCACACATGTCTGTTTTTCCAGAAAATTCTTTGCTCTATTCCCCCTTGTTCTCTAATTTAAACATTCCACATCATGAAGAATAAATTAGAACATACTTTAATTTTTGTTTATGGGTACTTATTCCTCACTTTGTCAACACTTAGCAAGAATATTTGATCTTTAATCAAAACATAGATTGAACCCTATATGGAGAATAGCTAAAGCAAGTCTTAAGTTAATGTCATTAGTTTAAATTTTCAGTATGCTCCGGCAGCGCAATCCCCATGGTCCCTGGGGACAATAGCCACTATGTGGAGGGCGAGAGCCGCTACGTCTGGATCCCTGATGGCGATGGTGTGCCCCACCTCGTCGACTTAGAAGACCCCGTGGACGAAGACCTTTTGGCTACCAGGAATGGTGCCAACAACCAGTACTGGCTCTTCACCAGGTAATACTCTAAACTCATTCTAAATATGAAACTTAATGTTATTTAAATTTCATAGTCCATCAAAATAAATTAATGTTGATAATAGGAACTTACTGCTCTCCTCATAAAAACGTATTTAATACTCAACTTTGGGTAGCTGATATTAGTTAGTTTCCTGTAACAACAGTCAATATAAAATTTTCCGTATATATCAATAGGCAAAACCCTAACAACGCCCAAGTCATCGTCAACGGTAATGCTAACAGCATCTGGAACTCCAACTACCGCAACACCCGTCCTCTGATAGTCATCGTCCACGGCTGGAACAGCGATGGAAACTCGGCAATCAACCCAATGATCAGAGACGCCTACCTAGCCGTCCAAGACGTGAACGTCATCGTTGTCGACTGGCGCTCGCTGGCTAACTCCCTCTACAACGTCGCCGTGAACGGCGTGCCCGGCGTTGGTCAGTTCCTCGGTAACTTCCTCGTGTGGCTCATCAACACCGCTGGTGGCAACTGGAACAACGTTCACTTAATCGGCTTCAGTTTGGGCGCTCACGTCGTTGGTAACGCTGGTCGTCAAGCCGGTGGTCGCCCTATTAGAGTTACTGGTAAGTTTTTGTATATTCAAAAATCTTCAATTTTAGTGGCATCATGAATATCAAAACGCATTAACAAACTTACCCAGGAGCCCGATTTTCTTTTGATAATCACACTCACTATTATTATGTCGAAACAAAAGAAAAAAATACGACCAATTTGACGTCTCGTTTCAACATATCTCAAATGGAGATTGATGTCTATCATACGAAAATCGGGCCCCTGTACATTAATGTCCAATTAGCTGATTTTTTTTGTTTTATCGACTTCATAACTTTAAATGTTTATTCAATTGGAATAATTTTAATTACAGGTCTGGACCCCGCTGGTCCCCGTTGGGGCGGCAACGCTTTGGCCCTTAACCGTGCCTCCGGAGTCTACGTCGAGGCTATCCACACTGATGGTGGACTCCTCGGTATCTTCGACCAGATCGCCGACGCTGACTTCTACCCCAACGGTGGCAGGAACCCTCAGCCTGGCTGCTGGATCAGCACCTGCTCTCACAGCCGTGCTTACGAACTCTTCTC
Source organism: Ptilodon capucinus (assembly GCA_914767695.1). Classification (NCBI taxonomy): domain Eukaryota; kingdom Metazoa; phylum Arthropoda; class Insecta; order Lepidoptera; family Notodontidae; genus Ptilodon; species Ptilodon capucinus. The sequence continues at coordinate 9,503,084 of OU611808.1, forward strand.
GTCAAGTGTCCGCACTAACCACTTGGTGGGCAGGCTTTGCTCAAACATCAACCAGGCCCAGAATGTTCAGTGCGCTGGCGGTGCTTTCAACATGGGCAATGGTATCTTCAATAAGAGAGGGTGAGTGTTGCTAGTTATTGTTCCAAATTGAGGATAAGGAAGGCAGTAATAGCGATGCGGGCACTAGTATTTGTTGTAAAAAACAACAGAGTAGTAATGGCAATAAGTAGCAATAATTTAGCATGATATTGCATAACTTTGGTCACTCAGAAGACCACAAGGACTTAAGGACTCTAAGTTTATAGTAAGTTTGGAAACACTTACATGAGCTGTCAGTTAACAGGAGTCCTGCAATCCGACAACTCGTGTGAACACTTCCATACCAAAATATTCTGCCACCGCATTTCCGCTCCCGTAAGTATAGGTGGTGTTAATAGATCCTGACATTGAATACTTTAAAAAACCGACCAAGTGCGAGTTGGACTGACGCACGACTATTTTATTCTGTTTTTTAGTATTTGTTGTTATAGCGGCAACAGAAATACATCATCTGTGAAAATTTCAACTGTCTATCACAGAATTCATGACATACAGCGTGGTGACAGACGGACGGACACGGACGAACGGACAGCGAAATCTTAGTAATAGGGTTCCCGTTTTACTCTTTGGGTATGGAACCATAAAAAGCCATTGTTGGACGAAATGAAATTTCTATAAATTTAAGGGTGATCATTGAAATGTTGGGAGGTAATTAGGTTGTTGGCGCCGGCAGAGTCGGTATCTATTATAATCAAATCGAAAATCAATCAGAAATAAGATGGATTTCATATTTTTTTATTCACAAATCTATACATACATACATACATACAAATAAATAAAATTGAAGTGTCTGTTTGTAATATCAAAATAGCACCTTTTTACGAATTGCATATGAAAGTATACACGATACCTATAACGAAAATGCAATTTTAAAAATTTCTGTCTGTCTGTCTGTTTGTTTGAGGTAAACTTCCAAACGGCTGAACAGATTTCGATGGGACTTTCACTGGAAGATAGCTAATATTCAAAGGCGAACCTTAGGCTACTTTAATTTTCGAAAAAAGCATTAGGGTTCCGCGGGAAATACATAATATCCATATTTCCGTGTAATCTCCCTGAAGTCCACGCGGGCGAAGTCGCGGGCACAGCTAGTATTTAATAAAATTACATATTCTTTTATTTTAATTTACAGAAGCGGTATCTACGGACTCAGAACTGGTAACAGCTGGCCTTTCTAAACGTTATGAACGAATTATAAAAAAAATCTGCTAAAATAAACTATTTTATTATACCGTCTATATTTTTAAAATTGCGATATATTTATTTAATTATTAAATGTCTCCCCACTTACCTTAATAATATATTCTACGTTATAAAATATAGCAGGTAGCCAGAACTCGAAACGGCAAATCTTTACATTTTATAGACCTTTAGAAAACATTTAAACTATTCCAAAAAATATGAGATATGTTTGTTATATTAGTTGACATAGAAGACTTGCAAAGTAGTTAACGAAAAGGAAATAGTACAAGATAATAGGTAAGTTATAGGGGAGCTAGTACAAAATCTTCACTCATGGTGATAGAATATTATTTTAAATTATGATTAGTCCAACCCTGCATATTATAACTCAGTTTACATATTTAATTAAATCATTTACAAGCACGCACCACGTAGCTATTCTGCCTGTAAGAAATATAATGTATTGTAAAGTATTTATTTACTCATAATAAAATAACCTTCATGATATATAATCAATTAATCCAGGATTACACAAATATTTAATGATTGAGATAATTAAATGAATGTCGCAATTACGCTCCTGCACTCACTGGGGCGAGCAAAAATACTTGACTTTGTTTGACTATGTACTTTGTTACATACTCATATAGATTAAATTTATCTGGCAAACGTCACGTGGCCTCACGTCATGGATGATGACGCTTAGTCTAGTGGTTGCTGGTTCGATTCCTGTCAATAGGAAATTTTGGAAATTGCCTTGAACATCGTGAGGAAACCTGCATGTCTATGGAAAGGCGTGTGAAGTACACCAACCCGCACTGGGCCAGCGTGGTTGTTTACGGCAATTATATTTAAATAATAAGTAAATTTCTTTCTTCGTATAAATTGTAATATAAAATAATAAACTAAAGTAGGTCCAAAAAAGTTAGGTTAATCGTCGTTCGTTCGTATAGCTCTCGTAATTAGTAATGGCCGCGGCACCGAAGTTTTTGGCGCCACCTGGCGGCGGCGCAAGCCGCCCGGTGTTGCCTGAACAGTGGTGGACTATGGCCCAAAAATATCCCTCGTATTGAGGGAGAATGTGCCCGGTATAATGGCAATAGGCTCGCCCCCTATTACATTGGGACCAAAATTCATCGGCGAAGTGTGGGCGCAGTGCAGTGCACCTCTGCCTACCCCTTCGGGGAATACTGGCGTGGAGATGTATTTAACACTGCGTAATTACATATTATGTGGTCAACCATCAAGTCAATCAATCACGAAAAAGTGATGAATGAAGCATAAATCACGGATAAGTTATTACGAGTAGATTAGGTAAGTAGTTGAGTAAAAATTCTGCCAATACCAAATGAACTCTATGGTAACATATATATAAAGATTGAATTTCTGTCGCAAATACACGCGGCCATGCGTCAAAATTCACTTGCGCTGTTAATGTAATTTCGTTGAGGAATCAACTTATTCCGTCAATTACGTTCATTTTGGTATTAGCAAAACTGTTTTCTTAATTTTTGTTCTTAATATACTAACCCATCGTTATTTAAATAGGTACCTACTTACCAGGAAGACATTGCCTCAATAGGTGACCAGTGGTGTCAGCACGCATGCCAAGACAAGACCTTTGTTACAGATTTGCTCGTGCACTCTCTGTCTTATTTCATACGAGAGAAAGAGACAACATCAATATATTCCGTGACACACAACTCTTGGCGCACATGCTACAACTACAGTACAGTACTAGCATCTCTTTCAACTGTCAGATTGGTCGAGAAAATGACGCACACCGAGCCATGTTCAGTACAAAAAGCTCGAAGTGACGTAATTTTCTCGATAAATCTAAAAGCACTGAAAGAGATAAAACTTATGTCTATACGGTGATGCTAACGGTGCAGAGGGATAGATCTTTCCACTTTTACCGAATAAGCGTAACTATTTCTTAACATCACCTCAGACGGGCAAAACTGCTTTGAATTACTCATAAGCGCCCAAGTATGTACATATACTTTTGCTTTATTATAATAAATATTTCTAAAAAACGGGGTTATTCCCGCCCTATCTGCTAAATCGAAACAAAAACCAACGCTCTTATCGAACAGGTGTTTTGATAGATTCATATTAAAAATCTAAGCTACCATCAGCCACTGATTATTGCAAATCACACCACCGATATCAGCTAATATTGTTTTCCGTAAAACTACGCATTAATGATACGAAGGGTAAAAAACAATGAAAAATCACACAAGTACAGGGTGTATTGTTAAAATTACTTTTATAATATAAAATGTTTACACTTTCATCCCTTCCCAAGTGCAAGAGACATATTAAAATAGTTGTATATGCCACGCCTCGTGTCTATAGTCGGAGATTTTGACTGAATACAATTAGCTGGGTGATATCTGTAAAGAGTTTCGTGACATCAAATACAAGTGGTCTAATTGTACATAAGTATTATGTTTTGCAACGGAGGGAAGTGGATACATTTTTCTTCCAACTCCTCCTACACCTTTTTCGATTAAATTCGTGCGGGATTTAAAGACAATTTAGCTTTTCCCCGCGACTCGCCGAGGGTCAAACCTCGGTGTCTTCAATTGACACCGCTGTCGATCCTGGCTTACAAGAGTAACAGTGGTGGGAATGTGTGGCGGGCTTAGTCCCATTAAAAAAGGATTATGTTGAGAAGTTGTCTACGAAGTCCTTAAAAAACTGAAGGAAATCGGAAACACATTTACACACCTATGCATCTGTAAATCTATTTGGATATGAATCATTACAATTACTGATTGTCGAATCGATAAACTTAATCTACACTATTATGTTCAAATCGATAAGGAATTGATTAAAGAATCGGCAATCGTTTCATTTGTTTATTTAATGCGAACACAGATTTTCAAGAATAGAAATAAACATAACGATAAAACATCGTATGACGTTATTTAATCAACTCAAATGGCTGTTAATCTAGTTGTTACAGCTATTGTTTCCAATATAAGTACTGTTACCAAACGGTCGGTTAGAACAGATATTGTCGATCTTGGTAGGCATGAAGTGCATAGTACTGATAATCGTCGCTATAGCAGGTATTCTAAAAACTCTATCCTTAATGAGTAAACTTATTTATTTATTTATGTATTTATTTACACACAAAACAGGTTACAAACACTGATTACACTATAGTGAAAATAAAGGTGCTAGGACATAATTGTAACCCAAAAACTTGTGTTTCGGGTAGCATTAATATGTGTAAGTACGAGATAAATAACATGCTTATGAATATAATAAAGGTTAAATCTAAAATTAAAACGAAGCCTAAACTTAAAGACACTGATTAGCAGAGAAGATTTTTTCCAAAGTATTGTAATTAGCTACAACCCTTAAACGTATGATACGACCCCAATAAATTGATACACGCTATTCCAATTGATCATTCAATGAGAAATTCATCGCTCAGCTAAAGATGCATTTGTTGAACGACCTAAGAGAATGTTTTGGATGGAGCTTTAATTCCTCCAATTATGCTAAAGCCATGTTAACAAAAAAATAAAATAAATATGATCCTATCAATTCTACTTCCAATTAGTGGAAATAGAATCATAATCATTCATATCGTGTCACACACTTTCTTTGATTTTATATACTTCTTGCTGTACCTATTATGGCTAAATGTATTTCCTTGTTGTATTGTGTATTATTTTCTTTCTTTGAAATACTAAGTAAAGCAAAATATAATTGTTATTTTTTCAGTATGTACTGCAAGCATACTTAAAGACCATAATGAGAGTGATCAGGAGGTTGACAGGTACTTCTGGTTCCCTGGAGATGGTGATGGAGAATTACATCTTGTGGACACCCAAGAACGAGTAGATAAAGCGTTCCTTAATGATTATGCCAAGCATCCAGATTACACTGAATACTGCTTATTTACTAGGTAGATAAATAAGTACATGACGTATTTTTAAATTGCAAAACTAGAATTCATAAGTATGCATTCGTTTAAAGTTTACCTTGTTGCGACTATTCATGAAATAAACTGCAGCATTACCGTGTAGACGTAGATTTATTTTTCTTTCAACTGTCAGATTTGTTGACAAATAACGTCACATCGAGCTTTTTCAAGAAGAAAAAGCTCGATGTCACGTCATTTACTCGACAAGTCTGACAGTTAGAAAGAGTTAAAACGACTGTCTTTGGGGTCATGTTGGGTCATGACATGGCTGCTTATTATAGGAACAACCCTACAACGGAGCAACTTCTTATGAATGGTGATGAGATCAGCATTAATGATTCCAACTTTGACGCCTCAAAGGTAACCATTTTTCTCTCTCATGGTTGGAAAGGTGACAGAGGTACCGAAATGAATCAACTCCTTACTGAAGGTATGTGAAAAAAAAGTACTTCACAGAGGTTCTCATTACAGCAACCTTGCTTCTCATAGAAGTATGGTTTTAATGTTCAATTGCATTTTGTCAGAATTGGATAAAAACTGCAAATAATATTAAAACATTACTGCAACAGAGGTCGTGGTAAGGAACATCATGTAATTTTGTATCTCCATGAGGATGTAATATAAAGATATTTTTATTTATTTATTACAGCGTTACTACAAAATGGCGACGTCAACGTCATAGTCCTCGATTGGAGTCGTTTGGCCAAAAGGAATTACCTCACAGCAAGGTTTGGAACACCAGATGTTGGCAAAGGTCTGGGTCAGTTTATCAACTGGCTTGTAACACTGGGCGTTTCTTATGAAAGAGTTCACTTGGTTGGCTTCAGTCTAGGCGGCCATGTTGTTGGTAACGCTGGCAGGGAAACTGGTGGTTTGGTTCGAAGAATAACAGGTAATCTATCTACATTTAGTCAATGATCCAGTGTAAAATACGAGTAGATGTATGGTAATTTATAGGACGTAAGTAATGAAGACGTTCACCATTTAATAAAGACAAAAAATCTCCCCTTTATCACCTTTAAAATATGTTTTGTATTTTTTTTATTACAGCCTTAGACCCGGCAAAACCTCTATGGGGTCGTCACCGCTTAATTCGTAGCGATGCTCAATACGTGGAGGTTATCCACACGGATACTTTTTATTATGGATATTCCGACCCTTGCGGTGATGCTGACTTCTACGCCAACGGAGGCTACAGCATGCCTGGCTGCTACCTGAACCTGTTTGGCTGCTCACATAGAAAAGCTTACAAATACATGATTAGTACTGTGAAGCATAACCATTTGCTAGCACATGAATGCGCTACGTATAATGATGTCGGAAGCGATACTTGTAATGGAGAGCTTTACTCTATGGGCAATGGTGATTTAAATAAGTCGCGGTGAGTATTTAATTATATGTGTTAGGTAAAAGAAGAAACTTCAAGAAAATACTTTTATTTAGATTTACGTGGTAAAGACAACTGCGCGATAATTACGGGCTTACAGGACTACTGTCAGCTAACAGCTATGAACACTTCCATATAATATAAGGAAGCTTTCACGGAGAACGGATGATATACAGGGTCTGTCGTAAATAATGGATAACCCGTAAACTGGAGTTGGTCCGAATGTGAAACTGTAAGAAAATCGTATTTTTTTGCCAGGGTTTCTAACCATATGAAAATGGCGTAGCCTTTTATAGTATTTTATAAATTTCGCTACTTTTTTCATTAATTCCGTTGCCATTTCATCAAATTTAGGTATTTCTATGTGTTTTTTTTAGTATTATAATCCTGAAGACGTGTATTATCTAATTTTAGTACAAGTTTAGGTGTTTTTAACGTTAAACATATTCAAAATAATCGTTTTATGCCCTTTTTTTAAACTATTTTTTTCTTAATGTCAACTTTGATCATTTACTGTGAAAAAAAAAAGTACGGCGCTATAGCTGCCCATTATCTTAATAAATTGTCTAGTATGTGTAGATTCTAAAAAAGTATTACAATGTGTACTTTACAAGCCATATCAAGTTACAGGAGTGAAATCAATATCAAGGTCAGAATTTTAAATTTTTAAGTATTGTTATAAATGGTTATAAAACTTCGTCATAATGATTTAATTCTACCAAGATTCTTAACACAAACAATATCGGGCCACTAATAAGGATATTCAGAAGAAAACCAGGTTAATTTAAGTAAAAAAAAAATTATTATTTTATCAATAACTTAAACTAAATGCTCGAAGTGCCCTCCGCCGGCAGCAATACATGCTCTACATCGCCTAATAAAAGATCTTTTAATCTGTCGCGCATAACCAGCTTCTTCGATTTTACTTGCTGCTACTTGAATGCGCGCACGCAACTCTTCCACAGAATTTATTGCTTCGCTGTACACTTTTTCCTTAATACAGCCCCAGTAAAAAAAGTCCAACGGGTTAAGGTCTGGCGAACGTGGAGGCCATAAAATTGGACCCAATCGCCCTATCCATCTATCTGGATACGTGTTATTTAAGTGTTCCCTTACACGAACAGCGTAATGTGCTGGACACCCATCATTTTGACACACAATAAACATCACTGCATCACCCACACCCATCACCCAATAAACAGATTGACATGACAATAAATTCTGTGGAAGAGTTGCGTGCGCGCATTCAAGTAGCAGCAAGTAAAATTGAAGAAGCTGGTTATGCGCGACAGATTAAAAGATCTTTTATTAGGCGATGTAGAGCATGTATTGCTGCCGGTGGAGGGCACTTCGAGCATTTAGTTTAAGTTATTGATAAAATAATTATTTTTTTTACTTAAATTAACCTGGTTTTCTTCTGAATATCCTTATTAGTGGCCCGATATTGTTTGTGTTAAGAATCTTGGTAGAATTAAATAATTATGACGAAGTTTTATAACCATTTATAACAATACTTAAAAATTTAAAATTCTGACCTTGATATTGATTTCACTCCTGTAACTTGATATGGCTTGTAAAGTACACATTGTAATACCTTTTTAGAATCTACACATACTAGACAATTTATTAAGATAATGGGCAGCTATAGCGCCGTACTTTTTTTTTTCACAGTAAATGATCAAAGTTGACATTAAGAAAAAAATAGTTTAAAAAAAGGGCATAAAACGATTATTTTGAATATGTTTAACGTTAAAAACACCTAAACTTGTACTAAAATTAGATAATACACGTCTTCAGGATTATAATACTAAAAAAAACACATAGAAATACCTAAATTTGATGAAATGGCAACGGAATTAATGAAAAAAGTAGCGAAATTCATAAAAAAGTATAAAAGGCTACGCCATTTTCATATGGTTAGAAACCCTGGCAAAAAAATACGATTTTCTTACAGTTTCACATCCGGACCAACTCCAGTTTACGGGTTATCCATTATTTACGACAGACCCTGTATATTATGTCATAACGTTCTGCAAATGCTCATCCGGTCTTTTTGACATTATAATTATAAGACAGTCTACCATGTTTACACAGCCTAACGCTGATGTATATAGTTTGTATCCCCATTTAAATAATTAATTCTTTTTTAGGTCGGGTATATTCAGAGTAAATACAGGAACAAGCTATCCATACTGATCAAGACAACATAATATAAAAAAATATTTATCTTATAATAAAGCAATTTCTCACAAGTAAAACTCTATGTTTTTATCACTTTTTAACCCTACTCATGAAATATACTAATACAGGGATTCCCAAACTGGGTTCCGCGGAACCTAGGGGTTCCGTAGAATAGTCATCAAGGTTCCGCCAAAATTTTATAGGCTTACAATAAATACCGAACATTAAAAAAATTATTCATAAAACAGTAAAACAATTTCAGTCTACACATTAAAACTTTAAGTTAAGCACTATGTGTTTCAATTATATTAAAAATTCCTTCAAAAAAATGTTCATATATAAATGTCAGTGTCGATTTGTAATCATTTGATATGGGGTCCTTAAAATAGAAAGTAATTGGTCAATGTTCCGTAATCTTTAAAGTTGATGAACCCCTGTACTATTATACACTAATAGCAGCGTTCCTTATCGTAAAAATCAGAGTGTTGACGTTGAGATCTAAGCACATAATTACGTCTTCCAGAAATTATATTCAGACGAAACAAACCGGATCTGTAATACAAAACAATATTGAAAAGTATATAAAGATTTACGTGTACATACCTACCCAAAAATAAAATTAGTTTTACTTACATGTTTTTAGATAAATCGGCGTTACCCATCGCATAAGTATCACCAGCACATGTATCGTCTAGAATATTGCTGAGCTGATCGCACGATTGGGCATTCATATTGTTATATCTAACGGACTCAGCCATATACAAATACGCCATGCTATGGGAACACATGTTTAGCCAGCAGCTTGGCATGATCTCGCCACCGTTGGGATAAAAATCAGCATCCCCACATGGCACCCTCAATCCGAACATTCTTGAGTTGGTATGAATAACTTCCACATATTGAGCGTCAGTTTTTCCTAGTCGATATGGGCAAAAAAGCAATAGAAATCCGGCCGGGTCTAGAGCTGCAAAATGAAAAATCTCATTTGGTTTTCACTGAACATCAAATATGGAATCAGTCATCCAAAATTTCTGGAATGCAGAAATTCCTTTATAATAAATGAAAAAAAAAGGCTATTTGCATAACACCCAACTGGTGTGGTCCTCCGGTAAAGCTGTAAAGGCCACCTCACGGCCAACAGCGTAGACTGGTGTGACAATTTTTGTATTTGTACTCTGTCTTAATGTGCATAAAGTTTGAATTTAATCAAAGCGAACACGCGTCAAAGTTCTTTTTGTTATTGGGAAAAAAAAATGGTCAACTATTGTTAAAAAAAAAGAGAGGTCTGGCACAATTGGTACAAATTCCTAACAACTAGTACACATTTAACAGAACTAAATGAAAACAATAAAAAGTTAACATTACCAGTTATCCTTCGTATCCTGGATCCAGTTTGTCTTCCAGCTTTACCAGCAATATGACCACCAAGACTAAAACCCACCACATGCATGGTCTCGTAAGAGACCCCAAAACCGGTGAGCCATTCCATAAACGACCCCACCTCAACTCCCATTTTAGGCACAGCTATCATCGAGTAGACATACATAGAACGTGCCCAGTAACTCCAATCAACAACGATTACATTTTGGGATGCATTCTTTAAGAAAGCTTGAAAGAAATATACATAGGTTTCATTATGAAGCAATCGAAATAAAGAAATAAATCGCATAAAGAGATCTAACAGATGATGGAATATTTGATCAAGTCTATATGAACTCTGCAAAGTTGACTTCGTATATTTTGGGATGGGCGACTGGCAAATTTTACTTAGGTACGACCTAAATCCAAATATTTTAGCATAAATAGATTGAAAACCAAATATTTCTGGAGATTTTGCGATAGCGTGTGATGGCTAGAGGATGCGAAAGTTTAGCAATATGAGAAACATATTTTTGATACCTTCAAATTTATAGAAAGGTATCTATTGATAGCAGTGCTACAAATATCTTTAGTTACAAAAGTTGTTATATCGTAAATGTTTTATAAATAAATAATGAATTAAAATTTGGACTCAAATTGTGCCTATATGTTTAGGTCCTAAATAATAAGCTATTTGATGGAAATGTAAGACAAAATGATGCAGAATAACTGGATTTTACCTTCAACCAACAATTGGTTCATTGTGTTGTTTCCATTCCCCAACCAGCCATGAATGAGCAATACCGTGGTGCTCGTAGTATCGAAATTTGAATTATTGAGACTGTTCTCATCTTGAGTTAAGATTTGAGGTTCGGTTGGGTTTAACCTTATTGTAAAAATAGGTAGATGAGTTACTCAATACAATGGCCAAATTATACAGGGTGTTTCAGAAGTCCGAAATAATACTTTGGGATTTGCATCAGTATCGGGTACACAACTGAATGGTATAAAAATTAGATTAAAATTCGAACATGTTTTTTCAACTTTTTCTCCGTCGCCGATTTCTGTAATTTGTAATATCTCGAGTTCTGCGTTAAATTTTCATGTACTCTTTTGTGGATATTTGTAGCCGTCCCTCTTAAATGTAGTTTACATTTCTTAATAGGATCACGGATGTACCCAAAGGCCAGAACATGATACTCGTGACAAATTTTCAAAGGTCTACAACTCAGAAACCATGGTAGTTAGGTATAATCTATCTTCACTATGCATCCACATATGACCTACCGTATATGTACCTAAAGTATTTTTTCGGACTTCTGATACACCCTGTATATATTTATTTATCCTAAAATGGTTAAAAAACCACTACTAAACTTAAATGTCGACCCGTGCGAAGCTGGGACTACGGGTATGGAATTATTATATCATGAGATTCTTATAGGGATCATAAGGGATATTCAATTACCTTATACCTATTATTATACCTTATTATACCTATGAGACAGTTTTTGGTAAGATGGTTACTACCAGAGTGTTTACCTACCGTGTATAAAGATAAAAAGTGACAGATTTTTCAGCGTCCTCATCACGTATGGGTCTCCTTGTAGTCTTTGATCGAAAAACAAACTTAGGCTTCCCATATTCTTTCATGTACCAGGATACATCATTTTCTATATGACATAAATCGATATCCTCAGAAGAATCGCATGCTAAAAAGGCATTAGTGCAAGTGATTAGGATTTGAACATTAATCGTGTAATCCCAAACTGACCAACTATGGCGCTGTACAATAGATTAAAGGACAAATACTGAAGAGGCTGTTTGTCGTTGACGGGTATGGAACCCGTGACCATCTAGTGCAGTGAATCGTACAGTTTAAACTCGAACCACTAGACCAAGCCGTCACCAATAGACCACCACTACAAATTTAATAATATATCATCACACCTGTATACCCCGAAGATGTAGGCACAGGTGCACTGTAGTGCGCCCACACTTCGCCGATGTATTTTGGTCCCAATGTAATAGGGGGCGAGCCTATTGCCATTATACCGGGCACATTCCCCCTCAATACGAGGGAGATTTGGGCCATAGTCCACCCCGATGGCCCAGTGCGGATTGATGAACTTCACACGCCTTTTAGACGTGCAGGTTACCTCACGATGTTGTTTTTGTTTGTTTGATGTTTTTTAATTTGATTATATACAACACAATTAATATTATTATTAACTTTATTTTAACTTTACTTTATGTTACCTTCAAGTATTATGAGGAGTGTAATTAAGGTTAAACTTTTCATATTAATTCCAGTTGCACTTAACTCTCTCCGGAAAAATTGGTATATAATTAAACATTTATTCCCCACAGAAACCTTACCTAGTTACTTGTCCAAACAAAAAACTGAATAGTGATCAATTAGTTACATTTTATGACCATGAAATAAAATGAAAAGTATAACAAATTAATTCAGCGTAAATAAACAATAGTTAGATACTGCAAAGTATTTCTTTATTTCTATCAATTTAACTGTAAATTTTAAATTACAGTTAAATTAACTCAAAACTCAAATAACTGTCAATTTAACTCAGATTAAAAAATATTATGACAATAATAGGAGAAAGATAAAGAAAGTGATGAATCTCGATCTGGCTCAAGAGGTTGTCCATATGTGGGACATTGACGCGACAATCATTGTGCCGATAGTCGGGTCCGCCCACGGCTTAATAGCTAGGAGCCTCGACAAACACCTAAAGCGGCTCGCGTTGGGCAACTGGATCAAGGCACACATTCAGAAGGCAGTGGCTCCTAGGGACGGCGCGCGTAATGAGGAAGTTTCTCTCTCTGGAGCTATGACCGCTGGTAACTGGAGCCAGTTCCAGGTACCGGTGCGAACTGTTTTTTAGGGTTCCGTACCTAAAAAGGAAAAAACGGAACCCTCATAGGATCACTTTGGTGTCCGTCTGTCTGTCGGGTTGTCAAGACCCTTTTTCTCAGAAGCGCGTGAATTTATCAAGTTGAAATTTATAACAGAGACTAATGTCTGCGGTTCCTTGGTGCTCTAAAAAAATCAAACTTCTAGGTTAACGCAATCAAAAGGAATCATCATCAATACGGCTATTTATGTTGCATTTTCAGAATCAAAAACCTATAGGGTACTTCCCGTTGACCTAGAATCATGAAATTTGGCAAGAAGCAAGGTCTTATAGCACACATAATGACAAAAATCCGAAAACTGTATTTTTTTGTTAGAAAATGTTTTTTTGCGATTACAAACTTATTTTATAGTTACTTTGTATGGGCTCACCAGTATACCAATTGCAAAGTTAAGTTTGTCTCTCTGTTCAGCTTATCTTTACGTAAGAGTAATGCTTCCACGCAAGCTTTCACAGCTTAGGTACGGAAGCCTCGGTGCGCGATTCCAGCTCGCACTTGACCGGTTTTTTTTATATTTATATGTCGGAGAAACATGGTTCCCGAAGACATCGTCATAGGTGGTTGCGGGCTTAGTGGGCGTCATCAGGGTAAGATGCGGACACAAAACACAATGATCACGGTTTCACACTATTTTAATTCGGATTAAACAATATTTCGTCACTTTACAATGATTTCAAAAGGATAATGAACAATTAAGACTGAGCAGCAAGTTCAAGGCACCGATCTCACTTTAACCACCAGATACACTCTTCGCAATGATCCAACTCGATCAGCGATCAAATGTGTCGCAAAAACTGTCAGGCTCTCTAAAGTAAAGATGGCGCTTCGACCCCACTCGAGAAACTCGCTCTGCTCTGATTGGTCGTTACGCAAATTACAAAATTAATAACTTATTACATTAGCAAGGTTTTAAAGCTAAAGAAAAATGTAAGAAATTAAATAAAATTTAATTAAGACTTTTTTAAAGTCATTAAAATGTATACAAATAAAATTGTACGTTATACGTGCAAATAACAATCAACTCGACTCATAGCTTCCTCCGACATGTATTTAAATATGAAAAAATCCTCCACATCATGTGCGACACCAAAAAAATCCCAGCAGTTTCCAAATTTACCTTTGACAAAAAACATTACCTATGTCAATAAAGGAAGATAAAAAAAACACTGCGAAATACCCACTGATTGGTGCTTAGCGTGATTGATATTATTAATGATAAAAACAACGTAATTTGATAAGTTTGAGCCGAAGAACTGTCCTAGGCTACATTCACACTGATAAACCGGCTGCCTGACAAATATGGGTTTAACTGGAACTGGTTTGCAGCGATAGAACATTTTAACACGAGCTTTTGCATTACAGGTTGCCATTAAGCTGACGGCTAAAATGGTCTGCCACTGCTCATCTGTTCTCGTGAAGACCAAAATTATATGGCAGCCAGCTTTACTGGGCGAATAGAGTCGAAACTGAATGCATTTTAAATTATACCACGGTAATATGATTGATTATACATAATATAATCTCAGTAATATGTTTTGATAATATGAATAGATGGTTATCGGATATCGCCAATCTATATACTACCAACTCGCCCCGGATATGCATGAGAAGATAGTATTCTACCATTTCTACCTTCTTCGTAGCTGTAGTCTCATTAACACCCTAAATCGTCCTAGCTAAAACTTTCCACTAAAACTACCACTAAAATTGCGCTAGCTCAATCTCTCCTACTTCCCATTCTTGACTATGCAGACCTCACAGAGAACCAGCTAAATAAACTTGAGCGTCTCCAAAACTTATATGGCTTGCGCAAATATGATCACGTTTTCGCCCTCCTTCTTCCCTTCTTCCCCGCGCTATATCAAGGAACGTTTTGAGTTTCTTCATAATTCCAATTTGTACACTTTAAGGTCATCAGAAAACCTCTCCCTCAAAATGCCATCTCACACCAGCAGCTTTTATGATGGTTCCTACACTGTTGAAGCTGTCCGCTTATGGAACTCACTGCCGGTATTGATCAGACAATCCACCTCTTCACACATTTTCAAAGTTCGGGTAAAGAAGTTTTACCTCACTGTCTAACTTGTATTTGTTTACTTTAACTGTAAGTACTTGAGCTGTTTTGTTTATGTATGTATGTGTATGTATGTATGTATGTAGGATATTATATTATATTGTATGTATGTAGGACGTTATATTATATTGTATGTATGTATTTATATATATGTGTTCTTTTTTAAACTATTTACTATTAATATCCATTATTAAGTACTCCCCCGCCTTAATCAATTACCTAGATCCACTCCATCCTAGGGTTGCCTGGTAGAGATCGCTTTTAGTGATAAGGCCGCCCATTGTGACACTCTGTGTAAACTGTGTGTAATATTAATACTTTTTGCGGTGGAACAATAAAGAGTTATCTATCTATCTACTATTTCTTAATAACTGGATTCAGCAGAATATTTTACAGTAAATACAAGAGTATTGAAAAATAGTGTCATAACTTTAATTCAAATAAATCGGTAAGAAACAAAGCTTAAATAGTTTTTACTGCGCACGCCAAAATCATTTCTAGATTTTCTAATAATTTTCTGAAAAAAGGAGCCTTTGTACGTACTGTAATAAAATACAAATCTATAGAGCACTTTACACAAACCGACAGATATATTATATGTAATGATTAGTCATACACAAGATACAGATTTATGGATAAAAAGCCGAGAGCTGTAATTGTTAGGATAATTGTATTCGTTGCCGGCGGCTCCAAAATGAAACTCATACTAATTCTCGCAGCTTTAATTGCATGTAAGTTAAGTTAATTTATCACTTATACAGCGTGTATCAGAAGTCCGAAATAATACTTTGGGTACATATACGGTACCTCATATGTGGATGCTTAGTGAAGACAGTTCATACCTAACTACCATAGTTTCTGAGTTATAGACCTTTGAATATTTGTATCAGTTCAGGTATCATGTTCTGGCCTTTGGGTGCATCCATAACCCTATTCAGCAGTATAAACTACACTTATTAGGAGGGAATACCAATATTCACAAATCAGAACATCCAAATGTTACATAGCCACATAGGACTTAAGATATTACGAGTTAAAGAAATTGTCTACGAAAAAAAAGTTCGAAAAACATGTTCGAATTTCGATAAAATGTCATACCATTCAGTTGTATACCCCATACTGATGCTAACGTCATAGTATTATTTTGGACTTCTGAAACACCCTGTAGTTACATGTTCAATAGATGTTCATTTCAAGCGGCACTAGCCGTGTATAGTATACCTACTGTGTTACCACACATAAAATTCAATTTTGATATTCATGAGCATTAGAAGTACTACAAAACTTGTGTTAAGGAAAATACTTTTTTTTTACAGCGTGCGCCGGCAACGCTATCCCGACGATCCCCGGTGACAATAGCCACTATGTAGAAGGCGAGAACCGCTATATTTGGATGCCTGACGGCGAGGGTGTACCTCAGCTGGTAGACTTGCATGAGCCTGTAGACGAACAGCTATTGCAAACCAGAAATGGAGCCAACAACCAGTACTGGCTGTATACAAGGTGCGAAAGACCATTCCTCAAATGTACACTGAGCATGGCATTACACCTTTGCTTTAATATTTCCATAATCTTGTTCTAAAACATCCATTGAATTTATCTAGAAGTGGGTATGCACATGACACCTTGTTCCTAGTTTGACAACGGCTTGGTTTAGGCATCAGCGATTGTTGTCTGGCAATATATAGCCAACATTCAAAATTCTGTTCTTAATTTAATTTGCTTGCTTAATTTAATTTAGGAAGCTTGAGTATATTTCTCTAGTAATGTGATAATCTAGCACAACACTGCTCATGTTGCGTTGCAAAGAAAGTCTCACAAACATTTTTCCTTCCAAAAGTACCATTGGGTATCTAGGCGGCTATTCGTGGAGCATTTCCAACCGGTGGTAGGTTCTGACTATTTGGAGGTACTTTGTAGGCATGTAAATGTTTATAAATACCCATTGATTTTAAAGTTGCATACATGAGTAGTCTTTGCTCAAATTATTAGTTAAACTAAACAATCACATTTTTTTTATTATAAAGCTTCTACAAAGTCTAGCTCCTAACTTTTATAACATCTAACTCCTCCTTATTACATTCGGACCAAAATACAATGTCGAAGTGTAAGTTCACTGCAAAGCACCTTTATTAATACAACATTATTCACATTTAAAGGTTCAATCCAACCACACCACAAGTTATCGTGAACGGCAACGCAAATACCATCTGGAACTCGAACTACTTGGGCAGCCGTCCCTTGAGTGTCATCGTCCACGGATGGAACAACAACGGGAACACCGAAATGAACCCCACCATCACAGCCGCGTTCCTCGCTGTTATGGACTGCAACGTCATCGTCGTCGACTGGCGTGACCTCGCTAACTCTAACTACTTAAGTGCTGCTGCCGGCGTCCCCGGTGTCGGTCAGTTCCTCGGCAACTTCCTAACGTGGCTCATCAACACCGGTGGTGGCAACTGGAACAATGTCCACTTGGTCGGCTTCAGTTTGGGCGCACACGTAGTTGGCAATGCTGGGCGCACTACTTCCGGTCTCCCTATGAGAGTTACAGGTTGGTAATCTTCTATTACACTCTTATCTCGTCATTTGTCGTAAGTTTTAACATTCTTTCAGTTTGGCGCAGTATTTTTTTCACTTTCATTCATTCCTATCTTCTGAAATATTAACTTCAACTTCAGTTCCTTTCATAACACTTGTTTAGAAAAATATATATTGTTATTTGAACATCAGTTGCCATTTATCTAGTTAGTAATAATTTATTTATCAATGTGTTAATAAATTAATGTTCTGTGTTGATCAGGTCTGGATCCAGCTGGCCCTCTGTGGGGTGGAAATGCTAACGCTTTGAACACGGCCTCCGGACAATACGTCGAAGCCATCCACACGGATGGTGGCCTCCTCGGCATCTTCGACCCTATTGCCCACGCCAACTTCTACCCCAACGGTGGCAGGAACCCTCAGCCCGGCTGCTGGATCAGCACCTGTTCTCACGGACGGGCCACTGACCTGTATGCTGCTACCGTCCACTTCAACCATTTGATTGGCAGACAATGCGGAAGCCTCTCGGAGGCGGAAAATACGGCGTGCTTCGGTGGTACTTTGAATATGGGCAATAGCATATTGACCAAGAGAGGGTAAGACTTTCTCATTCTCATTCTCATTTTTATTAAATTAAGCCCGCCACACATTCTCACCACTGTTCCTCCTGTAAGCCAGGATCTACAGTGGTGTCCATTGAAGACACCGAGGTTTGACACTCGACGAGTCCCGGGGATAAGCTAAATTGTCTTGGAACCCGCACAAATTTAATCGAAAAAGGTGTTGGAAGAAAAATGTATCCACTTCCCTCCATTGCAAATCGGGAGACAAAAATAACTGTATTGGCTGATTGCCACAGAAATAAAGAAGAGTTGACTGTCAAAAACAGAAAGTATTATTGAAAACATTGCTACAAGGTAGGTGATAGTAAGGAGGCTGAATTACCCTAGCAAAGAGGGGAGACCGGTACCTAGTAGTGAGTAGTGTCAAAAGGGTGATATGTTTTTCCTAATATCTTACTTTTAAATCATCTATGGTATAGAATAAAATATTCTGCTTATGATTTGTGTGTCATTGTACTTCTTTATTGTTACAGCACCGGTATCTACGGTCTCTCAACTGGGAACAGCTGGCCTTACTAAATTATATTAACTATGTGAACAATTAGATCTAATATTTATGTATTTTTTAAAGAAATAAACATATTTAATGCCGTGACTCGACTAGGTAAGTGTAATGAATACATTTTTGACTGACTATACTGTTTTATTTTACATATTATTTTCCTTTTCATTCCTGCATATTCCTCATGTCAATTTGTTGGACCTGAAAAAAAAACCAAATATGGATCACTGTTTTACTATCTCTACATAATGTTACAGAACTCACAAAATAAAGCATTCACACTAGCGGGTACATAACCGTACAAATGAATAGGTAGTATGAAAATATACGAAACATGAAAATTATTGACTTTTTTGGGGTATTTTTTTTATTACTTGACTTTGACAGAATGCCCGTTTATTGCAGGTGCAGCCATTCCTCGTTCTATTGCATTAAAATTTCATCTTTAAGTAAAAAAATAGAAGAAAAATTGTAAAATGAGTTATCAATCATATATTATCAATCCACGAAGAAAAATCCGGCCATTCGAATGGTATATTTATCTCATTTTACGATTTCGTGTCGCTTAGTAATAATTGCCTTTCAATGGTCGATTTGTATTATCTCGAGTTCTACGCGAAATATATTAGAGAACCGCTTTCTGAACATTAGTGTCCCAGTTCATAGAGGTCTAGGTATACTTGTATAAGTAATTATAAATAAGCTAAGAGCCTCGACAAACACCTAAAGAGGCTCGCGTTAGGCGGCTGGATCAAGGGACAGATTCAGAAGGCAGTACTTCTGGAGACGGCGCGCATCGTGAGGAAGTTCCTCTCTCTGTTGCCCTAACCACTGGTAACTAGGACCCTGTTCCAGATGCCGGTGGGGAACTGTTTTTTATATTTTTAAATGTATTTTTTATATATATATTTATAAATGTAATTTATAAGAAAGTTAAGAAATAAAGGATATAATAATAAGCTAATACCTTAGTAAAGACAAGACAGCCTGTTTTTCCTACCGCGTTTATAGAAGTCAGCTAGATTTGCAGAGCAACAAAAAAGTGATGTATATTACGCATTTCCAATATTTCCTGATTTCCGATACAACTCTGTAGATATATGGTTTACTTTTACATGTTCTATAGTCAACATTATTTAACATTATATCTCAAGAAAACTTCACGTCACGTATTACAATAGCTGATAAGATAGTTAATTATGATTTTAATCTTTCAGTTGCATTTACAAGAATATTATCATAGTTAATTAATTGATTATTTATTAATTGATTTGCCGTGTGGAGTCCGGCATAGAATAGCTCCAACCCAACTCTTCCCGCGGGTGTCGTACAAGGCGACTAAGGGATTATCAACTCGCGCTTCGGTGGGCAGCAGCGCCGTGAGCCCAACACCATCCTGAAACTGCGATCGCCAACCCGCATGCCAAGCGTGGCGATTATGGCAAAACCCCCCATGACAGACACAAATACGAATCGGCCCCCAGTCTCCGGTAGCGCCGCCGCTCCTGGCTTTGGTAGTGGTCAGGTCAGTGGCGGAGCAGGGGGTGCTAAGAATCCCCGGAGGAAAGCCAGCTACCATCGACGACAACTGGCCCTGGCAACTTATAACGCACGCACTTTAAGGACCGACGAGAAGATACACGAACTAGAAGACGCCATAGAGAGAGTTCGCTGGGACGTATTGGGTTTATCCGAAGTCCGAAGAGAGGGTGAGGACACGATAATCCTGAAGTCAGGCAACCTCTTCTATTATCGAGAGGGCGACCAACTGTCCCAAGGTGGTGTCGGGTTTATCGTCCACAAGAACCTCGTTAACAACGTGATCTGCGTTGGGAGAGTGTCGACGAGGGTGGCGTACCTCATACTCAGAATCACCAGGCGATATTCGCTGAAGGTGATACAGGTTTACGCGCCAACGTCGACACACCCCGACACGGAAGTGGAGACTATGTACGAGGACATATCCAGAGCCATACATACGTCCGAGACCCACTACACGGTGTTGATGGGGGACTTTAATGCGAAGCTGGGCAAACAAAGCGGCAACGAGATGAGAGTGGGGCAATTTGGTATCGGGCAGCGAAACCCACGGGGTCAACAGCTGGTTGACTTCTTGGAAAGAGAGGGACTCTATGTCATGAACTCTTTTTTCAAGAAGAAACCCCACAGAAAGTGGACCTGGATGAGCCCCGATGGTTCCATTAAAAATGAGATCGACTTCATCATTTCCAGCAAAAAGCAGATATTCAGCGATGTCTCTGTGATCAACAGGGTTAAAACCGGCAGTGATCACCGCATGGTTAGAGGCACGTTGAATCTGAGTCCTGCACTTGAGCGATCGAAATTGATGAAGTCGACGCTCCGTCCAACCCCTGCCGATATCCAAAACCCCGAGCACTTTCAGCTCGAACTTCAAAACCGCTTCGAATGCCTAGCAGACTGCACATCTGTGGACGAGACCAACAGCGGGCTAGTGGAAACCGTCCGTGCCGTCGGAGCTAAGTTTTGCAGACCACGACGCACCGATAGAACCAAGAAGATCTCGACTGGAACTCTCAAACTTTTGGACGAAAGACGCGAAATGATACTGCAGTCTTCGGCTGACATGTCGGTTTACAGGCGCCTCAATAGACAAATATCTAAATCCCTCAGGCGCGACATTCGGCAATTTAATACAAACTGTATTAAAGATGCCATCGAGCGTAACAAAGGCTCAAAAGTATTTGCGAGGCATTTGTCTATTGGGCAAAGCCAAATGACGAAGCTGAAGACCGACACTGGCAGTGTCGTTTCGTCCAAACCCGAGATTATGAGAGAAGTCGAGAAGTTCTATGGACGGTTATACACGTCAGCACAAAGGCCCGCCATTAGCCCAGATGCAGACCCAAGAGCTAGATTAACCCGACACCACACCGAAGATATCCCGGACGTTAGCTTATACGAAATCAGAATGGCTCTGAAACAGCTTAAAAACAACAAGGCACCGGGCGATGACGGAATCACTACTGAACTTCTGAGAGCGGGTGGAAAACCGGTACTTAAGGTCCTCCAGAAATTGTTCAATTCCGTCATTGTCGAGGGTACAACGCCTGAAGCATGGAACAGAAGCGTGGTGGTACTGTTCTTCAAGAAAGGTGATAAAACCCTGTTGAAGAACTACCGACCCATCTCGCTTCTGAGCCATGTTTATAAGCTGTTCTCCAGAGTCATTACGAATCGTCTCGCACGTAGGTTCGACGAATTTCAGCCACCCGAGCAAGCCGGGTTTCGGAAGACCTTTAGCACCATAGACCACATACATACGCTGCGGCAGGTTATACAGAAGACGGAGGAGTATAACCGGCCACTATGCTTGGCGTTTGTGGACTATGAAAAAGCCTTCGATTCCATAGAGACGTGGGCTGTGGTTCAGTCCCTCCAGCGATGTCGCATCGACCACCGATACATCGAAGCGCTGAAGTGTTTGTATAGGAACGCCACCATGTCAGTCCGAATCCAGGACCAGAGCTCAGAGCCTATCCCATTGCAGCGAGGAGTAAGACAAGGAGACGTTATCTCTCCGAAATTGTTTACCGCTGCATTGGAAGATTGCTTCAAGCTGCTGAATTGGGATGGACTTGGCATCAATATCAACGGCGAGCACCTTACTAACCTTCGGTTTGCAGATGACGTCGTGGTCATAGCGGAGTCGCTGGAGGAACTGAACTCTATGCTCGGTGATCTCAACAGAGTTTCTCAACAGGTAGGTCTTAAAATGAACATGGATAAGACGAAAATCATGTCGAATGTCCATGTCGCACCTCACCCAATAGTCGTTGGGAACTCTACTCTCGAAGTTGTCGACGAGTACGTATACCTGGGACACACGGTCCGATTAGGTAGATCCAACTTCGAGAAGGAGGTCACTCGACGAATCCAACTCGGCTGGGCAGCGTTCGGGAAACTGCGTCACATCTTCTCGTCCGATATTCCTCAGTGCCTGAAGACAAAAGTCTTCGAACAGTGTGTGTTGCCAGTGATGACGTACGGATCCGAGACGTGGTCGCTCACAATGGGACTCATAAGACGGCTCAGAGTCACTCAACGTGCAATGGAGCGAGCTATGCTGGGAGTTTCACTGCGCGATAGAATCAGAAATGAGGACATTCGCAGAAGAACCAAGGTTACAGACATAGCTCGAAGGGTTGCACGTTTGAAGTGGCAATGGGCCGGACACATTGCCCGGAGAACGGATGGCCGTTGGGGCATCAAAGTCCTAGAGTGGCGGCCACGAACAGGCAAGCGGAATGTGGGACGACCCCCGACCAGATGGACGGACGACCTCACCAGGGTCGCCGGGAGTCGATGGGCGCATAAAGCCCAAGAACGTAATTTGTGGCGATCTATGGGGGAGGCCTATGTTCAGCAGTGGACGTCTCTGGCTGATAGATAGATAGATAGATAGATAATTAATTGATTGTAATTCGTTTTTCATGGTCTCACTTGGTAACTTATCTTAATTTATATTATTTGTTTAATCATTGGAAAATACACACACACATTTAATCTCTTTGGCAATAGCTACGTGACTAAAATCGCTCGCGTCATCAGTAACATGTAGTAGAAAAATATGCTTTTTCCACGAATTAATACAGGTCGTTTTGATATTGGCAAAAAAATTGCCGTGCGCGTATATAAGTCAACTGAAGCCCCCCCCTCTACATAAGATTTATTTTGCCTTTGATTGGAACCCTAATGTAGTCAACTTAGGATACAATTTACGATAAGAAATTATTTTAAAAAGTAGTTTGAGCCGCAATCTTCTTACCTTCTCTCTCTTCTCCAACCATCTCCTCACCACAGGCGCGAGAAGACGTCTATCAGGATGGTCCTTACCCGATCGCCGGAGGCTTAGAAGACTTGCGACAATCACCGCCACAATACAACCAAACGCCGTTATCCAGATATAAGAGATTCTGTATATATATGACACTTCACTAGAACAAAATAATGTCTCATTATTTGAAGCGGTTAACTTCAGAATGTTCAGATAACATATTATTCAAAAATAAGTGAAAAGCGGCCTAAATACGCAGAAATATGTTGGACTACTCAAACCTTCGAAAGGTCTGGGTATAGCACATGGTATAAAGAACAACAAGGAAATTATGGCTGTATGTAATGGAGTTAAAATACCTAATTATCCATGTGTTGCGCTTGCAAGTAAATATACGTCTTGACTTCGAGTTTTAATGGCAAACGTGATCCAATAAAACTGAATTAACTGCTGAAAACGATGATTTAGGAGCGATAGCTGTTAAGTTGAGGTCAAGTTCACCAAATACACCACAGACTAAACCGGTTCGGAAGACAAATAACTATATCTGTTGTATCTTTTACTAAAAATCTATAAGTATTTCATATAAATTAATCTGCTAACTAAAATAAAAATCACACAAACCTCTCAATGTTTTTATGATCCACAATTGCATCAAATGTATAGGTGCAGTTGTTTGTGAATCTCGGTTTCTCTGGAAAATTAAGTAAACCTCTCGCTAGAGCTAATTGTGCGTTTGCTGCTACCCACCATGCTGACGTTAAGCCTGCTAGACCTCCAGTTAACGCACACTGAAAAATAAAAAATAATATTTAAAGAGTAAAAAAAAATACGGTATAGCAAAGCTAAAGAAGATATAAAGTTTAGTCAAATAATGTCAAAGATTGTATTTAACGAATATAAAATACATACCGTAGAATCAATAAAAGGCATAAAAAATCCCATTAGAAACACACCAGCTAGTGGCCCTAACGAGGCCGAAGATAAACTCATTGTCAATTGTAATACTGAACCCAACATTTCCACAACATATACTAAAGCTGAAAATAAAAACATTAATTCTGAAAACAAGGCATAGGATTTTGAAAGGACGACTGAAAATTCGTAGTACGTAACACCAGTGACACATGGTATAACAGATTGATTGTTTTTAGTTTCTTACCAACACAATTGATCCCAAGTATAACTACCACAGCTCTGATTAATATTTGTGTTTGTCTGTGCGTCAGATCTTTGAAGAATGGCTTCCAAAAATCTTCTAATACAACTGCAGCCATGGAATTGAGACCCGTAGATAACGAACTGTGGAATAATATTAAATTCAAGGCATAAAGAACAAAACTTCCAATTTCAAGCTTAGATTTTAGTGAGAACACTATGTTTTTACGGGTAATTTTAACAAACACTTCTCTTATACTGTTACCAGCTGAGGTCGCGATTTCATCCACATGGAATTTAGGAACCCTAATATGACAGTTAAATGTTATTTATTTGTATGTATAAGTGTCTTATGATTTACCTAAGAGCTGCGCTGAATACTCCAGCTACAAATATACCCGGCATTCCATTCCAATCTGCAAACACATCCATTACTAACAGTGGCAACAGCTGATCCTTAGCTAATGCGAGCTTCGAGTCCAAAGGATCACACTCTGAGTACTTTGCATGAGCTACCAAACCACTATAACCGCAAAGACATACGATTAAAGTTAGCCCAGATACAAATCCCCATACAGCCCTACGGAAAAATAATAAAATTTATTTTAAACGCACACCAAAATTCCTAGAACCGTTACTGGCCATCATCAATAATATCTCATTAGAAATGAATTAATCTCAAATATCAATCATAAATTAAAATCAGTAAAAAAACGGCTTATTCGTACCTTTTTGAAGATTTTAATTCGGACAATGACAGGAACCTTTGTATCATGGTTTGATTTACAGAAATATTGCCAATCCAATAGAAAGTAGCTCCAATTGATAGTGACCAAATTGTATGTCTCTCTGTAAGGTCTAAGCTGAAACTAATTACGAAAGTGTATTGCATCCTCATCATCAGTTAACATTTCATCATTTTCTATCTTTCATTTCCAGATCTAGATAATAACAATGATAGGAGGATAAGGTTTAAGATGGTGTACCCTATTCTGGATATTTTTACATTACTAGCTGACTATAGTTTAAAAGAACTTACGATGGATAGTCTATGCGGTCCGTTTTCCAGTTTCTTTTAATAACTTCCTGAAAACCACCAACTTGGAGTGTACCTTTGATGCTTACTAAAATCATAGCGCCGATCATGACTACAGTTTGTATCACATCTGTCCATACAACTGCTTTCAAACCACCCTGTAATATAGAACTCATTTCGTCATGAAGGTATGTGAATTGTGATATAACAAATCCCTGCGCACACTGGGACGTCAAAACTCGCGCGGCAAAAAAGTTTGCCAATACTATAACAAACTATATGTCCATATATATAAAGATGCAATTTCTGTGATTAAAGCCACGCCCACACGAGTCAAAATTCACTCGTGTTGTCAATTTCCTTATGTTAAAGGATTAACTTTCTATGAGTCAATACAGTTCGTTTTGGTATTTAGTGGAGCGCCATACGGCATAAAAATTGAAAAATCTCGGAATCCAGGGCCAGTCCGCCTATCTGTTGCTGTTGCGCGTCCTCTTAGAGGACTTTGAGGTTTTTTTACAGCGCATCTGTGTAAGGTCCCCGTAGCGGACTAACCTTTGGAAATGTGTTTCTAATAGTATATAGATTTTTTTTTAAAAAATAATTTCGCTGATCTCATTTCTTTTTACAGGAGCTAATTCATAGCTCCTAATTTAACTGTTGCCACTTGCAACGGTGGAGTAACATTCCTCCTTCAATTACGTAGGAAAATGTTCGTACATCGTACACATCCACTGACACTTCTGGGAATAGGTCATAAAATATAGATATTGTTGTTTTTCGTATTTTACCATCTTCAAAGAGAGCAAGAGGATAAGGAGCTAATTCATAAGTCATATAAAAAAAAAATGAGATCGATGTTTTTTTTTTTTTTCTATATACTATTAGAAACACATTTCCAAAGTTTATATAAAGATTCATTGACTGACCCTGGATTCCGTGGTATAAATCTTACGGCGCTCCACTAATTAGCAAACATGAGTTTTGAAACCCCGACGTGCCCAGGGCTTAATGTAAAAATAAAATAATACATACCAAGGACGTATAAAATATGCATACAAAACATACTATTGGCGTTACAATGTGGATGTTTGCGCCAGTCACTATAAGAAAAATAAAATAAAATAAGTAATAAAAATTTGAGTGGCAATCACATAATTAAAAAATAATTTACCTTGATTGAATGCTAGAGCGGGTACGTACACAACAATAGGCAACCAAGCCATCTGAAATTAAAGTCTCCGTGAAATAATTTTGTCTGATTAGCTTAATTTAAGTGACAAAGGAATACTTACTAAATAAACAGTGAATAAGGCAGATCCAAATACTCTGACACGTTTATCGTAGCGAAGTTCCAAATACTATAGAAAGAAAACAAATTACCACACTTAAGATTTTATTAATAATCATAATATAATTTCAATAAGGTGTTATTTGGCGTGTACCTCATAAACAGAAGTCAATTGCAAATCGTGCAATACCGGCAGAAATGTGAATGAAATTATAGTTGACATTATGAAAGCGCCAATCAGTATAAATATATAGGAAGACCCATAAATGTAGAATTCCGTTGGAATCCCAAGTAGAGATATACCTGAAATTGAACTGAAGGGATATCCAATTTAAAATATAGTTATGTTGAACACAGTGATACAAGCGAGAGATGGATATAATCTTTTTTTCGAATTAACAGTCTACGGCGGCGTAGGGGCGTAAGCATTTTTTTGACCTAATTTTACAAGATTTCAAAACAGAAGAAGCCAGTTGAGTTTCTTGCGGGTGGTGTCGACTCAGTGGTGGTCGCGTTCCGTTACGCTTATAGGATGATACTAGGAATGTAAAAGTGACAATCCGTAAGTTCTCCCGTAGGCCTGAACAAAATAAATAATTTGACTTTGACTGACTTGCCATACAACAAGTGGAATAACGAATTTTCAAACATTTTCATTTGAAAACATCTGGAAATCGGGATAGTAGTTTTTGTAAATTCATTGTTTCATTCGTTGCATCTACATTAGATATTGTCTGGCTATTTACAGTTTA
Source organism: Ptilodon capucinus (assembly GCA_914767695.1). Lineage (NCBI taxonomy): Eukaryota > Metazoa > Arthropoda > Insecta > Lepidoptera > Notodontidae > Ptilodon > Ptilodon capucinus. The sequence goes on from OU611808.1 coordinate 9,530,965, forward strand.
GCTATTAACATACAGCGCAGAAAAGTGTAGGATAATAATGTTTAATTCAGCTTACCTTGCCACCAATGAAAAACAAACAGGTATCAACTTCATATTCCGTCCACCCATCAAATAATCCTGAGTGGAACTTTGCTTATCGAAAAATCCAAAGTAAACACCGATTCCGCCGCATATTGCTAACATGAAAACGAACAACGAGTAATCTAGCCAATTAAAGTGCTGTAGACTCAATCTAAATGCTGACACATCTAACATTTCTGCAGACATCTATATTGAGGAATAGAGACGAATGCTTTAAAATCAGAATCACAACTGCTTCCTTTGATGTGTATAGTTCAATAGTTCCAAATATTTTTTTAATTCCAAATGACAGCTTCCGTGTATTCGTTTTATAACGGTTTATCCCAGTGTCAAAGCGTGAATGGATGCGTAGGAGCAATTTTACAATTGACGCCCGCGATTTTCCCCGACCGACCGGGGTTGAGTTATTTCTGTATAAATTGACCGCTTCCTTTTTGACTCGGAACCGTTCGATAGACATTGGAGTCCTCAAGGAGTCCCTAAATCTATAGATGCAAGGTTGCTTTTTAAACACACATCTGAGGCACGCTGGTAGTTCCAATGTTGCTCAATGTGCCTACTACGCTTAACTGGTTCTGGGGTATCTAGATTAAATATCTAGATTTAACTGAGGTCATAGTAACTATCTTGTTAAGAGTTGTCGGGAACTGCATATCTATTTTAACTCTAGGTCATCTCAAATTATTTGCAACCATTGAAAATGACGTTCAGGGAACCACGAGGCTTTGTTTGAAAATGCACTCTGAAACCGACTTCAAATACGAGGTTCTATTTTATTTATGTGGTAAAATCAACGCGACAAGGCATCATATTTTTTGTCGGGGTATCGATGACATTTCGATGGAAAATAAGTTTTTTTGTACGAGTATTTTATTTGAATTAGAGAAGAAACGGATAGTGATTTGGTCGGATACCGGATATTCGGCAAGGTACCAGGCCGGAGGGCCGGATATCCGGCTACCGGCTATGTCGCTTCTTAAAGACATCGCGAATAGATCGCAATTACGACCTTTACGGTGGTCAGTTAATTGGCATCAGTACCTACAGTTGTCAAGTTTGCTAGAATTTATCTTTCAGCACCTGGCAGTAGCGTTTACAGCGAAAGGCTATTTTCAAAAGCTGGTCTGGTATACGAAGCCAAGCGGAGTCGCCTCTTATCAATAAATGCGGAATATTTGGTATTCATTCACCACAATTTGGCAATTTTTAATTTTGAGTACTAAACTAATTAATAAAACAAATATTTTAAACGTGCCTACCGTCCGTAACCTATTGTGGTATGATTTGCCTTGTGTAAAAAAAATTTGAATATTTCAATTTCACTATCTGGCATCCGGCCGGATACTGAATTACTATCCGGTATCCGGCCGGATAGTGAAAACAAGGCCGGATACTGATTTACTATCCGGTATCCGGCCGGATAGTGAAAACAAGGCCGGATACCGGATAGTTACCGGATATCCGTTTCATCTCTAATTTGAATCGACGAAATTTTGGACTGCTAATTTTGTGATACAGCACACTCACAGACGATTTATGAATAATTGGTACTAAAAGTACCTCTCTCGGCTCTCCAATTTTTGTGGCATTCCACATTAAAAATATCTACTTTTTTGTATTTTTATTTGGGCTTCGCCCGCGTGTATTTTACCTGGAAATGGGTATTATGTTTTTTTCGCGGAATCCTAATTCTTTTTCTAACATTAAATTAGCCTAAGTTAAGCTTCGGAACATCTACTATATCCCAGTGAAATTCTCATAAAAATCGGCTTATCCGTTTAGAAGTTTACCCGAAACAAACAGAAAGAGACAAACATTTTAAAAGTTAAATTTACCTTATAAGTATCGCATATACTTTCATATGAATTTAGTAAAAAGGTGTTATATTGATATTACAAACAGACACTCCAATTTTATTTATTTGTATAGATAAGTAACTTCTATTTCATACTAACCAAAAATAAGATAAAATTATACATTTTATAATAAATCGCCAAGTTTTCTGAAAATTCAGTACTCGTAATATGGACAGTAATCATCAACGATATCAGTGTCCTCAAGAGACTGTCCGCTTTCGGGTCGCACACTCGGCGATCATCATCATCATCATCATTTGCCTTACCTTATCCCATTATTTGGGTTCGGCGCAGTATGTCCTTTTCTGCAATTCATCTCGCTTTTCCGTACCGACATCCACTCCGATCTCATTCATATCACTGTTTACACAATCCATCCATCTTTTCTTTGGTCTTCCTCTCGCTCTGTATCCATCCACATTCATACTCATCACTCTTTTAGTCACATGCTTCTCATCTCTTCTCATCACATGCCCAAACCATTCTAGTCTCTTACTTCTCACTTTTTCCGTTATGGGCGCTACTTTTATACTACCTCTAATATACACATCCCTCACCTTATCCATTCGCATCTCGGCAGAGTGGAGACGTTTCTCTTCACGCACTTTAGCCGCCCAGCATTCCGAGCCTGGTCTTATAATTGATTTGTAAATTTTTCCTTTCACCATTAAAGGCATTTGGGGTCACAAGTAGTACTGGTAACTTGTCTCCACTTCTGCCATCCTGCATTGATTCGCCGCTTTACATCCCGGTCTCACTCGGTGATGTTGCGTGTTTTTACCCCGCCTCCCGCTGTCCTGCGCCCCGCCCGCACAGCGCGCTTCGCCACTGGAGCTATACAATGACGAGCGGTTTTTTTGCCGCAATAAATCTCTTGTAATTTCTAAACGAAATGGGAAAGTTAACATTTTTCATCGTACTCGTATTTTAACAGAGTATTTTTAAACAAAAAGTTCCATCAAAAACATAAATGTGAAATTAGAGCCAAGTTCAATATTATGATAATGCCTTGGTTGTTGGCTTCAACGACAAAAGAAGTGAGATCTAAATGGGTGCCAAGTTCAGTGGTCAGTCCTGAAATTTTTTCATAACAACATAAAATATTTCATAACAACTTAAAATATAATTTCTTCTTATAACTTAGGATAATATATCGAAGGCTAAGGTCTGACTTGGCTAGTTCGAATATAAGAATTATATTAAAGCCTTCGCAATTTCTAAAGCTGAAAGTTCTTATTTTATCCTTTAGAAAATTTGGCTTGCTGGTAGAAGCTAGCTATCGAACATACCTATGGCTCTTCCAGGACTGTTTAAATATGTAAGTAGCATAGTAAGTAAGTAAGTAAGTAGCATATGTACTTTCTAAACTATCTCGGTACCAAATTTCATTTAAATCGATTCAGTAGATTAGGCGTGATTGCGTGTGTTAGGCGTGATTGCGTAATTTCGCATTTAAAATATTGGTAAGAATAATATTGGTAAGGATTAAGAACACTTTTTGTTTAATTTCAAATACTAACAACTAGTTTGCATAATAAGAATTAGGTAAATATTTTTTAAGTCTAACAAGAGGGTGATCATGAGTCGCGTAAAAATTGGTGCCACCAAATAAATGGTTAGCAATAGGTAGGTACTTACCTAATCCCGTTGATCAAAATAATATGTAATACGTACCTATAGTAGGTACAAAAAATGATTTATTAAAAAAATAATACAATAATAACAGAGTTAGCTTATTTCTTCACACTCCGCCAATGGTTTCATGTTTATTGAGGTAGACGTGGAATTCATTAGACTGGCTTCCTGCAATGAAATAACAAATCGCGTTATTAGGACAAGGCACACTGAGGCGTCAACGTTCGCGCGTCAAATTTGTTGCCATACCAAAACAAACTGTATTGACACATAGAAAAAGTTCATTCTTCAACTAACTTAAATAACACTGACAGCGCGAGCGAATTTTGACACGTGGGGTCGTGGCTTCTACCACAGAAATTCAAATTGACGCGTGAGCTTTGACGCCCCAGTGTACAGGGGGTTAATGCGACTAGCTGTAATCCATGTAGGCCTAATACGTGTGCCAAGAAAAAATATATGTCACGGATTATGTCGCGCGGTATACTGTCACCTCTGTACAAAGATACAATCCCTATGTATATATTTACACATACCTAATTCATTTTGATTGTGCAGCCCCTCTCCCCGCCCCTTACGCTCATGTCAACAAAAAAACAATTTGAATTTCTATGATGTATACTAAACTAACTGTGCCCCTGACTCCGCTCGCATGGTCTCAGTGTAGTAGATGACTATCGAAATGTATGGAGGTCGGCTTGCGCCCCCTAGAACTCTGCGCCCGGATGCACCGCACCCCTTGAACCCCGGGTAAAGACAGTCCTGATTTATTAATTTATTAAGGTTTGTTCACAGTTGATACATTAATACCTACATCCAATTCTTAATTATTCTTACATGGTACTAAGAGTTACTACTTACGAACAAACACAGCATGCATAAATAGTACGATAAGCAACGCAAATAGATATAAAATTTAAATTACAGTGAGCTAAACAACGTTAAATTAAACCCTAGTTTATATATAAAGTAAGGAACACCAAAAAATTCAAAAGGAAACATAGAAAATAAAAACGAGGAAAATATTGATAAAAAAAAACGTAATGCTAGGCTTCTATTGTGGTGTGAGGAAATTTTTTATGTGCTTCTTATACCTGAGCATAGAGTCTGCAAAAAGATCGGCGATTCCACTACTTTTATTTGCTAGTTTGTACATGCGTGGGATCGGGGTGTTGGAGCATTAAACAGTTCTTCGTGGTAGAGGAGTATAGTAGTGGAGTGATTTGGTGGCGAGAATATGTAGTGGGAACCCGGTAGTTAATTCTCTTGAATAAGGCAGGGCAGTCAACTTTGTTATGCCCTGTTAACAGGGCCGTCTTAAACTAGGCTGGGGCCCTTGGGCACACAATAATTTGGAGCCCTTTTGGAAAGTAAAATAAGCGAAATATAATAACATGTTTTTACTAAGCTGTTGTAAATACTTTCTGATAAGATTACTGATTTGTGAAAAAAGTGTAATGTGCCCGACAAAAATGTTTTGTGAATAAATGTGTGAGAGCCATTGTCGGTCCTTCGGGGCCCCCTGAGAATGGGGGCCCTGGGCACGGGCCCCGTGTGCCCTTATGATGAAGACGGTATTGTCTATTAATGTACCTTATTAGTTCCGTAAGCTTTGATATAAGGCTCGTCGCATGGGTGTGGGGGTTCCTTGTACAGCCTTCTGAGCTGCGGCGCCAAGAGCCTGGGGTCCGGCGGCAGGTGCGGGCGGCCGCGCGCGCGGTTCACCCTCGAAACCACTGCCCCCACACATATGCTGACCAACGCACCCGCTAATGTAAACCACATGTACGACACGCGGAGTACCGGGTTCACCTCCTCACTGGGTACAATGGATATAAATTGAACGATAGATAAACAGGGTGTTTCAGAAGTCTGAAATAATACTTTCGTATTGCGTCATCTTCATATACAGGGTGTTTCAGAAGTACGAAATAATAATTTGACGTTTGCATCAGTATCGTTTAAACAACTGAATGGTATGAAAAATTAATCCAAATTCAACTATAATTTTCCAGCTTCTTTTTCGTCGTCAATTTCTATAACTCGTTATATCTTGAGTTCTATGTAAAATTTTGATAATCTGTTTTGTGAATATTGATAGCCGCCCTTCGTAAATGTAGTTTACACTGCTTGATAGGATCATGGTTGTATCCAAAAGCCTGAACACGATACCAGTGACAAATAGTCTGTGACTCGGAAACTATGTTAGTTAGGTATAATCTGTCTTTACTAAGCATCCACATATGAGATACTGTATATGTACCTAAAATATTATTTCGGACTTCTGATACACCTGTATACCTACTGAACTAGCTGTGCCCGTGGCTCCACTCGCGTGATCTCTGTGTTAGTTACCCATCGAAATGTATGGCGGTCTGCTCGCGCCTCCTAGAACTCACCTTACAACTTACCTAAAATGGTCGTGAATCTCAATAGGGGGTGATGTGAAGTTATACGTGCACCCCTCCACTGTAAGTGTTTTGTGGGGGTGAACTATTTGACCCCGCGCCGTCGCCAGCTGCGCAGTGAGACACCACCACGACATCACCGCGACCCCGCTGACACCGCCCACCAGCGCCCCCTATTTACCATACAATTAAAACCCCCCGCCCCTGAACCGCCAAGACAAACGCGTCAATTTATTTGCCAATACCAAAACGAACTCTGTGTCAATATGCATAAAGATACAATTTGTGTGGTACAAGCCACGCCCTCGTCATAATTCTCTCGCGCTGTCAGTGTCATTTAGTTGAACAACTTTTTCTATAAGTCAATACAGTTTGTTTTGGTATGGCAAAACACTTGACGCGCGAGTTTGGACTCTCCAGTGGTGTTAGGGGTCCTTGGGCGTTTCGCCCCACAAGCCGTTCGCACCACGTTCGGAACCGCCCAGGACTCTTTTTGAATAGGCTATTTCGGAACACGTTCCGAACCGAGCAATGTTTTTTTCGACGTGGGCGGTTCGACAAGACAAGACCTCTGTCACGGATTGGCTCGGTCGCTCTCTGTCTTATTTCATACGGGAGAAAGAGATATAATCAACATATTCTGTGACATAAGTCTAGTCTTGGCGCTCAAGCTACAACTACAGTGTGCGGGAGGCTTCAGTCCCTGGCCCTGTCATTTTTACCAATAACAAAACGAACTGTATTGACTCTACAGACCAGTTGAGTTGACTCATAGAATATGTTAATTCTCCAATGAAATGGCACGGACAGCGCGAGTGCATTTAGACGAGGGCGGGACTTTTACCACAGAAATTCATTCTTTATGCATAAGAGATACAGAGTTTGTTTTGGTATTGCAAAAAATGTTTACGCGCAGCTGTTGACGGATAGATAAACATAACTACATAGCGGTCAGGGGCCAGGGCCGTAGCTAGGTGGGGGCGGCATTGTGGGGCAATGCCCTACCTTGAAATCACAATGCCCTACCTTAAAAATACCAAAAACTAAGATAAATTCTATCTATCTATCTATCAGCCAGAGACGTCCACTGCTGGACATAGGCCTCCCCCATAGATCGCCAAAAATTACGTTCTTGGGCTTTATGCGCCCATCGACTCCCGGCGACTGGTTAGGTCGTCCGGGGGTCGTTCCACATTCCGCTTACCTGTCCGTGGCCGCCACTCTAGGACTTTGATGCCCCAACGGCCATCCGTTCTCCGGGCAAGAAAAATTATTATAATTAAAGTGTTTGTTCATAGTTTGAGAAAAAAAAATTGTTTTTACTTCCGCTCTACCTGTAACCCTACCTCAAATTCGTCTCTAGCTACACCCTTGATAGCGGTTACCGCGGTTACTTTCTGCTCTAAACTAAGCGTATTGCGGTCCTTCTTATAGCCGTAATGTATGAGCAAGACGGCAATATTTTAGCGCTGTCAGATATAGTGATGGTTTGTGCACAACGCAATCGACATCAATGTGGTAGGATTTTGATATCTGCTTCACTTCATTATATTTAAACATGGCAAATAAATAGGTAATTACACTACCTATGTTGGTACTTATCTATGTACTTGCTTTATTTAGCTAACAAATAATGCGGCCACGGCACGCTTGCTTGAGATAATCGAATCAGAGGCGAATCAAAAGGTATGTTTAGTGTGACCTTGAATTTACAATACAGATTCTATGGACCGTATAACATAATAGCAAATTTCGACAGAGTCAATAAGTCTTCGGTAGTATAGTGGTAAGTATCCCCGCCTGTCACGCGGGAGACCGGGGTTCGATTCCCCGCCGGAGAGATCTTTTTGATTGTTTTTTTTTTTGTATGTATTTTATTTTTATTTTTTCCATATATTTTTTTATACTATATCTTATATACTACCATATTATAGCAAGTTATAAAGTCTCTTATTAGAAGGTTTAAAGTGGGTTACGTCCTACGTCATTTTCGATAAAACGTCAGCGTGTTGGTACTTACCGCAGCGTCAACCCATGGCATGAGAATCCCCATGGTGAACACACCCAGCTGTGGTCCCATCGTCATTGACTCCAGCGTCATTGTCAACTGTAAGATTGTTCCCATTTTCTCCACTATGAATACCAACGCTGAAAAATGTCCAATACTTTTTCTAACAGTTGAGTAATAAAAAGTTAAAGAGTCTAGAGTAAAAGTTACCGCTGTGTAGTCTTGGTATTGATTGATTCTATTCAATTTAATAGTCACGCAAGAGCCTAGCACGGACATCACTTACGGATACTTATAAAACTTTACAATGTCATTGAAATAGGACAATGGGAGTGTAGAAAATTAGACTTATGCAACGAGCTAACAAGGTACCTTTTGGTCTGCACTGCTGGACACATAAGTCAAGAATTGTGTCACATTAATTCACACTGAGTCGCTCGCTCACGTTTGTTAAGGATATGACAGAAAGAGACAACTTTTGTATTGTTCACATCTTGTCTTGACACAAGCGACTGTGTTACCAATGCTGGTTGGAGCATTTACGCGAGACCAAATATGGCTAATAGGTATGTATGCACTTAAATTTATTAGGTACTATTCTACTTGACATATTTACCTACACATAGCGTGCCCAGAATTACAACCACACCACGCATCAGCCACGTACTCTGTCTATCCGACAGCTGTTTGGTAAAGAACGGCTTGTAAAAGTCCTCCAAAACCACAGCCGACATTGAATTTAAACTCGTTGATAATGAGCTGAAAACATTGTAACCATCAAACAAATCATCCAAGATGTCAGAACATTAGTAGAAATAGAACAATTCAAAGACTGTTCATGTAGATATAAGTGTTTCAAAAGTTCAACATGATGAAGACTTAAGGAAGTTTTCTAAAGATTAATTACGTTTCTACCTGTTTAGAGTCTCACCTCAAAGCCGCACTAAAAATCCCAGCAACAAAAACACCCGGTAACCCTGGTATATCACCAAGAACATCCATCACCAGAAGCGGTAGCAGTTGATCCTTCGCTTTAGCTAACTTAAAAACAAATAGTGAAAGAGATATCAGTGTCTTTTAACAATAGAACAAACGAGATGTCTAGATGTGCTCACCTTTGTTTGCAAAGGATCGCAGTCGTAGAAACGAGCGTAAATGAGCAGACCACAGTAGAGGCAGAAGCAGTAGAGGATCGATATCCCGATGCAGAATAAAAATACCGCCCTGAAACAAGGCAAAGGATATATGGCTTAAGACATTTCGATCCTTAACTGTCTTTTAGGAGAGACGGAGATACGTCTTACGAGATATAATTGAGAAATAAATTGATGATTGAGGTGAAAGAAACCTTATTTATTTATGACCACAAATTAGAAGATATACTAGAATAAAGTGAACTGATGACATCGGATAGCGATGGATGCGTAAGATTATGTTTTCTAACTTATAATGATATGGCATTTAAAACTTATTCCTAACATATCTCTTTAAAAAGTCCCAATTTCTCACCATTTAGCGCCCCGCAGTGTCGGCAAAGCGAGGTACCTTTGTACTAACGTCTGATTAACTGTATTAGCTTGCAACCAATAAATAGTTCCACCGATTATTAAACTCCATATTGTGTGACGCGTCATCGGATTCGGGTCCCAACTGAAAGATTAAGGATCTAAATCTTTTTCTACAGCTATAGGTCATAATTAATCCAACATTCGACTTTATAATTGGTTCAACGTTTGGGTACACTGCATTGCACCCCTGCCTACTCCTTCAGGTTATACAGATGATGACGAAGGATTTTTGTTATTGTATATGGGTTTTCTTTAGAAGTTATCGCTTCGATTGTTCTCAACTGCGTATATTGTAGGTACCGCTTCACTGTGCAATTGTTCTACTTAGATAACTAATAATGATTGAATCCCTGAAGTACCCACTCAATTATGAGTCAAGGGACTATAGTATCATCATTGAATATATCTATTTAAAGTTAGTGCTTCAGTCATACTTACTCAGGTAACTCAATTCTCTCGCTATCCATATTCCTTTGCCAAACTACGCCTATGCCGCCAACGTCCAATGTCCCTTTTATTGCCACCAAGGCCATAGCGCCAAACATTGCCGTAATTTGGATCACATCCGTCCAAACCACCGCTTGTAATCCACCCTGGGGCCAACATTTGATCAAATGTTATACGCACTTTTTTGAAAATGTCCTCTGTATCAATAGAGATACAGATTGAATTTCTATGGTAAAGCCACTAAAAAAGCACAATACCATGCGTCAAAATTCGTTGAAAAATTAGCTTTTTTGTATGAGTTGGATGCGCGTATTTTGACGGGGTTTATGGTTTATAAATTGATACTTACAGCGCTTGTATAAAAAATGCAGACCAAACACACTATTGGGGTAATAATGTGTATATCAACACCGGTAACTGAAAAAACAGTTGAATTTTCAGTTGAAATGGTTCCGAAGATACCTTTGGAAGTAAGTGGTATCTTGATGCATCTATGAAGTAAACGAACACCAATAAAGAAGTCGTAGAACTTTAAATCAATGTCAGCAAAGTTTATTACAACTATTGATAAAGTCTATGTACCACGAAATAATCATGATAAAGTCTACGTAGAGCCACCTCTATATAGGTGGATCTAGGTGGCTAAAGTAGCGAAAAAATAGGCTGTGTAGAAGTTATAATCGTTACCATCTATTACTTTCAGTATAAAGGAATAGATGGTGATCATGTCATGTCATGGTCATGCATCACTGGAAGATAATTACCTTGGTTAAAAGCCAGAGCCGGAACATAAATGACAATGGGTAACCATCCTACCTGAAATAATGTGAACAGTTACGGCCGAAACCAATATCTTTGTCATTGATACGATAATTAGCAATCCGGTATAATATAAGTAAGAAGTTTCTATGGATAAATATAATGTCAGTTGTCATCAACATTATATTGGGACGATTGCTCTGGCAGCTGTATCCTTGGTAAAAGGTAAACTCACATGAAAGATGGGGCGCAAAATTAGAAAAGACAGACAATTTTATCCTAAAGACAAATCTACAGATAAGACAACATATAGGTTTCCGCTGGTAAATAACTTACAACCGGATGTGATCTAATGTTATTATATTATACTTAGATACTTACTAATGTAAAAGCAAAAAGGATTGATCCAAATAATCTCACTTTGTTGTCGAATCTCAATGATAAGTACTGAAAATAAACGATACCATTTAAAAATACTTACTTAATGAGGTACATATTTAATTTAGTATAATATCGAGGGTCCATTGATCAGATAGTCACCTCATAGTTTGAAGTAATCTTGAGCTCATGGAACACTGGCAGGTAGATCTGGGTCATAATGATTGACATCAGAAATATGGCTCCAATTATATAAGCGTACTGAGTTCCGTGCATGTATACTTCTGTTGGTGACCCCAACAGTGTTATGCCCGAGACGAAACTGAAGACAATTCAAGAGTTACTGCAGTAGGTAGGTAGTTAGGTCACATTTATCAATTGCTTAGAAAACGTCTTGAAAACTTGGTACAAGTTACCTAACCAATAATCTCTTGACGAATCTATTAAGCGATATGTGATTGATTGTGGTGGACTATGGCTATGACTTTTATAAGTATTTTCTATCCAAGGAATGGACTTTTTAAATCATGCAAGTAAACGAAACATTATGTACTTACCTAGCTACAAGAGACATAGAAACGGGAACGACTTTCATATTTCTACCACCTAGAAGATAATCGGCCTGTGTCGTCTGCTTCTTCATGAAGCCCCAGTAGATCCCTACCACAGCGCTGATAGCCAGCATGAAAACAAACACAACGTAGTCCACCCATGAGAACCGTTGCATATGGTCCACCAGCTCTTCGACATCGCCATGCATTGCGCCCATCTTGTCCAGGATTCTCTAGAAACTTCTAGACTATTCCAAAACGGACAACAATAATTCCTTACGGAACACTGGAGGCTCTCTGAGACATTATTTTAAATGTGGAACGAAATGCTCAAATTTATATCAATACCTATGCGACGGTACAGGCACCCAACATTCGAATGCATGCATCTGACGACGAGCTCAATCTGTTACAATGAAACAATTACGATAAATCGCAATTTAAAACAGGATGTTGCGAGATCGCCCCCTGCAGCTAGCTGGCAGTGAATTGGGACCTGACTAATACTCTACTTACAGACTTACCTAGTTATATGAAAGTAGCTACGTGACGTACTAATTAAGGAGGTTGGTAAATATTTAATTCCTTATTGATTATGTACCGTGGTTATAGTTACAGGAATCAATTACTAAAGAATTATCTACCAAATACGTATCTACCTTATAATAGGTATACTACCTAGGAGTGGTCGAACGCACGCCTTGCAATCGAAGTGTGCAGGTTCAAACCCCGGCTCGCACCTCTGGGATTTATGTGCGAATCTCATTTTCATCCGAGATTATCACTTGCTATGAAACGGTGAAGGAAAACATTGTGAGGAATCCTGCACGTCTAAGGGAACTTGACTAGTTTTCGATAGATGTGTAAATGAAGTCTGCCAACCCGCACTGGGCCAGCGTGGTGGACTATGGTCTGAATCCCCCTCGCATTGAGGGGAGGCCCGTGCCCAGCAGTGGGACGTTAAAAGGGCTGTAGTAGTAGTAGGTATAGTTCAGATCGTCTAGAACTTCAGTACCGCGAGCTAGGATTTTCATAGTACATACTTTGTATCGCGGTTAATTTCTTGTACGCGTAGAATTGCGATGTGTCGGTAGTCACGCCATCTATTGGTGACTGGCGGAAGTGGCGAGATATTGGGTTCGCCACAACTTATTAGGTGGAAAATATAAGAAATATGTAATCCTTAAAAACAGTACCTATTGATTAAATATTAAAATGATAGTAAAATAAAAAGGTGACTGTTGTTTTCCAGAACCTACTTGTTTGTTTCAAGTCGAATAAAAAGTAAATCCATTTTCGCGACAAATTTGTTTTAATTAATTTATAAACGTTTAGCTACCACAAAAAGTCCATAATAGCAAATACCAACTTATTTCAAGGGCTTTGATATATATACCCTTTATCGACACCAGCGCTTTGTGGAAGGTTTTTGAACTATTATTTAATGCATTTCGACCAATGATATTCTAAATATCATTGATTTCGACGGACACTTTTTCATTTTAAAAAAGCATTTAAAAATCTTGGTTTTGTCTTGCGAGAAACCCGTGACTTTACTGATATGGCAGCAGTGAAAGCACTTTACAATGCGTTGGTACGAAGCAACTTGGAAACTAGTGCTATCATCTGGAATCCTTATGAAGTGAAGTATTCCCAGATGCTGGAGAAGATGCAGAATAAATTTACCAGATACCTGTACTGGAAGCAGTTTGGTGTCTACCCTTTCTACCCACTTATGTATCCAACACTCTTTGTTATAGGGATGGTTGGGTACTATAAGTTGGAAGTAAGGCGCAACCTCGCACTGGTAAATTATGTGTATAAGATTTTTCGTGGTATACTAAATAATCCACAAATATTGGCATCGTTGGGATTGGTCGTTCCATGCAGGAGGCTACGGTTAGGTCCGAGGGAGGGGCTTTTTAAAGTTCCGGCAACCCGTACAAACGTATTAAAGTTTGCTCCTGTGATTCGCGCAATAAGATTACTCAATAATATTTCTGAACGTCTAGACATTTTTTCTTGTTCTTTGGCGGAATTCCAGAGGGTGTCACTTAGTTTGTTGTCCACTATGTGATTAATGTTATCTATGACTACTTTTGTTAGCTTGGGTTTAACCTGTTAAAACAAATGTCTGTGTTAATATAAATAAATAAATAAAATAAAAATAAATAAATAAATAAATAAATAAAATTTTTTTCCCCATAGGAGATTGTCCTTTGTCGTCCTTTATTTCTACCCGCTATATTACCCTGTAAATTAATTCAAACAGGCAACTTACATTATTTTTCTTTTAAAAATTGTAATCTATGTGAGATTGCAAAATCTCTTAGCAAAATGTAATTAATAAATGTCTAGGTGCATTCCAGTTACACATTGATTCGTTTGGCGTCAAACCACATGGCACCAAATAAAACATATCACCTGTCTCTTTCTAATTCTACGGAAATGTGAAGATATTTGCGCATGCTAGAAGTAAACTACAGAAATACTCTGAAATTATCGAACGAACGTCATTTGTTTGTCGAAAATGTCATGTACGCGAGGGCGGGAGGGAGGTTAGAAATCTGTCAAAACAAACTAATTTATTGATTTTCTTTCATCTTCAGCTAACAAACAAAGCTAGGTACATAATACCTGTCTATCCTGCCTACTGGTAAATCAGTCACATTTAATCATATACTGTAGTCTGTTGAAAATGGCTGGACTCCTGTTGAGTCCGTCGGAAAAAGCGTTTATTATTCAAGGAGTACAAGTAAGTTCTATATTTTTACGTTATTATTGACGAATATTTAGTAAATAATTAATGAAAACTATTATCTTAACATTATAACAAGAAGAATCAATATTATTTGCTGCTCTTCCTGCTTATCAAGTGTCTTAGATCATTGAAATTATTGTCGCGGCGCCTGTGGTTCTATAATCAGCATAATAATATAACGTCACCAATTCATCATCATGGAAACTGTGCGACTGACTCTCTTTACTGTTTTTACTTATTTAATCTCGTGTACCACTAAAAGGAGCCCAAGTTAATGGGTACAGATCCCAACCCTACGGTCGTTCACTGTTTTGCTACTCCACTCATATGTTAAGGAGCCCAAGTTAATGGGTACAGTTTCCAACCCTCTGGTCTTCCACTGTTTTGGCCCTCCATAACATGACCTGAACACCACTGCGGCCCATCCGGACCCGCAGCTGAGCCTCCACACACTCCCCTACAGCTCTACCCTGCCACCAGGTACTACTTGGGTGTTCATGCCCATAGGTACTGTGCCCCGTTCGTATACTAGCTACGAAGGCGGCTGCCCCTTGCGCATACTCGCTACGCAAGGCGGCCTACTCAAATCTCTAACCATAGCCCCTCTAGAAAAGACTATAGCTCGAGTACAAACTCAATCGCACATTTACCGTAATGACGAGTCCGTGCTCGTATTACTAATTAATAATCTCGAATAATCTTTGTCGTAATAATAGTAATGGGACTCACCCCGATACTCTAGGTAGCATTGCCTCGTGCATCGTGACTCCACGCCTTGCACGCAATTACTTACTTTGTACTTACATGCCCTCTGTACTTACTGCATTACTACCTCCATCGTAGCAATGCATAACTTACAACCATTTGTCGGTCTTCACTCCATGAAGACTACACTCGGTTTTCTTGTTAACCACTGTAGGTAGATGTGGAACCATTTTACCACGCTTTGCTCTTAATACAACCACCCACATATCGTAGCGTTCCCACGCCTACGCCCTTCTTCTATATAAACGCGCTCGCGCACTGTCAAAAACTAATGACATTGACACTCACCTTGACACATGACAATAACAGATAATAAATCGCGATGAAATCCGCGACACTCCCCAACCACAGGAGAAGTCACAGAAGCATCAACAGGTGTCTACTCAGTAATTTCTGTCTGGCTACGGAGCAGGCCATCTCAAACATTCTTTGTGCACCATTTCACATGAACTTACATCTGCTTCTACTTCAACTGAATCTTTCAGACTTTCACCTAAAGTTAGATAGTTACTGTCTGGACCAATCAGACCTGCTATCACTCTGAGGAATAACCTCTTTATGTCGGCTCTCTCCATCTCTAAACAATAAAGATATCTTACCGAACATTTAATTCTGTCTCATCTGCTTTCAATAATGATACACGATATGCACCATCAGCTCCATTCACCAATCTTAGCAAGTTTTCACTTATTTCTGCTCTTAGTGTCACACTTTCTTTATATTACTCACATCACCAACATTTGGCAATCCTCATATGGCAAAGCCTATAACTGTAACTCTGAAACTTTACACATCAAAATAATAAACATTATTTAAAAATTATTCATTAGGTATACATACCTACTACATATACATACACTTTACCAGCTTTTTAAGAACTTTTCTGTTTAAATTTTAATTCTGCTAGGTGATCATGCTCTATTAAGTCTGGACTGTCCGTCATGACATCCTGACCCTCCTCAATCAAACAGAAAGTCTTGCTTCGCATATCTAAGTGGGCAAATTTTCTTCCAAATTAAAATCAAAATAAAATTGGGCTATCAAATCAAAGATGTGGATCCCACTGTCATATCCTGCCCGAGCATGTACCTACTGTTGTCTCGGGTCTGTCACCCGAAGGTATACTTCAATCGCCATATGCATTTTTCCACAGCATCAACAAAATAATGCAATACATACCCCCCTGACATGTCCAGCCGGTAGCGTTTACTGTTGTCTCGGGTCTGTCACCCGAAGGTATACTTCAGCGCCATATGCATTTTTCCGCAGCATCAACAAAATAATCCAATACATACTCCCCCAGACAATATTGCCCATGCTGCGGCATCTCTAGTACTTCTGCAGTCAGAAAATCGCATTTGTAACTTCAGCTTCTGGACTTATCAATTCTTGTCCATTAAATTTCAACTGCTATTAATAAAAAAAATATTTTGTACCTGAAAAATTCTCATATAAGCAATTTAAAAATGATCAATACTTATTTAGACCAGTCATTAATTCCTTTCTGCCATGGAATCACTTTATACTGGGCACCGGTGTGGTACACACAACATTAGCATGAATATCCCATAAGACATCTAAAAAAGAACAGGGATTCGAGTTTCCTTGTAGCTCCCTCTGGACCAAAGGAAAATATTATAACTCTTCATTATATAGATCATATCATTACATCGGCGAAGTGTGGGCACACTACAGTGCACCTCTGCCTACCCCTTCGGGGAATACAGGCGTGATGATGATGATGTATTATTTAGGTACCTACTAACTCATGTACTTTAGCCTTTTTAAAACATAAACCACTAGGTAGGTAACTATTAACATAGTATAGCTGGGTTGGCAACCACTATAAAGCAAGAGTCTAAATTTCCTCATTGTCCTTTACTTTAATATCAATGAAAACACAGTTGTCTTTATCTGCAAATTCCTTGGGACACAACACTATTATCATTGCCCTTGCAATGATATCATTCCTCTTTAGCTAGAAATTTCTAAAATACTGCATAGATGTCATCTTGCTCCCAGTTAATTATTTCTTGTATTTAGTCAGATATTTCATACATAAATAATTAAGATGTTGTCCTTCACAAGACAGGCAACTATATAGGTAGGTACCTTCAGTGTTTACAACCTCTTTCATGTGTATTATAATCAGCTCAAAACTTCTTGCGTACTGGCGAAACAGACGTTTTAATTTACACATAACATCGTTAGTAGCTACTTCATTTAACTTTTTAAGTAAATAAATCCTCTAAAATAAACACATTCTGTGACACCTCCATTCATAGCTGCTATGATCAGTTTTTCTGCAATAGCCCCAACTGAAGCAATATATTATTATTTCTAAATTGACCTTCCGTCCACAACAATTTTGTAGTTTTGTGCAATAGTGCCCAAGCCACGGACAACCTCTTGCGCAGCGTCTTGCAGGGATAATATAAGATATGCAAGCCTATCATCTCTTGGTAGGGCTTGCTTGCTCACACTTGCTTCTAACTGCCACTATAATATGTTCCCATTAAATGTGGGAAGGACAGCTAAGGCAACTTTGTATGGATATTGTCACAACCAGAATTAGCAATAATTTACTGTCAAGGTTGATAATTACGACTTCCACCTCAAACTGAAAGTTCGTACTCTCCTTCACTATATCTTGAGACCACTCAGGGCCTTGTTGGCCAGGGCCATGTATACATATATATTCCTTCTTGCAAGCTCTTCGTACAAATGTTTAATTGCCCATTGTTCGCATTAAATCCTCTGAAGCCATGCTCTGGCATGGCTTGGCTCAGTTATATCTGTACAACTCGCTCAAATAATTCTGCAATTAACCGCATCATTAAGTCTTGTCAAAAGATGCCTTGTTCATCGTCATCCTGGAACTTTCAGAATACGCTTGTACCCAGTTATCTACCTAAAACTATTTATACTACTGGTTGACATACGAGGTACCTACTTATTATAAGGTATCATTAACAATGAGCTCTTACATTATGAGCTACTAGCATGTAGCACTGACCGACTTATTTCTTAGTGACATGGATAAATTTACTTGTTCCATGTTCCATACTCAATACACTAGAACATAATTTCCTTCACCATTCTGTGAATACGTTTGTATATGTATACTTTTAAACAATACACTTTACACCACTTTCAACACAGACCATGCTGTTTGATAATAATATGCCTTCATAGCACCTTATAATTACGCAAAGTAAGACGCTTTTGAAAAAGTAACTTCAAAATAGTAAACATTACAGAATGACACCATTTCGAAACGTAAACAATAATCATAACATTTCATACTTGTCGCAGTACTCTTTAACATGGCAGCCTAATACCATTGCAGCCAACACAACAAATGACAGGCAGTGATGGTAACGAGTAAGGAGTAACACACTTTAAGACGAACATAGACATTAAAAAATACATCACATGGGTTTCTCTTTCCAGGGAAACCATAGATATTACCATTACTAAATAAATATTCGGATACCTCTGGATTAAATTAAATAGATGCATAAAACATAAGGCACAATTCACGGTACCTAAAACACAAAGAGAAGTTTACCAAATAAAAACCATAGATTATACACGTTTAGTTACAGTACAAACAAATGTAAAATTATGGAGGTAAAATAAAACAAACAATTTATTTAATCATAAGTTTATAAATAAAACCACAAATGTTGTAAATACGTTTATTTAGCCGAAAACCTATATACAAGAGGTTTTCGATGTAGGACAAATCATTGTCCCATGAATACTCATGATGTTGAATCACATCCTCTAAAAGATGTATGATTAGAATAAATAGTTCTAACCAACTTGTCTATTTAAGAAAGCATAGGTCGTAGCCACCCCGGGTCATCCCTTACTAGTAAAACATCTTACAACAGGTTCTCCCAACGGATTGGGACCAACCTCCTTTATAGTCTCTAATAGTGGCACTCTTTGCTTGTCTACACTTAGGAACCAGCCTCCCTGAACGAATCGGGGCCAGACTGTCCCACAACTCTTTATAGCACTCTGTCCCACAGACAGAGTCACCAGTTTCTGTACCTCTGTACATCTCTATTGCCACTCTGCCAATCTATATAACTTGACTACAGCCTCCCTGAACGGATCGGGGCCAGACTGTTTACTGCTCTACAACAACTTTGTCTATCAGACAGACTTACCAGTAAGCTCTGTCTATGAAGGGACCCTGAGATAGCAGACCTCCCGAACTTAAAGAAAAAAAAAGAAAAAAAAGTTGTACCCGGACGGTCACATATTAAAAAATGAAAATAAGTATACTAAATGAATCTCATCTTATACTGCTCAAAACTCATTATCTGATTAGACCGAGCACCTCCACCATAATGTCGCGGCGCCTGTGGTTCTATAATCAGCATAATAATATAACGTCACCAATTCATCATCATGGAAACTGTGCGACTGACTCTCTTTACTGTTTTTACTTATTTAATCTCGTGTACCACTAAAAGGAGCCCAAGTTAATGGGTACAGATCCCAACCCTACGGTCGTTCACTGTTTTGCTACTCCACTCATATGTTAAGGAGCCCAAGTTAATGGGTACAGTTTCCAACCCTCTGGTCTTCCACTGTTTTGGCCCTCCATAACATGACCTGAACACCACTGCGGCCCATCCGGACCCGCAGCTGAGCCTCCACACACTCCCCTACAGCTCTACCCTGCCACCAGGTACTACTTGGGTGTTCATGCCCATAGGTACTGTGCCCCGTTCGTATACTAGCTACGAAGGCGGCTGCCCCTTGCGCATACTCGCTACGCAAGGCGGCCTACTCAAATCTCTAACCATAGCCCCTCTAGAAAAGACTATAGCTCGAGTACAAACTCAATCGCACATTTACCGTAATGACGAGTCCGTGCTCGTATTACTAATTAATAATCTCGAATAATCTTTGTCGTAATAATAGTAATGGGACTCACCCCGATACTCTAGGTAGCATTGCCTCGTGCATCGTGACTCCACGCCTTGCACGCAATTACTTACTTTGTACTTACATGCCCTCTGTACTTACTGCATTACTACCTCCATCGTAGCAATGCATAACTTACAACCATTTGTCGGTCTTCACTCCATGAAGACTACACTCGGTTTTCTTGTTAACCACTGTAGGTAGATGTGGAACCATTTTACCACGCTTTGCTCTTAATACAACCACCCACATATCGTAGCGTTCCCACGCCTACGCCCTTCTTCTATATAAACGCGCTCGCGCACTGTCAAAAACTAATGACATTGACACTCACCTTGACACATGACAATAACAGATAATAAATCGCGATGAAATCCGCGACAATTATTACAGAATGACTATCGTTCCGATGGTCGGTCGAATATAGACTATCGGCCCATGGAGCTGGAGACTGATGTGGTGAGCCACGCTAGCGGATCCGCGAGGCTTCGGCTCGCTAATACAGACATCCTGGTCGGCGTCAAGACGGAAATAGATGCGCCATACCCCAATAAACGGAACTTGGGCAAGATTGAGTTCTTTGTTGATTGGTAAGATTTCGTTATAATGTTCGTTTTGTTTGGGTGTCAAAAGCGGCACGCAAAAATTTTTGCTAGACCAAAACAAACTGTATTGACTCATAGAAAAAGTTCATTCTTCAACTAAATGACACTGACAGCGCTAGAGAATTTTGACGCGTGGGGTCGTGGCTGTTACCATAGAAATTCAATTTTTATGTTTAGTGACATAAAGTTTTGACATGCCGCCTTTAACACCCCAGTTTGTTAAAGGAGGAGGCTTGAAGGTACTTAAAAGCTTTTTGAATACCTACCAAACAACTCACACCTATACTGTATGGTTCCATACTAAGCAACACTTAGTATCTTGCAGTGACCTGAGGGTGATCCCAGAAATTGATGTTTTCCAGAACCCGATTAGTAAAAATCTTGAAGATACTGTTTCCAACTTGATCCCTGATGAGGATCAACCTTGTGTCCTGGTGTAGTGACTATAGCATCTTTAAAAGTATAGGGACCCATTTTGAAATTTTAGGATTTCAACTATAAATCTTAAAAGGTCTAACAACCAATGTACCTGTAACCAACCTGTAATACATAGTGTACAGGTACTGTTCAAGTAGCATTAAGTTAGTATAAGGAGCATATTTGATTAATAATAAGAAATTGTAGATTTGTACGCCACAATGGCTAAGTATGATGTTACGTTTTTATTATAATATTTCCATCTTGCATACGTGCACACACATATTTTACAAATAAATTTATCTTTATCTTTATCTAACCATTTTTCAACAAGATTATTTTTGAGTTAGGTGTCTATACTTTTAAAGATGCGATATGTTCAACAAACCACTAGATCAAGATGTCTTACATAGTTATATGCAGTCTGTATAATTGAAATTGTGTCAATCATCAAGTAGATACCATATCAAATGATATTTGACTTAATCAACACTGGGTGATACTGACTTATATACAAATTTGGA
This sequence comes from Ptilodon capucinus, assembly GCA_914767695.1. NCBI lineage: Eukaryota > Metazoa > Arthropoda > Insecta > Lepidoptera > Notodontidae > Ptilodon > Ptilodon capucinus. Next base: position 9,552,675 of record OU611808.1, read on the forward strand.
ATCAGCAATTTTTTCTGTGTCTAATGAGTATGCTCGCCTGTAAAGTTATCAAAATGGCGCTTTAGTCAAATAGCCCCATAATAAATACTTTTACTAATGGTACATAATCAAAATGTTACAGTTCAGCCAATGCAACACCAGAGTTTGAAGGCAGAGGTGGGGAGCATCTTGCAAGCAGTATCTCCACACTGATGCAAAAGGCGTACCACTCCTCGCAAGCCTTCAATTTGAGACAGCTGTGTATATTCGAGGGCAAACAGTGCTGGAAACTGTTTGTTGATATATTGGTATGCATCATCAGCTTGTAAAACCTTGTTTTTTTCGACAGTGAAATTCCATTTTAATTTGAAACTATTTTATAAAGTTAAATTTGTAATTTAAGCTTAGACCTTAGTAATAGATGATATACCAATGTTTTGGAAGTGCTAAAACAAACTGTTAATTCATAGAAGAAGCACATCTTTTCAACAAAATTTCATCATCTATGATCCAAGGGAATTGTGACACATTGTCAAGTGGCTTGTAACAAAGAAATAAAAATTTTATATGTACTAACAAAGAGTTTATTATGTTATTGGCTTTCATAAAATCAAATATAAATTTTTTTTAATTTGTGTATGCCTAAAAGCACTTACAAATAGTCAGATTCTACCTTGTAGAAGAGCTCTTTCGTTTTAATATTGGCAAACCCCTGTAGGCCTAAGTGTCATTATTTAATCATTTAAAAAAACATTGCAGATTTTAGAATGCGGTGGGAATTTATGTGACGCAGTGTCGCTTGCCGTCAAAGCTGCTTTATTCAACACAAGGTTACCGTACGTGAAGGCGGCACTCATGGACGGGGGGAATGTGGACTTACAATTATCTGATGACCCTTACGACAGTAAGCCACTCGATGTTGGGCCTGCACCATTGTTGGTATGTACTTTTTAGGGTTCACTAACTTCAAAAGGGAAAAAATCCTTATGGGATCAATTTCTTGTCCATTTGTCTGTCTGTCAATATCCTTTTCTCAGGAATAGAGGTATCAAGTTGAAATAAAATCATATATTCAAGTCTGCAATCTATTGGAGCTGCTCACTATCAAACTTCTAAGTTAAAACAATCAAAAGACACAGCTGTTTATGTGACACATTTTGATTGCAAGGGAATCAAAATCTATAGAGTATTTCCCTTTGCACCAAAAAATTTTATAAAAAGCTATGTCTTATAGCTCAAATGTGTTTCTGATTTGTTAATACATATATTGGGAATGCTCCAGTGAACCGAATACACAACTTTTTCTATTGCAGTCCAGGATATTATGCCTCTTGAGGTGACTGCCTGGAATCACTTTCATGCCTGTATTCATCGAAAGAGTAGACAGGTGCACCCGTTACATGGATTACATCAGGTGTTGATGACATACATGGAGTGGAAATACATTTCAATTCGAAACTGACATATTTATTTTGTTCCGCAGGTAACTCTATGCAAAATAGGCGACAAATGCGTCGTAGATCCCTCGGCCGAAGAGGAGAGCTGCAGTGAAACATCAGTTATTGTAGGCATCACAGGTAATATCAATAAAAATAAATTAATCGCCCCACAACACATACTCATTGGAACTAAGCAAAGTTTGTACTATGGGGTACTATACAAAAACATTCTTATTGGAATCGACATCTTGCCTTTCTTACCTAAACCCCGCTTGCCAAGAGGCAAGATTGTTTAGATGACGTGTAACCTCGGCGAGGAAACATTTATCCCGTGCACGCCGTTGAACGTGACTTCATCTTTCATATGTCCAATCCTTTTGGTAGTACATTCATGGTACCATACAATGGACTGGGGACAATCCAGTTAATCAAAGAACAGGGCAACCTCTTCTTCTCTTTTTACGAAATGAGTGAAATGATGATATTTTGATGGAATGAGATGAGGAATGCCTGCACGTTTTTTTTTTTTTTTTTTTAACGTCGGAAAATCCTTTATGGATACCCTGCCACCTCGGGGGAAGTAACAGGGTTATGTGGGAGTCCCGGCAGAAGGCCGTATACCCACTAAAAACCGACGGTGTACCATCTTCCGCATATATCGGGGCGCCACGGGATCGCTTTCGCATGCACCGCGACAAGGAATGCCTGCACCTGCGATTTGCGGTATTTATGGCAATGTCGAGTAATAATAGCAAGGATATATTCAATAAATACACATTATAAATAAAAACCGGCCAAGTGCGTGTCGTACTCGCGCACGAAGGGTTCCATACCATTGTCTATAAAAACAGCAAAAAAATCACGTTTGTTGTATGGGAGCCCCCTCAAATATTTATTTTATTCTGTTTTTTAGTATTTCTTGTTACAGCGGCAATAGAAATACATCATCTGTGAAAATTTCATCTCTCTAACTATCACGGTTTATGAGATACAGCCTGGTGACAGACGGACGGACGGACGGACAGCGAAGTCTTAGTAATAGGGTTCCGATTTTACCCTTTGGGTACGGAACCCTAAAAATGGATGATCCAGGGCAACCTCAGGAAAGGCTATCAAACACAAGAGGACAAGCCGTAGTCAAAATTGACAGAAATGACACGAACACCGAAATTTCTTGATTATCGTATTTGTTTAATAATCTGGGTTTAGATTACATTACAGTAATCTTGATTACAGGTAACCCGAGTTGCTACTTCAACAATGACACAATATTGGAAACTCACGCGAAATGCACTACAGTTGATATGATCGGGCCCGGCAGCGTCGCGCCTAAGACGTTGAAGGATGCCATCAACCAAGGGATGTAAGTCTATACAGTGACTATTACGACCAAAAGCCCATGCATGTAAATTAATATTTACCAAAATATATGAATATGAAGCAGTGGTAGCAGAGTGGTAGAACGCACGCCTTGCAAATCAATGTGTGTAGGTTCAAACCCCGGCTCGCACCTCTAGGTTTATGTGCGAATCTCATTTTCATCCGATATTATCACTTGCTATGAAACGGTGAAGGAAAACATCGTGAGGAAACCTGCACGTCTGAGGGAACTTGACTAGTTTTCGATAGATGTGTGAAGTCTGCCAACCCGCACCGGGCCAGCGTGGTGGACTATGGCCCGAATCCCCCTCGCATTGAGGGGAGGCCCGTGCCCAGCAGTGGGACGTTAAAAGGGCTGTAGTAGAATATGGAAACAATTACTATTTAGCATCCTTTTATAAGGCAATAACAAAACATTTTAATCAAATAAGCTAATATATGACCAATTTATCCTATATTCATTTTCATTTGCTATGAAAGTGGGAGTGGTCTGGTCACGTAGCACGCACCCACAAAGGTGGGCAAACATCATTACCAAATTGAACCCCAAGCAACGGCCACCGCAGTCGGGGCAGACCAAAACGACGATGGCAAGACGACCTATTCAGCTTTGCGGGTAATACTTGGTCACAAACAGCACGAGACCGCAGTGTGTGGAGGATTAATGGAGAGGCCTTTGCTCAGGAGTGGGACACGAAAATAGGCTATAAAAAAAAACATTAAAAAAATATTATAAAATTAATAAAAATCTGTTGTATCTATATTCTTATTTTATAGGTTTGATATTTAAAATGTTGACGAAAGGAACTTCCGGTCTAAAACTGCTTTTCGTTTCAGAGTTGCCGCCAAATTACTCGACAAAGCCCTCGGCCAGGCACTATTGCGTGAACAATTAGAAAACGTAACTTTAAAAAAACATTCCTACGGTTTTTTGAAGTAAATGAATTAATGTTTAAGACTAGCTATAAGTTTATAAATAAAAAAAAAAACAATATTTTGCCCAATTTACCTTTATTGAAATAATAATTACGTGTATTATAATAATATTAATATAAGGATTACTTATTAATTTATTATTCCCTCAGTCCAAATATCACATTCGTAAGTATCCAAGTTTGGATGGCGTCACTTCATCTTCCCATACATAATACAGGGTGTATCAGAAGTCCGAAATAATAATTGAACCTGTATATCGCTATAAGGAGTGGAGCTATATGGCCCAGACATTAAGTTAAAATTCTTAACTTTATTCTTTCATACAAATCTAGGAAATTCATTTTTTAAACAATTTTCGGTCGGCCCTTCGCAAAACGTGGACCAGCTGTTTATTTAAAGGTCAATGCTTCACACCCATTGTGACAAACCCCGCCCACAGCGGGTACTAGTACTCTATCACACGAGCCGCGCGGGGGTGGGGTACAGGGGTGAAGCGGCGGCGGCACGCGGCCGGCCGGCGCGCGGCACAGCGGTGTCTTTGAGCGGCTTTGATTGTGTCGGTCGCCCGTTGCCAACTCGCCCGCAGCGGTCTCTTTCGCACTCGCGCCTCTCTTTCGCACTCGTCGGTCATTGTAATTGACAGTAATTTTGATATTCCTAGGTACTACTAATTACTGTAAAATTTAACCGCCGAGAACCAAGCTTCCTTTAATGAAGGTAATTATGTAATTAGGTAGGTATCGAGACACCTTTTGTAAAACGCATTCATACATTTTATTTTTTGTTGCTAAATAGCAAACATTATTAAATCTTTTGTGGTTTGGTAGGTAGCTTTCTATCAAAATGAACCTGGTAGCTGTTTTATTTTTGATAATGACTACGCTGTTGGCCGTGAGCGGCAGCTTTACCGTAGGGGGTTTGTGCTATTGAAACTTGGGTTAGTGTGTAGGTATCTATCTAGGATCCCAGACGGCCTACCTACCTTACAAACACTATTTAGGTACTAATGAATAAGATGTCATTTTTTTTTACAACAGGTGTCTAGGTATCTACCTAATTACATAACTACGTTCTTAAGAAGTAGGTTGGTTGGTAAGGTTATTAAAATTGTAAATTAGAAGGTACCTACGTAAGTTTTCATTTAACAGATTTTCTTCACTAACAGTAATAGTAAATAGGTATCTGGGTAGCGACTAGCGACCATAACGAAGTTTTTAGTTGGTAGGTAGGTACGTAAGTTTTCGTTTAACAGATTTTCTTCACTAATTGTAATAGTAAGTAGGTATCTGGGTAACCACTTACTTAATTAAAGGACCCAATCGTCCGAGTAAAAACTGCTATAAAGATAATAATAGTAGGTAAGTATTTACCCGTGGCCATGTGTGCAGTGTATCAATCCGTGGGTTTAATTGGAATTTATTCACTTCTCACATATCACAAAGAGCTAGGTAGGTACCTACCCACCTGCACACTTGAGTAAATATTACTTTCACGTTTTTATAGGACATAAAAGAAATCACAAAACTGTTACCGGTATTCCCTTTAGGTGCACCAATGCACAAAATCATCTCATAGTTTTCCGAGATTGAAAACACTTCAAAACTTCACTATTACGCGGAGAACGAGACATTTTTCGGAACACAAGTTAACGCCTTGACAGATTGCAAGGAACTAAATAAATATTTTGATTTACGTTATTTTTATTAAATAAAAATATCAAAGGACCGCTCCGACATTGCACGAAGGCACAGTGTTTTACTGCGCTGCAACGCTGGGCCAATCACCGCTGATGCAATATGGCCGATGATTTGTCATTGGACGAAAATTGTCCTTCTGTGTGATATCTCCGCCCGCTACATTGACATATTCGCGGCCATGATTATTAGAGTAATCAAAGATTAAAGTATTTCAGATATGCCAGACCAATTCTAATAATTGTCTACATCATTAGGTACCTACTTGTATTCTGAGAATTGTAGTGATTATGATAAAGACAAATAATAATAATAAAATAATATTTTTTTTCTTTTAATCAACTCTCACTATGTTTCAGTTTAAAAAGAAATCCGTTCACGAAAACTAAAACAAAAATGGATTATTTGCTTGTGTAGAAGTTTTACTTTACATCGATTTAAATGAAGTATGATTTTTTTGTCATAGTTAGGTAACTACAATGACCGATTTTTATTTCTGTATTGAACTATGCTCGTAGGTAAAAACCTTGTGTCATATCTATCACTCCCTCATCATTTTAAAGCGAGTTCATTCGCCTCATCAGCTGATTTTTAGGGTCGCGGTGCGTAAGTTTTGACACCAACTTTGGACACAAATTGCTCAGAAACTAAATTAGTTACGTATATTTTGCTTGAACGTGTTGATTGCTTATCATCTGTCCTATATGGCCCCCAAGTATTATTTCGGACTTCTGATACGATCTGTATAAAGTTTGAATTGTTGAATTATATATAGTTCCTACATCTAAACAATTAATAAGTACTTTAATGACATAAAAAAAGATTAAAGCTAAAATATGACAGATACAAAGCAGTTGGTAAACTTGTACCAGCAACTTGTGTCTGATCACGTACAGTCGGCATCATAAATATCGGAATAGACGAACTGCTCAAAATGGTTTGAACATCAAAACTAATACTATACACAGTACACGCCGCAAGGACACAAGACTTAAGTTGGTATTTATGAACCTGATAATAATATTTGCAAAGGAGGATCGTTTAGCATATTAGTGCAAGGATTTTGTGTGTGGTGTGTGTACCATTGGTTATATTAGCCGCGGGACAATTCTTCTTTTACAAAATTAAATGAACTTTACTAAGATAAAGTATGGCACCACTAACAATTAGTAGATATTCCATCAAATACTTTAATAGCAATATTCCATCAATAAACTATGTAGGATGATCATGATAAAAAAATGTTGCAACGACAAAGGGTTATTCAGAATGTCCACACTATGAGACCGCTGTTATTCTTTTAAGAATGTTATCTCTACATATAGGTTGATTGTTTGTTCGTTTCCCTCTATATTTTGGATGCTGACTGTACAGCTAAGATGTTTAAAGAACTAGATAACTCTAAAAGCCCATCACCTTGGCTACTCCCTAAATCTACATACGGTTACAATGTATGGATAAACATTTAGATCATAAAGATATCAGTTTCACATTTAGAGATATTACAATATAGGCCTTCTGGCATTAAATGCGTATTCGTCTTCTACTTCTTGGGGTTAACGGGGGTAAGCAGGTCCAATACGGCGGCAATGTTCCCGTCCTTGCTCTCCAGGAGTTGGGTAAGCCAGGCGCCATCATTGGTGAATCCCATAGCCAACATGTGTTGAATAGCGGCTTCGATGTGAGCTTCTGTGAATATTGATAACAATTTATGTATTTCAACTGAAAATGGTTTTAATTATAAATTAAAAAGCTGTGGTTGGTTCAAACCACGGGCTCGCACCTCTGGAATTTTCGGTATTGTAATTTTCGAAAATGATTACTACTCGCTGAACGGTGAAGGAGGAAACCTGTCTATAAGGAGTCATGTGAACTTCACCCACTTTCACTAGCCCAGCAAGGTGGACTATATGATCCGAACCTCTCGACTATTGAGGGGAGAATGTACGCGCTACAATGGCAATGTCTGCGTTCACTGCATTCACTACCTACCCCTATGGGAAATACAGGCGTGATTATAGCAATGTGCATTTAAGTCTCCTTTGTTCCGTTGATATTTCTAAAACAAAATAAATTGCCGGCTGACCGAATTTGTGAAAGTATGCAACAAGGTCGAGATAACAGTATCATATTCCGGAGACTGTTATTGCAATAAAAGATTACTCAATGCAATGTTTTGGTATGAACGAACGAAGCGTATATCCTAGTAAACTTACATAAGTGGAATTTGTATACAACATTCTAACGCCAAATAAATTTATTCAAGATCACCAATACTATGATGATTAGCGTATACAGCCAGTCCCTGCTATCGACAGTCTTTTTGTAATGTCAAAATAATAATATCTTTTTACTAAGTGCATATGAAAGTATATACGGTATTTATAAAAAATAAAATGTCTGTCTGTCTGTATCAGTTAATCGGAAACAGCTAGACCTATTTTGACGGTACTTTTACAAGCAGATAGCTGATGTTATAAGGAGTATTAAGATACTCCTACTGATGGCTACTTTTATTTTATTTAAGAAAACGAATAAGGGTTCCTAAATTCCTCGCGGATGAATTCGCCGGTACCAGACAGCTATCAAATAAAGATTTAACTGCTATAGTTATAAAGATCAATTTGCGGATGAGCACTGTCAATGGTACTTACTAGGGTGGCGTTGCCTTTGTGCTGGTTGCGGCGGGGCAGTGGCTGGTTTCGGCGACTGTTGAGCCGGGGCGACAGATTGGGTCTCAGGTTGGGCGGCGGGCTTGGCCGCGGGCTGGGGCTGGGCGGACTGCTGCGGGACATGCGAAGCCTTGGCTGCTTCCGCTTCTTTAGGATTCAACACTAAACGTTATAACACCATAAGTTTAATGAACATGGGCGTGATGACATGATGGCAAAATCTGTACAACTTTTGACTATACTGTTATTTCTTGTAGTTTTTTATTTACCTAAATCAACAGTTCTGACTTTCCCGAAAGCGTAGGCAGGCGGATATAAGACTTAAACCTTCAGAGAAATGATTACTAAAGTACCTACTAGTAGTAGCCATGAATTAGCAACTAGTACTAATTATTATGTAATTAACCAGTCATACATAATGAAAAAAAAAAGATAAACTATTATTTCTATTATATGCCACCCTCTTTTCAGTTCTCTCATGTAGGAAACGGATGCCTTTGCCCAGCAGTGAGTCAACAAAAGCTGATTAAAAAACCGGCCAAGTGCGAGTCGGACTCGCGCACAAAGGATTCCGTACCATTATCTATAAAAAAGGCAAAACAATCACGTTTGTTGTATGGGAGCCCCCTTAAATATTTATTTTATTCTGTATTTTAGTATTTGTTGTTATAGCGGCAACATAAATACATCATCTGTGAAAATTTCAACTCTCTAGCTATCACGGTTCATGAGATACAGCCTGGTGACGGACGGAGGGACGGACGGACGGACAGCGAAGTCTCAGTAATAGGGTTCCCGTTTTACCCTTTGGGTATGGAACCCTAAAAAGGTTTAAAATCATAATGCAGCAAAAAATTAAAAAAAAAAGCAATATCCTTGAGATATAAAACCAATGTAGGTTATCATGAGGTGATCATACAGTCTGATATGGAGTTGGAAATCTTTTAACAAAGAAAGGAACATATGAGTCATGGTTTAAATGTGTTGATATTTACCAGCAGTTGCGGTGTTCAGAGGCGGGTAAAGACCACCCTCAGAGATCTTCACGCGTTCCTGAAACTCCTCGGGAAGATTGAAACCAATCGGTGCCGGTTCTTGGGGAGCACTCGCTGCTGCGTCCATAAAATCTATTGAAATAAATAAATACCATCACACCTGTATTCCCTGAAGGAGTAGACAGAGGTGGACTGCAGTGCGCCCACACTTCGCCGATGTATTTTGGTCCCAATGTAATATGGGGCGAGCCTATTGCCGTTACACTGGGCACGTTCTCCGTCAATACGAGGGAGATTTTTGGGCCATAGTCCACCACGCTGGCTGAATGCGGGTTGGTGAATTTCACACACCCTTCTATAGACGTGCAGGTTTTCTCACGATGTTTTTCCTTCACCGTTTCATAGCAAGTGATAATATCGGATGAAAATGAGATTCGCACATGAAACCCAGAGGTGCGAGCCGGGGTTTGAACCTGCGCACTTAGATTGCAAAGCGTGCGTTCTATAACTCGGCTACCACTCCTTTTGATATCAATTGAATAAACTACAATTTTAAATATCTGACTGCAGAAGCATGTGCGCCAAGACTAATGTCTCAGAATACTTTGTCAAATTCTCTCTTATGAAATAAAAATGAGAGTGAGCGAGCGAATCCGAGTCTTGAAATGCGTGCTAACCCTACAGGTTTAATACAGCCGGCTGATGTAAGGCGACAAGGCAAAATCCGTGATAATAATATAATTATTAATCTTCTCATGAATTTAGATATTGAAAGCAACTACATGCTAGTCTTGGAGCACGTGCAAAACCTAATACCGAACATATATATCATGGTTCTATTGAATAGAATGAGATGCAGAAAGGGACTATTAACTAGAGATGAAACGGATATCCGGTATTCGGCCTTGTTTTACTATCCGGCCGGATGCCGGATAGTAATTCAGTAGCAGGTCGGATGCCGGATAGTAATTCAGTATCCGGCCGGATGCCGGATAGTAATTCAATATCCGGCCAGATGCCGGATAGTAATTCAGTATCCGGCCGGATGCCGGATAGTAATTCAGTATCCGGCGGGATGCCGGATAGTTATTCAATATTCGGCCGGATGCCGGATAGTAATTCAGTATCCGGCCAGGTGCCGGATAGTAATTCAGTATCCGGCCGGATTCCGGATAGTAATTCAGTATCCGGCCGGATAGTAATTCAGTATCCGGCCGGATGCCGGATAGTTATTCAGTATTCGGCCGGATGCCGGATTGTAATTCAGTATCCAGCCGGATGCCGGATAGTAATTCAGTATCCGGCCGGATGCCGGATAGTAATTCAGTATCCGGCCGGATGCCGGATAGTAATTCAGTATCCGGCCGGATGCTGGATAGTAAAATTCAAAGCAATAGTTATATGAAATAAAAGCATTTCCAATATTTTTTGGTTGTATATGCATTACGGATTCATTGTGGATTATTAAGTCAACTTCACGATACATCACCATCACGCCAGTATTCCCTGAACGGGTAGACAGAGGTGCTATGTAGTGCATCCAAATCAACTTTTAAAGAACCTATATTAATACTATCATTTCCTGTGCAAAGTTTGGGGGTAATTTATTAGGTACATTACATCTTATTACTAACCTTTCTCCTGATTAATCATGGTCCACTCATCACCCTTGTCCGGAGTGGAGTCCCTATCAGTATCGCTGGAAGCTGACGGTTCAGTCTTCACGGTGACATCGCTGGCCTTCGACGCCTTCCTGTCCCCTTGTCCCATCTCTACGTCGGTCTGGGGCGACGCGGCCGCGGGAGCCGAACTAGCCGGTTTCCGTAACTGATTAGCATTCGCCGTCAGACACGATTCCAGGAGATCCTTGAAATTGATTTGCGGTCCCAACGGGCACCTTGGCTCGGTGTTAGACGAAGTGCTCGCTTTGGGTTGTTCGGGAGCCGTCTCCGGCTTGGGCGGTTGAGGGTCTTTGGGTTTCTGTTGAGACCCAGTCTTGGGGGGCGCGGTCGGGTCGGAGTCGACGTCTCCGGCGAGGTTCGCGAACTCGTTCATGTAGGTCGCGAAGGTGTCGAGCCAGCTGACGCGCGTGCGGTGGTGGTCGGCGTGCGGCGGGCGTGTGTGGTTGTGGGAGGGGTGGTCCCCGCGGTGGCGCCGCTCGCCGCTGCGCTCGCGGCGGTGTCGCTTGTACGCGCAGTCCTCGCCGACGGCGCCGGACACGGTCTTCAGGAAGTGACGGGACCTCTTGATCGCCGCCTTGATGACGGCGCGCTGTTGACAATCATGCCGTCTACTAACACATGCAACTAAGAATATTTACATGAGTACCTAATAAAGTTCAACTATGACACCGATACCTACCTATATACATTTACATACTAATTTAAATGTGAATTATACATTTGATCAAATTGAGAACATAGGTAGATATATACTGACTGAAAGCGATAATTTATGAGATGACAAATTCTCTGAGTACCTACCTGTGACGATCCCTTTAAATTGATGTTTTCTTTCACAATTAAATATTAAACACTTTGTAGTAAATAAAGTGTTGTAAGTAGTTAGCTAAAAAACTTCAACAACTAATAATAATACTTGCTATGATAGTAAAGAGGGACGAAAAAACAACTCACCGGCATAGATGGAGTAGGCACTCGCACCATGCAGTGTTCGGGATGGCGGCCTTCGGCTTCGCACCGTGAGCACAGATCGAAGTCTTCACACGAAGTACACTTGTAGCGGAACCCGACCACGGCCGCGTCGCAGCTGTCGCACATCACGCCGTAGTGCAGCTCCGTGTTGCGTTGCCCGGAGACACCAGCTGTTACAAAAACCCAATGTATACATTCGAAAATTCTCCTACTCCTTAGACTATCACAACCTATTTCCTGTCAGTTTTCCTCTATTATGGAAGTAACTAGTTGTGTATGTGCTGAATTAATTTATTTTCTTTCTTGTGTGCCGAAGAGAATATTACATGCTAAAAAGCTGTGAGACCACACGTTAAAAATGTCTTGGGTCCTCGATGACATTTTGTTGAAAATCATCCTTCCTCCATGAGTTAACAAAGTTCATTTTGGTATAGACTTAGTATCCCAAGTTTTGACGCGCCTGTGGGCCCAAGGTTTTATAGAATAGATGGTTGCAATTCCTCTTTAACAAATTTATATTCAGATTTTTATATGGAGAACTTTAGCAATTGCGCAAGCTCTCACGAAAACGGTAACGCATTTGCGCAATTCATGCACAAGTTTATTTCATCAGCGGATTGATACAATCAACTAACGAAATAAATTAACTTTGGAGGAATTGTAAAAAGTAGCCATATTAGAATGCATGCTATAGTTGTAAATAAGTAATAGGATCCTGTTTAATATCAGTTGAGTAATTAAAGAGGCCCCAATATTATTATTATAGTTATAGACGAGTAAACATACATTATTATGCAAACATGAGCAGTACATATTTAACACTGAAGCAGGTAAATAACGACCTACAATGGATATGACTCATGTTATGATTACAAGCGAGAATTGATTGTTTAAATTTGTTCTATCACGAAGGCATATTTTTACGGATTGGCAAAGTGTGGCGTGTAATGCATTTAAATCAATAAAAACATACTCTTTAAGATTTTGCAATCAAAAATCATTTCTATTTTTCGTGCGTTAAATACTATGTGTGAACATATTATTTGATGTTTTTTTTTTTCACAAAATAATTCAAAGTTGAATGTTATGTTTAAATAAGTGTCAAAATAGACGTTTTAAACGACGACCTACGTAATTTTCCATTTTTTTTTAAATAAAATATCTAATTACTTACCAGTAGCATTCTCAGCAGTAGCAGTGATGACAACTTTAACATCATTATCAACATCACCTCTGCAGTACACATATAGTTTGATGAGATCCCCTCCCAAGGTCTGCAGGGCCGTCATCACCTCATCATCAGAAGAAATGATAATGTCATCTCCATCTTCATCTATAACAAAATAAGCTCATGGCATTGAGGGCATAAAGTATTGTCTTGATTATAATACTATTGGTAAAATGTGTAAAACTGTGCACCTGCACTGGCTACTATTGGAAATTGTATAATATGTACAATTAAGTTTTATTTAAAAAAAGGTAATAGCAGCTACGAACTTTAAAGGCAACATTTTTACTAATATCTTCATGAAAGTTTTTACACCATTTCGTTAACGGAAAGACAGTTTCTTGGTTACAGGAACCGGTCATTAAACCATTGACACTAAACACATAAGGTACCTACAACAATCCCAGATTTAACTTCTAGTTTTTGCGCGTGATATAGTCTTTTTTTTTTATGGACTACGCTGTTGGCCGTGAGGTGGCCTTTACAGCTTTACCGGGGGAGAGGCGTGATATATTCAATAAGTACGGCAGAATTCTGAAAGTCTTTATCCCTTTTATGGCTCAAGAAAAGGTTAGAGCGACAAAATCCGTCCCCTCTACAGCTGATAAGCGTGATATTTGTGATATTAATGCTATTATAAAAACCTTCGTAATCGTTCCGTCAAAGCCACTCTTTTAAGTTATTCAATCAAAATTACCTTTCCATGCAACAGAATACTCCCTCCCCTTAAGTCCAGGGTACACATCTTCGATCTTGGCGTTCAGGTAATGGTAGCTGGTGACGACAGTCTTCTCGATGCCGAACCTCCTTACTTCCGGCTTGCCACCTTTCTTCCAGAAGGTGAACACCTTAAATGGGACTTGGTCTTCCATAGTTGCTTGCTATAGAAAATAATAAGTACACACGTAAGTATATATTTTTAGGGAACTATAGTTCGACAACATTCAAATTGATGTGATTAGTGATAACAGATGAAAGCCATAAGGTAAATTGTGCGTAGCGTTTGCCTATTACATTTTAAACGGCCATGTAGCAGTTATTTCGGTCAGTGTGTACCCTTGGGGGCGCTAACCTAACCTAACCTAACCTTTTTTTTTTTTTTTTTGCGCTGGGAAATGCATTCCCAGCGCAAACAAAAACAAAAAATAACCCTAACCTAACCTAACTCCATAGAGCCCCCAAGGATACACCCCAACCGTTATTTCTCCAAATAAACGAAACCACGATATTTAGCAGATCTGCGCAATTGCACAAATTTCATAAAATAGAAAAGCACTTGCGCTAAATTTGATTTTATCTGCAGTTTTATGATCAGTATTAATATGCTGAAACTGATAAGAAGAATACAGTTTTGGAATAGCTCAATGTGGCCATTATATGTAGATCAGTCCAATTCAGTTTTTAAATAAATATATATGGCATCACATTATGATCTGAAACTAACCAAAGTTTGTACTATGGGTTCCACACAATGGGCTGGGGGCAATCCCAGTATATCTTGATTTTGTCTCTTTCTCTCGTATGAAATTAGACAAGAGAGCAAGCGAATTCGTAACAGAGGTCTAGGCTTAACATGCATTAACATGCATGGCTTTTTTGGGGATTTGCCCTGTGGGGTTAGCAAATTCCCAAAAAAGGCATTTTTGCCAGCCAGCAACCAGTGCAACCACCCAGTGCAGTGGGCATATGTATATTTTTCAATTAAATTTAAGATTAGAAAACAATGAATGGAATGGTAGGTATGTCTGTCTGTGCTATTAATATACAATAATACCAAAAAATACTAACACTCAGAATATAAAAATTATCTTTGCTTTATGTAGGTATGAGTTATGATAAGTGTGCAGCTATCAATAATTTAAATAAGGCCAGTGCTGCTGATTAGAAGGCACCAAAATATATCTGAACTCAATTTCATAGCACCACAAAGTACCAATAGTAACACATTAAGTTTTATTTAGTTTAATGCTGAAGTAATCAGAACCATTTCATGTAATGTTAAATTTATGGAGACATTTGTTAGGTACCTATTATTTGCAACAACATGCAATTTTCATGATTTAAAATAAACATTACTTATTAAATAAGTACTTGTTTGTGCATTATGGTAGATACTTACTGTACAATCAATAATAAATTATACAATTGAGTTTTGTCTTTAATAACTAATATTGAAAGTGGTATTTTGCAAAACTCTTTCAATATCATTATATAGTCGAGTCATTTATAGTATCTCTAGCATAATGAAAGGATTTACATAAAACCTAAACTTAGTACTTTTCCAATGAAGACAATACCTACTATGAAAACCATCAAAATTGTCTTGTAATACATGTTTACTTCATATGATGAGGATAACAAAGGATAATTTATTATTATTGTTATGGTAACAATACTTAAGAACATGATGCAATATCCATGCCTTAGTAGTAATATTTAATAAGACTGCTACCAATTATTGGGCAAAAAACAAGACAAGCACTAAATAATACACATTAATTAATTATGTGACACTTGCTACAAATATAAAAGGGAGGAAATTAATGTGAAACATATTTAGATTAAAGTAGCATAATCATGCACCAGTAACAATTATATTAACCGGCAACGACTTACGTGGGTCATTTACTACAAATTGCGCTAAAAAATTACCTAATATTCAGCTCCCAGATAGGCACAAATTCATAATTTATTTCCCAGGGGCCATTTTGAGTACATGTTCCAATATCTTTGATACTGATAATGGATGCCTACTGTAAGCCGTATTGTACTGCGCAAAAGCTGCTAAGTCTGATAGAACAGGGGAAAAATAGTAGATAGTTATATACAAAACCTACTTACCGGTTTTTGCTGTATAGTATTGTATTTCAAATTTGCACTTGCACACAAACACGTCGTACCTCGACAAGGGATTTTCAATGAATGTTGATGAAACGAACGACTCGATCGATATAAATATGGCTTCAAAACATTATGATTCATCAAAATATGGAACGTTTAAGAACAACATTCTGTTGTGCAACATACAGGTCAGCTGTCAAAATAAACAGTCATTGCTCCTGCTGATACAAGTCACGTAAAAAATATGTTTGAGCCTGAGTATATCTTACTCATTTTACTCTATGATAAATGCATCTTGCTTTTTCACTTGGATATAAACTAGAATGATTAAAGTAAGTATATATTATACGCGTATTTGGAACGCGCTAAAACGTTTCAATTCACGCTTTATTTATCAATGACATTTCATTTATCTTACTAGCTTTCGGCTATAATACCTATGAATTTAATAGCGAAGCGAGAGATCCTTGTTCGGTGACTTGATTAAGCATTGCTTTTTAGAACTTTATCAAAACAAGATGAAATCCATTCTAGTAGGCCAATGTCTCAGGCTAGTCATGAATTCAATCGAATTTCACGCCAAAATTGGTTTCAACCAAGGTCAAAGTACAAAGCCAAATGAAACGAACCAGTACTAACACCAATAATAACTTTATTACAACTTTTATTCATAATTATTAGGTATGCTAAAGTAATCTAATGTATTTTATTTTAACGCACGAAGATAAATATTGTTACAAAAATTAATCTTGATGCTCCTTATCGATTGCTTTGCTTGTTGATTCTTTTCTTGGTTCTTTCGGCATATAGTCATTATAAGATTTAGGTTCATCAGCAAACTTTGTAGGGCCACCTAATTGTATAGTCTCTGGAATATTCCATTCCTCGTTGAGTTTCTTGGCTATGAAATATATTTCGGCCAGTGCGATGACCAAGGCACACATCACACCAAGTAACAGTCGAAAACCGAAATCCAGGTTTCCAACCATCCATTCAACACCTCGGAATCCAAATAAGAATCCAGCAAAGATTGAAAGAATGAACTGGCCAATCACAATTAACTGACGATTCAATTGTTTTACTGAAAACAAAAAAAAAATTAAGGCATGAACTGACTTTTTTAATTGTAAAAAGAGTAGGTCTGATGGGATACTGTGCCCAAAGTTGATAGTAATATTATATTACTATGTATACATAAATGATGTTACATCATAATGAGGTTGCACATTTCTCATGATGAAATATCTATGTAGGATTAATCTAGAAACATTCTTACTATATGAAATTGTGATGTAATTTTTTACAGACTTGCAATGTTGCATTGATAATCAGTATGGCTAGCATATCCACCAAGGCTAGATGTATGTCACAGAATATGTCGATTTTGTCTCTTTCTCTATGAAATAAGACAGTTTAACTAACTTCCTAAGTTTGCAATTATATTACACAAATTTCACAATCTGGACATCAGAAAAAATCTATTGACTTATTACTTACACTGATAAGAGATAGTCTCATCTGGGAATCTCATCCTCACATTATCAACAGTTTTAGTCATCTTTCTATATTCCCTTGCCTCCTGTTGAGCGCGTAACTTAACACATCTCGCTTCTAGCACGGGATTCCTTTTAATCACCTTGTTTTCTGGCATTTCAATCACCGATCCCTCTAAAAGTGTGTGCAAATATGGAACATCTTGCACACCTTGGCTCCTCTGGCTCTGTAGATGTATGTACAACCAATCTATGTCTGAAGTTGTCAGAGACAAGACAAATTCTTTTTTACTTTGTTCATCATCCTCTTTATCATTCAAAGCAGTCTTACCATCATCTGGAATATTAGAATCATCGTTTTTCTGTGTTGACTCATTTTCTTCTGCCTTCTCTGATATGTCTTCAATTTCTTCATTTGTTTCCTTGTCAACCTGTTCGATAGTCTCCGTTTCACCAACAGCTTCTTTGATTTTAGTTAAATTCTCAATATCTTTATCGTTTAAATGTACAGTGAATGGTTTAGAATCTTTTTCGTTATGCTTAACTTCGTAATTGGCACCTTTTATTAGTTTGACAATATTTGCAGGCACATCGTCATTGATAGTGATGGAGTTGAGGTAATTTTGTAGATTGATTGATGGTACAACACGAATGTTGGTATCGACAAGTGAGCCTTTTAAATCCATGGTTTAGTTGTCTGTTATGTTTAATTTGTGGTTGAGGTCAGCATACAGGTCTCTCAGTTCCTCTTCTTTCTCATCAAATGCGTTGTCAATGCGTTGGCATTTAAAGTTCATATCATCAATAAACTGGTCCCATTCCTTTTGCCTCTTCTCCTGGTTTAAAAGTCTTTTGGCTTTATTCGCCTAGAATGTATAAGAAAATGATCAATGTGGATTAGAGAGTTAAATATCATGTACCTAGGTATATTAAGAGTATCCATAGAAAGTTATTGACAATACTTCATACTATTTGTTAATAGTTACGCTAAAAACTCTTTGTTTATAATTTCCTCTTGTATTAATTATCATAACATTTTAAAATCATATATACGTAAATGAGTGATTCACTAGCACCTACTGCCATCTACAAATATACATTTAAGTTTCCCAAGGGAAACACTGGGTTATATGAATTGAGTTTAACACTGTACTGAATAAATACATCCTAAATGATTTGAATCCTTTTTGAATATTGGCAGCCCTCATAGATTACTATAGGCATTGTACAGTTTACTATAATAGCCGTAATAAATATAAAAAAAAGTTTTAATGAATGAGTTCTGATTACAAAATAATGTTTACCTCAGTAACTTTAAGATAGTCTTGTTCCACTTCTGATGTGAGCTGCAATGCTTGTTCCAACTTCTCTTTCAGTATTGGTAGGCCAGACTCCCCACTCTTCTTGATTCTCTCCGCTTCACTGTCTTTAATCTCAGTCAGTTTTTCAAGAATTGCAAATAGATTTTCAACTTCACGATCACCTCTCTTCTCCTATAAAGTTAAATAGTAGGTAAGAGTGTGCATATTAGTTAAAGTTTTATTGCGATAAAGATAAATTAGAGACTTTTTTATTTCTCATTGTTTGACATAGGTAAATACTAGATCTCAGAAACTATGTTCTTTAACTATGGTCATATTATTTTATTTATTTTATATCTGTAAGCTCTGAACACAATAGGGTGTCAAGACATATGTGTTAAAATATTATGCCAATATCAAAAGAAGTTCTGTATCCATGTAAATAAAGATGGAATTTGTGGTAATAGCTATGCCTCAAAATTCACTCACATCAAAATGATATTTTGTTGAAAATTGGCTTTCTAATTGGGTTTATACAGTTTGTTTTGGAATGTCACAAAAATTTATGACTGTTTTAAGATACTTTGACTTTATTTTCTTAATACTAGTAGACTGGCATAATTGATTTTAAGTTATTTTAAGGTATATAAGACATAACTTACAAAAACTGTAACACAGCACATATTGGGCGATATTTTTACCAGTTACCCTTCAGGACAACATTTGGACTAAGATCTTTTATTACCTGACATTAGTCACACAAACGTGATTAACAAATAGGTACAAAACTCACCTCAAATTCTCTCAGCATAAATTTAATTTCACCATTTAGAAATGGCCGGTGGTCGAATAATCTTGACCAGATTTCACCGATTTCTGTAATTATTAGACAAAGATATTATCTTTTTCTTTGTATAATCATTATGACTTCTTACTGTGGACCTAGTGAATATTTTGTGTTGTTGAACCTTTTGAAAGGGAGATAAAGAAAGGACCTAATAAATGCACTTACACATCACAAAATGAACGATACAATAGTAAGGGCGATTAGTTAATAGCATAAGTACATAGATCCAGTAATTAGTGTCTAATATTTGTCAATTTTAATGTCATATTACTACAAAAAGCAGTAGCTACATACAAAATGTATACAAAATGCACCAAGTCCTGCTGCACCCCTCGCGTCATGTACTATCCAAAAGCCTTACATTCTTGTTAGCAGTCAGTCTGGATATTATGATTCAATAACAGTTATTATACCTTTATTCACATCAAAACACTGAAAGATATAATCCTAAACTCGGAAAAGCGAAATATTTAGGACACAAACCTCGTGACAGCTCCGTCATTATCAGTGATTATCATTCAATCATCTGTTCAATTATTTCAAATCATTCGCTCAGTGCACAGATGTTAAATTATACACGTATGACTTCCGGAGTCAGGTTAAATACTTTACAAGCTGCAATAAAGTGAAAAAATATAAGGCGTTTTAAATCTTTACCTCGTACGTATGTTTGTACGGAAGCCCAACTAAAACCTTGTTGATATAGCACGATGCTGTTCCGATGCATCTAAAGTGCATCAGGAATTTATGTTACATGGTCGATAGCTTAATTTTGTAACTTTGCAAACCATTATTAGAAAGTAGAAACTCGCGTATGCAGTAACGTATTTATTATTAAGAACCAGAGATTTTTCACACAGTAAAGCCCTCACGCATATATTAAACACGTTATCGATTTTGGATCTACTTATCCCAAGGACATCAATTCATTTGGCTTTATTTTGGTAGGGGTAGAAAGAAAAAACAAGTATTTTCTCAGTTGGAGAACACGGACTGAAATAAAATATTCTAAAACTTGCCGGAAGTTGTAGTAATAATTTTCTTTGTGCATTGGCAACCCAAGCTGTCATATCACTTTCATTCGCACCAACATTTCGGTCTTCATTCATTAATCAATTTAGTAATTTCATTCATCGTTGACGAGGATGGTCGGTTTGTGAGTTAGCGTGTAGATGCGATATTGTTATTATTTGCGCAGAAGTGTTTAGTGGGTGACAATGTGTTCTTTTAGCGTTGTAATGTTCATTTATTTCGTGTGATTTGCTAAATAATAGATGAATGTGAAGTTTGGACCTCGAAGTATTGGATTTGGTGTTTTGGCCATCATGCCGGGTCTTATTGGTATTGGTGAATTCATTGAAGAAACCCGAGAGGATTACACTTCGCCTACCACTTCTACGTTTGTTTCCCGTATGCCACAATGCCGCCAGACGATCAACGCATTGGAAGAGGTACGTAACCGCGTATGAAAACAAATTCCTGATGAATATTGCTTATTGCAAATTACAATTTTAAGTTTTTCCATTGTGTTCGTATCCCCGGACATAGTCGCAAGTTCATAATTTAGCGCTTAACTTCTGGTACGTAGTGGCTACTATTAAACAATACCGACTCCGCGGACGTGACGGATGTGGATTCTCCTCATAACAATGTTGGTAGGTAGGTCCATAAACCTTTGTAATCTATAAAGACTGATAGATTTATACGAACCTAATATGATTGTAAATCTTTGCTCTCTAATCCTACTTTATTGCAATTATTTTGTATAAAATCTCCTGAATTCGTTGTTACTTAGCTATCTGCCACGCAATATTAATTTGCCAATAACACTAACAAGAACTTGTATGTATCTACCTACCTACCAGTGTTTTTTATTCAGGTTATAAAGATTAGGGCAGAAGCTGGCGTGGGCGCGACCTTGGCTACGCCCCCATATGAACGCGGAAAAGCAAGAAAACTGTTTTCACTTGCATTTGATGTATTTCATTAATCACTTTCATTTATAAATCAATACGAAGCACTGCCCATTTAACGTAAAATAGTAGGTAGATAATTGTCGCAACTCTGGAGTTCGATAATTAACATGTAGGGTTCAAATTATAACTTAATATTGGTTAAATTTAGAGTGCATTTGCATATATCTAGCTATACTTATTCAATACCTACCTACTTTTCTTTCTACTTCTTTCTTTCTTATTTCGAGAACGTAGGTGTTGCCTAAAAAGGTTCTAAGACACCAAGGTCCGTTATTGAGCGAGCATTGTCTGTGTCTGAGACTCGAGTAGGTGTACCTACGTAGGTAGGTAGAAAGGTAAGCTATGTTGTCATCCTAAATTGCCCCAAAATTATAAATGCGCCGTACATCTAAGCTTGGGTTTATGTAGACATAGATACGTCGATGTTGTGCTCTGTTTTTCCCGACAAAGTTGACGTAGGTAGATGCTTAGCTGTTGGGCCTGTCTCCATAGCGAATGAATCTATAAGTAGGTAGCTAAGTACCTACCTATCCTTATATCTGAAGTCCGCGGAAGTAGATGTATTTTTTACGCACCTCAAATATCTATGTATACTTACAGTAGAGTTTCTTCAGCTCCAGAAATAGTGAAATCTGTAGTAGTACCTACCTATTAAACAGCATCTAGTTTGTCTGCGAATAATCGTAGGTACATACATGAATGAATGAGCGATGTGGGTACCTTACTCCTAGCTTCAATTCGTTTACATTTCCGTGTTCGCTACCGGATTCGGAATGATGATGGTATGATCCCATCATTACAATTAATCGATAATATGCTGCAGCCCCGTAACGGTTTGCGAAATATCGGCGATCACAATTCACTTACCCGACCTTGTTCTTTGCATTTCATAGAACCAGGTAGTCAGTGATCTGGTATTTGACTCGATACTCATGCTACCTACATAATATAAACTACTGAAACACCGTTACAAAGTCACTGATATAATCCATTTGAGAATACCTGATGTTCTTCGTGTTCAGACAAAATGAATAAAATTATGAAATTTTAATGGAATAGGATGGGGAATGGCTCCACCTGCGATTAGCGGGTATTTCAGTCAGTGTCAAGTAATTGATAGCAAGAGCAAACTTAATAAATATACAATATGAATAAAAATGGGTTTATGACAGTGATAAAGATGGCGGATGAATCTGGTTACAATGTCATTGATATTGTTTCGGTGTTGCATAATAGGTGACAACATCAGACACGATATTATGTTCCTTTTGTCACTTGTCATCAATAAAGTAGGTACCTACCTGTTCCTTTCAATTGTCACCAATATAAAGCACGTTACCTTCCGGTATACTGACAATTGTTATTGTAATAAAATTATCATATTTCCTTAGCGATATGTCTTGGTAGAGTTTTATCACAGCATAAATATCTATGCTGTGGTTTTATTTTTATCATCTGCATCGTAATATGTTTGTGGGACGACTCCTAATAGGGCAAATCAATACAATTATCGGGGAAAGTTTGACATTGATATAGGTACCTGCCTACTATTCGACATGCAAAAGGAAACCTTGACCGGACGGTCGACTGATCGTCAAACAAGTTTCGGATTGCGGAAGCGTATTGTAGTTATTTTGATTGCGACCAGCGATGCAACCTTGTTTCACAGATTCATTAACTCTTATTCTTAAAAGCAGTGGCAGTCTGGGCTGTAGAACGCTCGCCTTGAATACAAGAGGTGAGGGTTCAAACACCGTGCTTGCATTTCCGGAATTTTTGGAATTCAATAATCATAACTTACCACTTGCTGTATTAAATAGGAAAATATCGCCAGGAAACCTGCATGTAATAGACTTGACATCTAGTACATTGTGATCAAAATACATCGGTGAAGTGTGGCTGCACTGCCGTGCACCTCTGTCTACTTGTTGGGGGAATACAAGCGTGGTGATGATAATTTCATAACTCATAAGGAACCTGCATCAAGTAATAACAATATTTTCCTTAAAACCTGTTGGTTTTAAGGATAATAGAGTGAAGATGAATGAAAATGATAATGAAGAATGAATGAAGAGTGAAGATGAATGAAGAAAGATAATAGAGGGAAGGAAATATAGATGGTTGAATAATAAGATCATATTTTCGAGGATAGATAAATTATCACCACATCTTACGATTGCATTTCATCTACCTACCTGCGAGTAGTCTATTTTCATGTACAATCTTTATTTACATACTTAATTCATGGCACCGTTATCAGCGCTCTTATCAAAGGCGAGCGGGCAAATTGCAACTCGCAGCTCTGATAGCAAAACTAAACGTACACGCGAGTTTTCAATTCCCTGCAAAAGAGGTGACCACGGGCCGTTATATCGAAACACATCCGCTAACCAGTAAAACAAACTGGAGATAGAAAGGTGGTGGGCAGTGCGCGCGCGCGCATCCATCGGGTCA
Organism: Ptilodon capucinus; assembly: GCA_914767695.1. Classification (NCBI taxonomy): domain Eukaryota; kingdom Metazoa; phylum Arthropoda; class Insecta; order Lepidoptera; family Notodontidae; genus Ptilodon; species Ptilodon capucinus. The sequence goes on from OU611808.1 coordinate 9,576,564, forward strand.
CTGGGTCGCGAAACATCGACATATTATGGAAATCGTCAATTTAAAAGTCACTATGCATTGGAAAGCGACAGAAATGCAGTAATTAAACGAAGTTGTACAATGCGATGATTGGTTTATCATAAATTGTTGGTTTTAGAAAATAACTGAGTTTTCCAAATGTTATAAAATTTTGTAACATTTGGAAAACCCATTTATTTTAAATGTACTTGCGTTTTATTTTCATATCTCTACCAAATTTCAGCATAAATTATTAAATAAATATCGTCAGACAACCACACATCGTATGATCCCAAACTAAGCAACGCTCCCAGTTACACGCCGATCAGGGCAAATTTTCCGCTGTCGGGAATCGAAGCTGCTTCCTGGTTCAGTTTGCTGAGCGGCTCACTCTTGGACCACTAGACCCAGCCGTTGTCCAAATGCTCCGTAGTTCAAAGTTAGCAATTTTTATGGCATGACGCAAAACTAATCCAGCAAAGCGAACAATGGAGATCGAATGGTCTGATTAAGGAATATTTTGTATAACTGTTGTCCTCATTCTGTTGAACTATAAATTGCAAAGTGGATGCAAGGAATGAAAGTGAATTTTCCAATCCACCACTCAGCCAAATTGTTACCATCTTATTACCAAGTAGGTTGAATGATGATGTGTTTTTAATGACATTGGTGAGTCGGAGAAACACGCTGAAACTCCAGTGAAACTATTTAGAAGTCGCCGTTGAGCTAAATTAGCGAAACGTACAAAAATATTTGTGGTTGCTATATCACTAGAACAGGCGATTTTTTTGCTTACAAAAGTTACATCTTTCAAGGGTGTAAGTTACATCTCTCGATTACCGGTTCAGCTCGTTATAATACCCATTATTTTAAGCTTATCTTAATGAAATAACCAATTTGTTAACCGTTTCTACTGTTTAAACATTTTGGATCAGAGCCAACAAAACTAAGTACAAATTGAATAAACGAATAGGGTGCTTTATCACTGTCCGTTTGGCAGCGAGTTCCGAGAAAAAAGGAACCCGCAGCGGAGAGGTATCTGTATTGAGAAATACCTAATGCTATATCTGCCTCTTCGTGAGATATTGGGGTCTTGGAAGATAAAACGACCATTGAAAACCAATGTACCGAGTGCTGAGATAAAATGCGGTCTTGCAAGAATGTATTTAGCAATGAATTGTTTATGGTATGGTGTAGAAATGAATCTGAAAATAAATTTAGCACTTCTAATTATAATACTCGTGTATTGTATTCCTTTGCTACACGTTAGCAGTTGATTTTAAGGTAGAGGCTGAATCCAATCAAAACATATTTCCGAGTTAGTAATTCTAGTGAAATTCCAGGATGGTAATGGGTTCAACATTAACCCCAAGCATTTGTAGCATTTCAAAACCATACATTTTAACCTAATTACGAGCGCGGTATCTCTGTCGAGCACCATTGTATGAATAGGCCTAAAGGTCAACAACCAATGAGTCATCACGAATGCGACTCTCGCTGCATAGAAGACTTTGGCCGGGTGAGCACCTAAGATGTGGGCTGGCGATAAAAATCGTATCTGTGACTCATCTCCTTTATTTAAAACGGAAAATCATAATTGTCTTTTGATGTTTACTTAAGTGCCTCATTACGTATTAAAGTATCGTGAGCGAGACCTCATGAATAACATTTAACGCCATTTATAGTCTCTCCAGAGTCTCAAGTCTATTATCATTATCATCGTAGAGTTTTTAAGGCATAAAAAAAATATTTTATGAATGGTTGCTGAAATATAACCAGTGTAGACATTAGATATTGTCACTGTGAAGCCATTAGACTAGTCTTAATCTAACGACAAAAATAAAGTCCAACGACAGTGATATGGGACTTGGGGCCCTTCACCGAAATTCTCTTTGAATCAATCTTTCTCTTTTCTTTTACAAAACAACTATAATATAACAGTTAGCCTAAACTAAATGAAATGGAAAACCTAACTCCAACAGAGAAACAATATAATGAAGATCAAACTTCATAATTTTATTCAAGTTTTGAGGATGATATTATGCACGTCAGTAATGCAGCATGCATAAAACCATTCCCCCATCCCCAAGGATGGCGTTATGCACACTTGAGCACGTCAGTACTACGTTAAAAGTAAGTATGAAAAGGTAGCGCTTCCACCCCACGCACGCTTCAAAGGCAATGCGACCGTCCACTTGACATTAACATAGGGTGTACTTTACCGTTGATCAAGTTTCTAATTAAGTATTTGTAGTGGTACCTACTAAAAATGGCTTTCATGTACGCATTTTAGATTGTTGAGTGTTAATTGGATACACTACACTACTACAGCCCTTTTTTTAACGTCCCACTGCTGGGCACGGGCCTCCCCTCAATGCGAAGGGGATTCAGACCATAGTCTACCACACTGGGCCAGTGCGGGTTGGTGAACTTCACACGCCTTTCTATAGACGTGCAGGTTTCCTCACGATGTTTTCCTTCACCGTTTCTTAACAAGTGATAATCTCGGATGATAATGAGATTCGCACATGAAACCCAGAGGTGCGAGCCGGGGTTTGTAACGACGCACTTTAATTGCAAAGCGTGCGTTCGACCACTCGGCTATCACTGCTTAATTGGATACGCGTACTGTAATTAGGCCAATTGCAGCAATGTTTTGATTTGAATAGGTATTACTTTCAGTTTGAGACAGTTAACTCAGTATAAAATCTGTTAAACATGTACAGTTACTATTAAAACTACAATACTTTAAGCGGTGATGGTAAGACCCTTGTTTCTGAGTAGTAAATACCTACTCCAAAAACTAAAACTAACAAATATTAAGTAGCCATAGTAATTGGCCTGATAGAAAGTTTCAATGTGTATTATCAAATCTATTTCCGTCGTGTTTTGACGGAAATGTCTCCGTCAGCTACAGACTCGCAGTAAGTCGTTGTTGTGTGACGGAAACTGATAGACACTGTTAGATAATCTGTCAGAATGAAAGCGAAAAATATAATAAAAGAAATGGGAGGTTTCCGTCAATTGTTGCTGTGATTGATGATGGTCTTGTGAGGGCCCATAAATTATATAAATTATTGATTCACGTACAAGACACAGTATTAAAAAATGCCTTGTAGTTGGTTTGTATATTGATTTTAGTTTCTATAAAGTTGGGGGTAGGAATTTCGACACTGTATACTTCCGCTGTAATGAGAGAGGTAAAACCCCGCCCAAAAAAGCGGCGAGACAGAATATTTGCCAATACCATAACGCACTCTGTGTCAATATGCATAAAGATTGAATTTCTTTGATAAAAGCCACGCCTGCACACGTCAAAATTCGCTCGCGCTGTCAGTGTCATTTAGTTGAAGAATTAACTTTTTCTGTGAGTCAATACAGTTTGTTTTGGTATGACAAGAAATTGGACACGCGAGGGTAGACGTCCCAGTGTGCGGGAGGTTCAAGAAACGAATAGGACACGTATCCTCATAAACCGAGGACGACACTTACGGGACTGACTTTCGGTCGTTTACCCCGCAGTAGATACTCAAAAGTCAATAGCTATTCAATAAAACATCATAAAAGACGCTCAAACGGCTGCACCGCCATAACGAAGTCTTAGAAAAGAGATCTATACACGAAATAGTTTTCTATACCATCGGGATGTAAACGTGAAATCGAAGACAAAAGGATGTCCAACGAACCTAATGATGTTTCAGAAAAGCATGAAGCAAAACAAATCAGTGGATACCGATTCTGTTAATTGTTATGATAGAAACAATGATATTCTAGTAATAAACAGATATGTTATGAGCGCGCACTAGTGAAGAATCGAATACATCCTGATTAGGACGTATATTTGTTACCAACTTGCGGATTGGTTGACAGATGAATCAGAATCAGAATATTTTTTATTCATATAAACCAATACAGGCACTTATGAATCGTCAATAAATAGTAAAAATAGTAGCTCTACCACCCATTCGGAATGCATTTCCTATGGAGAAGAATGGGCTGGAAAGAAACTCCATGGTTGTTTTTTTCAAATGAATGTTACATCACATAAAAGCGCAGGTGACAACACTAGCTATCTCTTTTTTTTCTCGTTGGTTTTATCAAGCCATAAAACATATGTCTACGCGGTCATGCTACAGGCATGACCGGGTAGACATATGTTTTATCCCTTTCAACTGTCAGATTCGTCGAGATAATTACGTTACACCAAGAGCCATGTTTAGTACAAAATCTTGAAGTGACGTACTTTTCTCGACAAATCTGACAGTTAAAAGAGACAAAACTTATGTCTACACGATCATGCTAAGGGTGCAGCTCTTTTGGAGATATCTACGTGTTGTGAAATGCAAAATGAATGAAAAGTGTGAGTATGTGTGCTGTTATGCGGAACACTTTTTTCGGTTGCTTTGTGCGTGTATAACATATCTGTTTAATATAATATCATTGGATAGAAAAGAGTAATAGGTAGTTAACATAAATATATCTACATAAATATGAATACTACTTTTGGGTGGAGGAAGGAAAGGACGGCTTCTGTCCAGCAGTGGGACGATACAGGTTGAATAAAAAAAATTATAAAAAATGCTACTACTGTGACCTGTGATCACCAAAACTGAGCCAATGGCCATTGTAGTCGGAGTTTACGGGCCCATAATGATACAGATTAAATACGTACCTACCTCACTACACAAAAACCACTAAACCAAACCGGTCGTCGTTAAACAACAATAGTTAAATTTCATATAACGCAGAGAATCTAATGAAAAATTCCACAAGTGCAATAATGTTTGATTTGTAAACAATAGTAGTACCTAGTTGCAGCATAAACGCCAAGACTAGACTTATGTCACAGAATATGTTGATTATATCTCTTCCTTTCGTATGAAATTAGACAGAGAGCGACCGAGCCAATCCGTGACAGAGGTCTTGTTTTGACATGCGTGCTAACACCACTGGTAGGTATGTTCTTTGATGAAATGTGATAAAGCGAAAGTGATTGTTCCTCACCTACCTGTTCTGTGGCCGGTATAGTGTGTATGGTGAACTTTCTCTGTATATGAGTGTGTGAGCTCTTATTACCAAACCTTGAGCGTCAAAAGCCGCGCGTAAAATTTGTGACGAAAAGGAGCTCTGTGCCCAATATAGGGTAAAACCCCCAGCTATTGGCACCTTAAGCAGTAGAGAGCAGAGTAGGCACTCGGGGAAAATCATTCACCAAAACGCTCTATGATCCGTTATTTCGCTAAAAAGGATATCAAATTATAGAATATCCTCTCGGTTTTGAATTTTTTGAGATTTTTGTAAAAAAATAATAGTAGAAACATAAGTTTTTTACATTTGTTTCAAAATTTTCCGATTACCCGGTTACTGGCACAAGTACCGGTCCTTAAGAAGATGCGTAAATATGGCTTTTTAGTGTATGTCCCAAACAAACTTAAAGTTTGTACTAATTAAGTCTGAGTTTGAGGTTAAAGTTAAGGGTTTTAGATTAAAAAATGTACAAGCTTTCCATTTTTGACATAAAATGTCACGGTCTCATAATCAGTCATGGTTTTCTTGTTATTTTAACTTAAAGTCATGGGTGCCTATAAGTGGGGGGATGCCAACAGTGGGTATGGTTACCCTACATAAAGATTAAATTTCTGTCCTAAAAGCCACGCCCGCACGAGTCAAAATTTGCTTGCGATGTCATTTCGTTGAGGAATGGTGACCCAATACTCGCATAGTCGAAATCATTTCAAATTTGATATATGTCGAAATAAAACGTCTAATGGGTCTCGACATAATGTCGAATTAGAGATGATGTCGATCGTTCGAGAATTGCCTCCCTGCCTTGACATCAGGCTATACACATCCAAAGCCATCATAATTTATTTACGTACACTACATGTAACCACTTGCAATGAAATGTAATCTAAACCAACTTTATAAAAAGTGATGCGGTCTGTCTTGTATTTTTGACCTAGTTTAGAACAGGTTTGTTCTCACACTGTTAATAATATCTAGATTACAGGTGTATTAAGTTTTTGTGTATTTATAGGTAGTTACTTTAACGTAATAGTATTTCAGTGATTACGTTCTCTCATTATTATTGTATAATAAGGAACACAGAAGACGGGCAGCAGCGTCTCTGAACCGTTTGACATCTTACTGCGATCGCCAACCCGCCTGCCAAGCGTGGCGATTATGGCAATTCCTCCCAAATGTTTGGGAGAGGCCCTTGCCCAGCAGTGGGATCCCTAAGGGCTATTAAAAAAAAAAAAAAAAAATAATACGTGAAGGAAAATCTTTGTACCCCTTTATACGAAAATTACGCGGACTTAAGAGTATGAAATTTGGCACAACTAAAGTTTATATGGAGAAGGAGTGCAGAAAAATAATATTTTCATATTAAACATAACAAAAAAAATTACTAAAAACATAATAAAAAAACATTACACACATACTACCATGCGTCTAACGCGCACTTTTGCAAAGCTTTATATGAGCTTGCAACGTATGTATGTCCGGGTGGAATCTTGCAACTGAATTTAAAATCAGTTATCTTTAACCGATTGAGCTGTAAGTTGGTATACGCGCTTATTTTGGACGACAATGCATGCCTAACTATGTGACGTCATTCTAATTCCAATATTTTTTATCTTTACCAATATTTTACATTAATTTATTTAATATATACTTAGTAACGTTCAAAGAATATGGTCCAATTTCGGCCAATGGGCGACACTGGCGTCAATAAATCGGTGTTCATTAGTGAAATAAAACATTCAAAGGAAGAATGTTATTTTTCATGTTTCATTATGTCATGTTCAATGGTCCGTCCGTTTTTACAGCCAATGCGTATTAAATTAACTAAAAGTATTTATTTTACCTGAATACTTACCTTACATAAATTGAAACTTGATGGTTACATTGAGTTAACAATGTGTTTACAAAATATCACCCTTGAACTAACACTTTAAAAGCTCAACAGTTCATGTTATGGTTATCCAATAGCGTAAACAGGATCTTAATACTCATTCAGTGTGATAAAATCGCTCCCGGCTTCCTTTATGTTTATAAACAAATAAAGTATCATTCACTTACTTAGTTGCTCCCACGGGTTGGTTTCGAATATACTGGATACTAATAAGTTATGATTTGCCTTACCTTTTCCCATCATTTCAGTTCGGCGAGATACGTCTTTGTCTTCCATTCATCTCGCTTTTCCGTCATACTGACATCCACTCCAATATCATTCAAATCACCCTTTATACAGTCCATCCATCTTTTTTTGAGTCTTCCTCTCACTCTGTACATATCCACATTCTCCTCCCATGCTTCTCATCACATGTCCGACCATTCTAATCTCCTACTTATTACTTTCTCTAGGATGGGCGCTACCTTTATAGTACCTATATATAAATTCCTCAACTTCCATTCGCGATCTATTTCCACATTCTCATCTTGGCAGCGTGGAGATGTATTTACTGCATTTATAAAACGTGCTCAAACCTTCATAAATACTATAATATTGTCAAAAAAAATGCGATCAAGCTTCCCGGTATACTGAGACGTTGACCCTGGCGCGTATAATGTTTTGACATACTAAAATAAACCGTATTGACTTATAGAAAAGGTTAATTTTTCAACTCGTTGACACCGACAGCGCGAGCAAATTTTGACGCGTGAGGGCGTGGCTTTTACCACAGAAATTCAATCTTTATGCATATTGACACAGAGTTTCTTATTTCTTCACGTTCTAACAACGAAACTTTTTGTTACTTTCGAGCGACGACGACGACGACAGGCCGGCGTTAGATTTGCCAGATCCCCTTCGGACATTACGAGAGAAAGTTTTTATTCCGGACAAAGCTTTAGTACCTACTCAGCGAAAACGGACTTATGTTACGACGTCATCTTGATTACTTGGAAATTAGAATGTGAGATTTACATTAAGTTGGTATAGACTCTTTGATAATTATCACTAGGCGGGAGAAGGTTCACCGTGGGTTTTTAGTCGGTATACGGTACTCTGTCGGGAGCCCGACATACCTCTTCGACTCCCCCGAGCCGGAAAAGGATGCGTTACGCATTTTCCCACGTTAAAAAAGGCTCTTTGATAAAATTTGAAGCACATTTTAAAAAAATTGTTTAGTAAATCCTCAGTTTTGTTAACCTTTCCTCGAGGTTCTACTCCCCAGCCCTAGACTATTCTTGCTTGATGTCTCTTAGCTGGCATAAATACAAAGCCAAGTATATTCTCTGTAACTACTTACCATGTACGACCCTTTTCCGGCTAAAGCCTTCGACCCAAGATCTTTCCAAAACCCTTGTTTGATGAGCTTAATATTATGGACGGGTTTTCGACAATTTATTTATGAAAAGGTTTTGGGAAGTGTAGCGTGTTATTTTGGGAAACAAACAGATGAATAAATAATCAGTATTCTGATCTGTAGAGGATGTCATTAGGATTGTATTAGCTCAAGTGTGTAGTCTATAGCGTACATGTTTTATATGAGACTGTCACCAGCCGCTACGTGGTTTCAAATTTGCATTCGCTTATAAAACATCCGTATGTGACGCATACTTGTCAACCAACACTTCAGTACATTAAGTAACTCCGTGATGGTGATTTAATTGACCAAACTAAACTAATAGATGATAATCATCAGGCTTGTAAGCCCCGAAACAGTAGGCAGAGGTGCACTGCGGTGCACCGACACTTCGTCCAAACGTAATAGGGGGCGAGACTGCCGCTATACCGGGCACATTCTCCTTCAATACGAGAGTGATTTAGGTCTTAGTCCACCATGCTGGCTCAGTGCGTCCAGTCAGGTGGAGTGACGACTTCCGGAAGGCGGATAGTAGAGACTGGACGAGAAGAGCCGAAGATCGAGCTCAGTGGCGTTCACTAGGAAAGGTCTGCGTTCAGCAGTGGACGAATATAGGCTGATGATGATAATTATGAATGTACCCTTAATAACGTTAGATGAGAACGCCAACCGCTGACGTATTAATTACACGAACGACCTACTATATACAGCAGCTGTTTGTTTTATTGCTCAATCGCTTTCTGAAAATACGCTTACTAACCTTAAGCCTGCTAAAAATACCGTTCATGGCTATATTAACGATGAACCTGAAAGTAAGTTTGTATTACGGAGTGCTGTTTGTGACAAAAATTATATTTATAACGGAGTGGTGGTGGTATATCTAGTAGCAATTTTCGGAAATTTGCTCTGGTCTAAGTGTAATTCGGTTCGCTTCTAGTTATTTGCTACCTTCAAGCTTTGCTTAGTTTAAGATAATACGATGAGTATGTATTGTCTAGCGATATTTATTCATTTAATTATCGAACGGGAACCAGCAATTTTGGCGGTCTTTGCGTAGGCAATAGCGAGTTTCACTGTGTAAATCTTGCCATAACGAATCAAGATCTCGGTCACAGAAATTGAGAGGTCAAAGCTGTTATCACGTTTTTGTAATGAATACGTGATACTACCATTTACATATCAGAGAATATTATTTAATTATAGCGAGACATGTGGGGAATTACTACTATCTCCTATAGAAGTACTTACATACATATACTCACGCCTGTATCTCATGGGGTAGGCAAGGACTACCATTTTCCACATGCTACAACCCTGACATACCTCTTTCGCTTCATCCACAGTTACATCTTTTCATGTACTTCCGTCAGTTGAGGGTGCTACGGACTTGACCTTTCTGAAAAAGACCGTTAATCTGGTCGTGAAACGTCCTTGACGGGCGCCCTCTTCCAAAACTTTCACTCATGTTCGCCTGGTATATTTCTTTTGTCAGTCTACATTTAATCATCCTCTCTACATGGCCAAACCATCGCAACATACTTGACACTCAGTAATCATGGTAATATTAAAACAATACTGCTAGAGGAATGGCAAAAAGGAAGCTGATTGACCAGTGTTGCGTATCGCAGAGTCAAAGGTACTTCAAACGGTCGACGACGCTAGTCATTGACCATTCATAATGCCTTGTGATTGTGATGACTTATGATTGCTTTGTAGCTCGGATATGACACGGTTTACGCAATTGTTAACGCGTCGCTGGCCACGAGCAAGAAAGCGAATCTGCTCACTGTGCCCTCCTTATCTTTTACTTATCAACTAAAATGTAAGAACACACAGATTATGTAAGCACGGTAATCTTGACGAACATTCCAAGATGGTATTGGTTGCAAGGAATTAAAACCTCTCCTCTGTCCTTGTTTAATAATTTTGGAAGCTTATTATTCAGTCTGATGAATAATTAAAGATTTGAATAAAATACTACTTAGTGATTAACTTTAAAAGTACACAACCTGTGCCCTATGCCACAGGCACTTACGTAAGTAGATTCATATTAATTCTGAAATCAATTGATTTATTTAGTCTGGATGTAACGAAGCAGTTAACTTGCCCACTGCATCATACTTAATAGGGTTGTGTGTATCCGTTCCAATATTAACAACAGATGCAGGTATACATCATTAATTCTAATTTATTATTCAACCCTAAGTTATTTTTAACATTCAATGAAACACACCTGTAATTATTGTCATATGATAAATTTGAATAATTACTTAAAAAATCATGTATCCGGTCGTCTATGGTATGTTAGATCTTTACCGATATAGTATTTTTTAACTTCCGGAGTTATTTATTGTCTATCTTTTTTGCTGTGAAGCAAGATATAATAATGATAAATCGATCATTTTTATAAGGTTGATGACACGTTTACTTGACACTTCCTTATCGTTTAATCAAATATCAATTACAATTTGTTCTACAAACATGCCGGCGACATAGTAAAGAGCAACACTCGAGTATAAAATATATACAGTCAAGGTGTTCCCTCGGTTGCAAGTTTTATTTTGGTCCGGGCCGGTTACTTAATTCAGAGGGGCCATTGATTAATCGCCGGCTGGGGGACAGATGTTCCGTGTGCCCCCAAACCGCGCTGAATGGCTCGTGGCTCCTATTGTGAACTGGGCTTAAGACCCTGGCCATAAAGCAGCTACAAAACGAGCGTGTCAATTTTGCCATTACAAAAACGAACTTTGTGACAATATACATAAAGAATGATTTACATTTCTGTGGTAAAAGCCACGCGACAGTATTCGCGCTGTCAATGACAGCTCGTTATAGTATTGGCAAAAATGTAGACGCCCCCGAGTGCCCGGTGCTTTATTCCGTTGACGGCCTGTCGCAGTTAAAAGTTTCAAGCAATCCCGATGTCGCAATAAAAGTTTTTACGCGTGACCTGATTTTCAATAACACACCCGCTCCAATTTATTTTCTCTTGTTACAGACGTTGGATTTCGACCGAGATGGCCTAACGAAGTTAAAGAAAGCAATAAAAGCGATACACAACTCTGGAAATGGTGAGTTTTTAAAACAGCTTCAAGGAAAGATGCATTGATAAGTTGTTATGATCATCTTCACACCGATCGTTCTAATTTTCTCACTATTTGTATGACGTAAAGTTCAATGTAGAGTAGGCAACGTTTATTCGTTTTAAATATAGACACGCGAGAATCGTTTTACTGGGTAGATGTGATAAATGAATTCTCAAGATACATTTTCAGACGATATGAATAATTTAATACCGTCCAACGTATGTGGTTTAGTACCATTATTTTGGAAGAACATCTGAATGAGAACAATATACCATCATATTCTTGACTAGTTGTATTCTCTCCGCGTGCCACTCTCGTGTTTTTGAAACGGGAGAAATGAGACTCGAGTCTCGATTATAAATAGAAATAGAGGAAGCACCTATACGGTATGAATAGTCGACTGGAATAGACGAGATATCCGATGTATAACCATTAACTTCTAAAAATAATTCGGACACACATTTCAACTCGGGTTGTGAAATATCCGTAAATGTAAGGGGATCTAAAAGAACGAACAAATAAAATTGTTCCTTACATTGTCCTCATGCTGGAGTTGGTTTCACTAAACAAACACGTTTCTGTGGAAAGTTATTTCAGTATTATTTAACTCGCAAACATTGATTTTGCTTTGTTCTGCCTTCAGTTCCGTTGCACCAGTTACGTGTCACGTGAATTAGCAGTTACTAGAACGCAGGTCGCCTCCTTCTTTGTACTTATCTGAATAAGTCCAAATCATGATGTCTAGCTCTTGTTTTAAGTAGTAAACGTTCGTATTTACATCTCGGTTTGCTTAGTGAGTCATCAATATACTCCCCCCCTCCCCCCCTGCATAAGTATTTTTGCTTCGTAATGGAAAAAAACACCATTGTCACGATCTCCGATTACCGCCCTTCACTTCGGTACTGGTGATTTTGTCATCGTATCAATTCATAAATATTGAATAGCACCATTTATTTAGATACAACCTATCCTGCCTGCCACCATTATATACCGCATAAATTGTGCATGGCATAGGTTAGCGTGAGCAAAGAACCGGCTTCCCGGCCGAAAGGCCGTTCAACCCGCTGAACTAGAATGACCCAAATATCGCAACATATAGTGCTTGTAGAAAGACATCAATGCGTTATTTGTAAACACTTCCATTCACTTATTATATAATGTTAAACAAGTGTTGACAGCAAACGGCAGAAAAAAAAAACTAGTTTTCGTTTGAATATAGTCTATAAAGCATCGGTAACAACATTCAAACCTAATGCTACATCCGATTTAGAGAGCTTTAGGTAAAACCTGTATAAGATGACAGTGCGCTTTATCGAAGTCCATTAACTGATCTGAGCGAGCATAGTAAAATTCACGAGAAGATGTTATCTCTCGGCAAAACACTTGCTATACTATGCGCTACTACAGATATGTACGCATAAGAAGAACAGGTCACCCAAAGGCAATCGCTCTGAGGAGAATGTAAAACCACACTCCATTGATAGAAAATAAAAGGCTTTTATAAAATGCAATTTTTCACAGCGGGTACGATTTCCGTTCTCTCTGTTCCAGTATTGACTCTTCGAGTAAATACAGATTGAAATATAAGCCGGTGCTGGTCGCGGTGGCCGGTCACGAATGAATTTCCCTTCATGTGCGACTTGTCAAGGAAAGTGGGTCGGTCGTCTGGTACTGCTAGCCACACTGCAATACTAGAAATATTTGATAGATTGTATAGAAAACCACATTATTCGTTGAGATATTTTTAAGGAAGTTATATTTAGTTCATAATGGAAAGTGTCTTATTATGAATCAATATAATGTATATTTTGTCCTCTCGGCAAAAGGAGGGTTGCATTAGGAATCCTTGTCTTTAAAATACTTCTAAGGCTGTTTTGTCTAAAGCTAAAGATGTTTATTTATTTATTTATATTAAGCCATTTTTGTCAATATTTTATCAGATGCTCACTGCCCTTGCTTCCTGTTTTAATCAATGACAATTAGCACATAAGCTACGTTCCGTGGTTTCATTGTTATATGTCGAGCAAAGGAAGTTTAGTAGTCTAGATGACCTTTTGATTTCAAACTATGAAGAGTAATTTGGTCGGTACAGTATTATTAGGAAGTTTTAATGTCCTTACGCATTATATCGTCTGATTGATCCTATTCCATGCATTTGCTGCATCATTATTAACAGACAAAGTTCTATAAGTCAATGACAGGTTTCTTGAGTGCAATTCCATCGCGTGCCGGTGTTTGTTTATTGTGGCGGCCGTGCTAAGCGGTCGCCCGCCAGCCACGGCTCGAGCCAAATGTTTGCGTTCGGAACTGGTCGTGCGAGTTCGGTTTGTGCGCAGCCGCACTCGGCAAGGTCGTGCACTGTGAGCACGCGCCCGCTAAAACAAGCAATCAAAAATACAAACATTCCTACACAATGATGCGGTGTTTTTTAAAACGAACCACGTTGAACATTTTTTTACTCTTCCAATCGCCAAGTAATTGTCTGAAACCTTATGGTTTAGTGGAACTCTTCCAAAGATTTATTGACTTCGTTGCGTTAAAGTCAGACCTCGGTCAGTATTTTATTGCTTACGTTAAACACTTACAGTACCCCTCACCTTCGTCTTTCCATTTCTATAAACATCGTCTGTGCTTTGAATTATAAATAGGTGTGCACCATGACCCACTTAATTACATTTTGTTATCACAAGTCACGACATTACTTTCGTTTTATGGTAAAATCCCTTATTATTGTCAATTTGGGCCTCCAGTTTTGATGAAAGCCGTCGGCTATGTGACCCATACTAATTGGAAGGTTCAAGAAGAAGTCGGGGAGAAATTGTATGGCGTGAAGTTTGTGCTCCGGCATTTAATATTCAGAAAGTGTCGGCGGGATTGAACTAGGCAAATGTGGGCCGCGACACGGATATCCGAGACTCTTTCAACGCTTCGTCGCTTTTATTTTTTGTTTATAAACTAATTCAGAATCCTTGTCAGGTGCCTATCATAATTACCAGAAGGCAACTTTGAAAATAACTATGCTATTGTACGTCTACTTATAATTTCAAAGAAGTTGAGTCCTAATCGCTAAAAAAATCCTCTACTTTGCAAATTGTTAATCTTACTCCGGCAGACGAAATAAATCCTCAATACATTATCGAGCTTATTGTACTACTTCGGTTGAGCTTCGTTTTATTGCGACCAAGCGAATCCAACTGTGAAACTTATTGATTGTCCGCTAGAGGAGACAAGATTAAACTGGCCTTTGTCACACAGCCTGGAAACTTTGTTACTTGCAGAATGCTTTAATGGAAGAAAATTGTCGGTACTGGCAACACTGTTTAAAGATAATTAAACCACTTGCGAGAAACCTGCATGATTATACAAATATAAACTTTAAAACGTATTATCATCAGTGAATTTGATTTAGATATCAATGGAATACATTAAGAATCAAAATCACAAAATAAACAATATTCCAAACCTCCTTGCCAGTTTCCCTCCTCTTTCTTAACCTGTTATAAAATCCGTAAGGTAACTCAATTATTTTGTTTGATTCTTGAAGCTCATGTGGACAACGAGATGTACCTCTCCCGAGCGTTGGAGCGGCTCGGGGGGAACGCGCTCAGCAAAGATTCAGAGCCGGACATTGGCGCAGCATTCCTGAAGTTTGCTGTCGTTACCAAAGAACTGTCAGCGCTTATGAAGACCCTGGTAAGCTAGTTACAACCTTGTTACATTATTCTTATGGTTTGCTATAAATTGTACAGAGGAACATCACGAAACTTCCTATTATGCCCCTATGGGTAGGCTGACACGCTTCTGGTAATGCAGGTTATCGAAACAAAGCCAAACCTCCGATGTCGTAAATCGCTCGCTTTTATACAGTACTGAAAAATTGTTTAAAACAGTTTCCAGTTCACTAGCTCTACACGTCCCAGTTTATTAATGTACGCACGAAACGATAACTAATACGGCCGTCGACCGACATAACATACGGCTCCTTCAAATAACTGGCGTCTTCGTAATTTGCCATGTTTAAATCATCGCTGACATCAATTATACGTCGATGGCGAAAGTTACCAGTAAGATAATCACTTTCTCTATTTATCTCAACTTCAACAATTTTTACAACTCAAATCACGTTACTCCGTAACCAATAATGATGATCACACCACCATAGTCACACCATTCGATCAAATTCTGCGGTTAAACGGGGAAAGTCAAGTATGCCAGAAGCTATAAAACACGAAAGGATGTAGCCTTACTACAGTCGTCTTGCGTCGAAGCGTTATTGTCACAGCATAAAATAGTACAAAGTAATGTTCGGAACTCATTTCACCAAAATGATTTGTTGCAAATGGGTACACTCCCCTTTGACCTTCCGTCTGGGTTTAAATGGCTTGGAGAGTACACTGAACTTTAAAGACGAGAACTGCTTAGAGATGGTAGAACCAACAGGTCTTGTTATCTTACGTTGAAGTGTCGCCGCCATTAGCACCTAGCATACAATGTCTATCCGCAATGGGAACCGGAAATTATGCTATCGAGGTCCCCGCGGCGGATGTCTCCCTGTATCATCGCGAGACGGAGGGAACGACCCTGCAGAACGAAATATAAATCGTACTCAGACGGAATAGGCTCGTTTGTATACACTACCTCAATATTAATTGGACGGCGACGTCGTTTGATTTATTGCTTTTCAATATTCGCTATTTGATATTGGTTCATTGGTATAACGGAATAACAATTATCCATCTAATATTATAAGAGTATTGCCTCCCAAGTTCCATAACGTTTTTTTGTTTTCATAATTTGCAAGAAAAATACCTAAGTACCTTGAATTTATTTTAGTTTCAATTCAATCAGTTTACCAGCTGGTCTTCGTGTTTGATGCCATTAAAACATTAAACGAAGCATAGAATTCTGTGTTTACGCCCGATAAATGGCAGCTGAGCGGCTGACGTCGTGATGCAGATACCGGTGCGTAGGCGCACAACAGATTTACTTGAAAATGGGTCAGGGTGATGACACTACCTGGGTAATGTTACCGGCGAATAAACCACTGAACAGTAGGTATCTTATTCACATCAGAAACTAAATTTTTATCTAGTCATATGAAATTTCATTTAAATTTATGTAGGATTGAAACTGTTAGCAACATTATACTCGTATTTGAGTCAGAACATTATTTTCATAACTTGTTTCTTTAGTTAAATGGATAGATTACCTACTCGTACACTATAAATAAATTATTGTTATTGTATTGTTATCCTTGTAAGCATATTGCCTATTTATAGAATCGACCGACTCCTAATAGTTGTTTAATACTGATCTACTCGGAGCGAGAGTCGACAAGCCAAATAATACATTTTGTATCTCAACGCCAAGTACATTCAGAATATAAACATTATTTTATAATAAATCCATCCTAGCGTCGATAATAAGTTGTTAGTGTCCAACAGCAGAGCAACCTCGCTCCCGTTTCCCGGTCCTTGTTATAGGTTCCAGTCGAACTTCCACCTGCGCACTGCGCAAACTCCTCGACCTGCCCTTGACACGGTGCAATCCTTTGTCCTTGCTAATGGCCCCTGGGCGAGTGCAAGGAGAATTGTGGGCAGATCTATCACGTCATATGTTGCTAGGTTTTTTGTGCTGCTTTAAACTGCTGTTGAGGATATCTACTAAGGAAAATGAAGCACAATCCAAAAACTCCTAAAAAGGCGATATACGATATGTTATACTGAATATCGATTTAGCTGTAATTTATAGATGTTTTCATACGGTATTGGAAAGATATAGGATTCGTTTTGTCTGTGTTTGTGAATGTTCTCTGATTTACGTACGTATTTCGAAGATGCCGTTATGGAATCCTTTGTTTGGGCTCATTTGTTTCTCGGCCTTTCGACACATACGCTTCATGAAAGGAAATGAGACTTTATTACACTTTCTTATAAGGTCTTAACAATCGTGGTTTTATCTCTTCCGGCAATTTTGGACTCATGTTTATGACTTCACGGTCTGTAAGAACACATTTATTTAATTTTTTTTCGTATATATTTTTATGGTAACTGCATCTAAGCTCTCAAGTAAAACTTGTCCGGAATTACTCACCGATGACTCGGCGACTTGTCGCGATTCGCATGAGGAAACCCGACGCTCTTCGGTCCGCTTAACATTCCAAATTGTGTCTGTTACTGTAATCATAATCATGTGTATGACTAAACCCACCTCACCGAGACTTATGGCATTACGTCCACTACTGGGCAACAAGTCCTCTAACTTGGGGCCCAGTACTTTACTTATCAATAGTAACTAGAATATGACTTGTCTAATTACTTTAAGGTGACTTTGCTAATGTCTTATGTCTACATTGCTCATATTTTAGCTACCATTGATAAAATATAATATTTTCATGCCTTAAAAATTAAGTCATCATAACTCCGCAACGAGAGTTTTAGGGGACTTAGGACCCTGCCCCGTTAGCATGACTGTGTAGACATAAGTTTTATCTCTTTTAACTGTCAGATTTGTCAAGAAAATGACGTCACTTCAAGCTTTTTGTATTGGACATGGCTCGGTGTGACGTCATTTTCTCGATGAATCTGACAGTTGAAACAGAAAAAACTTATGTCTACGCGGTCATGCTTCAGGGCCTGGTCAAAGCAATGTTGCATTCATAAACCAAATAACTTTCGCAGTTTAATATCACTATCTATTCAATGGACATTTTCAAATGCCGGATGAACTTCCGCCACTTTTCAATAGTCTAACAATCCTCATACCTTTTTAATGACCCGATGACAAGGTACAATATTTAACGAATATCGTAATTAATTTTAATGTTCTTTTAACTAAATTTATATCGCGGTCTCCATTGTATACAACGATAATTGGATAATCAATAACATTTACCTTGCCTGTATGCGTATGTGTTATACCTTTAACTCGTTCAGATAGCCTCATTAGGTAATTACTTCATCGTCATTGGTACCTACTTATTATTATTTTTATGTTTTATTTAATCTAATTCATTAATTCCTCCTTATTTGTAGAAACTTACAATTAATTGAAATTACTTTTAGTTTTTACAAATGGTTTGTAGATTGTCTACGATTCATGTACAATTGTATTCCTTTTTAGAAAATCAATTCTTTGGGAGTCCTTTCAATGAAAGAAAAATTCGAAAGAAAATTTGCCATTAATACAATACCATTTGAATATTAATGAATCTTTAAAAACTTGTTTGCTTCTATTAATAATTCAATTAATTACGGACTTATTTTATCTTTATTCGTTTCTGCTCGGTGCTAAAGCTACTACAGAACATTTTTGTTCTGTTTCCCTTGAAGTTAATATTTGATGTGAGGAACCGGCCCGGGAGCCCTATGTTTAATTTATTCATGAACCCTTAATCGAGCGCTTTTAGGTCTTTGACTTATGTGGAATTGTTTGTTACGTGTTCAGTTCAATTTGATTATCATTGGTATCACTTTAGATGAGTGTTTTGTTTGTTATATAACCATAAACAACTGTATTTTTTTTTCTTCTCAAAATTGCCTTGCTTATTTTTCTGATATGTTATTGGAAGCGTAGTTATTAACTTACGTACTTTTCCAACCCCGAGTTACCTAGTGTAGCTCTGGAATTGTTGGCTTTTAATTTTGTTTGTAAAGCAGAAGCAATCAACGAAGTTAAATCAACTGAGAACAGTTCTACTTCACTTTCACCAGAAAGTTGAAATGGCTTCATCATATTCACGAATCTTGCTCGTAGGACCCCTCAGGCTTCGTAATTATACCCGTTGTTTGTTTTTCTGAATTTTATGGTGCTAGTAGATGTTGTTTGAAATTTATAATTTGCAAAGTTATATGTTACGTTGTGAAACTGAACGCTAAAATGTATTGAAATATTACATCCCATCAAAAACCATCTATGGTTACATTTAAAACTCGCATTTTTGCCAACTTTGTTTTCAAAAAGAATAATACAATGAAATATTCATAGAAGCTCAAGTGGTCTGTAAAAAACCGATATTAAAAATATTTTTATACGGTTATAAACCTTGTAACAAACTGCATTTACTGTCTTTTCTGAGCGTGTGAGCCCCCAATTAACATACAATAGTAAAGCGCACACATCGCACGTGCTCTCGTTTTAAACAATGATCAATTGTTACATTAGCGTTGCATTTGTCTGGCAAAAAGTTCACTATGTTAACAGTTTTGTGAGATAATTGGCCTTACGACGCTGTTTATCTCAGGTAATGCTGGAATTGGAAATATGATCTAGCTATTATGAATTGCGCAAGTCTGTTAATTGATATTGACTATATAATTATAGAGTAGATCTTAGATTTTTCTGTCTCCAAATCCTTCAAGATATTATAGCAATAGCTTTAAAAGGCCTCGAACATTACAAAGTTTCACAACCTATCGTCTTTTTTATTCTGACACTACCGTGATAATTTGATCCTCATACACTTGTGCAACTTCACAGAACGTGGAAAGCGAAACCACCCTGGTAATCCGATGTTCAGATAGGCCTTTAGCGATCAATCGGGCGTGCTTATGGCGTGCTGTGGTGGTGGTATCGCGTGTATTGCCCCCACATTAGAACGGTGAGCAACCGAGCAGCTTTTGTGCTCGGTCGCCTTCACTATTTGATCTGCAAGCGGAGTAAAATGTCCCTTAGAAATAAGGTGACACTTTACAAAACATGCATCCTCCCCATTATGTCATATGCCAGTGTGGTTTTCGCTCACGCGGCGAAGACACACATCAACCGCCTGCAAGTAGTGCAGTCCCGGTTTCTCCGTAGGGCCGTAGGTGCCCCGTGGTACATACGGAACGTAGATCTTCATTCCGACCTTGGCCTCTTCTCAATTCGTAAACACTTAAAAATAGCGTCCGAACGCTATTTTAAAAAGGCCGCGTCGCATTTAAATCCTCTAATTGTCGCCGCCGGCAATTACGAGCCAGACCCCGCGCACACGTCATCAACCCGTCGCCGCCGTCCGCGGCACGTATTGATTGATCCTCCCGACACGATCACCGCCCTCCTCAACCCGGGCGTTGAGAGGGCCACCAACACACCTACACCAGCCTCAAACAGACACCGATCTCGCCGGCGAGGTCGAGGAACCCCCTCTTCCGCTCGTAGGTGCATCTTTGCACCTAGGAGCGCAGTCACTACCTCACCCCTCACGGTAACTGCCCAAGCCGAGGTCGTGCCCCCTGTGGCGCCCTTGAGCTAGTTGCCACCCCTTTCCGCCCTTAAGGCCTTGGTTGGAGTGCACTCTGCGCTCGCCACTCCTCCGGTAAAGCTGTAAAGGCCACCTCACGGCCAACAGTGTAAGTCCTTCAAAAAAAAAAAAAAAGCGTGTATTGTACGTCGAACTATGCCAGATTGTACTTCCACTAGGGACGTTTCCCATAACTCCGCTGCATTGATTAACCTTGTGGAAAGTGAATTATAGAGTCAATCGATACTGGGAAATTACGCTAACGCTTTGTCGCTTTGCCCTGTGTTTTGGTTAGCTTGCATTTGATGTGACGCATAATGACGGTACGTGCTACCAAGTAAATATTGCTCGAAAATTGAAAGAAAATGTAGTCCTATAATATTACTCTTATAGTTAACTAAATAGTTCTTCAGTATAGACCTACGGTAATAGAGTTGGATACATTTTATTTAGGATGAACTCTACTGTCTGTTGGGGGGTATAAATTATTACAGTGTAGCGACACATAAGCTAGGTTAATTTATACCTAGCTTATGTGTCGCTACACCGTCTAACATAATATAGGGGAAGCTGCTTCATCGTGATATGCGATAAATCTCGTTATGCGCTGAAAGCAGTCATGAGACTGCTTTCAGCGCATGCTTTCAGAGCATTCAGTGGTATTCATATACCACTGAATGCTAAACAGCACGGTAGGTACTATATTTGTTGCATGAAATTCTTGCGTTATTGCATGTAAATTGTTATTCCTTCGTGGCACAGTTGCTGTAATCTTCCATTCAACCCAAAAACCTTATTTAACGGTAGTCTTAAGTCTCTTATTAAATCAACACGTGTACAAGTCTCCATTTAAATGGGACGTCGACAATATCTCATGTAATACAGTAATTAGCGAAGTATTCAATGACCAGCGACAATGTTTGGGAAGGGTTTCATTGTGTAATAACCCTTTGTCCCTCGTATCTCGAGTCTTGTCTGTCACGGTCGCATTCACTTCATTGATTCCACAATCGACCCTCCCTGAATGGGGCTTCCATGTTCACATTTTGTTTTCATCTTTTAATTACTTAAATATACAATAAAGAGTTATCAGGCACTTTCCACGGATAAACAATATCATCAATGGGCTTTATTTTTACTTTCTCGGCCTAGGTTTTGCAATTTTCTTTATTGTACATATCATCTTTGTATGTACATCAATTCTTAATATAGTCGCTTTCACTATTACACCTCGTAGCCCTGCATAGTGCTAAGGTGAAGGTCCAACCAATACGTCTTGCCAATAATGCTTAATCATATCTAAATGCACTTTAGTGTTTCTCAACGTGGCATCGTTATTCAGATCGTGGCATGACTTTGGCGTCTATTCGAGCGATGCATTTACAATCACGGAGAACGGTTTGTCTTACAAAACGAGGCTGATGTAGTAATTCTAGTAACATAGCCAAGTGACTTGGAATGTGGTAAAATGTAAATAGGTTCAGGTGAAAGATTTGTTAGATGGTTGTCATAAATTGATTAATTTAGGGTTGTTACAGCTGCAAATCTTAGGTGGCCTAGCTCTTAAACCCAAATGGGATGTCATGACAAATTATATATGCATACAAAAGCAGTACAATAAAAGGTAGTTAAGTCCGCTCTGTTCGCAAATTTAAATATCGGCAATTTGTTCACAGATGCAAAACATAAACAACATAGTCATGTTTCCGGTGGACAGTCTGCTAAAAGGAGACTTGCGGGGTGTCAAAGGTGATCTAAAAAGGCCATTCGACAAAGCGTCCAAAGACTATGAGTCCAAGTACCTGAAGATTGAGAAGGAGAAGAAATCACAAGCGAAGGAAGCCGGTCTCATCCGCAGTGAAGTGACGCCGGCGGAGATAGCTGACGAGATGGAGAAAGAAAGAAGACTATTCCAGTTGCAAATGTGTGAGGTAAGCAAACTAAAATAAATCCAATAAATACAACATTCCATTACCGTTAACTAAGCAAACAAATCTTGAGATATTTATATTTCGTGCAGAGGAAATATAAATAAAACTTACCAATTTTTTTATGGAATCGTATGCTACTTGTTTTATGGGGTTTTTATGGTTGCGGATATTCCAGGGTTGTAGTTAATTTTCAGTTTAAATAAATAAAATGTGCGGTTAGTTGCAGATCCATAAAAATACTGAAAAAGTCATGGATCTATTTATTAGCATCAACTACCTATGCTTTTTTATGGCACAGTTCGCGTAGTTTCAGTTTTATTGCTGTTATATACAAACTTCCAAAGCTTACATGGTATATTTTATTAAGCTCCGTGTGTTGAGTGAGCAATGAGTTCAGTAGCGTGATCGCTTTGCACATCTTGAGTTGTAAAGATTTGTTAATGTCAAAATAATACTTTTTACGTGGTGTGCAGAAACCATGAATGTATAGCCAAATGTTCTTGGCGGAAACGATAGACAGTTGGCGTGCGGCCGAGTTGAGCGAAAATGTTGATAATTAATAATTACTAGTGGGCAATCAACGGGTACGTTGCATACGCCCCATGGGTAGGACCTTTTAGCCGCTCACCACTTTAATATGTCGTTCCTTAGTTATATTGTGGCTTATACTCGTATGATTAGATGACAACTCGTATCAATTTAATAGTTTTAAAATGTTAACCCAAAGGCATAAAGGCCGGTAATGAAATTGAGAAATATCTGTACGATTTGGAATTTAGATTCGAAAACATATTGTTAATTGTGATGAACTTTCCTGACACTCAAGTTTTATAAGTTAATGAACCCTGGAAGTTATGTAAAGTATTGATCTATTTACTGTTTCATTGAAGAACACGTTTTTACTTACTGAAAAATTCCATTATGTACCCTAGTACCTAGTACCTAGCAGATAGAGTGAAGTTTCCTTAAATTTTAGACCAAAATTTCTATAAATTTTTCGAGTTAATATTTGGCTGTAAATCTTTCATATGTTGGCAACAATTGCAGTATCTCGTAGAAAATGTTCAAATATTTACCGTACAAAACGTTTTGGCAACATCACAAATCATTATTGCCAATAATTGTTAATATTGGCACAATGAGACTTGGTGCCAATAATTCTGGACATTGACACAACGAGACGAGTAAATGACCGATTTTGTACACAGTAATAAATAACCTTAAATAATATTATTATTATTATTATTTTTTAACGAAATGAGCGAAATGATGATATTTAATGGAATAAGATGAGGAATGGCATCACCTGCGACTAGCGCGAGTATTTCGCCAATGTCAAGTAATTAATAGCAAGGACAAATTCAATAAATACACATTATAAATAAAAATGGATAATGACAGTGATAAAGATGGCGGATGACCTTAAATAATATTATTGTTTGCGATTGACAAGTCGGAACGCACACTACCAATTTTGTCATGTCAATAACAAAACGAACTACATTACTTCCGTCCGATTTCTGTTATGTATACTACATGAAAGCCAAACATTTTCTCCATCGGCCAGTCTTGGTTTTTTTTTCTAATGTTTATAGTTATCGAGATAAGTGGAGACAAATCTCTATGCCTTCACAAGTTCGAAAGACATTACTTTCTGCATAGTTGCTTGTATCTTAAAATTGGGTATACTTAAATAAATAGCGTCTTAGCGACGGAAGATTGGCTAATAGAAGATTATTTTTCAACGTAATGTCGATATGCATCCGATACCTTTCTAACTTCAAGGCTATTGATGCTTATAAGATGAGGGAACAAAGACGTTGAATCAAAGTACTTTACGAAGATACTTATCTAAAATGCATACAAGGAAGCCCTTATGTCTACTGTAATGAACACATTTGTTGTAGACGCACTGAATATAGAAATTGCTCTGTACATGTGACCCCTTTATTGGTATTATTTGAAATACATAACGCCTTAAATACACTGGGGCGAGCGATATCACTAGACATTTTTTGAAAATGTATTCTGTGTTTATGTAAAAAAAAACTGAATTTCTGTGGCATAAGTCAAGCGATCACGCGTCAAAATTCGTTAGCCTTAAATCACGAACAATTTGATTATTTTGCCAATATCAAAACGAACTGGATTGTCTCATAATAAAACCGTAATTGTTCAACGAAATGACACTGACAAGAGAATTTTAACGTGTGGGGTAGTTACCATCGAAATTCAATCTTTATCTATATTGACCCATAGCTCGTTTTGGTATTGGCAAAAAAGTAGAGAGCTTTATATCGATAAAGCCACTATTTTCTATACATACAAATAAATAAAATTGGAGTGTCTGTTTGTAATATCAAAATAACACTTTTTTACCAAATGCGTATGAAAGTATATACGATACCTATTACGAAAATGCAATTTAATTTTTTTTTGTCTGTCTGTCTGTCTGTTTGTTTGAGGTAAACTTCTAAACGGCTGAACCGATTTCAATGGGACTTTCACTGACAGATAGCTGACGTTCCAAGGCGTAACTTAGGCTACTTTAATTTTAGAAAAAGCATTAGGGTTCCGCGGGAATAACATAATACCCATATTTCCGGGTAATATCCCTAAAGTCCACGCGGGCGAAGTCGCGGGCACAGCTAGTTTTATAATAAGATTATAAGTCAAAATTAAGACTATCGACACTTTTACATATGTGTGTGTGATTTTTATTGTACGACACTTTTACATATGTGTGTGTGATTTTCATTGTATGCATTTATGTAACGATTTTGATTCCGATTTCGATGTGTGTGTGTATGTATATGTACAATTTTTTGTTTTTTTTTTATTTCAAAAGGAACTTCGTTCCATCCGGGTGTCCCTTGACACCTCTCAAGTTTTTTTTAAACATGAAGCGTTTTGACGTTCCTGTGGGTGCAAGGCATAACTGTATCTATTTATCTGCCGTCGACAGTATCCCGTATGCAATTAACAATGCGTAGCGTTCTGCCCGTGACAGCCGTTTACGCAAGTGCGCTACTAATGGTAGCCCGCCCCGCTACTGTCCTCACAATAGCTGGCATTGTGGTCGCCGTATATGCCGTTATGTGCACATAACCTGTGGCTGTTACAGATCCTATGCGGAAAGTAGACACTTTAAGAAGGTCAACGGTTGATACACTTGATATAAATACTATTTTGTGACGGCTACTTACGTACGACTCGCAGACGCTATTGAGCGCTAGGCCCCTTTGTCATAATAATAATTTAATTAATATGGAAAATTAAACCTACGTTTCCTAATCTGGTTTAGGATTTTCCTATATTGGTTACACATAATCTTAAACATACATGATGGTAGATAAATATATTATAGTAATGTAAGTATGTATAGTTGGACGACGGCATCCAGTGTGTTGAGCGTAGCCCGCTTGGCTCACTAAACCGGGTGATTCCGGGTTTAAATCCCATCAGTGGCAAATTTAGCGTAACTGGCGGGGCTAATGGGAGTACTAGTGATGTGATAATACAAAACATTGCCAGATATCTTATAAAAAAAAAAACAAAATATACACATACATCTCTGCGTCTTCTTTCTGTATTTAGTATAGTAAACCTTAGGTACCTACTTACATTTGTGACCTCGGTTTGTTGGCAATGACACTGGCGTACGGCTTGCATGCCAAAATTCAGATATTAAATTTTAATAATGTTAAGCCTCCGGCACACCGGGGCGACGACGCGGACGTTCGCGCCTCAAATTTTTTGTCATACCAAAATAAACTGTACTGGCCCGTAGAAAAAGTTCAGTCTTTAACTAAAAAAACTTGAGAGGTGTCAAGGGACACCCGGATGGAACGAAGTTCCTTTTGAATTAAAAAAAGCAAAAAAAATTTACATATACATACACACACACATCGAAATCGCAATAGCAATCGCAATCGAAACCGAATTTTATTGTATACAATAAAAATCACACACACATATGTAAAAGTGTCGTTACAAAATTTTCGTTACATTTTTTCGTCTTAATTTTTTCCGTCTAGCCCCCTTTCGCAACGCGCGATAAGAAACTACGTTCCAAAAATGTATTTCATACTTAAAACGTTATTTATTTATTACCCATCTAGGACTGTGGTTTGTCCTCTTGTACAAAACACAAAAATTGTTTCTACTTACTCGTATGTCCATTATAGACTTTAAAACCATCAAACCGATATGTCGCAAATCCGGTTTAATTAGAAAGGCGATAATGCGAGGATGGTTTTAGACCACTAAAACCACACTTTAGGCAGATTCGGTCCATTCATCGTAGTAGCACACGCCGGGTATCCGCTAGTCGCTTATCACATTCGAGTGAAATAATATCGAAGGGTGAAAGCCTATTTGACTTAAGCGACACGATATTGACATAAATACATATTTAAAATCGTCGATTTTTTCTGCGTCGAATGAGTATGCTCTCCTGTGAAGTAAAAAAAACTTGAGAGGTGTCAAGGGACACCCGGATGGAACGAAGTTTCTTTTGAAATAAAAAAAGCAAAACAAATGTACATATACACACACACACACACACATCGAAATCGGAACCGCAATCGAATTCGAAATCGAATTTTATTGTATACATAAATGCATACAATAAAAATCACACACACATGTAAAAGTGTCGTTACAAAATTTCGTGCCAGTCTTAATTTTTTCCGTCTAGCCCCCTTTCACAACGCGTGATAAGGAACTACGTTCCAAAAATGTCGCTTAAGTCAAATATCCTTCCACCCCTCGATATAATACCCAGTATTTATTACTATTATTTTACTCTTTGTTACATAATTAGGTATGTTTTACGCAATAATGATTTTCGTACCTTATGTATTAATTTCGTAAGCTTTATATCTACTTAGATCGTTATAAATGAAGAGGTATAGGTACTCGAATAAACGTGTACATACAAGATTCTTATGTAAACGAAATTGGTATTCAAATAAAAACAGCATAATATGATTGATGGTACTCTTACCGTACTTTCTAAAGCAATTATTTATCAATTTTTATTTAGTAATGTATTACTCTTCATATACTTAGATACTTAACTGGCTACTTTACAATCTCTCGATATCTGCAATACGTAATACTTGCAATTTTATGATAGGTCGGCTGTCATTGATAAGATTAGTAGGTATATTTATGACATCAATACCTAAGCAACTACTTACTATGTAAATAAATATCGCCAGACAACACATACTTAACTTATGATAAAAAACTAAGCAAAGCTGGGACTATGGGTACCACGCAATGGTCTGGGGGCGATCCCAGTTACAGCCAGACCAAGGTAAAATTTACAGCATGCGTAACTCCTATATGCATGGATCTTTTGGAAAAGATTAAGATTAAGAAAAGGTAGCCGAGTGGTCGAACGCCGCCTTGCAATCAAAGTGTGCAGGTTCGAACTCCGGCTCGCACCTCTGGGATTTGTGTGCGAATATCATTTTCATCCGAGATTATCACTTGCTATGAAACGGTGAAGGAAAATATTGTGAGGAAACCTGCACGTCTGAGTGGTGGACTATGGCCTGAATCCCCCTCGCATTGAGGGGAGGCCTGTGCCCAGCAGTGGGACGTTAAAAGGGCTGTAGTAGTAAACACTTTAGCTGCGAATAGTTCGTTGTAAATGGTTTTAGAGGTATTATAATTTGCATGGATGTGTGTGCGTAATATATGAGCCTGTGTGAAGTCTAGTGTGCCATGCCAAATGTCTCCGTCGTGAATTATCTATTAGTTGTAATGGTGAACTTGCCAAATGGCGGGACGGGGTTCACGGGCGGATTTCTCAACCTACTCTTCACACAAAGGCCAAGAAGTAATATTCACTACAAAACATTTTTATTAAATTTTTATTGTAAGGTTTATTTATTTATCGCCACATATAACTCCTGAACTAAGCAGAGCAGATTATTGGGTTACCATACGACAACTTACGTTACACCCAGTTTCCCGCTGACGGGATTCTAACCTGGGCCCCAATTTTTGTGCGATCGAGATTCATCTCTATTCGAGATATCTCGAAACGAAACGTCAAATCGTATGTATTTTTTTTCATTTGTTTCGAGATATCTCGAATAGAGATGAATCTCGATCGCACGAAACTCGGGGCCCTGCTACCTGCCAGTACAGAGAGCCGATTCGCCTACGGTCGACCCACTAGAGACCAGCAACTCCGACAGCCGCGTTCACAGATAGGAGTGGTTTTATTTCGAAATAATTTATTTACTGAACTTAACGTTTGCATACACAGCTACCTATGATGGGATAGGTATCTACCGAGTTATAATGAATCGCCAAATTAGTGTTGTATTGGCTCATGAAGTATTTAGAACTATCGCATACACAACAAAATAGTGGAGGCTTTTAATAATAAACTGTCGGTCTTAATGCAGGTTTTTGGCGAGTGTTTAAAAAAAGAAAGCTGGAAGCGGTATGGGTTGCGAGACTGGCGCGGGGGCGCGCGTCAGGTCGTCGACCGGCCTTGCGCCGCGCAGGGCCGTCGTGACCCTCGCTTTGTTCATCTGTTCACCCAACACCAACCACCACAGCTACAATGCACCCACTAAACCGAACGACCGAAATCACTTGCCTTTTTTGAAAAATGCTCTATGTACTAATATACATAAAGATTGAAATATCCGTGGCAAAAGACACACAACTAAGTTCGCTCGCGTCATCGATAATATTTCATCCAAAAATGTGCTTCTTCTGTCTGTTAATACAGTCCGTTTTGCTATAAAAACTTAGAGGGTTAGCTATAAAAACTTATTTGAGCAGGGCTTCACCCACGCATTTTACGTCTCAGCCACAATATTCAATAAAGACACGGTGCGCTCGCCTTTGTTGCTAGTAAACAATGACCAGCATACTTGGAATGTCATAAGCTTGTAAGTGTAACCATAACAAATAAGATGAAACTTACCCGGCGAGCCAAGAGTTGAGCAAGGTCGTGCGCTGAGCTTCATTACACAACACAACAAGACGAATCTGGATTCTCAGTACGCGAATGTGCGTGCGCGTGCGTCATCAAGTGTAATTTTAACTCGCGGAAGGGCACGTAGTAATATCGGTGGGTTTCCACAGTCCCGGGAGCGGCTCGTGTCCGTCTCTCGTCCCATTAGACGCGGTTTCCGATGTAGTAATAAGCATGGTCGTGCCCACGCGATGTTTTCGGCGTCATTCCGTCTACACAACAAAACTGACTCCACTCCATCGCTGTTCTGACCAAGTGTCATAATTTAATGCTCTCGTTTTAGTACCTGATAAAGTTCAACGAGATAAAGACGAAGAAGGGCATCGAGCTGCTCCAGCATCTGGTGGAATACTATCACGCGCAGACGAACTATTTTCAAGACGGATTGAAGACGATCGAGCACTTCGGCGTGTACGTCGCTGACTTGAGCGTCCAACTCCAGAAGATCAGACAGCAGCAGGACGACGAGCGGCGGAGGCTGCTCGAATTGAGGAATATGTTGAGAGCCGCCGCGCCACAAGACAGAGAGGTACAGTGCCACCAAATTATTTTAATAACGTCACCTCTTTCCCTACAAATTCTACAATACCATAAAAAATAACAGTTTGAGTTCCTATTTTATATCTCATCCTCCATCTAGACTTCCGTTCCGAATGGTTGAGTTTTAGTTTTTTGTAATTTTTAACCTTTCGTAAGAAACTGCTGTTATAGATTCAAAATACACTGTGATAGTTTTAGTATCTCCATACGAAAAATAATGACGTTGCTATAATTTTTCGAAACAACCGTATTGTTGTCATAATCAATACATTTTCAAAACTTATCCGTCTTATGTTACGCATAGCAAGCTCCACTCATATATTGTTAAACTTCCCAAGTTACGTGTTTCAACAATGTTAGAAACGGTTACAGAAAGGATATCGTTGCCATGAGCCGACTTAGCTTCTGCTATTTATAGCACGTATGCTCGTTTTAGAGCGGAATCTTGTTAAGTCAGAGTCTGTTAAGGAATGCACTTTCCTCCTGTTCTTTTTCGCTTTCTTATTTAAGAATGGATATTTAAAGACTCGGCTTTAGTTGAGACTTGAGACTGAACAACAAGTAACTCGTTAATTCTTTGAAGTCGGCCTCTCTGAATGCGAGTGTATCTGACAGTCTTCAGTAAAAGACAGCCTATTGGTATTTACTAGTGAACATTATCGATTTTCAGAAGACTTGATTACGTCGTAAGTTTTGTTTTCTTTACGAAGTTATCTTCCCCAGGTAGCGTCATCGGTGGGTGGTTACTCCCTCCATCAACTGCAAGGTGATAAACAGCATGGGGTCAGTCGCAGCGGGTATCTGCTCAAGAAGTCCGAGGGGAAGGTGCGCCGCGTGTGGCAGAAACGAAGGTGTCGGGTCACGGCTGAAGGGTTCCTGGACATCTTCCACGCGGACGAGAACAAGCCCCCAGCGAGAGTCAACCTGCTCACGTGCCAGATTAAAGTTGCCGCTGACGATAAGAGGGCGTTCGATCTAGTCTCATGTTAGTTGCTTATTATAATAGCGTTAAAAGTAATGTAAGACTCAATTCTAAGTAATATAATTTAAACTCCAAACTGTGCAATGGCGGTTGGCGTGCAAGACGTGCGCATCAATACCTTTGCCGAAACCAAAACGAACTCTGTGTTAATGTATATAAAGATTGAGTTTCTGTGGTAAAAGCCACGCGTCAAAATTCACTGTAGTATTTCGTTGAAGACTATGCTTTTTCTCTGATTCAATACAGTTCGTTTTGGTTTTGGCTCAACCTAAGCATGGCCCATCAAATTGAAACTGATTTCCTCATTTTATTCCATTGAATTTCATCATTTCATTCGTTTCGTAAAGAGAAAGAAGACTTATCTTATCATATAGAAACTCTTCCAGATAACCGTACGTACCACTTCCAAGCGGAAGACGAGAGCGAGCAACGTGCGTGGGCATCAGTTCTCATCAACTGCAAGGAAGGCGCTCTCATGAGGGCGTTCCACCAGCAGGCCGGAGACAACACCGACCAGGGGCACTCGCTGCTAGACCTGCAGCGGTCCATCATCCGGGCCGTCAGGTCTATGCC
Organism: Ptilodon capucinus; assembly: GCA_914767695.1. Lineage (NCBI taxonomy): Eukaryota > Metazoa > Arthropoda > Insecta > Lepidoptera > Notodontidae > Ptilodon > Ptilodon capucinus. Next base: position 9,608,217 of record OU611808.1, read on the forward strand.
TGGAAACCAAGTGTGCGCCGACTGCGGCTCCACTAATGGTAAGATCACTTAGCTACTGGTGTTGGAGATGTAGTTTTTTCTTCTTCTTCTTTATTATATACTAGCTTCTACCTGCGACTTCGTCCGCGCAGATACTTCGTTTATTCAGTATCGTTATATGTTATTAGCCTATATGTTATTTTGATCCAAATGCGTTCAGTAGTTTTTGCGTGAAAGTTTAACAAACATCCATCCATCCTCACAAATTTTCACATTTATAATATAAGTAGAATAACAGAATCAGTTAAGGAATGACTTCACCAGCATTTAGAAGGTATTTTGCCAGTGTCATGTAATTTATAGCAACAACCAATTTCATACTGATCCGCCATCTTTATCATCTTCACCCATTTTTAATGCGTCGTCTGTTCGGAGACAATTGAAGACCGTGACGACATTTCCTTTTTTGCTTCTGTCTTCTGCCAGTCTCACAATATGCTACTTTGCCGTAGATCTTTGAAAACCTTCTACTTTGTCTTACTCTTGTGTTGGTGAAACTTCGCGTGCTTCCAAGGGACTTCGTGGTTTGCAGTGTTATTTCAAATTGACATTGACACAGTTTGAGTTGATAAGCTACTCACTAACCCTGACCATCTATCAGACGACATTGAGGAAGACTACATCCTTCCGCTCATTGATAAGCGAGTACTTTTATAGAATTAAATTTAAAAATATTTTACATACGAACGAATTGACTTGACTTCTTTTTTGAAAATGTACCCTGTATCAATATACATATGGATTGAATTTCTGTGGCAAAGCCACGCGATCACGCAATTTAATTCGATCGCTTCAGCAATGACATGCCGTTGAAAAATGTGCTTTCACTATGAGTTATACAGTTCGTTTTAGTATTGGCAAATGAAAGGTCGCTTGTCCACAGCTTCATCGGACTATAGCCTATAGCGGATGCTGCAAAGATTTTGCTAATATAAAACAAACTATATTAAATCACAGTTAAAGTTCATTCTTCCACGAATTTCATCAAAGAAGCGAGCGAATATTGCCGCATAGTCGCAGATAGATATCCACATATCACAAAAATTAAATGTTTATGTATATTGACATAGAGTTCGTTTTGGTTTCACGGATGTCATTGTTACAGATCCCACATGGTTATCGACGAACTTCGGCGTGATAGTGTGCATAGAATGTTCGGGGAGCCATCGGGAGCTGGGCGTGCACATCTCGCGGATCCAGTCGCTGACCCTCGACCGGCTCAGCACGTCGCAGCTGCTGCTGGCGCGCCACATGGGCAACCAGCTGTTCAACGAGGTCATGGAGAATACCCTGGATGACAGGGACAAATTGACGCCAGAGAGTACCATGTGAGTTGCTTCTTAGGATTTGGTTGACCGTATTATATGCGCAGATTTTCATACTAATTTGATAGTTTCAGACGTCTGATTTTAAGATGGATGAGTTCGTGAATTTGAAATTCACGCACTCATTGTATGAGACTAAATGGAAGCGGTATAAATGAGTCCATTTTTGGTCCAATAATTGTTTGATGTTTCCAGACTAGTTTCATTGTATGACACATATAGTTTTGGAAAAACTTCACACGATCAATTCTTTATACATTTATTTTATCTTAATAGTCTTTAAGTTCTTTTGACTACATAGTCATAGGGTATCTGAAGATGCCAATACGATTTTTCTAAGATTTCACTCTTTACCCTGAACTTTTCATAACAAATATTTTTTACAATACAATTGTACATGGATAAATTTTTAACGCGAAGAGGAATCATTCCTGCGACCAACACCCCAATCACCATTATCGTATCATCTTCAAGAAGTCACGCTGCCGCTGCCCATTGTACTTATTATGACGTCAGTCAGGCATGAACCTCGTTAACATAGCGTGACACTACGTAATAAAAGTGCCAATCGATCATCAGTTCTTAAACGCGGTCTCGACTTTCAGCGAATTCTTACCAACATATATGTGGTGTGGTAGTGTGGTAATGTAATCCGTCTCCAGGGAGGAGAGGCTGCGGTTCATCCGCGAGAAATACGTGTACCGGGCGTGGGCCGCGCGCACCTGCCGCGACGCCGCCGAGCGCCTGTCCGAGGTGGAGCACGCCGTCAACAACGGACATCTGCAGAACCTGCTGCAGGCCTACGCCGAGGGCGCCGACCTCGCCGCGCACCTGCCCGGCTCGGTAACCACCACACTACCCACATTCTATCACTCACACCGCATACTCTCACATGTTGAGTGTACACACACACTAATGTACTCATGCACATTCTCACTCACGCTCTCACACACTTGCACTTACATACGCACACATATATACGCACTCACACATACACTCTTACAGATACACATACATACACACACACGAACACACACACACAATCGCACACACTATAATGTGTCATTGTCATTGTGTACACAAACCATGATGATGTATTCTCGGCACAAACACACATGCAAGCATGTACACTCACTCACATACACTATCACACACCCTAAATTCTTATTATTTCTTATTATAGGTTACTAGCTATGTGAGGTTATCACACTACTAAAATAGTACACACTACTTATAGTAGTTTCAACTAACTAAATGCTTGTACTGTACTTGTACTGTCATTTTTTAAACTTGAAATCAAACCTACTTTAGGGTTTGATTTCAAGACTTACTTTAGGGTTTAAAAAATGACATTTCTCACTGACCAAGAAAACACTAGGTAAAAATGAACACGCTAAACACGTTTATAGTTGCAGAATCACATTTATTGGAAATACATTTAAAAACCAAACCGCTACAATGCTACGCCATTACCGTTCGAGAGAGATCTAGTCGCTTGACAGTAGCGCTTGACACAACTTCGTTTGCATATATTTTACATTCGTTATTCTTTGCTATATGTATACAACTCAAAATTATCTTCAAAAATTTTACGCGAATTTACAATGTATCTTTAAGTCATTTTACAATTCTTTAAACCACATATCTTCTGACACAAGTGAACTTAAAGCAACATATTCTGCTTCAGCTGTTGAAAGCGATACAGTTTTTTTGTTTTCTAGAAGCCCATAAGACTACATTTCCTTCCTAAAATAAATACTGGTAACAGACAGAGTCAAACATTATCCTATACATAATTCTACCATTGGTCAATTATACTATTTGCAAGTGCTTTGTAGATAGATTTAAATTTCTTAAATTATGAACTTTATTTCATTGTGTACAGGACTGCGGCGAGACGGCGCTACACTTAGCCATATCCCGAGAACTTGGCGACGGTTCCAGCCTCCACATAGTCGATTTTCTAGTCCAAAACGGCGGTTCCCAAATCCTGGACAAACCCACGTCCACCGGCATGACGGCGTTACACCTCTGCGCGGCGACGGACAGAACGGAACCCACGAAGATGTTGCTCAAGGCGGGCGCTGACTCCACCATAAAGGATGCTAGTGGACGAACGCCGTTGCAGATCGCGAGGCAGCTGGGGCATCTGGGCTGTCAGGAGTTGGTAGGTATAATCTTGCTGCTTATTTTCTTTGTTATGACAGCCTAACTACCCTAAGAAACTGTCCCATGTACTTTAGGAGCATTGTAAAATTGTGGAATGGACCCAAAATTTAATTTATTGATACTTAGATGACCTGGAGAACTGTTTTTTTTTTTCAAATCTAAATTAGAATTTACGAAACAAAAGAAATTAAATTAATAAAGCTGTTTTTGAGTATTATCGAGACTAAAGAATCACGAACAGCATTTAATTTATATATATATATATATATATATACATAGATTGGATAGGGTAAATGGTTACTGCCTTGCTAATTAATTTAAATAGTCCCTCGCATCAATATAGCTGGCGTTCTATTGTTTTTTTTTTACGTTTTATAGTTACTTTTTGATGTTTGTAACTTGACTTTTTTTTGTCAGTTGGAGAGCGTCGATAAACGCGAGAAGAGTATATTCGAGAATATCAATATAGACTGGAACCTGTCCCATGATGACGGGTCTACAGACTTCTCCGACGATGACACCGTCATTGATGAACGGGTAAGTCATAATTACACTTCTTATATGGGGAGATGGCATGGAGGTAGTATAGTAATAAGGAGCCGGCACTAAGAAGAGTGGGGTCGTTAAGGGTTCTCTATCTACTCAGAGAGAGATGGTCATGAGTAAACTGTTTTTGGAAATGTTCTATAAGAAATGTAATGAATCAGTAAGGGTTGGATCTGATTGGTTTGATAGCCGTTGACATATCGAGGGGTGAAAGTCTATAGAGTCATTGTTTAACTTTACAGGTGAGCATATTCTATCGACGCAGAATAAAATCGCTGATTCCAATTATGTGTCATCATCATCAGCCGGTGTCAGTCCACTGCTGGACGTAGGCCTCTCTCAAGATGCGCCACTGAGCCCGATCTTCGGCTCTTTTTCTCCAAACACTGCCCACCGCTTTGCGTATGTCGTCGCGCCACCTGGTCACAGGACGTCCTACGCTACGTTTGCCGATTCGCGGTCTCCACTCTAGGACAAGTCTACCCCAACGGTTATCAGTCCTGCGGCAGATATGACCAGCCCACTGCCACTTCAGTTTGCTAATCCGTTGAGCTATGTCGATAACTTTAGTTCTCTGGCGAATTATTTCGTTCCGGATTCGATCCCGCAGAGAAACACCGAGCATAGCTCTCTCCATAGCTACAATTATGTATACAAGTCAATATTGCTCAAAAGTGTCGCTTATGCTAAATAGCCTTTCATCCCTTGATATGACTAGGATGGGACATAGTATAAAACAATACACAAATATAATAATACATGGTTGAGAATTGGATAAAGGTACGGTTTGCCATCAAAGTGTGTTGTGTGCGGCTCTGGAATTTTCTAATTTGTATTATAATTACGCAAATCTCATGTTTACAATGATCGCTTTTTGAAATGGTGAAGGAAAATATTGTAAGGGATTGTGTGTTGTAGCTTTGTCACTTGTATTAAATCTTTGTACATTAGTATAAACATATTAGATATATTATATTCTAGTATAGAGTATAAAGAGTTAATGCTTGTGGTAAATGGCAATGGAATTTTGTTCGCCCTATCGTGTTCCATAAATCGGCGAAAAATGTGTACCTCTGTCTACACCTTCGGAGAATACAGGCGTGATAATTGTGATGTTTATATCGTACAGCAAAACGGCAGTCTGACGCCAGAGAAGAAGTCCCGCGGTTCTCGTCCGCCCTCGTACGCGGGCGGCAGTGTGTGCGGGACAGGGACAGGGACAGCGTGTGGGACAGGGACGGGGACAGGCGGGGAGTCCCCCGTGCTGCGCTCGCGCTCCTCCACCTGCGACTCGCTGCACCACGCGCCGCCCACGCCCACCACGCTGCCCAGGAAACCCAACGTCTGTCAGTATCCTTCGTCTATATTAATACTCTAAAATTGTATTCCAACTGTACCCTCCAGGTTATTGAAATCTAATTTGAGTGTTAGCTTTCGATGGTCATAAAAAAGTACTGTTCCGTGAGCGGGCTCTGGTGTAGAAAGCGAGGGCAACTCTTTAGTTTCGTATACATTCTCAGGAGCAATAACGCCATTTGAGCAGGCAGTACCTCTGCCTCAATACTCGAAAAGAATGACAATTCTATGTATTTCTGATGATTTTCATTAATTCAAAAACAGCAGTGGTAGCCTCGCGGGCAAGAACGCCCACCTTGAACGTAAGGGGTGCAAGTTCAAATCCCAGGCCCGCACCTCTGAGATAATTTTTATGTGCGAATATAATTTTCAACAATGATTACCACTTGCTGAACGGTGAAGGTAAACATCGTGAGGAAACCTGCACGTCTATAGCTTTCTATAGCGTGTGAAGTTCACCAACCCGCACTGGGCCAGTGTGGTGGACTATGGCCCAAATCTCCCGCGTATTGAGGGGGAATGTGCCCGGTATAATGGCAATAGGCTCGCCCCCTATTACATTGGGACCAAAATACATCGGCGAAGTGTGGGCGCACTGTAGTGCACCTCTGCCTACCCCTTCGGGGAATACAGGCGTGATGATGTATTTTATTTATTTATTTAATTCAAGGTTCAATGTTAAACTGAAAGTGCCCAATACTATCAATCCACGCAATTATTAATAACTATAATATTTTGTACATTTCAGATAATATAGGCAGCCTGAAGAAGCGCGCGGCGCCGCTGCCTCCCGCCGCGGCGTTGGCGCATCCGCATCCGCTCGCACATCCGCAGCCGCACCCACATCCGCACCAACACCCGCATCCGCCGCCACATCCGCGCTCCACGCCCTCGCCCTCCGCCGACAGCGCCCGCTCGCTCCACGGTATATATTACTTTACACATTTACCCCCAAATTTATTATACCTTAATTAGTCATGATGTTGTACATTATGTAATAAATAATGTTTTGTAGTTACTGGGATCGCCCCCAGTTAATTGAATTGTACATATAGTACAAGGGATCATTCGATGAGTACGTGTTGTATGGCGATATTTATTAAAGTACAATAGCGAAACTAAGAATAACCTAAAATGAAGGGACCGAATGTGACGAATGCATTGCTTTAGTAATCTAAAACCATCTTCGCATTATTGCCTTTCTAATGAAACCGGTTGGGGCACATCGGTTGGAAGGTTTCAAAGTGTTTTATATAGTAAAGTAGCCGAGTGGTCGAACGTACGCTTTGCAATAAAAATGTATAGGTTCAAACCCCGGCTCGCACCTCTGGGTTTCATGTGCGAATCTAATGTTCATCCGAGATTATCACTTGCTAAGAAACGGTGTAGGGAAACATTGTGAGGAAATCTGAATGTCTGGAGGAACTTGACTAGTTCTCGATATATGTGTGAAGTCTGCCAACCCGCATCGGGCCAGCGTGGTGGACTATGGCCCAAATGCCCCTCGCATTGAAGGAGGCTCGTGCCCAGCAATGAGACATTAAAAGGGTATAGCCTGCACTACACTACTCGCTAAGTTGAGCGAAGACGATATTGTAGAAGGGCACTTCGATTCGCTTTGTGCAACCTCGGCTCGTCTCGGGCGACTTCCAGTCGTTGTCGGTTTTTGCGCCCGAGACTCGAAGTGTCCCGAAGTTCGAACACGAAGCGTCTCACTACACTACTCGGCTCACTTCAGTTCTCACGTATAAAGTAAATACGCACGTAGTTATAATACGCGAGAGTACACATTGCAACGGCAGCTGCCACTTGAACGTCATCCATGATGCCTATCGGGCGGGCGTCGGGCGACAGGTAGTCACATAGTTCGGTCAACTTCGAGAGTACTTCGTCGAGGTAACTTTGCGAGTAGTGTAGTGCAGGCTTAAGTAAGTGTGTGTATTGCAGTGGTGGGCGGCGTGGTGAAGTGCCGGCCGCAGCAGCCGCCGCCCACGCCGCCGCCCGCCGCCGCGCTGCACAACGGCAGCCATCACCGGGACGAGCCCACGCCGCCGCCCAGGAAGGTACTACACTATTTATATTCAATAACTGTTTGCAGCGATGTTTTTTTTTTTTTTTTACGAAATGAGCGAAATTATGATATTTAATGGAATAAGATGAGGAATGGCATCACCTGCGACAAGCGCGAGTATTTCGCCAATGTCAAGTAATTAATAGCAAGGACAAATTCAATAAATACACATTATAAATAAAAATGGATTATGACAGTGATAAAGATGGCGGATGAACCCAGCGATGTTTTTGTTATTACTTTCAGTCTTTGACAGTTTACTCTGTACACAATCTGTCAAAAACTGACAGTATCAAAAGAATAAGTACTTTAAGACGATAATAATAAAGGATAATTTAGAAGGATAATACTTTAAGAGGTGGTGGTAAAATCCTTGGCCCGAATAAAAAACATTACCACATTTTTTTATGAGATAATAACCTCACTATGAGGCCAGTGTTGACGGCTTGCCGAGAACATTTCTGTTTAAGGGCAAAAATGTATGGAAGCCAGCCTAGGAACCAATAACAACATGCGATATGCGTTATGGCAGGAAGTCCCAAATCGCTGTGTGAAAAAAGTGATAACGAAATAAAGTTGAACTTCATTCACAAAAAATAAGTGTTTATTTTTATGATTATCATCAATTTTAGGAATTTTTTTTTGAAAACTAACAGAGAAGTACCAAAAAATTAAATGAACTGTTAAGTGCGAGTTGTACTCGCACACTAAGGGTTCTGTATATTCCTTTAGCACCATCACTGTAAATTGGATGTAGGCTGAAGCTAGCAGCATTAGTAGTATAAGATCAGTGAGAGCGAGATATGACAAATCTTAAAGTCAAATAAAAAAAAAAATCAAACCAGATATGTCCCATGTAAAATAATTGTATAACTACGTATATTTTTATCTATACAAATAAATAAAATTCAAGTGTCTGTTTGTAATATCAAAATAGCACCTTTTTACGAATTGAATATGAAAGTATACACGATACTTATAACGAAAATGCAATTTTAAAAAATTTTGTCTGTCTGTCTGTTTGTTTGAGGTAAACCTCCAAACGGCTGAACAGATTTCGACGGGACTTTCACTGAAAGATAGCTAATATTCCAAGGCGTAACTTAGGCTACTTTAATTTTAGAAAAAAACGTTAGGGTTCCGCGGGAAATACATAATATCCATATTTCCGTGTTCTCCCTGAAGTCCACGCGGGCGAAGTCGCGGGCACAGCTAGTTAATTGATAAAAATTGTATGTATTTGACGTTTAGATGTGACATCGCGTTAAGGAAAACATAAGAAAACACTGGTTTAGACAAGTTACGGATATTTTAATTGATTAGTTATAGTTCGCGTATAACACAGTCAACAGCGATGGCATTATTCATTACAAAAGTCAGAAAATTTAACTTTATCTGAATGTGACTAGGTTCGTTTCAGAATGACAGCTGTCGTGTACTGTGCGCAACCTGTACCACACCTTGTGCCATTGACATATGGTTTAATTTTCTTAGTAGTTCTGATCTATTTGAATAATCTGCTTGACCTGGTATTTTAGTGCTGACAGTACCACTGTTAATTAATTAAAAAATTAGGTATATACATATTCAAGATAGCCATTTTGTTATATTCGCTTTTAATTAATTAATGTAATTAGTAAGTAAATACCTATTAACATATTATAAATTCAAGTAGTACAGGGTGATGTTTGTTTTTGCTACAGAAGAAAAATAGATTGGATCTGGATAAGGCTGTCAAAGCGAAACTGAAGAGGGTAACGAACTTGCAGAGAATTTAGTGAACTCACTCGCTTACCCTTGTTTGATTTACGCCCTTACATACCATCATTATTGTTTCGAAGCCTGTTCAGACTGTGGCGGTATGTCTTCACTAAGAGGCGGGTTACCAACGCAGAAACGCGGCCTAAATCAAGAATAAGTCATCTCTCTCTTGTGATATAGAGCCTTTAAATTCCCGCGCGACCACAAGCTCGATAAAATTCGCACGACTAATCGTTTGCTCGTTCCGAAGCGAACTGTATTAACTTGTAGACAAAGCTCATTCTTTAACGTCATGTCCATTGACAGAGCGAGCGAGTTTTAACGAGTGGTCTCGTGGCTTTTACCACAGAAATTTAATCTTTATGTACATTGCCACGGAGTCCGTTTTGGTATTGGCAAATCGTTTTACGCGTGCATATGGACGCACAAGAGTGCCCGGAACTTTACTTTAAATCACTCGTGGCATATCCAAATTTTGCCGTGTCTTTAGTTTTTTGGCAATTGTTTTAAGGACTTGGGTCATTATGTGAGTAAGCAACCCGCTTCTCAACGTGATGTGCTAAACTGTGCGTCTCGGGCATAACGCCTACATCTGAACAGACCTTTATGGATTTACTTTATTGTCAAGAGCGGCGAAAGCAAAATTTCAAACGAATAACTCAAGACTTTTATATACAGTCCACTACCAAAATCGTGCACGCTATTACCGCTTTTATAATCGAGCCAATAGTACCTGTAATAGCTTACACTATTTTGACATTTGTGTCTGCTTTGGTTGTTTTGGAAGGGGGGAATCCTCACATCGCCGTTGCATACACTCTTGACAATCGATGCTGTTGTTTTATAACTTATAACAAACGTATTGTAATTTATCTAAAGACATAAGTAACCTGTGACACAATAATCAATATGTAAACCCAATTCTGAACAAAATAATGCAATAATTGGCACTACATGCCGGACTCCGATCTCCACCAGTCCTTTGTTTGGGACCCATAGTACAAGCTTTGCTTACTTTGGCATCATACGATGAGTCTGTGTTGTCTGACGATTATTATTTATTTACCGAATCATGACGTCATGTTACATGTCACAACAAACGACAATGAAAACCATAGATTTTACAGCGAGCTTTTTTATAGGTCTGTTGTAAAAAGGATGTTACTGAGAGTAGAATTCATCGCGATATATATCGACTCCGTTCATCGGCAATTTTCCGGTCAGAGTCCTCAAAATTAGCGTAAGCCTAATGTGTGTGCAACGATTTCTTCCAAGACTTTTTATTTAAATAAAAGTCAATAAAATTTTATTACAAATAATAAAAGTCAAAATGTACATAAAAAGTAGACTAGTCTTAAAAATAACATTGTATCAAAATTGTTTACTTGTAGTCATTTGCGTCAATTACAACAAACGCATTGTCCTGACAAGTGTTCCATTGTTACGTAGACACTATTATTACAGGATATTGTATAAAAGGTGTAAAATGTGTCACAGGTGACTTAGATATATGAATATACTATACCGACAATTACTTTACGGATAGTTCGATTTTGACCACACTGCATGCTGTCTAACGGCTTACTTGTTTTTTTTTTTTATATTTTAAATAAACAACCCCCTGTCGCTTTAGATCCTCTTCCATAGAACATAGATGTTTACATAGAATATACGTATTACAGATTACTTTTATTTTAATGTCGTTCCTATTAAAATGTCGGAAAAAAAATCTAACGGTTTTCGTGTGGGACATTAACATGATCTTTTTCAATTTGTTTGTGCATGTTAAATATGATATGTTTAATAATATTCTTATGTTTTGATACAACTATATATCTCTATCCTTAAACAAAAAATCTAAGTATTGGTACCTAGCACACAGTGGAAATAGATTGCATATTTCGTAGAGCGATACACTGTATTTTTTTTTCTTTATCAAGCTTACTTTAGGGACTAATCTTTTTTTTAAGTCTCTTGAATACTGGGGCGACGACACTCGCGCTTATTTTTTTTTACTAATAATGTAAAAAACAAACTGTAATGACTTATAAAAGAAGTTCATTCTTCAACTAAAAGACACTGACAGTTCGAGCGAGTTCCGACGCATTATGGCGTGGGTTTTACCACAGAAATTCAATATTTATGCATATTGACACAGAGTTCGTTTTTGGTATTAGCAAATATTTTACCATGGTATTGTCGACGCCCCATTGTGCGTGAGGGTTTATGGTAGGTACTATGCGATTCAAATGAGAATAGGATCGACTTTGCGCCATATTGTGACGTGCAAAAACTAATTATGACTTAAAATAATTAAATATCTATTAAGACAATTTACTACTAATTTAACCTTTTTATATTGTTTTCTTATATTTACGCGAATACTATACATTGAAATAAAATTATTTTACGGATTCTATCGCGTTTATTTACTTTATTATTTTCCCGACGTTTCGGCTGCTTTATAGCAACCATGGTCACGAGGGGACTGAGGTGTTAGACGTCCTGATGTCATAGTTAATAACTGGGTACCCTCATATTTAGTTGTTGTTTGCGGTCCGATCCACCTTTTTATTTATATTTGATGTAGGTACTGTTATTATTGATATGCAAATAAGTTTTCTGCAAACCATACTTTTCATGTGACATTTGACAGATGGAGCTTATTGACATTCCTATTCTTATTAGGATCGCATAGTAGGTCTAAGCACCTGGAAATGTTTTTTTTTAATAAGAATTAGTGCGTGTTCCAGGAGTGTTCTAGTCAAGACTCGTCGTTGGAGCTGTGCGACATGTCGGAGTGCGCGGAGGCGTCGTGCGCGCCGCGCGGGCGGGACCGCGCGCGGCGCCGCGACAGCCGCTCGCTGGACGTGTCGGACGCCTCCAGCGTGCACTCGCGCTCGCCCTCCGCCTCCATCACCATGGTAAGCACCCACTCCACCGTCGCCTGGACTACACACACTATATTTTCATAACCATGTAATATCGAGGGTTGTAAAGATTTTCTTACTATTTATAGATAATTTCATACATTTCTACCTGTGGAGACTTTTAAATGGCTCTTTGATCACTATACCTACCTACTAATTACCTATCTATACTAATATTATAAAGACGAAAGATTTGTATTTTTGTATTTTTTTTGTATGTAACGAATTAAATTAAAAACTACTGGACCAATTTCAAAAATTCTTTTACCGTTAGAAAACTACATTATCTCTGAGTAACATAGGCTATATTATAAACCCGTGCGACGCTGGGACGGGCCGCTAGTGTATCATATGTGTAAGCTGATAGTCTTCCTAAGATGAAATATATAAACACTACAAGAGAGCATGCTCATTCGACGCAGAAAAATTAGCTGATTCCAAATATGTATATAAGTCAATATCGGCTAGTGTCGCTTAGGTCGAATAGCCTTTTACACGTAGCTGCATACCTAGTGCAGGCAGAATGTACCTAGCTTACTAAGTTTCTGCGTAAAAGAACAGACCTTTGAGTACTTGTAACAAGCATTGTATTGTGGCCTTTGGGTATATGTACCCTATTAATTAGTGTAAATTTCACTGCCAGCGCGAGCGAATATTAAAACGTGAGGGCGTGGCTTTTACCACTGAAATTTAATCTTTATGTATATTGACACAGTGTGCGTTTTGGTATTGGCAAATATTTTTGACGCGCGAATGTCAGAGTACCGAATGCTTTATGAAAACGTAGAACGAAAATCCATCAAACAATACCAGAAGTCGTCTGCCCACTGTAATGAGATCCGTCGACTATTGAATCTACTTCGTTAAGAAATAACTTTCTCGTGCAGATGGGTGGAGTACGCAGGTGTCGAGCGTTATACGATTGTTCAGCGGACAACGAGGACGAGCTGTCGTTCCGGGAAGGCGAGGTGATAGTGGTGATCAACGAACGCACTGAAGACGACAACTGGATGGAGGGCCAGGTCGAGGGCTCCGCGCGCCGCGGCATGTTCCCCGTCTCCTTCGTACACATGCTGCCCGACTAGTGCCAGAGCGAGACAGATACGTGTCACTCTGGAACGTACCAACACCAATGCTAGGAAAGACCCCGTGACATTATGCAATAATGTGTTATCCGCATTGAATGTGTTACTTGAATGTGAACTTTTGTTTTCAAGTAATACAGTCCGATTTGCAAGAAACTGTAATTAATTATGGTCACGTTATTGAAAGTATTTTTCGTTGCCGCGATGCAAGCTTGGCTGACTGCTAGCTGATTACGCTGCCGAATAAAAGCCATAATAAATGATAACTAATTAGCAGTACATTGTGTATTGATTCGGTACGATTTTCTTCTGTGAATTTGGACTTAACTGTGTTGATTTTTAGTACAAAATTGCAATAACACGTGATATCGTGAAGATATTGTTGCGTCGATGTAGGTACCGAAAATGATGTAGTTCCGATTAAACTGGAATTTTGAAATACGTTTAAACTAAATTGTACTCTATACTCTTGTTAATAAAATTTAACATTCTGGTAATGTATGAATTGAAATGTTCCAAATACTAATTAATATAATTTAAATTGAATTATGATTTGGCCTATAGCTTGGCTTTTATTTTGTGAAATCGTGAGCTTATTTACTCTAGTTTTTTATACAAACCGTTATATTGCATTATCAAAAAACAAATACGTCACACATCGATATAAGAGCGATTTTAATCAGATAACAGATAGTAGGTAATACCTATTATCCAGTGGTGTCAGCACGCATGTCGAGACAAGACCTCTGTCACGGATTGGCTCGGTCGCTCTCTGTCTTATTTCATACGATAGAATGAGATATCATCAACATATTCTGTGACATAAGTCTAGTCTTGCGGCTCATGCTACAACTACAGTATGTAGGTATACAATTTTAATACTCAAATTTTATCAAATCCACATTAATATATTCATACATAACAATATGAAGGGTACATGCAAATAACAGGGAATGTCACATTTTCATCTATACAAATAAATAAAATTGGAGTGTCTGTTTGTAATATCACTTTTTTACCATATGCGTATGAAAGTATATACGATACCTATAACGAAAACGCTATTTTAAATCTTTTTGTCTGTCTGTTTGTTTGAGGTAAACTTCTAAACGGCTGAACCGATTTCAATGGGACTTTCACTGACAGATAGCTGACGTTCCAAGGCGTAACTTAGGCTACTTTAATTTTAGAAAAAGCATTAGGGTTCCGCGGGAAAAACATAATACCCATATTTCCGGGTAATCTCCCTAAAGTCCACGCGGGCGAAGTCGCGGGCACAGCTAGTTGTCATATAGAATCATATTTTGTGTAAGGTATTTTGAATTCAAATCATTAGAATTTAAAAAAGTTAACAGATCGCGCTAAAAATGCAGTTTTGTTTATGACCAAACTATAGAATTGTTAGAAAAGTTGAACCTACAAATTGATTTTTCTCAAAATTCATTAATTAGGACATTCCCTGTTATCTGCCTGTACCCTTCACAATATCCTTATAATAATTGCGTTTCTATGGTATATTTGTACAAACATTTGCCTTACGCCTTTAATGACAGTTTGGTCTAGTGCTGAGCGTAGGCCGCTCTTATCATTGCACCAGGATGTTGCGGGTTCGATTTCCGTCAGTGGCAAATTTCGACCTTTTTAGAATTTTCCCTGGTTTGAGTGTCACTGGGATCGCCTACCAGTACCCATAGTACAATTATTGTTTAGTTTGAGATATTTACATACTACTACTACTACAGCCCTTTTTAACGTCCCACTGCTGGGCACGGGCCTCCCCTCAATGCGAGGGGGATTCGGGCCATAGTTCACCACGCTGGCCCAGTGCGGGTTGGCAGACTTCACACATCTATCGAGAACTAGTCAAGCTCCCTCAGACGTGCAGATTTCCTCACGATGGTTTCCTTCACCGTTTCTTAGCAAGTGATAATCTCGGATGAAAATGAGATTCGCACATGCAACCCAGAGGTGCGAGCCGGGGTTTGAACCTGCGCACTTTGATTGCAAAGCGTGCGTTCGACCCTCGGCTACCACTGCTTCTATATTTACATATCATACTTTTTTTTTTAATGGACTACGCTGTTGGCCGTGAGTTGGCCTTTACAGCTTCACCGGAGGATTAAATATCGTATGATACACCTATTCGGACATAAGGCTCATTTTCTTTTGGCAAATTAATCCAAGTGTTTGTACTAATAAGCCGTCAAAATGCTACGAGAATTCGTTACATAAACACATTTAAATATCGCTACGAATTTAAAACACCAATAAGTATCGTAAGTTTGGCCAGTAGACTGTCCGTCCTGAGTTAAGACGTGGATTTTTTACTTGAAATTTTGTAATTTTTTACTCGTATTAAAAACGCCGTATACATCGCACGCGCAGGCCTAGTCTGACTTTATTTACTCGTAATGTAACTGTATGCATACTTGCCGCCAGAGGCGCTGTACGAGACTGTACCATAGAGTAAAAGGGGAAGCCCTATCGACTCCGCCCTGCGGCGAAATTTTTTGACGTTTATCTGACATCCGCCATTGTAGTTGCCGGATCAAGTAAGTAAAAAAATATTAACAAGCTGCATATTTATGCAAGTTTTACAGCAAAAATGTTATTAAAACGCTATAAAATGTATTTACTTTAATAAATACGCAGCTTGTTTGTATTATTCAACACCTCAGGTCCTTAATTGATGCGGCAACTCAGTGGCGGATGGCAGATCTACGTCAAAAAATTTGCCGCAGTGCGGAGTCAATATGCTTTCTCTGTTTACTCTTTGTCTGTACTGTGTGGTTACCACGCGTGACCAAAACTAGACCTCTGTCACGGATTTGATCGTTTGCTCCCTGTCTTATTTTAAACAAGGGAAAGAGTCAAAATCAACGTTTTCCGTGACATAAGTCGAGTCTTGGCGCAAATGCTAATAACTACTGGATTAACAAAGTTTCTTATTTTAATTGCGATGTCCTTATATGGCTTCAAGCCTCGGGCATAAACGTCAAAACGCGCCAATACGAAAACGAACTGTGTGTCAATAAACATAAAGATTGAATTTCTGTGGTCCCAGGCGATCACGCGTTAAAATTCGCTCGTTTCGTTGAATAATAAGCTTTATGTATGAGTCAATACAGTCCGTTTTGGTGTTGGTAATAGATTTTCAGACGCCTCAGTCTACCCAGAGACTTATTCTCTATCAAATGAAGATTTGCTCTATTTAGATGTTTCTTGTAATCTATATCTACACGTTGACGCGACGATGCTAATATTGAAACAAAACAGACAGACGGACAACAAAGTGATGCTCTATGGCAGTGGTTCCCAAACGTGTTTTGTATACTGCCCACTTTGAGAATAATTTATTTTTTTAGCGCCCCCATTTTTTCACCTACACAGCCTATTTTTTCACCTATAACCTTTACACAACGACCCCATTTTTTTCTGGGTCTCTTACCGCCCCCCTTTAGGCCTGCAGCGACCATAAGGGGGCGTTAATCGCCCACTTTGGAAAAGAATGCTATAAGGGTTTATTTTTTTCCTTTTTAGGTACGGAACCCTAAAAACGCAATAAGCATGCCAGTCGTGTGTTCGGCGTTTATTTAGCTTTGCGTAAACTATGCAATGTGTATGCAGCTCATTAGATTTGCCAAAAATTATATGTGATCAGTAGTATTGGAGGTAGATATATATATTTATCAGTGACAAACTATTGGACCAGTGACTGTTTGTTGTATAGTATGTTTCGTAGAGTATATTGAGGTGTCTTAGAATGTTGGTGCGTGTGAATATTGGTGTCGATTTTGTTGGCCCTAACCGTATTGCCGTCCTTCTCATGTTCGTGACGTGTGAGCGGTACGGCAATAATTTTAATACTGTCAAATTTAGTTTGCGTGCAACAAAATCGGCCTCACTGTTTCTTCGAATAGAGACTGTAGGCTCTCGCGTTCTCTTTTCAAAATTTCAAATTGTTCATTCGAATTTTGAACCTAATTTATGGTAGGTAATGCATTTGCTTTGAGTTTTATCAATAAGCACCAAAGAGATTATTTATAATAGCTATACGAGAATGTGAGTCTATGGTCTCATTAAATACGAACGCTGATTGTTGTTACATGTTAAATTTTAACCATTTTAATAGACAAGTATGAACAGTGTTGACTGCGCTTATGTTGTACAATTGCAAATCTGCGTATAAGCATTTTGAGCGCAACAGCGACACAACTTTTGCTACCATGTTCGAATTTTGATTTTTTTTTATACTACTCAGTTGAATATTTGATACTCGTGCGCAGTGAATATATTCAAAATGAAACATGTTATTTAATAAATATTGCTGCTTATATTAGCTACCCAATAACCAGTATCACATTGGAAAGAGCCTCTTGATACAGTGCTAAAATTACCTATGACCAATATCACTTTAGTAATTACGGTTCTTCTAGTACAGAAAAGTCAAAATATTCTTAATAATATTGAAACAATATTGTTGAAGATGTGGGGTACAGCTCAAGTTAGGTTTATATCAATATCAGTCATCACCTGTTATAGCAATAAGTATTAATGTTAAACGAAACGAACAACAATATATTGAAACATTCATCATGTAAAGAATATTTATATTTAACCTGAATACCGTTTAGCCCTGCGCCAAACCGCGCGCGACAATAATTTACCAATACCAAAATTAACTGTATTAACTCAAGGAGAGAGCTCATTATTCAACGAAATGTTATCCGTAACGAGAGCGAACTTTGAGCGTGACTTTGCCACAGAAATTCAATCTTTATGCAGATTGAAAAGAGAACATTTTCAAAAAAATTACGTTAATTCGATCGCCTCGGGGTGAGTGCAGGGTGTTATACCTACTCATAAACACATTCCCATTTTTTTAAATCGTAGCTTTTCTGTATATTATGTTATTTAATCATAGCTAGTTGCTAATTATCTATAACTAATAGTTACCTACAGCGCTGCTGATTATATTGGCACCAAATTAAGAACCTGGCTAACACAGCGCCTTAAAGCGTCTTGGTTTTGACAAATATGAAACAAATAAAAATAAAACCTGTAGGTATCTAACACGTGATAGCTGTTAAAAAACACACTTTTTCGCTCAAGCAAATAAACTAAATTTTACAGCCCTAAATGTAAAATGTAAGAAGGAATGTTTAGTTCGTTTAGTTTGGTGACAACATAATCAGCGCCATTACCGCGCGCGTTGCCATAATTAGTATTACACATTCTCGATTACCCAACTAAATTGTAAAACCGCCTTCGGTGATAAAATCGCACAGTTTCATTGTAAAAGTGGACGCTGTACTGTGTTTTGTTTGTAAAAATGTTACAAAAATCATAATCAAGTTGCCATTATTTAATGCATGTTGTATAGTACCACCACCAGTGGGGTTAGCACGAATATCAAGATAAGACCTCTGACACGGATTCGCTCGCTCGCTCACTGTCTTATTTCATACGAGAGAAAGAGGCAACATCAACGTACTCCGCGACATAAGTCTAGTCTTGGCGCTCATGCTACAACTTCAGTCGTGTACATAGATTTATTGTTATGTTAGTGCGTACTGCATTATTATATGTATGTATAGATGAGTAGGAGATTGCATAAAATTTTAAAATAGTTTTTCGAATAATTATTTTTATTAAAGTGCATAATTGTGCTTTATGTACTTTACGATAGGTAACTCTTACAAATTATATTTATTTTCTAATATATTATGAAATCTTATTGTGATGAAATATTTTAATGCCATTTTTAGCCTGTCAGTATGTTACTTAATAAAATGTATGTAACCAAATGATGCTAATAGAGTGTAAGGCGTTTTATTATTTACGGAGTAGATGGAATAGTCTTTTCTATTGTGTATTACGTGAACGAAATCTGTATGAATTTATCAATACATCACTTGGATGTCTTATGTTGTATTTTTATTACATTAATTCATTTATTCAATAATAAAACTACTTATACAGGTTTCCTTTTAGAATAGTGTAGCCTTGACTTTGCCCTAGTAATCTGCTTCAGATTACCTAACTATCATAAACTTTGCTTATTATGCATTTTAAAAACTACTTAAGTTAAACCGAAAAGCGACGATATCGAGTAAAATCCTTCTTTTGACTGTGAACGTACTCTGTGATGTGAAAAAGTGAGTAGTAATACTCTATGGGCTTAACAAGAGTTTAGTTAATGAAAAATGTAAGACGAGGCGGTATGGTCTCAATGACATTAACCTGCTCACTTATATGAGCAAAAAAAAAAGAGTTCAGTTATTTGCCCCCCTTCGCTCATATTAGTCCAGATATACTTGCTACAATCAATTGTTTCACTACGAATGAAGTTAGGTGGCGCAACAAAGGGGCAATCTAATAACAAGTTATTCTTAAGTAAAGTAAAGTAAGTTAAGTTATTCTATACTGTAGCAAAGTTTATAACAATTTTACTCTTTGATATAAAAGCGAACGCAGTGACCGACCGCAGCCCTGTTCGGTATATTTATGTAGGTAGTCAGATCCTTTTTTTGGCGTTGAAACTGTAATTGGTTACAGTTTACAAAATTTTACACCGTCGCGACGTCGTCGTCAGCGCGCTGTACAAACAACAAACGAAAACAGTCATTTGAAAATGCTTTCAGCGTTGTAAAGTTATAGTTTTGAATTGATTTCTGATCATACAGCTGATATGTCTATGTGACAGAACCTTGGATTATGACGTTTAGTCGGAAATTAAATTTAAAAAAATGACAAACAAACGAACGAAACAAGTTTTATTTTTGTATCATGCATGCTTGATACTTGGATTTCATTGAAATCAAATGAGATTGAATTGATTAAAATGAAGTTCCAATACTAAAAACAGGTAGGTACGTAATCTTAGAAATCGACAATAAGCAAACATGAATGACCACTATTAAAGGTGAGATAAATTACTATTTTAAATTATTTACATCGCTTTAGACCTACCTACCTATTATGTAATCAGCGACTTATAAAGTGGTATCTGACCTTGTCTCATGCCAAATGTTACTTTACATTATTTATTCATTATATAATGAGTGATAAGAGTGCTGATAACAAATCCCACATAAACACTAAACATACTTATGGTTTGGCTCAAAAGTCAATTCGAACTACACATAACTAGTGGTTATCTTCTGTTTGCTACACACCACAATGGCATCACGAAAAAGGGTGTTTGATTTACTAAGGACAGTCAATGTTGCTTCGTAAGTAAACATTCCATATAATTTTGCTCTTTACTACTTATCTGACAGATTTTAATCTATTTATTTTAGGGTTACGATGTATTTTTGAACTAAAAACCTTGTTTTTAGATGTCAGTGTCCAGCTCATGGGTTCAGAGGTAACATACATGTCTCTAACTCCACACCACAGAAGGATTATGCCTTTGAAGTGAGTAATATTTATTATTCTTACTTACTTACATTCAGCAAGTGATCTCTTTATCAATCACTGAATCGTTTAAGAGAATTTTGTAAGGAAACATACTCAACCAAAGTAACCATATTGACAATGTGTGAAGTTCATCTACCTGAAGTAGATTAGGGTAGGTTACTATGGCCTGAATTATCCCAGTGAAAGGGAGTGGGCCTAGTATTGCAATTGACACACCATATATTATGTAGGTAGGTTGGTACCAAAATATGTTATTCCACTCTGATTCCAAAGGCTAGCTTCCAGACAGGAAGAATATAAAGAAATAAATTGAACTGGGGGCATTCCCGGTTATACCAAAACCAGAAAATGCCATTACCAAAATTTGCTACTGATGGAATTCAACCCCAAAACCATCTGGTGTAGTGAACCAAGCAGCCTATGCTCAAACCACTTGACTGAGCCCTGCTGGAAGAACCAGTCCATTCATGCTATACATACAAGGTGTATCAGAAGCCCGAACTAATACTTTGGGTACATATACGGTAGCTCATAAGTCAATGCTTAGTGAAGACTGTCTATACCTAACTATCATAGTTTCCGAGATTTGAATATTTGACACAGGTATCGTATTCTGGCCTTTGCGTACATCCATGATCCTGTCAAGCAGTGTAAACTACATTTACCAAGGGCGGCTACCAATATTAACAAAACAAATCATGTAAATTTAAAATAGAATTCGGGATATTATGAAGTAAAGAAATCGGCGACGACAAAAAAAAATCAAAACACATGGTCGAATTTCGATAATTTTTGATGTGAAACATCAATAGGCGAGGGGTAAACCTGATTTTTGGCGTGGCGAGATTTGCCGACGCTTCGCCACAACAAAATGAAATCAACCTTATTATTGAACGCATAAAGTATAGTTTTCAAATGTCTCGACGCTTAGTCACGCTATGTGATGGTATCAAACAAAATGAAATCAACCTTATTACTTAATGGGTAAAGTATAGTTTTAAATGCGGTATGTGTGAATATGAGTGACGCTACGACGTTTATGTTTTATGTTTCACATCTGCCAGGCGTCTCGCGACGACGTTTCAGTTTTTTATACCATTCAGTTTTATACTCGATACTCATACAAACGTCAAAGTATTATTTCGGAGTTTTGAAAAACCCTGTATATTCACTTTATTATATTCAGTGTACTCCCATTGTTCCAGATAAAATGTTCAACAGTGAGGTATGGGTTGGGTGTGACCCGGGAGGTGGGCATGGACCTGGTAAACATGAATGCGAAGAATGTCTGTGTTATGACAGATCCTAATCTTGTCAAGCTCGGACCTGTGAAGGCAGTGCTCGACTCTCTCACTAGGAATGGGTTGAGCTATAAAGTTTATGATAAGGTTCGCGTGGAACCTACTGATTCTAGGTACGTACTTGTTTTTGTTTATGTATAAGGAAGGTCACTGAGGTCATGCATGTGTTTGCTTATCTTTTATTCATAGCTTCGAACTACCATAGATGGACTATCGCAGCACGCTTGTTAAAGCCCCTGGGCCAACAAGAACGACAAAATGTTTTTGCTCATACCAATACTAACCATATTAACTCACTGAAAAAGCTCATTCTCCAATGAAATATTCACGATGACGCGAACGAATATCGACGTATGATTACATGGCTTTTGCCACGGAAATTCTATCTATATGTATATTGAAACAGAGTCCTTTTTGGTATTGGAAAGAAAATTTACGCGCGTATCTTGATATTTCTGTGGTCCCAGTAATTAATGCTTTCCATGCCATACTAATCCTTTGTAAAAGTTGATTAGTGCTACTAATGGAGTACTTACTTATGATGACTTAGTTCACATTGAAATGTGGACTTTATATTATGGCATATAAGCTTCTCAAAAAGGGCATGCCTGCAAAGCTTGCCGGAAATTTGAATTTTATTAATTGCCAGTATACTATAAAGTATACTATAGATGCTTGGACAGTCTTCTTCTTTTTCTTCTAATTTAAGGGCTCGGCCCTTGTCGGTGCATCTGATGAAGTCCCCGCCATCTGGGTCGATCCAGTGCAGCCTTCTTCACCACCACATACGACATGACACCAACCTTATCTTTTATTTGACTCATGTAACATATTCCCGGTCTACCTCTCCCACGCTTTCCGTCGATCTTGCCTTCTATGATGTTCTTAATAAAGGTGTCATGTCGCATGAGATGGCCTATCATCTTTAAACACTTGAAAATCCTTAGGGGCCGTCCATTAATCACGTGATGTTTTTGTAGCATTTTGTAAACCCCCCCCCCCCCCCCCCAAATCTCGTGTATTTTAGTACCTACAAAGAATCAAAAATTAATTTTCTTTTTAATGTTATCTTTAAATACAGGTATGTATACAGTGTAATCTATTTTTATTCTGAAATTAAGGAAATGAAATTAATTATCTTACTAGCCCTCCCCCCCTTTCGAGCCTCACGTGATTAATGGACGGCACCTTAATATGTGAGGGTATACATAGTCATGGAAGGATTGTATTTACAGTTTCAACGCGGCCATTCAATTCGCCAAAGAGAACAAGTTTGATAGCTTCGTGGCTGTCGGCGGTGGGTCCGTGATGGATACCTGTAAAGCAGCCAACCTGTACTACAGCAACCCCGATGCCGAGCTCTTGGACTTCGTCAACCCTCCCGTTGGCAAGGGGAACTCGGTGCCAACTCAGTTGATGCCAATGATTGCGAGTAAGTAAATGCGAACTACTGAATTTTTAAACAATAAATACATTTGTAAGTAGTGTATAGATCTCTATAAATATGAGGTAAGTGTACTTGCCATCTTATTATGTATGTCCAGAAGGCTTAGCATGATCATGTAGACATAAGTTTTATCTCTTTCAACTGTCAGATTTGTCGTGAAAATGACGTCATTTCGAGCTTTTTGTACTGGACTTGGCTCGGTGTGACGTCCTTTTTTCGACAAATCTGACAGTTGAAGGAGATCTAATATCTATGCGGTCATGCTAAGCCTCCTGGGCCCTAACAATATCGTTAGGGTTGCCATACGTCCCGTATATACGGGACTGTCACCGTATTTGACCATCCCGTCCCGTATTACTACATGTCCCGTATATCGACAAAATACAGAAATAGAGTTATGTAAAAATAACCAAGTAATTTAATATGTTTATTGTTTATTTAGGTTAAAAAAATTGAATGTAACATTTCTATTAAAAACTATAATATTATGATGTATTAGATATTTCGGAATACTGTACTGCACTCCAAGACACAAATTAGTGACGTAGGTCAAAAAGCTGCCAAGCTAAAATGGAACTGGGCTGGTCACATCTGCCGCATGTCAGAACAACACTGGGCGAAAATAACCACACAGTGGATCCTCGGTAATGCAAGAAGACATTGCGGCAGGCCCAGAAGGAGATGGCGGGATGAACTGGACTCCGATCGAAATGAGTGCCTATCTTAACTCAAAATAGAGAAGAATGGAGAAAGGGGAGGGAGGTCTTTGCCCAGCAGTGAGACGTTATAGACTCATAATAAAAAAATAATAAATAATGAGATATTTAATTTATTTTATACTTTTGATAGCCTCTGCGGTTGAGATCAGAGGGTATCTGAAAACACGTAGTTTGTCTCTCACTATGTACACATACGTATGGTGTACAAGTTCAAGGCTGTCCATGGCCACATGTTGCCCGCGCCTTGTTTTCATGCGGCCCGCGACGCATGTTTTAATCAGAAGATAACAAATTTTGGCTTGAAAATGGGATCAAAAAAAATTATGCGGCTCTCCAGCTTTTGTAGTTAAATTAATTAGCCCGCGAAGGTATGTAGTATGGACAGACCTGGTGTAGTTGAAAAACTGCGTGTCGACGTTATATGTGTTATGAGCTTTGGGCATCTGAAAAAAACGTCCCGTATTGGTTCCTAGCAGTTATGGCAACCCTAAATATCGTTGTGGAGTTGCTACGTCTTCATTTTTCAAGGCATCAGAACAACAGCTTTGGGCTCAGGTCGTCGAAGCCTGCGATATTTTTGGATGGATGTTAAATTTATTTTAGTAATCATTTACCTGCAATGAAACTTTAATCATTGGCTACACGGTACACGCATAAAACTTTAGTTTAACAATCGTAGATATGATCCATCCACAGACCAGGTATCCGGTCTGTAGATCCATTTGATCGCTTCAACAGAGCAATGGTATTAGGCTTGTAATATTTTACAATAATTTATACAATCTTTCATATAGGTTCGTCAGTTGTGGTTTCAGGCAAAACAAATTAATTATCATCACACAGCATATTATACCCATTGTATGATCCCAAACTAAGCAAAGCTCGTACTATTTTTACTTGTATATGCTATCCGTACACGTTACTCATCTTCAAAACATAAATCGAAATATTACCCGTCATGTCAAAGTGTAGCGTGTGTTGCCTTACTAACGTATTATTATTTTATCTTTATTATTAAAAGCATCTCTAAAGAAAACACAATGGAGCTATATGTACCTGTGTATTTGTAATAAGTTTTGGCGATTTAAAAAAATGATCAGCCCACTGAGTTTCTTGCCGGATCTTCTCAGTTGAGGTCGCGTTTCGATCCGGTGGTAGTATAGTAGTGTATAAGAAAAAAAAATAAACTTAACAATTTGTAAGTGCCCCCATAGGCCTATACAAAATAAATGACTTGACTTTGACTTTGACTATAGTAGTGGACCAGGGTTAAATACAATGAACAAAGAGCAACAAAGTTTTATTTTTTAAAATCAATATCATTTCTCATTGCAGTACCAACAACAAGTGGTACTGGCGCCGAGATCACGGGCGTCGCAATATTCCATTATGAGGATATTCACGCCAAGACTGGCATATCTCACGGGGCTCTGCGGCCGGTGCTCGCTCTCATAGACCCCCTTCACACCCTCAGCATGCCGGAGAACGTCTCCAACTACTCAGGGTTCGATATCTTCTGCCACGCGCTGGAGAGCTTCACAACCGTACCGTATACGGAGAGAGGGCCAGCTCCAGAGAACCCGGCGTTGAGACCGACGTACCAGGGCAGCAACCCCATATCGGATGTGTGGTCTCGATTCTGCCTACAGGTAAATCTAATCCTTATCTATTTTATACTTGATTTTCATTGTAACAACATACTATGCGATTCAAATGAGAATAGGATCGACTTTGCGCCATATTGTGACGAACGAAAACGAATTATGACTTTAATTAAATAAATATTATATTAAGACAACTGACTACTAATTTAACCCTTTTATTTAAATTTGATGCATGACTATTATTAATGATATGCAAAAAAGTTTTTCGCAAGCCATACTTTCCAAGTGTCATTTGGCAGATGGAGGTTATTGACATTCCTATTCTTATTTGGGTCACATTGTACCTGGGCCCAAGTCCAATTTTTAAGGTATGAAAACAACAACTTAGATCAATACTAGCTAGAATATGACCAGTGTAGATATTACATACACACAGACCATAGATATCTGGTTTGTGTACATACATATACATTGTCACCTTTTGGAGTCTTTAGATAAGGCATATTCTAGCTACAATCAATTTTTCTGTAAAGTTCCATCAAAATCCGTTCAGTAGTGTTTGCGTGAAAGACTAACAAACATCCATCATTTTATCCATCTATCCCCACAAACTTCCACATTTATAATATTAGTAAGTTTAAAACCTTTCTCTTGAATCAATCTAACTATTAATAAAAAAACCGCATCAAATTATATGCGTAGTTTTATAGATCTAAGCATACATAGGGACAGACAGACAGCGGGAAGCGACTTTGTTATATACTATGTAGTGATACTATGCTTTAACTATACTAAAACAATTATGCAAGTACATATAATACATCATCACGCCTGTATTCCCCGAAGGGGTAGGCAGAGATGCACTGTAGTGCGCCCACACTTCGCCGATGTATTTTGGTTCCAATGTAATAGGCGGCGAGCCTATTGCCATTATACCGGGCACATTCTCCCTCAATACGAGGGAGATTTTTGGGCTATAGTTCACCACGCTGGCCCAGTGCGGGTTGGTGAACTTCACACGCCTTTCTATAGACGTGCAGGTTTCCTCACGATGTTTTCCTTCACCGTTTCATAGCAAGTGGTAATCTCGGATGAAAATGAGATTCGCACATAAACCCAGAGGTGCGAGCCGGGGTTTGAACCTGCACACTTTGATTTGCAAGGCGTGCGTTCGACCACTCGGCTACCACTGCTTATTAAATTCAAATATTATGCAAGTACACAGGGCGCGTAAGCGAAAAAGCCTGCTTGCCGGCTCTTAGGAATACGAAACAACAGCTGTTTGCTCTTCACTTTATTTCAGGCGATGGGTTGCGTGCATTTGTATTCCAACAATATTGATATTAAGAACATACAGTTCAAGTTTATTTATTTGTGTATATACAAGGTGTTTCAGAAGTCCGAAATAATACTTTGACGTTTGCATTACTATCGGATGTACAACCGTGTTTTTACAACTTTATTTTTTTCGTTGTAAATTTCTATTACTTGTAATATCTCGAGACCTATGTAAAATGTGCATGTTCTGTTTTGTGAATATTGGTGGCCGCCCCCTCATAACTGTAGTTTACTGTGCTGAATAGGGTTATGGATGTAACCAAAGTCCAGAAACGATACCTGTGACAAATATTTAAAGGTCTATAACTCTGAAACTATGATGGTTAGGTATAAACTGTCTTCACTAAGCATCCATATATGAGCTACCCAAAGTATTATTTCGGACTTCTGATACACCCTGTAGATGGATAGAAGAAAAATGAGACAAAATCAACATATTTCGTGACATAAATCTAGTATATGCAGTGTACATACATATCGAGGGGTGAAAGGCTATTTGACTGAAGCGACACTTTTGGGCGATATTGACTTATATACATATCTGGAATCAGCGATTATTTCTGCGTCGAATGAGCATGCTCTCCTGTAAAGTTAAATAAATAGCGCTTAAGCCTTTTTTAGTAATTTTGTCAATGATCGTATTCCTAGGCTCTCCAAAAGTACTTTATCCGGTCAGTGAACAACCCCGATGACTTGGAGGCGCGGTCGTCGATGCATCTGGCCGCCACCATGGCCGGCGTGGGCATCGGCAACGCGGGCGTCCATCTCTGCCATGGGCTCGCTTACCCCATCGCTGGCAGCGTGAAGACATTCGCACCGAAGAAGGATTATGGGTATATCCAGCAGCTATGATTATATCGACCCTTGAACGGCAACCCTTACAAAGCGACACAATCGTAAAATGAGTTATACAGGATGTTTCAGAAGTCCGAAGTAATACTTTGACGTTTGCATCAGTTTTTTTTTTTTTAATGAATGGACTACGCTGTTGGCCGTGAGTTGGCCTTTACAGCTTCACCGGAGGAGTGGCGAGTGCAGAGTGCGACTCCAGCCAAAGCCTTAAGGGTGGAAGAGGAGGGCAACTAGCTCAAGGGCGCCACATGGGGCACTACCTCGGCTTGGGCAGTTGCCGTGAGGGGAGAGGTAATGACTACGCTCCTAGGTGCAAAGATGCACCTGTAAGCAGAAGAGGGGGTTCCTCGCCGGCGAGGTCGGTGTCTGTTTGAGGCTGGTGTAGGTGTGTTGGTGGCCCTCTCGACGCCCGGGTCGAGGAGGGCGCGGACGGCGGCGTTGTGCTGTTGTGTGCGTGGAGTTTGGCTCATAATTTCCGGCGGCGACAATTAGAGAGTTTGAATGCTACGCGGCTTTTTGGTGAATGGTATAAAAATTTGATCGAAAATCAACCGTGTTTTTCCAACAATTTTTTCGTCGTCAATTTCTATAACTTGCGATATCTCGAGTCCTATTCCAAATTTGCATGTTCTATTTTGTGAATATTGTTAGCCACCCTTCAAGAGTGTAGTTTACACTGCTGGCTTGGCTTATGGATGTACCCAAAGGTCAGAACATAATACCTGTGACAAATATTCAAAGGTCTATAACTCAGAAACTATGATGGTTAGGTATAATCTGTCTTTACTAAGCATCTACGTATGGGCTACCGTATATGTAAACAAAGTATTATTTCGGACTTCTGATGCACCGTGTATATACCATTCGAATCGAACGGCCAGGATTTTCTGCGTCGTTTGGTATAAATAACTCTTTTTAAGATTTTTTGTTGCTTAGTAAGGATGCTTCTCCTTGTTCTTAAAGACCTGTTGCTTTCTGACTTTGGATGTGAAGTCCACGAGATTATTTGTCCGAGTTTTGTACAGGAGCGAACCAATTATACCGCACGGGCTATCAGTGGTGATGACTGCGCCGGCGGTGTTTAGATTCACCGCGGGCAGCGACCCCGGGAAGCACTTGGAGGCGGCGGCCATCTTGGGAGCTGACGTCACTACCGCCAAGCAAGCCGACGCCGGGAAGGTACGACTATATCCCCTGAAGGGGTAGGCAGATACAGGGGTCGGAACTGGTCTGTAAAGTCAGTTTTTTGAACGGTGGTTAGTTAACAGTCAGTTTTTTCTGAAAATAGTCACTATTTTAGACTTACAAAAACTAATTTTCGTGTAAAATGTCTGTGTCTTTGAAGAGTTACATACGCATACTCCTGTTACTACGGATATTCTTTCTTCATGCATGACAGTAGAACTCAATACTACAAAGCCACTATGGGAGTAGCAGGCTTGCAAATATTCGTACATTTTTGGTATTCGAATATTAATTTTTAAGGTTCCGTACCTCAAACACCTTTGAGTGAGCGTCGCGACGCCTTATAATGAGCGGCGCGACGCCTTATAGTGAGCGTCGCGGTGCCGTATAGTGAGCGTAGCGACACTGTATAGTGAGCGTCGCGACGCCTTATAATGAGCGGCGCGTCGCCTTATAGTGAGCGTCGCGACGCCGTTTAATGAGCGCTGCGACGCGAAGCTCACGCTTCGTGTCGCCTTATGGTGTTATATATTGGCACATAGTCATATTGACAAATAATTCAAATAATTTGTTTTGGTATTATATATATAATACTACAGCCGTTTTAACGTCCCACTGCTCGGCACGGGCCTCCCCTCAATGCGAGGGGGATTCAGTCAATAGTCCACCACGCACGCCCGGTGCGGGTTGGCAGACTTCACACATCTATAACTACTCAAGTTCCCTCAGACGTGCAGGTTTCCTCACGATGTTTTCCTTCACCGTTTCATAGCAAGTGATAATCTCAGATGAAAATGAGATTCGCACATAAATCCCAGAGGTGCGAGCCGGGGTTTGAACCTGCACACTTTGATTGCTAGGCGTGCGTTCGACCACTCGGCCTCCACTGCTGCTTGATATTGGCAAAAAAAAACTACGCGTGTCTTGACGCCCCGCCCCAGTTTGTGCGGGGCTTAATAGTGGTATTATATATAGGTGATTTTTTTTCCATAAAATATATTAGAGATTTGGAGATGGATTTCAAGTTCTGTAAATTTTGGGGTTTCCCGTTAAAGTTAGGTCAGCAAAGTCAGTATTTTTGACCATAAAATCTGTTTCGACCCTTGACCTTGACCCTTGAAAATGAGAATTGTTAATGTTTAATCAGGCAAAACACAAGGGTTCCACAGTAACTCGATTTGTAAATATTTTGGTTAGTTAAATAAATTTTACTTTATTTGCCCCTTCTCTAGGTACTTTCTGATGTCATTCTGAAGTATATGGATAAGTTAAAGATTGACAACGGTCTGCAGGCTTTTGGGTACACCAAGGATGATATACCCAACTTGGTCAGGGGAGCTTTGCCGCAGGTTAGTAATATAAGCATCGCCAGTACCAATTTGAACTGTATTAACAGAGTGAAAAAGTTCAGTTTTCAACTAAATGTCATTCAACGCAAACGAATTTTGACACGTGTTTCCGTGACTTCGATCACAGAAATTCAATCTCTATCTGTATTGATGTAGAGTACATTTGCAAAAAAAGTGTTGGATTTAAAAAAGACAACTCGATCTTCATCGTTTCATCTCTACTACGTTTCGCCATCTTGTGGTTACGAATAATAGCTGCATCCAATTAGATTTTTATGAAAATGTACCCTGTTCTAATCTAAATAAAGATTGAATTTCTGTGGTAAATGCGACGCGACCACGCTAGCGAATTCGCTCGCGTCTTTGATGACAATATAAACAAAAATGTGTGTTGAAAGCATAGAGTATCTAGAGTACCCATAAAGACTCCACTCTTAGTATGCGGCGATATTTCCGCCATTTTTGATATCTGTAGTATACCGACTATACGGTAACTATATCGGAAAACAACAATGACGGAGTCAGGTAAACCACAAAAATTTACCGCAGCGCGGGCTCCCAATGCCCTCTCTGTTATAATATGGTTGAATGTGATAAAGATGGCCGATTGTCATCCAATTCTAGACTTTTAGAACATTTCCTTTAAGATTTTATCTGTGTTCATTTCCTTTTTAAATTATGATTTTTTTATTAGTAAAGTCTTCAATATAAATGATTGTTTGCTTAAACAACTACTTCGTTAATCCTAAAAGCCTGTGTATGTTCCGATAACTTATCTTATTGTTGCAGAAACGTTTGCTAAGTTTGTCTCCGCTGCCGCAATCTGAGGAAGATTTATCTAAACTGTTAGAAGACTCTCTTACTATATACTGAAGCCAATAATGACTACCATATTTACAGGAGTCTCAAAAGTCAGAAATAATACTTTGACGTTTGCATCAATATCGGGTATACAGCTGAATTTGATAAAAAATTGATGGAAATTCGACCATGTTTTTTCAACTTTTTTTTCCTCGTCAATTTCTCTAACTCGTCATATCTGGAGACCTATGTCATATATTCATGTTCTGTTTTGTGAATATTGTTGCCCCTCAAGTGTGGTTTACACTGCTGAATAGGGTTACGGATGTACCCAAAGGCCAGAACACAATACATGTGAAAAATATTCAAAGTTCTATAACTCAGAAA
Source organism: Ptilodon capucinus (assembly GCA_914767695.1). Classification (NCBI taxonomy): domain Eukaryota; kingdom Metazoa; phylum Arthropoda; class Insecta; order Lepidoptera; family Notodontidae; genus Ptilodon; species Ptilodon capucinus. The sequence continues at coordinate 9,639,907 of OU611808.1, forward strand.
CTATGATAGGTATAATCTGTCTTCACTATGCTTCCACATATGAGCTACCGTATTTGTACCCAAAGTATTATTTCGGACTTCTGATACACCCACTTACATAAGTACAAAGTGATTTTATACACATATTTTTTATATTTTTATTTTTCATATATTTTTTTAATAAATGGGTTGGATTGTTTGTCGTCTCTTGTTTACCTAAGTACTTCCGGAATTTTGGTACACTATCAATTTTATAACAATACTCGGCCCGTCCCGGCTTCACACGGGTGGACATTTTTTTTGAACATTTTGGGATAAAAAATATAGCCTATGTTACTCAGTAATAATGTAGCTTTCTAACGGTAAAAGAATTTTTGAAATCGGTCCAGTACTTTTTAAGTTTATTCGTTACATACAAAAATACATATCTTTCCTCTTTGTAATATCCTCTTAATATATAAAATTCTACTGTACGTGACTGAACTCCTAAACGGCTGGACCGATTTGAATGAAACATTTTGTGTGTATATTTCAATGGGTTCCTGGATGGTTTAGATTCACAACATGACTCGGTAGGTGGCGCTGCTTTCGTATGTCACTTAATTCTAAGGCGGTAAGAAGTACGCCGGGACAGCTAGTTATAGTATAGATAGGATAATAAAATGAGTTGTGTTATTCCTTATAACATCAGCTAACTGTTAGTAAAAGACCCGTCAAAATAGGTCCACACGTTCCGGAGATTTAATTACTAAAGGTAGGCTAACTATCAAATAAAAACAACAGTGTAGTGTTTAATTTTTAATAATTTTAAGTACATAAAATAAACCTATCAACTAATTTGTATAATATATAATATGTATAATCTTAAATTAATTTGTTGTAATTTGACTTTTATTATTACTTTAATATTCAAAAAAGCGCTAGATATAAAACATTGGTCGCGATTGTTCGTGTGTGATCGTGGAGGCACTGTACTATTTAATGTTTGTTAGATATGTATCCAGCTGTGACTAGCGCTTACAACTATCACTTACTGCTTATGTAAGAGTTAACGCAGTTGTTAGTAACGAGTTTTTACTTTTAACTCTACATTGTACGTGTTTGTACCGCGTTCACACCGCTTCGGGCACGATGTGGTTGTGGTGGAAGGGACTGCTCTCATACGACATGTTGGCCGCGTTCACGGTCACGCTGTGCAGCGGCTGGTAGCGGTTCAGCTTGGGCGTGGCGGGGCCCGTCAGGTCCTCCGACAGCTGCTGATACACCATCCCGCAGTCTTTCTTCGTACGGCCGGACTGGCTCATCGCGGCGATTATGGCACTGTTATATCTCACCTGCTTGGTCTTCTTGTTGCACACCATCATCACGACTTTCCCGATCACGACGAGCAGCAGCACGACACCCAGGATAGAGTACAACACCGGCCACAAGTATCCGAAGCGGTCGTACCCCTTTTCCCTGAACGAAGATAATATGTACGTAGGCTCCGAATCTACATCCTCGTTTTCTAATAACTTGACGTCCACGGTGACTTGGGTCGGGTCGGTTGTGTTGTCGATGTCTTTCTCTGTTGCCGCAGTTGACGTGGGTTTCTCGATAAGCTTAACTTTGAGATTGACGTTGTCGTCGTCATAGTTGTCGTCCTCGGGCGCGTCTTCGTCATCATCGTCGTCTTCCTCGTCATCGGCGTCATCTTCGTCTGCGCCATCAAGCATCATATCGTCTTCCAAGTCTTTCGTGTCATCGGGGATTTTACCGTCGTCCAAAGTGCGCTTTAGGTCGAAGTTCCCCTCTGCGTCTTGGTCAATTCTTTCCCAGATTTCTTCGTCGGAGATTGTGTCTAGGGGCTCTACTGCGTGCAGGACGGCGTCCCCGCAAGTCTTGCGCGTGAGGAACTCCCAGCTGTATGTTCCGATTTCTTCATCTTTAGCGTCTCTCGCCATGTTGGCAATGCTTGCGCTCGCGTTAGGTGACACTTTACGTTGGCTCAACCACGTCATAAGGTTCTCGAAATCACGACTGCAAGCCAGCGGGTTCCCGCCGATATCCAGCGTGTTCAGTTTGTTCAAGTGGTCAAGTTCTGTCTGTTTGATTTCTGTGATGCGGTTGTGTGAAACGTTGAGGAATGTCAAATTACTGAGAAGAGTTTCGGAGCGGTTTTTGTCCGCTTTCCATAGTGAAGTCAGTTCAGCGTGGCTCATGTCCAGCCATGTGATCATGGGAGTGTTGACAAAAACTTCCGCCGACAGCACCTTGAGTGGATTACCTTGAAGGTTAAGCTTACCCAGCTCTTGGTTCTTTTCGAAAACTTTCGGTTCCAATGTTGTCAACAAGTTGTATGAAAGATTGATTTCTATCAGCTTGGGGCACACCGAGAACACTTTATTACTGATCGTCTTGATTTGATTACTTGCCAGATTGATAACGGATAGGGCTGAGAATGTTTTCAGAGAATTATCGTGGATCACTTCGAGGCCACAGTTTGAAGCATCGAAGAAGTAAATGTTAAACTGATCGACTGAGCACGTAAACCCTTCAGACGGCAATTGTTTCAAATTGGGATTGTTTGAAATTTTGAAGATATCCAATTCCATGTTGTCCTTAATGAGAACTTCGGAAATAAAGTCCAGATTGTTATAAGAGAGGTCAAGATAATTGAGTTCGACAAGTTTGTGGAACGCCTGGTTGTGGATTTTCTCAATGTTGTTACCACTAAGGTTGAGGTTAGCAATGTACGTCATTCCGTTGAACATGGACGGGCCGACAAATTTGATTTCTGTTTGCCCGGCATTGAGGGTGAGCAAGTCGGAGATCTGCAATCCGTAGACTGAATCAATGGGATTCCTTGAGATGTGTAGAGTAGCAAGTTCGTTGTTCTCCGAGAAAATGTCATTTGGCAAACTTCTAATACTGTTGTCGCTGAGGTCCAGCTCTTCCAGATCCAGCAACTTCTTGAAGGTATCGGGGTCCATATCGGAGAGGTCATTACCAGCTAAGTTAAGGTACATCACGCCGGGCATGTTTTTGAAGGTGTTGGCCGTGATATATTGAATATTACAGTAGGAGACATCGAGTTCCTGTACAGAAGATGTGTTCAAGAAGTATTCCTCGGAGCCAGCTGCGGGGAACTTCAATGGATTGTTTGAAAGCGTCAGTAGAAGTAACTTCTTGTTGTACGCGAATGTGTCCGGATGTAAACTCTTCAGTTTAGCATTGGACAAGTTCACTGCGTACAGGTTGGGCAAGCCGTGGAACGCGTTGGGCCCGATGAAGTCGATCGTACTGTTGACGATTTTCACCGTAGTTACTTGGTGTAATCCGAGCTTCTTGAAGATGAAGTCCGACAGCTGAATGGGGTACCTCGGGTCGGCGTTTTCGATCACGAGGTCCGTGATGTCGTCACCGAACTTCTGCGTACCGATCTCGAGACGGTTGCACTTGGCGGTTCTGTATCCTTGTAATACAGTGCATATGCAATCTCTGGGGCACGGTCTGTTCTCATTGTACAGTACTTCTTGGTCCTCGGAAGCGTCGAGGTCATCGTACTGATAGAGGAAGTTGTCGGCGTCCTTCTCTTGTTTGGCGTCGGCAAGCTTCTCGGTTGTCTCGCTGAGCGCAAATGCGCATACTGCCAGGAGCAGTATCAACTCCCGGGACCTCGCCCCCATGGTTACGTAGCGAACTCTGGAAAAACAAAAATAACACAATCAATAACATCGCCAGTTCAAAGGACTGTTACATCAATTATGAAATCTTCTAGAAACACGAGGCCGGTCCCGTTTGCCTACCAATAACAGTCGCGAAAACAATGGATGGAATTTCTTTTTGCAAAATCGCTTTTGGCGAGCTAACAATGAGTTAGTATAACACGTTTTTTGGAGAACAATGGTGAACAACATTGATATGTGGCTCTTTTAGACCGTTGTTTCACCAGACACACGGGGTACACGGTCACGGTAAAATTACAACTTGTTTTATCTGTAGATTTCGATAAGGAAATCGATTATGAGTTCATGTAGACAGTTCTCCGAGACGGAGTGATATCTCAACCGGTAGGTGAACGGATTCATCAATCTTTTTTTATTTTTTAACATGTTAATATCGCGATTGAAGGATTTTATTTTATCAATTTGCATTGATATTTAGTAAATTATTCGCAACAAATTCTATGAATATGTAAATGATTCATCCACCATTTTTTGTGGATGAATCATAATCAAACCTCTTGTTGGAATGGAGTACCTAAGTACTTTTGTTTAGATCGTTGTAGGTGCTTAACGACAATTTTTCTGGCCCCCAAACTACACGGTCGTATCTACCTACCACGTAACGTCATAAAACAGACCACTTGGTATAAATACACCCATATGGTATTGTTTTCTATCTAATTATAGTTAGGTACGTATGTTACACAGATGTTAGCATTGTTCAAGTGAAATCTTATCTGCGCATTGTCCATCTGTGGTCGTGACTACGCCAGACGCGGAACGTAAGTGTCCTTTGTGAGATTATATTTATAATTTGCTCTGCTAAGTGCCTACCTGCAATCAGTTTACTTATTTTATTAAGTAAATTAAGATACCTTCTATCTACAGCGCGCAAAGGGTAAAACGGGAACCCTATTACTGACACTTCGTTGTCCGTCCGTCTGTCCGTCTGTCACCAGACTGTATCTCATGAACCGTGATAGCTAGAGAATTTTCACAGATGATGTATTTCTGTTGCTGCTATAACAACAAATACTAAAAAACAGAATACAATGAATATTTAAGGGGGCTCCCATACAACAAACGTGATTTTTTTGCCGTTTTTATAGATAATGGTAAGGAACCGTCCGTGCGCGAGTCCGACTCGCACTTGGCCGGTTTTTTGTGAAAATACAATGCATCCAAATTCAATGTGTTACGTTTAAAAATAGAGAACTTAACACCACCGTTGAAGGCATTGTTTTAATAGATACCTATTTCTTAGGTACCTGATAATGATGACGATTATGTTGTACACAAACTTCAACTAAATTACAAGTGAGAGCACTAGAAATACTGCTATCTTGCTCATACATTAGGGCTCTAAGGGAGATAGATAGCAATACGTTTAGTTTAATTAGGTTTCTACAGAATCGAAGCATATAAAAATATTTAAAAAAAAATCATAGGTTTAAAAAAAAAACATACACAATGGTATTGCTGAAAATGTACTGGTAAAGGCGCTGGTTTATTCTGCCAGTTTATATTAAAAAATAGCAAAACGAAAAATAATAATTATCTAAATTGAGGGTAGTTTGAATAGTCATTACTTATTATGAGGGTAGAAAATGTATTCCGAAATTATAGTGACGTAGGTAATGACTTATAGATTATAGTATCGAACACCAGTTCGATTTGCTCGCGATGGACGCTATAATACTTTAAAGTGTAACGTATTTGAACGGAGAAATAAAACTGGTGATAAGTTCCAATGAAGCTTATTCGCATTACAGTATTTGCGTAAGTAAATGCACGTAATAAAATCAGTTTTTTGGTACTGCAAAAGTCCAAGGAAATAAGTGAACAAACTCATTGCAATTAAGTGTTTTCCTGATACAAATCCTTTATTACAACTGCACATAACGTCAGGCCGGGCTACTTATGTAAGTACAATTAAAATATTCCTACCGGTTGACCTTAAGATAAGTTTATTATTTCTTTGTTGATTCGAGCCGCCATCTTTATTGATTTGATAAAGATGTAGCCAAATGATTGATACGTTTTTAATTTTTATTGTATTTTGATGATGTCGATAGTGGTCTATTGGTTTTACCAGTTAGTATTAATACCCTTCTATGTATGATGTCCTGGTACTTACTTATAGTGTCACGGTAACTTTGATTTTATGTGATTGGTTAAAGGTAATTGTTTTATACATTTATGTGAATATTAACGCGAGGTCGCGTGTCATTTGTCACAGATATTCAATCTTTATGTACTATATATCATAGAGTACATTTTACAGTATAGTATAACTCGTATAGTTCTATTAATTTTCATGTTGACTTTTTGAAATCTGCAAACTGTGCTACGTTTATGCAGTCCTAGTACTCAGCGCAGAGCATTGAACACTGACTTATAACTTGAAAATCGTTTTTATTGTTAATGTATAGTACTTACAACACAATAGCAAAGCTCTGTTGTAATTTATCGTAGAAAGCACACGCTTTCACGCAAACAGCTGACCACAACACAATATAAGGCACGACACACACTGTTAACAGTATTGACAGTTCGAGTGTTTGCGAGTGAATGGAGGACGTCTGCTAATCACATCACAGGCAGGTAATTGAGACGTCCTGCACTGAACACGGACGCGTAGAGACTAGCGAAACTCGGATACACATTTTAGTTGGCGATGCGTCATAGCGTTAAAAGATATTAAAACTTGTTTTGCTTACTACGCAATGGGGATCTCGTTTTGTATAACGTGCCTTACTTTCTGGTAAATAACCTATTACCAAGTATCCTTCGTATTAATAATATAATAGATACTTACCTACCTACTTTTACTCTTGGATGTCAATTTGGTTAATTTATAATGGCCACTACAAAATAGAGTAATTTTAGAATTTCTATATTGTATGGGAGGTTGGTTTAGATCTATTTGACATAGCTTTTCAGGGACTAAAATAAAATTAAAACCAACGTGCAAACCCCATGGATTAATGGGGTCGGGTCAAGGTTAACGACGGCATTTCGTCATGACCATTAAATACTTATAATATTATAAATGTGAAAGTTTGTGAGGATGGATGGATGTGTGTTACTGATTCACGCAAAAACTACTGCACGGATTTTGATAAAACTTAACAGTATTCTTGTTTGTACATCAGAATAACATAATAGGCTATCAGAATAACATATTTTTCAATATTGTTATACAATATTGAAAAATTTAACGCGCGGACGAAGTCGCAGGTAGGAGCTACTCTAATACACGCAGAATAATTCAGATTTCATACTCCACCGACCTACTTCTGAATTGATAACTTAAAGAAATCACGAATAAAACAGCGGTGGGCTAGTGGTTAGATGGGCTGTCTTTGTAATTGTGGAATGAACTTCCTGCAGCGGTGTTCCCGGACCGATGCGACAAATGTATCTTCAAGAAATAAAAAAAATCCCGGGTTCACTCCCCACACTGGCTCCTGAACTATTGATGTGAGTGCACTCTATAAATATCTGGTTCACCCCTAGTACAAGCACATTGGGGCGTCAAAGGTCGCGCGTCAACATTTTTGCCAATACCAAAATGAACTGTATTGCTTCACAGAAAAAGTTTATTTTTCAACTAAATGACGTGACCGTCTCGTTTAGCACAGAAATTAAATATTTATGTAAATTTGCACAGAGCAGAGTTCGTTCAGGTACCTATTGAAAAAAAACCGGCCAAGTGCGAGTCGGACTCGCGCACGAAGGGTTCCGTACCATTATCTATAAAAACGGCAAAATCACGTTTGTTGTATGGGAGCCCCCTTAAATAATTATTTTATACTGTTTTTTAGTATTTGTTGTTATAGCGGCAACAGAAATACATCATCTGTGAAAATTTCAACTCTCTAGCTATCACGGTTCATGAGATACAGCTTGGTGACAGACGGACAGACGGACGGACGGACCGACGGACGGACGGACGGACAGTGAAGTCTCAGTAATAGGGTTCCCGTTTTACCCTTTGGGTACGGAACCCTAAAAATGCTTTATGCAATGTTGGAGGGGGCTAACGGGACTAGTGATTTGATGTGTGACGTGTTTGAGGTATCACACATTTAGTAACTAGGTAGGTTGTATTGTAATAAGAAATCGTCTACCTATTCCATTCGTTTCCACCTCATCGTTCGCAGTTGCAACGATTAGAACATATTTTCCCAATCGTTACCACTGGTAAGGAGTAAGACACTTTCTTTCCCTTATATTTGGAATTAAGATAGGTAATCAAACTTGAATATTTAGTCTCAAGATAAGATACTTTTGTGAACAATGATCAGGCCCTGTAGCATGACCGCGTAGACATAAGTTTTGTCTCTTTCAACTGTCAGATGACGTCACTGAGCCATGTCCAGTACAAAAAGTTCAATGTGACGTCATTTTCTCGACAAATCTGATAGTTGAAAGAGATAAAAATTATGTCAATGCGGTCATGCTAAGGGGGCAGGTCATTGATTTTACCTTCGCATCCTTTGTAGATGAGTTGAACGGAGTGTGTGTACCTACCTACACCACCACTATCAAAATGACGGCCGCGCCGGAGAGTATGCGATAAGATAAGATAGCAGACAAGAGTACTGTACCTACAATACGTACCATACAACCATAATGTACAGCACACATATAGGTACTCTACGAAAGTAATTAACTGATTCACCTTAGAATGTAGGCCCAAATATTTTATTCTGTAGGTACCTATTGTTTTTATTATAATTTTTGGTGTGTTAAGTTTTACTTAAAATTCAGGGTAACACAGCTCTAATCACCTGTTACTTTTTAACTCCATTTGATCTAATGATTAATACAAAGGAATGCACACGCAACCTAACTTGGCCATGCAGAGGCTTGTCAAAGCGTAGAAATAAATTGATGTCGAAATTTTATCCGCAACCAATAATAATACTGTATTAACTCATAAAGAGAGCCTAGTGGATTCAACCTCATGATTTCGCTCCTCAGTAGGTACTTTCCGGCCATTGAGCTCTGCAATCAATGTGGCGAGCGAATTATCTCGACATTTTTTTAAATATGAACTCTGTATCAATATACATAAAGATTGAATGTCTGTGGCAAAAACCAATCGTGTACGCGACTAAATAAGCGCGTGCCATCGATGACATTTCGCTGAAAAATGTGCTACTTCCAGTGGGATCCATTCCACAACAAGTCAGTTTTGATTTGTGGGCGTTATGGCAGCTTGAAGTTTGATAATACATATGGGACATGCGGGATGGGAACCTAGTAAATGCTATTTGTTTATATTTTTTGTTGATTGATAAGTCCTCCTTTGGGAACCGTTTGGTATACTTAACTCATTTTTGTCAATTTTATGGATTGTATCCCTTTTGCTTAACGTCCAGTTAATGCAGTGCGTTTTGCAAAATAAATGTCGCGCGTTTCTTGACACGCCAGTGTGTACTAAACCCGTAACGAATTCGAACCTACGTCGTATAATCTTAATACAATGGGCGCTATACTGACTCTACTTGTAGAGTCTACATCAACCGAACGGAGCGACGTTTGATTGCATTAATTCAATAATTAAATTATTCTGATCACATTATTTAAAACTAAAATGTGATGGGTGTTCCGACGAGAAGGTCAAACCAATTCCGGATATTTAAACCGTATTTTAAATTACTTCTGTGGTCATGTAACGGTACTGTGATGTACATTTGTTTAGTCGTTAGTCGCCACTATTTTTAACTAAGGTACCTAAATGTAGTAAGTTCTTAGATCGATGTCATATTTACGTGTTTATGAAACCTTATAATTAGCCCTAAATGTATACAACTTGAAGTCCCAAAAACCAGCTATAATAGGGCTTTAGTAAGGACACGGGTTGGTGGACTTCAAACATGTATCTAGAACTAGTCAAGTTACCTCAGACATGCAGATTACCTCACGATGTTTTCCCTCACCGTTTCATAGGGAGTTATAATCTCGGATGAAAATGAAATGCGCTTAAGTAACCCAGAGGTCCGAACCTGCACACTTTGACTGCAAAGCGTGCGTTCCACACTCGTCTACCACTGCTATTAGGTAGTATGTTTTACGGTAGTAACTAGTAATAATATATTAAACTATATTCCTCATTATTTTCCTAAATTTCATCTATATAATGACCTACCTATATAAAATATATCAATCAATTCATGACGTTGGTACATACCTACATCCTACGTAATTTCTGATCTAAATCCGAAAACTCGCGTCCTTATAATTAAAATATAATATTATGACTTTCCTCGTTGTCTTGCGGATGACTAATTCGTTCTTATAGAAGCCCATAGGTGCAAATCAACGGGTTATATAGCAAGAGGGAGTTATTTTTCTAACAAATGATGTAATTTTAATGGAATAAGTCGAGAAATGGACTGCATCCGCAATTAGCCAGTTTTCTGCCAATTTCAAGTAATTAATAGCAAGGACAAATTCAATAAATTAAAATGAAATGTCGGTTTGTAATGTCAAAGCAACAGCTTTTTACAAAAGTATATAGGTGCGCTACTTATAACGATTACGCAATTGTAAACATTTTTGTCTGTCTATCCGTCTGTCTTTCTATTTGTTTGTGGCAAACCCTAACGGCTGGATTAATTTTCACTGGCAGATAGTTCATGTTGCAAGGAGTACCTAATTCAAGCTAACTTTTTCCACAAGCACAGCTATTTATTAATAAATGAGTGTAGAACGCCCGCCTTGAACGTAAGGGGTGCAAGTTCAAATCCCAGGCCCGCACCTCTGAGATATTTTTTATGTGCGAATGTCATTTTCAACAATGATTACCACTTGCTGAACGGTGAAGGAAAACATCGTCAGGAAAACCTCTAGGTCTAGGCGTGTGAAGTTCACCAACCCACACTGGGCCAGCGTGGTGGACTATGGCCCAAATCTACCTCGTATCGAGGAGGAATGTGCACGGTAAAATGGTAATAGGCTCGCCCCCTATTACATTGGGAGCAAAATACATCGGCGAAGTGTGGGCGCACTGCAGTGCACCACTGCCTACCCCTTCGGGGAATACAGGCGTGATGATGTATTTGATGTATTTTATTTATGTAGTCACAATCAAAGAACGAAACCCGTTAATATCTTTGACGGATTACGTGGACGGTACTTCGATTGTGTGGACGCGGCTTTAGCGATAACAATGTGAAATATCTATACCGAAAACGTCTAAGACATGACATCGCATATTAATTGCTTGCAGTTAGAATGATTAAGGCCCCCACCACACTGGGGCGTCCAATCGCACGCGTCAAAGTTTTTGCCTGTACCAAAACGAACTGTATTGATTCTGAGAAAAGTTTATCATCCAACGAAATGCCATTGATAGCGCGAGCTAATTTCGAAGCGTGGGGACGTGCCTTTTACCACAGAAATTAAATCTTTATGTATATTGACTTAGAGGTTATTTTGGTAATGGCAGTTATTTAGACGCGCTACTTTTAACGCCCCAGTGTGCGAGGGCTTTATTTAGTTAGCATACAATCGACGTTGGGGGCCCTCTGACGTGATGGCGCGTGCAAAAATGCACAACTAACGCTCGACTGCGGCCGGCCTTTTTATAATCCTGACCTAATAAGTGTACGGGGCGTACCTAACACAGTTTTATACTCACAATGTATGTTCTAATCTAACAATTTTTTTTCATGACAGCTTAATTATGAAATTTAATGGAATAAGATCAGAAATGGCTCCACCTACGGTTAGCGGGTATTTCAGTCAGTGTCAAGTAATTACCACTAAATACCAGCAAGAGCAAACTCAATAAATACACATTATAAATAAAAATGTGTGAACGTGATAAAGATAAGGTGAAGAATGTGTGTAGGTATATCAGCGGGGTTAGCACGCATGTCAAGATCCTTGTCACGGAGTTGCTAGCTCGCTCTCTGGCTAATTTCATACGAAAGAAAGTACATGCAGAGGTAGTATAAAAGTAGCGCCCATAACAGAGAAAGTGAGAAGTAAGAGATTAGAACACTCCTCCGGTGAAGCTGTAAAGGCCAACTCACGGCCAAAAGCGTAGTCCATTCAAAAAAAAAAAGAGATTAGAATGGTTTGGACATGTGATGAAGCATATGACTAAAAGAATGATGAGTATGAATGTGGTTGGATACAGAGCGCGAGGAAGACCCAAGAAAAGATGGATGGGTGGATGGATCTCGTTCATGGAGTATGTGAAAGTCCAAAGTATGTCACTGACATAAAATAATGACATGACGGAAACGCGAAATGAATGGAAGCAGAAGACATTCTGCGTCGACCCCAAATAATGGGAAAAAGTGAGACAATTGATGAGATTCCTTTTACATTCCGCGTCAGTGAACACAATCCTAGTGTGATAGATACCTACCAACTGTCTCGTCGGTTCTATATTTTATCGCGTAACTAAACCAGTGTCATTTTTAATGATATGACGTCATCACAGTGTTCAGGTATCTAAATAAATAAATAAGTAGGTAGCTACCATAGAACATAATTATTATGCAGTTCTTTGAAACGAGTTAGGTATGTAAATTCTATCTCATCATAGCGATCAATATAGTTACGCACTTATGGGATACGGCGACGTAGGTTAGGTACAGAATTACTTATAATTTCTTGTTTTTAAAGAACATCTAGGTAAAGTTTAAAAGGTAGGTAGACCATTCATTGAGACTAAATTATGATTAATAAATTTATTACGCACCTATGACCTCGTTCAGCTGTCCAGTCACACGGCAATTGTTATCTGTGGCAAAGAGAAAAAAAGTTAGTTTAAAAACATACGGGTCGAAAACTCCTTTTTTATGCGACTATGGCGGAAAGTTTAGATATTAGGTAAAGTAACCTAAAACTCTCCTAAAAATGACATAACACACATTATTAGAAGAGTTACCAAAATTTCGTATTTAAATAAAAATTCTCCAAGGCAAGAAGTAAATCAATATGAGATGCGTACATTGCATCAGAAATGAAAATCATAGATAATTTAAAAGTAAAAGCTTCAATAAAACAGATGCATAATACAGGCCATCAATAAATTGAATTGATGGATGTACCGACCGCGATTCGATTTCTATATCGGTTCTTTATTGTAATATCGATAATCGAGTACACACTAGCAAATTAAATCGATGCATTAATACGCGAGCACGGGATAGGCGTGGCGAGCAAGTAGGTAAAAACTATACAGAGTGTTTCATAATGATGTACCTAATAAATACTGTAACGTTAGTTTAAGATTAGACAACTGAATGGGATGAAAATTTTATCGATTTTTTTGAAAAATAAAATTTATAATACTGTCTTTCGAAAATGTTGTTTACTAAATATTCAAAGGTCCTTAACTCAGAAAGTATGGTATGCCTTCAAGCATCTCAGTGGCGTTGCGAATTAGATCGCTCGCTCTCTGTCTTATTTCATACGGAAGAAAGAGATGAAATCAACATATTCCGTGACTTAAGTCTAGTATTGGCGCACATGCTACGACTGCAAGACACATCGGATATCAGCTACCGTAATGTAGGTACCTAAAATATTATATCGGACTTCTGATACACCCTGTAGAGAGAAACATGTTCCTGTCTGGCGAGCTCTACCTGCATAAGTATAGAAAATAATTTTATTGCTCATTTTATGATATCAATGAACCTATTCCTGGTACAGCCCGCGTAAGTACTCTAGCCGTCGGAAGTGTGAAGAATGAAGGAAATGCGGGCGAACTTTGCGGTCGGGTGTACCTTGGTTAATGGATTGTTAGGTTGCCTTGCGGTCACACCGCAGCCGTGCTCCCCCTAGCTAGGACGAGCGAATTGATATGCCTTTTTTTGAAAATGGACTCTGTGTCAATATACATAAAGATTGAATTTCTGTGGTAACTTCCGAGCGACTACGATTTCATAGATATTTCTTTGAAAAAATGCTTCTAACATGAGTGGTACGGTACCTATTAGCAAAAGATTTGAGGCGTGCGTCTTGACGCCCCAGTGTGTGAAGGGTGCTCTTATCTCTATTGTGACTTATTTATTTTATAAGTTAAATAAATGACGGAAACATTGACTTTAGTTATGACAAAGCAATGGAAAAACAAAGTGCTTTGTTACTACAAATACCTACTTACTTACTTCTTTAGTATCGTTATTTTTTATATTGTTTAGAAGGCTGTTAGTAATGTCTATCTGTTTTGCGAATAGAAAAAAAACCGGTCAAGTGCGAGTCGGACTCGCGCACGAAGGGTTCCGTACCATTCTCTATAAAAACGGAAAAAGTCATGTCTGTTGTATGAGAGCCCCGTGAATATTAATTTTATTCTGTTTTTTATAGCGTTCTGTATTTGTTGTTATAGCGGCAACAGCAATACATCATCTATGAAAATTTCAACTGTCTAACTATCACGGTTCATGAGATACAGCCTGGTGACAGACGGATGGACGGACAGCGGAGTCTTAGTAATAGGGTCCTGTTTTACCCTTTGGGTACGGAACCCTGAAAAATACTATTGTAGCAAATTACGGAAACCAAATGGAAATTTTACAATCGGAAGCTTACTATCAATTAAGTAGTTATTTAAGTAAGAAGTTCATTCTTTATATAAGTAAAGTATTTACTTAAAACGACCTTATTTAGACATATGTTTCCCTTATGGACAAACGGGAAATTGAATTCTTGATTTACCCACTTATTTTAATCTTCGATGTCCGATACCTATATTTAAGAAACGCACCGTTTCTCTAACGTATCGTAAGATTTTCAACGAAGCGTTAGACATGACTTTACTTATAAGTAACAAAAATGAATATCGACAGAGAGACAACACATACTCATCGTATGATACCAAAGCAAAGCTTGTACTAGGGGTTGGTACCAAGACGACAACATTACACATGGGCTATGGTTTAAAATGCCTGAGCCATCGTCCCTATTTGGAAATACCTGCAGTGGGGAGACCATTACTGTACCTATAACCGACCTTGTGTAACCCTTTTGAATTCCATTTCATTAAAATGCTGGAGCCCTTGCGTGACCTTTACAACGAACACAATGAGATGCGTAACGATAACAGGGGATTTTTTGCAATAGTTTCTTTAATACTAATAATAATAATACATCATCACGTCTGTATTCTCCGAAGGGGTAGGCAGAGGTGCGCTGTAGTACGCCCATACTTCGCCGATATATTTAAGGTCCCAATGTAATAAGGGGCGAGCCTATTACCATAATACCAGGGACATTCTCCCTCAATACGAGGGAGACTTTTGGGCTATAGTCCACCACGGTGGCCCCGTGCGAGTTGGTGTATTTCACACGGTTTCCTCAAGTCCTTCACCATAGTTTCTTTCAATATCAAATTATTATTTACCTACAGAAACAACTTCATAAGTTTTTTAAATGTTATTTTTGTTTTATATACCGCGTGTGTATTATTCATTTTTCTTTGGCAATGTGCGTCAATTACTACGTCAAACTTGTGCGGGGACTTTTTACAAGTTTCTTTTATAATTATATAGTTTTTATTTTTCATCATTACAGTTTATTATTATCAAAAGTGCTGTCAAATATGGTTTAGTTGTAGTGTACGCAACATTACATACATTTATCGGTAAAACTAAAAACGGGACGGTTTGGTTTCATATAATGTTTGGTTTATATTTAGGTACTAGCTGTGCCCGCGACTTCGCCCGCGTGGACTTTAGGGAGATTACCCGGAAATATGGGTATTATGTTTTTCCCGCGGAACCCTAATGCTTTTTCTAAAATTAAAGTAGCCTAAGTTAAAAGCCTTGGAACGTCAGCTATCTGTCAGTGAAAGTCCCATTGAAAACGGTTCAGCCGTTTAGAAGTTTACCTCAAACAAACAGACAGACAGACAGACAAAAAAATTTAAAATTGCGTTTCGTTATAGGTATCGTATATACTTTCATACGCATTTGGTAAAAAAGTGTTATTTTGATATTACAAACAGACACTCCAATTTTATTTATTTGTATAGATATAGATATTGCCATCAACACATTATTATCGTGCTCACAGACGCGTCAGAACACGTTCAACATCATTTTGCTAATAACAAAACGAACCTTATTTACACTTTCAAGAAGCACATTTTTCAACGAATTTATACGCGTGCTCGCGTGGCTCTTTTGCCAAAGAACTTTAATCTTCATGCATATTAGCACAAAGTACAATTTCAAAACTTTGTCTGTGTAGAGAGTTACACCTGCGTAACAGTCTACCAATGAATCACGTCTTTTTGTTGGTGATATAGACTTGATTTTCGACAAGATCGCATTACAACGGCCACCTGGCCAAGGCAAATTATATATTATTATATATATATATATATACTATTACCATTATACATTATGCAAATGATTGTCGGCGTGTTTGTTGTCGAGTTTCAAACGAAAGAACCTTGTTTTCACGGACTCGGCTTTCCGACCGTTGAGACGGTACACGTTAAATAATTATGCACGTCTGGGTGTTAGAATGATCTTGACGGAATCCTTGTCAATAAATCTTCAATATTCTAGCAATTAAATAATATTTTATTTTAAATTTAGTTAATTTGTTAACACGCACGTCGGCGACCTATTTTTATATGCTATCTAATCTTTGTAATTACCTTTGTTGTGTGTGAAGTCCGCCCTCTATTTTAATATAAGTACATTGTTTGATTACTCTGTATTTTTTTTTTGTCTCTGGAGTAAAAAAAAGTTTAAAAAAAACTTAGTACCATGACGCATAATGTAGTCTTTGATTAATTCAACATTTAAAAAGATCACTTAACAACATACACGCATAGAAAAAAATAGCCTTACTAGAAATAACCTTTTACCATGGACAGGGTTGACAGAGCAATAGACTCAATATTTTTGAGGACAACTCACTTTTGGTTATCCTTATAAACTTCTAATTTATAGTATCGCTTCGCTAAATATCGCTTATCCATGTCAAAAACATTTTGATTTTGCCTTTAGTACCTTCATACCTATGAAGGATAAAAATCTTATTTTCTTGGATGAACTTAACCCAGTGTTAGTAGGTACCTATTGCCATAATTCTTAATCGTCATTCTTCTTATAAATGTAGGTATGAGCAAGATTTATTCTTAGTAGTGTCTAATTCAGTTAAGTTCTTCATATTTTGATTGCAGCACAAATTAGTGCTTTTTTAAAGGTTGATTGGAGTCCAAGGTACGAGGAAGAATCCGGTTAAAGATATGTATAAAAAGTTTAAAGACTAACATATACTTTAGTGCTCACATACCTAGGTTTCTTGACGCCAGTTTAAACTGATTGTTTTGTCTAGACGTGTCAGGTTCGTTGACGTGTTAATAGAAAGGTGCGTGGTCTCTGAAATTCTGTAAGTTTTGCTCTAGTATTGAGACAAAGGTGCTGCCTGCTCTCATGGCGTTGCTGCTCCTGAGAATGTATTACTCATAATCCTTACTATTTATCATTTTAAAAAGAGTAACCATTGAGTTTCTTACCGGCTCTTCTCAGTGGAAGCAGTATTCCGAACCGGTGGTAGAATCTGACTATTTGTAAGTGCTTTTTGGCCTACACGAATAAAAAAAATGATTTTGATTTTTTCAATTCTTACACCGGTACCTGGCCCCTTATACCTATCTTGCAGATTGCTGCTGTTTATATAATTGCTTTCAGTCTCTGAAAGTTTACTCAGTACAAAATCTGTCAAAAATGTACAGTTACCCGTACCTACTATTGAAACAACAACAGTTTAAGAGGTGGTTGTTACTTCCCTGGCCATCATTAATAGCGGAAGACGGTGACCCTATTCGAACATAAGTATATTAGTGAACTTTGATACTTTATAATGCTTAAAAACTAAACTAGACAGCACTCAAAATATTGTTGTCTCGCTCATTCATTACGGCTGTGAATAGGACGGCACCAATATCATCATATCATTTATATTTAACTAAGCTTCTTGGATTCTTCCAAAAAGTCTTATAGACCGTTTGCTTGACCCATTACTCTATGACGACTATAACTCATATAAAGGTGTCTATGGAGATGTGATGTCAAAGGTCAAGTCTCGAGCGAGACCCGGGTATAATATAAATCGTCTTGAAACCCGTAGGTGTTGGTAAAATTGCCAACTTCCCTTAGTTAAATGATGAGGACTACCGGTGACCTAGTGTACTGCCGGCAGCCTTACCTAGTGTGAGCCAGAGACCTAAGGCCAGGCATCTAATCGACTGCCATGGTCATACGTATATATTAGAACTATGGCATTCAAAGCAAAATCAGTTTCGTGGGTCATATATCCGCCAAGCTAAAATAAAATGCGACTGGGCATGACCTGTAGCATGTTTGAAGATAGCTGGGCTGAAATTAATGCAATTTTAGATCCCTAAAAATGTCAAACTACATCGTGGCAAGATAGCGCAAGAGTTGGGCTATCATGAAAAAGAGTGATCCATCATAGCTTCAATAGAAAGAAAGGTAGGAAGGGAAGGAGGGTTTTGCCCAGGAGTGGCTCATAATAATATGCCCAAGCTTTCGAGGATAATAATTTCAGTTACAGTTTTTGGCGCCGATTAAATGTATGGAGAGTTCGATATTTGGCACTGACATACATGAGCGTGATGTCACACATCCAGAAAATTGGGACGACTTAAAATTTGTTGTTCCTCGTGTGTGGATGACACCTATCTATGATTTTCCGAAGATACACAATGTTTACATCAGATAATCACTGTATAAGTTTACACGACCTAGTTGCTTAGGCCTTGTACTTAATGTGTAGAAAAATACGTATGAAAAATAACCTGCGTACGGTGGCCAGGTGACATGAGGCGAACATCTGCACTGTTATACGTGGTCTTGTGTAGTTATTTTGTGTTCGAAGATAAAATATACGGCCCAGTATTTGTAGCATGTGCGCCAAGACTAGACTTGTCACAGAATATGTTGATTATTTTGTCTTTCTCTCGTGTGAAATAAGACAGAGAGCGACCGAGCCAATCCGTGACAGAGGTCTTGTCTTGACATGCGTGCTAACACCACTGTATACTTCGTATTAAACAACTATATGACCCGAACTTTGTATTACTTACCATATTTTTTTCTTCTAAACGACCCATGTATTAAAGCGACATTTTTTTTAAACAAAAACATCTTCAATAACCTACAAAATTACATTTGGAATAGGTGCCAATCTTTGACTATATAAAGTATATATAGTCAAAGGTGCCAATCTACGTCAGACTAGGCAGATACACACATGAAAAAACATTCGGGTCGAATTGAGAACCACCTCCTTTTTGAAGTCGTTTAAAAACAAAAACTTTTTTAGGTAAGTAGGTAAATATAGTAGGTAGGTACTTAAGAAAAATATGGACGGAACACGGCGGGTATTAAGTAGGTACAAATACAGTACACCTGTTTCAAGTTTCTTCTGAGAACTGAAAAATAATCAATATTTTGAACAAACGCACGTTTTCCAATCACGTAACGGCACTTTGCTTATACAATTTTGTATCGCTTTACATCAACATATAGTCCAAATTACAGTGCAATTAGCATGCTTTCGGTGTTTTAGGTACACCTCTGTACACTATTATTGTAATATTACTTTGCATTTTTACAGTTTTGCACTACAATCCTTGGAAATGATATTGTACTTATGTTTCATAGGTTAAAAATTGAAAACATAAGTACCAGAGATATTGTATGCATCTACTTATGATGACAAAATGCCTGTTTTCGCGAGCTAGAGGACTAAACCTCCTAGCCTAGGTATGCTCCTTCAGAATATATTAATATCTATTCAATGGAATATTCTTTAAAGCAAATTTAAAAAAGGAAGAGGTTCTCTATTCGACCTATTTTATTTTTTACCGGTTTAATTGCAATTTATTTTTACGATAAGTAAGAAGGTCTTAACAAGCCTGGCTTTGTTAAGAATAACGCGTAAATATTATTATTTTACAAAGTAGGTAGAAACTATTTTATTTTTTGGACCACATTTAGTACATAAAACTAGCTAACTTCCATCAACAATCTTATCCGCCGTCGCTGTGGCGTTTAATAAATAACGATCAACTTGAAATTACTGCACTAGCCAAACAAAATAATAATCAATTATTATGATCTCTCTGATTCACTGCCAACTCAACCAACACCATATCAATCCCGTGTGATTTCCTGTCAGTATGCCTACGGGCGAATTCTCGGTACCAATTATTTCATATCGGTTCGCTGGTGAGGCATTTAATTACTACTGGCCACATACAATAAAAAAAGAAAACTAGAACCTGTAGAATAATTAAAAAGTAGGGTGCCATTAATGTAAAAAATTAAACTAAACTTATTTTTGACGATCCGCCACCTTTATCAACCCTCATTACCCATTGTTTTAATAACGTGTATTTATTATTCGTTATTACTATTAATTATCCACTTGACTCTGGCAGAATAACCGCTAATCGCAGGTGTAGCCATTAAACAGATAAAAAGTAGATTATGGTAATTCGGAAACACCTGCAAAGAGAAGCAAGAACAAAAACATTTTTAAAATTCGAATAGCTATTCGCCGACATCGAGTCAAATTTCTTTAATGGCCAGTTGTAGCATGTGCGCCAAGTCTTATGTCACGGAATGTGTTGATTTTGTCTCTTTCTCTCGTATGAAATAAGACAGAGAGTGAGCGAGCGAATCCGTAACAGAAGCCCAATCATGACATGAGTGCTACACCCACAGATAATGTTTTTTGTTTGTTTAACGGCAATAATATCTGAAAATTCTGAAATTAGAGATACCTAAACAAGCGAAAAAGGCATCCCAATATTTTTTAAGTCTTTTATGTCTTGACATTATACAATTTGACATACGTAGGTACACTTCAAAGTCACACACAAAATTTGACATGTCAATCTGTCAAATGTTAGAAAAAGCCTTCGATAAAAGCTCCTTGGTTTACGAAATAACTTTCCTAACTTTCTTTAAATATGGGAGGTTAGTTGGGTGCAAACCCAACCTACGTCGTTGCGTTTCCGTCATCACATACCTAGGTATATTTAGTTAGGTACAGTGTTATACGGTACCGCGTTTCATTGTGTCTATAAATGCCATGGCACCATAAATCGTGGCCCATGAAGCGACACTGTACACCATGGAATAATCACGGCGTGTAGCTGAACCGAACGGGACATTGACCTATATTGAATAGGTTAACTGTAGGTCATAACGACGGTGTAGTCATTTAGACTACAGTTTATTGTGATTCATGACATGCCCATGCCGCGTAACTAAAAACTTTATCCTACGAAACAAAGCCATCAAAGACCACAATTCCGTAATCTATTGCCATAAAAAAGTTAAAAGTTATCTTTTTCGTTATCATAAAAAAAGTTCTTATTAGGTACGTAAGTAGAAATTAAAAAAAAAAAAAACCAATCCTACCTATTTAAAATATAACAGCATAGTACCTACTAGTAATTTTATACGCGTTTAATCATGATTTTTATATTATTTAACGTCGATGTGGGCTATTGCTCATTGTGTGGACTTAACGATGTGTGCGCGCGTAAAAAACGGCGCCATGTTTGCATTCAAGAGCTTTTATAGCTAGCCGATCGAAGTCTATGGCGAAAACTTTTTTCTTTAACTATTCCACGGCTTTGGTATTGTGCGATTCTGCAAATAAAATATTATATGTTTAGAATGTGTAACGCAACGCTGTAAATCATTGTAGGTAAGTATCTACTTTAAAAAATGCAACAATTGTAATAATAATTAACTTCGTTCGAACAAACATGTTGTAATATCTTATGTCGAAACAATACGTCATTAAAATTTTACAGCTGCCAGCGCTGCCACTAAGAAACTTGTCCTTACGAACAAGGTACCCACATAATAAGTTTTCCTATTAAGATGCACCGCCGAGAATGAATATTAAAATAAATCCACGCTAATAATAATAATTAAGTTATTTTACGTAAGGTAAATTTTACCTTACGGTAAAGGTAAAATAAAATATTAGTCGGATACAGAGCGAGAGGAAGACCAAACTCTTATTATAAAGTGTCTACTCGTACATACTCTTACCTAAAAAGTGATATGAATGAGATCGGAGTGAATGTCAGTATGACGGAAAAGCGAGATGTATGAAAGAATTCCTCATGTTATTCCGTTAAAACTTCATCATTTCATTTATTTATTTAAAAAATAAGAAAAGGACATACTTCGCCGACCCCAAATAATAGGAGAAGTGAGGCAAAGGATGATAAATAAAACTTCTATTTGAAACAACAATTAATTCTGAGACAAAAATAAATTCAAGGACAATTCGATTTTAAGAGCTCGTTCTGTACCTACGTAACGTATGCGAAGAGGCGCCAAAATATCAATCGCAAATTCGGCACCTTAGGAATTCGCGCCATATATCTTGTGGGGGTCATGAGCTGAATTGTAAATCGTATTAAAGGAACTAATTACTTGAATGATTTATTGGCAGTTGCTTTAGTCTCAACGCCTGTTGAATACAGGACGGCTGGCACGTGTGCTTAGACTAGACATTTGAGGTTTTATACGTGTATTGCCTTCTGTCAAAAGTGTAGCCTTTGTAGCCTTTTTTTCAACTATGAAATTATCAAAGACTTTTGTAGTTATTGGAAAATATGAGTAATCTATGTAGGCTGTTCTGTTCTGACTCCATGCTCTGATTTGAAAAAAATAATTGTAGCCAGTATTATTCATTCAAAATTTGAATAAAGAACGGCTTTCCGTTTAGGTACCTATGACCAGCTTGAGGGTAACAAAAGTGTGAGTGAGCTCCGCAACGACAGGAATTTAGCTTTAGTTGTGAAAAGAAAACAAATTACACATACTTTTATTTATATAAATACAGATAAAACAAATGATAGCGATATCAATTCGTGATAATAATGGTGTAGCAACTGCTTGTACCTACACCACATAAACGCCCTTTTGCGAGGTTTTGGTTGAAATAAAATGTGATGTTTACGTTTGAATTTCAAACATTGACACGTTAAAAAAAAAACTTAACACAATTAGGATGTTTACACACGATCAAAAACTATTGACCGCTTCGTCCTTTTATACGCGAGTGATAACTGATAACTCAAGCCTCCTTAACTGTCCTTGAACCAATGGAGATGTCGAAGCTAGAAGGCACGTGATACGTCATCGACTGGAATAAATCAATGGGATGTAGGTATCTACTTAATACGCTGACATTGAGTGTACTAAGCATTAAAGTCACCGGTCTTTGTTATTACATAACACATGTAGGTACGACTATAAAGTATCTACCAGTGACAAATAATAATTAAATAGGTTCCAATTTTAAAATTAAATAGATTTGTGTTCCTTTTTTGAAATGCAGACTTTTTTTAAAGTCTCCCTAAGGAGGTACTATTATTTTGTAACTCTGACAAAAAAGCGCGTAATTGGTAAAACTTCTTTTTGTACTTTATAGGTGGTACCAAATAATTTTAAATAAAATCCATGTTTTTTTTTTTTTTTTTTTTAACGAAATGAGCGAAATGATGATATTTAATGGATTAAGATGAGGAATGGCATCACCTGCGACTAGCGCGAGTATTTCGCCAATGTCAAGTAATTAATAGCAAGGACAAATTCAATAAATACACATTATAAATAAAAATGGATAATGACAGTGATAAAGATGGCGGATGACTCCAAAATCCATGTTGTCAATTGGTTAAATTTGAAGGCAAAAGTCAATGTAGGAATGTCAAATAGAAATATAGGATATACAATCTCTAAATTTTATAAAATGTTCTATCTACCAAGCGTTAGTTATGGGCTGCGAAAATAAAAAGAAACCAAAGATATTAAAATATTTGACGACGATATTGTGATTAAGTAACTTTTTTTTTAAGAACTTACACTGTTGGCCGTGAGGTGGACTTTACAGTTTTACCGGAGGAGTGGCGAGCGCAGAGTGCACTGTTTACAATGAACTTCATAAGTAGATGAGTTTTACATTTTGTGTTATAGTTGAAATAATAATTTCATCTTTCTAATAATGTTATATCTACACTAATCCAGAGTTGAACTACCGACATTGATGTTAGACAAGGTTAGAGCATCGTCCCCTCTTTTTTATTTTGTTTTTCCGAAAGGTTTATAATTGCATGCCAAACGCGCGATTTAGACGAGATGGGCACACTTCCAATTGTTGGTGGCCATGCGAAATCAATCTCTATTTCACTGCGCATTACAGCGTCTATTAAACACGCCATTCAGCCATACCGCACCATGTTTCTATAATCGAGCAACAACATCGGGAGTAACAAACACATTTCATGATTGAATCGATAATAATTTTAGAAAAAGAACATTGTAATTTTTTAAACATTTTTTTTCTGTTCTATTGGACGCGATTATTATTACCTGCCAGATTTAATTGTTTAATTAAACCTGCACTTTGGAAATGGCCATTGACAATATACAAGTAATTACTATGTAAAAGTATGTAATTTTTTGCTTGTTGATGTGAGCAAAGAGAATGGTTATTCAAGAAAGGGTTATTTTGACGCTATTGAGAAATGACAAGATGGAAGCATTCTATTGGACATGGGGTACAGCTTGGGTAGCTACCACGTATTATCGGATTAGGTATATATTACGCGTTTATGGATTTCTTTGTTCTCTCATCACCGCTATTATGTAATTTCTATCACAGTTATTTCGAGAATTTTCTATAAATTGTGACAACTGAATTTAGACTGAAGAAATTGAAATAAGTTTTCAAGATAATTATAACGTCTGCAGAAGTAGGTAAGTATAAAACGCAGAACTAAACTCTCTTGCCAATGTTTACGTGGAAATACATTCAAATTGTATGCAACACCTGGGGTGCTACTCTTGAAATCGACAACGATACATTCGAAACGACACGACATTCCTTCGAATATATCGACCTTACCCTACTCTAACAAATGTTCGAATTCCTTGTCGTTTATCGTATCCATAGACTATGTTCGGAGTGAATGATACGAATAATAAATGCAAAGTTTGTTGAAAACCTGAATATTCTCTATGGCCTCATTTTTTAATCTGTGTGGCCTCTCTGTAACAAAAATAGATTGAGAATCTAAGATACATAAGACTCGCTAGCTCTTTCACGCTCGCTGTTTTTTGTATAGCGCCGTTTCGCTTTAACTACAGTCTTCTCTATCTATGATCATAAGGCTTCCAATGATAGTAAAAGTCTTGACATTGTAAACTTCTGAAAACGGTAACAGAAATTAGCAGGAGAGCTCATGGCTACACTTGATATAAAAATTATAAATAATCACATCGTGCAACAGTTTTTATTTAATATTTTACTCACCCAATTGTTAATAGGTACTTAAACTGTTGGTGTGTCGTTTTTAAATAAATAAACTGTTTTATTCCGTATATCACTTACTTTTATAATATTTAGACGAATTTGAATAATATTTTATATTGATAGGATACGAAATTCACTACACGATAATGCCGACGACGTCCTAAGAGGTGTCGTTGAGATTATCGCAAAAATCACATGTTGGTCGTGGTCAAATTCGAATATTCGTGTCCGACATTTAAACCTAAGAGTAGGGTTAAGCTCGATATATCGGATTATGTATCGTTCGTTCAGTCATCGATACGACATTAAAAACGATGGAACTTAGAGTAGGATTCGACACGACAAATGTCACGATATATCGATTATCGTTTTCAAGAGTAGCACCCCTGAACCTACGTTCGTATCGAATGAATACGATGTAAAACGGCCGTGACTATCGCTTAACATTAATAGCTACTGAAATTTATGTACCTACTATACGTAAATGCTTGTTAGTTTCTTTAGTAGATCTTCACTGCTAGAACGACACGGCTCAAGAAAATAACTCTAAAAGACATTAAATAGACACAAATCCAAGTTAAACAAATAACCGTTGTCTGTTCAAACGATTAAAGACTACGTTCCCAACAGTGTTCCGTTATTTCGGCACCTTATCTCAAGTATTTTAAGTCTTTAACTATCGAATACAGGTGCCTGTAATTAAACAAAGTTAGGGACGGTGTCCTTAAGATCCTGGGCCGACAGGGGTGTCGAGACTTTTGTTTTTGCCGATACCAAAACGAATTCTGTGTCAGTAATTATAAAAAAAAATCCCTGACACACGACCTCACGTCAAAATTTGGTCCCGAAATCGATGAAGAATTAACTTTTTTATGAGTTAGTAGGGTTCAGGTACAGGGATTTAATGTAAGGAACAACATAAGGTCACTTAGATTATAGGCAAATACGCATTTACTTTCAAATCTGTACTTATCTTCCAACCTATGTATTACTCAAATGTAACAACGAATACGGTAAGAGATCTTGGAAATGCATCCTACCGATAATTAATAGATTGCCAAAAGACCTAGTTTCTAAGCTCATGAACAAAAATCGAAGACAAAAAATATCTATACTCAAACGATACTTCTTCGATAAAAGCGAACAAGATAATATTTAATAAGTATATTCTAGCTAGCTGTTAACCACCGGATAGTGCAACTTCTTAACTATAAAAATCTATTGTAAAATAAAGACTAAGGGTTAAGAATTGGTAAAAAACCATTGTATGTTCTTCTTGAAATAAACAGATTTTATTATTATTAGATCAATTATTGCTACGTCCGCGTCGTGAAATACACTATATACTACATGACGAAAACTTCCCGAGACTTCATTGCTGGCTGAAAAGCGTTAACCTAATAAAGCGAGAACCTAATGGGACGGGCAATATAATTTAGATCCATCAAAAGGCTACAAACGCTGCATTTTTGACGGAAGGAGGTGTACTCTGTACGGATACTGAGATTCCATCTGTATAAAGACTTCGTTCATCAAAGCTACTAATTCATGTTATTAAAACTTAAGTATAAACATAAATTAGCACATAGCATTGACACGTCTTCCATATATTTTTAAGGCTAGATGCAAACGTGAATTTTTAAGAATATTATGTATAACTTAAGTAGAGACCAAATGACACACATTTTCAAGAACATTAAAGATTTATGTGGGCTGTCCATTTCGATTGTAACGAGTAGAGAATCGGGCTTAGACGAGTCGAGGCCCCACTTGCTTAATGTTTACCTTATTACTTATTGCCGCCGACGCTTGGTAACTACAAATAAAAACACTCCTACATCCGCGCACCCGACCGAGTTACGTACACATAGATTTCAATCATACAACACTAAAATACGCTACAATACAATTTTACCGGGGAATATTGACGATGAATGGCAGATGTTCGGTGCCGCTCGCACAGCTCAAATAGAAAAGAGACAAAAAAATAAAGCTCTTTAAACATAAATTGAACGGGAAACAGACCAATAACATTTAACAAAAGTCGGGATATTTATAAATTCCTTTGTTTAGGTAGGAAACGTTACATGGAGGGTACGGCTTGGGATACATTAAAAAAGCAATTCTTAGCAACAATTTCTAGTAATGATCCATTGTTTTTAATAAGAATCTTAGTAATTCTGTTCATAGTGTTAGCGTCTTTGTTGAACATCAAAAAGGTATCTTTATAACTAATAACGGTGTATTTTAACAGGTTTAAGAAGCATGACCGCATTGTCATTCTGATGATTACTAGAAACGGATCGTTGGAGACCAATGAAGTGTAAATTGACGTAACGATTCAGTTCAATAATAATTTGTTAGAGGGATTTTGTATAAAAGCAATAAAGGACGTGGCTATAAAAAAGAGGAGAACGATCTGTTCAATTTGCGAATTTTGGTCTTATATTTTTTGTGACTTTTAAATTAAAACAGACGCCTAGTCTAGGTTATTTTAAAATACTTAAAGTACTTTATACGTTCACATAAAATTATTCATGAGTATCATGAACTGACTGAATAATATAAAAAAAACGTAATTAAAACATGTATGCTGAATAAAATATAACTATTTGTAAGTATCATGACATTTTTTCACATATTTGCATTTCGATTGTGATTTTGACACTATAAGAGAAGAACAAAGTTCTGTTACTCAGGAACTATAACTTTTATTTAAATATTTTATAATTGAAGCATTTACACATCAGCTACCGTTTCATATGTTCCTTAAATATTATTTCTGTATTATAATATACCCCGAATATAATGTACAATATTTTAATAGAAAATACGTTATTTTATAGATGACTTTCTGGCATGATATATTTTGTAGCCTGCTTGCAAGGGTTGATGTACCCTACTGTTAATTTAATACTATCTTATCTCGTCTTCTAAGAAAGTATAAGGATCACAATGTCTCGAATAATGCCTCGCTGTTTGAACAAAAAATACCAGAGCGATGATAACACGGCTCATATGCCTGATTATTAAACAGCGCGATCCTCATCTCATGATATAAAACATTTGGCTTTGTAACTATGTACTTATATTCTCTTCCTGCTACTACATGGTGTTTCAGAAGTCCAAAATAATACTTTGCTGATTTCATGAGGAGCGATATTGTACTTATACAATTTCTTAAATTTGATCAAAATCCGAACATGATTTTTCAATATTGTTTTCTTATATTTATACTACGCGGATACTACACATAGAAATAAAACTATTTTACGGGAACTATTAAACGTCGGGAACATAAAAAAGTAAATAAACGTGATAGAATACGTAAAATAATTTTATTTCAATGATTTTTAACTTTTTTTACCTCACCTATGTCTAAAATTTGTAATATATCGAGTCCTATTTAAAGTTTCATGTTCTGTTTTCTAAATATTGGTAGCCGCACCTCGTAAATGTGGTTTACATTGTTTAAAGGGGTTAATGAAAAGCCACAAAGGCTACAACACGAGACTAGTGACAAATAGTCAAAGGCCAGTAACTCGGAAACTATACTCTGTCTTCATTAAGCATAGACAGATAGATAGAATACTCTTTATTGCACACCAAATAGAGAACAGGTAAAAAAAAATAAAAAAAAATATTACAAACAAATAAAAACATAACATTCTTAGGTCCAAATAAGGTCTAAATAGCTATGTACAATGGGGCGGTCTTATCGCTAAAAGTAATTTCTTCCAGACAACCAGTATGAAAGAGATAAGAAAAAACTAAAAGAGTTATTTAGTTAGCTGTGTGAACAGCATCTACATATCAGCTACCGGATATGAACATAATACATTATTTCGGACTTTTGATACATCCTGTATATTTGTTCATTGGTAGAGCATCTAGAAGTCATGCATAGACCTAGTATATATTACCTGCATCTACAACGCGCCATCAAGGTTAATGAAATTGACAGTTCTAGTTTTTCCTACATTAATTGAGGTTATCAGGAAAATGGAACACAAGATTATTGGAATAACCACAAGTAATACGCACAGAGGGAAATTACGGAAGGTTTACAAAGCGGACGAGTTTTTTGCTGCTTGTTGTATGTTGGCGAGTTGGCAATAAATCCACGCTCCCAACGCAATTTGACGGACGGCGATGAGTCATAGAGAAATGTGGGCTGGCCGTTTTTTAATGAAAGCTAAATCCGCAACATCAAAATGTCATTCTCATTACCCTTAATTTAGTGTCAGAAAAAAAGTGCTACAGATTTTAAGCTTTATTGGAAAACATGTTTCAATTTAAGCACGTTCATTGGGTGCTCACAGTAGGTCAACAGATCGGACTATTAAAAGTGAAAAGTTCCATCGTAATAAGTATGTAGTTGGATCGCCGTGGACGCCTGCTTGCTCACGCGCGGCTTCCGTTGCGACATAACTGACTCACCGATAAATAGAATTGCGAAGGCCGTTAACATAAGAACTAGAAAGGATATGCATTTTCTTTAAATTTGCAAGTTACATTGCAAGTAGAATGTTCTGGTAATGCTTTGGGAAATCCAGAAGCAACTACACATTTACCATTTAATAGTATTGCTATTGGAGATCTCTTGATTGGGTATTAAGCTTAATTAAAAGATACATAGCCCCACAAAATCAGTTTCGTAGTATACCGGACTAGAAATCTTAAACCACAAGACAACGACACCGAAAACACTAAAGACTAATGTATTGAATTATTAAGTTATATCATTCAGTGCGTCGAATTAATTATTAAAGTACAACGGAACATGAATAATAATAAGGCAATGAATTAAACTCCTGATTAAAACTCATTGTAAGTATCGGTACAATCGGCAGACCAGAACATGTTGTCATCATCCAAAATACAACTCTGTAAATAAAAAGTAAAGTATAAAGCCCAGGGCTTACAGGAGCATCAACTTGTTACCAATACTAAAACAAACTGTATTGACTCATATACAAAGCTCATTTTCCAACGAAACGTCATTGATATCGCGAGCGAATTTTGACCCGTCGCGTGGATTTTACCACAGAAATTCAATATTTAAGTATATTAACACAGAGTTCGTTTTACTATCACGTATATTGAAACGTGGTGTTGTGCGCCCGGTGATGTCATCGTTACAGTATGGCCGCCATAAGCCCACATAGCACTGTAGTACGTAATTAAGGGAATCAAATGTGACTCTGCATTGAAATTTCCTATTTCCAGACTTGGGAATGTTATAATAAGCACGTGCAAAGGAACTGAAACAATTAGTATTAGCACAATGTGAGGAAACGTTGAAACACTTTAGCACTAATTTCAAACAGGTTTCAAAAGTGTGGGACTTTCATGAAATGAAGTAAATAATTAAATATCGCCCAAAAACACATACTCATCGCAAGATTCCAACTAAGTAACGCCTATATTATGGGTACCATACAGTGGACTGGGGACGTTACAGTTACCCAGACCAGAGTAAATTCCGAAGAGGCCATTTCCTAAATTTGCCACTGGTGGGAATTTAACCCTGGTTCAGTTATCTGAAGGGCCCACGCTCAAAACACTAGACCAAGCCGTCGTAAATGATTAATAAGACACATTTATGAGGGATACTACATCAACCATGTGCATACTTTGTCACGTGGACAAATCAGTTGCTTAGTGCATGAAGTCAGATAATTCCAATTTCACGCTTACGTCATGTTTAATCTGCAGTTCGACTCTGTTCTCGCTAAAACCACAGACAAAAACATTTCAATAATATTTGATAGTATTCTGAACCGACATGAAAAGCGTATGACGTATCGTTACAAATTTAGAACAGACAAAAACAACTTTGTTACTGATAAACAAAACAAACACTAAATTGTGGTATGTATCAGAACAGTCGTGAAAACATAACGAAGTGAAGGGAGATTAGGATATAAAGCTATCCTTATCTTCCGTGGACGTGTACAACGTAAGCTCGGCAATCATCAAAGTATCCTTATAATGCAAATAAAACTATTTGGAAGCAGCGCGGCGTGGTGGATAAAGGCTCGCCGTCGTGCGTGCGGCCAGCAGAATGCACGGAATGCTCAATGCGTTTCTCGGAAAGACTGGCCTCCCATTCCTGTCCTTAGGCACCATTTTGCACAATTAACTTTTTCTCAAACCACATGACGTACTGCCATCGGCTCCCATTAATACTTTTTCTAACTTCAATCTTTAATAGCTGGACTAAACTTACCATCTACGTTCTAATGATAATAAGTTTTTAATTGCGTAATCATGTTTAAGAAAATGCAATAAATCAAGGTGATTTCAACAGACTCCAAATATGTCATAGTAATTTCCAAGAATTGATGTAACTACCTCATCGGTGAATCTAGAAACAATACTCAATATTAAGTAATTTCTGCAAAAGTACCCCAATATTTGTAACAGGCAATCCAGTATTGTCAACATCAAGTAATTTAGGCATAGTTTGGTTTCCCTAATTGACTTTCTTGATCGGGATCACCAAGCAGTTTATTAGCTTCGAGAGATTGAAAACAAGGAGGTTAGTTTCAGGGTCCTTGCACTTTATAATTTCTATAATATTTATAAAAACAATCCTCTCTATAAATGAATCATGACGTTTTCCATGTTGAATTTCTTAAATAATTGATTAATTTAGGCCAGAAAAGTCATTTAGATTACATTTTATAATATTAATTTGTTTTTTATTGCTTCTCATATATCACAGCCAGCTAAGTTAACGGAGTCATCATATGCTTCCTAAACTAGAAGAGCGCTTAGATCAAGGTCAGTTTTAAAAACTAACGGCATTACACAAATGGCTTCAAATAATCTGAGATCGAGAACTGTTCGTTGACTGCACAGGATCACATGACCGTGTTTTTGCGTCGTCGCGTCACTGACTCCGGCGCATAGCCTTGTCTTTATCCGCGACCGGCGGTAGATCAATTGTGTCGATTGATTGTCCACAAATTACACTCGTCCGTCTACCGTTGTGTTCACTTCACGTTTTTAATGGGGCCAATTAGGTCATCGTTTGTTAAATTACCAACACAACTCGCTAAGCTCTTGTTTGAATTCGGAAATGAGTTAACAAGATGTGTCCTCTTAAGGAAATGATATCTTGTATGTATGATTTTGTAGGTCATTCCTTGCCATCTTCGTATACATGTACTTTGAGGAGACAAATAAACGCAAGTACTTTATCTTGAAATAGCACAGTACACTCATAAGTTACTTCAATAAGCACCACAAAAAGACACCGAGGTTGTATCTTCTGTGAGTACCGGATGCTGAATAGTCCTGAACCCAGAATGGATTGTAGACGCTAACTTTGACTAGACTTTTAAGTCTTATTTGGTTTCAATATACATATGTTACAAGCTTTTATAATTCCATCTTCTATTAAATATGTTGACGTTTTATTTCCCTCGTGTTATAGTTTCATATTCCACATTGTGCTTCCACATCAAAAGTAATTGCAGGAAACATTTATTTATACAATTGTTATTGTGTTAGAGCCGCGCGGGAGGAATGTGGAACCATTCAATACATGAATGGATTCAATTGGAAGGAAGCTTTTAATAGTGCTTTGCTTTTTGTGGTCTATTTTAAATGGCTTCGAAACTTGAAAGTGAATTCAAGTGGAAATAACTAATACTATACATAAATATATATCGCCAGACAATACACACTCATCGTATGATGCTAAACTAAGCTATTGTACTTTGAACACCATACAATGGATTGGGACCGTCCCAGACCACGGTAAATTCTGAAAAAGCCTGTCGCTGGAGGAAATCGAACCTGGTACAGTGATCCGAGCGTTCTACGCTTAAATCATACCCAACCATCGTCGAAGAAATAGATAGGGTACGAGAAGTAGGTTGATAAGTAATTATATCTTTAAGGAAAAATACATCATTGGATCTATTTGTGCAAACAATTCTCATAAATATGTTATGATCGGACAGTTTTAAACATAAAATCAATTCGATATGACAAGTCACAATGGAATTTTTTTCATCGCTTATTGTGAATAGAACCGCTTCATTATATTTAAAATGCATAACGTTCTAGACACCCAGACAGGTTTAAGACTTCCGATGAATCATTTGGGTCACAAAGCCGTCAGTAAAAAAAGAAAAGGCAACATTTAAATTTAATTAGGAGTTCCTTTGGTAGGGTTTAGTTCATCAATCATTGCTTTGATAATGGTCGGTGTATCTGGCAGTTTAATAAATAAGCAGTCGGTCACGTACCGACAACTGAAGGTCATATTCTTACGTTAACACTTGTAATAGCAATATCTGTGTCGTCAGGTACTTCTACGCCTTATTCAGTTGTTAACAACTCAACAATGATATAATTTTAGTAGTGTTTTGTTTGTGCAACATTAAAACCAATAAACCCTCTCTCTTCCACTCCACTCCGAAAGGACTTGTCTTCTTTGGTTCCATAAAGACACCTATCTAATATAGTCCACTTACTACATTTCCAACGTTCTTACATCAGTTTAATAGTAAAGATATATTTTGCAATAAATCTAACGATGCATTCGGTGCAATTTGTGATTTTTCTTGCAAGTATGGTCGCAGTGGTTCGTGAAAGGTCCAAGAATCTGATTAAACTGGTTTCGGCTACGCTAACCTGAGTCTGAGCACGTTCATTGAAGTTTTTTACGTTAAAAAAGATGGGGAGACGTGCAGTGAGTTGAAAAGTTTAAAGGTGTACGCAGTGAAAGCTTTCACTCAACAATATCTTCACTATTATGCAATTCTGATCTGTTTGCCAATGTTCTTAAAGCATTATTTTCCGCCTTCGCTCTAGTTTGATATGTTAACAAGTAGGACAGTCATTGTTCATTGTTTAGACAATTAATTAGCGTGTCGTATTAATTATTGTTGGCAGACAGGACATTAGCGCTACAAAATTTGACGCTTACATTATATTAGGTAGGTATTCATCTATTGAGGCTAATCACAGATTGCGTTATCTGATTATTATTCGTTTTGTGTACACAAAGTGAATGATGAACGATAGAAAGATTATAACGACGCCACTACAAAGTCGCTATGTAGAAATAAAATTTGTCAGTCGCTTTACACGTGACAATACAATAAATTTACATATAGCTTCTCAGCAGTAACATACAGCGAGATAAGGCACTCAAGGAGGATTACCTAATTTGTCAATAATTTCATGCGTCAGCGCAAGTAACGGAGGCAAACGCTCACAGGTTTCACAACACAAAGAAACTTTACCCGTATTGTTTTCGAGAACCAGTTTTAGTTAAAAACACCACGGGACGCAAACGAAGTGCACAAGACACGGGAGCACTGAACACGGTAGGAAACTGGCGCGTGATTAACTAAAATTGACACATTAAAGTATATAGTGGACGCGGGGTGCGCAGGCGGCGGCGAAGGCAGCGCCGCTCGCCGCGCCTCGCCTCGGCACCGAGCCTCCGACCCGCCGTATGCACACACCGCCCTCGGTAAATTCTTTGCATAAATAAACGAGAAAGCTTATCTAACCAGCCCACGAAACTATCTTTTCGTTAACACTCACTGCACATAATACAACGCACTGCTTCCGTAACAACTTAAAAACTATTTTTCTTACCTTACACTGCGCAGTTACGATGTTCTAACGCGATCGATGATGGGAAAACAAGCGAAAAGCAGGCACAGTCACGTTCGTGTGAATACGTCGAGAGCAATGGCGCCGCGCCGCCGGTTCGTTCGTTTGTCTTGTCTCTCGCAGACTAGGAAGGCGAGCCTTGTTTGCTCGCTCAGTGACGCGACTCCGGTTATAATCCGACTCTTTCTACACTGCACGATTTATCGTTTCAAGGAGAGAGACGGCGGTATTCCAATCCACGCCGTCTTTTTACCTGTAGTGCAGCAACCTACATCACCTACGTAGAATAAATTGAACAATGTCAAGTCTGATATTTGCTCGTTCTTGTCGAAAATTGTGCGAGACACCTTTATATGCGCATTTTGAGTTCACTGCGGACATTTATTTACCACCTGTTGTAAGTCAACGGAAGAAGTATATATAGGTGTCTCTAATTACAACTTTAAGCATAACAGAGAGTTACTTACCTCTTTAGTAAATGAATTTGTTCTCATTAACCGACTTCTTTGTGTACTTGCAGTAATATTTAAAGCGAACTCTAAAGCAAATTAAATGATGAACCGAAATTTCCAGAAACGATTCGATAAGGTAACTTGCAAAATACAGGAATAGATTATACAAAATGTTTTCAAACTTTAACAAGTGCTGCCACCTTAAGGAGTTTATTTAAAGCGTCGAAGATTAGTAACATACCAGTTGCTTGCCGGCAACGATGATTGGCCTCAAGGCGTACAAAAGTAGTTTGGCTACAGTTTTTGTAGTAAACG
Source organism: Ptilodon capucinus (assembly GCA_914767695.1). Lineage (NCBI taxonomy): Eukaryota > Metazoa > Arthropoda > Insecta > Lepidoptera > Notodontidae > Ptilodon > Ptilodon capucinus. The sequence continues at coordinate 9,675,377 of OU611808.1, forward strand.
AATAGATGGCGCTTACTTGTTTAAAGTAACAATGAAGTATTTTGTGCAAACATTTCATTGATTATCTATACGATGTTGAAGAAGATGTAAAATGGCTTTTATAAGTCTAAAGCTAAATTGAAAAGCCTGTTGAATTCTTAGAATTTGAAGATATAGAACACGAACACTATAATGTTGAAGCAGACATTAATAAAGCCCACAAAATATAAATTAGACGTCACACCAAATATGGCATAGAAGATTCTAAAGTTGCAGTTACAAAAGTAAACAAAACTAAAGGAAATTGGACGCTTTATGTTCAGACGAACATCGAACATAAATACAGTCAGAAAGTAATTTATGCCATGAATCTCTTTGATCGGCTCTCTGATGCCGACATGTGTGAACTTACATGACGTTAAAGTAATAACAATCTATCATTGCGAGCGATTCGATGCTCGTGAAAGTCAAATCGATTAGCGATTATGTTAAGATGTATTTGTTGGTAGAAAGTCATACTTGTAATATTGTCATCGGAGTTTTTGTTGAACTTTGAAGATTGAAAAGAAGATTGCAGAATCACAGAAAAAGATTTTTCTGTGATTCTGCAATTTGCTTCATGCTCTTTGATGTAAGATTAACGTCCTCTTCATCTCGCTTATATTTAACTAGCTGGGCCCGCGACTTCGCCCGCGTGGACTTTAGGGAGATTACCCGGAAATATGGGTATTATGTTTTTCCCGCGGAACCCTAATGCTTTTTCTAAAATTAAAGTAGCCTAAGTTACGCCTTGGAACGTCAGCTATCTGTCAGTGAAAGTCCCATTGAAATCGGTTCAGCCGTTTAGAAGTTTACCTCAAACAAACAGACAGACAGACAGACAAAAAAATTTAAAATTACGTTTTCGTTATAGGTATCGTATATACTTTCATACGCATTTGGTAAAAAAGTGTTATTTTGATATTACAAACAGACACTCCAATTTTATTTATTTGTATAGATTAAACTACATGTCCGTTATGAAGCGGGTATATGAACCATGCAAAATTATTGATAGAAGAAAGGTTAACATAGCAATATTATACTTGTTTCTAAAAAAAATTCACGCGGAAATGTTAGATGAAAGTGTTCTTACAGGATATTCTGCAAACTAAAACACGCGATCCCGTATGTTTTTCTGATGATAAATGCAGACATTTAGCTGTTTGTAACGCTATTACAAATAGAACTCGTTATCTTGATGACGTAGCGCATATTAATGCTCTAATTTTGGAACAGTCAAAGCTGCAAGGTCAACAGAACGCTGTAAAGCTTTGAATTATATCTTATTGCGCATTTCCCTTGAGTAGAGTTACATGAGAATCTTGAGATGTGCGTTCACCAATCACTTGACCAATGCGCCGTGCACTCACTGGGGTGAGCGAAATAAAGTGACTTTTTGAAAATGTACTCTGTATCAATATACATAATGAATTAATTTCTGTGGTAGAAGTCACGTGACCACGTGCGAAAATTTGCTAAAGTCATCAGTGTTATTTCGTTGAAAAATGTGCTTCTTTTATGAGTGAATACAGTTCGTTTTGCTATTGGCAAACAATTTGACGCGCTTATCATTAAAATTGACGTGTAATAGATCAACTTTCCTTCTATCACTAATGGATGAAAGAGGGAAAGACAGGATATAAGTACAGTCGTGATAAATTAATTCTAAACTGCAGAATACGTGGCCACTTTCGAACATCCAGTAGTGTTTATATTATTTATCTGGAAGGCGATAAATTGGAAGGAAACGAGCGAGACCATAGATCACGCGAGCTAGAGGTGGTTTATACAAAATACTTGTAAAATAATAGATTTCTGCGCAAAATCGTGGAGTAGGAATAGATGTAGATAACTCTATTTGGAATAAGTGTAATAATGAAATATGTATATCGAGAGGTGAAAAGCAATTTGACATAACCTGTTTTTTTTTTAATTTACAGGAAAATTCGCTGATTCCAAATATGTATACAGGGTGTATCAGAAGTCCGAAATAAAACTTTGGGTAAATATACGGTAGCTCATATGTGGATGCTTAGTGAACATAGTTTATACCTAACTATCATAGTTTCTGAGTTATAGACCTTTGAATTTGTCACAGATATCGTGTTCTGGCCTTTAGGTACATCTATAACCCTATTCAGCAGTGTAGACTACACTTATGAGGGGCTACTACCGATATTCACGAAACAGCAAATGAAAATTTAACCTAGAACTCGAGATATTACAGGTTGACAACCGGATGACATTGCAGGTTTGTCAAAAATATTACATTAACCGTGATCGCATCAAGGTTTCGAAATGATATGAATAATGCTAATGTCAACTAAAGGTCTCACACATCTACGGGGATGACCTTATCTTATGAAAGGAGACATTTTTTCGGAACTTCGTGAGATGCCACCATAACCTTCTAAAATGGCCCTGGGGGCTTACCACCGCCTATTAAAATATTGATGTTTTCTTCTTCTTTTTTACGAAATGGTGATATTTTAATGGAGATGAGGAATGGCTCCACCTGTTAGCGGGTATTTCAGCCAGAGTCAAGTAGGTAATGAATAGCAAGGGCAAATTCAATAAATACACATCTATACATATACATATACATATATACATACATACAAATAAATAAAATTGGAGTGTCTGTTTGTAATATCAAAATAACACTTTTTTACCAAATGCGTATGAAAGTATATACGATACCTATAACGAAAACGCAATTTTAAAAATTTTTGTCTGTCTGTCTGTCTGTTTGTTTTTTTTTTTTTTTTTTTTTTTTTTAAATCCGGACCTCTATCGGCCCGGCCCGCGTGCTCACCTCTGATGTGGGGGTCAGAGTTCTTAAAATTAGCCTTAAGTTTAATGTGTAAAATAATTTTTCCAGCCTGGATTATATTTATTGAAATAATAAAATCAAATTTTTTTTATTAAAAAATTAAAAGTCAAAAGACACAATAAAAAGTAAACCCGTCTAAAAAATAACACTATAACAGACAATAAAATACCAAGAGGCAAGGATAATAAACAGAATATAATACATGGTAAAATAAAATAACAGTTTCCCTACTATCCATTACGCGGATCCGGCAACCAGAGCCATTGATGCGCAGTGTAGTGTAGGCGGCTGTTGGTCGCTTATTGACAAATAAGTTGGCAGCTGGCCTCTTTCTGCTCAGGTCTTATTTCTATCAATGACTCTGGTCGCCACCTCCACGCAATAGCTTAGTAGGGTATCACGTCTATCCTTGTCCATGACGAGCTTACTTAGGCTGGATAAAACTAAGGCTACGCCCAAGGTCATCTCAACATCATGCCTTCGGCGCGCAAACACAGGGCAATGAAGCAAGATGTGCTCCACTGTCTCGCTGACACCCGGTTCGCAGATGCACGATGGGTCCTCCCTGCGCTTGAAACGGTTCAAGTACCCAGAGAACCCACCGTGCCCCGTCAGAACCTGTGTGAGCACGACAGTGGCCACGATCTCTCTAATCGTCCTGTACGCTACCAGAAGGTCAGGGAAAAACATTTTGGTCGTGGATGCAGTGGTGCCAGTCTGGTACCTACGATTCCATTCGTCAAGCGATTCCGAGCGGATTTGTCGCTTGACGAATGAAACCGGACATTTGTCGTACACAGGTTTGGTCCTAACGTGCAGCGCTGCTTGTTTAGCCAGCTCGTCTGCTCTCTCATTACCCGCCAGCCCCGCGTGTGCTTTTATCCAAAACAAGGAAACGTCCTTGTTTTGGAGTCTACAGCGGGCGATGTTGTCCCGCGCCTCAGCGGCTAGCGGATGATGAGAGAGTGCGTTGACCACTGTCTCGAGTGCCGAACGCGAGTCGCTGATGATAGCAAAACTGGCGCTTCCACTCTCAAACGCGAATTTCGTGGCTCTGCATATGGCCAAAAGTTCAGCCTGATAGACCGTGCAGTAAGATGACAGCTTGAGTTTGAACGACTTGGTCTCCACTTCGCTATTCCATACGGATAGTGAGGCGCCGACCTTGCCTTCAATCTTGCTGCCATCTGTATAGATTCGTACTGCGCTGCATACGTTGATGGTCACGTCTCGCTGATCCATCAGGCTTATGAACTTGAGGTCCATATGTTTCGCGGGATGCGGAGTACTCGTGTACGCCAGTCTGCTTTCTACCTCGACGTCTCTCAGCTCTGGTCGAGGTACTCCCCTCTTTGCCTTGTAAAGGGAGGCCGCTTCGCGTATGCGAATGTCGAGGGGTAGTAACCCGGTCAGAGCGAGCGACGCGTTCAGGGACACCGTTTTGTAGGCTTTGCACATCTTCAGCGCAAAGCCTCTCTGGACAGTGTTCAGCTGCTTCTGAATAGTGATCTTGTTTGTCGACGGCGACCAGGCACTGGCGGCATACAGGATGAGGGGCTCAACAGTGGCTGTGTAAATCACCCGGATGACTTCCGGGTGGAGGCCCCAGCTAGTTTTGGCGGCCCTTGCCAACTGTTTGTAGACATTCAACGCCTTTCTGCAGGTATTCGCAGTGTGGCTGTTGAATGTCAACTTATGATCGATGGTGAGTCCCAAGATCTTGACCTCATCGGTCATGCCAATATCAACCCCGTCCATGGTCAGCAGGGGGGTGTCATAAATACGCTTCCTTGTCACAACCATCGCGCTTGTTTTGTGAGGTGCGAACTTCAGCTTATTTTTGACACCCCAATCCCGCACATATGCGAGGGTGGGATTGGCTTGCCTCTGTATGTCCAGTGCCGTTTCGCCGTGGAAAACAAGCACTACGTCGTCTGCGAAAGCCTGTACGTAATGCCCTCGCGTTTCAAGTCCTTTCAGCAGCGGGTCAAGGAGAAGATTCCAGAGTACCGGTCCGCCAATAGACCCCTGCACGCACCCTTTCTGAGTGCCCTTTATGTACTCCTCACCAGCATACCTGACACGGACCTTACGATCCTGCAGGTAGCTGTCGACGACTCGTCGGAGGTTGACCGGGCACTCCTCCTCGGCCAGTCTCACCCTTATGGCCGGCCACCATGCATTGTCGAAGGCTCCCTCTATGTCCAGTGATACCACGGTCACGATCTTTCGCTGAAGTAGTTTGCCGCGTATGTACTGTATCAGATCATAGAGGGAGTCCTCGGTGCTCCGCTGGGGCATAAAGCCATATTGGCGTAGACTGAGCCTAGGAATCAGGTGCCACTTGAGCCTATTGACTACCATCTTCTCGAAAATCTTCCCCATGACCGGCAGAAGGCCGATGGGCCGATAGGACTTGGGGCTCGTGTAGTCCGTTTTACCGGGCTTTCGCAGAACGACCACCACTGCTACCTTCCATTGTTCCGGGAAGAGACTCAACTCGAGGCACTTGTTCATGATTGCCAGGAAAAAGGATCCTTGTTGATGACCTGGCAACATATGTCAGCGGTGAAGCCGTCTCCTCCGGGTGCCTTCTTCGGGTTAAAACTTTCCGCCGCGGCTCTAAGCTCCTCCACTGTGAACGGCTGATCATGGACTTCGCCATCAACTCGGTCATTCACACGGTTAGCTAGGGCTCTCGTCCGCTGGTGGTCTAAGTTGTCCTCCGTCTCCAGGTCTCCCGGGAAGAATGTGTCCGCCAGTAACTTGGCAGACTCTCTCTGCCCCACCGAAATGCCGTCTCTCACCAATGGAAGGTCTTCTTTCCTTCTGGTAGTGTTTTTTATGACCCTGTAGATGCCCCCCCATACTGTTTCTCGGTCTTGTTTCTCACAGAATCCCTTCTGTCTGTTTGTTTGAGGTAAACTTCTAAACGGCTGAACCGATTTCAATGGGACTTTCACTGACAGATAGCTGACGTTCCAAGGCGTAACTTAGGCTACTTTGATTTTTAGAAAAAGCATTAGGGTTCCGCGGGAAAAACATAATACCCATATTTCCGGGTAATCTCCCTAAAGTCCACGCGGGCGAAGTCGCGGGCACAGCTAGTTATAAATAAAAATGGATGATGACAGTGATAAAGATGGCGGATGAATCCTATTGATGTTTTAACAGTAAGTGTAATTTTTTGACAGATTTTGTACTGAGTTACTGTCAAAAACAGAAAGTTATATTATAAACATTGCTACAAGACAGGCTATGTGAGAACTACTCTAAACTAAACCTTAATGCATATGAAGAAATATTTTTAATGCTCTCAATGTCATCTTACTAACTAACTACAGCCCTTTTAACGTCCCACTGCTGGGCACGGGCCTCCCCTTAATGCGAGGGGCATTCAGGCCATAGTCCACCACGCTGGCCCAGTGCGGGTTGGCAGACTTCACACATCTATCGAGAACTAGTCCAGTTCCCTCAGACGTGCAGGTTTCCTCACGATGTTTTCCTTCACCGTTTCATAGCAAGTGATAATCTCGGATGTAAATGAGATTCGCACATAAACCCAGAGGTGCGAGCCGGGGTTTAAACCTGCACACTTTGATTGCAAGGCGTGCGTTCGACCACTTGGCTACCACTGCTTGTACCAATCGGCTACCACTGCTTGTTTATCTTATTCTATTAAAATTTCGTAAAAAAGGGAAAAGATGAAGGAGTAAAAATGTTGATTATCATACAGTAGTCTGCTTCCATGTTTCCGAGCCTCTAGTACCTACGTAAAGCTTCAAAGCGAGCCGCGTGCTTTCACCGCGGATACACCGCGCTTATTATTTCACCCGTAACCGCTGAGCTGTCACGATATTGTACAGACAACGGTTTAATTAACCGAGCCGGGTTAGCCTTTTGTTAACCTGCTCGTATTTTTGCTAAGTTATTGTTTTTATAGCAGGTAGCAGTGGTAGCCGAGTGGTCGAACGCACGCACCTTGCAATCAAAGTGTGCTAGTTCAAAACCCCGGCTCGCACCTCTGGGATTTATGTGCGAATCTCATTTTCATCCGAGATTATCACTTGCTATGAAACGGTGAAGGAAAACATCGTGCGGAAACCTGCACGTCTGAGCGAACTTGACTAGTTCTCGATAGATGTGTGAAGTCTGCCAACCCGCACTGAGCCAGCGTGGTGGACTATGGCCTGAATCCCCCTCGCATTAAAGGGAGGCCCGTGCCCAGCAGTGAGACGTTAAAAAGGCTATTATAGTATACAGGATGTTTCAAAAGTCCGAAATAATACTTTGGCGTTTGCATCAGTATCGGGTGTACAACCGAACGGTATAAAAATTTGATCGAAATTCGATCATTATTTTTCTTTCGCTGCCAATTTAAAAAACTTAAAATACTCGATATTTCCTAGCCAAATTTTCAAGTTCTGTTATCTGAATATTAGTAGGCCCCTCTCGTTGATTAAGTTTGCACTGTTAAATAGGGTTATGGATGTACCCTTAAGCCACAACACGATACCTGTTGCAAATATTCAAAGGTCTGTTACTCAGAAACTATGATAGTTACGTTTAATCTACCTTCACTATGTATCTACATATTAGCTAACGTATGTGTACCTAAAATATAAACGAATATCGTAGCTTTTAGCGTTGCGACTTCGACGTAATTTAGAGACTTTTCAAACTAGCTTAATTCCATGGGGGCCGGGTGCCCACCGGATGTTTCAAGACATTGCGAAACGTCGGATCGAAACATCCAGTGATCAGAACGCTGGCAACTATTTCGCACAGCACATCAGAATTGCCATTCAACGTGGCAATGCTGCCAGCGTTCTGGGCACCCTACCGCCCGATAATGATGGGGGATTGTGGGGTATACATATAATGTTTAACTTTTATTTTTTATTATTATTAGTAAATTGTTGACTATGTAAATATTATGTTTTTAATGTAAATTAAGCTTTTAACACATTGGGACCTCGACGCTCGTGTGTCAAAATATTATGATACACCCTGTATACTGTGTTAAATGTTACTTATGTATAGCATTAAGAAATGAGTGCTCATGTTGTCCTTTTCCAGACTATGTCAGTCTCTGTCTCAGATGAACGTAACCTACCTACAATTAAATGAAACAAACATAAATTAAAATATCGAATCGTGTAAAAGCGCAACGAATTCCTATCCAAATATGCGAATTACTAGATATTTGATCTAACAATTTAGTGTTATTAGTAGTGATCACGGCCATCGTACGGTGGCGATTAGCCTTATTTTGTACGGGTTTTTGAATCGCGTCTGAAGTCTAAGCGGCCATTACGAACATCACTTAATCAATCCTCCCGCATACTAAGGCGTCAAAAGTCGCGCGTAAAATGTATGCTATACCAAAACCAACTGCATTGACTCATAGATAAAGTACATTTTTATTATTATTGCAAGCTTTTTTACAAGCTTTATTATTATTATTTTATTTATTATTTTACTCGTAACTTGCAATGTATGTCCGGGTGGAATCTTGCAACGGTATTTTAAATTAGTTATCTTTAACCGATTGAGCTGAAATTTGGTATACACGCTTATTTTGGATGACAATGCATGCTTAGCTATGTGACGTCATTCTAATTCCAATATGGCGGATCATCCAAGATGGCGGTATAGTTAGTTTTTCTGCACTACCACAGTATGGGTATCAAACGAAAGGGCTTGCTGAGGTGAACACGAAAACTAAGGGCAATTAAATAAAAGCTTGTTTTTAATTTTTTTGTTTTTCAAGTAAGTGATACTGACAGCGTGAGCGAATTTTGACGCGTGGCGTTTACCACAGAAATATGGTTTTTAAGCTTTTTGACACAGAGTTTGTTTTGGTAATGGCAAAAATTCAGATGCGCGATTGTCGGCGCGCCAGTGTGTGGGAAGTTTTATTGCTCAGTCAGTCAGGCGATTAAGTAGATATATTTAATCGCAAACATTTTCGTTTGAAACCAAAAAGACATGGCAGCTTTTTCATACATTTTGACAGGTGTTTGAAATAGGTTTGCAATCGAATTACGTAATCACCCCGCAGGTGAGTTTGCTTGCGAGTTAATTATCTCCCGTTATGAATGCGAAAGTTATTGTTAATGCTTGTTTGTGCTTTTTAATGGTGTTTATATTTGTGAACCATTCTCACGTGTTTTAGCGGTCTGCCCACGTAACGCTCTACTACGAGTAACGTATTCCACACTCGATAGTCGATTGCGTCTGCGTAAAATATTTATATAAAAAAAATTCTCAGAAGACGGCACTATCAGTTTTCCATGGAAATATTTTACGTTTACGATAAAATACCTACATGTATTGTTCGATCTACAATATCATTCCTAGATTTACAATGCGTAATGGCACACCTACCTATTTTGTTGATGTTATACTAATTACTCTGTTGTGATTGCTCTAAAATGTACACATCATCATCACGCCTGTATTCCCCGAAGGGGTACGCAGAGGTGCACTGTAGTGCGCCCACACTTCGCCAATGTATTTTGGTCCCAATGTAATAGGGCGCGAGCCTATTGCCATTATACCACGCACATTCCCCCTCAATACGAGGGCGATTTGGGCCATAGTCCATCACGCTGGCCCAGTTCAGTTTGGTGAACTTCACACGCCTTTCTATAGGTAGACGAGCAGGTTTCCTCACGATGTTTTCCTTCACCGTTCAGCAGGTGGTTATAATTGTTGAAAATGACATTCGCACATGAAAATTATTTCAAAGGTGCGAACCCGGGACTTGCACCCCTTACGTTCAAGGCGGGCGTTCTTGCCCCCGAGGCTACCACTACTCCAATGTAAAGAAGATAATATTGAAATGTATGTTTTCAGTTTACGTTTTAATTTTACGTTCACTTTAGCGACTACCGAGTAAAGATCACGCGTCGAGACCATAGTAGAGCCGTAATAAATCCAGCTCTCTCTAGCGCGGAAGCTTTGAGTTAGACCTCTCTACAGTATATCGAGATTTCCCGTTCCACTATCTTTTCTGAGCACTGTGTCTAAATATTTATTAGTATGTGAATAACCTACCAAGCGTCTTAAATAATGTTTATTAAGGACTAAAATGATTTAAATACATAGAACAAATAGGAAAAGTTAATATTGAACATATCAAAAGGTGAAAGGCATATTGACTTAAGCGACAATTTTGGGCGATATCGACTATGCTCCCCTGTAAAGTTAAGTCAATTAGCCTTTCACCCCTCGATATTTGTATTGAAATAGAGTTCGTTTTGGAATTGGTAAAAAAATTGACGCGTCAGGTTCGACGCCTCATTGTGCGGGAGACATTATTATTCAAAATTTATTAGTTAGATACAGTGTTGTACACTGCAACTCTTTTTTAATGTGGTACGTGTATGCAGTCAACAAAGTCGGCGGTAGTACAGTATTATCATTTTCTTTACCTATTCCCATTATTTGGGGTCGGCATAATATGTCTTTTTTCCATTTTTAACCGACTTCAAAAAGGAGGAGGTTCTCAATTCGACCCGTATGTTTCACATATTATCTTCGGTGCCAATTTATGTGTGTATTTGCCTTGTCTGACGTTGATTGGCACCTACTCCAAATGTAATGAATTGTAAGGTTATTTGTAGCTTTTTAGTGCACCCAGGTTTTTGAAGTCGGTTTTTGTTTTTTGTTAAAAATAATTTTTCAGTTATCTTGTACTTAAGCGACACAACACATTGCTCGCAATATTCCTTTGAAACATTTTTTTGAAGACAACATAAATAACCTGTGGGAAGGGCATCAGAGTCAGTTTTTTTAGGGTTCCGTACCCGAAGGGTAAAACGGGAACCCTATTACTGAGACTTCGCTGTCCGTCCGTCCGTCTGTCTGTCACCAGGGTGTATCTCATGAACCGTGATAGTTAGAGAGTTGACATTTTCACAGATGACGTGTTTCTGTGGCCCACTATAACAACAAATACTAAAAAACTGAATAAAATAAATATTTAAGGGAGCTCCCATACAACAAACGTGATTTTTTTGCCGTTTTATAGTACGGAACCCTTCGTGCGCGAGTCCGACACGCACTTAGCCGGTTTTTTATTATTGTAAACTATTATAGAGTACTTATGTATCATCAAACACTTATAGGACCCCCAATTGGGAATAAATTTCCAATGAAATAATGGGTAAAGACTAGAGCAGTTGACAGTGTTTTTATTGTATAAAGTGTATTACCGCCAGCTTTGCTGATAGTACGAGATATTTTTCTGCAATAAATTTACTGTGAATAGTTACTTATGTTAGGTACCTGTTTTGTTATATAACTTTAATTTTTATGGCCGCCACCTTACAGCGATTTTTCGATTGCCCCTCATATCTACAAATCTCAAATTCATAAAGGCTCTTTGACGCACACTGGTGCGTCAAAGGCCGCACGTCGAAATTCATTTTTTTTTGTTTTATGGCCTCTTTCTATTGAGTCTGATTGCCAATACCAAAACGAACTCTGTGTCAATACACAAAGTCAATGTCAAATAATTTATTTTGTAGAGGCCTATGGGGGCACTTACAAATTGTTAAGTTTATATTTATTTTCGTATATGATACGCGACCTCAACTGAGAAGATCCGGTAAGAAACTCAGTGGGCTGATCATTTTTTAAATCGCCAAAACTTACTTCAAATACACAGTTAGATAAAGCTCCAGTGTGTTGCCTTTACAGGGTGTTTCAGAAGTCCAAAATAATACTTTAGGGTTTGCATCAGTATCGGGTATACAATTGAATAGTATAAAAATTTGATTGAAATTCGAACCTGTTTTTTCAACTTTTTCTTCGTAGCCGATTTCTCTAATTTGCTATATCTCGAGTTCTGCGTTAAATTTTCATGTTCTGTTTTGTGGATATTTGTAGCCGCCCCTCTTAAATGTAGTTTACACTTCTTAATAGGATCATGGATGTACCCAAAGGCCAGAACATGATACTCGTGACAAATATTCAAAGGTGAAAAAACTTGGAAACCATGATAGATAAAATCTGTCTTCACTGAGCATTCACAAATGACCTACCGTATATGTACCCAAAGTATTATTTCGGACTTCTGGTATCAGAAGTCCGAAATAATACTTTGGGTATTAAAATCACTATTAAAATCACTACTATTAAAATACTACTACTATTAACTACTACTACTACTACTACTATTAAAATCAGCTATACAGGGTGATACTTTTAATAGTAATGGTAAAATAATTATACGTTAGTAAGACAACCTACGTAAAGAATACTTAATAAATACCTACGTAAATATTAAATTTCTGCAGTTTAGTCAAGTTCTGTAGTTTTTCATTGAAGAATGAACTTTTTCTATGGTCAACACAGTTCGTGTTGTTATTGGCAAAAAAAATGGACGCGCGTGATGTGACGTGTGGGGGTATTAATAGAAAAGTCTTCAGTAGTTGTAGCATGCGCGCCAAGATTAGACTTATGTCAATTGTCACAGAATAAGTTAATTATATCTCTTTCTCTCGTATGAAATAAGACAGAGAGCGACCGAGCCAATCCGTGACAGATGTCTTGTCTTGACATGCGTGGTAACACAAGCTACGTATTTCAACGAGACCTCACTGAAATTTATTTGCTGTTGGTCACGTATTGGATTGTTACATAAAGAAAGAGAAAGTGTATGGAGAAAGTTATGTAAGTTAAAGTAACCTTCAAGTATTAAAATGTCGATTACTTAATGTCATCGTTGGTAATTTTACATAAACGATAATTGTTTATAAAGGGCTTATATCTATTATGTAGCCCTGTGCACTGACCTCCCCTCAATGCGTGGGGATTCCGGCCATAGTCCACCACCCTGGCCCAGTGCGGGTAGGCAGACTTCACACATCTATCGAGAACTAGTTAAGTTCCCTCAGACGTGCCGGTTGCCTCCACCTGCGATTAGCGGGTATTTCAGCCAGTGTCAAGTAATTAATAGCAGAGGCAAATTCAATAAATACACATTATAAATAAAAAGCAGTGGTAGCCGAGTGGTCGAACGCACGCCTTGCAAATCAAAGTGTGCAGGTTCAAACCCCGGCTCGCACCTCTGGGTTTATGTGCGAATCTCAATCCAATTTCATCCGAGATTACCACTTGCTATGAAACGGTGAAGGAAAACATCGTGAGGAAACCTGCACGTCTATAGAAAGGCGTGTGAAGTTCACCAACCCGCACTGGGCCAGCGTGGTGAACTATAGCCCAAAAATGTCCCTCGTATTGAGGGAGAATGTGCCCAGTATAATGGCAATAGGCTCGCCCCCTATTTCATTGGGACCAACAATACATCGGCGAAGTGTGGGCGCACTACGGTGCACCTCTGCCTACGCCTTCGGGGAATACAGGCGTGATGATGTATTATTATTATTATTATAAATAAAAATGGGTGATGATGGCGGTGATAAAGATGGCGGATGATCCAAGAAGAAGCATAGATTTTAGAATATAGTGAGTGGATTTTTAGTCTGTGGATAAATGTGGGTGATTTCATTTTTGGCTGTTATGAGGTGATAATACTTGCATATTTATTGACATCAAAAAGCGTGAATTAAAAATTAACAAAAAAGAAAAACCGACTTCAATAACCTAGGTGCACTAAAAAGCTAAAAATAACCTTATAATTCAATAATTATATATTTGGAGTAGGCGCCAATCTAAGTCAGACTAGGCAAATGTGTTTTGATATATAGGCATGTGTACATGAGTTGGCACCGATTTTTAGTGTACCTAGGTTTTTGAAGTCGGTTTTTGTTTTTTGTAATTTTTTTAGAATGTGTATTTATTGAATTTGCCCTTACTAATAATTACTTAACACTGGCTGAAATACCCGCTAAATGCAGGTGGAGCCATTCCTCATCTTATTCCATCAAATAAAATCATTTCATACATTTCGTAAAAAAAGAAGAGAAGTATTTTGTTTGCAATAGATTTTTACATTGGCTTGTTTACCTAAGAAACTTAAAGGACAGATGTAAATATCTTATTTAATGGTAATAAACAACTTTCAAATATTTTTTTTGGCCTTTGCTTATTTTCTGCTCCATAAATGCAGATAGCAAATATTACATACGTGAGACTACGTTATTTGGATAAAAATGAGTTCAAACAGTTTTTAAACTGTTGTTAGCTTAACGAGTTTCCAGTTTAGCGTCTCTAAAATGGGTGCGAAAGTTTTAAATAAGTTTTAAAAAATCGCTTAACAACTTAATAAACAATCAAATTTGTTTGAAATTTACGTTAGGTTAGTTATAATTGTTCTGGTAATCATATTGATTATATACGTCGTTTTTATTTTGCAATGCGTGACTTATATTTTTTCATTTTTGTAGAAAATTAATTATAAAATAAAATAAAAGTAACATTAAAGTAATACTGCTTGGGTGAAGTCGGTAAAGCCTTAGGTGACAATACCTTGTCTGCAATGCATATATTGTATCTGTATACTATTAATAAAAAAAAAAATTGTACGCATTAAATACGGGACTAATAGAGTGAAGCAGTGGTAGCCGAGTGGTCGAACGCACGCCTTGCAAAACAAAGTGTGCAGGTTCGAACCCCGCCTCGCACCTCTGGGTTGCACGTGCGAATCTCATTTACATCCGAGATTACCACTTGCTATGAAACGGTGAAGGAAAACATCGTGAGGAAACCTGCACGTTTGAGGGAACTTGACTAGTTCTCGATGTGTGAAGTCTGCCAACCAGCACTGGGCCAGCGTGGTGGACAAAGGCCTGAATCCCCCTCGCATTGAGGGGAGGCCCGTGCCCAGCAGTGGGACGTTAAAAAGGGCTGTAGTTAGTTAGTGAAGTTCACCAACCCGCACTGGGCCAGCGTGGTGGACTATAGCCCAAAAATCTCCCGCGTATCTAGGGAGAATGCGCCCTGTAGGTATAATGGCAATAGGCTCGCCCCCTATAACATTGGGAGCAAAATACATCGGTGAAGTGTGGGCGCACTGCAGTGCACCTCTGCCTATCCCTTTGGGGAATACAGGCGTGATGTTGATGATGTATATATAAATATACCTATACACCATTTGTTATAGCATTAGAAAGAAGTTAAAAAAGGTTCTTTTTAATGTACACTTTGTAACAAAAGTAACAATTAACATATTACAGTTACGATTGACGCCCAATTTATTATAATATATTTGTAAACCAGCAGTCTCACTGTAACTAATCATTTTCCCTATTTATCTTATTAAAGTAAGTGGCTTTCATTTAGATATATATAATTTTTCCAACTTAAAATAACAGTGTCGATACAAAAAACCCAAATAAGCAGGGATGAATAATACTGGGAACGTTTTTCGTTTCACTATAATCCTCCCAAATCTAAAATGTTACCTAATCCCTTCATCCGTTGTGACAACAGGATCTTTCTTATTTTGCCGGTTTATGTTGGCACTAAAATTGACGTAAACAATGTTCTGTGATTGTCATTCACATGTGAATACTTCTGAATGCTACGCCTCGTTTGTTGTTATTACCGAATTTTAGTAATTTTGTTGTTATTTGTTACTGTTTTTCCATTGATATTGTTTTGTTTTTGAAATAAAATGTTTTGCGCTCCTGCTTCTACGAGCCTCTTATTTCTAATGTTATAACAAATAAAGTATAGGTTACTAGTAAATAATTGATTATACCGTGGTGTATAAAATGTCATATTTTATTGCCGCTATAAAACAAAGTTTCTTATCGCATGTGTTGGTTGGTAGTGTATATTTTTTTTTTAATATTCGTAGTCAAATGCATCGAGAGCGGTGAAGCGTGAATGCTAATCAGTATAGAGTACAATGAATCGTGGTGAGTACACTCGTCGACAATGTCCTTTACCTGTCTGTCAGCCTAATTAATTAATTAAAACAATTGTTTTTCTACTGTCATGGGACGTATCCCACGTGGGGCTCAACGTATTAATAGAGTGAAAAACTAGTACTCATTGGCCACTATCAGTAATTGGCCTCTAGATAAGCAAGTCTAAGCTAGTCCGTCCGTCTGTCACCAGGCTGTATCTCATGAACCGTGACAGTTAGAGAGTTGAAATTTTCACAGATGATGTATTTCTGTTGCCGCTATAACAACAAATAAAATAATTATAAAATAAATATTTAAGGGGGCTCCCATACAACAAACGTGATTTTTTTGCTGTTTTTATAGATAATGGTACGGAACTCTTCGTGTGCGAGTCTGACTCGCTCTTGGCCGGTTTTTTTATATACGCCATCTTTATTTTGCACTTTGCGTATATTGTAAGAATACCCGCTAATCGTAGTTGCAGCTATTCCTCATCGCATTTAAGTAGATATTATGATGTTATTTATTTCGTAAAAAAAAGAAAAATAAATTTTATTTATTGAAGTCTATGAGGGCGCTTTAAAATTTAATTTTCCAGTATACATTTTTTATGTAGAGGTGGAAGAGGATGGAGGAGGAGAGGGTGAAGGCTATTTGTTTTAAGCGACATTTTTTTAACTTTACAGGAGAGCATAGTCATTGGGCGCAGAAAAAATATCGGACTCCAAATATGTATACAAGTTAATATCGGCCAAAAGTCTCCCTTAAGTAAAATAGCCCTTCAACTCTCGATGTAATCTAGACACGGCTCGGAACATAACCTCAACCTAAAAGAACCGACAAGTTCAACTTTCTAAAAAAGGAATAGATTCTCAATTATACTCGCATATTTCTTCTTTTTACTATTTATTACCACGTATCTCCGACGAATTCGACGTTAGTGAACAGATTTCGTGATTTTGTCAACGTTTTTTTGTCGACAGTTATTTTTTAGACACTTGGTTTATTAAACACTTTTGTCGTCGAATGTAGCGCGCTGTAAGGCGCGAGCGCATCCTGCTTGCATGTATGGTAAATATCATGTGAACTCTATGACCCTGGCTGGAGACACGTGGTTGGCTCGCTCCGACGTAGGTACCTATGGTAAAACTACAATACCTACATGTCTGCTGAGTGTGCTTTGCGGTTCTCAATAGGTACCTTTTGTGGTCTTTGTACAGTCTTTTAAAAGTTAATTGTTTAAAATATCCTTGAATGTCTGGATTCTGAATCACCTGTGTTTATAGCATAGTCACTTGGGGCAAGACAAAATATGAGATACTTCGTGATTTTATCTCATACTCTCATGCTGTCGTATTAGTTATGAGGCAGTAATCAGTACATCTCATTTATAAAAGTCTTGTCTTGGCGTGGGTGCTAGCTATGTGACGACATTTGGAGAAAGCATGCATTAGCTCGATATAATAATTTTGTTCTCTTGTGTATGATACGACGCAACCTTACTTATAAGTTACGAAGCGAAGCGTACGTAACGAAGCGTTTAAATTAGGCATCTCACACCGCGGTTCAAGACGTCACCTGTGTCTTCAAATGCTTGATTTATTTATTGAGTAGACATCTTAGTATAACTTTTTAATACAGTTCAAACACTTTTGTACTAAAAATATTGCAGTTGGTTTGTAGGAAGATTTAAATTTCTATCAATTTGTTCGCAAGTACACAAGTATATCTAGGTCTTACACCGGTGTACATACAGTCTCATATTTAAAAAAAAATGTGCCAATGGAACAATGTGCTTGAGTCAGCGAGTGATAATTGGGGGCGCGACTGAATCAACGGGACTAATAGTAATTAGAAATACATGAACTGTTAATTAGTGTTAATTGTGTCTTGGTTTTGATCGCTCTGAGGTCAAACACAACATAACATATCATAGTTATAACTAGACGTAGTGAAGTAAAATCAGCCAAGTGCGAGTCGGACTCGTGCACGAAGGGTTCCGTACCATTATCTATAAAAACGAGCAAAAACATACGTTTATTGTATGGGAGCCCCCTTAAATATTTATGTTATTCTGTTTTTTAGTATTTGTTGTTATAGCGGCACCAGAAATACATAATCTGTGAAAATTTCAATTGTGTCACTATCACGGTTCTCGAGATACAGCCTGGTGACAGACGGACGGACGGACAGCGAAGTCTCAGTAATAGTGTTCCCGTTGTACCCTTTGGGTACGGAACCCTAAAAAGGATCCAATCCAAAACATTAAGTATACGAAAAGGTTCCTAAAGGAGGACTTTTCAATAAAAAAAGATCCCATCAAAAAATAAAAGCAAATAGCATTTTTACCACCTTTAAGCTGCCCTATCTCAAAACTGATTTGATGTGTTTTGGATCCTTTTTGTTTAAGTACTTTTAATTGACGGCTAGGTCTTGAGGTTCGATCGTTGGCCGCGCAGCTTACTGCACTGGTTACGAGTACGATTCCCTTAAGCACTAAATTTTGGAAATGTGATTTTCTTAATTGCACCCAGAGGTGTAACTGGGAACGCTTACAGACTATTTTATGGTACCCATAGTACAAGAATTGCTTATTTAAAATGTAAACTTCTTCCGTAGTATATTTTTTTTATTATTTACTTACCATCACAGACCAAGTAATATCTTTAACATCAACAAGTCTCTGCTTACCATAAACAATGAAACTTTTTTTTCACAACTATTGTTTTGTTAAATCGAATGCTCATAGAATATTTTGTTATGACACTCAAATGACCGCTGTTTTATTTTATTATTTATTGTTAATCTGATTAGTGTGTGGTTATAAAAAGTTACTGTCACTCTTGGGACCACCCTGCCTACCACCTTTGTTTGTAAATGGGTATTAATATTTAATTTTACATGACTTTTTAACAATGGCTTTACGACAGGGGTCATCCCACTCTAAGACGTCGTAAGAGGTTTACTTAGCTATAATATCAATTCTATTGTAGATATACTGTTGGCAACACAACATTTAGCTTATAATTTTAATATACAATTTATTGTACTGGCAACTGTCTCTCTCTCTCTCTCTCTCGCTGCGTCCGCCGAACGGGTCGGTTGTGTTACTATATTATAATTTATAACTTTGTTTGTAAGTTTTATATTGATAACATCAGCCACGTCATCAGCCAGACAACATAGACTCATCGTATAAACCCAAACTAAGCAAAGCTTGTACTATGGCTACCATACAATGGACTGGGGGCGATCCCAGTTAGATCAGATCAGGGAAAATATCTGAAAGGCCACTTATGAAATTTGCCGCTGTTGTTTTCCGGGTGATTAGCAATCCTAAATTTCAAACATACGAAATCGCGGGATCAGCTTGTTAAAATGGTCAATGGCAGTGATAAAGATGGGGGATCAACAATACTTCTTTAAGAGGGTTGTTGTAAATTCGTCACAAAGTAAATTTGCCACAGAAAAAAGTATGTGTAAATTCGTCACAATTCTTTATTTTTAAGAAAATTACTAATATACCAATTTTGAGTATTGTAAATTCGTCACATTATTTTTGTTCGTACAGAGAGCAGAAAAATCTGTCACTGTACTGTGTTGTTATCCGATACGGCTTGCAATAAATTTTCGAGCGCTAGAAACTATTAGCTTTGTCTGCTACCGGTACTTTATGCAAAAATAATGTAAAAAGAAGACCTGTGACGAATTTACAATACTCTTATCTACTTGTGACGAATTAACATATATTTTTAATGGATGTGGCAAATTTACTTTCAATGTATGGAGTTTAAAAAATGTGACGAATTTACTTTGTGACGAATGTACAACAACCCTTATAGGAGATGGTTTAATACTCCTGTAGTTGTAGCAAGGGTGCCAAGACCAGACTTATGTCACAGAATATGTAGATTATATCCCTTTCTCTCGTATGAAATAAGACAGAGAGCGACCGAGCCAATCTGTGACAGAGGTCTTGTCTTGACATGTCTGCTAACGGCACTGACCGTGTGTGGCTGGTTTTAAATCCTATTTCACAATTCCTAAAAAGTCGTTCTATACGAGTTTGTGTGTACGCATAGCCACACTAATATTGATTTGGAGAAACCATTACGTGAGTACAGAGAACGCCTCGGCTTCGATTCCCAGTTCATTGGAAACGGGCTGATCGGATTACTGTCCGACATTCCTCGATATAATACTATAGAAATGGTTTTATGACGTTAGAAACATACGAAGGAAAATGTTGGTTAGTGAGAAATATGTATTATTATGCCCTGGACAGACTGGGGCGTCAAGACGCCCGGTGCAATTTTTTTGCCAATACGAAAACGAATTGTATTGACTCATAGAATTAGCTCATTGTTCAACGAAATGTCATTGACAGTATAAGCGAGTTTTGACAAGTGATCGCGTGACGTTTACCACAGAAATTTAATCTTTACTTATATTGACGTAGAGTTCGTTTTGGTATTTTCAAAAAATATACAGCGTGTATTTTGACTTACAGTTATAGTTTTTAGAAAGCAATCCTCCCACTGTGTAACCAGACAGTTTTTATCCCACAATTTTTATCTTTTAAAGTCTGCTCCTCTCCTCTCCTCCATTTTTATTTTGTCTACACTGGAGCGTCAAAGGCCGCGCTTAAAAATGTTTGCCAGCACAAAAACGAATTCTGTGTCATTATGCTTAAAGATTGAATTTCTGTGGTAAAAGCACGCTCGAAATTTGCTCATACTGTCCGTGTCGTTGAGGAATGAACTTTTTGTATGAGTCAATACGGGTCATTTTGGTATTGACAGAGGTTATGACGCGCGGCTTTTGACGCCCCTGTGTGTCTTCTTTACCCTGTTACAAAGTATGGTTAATGCGTACTATCATCATCTGTGCAAAGCGCCTGGTTGATAAATGGTGACTGGATGCGCAAGATTCGGTTTGACATACATACACGCATGATAAATTGGAACTATTGTTTATTGTCCAATGAAAGGCGTTTGGTAAAATGATCACTTGCACTTTCTTATTGTGTACCAAAGATTTGAAAGTATGACTGTTCTAATATTGATTAATTAGAAGGATCATTTGATTAATATGAACATCTATTACTGACTTATTTTTAAAGACGGGTGGTGTAATATTACCTTTCTAATGGCCCAAACATACTGGAGTTGTCAAATATTAATGCAATAAGAAATAATCAGTTAGATTTTTTATTCAACTACACGGTTTACAAAATATTTTCAATTTAAAATAATATAACACATTACGAAAACACATACTCGTCGTATGATCCCAAACTGAGCAAAGCTTGTACTAGGGGTACCATAGGTACAATAGGAGGTGGCCCGCATGATCGACATCATCTCTAATTCGAGATATGTCGAAATAAACGAAAAAGTACAACCAATTTGACGTTTTATTTCGGCATGTCGAAAAAGAGATGAAGTCGATCATCTAAGAATTGCGTCCCTGTACGCTTATCATGACTTTGTAGACATAGCTTGTATCTTCTTGAACTGTCAGATTGGTCCAGAAAATGACGTCACACCGAGCCATGTCTAGTACAAAAAGGTCGAAGTGACGTAATTTTCTCGATAAATCTGACAGTTAAAAGAGATAAAACTGTTTACACGATCATTCTAAGGGTGCTGGTGCAGTGAGCACTATACCAAGCTGTCGTAAATTTTGTTTCAAACTTCTGACACACTCTGTATAATAATAATCCACATAAATATTGACGGAACAGGATAACGTTATCGTCAACTTCCGCTATAGGCGCGTTTGAAATTGCAAGCTTTCGGATGTCTGATAAGCAACCGATAAAGCTAATTAAGTGGGGTTAGGGGATTTTATTTACAATTTTACTCCTCTATGGGTACTTTATCATTAGAAACTTGTCTAACATGTAGGTAGTTATGATATATTTTTTTGCGAATTGCTTATCCTACATCCATTGTTTAAAATTACTAAGAATTTTGCGGTTTTTAATGTACCTACGTTTTGAACTAGCTGTGCCTGCCTGTGACTACATAAGTTTAGAATTTAAGAGACGTAATTATGTTTCTAATATAAAATAAAAGTGGCCCAAGGTACTTCTAATAACATTAGCTATTTGCGAGTGAAACGGTCCAGCCGTTTACTTCAAACAGACAGACAGACGCACAAAGACAAACATTTTACAATTGTGTTTTCGTTACAGGTAACTTTCATATGCATTTACTAAACAGATGTTATTGTGACATTACAAACAGACACTTTAATTTTTTTACATGTATAGAAGACTAGCCACTACCCGCGACTTCGTCCGTACAGACATCTATTATTAAATACCTATCGTTATAAATTGTAGCCTATATGTTATTCTGAGGTATAAACAATAATACTGTAAAGTTTAATCAAAATCCGTTTAGTAGTTTTTGCGTGAAAGAGTAACAAACATCCATCAATCTTCACAAAATTTTACATTTATAGGATTAGTAGGATGTACTCAGGGAAAACTGTCATTAAATTAATTGGTAGGCAATGTTGAATGGTAATGACAATGAAAGGAGGTGTTTGTTTATACTCTGTTATCAAGAACGTGGCCGTTCACGGAACGAGTGAGATCATCGGCCTTCAATCCCAGCGAATAAAGGTTTCATCCAAATTAGGGAGAAGTAACAATATTAAAGAAATGATAACGAAATAGTATAACAAAAGAGAGTGCAGGAACAAAGGACATTAATAGAGGTTATATGGAACAGAAGAGGAAAGATGATAGGCTATCTCATGTGTCTTGACACCTTTATGAAGAACATCTTAGAAGTGCAGAACGATGGAAAGCGCGGGAGAGGTAGACTACGAATATGCTAAATGAGTCAAATAAAAGATAAGGTTGTTGTCATGTCGTATGTGGAGTTGAAGGCGGCTGCACTAGATCGAAGCAGATGGCGGGCTTCATCACATGCACCAACAACGGTTTTGAGCAAAGTTACCAAAAGGCTCTTGAGTCAATTCGCCTTTTAAAAGTCGATATGTCATTTCTGTTATCATGCCTCACAATGCGCGCGACCATTTTTACGTCAGTACCAAAAAGTACTGTATTAACTTAATGAAAAAGTACATTTTTCATCGATTAATTACATAGTCGTCGATGGCTCGAGTGAACTTTGACGCGGAGATGTCTGGATTTTACCATAGACATTTAAAAGTCTATGGACATTGACACAGAGTAAATTTTTCAATAAAAAGGTCAAGTTATCAATAATTTTATATAACTAATTGCTAGATTCTCAGAAGGTATGAATAAGGCTTCTCATTATTTTACCATATACAATTCTTTAGTAAGTTGGAAAAATGATAGATTCTCTTCTCGTTATAGGTTTACTCTTTCCAATGAGTCAGGCCCTGTTGAAAATATAAAGCGATTTTTTCCCCCAGATGAACATACCTGAGGTCAAATGTCATTGTCTTTCTTGGAGCTCATGACCGCATTGTCATTAATAGGAATAATGCGGTTAGCAAACTTATTCACCTCTTTCGTTACCTATTTAATGCATCCCTTATTAACTTCTCACATCTGGGGTTCGCTGACTGGGGCGAGTACTTTAACTTTACTGTTTTAGAAAACGTGAACTGAGTAGATATTCATAATGATTGAATTTCTGTGGTAAAACCACGCCCCCGCGCGTCAAAATTAGCTCGCACTGTCAGTGTGATTTCGTTGAAGAAGAATTTGACGCGCGTACTTCGATGCCCCAGTTTGCTCGCTCCAATAGTTGAGGGCGCGAACGAGTACAAAAGTGATACGATCACCGCCCTCCTCGACCCGGGCGTCGAGAGGGCCACCTACACCTACACCAGCCTCAAACAGACACCGATCTCGCCGGCGAGGTCGAGGAACCCCTCTTCCGCTCGTTGGTGCATCTTTGCACCTAGGAGCGTACAAAAGTAGGTATATCCGATATCTCTGGACCGTCCGTCAAAGGTCGCTTGCCTTATGACCTCACTCACCTTGTAGTAGTCACGCGGGGCAGTTCATTATCAATTTCAATGTTCACGGGTCACAGTGCATAGGGCGTTCTCTATATATATTTCTTATTTGTCGAGCCCGTGATTTCCTCCACGTGTAATATTACCTGGAACAAATGTTTTTTGTTTCCCGCTGAACCCTAATAATTTTTCCTAAAAGTAACCTAAGTTACTCGTTGTAACATCAGCAGTCTGCCTAGTGAAAGTCCCGTCAAAATTGGTCCTGCTATTTGGGAGTTTACCCATAACCAACAGACATACAATAAAAATCAAATTGCGTTTTCGTTATAGGTAGCATGTACGTGCACGTGTATACAGCGTGTTTCAGAAGTCCGAAATAATACTTTGACGTTTGCTTCAGTATCGGGTATACAACTAAATGGTATAAAAATTTGATCGAAATTCGAACATGTTTTTCTAACTTTTTTTTGTGGTCAATTTCTAAAACTCGTAATATATCGGGTCCTATGTAAAATTGGCATGTCCTGTTCTGTGAATATTGGTAGTCGCGCCTCCTTAGTGTAGTTTACAATGCTGAATAGGGTTATGGATTTACCCAAAGGCCAGAAAACGATACCTATGACAAATATTCAAAGGTTTATAACTCAGAAACTATGATAGTTAGGTATAAACTGTGTACACTAAGCATCCACATATTTGCTTCCGTATATGTACCCAAAGTATTATTTCGGACTTCTGATACACCCTGTATACTGATACAAAATTAAAGTGTCTGTTTATATCTATACACGTATGTAGTATCTGCTTAAAATTCGTACAGTCTTTGACCAAACATGTACATGATTATGCGGCCTCCTTCTAGTTAACATACCAGCCTAGCGCTAGAGAATATCGAGACTATTTGCGGTTAGGTCGACGTAATAATCAATTTATCTAGTCTAGAACCCAGTTAAAATCGATTTCGAAATCATGACTCTACATTGTAACTAGATCTGATTTGTATTGCGTAATAACTTTTAAGTAGAGCATTAGGCTTTACCTTTTTTAACCTGACAATTAAATTTCAACTTTAATCATGAGGACGTACAGTTTAATTTGCTACGAGTTATTGATGACGGTTGATCCATTTTGATTTGATTATTATTTCGCGTGCGTTATGTATCTAACAATCTGTATTGAACTCGAATTTTATGCTCTACATTTGATATAGAGTTCAGCGAAATTTTTGATTTACTTCCTGAGATGTTTATTGGATTTTTTTTACCACAGAACACAGTAACTCTACCATCGTTTATTTGTTCACAAGATATCGCTAAGTTCCCTCAGACGTGCGGGTTTCCTCACGATGTTTTCCTTCACCGTTTTATAGCAAGTGATAATCTCGGATGAAAATGAGATTCGCACATAAATCCCAGAGGTGCGAGCCGGGGTTTGAACCGGCACACTTTGATTGCAAGGCGTGCGTTCGACCACTCGGCTACCACTGCTATACTCGGCTACCACTGCTATACTCGGCTACCACTGCTATGCAGTGGGACATTAAATAGGCTATAAAAAAGTTAAGCAATTCATTTAATTATCCAAGTGATATTACGAGCCCACTTTTACATAACAATGATCGACGTTATAACATCGTTTTATGCCTTGCACTCATTGTAGCGAGTGATTTAACTTTTTGTTAATGTACTCTATGGCTATATACATAGAGATTGAATTCCTGTGGTAAAAGTCAAGCGGCCACGTGTCTAAATACGGTCGCGACATCGATCAGATTTTGTTGAAAACTGTGCTCCTTTTATGAGTTAATACAGATACAACTTACATCATCCGCCATCTTTATCAATTTCATTACCCATTTTCATTCATAATGTGTATTTATTGAATTTGTCCTTTTCAATTGGCCATAAATATCCGCTTATCGTAGTTGCAACCACTCCTCATCTTATTCTATTAAATTTCATCATTTCAAATAAAAAAGAAGGATTAATAAAGCTTTGGTTTAGTATCGCTTTGGTTTCAACAAATAAATTGTCGCGCGTCTTTTGACGCGTCAGTGTGCGTCGGGCTTCAGTCATTTGAAGGCATGCAATCGCTCCACGGCTATCGCCGCCAAGCCGTCTCGAACTGATCTTGCGTCACGACTGGGTCGTTGATCTTTGCGAACCACTTTTCCAAGAGGAAACTACAGCATTTGTGACCTGTCTCATGTCAAGGTTTTTTTCCGTATCGTGAATTTCAGCCGTTTTGCAGGAAGTTGCGGTACGTGATATAAAACCGAGATAATTTGTTATCTGTCGTTTTGGTTTCTACGCTGCATCATACGTACACTGTACGTATGTTTGCGATCAGATCAAATAATAACATACGCCCCTTAAATGTCCACTACTTGGAAGCTTAGCAAAATGGATCCAAACCACAATAGTGACAAACATGAGTTAGGTATACCAAAGAGTTCATAAAGGAGGCCTTTCCTATCAACAAACAAGATCTCATCGTAAAATTTAAATTTAACATAGAAACCCAAAATACAGATAACGCCTAGTTTGGGTTTCACAGTTACTAGTTTTGTAACTATTTTGGTGAATAATATACTTATATTTTTTTTATTAAAGCAAATAGCATTATAACCACCATCTCTTCTTTTTTTTTTACGAAATGAGTGAAATGATGATATTTTGATGGACATGTAATACATTATCAAACTTCACGCTGTCATAATGTACCAAAACTGACTTATTGAGATTGGATAATTTTTTATTACAAGCTTTATTGGTACAAGCTTTATATTAACTTGCAATGTATGTCCGGGTGGAATCTTGCAACTGAATTTTAAATCAGTTATCTTTAACCGAGTTAGCTGAAATTTGGTACTTATCTACACGCTTATTTTTGATGACAATGCATGCTTAGCTATGTGACGTCATTCTAATTACAATATGGTGGATCATCCAAGATGGCGAAATAGATTTTTTGTCTGCTCTACCACATTATGGGTATCAAATGAAAGAGCTTGCTGAGGAGAACACGAAAACTAAGGGCAATAAACTAGAAGCTTGTTTTTAAAAAAGTTTTTTGATTTCCATTACGTTCAATTGTCAATGACGTCCCTCAACGTGAGGTAAAATCTCTCGCACTCTGGGGCGTCAAAGGCTACGCGTCAAATATTTGCCAATACCAAAACGAACGTGTTAACAAACATAAAGATTTCATTTCTGTGTTATCAGCCACAGCCCCACGCGTTAAAATTCACTCGCGCTGTCAGTATCGGTTTGTTGAGTAATGGACTTTTCCTATGTGTCAATACAGTTCATTTTAGTATTGGCAAAAAAAAAAACGGATTTCGACGATCCCCAGTGTGCGCGTGTTCTAATTCCGGCTATAATCCAACACAGATTGACGGACTTTGCACGTTTTACACTATTTTTACAGGATTTCTCGCGACGTGTTCCTTTAACATTACAAAATTAATAGTTTCACTTCTTGGTTTTTTTAATTATGATCCTTAATGTTAATACACCGATGTTATGAATCTTCGCGTGAATCGTGAAGATTGTTGAACATTATAAAATGAAAATTAGCGGAATTACTGCGATTCTGATAAAAATGTGGAAATAAATTCGTTAATGTGAATTGCGCAGTGGCCATTTTGGAACCCAAACATATTATAAATAATGCACTTGTACTGTAATTTTTATATAGTTTTGCAATTACAAATACATATTGAGCTATCGGATACATTAGTCTAGGTACCACCTACACCACGAAAAAGTATGAATCGGCACTTTCACCACAGATACATTCATAGTTGTATCTAGTGAAATCATCAGGAGATGATCTATGCGATGTATTGATCGGTTCGTCTGCGATTTAACTAATGATACTGTGATTTTTATATAATGATCGTTGCTGATTTATCATGCCGCTAATTATTATATTAAGATGTAAGCTGGTGGCTTAATGTGGGTACTTAAGTCAAATATTAAGTTTGATTTGATGTTTTATATTTATTGGCGACTCTGTGGTTCTATACGTCAGTAATTTTGAAAGTTACTTAAAAAAGCGACACTTTTGGATGATATTGACTGATATTTGGAATTAGCTACTTTTTCTGCGTCGAATGACTAGGCTCTCCTGTTAAGTTAAGAAATGCCGCTTTTCGACTTTTCGTCTAACTACGGTGGAGGCAAAAGAAAGGTTTATGTTTCTAGCAGTCATGTATGTATGCATGTTTGTATTTACGAATGTTCATCCGTAGCGCCTAAATTATTCTATTCGTCCGATTTTGATGAATCAGGTGCCAATCGATTTGTTATTATATTCCGGGTAACATAGGCTACATTTAAAAGGTAGTATAAAAGTAGCGCCCATAACAGAAAAAGTGAGAAGTAAGAGACTAGAATGGTTTGGGCATGTGATGAGAAGAGATGAGAAGCATGTGACTAAAAGAGTGATGAGTATGAATGTTGATGGATACAGAGCGAGAGGAAGACCAAAGAAAAGATGATTTGGAGTGTGTAAAAAGTGATATGATTGAGATCGGAGTGGATGTCGGTATGACGGAAAAGCGAGACGAATGGAAGAAAAGGACATACTGCGCCGACCCCAAATAATGGGATAAGGTAAGGCAAATGATGATGATAGGCTACATCTAAACCGACTTTGAAAATAGTAGGAGTAGATTTTACCTTGTGATTCTGTAGTCAGGTTACAGATTTTTAAACTTTTTTCTCGTTACTTTCAAGGCAATTTGGTAGCCAGTGGTAGAATAGGCAGTGGAAGCCTAGTTGGTATAGTCCGCCTTGGACGTAAGGGGTGCAAGTTAGGTTACCTGCGAGACAAGCTTGCTTAGTGTAGGAACCAAGTTCAAGAAAATATTAAAACCGGCCAAGTGCGAGTCGGACTCGCACACGAAGGGTTCCGTACCATTTCTATAAAAACGGCAAAAAAATCACGTTTGTCGTATGGGAGCCCCCTTAAATATTTATTTTATTCAGATTTTTAATATCTGTTGTTATAGCCGCAACAGAAATACAAACTTGTAATTTTGAAGCATTTTTAATATAGGTATGTTAGTGGGCTAAAGACACACTTGTGTATGTGTGCGTGTGTGTTAATGACATAATTACAAGGTAGATGGCTCCCGTTGGTCACAGTTCTAATATCATGGCACCATTCGACGCCTGCGCATTATCGCCGGTCCGGTTGCAAGCCTGTTTCTATGTCAGTAAAGCGACGCAACTTATTACTGGGCGTTGGAAATAATCACATAAATGTACCTATCATATTTCAATATAGCTACATAAATGTATTGTTATTCGACGAAATAATTAAAAAAAATGAGGGAGCGAGTCATTTGGGGATTATCCTAGCCGTAACGTAGACACGTTGTGGAATCAACGAAATACTTTAAATTACATTAGAAATTCGTCATATTTCGTCGCTAATACATTGATAGTTATGTTTTAATAAATCAATCAATCTGTGGTAAAAGTATGGAGGGTAGATGGAAGGAGTGCAATCTCCTATGGGAAAAAGTGTCCGTCGAAATGCTAAAATTGTTAGTTCAGAAAACATCCACAATGGCGCTGTTGTCGGCGAGGGTGTATATCGTCGCCCCCCGGGAATAAGACACTTTTTCAATACCTGGATGTCACTTCTTTCCATTCTATACTCCATAGGGAAAAGTCACGTTCTACGCGTCAAATTTGGCTAGCGCTGTCATTGTCATTTCGTTGAAGATTGAACTATTTATTTGAGTCAATAACAGTTCATTCTGGTTCGCGCATCTTGACACTTGCGGCTTATCGGTCTTTCGTGGTAGTCGGTTAAAAACACTGTGTGTCGGATTCATTCGCCATCTTTATCACTGTCATCATCCATTTTTATTTATAATGTGTATTTATTGAATTTTCCCTTGCTATTTATTACTTGACACTGGCTGAAATACCCGCTAAACACCGGTGGAGCCATTCCTCATATCATTCAAAATATCATCATTTCGTAAAAAAAAATAAGAGAAGAAAGAAATCGTGTGTCACTTCTCACCAGCGCCACTGAGACACAGGTGATTTCTTTAGTAACTACAGTCACTAATTGTTACCGTGTAAAGTATGGTTCGGTATCTCGACCTCCACGAAGCAGGTCGATCTGGTACAAGTCGTGAACGGTGAAAAGGACTAACTTTAGATAGGTCGCTCTATGAAATTCCTGGTTTAAACTAACTGACCATTGAATTATTAACTTTGAGTATACATACAAGTAAGTTTATTTTGCAGTGACTTATGCAGGCACAAGGGTTGTGTGGAAACAAAATAATTTATTCACTAGTTTCATTTAAAATGTTGTACGTAAAAAAATCTGTTGAACCATAGTTAGGTCTATGAACCGTGGACTGTTCTTTTTGATTTTTAAACAATATCCGAATAACAGCTCTGTCAAGTGAATTCGCTCGCATCGTCAATTAAATTACCTTGAAAAATGTACTTCTTCTATGAATTAATAGCAGTGTAGCCTCGTGGGCTAGAACGCCCGCCTTGAACGTAAGAGGTGCAAGTTCAAATCCCAGGCCCGCACCTCTGAGATAATTTTCATGTGCGAATGTCATTTTCAACAATGATTACCACTTGCTGAACGGTGAAGGAAAACATCGTGAGGAAACCTGCACGTCTATAGAAAGGCGTGTGAAGTTCACCAACACGCACTTGGCCAGCGTGGTGGACTATGGCCCAAATCTCCCTCGTATTGAGGGGGAATGTGCCCGGTATGATGGCAATAGGCTCGCCCCCTATTACATTGGGACAAAATACATCGGCGAAGTGTGGGCGCACTACAGTGCACCTCTGCCTATCCCTTCGGGGAATACAGGCGTGATGATGTATTCTATGAATTAATATGGTACATTTCGATATTGGGAACAATTTTGTATGTCTTCTGTGTCTCTTACAATTTGTACCATCCATATAATAATGTCTACACGTTGTCTGCGTGTTTGTACGTACGTAAGTAGGTACTCTGATAACCGCTTCCCGAGTTTCAGTCATAACATGTTGATACCTGTTCTGCAGTTTGCGGAAATAGTCATAATGTTTATGAGTTCGTATTACCTTTTACAATGGGTTGTTAGTCTTTGAGTAAGGTATGGTAGAACCTACTCGAACTGACGTAATATCAGTAGTACTCTGAAGTAACTATTACGAACAAAACATCTATCCATACTAATTTGAATAGCTCGATCGGAGCTATTAAGCTCCGGGCACACAGTGGCGTCAACATTTCGATACATCATCACGCCTGTATTCCCCGAAAGGGTAGGCAGAAGTGCACTACAGTGCGCCCAACTTTACCAATGTATTTTGGTCCCAATGTAATAGGGGGCGAGCCTATTGCCATTATACCGGGTACATTATCCCTCAATATGAGGGAGATTTTGGGCTATAGTCCACCACGCTGGCCCAGTGCGGGTTGGTGAAATTCACACGCCTTTCTACAGACGTGCAGTTTTCGTCACGATGTTTTCCTTCACCGTTTCATAGCTAGTGGTGATCTCGAATGAAAATGAGATTCGCACTTGAAACCTAGAGGTGCGAGCCGGGGTTAGAACCTGCACACTTTGATTGCTCTAATAACATGTGTAATAGCGAGGGGGAGGCCTTTGCCCAGCTGTATGACATTCAATACAATATGCTAAAAAGAATAAGTAAAAAGCTCTTATTATGACATGGACAAACAGACTCTTCAATATTATTTATTTGTATAGATGTGTATTTAATGAATCAATATTATTGCTATTTAATTACTACTGGAACAATACCTCCTACCTAGTAATCCAAAATTATTTTACACACATTAAACTTAAGGCTAATTTTAAGAACTCTGACCCCCACATCAGAGGTATCAAAAAAAAAAAAAAAAAACAATACCTCCTATTTGTAGGGTGAAAACAATGGATAAAAACTCGCCAATTGCGGGTCGGACTTGCACGAAAACGGCAAAAAAATCACGTTTGTTGTATGGAAGTAAATTCAATAATTTATTGAAATAAAACTATTTTACGGATTTTATCGCGTTTATTTACTATTTTATTTTCCCGACGTTTCGGCTGCTTTACAGCAACCATGGTCACGGGGGGACTGAGGTGTTAGACGATAATAATATATTATATTATATATTACGATATTAATTTATTTAAAAAAAAAAAAGTCACGATTGTTGTATGGTAGCCTCCTTAAATATTTATTTTATTCTGTTTTTTAGTATTTGTTGTTATAGCTGAAACAAATACATCATCTGTAAAAATTTCAACTGTCTAACTATCACGATTCATGAGATACAGCCTTGTGACAGACGGACGGACAGCGGAGCCTATTACTAAGATAATAGGGTCCCGTTTTACCCCTTGGGTACGGAACCCTGAAAAGAAATCAAAAATCTTTTTATTTACATAATGCCATTTCATTTCGTCGCTAAAGGAGTAAAAAACAGTGTTCATATAAAACAAATGAACCATTACTCATCTATTTCATAACATTTTAAGCGTTCGTTAGTTGTGTTAAAGTTCTTTTTCCTGTATCAAGAACTATTATTTTACCGGTAACTTTCATAAATCATTCGAACAATGTGTATAAAAATGTTATGGCTGTAGTGATTTACCGAATATTAATGTTCCCAAATAGGCGTATAAATTGAAATTAATTTATCGCTTTATGCCCAAATTTGATCCATCATACTAAATCTGCACAAAAGATTTTGAAACATATTTCAAAGCACATACGACTTAAATTAGATTAATGATTCTCAAATTCGAGATGAATGGTACTTATGTCGGCTTGAAATACAAGATTATGTAACGTATGCTATTGTTAATACGATTCAAGTTAGCTCGGTGTTTTGTGGACAGGTTCTATGTTTATTAAGGCTCCTATAATGTACCATTAACATTCCTGAGTGGAGTGTGCTTGGATGGTCGCTATCTGTCATCTTATAGGATTTGGATTTAGAAGCGTTTCGGACATAAAAAAACCGGCCAAGTGCGAGTCGGACTCGCGCACGAAGGGCTCCGTACCATTATCTATAAAAACGGCAAAAAAATCACGTTTGTTGTATGAGAGCCCCTTATATATTTATTTTATTCTGTGTTTTAGTATTTGTTGTTATAGCGGCAACAGAAATACATCATCTGTGAAAATTTTAACTCTCTAACTATCACGGTTCATGAGATACAGCCTGGTGACAGACGGACGGACGGACGGACAGCGAAGTCTCAGTAAAAGGGTTCCCGTTTTACCCTTTGGGTACGGAACCCTAGAAAAATATAATTGACGCTTTATCTTAGAAACAAAAAGGAGTTGTTTTTGTGTATAATTGGATGCTGTGTGGCTGTACTGATTTTAAACTACTACTTTTAAACAAATACATCATCCCCGTAGTCAGGTGTAGGCAGAGGTGCACTGCAGTGTATCCACACTTGAGCGATGTATTTTTGTCCCACAATGTTACAGGGAGCGTGCCTATTGTCATACCGGGCACATTCCTTGTTAAAACCTACGAGTAAGATTAATATTCTGTCTTTTTTTTCTTTTCGAGATAGGGAGGCAAACGAGCAGACGTATCACCTGATGGTAAGTGATCAACGCCGCCCATGGACACTTGCAACACCAGGGGCATCGCAAGTGCGTTGCCGGCGTTTAAGGAATGAGTAGGCTCGTTTCTTGAAGATACCTTTGTCGCATCGGTCCGGGAACACCGCTGCAGGAAGTTCATTCCACAGTTTGGTGGTGCGAGAGAAATATCTTACTTCTTAATAATATTATAAATGTGAAAGTTTTTGAGGATGGATGGATGAATGTTTGTTACTCTTTCACGCAAAAACTACTGAACGGATTTTGATGAAACTTTACAGTATTAATGTTTATACATCAGTATAACATATAGGCTATGATTTATAACAATGTTGAATAGTCTCCGCAGACGAGGTGGCGTGTAGAAGCTGGTTAAATTATAATTCAGTAAGTGGTACTAAACATTATATTTAAACAAAATGCTTTTTAATATAACATGGACATAATTAATCCAAATTTAATTATTTTCATTTTAATCATTATTTATTTTTTCTCCTTTTTTTAGTTATTAATATTGTATCTTAATATAACTTGCATTTAGTGTAATGTAATTTAATAAAATTAACATTTTCATAAAAAAGTAAAAAATCCTATAATTTATCATTATAAATAAAATGTGTAATTATAACATAATATTATATGGTTATACGTACTTAGTCTGTATTATTAGTATTAATAATTATTTGCCTGTCGTAAAGTTTTAATTAATTATCAATTTGTTCGTAAAACAAAACGGGTTTTGAAAACGTCATTGCGTTGTTAATGTCACTTAATCATCATTTCGTGTAGGTAATGTTGATTGGATATCCAATCAACATTACTTTATATAATTTAATAAAATGTTTTTTTAGGATTAATCCGCCATTTTTATCACATTCATCAATCATTATTATTTATAAAGAGTATTTATTGAATTTGCTCTTGCTAGAAATTACTTGCGACTGTCTGAAATACCCGTTAATCGCAGGTGGAGCCATTCCTCATCTTCTTTTAGGTTTCCGTACCCAAAGGGTAAAACGGGAACCCTATTGCTGAGACTTCGCTGTCCGTTCGTCCGTCAGTCACCAGGCTGTATCTCATGAACCGTGATAGATAGAGAGTTGAAATTTTCACAGATTGTGTATTTCGTTTGCCGCTATAACAACAAATACTAAAAAACAGAATAAAATGAATATTTAAGGGGGCTCCCATACAACAAACGTGATTTTTTATCCGTTTTAATAGATAATGGTACGGAACCCTTCGTGCGCGAGTTCGAATCGCACTTGGCCGGTTTTTTCATAAAATGTTATCATTTCGCAAAAATAAACGAATCAAAAATATGTTTAAGATATTATATCTTAATCTAAGAATTTATTTAATATTAAGATTATATTAATATTAAGATATTAATCTTAGAAAATTATAAACAGTTAAATGTAATTTATTATTTGGTAAAATAAAAATTTCGACAATCATAAATGACAGGCTGAATATTTCAGTAGATATTGTTGACAAGACATACCTACTACCAGCGACCCCATTATATTATTATTGCAAATTTAACATTTAGAATGGAATCTTAGAGTTCCGTTGACTTAGCCGAAATCAAACCATTATATATCGACAATCACTCGCAATTTATTTCGGTTTTATTTACCTTCAGATAGAGGGATCGGTTTTGATCACAAAACCAATTGAAAGAAATTGACTTATTCATAAAAATAAAATAATATTTTACTGAAGATTTTGTGGATTTACATATAACAAGATAAAAAATCACCTATATTGTCCCAGTGCTGGGCAAAGGTCTCCCCTCATTCTCCGCCACGCATCTTTTACTCCTGCGAGATCACTCCATCTCTTCAGATAACAGTTCAGGTCATCGCACTTCCATTTCCTGGGTCGACCACGGCGGCGGTGTCCGTCATCTGGGATCCAGTTGGTGCATCGTTTTCCCACTGGGTGTCATTCGGCTTACATGTCCCGCCCATTTCCACTTCAGCAGAGCAGACTTTTTACCTACGTCTGCAATGCAAGTAATGGAGCGCAGTAAAGTCTATAACAATTATTAAATTTAATTTTTCATCATAATTAATAGAAATTTCATTCAATTTGCATTGGCTTTACAAAGTATCTTTCACAACAAAACAGATTTATAATGTCATTGTTAATTTTGGGTTTTACGATTGGATTCATAAGTTCCATTAATATGTGGCTGATAAGTATGTTTTCATTTGCCAACTACGGAACCAATGCGAAAATTTACTTGTTTATTATACTTACTTAAATATTTACAGCTAACTTGGTTTAATTAGAAGCCATTTATTTTATTACAACAGTTACGCTGTACTGGTTTCCGAATGCTCTACATCTTGGTGACTCATATCTGCTTTGATTGCGTTATGTCCGATTCCTATATTCAAGAACTAACTGACGTTAGTATAAACGTCAAAACCTTTTCATTTCTCGCTACGTTAATCTACAGTCAAAACTGTTCCTATATACAAGTTAAACTAACTAACACTCCCGATGCTTGTTACTCAAAAAAAGTTTGTTTCTATACGAACCCAGAATTGGCAACAAGCTAATAACGGCATTGACATCTTTACGTACAAGCGGTGCCTTCTGTAAGCGCTTTGTACTTGTCTCAATAACAAAGCAAGATACATCAATTGATCAATCCCACGTTCACGCCTCCCCGGTCAAAGATCTCTGCGCAGACGCAGCAGGTGCGAACCCGCGCAACGCATTGTACAGATTAAGCGAAGGTCAACCTTTGATTCGACCAATAGCGATCTTTTGTATTGACGTGATAGGAATGTGACGCGATAATACCGTGAGACTAATGTTTGAAAGACCATCCACCATCTTTATCACTGTCATCACCCATTCTTTAAAATGTGTATTTATAAAATTTGTGCTTGCTATTAATTACTGACATTAGCAAATACCGCTAATCGCAGGTGCAGCCATTCCTCATATTTTATACCGTTATACCATTAAAACTTCATAATTTCATTGATTTATTTAAAACAAGACGACGAAGAAGACTCTATTGACTACATTTAAATTGTATTTCGTTTAATAGTAGTCCGTAAGCGTAACGGGGCGTTTCTTGAATATAGGAATCGGCCATAACGCCAACCGCTAAGTTTATTCAAGGCATTGGTTGTCAGATTTTTGCATTTATAAGTGTTCATTTTTTTCTCCCAAAAAATTTAGACTTATCTATTTATATGCTTTGCCAAGCCTAAACCGATGCCTAGGCTTGGCAACTCCTATGAGTTAGATCGCTTCGTGATAATCTTTAGATTAAAAAGAGTTTAAAAATAACTGGTCATTGAAGAGCGGTGCTGAGCCAAAAAACGTAATTTTTTTTATTAAAACGGTAAAAAATACATTTTTTATTGCATATATTCATGAAGAATAAGCTACAGAACCTAGTTTAAGGGTTATTATACCTATTTGGACTCACATTGCATTATTTGAGTACAAATTTTGTATAAAGCATCATACAGTTTTTCACATCAACGCCCATTATATTTAAAATGGGTACCTATATATGGGTACCCTATTACATTGGGACTAAAATACATCGGCGAAGTGTGGGCGCACTACAGTGCACCTCTGCCTACCCCTTTGGGAAATACAGGCGTGATGATAATGTATACATATATTGAATTTGTTATTAGTTATTACTTACTTGACACTGGCAAAATACCTACAGATTGTGTGTGAAGTCATACCTTCACCTTATTTCATCATTTCGTTAAATATTATGGAGGTACATGTGTTACTTGCAAATAATGGTTGTGTTTGCATTTAACACTTTGTCTGTACAACGCATTAAGACTATATCTACTCATTGTTGAAAACAGGATCAGCAGTGAGCCAGGTAACTATCGAACCAGTCCTGTTCAAAGCCCCACGCACACTGAGGCGTTAAGATGCGGGCGTCGAATATTTACCCAATACCAAAATTCACTTTATAGACTCTTCTTATTCTTTTTAAATTAAGAAATAATGAAATTTTAATGGAATAATGAGAAGTAGCAGTGGTAGCCGAGTGGTCGAACGTACGCCTTGCAATCGAAGTGTGCAAGTTCAAACCCCAGCTCGCACCTCTGGGATTTATGAGCGAATCTCATTTCCGACATTATCACTTGCTATAAAACGGTGAAGGAAAACATCGTGAGGAAACCTGCACGTCTGAGGGAACTTGACTAGTTTTCGATAGATGTGTGAAGTCTGCCGACCCTCACTGGGCCAGCGTGGTGGATTATGGCCCGAATCCCCCTCGCATTGAAGGGAGGCCCATGCCCAGCAGTGGGACGTTAAAAGGGCTGTAGTTGTAGTTGTAAGATGAGAAATGGCTCCACCTGCGATTAGCAGTATTTATACCAATGTCGAGTAATTAATACCAAGGTCAAATTCAATAAATTTAATATACTAGTTGCTACCCGCGACTTCGTCCGCGCGGTCTTCGATTATTCAATATCTTTATAAGTTATAGCCTATTTGTTATTTTGATGTATAACAATAAAACTGTAGTTTCAACAAAATCCGTTCAGTAGTTTTCGCGTGAAAGAGTAACAGACGTTTCTCACAAAATTTCACATTTATAATATTAGTAGGAAAAGTATATTAGCATTGAAATTAGGTGATGATAGTAATACATTTGGTGGATGACTCAATTGGTATGGGAACATAGATAAAATTAATTCTTCAACGAAGTGATATTGACAGTACGAACGAATTTTGACGCGTGGAGCCGTGGCTTTTATCACAGAAATTCAATCTTTATGTATATTGATGCAGAGTTCGTATTAGTATGGACAAAAAATTCTACGCGCGACTATTGACGCCCCAGTGTGGGTAACGCTTAAGTGGTTTTGCTAGGTTATTATGTGGGAAGCTATTCGTAAAAGTCGGTTGCCGTTGTGCAAAAGTACGTACTCATAAGGTTTTTATGCGAATTGTAAGTATATTTCAATAAATCCCGTGCAGTGCATATTTAGTGATGCATTTTTGGCCACAATGTACCTCATTGGGGGCGAGCATATTGTCATGATACTTGGTATTTCTCTCTACTAGCGATATGACTTCGAGCCATAGTCCACTCAGTGCTAGCTCAGTGCAGGTTGGTGAACTTCACACATATTTCGGTAGACGTGCAGGTTTCACGATGTCTACCTTCATCGGTCAGTTAGTGATAATCATCATTTAAAAATGATATTCGCACATTAAATCTGAATCTTTGGAACCTGCACCAAATGCATCCAACTGTTTAGTGTGATTAAAACCTTGATGTGTATTACTTTTTACTAGTTTCATCTCACTTCCGCTTATGATAGCTTCAACTCTGTCTCGTTCTCTCTCTTTCCAGCAACCGGTCAACTAGTTCAAGTATCTATCTTAGTAATTAATGGTTGGAAGCGAGAGGTCTGCTTTTGAACCCACTAGGTAGTAAATGTATTGGATATTGGCTACCAACATACATATGTAAATTGGTAGCCAATAACCAATAAACGTCTACATAAGTAAATATACTACAGTTCTACAAAGAAATAAGACACGTTTTTATTATGACTTTGTATAGAGTTATAAAGATTATTAAAAGATAATGAATGCATGTTAAGAAAAAAGGAAAGCCTGAATGAACGAGACCTGTTGGACTTGTTTCAGTGAAATTAAAGCGGCGCAGGCGCAGATGTTTTCATTCAATAAACGCGTGAAATTATGGCAACGACAACGTTTCGATTGAAAATAAAAAAGTAAGTGTTTTTTTTAATTACGTTAAAGTTTAATCTATGATCTGATAAATGAGTTAAATTGATGACCCGTTGTTTTTTTGGCTGTAAATATTTCCTTTTTTAGGGTGGTTAAGAGGTGATAATAATTGCTTATTTTCAACGATTATTACACTTAAAAGCGTGAAAAAAAAATTAACAAAAAACAAAAACGTACTTCAAAAACCTAGGTGCACTAAAAATCTAAAAATAACCATTTAATTCATTACATTTGGAGTCGGTGACAATTCATGTGTGTATTTGCCTAGTCTGACGTAGATTGGCACCTACTCCGAATGTACTGAGTCATATGGTTATCTTTAGCTTTTTAGTGCACCTAGGTTTTTGAAGTCGGTTTTTGTTTTTTGTTAAAAAAATATTTTTGTATGTAACGAATTAACTTAAAAACTACTAAACCGATAT
Source organism: Ptilodon capucinus (assembly GCA_914767695.1). Lineage (NCBI taxonomy): Eukaryota > Metazoa > Arthropoda > Insecta > Lepidoptera > Notodontidae > Ptilodon > Ptilodon capucinus. The sequence goes on from OU611808.1 coordinate 9,714,840, forward strand.
CAAAATTATTTTACTGTTAGGAAGCTACATTAGGCCGCTCGGATCACTGCACCACGTGGTAGCGGGTACGTGTGTTTGTCACCTAACTCATCCTAAACGGCTGGACCGATTTGGATAACATTTAGTGTGTATAATTCAATGGTTTTCTGGATGGTTTGAAAATACAATTGGACCCGGTAGGTGGTACATTTAACATTTATTAATTCTAAGGCGGTACGAAGTTCGCCGGGTCAGGTAGAAAATTATAAATTTAAATATGTGACGGTGATGAAAATAGCGGATAACTGCTAAGGTAGTTTAGTTATATATCACACTACAAATTATGTCAATCAACGTCACAAAATACCATAAAATATTACCTTCCACATAACCAACGCTCTACGTTGAACTCATATTTATTACTTTTCATCTGTGGAGTTAGCACGCATGTCGAGACAAGACTGTCACGGAGTTTTTCGCTCGCTCTCTGTCTAATTTCATTAGAAAGAAATAGACAACATTAAGATATTCCGTGACATACGTCTAGTCTTGGCGCACATGCTTTAACTACTGAATAATCTCTTTGGTTTCAATTTCAATGCATACAACATTACTACATATACATACATACATACATCATCACGCCTGTATTCCCCGAAGGGGTAGGCAGAGGTGCACTGCAGTGCGCCCACACTTCGCCGATGTATTTTTGGTCCCAATGTAATAGGGGGCGAGCCTATTGCCATTATACCGGGCACACAGGTTTCCTCACGATGTTTTCCGTCACCGTTTCTTAGCAAGTGATAATCTCAGATGAAAATGAGATTCGCACATGGAACCCAGAGGTGCGAGCCGGGGATAGAACCTGCGCACTTTGATTGCAAAGCGTGCGTGCGACCACTCGGCTACCACTGCTATATTTATTACTATACTTATAAAATTACGACCAGATCGATAGGAGGTACTTTCGTTTGGATAAAAAATATTGTAGTTATAGGTGGGGTCCACGGAGAGCTGCCTAGAGGCGATTACTGTACTGATAGCCATTGCTTTGATTATTAATTGCGGCTGTTGAGGCCGTAGAACCTTCAATGGAACAAATTAGCCAGGACTTACCTATCAAAGTCAGTCTTAAGTCCGCTCTTCTTTCAAAATTATGCTATAAAGTCCTATTCCTAACTTTATAGAAATGTCTATGTACAAAACACCTATTAGGTATACCTTTTTTTATTTTTCATACAAGCTAACACATTACAATCTCTTTGGTTGTTACGTAATGTTTATATTACGAGAGATCGTTATTATTTTTCATTTAGAGCCGTTTCAAACTATCGTTTAATACGAGCATTTTTATAGGGTTCCGTACCCAAAGGGTAAAACGGGAACCCTATTACTAAGACTTCTCTGTCCGTCCGTCCGTCTGTCACCAGGCTGTATCTCATGAACCGTGATAGTTAGAGAGTTGAAATTTTCACAGATTATGTATTTCTGTTGCCGCCATAAAAACAAATACTAAAAAACAGAATAAAATAAGTATTTATGGGAGCCCATACAACAAACGTGGTTTTTTTGGCGTTTTTATAGATAATGGTACCTTTTGTGCGCGAGTCCGACTCGCACTTGGCCGGTTTTTCGAAGTGGTTGTAGGCGCCGTTCGCCTTTTGCCACGCGCGCAACTCGTAGGTAGGTACAGGCGCCGCCGCGGTTATATGCTCGTATAAGCGCCAGCCGCGATGTTTCAATTGCTTCTTCGTCGGAATCCATATTGCTACTGACGTAATATTTGACTAGTTATAATTCTTAAACTACTCGTTCAAATTGCATGAAATTTGTAATACCTATACCGTGTTTATACAATGCCTGCTTGGTTACTGAAAATTCCGGCTTCTACTTTTATCCACCACGAAGTTATAAGGGGTCGAAAATGGGATGAACTGCTTCGAGAAAAGGATGGTACGGCCGTGCCGCTTTTTTGCTCGACTTGTCGGGGGCACTACCGTACCCCCAGATTACTATACTATTAGCTACTAACACTCGCCACCAACGGTTTGAGTGTACAAGCCGGAGAAAGCCAGTTTACGCGCGTTCGGTTTTATTAAGCGCGCGTGTCAGCGTATAATAGCGAATTAAATGCGAAAGTAGGTAGTCGATTTGCGCTGACTGTTTTTTCATAGTTCTTGATTGATGTAAGCGAAGGTGCCATCAGCGTTTTCTGTCACCAGGGAAAGCTATGAAAGCGATTTGTTATTCAATAACGATGCGCGAAAGTAAATAAGAATTGATATCGGGCTCACAGGTGCGACAAAATTCGCGCGATAAATTTTCGTTCATACCAAAACAAACTGTATTGAAATTGAGAAACAGGTTATTTTTCAACGAAATTGTATTGACGATGCGAGCGATTACTCCCCACGCGCCAAAATTCGCTAGAGCTGCAATTTTGTTGCAGAATGGACTTTTTCTTCGAGTCAATACTTTTGGTTTCGTCCAACATAAGTTTTCGACGTCTCAATGTACGTGGGTACTGTCTAGTAACTAGACTCTAGTTGATAATCCAAAGCTAGGTTCTTGTTCCTTGGTTGTAATCTTGCATTAGAGTTTCACAAGTATGTATTTAATTAATTTTGATGTCAACAAATTTAACGCAATATTTATTGCATGCAGTAAATATAACTTTCACTGCGCTCCTAGGTGCAAAGATGCACCTACGAGCAGAAGAGGGGGTTCCTCGACCTCGCCGGCGAAGTCGGTGTCTGTTTGAGGCTCGATATGGATTCAGACGGAGAAACAATTGAAACATCGCGGCTCGCGCTAATAAGCGGGTCAATGCTGGTACGAGTTGCGCGTGTAACAAACGCCGTACCTACACGCAATTCGAAAAACAAACTTACACGCTCGTATAAAACGCCAGCTTAAAAGGCTCATATCCAATCAATATTATTGTTATATTATCTTTAAATTCTAATATTTTTGCATCGTTGTCTTTGTGCGAATGTGTCACGCACGTGTTCGGCATGTGGCGCGATGACGCCAGCTTCCATTGTTTGTTTTAGATGCGCTTTTGTTCGGGAGACTTTGTTCAAATATCACTTGCGAAGCGGTTTATTGCTTCACATTTGAACACCGGCTGGTATTGAGTGATGATAATAAGAATACAAACAATTCAAGTATCTTGATCTGGCTCACGAGGTTGTCGACATGTGGGACATTGATGCGGCAATCATTGTACCGATAGTCGTTTCCGCCCATGGCTTATTAGCCAAGAGCCTCGACAAACACCTAAAGAGGATCGCGTTAGGCAGCTGGATCAAGGGACAGATTCAGAAGGCAGTACTTCTGGAGACGGCGCGCATTGTGAGGAAGTTCCTCTCTCTAGAGCCCTAACCACTGGTAACTAGGACCCTGTTCCAGATGCCGGTGGGGAACTTTTTTATATTTTTAAATGTATTTTTTATATATATATTTAAAAATGTAATTTATAAGAAAGTTAAGAAATAAAGGATACAAACAATTACATATTTGAGGAGCTCATGGTTTATTTTATTCGTTTAATAACGGAGGTGCTTTTCGAAGACGGTTAAAACTAAATATCTAATCATTTAGCTAGATAAAAAAAAATTAAAATGATGAGTAAAGAGTAGAATAAAAACTGTCACCCGTGGAGTCATCACGCATGTCAATACTAGACCTCTGTCACGGATTCGCTCGCTCGCTCTCTATCTTATTTCGTATGAGAGAAAGAGTTCATACTAATTCCTTAAATGCCGGCAACGCACTTGCGATGCCCCTGGTGTTGCAGGTGTCCATGGGCGGCGTTGATCACTTACCATCAGGTAAAACGTCTGTTCGTTTGCCTCCCTATCTCATAAAAAAAACTGGCCAAGTGCGAGTCGGACTCGCGCACCGAGGGTTCCGTACCATTATCTATAAAAACGGCAAAAAAATCACGTCTGCTGTATGGGAGCCCCCTTAAATATTCATTGTATTCTGTTTTTTAGTATTTGTTGTTATAGCGGCAACAGAAATACATCATCTGTGAAAATTTCAACTCTCTAGCTATCACGGTTTATGAGATACAGCCTGGTGACAGACGGACGGACGGACAGCGAAATCTGAGTAATAGGGTTCCCGTTTTACCCTTTGGGTACCCTAAAAAGAGACAATAGTCTAGTCTTGGCGCACATGCTACAGGTAGGTACAGGAGCCTCTGCGAGTTGGCCCCATGTAATTTTTTTTAATTATCATTATAGTAGCAAGTCACTACACTTTAACTGAAATATGACATTGTAGTTATGTTGAAAAATCTTAAATTAGGGTGAAAGTCTGCGACGTCTTTTTAGGGTTCCGTACCCAAAGGGTAAGACGGGAACCCTATTACTAAGACTTCTCTGTCCATCCGTCCGTCCGTCCGTCCGTCTGTCACCAAGCTGTATCTCATGAACCGTGATAGTTAGAGAGTTGAAATTTTCACAGATGATCTATTTCTATTGCCGCTATAACAACAAATACTAAAAAACAGAATTGATAAATATTTAAGGGGGCTCCCATACAACAAACGTGATTTTTTTGCCGTTTTCATAAATAATGGTACGGAACCCTTCGTGCGCGAGTCCGACTCGCATTTGGCCGGTTTTTTTATATTTCAAAACTTATACAAAATTAACTGCTAAAATGCTACCGCTTATTTGATAGTATTCGATAAAGGGTTTTATGGGGTCATTGACCAGTGAAAGAAAGGCTTAAAAAAGGAAGAAAAAGTCAAAAATAGAGGTAGAAATCAACCAAGTCTACGAGTGTTTATCGGCATATTAATGTCGGGTATTGGCCTAGATTACTTAGTATACGCCTCCCGGCCATCTCGTTTCATTACTTTTGACCTCGACAGTGTCTGTCGCCTTGGTACTTAACTATTTACTGATAATGCTTATTATGAGATTATTAACTTTATTACAATGTAAGTAGTACAATTGTTTTATAATATAACGTGATTAAGAATGGGTAAAACAAGGAACCCTTCGGCATACGAATAGTATATGAAATCATTTTATATATTTGTACAGAATATCGATAATTATTTATCGATATTATTATTTATTTCTCATACAACATTATTTTTATAAATTATTTTTTTCTATGCTTTTTGCATACAAGCCTAGGTATGGTCGCTTGTAACTTTTGCTGTGTTAATCTTTAGATCAGACGGAATTTGAATGTACCTAACAGCTGATTAGGAGCTGTGCTTTGCGCTGAATTAAATGATGATATTTAATGGAATAAAATGTTTTACCAAAAAACAAAAACCGACTTCAAAAACCTAGGTGCACTAAAAAGCTAAAAATAACCTTATAATTCATTACATTTGGAGTCGGCGCCAATTCAAGTGTGTATTTGCCTAGTCTGACGTAGATTGGCACCTAGGTTCTTGAAGTCGGTTTTTGTTTTTTGTAAAAAAAAATTTCTCGCTTTTTAGTGTAAGTAATCTTTGAAAATATGCAAGTATTATCACCTCATAACAGCCCTTAAAAAGTTAATATTTACAGCCAAAAAAATCAAATTACCCCCCTCGACCCCCTTTCCACCCCTTTGGAGGTAGGTTTCCATTTTCGTTAACAAGCCGTATTAAACAAAATAAATGAAAACTCCTAAAAAAGCCATACACAAACTAAAATAACATCGTCCACGTAGACAAAAAAATGATCATAATTTAAAAAAAAATGTTCTTAAAATGAAAACTACTGGGCCTAACTATGTTAAATTTTTATGGGACCAAATGGCATCTATTCCGCATCAAACTAAAACAGAAACACGTAAATCGGATCATAAATCGCAGCGTAATCGCTGTACATACATAAAAAATACCCATCGAATTGAGAACCTCCTCCTTTTGGAAGTCGGTTAAAAATGAGGAATGGCCTCACCTGCGCATTCCAGCCAGTGTCAAGTAATTAATAGCAAGGGCAAATTTTATAAATACACATTATAAATAAAAATGGGTGATGACAGTGATAAAGATGACGGATGAATCCAGAATAACTTCAGTTGATTTATTTGTCAAATACGCGGTGCATGCGAATGTGATCCCGTGGTGCCCCGATATAAGCGGAAGATGGTACACCGTCGGTTTTTAGTGGGTATACGGCCTTCTGTCGGGACTCCCACATAACCCTGCTACTTCCCCCGAGGTGGCAGGGTGGATTGTGTGAACGCCATAAAGGATTTTCCGACGAAAAAAAAGGCCTATCTGATAGTTGTCAAAATTGATAGTCCCTTTAGTGTGATAAGGGCCGAAACCAATTTTTTAAGAGATAAGGGATAGTTAGCGAACGGGTAGTATAAGTTAGTATTTTTATTGAAATCTAAAATATAAGTTGTCATCAAAATAATACTGCGACGATTCCTCTGAGATCAATTCAGCACGAAAAGTTGAGATGACATGTTTAGTAAGCAGTCAAAGGAAGTACCAATCGTCGGGTCGTTCATACTGCTTCAAATAGAAGTCCTTGACAATGACTGCGTTGCGATAGCAGAACACGATTACGTACCTAGCTCGTTAGAATAAAACGACACCGTTCGACAATAATGGCTAATAGAAAAACCTTGTAAATATTAAATGTTTACGCACTAGATATCGTAAACGGCGCGATTTTCTAAGGCGTTGAGTCTATTAGCTGTATTGTTGAAGTATAATAATGGTTTTGGTTTATAATGTCTAGGGATTTTTTTCTGTCAATGATAGCTGAAATATGACCACTGTAGATATAAGACATTATCACATCAAAGCCTTTAGGTAATTCGTATTCTAGCCTTCTCCGGTAAAGCTGTAAAGGCCACCTCACGGCCAACAGTGTAAGTGCTTCAATGAAAAAAAAATCGTAGTCTAGCTATTATTCATAAAATATTTTGTTTCATGCCATGAAAAATTAAGCCTTGGTCGTACTACTATTGTGTTGGTGGATTTGGTGGAAAAATGTACTCTCATGCTTAATCATGCAAACTAAATCAATTTTAAGATATTGCATAAATCAATAAATAAACTACATCTGCCTCCAACTGACCTGAACTAAACCGAGGATAGACCAATTTAATGTGAAAACTAATATCAATTATTATTTTATATCAAAGCCACACTCAGCAGAAGAGTTTATTTTTTAGGGTTCCGTACCCAAAGGGTAAAACGGGAACCCTATTACTAAGACTTCGCTGTCCGTCCGTCTGTCACCGGGCTGTATCTCATGAACCGTGATAGTTAGAGAGTTGAAATTTTCACAGATTATGTATTTCTGTGGCCGCTATAACAACGAATACTAAAAAATAGAATAAAATAAATATTTAAGGGGGCTCCCATACAACAAACGTGATTATTTTGCCGTATTTATAGATAATGGTACGGAACCCTTCGTGCGCGAGTCCGACTCGCACTTGGCCAGTTTTTTGTCAATACATTTGTCCATATTTTTCTTTATAAATGTATCAACGGTAGTTTCAAATTGGCGAAACTTATATTAAATAATATAAGCCTTAGGATCTAAGGCTTATATTATTCAATATAAGGCCACTAAGTATCCGTCCATCTAAGGCTTAGAGATGGACGGATACTTAGTGATAGGCGTTCAGACAGCGATTTATAGTGTAACAAACGACGCGTGCATTAAATCAAGTGCGTAACCAGGACTTAGGTTCCGTTCACAGTGCGCAGTCAAGTCGAGACGGAGGCGGGCGCCGGACCGGAACGACACCCGATACGGTTGCCGATCGCCCTGAACCGACAGGGTTGAACGAATTAACATTCTGGAAACTATACTCTGTGTCAATATAAATAAATACATCATCACTCCTGTATTCCCTGAAGGTTGCAGGGCAGAGGTGCACCCACACTTCGCCAACGTATTTTGGTCCCAATTGGGGGCCAGCCTATTCCAATGGCAATAGGCTGGCCAAATAATGATACCCGGCCATCGTTCATGTACCCGGCACGTTCGCTCTCAATACGATTGTGATTTGGGTCATAGTCCACCACGCTGGCCCAGTGCGTTTTATCCAACTTCACACGCCTTTCTTTAGACGTGCAGGTGTCCTCAAGATGTGTTCCATCACCGTTCAGCAAGTGGTAATCATTATTTAAAATTACATTCGCACATGAAAATCTCAGAGGTGCGAGCCTGGGGTTTGAACTACCCTTACGTTTAAGGCGTTTTACCATCGAGATATATAACGGAGATGACCATCGACTCCGCCCTGCGGCAATTTTTTTGACGTTTATCTGACATCCGCCATTGCAGTTGCCCTATGTAGTTGCCGTATACTACAGATAACTACGATGGTGGACGTCATATAAACGTCAAAAAAATTGCCGCAGGGCGGAGTCGATATGGGTTCTCTAGTTACTCTATGCGTTTTACCAACTAGGCTACCACAGCTTATTGTCTCAATGTACATAAAGCCCGTACACTGGTGCGTTAACGCTCGCGCGTTAAAATATTTTCCAATACCAAAACGAACTCTGTGTCAATATGGATACAGTTTGAATTTCTATGGTAGAAGCCATACGTCCCGCCCGCATACGTCAAAATTCGCTCGCGCTGTCAATGTCATTTAGTTGAAGAATGAACTTTATCTACGAGTCAATACAGTTTGTTTTGATATGGCAATAAATTTGACGCGCGACCGTTGACGCCCAAGTGTGCGGGAGGCCTAAAGATTCACTCGCGTCATCAATGACATGTCAATGAAAAATGTGCTTCTTCCATGAGATAATAAAGTTCGGTATGAAAATTACTAGCGCGTCCGTGGCCGCAGGGCTACATCGCCTTACAGACTACACCAAATTAAATTGACACTTTCAAAAACATTCGACATTCTATTCGCAACCTTATTTTGTCGACTACAAAGGTGATTCTTTAAACAGAGATGGATTAATTTAATCTGTCAATAGTTGACATTGAAAATGCATCGCTTTTGTCGATGTGTAATTGTAGTAAAAAAACCGGCCAAGTGCGAATCACACTCGCGCACGAAGGGTTCCGTGCCATTATCGGCGAAAAAATCACGTTTGTTGTATGGTAGCGTCCTTAAATATTCATATTAATCTGTTTTTTAGTATTTTTTGTTATAGCGGCAACAGAAATACATCATCTGTGAAAATTTCAACTGTCTAACTATCATGGTTCATGAGATACAGCCTGGAGACAGACGGACGGACGGACAGACAGACGGACGGACAGCGGAGTCTTAGTAATAGGGTCCCGTTTTACTCTTTGGGTACGGAACCCTAAAGATATCGTTCCCAAAGATAGCATCTTTATAGGAACTGTTAGGAAGTTTTTTGTAGAGTTATTTTCTATTTATTTAACAAAAATAATTAAACTGTTATTAGGCTGTTATTTTATGGATATACATACTTACCCTAAACTTTATAGATAAAGAAACTTAGTATTTTAATCTATGAAAATATCTAGACAATATGAATTTGGGGATTAGAATTACGTATACCAGTATTAAGTAGCACCGAAATATGGAGCAGTATTGGCTAAATGGTTACTTCACTGACCGCAACTGGATTGAAATGTAACAGGAAACAGAGGAAACATGATACCGTTCTACTTACTTACAGCGCGGTTTAGTTTCCCACACTAATAAATGTTCCGATAGTAAATTCTAATCGCAAACTTCGATAGCTTTTTTATTTTGGTACAGTGACGTCTACAATTTTGGTACAGCGACATCTATCGAATTAAAAATCAACTTGCTGTCTGGCATGACACGGATGTTAGTGGATTTCTTGCCTATCTGTTTACGCATCCCTTCAAAACTACGGAACCAGAAACATATGGACGGGATTATTACTTATGTATATTATTACTTATGTATATAAAACATAGGATTTAAATCATTACAGTCTGAAAATTGGGCCTTAGCTTGGGACTTAAAAAAATCGGCCAAGTGCGAGTCGGACTCGCGCACGGAGGGTTCCGTACCATTATCTATAAAAACGGCAAAAAAATCACGTCTGTTGTATGAGAGCCCCCTTAAATATTCATTGTATTCTGTTTTTTAGTATCTGTTGTTATAGCGGCAACAGAAATACATCATCTGTGAAAATTTCAACTCTCTAGCTATCACGGTTCATAAGATACAGTCTGGTGACAGACGGACGGACGGACGGACGGACAGCGAAGTCTCAGTAATAGGGTTCCCGTTTTACCCTTTGGGTACGGAACCCTAAAAAGTAGCCCATGATTCACAGATTCATCATTCACAGATCATTTGCCTTACCTTTCCCCATTATCTGGGTCGGCATAGTATGTCTTCTAATTCTTCTTTCATTCATCTCGCTTTTCCATGCTACTGAAATCCACTCCAATATCATATTCGTTATCATCATTTATGCAGTCCGTTCACCTTTTCTTCGGTCTTCCCCGCACTCTGTCTGTATCCATCAGCATATAAACTCATCACTCTTTCAGTCACATGCTTCTCAACTCTTCTCATCACATATCCGTTTGGATAGTAGGTGATTTGAATGGTTTCATTCTAATCTTCTACTTCTAACTCTACACATCCATCTCAACACTCTAATCTCGGTAGAGTTGAGACGTTTCACGTGCTTTAACCGCTTAGCATTCCGAGACATAGGTAAATAATCGCCAGTCTTATAACTATGGGTAAAAAAGAGCCACAACTATTATATCAAATAAAGTAATTTATGAGGTGTATGTATATATTCTTTTAGCTATGTGAGTTACTCATTACAGTTCAGAATATAAATAATGTGTTTTCTATATAAAGTGAAATTTGTATGATAAATGACATCGTCATACTACGCAGACCACCCGCGTTGTTGCCGAACAGTAATTTGTCACAACAAAACCGATGCAATCTATTTACCGTTCCTCATCTGAAAGCCTACTTTCATTGCCAGCGGCATTAGGTCTATTTTCCAATACCATATGGTTATCGAATGGCATTTATAATGTTGTCCTAGAATCATAACAAAATATTGTTTATCGAATGTAATTGTCAAGATCAAATTGGCTTTGAGAAATTTGATTCGCATTTGTTGATATCTAAACACCACGTAATTTATCTTAGCATAGTATCTAGTTACTGGGATTTGATAATTTGAAATCTTACTAGCAGTGTGTGTAGACATAAATTTCATCTTCCTGTAGGCCACAGACCATATAGCATCTGTGCTTAGCTTGACCGTGTAGATATAAGTTTTATCTTTCAACTGTCAGTTTTGTCTACACTTCTACACTTCACAACAAATATGTAATATTGGAGCAGCCGGCTTCACCTTGTGAATAAAGCTTAACAACAACAATCAAAGTATTTTCATTATAGGTCGCCGTTTAAACGTTATTTATAGTAATTGCAAGGCATTAATCAAACTAATTAAGTATATGCATCATTAATCCGTTTATTACAGTGAAAGTGATAGATGAGCATACTTGTACGCTTGCGTTGCGTTGAACCCATTGAGGTTTCTGACACCCTATTATTTATAAATACATCATCACGCCTGTATTCCCCGAAGGGGTAGGCAGAGGTGCACTGTAGTGCGCCCACACTTCGCCGATGTATTTTGGTCCCAATGTAATAGGGGGCGAGCCTATTGCCAATATACCGTGGACATTCCCCTTCAATACCAGGGAGATTTGGGCCATAGTCCACCACGCTGGCACAGTGCGGGTTGGTGAACTTCACACGCCTTTCTATAGACGTGCAGGTTTCCTCACGATGTTTTCCTTCACCGTTCAGTAAGTGCTAATCATTGTTGAAAATTACATTCGCACATGAAAATTATCTTAGAGGTGCGGGCCTGGAATTTGAACTTGCACCCCTTACGTTCAAGGCGGGCGTTCTTGCCCGCGAGGCTACCACTGCTTACCCTGCTACCCTATTATTTAGACGCCCCATTATACGATCAATTTGTTATAAATTCAATACCTGACCTTGATCGAATTGATGTTAGATTGATCTTATGTTGGACGCACATTTAACAAAACATACAAGCGAAGTGGCATACAAAATAAAAATTAAATAAGTGTGCCCGGATACTGGGGCTACAAAAGTTGCTTGTTAAATTTCTTGCCATTATCACAACTACCTATGTATTACATACCTACATAAAGACGTAATTTCTGTAATCAAAACCACGCTCTTACGCAGCAATATTCACTCGCGCTGTCACAGTCATTGTGTTGAGGATTGAACTTTTTCTGTGTGTCAATAGAGTTCGTTTGCCTTTCACGTTTGTTGAGTTTGACGCGTGGCTTTTAACGCTCCAGTATGCGGGGGCTAAATACAAACCAAAAAGATTTCGACGAAGCAAAATGCTTACCGGGATCTGAAAATTCACAAGGCCTGTCTTTAGCTACATTTAATACTACTATACTATTATAGCCCTTTTTAACATCCCACTGCTGGGCACGGGCCTCCCCTCAATGCGAGGGGGATTCAGGCCATAGTCCACCACGCTGGCCCGGTGCGGGTTGGCAGACTTCACACATCTATCGAGAACTAGTCAAGTTCCCTCAGACGTGCAGGTTTCCTCACGATGTTTTTCTTCACCGTTTCATAGCAAGTGATAATTTCGGATGAAAATGTGATTCGCACATAAATCCCAGAGGTGTGAGCCGGGGTTTGTAACTGCACACTTTGATTGCAAGGCGTGCGTTCGACCACTCGCCTACCACTGCTCCTATTTGTGCATTTAAAACCATGCTTTATTGTCCCGTTTTTAATTGTTAATTACAATTTACGCAATTATGAGCACATAACGGCAGCTAGGGATATGCGTTGATATTTATAAGATCAATTAGAGCCACAACTCGATCGATTCGAGAGCATTCACTATTCCTTGATGATGCAACGCCCTGGTGCTTAAAGCATAGGGTGCGGCCCCACGTGAACTGTACTCTATAAAAGCTATAAAGGAGTACCTTATTTATTAAACCCCATGTATAGGGCAAAAATGTTTAGAAAAACTATATACATGTAATCATGTAGTAGATAAATAATATATGTTCTCCCCACAAGTAGCAGTGGTTGCCGAGTGGTCGAGCGCCCGCCTTGCAATCAGAGTGTGCAGGTTCAAACCCCGGCTCGCACCTCTGGGTTTATGTGCGAATCTCATTTTCATCCGAGATTATCACTTGCTATGATACGGTGAAGGAAAACATCGTGAGGAAACCTGCACGTCTGAGGGAACTTGCCAAGTTCTCGATAGATGTGTGAAGTCTGCCAACCCGCACTGGGCCAGCGTGGTGGACTATGGCCTGAATCCCCCTCGCATTGAAGGGAGGCTCGTGCCCAGCAGTGGGATGTTAAAAAGGGCTGTAGTAGTAGTGTTCCCCACTTCTTGTAGAAGGAACATTTCAACAATTTAAATTACATAAATAAATAATTTTAAATATATAAGTTCATTAATTAGTATCGCCCCCTATTACATTGGGACCAAAATACATCGGCGAAGTGTGGGCGCACTGCAGTGCACCTCTGCCACCCTTTCGGAGCTTACAGGCGTTATGATGATGTATTTAATTAGTATATTTGGCTGAATTGGTGGACACAACTGGTAACCCAAGGTATGCATATTCCCTTGCTTAACAAGTGGCTTGTTCATAATATCTTTAAAGGATAATATTGGTCTATATTATTACCGTTTATGTAAGTATGCATTCTTTATAGCGTTGTCTTCTGGATGTTAATATCTATAGCGCTGCTTACCGCCGTACTGCACGGACGCCTAGTTGAGTAAGACTGCCCCAATTCACATGAATGCTGCGCTAACGTGATAAATACACCACACGCACGAATTGCTACTGAACTATACTCCAATAATTCTAAAACCTTAGCCTTTATAGCCTAAAGGTCTGAACTACGCCTGGGTAAAGGTATCCCCAAAAAATATCTGTAGGTAAATAAAATAATATTCCTATAAACTGTTCAAGAAAAGACTTTTCGAAATTTGTTTCGTTTTCTCTGCAGAAAATGATTGAAACGGGTTGCAACAGAATACTGTGATTGCTTCTGAAGATCTTCTGCTTTTAAGGGCTAAAGCCTTCAAGCGTCAAAATGCGCGCGACCAATTTTTTACCAAAACTCACTGTAGTTTTTAAAAACAAGCTTTTATTTAATTGTACTTAGTTTTCGTGTTCTCCTCAGCAAGCCCTTTCATTTGATACCCACACTGTGGCAGTGCAAAAATAACTATTCCGCCATCTTGGCTGATCCGCCATATTATTATTAGAATGACGTCACATAGCTAAGCATGCATTGTCATCCAAGATAAGCGTGTATACCAAATTTATGCTCAATGGTTTAAAGATAACTGATTTAAAATTCAGTTGCAAGATTCCACCCGGACATACATTGCAAGTTAATATAAAGCTTGTAATAATAATAATAAAGCTTGTAAAAAGCTTAATAATAAAAAAACTAAATGGTGTCGTGGGACACCAGGTAGGAACGAAGTTCCTTCGAAGTAGACATATATGATAGGACATTTAAAATACCAGCTTCTACCCGCGACTTCGTCCACGCAGACTTCGTTCCATCCATCCATCCATCCATCCATCCATCCATCCATCCGTCCGTCCGTCCGTCTTTTTTTTATTAAAGACGTGTTTTTTTATTTTGTATGTTAAATATATATACAAAGTTTCAAGTCGTTCAAAAAATATTTTTGAAATTATGTGACCTTCAACCCCCCATTTCACCCCCAAGGGGTTAGATTTTTGATAATATTTTGGAAATGGGACCAACCTTGAAGAATTCCCTAGCAAACCTAAAAAAAAATTCTCAATCGGTCGACAGACGCCGGAGATATGCGGTAACATACATAAAAAAATAAAAAAATAAAAATAAAAAAAAAAACATACGGGTCGAATTGAGAACCTCCTCCTTTTTGAAGTCGGTTAAAAATCAAAACATGTTTGATAGTCATTACAATGAGTCTAATGGCTAGATTATTTAAACGTAAATAGTCTAACCTGTCAGATGGGAAAGATGTAAATATATAATCATCAGTAAGTTTGGGTTGAAAGTGGAAACGCGTTCCAAATAAAAAAAATTCAGATTCACCAAAATACTTAACTAGTTACTGTGAAATCCAAACTAGGCGTTGTCTGTATTGTAATGTAGATATTATGGCAATGAGCCCGAGGTAAAATACTTAAAACTTGGTAGTAGATTTTCTTCAGGATTCACTTAAACCCATAAACCAACCGTGTAGCTATAAAACACGAGATATCAACTTCTAATAGCATTCCACGTCCAATGATATATTTACACACTCACCATGACTCATGCTTTAAGCATACAAATATGTAATATTTTTCCAACAACTTAATTGGAGTTGTACACCATAATCTAAAGTAATATTACAAAAGTCTTATCTTTCGGCTGCGTAGATTGTAATTATAATAATCCACTGTAACGTTCTGCTTCGATACAACTTTTTGCGCTCAGTAAAAAAGCTTTTTTTACCGTTACGACCAGTATTTAGTACACTGCGTGTTTATTCAGGCGTCTAGTGCTAATAGAGCTTAGAAAACGAGTAATGTATGCTGAAGTTATCGTTTAAATCGTTATGTATTACGATCTTCGCGTCGCTAAAGCGTCTACCAGCAGTCTAGTCGGGGCGAGTCAATGACAGGCCCACTTTCACAAACCGAGTCGAGTCATATCTTTTTTTTTTGGGGCCGTTACAATAACTGGACAGTGGATTGTTATTACATTGAATGGACACTACAATTACTAGCACCATTTGTTCTGTGGGTTTATTGTACAGGTCTTTAAAAATGTTAGATAGTGTAGCTTATTAATATACAATTTGCAAGCTAAATAGTAGCAACAAAGATCTACGCACCATTTTTTAAGGTTCTCATGGAAAATGGCATAGACGAGACTTAGAGTTATGTTCATGTTTCTTAATTGATTTTAAAATGGAGGAGGTTTACACTTCAATCCTTTATTTTATGTATGTTCATGGAAGCTAGTTAGTAAACTGGTTTTTTTTTATTTCATAAAAAAATCTTCAGCATTTGTTTCTCTTAAGAGGTGAGGAAGTTGATGAACCTTTTGGGGATTTTTCACAGCCTCTAGGGGACATGTGGTTTTTTTCTTCTTAAAATTTTTTGGTCGATGTTTCTATGCAGGTAAAATATTACTTGCAAATTATAATACACCCTGTATATTTGTAAATGAAGCAAGAAACGCTCTCGATTTGTTTCACGTGTGGTCTCTATATCTGATATTACAGTGGGGTTATGTAAAGTTTGGTTTACATGAGCGCAATAAATCATTTACTAGCCCCGATTCGGTACGGCTTTCACCGAACCGTGTATATTAAAACCTTTTGTTTCACGATCTTTATATAGTGTGGAGGAAAATATATTATTCAGGTTATTCAGATTAACATAAATGACGTCTGCAAGGTTAGAGCTCTTACACACGAGCGGCATGTTACCAACGGCATAGGCAACTGCAGCCGTCGAACTATAGCCATTTTGTCACTCGACTGCAAATAGTTTAAGAGTGCGCATGCGTTGCAAATTTGTAAAATGAGTTCCAGTGACGAAATTGATATTGAATTGCTAATTGTGGCAGTAAAGAAAAAAATCGTGTATTTGGAATTATAAATTGAAATAGTACAGTAATAAAATAATAAAAAAACCGAGCATGGATGTCGGTATGTGAAGAAGTTGTAAATGATTTTAATAATAAACATATTTCTTGAATCCACAAAGAACGAGTTTTTATTTTTCGTTTCTGTCGGCGCCGATGAAGTACAAATAATAACAGTGTTTCTTCTTCGGAATCCATTTTGCAACTGTCTCTTATACTATGAGAGCCGCCGACGGCTGCCGCTGATCTCTATAGTTGAGATGTCGACGGCTGCCGTCGACGCGTCAACGGTTGCCGCCGACGCGTGTCGACGGCTGCAGTTGCCTATGCCGTTGGTAACATGCCGCTCGTTTGTAAGATAGTACGCACGCCAAGACGCCCTGTGTCACGAGTTTTGTCACACAGATTGTTTTCCAAGCTATCTTATTTCATAGGAGAGAAGTAGACAACATTGAAATGATCCGTAACATAAGTCGTGCTACCCGCGTGCTGTTAGGGGCGGGAGTTTAAAATGGCGACTGAGCAATTCCTCTCTTTCAGTTCCTTGAGGGATGAAAGGCTATTGGACTTAAGCGACACTTTGGACGATATTGACTTACATACTTATTTGGAATCAGCGAATTTTACTGCGTCGAATGAGTGAGTAACTATGCTCTCCTGTAAAGTTAAAAAAATGTCGCTGAAGTCAAATAGCATTTCACCCCTCGATATCATTTTTGACAATGTAGCGCTTTTGGCATTTGGAAGTCAAATGTTTCTCCGCCATATGTTTCTGATTGACTTCCGTAATAAGTAGGTCATTGCTTATAATTTTATCATAAGACTACTGTTCAGTTTGTAAATATAAATTATTCAGGTGATTCAGATCATCTTGAAATGGTAAAAGGTTGAAATGCATTATGACATGAGCTTTTCGACGGTTGGTCATGGCCAATAACCAACTTCGTTGTTCAAAGTAGAAGTTTTTATTCGATAAATCTACTTGTTCTTTGGTCATGCTTAAGTTTACAGATTTTTACGTTTCAATATGTACAAAAGTTTCTGTTATTTTTAATTTTACTAGCAAAATTAGGTTATCACATTGCAATATAGTCGTTATAGTGTTGTTATTTATTGGCTCGAACATTCCTGTATTATAATTGACACAACACCAAAAAAAAAAGTAAAAACAAAACTTTATCTTACAACTACTACTACAGCCCTTTTAACGTCCCACTGCTGGGCACGGGCCTCCCCTCAATGCGAGGGGGATTCGGGCCATAGTCCACCACGCTGGCCCAGTGCGGGTTGGCAGACTTCACACATCTATCGAAAACTAGTCAAGTTCCCTCAGACGTGCAGGTTTCCTCACGATGTTTTCCTTCACCGTTTCATAGCAAGTGATAATCTCGGATGAAAATGAGATTCGCACATAAATCCCAGAGGTGCGAGCCGGGGTTTGAACCGACCACCACCACTTCGACCACTCGGCTACCACTGCTTATTCCAAAAATTTTATTCCAATATCTTATTCCAAAAAAATATTCATTTTTTATTATCTGTATATTATAAGTAGGTTATTATTATTTGTTCTCCAACAAAAGCTTTTTCAGACTAAAAGGCAGAGCAAACACGTTTTATGAAAATGTTGTTTTTCTCTGTCACACTGATTTCCACTTCGGTTAGCATGGATGGCGAAACTTTTGTTATTTATAGGTGGAAAAACAATTTGTTATGACGGAAATACTTTATATATTATATTAGTCAAAGGCACTTACAAAGACAGCTTATGCGAAATATGGGTCCTGTTATTATCGCTCGCGTCGAGCCGGTATTAGAAACAATTTTGGCGGCTATCATCACCTCTTAAATTATGTTTACAAGCTTTATATTTACTTGCCATGTATGTCCGGGTGGAATCTTGTAACTAAATTTTAAATCAGTTATATTTAACCGATTGAGCTGAAATTTCGTATACACGCTTATTTTGGATGACAATGCATGATCAGCTATAGGACGTCATTCTAATTCCAATATGGCGGATCATCCAAGATGGCGGAATAGTTATTTTTTCTGCACTACCACAGTATGGGTATCAAATGAAAGGGCTTGCTGAGGAGAACACGAAAATTAAGGGTAATTAAAAAAAAGCTTGTTATTAAAAATATTTTTTTACAATTAATTTATTTCTTTTAATGCTTTGGCAATTTTTTTGACATTTATCTGACATCCGCCATTGTAGTTACCTGTAGTATTCGCTAGAGATGAAACGGATAGTGGTTAGGCCGGATACTGGATACCGGATATTCGGCAAGCTACCAGGCCGGAGCGCCGATTATCCGGCTACCGGATATTCGGCCCTTTATCGCCTTACATGATGCCTCTTAGCTTTATCTTCTTTCAGGTCTTGATTGCGATCAAGACCCATACATATCAGTGGTCAGTTAATTTGCATCAGTACCCGCAGTTGTCAATGTTTGCTAGAATTTATCTTTCAGCACCTGGCAGTAGCTTTTACAGCGAAAGGCTATTTTCAGAAGCTGGTCAAAATCATAATCAATGTAATGCCAAAAAGCACTTACAAATACTCAGATTCGAACACCTACGGTCTTGTATACGAAGCCAAGCGGAGTCGCCTCTTACCAACAAGTAACAAGTACTAAACTATAGGTATGATTTACCTTGTGTAAAATAATGATAATGTTTTGAATTTTACTATCCGGTATCCGGCCGGATATTCAAAACAAGGCCGGATAGGCCGGATACCGGATAGTTACCGGATATCCGTCTCATCTCTAGTTTACGGCAACTACTCCGTTATATATCTCGATGGCTGCGGTCGATGCCAGCAACAAACAAGACACCTAACTAGGCAAACTAGGCAAGTACTGTACGAGATACACTAACCTATCGACCGATTAAAGCCTCCCAAATAGCCAAATAAACTGTACTAACACATACACAAACTCTTTCAATTTGCTAACATGAGGATCTCAAATGAGTGGACTCACGAGTGAGGGATA
Source organism: Ptilodon capucinus (assembly GCA_914767695.1). NCBI lineage: Eukaryota > Metazoa > Arthropoda > Insecta > Lepidoptera > Notodontidae > Ptilodon > Ptilodon capucinus. The sequence continues at coordinate 9,734,453 of OU611808.1, forward strand.
TCTATAACCAATCGCCACTTCGAGCGAAACGCCCACATCGGTCTGATATCGCATCGTTTGTTGTTGACCCCTTTCTCATTGAGTACTGATACGCAAACGAGAGTGTAAAAAACAATAGATACAGTAGGTACTCTTTATTGTACACCAAATAGAGAGAGAGATAGAGAAAAAACTAACAATAATACAACATTCTATGGTCTAAATAATAATCGAAATAAAGCTTTGTACAATTGGGCGGTCTTATCGCAAAAATAATTCTTCCAGCCAACTAGTGTGAAAGTGAAAAGAAAAAACTTTAACAAAAAACAAAAACCGACTTCAAAAACCTAGGTGCACTAAAAAGCTACAAATAATCATATAATTCAGTACATTTGGAGTAGGTGCCAATCTACATCAGACTAGGCAAACACACATATGAATTGGCACCGACTCCAATTGTACTGAATTATAAGATTATTTGTAGCTTTTTAGTGCACCTTGGTTTTTGAAGTCGGTTTTTGTTAAAAAAAATCACGTTAATAAAAATCACGATTTTTAGTGGCCATTATTGTTGAAAATATGCAAGTATTATCACCTGATAACAGCACAAAAAAAAATATAGCAAAAAAACTATTTCTAAATATTTTATAATTATTTCTAATTTGAATTGTAAATAGTTGTGACTTCTCTCAAACATTTAGGTATCTTCAAGATATATTAACTCTAATAGATTTAGAATCTATGGCTAGTTTCAAAAGTGGAAACACTAGACCGAATTCACTTATCTTTGTTAAATGCTACATTGACCGATAGTTAACTCTGTCGGGTACATTGACTCACCGCAAGATTCGGGACAGACTAATTTGGTACAGTTAAGGTCCCCGCAGACTGAGGCGTCAAGGCACGCGTGTCGAATCTTTTGCCAATAACAAAACGAACTTTATTGACTGATACAAAAAGTTAATTCTTCAACGAAATGACACAGTAATTCAATCTTTATGTATATTAACACAGAGTTCGTTTTAGTATGGGCAAAAAAAAATTAAGCGCGTCTTTTGGGTTTTGGGGGCTTTTAAGCGTTAGTTATGCCCTAAACATACCACAGCGAAGAAGTACAATGGATTTTTTATTTTTATCCGCCTGTATCGTCCCACTGCTGGGCAAAGGCCTTCCTTTCCTTTCTCCACTCTTCTCTGTTTTTCCCAGTGTGGACCAGTCTCTATTCTGCGAGTCCCAACTCGTCTCGCCATCTTTGATCGGGTTTTGCGCGACTTGAGTTTATAAAAAAAAATACTCTATGTCATTAATAATAGAGATTGAATTTCTGTGGATAAAGCCTACGTCACTGAGATGTGATGAAAAATGTACTTTGTCAAAGAGCTTTTACAATTCATTTTGTTATTGGCATTGTTCGCGTCGGTTATGTCTCATCTATTTGTGCAGGGCCACTCAGGATACGCCGGGTTAGTTGGCATTTACTTGATAACTATAATTATTATTTACGATAGAAACGCAATTTCCTTTTTACGCCCGCGGCTATGGGTCGCTATACAGACGCGTAACCTGACGTACACGATATTTTAAATACGCCATCTATTATTTGAGTAATAAAATTTATGAAATTATACTTATGATTCAAGTATTTACTCGCTTTTATGTAGGTATTGAGGCGAGACACATTTATGTTTGACGATATAAAATGTATACATGCCGAGGGGTGAAAGGCTGTTTGGACAAGCAGTGGTAGCCTCGTGGGCAAGAACGCCCGGCTTGAACGTGAGGGCTGCAAGTTCAAATCCCAGGCCCGCACCTCTGAGATAATTTTCATGTGCGAATGCCATTTGCAACAATGATTACCACTTGCTGAACGGTGAAGGAAAACATCGTGAGGAAACCTGCACGTCTATAGAAAGGCGTGTGAAGTTGACCATCCCGCACTGGGCCAGCGTGGTGGACTATGGCCCAAATATCCCTCGTATTGAGGGGGAATGTGCCCGGTATAATGACAATAGGCTCGCCCCCTATTACATTGGGACCAAAATACATCGGTGAAGTGTGGGCGCACTAAAGTGTACCTCTTCCTACTCCTTCGGGGAATACAGGCGTGATGATGTTCATTTGATGTAGATAACATTTTTTTTACTTTGCAAGAGAGCACACTTATTCGGCGCAGAAAAAATCGCTGATTCCAAATATGTTTATAAGTCAATCGCCTAAAATCTCGCTTAAGTTAAATAGCCTTCCACCCCTCGATATCAAACACGTCTAACGGTTTTTAAGGGACGAACGACAATTTTTTTGTTAATACGGTATCAATATCATAATCATATCAATATATCATAGAAGCTAATACATATAAGTCCATTAAATAAATACATCACCTCGCCTGTATTCCCCGAAGGGGTAGGCAGAGGTATCTACTCCTTCACTGATGTATTTTAGTCCCAACGAAATAGGGGCCTATTTCTTATATATATTCTCATTCTCCCTAAATACGAGGGAAATTTAGGCACGTTTATAGAAAGGCGTGTAAATGTCATCAATAAGCACCAGTGCAGAGTTCTTCCTTCAGTGTTCAGCAAGTGGTAATCATTGATGAAAATCCCAGAGTTGCCTTGCTTAAAAAGCGAGCGTTTTACCAACTAGTCTACCACTTTTTCTTCTTGCTGCCAGAAGATTTAACGGCACATCAACGATAATACAAGCGAATCTTTTCGCAAGGTCGCGTCATGTTTTTGCCACAGACATTTAACCCTTATGTACATTAGCACAGAGTACATTTTCAAGAAACGTTGAGAGTATTCGCTCGCGCCTTTGCTGTCGTCATGTCATATCAATGAGGATGCACTCAAGGATGCCGGCACCAGGTCGGATCGTGTCCAGTACTCCTGCTCGGCACGGGAACGTCACTAATTGTGTCCTGGTAGAGGCTGCAAGGTCGTCACGCGCCCGCTAACTATATCAATACGAAAATTGCTGTTGAAATGCGGGTGTGGTGCCCGCCGATACGGACAGCGGAATAAGCATGAACAAACTACGGAGATATTAATTAACATACATATCTATAAATGATTGGTAAAAAAACTTTTTAAAAACAAGCTTTTATTTAATTGCCTTTAGTTTTCGTGTTCTCCTCAGCAAGCCCTTTCATTTGATACCCATACTGTGGTAGTGCACAAAAAAATAACTATTCCACCATCTTGGAATTAGAATGACGTCACATAGCTAAGCATGCATTGTCATCCAAAATAAGCGTGCATACCAAATTTCAGCTCAATCGGTCAAAGATAACTGATTTAAAATTCAGTTGCAAAATTCCACCCGGACATACATTGCAAGTTAATATAAAGCTTGTAACAAATAAATAGAATGAAGTTTGTAATGTCAAAATATCAGCTTTTTACTATATGTATGTGAAAGTACTTTATATACTTACTCTACTTGGTTTAAAATTTATGACATTTTGCATATGTCTCTTTGTTTGAGGATAACTATCGACGGTACTGTCATTGGCAGATAGCTGATATTATAAGGAAAAACTTAGGCTTTTTTATTTTTTCAAAAATAATTAGGGTTCCATGGGAAAATAATAAAGCACATTTGTTCCGGGTATTTATGGTTTCTAAATTAAATGCGTACGAAGCCTTACTACATTTTCTACTTAATTACTTTTTGCTATATTATTAAAATGTATATGTAATTTATAGTGAATGTACAGTCTTAGACCTCATTTTCATAGAAAAGTAGAGCAAACGATTATAGTTTACAAGCTGTAGTAATAAGGTCCTAATTAGACTGATGTACTCGGCACTGAACAAGGACCACTGCTTTCGGTTATAATCTTGATAACATCTACACGTTATGATAATGATAAAATATCAGGTGTGCTCGGAATAACAGAATATGACACACGGTTTTAAAAAATAAATTAATGAAATGCCAGACAACACATAGGCACTCTTCGTCTGATACCAAACTAAGCAACGCTTGTACAATAGATATAAGCAATAGGGCGACTGGGCGATCCCATCTATACCCAGACCAGGGTAAATTCAGAAAAGGCCATTTCAGAAATTTGCCACAGGCGGGATTCGAACCCGCAACCAACTGGTTTAGTGAAGCTGTCTTAAAAAAAACACCTACTTCACAAACAGTTTTAATTGCTGGAAAATTGTGTGTAATGTTGTGTTAAATATGTTTTTTTTAATTTGGGTAATTTTATAGAAAAAAAATTAAAAAAATCTCATAATATTTCATGAGAATTTTTTGATCCATCAACTTTACAAAACAATTTTATTTAAAGACTAGCTGTGCCCGCGACTTCACCCGCGTGGACTTTAGGGAGATTACCTGGAAATATGGGTATTATGTTTGTCCCGCGGAACCCTAATGCTTTTTCTAAAATTGAAGTAGCCTAAGTTACGTCTTGGAACGTCAGCTATCTATCAGTGAAAGTCGATCGAATCGATCGAAATTGAAATCGGTTCAGCCGTTTAGAAGTTTATCTCAAACAAACAGACAGACAGGCAAAAAATTTTAAAATTGCGTTGTCGTATATCATATAAACTTTCATACGCATTTGGTAAAAAAGTGTTATTTTGATATTACAAACAGACACTCCAATTTTATTTATTTGTATGTATAGATGCAAGATGCAAGGTGGTTGCGTATTCGATTCCCGCCAACGGCAAATTACGAAAATGGCTTTTTCTGAATTTGTCCTGGTTTGAGTGGAACTGGAATCGCAACCAGTTCATTGTATGGTATCCATAGTACAAGCTTTGCTTGTTAGGGATCATACAACGAGTATAAATGTTGTATGACAATAAAAAAACGGCCAAGTGCGAGTTGGACTCGCGCACGAAGGGTCCCGTACCATTATCTATAAAAACCGGCCAAGTGCGAGTCGGACTCGCGCACGAAGGGTTCCGTACCATTATCTATAAAAAAACCAAGGTGTCAAAGTCGCTTTTCAAGTTACGAGTGTGTTTTCAGTTTGAGTTAAAAGCTTCTAATTTGTATGTACACCAAAATGTTTGTCCCAATTTATAAAAAATATTTATGCACTGTATCAATGGTCAATTTAGAATTTTAAAAAGATAAAAATAAAAACACACTTTTTAAAAATTTAGAACCCTAAAAACTAAAAACGAGCAAAAAATCACGTTTCTTGTATGGGAGCCCTCTTAAATATTTATATTATTCTGTTTTTTAGTATTTGTTGTTATAGCGGCAACAGAAAAACATCATCTGTGAAAATTTCAACTGTCTAACTATCACGGTTCATGAGATACAGCCTGGTGACAGACGGACGGACCGACGGACGGACAGCGAAGTCTTCGTAATAGGGTTCCCGTTTTACCCTTTGGGTACGGAACCCTAAAAAAAGAAACAAGTGATTGTCTCTGATCTAAAATAAATCATGATTTTTAATCAGTTTTGTGTGCTGTCGCTACAGTACAAGCGAGCCCGATTTGTCCACTCGTATGAAGATTGATAGCGGCCACCCTGGGATTATTTTGTCTACACAACAAACCGTCCCGTCTGAGGTGACGGTGCATTGCCACTGGACGGCTGGACGGCTGGACGACACCAGGATGTCCTTATTGTACCGAACGACGAGGAAACAACATTTTGCAGGAGACACTTTTATTATTGTTGATTGTGCCGACTTTCCTTTGGAATACGCAATTACACACACAACAGTACCTAGGGTTAACACTCGTATCAGGACTAAAGCCGCACACAGAGGCGTCGTTTTCATCCGAGATTATCGCTTGCTAAGAAATGGTGAAGGAAAACGTCGTGAGGAAACTTGCACGTCTGAGGGAACTTGACTAGTTCTCGATAGATACGTGAAGTCTGCTAAACCGCACTAAGCCATCGTGGTGGACAATGGCCCGAATCCCCCTCGCATTGAGGGGAGGCCCGTGCCCAGCAGTGGGACGTTAAAAGGGCTGTAGTAGAGAGCAGGTGCACCTAAACATTAAAATGTTAAACTTTTATTTTATTTCTTAAAAAAGTAGAAGAAGACTATCATTTGTAGAAGTTGGTAAACTCATTAAATGTGTTTTATCTTTGCTTTAGCATTGAGTTAATTTTTTTATCAGTTTTTGTTTAGCTTAGGCCTTTTCAAGTACACTACACAATGACTTCCGCGTGTACCTCGTGAAATTCGCAGGAAGTCGATAGCAAATCAATAATCTGACCTTTTAAAGATTATCATTATTTATTACTTATCTAATGTTTCCCTGTTTTACTTGAAAAATGACTATCTGTTATCATTATGACGTTAAAATCGGGTAAAGACTTCCTACAGGCGCGACATTTTTATTGCCAAACCAAAACGATCTCATCGATGATGCGAGCGAATTTTGGCGCATGCTTTTACCACAGAAATCCTATCTTTATGTATATTGACACAGAGTTCGTTTTGGTATAGGCAAACATTTCGACTTTTGACGCCCCTGTGTGTCCGGGGTTTAATCTTGGATTTATTATTTATATTTATTTTATTTTACGAATTTAAAAATTGTATTTTTATGGAGTGGTATTTAACGACTCGCTGATTTATTGGTCGTAAGAGATCGTGAGGGTAGAAATCGGCTAAATTGATTTTAACTATGTTTGTGAATATTTAACAGGCAATTAGGTATGATCACGAAGTATTAATAAAAACCAATCTTCACTTTTAGCGAAAGTTTATGTAATTATACAAAACGGTAGTTAGGGTCAGTAAACTCTCGTAAATAAGCAAGGAGATAGTCACTATGACTATATTCTGCCTGACTGGTTCTCTATTAATTACCCATTATCTATGTCCATTAAAACCAATAGCTGTTTAATAAGCAGTTGCAGCTTGGTTCATAGATCGACTGCCTTACACTCAAGGTTCAAACTCCGGGCTCGCACCTAGGATTTTCGGAATTAGCGTGCAAAAGCCACTTTTAATAATTACGACATATTGAACAGTGAAGTCAAACATCGTGAGGAAACTGTCACATCTATATAAACATACAGACAGACGGAAAACAAAGTGATTCTGTAAGGTTTATTTTTTTCTTAGGTACGGAACCCTAAAAAAGGCTTGAGAAGCTCACTGATCCGCACTGGGCCAGCGTGTGGACTATGGCCCAAATCTCCCTCGTATTAAGAGAGGCTGGGGCCGGTATAATTGGCAATAGTTTCGCCTTTTATTGCCTTGAGATCAAAATACACTAATGAAGAGTACCTGTGCCTACTCCTTTGGAGAATATAAGAGTTATGATGTATGTATGAGGTCGTAACTTTCTAGACTTTTTACCGAAAATGTGTACGGTAAAAGATATTCATATTATCTACAATCAGAATACCAAAGAATTCCAGTTCATTGTAAAGACAAATTAATTTTAAACCCTACACCTCCTGCTATTCCGCCCACAGCGGCCGCCTAGCCGGTCCGATTGCAATTTATTTGTTGGTAGGCCGTTGTATGGAATAACTCAAGTTATAATAATACCGGGGATCTACCAAGGGTTTTGCAAAGCTTTGTAACATTAATAGGTATTGGAAAAATGCTATTTCACACGTTCGCTGTGTTGTGAGGTCATATTGGCTCTAGCCGAAGCCAGGGTGATGGGTCGGGGGACCTGTCACCCATTGCACGGTTTCGGCGGACTGTGGGACAGCTGGGGTCGTACCAAGCCGTCCCAGGGGCCCCGTGGCGATCCCGTGGCATCCCCCCATCGGGGCGGGTGGTACACCGTGGGTTTTTAATGGGTACCTTTACCGGCACTATGCCAGGGACTCCCAGATACCCCTTCCTCCTCCCCCGAGGTCGGAAGGGGATTCATAAAGGATTTTCCCACGAAAAAAAATAATTGTCATATTGGCTCATGGCGAACTATGATAGTAGCGCGCAGCACTCACAAAGTTAGGACCTCTATGAGTCAATACAACCTCATGACGCACCAGCTGCAAGTACACTAAAAGTCCTTACGCAGCGAATCCTTAGCATAATGTATTACTTTCTTTGTTTACGGAAACATATTATTTTCGCTACATTACAGTCCACTACATTTGATTTTCGCTTCTAAAGTTGTTTCTGCAATGAAGAGTAGGCCCCAGCGCGTGGCAAGCCCTCGCCCACGGCCCTCGAGCCAGTTTACAACTTGCACCATTTGTTGTCGCCGACATCCGCTGATTTACTGTCGGCTATACGAATGTGTCCTTTACCGTTTCCCTTTGAAGCCTGCTCAGGAATATATAATAGCTATTATTGTTTAAGGCACCGCTTGTGGTTTTTTTAGAATAAAGCTTGGGGTTGTCAAGACGCACGTTGAACAATATTTGCCAACACCAAAACCATCTCTGTGTGTGTATTAATAAAGATTGAATTTCTGTAGTAAAACCTGCATAGCCACGTATCGTAAAAAATAATAATTTAACAACATCTTCTATCTGCGTTAGCAAGAATATAACTAGTCTAATGTCTTCAAGGTGATAAAGTCTAATGTATATACTGATATTTTAGCTACCATTGAATAAAGATGTTTACATTTCTAAAAAAAATTTTTTAACAAAACACAAAAACCAACTTCAAAAACCTAAGTGCACTAAAAGCTACAAATAACCTTATAATTCAGTGCATAGAGTAGCTGCCAATCTACGGCAGGATAGGCAAATTACACACATGAATTGACACCGACTCCATATGTACTGAATTATAAGGTTATTTCTTGCGTTCTAGTGCACCTATGTTTTTGAAGTGGGTTTTTGTTTTGTGTTATATTTAAAAAAAACAGGATTTTTTGTGATAATAATCGTTGAAAATATGCCTCATAACAGCCCTAAAAAAGTATAAGTTTACGGCAAAAAAAACACACCTTTTTAGGGTTCCGTACCCAAAGGGTAAAACGGGAACCCTATTACTAAGACTTCGCGTTCCGTCCGTCCGTCCGTCCGTCTGTCACCAGGCTGTATCTCATGAACCGTGATAGTTAGAGAGTTGAAATTGTCACAGATCATGTATTTCTATTGCCGCTATAACAACAAATACTAAAAAACTTTAACTAATTTAAGGGGCTCCCATACAAGAAACGTGATTCTTTTGCCATTTTTATAGATAATGGTACGGAACCCTTCGTGCGCGAGTTCGACTCGCACTTGGCCGGTTTTTGGAAATTAGTTAAAAAATGAAGTCATAGCAACTCCGCGCGTATAGTGTTAGGTGACTTGACGCCTTGATCTGTAGCTGCCAATGACATTTCGTTCAATAATGTACTTTATTTATGAGTATACGGTTCGTTTTGGTATTGGTAAAAATTGGTTGCATGTTTCACACGCGTCTATTCGTGCAGAGCTTTAACGAGTACCTGAGTACCTCTCTATGTCACAGATAAGAGCTTTCGACAGTAATTCACGTGCAGTTGCGTTACTGCTTCCATGATAAGATACAGCACTTTAAAAATAACGGAACTTTCGGGGCACAATGGACAATTATGTTAACGATACAAAAGTTAAGGCAGCTATGACAGTCTGCTAACAAAGGGGCATTTCTTCACTGATAATGATTACTGTCTACTATAGAAATAAGCTGTTTTACTTGTGCCATTAGGTGAAAGATGCCTTATGCATACTCTTATCTCTGTCAAAAAATATTGGTTGCAGCCATAAAAATCGTGCAGTGATGCGCAAACTTCCTTAATAGGGGGCCAGAAAGTATAAGAAATTTCAGAGGAGGGCCAGAATTATAGCAAAAATGTATTTTGTGTTGAACTGTAGAATCTATGAAGTAGAATCTACTTAATCTTCTGGACCGTCAAGATATAGTTATCGCGGACCTTATACTACTCGTGTCGAAGGACCGTCGGCGGGCCGGAATAAATGCTTTCGCGGGCTGGAGCTGGCCCGCGGGCCGTACTTCGCCCATCACTGGTCTAGTGGCTCGATGGCCCACTGGGTGGTTGCGGGTTCGATTCCCGCTAGTGGCAAATTTCAGAAAAGGCCTTTTCGTAATTTGCCCTAGTCTGGGTGTAAAAAACAAACAAATTAAACTGTATTAACTCCATAAGAAGTATATTTTTCGACGAAATGATATCAATGACGCGAGTAAAGTTTGCGAATGGTCGCGTAGCCTTTACATTGGTACATTGGTATATATTCAATCTTTATTATTAGTACCATAGGGTATATTTCCGAAGAAGTATAATCGTGCCCACCTTTGACACATTAAACAAACAACACGCCTCCCACACACTGGAGCGTCGACCCTCGCGCGTCAAAATTGATGCCAACACCAAAAGGAACTCTGTGTTAATATCTATAAAGATTAAATTTCTGTGGTAAAAGCATTACCCCACGCATCAAAACTTGCGCTCTCTTTGTCATTTCGTTGAAGAATGAACTGTTTCTATGAGTCAATACGTTTCGTTTTGGTATGCCTGATAGAGATCACTTTTAGTGATAAGGTCACCCATTGTTGCACTTAATTATTGTTATTTTTAGTGTTCCGTACCCAAAGGGTAAAACGGGAACCCTATTACTAAGACTTCGATGTCCGTCTGTCCGTCCGTCCCTCCGTCCGTCTGTCACCAGGCTCTCCGTCTGTCTCACGAACCGTGATAATTAGACCGTTGAAATTTTCACAGAATATGTATTTCTGTTGCCGCTATAACAAATACTAAAAAACATAATAAAATAAATATTTAAGGGGGCTCCCATACAACAAACGTGATTTTTTTGCTCGTTTTCATAGATAATGGTACGGAACCCGTCGTGCGCGAGTCCGACTCGCACTTGGCCGGTTTTTTTATCGTACATGTATAGTTTGTAATTCTCTAAGAGGTGGAACAATAAAGAGTTATCTATCTAGCTATCTATGGCAATAACATCGACGCACGCGTCTTAACGCCTAACTGTGCGAAGGGCTACACTAACAATTACGTATACATCAAGAGTAATAACAATTAACAAGGTTGGCGTTTATAGCAATTATTTTCGTGACTTTCACCTAACAGCGGTGCGGCGTCCGATTACGCTGGATACTATTAGTAAATCAGTTAATCGTTAAGTACTAACGTGAATAGAACACACCGTACTTTCACTTATTAGGTGGTAAATATGGGAATACACAAGGCACGTCCGACAAGACAAGGCTTGTGTTACGGATTATATCGCGTCCAGTTGCAATTTAAGAGACATAACCGAAATATCTCGCATTTTGTCTTGTCAAGTAGTACGGCTGGTTGTGACAAGACAAAATAAAATATTTTGTATCTAGTATGATTTACGAAAGTCAGAGAATGACTCGGTGCGACATAATCCGTGACTCATAGACTTGCTAGCCGTGCAGGCCAACTCTTGTGACATTTTTGTGAGGACAGTGGGAATTAAAGATGTTATGTGACTTTTGTTTTGATGGTTTCTTGAAAATGTTATACATTTACAAAGCCGTAACAAAGTATTTTGTACAACAAAATGTTACTAATAGTCGATAGGTGCAGCTATTTCTTTGTCTATAATTAAATAGAACAAATGCGTCCCCAGTTTCAATTATTTCATTAACGTTTTCACGTATGGTTGGGTTTGGTTGGGGAAATATTCTATTAGATACACTTATAGTCAAGGAGCTAGCACTCCCATAATAATATACACGATTGATATAGCAAACAGCATATTTTTAGTAACCTATTTAATTATTTTTTTAAAATACTAACATTGTCAATATATTAAAAAATGTGTTCATAATAATCATATTATTTTATTACCTCGTTAGGTCGTCAGAGCTTACTGTAATCTAGAATAAAAAAGTTTTTTTTTTTTTATATTACACGAATATTGAACAATTCTTAATTCAACGAGGAAATGCAGCCAGCGTTCTTGCCACCATCCCACGCGGATTAAGTCTTTTTTAATCATTATTTATGTTTTCTCCTTTTTTTAGTTATTAGTATTGTATCTTAATATGAAAAAGTAAGAATACATTATATTCTTAATATATTTCATGTAGGACTGTGTGACGTGTAGTTTGTATAAATTGGGATTAATTCATCTGCTAGCTCTCCGTCTATACCCACAGTTTCACTAATTCGAAAATTGTACGTTTAGGAGAGAGTTATTTAATAGAAGGGGGAGTTCGGACATTGATGTAGTTATATGTGTCTCCGTTGCGGTTCACGCTACCAAAGTTATTGTCATTGAATTGACTGATATAATCTAGGTTGATTATTACTTCATACATACGAGTAATCCTTACAGACAGGTACAATGGAGTTAATAAAAATATATACTAATTTCCAGATTCATATTAAAATCACTTGTATAAAAAATATATGATTATTAGCTAAAATATATAATCGACGTGAGTTTTTCAAGTTTTTCTTTTTTTTTCGGAACAATATCATTCCGGAGACTACACGCCCCTTGCAAACATGCGTACTTGCCAATCTACAAATACCTTTATTGTTATGTTATAATATTTAATTTATATAGACACGGTTTTTTTTTTAACAATGATTAAAGTTAGTTTAATTTGTGTGTACTTAAACAGCTCATTTGGAAACGCACCGAGGTTAAATAATGACTTAAGTTATATTATTTTTTACAAGCTTTATATTAACTTGCAACGTATATGTATGTCCGGGTGGAATATTGCAACTGAATTTTTAATCAGTCATCTTTAACCGATTGAGCTGAAATTTGGTATACACGCTTATTCTGGACGAAAGGACTTATTCGAAACGACTTTGACTTCCGAAAATGTATGTAATGCCGCAGTCGAAATCGAAATCGAATTTTATTGTATACATAAATGTATACCATAAAAATCACACACACATATGTAAAAGTGTCGTACAATAAAAATCACACACACACATATGTAAGAGTGTCGTACAATAAAAATCACACACACACATATGTAAAAGTGTCGTATAATAAAAATCACACACACATATGTAAAAGTGTCGTATAATAAAAATCACACACACATATGTAAAAGTGTCGTATAATAAAAATCACATACACATATGTAAGAGTGTCGTACAATAAAAATCACACACACATATGTAAAAGTGTCGGACACTTTTAGACTTAGTTTTGCCGTCTAGCCCCCTTTCGCAACGCGCCATAAGGAACTACGTTCCAAAAAATATTCGTAGTTGGGTAAATTATGTTCTGTTATTCTTGTTGTATAATTATTAATTTTATATTTGATCGTTGGAAACAGTGAGAGGTACAATTAAATGTAAACAATTTAGAGCCAATTAGCTGTGGCGTTGTCACGACCGAGATTTTGCAATTAACATTGCGGCACACGGCAGTAGTAATGTAAGATGTCTGCTGTTCAGATAACACATTTCTGAGAAAATTTTACGTTCTGCTCAATTTCAACATAAATAAGGCACTTAAGATACGTAACTCGTAACTTTCGAGGTCGTTCATGATCATCAACAAAAGAGACATTATCAAAAACTTTTGAATTGATGAAAGAATAATACAGAGAGCGAGTGACTCTGTGCGACAAAATCCGTGACACAAGTCTAGTCTTGGCATGCGCGCTACCACTACAGTCTAAGACACGAATCGTGAAACTGTCTCACGCTGACAGCTCACCCGAATGGCCTTTATTAGCTGCATTCTCCGCGTCGCTCTGTCTGCGGTTTTCGTTCGAATGCGCCCGCGCCGCTCTCATTTGCGCTGATATTTTATCATATACGACGAATTATCTCTGGACTCGTGTTGCGAAGTGTGTCAGTCTACCAGTAATGTCATAGGGCAAATGTTTATCGGTATCTAAATGTCCAATTGAGAGTCTTCACGGGATAACCGAAAACGTTGAATACGTGATTCAGAATGGCTATACCAAGCTTGCAACCCTTTGTTATGTTCAGCATATGAAATCTGCTTATGTGGACAGAATATCGTGTGATTATTTTTTTTCCTTAATACAATTAAAACGTACATTTATTTATAAGCTTTGAAGGAAAAACGACTAAAATATGCATTGGTCCTTCATTTTAAGGCATAAATGTCGTTACGCAGAAGTTTCTGCGCAAGTCGAATGGTTTTCAACACAGATTTTTGTTTTTTTATTTATTGATATACCGTAGCTGTTTTACCGTCCAATTACTGAGCACGGGCCTTCCCCCAATGCGAGGGGGATTGTGTCCATAGTCCACCACGCTGGCCCAGTGCGGGTTGGCCGACTTCACACTGCTGGGTTTTAGCAAGTGATAATCAATGATGATAATAAAAATCGCATTAAACTCAGAGGTACGAGCAGGGGTTTGAAGGTTACTTCATCTCGTAATAGTATGAGTATCTTGACTTTTTCTCTGGCTGTGAGCACAACGACAATTTGCTACGGACTTCCATTTATTGGAAGTAGGCCAGTCTGCAGTAACGCCGTGAGACAAATGATCCGCTTGCAGCCATTAGTATTTATCTTGCGAACGCGACAATTGCCACCTTAGGCCCCTAGCACACGGCGTATTTTAAACGCGCAGACGACTTGCGTTTCAGGAACACGCGTTTTCTGCGCTGTAGATGCCGATTTTTGCGTTTTTATAGATTCAAATGCGCGTAAAACGCGATACAAACGCGCGTGGTAAGCGCGTTCGAACCTCGTTTGAAGCGCGTACAAAGGGTCGGAGGAGGGGTAGAGGGGCGCGCGCACACGCCACCGCACCGCCCGCGCTGCGCTGCAGTTGCAATAAGAGGAGTCTCTGACCAAAACGCGGAAGCTACGAGCGACTACAGCGCGTCTGTATCGCAGTATCTGCGCGTATACGCGCAGTAGACGCACGTTTCACCATCGCCCCGTGTGCTTAGGTTACAAGGTTGCGTTCAAATCTCGTTTTAAGCGCGTATACGCGCGGCATCTGCGCGTCGTCTGCGCGTTTAAAATACGCCGTGTGCTTGGGCCCTTATCGGCCGTTGACACGAGGTCTAATAAGCAGTTCTTGTCCTGCGAAGGACAATTATTTTAGTCGATCGATTTTGTTATCATGCAGCAACCAAATATGTTTATAAGATATAAATAATGTTCCATTACCTACGGGGTTAATAGTTGAGTGGTTTAAGTGTAATCGGCTTGGCTCACTGAACCAGGTGGTCGTGGGTTCCATTCCCGCCTGCGGCAAATTTCTCGCATGATAATAATAATACATCATCACGCCTGTATTCCCCGATGGGGTAGGCAGAGGTGCACTGCAGTACGCCCACACCTCGCCGATGTATTTTAGTCCCAATGTAATAGGGGGCAAGCCTATTGCCATTATACCGGGCACATTCCCGCTCAATACGAGGGAGATTTGGGACACAGTTCACTATCCTGGCCCTGTGTTGGTGAACTTCACACGCCTTTGTATAGACGTGCAGATTTTCTCACGTTGTTTTCCTTCAACGTTGCTTAGCAAGTGGTAATCTCGGATGAAAATGATATTCGCACATGAAACCCAGAGGTGCGAGCCGGGGTTTGAACTTGCGCACTTTGATTGCAAAACGTGCGTTCGACCACTCGGCTACCACTGTCTAGCATTAGTTTATTCTCTGATTATTATTACTTCGAGTAACCAAATTATAATAGTGTAAATGCAAGCTACTAACGCCATAAACTTTTTACATTACCTATGCATTTAATAACAAAAGCGTATACATCGATAAAATAATTCTAGTAGACAGTTTTATGTTCGACTGAAAGACCACGCCACTAATTTCGTCCAATCAAATAATTGGAAATGTGTATTGATGATTAAACCAAAATAATTAGATCACAAGTGTTGCGTAGCCCGCTAATATTAGCTGTGGTTTTACATAATTACTTGTATTTTTCGAAGGTATATTTAGTTTTACACATTGACATAAATTCTGGTCACACAATAAAGAACACTCAGTCGTTTTTTTTTTAAATGGACTACGCTGTTGGCCGTGAGGTGGCCTTTACAGCTTTACCGGAGTAGTGGCGAGCGTAGAGTGCACTCCAACCAAGGCCTTAAGGGCGGAAAGGGGTGGCAACTAGCTTAAGGGCGCCACAGAGGGCACGACCTCGGCTTGGGCAGTTACCGTGAGGGGAGAAGTAGTGACTGTGCTTGTAGGTGCAAAGATGTGAGGCTGGTGTAGGTGTGTTGGTGGCCCTCTCGGCGCCCGGGTCGAGGAGGGCGGTGGTCGTGCGAAATGACTTTAACGCGCGATTTTTGACGTTCCAGTGTGCGGACGGCTTAATCAAGCTACATTATTAAAAATAAATACATCTCAAAATTCAGGTTCTAATGGCTTAATGGTTTGGCGTAATGATATTGGCGAAAAAAATATCGCACTCTTTCTGTTAAACGCGCCCGTGCGCATATACATCATCATCACCACGCTTGTATTCCCCGAAAGGGTAGGCAGAGTATGTATTTTGGTCTCAATGTAATAGGGGCGAGCCTATTGCCATTATACCGGGCACATTCTCTCTCAATGCGAGGGAGATTTTTGGGCCATAATCCACCACGCTGTCCCAATGATGGTTGGTGAACTTCACACGCCTTTTTATAGACGTGCAGGTTTCCTCACGATGTTTTCCTTTACCGTTTCTTATCAAGTGATAATCTCGGATGAAAATGAGATTCGGACATGAAACCCAGAGGTGCTAGCCGGGGTTTGAACCTGCACACTTTGATTGCAAAGCGTAAGTTCGACCACTCGGTTACCACTGTTTTTTTCATAGGTCTTGGGTGTTTAGTATTAAAATGAATTAAATTCTTTATCTTCATATTTTTTATTTCAATTTATTGTTGCATTAACCTGAGGTTAAATTGTATATAATATTAGTGATTAAGCCGTTTAATTTAATTAAAACTCGTCAATGAGATAATACCAATAGGTATATAATTATTAAACGAAATCATGAAATACATATAATGGAATAAGATCCGGTAGGTACCTAACTATCTACATTTACTTATCAATTGTGCATTGCACAGTAAACTTAAACTGTATTTTTTGTATTTACGAGTATAAATTATTATAGTATCTATATAAAATTTGTTAAATATGGTGTTGTATTAGTTATTTTTATTTTGCTCGTGAGCGCTAGAGGCCAAGGTGTCAATTCTCTCATAATCGACAATTTCGATCATGAGAGAATAGTTCGAATAAAATAAATTCAAATTCGACATAAAAGAAGCCGTCAAAAGAATTGGTCGTATTTTGTCGTTTTGTTTCGACATTTGGCGAATAAGAGTCGGACTTCACAGTTTACCAGACGACCATCAATCGGCTAAAGGAATATGACAGCTTTGACGGACAAGTAAAAAAACCGGTCAATTGCGAGTCGGACTCGCGCACGAAGGGCTCCGTACCAATATCTATTAAAACGGCAAAAAAAACACGTTTGTTGTATGGAAGCCCCCTTAAATATTTATTTGATTCTGTTTTTTAGTATTTGTTGTTACAGCGGCCAAAGAAATACATCATCTGTGAAAATTTCAACTCTCTAACTATTACGGATCATGAGATACAGCCTGGTGACAGACGGACGGACGGACAGCGAAGTCTCAGCAATAGGGTTCCCGTTTTACCCTTTGGTTACGGAACCCAAAAAAAGAAGCTATGTACTTCATTTACAAAGATTTTTATGAACGAGGGTAGAATTTTTAATTTTATGAACTTCGGAGATTATTCTGCCGCGGCCGTCCGTGGTTTGATCTCTCTTACCTAGTAATGTAAAGTCAATCATTGTGTAAAATGCGGGATATCTGAGTACTTATTTGTTAAACAATGACATAATCCGCGCATCTTTGCTTTATAGCGCCCTGAATACATTGGGGCTAACGGATTTGCTGGATATGTTATGTATTTTTTTTTACCAACCATTTTTATCCCACAGCTGGGCAAAGCTCCCGTTCAGTCATCCCGGTTCTTCGCGCTAACATCGCGTCATCGGTAACATCTTGTTGGAAAATGTGCTTGGTCCATAAGTTAATACAGTTCGTTTTTGAATGAAAAAATTATCGCATTCGTTTAGACGTACATATTTGAGCAGAGCCTAAGGCCTTTCGTACACTGGGGCGTCAACGCACACGCGTCATTTTTCTCCTCACAGCAAAATGAACTGTATTGACACACGTTAAAGTTCCTTTTCCAACGAAATGACAGCGCGACCGAAATTTGACGCGTTGAGGCGTGGCTTTTACACTTTTACGACAGAAACTATGCATATTAACAAAGAGATCGTTTTTGTACTGGTAATGATTTTCACGCCCGAAGGATGGCGCCCGAGTGTGTGAGGGGTATGTTCACGAATATATTGAGCGAATGCTATGCTATATATACATCATCACGCCTGTATTCCCCGAAGGGTTAGGCAGAGGTGCACTGTAGTGCGCCCACACTTCGCCGATGTATTTTGGTCCCAATGTAGGGGGCGAGCCTATTGCCATTATACCGGGCATGTTCCCCACAATAAGATGGAGATTTGGGCCATAGTCCACCACGCTGGCACAGTGCGGGTTAGTGAACTTCACACGCCTTTCTATAGACGTGCAGGTTTCCTCACGATGTTTTCCTTCACCGTTCAGCAAGTGGTAATCATTGTTGAAAATGACATTCGCACATGAAAATTATCTCAGAAGTGCGGGCCCGGGATTTGAACTTGCACCCCTTACGTTCAAGGCGGGCGTTCTTGCCCACGAGGCTACCACTGCTTATCCTATGCTTTGTTTGTAAAATAACAAATATCTTATTCAATATTGAAAAAAATGGTTGTTAACTGCGTGGGCGCTACCATCACGAATAGCTGAGGTGGCGCGATGCTCGTACGATCTCGAATCGCAGCTGCGTTTTCCAACAAGCACACTGTGTCGGTTCTACTGTCATATTGTACTTCGCTAACTACGTGGACACAAATTATTCACGCCGGATATTCATAATTAGAAATTTAATCTATGAAATTAAATTCACGTAACGCTTTGATGTATTCGTAATGATAAACCACACTTAGGTCTTTTTTTAAAGATTATTGATTTTTTCACTGGATTAAAATAGTAGTAGTAGTAGTAGTGAAGCAGTGGTAGCCGAGTGGTCGAACGCACGCTTTGCAATCAAAGTGCGCAGGTTCTATCCCCGGCTCGCACCTCTGGGTTCCATGTGCGAATCTCATTTTCATCTGAGATTATCACTTGCTAAGAAACGGTGACGGAAAACATCGTGAGGAAACCTGTGTGCCCGGTATAATGGCAATAGGCTCGCCCCCTATTACATTGGGACCAAAATACATCGGCGAAGCGTGGGCGCACTGCAGTGCACCTCTGCCTACCCCTTCGGGGAATACAGGCGTGATGATGTATTATAAAATAGTAGTAGTAGAATTAGATCGATAAATGAGGCAAAGGAATTTGATTCTACAAAAACGGTTTAAGGATCAAAATAATTTTATTTATTTGGTTATATCGAAATAAATGAAATTTTGATGGAATAATGTACTTATTATGCCACTGTCGAGGACAAATTCAATAAATACACATAATAAAAACACTGGTAGGTAATATCTTAATTGAAAGAGGCGCTGTATGTCTAGGTTATTAAAATGATACCTACTTGTAAAAAAAAACCGGCGAAAAGTATTGAAAAAGTTTGAATTGAATCATATATTTAACCAAGGAACTTTGAACCTTAAATAAATAGATATGATAATCAATTTGGTAATGCCCGGATTAACGTCAATGTAATGTGTCAGCTCTGTGTCTATTCGCGCGGTGTTCTCGGCTTGCGAGCGCCGGCTTCGTCCGCCAGACAGTCCTCACCGATCCGCCGACGTGATACCACGCGTCTCTCCTCCCGATACCGTGGACAACTTGACAAAAAAGCCGGCCGTGCTTCAAGAAAAGTGACAGTGCGACAGTGAGCGGGATTGAGTGATCCAGAATTTAAAAGGCGAGACGTGCGGGAGTCGATTGCATCGTGTACCTACACCGAATCGATTACAATACGATTTTTCAATCAATTTGCACGATATCATTGGTGAGTTATCGATATATTTCCCGCTTACATTTCTCTGTGTACCCTCACGTAATCGAATGTTACGCTTCGTGTCACTGTTTTTTTAATGTAACGCGTAATTAAAGTGTACGTTGAGTAGTGTAGTTTACCCAATTTTGTCTATTGTCGGCAATCATAGTAGACAAAACCAGCTTTCAAGGTTTGCCGGCTGCGGCTGTGTTGCCTGCCTACATTTTCCACTTTTTTTTATAACTTGCGTGAATCTTAGAACGAGTTTCGTGTGTTAAAAAATGTGAGATTCGTTTTTTTTTCTCACTTACGTAGGTAGGTACCAAATACTTACTGAGTTAATAAAAAAAAAATGTGCACGATTATAGTATCTCATAGACATTTACCTACATGCTTTAATTCTTACTTGTAAAATAAGTGTGATAAGACTTAGGTTGTTCAGGGTTTTTAAAGGTAATGGCTGACGTCACAAACTGATTACAACTAGGTACCTACTAAGTATCTAATAAAATTGTATTCTAGTTTAAACATTACCCACTATTATTATCTTATCGATAAGAATCTCAGCGTTGCAGTAAATCTAACACTACGTACTAGTACAACTGTGAATTTTTACATCATTATAAAAAATACGGGTTATACATGAAAAAATTGTTACAAGAAAAATTGTTACTGACACGAGTCAGTAACAATTTTTCTTACAGATTATAAATGAATATACATATAACTAAATATTGTATTTAAAAAATACAGGTTATAAATTCAAATTTGGTGTGGTTATTTTTTTTCTATTTTTTTTATCTTCCGTTATTACCGCTTGTGCCGGTAAACCTTGTCAAGTCTTGTCTATTCGATCACCTGTTTCGGTCGAATGTCACGCCTTTTTACAATTGAATAAAAACATCTGTAGCTATTTTATTAACTAGTAGTAGGTAGTCAGGTAGTGTTTACTCCTACAAATTATTGCTATGATTTCAATAAATATCAGAAGAGGCATGTTAATAGCTAGTTTTTATATCGAACATGTGATTACTTTATGTGGTTTTGTATTTTTTGAGGGTAGTTTTGACATTTTGGAAAAAAAATATATAAAATAATAATTTTAATACGAATTATATGAAAGATTTAAAAACCTTAGAATTATACTACAGCAGAATATACTACAGCTTTGTATGAAATTAAGATAAATTGGCACAATAATTAGTTAAATTAAAAAAAAAACAGTTTCTATGCGTCAAGCAATAATGATCTTATTAACATAAACCGCTAATTATGTTCGCTAAGTGCAGATGTATGGAGGCTGGGCATGCGCAGGTCGCAATCGCGTAATAGTGGCGTGATTAGCGGACGGTTTTCATTAACCTCCCGACCACCGGTTCTGGCTCAACCGTTTCATTTCCTTTTACATTGCCGCAATAGTAATGTAGTATCATCATGACTGTATTCCCTTTAGTGGTAATCAGAGGTACTCATTAGTTAGATCCTCAAATTGACGATTTTATAATCAGCACAACATCTTAGCGTAGCATTTTATTATAATGGACACACTCCCTAACATATACGATAAACTTTTCAATTTTTGGTATTAACATTTCAGACATTTTACGTAAGTTTTGGTAATTATCTACTTAATTGGAGATCTATTGGCTATCAAATTCAATCCAAATTTAAGAGATATATAAGAGAGAATATATATATAAGAACTCTTGCCTTTAGAGAAAGAAGTAGACATAGGGCCTATTTCTAATTACATGACACCCATACCTACAACTATTACTTAGGTTTACTTAGGCTTATCCATTGTGACATATGCTTGCATAACCATTATCATCAAAAATAGCTGTGACACAATTGTGACAAAATGATCGCGGTGAGCAGTACCCTAGACGTTTCCGTGTGCCCAGCCAATCTGACACCAAGGCCTTGGTTGGTCAGTAAACAACTTGAGTCATCATACAACAGTAATATCTATAAGACGCCGAATTTCGCCCGGATAAACGATCTTGCAATAAAATGTGTTGACTTACAAGCCGTTGCTGGCCGTCTGTGGTTTTGTCTGAATAATAAACCGACGACAGCGATGCACAGATGTGTAGACTGTAGATGCAAATTACATCGTGCAAAGGTTCACAGTCTCTGGTGAAACAAATGGAATTGTATGCTAATTGATTTCTGAATTTATATTTCACAGACCTTGTTGACACCAGGAAACACTCTACATAAGTTATAAGATACTTAGCATTCATTTGTCATGAGGCGAGGGTTATACCTCAATGTCTTCTCTGGAAACGCAGTTCCAGTGGACGCTGGATCAAAGAAGTAACAGTGTTAGGAGAATGAAGCGCTCCATTAAAACTAATAAGATGTGGAATCTTGGGACAATTTGAGATATACCTTTTTTTTCATTCTCTCGTCTTCGTCTTGCAAGTCTTGTTACTTGTGTTAATCTTGCAGTTAAAGGTGCGTCTAGATGTTATATTTTATCCTAAATTCAGATTAAAATTTCATGTTAGACAGGATAATCTCATGAGATTAACCGTCCTATCTAATCTTGGAATGATAAAATTCCTAAGCGTTGTTACAGAACAGAGTCAAATTGCTGGTAACAAAAATATGAATGGCCATGATTGCGGACTGGCTGGACGGTCATACTTTGATCATCGATGCGCAGTTTTTGTACAACGGCGAACTAAAGATCGTCCGTCTTATTACAAAAAACGAAATAAACCTTGTTTTAAACCTGTACTATCAAGTCCAGGCTTATCTGCAGAACCACGGTCTAAATTTGTCCGTATTACAAACCTTTAATAAACCGTGGACTTCTTAGTACCGTCATTTGAACCGTTGTCTATAATCAACCACAGATTAATACAAATATTATTCGTTCACCATGATATCATTCAATTGCAACGTTCCGTATGCTCAGAAAAGAAAACTTTTTGTTAATACGCTAATGATTATTATGATGTATAACTGTGTTAAAAATATTGAGACTGTTATTTTGCATGGAACAATGGTTATTTCATCGATTGCAGTTTTGTTTAGGTGTATGCACATTACTTAATGTCATGTTAATTATTAATAATACATCTAAGTACGTGTAACGAAACGTACTTAATATTCTGGCGCGTAATATGAAACTATACCAAGTTGAGCAAAGTTTATTTGGCTTTGGAATTTTTAAGTTATTGAGGTCTTTAATAGAACAATTGCCTCTTTGTTAATAGTAGATATTACATCTTATTTTTGGCGATCGCTACGATGGATGACATCATCGCGGCGGCGCTGAATCGGATCATTGATCCTAAACACTTGACATAGGCGAAGTTGGCCGGAGTTGAAGTGTAAACAAGACATCGTTATGACCCATGTTAAGCGAAGGCTAAGCAGTCGCATTTTTAACGTTGACACATGTACTGGTTGAGCATAATAATTGATTGTACTTGATTATTATAATACTATTTGAAACTGCATACTCAAGTATTCCATTAAATTAGTCCTAGTCAAATTATTAATTTTAATTGTGATGGACAAAACAAAAGAAAAAAACGATCTGAGAATTGGAATACAGAGGAAAAAGTAAGTAAAACATAAATGACTTCGATGAACTTGAAATTTGACTTTAATTTATAGATTTTTTCAAAAATTAATCTTTATATTTTCTACTCCAATAAAATATACTTATAGATTAAAATCAGAGAGAAATAAACTTTATTTACAATACTATTTTTATCTTATTCTTATTTATATAATTACTATTTTATATTATCATACAAATCTTAACCAAAACTATTATACATAATACCAACAGGTATTCAATTGCTCCTCTTGCGGTGTTGTAGTATTCAGTAATGGAGTAAACAAATAGTGAGTGCAAGCATAGCCACTGTCTCCTAGGAATATGCCTGAGAATGCACCAGCTTCAAATTGCTGCTTCAAACGACTTTCACTAAATATTCGTGAGTCATGAACACTCCCACGCCACTCAGTAACAATGTCCAGGATTTTTAAATTTGCATCGCAAACTACCTGGAACAATAGTTAAATATTTTAGTATCTCTTACAAATAAGCATGACTATTCACTATCACTACATATTATCTAATAGAACAAATTCACTGTCTACTTCTGTCTTTTTGTCCGCTCACTTCTTCTAAACCACTAGATATTAAAATGGTTTTCATTGTTATTTAAATATTTTTTATTGAAGTTTTGTATGCAAAACCAGAGCAGGTTGTTATTATTTATTATTTATTGTTTATTAATCACACTACACATGGATACCCTGAACCCTGTAGTAGGTTAGATTACATTTCAACACTATAATCAACGCCTTATCAGGGTTGTGGCTGTGGACAAGTTACTGTTCCTTTATTTAAGAAGAAAAATATACATGTCAAATAATACCTGGACATTAATTGATGGAAATCCTTTGCGGTTAATATACAGTTGACCACCATCTTCACTTAACTTTTTTATTTTTATATGTGTACAGTCATTTGCAGCAATTACTTCAGATAAATTTGTGATTCTGCAAAAAATTTGCATTGCTTCCTCTTGTTCTGTCAATGTAGCAGGCATTTTTATAAATTTAAGTGATATTCGGGCTATGACTTCTGCAATTTTTTTGTATATCTGGCTTATAAAAGGTTGTGAGACTCCATGCAAATCGGCTGTGTCATCTTGGATCTATTAAAACAATAACAAGATTTTAGTTTGGAACTTAGGCCATAATTTAGCATAAATTGCTGCCAATGTTTTGATAAATGCAACATAAGATTTGAATCTACTTACTTCATGTTGAGCCCAGCTTCCTAATGCGCAAACCACTCGTATTTCGGGAGACAGGGCATCCTCGAGCATCTCTAGTCAAATCATCCCTTATTAATTCCACTATTTTCATTGCATAACGTTTAGTAAACCTATACTTTGCCTGAAATCTCCATCGGATAATTCCATGAAGGGATTGATTCGAACTCGATTTATGTTGTGTCGGCGTGGCGTTCCCAACAACTCAGCGGCTTCAATATCCTCAATATCAATTAATTTGACCATATTATTATCCATTTTCGGGTAAAAACAACAACACAATGAAAAATATGCTATCTTATAACCTAAAATAAAACTGACAGATACGATTTGGACCATGGTTTGATTGTTTAAACTAGGGGCCGCTGAGGTTTAGCGTTAAACCATGATATGGGCTATGGTTTTTCGAAAAACCACGTTTTGTAATATCATTTTTGTTTAAACCGTAGTTTATAGAAGTTTAAACCTGGGTTTTTAGTTAAACCGCTTTTTGTAATAAGACCGCGTGAGTTCAATGTATCTGAATGCATACAGTTAGAAGGTTACACAATTTTAATTGATGAACAGAATGGTGGAATACGAAACGGTTATAGAATTACGAAAAATGTTAATAGCAGAACTAGAAAGCATTGAAATGGAAGGTACTGAATTAAAAAAATATCATCACTGTAAAAAATAATTCAAAACAATGTTTGGGATCACCGAGGCATCAAGACGCAAGCTACAAAATTTTGTCAACACCAATACGAACTCTACGTCAATATACATAAATATTGAATTGATGTGGTAAATTCGCTCGCACCGTCAATGACATTTCGTTGAAGAATGGGCTTTTTCTATGCGTCAAAACGGTTCATTTTGATTTTGAAAAAAAATTGTTTCATGCGTTGGCTGTAATTGTAATTGAAATCGTTCGTTTGATTTCCTATCATAGCAACAATTTAGAATTGGCCGTATATGGGAGAACACTAGCGAAGGCAAACTATCTCGATGTCGCGCCGTTGTGTGTACACGCTTTCCATTCGCCGCCGATACAGCCATGATAATGGCCGGATGGAGAACTGTTGCTATGTGTGTTGGTAAACTGAACAAACTTACTGTTATATTAACTATTCGATTGAATTTGTATATATCGATGCATTAGTTGTTAGTTTTTAGAAAAGGAACGTTCGATTAGTTTTCTTCTTAATTCATAAATACTCTTTTGGCCTATGAAATGACATCATCATAATCATAATGATCAAGGCTGTGTTCCCCTGATAGGGTAAGATCACACGTTTTTGTCAGTGTATTTTGGTCTGAATGCAATGTATATTTTACCCTCATAATTAATTCTACCTCATACAATGCTTTCATTAGATTTGCTAGCTTTTGCATTGATATTCGTGATTGTTCTTGCATTTGGTAAATTAACGCCAATTGATTTCACAAATTTGTACCTTGCTTCAAATATTTTAAGATTCAGTTTAGTTATTATGTTACCACACGTGAAGGTTATGTCGAATTTGTTTTACTATTTACACATGATTTTGTATAAATACAATGGTGTCGGCATTGAGTCGTGACCGATGATTTATTGTGTCCCACGTCACGTTTCATGTGGTTTAAGAAGGATGTTGCTATCAGATTCGGTAGAATTTTTATATTATTCATAATCGTATTATCGATTCAAAGCGTGTCGTCGCCGGCATTTCTATGCACTTTAATGGAACTATGTAAAGGGATTTAGACTTAACAACTATCACTTTAAGGTTATGTTTTGATCGCTACGATTATGGATTGGGAACATCTTTCTACCTATGTCCTTCCATTTCTCTACTCGCTTTGGTCTATAGCTTACCGAAACCCTTTAGGGTAACAGCTCATATTGCCCCTACCACGTTACCTTTTCCTTCTGCTTAAGATCCAGTGGCTGCTTTTGCTTAAAGCACATCCAGCTTGAGCCAAATTCCACTCCAGTTTAGCAGCTCAGTGGCCTACGTCAGCAATTCTTGTTTATATATTATAATTAACTGCTTTAATTATAATATATAAACATCCAGTCCAGACAGTTGTGACAACTGAATGTTAACCAACAAATTGATCTTGAGCAAAGATCTTAAAGACAGAATGTCACGACACAAAAATTATATTTTATCTTTGTGGAGTGAAAGCACGCTGCCTTTCACCCCCTCGGCTGTATATAATTTGGTTCGCGAATCGGTATCAACACTTGCGCGTGCGCCGTGCAAAAAATGGTGTCATTAGGTCTTCATGCGATGAATAACGTCAGGTAATGCAGATTGCAATCTGTTGTACATTCAGACATAGAATAGTGGACGCAGCTTTGAATCGTGACCTACTTCATAACTTATCGAGTCGCAGTCCAGTTATGAGTAGACTTGTATTATGGAGATGAGATATTAATGTTCATTTAGAGAGTTATTACTAGGTTTATCGGGATTTTGTCTCTAATATTTTTTAGGTTAAAATCTATCTTGTATTACTTGAATTAAAAACCCAAAGTTTACTAACACAAACGACAGACTAGCTTCCAGTCTCTTAAATCCTAACTTCAGTTTATTTAAATTAAAGTTCAGATTTGATTTCAAATTTGAAAACCAGTAAAGACTCCCTGTTCTCGACTGATTGGAATGACTTTTATTTGGAAATTTCGTCTCGTTGTTTCATTCGCAAGAAGAAAAATAGGTACTTACTCAACGTCCATTGTGTTTAGGTTCGTAAGATCAGTCATGATGACATCAGTTTAGGCATACTGTATTCTTGTTTTTCAAATAGGTACTTAAGTATACTATCTACATATTTACGTGACTCAATCCAACAAGTACTAAGTGAATATATTAATTAAATTGAAGTCACGTTATGATTTATTTTAAACTTGAATTAGGTTTTAAGATCGAAAAGGAAATATTGACTACGTGACTTTTATCACAGAAATTGAATCTTTATGGATATTGACACAGAGTTCGTTTTGTTATTGGCAAAAATAGTGATGAGTGACTTGTCGCCCCAGCGTTTATTTCAAAATTACAAAATATACTTGTCCAAGATACCATCCTTTTTTCATGACGTAGCCATGAATGAAATTGTTATTTCTGTTGTTTGTCTCACCTTTCCCCCCAATTGTTTTTGCCAATTCACTCCGCTGAAATAAATTTGTGTACAAATGACTCAACTTGCGACAAAATCGTAATGTGCTCATTTACAGTAAAATGTACCTACTTACATAAATAATTGTACATTCGTTAACAGGGGCCCGATTTTAGTTTGATAGTCAACAATCTCGATTAGAGATATGTCGAAACGAAAGAAAAAAGTACGACCAATTTGACGTTTCCATTCGACATATCTCTGATAGAGATGGATGTCGATCGCACGAAAATCGCCACGCAGGGCCCCAAGTCTCCAAACCTTGTGAATATTTCATCAATGGTTTGTCACCCGTAGACTTAGAATGATCGCGTTGACATTAGTTTTATCTCTTTGAATTGTCAAATTTGTCGAGAAAGAGACGTCACTTCCAGTATTTTGTAAACCATCTTTTGTCAATGTTACTTAGAAAATGACTAATCTAATGATAAAATTGTTTTCATGCCTTAAAAAAATTATTTTTAACAAAAAACAAAAACCGACTTCAAAAACCTAGGTGCACTAAAAAGCTACAAATAACCTTACAATTCATTACATTTGGAGTAGGTGCCAATCAACGTCGGACAAGGCAAATACACACATGAATTGGCACCGACTCCAAATGTAATGAATTGTAAGGTTATTTGTAGCTTTTTAGTGCACCTAGGTTTTTGAAGTCGGTTTTTGTTTTTTGTTAAAAATAATTTTTTTTCACGATTTTTAGTGTCAATAATCGTTGAAAATTTCCAAATATTATCACCTTATAACAGCCCTAAAAAAGTAAAAAATTACAGCCAAAAAAAAATCACCCCCCCTCACCCCCCCTTTCCACCCCTTTTGGGGGTGGGTTTCGATCTTTGTTAACAATCCGTATTAAACAAAAAAAGATTTTTCGAAATCGGTTAACTAACGCCGGAGATATGCTGTATTCCGGATTGGACCCCCATTTCATCCCCTACATATTTTTTCTTTCAAAATTCCTAAAAGACGTGTTTTTTTATTTTGTATGTTAAATATATATACAAAGTTTCAAGTCGTTCAAAAAATATTTTTGAAATTATGTGACCTTCAACCCCCCATTTCACCCCCAAGGGGTTAGATTTCTGATAATATTTTGAAAATGGGACCAACCTTGAAGAATTCCCTAGCAAACCTAAAAAAAAATTTCGAAATCGGTCGACAGACGCCGGAGATATGCGGTAACATACATAAAAAAAAAAAAAAAAAAAAACATACGGGTCGAATTGAGAACCTCCTCCTTTTTGAAGTCGGTTAAAAATATTCCTTATAGATAGTAACTTCACAAAGGACTTGGACCTAGACTGTTTGAACTTTTTATTTGTTTTTAATAAATATTATATTTCAATAAATTGCTAATTAAATATGGTTAATGTTGCCATATTTAAAAAAAAACAAGTGTTCCTATTAAAAAAAAAAAACAATTGTAACGGTCATCGCGCTGGACAGTTTAAAATAATTATCCAATTTTGAAACCGTATACACGGTCGACACATTCAATTTGTTACGAATACATCGCTGGGTCCAGATAACTTTACTGCCGTTCGATGGCTAAAAGGCCGTTAAGTGACATTTTGCCTAATTTGAGTTATACACTCGTATACTACATGAAAGCAAAACATTTTCTCTATCGGCCAGTTTTGGTTTTATTTTTGTACCATTTATAGTTTTCAAAATAAGTGGAGACAACTCTCTATGCCTTTACAATTTCTAAAGACATTACTTTCTGCATATTTGCTTGTATCTTAAAATTGGGTGTACTCATATAAACTATTTATAAATAGTTTCTTAGCGATTGGAAATCGAAAAGTTTAATCTGTTGGTCAGACTTAGTTTTATTTAATTGTAGGTACATAACTATTCAGAACTAAGAATTTTATATTTTTGTTTGTTTGTTATTTTGTTTCATATTTTTCTCTCTCCCTCTCTCTCTCTATTTGGTGTGCAATAGAGAATACTCTATCCGTTTTTGTAACATTTATAGTTATTGAGATACAAAGAAACAAATCTGTGTGTTTTCATAATTGCTATTGGGATTATTTTCTCATTTTGCTTGTAGCCTAAAATTGGGTTCACTTAACGGCCTTTCAGCCTTTGGACGGCAGTTAACGTCTC
Organism: Ptilodon capucinus; assembly: GCA_914767695.1. Classification (NCBI taxonomy): domain Eukaryota; kingdom Metazoa; phylum Arthropoda; class Insecta; order Lepidoptera; family Notodontidae; genus Ptilodon; species Ptilodon capucinus. The sequence goes on from OU611808.1 coordinate 9,764,473, forward strand.
GTAATTTCATACATAGTGAGCTGTGTGCATCATATCATATCATCGTATCATCTCGTTTTCGTCGCCATCTGACATTTGTATTAGTGAATTGTATGGATATATGTAACGCGTGACTGACTTTGTATGGGCTTATTTATGAAGGTGCGTAAATGGGACATCTCTAGCGAAGGTGTGGCCATATTAATGGGACATTAGGCCTCCAACACACACGGCCGTCAAAACTCACGCGACTCACAGAAAAAGGTCTTCTTCTTTTCTTTTTTACGAAATGAGTAAAATGATGATATGTTAATGGAATAAGATGAGGAATAGCTCCACCTGCGGTTAGCGGGTATTTCAGCCATTATCAAGTAATTAATAGCAGGGGCAATTTCAATAAATACACATTATAAATAAAAATGAAAATGACAGTATTAAAGATGGCGGATGAATCACAGAAAAAGTTAAGTCTATAACGAAATGACACTGAGCTCGAACGTATTTCGACGGGTTGGGGAGTGACTTTGTGCCATGGAGATATTATAACTGAAATGGAATTTCTAGCCCATGCTGCGGTATTTTTTTCTGGTTTATCTGACTCCGCCATTGTTGTTCTCCCATAAAGTTGCCGTATACTACAGGTACACGAGATAATAACAACGGAAAAATCGCCGCAGAGCTATACGAAGAGTGGAGTCGTTATGGCTACTCTAGATACACATGCTTTGACCACAGAAATGTAATCTTTATGAATATTTACACAGAATTCGTTTTGGTATTGGCAAACACCTTGACGCGCGACGTTTGACGCCTCCGTGTGCGGGGGACTTAACGCGACTGGGCGTCGCGGAAGCTATTGTGATTATTCCCAAGCTTATTGTTGCGTGGACGATATTACCATAATGATAAATTGCCTTTGTCGTAGGTGAAAATTGTAATTGATGTTCGCTAATTGGTACTTAAGGAATACGAGATAGATAATCACGCCTTGATATCAAAGGGTGAAAGGCTATTTGTCGTAAGCGACACTTTTTGGCGATATTGCCTTATGTAGGTACATATTTGGAATCAGTGAATTTTTCTGCTTCGAATGAGTATGCTCTCTTGGGAAAAATAGTCTTTCACACATCGACATAATTGTTAACTGGATATGTATTTTTTATTTTATAGTCACCGTACATCATTAAAATCACGATATTCGTTCTCTTTTGTTCTAAAAAAGGGATGTCAAAAAATGATCGAATTTCTTAAAAAGTAACTTTATATTGAAGTAGTGTTAGTACTATATTCCATTTATATTTATGCAATGTTCCCTGAAACTGCATATTAACGCCAATTTACGTAAAGTTTTCAAGATATAATTTGGTCATTTAAGACACAGTCCATGTAACTGTGTAAATAATATTTCAGACTATTGATACAGCCTGTATACTTGGTATCTTGAAATTTGTTGCTTACTTAGTTACTGATGGTTAATTTTTTGTGGGCTATCTGTTGCATACAGTCAACTAGTTATTGGAACTCCGTTATTCCAAGAACTAAAGCCAATAACTTACCGATAGACCAAATGTTCTTATTATCTGTACCAAGAAATCTATAACGCTTGGGATTTTTTCTTTGAACACAATTCAAAGTTATCTGGTTTTCCTCCATGATACAGATGTTTACAAGATTCAAATCTCTTTAGGTATTGTTATTATTATAATTATAAATATATACTATCAGAATACCCAAATAAGCCCTAGTCACACTGGGGCGTCGAGAACTCGAGACGCGCGCTGCAAAATTTTTGCAAACACCAAAACGAACTGTATAAGTTCATTCTTCAACAATATGACATTGACGTCGAAAGCGAAATTTGCACTATTGTGGCGTAGCTTTACCACTGAAAGACCATTGCTTAAAGTTGCCTCATACACGATTGATACATAAAATAAGTTTATTATTCAACGAAATTACATTGAAAACGCGAGAGAATTTTGACGCCTGAGGGCGTGGCTTTTACCACATAAATTCAGTTTTTATACATATTGACATGGAGTTCGTTTTAATATTGACATAAAAATAACGCGCTAGAGTTGACGCCGCAGTGTACGAGGGGCTTAAGTCGTTACTTTATAACATTTCAAAGCAACAAAATTGAAATAAATATTATGTTAAGTCGCTACTGCATCGCTAATTGATCGACCCACTGCTGCATCTAATTATATTCATGAGAACATCAAACTAATTAATTAAATGATAAACTGAACGCTAACTGATAACGGCGCTGTTGACATTTCGGAGATAACGTCGCGCCGTTTTATCAGCAACGTTTGGAGTGTAAATTAAATTGTTGGCACACAAATGCGAGTGAATAACACCGGATGTGCTGCGGTTTTATCGCCATATCTACTTATTCATAAAAACATACCTACTGTTTACTTATATTTAGTTGTTGGTTGTTGTTTGTGACCGCAAACAACAACTAAATATGAGGGTACCCAGTTATTAACTATGACATCAGGACGTGTAACACCTCAGTCCCCCCATGACCATGGTTGCTGTAAAGCAGCCGAAACGTCGGGAAAATAAAATAGTAAATACACGCGATAAAATCCGTAAAATAGTTTTATTTCAAACATACCTACTGCTCGTTTACTTACAGTTAAATAGCCCATGTATGTTCATGTAATAAGTCTTATTAAATGAGCTGCAGAAACCAAAAGCCTGTTTATTTTGAGTTATACATTCTAAATTTCTAACTCTATGACAGAAACTAAAATAAACCACCCCAGAGTGAGACGGACTCATGCCTTGAGTGCTCCGTAGTAACCTGTATGACCTACCTGATCTTTCCCTTACCTGTGCTCAAACATATGCATCCTCGCCGAATGTTCATTATTCTGGGTAAACGAGCTACTCGGTATCCTATAGGTTATTCCCTTGCGAGTTTTAATATATTCGGCATAAATGATTGTGTTTTTTCGTAATTTTATAAAAGAAATCAAATCCACTAACACTCGGCATAGCGAGTCGAGTGGCTTACGCCTTACGACTCTAGATATTTACATAATTCATATCATTGTGATACATTATCTTTTTACGTACATTATGCAATATTGCAGTTATTTCGCATGAAATCCTGCACAAATAGCCGAGTAAATCGCGCACAAACAATTTTATGCCAATGCCGAAAAGGACTGTATTAACTCATAGATAAAGTACGTTTTTCAACGGATTGACGTAAGCGAATTTAGTGTGTCACAGACATTTCATTTTTATGTGTATTAACATAGAGTAAATTTTCATAATTCCCTCGCCGCAGTATATTCCCGGTGCGCACAAGAGATTTCTATTTGCGAAAACACGCGATACTAGTTCTTATATCTTTGCGATAAACACTTATTTGCCATCAAATCTCGAAACGACATCGCCCGACCCGAATGGACTATTGATAATTCAGAGCTGTTACGATTTCTTATCTATTTCATAAACTTTCCCAGGGGCTCCAAACAAAGTACTCTTTCAACGAGGTTCACTGCACTCACAAAAAATCTCAAACAAAGGCGATCAAGCCAACGCCAGACGCCTCCGAGCACTTTCGAAATCTATAACTCAAAATGGCTGTTTGACAGTAGGTGCTCTTATTATATCGTCTATCAAGTTTTATTGTCAATAAGCGGTAACGTTGTATATTGCTATAAACAGAGTTATTGGTAATTCGACGTATTCCCGTTAGGAGGTGATACGGGTGACTATTTGCGACAATTTTAAACCCCAAGTTTCATAACGTTTTTTTTTTCACAGCGACTCGCATTTTTAAATTTGGACCGATAAGTGTTGTTTTAATATTGATAAATAGGTAACCAGTGTTTTATCGTTTTTATAAATCAGAAGAAAAAAACGAGATCTAAGTTGATACTTAAAAAAAAGGTTTCATTTTTGACTTATTTTGAAAAAAACACGATAATGTTTTCTTATATTTACGCGAATACTATACATTGAAATTAAACTATTTTACGGATTTTATCGCGTTTATTATAGGTATTTAATTATTGTTTTAATAAACGCGATAAAATCCGTAAAATAGTTTAATTTCAAAAACACGATAACTCAAAAAATGTTCACATTTGCATAAACCGTGTGGGGGTTAAAATTATCGCAAATAATTACCCTTATCACCTCCTACCGGGAATATGTCGAATCACCAATAACCCTGAATGCATCTGAACGATGGTTATTGCTATATTATATACAACTGATTTCAAATAAACCTTTCGCTATGTTCGATAAGTCAATTAAATAAAAATCCTAACAAAATTGGAACATTTATTTATTTAAGTATACATGGTGGTTATGACAACCCCTATGGTCAAACTTCAATATGTTTATCTTTAAATTCAAAAGTACTTAACAGATGATGTTAAAACTCTATTGAGACGCAACAAAATTATTAAAAAAACCTGTAAAAAACTTCTTAGATTCCTTTACAATAAGCTAGAGGTCTTAAATTTACAAAGCTGTTAATTTTATGTGAATTCGAGGCTAAAGTTTATATTTAGTTCAATAACGATCTTTAGTACTATGTTAATTGAGTGTATATTTGCTAATAGGTGTTCGTAGGATGGCAGTTGTTTTTCAACATAATCTTAGAAGCAATAAGTCAAAGTCTATTCAAAACACGGACACGTTTTTGCTACACATGATATGCGTAGTCAAGCGTTTGTTTTTTATTTATTTAATCAACACAACTAATTTAAGTATACAGGATGTTTCAGAAGTCTGAAAAACTTCGACATAAGAATATCGGGTATACAGCTTGTATGTAAATGGCAATTTTGAAAACATTTAATAACTCACGTCCTTTAAAAAGATTTTCATGTGCAGCTTATTTGACATTCGTGGACTCATCACTTCAGATTGATTTATAGGCCTTTGGGTGTGTTATTAGGCTTAGACATAAAATTTATTTTTAAATATTTGAAAGCTTGTACCTGGAAAACTATGACATTGACGTATAATCTGTCTTCAGTGAACATCTACATCTCAGTTAACGTATTACCACATATTTCTTCTTATGCGTATATTGTCAAGCGAATTATTCAACTTTTTCTCATGTTGATAATAAAAATACATCTTGATTTATCGTAGAAAATTTAATGATTAAAACCCAGAGTAACTTCACTCCGGAGAGAAAAATACAGAGTAATGAACAAAAAATATTAGGGTAAATAACTTGACGCAAAATCATTTGTTTTCGGTCTTCTGATACACTCCGTATAACCAAGTGTTAAAGAACATTAATTAATTGTATTTTACTTTCCGCGTCATTGGTGGCCTTAGGTAGAAACTGGACACCGTTGACTTCTACCTCAGCGTTGTTTTGTTTAAGATAAAGTATACGGAAGCTCAAACGATTTCGTTAGGTTCAATTAGATCTTGACGCAGTTTTATATAGAACTAGCTGTGTCCCACACTCCGTTAGAGTGGAATTTAGCAAAATAAAAGTAGCTTAAGTTACTCCTTATAATATCAGCTATCTGCCACTAAAAGTCCTGTTGAAAACGCTCCAACCGTTTAGGACATTACCCGGACATTACCCAAAGGGTAAAACGGGAACCCTATTACTGAGACTTCGCTGTCCGTCCGTCCGCCCGTCCGTCTGACACCAGGCTGTATCTCATGAACCGTGATGGTTAGAGAGTTGAAATTTTCACAGATTATGTATTTCTGTTGCCGCTATAACAACAAATACTAAAAAACAGAATACAAGGAATTTTTAGGGGGCTCCCATACAACAGACGTGATTTTTTTGCCGTTTTTATAGATAATGGTACGGAATCCACCGTGCGCGAGTCCGACTCGCACTTGGCCGGTTTTTTTTTCCGTTTTTTGAGCTGGGTTTTGTTCCAATTTGTTTATTTTTTTTTAAGTTTACAAATTGGCGCTTGCCTTTAACCGTCCACGTATTTAGTAAAGCTGTTATTTTGATATTAGAAACGGACACTAAAATTTTATCAAATTGTGTAGATATCTATAAATATTGTTGATAAGCGCGGGCGCACTGCGGCACTATCCAGCCATTCTTAATCTTAGCGTTGTACACAGTTAATTAAGGTTATTTTGGCTTGCGTCGTTTGTTCAATGGTCATAGATATGTACCCGTTATTGTATGCTCTATAGATATACATTTATAAACTTCCTGGTTAACCAGAGAGGTTACAGGTCACACTGATGATAATTAGATTATGTTTTTAACGATGACGGGAGTGTTTATTTATAGTTTCTTCGATTATTATAACTAACTATTTGAAGTTCGTTTAAGATATATTTATGAGTTTAATTGATTATTTGCTTGATGTGTCTGGTTAGAATAGGTTTCCGAATTCGATCTCCATATTGGCATCTTACTTTTGTTGTGAGCCCCAGGGCTGTCTTAAGTGTATTCAGCGCCGGGGTGTGAAAGGCAGCCTGCTCCCCCTCTTATGTCAAAAAAAACACCAATATTTGCATCGAACTAAATTCTGGGATTTAGAGTTAGCAGTCTCAGTTTCAGTGTAGTAGGTACTGACGGCCCTGGTGAGCCCACTCCTAGCGAAATCATTTAGCTTAGTTGGAAGAGCTAAGGAGATAACTAGTAATGTACCTCACACTGCTAGTAATTTAAAAAAAAGCTTGTTTCAACGACGCCATGGCTTGATGTGGTGTGGTGGTACCTGCTCGGCTCACTGCATTTGACGGTTGTAGGTTCGATGCTCGACAGCGGCATATTTCGGATATGGCTTTTCCGGAATTTTCCAGGGTCTGGGTGTAACTGGGATCAGCCCCATATCGGCACGCTATTCATAGTACAAGCTTTAATTAGTTTCTTGTCATACGATAAGTAAGTATTGTCTAGCGATATTTTAATTAATTGATTTAATTTTTAAAGGTGGTGAAATGATTATTGTATATTATATTTATATTATCTTCACGAGACGTAGCTGTAATAAGAAGGAAAAATATAGAACCAAGTTCAAGTCCACAGGATGCTTCAAGACCGTTTTATATTGAGTAGTTAAGGCGACCCCCTCACATCGGCTCTACCGGCTCTACCTCGACATTCCAGATTGTTACGAGCGCGATCGAGGCCTTCACACACTGGGGCGTCCAAAGTCGCGCGTGAAAATATTTGCCAACACCAAAGTGAACTCTGTATCAATAATCAAAAAGATTAAATTTCTGTGGTAAAAGCCACGCGTCCACCCGGAAATTTTGCTCACGCTGTCAATCTACGCTTTTTTTAAGTCAATACAGAATCCGCCATCTTTATCACTGTCATCATCCATTTTTATTTATAACTAGCTGTGCCCGCGTAGACTTTAGGGAGATTACCCGGAAATATGGGTATTATGTTTTTCCCGCGGAACCTTAATGCTTTTTCTAAAATTAAAGTAGCCTAAGTTACGCCTTGGAACGTCAGCTATCTGTCAGTGAAAGTCCCATTGAAATCGGTTCAGCCGTTTAGAAGTGTACCTCAAACAAACAGACAGACAGACAAAAAAAAATGCGTTTTCGTTATAGGTATCGTATATACTTTCATACGCATTTGGTAAAAAAGTGTTATTTTGATATTACAAACAGACACTCCAATTTTATTTATTTGTATAGATGCGTAATTATAGAATGTGACCTTGCTATTGATTACTCGACATTGCCATAAATACCGCTCATCGCAGGTGCAGGCATTTCTCATCTTATTCCATTAAAATCGTCCTTTCACTCATTTCGCAAAGAAGAAGAAGTCAATACAGTTCGTTTTGGTATTGGTGAAAATATTAGTCGCGTGAGCGTTGACGCTCCAGTGTGCAGGAGGCGTTATCGTTCCCGAAGACCAGTCCGGTACATCGATGTACCGCCTTGTAAGGAAAACCCCTTCCGCGTCGCTTAAGGCACTCGATCGTGGTATAACCAGTACCAAATCTAATCTACTCCTCTACATACTTGCGGCGGTCTATTGGTACCGCTTTTTTGTTTAACCCCTGTAACTCTTCCGTGACAAAAAGTATACTTAAGTATCTACTACTGTTCTTATTGCCGGATTCACTGACGAATAATCTGTATATGGTGTAAGTTCAAACCCCGAGCTCGCACCTGATATGTGCGAATGTCATTTTCAATAATGATTACCACTTGCGGTGAAGGAAAACATTGTGAGGGAACCTGCACGTCTATAGAAAGGCGTGTGAAGTTCACCAACCCGCAATGGGCCAGCGTGGTCCAAATCTGCTTCGTATTGAGGGGAATGTGCCCGGTATAATAGCAATAGGCTCGCAGCCTATAAGGTAAGCTATTATGTAACTCTTACTACTATTAAAAACAACATGGCGGATTTTCAATACGTTTTGACAGAAGATGATTGAGACTTGTTTGCAATTTAATTTCGTAATCACCCATCTAAACCAAACGGTTATTCGAAACAAACAATAGGTTTATCGCAAGTCAGAATATTTTCTAATGCCAAACTGAACTGTACTGACTTATATAAAACGATCTTAATGACATTGACAGCATGAGCGAATTTTGACGCGTCAGGACGAAGCTTTTATCACATAAATTTAATATTTATGTGTAATCACACAGAGTCCTTTTTGGTATTGGCAAAAGTTTAGACGCGAGAGTTTTTATGCTCCAGTGTGTGAATAATGCTATGGAAATTCTTGTTTTAACAGAGAGAGAAATCAAACGTAGAAGCTAGTTAAGTATTTAAGCAGCAGATCGTATTCGAGCAGCGACAAGTAATATTAATACACGTGTCATGTTCGGTGTGGAACAAAAGATTTAGCACGCGTGTCCATTGCGATCGCAAATTAACAGCTGAGCATACAGCCGTGTTAGCGGACACCGTGAAACCAAATATCTTTCAGTAATAATGATATTATACAACCTCAAATAATTACTGTTGCCAATACAGCAAAAATATAAAGAATTAATTAAGAAAGAAGGTCGACAGAGGAAGAGATGGCGAGATGATTTCAAAACCTGCGGGGTTAGCGTGGTAAGAACTAGTCCAGAGTCGAGATGTGTAGAGAGTTAGAGTGAGGCTTTTACACAGGAGTGTTACATGCTATAAAAATAGAAGCATTATGTGGACAGATCTTACCAAGAGAAATTTGTAAAACTTTGTATTGTTCTGTATTGTGATGTTTGGTCACTGTACCATTCAAACAACTGATAAAGCAAACCAAGATGCACTTAACCGAATCTCAAGAGACCAATCAGGTACTTAGCCGGAAAACATTTTGTGAAATGGTGACGAAACGCCGTAAATTATTTTGATAACGTTGACGGAGTGTACAGAAACAATTGCAATATTTATCTTTCTCTCTCGGTGTGCCCTTTGGGATGGAACAGGTAAAGATCTATCAAGGTACAATTTTATTTTTGAAGCATACGCCGTAACACATGCTTACAATATTTTATCCAGTTAAACTCCGGGCTTACAGGCTCGTCATAATTTACGTAAATTTTTGGTGACACCAAAACTACATTAATTCTTAGTAATAAGCTCATTCTTTAACGAAATATCATCGATGATGCTGGCGAATTTTGACGCGTAAACTGTCGGCATAGGGCTCTAAGCTGTTAAGGTCAAGTCGTCAACCTGACGACAAGATGTAGATGATACTGCCTCTAAACCCTACCAAGATGCACATTCTTAGAAGCTCGTCGTGCTCGCAAAAACATCAGCTTCCATGGTATCTTAAGTATGTTGGATGTCCCGTAATTGATAGGCTCGTTAGCCGCAAAACGCTGAACGTCGATCATGTTCAATATGCTGTTTACGATGGGATTAATGAAACAAGCATGCCGATGCATTGACCCCTATTTGCTGTTTGCTTTCCTCGTCCGTGACATTAAGGGTATTTTATTGTTTAGCATCCTGATTTATGATATTCAAAGGGCTTCTTGATACTATAATTATTAAGTGGATTTTTCAAATCCTTATAAGGGTGGCAAAAAAAGTTGACTACTAGGATATTTTTTTTTTCAATAGTTAAATAAATACTTTTTGCTTGCAAAATCTGAAGCATTTAATGTGTTTAGAATACAACAGAATGATGTATCACTCAAAACTTTCTAAATGCGGGCATTATCCATTGCAATTTCGACACAGACAATTAAATAGTTAACAAGGGAGCCAGTGTCACGAGATAGAGTGTAGAGCATAGGGCGAGGCAAGTCCTTTCAATTCCCAGAAGGGTTGATTATCTCTAGGGGTGTTCGAACATAAAATTTACTATAATGTTTTATTTGTGTTGACTCTTGGTCATTAAATGAAAATGGATATTTATTGTGTTGTATTTTATGAGCTGGTTATATTTATGGTTATTTCTATTTCTTTCCTATCTTTAACCAAACAAGAGATGTAGCATATTTGATACAGTAAAATATGTTTGGTGTCTAAAGTTGTCATTTTAATGGTAAGTCCAATTTTATGGATGATAAACTAGGCATCTGTTTATATCATTTTGGTAGTCAACAAGGTGAATGAAGGCAAGGTTGGTTTGGATTAGTTCTTTGAAGTATTGAAGTCATTCATTTTAAAGAGCGTACGTGTAGCAATATGCAAACCCGTGCGAGTTTATTACTTACAGTGTCGTCCGCGACTGAAATATGTTTCTATGAACTTGAGGCATGATATTAATGATATTAACTTACATTATAAAAGAACTCGGTTTCATTTTATTACCCATCTCACTTCCCCCACGCACAACTGAACACATTTTCTTAACACTAAATACAATATAACTGTCTTGTACTGACAGACTGAGTGGCTATGGCACTAAAAAAATATTGCGACTTATTGAACTAAATGTTGATCTATTTTAATATACCAAGGATAGTTTACAGAGCTGTACGCGTGCGCATAACTATTTACTCGCTCAGCACTTCGAGTAAACATTGTTTGAATAGTACTACAGTTTATACCACATACATCCCTTCTTAGTAATAGTTGATTATGTTTGGCCCGCTTATTTATATGCGTACTCTGTGTAATATTCGCCACATGCATAAACAATGGGCGTACGCACAAAACGATGAAAGAAGGGTTTCAAGTGAAAAATGTCTGGTTATAATTTTTATGAATACTTTTAATGAATACTTCTAAACTGACTGACTTTAAAGGGGAGGAGACCAATACGACTCGTTTATATTTTCGATAACTCTAAATGTCTGACTTGCGGACAAGGGACTCCCATCTAATTATGCCTGCCATTTTTTAATCTTGACAAAATATTGTCTATGAGTTTAAGTCATGTATCTACCTAGGTAGGCCTTTCTGCACATCAGCAAACACTCTCGAAAATCCATCGGTGACATATAGCCTATTCGTTAAAGATCATTCTGCCCAGAAATTATACGAGTATCAGGCGTTTTGTTATTGAATTTTATCTTATAAATGTAACACATCGAAAGGATTCAAAGTTTTGTACACAGTATACTAAATATTATGATTTACTTAAAATTGCTTAGTAGAACCTACTGAACGTGGCCATTATTGGTGGTTTGAGGACGGTATGATTTTTATTCGTCACTCATGAAACTAATTATCTGCTCTTATTTCGGGGTTCTAGACATTGATGCCACAATTCAATGTATTCTACAATTAAATAACCAAAGGTTATAAAAATAACCATTTTAAATGCGTACACATTACTGGAATCCGTGCGGTGAGGCTTCGAGTATCTGTTTTAGTAAAAGTATGCTTGGATAGTGGTTATTTTGGTGTGTTTATTATTCAATTTATATTGAACTACGTGGATCTTGATCTTGATACTCGATGAAGGCGACCTTGTCTGACCATTGGCGTGTTCTGGCGCTTTGATTAAGGCAACGAAATTGGAAAGGCCAGGGTTCTCAGATGAGATTCATAAACAACCAAACTCCTACTCTCTTCAAGGCCAATATTACTTTTTACTAAGGTCAGTTTATTATTAATTATTATGTGTAATGTGACATGAAGTTGAAATTTGAATCAAATTCTTTTTTTTTTATTCGTGTAGCCCAAAAACCACTTACAATAGTCAGATTCTAACACCGGTTCGGAATGCTGCTTCCACTGAGAAGAGCCGGTAAGAAACTGAATGGCTTATGATACCTACAAGTAAACTCATTTCAAAGAAAACCTACTTAGATAATTATGCTTGTTTCTGGTATACTTACCGTTTCGTTCTGAACAACTGATTAGTGGTTTTTGAGAAAATGAGTCGTAACAGCAATGGGCAACGTTACTTACGAAACATTCAAGGAATAGTTTTGAGTACGTTTAGTTAAAATTTACTATATGGTATCCAAAAGAACTGCGAATTTTTTTTATTTTTTTTTATTTTTTAAGAACTGCGTCTTGAATATATGAATCTAACAACTAACGAACAACTGAGATTGTAACATTTGATAGTATGCAGGTAACATGTCGATTAATATTACAATATAACACAGATAATATAATCGTCGTGTACTTAAATATCTATATAAAACAAAAAAAAAAGTGACTGTTTGCTATGTCAATATACCAGCTTAATACTAAATGCATACGGTACTTATAAAAACAACAACACGTTGTCTTTCGGTCTTTTTGTTCGGGTTATCTCGTGAAGCAATTTTGATGGGATTTTTTACTGGCAGATAGCTCATGTTATAGGGAGTAATTTAGGCTAACTTTTTTTATATTAGAAAAATAATTAGAGCTCCTTATATTCCATGCAAACGGAGTCACGGTGACAGCTAGTACATAAATAATTTACTGGTAACTGATAAAAATATAACATAAGCCTATATTGTCTCTGTATATGACACAGGAAACACAATAACAAACCTTTATGAAGGTTACAGATTTTCGCGATAATTTTGTAAGATAAAGTTTATTTTACCTTGTCAGATTATACGAGGTACTATAATTATAGATAAATAAAATACGAAGGATATGAGATATCGGAATTTCAAATGTCCTAGAGTATATCTTGGGTACCATTGCCCACATATTGCGTGGGGGAAGCGAGATGGGTACTAAAATGAAACCGAGTTCTTGTATCAATGTCCCTATAATGTAAGTTGTCGAAGTGATAGTTACTTATCGTCACTAAGATTTCCAAATACATGAGTGTTTGAAGATTTCCTTACATCCATGTTTTTGTGTAAATAATAAACACTAAGGTAACCTATGTTCATTTATTGATGTTTTTCCATTGTTTAATTTTTCTGATTTAATATAAATTAACACGCCCCCGCAGGCAAAGGCGCACTACGGTGCTCCCACACTTCGCCGATGTGTTTTTGGTCCCAATGTAATAAACTATTGCTATTATACCGGGTGCATTCCCCTTCAATACGAGGGATATTTGGCACATAGTCCACCACCCTGGCCCAGTGCGGGTTGGGGAACTTCACACGCCGTGTATGGCCGTGTAGGTTTCCTCACGACTTTCCTTCGCCGTTAAGTAAGCGGTAATCATTATTGAAAATAACATTCGCACATGAAAATCATCTCAAGAAACGAGCATACTCATTCCTTAAAGGTCGGCAACGCACTTGCGACGCCCTTGGTGTTGCAGGTGTCCATGGGCGGCGTTGATCACTTACCATCAGGTGAAACGTCTGCTCGTTTGTTTCCCTATCTCATAAAAAAAAAATCTCAGAGGTGGAGGCCTGGGATGATGTGCAATAATTATGTAGGTAGTTATAGATACCTCAATGACGTTACTTATTATTTGCTCAAATTTCACGCGTATTTGTCATATGAATGCACGTGATAAAGTATTTGGTTACAAATAGATCTGTCATTCTTTAAACCATCTGTTTATTTTTCCACTGACGAATGTTTACGCATAACTTCAGTTGTTTACAACAATAAAATTCTGCATTCCTTGCCTGCATAAGGCCGCCGTCACCGGACTGTCACCAAGAACGAGATTATTTCGGGCCGAGTTTAAGATGACGTGACGACGATCGTTTGTCCACCGCGCCGATATCGGTGGCTCAGTCTCAGACAAAACAAAAACCGGGCGAACGGCGCGGTGTGACGGTAGTGTGTGTTTTGTACGTGTTTTGTATTGCCGGCACATCGGTCCGTCATAAAATCGTGCCGTTCTAGCGGTCCCGCCGATCTACTCGAAACTTCGGCGGCCAGGATGACCGTGCTCGGGTGACGGACGTACGGTGGACACGCGGCTATAGTAGTCCATGTATCGCTACTTCGGCGCCGTTATCTCGTTCTCGTTGATGGTTCGGTGACGGCGGCAGTAGACAAACGGCATAACGCGCATACACTTTCTCTAGGAATACCTACATCTATCCATACACATAAATAAAACTTGAGTGTCTGTTTGTAATATCAAAATAACAGCTTTTCACTATGGGCATACGAAATGATGATACGTTACTTTCCTATAACTTTTTCTAAATATAATTTTTGTTTGTTGGCTGGACCGATTTTAAAAGGACTTTTACCGGCAGATAGATTATATTATATGGAGTAACATAGGCAATTTTTTTTTCCTAAATTCTAGGCAGACGAAGTCACAGGTAAACACAATGTTTAAAAATGGATTTTCTTAATTAGGATCCTAATCCTTAGTTTTAATTACGTCAGTGGTGTTAGCACGCATGCCAAGAGAAGACCTCTGCCACGGATGGGCTCGCTCGCTCTCTGTCTTATTTCATACGAGAGAAAGAGATATAATCAACATATTTTGTGACACAAGTCTAGGAACTAATGCTGCAACTACAGGAGGTGGAACAATAAAGAGTTATCTATGATTATGTATCCTTATTTTTTTTGTAAAAATAATTTTATTTGTTTTTCTTATGAAAAGGTCACAAAATCATTTTACGGTATCCCAGAGCAATGATATTGTGTATCCCTTAAATCAATGTATGCAAACATTAATGACTATTTTGAACATACTTATTAGTTTCATATTCCGAGACTTTGCAAAGCCCGGATAGGCAACCACACCTAGGTACACAATCAGTACAATGTATCCTGAGTCATTGACCACCCACCTTTGAGGTCTAAAGCCCTAGTACTTGCTCGACAATACAGGTCTCGCCCACGTCAACTCTCTCGATTTCCGAGTCGGAATCGAATTGGAAACCGCAATAAACAGAGAATCGATTACACCGCGGTCATTCGATTAGATATCGAGACGTTGAGTGCGCGGAGTTTGACGTTTGGTTATCGAGAAGACCGCTTTAGTGTGGAATCGTGTGGATTTTAATGTGCTAGTGATGGGCTTGCAAGGTTAATTTTAACGGTAAATGAAATATGAAGTTGTTTCTTTATTCAATGTAGAATTTACATGTGGAAAAATGATTAATTTCCTTTCTTATGTTGTATGCAAACCAAACAAAGAATCATAAGCAAATTGTGAAAACCACTAGTATTACATTTAAATAATTTATTTTGATCGTATCATCAACGCGTTTCATTTAAAAATAATGACAATATGACGAGAGGGGCAAGGACTTAAGACTTTTGACTTAAGACTTTTGACTTAAGACTTTTGACTTAAGACTTTTGACTTAAGACTTTTGACTTAAGACTTTTGACTTAAGACTTTTTGACTTAAGACTTTTGACTTAAGACTTTTGACTTAAGACTTTTGACTTAAGACTTTTTGACTTAAGACTTTTGACTTAAGACTTTTTGACTTAAGACTTTTGACTTAAGACTTTTGACTTAAGACTTTTTGACTTAAGCGACATTTTTTTTTAACTTTACACGAGAGCATATTTATTGGACGCAGTAAAAATCGCTGATTCCAAATATGTAGGCAATATCGCCCAAAAGTCAAATAGTCTTTCAACCCTCGATGTAATAAATACGATTAATTATTTTATTTTTAATTAATAATTTATTGTACTAAATGATAACATTATTCTTACTAAATGCATTTAATACTTATTATAAAGACAGTTCCAATGCAGCGTATTATTGTCTACGAAACGCGTTCGGCGCTAAATTTACTTTCTGAAATACAACATAAAATGTTACGATGTTTATTTTCAGTTGAATTTATGTAACTTCCTACATGTTATATTAAACTTTACACAATAGTAACAACGCTTCTACCACTGATTGAGTTTTACAAGTATTAGAACGGGCCCTTATTTATACTATCTTTTTTTTTCCCGGTACACTGGGGTGCCAACAACGCTCGCACTTCAATTTTTTTGCCACACCAAAACGGACTCTGTGTTAATATGTTTAAAGATTGAATTTCTGTTGTAATAGCCACGCCCTGACGCGTCAAAATTCGCTCGCGCTGTCAGTGTCATTTAGTTGAACCTGTGGGGTTAGCACGCATGTCAAGACAAGACCTCTGTCACAGATCGGCTCGGTCGCTCTCTGTCTTATTTCATACGAGAGAAAGATATATAATCCACATATTCTGTGACATAAGTCTAGTCTTGGCGCACATGCTCCAACTACTGTGGGGTTATTACGCATGCCACGACAAGGTCTTTGTCACAGATTTACCGCTCGCTCTCTGTCTAATTTCATACGACGGAAAGAGACAACATCAAGATATTCCGTGACATACGTCTAGTCTTGGCGTACATGCTACAACTACTGCACACTTTGATTGCAAGGCGTGCGTTAATTATTATTCTTATTCTTTACGTATGAAGGCACAATATAATACACATACTTAACCCGATGAAATTTTAATTACACAACACAAATCGCGAAATTAATTCTATATACATTGTCATTATGTACGGTCGTAATTCTATTACACCCACTTATTGCGTAATACCTGTAATATAAATTACCCACTCGTATTACCCACATCTGAACGTACAATTTATAAATTATGCTAATGCGGTATGTTTCGACGATGCAAGCTATACATGAGCAAAGCTACACAGAAAAGTGTATACCAAATACCAGCGACTTATTAATAAATAAATGGTAAAAACAAGCTTTTATTTATTTGCCTTTAGTTTTCGTGTTCTCCTCATCAAGACCTTTCATTTGATACTCATACTGTGGTAGCGCAGAAAAAATAACCATTCCGCCATCTTGGAATTAGAACGACGTCACATAGCTAAGCAGGCATTGTCATCCAAAATAAGCATGTATACCAAATTTCAGCTCAATCGGTTAAAGATAGCTGATTTAAAATTCAGTTGCAAGATTCCACCCGGACATACATTGCAAGGTAATATAAAGCTTGTAATAAAAAAAGATGGAGCTTTTCCTATCGTTTGACATTTTCTCAGCTCCCATTATGTGTGTGACTTTGACGTATTACTTACGTCAGATTGTCTATGTCAAGACGTATAAGACTAGACGACCGTGGCATCGACTAACCAAAATTTGGTCCAATTCTTTTGATGTGAAACATTTAATGGCGCGCTTGGCGAGTGACATCGACTGTTGATGCCGCGATGCCGTGATCCCAAAACTTCGAGCAGCTTCGTGGCTCCTCAGACTCCGCCAACCGGCTGACACCGCTCACTCGCCGCTACGACGTTTATGTTTCATGTTTCACATCTGCCAGGCCTCCCGCGACGGCTCATTTTTTTTGTCATTTTTTCGGCTCATTAATTATCTATACGTTCTAATATCTTTGGTTTTAATATAAATCATAAATATCGTATTAACATTAGCTAATCGAATCGATATCAGATTAACCTTTTGATAATAAAAAAAACGACCGTTACGATTTATGTGGCGTTGATTCGAAATTTAAAATGTGGTGACGGCGAAATTTACTTTTAAACGTCGAATGAGCAAAAAACGGAGTGAGAAACGATCTTGAACTAATTAGGCAGTTGAAAAGGGACGCGAGACGCCACCATCTTGGGAAATTACGTGCCATGAAGCTTATTAGTCTCCCCTGTTCAGACTAGGTCCGTAAAAATTGCCATTTCCGTATCCCTATTTGAACGGGATGCCATACTCAACCGACTGCTATTTCTACACCTCCATTACTGATTTCAAATTTTATGCAAAAAGCAAGTAAAATCATTCGGAAGGACTATATCTGCCGTCCGATGGCTAAAACCCCGATAAGTGACATTTTGGCCAATTTGGGTTTTATATAGGTATATATAAAACCTTTATATATAAAGCTTTATTTTCTGTATTTTCCAGTCTTGGTTTTGTTTTTATAACATTTATAGTTATCAAGATAAGTGGAGACAAATGTCTATGTTTTCACAATTTCTAAAAACATTACTTTTTGCATATTTGCTTGTATCTTAAAATTGGGTGAACGCACACAAATAGCATTTTAGTAGACGGAAAATGATACATTTTATGTATAGACCAGTCTTGGTCTTATTCCACTAACATTTATAGTTATTAAGATACAAAGAAACGAATATGTGTGCCTACATTATTACTAGGGAGATCAATTGCATTTTTGCTTATAACTCAAAATATGTCACTTTACGTTCTGGTCACTTTTTTACGGTCTGGTCACTTACGGTTTGGTCACTTTACTGTCTGGTCACTTCACGGTTTGGTCACTTTACTGTCTGGTCACTTCACGGTTTGGTCACTTTTTACGGTTTGGTCATTTTACGAATTGGTCACTTTACGGTTTGGTCACTTTACGGTTAGGTCACTTTACAGTCTGGTCACTTTACGGTCTGGTCACTTTACGGTTTGGCCACTTTACTGTGTTCTAACCATCGAATGGCAGATATCTAAGTATGTTTTTGTTTCGGAATAAAACGGTCGATTAAACTGCCATTAAAATATGAAAAAAAAATTAAAGCACGTGCACATTAAGTATACCATATAGGAATTTCGTACTAGTTTATCAAAATATCGAGCGGTGAGAAGCTATTTGAATTAAGCGACATTTTTTTTAACTTTACAGGAGAGCATACTCTTTCGACGCAGAAAAAATCGCTGATTCCAAAAATGTATATAAGTCAATATCGCTCAAAAGTGTCGCTGAAGCCAAATACCCTTTAACCCCTCGATATTACGCTGTCTGTACAACTGGAACCAGGAAAACATTATTAAAGTTAAAAGACATTATCACTTGTAAATGACTGATACGGATTGTTCATAGATAATATCTGCATGCGATAATCTGTATTATCTGTGTACTGTCATAGCACGCCGCGTCTGAGCATCGGTTCAAAGACCTGAATGTACGCTAAACTTGTTCTATTGGTCACGGAAACCGTAGGCTAGACTCACGCGATATTTTATATATGACTGGCCGCTAAGAAATATAAAAAGCCATTCGCATTCACTGACTGTTTAAAAGTAAATAATTATTTGTTTTTTTTTTTTGTTTAATGGCCTCACTTCACTTTTTAAAAAGATATGGCCTCCATCGTATTTAGTCGATGATTTTGCCAACAACAGAGTATGTAAAAATTTCCATTGAGTGTGGCCCAATGTGATTCTGACAATGTCAAAGTAATGGCGAAGACACGATGAATTTGTTTTCTTAAAAACAGAAGTTAGCTAGCTTGTTTATTATAGATATGTTATTTATGCTTTGTGGAACTTATTGAACTCCGGGCGTATACCAAAACGAACTCTGCGTCAATATACATTATAATTGAATTTCGGTGGTAAAAGCCACGTCTCTATACGCATCAAAATTAGTTGACGCTGTCAGTGTCATTTCGTTGAATAATAAACTTTTTCTATATATTAATACAGTTCGTTTTGGCAAATAAATCGACGCACGCTTATTTACGTCTCAGTGTGCCACAAATACAAATTATTACTACTGTATTATGGTAATGTAAATAAGGTCCGTATTACACAGTGGAATGGACTTCAATTGATGTCAGTAGGGCAAGCCCTTAACATGTTAAATAGGTGTGGTTATTTGGCAGGGCAGTCGAACCTATATACAACACACACTTTTTGAAGATGGTGACTGTACATCCGTCTATTATGTAACGCTTACGTTCTATTCACTTTGTAACCTACTGTAACGTAAAATACTACTTAGGAATATTACACAGCGACTGTTACTTAAATCATCTCCAAATTATTTTCAGAAATTTACGTGAAATGTAACTTTTTAACCGACGAAAAAAAAAAGGAGGAGGTTCTCAATTCGACGCGTATATATTTTTTTTTTATCTATGATCACGCATATAAACCGATTTCGAATTTTTTTTATGACGTTTGCTAAGGAATTCTTCGAGGGTGGTCCCATTTTCAAAATATTATCAGAAATTAACCCCCTTGGGGGTGAAATGAGGGGTTGAAGGTCACACAATTTAAAAATTATTTTTTGATCGACTTGATACTTTGTATATGTATTTTACATATAAAATAAAAAAATACGTGTTTTAGGAATTTTGAAAAAAAAAAAGGATAGGGTGTGAAATGGGGTGATAAAGTTTGCATTCTGGACTACAGCATATCTCCGCCGTTAGTGAGCCGATTTCGAAAAATCTTTTTGTTTATACAAACGGAAAAAAAAATTATAATAACTATTTTACGGATTCAATCTATCTAACATAAAAAAGTAAATAAACGCAATAGACTCCGTAAAATAGTTTTATTTCAATGAAAAACTTACCTCATAATTTATATGTTATAGCGTTATAACGGAAAAAAAACAATTATAAATTCTATTAGAACCATTTTCGACTTCTACGCGGACGAATTCGCGGACAAAAGCTAGTGTTGGTATATAAACGCACTTTACTGTACTAGATTCCTAAGGGTAAAGACTATATTTGTATTTAATATTAGATTGCCGTGAGTTTAATTCTTCTCTAGTATTGTGGCAAAGGTGCTGTCTGCTCTCATGGCGTTGCTGCTCCTGAGAATGTATTACTCGCAATTATCATTTTGAAAAGAGTAACCATTGAGTTTCTTACCGGCTCTTCTTAGTGGACGCAGCATTCCGAACCGGTGGTAGAATCTGACTATTTGTAAGTGCTTTTTGGCCACACGAATAAAAAAAAATTGATTTTGATTTTGCTTTTAAAGCCTGTTTTTAAGTATTTATATTATACAACAAATAATAGTTAAAGTAGGATTATATAACAGTCAATAACTACCGTAAGGTAGGTGCTAGGTAGCTATTTTAAAAGTAATCACAAATTAAGCATGTAGTAATTAGTAGATTATAGCCACAAAAAAATATAAAATAAAAACTTTTTAACAAAAAAATTAAACCGCCGAAAAACTACAAAGCATAAAATAATAAACCTTTTTTATTTTTTTGCGTTGCATTTTTTTAAATTTAATTTAGTTATTTCTTTAAATTTATTGATCATTGATTGTTTGGCGCCGACCCAAAATGACTTAGGTATACTTACATAGTTTAAGAAAATATTTAACCCTAAAAATAAAGTTTGAGAAGCAGCAAAAATATTGTAGGTACAAAACATTTCATTTATATCATCGAAATTCTGAAATTCCTATTTTGCTTTGTAAGTATTTATTGAATGTGTCCTTAATATTAATTACTTGACACAGCATAAATACCCACTACTGTTCGATTAGCGGGTATTTAGCAGCCATCTTATTCCATTCAAATTTCATTAATTTCCTAAAAAATAATTGGTGGACTATGACCCAAATCTCCCTCGTATTGAGGGGGAATGTGCCCGGTACAATGGGCTAGCCCCCTTTTACATTGGGATCAAAATACATCGGCGCACTACAGGCGTGATGATGTATTTTTTTTTCGCCTTAAAATAATCAAAGATGGTACTTATTTGCTGTCATCAAATTGATTAAAATGTAAGTTCCATCTGCCAGTATTGTTGCATAAAGATGCATCGAATGATGCCTGATTGGAATAATTGTTCGGTACGCATTCAATTGTTCCAATATCAATATGGGTACATCTTATTGTTATGTGCGGGCTTATATTGATGCATACCGATGATTATTCGAGTTAAGGTTATCGATTAGTTTTTGTATCGCGGAAGTATCGATTTGCATGCTTAAAAGGAAAGTCAATGAGGTGATATTGGTGAGGTACGCTATTTATAACTTTGAATAGGATAATAACATAATTTTTTTTTTTTACGAAATTGAATGAAATTATGACATATTTTAATGGAATAAAATGAGGTATAACTTCATCCGCAGATGATTTTTTTTGTCAATGTCAAGTTGTATAGAGAAGCAATAACAAATTAATTAAATACACAATATGAGTTAAATGGTGGTTGAAGTCATATTAGATACTTATTATAATAACATTATTTTTCTTTACGTCAATGTCACTATATACAATTCATATTTACTTGTCAATTTTTGACTACAAACCACATAAAATAGCGCTGATAAAAGTGTTTTGTACTGCTATCGTGTCTATTTAATGGAAACAAAACTCTCGAAGAGGTTTGTCAACACAAACGTATTTTTTGAACTAGCCATAGCTTCTTAAAAAATCAGTATCTTGTCATTAGAATATGCATTTACCTTCACACAGATACGCTAACAGTATTAACAACTAAACGTATTAACACATGACAAAAATGAAAGTGTAACATGAGAACAATGGCGACCACACACATTGTCATACTTTGATCTTTGGCTCAAGACTAGCGCACGACTTGGCCCCCTCATTATTAGTAACCTCCTTCTTGAGGTGATCAACTGCAATGCAATTCAGAAACAACAAGTTGTGCTTGAAACTTTATTCTTAATGATTACTTGGTTAGGTTTGCCAAAAAGAGGATTTACAATGAGTACTGATAAAATATCACTTGTCTCTGGCAATAGTAGCTTCATTCAGTAGCCGTTTAAAAAATAAGGAGGATGAACGAGGATATGAGCGAGCTGTTAAATAAAAAATAAAACAGTTCGAATTTCAAAAATTACCGCTACCCATTTGTCGATCCTAAATAATCGCTTGGAGTAGTTGTGTGAACGTAAGCCGCGTGGTTTATTAGACCGCGCTGGTTACAGTATAGTATCTTACGTAGTAATTTTCGTGTATTTTTTACGTTAAAGTTCTTTTTCAGTAGTTTTGCTGGTTCCAAGAAGTATGTCAATGAAAATAGCAACTTCATTAGGGCTGTTCACTAGAATAACATACAACAATATGACATTTAAAATCAACAAATACCACACCACGTTTAGTTGGAAATTAAAAAAAACCTAGAAAAAAAATGCTTGTCTCAACACTATTAATATTAAAGAGGTGTTCACATGAATTTAGTTGACCCGGTCCTTAACGTATTCAAGGTCTGCCGTACGTACACGGTACATAACATTAATATCACACGAGACGAGGGTCTAACAGTTTTTTTAGGGGACAAACTCATTCTATTTGGTTCGCTGTCCTCAAACCAAGGACCACTAAATAATTGTATCTATTCTCATCTCTATTGCAAATTATTACTCTCACAAATATACCTTGGGTTGATAATTGCAAAGTATACGACCTGGTGAACTTACTTTCATCTACAATTAACGAATTTTATTCCCATACAAAATTACCAATTTTTGAAATAATCGATTTCTCAGCTGTAATTTGGAGATTTTGCATTACTTTTAAAGCCAACATTGTATTAGAGCGTAAAAAACTAATATAAACATCTAATCGGTTAAGTCCTTTTTGAGTTTTAGTGAGACTAACGAAAACCAATTGATTTAATCTTCAGTAAGTAAAACTGATGCATTGGGGGTAGGCCCGTGCGCAGTAGTAGGATATTAAAAAGGCCAATTTATTATAGTTTTAGTAATATCTAAGACATATCAGTATATGGGAATAATAATTATATTCAGATTTGTATCCAATGAGCAGAATCCAGTAAGAACTTACCTATCAAATGCATATCAAGATCACTTCTAAGTAACTCCAAAAATAGTCGTGTCGTGTCTACCCAAGCTTAGATCCTCAGAAATGATTCAGGAAGGCGGTTTTAGATAGCGGTATGAAAAAAAAAACGCGATAGGTATGCATAGTACGTGGCACAGTCACGTCACCGAGCGGTAAGGCCGGCCATATTTGTGCAAACAGACGACTCGGAGATAGCAACGTTTGTACTCGTAAGTAACGAAGATAATATCGGTGCTTATACTCACGCTGGAGACTTATATCTACCTGAGGCGAACTCGTCGCCGGCCGATGTATTCCCGACAAACCGACAAAAAATCCGTTTCCTTTACATTATGTTTACAAGACCTCCGACACTGAGGTCCCTTTTGTGCCCGTCCCATGGCCCTACGACCCTTTTTTGTCCGCGTGTTTGTCCATTATTAAGTTTGCGAGATTAAAACTCATTAGAGAACAGATGCGGAACGAACGGAATCATAATTGCTACCAATTTGGATGTTTTAAATTTGTTTTTATCTATTGATTATCATATTATTTATTATCTGGACTATGTGGAGCAATATCCTAGTTGCAGTCAAGGCTTCAGTGAGTGGAATCTCTTCACTATACGTGCCTTGTGACTCTGACCTTTAATCTGTTTATTATTATTAACAGTGCAGCAGCAGTGGTAGCCGAGTGGTCGAACGCACGTCTTGCAAATCAAAGTGTGCAAGTTCAAACCCCGGCTCGCACCTCTGGGTTTATGTGCGAATCTCATTTTCATCCGAGATTACCACTTGCTTTGAAACGGTGAAGGAAAACATCGTGAGGAAACCTGCACGTCTATAGAAAGGCGTGTGAAGTTCACCAACCCGCACTGGGCCAGCGTGGTGGACTATAGCCCAAAAATCTCCCTCGTAATGAGGGAGAATGTGCCCGGTATAATGGCAATAGGCTCGCCCCCTATTACATTGGGACCAAAAATACATCGGCGAAGTGTGAGCGCACTGCAGTGCACCTCTGCCTACCCCTTCGGGGAATACAGGCGTGATGATGTATTATTATTATTCATTTATTTCTCATTTTTCTTATTTAGTACATTTTTAAATATAAATATAAAAAATACATTTAAAAATATAAAAAACAGTTCCCCACCGGCATCTGGAACAGGGTCCTAGTTACCAGTGGTTAGGGCTCCAGAGAGAGGAACTTCCTCACAATGCGCGCCGTCTCCAGAAGTACCGCCTTCTGAATCTGTCCCTTGATCCAGCTGCCTAACGCGAGCCTCTTTAGGTGTTTGTCGAGGCTCTTGGCTAATAAGCCATGGGCGGAAACGACTATCGGTACAATGATTGCCGCATCAATGTCCCACATGTCGACAACCTCGTGAGCCAGATCAAGATACTTGCTTTCTTTATCTTTCTCTGCTTTCACGAGATTCTCGTCATGGGGGACAGTGATATCGATAATCATTGCACGGCGCTCTTGGCGATCTATCAGCACAATATCAGGCTTATTGGCTACAATAGTCCTGTCTGTGATGATAGACCGGTCCCAGTACAATGTGATATGACCCTCTTCGAGAACTGGTTGTGGCTCATACCTGTAGTACGGTACCTCGGATGTCACAAGGCGATATTTAAGGGCAAGTTGCTGGTGGACAATCCTGGCTACTTGGTTGTGTCTGTAAATATTGACCATTTGCGAGACGCGAACAACCGGAGATGATATGCCTCAGGGATTCACCAGGGCGATGACATGCCCGACAAATGTCAATGGTGCCATCCCTAAGAATATATCTCCGGTAGTTATTATTATTATTTATTATTATTATAATTATGAGCCTTTTGTCCTTTGAGTAGGCAAAGTGTTCCTTTCCTCTCCTCCACCTGTTTTTATATAAGCCCAATCATCTCGCCATATTGTAGATCTGCTTCGAACCTGTCTGACATATTTAGTCCATTCTATAGTTTTTATTTAGGTGTCTATTTAAAAAAAAATAAGTGTGTAACTTGCGAAATGGATTTAGGATAAATAAAGTCAAAGTCAAACCATTTGTTTTGTGTAGGCCTATGGGGGACTTACAAATTGTCAAGTTTCATTTTTTTTCTATACTACCAGCGGATCGATTAGCGACCTTAACTAAGAAGATCCGGCAAGAAACTTTGTGAGCTGATATATATTTTTTTTAAATACAGTAGTAACAATAAAAGAATAAAAAGAGCGTTAACAGGATGTATTTCACAGAATCATAAAGGACCTATGTTTATGACGTGTTCGTTACATAATCGAAAGTGATCCATGCCAACATAATTTGCATATATGATGTCATTGTTTAACATACAATTCTGTCGGAACATTGAAGAACGAGTTCATTGTCAAAACATCAGAAATGGCACCAAGTTTAGAATGTGGCCGTTTGCCAGTTTTGTGGAAACTGGTGGGCGTCTGTTACTGGAATTATTGTTAACACGATTCACATTTACCTACAAACACACCTCTTTCGAGCGCAGCAGAGTAATTTTAGTCTTTTTTAGGGTTCCGTACCAAAAGGGTCAAACGGGAATCGTATTACTAAGACTTCGCTGTCCGTCCGTCCGTCCGTCTGTCACCAGGCTGTATCTCATGAACCGTGATAGTTTGAGAGTTGAAATTTTCACAGATGATGTATTTCTATTGCCGTTATAATAACAAATACTAAAAAACGGAACAAAATAAATATTTAAGGGGGCTCCCATACAACAAACGTGATTTTTTTGCTGTTTTTATAAATAGTGGTACGGAACCCTTCGCACGCGAGTCTGACTCGCACTTGGTCTGTTTTTTTCGTCGCTTCATTTTGTAAGCAGGAAAACTGCTCCGTAATCATTACGCCTTGCACTCACTGTGTCGAGCAAAACTAGACTTTTGGAAAATGTTCTCTGCGTCAATACAAACAAAGTTGAATTTGGAATTGGTAAAAATCAACAAAAATATTTCGTTTAAAAATGTTGCTTCTGCTGTGTGATAATACAGTTTGTTTTGGTATGCACAAAAATTGCTTGCACATGTTTTCGATACGCGCAAGTCTTTATGTATTTCAGCAATTCGTTACGTTAGATTGACTTATCATTCAACTTTGTCCATTCTAATTAATATAGTGTATCATTTAATTTGATACATAATTAACTATGTGCCAGATCCTGGATGTAAATACTTTTATCAGTCGTGATAAGTCTTTAAGTGTTTGCGATAATGTTGCATTTAAATAATAGTAGCAAGGTCACATACGATTGGGTTATTTCACTTAATAATCTTTACTTGGCCATATTTGTTGTTGGCCATGTAGAGAGGATGAATGAAAGTAGACTGACGAAAGAAATATACCAGGCAAACGTGAGTGGAAATGTCGGAAGAGGGCGCCCGAGGAGGACCTTTCACGACCAGATTAATCTCTTCCAGAAAGGTGAAGTCCGTAGCACCCTAAACCGACGGAAGTGCATGAAAAGATGTATGACTGTGGATGAAGCTAAAGAGGTATGTCGGGATCGTAGCGTGTGGTAAACGGTAGTCTCTGCCTACCCCCATGGGATACAGGCGTGAGTATATGTATGTGTATGTATGTATAATCTTTACTTTAAACATTTGCGAGTATATGTATAGTCTGTGTTGACTGTCCGACGACCTTGTTGGGACAAACGTCATTATTAAATCACATGTTGTCAGTTTTTACCATTTGCATTGCGTTTCACTATGAGTGTATGTATCAAAGCCGACTTTAAAATTAAAGATATACCTTCCGTCTGATTATTAACAACTCAATGGATAACATTTATGTTTTTAAAATATTATCTCGACGCGCGGTAGAGCGTCAAGCCAAAAAAAAAATAGCGTGGCTTGCTGCACCGTGTGTAATATTATACGAACCATTTGGAGCGACTTTTGACCCCCTAATAACTCAAAAACTATTAAACATAACCATGTCAAATTTGGCTCATCTATTGCGACTTGCGAGATACATATGTGCTCCAAATTTCATAAACACACCTCAAACGGTTCTTTAGATATTATCGTCCAAAAATCGGCATTTTTACACTGACTGACCTATAGATCAAAAATCATAGCCTCTACTAGATGACCTAGAAAGTTCAAATTTGGCATGCAGATAGGTGATCTCAGTTCTTTTGTGGTTGAAGTCAACAACCAAGGCATATATCATAATATTGAAATTTGGCTATCATTTACATTTATGTTTTTGATGGGATATGTGTATTTCTCTATCACTTCCGATAAAAGGTAGTCACGGTTAAGGGAGAATTCAAGTCCAGCCCCCGTAGCATGACCGCGTAGACATAAGTTTTATCTATTTCAACTGTCGAGAAAATGACGTCACTTCGAGCAGTTTGTATTGAACATGGCCTCGGTGACGTCATTCTATCGACAGTTGAAATAGATATAACTTATGTCTACGCGGTCATGCTACGGGGGCAGATTTGAATAAAGAACGCCTTTACAGTAAGTTCGAAGTATCACATCGAGGGGTGATTTGACTTAGCGACACTTCACGGCGATATTAATTTATATACATATTTGGAATCAGCCAATTTTTCTGCGTCTAACGAGCATGAACTCCTGTAAAGTTAAACAAGTGCGAGTCGGACTCGCGCACGTAGGGTTCCGTACCATTATCAATGAAAACGAGCAAAAAAATCACGTTTGTTGTATGGGAGCCCCTTTAAATATTTATTTTATTCTGTTTCTTTGGAATTTGTTGTTATAGCGGCAACAGAAATATATCATCTGTGAAAATTTAAACTCACTAACTATCACGGTTCATGAGATACAGCCTGGTGACAGACGGACGGACGGACGGACGGACAGCGAAGTCTCAGTAGTAGGGTTCCCGTTTTACCCTTTGGGTACGGAACCCTAAAAAATGTCGCTTTAGTCAAATAGCCTTTCACCCTTTGACATGATTAATATATATGAGATAAGATTCTTAATCGTAACTTATTTTAATCCCAATCCAATAAAAATCACATCTATGAAATTTTGTTGTAAAATACTATTTATACGGATTACAACGGAATGCTGTCCCTATTAATAGCTATTAGGGGAGAACAGGTCTTCTCCAAAAGTCGAAAGCAAATAAGTAAAGTATTCGAGCCCCCAAAATATTTTGTTAGAGAATCAACTGTCGCGACAGCTTGACGCGATCGTTAAGAAAACAAAAAAATCTCGGCTTGCATTAAGTTTATAAATGAACCGTTTCAGCTCACGGCTCAAGACTTAGCCCAGTCCACACTGGAGCGACAAGATACGCGCGTTTAATTTTTTTGCTAATACCAAAATGAACTGTTTCAAATTCCATAAAGATTGAATTTCTGGGCTAAAAGCCCCCTGGTCACTACTTCAAATTCACTCGCACTGTCAATAATGTCGATGGGTGACATGAGCGATTTGACCTAAGCGACATTCTTTAACTTTACAGGAGAGCATACTCATTCGACGGAGAAAAATTTGCTGATTCCAAATATGTATACCAGTCAATATCGCCCAAAATTTGCTTAAGACAAAAAGCCTTTCAGCCCTCGATATTTAATTGAAGAATGAGCTTTATCTATAAGTTAATACAGTTCGTTTTAGTATTGGTAGGATTATGAACGCGCGCCTGTTGACTGCCCTAGTGTAGTAAGGATTTAAGGCATCGACAGATGATGTTACATGGTAGATTTTCCCACGATGACGGCGCGCGGCGTGGAGCGTAGTGTAAGCTAATGAGCGTTGGCCGATGGGATTACAAGTATTTGTACTGCAATTTACGCACTAATGCATACAGACAGACAACCGCAAATATGTCTAATTTCGCACTGATCATGTTACTCCGAGAATTATGTAGAAATAATACGCTCAATACTGTTTTTATGTAGATATGTTCATATAGTACGACAAAAATCCCGGGCGCTTTGAGATTTCCATATGCGTATGTCATTTTCCATAGGTAATGATTGTCACTTGCAGAATGTTTAAGGAAAACATCGCCAGGAAACCTGCACGTCTATAGAAAGGCGTGTGATGTTCACCCACCCGCACTGGGCCAGCGTGGTGAACTATAGCCCCTATCTCCCTCGTTTTGAGGAAGGTGCCCGGTATAATGTCAATAGGCTTTCTCCCTATTACATTGGGACCAAAATATATCAGCGAAGTGTCGGAGCATTTTAGAGCACCTTTGCCTACTCCTTCGAGGAATATAGGAATATGGAAAATGGGGGATTTTTTTGGCTATAAAATTCACGTTTTTAGGGCTGTTAAGAGGTGATCATACTTGCATATGAAAATTATTGACACTAAAAATCGTGGCAAAAACCAAAATACAAAAACCGACTTCAAAAACCTAGGTGCACTAAAAACTTTTTAGTAACAAGCTACAAATAATTCAGTTTGGAGCCGGTGCCCATTCATATGTGTATTTGCCTAGTCTGACGTAGATTGGCACCTACTCCAAATGTAATGAATTATAAGATTATTTGTAGCTTTTATTGCACCTAGGTTTTTGAAGTCGGTTATTGTTATATAATACGAAGAACTCACAAGTCCGTGTAATTATTGGTTGCATTTCAATAAATGATGCGTATCATCCGTAAGTTCTGTGTTAAGACTAATCAGCATTAATTATTCATGATTTCCTTGAATTTTATCTTATTCTTTTTTTATGGAATCGGTAAGCATAGCTGTCCAAGCGAGTTTGTATATAACTCCGTGTAACTAAGATATTTGTTTCATCTTCAACGTTTGAGGTAAACAGTTGAATCATCATTTTTCAATGAATTCTCATTACAGTCCACAAATGACATTGAATCGCTTGTTTCAAAAAATGTTCATCGCATTTGCATATCACATGATATCACGCTATTGTAATAATGTATTAAACATTGCAATACGTGATTGTATTGTCGAATTTTTAATTTATTGAAATTATCAGCGCACACGACGTTGATTAATATTATTCGCTGCTAAATATAGTCTGGCCATTCTTATCTACATGTTAAGTGAAACCAAATTGTAATCTTTAGCATTACATCAAGGTCTGCGCTAGTTGGGGCGTCTAAACACGACCATTTCTGGCTAATAAATAAATACAAATATCTTCAGATAACACATACTCATCTCCTGATCCAAAACTAAAGCAACGCTTCTACAAGGGTACCATACAATGCACTCGGGGCGAACTCAGTTACACCAAAGTTACACACAAGAACAAATTCCGTTAAGTTCATTTCCGAAATTTACCACTAACGGGAATCGAACCCACGACCTCCTGGTGCGGTGCTGTGCGGCCTACGGTCAAACCACTAGATCAAGCCGTCGTCAAACCAAATCCAACTGTATTGACTGATAGAAGAAGTACATTTTGCAATGGAATTTCATGGATGTGCGAATTTAGCCGCGATATGGTGTGCCTTTTTTTTTTTGAATGGACTACGCTGTTGGCCGTGAAGTGGCCTTTACAGCTTTACAGCGGTCTATTGCTGATCGAAGACAGCGCTGGCTTTTGCTACAAACATTATACACACAGATATATATGTATATATACATAGATCACATTTACAAAAAAATCAGGTAAATAAGGTCGCTCAAAGTATATTCAGGGTGTAAGACTGACGTTTTTTTTCAGAATATTTTTTATTCATATAAACCAATACAGGCACTTATGAATCGTCAATAAATAATAATAGTAGTATCTCTACCACCCATTCGGAATGCATTTCCTATGGAGAAGAATGGGCAAGAAACTCCATGGTTGCTTTTTTTTAAATATGGATTAACATTTTTGTGTTTTTCTTAATTAACAATTATACAATATAAAGTTAATGAGGCTATACATTCTCAAAACACAATTAAATCACTAAACAATCTACATTTTGGACAAGATTTAAAGGTAGGAAGAAGGAGGAAAACGGGACAAATAGCTAAAATCCCCTAAACTAGTTCCTGTGGAGCCGGACCAGCGCCTGACCAAGCGTGTTTATCCTCTAAATAATCACCTATTGTGTAATATGCGCGCCTGCATAGTGTATGTCTAATGCAAGTTTTAAATTTAGTTTCATTTAGGTTAATGACGTTAGGGGGAATTTTATTATAAAATTTGACACAGTACCCCATGAAAGATGTGTGAATTTTCGCCAGTCGAAAGTGTGGTTGCTCTAATTTATCTTTATTTCTAGTGTTAAAACGATGGCCATCACCTACTTTTCGAAACAGATGTAAATTTTTCCTTACGTACATGATATTCTCGTAGATATATTGGCATGGGACCGTCATTATGTTGATATCTTTGAAGAGTTCTCTTAGGGAGTCGCGACTACCTAAAGTATAGATGGCCCTAATGGCCCTCTTCTGTAAAATAAAAACGGACTCAATATCAGTGGCCCTACCCCACAATAGAATACCGTACGACATGATACTGTGAAAGTAGCTAAAATAAACTATTCTCGCGGTGTCTACATCAGTTAGCTGTCTGATCTTTCTGACAGCGTAGGCAGCAGCGCTGAGGCGCTTTCCTAGAGTTCTAATGTGTGGACCCCATTGTAACTTTGAGTCAAGCGTAATCCCTAAGAAAACAGTCTCATGAAAGAATTTAAGTTTCTCCCTATTTAGTACTACGTCACAATCACTACTTCTAACATTTGGCAAGGAAAACCGTATACATTTTGTTTTCTTACTATTTAATACTAAATTATTAGTAGTGAACCAATTATGGACCTGAAGGATAGCGTCATTCACCTCGTCAAAATTATTTACATGTCTACCTACTTTAAAAATCAAAGAGGTATCATCGGCAAATAGCACTATCTTCGCCCTGTTTTGAATTATCAGGGGTAAGTCGTTTATATAGACTAAAAATAGGAACGGACCTAGAATAGATCCCTGGGGGACGCCCATTTTAACTACGGAGCCTATCGATTTAATACCATTAATTTGAACAGTTTGTTGCCTATCCCCTAAATATGATTTTAGAAAGTTAAGGGCTCTATTTCTCACACCGTAGTGTTGCAATTTTAATAAAAGTATGTCATAATTGACGCAGTCGAAAGCCTTTGAGAGGTCACAGAAGATACCAATGGCATCCTGTGAGTTCTCCCATGCGTCGAAGATATGCTTTATTAAGTTTACACTGGCGTCGGTAGTGCAACGGCCTTTAGTGAAACCATATTGTTGGTCGTGCAGGATGTTATTTGCATTAAAATGATCTAGTAATTGACTAAGCATTATCTTTTCAAATACTTTACTAAGTACCGGCAAAACAGAAACTGGCCTATAATTGTTTGGGTCTTTAGTACTACCGGATTTGAACAACGGGATTACTTTACTTAGTTTCATTAAGTCCGGGAAAACGCCTTGATCAACACATGTATTAAATATCAGAGCTAGGTATGGCGCTAAAGTGTTGATAATAGCTTTACATATTTTTACTGACATTCCCCATATGTCTTCAGTTAATTTAATTTTAATCGACTGGAAGGCTTTAATAATAGATCGGGTATTGGTATGAATGAATTTGAATTCTATAGGACAGGGGGCAATATTGTTTTTCAGAATTGAAATTGAAAGTTTGTATGAGTGATCTGTTTTGCAAATGGCCACCCACACTCTTATTTGCAAAGCTACTTTCACTCTGCAGACGTATTTCTGACCGGTGTCTTCGACATCCATAGGTACAGTTCACAAGTGACATGGAGACTTCTGAGAACTAAACTAATACTGTACAGTCTTGGACTTGCTTATGTCTTGCAAGAGCTCAATGTTAATATGCACAAGACTAAGACTGCGGAGCGCTTTAAGTTAAAATTCTCGAGAACTTTTAAAATGTTTGCCGATACCAAAACGAAATCTGTGTCAATGTACATAAAGATTGAATTTCTGTGCTAATACCACGCGACCACGTGCCATCTCGTTGTCGTTATTCTATAAGTAAATACAGTTCGTTTTGGTAAAGGTCATCTCGAGTCCTATGTAAAATTTGCATGTTCTGTTTTATAAAAATTGGTTGCTGCCTTATAATATTATGGATGTGTCCAAAGGCCAGAACACGATATTTGTAACAAACATTCAAAGGTCCATAACTCAGAAACTAAGAAAGTTAGTAATAAACTGTCTTCACTAAGCATAGCTACATGTATGTACCCAAAGTATTATTTCGGACTTCTGATACACCCTGTATACAACTTTAGCCGTATTGGACTCTGATAACATTCATCAGAGTCCAATAAGGCATTCGTTTTAATAAATTAATATTCTTGTAGCATTGCGTCAAAAGCGAGTTTTTCTTGAGGAAGGGTCACACAATAAACCCTTTTTGTTTGCATAACGAACTCGCTATCGCACGCACGCACTTGTAAATTCTGTTTTTAAACTTTTGTAATTGTTTTATTTTATTAAATAAACTTACGTGTGTCTAAAATGTTCTTCGTTCCGGTAGTTACACAGTGTCTGGTTTGCCAATTTGGTACATACTTGCATTATAACGGTAATGTAAAACGGGAAATGGCTGTGGTCACGAAACGGATGATGGCATTTTTGTCATTTCAGTCTTGACTTGAACGGTTTTCAAGGATACATTCACAAATTAGACAATTTAATGTTCTATCGACAACTCTACTGATGTTCAATTTATTAAATTCATCGGATTCCATTTGCATTCCAATTTTGAAAAGGCTCTTATTTCGTTATTATAATTTTTTTAAAGTTTTTTTTTTGTTTTATACTAAACGTTTTTTCAATCGTTACTTTTTCCGTTCAACGTTTCGTTTCAAATGTTATAAACGCTTTTAAAGTTTCGTTCGACTTTTAGTTGATATCCCGTACGGTATTCGCAGCAGTTTGAATATACCGTTATGGTAACTACCAACATTCGTATGTCATTAGTAATTTTTACACCGGCAATTTGCGTTCATACGTGTATTAGGCATATTACCATAATCTTGAGATACTAAACTAAATAATGGTACAAGTTGTCATCAGAAAATTTATCTGAATGCCATAGAAATAAGGCTCGTTTTCCTAAAATATGTAGTAATAAAACAAATTGGACCCCAAGCAACGGCCACCGCAGCCGGGGCAGACCAAAACGACGATGGCAAGACGATCTAGTCACCTTTGCGGGTAATACTTGGTCACAAACAGCACAAGAACGCAGTGTGTGGAGGATTAAAGGAGAGGCCTTTGCTCAGGAGTGGGAAACAAAATAGGCATAAAAAAAAAAAAAATGTAGTAATAAATTGCAGATTGTATGCTCTGCATCCACCGGGGAGGGCGAATTAACTTGAGTTTATTTTTAAATGAACTCTGTATACCTATCCATAAAGATTCGAATCCTGTAATAAAAGTTGTGCGATCACGGGTCAGAATTCGCTGGCAAAAACGTTGGTCGCTTGCGTTTTGTCGCACCTGTGACTACAGGGCTTATTATTTCTGGTTTAAGTTTAGTGTTGTTGCGGTTCTCTTTGATAGAAGTGAAGTCAGCTCATTTTATAGCAGACAGAGTAATGACTTAGCTATAAAGTTAACGTGGATAAGGTTATTAGGAATACCAGTAGGATTAACATTTCTGTAAAGTGAGGAATCATGCAAATATATGCCTTCAGAGCATTACATCAAAGTTAAATTTAATTTGATAGCAAATAACTGGCAATTCTAAGGTTACACTTATAATTTTAAATTGACCAGAAAATATTTTTTTATCTTTGTATTACATCGAGTCAAATCAAAGTCAGTGCTTATCATTATCAATAACCTTGTCGCACTCAATCGACAGTATATGACGTAGAATATCACGTCACCTTATTATGCAAACTGATTCTCAGTATGTACCTACGCAAGTTGGTTTTAGGTTAAGTCGTTCAACTTAATGTTAAGCCCAATAATTGCCCAACGACAAAGTTTTTAAGAGAAATGATGATTCATTTAAAAGAAACTACTAATAATGTACCAAAAGAGATGTCCTCAGTGCCAAACTATGCTGTATTTATCGCCCTTATCTCAATGAGAACAAGGGCTTATTATCACAGAGGAAGTTTACATTATGTGTGTTAATGAAACAATAGCAATTATTATTCTGTTCTCATGAAACATTAATGAACAAGGACCCATTTTAAGTCCTTGCCTTGAGGCGTACCTCAAGCGAATCGTTTAAACTATTAAAATTGCCTGTGATAACCTATTTGCGATTCATTGATGCCTAATGACGGACTGCGATCGAGATTGCGAGGTAATAAATTATTAATCTTTTACTGATTGTTGCGAATTGACGTATTTGTTTTATCTTAATTAACTAGTATACAGGATGTATCAGAAGTCCCAGATCATATTTTCGGTAGCTGTTGTGTAGATACTTAGTTAAGGAATGAATACATCTAACAAACGTAGTTTATTAGTTACAGCACTTTTATTATGTTTTTCACGAGGTCGTGTTGTGGTCTTCGGGTACCACATCCAGTGTCTACAACATTTACAAGGGATAGTTAACAGTACTTATAATAATTGGTAATTTAAAAAAAATATCAGCCTACTGAGTTTATTACCGGATCTTCTCAGTTGAGGTCGCGTTTTGATCCGGTGTAAGTGCGCCCCCATGGGCCTATACAGAATAAATGATTTGACTTTGACTTTATTCTTAATTTTGATAGCTAGGCTTTTATTGACGTCGTTTTTTCCAGTTTCTCTTCTTTCTGCTAGCTTTTTTTACTTCCCGATACGTTCTAACATGTAAAAGTAGTTACATAAGAAGTTTGCATACAACTCGAGAGGCAAAAATATGTTTTTAATTAGTGATTTTTTTTTCAGAATTTTTAACAACTTTTTTTTGCCATTCAGTTTGCATTCCCAATACTCATGCAAACGAATTACGTTGGACCCCTAAAATATATTTTTGTTACAAGTTTCAAGTATTTTAAATTATTTTGTTTGTTTAAGTTTTCTGTTTGAAGATTAATACTCAAAGTGCATTCCTTTTTTTCGTAGTTTATACCTTATTATATTTATTAAATGTACAATGTTTAAAGGAACAAAAAATGTTGTATGCGATACCGAGAATTATTTTGTACGAGTAACTTATTTCGAGCGAGCGTTGCTCTCAGAGCCAGGACGATTCAAGATCGCGCGATATTTTACCTGTACAACTGTATAATAATACTTTGCCTCAGGCATCTGAACAGCTGGTCGGGGGCTAAGCATTGTACACTATTCAATACGTCTCATTTCGGCATCTTTTGATATATTTCTTGCGAATATTCTTATTATTCCGCAATAGACAGCTGTGTTTGCACATTGGGGAATCAAAAATCGCGCATCTAAATGTTTGGCATTACAAAAATAAACTCTGTATCAATATGCATAAATATTGAATTTCTGTGGCAAAAGCCAAGCATAAACGCGTCAAAATTATCTCGCGCTGCCAATGTCATTTCTTCTTTTATTTTTGCGAAATGAATGAAGTGATTGAATGAAGTATTTAATGGAATACGATGACGAATGGCACCACCTGCGGTTAATGGGTATTACAGCCAGTGGTTGAAGAATGAACTGAGGATTCATCCGTCATCTTTATCACATTCGTCACCTATCACCTATATTTATTTATAATGTGTGTTTTTATTGTATTTGCTCTTGCTATTAATGACTTGACACTGGCTGAAATACCCGCTAAAACCGTACATGAAGCCATTCGTGATCTCATTTCAGTAAATTTCATTCATTTCGTAAAAAAAGAAAGTTCGTTTTGGTTTTGAAAAATTTTCGACGCCCGAATTTGGACGCCCCAGTGCGGCTTTACCGTCAGCAATAAAACAGTTATATTTAGTTTTGAGCTGACGATTTATATTTTAAAATTTCTTGTTTCAGGAGTGCATGACGCGGGATGTTTCAACGCAACTGAAGACGTGTTTTTTATAAAGGTGAGTTCATAATATGTCTAATTGTGTCAATGTCAAAATGGGTCCGGCTATGTAAATCAATGAGTTTAAGAATACATTAGAGTGGTGGTAAGTGGGAGGTAGATACGACTGTAGGACAACATTAGTGTCGAAACACCCAATATTGCTTCCAAATCTCTCCACAGTTTATGTCTCTGTCCTTTGGATGACACCGATATTTAATGGTTGAATAGTAAACTCATTCGTATTGACGACGGCTGGGTCTAGTGATTTAAGCGTAGGCCGTTTGTATCACTGCACCGGTTTTGTTTATTTATTTATTAAGACTTTAGCACAAAGTTGTACAAAGGCGGACTTAATGCTGACCTTGCAACCGGTTGGTTGCAAGGTCAATTCAAGTCAGCGACAAATTTCAGAATTGACCTTATCGGTATTTACCGTGGTCTAGGTGTAACTGGGATCGCATCCCGACCATATAGTACCCATCGTACAAGCATTACTTATTTTGGGACCATACGATTTATAAACGCGACCCATAGGTGTCTCAATTTTTATGTAGATAGAAGCATCATTTTTTTTACGTGCAACTAGCGACTGATTTTCATACGAATCTATCGTTGTTGCCGTTCCAATTTCAATCATCTCTTCTATGGTATAAGTACCATGATGGATTGTGAGCCTTAAAACACTTCGTGATCATTATCAGTTCGGCGAAACGTAGTTACAGGCACTTGCCGTTGGATATAAAACAGTTTTCAAAATGGTAACAGATGTTAAATAATATGCTGGTCCACTTCGATTGCAATCTCTTTTGACTTTAAATTACTTGCTTGTTTTAATTTGCCGTCTACTCTCGTGAAGCCGCAGCCTCTCGATGTGTACCTAATTTTTTTTCGTTTGATTCATCTATACTTTTATTAAATAGCGTATAATTATATTTTAATGTATAATCAATATTCTAATGAAGGTTTCCTTTTGTGTGGGAGAGACTGTGGGTCGGGGTTTCATCTTGAATTCTCTATTTATAATTAAGATCTTTGTTGGGCTTGTAGTCATACTATTAATATTTTATTATTCCGCCTGTCTTCCCCGAAGGAGTAGGCAGAAGTGCACTGCAGTGCGCCCACACTTCGCCGATATATTTGGGTCCAAATGTAATAGTGGGCGAGCCTATTGCCACTATACCGGGCACATTCTCCCTCAATACGCAAGAGATTTTTTCGGCTATAGTCTACCACGTTGGCCTAGCGCGGGTTGGTGAACTTCCCTCACCTTACTATAGACGTGCAGGTTTCCTCACGATGTTTTCCTTCACCGTTCAGCAAGTGGTAATCATTGTTGAAAATGACATTCGCACATGAAAATTATCTCAGAGGTGCGGCCTGGGGATTTAAATTTGCACCCCTTACGTCCAAGGCGGGCGGGCGTTCTTGCTCACGAGGCTGCCACTGCTTGGAAACAAAATAAATTTCGTAATAAGGTGATTAGTTCACACCAGGCGCGCGTGTAGACTTCGCTTTACAATAATAATTATAATTATGACATGTTTGTACTTACCTAGTTTATGTCGGACAAAGTCTGAAGTGCAAAAGTGAAGCATCGGGATAATTATTATGACTATCTTTTGCCCTAACGCCGAGCTCTCGATTTACGAGAGATCTGTAATTCGACAGCCCGTGGACGCTTCCAAGCAAAAATGTTTTTTTGAAAATGTCCTCTGTAGCAATATTCGTACAGCTTGAATTTCTGTGGCAAAAAACACGCAAATACTCAACTAAATTCGCACGTATCATCGGCGACATGTCGCTGAATAATGTGTTCTTTTTACAAGTATATAGAGTTTGTTTTGGTAATAAATTGCACAGGGCATAAAGGTCGTGGAAGATCGTTTTCAATAAGGGTAATAGGGCGAACGGTTCTAATTAAACTGGGCATCCGTAATCACTTATCAATTGTTTATCATTGAAGCGAATTGAATGTTGTTAAGTTTGATATGTGTGACCAACATAACGATATCCTTCGTTCAGAAATCCAATAAAAGTTATATTTTTATACACAACAATTTCAACATGAAGGTACGCGGCCTAGGGTTGTTAAGGTACATAAGTAAATCAATGTCATAATTATGTGAAAGAAAAATAAATAAGTTAACTGTATATGACGAAAATGCCAGTCTTCCTATACCCATGTTGAATAACATTGTATACAGCGTGTTTCAGAAGTCCGAAATAATACTTTGAAGTTTGCATCAGTATCAGGTATACAACTGAATGGTTTATAGATTTGATTGAAATTCGACCATGTTTTTTCAAGTTTTTTTTCATCATCAATTCCTAAATCTCGTAATATCTTGAGTCCTATGTAAAATTTGAATGTTCTGTTTAGTGAATATTGGTAGTCACCCCTCATAAGTATAGTTTACACTGCTGAATAGGGTTATGGATGTACCCAAAGGCCAGAACACGATACCTATGACAAATATTCAAAGGTCTGTAACTCTGAAACTATGATAGTTAGGTATAAACTGGCTTCACTAAGCATCCACATATGAGCTACCGTATATGTACCCAAAGTATTATTTTGGACTTCTGAAACACCCTGTATATATAGCAAGGAAAAAACATGTCTGAACTTTTATTTGGTGTACCTACAAAGCAGATTGTATTTGGGACATATTCGATGTTTGATTGTTTTAATTTAACTATAATGAACACGATTTCATATACAAATTAAATTAAACTAAATAAAGATATTCAAACCTCAAATGAAATTAAGCAAACCTAACGTATTGATAGGTACGTGTTTGTTGATGTTGTGATATTGAAATTTGACCCTTATGTCATCACGAAGTAAGATTCGCTATTGATAGTAGATATACTTTGCGGATTATAACTATGATAACCTGAGTTTCACATTCTATTTCGAGATGTTATCGTGTTTGTTTTATTACGAAAGCGCTGAGTGCGTACGAAAGCTCTGAGTGTGTCTCGGTAAAGCGTACGTAACTTTATTGCTATTATAAAGTACTAGTGGCCCATCCCGGATTCGCACAGGCTTCTAATATAGCCTATGTTACTAAGTGATAATATAGCTTTCTAACGGCAAAGGAATTATTGAAATCGGTCCTGTATTTTTTAAGTTAATTCGTTACATACAAAAATTCAATTCTTTCTTCTTTATAATATTAGTATAGAAGTAAAGATACCTATAGACTAGTCATAGTTCACCACGCCGGCCCGGTGCGGGTTGGCAGACTTCACACATCTAGAACTAGTCAAGTTCACTCAGACGTGCAGGTTTCCTTACGATGTTTTCCTTCACCGTTTCATAGCAAGTGATGATTTCGGATGAAAATGAGATTCGCACATGAAACCCAGAGGTGCGAGCCGGGGTTTGAACCTGCACACTTTGATTGCAAGGCGTGCGTTCTTAGATTCTGCTGGTTCTTAGATGAATCTAAAATTTCTATGTTTTCAGTACATTTTAAAGAACGCAGATATCGATTTAGTATGGTATGTTTACAAAAACTGAAGGTAGCAGAAACAATTAGGTATTCAGTCAGTAGATACCTACGTTAGATAACAAAGGCCGGAGATGCAAGAATACATAGGTAGGTTAGGTAGGTACCTAGTACCTACCACAAAGTACTTATGGGTTTTTACATCCGAATTGCCAGGCTCGTGATTTCAGCTGACCGTGAGTACAATACACATATTTACCGGTAATCATATAAACAAGCATGACGTAAAAGTAATCTAATCATCTGAGCTAATGCCCGGTAGGATTTTTAGATGTACAGGGTGTATGCCAGGACGGATGCTTAATATTTTAATTACTGATGCTTAAAGTCAATTTTTTATTTGTGAATACGGGTTATTGGTGGCATAGGTTAGGCTAACAGTATATGTAGCGCATGCCATATTCTACCTTACAAAACTTATGTTAAAATAAAACTATTTTACGGATTTTATCGCGTTTATTTACTATTTTATTTTCCCGACGTTTCGGCTGCTTTACAGCAACCATGGTCACGGGGGGACTGAGGTGTTAGACGTCCTGATGTCATAGTTAATAACTGGGTATCCACATATTTAGTTGTTGTTTGCGGTCCGATCCACGCAGAAAGTGCTCACGGTGTCTTGAGGTCTTGCAATGGTACACTTGGTTTTGGATTTAATCATATTAATTACTGGATCCCAAGTTGGTGGTAACACCCAGCCATCTTCCCTATTGAAATTAGGATGTTTTTTAATTTCAATGGCCTCACGTATCAACCTTGGTCGGAGTCGGTGTTCTTTTGCGAGGATATGCGGTTTATCAAATCCGATATAATGGCGGGTGCGGTCCTGTACATGTTCACAGATTGCAGATCTTCAATCTGTGAATCGGATCGGACCGCAAACAACAACTAAATATGAGGGTACCCAGTTATTAACTATGACATCAGGACGTCTAACACCTCAGTCCTCCCGTGACCATGGTTGCTGTAAAGCAGCCGAAACGTCGGGAAAATAAAATAGTAAATAAACGCGATAAAATCCGTAAAATAGTTTTATTTCAATGTATAGTATTCGCGTAAATATAAGAAAACAATAAACTTATGTGAAGCAAAGCTCGCAACCTTTATATAATAACTCGATTCTTACGCCATCTCTATCACTGTAATCACTATAATCACATTTTTATTTATAATGTGTATTTATTGAATTTGTCTTTGGTATTAGATTGGCTATTGCTATTGGCATAAATACCGTTAATCGTAGATGCAGCCATGTCTCATCCCATTCCATAACTTTTAATCATTTCGTAAAAAAATAAGAAGATAATAAAAATTTCGTTGTCCTTACGTTACTTTACGCGGCTTACGACAGTCTGACGTTACTCGATTTCCCTGTTTTGTGTGTACCATAGAAATTACTTATAAACATCATGTATATACCAGGATATTCAAACTTACGGTGTCGCCGTGCAGATTATGCGTTATCTTACTTAGATAACAGTAGTTGGAGTCGAATATCCCTTCTTGGAACGTTGGCGGCGAAAAAAGAGCGAACTAAGTGGAACAGTATACGTACTGGTATGCTCGAATTTCGTTATAATTATTCCCCCAGCACACTGGAGCGTCAATGCTCGCGCGTCCATTTTGTCGCCAATACCTAAACGACTGTCTTTTGTCTTTTTTGATGTGAAATATCTAATGGCGGCTTGGCGAGTGAGACCAACTGTTGATACCGCGATGCTGTGATGCGAAATCTTCGAGCAGATCCGTGGCTCCTCGGTTCTTTCCGTCGATTAGACTCCGCCCACCAGCTGACTCTGCTAACTCGCCGCTACGACGCTTCTCTCTATCAGTAGAGAGAGAGAAGCGGATTGATTGATTGCGGATGTGAAACATTACGTTATTTGGAGTACCAAATAACATAATGTTTCACATCTGCCAGGCATTCCGCGACGGCTACTTTTTACGAAATGAATGAAATTATGAAATTTTACTGAGATTGGTTGAGGAATGGCTCCACCTGTGATTAGCGGGTATTTTATCCAGTGTCAAGTAATTATTAGCCAGAGCAAATTCAATATATACATATTATAAATAAAAATGGGTGATGACAGTGATAAAGATGGCGGATGAATCAAAACGGTTGTTTTTACACATCGAATAAGTTAATTCTACAACTAAATGACTAACATCGCGAGCGAATTCAAACGCGTGGGGACGTGGAAATTTAATCTTTATGTATATTGACACAGAGTTTGTTTTGGGTATAGCATACTTTTTGATACGCGAGCGTTGACGCTCCAGTGTGCGGAGGCTTTATGCTCGTGTAAGCAAAAAAGCGTACTCCACAAAATGTGCTCGCTTCGTGTATTTTTTGCGCCACTCGCAATAAGTTGTCGTCAATCGTTCGTTCTGTTTGCATTTGTGTCAAGTTTTTGCAGAAATTGTAAAAAGAACGAAAGTATAACTTTTTTTTTTTTCACCTTTTTTGTTGCACTCTGAAATGCATTGAAACCGTTTCTCGTGTATAACGGATATTACGTAGGAACTTACGTAACTACTTCCTCTTTCGATCAATTTCTGTTAGTTCGCTTGGCAAATTTGCGCCTATTTTATTAAATAACACCATTTTACAATCATCTCATCTTTTTTACGAAATGAGTGAAATGATGATATTTTGATGGAATAAGATGAGGAATGCCTGCACCTGCGATATGCGGTATTTA
The DNA here is from genome assembly GCA_914767695.1 of Ptilodon capucinus. NCBI lineage: Eukaryota > Metazoa > Arthropoda > Insecta > Lepidoptera > Notodontidae > Ptilodon > Ptilodon capucinus. The sequence goes on from OU611808.1 coordinate 9,808,334, forward strand.
TGGCAATGTCGAGTAATTATAGCAAGGACAAATTCAATAAATACACATCTATACAAATTAATAAAATTGGAGTGTCTGTTTGTAATATCAAAATAACACTTTTTTACCAAATGCGTATGAAAGTATATACGATACCTATAACGAAAACGCAATTATTTTTTTTGTCTGTTTGTCTATCTGTCTGTTTGTTTGAGGTAAACTTCTAAACGGCTGAACCGATTTCAATGGGACTTTCACTGACAGATAGCTGACGTTCCAGGGCGTAACTTAGGCTACTTTAATTTTAGAAAAAGCATTAGGGTTCCGCGGGAAAAACATAATACCCATATTTCCGGGTAATCTCCCTATAATCCGGGCATCAATGACGAAAACGTAATTTAAAAAAAAAATATTTCTGCTTATTTGTTCCGTGTAAACTCACAAACGGTTGGACCAATTTTGACGGGACTTTCACTGGCAGATAGCCGACGTTATAAGAAGTAAGTTAGCCTTCTTTAATCTTAAAATAATAATAAGAGTTCGTATATTCCGCGCGTACGAATTCGCAGTTTTAGCTAGTATTATCCAATATGTTATAATATTACCTATCTGGAGTTCCTTGGCCGTGAAACATCGTCCCACTTATATCAATCAGACAGTTTAAATGTTATCAGTTCACTTGTCAATGTAAGTATTAATTTAAATAACAGTGATTTTTAACAACAACAATCGGAGTATTTATAACTTATCAGAGTTGACAGGCACGAGGTTAGGTGGGTTCAATGTATGTGATATTGCACAAGGTAAAAGAGATTGCTTATTACTAGGGATGAGTTACTAGTCTATTTTATTTAAGGACTATCTGTTCCAATACATTCTATCTCGCGGACTCAGATTCTTCTTCTGAAATAAGAGTCGCTTAGGAGTTTACCCGGAATAAACAGACAGACGAAAATTTTAAAAATTGCGTTTTCGTTTTTGTTGTCTATAATTGCATATGCATTCAGTAAAAAAGTGCTACTTTGATATTACAAAAAGATACTTCAATTTGATTTTTTTTTGTATACTGGGTGTTTCAGAAGTCCGAAATAATATTTTGACGTTTGCATCAGTATCGGGTATACAACTGAATGGTACAAAAATTTGATCGAAATTCGGCCATGTTTTTCCAACTTTTTTTTCATCGTCAATTTCTTTAATTCGTAGTATCTCGAGTCCTATGTAAGATTTGCATGTTCTGTTTTGTGAATATTTGTAGTTGCCCCTCATTAGTGTAGTTTACACTGCTGATTAGGGTTATGGATGTACCCAAATGCCAGAACACGATACCTGTGACAAATATTCAAAGGTCTATAACTCAGAATGTATGATAGTTAGGTGTAATCTGTCTTCACTAAACATCCACATATGAGCTACCATATATGTACCCAAAGTATTATTTCGGACTTCTGATACACCCTGTAGATGTTATTTAACTCACGAGTTGCTCATCACGTGCATCTCATATGAGGTGAGGCATCGTTCGACCAAAACTTCAGTGGCAAAATGTCCATGAGAAAAATATACGGAGATTTCATGATGAATGAGTCAGTTAAGTCAGTAGTTACTACGTAAAAATCTGAGAGCTATATAATTTCGATAACCGCTACCACCTTTTGAAATTGATTAATTATTATCTTTTGGTACTTACATAATGATAATGGGGCATGTGATCAGTGTGTCGATGTAATTCAGTAGCGGATAACGCGCTGAATAAATGAGATAAAAAGAAATTCGACCTTCCATTGCTTTGCTACGATTAGATATTACTTATCTTTGCCTTGCGTAAATAGGCACGTTAAGTCCCGGGCACACTGTGGCGTCTCAACTAACGCGGCGAAATTTCTGACAATACTAAAACGAACTATATGCCAATTAATATAAAGATTGAATTTCTGTGGCAAAAGGCACGCAACCCATACGTTCGCGCCGTAAATGTAATGTCGTTGAAGAATGAATTATTTCTCTGTGTTAATACAGTTTCCTATTGGCAAACATGAATTGTAACGCCCCAATGTGCGCGATACTTCACAACTGGTGCGATTAATTATTTGCTAATACAAAAATGAACCGTATTAACTGATAGTAATAACACATTTTGCAATGCAACGTCATCGAAGTCGCGAGCGAATTTAGACGTGTCTTCGCGTGTCTTTTGCTGAATCCATTCAATGTTTATGTATGTACTAGCTGGTTCACCGTTCACACGCGAGGATGTCGGTTATCGCGACCAAAAGTAATCATGAAATTTTGATCCGGTTCCCGAAACCCATGGGAACGTATTCCAGGGATAGCTTTATAATAGCTTTCACTATGATCGCTTTATTGCCCATTTTGGAAGTATTAAAATGGATAAAGTATGTTATCCTTAAGCATGTGATGGCAGTGGTAGCCGAGTGGTCGAACGCACGCTTTGCAATCAAAGTGCGCAGGTTCTATCCCCGGCTCGCACCTCTGGGTTCCATGTGCGAATCTCATTTTCATCTGAGATTATCACTTGCTAAGAAACGGTGACGGAAAACATCGTGAGGAAACCTGTGTGCCCGGTATAATGGCAATAGGCTCGCCCCCTATTACATTGGGACCAAAATACATCGGCGAAGTGTGGGCGCACTGCAGTGCACCTCTGCCTACCCCTTCGGGGAATACAGGCGTGATGATGATGATGTATTATTATCCTTAAGATATAGACATATGCCGGAACTTGTGTGTAGACCTATATAAGATACAAAATTCCATCATACATCATTTTGTTATAACTCAAAGGGTTTAGGCAGCGTTTTCGTTGAAAGCTTCCAGAAGGGTTATTTTTTTCCGACACCTCTACCAACTATCATTCTATTTTAGCCAATGTATACAAAAACACAAATTATATACTAAAACCTTCCTCTTGAATCATTCTATCTATAAAAAACTGCATCAAAATCCGTTGCGTAGTTTTAAAGATCTAAGCGTACATAAGGATAGACAGACTACGGGAAGCGACTTTGTTTTTAAGCGACTTCAAAAAGGAGAAGGTTATCAATTCCACCCGTATGTTTTATACTATGAAGTGAAAAGCACAGGGTACAATTTCAAATAAAAAAAATAATTTTTAACAAAAACCAAAAACCGACTTCAAAAACCTAGGTGCACTAAAAAGCTAGAAATAACCTTATAATTCATTACATTTGGAGTAGGTGCCAATCTACGTCAGACTAGGAAAATACACACATGAATTGAGAACCTCCTCCTTATATTGTTTTCTTATATTTACGCGAATACTATACATTGAAATAAAACTAATTGTTGTTTGCGGTCCGTGCGCAAACAACAACTAAATATGAGGGTACCCAGTTATTAACTATGACATCAGGACGTCTAACACCTCAGTCCCCCCGTGACCATGGTTGCTGTAAAGTAGCCGAAACGTCGGGAAAATAAAATAGTAAATAAACGCGATAAAATCCGTAAAATAGTTTTATTTCAACCTCCTCCTTTTTGGTAGTCGGTTAAAAATCAAGTGAATTCGCTCGTCTAGTCTGTTCCGGGCGTAATATGTTAACACGTAACAACGTGTTAATGAGTTATTGATACACTTAAGTATTATATATCGGTTCTAGGTAGGTACCTAATGGAAATGTTACTGTTGGAATACCCCGTGACCCGTGCGGCTACTTATCTGAATGTTATCTTTACATGAAAATGTGCTATGTTAGGTACGCTTCGTAGTTTCTCTGAACTGATTACGTACAAGGAAAACAAGTAGGATTTATCTCTTAAAAGTCAAGCAAGTAATTTATGAGATTAATAGTCTTAAAAAAAAATGGCTGCCTAGTTGGTAGAACTACCTTGAACGAAAGGAATGCAGGTTCAAACACTAGTCTCGCAACGCATTACATTGGCAACAAGATATATCGGCGTGTGCTCCTACCCCTTCGAGGATACAGGCGTGTCGTTGATGTATTCTTATACAGGGTGTATCGGAAGTCCGAAATCATATTTTAGGTACGTACATATACGGTAGCTGATATGTAGATACACAGTGAAGGTAGATTATACCTAACTATCATAGTTTCAAAGACCTTTGAACATTTACCACAGGGATCGTGTTGTGACCTTAGGGAACAGCCATAGCCCTATTTAACAGTGCAAACTACATCAATAAGAGGCGACTACTAATATTCAGAAAACTGAACTTAATAATTTCATTAGAGATATTTTAAGTGTTTAATTTTGGCGGCGAAAAAAAAAAGATAAATCATGATTACATTTCGATACAATTTTTATACCGTTCGGTTGTATACCCGATATTCATGCAAACAGCCAACTTTTAATTCTCAGATTTACCTAAGTAATTTATAGTATTGTGAGTTCTTTTAATTATATTTAGATAATTAATTACCTAAATGGCACTAATGGAGCACTAATGAGTGGGAAAACCCACTAGGCATAATGTGTAATTGTAATAGCAAAATGGTTAATACATAAATTTATAACATCAGACAACTCCTACTCAATGTACACAATCCCAAACTGAGCAATGCTTGTACTATGGGTACAGGGGACTGGGGGACAATCCCAGTTACACCCAGAACTGGGGTTAATTCTGAAAAGTCAGTTTCCTGGATACACGAATTAATTTTCAATTCAAATTATAAAATACTAGCGTCCCATACCAGCTTCGCACGCGTTTCTAATACAGGTTTCTTCTGAAACACCCTGTATAACTTTAGTTTCGTAAGAAATATATGTAAGTATGTGTATGTACAGTACTATAGGTACAGTTAGTCATTACATTTTATAAGTATCAATTTAAATTTCAAATTATTTAGTTGATTATAGTTGTTATACGGTCGTACTATTATTATGTAGTTGTTACGATGTTAAATTAAAAAATATATGATTATAATAATACCTTCGTAGTAACGATATGTGTACGTACATAGAAAAAAAAGAAACATCCATACGCCATTTTTTTTTGTCGACGATGCTACGTATTATACCAACGATCAACGCTATTAAAATTGTAAACAATTTTATTTTGCTCGTTTTCGTGACGTACCTATTTAAAAAAAGAGAAATGACGCAAAGACTGCACAGTTTTTTTTTATTTTTACGAAATGAGCGAAATGATGATATTTAATGGAATAAGATGAGGAATGGCTTCACCTGCGACTAGCGCGGGTATTTCGCCAATGTCAAGTAATTAATAGCAAGGACAAATTCAATAAATACACGTAATAAATAAAAATGAATGATCACAGTGATAAAGATGGCGGATGAATCGACTGCACAGTTAGTTATGTTTTTATTTATTTAAATTAAGACCAGTGTCAGCAGCACGCATGTCAAGACAAGACCCCTATCACGGATTGGCTCGGTCGCTCTTTGTCTAATTTCATACGAGTGAAAGAGACAACATCAAGATATTTCGTGACGTACGTATTATATTGCCGCTCATGCTACAAGTGCAGTTTTAATTAGAAGATTAAAAAGGTTCGTATATAAAAAAAAACACCGCTTGAATTACCAAACTCTGGCAGCACAGTCGGTTGTGATATAATTAAACGTGAGATAGAAATATTGTCTATGTCTCTCGTGTGAGTTGGAAAAGAGAGAGAGCAACTTGGCTCGACATAATCCGTGACAAGTCCTACGCATGTGTCAGCCGTGCAGACAAATCAAACTACTATTACTACAGCCCTTTTAACGTCCCACTGCTGGGCACGGGTCTCCCCTCATGCGAGGTAGACTTCACACATCTATCGAGAACTAGCCAAGTTCCCCCAGACGTGCAGGTTTACTCACGATGTTTTCCTTCACCGTTTCATAGCAAGTGATAATCTCTGATGAAAATGAGATTCGCACATAAATCCCAGAGATGCGAGCCGGGGTTTGAACGAGCGCACTTTGATTGCGAGGCGTGCGTTCGACCACTCAGCTACCACTGCTTAATGTTTGTAAATAAATAAATGTTGATGAGGTTGTTATTGTCACAACTAACAAAATTAAAATATTTATCTGTCAATACCGAAATCACAGAACACACATTTAGGCTCTATGCTCACAGGCGCGTCTAAAGCTTGCTCCATTTTTTTACCAACACCAAATTGAACTGTATTTGTTCATGAAAGAAGCACATTTTTCAAGGAAATGTCATTGAGGACGCGAGTGAATTTAAATGCATTGTCATCCTATGGAATTGACCTTTATGTATATAAAAACAGAGTAGATTTTAAATTAATAGTCTAGTGAATCCGCTCTACCTAGGACGTTATTTTTCTTCTCCCTAAAACCTAAACCGTTCCCTAACTACTGACCAAACCGCGTAATGTTATTTATAATTAAAACATGTCCTTGATGCATAAAAATAACGATTTGAATTGCCTAGATCTAGGTGTTCTATCCTGTGATTGTGTGGGTCTCCCAAATGACCCAGGCGTCTCCAAGTCTCATGCGTGCGCTGGCAAGCCGCCAGATTATCTTGAATATTTAATGACAGATTTTCCTGCTTCGTTATTTTTATTAGAGTTGTTATCATATGTGTTTCACGGTCTAACCTAGCTAATACTGACCTATTTTTTTTTTTTTAAGATTACTAGATATCAATGTGAAGTTTAAACCTCCACAGGTGCGATACATGTTTTGTTCATAGCAAAACTAACTGTATTTACTCACAGAAAGAGCTCATTCTTCAACGTAATGACATTGGCAATGCTAGCAAAGGTTGACGCGTGCTTACGTGTCTTTTAGCAAATAAATTCTACCTTGATGTAAATTTTGACACGGAGTTAATTTTGGTATTGAAAAAGAAATAACGCGCCCGTATTAGAGCGACCTATACCAAACCTATTCAAATCGGTCAAGACGTTTTTGAGTTTCGGAGAGACATACGAACATCAGTTGATTTTTATTTGTTTACTTAGCTTAGAAGAAGATTAGTTGGCAAAAAAAATTAAGCACACTGCGGTGCCAACATTTTTGCCAGGGACAAGCTTTTAGGCTTTACGATTTTTTTTTAAATAAACATGGGTGTTATATCGCCCTACTTAACTAAATCTAGTTACTGTTGCAATGTCTCGCCTTGAGAACAGGTTCAATCAGTGCCACGCATCTCTCGTCAACACTTGTTTGTCAACTAATTGTTGCGTATCTGCGATCTCACTCGATCGCTACGTAGAGTTTGACATCGACGCGATACGTAGAATCGAAAATGAAGTTACAGTACAAAGAGTGCTGAACTAACGCTTTTGTGAAAATGCACTCTGTGCTAATACGTATAAAGATGAAATTTCTGTGGTAAAAGTCACGCGAGCACGCATCAAAATTCGCTCGTCTCGTCGATGAAATGTCGTTGAAAAATATACTTTATCTGTAAGTCAATACAGTTCATTGTAGTCGCGCTCGTTTTGGTTTAAGGTGTAGGAAGTTTTATGGTTACGAATTCAATGTTGTCACTTAGTGTTTTTTCAACTTACAATTGTGGAATTTTGTATCGTATATACAAAGCATAACGTGTTGTCTCGTGTTTTATAACCTCCAATTTGGTAACAAAAAATCAAGGTTTCGAATTACAAGAGTATCTACAGAATAGTGTGATTACATAATGAGAGACATACAACACTAATGATTAGTAATTATATTATGTGTATAATTATTTATGTTTTGTTAAGCTTATGTAGATGGAGACAACATAATATGTTACAATACCCATTTATAGGTGTAACACATTTACATAATTAGGTGTAACCTAAAACTCCGATGACGTATTAAAATCTAATGAGTTCTCACCTAAAATAACGGACACATAAATGTATTATTTCGGAAAGGTATAGTAACCATAAAAAGCTTAGTATATGACCTTTACCGAGCCGGCTGTGCAAAAAATAAAACATGATTATTAAAAAAAAAACAATTCCTTCTTAAGAAATAATGTAAGCTGTTTGTAATAAGGTTATAAGCATTTTAAGGAAAATTAAAAAAAAATATTTTCAAGGTCAAGTACCGACTTTCGTATATAGGGCACTCATGCAGCCAGTTTTTTTTAAATAGTAGGTACTAAGTCCTTCGTTATATCTCTTGGTTTTATATTATTTGATTTCATGCTTTATTTACTGTTATGTAAAACTCAAAATAGGCTATCGGCTCCATTATTCATTACCTATAAATTACCATTTGGTGAACATTCGATACCATTTTTGGTTTGCAAAAAAGCCAGCTGACGCACGTCAAACAGTCTCTCCGCGTCATCCCGGTACCGTTTTTTCTGAATATAAACGTCGAATGAAATCAAAACGCTTATTTACTACGACACGATTATGTAATAATATGTTTTTAAATAAGACGTTTGAATATAACACTTAATGTCTATAATACATAGGTTGTTTTTTTAACCTATTATGTTCGGATAACATGTTATTAAAATACTATGGTCGAAATGCATTTCTTTTTTCTTATTTTGTAAAAATAATTGGGGCCCACAGAATACATCATCACGTCTGTATTCCCCGAAGGGGTAGGCAGAGGTGCACTGTAGTGCGCCCACACTTCGCCGATGTATTTTTTGGTCCCAATGTAATAGGGGACGAGCCTATTGCCATTATACCGGGCACATTCTCCCTCAATACGAGGGAGATTTTTGGGCTATAGTCCACCACGCTGGCCCAGTGCGGGTTGGTGAACTTCACACGCCTTTCTATAGACGTGCAGGTTTCCTCACGATGTTTTCCTTCACCATTTCATACCAAGTGGTAATCTCGGATGAAAATGAGATTCGCACATAAACCCAGAGGTGCGAGCCGGGGTTTGAACCTGCACACTTTGATTTTCCAGGCGTGCGTTCGACCACTCGGCCCACAGACAATAGATTATTATAGTACTAGGGTACTAGGGATAAAAAAAATCATTGCTTGAAACTTTTTTTATGGATAAAATGTCGCCTGAAAAAAATGACAAATTTTCTGCACAATAAATTGGACATAAAAATCAAACCATTTATGTAAACACTCCCTTAATTCGCAAGAAGCGAACTCGAAGACCGTTGAAAGCTGCGCAAAAATGCTTTTTAAGTGTCGAGTGTCGAGATATTAAAGTAGCTTCCGATCTGTCTGCTCACTTGTTGATATAACGGAGTAAACAATGTGAGTGTCGTCGACCGTCTGTAAACATAGCTATTATTTTTCTGGATTTTGACGTTTGACAGCATAGAAATACGTTACTACCACCCATGGAGATATTAAAACGGATATGGCATTGCGAGCCCGTGCTGTGGTAAGTTTTTCTGGTTTAACGGACTCCGCCATCTTTATTTTCCCATATAGTTGCCGTATACTACAGGTACATGAGATAACAAAAATGGGGGAAAAATCGCCGCAGAGCTATACGGAGAGTGGACTCGTTATGGGTACTCTAGATACTCTATGCTATCTCCACAGACCTAAAATTCGCGCGCTATTTAGGTCAATGTTTTTACAACCTCAAATAAATATTTTTGTAAATTTTAATTGAGTTTTTAGATACTAATTCTAGCGTAAAACTGTCAAAATATTAAATGTAATATTAAAACAATACTGCCAAAGCCTCTGTACTTACCAACGATAAATAGTCGAAACGTCGAATCTCATAGGCACTAACAGTAATTGATAATTTAGTTCATTAATATTGAGTTTATTAAAATTTAGGTCAGTTCCATACTGAATTTAATTTTTATGACATTATGAGTGCAAATATATTTTGACTCAATACATACATTAATTCACACATCGTGTTAATTTGGTGTCGTTGTAAAAAGTTGTAAACGACTTCAGAACAAATTAAGCGACGTTTCACACCCAGTTAATCCCGTCGCGGCCCATTTTCATTCGGAATACAGATGCAGCCGCCGAATGAAATGTAAGGAACTGTTTACTGACTATGTTTATTTACGTCACTCCAACTCTCAACAGCGGCCTGACACGTAGTATCTGCCAATAAAAATAGCCGGCATATAAAAAAAAAAAACTAAATACGGATTGCATTGAATTTAATAAAATAAAAACTTTTTAACAAAAAATTAAACCGCCGAAAATTTTAAAAAGCAAAAAATAATATAACTTTTTTATTTTACCTTAATAACAAAGTTCTTAAACTAATGTAAGTATACCTAAGTCATTTTGAGTCGGCGCCAAACAAGCAAATTAATTAATTTAGTAAAGTGTGATGTACGGCGGCGGCGGCGCGGCGCGACACGCCCCTTCGCCGGAAAATGCCGAGCGTTCACGAAGTTAATGTCAGCGAGACAGCAATACACAGCGAGATAGCGAGACACAATGTGTGCACTCACGTATGTGCCCATACGTGAGTGCACACATTGTGCGAGTGATCGTACGGAGAGCAAATTTTTTGGAATGTTAATGTTTGTCGCTGAAGATTTCACGTTGCATTGTTAATTTCATTTGGTTATTTGTTTAAATTTATTGTTCATTAATTGTTTGGCGCCGACTCAAAATGACTTAGGTATACTTACATTAGTTTAAGAACTTTGTTATTAAGGTAAAATAAAAAAGTTATATTATTTTTTGCTTTTTAAAATTTTCGGCGGTTTAATTTTTTGTTAAAAAGTTTTTATTTTATAATTTTTTGTGGCTAAAATCTACTACTTAATCTGAATCTACTGCTTATTTTTTTGTAATACACAACTCAGCATTAAAATTTGGGAATGAACAATAAATCTCTCCCTATTTTCCCACCTTTCGGGTAGAATTTTTGTTCCTAATTTATATAGGACCAACTTCGAAGTTATACCCTAACCAATACGTGTCGAATAGTGAACCTCTTCTGTTTTCTTCGTTGGTTAAAAATGGGTATAATTTCAAGTAAAGTCCATGCGGGCGTATGTATATCATGGTGTAGGTGCCAATCTACATCAGACTAGGCAAATACACAAATGAATTGGCACCGACTACAAATGTAATGAATTATAAGCTTATTTTAACTTTTTAGTGTACCTAGGTTTTTGAAGGCGAATTTAGTATCTATTTTGTGAAAAGATGCAAGTATTAGCACCTCATAACAGCCCAAAAAAGGAATTCACCCCTCACCACCCTTTCCATCCCATCGTTTCGATATTTGTTAACTATCCGAATGCAAACTTTATCACCCCATTTCACCCCCTACATATTTTTTTTTTCAAATTTCCTAAAACACGTGTTTCTTTATTTTGAATGAAAATTACATATACAAAGTTTCAGGTTGATCAAAAAATATTTTTTAAATTGTGTACCCTTCAATCCCCCATTTCACCCCTAAGGGGGTTGATTTCTGATAATGTTTTGAAAATGGGACCACCCTCGAAGAATTCCCTAGCAAACGTCATCAAAAATTTGAAATCGGTTTAGTGACGCCGGAGATATGCGCGATCATACATAAAAAAGAATGCAAACTTTATCACCCCATTTCACCCCCTACATATTTTTTTTTTCAAATTTCCTAAAACACGTGTTTCTTTATTTTGGATGTAAATTACATATACAAAGTTTCAGGTTGATCAAAAAATATTTTTTAAATTGTGTACCCTTCAACCCCCCATTTCACCCCTAAGGGGGTTGATTTCTGATAATATTTTGAAAATGGGACCACTCTCGAAGAATTCCTTAGCAAACGTCATAAAAAAATTCGAAATCGGTTTAGTGACGCCGGAGATATGCGTGATCATACATAAAAAAAAATAAAAAAAATAAAATATACGCGTCGAATTGAGAACCTCCTCCTTTTTTTTTTTTTTTCGTCGGTTAAAAATAAAATCTCGAAACTACAAGGAAAACTGTTAAACAATTTATCTTTAAACTATTCCATTGAATTGCAGCCGAATTGAACTTGTGACCTGAGTCAGGGCATTGCTCCTAGCTGCAGCACTATTAGGTACGCCGCATTAAAATTCGGTTAAGAGTACCGAATTCATTTTGTTCTCCGTTTATATAAATGAGTTCTTCTTTTAGCACTATTGCGTTTTATTAGTTCTAAGAATGGATGTTACTTCACGCTAATGTTCGCTCATTTTAATGTCTTTTACAATATTTTGCTCTATTAAGAGTCGAAGAGACTGTATAAAATATACGTAATCTTTTTTATCGCCTCGAAGTCACGACATTTTTTAGGGAGATATAAAGTAGTTTTTAGGGTTCCGTACCCAAAGGGTAAAACGGGAACCCTATTACTAAGACTTCGCTATCCGTCCGTCCGTCCGTCCGTCTGTCACCCGGCTGTATCTCATGAACCGTGATAGTTAGACAGTTGAAATTTTCACAGATTATGTATTTCTGTTGTCGCTATAACAACAAATACTAAAAAACAGAATAAAATAAATATTTAAGGGGCTCCCATACAATAAACGTGCTTTTTTGCTCATTTTTATAAATAATGGTACGGAGCCCTTCGTGCGCGAGTCCGAATCGCACTTGGCCGGTTTTTTAATGAATCAAATGTGAAGAGAAAGATGCAATTTTTGGTATAAAGTTTGTCTCTAAAAGTTATTTTGATTTGTCCTGACATTCAAAAAGTCAAGGTAATAATATAACAATAATGCTATAGAATTGATGATTGAAATTCCCTGCAAGGAAAGTGCTAGGTCAAATTTTAAAACATATTCTACGTCTCCGAGAATCAATTCGATACGATCGTGATATGTCAGACAGGCTGGATTGTCCTCGCTCGCCTTATGCTTTCACTTTATATCCTCAGATATTTGTTCCGGCGATGTACGAGCAATGTTGAATTTCTGCACACACCTTTCTATAGACGTGCATGTTTCCTCACGATGTTTTCCTTCACCGTTTCTTAGCAAGTGATAATCTCGGATGAAAATGAGATTCTCACATGAAACCCAGAGGTGCGAGCCGGGATTTGAACCTGCGCACTTTGATTGCAAAGCGTGCGTTCGACCACTCGGCTACCACTGCCTTAACGATGGCACTAGTCGAGGTTTTATTACAATTGAATTTTATGTCTTCGTTGCATAGATATGTCAGGCATAACCCTATTTAAACATGTTTTTTTTTAATAGCCTTTCTATGTTCCACTCATGGGCAAAAGCCTTCCATTTACTTCTCCACACATCTCGGTCCTGGGCTATTTCCAGCCACTATGTCCCTTAAGGTGTTATATCGCAATTGTGTTCAAATCATCTCGCCACCTCTTCCTCGACCTCTTTGTCGTCCTCTTCGTCGGCGACCGTCTTCAGATATCCAATTGGTAGTGATTTTTAAGGCAAATATAAACAGATGAGCGCATCAAAAGGCGACTGCTAATACCAAAACGATCCAAACTCTAAAAAGCCGTTTTCCAACCGAATGTCATGAATGGCGCGAGCGAAATTAGTGACATGGTTGGCATGGCTTTAGCCAAAGATATTCAAACTTTGTGTATATTGTCATAAGATTGTATTTTCAATCATTCAAGTTTATTGAACGAATGTTTAGGGCGTTTCGTACTTATCTAATACGACGTTGTATGATTCATAAGGTGCTAGGTGCTATTAGATGTATTAGAATATTGCCTAGTTTTATCAGTCAATTAACTACAGGATGTGAATACAGGTTGCTCAATCGAGGTCATTGTCTTCAGCATATTGATATCGTCATTATGAACAGTTGCTACGTACAGAAATGGCGAGATTGACCTTTAGTTATGAGACGTTCAAATTTGGACGACAAATGAACTGGGACCCAATTCTCGCATGATTCACATCATCTCCATTCGACATATTCGAAAAAAAAACGAAGTAATACGACCAATTTGACGTTTTGTTTCTACATATGTCGAATTAGAGAGATACATTTTGAGTATTGCCCCTCAGTGCATTCAAAAACACCAAACTACCCAAACACGCAAATATAGTAATGTTAAAACAATATTGCAGCACAGATTGAAAATCGGCTTCTACCTAAATTAATAACCTCTATAGCATTGCTATAAATAAACTGTCAAATGTATAAAAAAACTGATCAGGTGCGAGTCAGACTCGCACACGAAGGGTTCCGTACCATTCTCTATAAAAACGGCACAAAAATAACGTTTGTTGTATGGGAGCTTCCTTAAATATTAATTTTATTATGTTTTTTTAGTATTTGTTGTTATAGCGGAAACAGAAATACATCATCTGTAAAAATTTCAACTGTCTTACTATCACGGTTCATGAGCTACAGCCTGGTAACAGACGGACCGACAGACAGACGGACGGACAGCGGAGTCTATAGGGTCCCGTTTTACCCTTTGGGTAAGGAACCCTAGGAATATCTATCAGCAAACCACTTACAATGGCATTTTTAATTAAAAAGTCTTCTACAATGACACTGTGAAACAGAATAATTTAGGGTTATCCTAAACCACTCACGCTCATTTAACTCTCTTATCGAATAATCCCTCAATATATCTCTAACTAAAAAAATAACTGGGTAACTAGGTTAGGTAGGAGTCATTCCTATCGCTCACCACGTGGAGTGGAACAATTAGCTCGGCATTCTTTTTTTTTTCAATAAAAACAGCATCTGGCTGTGATCCAGGGAACATTGTCTCCATCACCTTGAGTGTACCGCAAATAAATTTGGAGTGTAGCTTTTTTTTTATATTTACAAGTGCGTTCATTGAAATAGCATTTCTAGCGTCTCAGACGAGACTCGTTGTTTTTTGTAGCCAAAACCTTTAATGCTGGATACTTATAAAAACAAATGTCAGCTCAATCGGATAATGATAACTGATTTAAAATTCAGTTGCAAGATTCCACCCGGACATACATACATTGCAAGTTAATATAAAGCTTGTAAACAAAAATACGGTCCGTTACCGAAACAGGCCGTTTAATAGATTGAATGTCAATAATTTTGTTTCTTCGTTTAAACATAGCTGCGTCGATTTCTAACAATAAAACTTGTAACGTGTTGATTATACATATCAGGGCTACCCCGACCTACACTTGACACGATCTACTAGACACTAATTAGTACTAAGATATAGATGACAAATAACAATTAGTTATGCCCAACTGGCGTGTAGGTAATAGGGCTTTACAAGCATCCACTAATTAATGTTCCGTGACCAAGAAAGTTGAAACCGCGAGAAGTAAGACTTTTCACTGCGGAGAAATCTTAGCAGAGCAAATCGCCAACGGCCGGTTTTAAGATCTTAAATATCATAAATCTATTGTATGTATAGGATATTTTGGAAAACACGAGTCCTATTTTCAGACTATTTAAAAAAAATGGAATCTTTTTGTAAGGATATTTGTGAAGTAAAGATACCTAAGTACAAAGAAGTAAAATCTGTTACATACTTATTGTGTTATCACAATAAGCATATAACTCAGAGATTATGTATTATGCATTAAGTACGTCCCTATAAGTACTTAAGTCGCTATCTACACTTAGGTGTAGATAGCATTTTTCTGTCTAAGCGCCATCATCATCACGATCATTATTTGAAACTCGTCGCTGCTGCTTTATCTATATTAAGACAAATCTCTTTAGCTTGAGCAGTGGTAGCCGAGTGGTCTAACGCACGCCTTGCACTCAAAGTGTGCATGTTCAAACCCGGCTCGCACCTCTGGGTTTCATGTGCGAATCTCGTTTTCATCCGAGATTACCACTTGCTGTGAAACGGTGAAGGAAAACATCATGAGGAAACCTGTACATCTATAGAAAGGCGTGTGAAGTTCACCAACCCGCACTGGGCTAGCGTGATGGACTATAGCTCAAAAGTCTCCCTCGTATTGAGGGAGAATGTGCCCGGTGTAATGGAAATAGGCCCACTATTACATTGGGACCAAAATACATCGGCGAAGTGTGGGCGCATTGCAGTGCACCTCTGCCTACCCCTTCTGGGAATACAGGCGTGATATCTTTAGCTGTTAGATTTCAAATACTACTTATTCGTATTTTATGTCACCAACAGAAACACCTGTTGCCTATCCAGAAGTTCAGGTGTTCAACAATCTCCGTTAAAGTTTTGCAATCCTCAAAAGGCGTTTGCACCTTAACACGATGGCGCCATGTGATGTAGCTTATGCGACATACAGGTGTTTCAGAAGTCCGAAATAATACTTTGACGTTTGCATCAGTATCGGGTATACAACCGAATGGTACCTATAAAAAATTGATCGTTTTTCGTCGTGAATTTCTATAACTCGTAATATCTCCAGTCCTATGTAAAATTGATGTGTTCTGTTTTGTGAATATTAGTAGTCGCCACTTATAAGTATAGTTTACACTGCTGAATAGAGTTATGGATGTACCCAAAGGCCAGAACACGATGCCTATGAAAAATATTCAAGCGTCCATAACTCAGAAACTTTGATAGTTAGGTATGAACTGTCTTCACTTAGTATCCTCATATAAACTACCGTACATGTACCCAAAGTATTATTTCGGTCTACTGATACACCGTGTATACTCTCAAAATCAAAACCCGGCTGGTATTCAGTGCGAGGGGTGAAAGGCTATTTGACTTAAACGACACTTTTGGGCGATATTGACTTTTTTTTGGGATCTGCGTTGAATGAGTATGCTCTCATATAAAGTTAAAAAAATGGCAAATGACAGCGAAGTCTTAGTTACAGGGTTCCCGTTTTACCCTTTGGGTACGGAACCCTAAAAAACATGCCAGCTTGTGCGTTACATCATCACCATCTGTTTGCATACGTTACCTTAATCTTAAAATACTTATATGATAATTTTTCACGAGAAGGCCGTGACAGGTGCGAGTAGCGACGCAAGGTGGGTTTTTTAAAAAAGTTAATATTTAATTTTGCATTACGAGCCAACATTATGTTATTGCAATGGCCCCGCAAGCCATTTGTAACTTTTTTATACGATTGAATAAGAATAAACCAAAATGTAATTATCGTAAGTGTTTTCCTTTTGTCGTGTGTATTGAAAGCCCCACGCAGACTGGGGCGTGAAAGGTCGCGCGTTTATATTTTTGCCAATGTAAAAATGAACTCTGTGTCAATATACATCAACATTGAATTTGTGTAGTAATTGATAGTTGGCATACTATTTCCACACACCAAAAATATTATAATAATATAATAATAATTAAAAGGCGAATTGACTCAAGTGCCATTTTGTTCGCTTTGCAAAAACTCAGCTTAAAAGACAGAGAAAAATTCGCTGATTCCAACGATATGTCTTTAAAATTTATTTCCGCTTTTGACAAGTAAGTAACAAAATCTGTTAGAAATGTACTGTTAATCAGGGATGTGCATAAATAATCAATTTTTATATTAATCGATATTTTTTCTTATGATAATTTTTAATAAATCGATTACTATTACTACTCACTCTCTTTTTTCCAATATCGCCCAACGTGGCGCTTGAGTCACTTCGCCGTTTTCCCTTCGATATTATTTTTGGAACGTAGTTCCTTATGGCGCGTTGCGAAAGGGGGCTAGACGGTAAAAATTAAGACTAAAAGTGTCGACCGACACTTTTGTAAATGTGTGTGTGAGAGTAAAAGTTGTAACGACACATGTGTAAATGTGTGTGTGATTTCGATTTCATTTCCGATTTCGATGTGTGTATGTATATGTACATTTTTTTTGCTTTTTTATTTCAAAAGGAACTTCGTTCCATCCGGGTGTCCCTTGACACCTCTTAAGTTTTTTCTTCTTCTTTTTTTTACGAAATGAGTGAAATTATGATATTTTAATGGAATAAGATGAGGAATAAGATGAGGAAGGGCACCTGCCGTTAGCGGGCATTTCAGCCAGTGTCAAGTAATTAATAGCTAGGGCAAATTCAATAAATACAAGTCATAAGTTAAAATGCATGATGACAGTGATAAAGATGGCGGATGATCTTCGGACTTCTGATACATCCAGTATAGAAGTGTCTCACTAATTATTAAAGACAAATATCAATGTGCAATGTTATCGGAGGTATAATTAAGTTTAATGAGAGTCACCGATGCGTTAATGACCCAGCCACGAACCTGTTTACAACATACTGTCATGCATTGCGAAATTAATGAATTTATCACGCAAACTCTCGACGAATGTATAGGTGTGATATCAATCTGCTTTTTATTCAGATGCCGAACGCACTTCTTGATTTTATTGCTTGCAACGAAATTGTTCAATTCCAGATATTAATTATAAGCACTGCGTAGAATTATATATACCTAAGGGGTTTTTCAACAAGAACTTTGTTTTTCAATTGGGGCAACACAACAACATGACAGTTTTGACATTTAGTTTTTTGACGTATTCGTAGTAGATTCATTCCTTAAAGGCCGGCAACGCACTTGCGATGCCCCTGGTGTTGCAGGTGTCCATGGGCGGCGTTGATCACTTACCATCAGGTGAAACGTCTGCTCGTTTGCCTCCCTATCTCATAAAAAAAAGATGCTCTGGGAATTGTTACAATGAATTCAATTTCGCTCGAAAATCGAATTAAAACATCGCCGTAGATTTGCTCAATTCATTCAGGAACAACCCGCTAATTTTTCTGGAATAAAAAATCAGACGAAGCCCATTTTCACTTGTCAGGGTACGTCAACAAGCAAAATTTGCATTTAGGCTTCTAAAAATCCTAGAGCGATTTATATCCTTTGCATGCTCAACGTGTCACTGTATGGTACGCTATGGTGTCTGGAGGCGTGATTGGGCCGTTTTATTCGAAATTTTGATGAAAGAATTGATTGATCTGTCCGCGTAGTGGGCATTTGCCAGATATCATTTTTTCATTCATAATTGCCAAACTTTTCTCTTCGTAATACAATAAAAAAATTAATAATCTTCATCTAAATTCTTTGTTTTATTTTGTTTTAGAAAACAAAGTTCTTGTTGAAAACCCTATAAAGATTTTTAAAAAAGTATTGTTAATTTTTTCTTCCCAGTGCCGGGCGTTCGGACAAATACGCGTGGGTGTAGGCAGGATCTAGCTAAATTGGACTGTTATTTAAGTATATAATAGCCACGTTATCTCCTTATATCAAAGATATTAAATTTATTTTATGTTCGATGCCTAGTTTTACCATTCTTGTGTTTTAAAAATACATCGTATAAATTAGATTTTACTTATTTGATTATACGCATTGTTTTATTTCTGTTATTTCTAGATATCTTTTAAATTTATCTATTATTTGTCAATGTTATTCTGAGTGCTACGCGTGAGTGCCAGTTCGTCTGCTCTTGTAACGCATGCTGATCTGTCTACGAAGGCAAGACCTCAAGGTTGAATGTTTTGAACATGATATTTGCTTTTATGAATTCCTGGTACTGAAATATTTCAAAATGATTTATAGTTATATCGATCAAAAAGTCTATATAAAGTATGTATAAAAAGGAAGAAACGGAACCCTTATAGGATCACTTTGTTGTCCGTCCGTCTGTCTGTCTGTCTGTCAAGACCCTTTTTCTCAGAAACGCATGGAGGTATCAAGTTGAAATTTATACCAGAGACTCTAGTCTGCGGTCCCTTCGCGCTTCGTGCCCTAAAAAATATAACTTCTAGGTTAACGCAATCAAGAGATACGGCGGCTTATGTTGAATTTTCAGTACATTTGCACGGGAATCGAAAACCTATAGGGTACTTCCCGTTGATCTAGAATCATGAAATTTGGCAAGAAGCAAGGTCTTATAGCACAAGTAAAGGAATAAATCCAAAAACTGTAAATTTATTGTTAGAAAAAGTTTGTTTGCGATTACAAACTTACTTTGTAGTTAGTTTGTATGGGGACACTAGTATACCAGCTGCAAAGTTAAGTTTGTCTCTCTGTCCAGTTTATCTTTTCGTTAGAATAATGTTCGGTGCTTTCATGGCTTAGGTACGGAAGCCTCGGTGCGCGAGTCCAGCTCGTTTTTGAGAGTTCGTCTGTCGCATACTTAATATTTACGAATTATTCATATATCTTTATCCATAAAATCAATTCTGCGTCAAATTTATGAAATGATTTAGATAAGATAAGAAGATTAGGACCTTATCATTGAAAATGCACTTGACATTTAGATTTAATAAAATCCCACTGTCTTATGAATTGTTAATTTAAGATCCGAATATCGCTGCGATCTCCCCCTTATAATCACCTGTCTTGTAGTAATGTTTTTAATATTAAAAAAAATACATCATCACGCCTGTATTCCCCGAAGGGGTAGGCAGAGGTGCGCTGTAGTGTTTTAATATTACTTTCAATTTTATCACTCTCTCTCTCTCTCTCTCTCTATTTGGTGTACAATAAAGAGTACCTACTCTATACAGGGTGTATCAGAAGTACAAAATAATAGTTTGGGTACATATGTGGATGCTTAGTGAACACAGATTATGCCTAACTATCATAGTTTCCGAGTTATAGACCATTGAATATTTGTCACAGGTATCGTGTTTTGGTCTTTAGGTACATCCAGAACCTTCAAGAGTGTAAACTAAACTTATGGGGGGCGTTAACCAATATTTACTTAACAGAACATCAAAAAATTACATAGAACTCGAGATATTACAAGTTATAGAAATTGACTACGAAAAAAAGTTGAAAATAATCGAACTTCGATCAAATTTTTAGAGCATGTAGTTGTATAACCGATACCTACTGATGAAAACGTCAAAGTATTATTTTGGAATACTGAAAGACCCTATATAGCTACCTACAAAATCTGTCAAAAATTTACAGTTGTTATTGGAACAACAATACTTTGACAGGTGGTGTGTAAGGCCCCTGGTGAGCGAACCAATGGCGAGCGTGTAACTGAGGCATGCGCGCGCGCATAAAACGAGCCGTAATACCGCGCGAAAGCGCATGGCGGCCAATTTGGTGTTTTATTACTACGGAGAAATGGGGATTATTGCACTGTGTTCGACTATAAAGTCGTAATGAAACGCGACGTCGATGTTATTGCGGTGCCCGATCGCGCGCGGGCGCAATTCATTGGCAATGTTTTCGAAAACGAATACTCGGTTTCTTCGCGTTTCACAGAATACATCACACAGCATTGTTTCAAAGGTGCGGTGTTTACAAATTGTATGAACTGAAAAATTCAATAGGCAACTGAAAACTGTTCGCTGTCTATTGTCATGCGTACCTACTCGTATTGCTAAAACATTCGATGCCCTACATTGCGGCGAATACACACGCAGTTTAACACTGTGTTTATTACCAACTTGCGTATTGCAGTACCGGTATGAAAGTAGGTTTATTTATTTAGTGTTAACAGTCAACTGTAGCCAACCCGCAATGGGCCAGCGTGGTGGACTATAGCCTGAATCCCCCTCGCATTGCCGTGCCCAGTAGTGGGACGTTAAAAACGCTGTAGTAGTAGTAGTAGTCAACTGTCTTCTACAGTGCTTAAGCTTTTGAATTTCATGCCTCAATGAGCGGGACCTATTTTTCGATTATCGGATAAACTGCCAAAAAAGACGAATACTTGAGATATTGTAAGTGTCCCCGTAGGCCTTTACAAAATGCATGATTTGACTTTGACAGTGTTTACTCTCTGTTTGACAGTGTTTTAGTGTGGTATACTCCCACAACTAGCAAACACTTTTTTATTAATACAGCTACTTTATTTGATTAATTAACACGACTGACAAGTATGAACCTGGCAGATAGATAACCAGCCAAATAACTTTATTCGCTAGTTTCAATTAATAGATCGGCTCTTAATCCATTGCAAATTCGTATTTATCTTTATTGTAGCTATTACTTAAATTGAGTTTAAAACGTAGGGAAACTGCAAAATCTATACATAAATTCCTCTTTTATAGCTCTGGTAATTAACACATCCTGTAGGTATATTTTATTACTAGTTTAACTGATCCTATTTCCGATTCAAAAATTATAATTTCCAGTTTTGCCAGTATAATTAGTACATCCGGTATTTCTAAGATGCTGCACCTTAATAGGAAAGAAAAGGATCTCTCGACGTTCTTCGTTTGTTTTTTAATACGATAAACTTTAAGTATATCTCTTGAACTAACAAATAACTGTTTCCTCGAAATCAAGGTGATTCAAATCGCGCGCGATCAACTTTTTGCTAAAATGAACTGTATTAACTCAAAAGCAGTGTTAGCCTCGCGGGCAAGAACGCCTTGAACGTAAGGGGTGCAAGTTCAAATCCCAGGCCCGCACCTCTGAGATAATTTTCATGTGCGAATGTCATTTTCAACAATGATTACCACTTGCTGAACGGTGAAGGTAAACATCGTGAGGAAACCTGCACGTCTATAGCTTTCTATAGCGTGTGAAGTTCACCAACCCGCACTGGGCCAGCGTGGTGGACTATGGGCCAAATCTCCCTCGTATTGAGGGGGAATGTGCCCGGTATAATGGCAATAGGCTCGCCCCCTATTACATTGGGACCAAAATATATCGGCGAAGTGTGGGCGCACTAGTGCACCTCTGCCTACTCCTTCGGGGAATACAGGCGTGATGATGTATATATTAACTCAGAAGAAGCACATTTTCCAACAAAATATCATCGATGACGCGAGGAGATTTAGACGTCTGCCACTCGGCAGCCACTCGGCTACTCCCACAGGAATGTAATCTATATTCATATTAACCATAGAGTACATATTCAAAATAAGTCAAGTCAACTCACTCGCTCCAGTGAGTGCACGAATTCGCTGCGTTGTTTTAGGTTTATTACATTTAAAGCGATTCACGATGAAACATTAAACCGTATAATGTATGTTAATATCTACGTACAAAACAATACTTCTTACGTCAATAGATTCGCAAATCATCATCTAAAATCTATTTCCGCGGACCGCTCTCGGTAACTTTAGAAAATCGTTTCGCGCTATCGTTTCATACATTATGTAATTTTCTATCTGTTTAGCCTACGCGCCCGTTAAGATATGCCGCACACTGGACTAGATAGGGGTCCGCCAGCTTACGATATCATTTTATCATAGTACGATATTGTATATCAATGATTATTTAAGGTTTTGAAATCTTTTTAACCTAGTCTAAGATTCAGAACTTAAAATTTTGATTCATATTTTTATCAGCAGTCACAAATTATATCCTAATTCGACATTTATATCTAATATAACTAAAGCGTACCACAGCTTTAGTCACAGCCACAGCACTACTAACGCCCTTTAACGTCCCACTGCTGGGCACGGGCCTCCCTTCAATGCGAGAGGGATTCAGGCCATAGTCCACCACGCTGGCCCGGTGCAGGTTGGCAGACTTTACACATCAATCGAGAACTCAAGTTCCCTCAGACGTATAGGTTTCCTCATATTTTTCTTCACCGTTTCTTACTATAAAGCAATTTACCATAGTAAATTTATTTTATTTATAACACGCTTTTTTGTTCTTTGTTTGAATTTCTTTTATTAGCTTTGACAGATATTCTGGTTTGATGTGAAGTATAGATTAAATAAATCCTACAAAACCATTTCAAGTGTCTATAGATGTATCCAAGTCCATTGTGCAATTAAATAAATATTTGTAGCGAATAAATACTGATATGAATCCGGTGTGCGGCGTAACTAATAGATAGAGTTGTCCGTAAATAAATCATTGGGTTCAAGTGCATAAAACATTATATTAATAGGTGAAGGTGAGGTGCTAGTTCAGAGGAAACGAAACGTTATTTATGCAATAGGCTGAGTATGTTTGTTTCTTTATGTTGGCATAATTGTTTTATATTTATTTCCGTACATATGTCTTTTTTTAAAATAAGAACGGTCCATATTTTTTATGGCTGTTTAGGTACGGCAACTTAAGAAACGCGAGCTCCAAATCTGTGCCCTGCGTCTACGGTTGCGTCAATACCAAAATGAACCGATATCTAGATTGATTGTAAACTTCTTTCAGTCGACCCACACAGAGTGCCCTCAGCACACTGGGGCGTTTAAAGACGTGCAACGAAATGTTTTCCATTACCACATCGAAATGTCAATATCCATAAAGATTGAATTTCGGTGGTAAAAGCCCCACATCAAAATTTCGCTTGCTAAGTCAGTTTTAGACGTGGGCGTTATTTCACGTCAAAGGTTACAATATACGGTATTAAGCTACGCGGCATGTAACCGAATCACTTGTTTCAAGTGACATTACAAGTAGTGATTTTTGTAACTGCGTTATTTCTGTTAACAGTAACTGTGAGCGAGAGACGTCAGTCGGTTGGTGGAGTGCGTTACGTTTCTTTCGCATCGCTCGCGCCTACCGGCCGGCTGAGTAAGCGAGAACGGGCGACACGAAAAAAACCGAAGTAATCCGAACGCACACATGCCGTGGTACTGGTCTACAACAAAAAACGAAACCGCGTAACAGTGGAACGGCGTAACTGTAAAACTAAAAACACTTAGTGATTTATTTCGTTTCGTGTCTAACTGTATAGTTAGTGGAGTTATTTATGCAAACAATCACAGTAGCTAAATAAAAATAAGTAGTTACAAAAATCACTAGTTCTGAAACAGTTGACGCCGACCAAGTAACTGGTAACGTTTCGTTTCTTGAAAATGACGTAACGACCCACGTCTAGTCAGTTTAATTTTGTTGAAGAAATAACTTTTTCTACGTGCCAATATAGTTTGAATTGGTATTAGAAAAAAATCTACGCCCAAGGGACGATGCCCTCGTGTGTGGAAGGCCTAATTACTTTACGGAACAGTCAATCAAATGCCCATTGACTTGAATTCACAAAGATACAGTACCTTTGCCTACTTCACATTTTGAAGCCTTTTGTAAGCTTACACAGTTAAATATTGGTTTGTTCTAACGGTATTGTGAAATAGACAGCAGTTAGAACGAAGAGTAATTATTTCTAATGATTTTTAAAGTTTAACTCAGTTGGTTTGTATGGTCATTATGAGCGGGATCTTCAAACATATTCAATTTGTACTCCTAATTAATAAAAAAGAAAGTATTTAAATTTTGAAAAAGAAATGAGTATCAAAATCAGAATTATTTTATTTATGTAAACTAATAAAATTAATAATCAAAATAATAATAATATTTGACTGTCTCTCCCTCTCTCTACACATTTGGAATGCATTTCTTGGAGAAGGAAGGGCAAGAAAATCCATGGTTACTCTTTTCCAAAAGGATTACTTAAGTATATTTATTTATGGTGTATAGTTACTTAATGAAACTATTTTATAATATAAAGTATACTTAGCGTCTGACACAAGACTTCGTTTACAAAAGAATTATTGTCGAAATTTGTAAATAAGTCAGTCCCGTTGAATGCAATTCTAAACCTTTCCACAATGTAACTTTAGGCCTTCTGGGGCCTTACAACCATGCAGTATTATTTCATATTACTCTACTTTTTATTGATAGTTCTTATACTAAATAATCTATCAGCAAACCAAAGCGATATTTAAAAAAAAATCGCTGAAGAGGCCGTGCTAAAGCGCTGGCTAAGCAAGGGCGTAATATTATAAAGCACTTAGCAGCTATCGTATACATCTGTCACAAGGTTGACTGACTGCATAATAAAACTGCACACACGACGCAGAGGCCATTTCATAAATCAAGCCAATCTACGTCCGTTGATGTAAACAATATTTTCAGGGCACGCCAATAATGAGCACAAGGCGTGTCCAGAATTAATCGGTATTCTCTCGGTGTTCAGGTAACTGGTGCTACCCTACGCTGCGGGTGACAAGTGGTGAAGCGCCTCACCAGGTTGTCTGGAAGAGATCGCAGCTTGCGATAAGACCGCCCAATGTACACTACTATTTCTTCCTTGTTTTGTCAATATACGTTGTGTAATTTCCTTGTAACTATTGGTGTACAGTAAAGAGTTTTCTATCTATCTCTTCACTTCCTGCTGTCCCCTGCAGCGTGGGGTAACAACACCAATGGGTTTAGGACGTATGTCAAGATTATACCTATAACACGGATTCGCTTATTCGCTCTCTATCTTATGGCATATGAGGGCAGGATACAAGCAACATATTTCGTGACATAAGTCTAGTCTTGGCGCACATACTACTACAGTTGCCTAAACATTAAGCGATCGAGTCTCCAATCAAACATCCTAGCTGTTACCTGTAACATAGACGAAATAAATTAAATTACATTGAAATACATTGTTTTCGTTTCTGTGGTAAAGTTGACAGCTAGAATGCAGAATCATACCCCTTGGTGTTAGCACGCATGTCAAGACAAGACCTATGTCACGGATTGGCACGGATTGGTCGCTCTCTGTCTTATTTCATACGAGTGAAAGAGATATATTCCAAATATTCTGTGATGTATGTCTAGTTTTGGCGCTCATGTTACAACTACAGATAATTAAATGCTGATTGGATATGTTAGAAGAACCAATAGGCATTATGGTAACAATAAAGGCATTCAACTGTTTATAGTTGTGTTACCAAATCCCACAAAAACGGATTTCCTTGGTACAAGACATTTCAATATGACAGATGGTGGGATGCCACATGAATGAAGTTATAATGCTCCATTGTGATACTTCTTTTAGTCACCATTTTCGGAAATTTTAGAATAAAAAAACTTGTGAGGTGTCAGGACACCCGGATGGAACAAAGTTCCTTTTGAAATAAAAAAAGCAAAAAAATTGTACATATACACACACACACACACATCGAAATCGGAATCGAAATAGAATTCACACACACATGTAAAAGTGTCGTACAATAAAAATCACACACACATATGTTAAGTGTCGTTACAGTCTTAATTTTTTCCGTCTAGCCCCCTTGCGCAACGCGCGATAAGGAACTACGTTCCAAAAATTCTATGACCAGTTAGCAGTGTTGCAAATTTGTCATACGACTTACTACGCGACTGAATAACGCCTACATCTAAACAGACCTTTTAGTTAATGCCTTTATATGAATAATTCACCTTTAGCCTTCCTATTGTGGGATTATTGATTGAAGATGTATGGAAATTCCAACAGTCCGTCATGACCAAATTAGGTTGAAATTGCTATAACAACATCGCATTCATAAAATTTAATTTCTTTTGGATATAAAGTTAGTGTTAAAATTAAAATACAGCATGACGCCTGTATTCCCTGAAGGGGTAGGCAGAGGTGCACTACAGTGCGCCCACACTTCGATTCGACTTATACCGCCGATGTACAATATAAGGGAGATTTTGGCCATGGTCCACCTCGCTGGCCCAGTGCGGGTTGGTGAACTTCACACGCCTTTCTATTGTCGTGTAGGTGTTCTCACGATGTTTTCCTTCACCGTTAAAAATTAAATAGTTAAAAAATTTAAAATTAGTTCTAGTTAAATTCGTTGTGTTGTTAAAGGAGTCATTTTATTATTATTACAAGCTTTATATTAACTCGCAATGTATGTCCGGGTGGAATCTTGCAACTTAATTTTAAATCAGTTATCTTTAACCGATTGAGCTGAAATTTGTATACACACGCTTACTTTGGATGACAATCATCCAAGATGGCGGAATAGTTAGTTTTTCTGCGCTACCACAGTATGGGTATCAAATGAAAGGGCTTGCTGAGGAGAACACGAAAACTAAGGGCATTTAAACAAAAGCTTGTTTTTAAAAAGTGTTTTTAACATTATATTTTTAATTTTACTAAGACATGTTTATGGTTTAGGTATAGGACATTTTTTCAATACCTAAGACGCCATTTATTTTGGCAATATCCGGTTTACTCGCTCACAGTGATATCATTATTAAGATATTATCAAGATACCTGGAATATGATCTAGTCTAGACTTCTGCATAATTTTGTATTAACATATGCTGTCCACCACACCTGTTCAAATATATTATGAAATACAGGTACCTACTCAGTTGTATTTAGTACTAGCTGTGCCCGCGACTTCGCCCGCGTGGACTTTAGGGAGATTACCCGGAAATATGGGTATTATGTTTTTCCCGCGGACCCCTAATGCTTTTTCTAAAATTAAAGTAGCCTAAGTTACGCCTTGGAACGTCAGCTATCTGTCATTTGGTAAAAAAGTGTTATTTTGATATTACAAACAGACACTCCAATTTTATTTATTTGTATGTATGTATGTATAGATGTCAAGGCATAGAACAATTAACTATATCGAGGGGTTAAAGGCTATTTAATTAAGGCGACATTTAACTTTACAGGAGAGGATACTCATTTGATGCAGAAAATTTCGCAGATTCCAAATATGTACATAATAAATGCTGAAATTAATTGTTGTTGTTTACAAACCTTGACAACACTTACCTGAATTTCCTTTTAAAAATTATGTCTATCATCATTAGAAACATTTATTTTCATCCTATTTCTAGTCTGAATTCGATTTTACTAGTGATAATCCCAACATAATTATTTTGCCTTTATTTTGACATATTGCTTCGATTTGACCTAGACTTAAAGTTCAATGCCTGATGCATGTAGCTTTTGACACAAAACCATGCTGTCATGACACCTGTTACTGTTGTCGAAATCATTCAAATAGTAGGTACATACTCAAGTGACATATTTAAGATTTGTTCCTGTTACGATAATTTGACCTTAAACAACTTTGAAAGGAAATTCAAGTAAGTGTTGTCAAGGTTGGTAAACAACAACAATTAATGGTAAAAACAACAGCATTTATGTTGCCAACTATTTAAAAAGGGTTTTACATGAGCTCTAGGTAAAATTTAATACATTTAAGTGGGTGTTAGTATATAAACACATAAAAGATATGACAATTGTATGCAATGTTAAGTTTTAAAAAAAAATAATACATTTTTTATGACTTCACCTGCCCTTTCATTTACAAATTCAAAAAAGTTCTTAGGCAAAATCCAAGCTTCTTCTTCGTCTTTCAAACCTCGTAGTCTACGGCTTAAAAAAAGACTTTTAGACCATAGGTACTCGATTTGTTCAGCCTTTTATGATCGCCGGCAAGATAGTAGCAGGTTGAATTATATCCCATAAAGATATTGGTTAACCCTTACAGCTTGCACCATGGCATAGGCCGAATTATCTAAGGCCTTTCGGAGACCAAAACTCTTACACCAAGAGTTCTCCACCTGCTCATATGAACACAAAGACCATGGGCTGATAAGACCGATTACAACCCAAAAAGTTTCTGGTAAGAAAGTATACGATAATCATGAATAACGTAACAAATCCTATTTCGTAATTGCTTTACTTCTCCAGCGATAAGACATATGACATTTTGTTCCCCACGGTCGTCCGGTACGCCGCCGTCTGCGCTTGCGACCCTGACTCCATGACTCACGGTTTCGCCACAACCCTTTCATTATTTTCATACTTTATTACGTGATTACTTGTAACTTAATGGAATTGAGTCATACTTGTTTATCTTCAGTTGGTAATAGTGAAGGTTCACAGACCAATTGTGTTGATTAGAAGGTCTCATTCGATTGCATTTACAGTTAAGTTTCAACTTACCTATATGGATTCGGTTTGAAACCCAAACTCCTTAGCTAATGGGTAACCCATACGAAGTCGGTTACCCAATTATCTAATAATTTTTATGTTTGGCTTTTCCTTAGCGACTTCTATCACCTGTTCAACCTGGTTTTTCAGACTACCCAAATTTTTCTAAAATTCAATATTTCCCTTCTCTGCTTACCAAAGTTATATTGTTCCTATGTAATAGTTACCAACTTAACTTAAAGGCATCTTACGAACTATTACTACATAAATTACATACTTATTACATAAATTACTACCAAAACTACTTTAAACATTATTAGTTTCGAAAACAATTATGCATTAGCTGGTTATTTTAGTTGTTTTGAACGTGCATTTGCTTTTGAAACACTCAAGGTTACTACGTTCATTAGATTATTGACCTCAGTGGTTATCTATGCACTTACATTTACATTAATAGCAAAACGAACTCTGTGTCAATATACATAAATATTGAATTTCTGTGTCACGCTTCCAAATTCACTCGCATCACCAATGACACTTCGTTGAAGAATGAGCCTGTTTCATAAGTAGCACAAAGTACATTTTCAAATGAAGTCGGTTAAAAAAGTGCAAGTGTATTTACTAACCTATGTATATTTAGGGCGTAAATGATGATGTAGTTTGTCTGGTACGATGCAGTCAAAATGCCATTTGGTAGCGTAAATGCATCGGCCCACACGTGAATATTTCGCGCATACAACCTTGGTTCCCAATCCGAGCTAATTCACACGAGTCGAGAGCTAAAAATATTGTACGGATGTTGCACAATCTCATTCATCTCGGTCGAAACAATACGTCGTTTGCGCACAGCTGCATAGAAAAGTAAATAAACAGAGAAATTTGCTTTGCTAAACATTACGTCATTAGGATCAATAATCCGTAGGGACACCTGCATTTAAATACAAGACCTAGAAAATAATTTAAAAAAATCTGAATCAAAAGTGTGCAGGTTCAAACGCCGGCTCACACCTGTGGGTTTCATGTGCGAATCTCATTTTCATCCGAGATTATCACTTGCTAAGAAACAGTGAAGGAAAACATCGTGAGGTAACCTGCACGTCTGAGGTTACTTGACTAGTTCTCGACAGATGTGTGAACCTGCCAACCCGCTTCAGGCCGGCGTGGTGGACGATGGCCTGAATCCCCCTCGTATTGGGCCCCGTGCCCAGCAGTGGGAAGTTAAAAGGGCTTTAGTAGTAGTATTAATTTGGCTTTCACCTGGGAGGTTTTCAAAAGCCAAACCGCGGCGTCTTCTTGGGTCTTCGCTTACAAGAGTGTCAATTGATGACAGCTTGGTCTAGTGGTCTGAGCCTAGGTCAGTCGGCTTACTGCACTGGGTGGTTGCGGGTTCTATTCCCGCAAGCGTTAAATTATGGAATGAATTAGATGATTGGAATGGAATGCAAAATTAGAGAATGGATGGTGTAACTGCAATCAGCCCCAGTCCATTGTATAGTACAAGTACAAGCTTTGATTAGTTTGGAATGATACGATGAGTATGTGTTGTCTTGCGATATCCTACTAATATTATCAACGTGGAAGTTTGTGAGGTTGGATGGATCCAGGATGTTTGTTATTCTTTCACACAAAAAGCTAGTTTTTTTATAATTTTGAAAAGCTTACCAGGTGTGGTATATTGCACCGCTGATGTCATACACAGCTGGTCGTGTAAATGGAATTGATAAAGTGACAATTTTAGACCTACTGAAATTCTAAAAATATGTCTCATTGCATAAACATATTCCATTTCGGTCCAACAACGCCCCCTACTGAAGACGCATAGTTCCGTAGTTGGTCGTTACATTCGCGCAAACTGTCCACTTCCTCTCGGGGTAACATTGAACTAGTTCTGGCTCACTCAAGTGCACTGAGGATGTTTGAAGACAGAAATAGAATGTTAATATTTTCATCATTTCTGGAAAATGCAGAGCGACTTATGCAACGAATCTTTTATGAACTTTTTAGGGTATTACGTCAATTTTGTTAACTATAACTATTACTACACTTGTAACGTCCCACTGCTGGGTACGGACCTCCTCTCAGTTCGAGGGGGATTCGAAAATACTCGTAGTTAAATCTACCACCAACAAAATTACTAATTACAGTATAATACAATTTTAAGGAAACTCATACAAAGGAAGATAACATTACTGTTTAACGGTTAAAATTGGCCCAATCGAAAGTGTTCATATTTTTTTTATATATGAAGTTCTAAATTCAAATATAGGGCTGGCTACACTCGTACGTTTCCGGGAGAGCAAAAAAATAGTTGCAGTTTCCTTAGTTTCGCTTTATCTCGTTCTTATGTAACATTCTATTCGTAACCTCAGGTTGGTCTAAGTGTCTATCAGTTCCATAAGAACATATCGAGGGTTGAAAGGCTTAACTTAACTTGACTTAAGCGACATTTTTTTTACTTTACAGGAGAGCATACTCATTCGACGCAGAAAAATTTGCTCATATCAAATATGTATATAAGTCCATATCGCCTAAAAGTGTCTTTTAACTCAAATAGCCCTCGATATGTATTAGTGTCCCATAACCATGTCATTTGCCACAATGTATTAGATAGCCATTTCAATGCAATTATGTCGAAAAAAACTGACATTAACTCCAAGTGTACTTATTAATCACAATTTTGACAACAGGAATACCTGTGTCACTGAAGTATTTCCAGTTATTGGAAAGATGTCAAGGTATCTTCCAGATACCGTTATCAATGAAAGGAAGCGTGTTTATTCGAATTGGCATTTAACTGCAGTTGTAATAATTGGAGAGGTAGATTCTGTAATAGACCTGGGGGACCGACAGTTTTCTGTCCTATATTTAGATGGCAGTTTGCAAACGGTGATGTTATGATTGTACGTAATAGAGCTAGATGGCAAGTTCCTTGTACATATACCTACAAACATATTTATAGAACCTTATACAATTGACAATAGCCTTCGTTCAGATTCAGGCGATTTTACATGTTAGATGAATTAACGTTTATAAAACAATACACTTGCATATGAAACTTGAAACGCATTGTGCATAATAACAGATTGCGTCGAATCATATGGACGTGATATGATGCAGTATTTGACGTCCTTAGTTCCAATATTGTTTCCATATCGATTACGATACTATTCAGTTGTTTAACTGTTCGTTTTCTTTTATTCCAGGTGCTGAACACGAATCAATATGACGTGGGTCCAAGCGTCGGCGTGTTTTCTGGCGGTGTCGTTGCTCATAGCACCGACCCTAGCCACTGTCTGTCCAGATGGCTGCGTCTGCAACACCACGCGGGACGGTCTCCACCGTGCCACTTGCAGCAGCCTTTCCCTACTCTACAAGTACACCCTCCGCCAGAAACATCACAATATTAACATACTAGATCTTTCACACAACAATATCACGAAACTGAACCATGAGCTCGATCGGCTCACTGAAGTTGTCACCCTCGATCTATCAACTAATGGCATACAGACGCTCAACAAATTCTTCCACAACGCAAAGAAGCTAGTTCACTTAAATCTAGCCCACAACAGGTTGCAGAAGCTCTCATTTTCATATTTACCTTCAAGCGTCAGTTCATTAGATTTAACGAATAATCTACTCAAAGATGTCCCAACAGATCTTGGACATTTAGTTGGATTGGAGCATTTAGAAATGGAAGGAAATCCTATTGATTGCTCCTGTCAGAACATATTAGCTCGGGATCGTTTGCTTGTTGCAAACGTTTTTATAGATAACATCAAATGTGCATCACCAGAAAAGCTTACCGGGCGATCATGGTTAGAACTAAAAACTAAAGATATTTGCAAGACCCCTAAAAATGAAGTGAACTTTATGGACATGATGATGGGAGACCAACCGATTGATGCCGTTCAAGTTGGAGAAGAAACGACTGCTCTGAAATCAATGCCATTAGTAGCTAATAGTGATTTGGAAGATGGCAACGTTTTGCACGGAGGTAATGGACAAGGGGACGACGATAGCGTTCAGTTCTTAAAAGTTGGGCAGTCCGCATCACCCTCACCTTATAATGAAATTGAGGGCTCGGGTGACGCTGAACACACTACTATGTCTGATATATTCCTACAGCCGAAAAAAGATCGACAGCTTCATGCTAGTATATTAGCAGCTGATGAAGTCATATCGGCTGATGACGTACAGACCACCGAAGATCCATTAGAGGGATCCGGGGAAGGGTCTGGCTTTCAATCAATTTATTTCAGACCTAACGATTACGAAGCAGAAACGACAACCGCAATCCCATACGAAGATTTGAATCCAGAGCCAGTTCATAGATTATTCGAGGATGAGAACAAAACGAGCACTGAATTCCCATTACCTGAACCACCGTCAGTATACCAAGGTGGTGTTAACTGGAAGAGCGAAACTAGTTCAACAGTTACTACAGAAAAGCCCCCAACGTCGCCAACGCCACGTGACACTACCGTATCAGAGCAAATAAGAGTAACTCAAGCATCTGAAGTCCTGGGACAACTACCTTCTGGTAATGATAGCCAGACACCACACAAAACGGGCACGTACGTTTGCATTGCAATTATTGTAGTACTATTAATAGGTCTAATTGGATTTGCAATTGTCAAAGGACAAATGAGAAAACGTAGAGACAGAAGACTCTTACGACAACAGAAGAGAGATGTCGAGAAGGCATCGAAGGAAATGGTCGACATGAACAAATCTCTACTAGGCAAGCCGGCCGGCTTAGAAGCTCCGATTGAGAAGAAACAAAATGGTAAATACGAATTAGTGCCAACACACGAAACACCTCTAACGAAGGGTGAAAATGGAGATGTTGCTAACGGTGTCAATCATAGCAGTAACAATGGCGTAAGAACTGATAGCCCTAGAGACACTAACCAAAACAAGAGCAGCTCGAGAGACAACAATTTAGTCGACGAAACTCCGCTACAACAAGAAACGTCATTTGATTCCGAACCGGCGTCACCGGATTCCAGGAAAGATACAAATTCCTTATCGAGCGAAGACATATTTGTGCCAATAAACGATGTTGACACCCCTAAATTGAATGGAACAGGTAATTCAGATGTATCTCAGCCACTAATCAACGGTGATCAAAATACCGATTCCGATTATCTTTCGCCGTCGCGTGAGTACGTTCCAGTGTACTCTCCCGATATGGGGCGAGTTCGTATAAAGTTGTCGGAGACCGCGAAGCCTAAGACACCGGTCTTAGTCACCAGGAGCAGGTCGAACGCCGGCGATATAGTTATAACCCCGTCGGATGCGAATCGCAAATCAACCACTTGAAACACGGCCTCGGTTCCCAGGACTATAACACTTTGTGTAAATCAGTGTCAAAAAACCAACAAACACTTCACTATTGGCGGGGTTCTGTGATTTTGTGCGCGTAGTTGAGAATAAGGTATATGAAGGATTCATGTGCATTGCAAGTGTTTGTAAGTATAGAACAATTTCTGCCAAAGTGTGTTTTAGTCGAGTGCCTTTATAAGTGCGTTGTTAGTGGTTTAGTATAATTTATATGGAAAAAAATATTGCGCAATAAGTAATGAGAAATATTTTTATACGTGTAAAAATTTGTTGCCATGTTCATGATAGTTGTACCTTAAAGTCTTGTTAGTAATACAATACATTCATTTCGTTTATATCGAGTAAGTTATGGTGTCCTGTATCATGTCTGTTTGATGGGTGCAATTCTTGAATTGTAAAAATTTCAATGGTTGTGTACTTACTTTACTCTGAAATATTTATCCAAACAATTATCGAAGTAAGGTCCAACTGGCTATGTTTAGTTATTGTTTTCTCAATTTCCAAAAGAGTTATTCACTCTTTCGTGGTCTGGCTAAGCGTAAGTTCCTTAGTAATTTTACTGAATTTAGAATTTAAGAATGTGATACCATTTATTTTTAAGTAATCTGAACTATTTGCGATGTATGTAAATAATAATTTTCAAATTCATATTTTAGTGTATATTTCGTAGATCTTTATTATTTGGAATTATTTCGTAATTAAGATGTTGCTTTTAAATTTCTTAATTTGTATCTTAATGCTTTTACTGACCTTATTTATGTTAAAAATAATTGAATGCATCTACCGACACTTTTTTATTGGAACGACCAGTTTTTACAAAATTGTAGAACAAAGCGGAGAACAATAAATAGTTCAGTAAGCTAGTTATAAAATTAATGTATTTTTATTTGGAACTATTTTTATGATATAAATGGTTGAATCAAGTTATGTTTTCATTTTCAACACACCCTTCAATGTTATAAATTACTAAGTGGTGACATCTAGTTTATACTCTGGTCACTAGAATGATTCATTAACGAATAACTAGATGGCGTTCTACACACCGATTACTTTCTTTGGATTACACATAACTATTTTTGTAGTGGGTAATCAGATAAAAATATAATCGTATTATTTAACTGTATTGTCAAATCGACGATAGGCAGAGATGTCTCTGATTTATTTGTGCGACTACGATAAAGTCATCCATGTTGCTGGAATAAATAAAAACGTGAGTACACAATAACAATTTTATGTATTGCTAAGTAACAATTATACAAACTCAATTTAGTAGTTAAATCTAATAAACATTAAATAATACAAATTTAAATCTAATAATCTCCTTCAGAAGACTATTCAATATTAAATGTAAACTAGTCAATTAGTTAAATATATTCGTAAGGAGAGCTAGAAGGTAGGCACACGACTTCACACGAGCAAACAAGAATGTATTTTAAACTTAACATATATATAGGTACTACTATTAATTTAAAATGGAAGATAAAGAAGTCTTGTTGGTTGATTAAGTCTGAAAGTTTATGAAACTAATTTAGAAGTCCGTAGCTCGTACATCGTTAATTTGGTCATCACTGGAATAGCGCCGATTCCTGGGTCGTAGCGGTCTTTCGAGTTCTGCCTGAACTTCCACAGTTACACTATCATTGTGTTCCGCGTTGTACTCGGACAGGCGCCTGCGACGCGCCCCAGGCGATTGTTCCAACTCCGCCACTTCATGGCTTCCATATCTAGTTATCCTTCGACGTCGTCTCTGATCAGGATTTTCAGTGAGTTCCACGTCTTCGTCATACACACGAGCATCGCCATTACGCGATTCCTCCAGCAAGTCACCGCTTGACTTAGTTTTCCTACGTCCTCTTTTCCTTCTTGTTTTTCCTGTACCTGTCTCATTGAGGGAATGACAAGACGCATCTAATTTCGGCATGGAGAGAGCTTCGTCGTAAGAAGGTGGGGCGATAAGATCGCGGGGATCCGGTGTATTGCACAACGCCTCTTGTTCTGCGCGTATCCTCAGCTGCCTCAATCTATCCCTCGCCTCTTCAACTTGTCTTGCCCTTTCTGCCTGCAAATTCTCCAAGCGGCGATTCATCGATCTTCTAATTCCATTCACTAATAATATGCATAATGCTAAACCTATTATCATTATTGTGATGAACCATATTATATTGTCTGGATTTGCCGCTTTCGCAGCTGGATTCCAAGTGAAGTAGCAAGCTTCCAGCCACGTCTGTCCGATTACGTTTGTTGGGCTATAGCATACCAGGTTAAATGATTCTTCTTTCTTATTTGGTTCTAACGTGAGAAATTCATAGAAGTCAATCATGTTGGCATCAGAACAATCACATCTCCATAAATTATCGCCCATATCCAACATTTCTAAGTATGGATTTGAGTTAAAGTATGATTTTTTCCATATAGTAGTAAATCTGTTTCCAATCACAGATAGTCCCGTCAGCCGAGGCAGCATAAAGAATGTATAGTTACTAACAAAACTGACTCTATTGTAGTTCAAATTTAGATACTTTAAAGTATTTGAAGAAATACTGTCAGGTATATGTGATATTAGATTTCGGGATAAGTTCAAATCTACTAGACTTTGTAATCCTTCTAAGGAGCCTTTTCCGATACTGTTTATTTCACACGAACTCATGTCGAGAACAGCTACCGACATTGACCTTAAATGACCAACACCTGTTAGAAAATTTCTAACTAGCTTGAGATGGATTAGTGATGGCATTTCTAGTAGAGCGTCTTCAGGTATTGTTGCCAATTCATTCCACGACAGATCTAAGTATTTTATCATATTCAACCCTCGGAAGGTGTCACTCTTTAACGACCCAATATTATTGTAAGACATATCTAAATATTCCAAGTTCGTATTATTTGCAAATTCTTTGCTATCCAAATATCTTATCGTATTATGGTTAAGCAGTGCCTTTTTTAAGTTAGGAAAACCTTGGAGATTTGGTCTTGAAACACTACAATATGATATGTCTAAATATTTTAATGAATTTGAAAATAAATTGTATGCTGATGAAGACAACTCGAGACGATTATTGTTGGACATTTTCAAATATATTATAGAAGGCAAGTACATTAATTCATTGTGATTTAATGTACTCAGTGCGCAGTTGCTGACGTCTAGACTTTTCAGAGTTGGCGATATAAGACTCTGTATTCTCACTATAGGGTTGTCATTAAGTATGAAAGTTCTTATATTTGTCAGTCCACTCAGCGGAGATCTGCCATAGATAGCATCTATCTCACAATGCTCCATTATTAAAGTTTCCAATGAAGCACTGATGAGCAGTTCCTGATTAGCCAAGTTGCCCAGTGTCTTCAAACTATTATACGATAAGTCTAGTAGATTTAAATTCGTTGCTGGAACGAGAACATCGTTAGGGCTTAAACTGAGCCAAGACTCGAAATAATTTCTCGATAAGTTCAATATTTCCAGGGCTTGTAGGTTATTAAGAGCATCTTCTGGTAACTCACTCAATCGATTCCCGCTGATGTCGAGATTGACTAGATTGGGAAATTTTCTCAAATTCTTCGGGAATATTGAGATCTCATTATTCGAAATATTAAGTATCTTCACCTGCAATATTAAAAACAGCTATGAGTTATTGAAATGCATCAAATGGTCAACATTGGCACCAATGTTATTTAGCACAGAAATAAATGGTGCTCTAAAATAAAACATGTTTAAAGAGCACTCCTCTTATTTGGCAAGTGTAAATGCTATCTGACCAATCACATGGAATATAAGACAATTCTAGAAATATATTCGTACCTGGACACTGGACTCATCCGGTAACTCAGTCAGGCCTCTTCTAGAGCAGTCCACACTGACTCTATCGGAGCTGCACGCGCACGTGTAACAGAGCACGCTGAGGCCATTATCGTCAGGATCTGTGACTCCACCGCGTGCCAGACCGGTCGACAGCAGAAGACATATCGTCATTGATAGCGGGATCATTACGCCTTGCTTTCATTACTGCCTGAAAACCAAAATGTAACCTCTAAATTTATAAAAAAATCATCAAATCCAAATCACACTGCCAGTTTTTCAGTTGCAAACCTTCGACAGTGAAATTCATTAAAAATGTGTTCTACATTGCCTTTGTCATTGTATCGTTAAGAATTTAAATCTCTGTGTGTGATTGAAGGGGTTGGAAATAGTTTTCGTAACTCAATACTGTCTACATTAGATATACTCCTTGAGCTATTCTAAGATCTTTCACTAACAAACAGATTTATATAAAGACGAGAATTGAGAAATCTGGTTATTTTATTGTTCAACCAAATATTGTGTTGACTCAAATACTTTTAGAATATTTAATCCTTAGTAGTGTAGACTCATTTGTGCATTCTTAATTTCGATTAGAATCTTTAATGTTTTACACTATTTCTTTACTGTGACCCACTGTAGAACGAACTAAATGAATACAGTATTTCGCAATGATTACATCTAAACAGGAAAGATTGCTTCAAACACCTGCCCAACGAATCTTAATAATAAATTCTGGTCACCAACTCTCGCTTCCAAAACAGGACGAACAGAAACCGTCACCCATGAATTAAAAAACTATTCAGAACGTGAATAAGCGTCTCATTGCTACATACAACAATTTTATCATTGTTATCAGCTATTGATAAAACACTGGGGTACTTAAATTTAGGTCGAGTTTGCGTACCTGAGGTATTAGCTAGTATATTAGGATAAATAGTGGATGGCTAGGAGGCCAAAGTCAGATTTAAAAGAAATTTCTTAAGTTACATTTGATATTCTTTTTCATTCTTTTAATGGAATTTTTGAAGAAATGCCTTTGAAGATAGAATAAATTACCAAAATTCATAAGCATTTATAACATATATTCATAATAAATAAGTTACTCGTTATGTACCCTTGATTGATACAAAACCAAACGCATATAGGAGAATGCAACAATATTAATAAATATCATCTACCCGCGATTGCGTCCGCGCAGACTTTGATGATTCAATATCGTCATAAAGTACCTATAGCTTAAATGATATTCTGTGGTGTCAGCACGCATGTCAAGACAAGATCCTTGTCACGGATATACTCACTCACTCTCTGTCTAATTTCATAAGAGAGAAAGAGACAACATCAAGATATTCCGTGACATACGTC
This sequence comes from Ptilodon capucinus, assembly GCA_914767695.1. Taxonomy (NCBI): domain Eukaryota; kingdom Metazoa; phylum Arthropoda; class Insecta; order Lepidoptera; family Notodontidae; genus Ptilodon; species Ptilodon capucinus. Next base: position 9,848,134 of record OU611808.1, read on the forward strand.
TAATCTTGGCACACATGCTACAACTACTGATGTACAAACAATAATACTGTAAAGTTACATTAAATCCGTTTAGTTATTTTTAGCTTGAAAGAGTAACAAACTCCATCCATCCTTCCATCCTCACAAACATTCACATTTATAATATTAGTAGGAAGTGGGATAGGGAAAATGTTGCGATTTTTATTATTTACTTTGAAATGTTTTCTTGATTAATAGAGGGCAGCTCTGGTATACCTAACCACATGCCAATCTTATTTACAAGGCTGTACTAAAGATTACCGATCAATATTAGGAAGTCTTGAGCTTACCTAAAAAGGACTTGTGCGATGAATAGGCACCAACTTATAATATGACACTGAAGTGTTTTTAGTAATCCCATTAGTTGTCTAGATAATGTAGACTGTAGAGCATCATAGGGTCGACAATTAAATGATTCACCTTAGTTGACTTTTATTTGACTATTTTGTTGTACTAAGTTAAAATTAACAACAACTTTAAATTATCTGATGTTCATTATTACATCGATAAGTTCTTCTAAATTTATCTTTGATATTACTAAAGGTGATATGATTTAGAACTCACCTGTGTTACCTGTGTATGTAGCTTTGAAAGATATGTTGAAAGATAAGTCTTTTTTATGTGTTCCACATTGTTCACTGCACTTTGGTAACTGTAGGTGACTCGCACTTCACATAAAATTATAGAGAAATTAACCGCTACCTTATTTTTTGTAGACGTGCTGCCAACACAATATGTTTTCTGTGTGTGAGTCAAAAATGTGACGTGTTATCTCTGTTGATAAGGATTGCGAATGTTGGTACAGGTACTAAATGGGCGCGGTAATCCGTAGTACCTATTTGTGTTTCCGTAGGATTTTTAGAGATTATGCAATAAGACTGTGAAATTAAATTTTAATATTAAATAATGCGAGATGTTTTTGTATTATAATTATTAACAGCATACAATATGCACAATAATTACGCTTGGGTATTTATGTAGGTACACAACATTTTGAGGAAACTTTAATTTAAAAAAAATCTGTGATAAAAGGTTGCTTATACACTTTTCAATTTAGCGTCATCTTTCTGTTGGATGTAGAACTTTAATAAATTTTGTTGCGCTCAATCGCCGGTCCCTACCGCCGGCTCCCACATTAACCACGAACAGAATTTCCAAATTGTAAACACAGATGTCACTACAAGGATCTAGGGATGAAAATAAGGAACTTAGTACCTAGCACATACAACTTAAATTTATATTACACTTATCTCAAAATAATATTTACAGTTGATTTAAATTAGAACACTTCACCTTCATACATTCTTACGCCTTAATTCTAACACAAAAAATATTTTACGATAAATAAATAAATGTTCACATACATTGTGTTATGTCATAAAAATACCAACTGGTTATTCATTAATCGATTCCCTGTTATGTATCTCAACGGGTCTTCTCACTGAGCGCCGATCACCAACTCTTGGTCTGAAATCAGTCAAATCACCAAACGACCTGGACCTACGGTACCGACGGCCAGGCTCCTCATCCTCATCTATGAAATCTGGCAGCGAATGGAATGAAGAGTTCAAGCGAGGCATCAGCAACGCCTCGTCATAGCTCGGCGGTAGATCCTCGCGCAAGGTCACTCTCAATACGACAGACTCCGGCCTTTGCTGAACTGTGCCATTGAGATTCAGTACAGTGGTTTCTAAAGGTTGCCTCGCTGGAGGGTTGGGCCTCGTCGCAGCGACTAGCCCTCGACAAACGCACGACGTGATCACTACACCAATGATTATACCAATCATTACCGCGATCGACGTGTAAGAAGTCGCGGCGGTATCTGCGCCATGCCAGGTCTGGATGTACGCCTGTTGCCATGTCAATTGAGTAACATTAGTTGGCGAATAACATATTAAGGATGCTCTATCAGCTATTTTGGGTGGTTCCTTAGTCAAGAACTCGTACGTGAGTAATAAGTTCAGACTGAAACCCTCGCAGCTCCAACGGTTTCCCTTCACCAGGACCTCTCTCAAAAATCTGTTTGATGAGAAGTGTGAAGAGGACCATACATCGCTGAACTCGTTCCCTCGTAAGTCCAGTACCGCGAGATGCGGTAATGAAGAGAAGGTGTTATCAGTCAGCGTGTTTATCTTGTTGTAACTCAGGTTTAGCTCTTGAAGCGTGTTCGAGGTGATATTGTCCGGGATCACGTCGATAAGGTTCAAGGATAGATCGATTTCGACCAGCGAACTCATGCCAAGGAGTGAATCGACTTCAATGTCGGTAATTTGACAGCTGCTCAAGAACAAACTCTTCATTGAAGACGACTGGAATTTGGGAACTTCGGATAAAAAGTTTCGGTTCAGAATAAGTGTGTCCAAACTCCGTGCCTCTGTAAAGGTGTTCGGTTGCATGCTGAAGAATTTGTTTTCTGATAAATCAAGATAGTGTAAGTACGGCATAGTGTTGAATGCTCTTGCGTCGGTTATGTTTATTTTATTTTTGGACAAATCCAATGATCTTAAAGAGTAATTGTTACCATTCGTTGTCCATTTTTCATACAAGTTGTTTGATAAATTTAACGTGTTCAATTCGGTCCATCTTTGTACGTATTCTGGAAGCGGGCGACTGAGGTAATTTCCCGATAAATCTAGAGTTTCCAACTGGGTAAATCCCTCTAGTTGTGGGGGGAACGAACCGAAGTTGTTGTTCGACAAGAGAAGTACTTGAGCCTGAAATTAAAAAATATATATTTTTATTTTAAATTGTAATACTTAAATTATGAGAGAAATACTTAAATAAAATAGCCAGAGTATTCAATTGCAAGGAGACTTTTATAAATTTAATATGAATCTTCACCTCATAATTCAGGTCGTCGGGCAGTTCTCTGAGCCCTCTGTTGGAGCAGTCCAGGTACAGCCGCTCGCTGAGGGTATAGGTCATGCAAGACTCCTCTAAATCCTCAACCTGCCGCCGCATGACGCCCGCAGTCACCATCGCTGGCAGCAGCCATAACCACAGGGTCGATGTGATCACATCTGGAGATTGGAAGGTGAGTTGTTAGAAGGTAAAGATGTATCAAAAGGTGAAGATATAACATTTTACCAAATAGAGTTTGCTATCAAGGTTATATTATGTTTACTAAGATGCCATTTTTGTAATTTTTCGGTCCTTATTTTAGATACATTCGATGGCGTAATAAATTAAAGGTGGGGTGTTAAAATCCTAGAATGACTGTTCCAGGATGGATCTAGGGTTGGGCATTCTATACATAAGTCAAATACTTGGTGAAGATGTATCTAATCAAAGATAATTCTCACAAAAATAAGCCGTTGTTCAATGAAATGTTAAAAGAATCAAGCTAAGTCATATAATTGACTCTAAGAGAGCTTAATGTTACGTTTTGAGACTATTCAAATAATAAATGACTGTTTTTAGGTAAGAAAAATAATGTTTGAAAAACCATAACCTTACCTATTTCTATGAAAAAGGGCTTAAATACAGAAATATATTAAATTAATAAAAACTGGCGTACAGAGATATATATATTTGGGTACTTGATATTATGCAAGGTTAAAAAAGCATTGTTGATGATATCGCAATCAATGAAAAGATTAGAGATAGATGACGCCTCGCGGCATTTTTCGGCATGAACCAAACAATTATGAATTCGGGTATCAAATTGCCATAATTTCAATATGCTATAAAAGCTAATATAAACTCTATTCATAACACATTAAAGTCTTAAATTGTATATTGTAGTTTTGAAAAAAATATTTTCATATATTAATTTTAAAAAAGGAATCCTAACTTTTGAAATTATAATAGTTTAAACAAACCAAATCAATATTTTATCACATCTACGTCAAGCAAGAACACATCAAGCGCAACATTAATGTCATACGATTATACGTCTACTTACCGAATGCCATTGAGAATACTATCGCATACACATGTTCCTAAGGATTATTGTTCTCACATGTCCGATACACTTCACAGTGGTTGCACAGGAATAAAAATTTGTGAGAGCATTAACGCGCACGTTTCGTTTTGAGTAGATACGGCCGATGTGTTCGCCTTCACCAGCACTTTGTTTACCCACTCTTTTGTAACGTCAAAGATAGCAACATTTAACGATTCTAGGCGAGTCTCAGAATTCGTAAGACTGGCCATTAAATACATGGTGTATTCAAAACCCAACGCACAGGGGCGAGCGATTTATCATGACTTTTTTAGTAGAGCACTTTAAATGTAACAAAATACTTATTTTTAAATGTACTGTGTTAAAATATACATACAATACAATACATCATCACGCCTGTATTCCCCGAAGGGGTAGGCAGAGGTGCACTGTAGTGCGCCCACACTTCGCCGATGTATTTTGGTCCCAATGTAATAGGGGGCGAGCCTATTGCCATTATACCGGGCACATTCCCCCTCAATACGAGGGAGATTTGGGTCATAGTCCACCACCCTGGCCCAGTGCAGGTTGGTGAACTTCACACGCCTTTCTATAGACGTGCAGGTTTCCTTAAGATGCTTTCCTTCACCGTTAAAATAAACATAAAGATTGAATTTCCTTAATAAAAGCCACGCGACTAAGGAAATTCGCTAGCATCATGGGTCACAATTCATTGAAAATGTGCTTCTGCTATGGTTAATAGAGTTGTTTTTGGTATTGGCAAGAAATTGGTCACTTGGGTTTTTATGTGCTTATTTGTGCAAGTCATGAAGCGTTTTGAGGTAGAGTCCCACACACAATATACTACTACTTCTACTACTACAGCCCTTTTTTAAAGTCTCACTGCTGAGCACGGGCCTCCCCTCAATACGAGGGGGATTCAGGCCATAGTCCACCACGCTGGCCCGGTGCGGGTTGGCAGACTTCACACATCTATCGAGAACTAGTCAAGCTCCCTCAGACGTGCAGGTTTCCTCACGATGTTTTCCTTCACCGTTTCTTAGCAAGTGGTAATCTCGGATGAAAATGAGATTCGCACATAAAACCCAGAGGTGCGAGCCGGGGTTTGAACTTGCGCACTTTGATTGCAAAGCGTGCGTTCGACCACTCGGCTACCACTGCTTTAACACAATATTCTAAGCATTAATATTCACTATGAAGATAGCACTAATATCAGCTAACCTAACTGACCATGTCTAAACTTAACATAGCAATTCATTTTAATTTATGGGAGAAAAAGAAAAAAAAAATGAGTTATCGATATTCTTTAAAAAAAAAAAAATTCACATACTGCACGTGACGAAGGGTTATGCCTATTAGGTGCCCTAGTTTTGTACACATCGCATTTAATCCTAATAATCCTACTGATATTATAAATGTGAAAGCAGTGGTAGCCGAGTGGCCGAACGCACGCCTTGCAAATCAAAGTGTGCAGGTTCAAACCCCGGCTCGCACCTCTGGGTTTCATGTGCGAATCTCATTTACATCCGAGATTACCACTTGCTATGAAACGGTGAAGGAAAACATCGTGAGGAAACCTGCACGTTTGAGGGAACTTGACTAGTTCTCGATGTGTGAAGTCTGCCAACCCGCACTGGGCCAGCGTGGTGGGCTATGGCCTGAATCCCCCTCGCATTGAGGGGAGGCCCGTGCCCAGCAGTGGGACGTTAAAAGGGCTGTAGTTAGTTTTATTATAAATGTGAAATTTTGTAAGGATGGATGGATGTTTGCTACTTTGCCACGCAAAAACTACTGAACGGATTTTGATGAAACTTTACAGTATTATTGTTTGTACATCAGAATTACATACAATCATCGAAGTTTAGGCGAACGTTGTCGCGGGTAGAAGCCGGTTAGTAAATACATCAACCTGTATATATCCGCTGTTATCGACACCTCTTATCACTGATTAGCTATCAACTTATCGACAATCCAAAGAATAGTTTCACCTCGAAATGGAGGTGCCTCAACACACAAGAACTTGCACATTTCTATTGAATAATTAATTCACTTGATTTCATTTGAAAATGTATTCTATGCTAATTACATTAAGATTGAATTTCTGTGGATAAACACAAGCGATTATACGAATAATTCCGCTCGCGATAACAATGATATATTATTCGAAAATGTGCTTCTTGTACAAGATATTACAGTTCTTTTTGGTATTACCATAAACATTCGATGCACCTATTCGCTACTAATATTTATGATTAACTAGCTTCTACTTTGTCTGCGCAGACTTCGTTTATTCAATAACGTTATAAATTATAGTATACATGTTATTCTGATGTATAAACAACTAGCTGACCGAGCGAACTTCGTACCGCCTTAGAATGAGTGTCATACGAAAGCAGCGCCACCTACCGGGTCCAATTGTGAATCTAAACCATCCAGGGTACCACCCAAACTTATACAAAAAAAAACATTCAAATCGGTCCAGCCGTTTCGGTGGAGATAGTTTACAACGAAAAGTGGCATTGATTTTTATATAAGATATTCCTGTGAAGTTAAATCAAAATCCGTTCAGTAGTTTTGCGTGAAAGAGTAACAAACATCCACCCTCACAAACTTTCACATTTATAATATTATTAGGATAGGATTTTGTAGGATTGTTTATTCATGAATACTAGAATTCTACCAAGTTTGTTATTGACTGGTTACAAGATCATTCACACTTAAAAATGTGGTCTTGATGTAATTAGAGATAAGATAAAATCATACGTGCTGTTGACACCCCTCCCATTGTCTTATACCTGTAATATCTATGACGATTAGAAATGAAGGACGTTGAATAAATAAATATATATCGCCAGACAACACATAGGTACTCATTGTATGATCCCATACTAATCAAAGCCATGGGTACCGTACAATGGACTGTGGGTGATCCCAGTTACACCGAGCGAAATTCCTTAATATTGGCCTGGAATATTGGCCTTCACCGTTCGGCAAGTCGCATTATTGAAAAAAAAATACGGGTCGAATTCGACCTCCTCTGTTATGAAGTCTGCTAAAAATAACATTCGCACATGAATTCCGATAATTCCAGAGGTGCGGGCCAGGATTGAACCCCTTGCGTTCAAGGCGGGTATTTTACCGGATAGGCTACCACAGTTTACTACTAAGATAATACGAACATTAAAACAGCGTGTAAATATATTATAGCCAGTACTTCACATCATCACTCCCACATCATTAGTTAAATCCGCGTCTTAGAAACTCCAACCTGTAAACTTTAAGTCTACATCGCTTCACCATCTTTGTTCAACAAACCTGGAGGTCTAAAATGTTCACTCCAGTAATACCTCTCACACGAATTTATTTCTTTGTTATTTTAATTATGACACTGTAAATAAATTCGCTGATGATATTAATCTGCGCGTGAATCACAAAACGCTTATATAATTAGCGGAATTGCTATAACTCTGGTGAAAATTAATTCGTATAAGGGGAATTTATTTATTTATTTAACCAACTTATACCGACATCGTTTTATATACATAGCAATTGATTTGTGGCCATTTTAGTTCGCCTGTCTAAAGTTCAAATCCTAAGTGCCGCAGGATTAAACGGAACAGGTGTCGTGGTTTCGCAAAAACGCGACACGTTCGACTCGTCACGCCTGTCTGGGCTCGTTAACAGCCGCCACGACCTGTTGGGTTGCCAGATTATTGTCCTAAGAAAAATACCTTTACCTACACGCCATTTCAATTTTCTATCTATGTCTACATATATAAAAATAGTCACGCCATATCTTGAGAACGACTTCTTTCAAAGTTTTCTAATACTTTGTTAAGGGTTCTTACAGAAAAATAAAAAAGAAAATGGAAAATTATGGTTCCTAAATTTCACGCGTACAAAGTGACGAGCTTAGCTAGTTTACAATAAATTAATTGCTGTTCTTTAATCTCGCTAAAACTAAAAAAAGCTTGATAGATTCGTTGTCTTTTGTTGGGTTCGCAGATTTCCTATCAATGTATTCGTTAAAAGTGTAAAGACGATTAAACTTTACTTCCAAAGGATTAAGCGATATCATTCGGAGGTAAGTATCTACTTTTAACCACATTTTATAATGTAGTATTTCTAGCAGGAACATCTAGTTCAATAGTCAGTTACTGTATTTTGTTGGAGTGCAACCATTAAAAACGTAAGACTAAATAAATAAACGCAGGGACAAAATTCTCGCATCGTCGAAAAAAAAATAAAAAATAGGACCCATTTGACATTTTGTTTCGACATATGTCTAATTAGAGATGATGTCCAATTTGCGAGAATTGCACCGCAGGTCTTTTACCAGACATTGTTCTTGTCTTGGAAGTTCCAAATATAACAAAATTTAAACCTTATAAATATATATATAGGTCATCATTTAATTAATAACGTACCAGAACGTTTCAATGTTGGCAACATTGGTGACCTGTTTACCACCCCCACCCTCCAAGTTAGCTCTCAGTGGAGAGGCGGAGATGTTCGATGATAAGCCCCATCGATTAGAATGAATGTTCACAGAAACGGCTTCTATAGAGAACTTAATAAAATCTCTCTTTTAAGTAAAATGGGTACTTAAATATTAGAAAACATTTTACAGACATTTGCTTCTTGAAAATGGTTAAATAAACTGTTAATTAATATTGCCAGACAACACATATTCATCGTATGGTTCCAAACTGAGAAAATATTGTACTATGGGTTTTGCCGGGATTTGAACTAGCACCCCTTGCGTTCAAGGCAGGCGTTCTACCACTGCCAAAATACATAGTTTTATATCAAAATCTTCGTTTTATTTCTTCGTAAAGGCCAAAAAAAAAACACTTACAAATAGTCAGATTCTACCACCGGTTCGGAATACTGCTTCCACTGAGAAGACCAGGAAATAAACTCTACGGTTACTCTTTTCATATAATCATATTTCTATGCAAAAATATTCCCCAGGACTCTATCATAAGTAACCACATTACAACAACGAAAAACGGTATTAAAACTTTAAGTTATTTGGTAGAGTTTCCGTTTCGTAGCGGCGAGTTCAATAAATAAGGATGAAGGCCATTAGAGACGGCCCACCAAATCTTCGGACGCCGAACGCCACTTACTTAGACTTAAAATGTTGCGGAGAGATATTTTGTTCAAGATTTGGGATTGCGATGTACACTTTGAGATGTATTTCGCAACAACTAAACGACTTTCGGTGCAATTCTTTGCGAGTTTAAATGGTGTAGACTGACAGTGAATAATTTCTATCTGAAGCGCGGGTGGACTGATGTAGACAGGACTTTCACTGGCACTAAATTAGGTACTTTTTTATATATCCTACATTCCACGCAGATGAAGTCGCGGGTATTTGTTATGGGATCTATAATAATATTGGAGTGCACTTGCTTTTTCGCTTGTATGGGCTAATTTCTGGTGCCGGAGTAATTAGACCCCACGATTTTTTTTCTTTAGTTCCTGAAGGAATGTCCTCGAGATGGCACTATATCATTAAATTAAATATGTCACATAGCCCATAACTAGCAGACGATCAACACGCTTTCAACAATACATCATTAGTCGAATTCTGATAAGTAGTTTTGAAGTTATAGCGGAATAGATGAACATCCATAACAGTTGAAATCATAACCCACATCCAATAAACAATTTAAAGAATACTGAAAGTCGACGAGGCATTCGTCACCCGTGATAACCGCCTATCTCATTATCTCATTGTTTAGTATCGCGCGATAATCTTAAAACTGCACTAGTATTTGCTGGATAAGTGCAAAAACTTCAATAAATGTACTTATCATAGACAGCAATGGTAACTAACTACGAATTCAGATTTTTTTTTTTAATTTTCTGACGGTTCACTCAATAAAAAACTTTGAATTGTAACGCGTCGAGTTCCGCATAAATAAAACAATTGATGTTAAACAGTTATGGGATGTATACGTCCCTTGAGAAGCTCAACCCTTCAATCAATTTAAATCACTCATATATATTAAGAAAATCATCTTTAAAAAGGTTATTAAATGAGAAAGTTTGATATTGTTTTCTTATATTTACGCGAATACTATACATTGAAATTAAACTATTTTACGGATTTTATCGCGTTTATTTACTATTTTATTTTCCCGACGTTTCGGCTGCTTTACAGCAACCATGGTCACGGGGGGACTGAGGTGTTAGACGTCCTGATGTCATAGTTAATAACTGGTTACCCTCATATTTAGTTGTTTTTTGCGATCCGAACGTCGGGAAAATAAAATAGTAAATAAACGCGATAAAAGCCGTAAAACAGTTTAATTTCAGAAAGTTTTACTATAAAAATAAAATAATTCCGTTACAATCACCCTATCTGCCAAAGATTCATCCACCATCTTTATCACGGTCATCCCCCATTCATTTATTTATTGTGTCTTTATTGATTTTTCCTTGCTATTAATTATTTGCCATTGACGAAATAGTAGCAGGTGAAGCCTCCTCTTCCTCATCGTATGCATTAAATTTACAGCATTCCACTCATTTCGTAAAAAAAGAAAAAACTGCCAAAGCACCCATCTGTCAAAATGTATTTAAAATTCGTCATGTCCCTTGGTTTCGAACGATTGATAGCAATTAGTGTTCCATAATTGCCTGCCGAGATCTGTCAAATTAATATGGAAAGCTATGCCCAGGTCTTACATGATATGACCAATTACCGATAAACAACTTCGGTATAACATAATCCCTAAAAAAAACTGTAAAACAATAAAACATATTTGATATCAATCGAGGGATCATAACATGTAGAATTACGATGTCCGAAACGATTGCTGACCCTCCATAATGCGGGGATAAGGGAAATATGATAGGCGGGCCATTTATTTGTGCCCACTAAGGATTTGGGCCTTCGTACGCTAAGCCGGTTGACCCGAAATGAGATGGCAATTTGCTATATTGACTTCTTGAACTTGGCTCGGATTTATTTTTTACTAGCTGTGCCTGCGACTTCGTCCGCGTGGAATAGAGACTTTCGGCAGCATTTTCAATTATAAAAATTACGTTATTTCCATACAAACTTTCATCCCCTATTGCAACCCTTTACAGCCCTTTTTCGCATTCTCAAGCTTTAAACTATCTCTGTACCATATCTCTGTAAATCGGTTTAGTAGTTTAGGCGTGATTGCGTAACACACAGACAGAGTTACTTTCGCATTTATAATAATATTAGTAAGGTTTACACGGGTAATACTTAAAAGCGGTGGTAGCTGATTGGTCGGACGCACGTCTTGCAATCAAATTATTCAGGTTCAAACCCCGGCTGGCACCTCTGTGCGAATCTCATTATCATCCGCGATTATCACTTACTATGAAACGGTGAAGGAAAACATTGTGCGGAAACCTGCACGTCTGAGGGAACTTGACTAGTTCTCGATAGATGTTTGAAGTCTGCCAACCCACACCGGGCCAGCGTGGTGGACTATTGCCTAAATCCCCCGCATTGAAGGGAGGCCCGTGCCCAGCAGTGGGACGTTAACAGGGCTATAGTTGTAGGGTAATACTTTGTCACAAACAGCACGATACTGTAGGTTGACAAGGATATAAAGGAGTTGATCACGGAAATAGGATACTGTGAAAAAAAATACCGTGTTCTTATTATGGAGAGGACGGAAATTTGAAAAATATAAAACTACTTTGAGTGTGTGAGTCTCAGGCGAGGAGGAGTCGCCTTAATGTTATATCTAAATATGGATACATTGTAACCGGCAACTGCTTAAATTTAAGCATCTCGTTAGAAAATCTGCTAGGGGTAGCCAAAATCGGCATACCTCTAAATTCAAAGATGACTAACAAACATGTTATTCCACCTACATATTTTATAGAGAGTTATGAACCCCTTACAGACAGTAAATACATAATGTTGAGGGGTGTAAGGAAATTTGACTTAAGGAACATTTTTGGGCGATATTGACTTATATCTATCTATCAGCCAGGGACGTCCACTGCTGGACATAGGCCTCCCCCATAGATCGCCACAAATTACGTTCTTGGGCTTTATGCGCCCATTGACTCCCGGCGACCCTGGTGAGGTCGTCCGTCCATCTAGTCGGGGGTCGTCCCACATTCTCTTACCTGTTCGTGGCCGCCACTCCAAGACTTTGATGCCCCAACGGCCATCCGTTCTCCGGGCAATGTGTCCGGCCCATTGCCACTTCAAACGTGCAACCCTTCGAGCTATGTCTGTAACCTTGGTTCTTCTGCGGATGTCCTCATTGACTTTTATACATATTTGAAATCAGCGATGTTTTCTGCGTCAAATGAGTATGCTTTCCTGTAAAGTTAATTATATGTCGCTTAAGTCAAATGGCCTGTCGATATGTATTGACAAATGTCATTATATATGGTGTGTTGATGGATTTAAAATTTTATTGCTATAATTGTGGGTACAAGTGCAACATACCTACCTACTCAACTACGGTAGCTATCAAGACCAATAACTCCCATCTTCAAACGAAACCAATTCATTACTTAAGTTAGTACTCGATAGGAGGAACCTTACAGTCATCCCTAGTACTATGCGATCCAACTATGAATAGGAATGTCAATAACCTCTAACTGTCAAATGCCACTTGAAAAGTATGGTTTGCAAAAAACTTATTTGCATATCAATAACAATAGTCTAACATGAAATGTAAATAAAAACGTTAAATTAGTAGTAAATTTAAAGTCATAATTTGTTTTCGTTCGTCACAATATGGTGCAAAGTCGATCCTATTCTCATTTAAGTCGCATAGTATATTAGTACCTACTTGATAGGTACCTTACAGTCATCCCTAGTCCTCAAACAAGTCTGGAAAAAAAATAGACGTTCGATATTTGAATATCAACCATTATTAGAGTGGGACCTATTCGGAGACGACTTTGTCTCTGTCTGAATCCGCTACTTCACTCGTCCTCCGACTCAAATGTCAATCCTTTTATATTAGGCACGTTGGAGATTCTGGATTCGATATATCGATAAACTCGATTTTCGGTTTTTAAAATTACAAAGATATTGTCGATAAACTCGATATTCGGTTTTTAAAATTACAAAGATATTGTTTGAAAATGGAATAAAGAAAATGAGGTAGGTTGAAGCAAACTGTAAACACATGCGTATTTAAATAAATGAGAAACAATATCGATTTGTCAGTAAAACTGTTAATTTATATGATTTACATATTTTAGTATAATCAATACTTTGTGCTAAAGATATTAAATTTTGAAAATCGATTTTATTCTTTGCTAAGTTGGCAGCACCTACTCGCCATTTTTCTTTCGTGGGGTACGGCGGCGCCGGCGCGGGCGCATGCTTTGGTTCGTGCGATTTAAATATCTCTGGATTTATTGTGCCGTTGGTAAATTAATAATAAAGTGATTATTGTGTGTTTTGTAAAGCTGTGATTTTGTGAGTGTAGTGTGTGTATAGTGAATATTATGTGTGTGTCGTGTATTGTGTATTTCGGCACGGGATAAATGCTTCTACGCAGGTGGCTGGATGGCGGTGGTTGGAGGCTGGAGCAAAGAGCAGAAAGCGGGGCGTATAAACCAAGTTAGTGAGATTTTTACTGCTGAATACTGAAACTCTACTCAAATACTTAATTCCATTTAGCTTGCCAATACCAAAATAAACTGTATTGACACATAGTTAAGGTTCATTATTCACACTGACAGTGCGAGCGAATTTTGACGCGGGAGCGTGGATTTCACCACATTAACACATTCTTATGCTTATTGACACAGAGTTCGTTTTGGTATTGGAAAAAAAATTTACGCCCTTGTGTGCGTGTTTTATCTCGTTAAAATTAGGATACTCTCAAATTTGAGTAGCAATTAAGTATTTGGTGGTTGTAAATAATTAATTTTACAAGCTTTAATTATTAATAACTTGCAACGTATGTATGTCCGGGTGGAATCTTGCAACTGAATTTTAAATCAGTTATGTTTAACCGATTGAGCTGAAATTTGGTATACACGCTCATTTTCGATGACAATGCATGCTTAGCTATGTAACGTCATTCTAATTCCAATATGGCGGATCATCCAAGATGGCGGAATAGTAATTTTTTCTGCACTACCACAGTATCAAATGAAAGGGCTTGCTGAGCACACAAAAACAAAGGGCAATTCAATAAAAGTTTTTTTTTTTTTTAAGTTTTTTTACATTATTTTTTTTACTTACCTACTTATAATAATGATTTCAAAAAAGGAATATCGTATCATTTACATCACTAAACTATTCACAACCGTTTTAAGTATTGATGGCGGTGGAATAAAACAGCAATGAGTCGATGTCGCATCCGTGAACCCCGCCGGCGGGAAACAGGCTTATTCCTCCGATGAGTGCTATCCATAGAGTTCAAGGAACATTAGAGTGGTGAAGTAAGCTGTACCGCCAGACCGGTAGTTGTAGTATGTGTATCAAGACTAGACTTGTGTTACGGAATATGTTGATTTTGTCTCTTTCTCTCGTATGAAATGAGACAGAGAGCGAGCGAGCGAATCCAGGACAGAGGTCTTAACGTTAACCAATCGGTCAACCTTTTTTTGTATCTGTAGACGTAGTTTACGTAGAAAACACGTAATTAATGGAGTTTATTTTATTATACCTATAATAAAGTTACGAAAGGTAATATTGCAATAAATGCGACGAATTACGAACTTACTTTAACTTTTTACGTGGGTGTAATGAACACTTATTGTTTACTTGTGTGTGTGTGTGCAACTGTCGACACTCGTTATCATACAAAACTATCGTTACTGTCATTCTAATGTTGTTCTTATTTTCTATGCTTGCTATCGTTCGGGCCTCTTAGACCCGCCTCCCGTGGGGGTTCAGCCTTTTACAGTGTGTACCCGGCTTTATACGATCGACTTTCAATATGAATTTCAGATGGGTTATAAGATCGGTAGGCTTTTGTGTGCCCGCAGACGTTTTGATAAATGGCTTTCCGAATCGACGTTTTCGCGAGCTAAACTTGTATGGGAGAAACCCTGGGCAGACTGAAGCGTTAATACGCAAGCGTCCAGATTTCCGCAAATACCAAAACGATAAATGCCTTTGTGTCAATTTGCTTAGAGATTGATTTTCTGTGATACAAAGCACGCAACCACACGACAACATTCCCTCGCGCAGACAGTGTCATGTAGTTCAAGAATGAACGTTATCTGTGAGTTAATACAGTTTGTTGTGGTATGGCAAAATAAATGACGCGTGAGTGATGTCGCCCCAGTGTGCGGGAGGCTTTATGGAGATCAAAAGTTACAGCTGATTTCAGAGCTGTGTAGCACAGAAGTTTATGGAGACCTTAAAACGTCAAAAATCTGATTTAGATACCATATTAAAATATTACTGATTTCTCATATTCGTTTTTTTTTAATGTTAGGATAGATCAGTATACCCATTTAATAAATACATCATCTCGCCTGTATTCCCCAAAGTGGTAGGCAGAGGTGCACTGCAGTGCGCCCACACTTCGCGCATGTATTTTGGTCCCAATGTTATAGAGGGCGAGCCTATTGCCTATATATTACACCGGGCACATTCTCCCTCAACACGAAGGAGATTCGGGCTGGTCCACCACGCTGGCCCAGTTCGGGTTTGTAAACTTCACACGCCATTCTATAGATGTGCAGGATTCCTCACGATGTTTTCTTTCACCGTTCAGCAAGTGGTAATCATTGTTGAAAATTACATTCGCACATGAAAATGATCTCAGAGGTGCGGGCCCGGGTTTTGAACTTGCACCCCTTACGTTCAAGGCGACTACCACTGCATACACATATTTTCCCATTTCGGTTGGGGTGTATCCTTGGGGGCTCTATGGAGTTAGGTTAGGTTAGGTTAGGTTAGGTTAGGGTTATTTTTTTTTTTTGTTTGCGCTGGGAATGCATTTCCCAGCGCAAACAAAAAAAAAAAGGTTAGGTTAGGTTAGGTTAGCGCCCCCAAGGGTACACACTGACCCCCATTTCTAATCACATTATATTAATCAAACACATCACTCATTTCTATATAATATGTCTTCTATAACGTGACATGATTCCTCATTACCTACAGCCGTACATAAAGAGTATAAATATGTATACCTACGTGGACTCAGACGTTTCCCAGCTAAAATAAAGTATCCCTGAACACACTGGGCCAAGCGAACTAACTTGACTTTTTTAGAAAATGAACTCTGTATCTATATTTATAAAGACTGAATTTCTATGGTAAAATCCACGCGAGCTAGCGTTATTGCTGTCGGAAAATGCGTTCTTCTTTACGTTAATTTATTGGGTATCTTCCGCCATCTATGCCACCTTCATTCCCCATTTTATCTATAGACTATGTCTTTGCTATTAACTACTTGACATTGACAGAACACTTGCTAACCGCTCAGTTGGAACCATTTCTCATCTTATTCCATTAACACGGTAGCTGCTACACCAGGTTTAAAATGCCTTGTGAGTATCTTTCTGCCTATGCGGGCGTCGAAATCGTACGGTACGCACCATCAAAAATACTCCCACTAGGCCTAGTTAACCTGGCTGCACACAGTTAGAAAGTAAAAGAAAACTGGTCTAGAAGCCAACGTGTTAAAATATCATCATTTCGAAGATAAGGAAGTTAATACATTTAGTTTTAGTATTGGCAAGTTATTTCGCGCCTGTCGACGCAGGGTTTGGAAAGGCAGCCGGGGCGGGCGGCGTCACCCGCTGACACTATTTTCATTCCGTGTAGTGCCACATTTAATTTCGCTGAAATTGTAGCGTTTCTTTTCAAAAATGTCAACTTTACTTCGCCTCAGCCGTAGTCTGCGTTGCTTCGAAACATTTTCTGGAACTTTCCAGAACGATTTCGAGGACGTGGAGTAAACTGTAACTTCGTGGAAACTTACACGTAGCTCCGAAGTCGCGGCTTGTAGCAAAAATTTATCAAAGCGTGTTTAATTTTCGTTAGATACGACTTCTTTTAAGTTTGCTCACAGACAAATTGGAGGAGTTGTAGTTTTTAATATTTTAATATTCAGCAGACCTATTCAGCACTCATGAAGGGGCGGCCACCAATATTCACAAAACAGAACATGCAAATATTACATAGGACTCGACATATTAGTATTTTAATTGGTAATTATTATAGTATTCGTATTTTAATTAGTATTAGAAATTGACAACGAATAAAGTTGTAAAAACATGGTCGAATTTCGATCAAATTTTTATACCATTCGGTTGTATACCCGAAAGTGAGGTAAAGGTCAAAGTATTATTTCGGACTTCTGAAACATCTTGTATACTGAATTTGCCGAAGGTATTACTGTTCTAATGTAATAACGGGCGTGTTTATTGAATAACCTCTAATGAAAGAGGGATTCACAGTGTAGTCGACCACGCAGAAGAAATGTCTGGGTTTAACAATAACAAACATTGGTTGTGCAATGCGAAATGCAAACGAAATGCCAGTGCACATTAGCAGAACGAATAATAACCTCTGCGGCGGCGACTATCGCGAGCTACATAAACTACCGAACACATTACCAAACGTAGTTACACGCTGACTGCACCTTTGAACGACACATGATTTTAAGGATGAAATATTCTGGCGTATTGGGCACCGCGTATCGGCGTATCAGACTCGGCGTAGTATCGGTCGCGGTGTAGGTACTGCTTTTAGCGAATCGAAACATGCGGACAATGCGGACTGCATTTTTGAAATCACACACACCAGGATAAGGACGAAGTACTTTGGCGTATCGGCGTATCGTACGTAGTGTATTAAGAGCGTAATTGGTCGCGAAGTAGCTTGACTAGGATAATAGATTCTCAAGGGTTGCGTATCGGCCGTGGCGTAATTTTTATAGCGTTTCAAAAGTAACGAATCAATCGATCATCTTATGTAAAGCGCGGATTCGTCTCAACCGACTTCAAAGGTAAAAGTTTGACGACGTAAGCATACTAAGGCGAGCAACTTCACTTGTCTTGTTTTTGATAACTCTGTGTCATAAAGAATGAATTTATGTGGAAAAAAACTATGTGGCCGAGTGACTAAATTCACTCGCGTCATTGACGTTGAAAAATGTGCTTCTTTTATGATTTAATACAGTTCATTTTGTTGTTGGCAAATAATTGGTTGCGTGAGTCTTGATTCGCCTATTCCCAGGCTTGATGTTGTTCGCCGATTCTTTTGTCCGTGTGTATTTCAATATGCCATCAGAAGCGTGCTATCACGGGCTAATGTGCTCTGATCGTAGCTTACGAGTTTCATTGCCGTTTTACTATTCCAACATTACAGACGGCATTTTATTACGGTAGTTATGTTGCTTACAATAATTGGATAATGGCCTTATCATTTGATATAATAGGTTAGTTAGTACACGACGTGTTTAAATATATATATTTTTTATCCATTTCATCTAATGTGTAGTTTTAAAATTTAATTATGTTTTTAAGAAATTTAAAAAGAAACTTGTCTATGTGCAATTGAAATTTGTACACACATTGTGCGACGAACTGCGATTCCTTGAACAAGTTCGCTACGTCGTGAGGTTCATATCGGCTCATGCCGAACTACATCAAGTTTGTATATATAACCTCATGACGCACCAGCTGAAAGTACGCTAAAAACCCTTACGCAGCGAACGTGTTAAATCAACAGAAAAACCTTTTTGCTGTTGATGGCAAGTTATAAAACCAATAATTATTTAAAAAATATTCCAATTAATTTTGAATTAGGAACATACTTATTTTTGAAAAATGAATACGCCATCCGAAACCTTTGAAGTCCATTTCTACAAGCAAAACACCTCAAAGTACGATCAATGAAACAAGCTTGGTCATTAGTCATTCAAGTCCCGAGCACTAAGTGAGTAAGGTATCTGCGCCATTTATCGGCACAGTTGAACTCGGAGCTAAATGTCGCCCGTAATTGGCGCCGGTCCATCTGCAAGCAATTAGGAGGCGGCGCGCTTTAAAAGATCCATATTTATTCGCCAAGCCGTACCTACCCGCTGTAAATGTTTTGAACTGCCCTGATTACATTGGGCGGGCCGTAAATTGGCACGTTCGCCTCGTTATATTTTTTTTTTATTTTGACAAATATTGTGAGTAGGGTTACTTGGTGTTACAATGTCTTGTAAACAAAATAGGAAATAAGTTAACGTTGTTTCCGAATAACCATATATTACACATGCATGAGAATCTGACATTTATTTAAAAATTTACGTTTTTTTTTTAATTATAATAAAAAACAAGTGATTTAGATGAAGAAGGGGCGTCATCGAGGCTTCCGATGAGCTATGAGGCCACAAGTATAATAAATTGATCTTGTAGGGGTACTGTTGAGTATCAGTTGGCAATTTAAACAAGTACTATTATTAAATAAAAGCATATATTAATTATCTAAAACATATTTACGTACAAAACACATCTTATTCTAAAAAGATAATACCATAGACACCCTTCATATTTTTATAAAACCAGAACGAATTGTCACCAAGAAGATTATAAAGGGACCACGGAGTGTTGCTCTTTCACACCTTTTATTTTAAAAAACGGAAATTATACAAAACGCTTACACAAGGTAACAGTTCTGACAATTATTTGAAAGCCTGTATCGTATAAATAATAAGTAGGTACATTCACTAATCAACTTTGAACAATACTATTAGCTACCGTAAATGTACTACTACTGTATACCTACTGATAATTATTATTTTATTCTTCTGATACACATATTCAACATATATTTGATATTCATATAGAGAAAAAAAAAACTTATACCTTGGTACTTCCATAAAGTAAGTAAGTAGGTCCTTCAGAATTCTACAAAGCTAAGAGACCCCAATACCTAACATAACTAACTATGGCGATTTAGGGCGGCGACCTACCGGTCAAACCAAGAAAGCGACACAAGACGACGCCGCCATATTGAATTATTAAGCCCCGAACGTTCCAAATTCAAAAGCTTCCACTAGATGATAATGACCCCTCACATGCGGCCAGTAACTCAAGCAAACTTGTCTATGTCCTAACAAACTTATATTTCTCACTCCAAAATCGTATTCTCTACCTTATAACTGATAGATATGGTCGAAAATCAACTGATTTATTAGAGGCACAATGCAGTAATAATATCAGTATCTTAGAAAGCCCCTAACCAGCCCCTTAACAGTTTTCCTCGGTATCGGAGAGGCATTAGTGCATTTCCCAAGAATGCTTCTAAAGACGGCCGCCGTACGATGACCGAAGAGATGGCCGGTGGCACTGTAATTTAAAGTCTGTTTTATTGAAAAACTTATTAATTTTATTCCAGAAGTAACATACAATAATATTGATTATGGTGTGAACACAACTTAAATAATTTGATAAACTACAAATTTACAATTAACTACCTACGTTTGACAACACACTGGAGCTATGTCTACCTATTAAAAAAAAAAATTATAAGACCACTAAGTTTTTTGCTGGATCTTCTCAGTCGAGGTCGCTTTGATCTGGTAGTATCATTATAAGGAAGCTAAATGTAAACTTGACAATTTGTAATTGCTCTGGAGGCCTACACGAAATAAATGATTTGATTTCGACATTTCAATACTCTAATTAAAATTATAATTTAGATTGCCGCCTTAAACTAAGTTTAAAGATTCCGCAGCATCTGCTTTTAGCTAATTTAGAACTATCGGTCCGCAAAGTGCTCCACGGCGTCTTGCCCACTCGGGGCGAGCCCACTTGCTGGACAACTATTCTGGGCCACCACTCCCACCGCTACACCGCAGACTAATGTCAATATGTGTGATCCTTTGATCGGCCTGTTACGAATATTGGTTTAATGGATACTGGCCGATATTGGGGCTTTGAAACGGAATAACTTAAAGAAACAGAAAGTTTGATATTTTTATACAAACAAAATTAAATGTCATTATACCAGCTGGCATAATTTTACTTAATGCATTGCATACATTTAAAGATAGAGGAATAAGAAAAAAAGTATTTGTTCCCATTTTGACCTTTTTTTTTTCTTTTTTTACAATATGATTATTTTTTATTGGAATAAGATGAGAAATGGCTGCGCCTGCGACTAGCTGGTTTTTAAGCTAATGTCGAGTAATCAATATCAAGGACCAATTCAATAAATACACTTTATAAATGTAAATGGGTGATGAACGTGATAAAGATGACGAATGATCTCCGGTAAGGGCAATTCTCACATGATCGACATTATCTCTAATTCGACATAAAATATGTCGATTGAAAAAGCCTAATTGGTCGTATTTTTTCGTTTTGATTCGACATTGTCGATCTTGCGAAAATTGTGTCCCTGACCTTAGACACCCTTACACATCCATCGGGACTATTACCCTACAGTTATTAAACGTTCAAGTTTACCGGGAGACACCGCCAGAGGGCGGCACATCCAACAAAAGCACTAATATCCCTTAATTGCCAAATATCGTTTCGCAAAAGGGATCCGTCTTCACTAAACCGTTAAAAGGATCTAAGTGCAGGATCGGGGGTTCGATTCCCCGTTTTGTAATTCGATTCGGTGCCAATTAGGAGTTTAGTCGTCGGTACTGCGTCTTAAAGGTAAGACGGGATGTTTAGTTATATCGTCCATTTGAACCTTTGTTGAAGGGTTGTGAACATTATCGGGGCCTAGATTTAAGTGGTCATCTCTTAACTATACTTATAAAGTAGGTAGGTACTTAATTTCAATAAAATTTTGGAATGTTTATATATAAATCATCACGCCTTGATTACCTGAAGGGGAGGCAGAGGTGCACTGCAGTGCACCCACTCAACGCCGATGTATTCCCAATGTTATAGAGGGCGAGCCTATTCAAATTATAGGTACCGGGGTACATTCCCCTCAATAAGAAGGAGATTTGGGCCATAGTCCATCACGCTGGCCCTATTTCTATATACGTGCAGGTTTCCTCACGATATTTGCCTTCACCATACAATAAATGATAATCATTATTGAAAATGGCGAGATATTATTTAAGACATGTATTAACTTTTTCAATTCTACCTAACTTATTAATTGAACGTTCGGACTGGCTGGTAACAATAACATTTAAAAATATTTGGCACTCAGTGAATACTTTTTCTTTAGACAATATTTTTGCGTATGACTTTTACTGATTCCTTTTTTAAAATGAATGCCATTCAATAATTTCAAAAATAGAACACCGGATTCACAATAGTTTATCTCCAATAGGGGCATCCGCCATTTTTATCACGTTCATAACACATTCATATTTATAACTAGCTGTGCCCGCGACTTCGCCCGCGTGGACTTTAGGGAGATTACCCGGAAATATGGGTATTATGTTTTTCCCGCGGAACCCTAATGCTTTTTCTAAAATTAAAGTTACGCCTTGGAACGTCAGCTATCTGTCAGTGAAAGTCCCATTGAAATCGGTTCAGCCGTTTAGAAGTTTACCTCAAACAAACAGACAGACAGACAAAAAAAAAAAAAATTGCGTTTTCGTTATAGGTATCGTATATAATTTGATACGCATTTGGTAAAAAAGTGTTATTTTGATATTACAAACAGACACTCCAATTTTACAAACAGACACTCCAATTTTATTTATTTGTATAGATGTGTATTTATTGAATTTTATCCTGCTATGAATTACTTGACACTGGCTGAAATACTCGCTAACCGCCTATGGAGCCAGTCCTCATTTTATTCCATTAAATTTAATTCATTTCGTATTTTCGTAATAAAAGTAAAAGAAGGAGATACTCCAATAGGCACATAGAAATAAAACATTGAGCATTTGTAACCGGCTGGGCGGTCGCAGGCGTGGCGTGCGTATTATCCGTATATCCGCGCAGCCAGCTATATCCGCGCATATCCCGGGGGGCGGATCAGCCGGATCAGCAACAGGTGGGGGATGAGCCGGTGGCGATCCGCCCACTCGCGCCACGTGGCGTGGGCTTGCTTTATTTTTATCCCCAACTAGTGTGCATTAGAGAAATACGATGATGTTGGATATTTGAGCGTGGAATAAGACATTTGGTATGTTTAAAAGTAAAACTCACTTTACCTTAAGCCGTTTAAGTAATGCTGGGGCGTTAAAAAGTCGCACGTCAATTGATTTTCAAATACAAAAATAATTACTGTGTCGATATACATAAAGATTAAATTTCTGTGATAAGAGCCACGCCCCCACGCGTTAAAATTCGCTCGCGCTGTCAGTGACATTGTCAGTGGTTGAACAATGAGCTTTTTCGATGAGTCAATACTTAATTAACTTTTAATTTAATACTTAATTAATTAACTATTTCGATAAGTCGTTTTAGTATTGGAAACAAAATTGGCACGCGTGTCTTGACGCTCGTGTGGTCGGGGATTTAACTTGATTGGGTTCAGTTTTAATCAATATATATAAAAATGAATGCCACTTTGTTGTAAGCTAACTCCTCCTATGCGGCTGGACCGATTTGAATGATTTTTTTTGTATGCGTTTGGGTGGAACCCTGGATGGTTTAGATTCACAATTGGACCCGGTAGGTGGCGCTGCTTTCATATGTCACTCATTCTAAGGCGGTACGAAGTTCGCCCGCTCAGCTAGTTATAAATAAATCCTTGTGTAAGCGATGTTTGAGCTCGACCATTTTGACTTCTATGTTTAAAAGTTCGTAATCGGGTTATATCGTTAAGAAACGTACCTTGAGAAACGTAATAGAATGTTAAATCGAGTTTTAAACGTGTTGTACGCTCGCTAACTTCAGCGTAAAGTATTGAGATGGCATAGACTACTACAGCCCTTTTACCGTACCACTGTTGATGCCTCCCCTCAATGCGAGGGGGATTCAGGCCATAGTCCACCACGCTGGCCCAGTGCGGGTTGGCATACGATGGATATAAATATCGTCACTCTTTATTGTCCTACCTCTTAAAGTAATACAAACTAAGTTACGTATACAATACAAATGTAAAGTGTTACAATGGCAATCATTAAAAGTTATTTCTATCAGGCAAAATTTAGGTTGATGTAGTATAAATAGAGCCTTAATATATTAGATACACATTTTGGCAATAAAGTCTCAGATTGTTTTCTTATATTTACGCGAATACTAAACATTGAAATAAAACTATTTTACGGATTTTATCGACGCTCCACGAAGTCTGCAATTTGTGAACATGTACAGGACCGCACCCGCCATTATATCAGATTTGATAAACCGCATATCCTCGCAAAAGAATACCGACTCCGACCAAGGATGATACGTGAGGCTATTGTAATTAAAAAACATCCTAATTTCAATAGGGAAGATGGCTGGGTGCTACCACCAACTTGTGATCCAGTAATTAATATGATTAAATCCAAAACCAAGCGTACCATTGCAAGACCTCAAGACACTATGAGCACTTTCTGCGTGGATCGGACCGCAAACAACAACTAAATATGAGGGTACCCAGTTATTAACTATGACATCAGGTCTAACACCTCATGGTTGCTGTGAAGCTGCTAACACCCCGTGACCATGGTTGCTGTAAAGCAGCCGAAACGTCGGGAAAATAAAATAGTAAATAAACGCGATAAAATCCGTAAAATAGTTTTATTTCAATTCAAAATAAAGTCTCAGATTCATTCGTTGCAAATTCAATACATATATCACTATTAATATTATAATATAAATTAAGTAAGCAGTGGTAGCCGAGTGGTCGAATGCACGCCTTGCAAATCAAAGTGTGCAGGTTCAAACCCCGGCTCGCACCTCTGGGTTTCATGTGCGAATCTCATTTACATCCGAGATTACCACTTGCTACGAAACGGTGTAGGAAAACATCGTGAGGAAACCTGCACGTTTGAGGGAACTTGACTAGTTCTCGATGTGTGAAGTCTGCCAACCCGCACTGGGCCAGCGTGGTGGACTATGGCCTAAATCCCCCTCGCATTGAGGGGAGGCCCGTGCCCAGCAGTGGGACGTTAAAAGGGCTGTAGTTAGTTAGTTATCACTATTAATATAAGTTAGTCATCAGACAACTTCAAAAGACCCAATAAATAAAAAAGGATTTAATGTTTCGAAACAAAATAAACCTAATGTTATAATATTGCTAAGTTTTGAGCCGAAATAATCACGGGGACGAAATTTATTGGATCATTTAACGTGGAATATTGACGAAATCAGTCGTTTTGAGTACGAAAACTGGGTGGAAACTCATTATAGTCTAATCAGTCAGGGCCTAAATGGCGCGCCCAATACTCTAGGGATGGGAAATTGTTATAAATGTGACGCATTGCTTGTTTATGGTAATCACCCGGTATTTAGTAATGTTTTGGTAACCACTAGTTATGTTTTTAATGTTGGTACTCATGTCCAATAAGGTTTATAACATGAAAATCTATTCTAATATTATAAATAGGAAAGATTTGTATTTTTGTATGTTACGAATAAGCTACTGAACCGATTTTAAAAATTATTTTGCCGTTAGCAAGCTACATTGTCACTGAGTAACAAAGGCTATGTAAAATGTCCACCCATGCGAAGCTGTGACGGACTGCTAGTGATAAATTCATTAATGATGTTCATTTTCACATATATTTTTGGTTAAGTATTAGGTACAATAAATCTCCAGGAAATTATTAGGTAAGGAAGGCGGCTTGACCACGATTTAGTCTAATGGTCTGTGCTTGTTATGTATGTTCATAACATACATCATCAAGCTTGTATTCCCCGAAGGGGTTGGCCAAGGTATACTGCAGTGCACCCGCTTATCGCTCAAGTATTTTGGTCCAAAGTAATAGGATGCGAGCTTATTGCCATTATACCGAGCACATTCAATACGAGGGAGATTTGGGCCACAGTCCACTTTTGGCCCAGTGAGGTTTTGTGAACTTTACACGCCTTTCTATAGACATACAAGTTTCACCGTTCATTATAGACAATGACATTCGCACATGGATATAAAAATCCCTGGCTGGGATTTGAACTTGCACCGCATGCGTTCAAGGCGGTCGTTCTACCATCTAGGCTAACACTGCTTATGCATTAACTGAGGATTTTTATGTACCTTCAGCAATTCCAAATTCTTTGTTAAGCTAAACACCCACACGTCTTCGGTTATTTGTCGGCTTTCGACCTTAAGTCCTTAATTAATAGACCAAACTTGAGTGTACCCCGCACGCCTGACTCGCATCTTAGTACGCAATTAATTTATCGCGCCAACTTTCCTTTCCATTCTTTGCCTTACCACTTACATCTGCGACGGAGGGTTACGGGGTTGCCAGATAATTGGTAAATAACTGCATTTTTATGGGTAAATTTTAATATTGTATAAGTATATAATAGTAAAATATTTTATCTTTTACGCAGGGTAAAAGTGAATTTTTGAGACGCACAAAATATTTTTTTGTTATATTCTTGTTTTTACGAGTTTTTTTTTCACTCATTCTAATGGCAATCTTTATATAATATTGTTACCCTTAAGAGAGTACAATACATGCAACAACAACAGAATAAAAAATAATTGCGAAAGTTACGAGAATTTAATAGTAGACGGATCAACAGGGTCATCATTCCGTGCTATTTCTCCTTACTATAAACTTACATATGTTTGGGTTGCCTCTTAAATATGCTAGCAGCGTGGTCTTAATCATAATGGTAGAAAACTATAGAAGTGGTATGTCATATATGAAGAACTTATCTACCCTATTATGATTTTAGTTTTTTTTTACAAATCAAAATCATTCGTTTGCCCACCCGCGCACTTCTCAGGGGAAAACGGTGATTTACCATTTACCTTCTTGAGGGCCAGCTTGTAGTTATCGAGTACCTAGCTCAATATAGACGAGACTACTTTTGTCAATAAATTCACCAATATAACGGTGAAATTATTTATATCTGGCAACTCTGAATACCACAGCAGCGCCTACGCTATGCGATAACCGCGCGCGAACGAGATTTATTTCTCGAACTTGTTAAAACTTCATAATTTGCCGTATTATCGGCGCGCAGTATGTGTTGCCAGTTACATCAGATATTACCTTGTTGTTCTTTTGCTGTGTACCAATCGGGGCGAGCGAATTCTTAAATTTTTTGAAAATCTACCCAGTATCAACACGTATAAAGATTGAATTTCTGTAGCACAAGCCACACGAACGGACGACTAAATTTGCTCGCATCATCGATGGCTTTTCGTTGAAAAATGTGCTTTGCCATGAGTCAATATAGTTCGTTTTGCTATGACGCACGCGTTTAGACGCGACTGTAGACGCAAGGCTTTTGATGTGTGGGTGGGATCGCGCGTGACTTTATATTGAGTCAGTTTCGGAATAGAACAAACAAACTGTGTTTGATCTTTCTGGAATCTTCTAGAGTTCTAATTATTTAAACTTTATGGTAATAACGTCGAAGAGTACTTATAGTTTATTTTAAATGGCGCTAAAATTACTTCTTCATTAAAACCAAAAACAAGACATCATGTAATTAGGTATATATCAAAAGTGTATTATTCTCCACTAAAATTTATGAAAATATACGAAATTATATTTTTGTATTCTGTGTGAATTTAGCTTAATAGCCGACCAGTAGGTAAATAGCAAAATACTGGAACGAACAGGACCTAATGTACTTTTATAATTACCTATTGAAAACTCATTCATATTCTTTTAATTTTCACATTCACAAACGTACCTATATTTTATTGTCTGTAAAATAAGTACTAATACCCCGCCAGGCATACCACCCGCCTGGCAGGAAGATCTTCCCTTTACCGCCAAATGTGCGAATCTCATTTTCGTCTGAGATTATCACTGGCTATGAAACGGTGAAGGAAAACATCGTGAGGAAACCTGCACATCTGAGGGAACTTGACTAGTTCTCGATAGATGTGTGAAGTCTGCCAACCCGCACCGGGCCAGCGTGGTGGACTACGGCCTGAATCCCCCTCGCATTGAGGGGAGGCCCGTGCCCAGCAGTGGGACGTTAAAAGGGCCGTAGTAGTAGTAGTAAAATAAGTACTAAGCAGTGGTATCATAGGTAGTAGAATCCCCCTCTTGAACTCAATAGGGGGAGGTTTAAACCCTGGTCTCGCACCTCTGCGTTTTTCATATTTTATTTGCGAAAGTATAAATAAATAAATAAATATACATCATCACGCCTGTTTTCCCCGAAGGGGTAGGCAGAGGTGCACCGTAATGCACCCACACTTCGCCGATGTATTTTGGTCCCAATGTAATAGGGGGCTAACCCATTACCATTATAATTCACACTTTTTAATGTACGCCGATGACGTCAAAATTTATAAGTCATGTAAAAACACTCAAGATTGCTTACTTCTTCAGGACGACCTTAATAGGCTCTCGCATTATTGTTTAGACAACAAACTTCTCCTCAGTTTATCAAAATGTAATTCTATAACCTACACAAAAAACAAAAATGTCATCTCCTACAAATACTCTTTGAATAACTATCCCCTACTAAAAGTTGATTCCATTCGCGACCTAGGTGTGGTGCTGGATTCTAAATTGCACCTTGATCTCCATATTGACAACATAATTAATAAAGCTTATAAGATGTATGGATTTGTTCTGCGATCCTCCAACGACTTTAAACGCCCCTCTACTTTTCTACTTTTATTCCAGACCCTAATTCGGTCCCAACTGGAATTTGCGGTTCCTATCTGGAGTCCGTTTTATCACAAATACATTAACAGACTCGAAATGGTTCAAAAGAAATTTTTGCGTTACATGCACTACAAGTGTTATCATTCCAGAATTCCTTATACACATCTACTAACTCGGCACAAGATGTTAAGTTTGGAATCTAGACGGTTTTTACTCATGACCATGATGCTTTTCGGCATATGCAACAACAAGTTCGATTGTAACGATCTCACGAATGGCTTATGTTATGTTATACCTAGATCAGTATTGCGCCGCGAGGTCCGCGTGCCCAGGCTGTTCTACACACCCAGATGTAGAACGAACGCTGGCGTACGTGCTCCTCTCCGACGACTACTGGAAATATATAACTCACACTTTTCTGATATAGACATTTTCTCACTCTCAGAGCTTCCTTTCAAAAGACTGCTCATTAACAGACTCACTATTGCTACTCCTAGTACTCCATAAGCATTAAAACTGGCTCTTCAAGCAATTTCAAACAATTTTTTAGTACCTACCTTTATAAATACTTTCTGTAGTTTAATTTTTTTGTGCATGCAATTTAATATTTATTTCATCCACTTTACTCGTGGACACTGTTGTGGGTTACGTGTTTAGTTTATTGTTAATATAGTACTGTAAGTTTAGTAACATGTAACTGTTTTTTGTCCCAATAAAATAAAATAAAATAAAAATTATACCGGGCACATTCCCCCTCAATACGTCGGAGATTTGGGCCAAAGTCCACCACGCTGGCCCAATGCGGGTTGGTGAACTTCACACGCCTTTCTACAGACGTGCAGGTTTCCTTACGATGTTTTTCTTCATCGTTCAGCAAGTGGTAGTCATTGTTGAAAATGACATTCGCACATGAAAATGATCTCAGAGGTGCGGGCCTGGGGTTAGAACTTGCACCCCTTACGTTCAAGGCGGGCGTTCTTGCCCGTGGGCTACCACTGCTACTGCGAAAGTAATTTTCAATTATGATTACCCCTTAATGAACGGTGAAAGCAAACATCGTGAGGTAACCTTCACATCTATAGAAAGGCGTGTGAATTTCACCCCGCACTGGGCCAGCCTGGTGGACTATGGCCCAAATCTTCCCTTATTGAGGGAGAATGTGCCCGGTATAATGGCAATAACCCATGGCACATTGGGGACAAAATACAACAAAATATTGCTGCACTGCAGTGCACGTTTGCCTACCCTTACTGTGAATACACGCGTGATGGTGTATATATTGTCAATTCGTTAAGTAACATTAACATACTCAACAACTCCACAGGAATTCATTTGAGGGATGTTTGCTATTTGTCCCGTTTTCCTCCTCCTTCCTACCTTTAAATCTTACATTGACACAGCTTGTAATTTGTGTTGCTGATATTTTTTTGTTTTGAGAATGTATAGCCTCATTGACTTTATATTGTATAATTGTTCATTAAAAAAAACACACAAAAATGTAAATCCTTATTGGATAAAAGCAACCATGGAGTTTCTTGCCCATTCTTCTCCATAGGAAATGCATTCCGAATGGGTGGTAGAGATAGTATTAATTTATTTTTTACTGACGATTCATAAGTGTCTGTATTGGTTTACATGAATAAAAAAAATCAGATTCTGATTCTTATTATTAAACGAAAAACGCTCGCAACATAAATACCTAAATGAGAGCTGCGTCTCCTAGAAACAAAATCTGAGCTCGTATACCATACTCGTAAAGCAATTCTAATTAGCCCCTCCTTATTTATGATTCATAAGCCGAAGTACAATAAATTCTGGGGAATCTTTCGTCCCACATGTGCCAGTAAGCCCGGAATTAGCGAATGTTGAATGTAGGTTCTCGCCTAATAAGAGGCGGGATGTAAGGAATCGCACTGATTACTACATTATTTATTACGCTACGTGCCGCCGTTGTAAACGCTTCCTAATACTCCTATCTACGCTTTCGTCTTGGAACCTTTTCACATTTACCATCGTGGGGGAATCTTGTAAGTTTTCCTTGGCATTTAATTGTGACAAGGTCGTATGCTGGTGCCATCTATCAAATGGGGTAACGATTAAGTGAGTTCCAGCGAGCGGCACCTATGCGATTTTTAATTATTGCCTGTATTAAATCGTGATTAATGTGAACCATGCTTTATGGGTGGTATAGGGGTGGGTTTTGAAATGTTTCTTAGATAGGTACAGTAAGTACAGTCCGGGTAGGAAAACCTTCGTTTGTTTTCATGCCTTTATCGAGTCGTAGATTTTTAGTACCTTTTGAAACTAAATTACTAAACAGATAACTGCATTTAAAATTATACTTACTTGTTATGATAACAAGAATCAATATAGAGGGTTGAAAGGCTTGACTTAGCGACACTTTTGGGAGACATTGACTTATAGATATGTGGAATCAGCAAATCGTTCTGCGTCGAATGAGTATGTTCTTCCTAAAGTAAAACAAATCATGATTCGAATAGCCTTTGACCTTTCGAAATAGGTACCTTTGAACTATAAATTAATTTTATATCTACGGTTAAAAGGCGAATTGACTCAAGCGCCATTTTGGTATCTTTGCACGAAACTCAGCTGAAAAGACGGAGTAAAATTTGCTGATTCCAACGATAATTATTACTCAATATCACCCAACATGGCGCTTGAGTAATATTCGACCTTTTTAATGGCCTAGTCATTACGAAGTTCGAATAAAAAGGTAATATTTAATTGTCAGCGTGTGTCAGTACTTTCTCGTACATTTCTTGCATGGAAATATAACGGCGATGGCATTTCGAGCCCGCGCTGTGGTAATTTTTTCTGGTTTATCTAATTCCGCCATTGTTGTTTTCCCATTTTGCCGTATACTACAGATGCATGGGCTAACAACAATGGCGGAAAAATCGCCGCAGAGCCATACGAACAGTAGAGTCGTTATGGGTACTCTAGATACTTTATGATTTCTTGCGTCTTGTGATATTCTGTTTCGTTTGAAATTAAATGTAGGCATGGCTGATAATTACACTGGTGTAAAGCAAATGTCGACTTTAAGGTGACGAAACTTTTTAACGCTGACTGTACGTATTTACTAGGTATTGTTTGGGCCGACTATTGTTACCATTTTAGTCTCTGTTTTGATAACGGAGTTGGAAGATTGTCCGGTACTCCGCAATAGCTAATCGAAGACCTATCATGTTAGATTTGATTTTATGTCGAGGGGTGAAAGGCTATTTCACCCAAGCGACATTTTTTTAACTTTATAGGAGAGCATACTCATTCGACGCAGAAAAATTTGCTGATTCCAAATATGCATATAAGTTAATATCGCCCAAAAGTGTTGCTTAAGTAAAATAGCCTTTCACTTCTCGATATGAGTGGCACGTAAACGAAGAAATAACACGTAATACACGTCATTCCTTATTTTCCACATAATTTCCACGCAAAGAAACTCTCTAAAAAATGATTATACAGTATAACCCTGCTAATATAAATTTATCAAGTGCACGTTGACAAAGCGGCGCTGAGTAATGACTATCATATTTCGTCGTATCTCATGATTGCTAAAGGGGATAAAGAGTGGGAATTTTAGCATACACCGCGTTTGAGCTTACGTCGTCGACGGTTGGCGGACGACGTCATACGATATAGCGACAATAATTATGAATATTTATAACTTATGCATTCACATCAACATTATGCATGGATAGAATTTTCAATGTGATTAGTGAAGACGAAGTTTACGGAGGTTATAAGGAAGATTAATTGAGAAACAGTCGAAGCAAAGTACGGTTTGTGCTTTCAATAGTTTGATCAGTGAAGTAATTTGCGATCAATATTTTGTATGATTAAACTAGCTGAGCTTATTTGACATATTTAGGAACACAAATTCTTTTACCAAAATAAAAAAAAAGTTACTTTTTGTAACATCTGTCATTGAACGTCCCGTCAAAATTGGTCTAGCCGTTTGGGAGTTTACTTCAAACAATAAAACAGTTTTTTTTTAATTGCGTGTTTGGTTATATATAGCGTACCTATATACTTTCTTGTGCAATAAAAAGCTATTATTTTAACATTACAAACAGAAACTTCAATTTTATTTATTTTATAGATATGTATAAATAAAAAAGTATAAACTCACAAAAAAGTCATTAATAAAAATAATCGATTGCAAATGATCAAATTTAATGTAAGTTTGCCTATCTTTAATTATGTTTGTGTTATTAAAAGTTATTTTAAATGCAGTTCCGAATCAAAGTCTCGGATTCGTCAGCCATCTCTATCACGTTCATCATCCATTTTTATTTATTGAACTTGTCCTTGCTATTAATTGCTTCAAATTGGCGAAATACCCGCTATATATAGATAGATAGAGTACTCTTTATTGTACACACCTAACAAATAAAATAATACAACATTCTTAGTTCTAAATACAGTAGCTATGTACAATTGGGCGGTCTTATCGCTAAATGCAATTTCTTCCAAACAACCAGATATAGTCGCAGATTAAGCCATTCCTCAGTTTATTCCATTAAATTTTACATATTTCGTAAAAAGAGAAGAAGAAATACATTTCTTTTCGACTGCCACTTTCATCTACGTGTAAATTCACTGTCAAAATCACGCCGCACACGAGCCGCCGCCATCGCGCCGTGAATCATCTCCACCTAACCGTAATCTACGACTCACTGAATTATTATTTATAAGGTAATTACAAAAACACTCTCACGCACGCTATCTCGCCCAGCTAATGTTATTTATGTGGGGATAAACGATGAGGCATTTTTGCATATCGCCCTCCCCACGCCGGTAAATTGAATGATAACGGACGAAGACATTGGATATTTTTAGAATCAGAGACTATGGTTTCACGTGGATTAGTTAAGTTTAGTTTAAGGCGTAATATAATGTAGTTTTTTTTTTATCATCTCTTGATTTTAATTTACCGTTTGGTAACAAGTATCCACCATTTTCTATTTAAAAAATAGGTGTTCTTATTTTGAATTTCAATTGCTAACCTTCTTTGATTTACCTTTTTTTTAATTTTTTTCAATAGATTATCTGTAGGCTATATTTTTTAGTAGAAGTATCTCTAGAATGCCTGATGATTTAGTACAATAGTAAGTTATTATCTGTAATAATGTACTTGTTATGGGAACTTTCCATAAAATTTTAACCCAACGATACCGGAGGCGTATTTTATAACAAAATTTATTATCGGTTTTGCTAACCGAATGTATCCGAAAGTTATTTTGCATGTCGGCTGATACCGCGCGTGGTGCACTTGTGAAAGAAAGTTATGAGTTATGGGACACCACCAATAGGGGTATACTCACGTGAGGTGGCTCTAGAGCCACCTCATCGAATTCTTAAAATGGTCTCATTAGTGAGACAATTTTAAGAATTCGATCGACGAGATGATGTAATAATCACATCGCGATATAATAATCATATCGCGGTATAATAATCACAGGTTTTTTTTGTATTTTGAATCCATTGTTACTCTTTTCCAAAATGATTACAGGATACAATTTTAGATTTTTGTATGAGTTACTTATGGATACAATTTTAATATTCTTAGTTAATATTTCTGGCTGTCACATCAATGGGCTAAAGAATCGACTTTCTAAAGGAAACTTATCGGTTAAAATATATGGTCGTCATAACTACGCAACCATAATAGCACTTATACATTAAACGTCTCTTAAGGGAACTATATCCACTTCTTAAAGAAAATCATATTCATAGAGGCTATAAATTCCCACCCGAACACCTCTTTACCCGTATCTGTATTATTTTAATATACGTAAACTGAGCTACATATCTGTCCCGCTCACACGCGCTGCTATGAGATATGGTCGCGTCTCTGTCGGTTTTCGGTGGATATCTTAATAAGATTCATGAAAGGACGCCATATTTTATATCCGAGTCTGTCCTCTATCTTCTTATATTATCCGGCAAGAAGAGCTTTTGAAATATGCGCACGGTTCGGAATTTCCGATGTTTCAATTACGCCATTGTTGGGAGTTCGCGGTTTGGGAGTTGCGAGATAAGTTACTTATAGTTTAAGGTTAAATATGACATTTTGATAATATGGTAGTGTTACTTTTGGAGACTTTTGTTACCGATGCCGATAAAAGGCACATGTGACGACGGCAGGGAGTGACCTATATCTGGCGGGGAGACTTTTCGTTGAAATTGTTTCTTTATAAATTATTTAACCTAAATCCTACTAATATTATAAATGTACAAGTTTGTGACGATGGATGGATAGATGTTTAATACTCTTTCACGCGAAATCTTTAGGATGACTTAACGAAGACCCTTTGTCAGTATAGTTGCAGCGAGTATCAATATTTTACGTAAGCATTTTTTCCAAGTTATCTAAGATAGTGCTTAGTTATTTAATTATATTAGACGAACAAAATGAACTGTCTTATTTATAGCGTTTCAGTGTATTTCAACTGAAACTTTAACCGGGTTAAGTAGGCTGACGAAATTGGAAGATTCAGTTAAGAGTGAGCTAATTAATTTGAAAGCCAAGTATATTTAGAAGATTTCGATCGGAACTCGCGATACTCTAAAGCTTAAAAGACTTAAAAAATACTTTGAGTAGCATAATAAAGTATAGGGTCATTATGTCTGTTATTCCTGAAGAGTAGCAATGCTATCATAGCATTGCTATGCAGTACACCTACTTTGCGCCGATGTCTTTTCGTCTCAATGTAATAGGGGGAGAGCCTATTGTCATTATACCTGGCATTTTCCTCCTCAATACGAGGAAGACTTGGGCTCCACCACGCTGGCCAAGTGCGAGTTGGTGAACTTCACACGCATTTCTGTAGACGTGCACGTTTCCTCACGATGTTAATCGTTATTGAAAATTACATTCACACATGAAATCGGAAACTTCCAGAGGTGTGAGACGGGGGTTCGAACCTGCACCCCTTGTTGGAGGTGGGCGTTCTAACTAGGCTTCCACTGCTGGCACTGCTGCATGAGAAAATAATCAGAAAATCGCTGTCTCATTTAGAGCCCCAATACTTTTCTGGTTTTGTTATGTGCAGTAAATGCTGAGATTTTTTTCCATAAAATGTTCTCTAATTTGAAATTGTTATCACGTGAGGAAACCTAATATCAAAAAAACAATATGCACACAAGTAGTTTGTGTGGCTTAAAAGTTTTGTATGAGGGCGAGACGAACAGGTTACTGAGCCCGATATTAAATAAAGTTAAAGCCATAAATATTTCTTTAGCTAACTTGGCAAAAAGGTCGTACGTCTTTATACAGCGGATGGATTTATTAACTATGGTAAATTCACCATCTCTTTAATATTAATCTTGATAGGAAAATTAATTGTAAGTAATCGATTCGTCTATACAAATAATTAAAATTATGGTGTTTGTTTGTTGTTTCAAAGTAACAGCTATTTGCTGAATTTATATTACAGTACAAAAAAATAAATTCCTACGTAATTTTAGAAAATAGTAGCCATGGAGTTTCTTGCCTATTTATTTTTACAATGCATTCCGAATGGGTGGTAGAGTCCGACATTTTTTTAAATGTACAGGGAGCATGCTCATTCGACGCAGGAAAATTAGCTGTTTCCCAATATGTATATATGTCAATATCACCTAAAAGTGACGCTGAAGTCAAATAGACGTTCACCCCTAGATATTATATGTATGTTATTGTTTGACTCATAAGTACCTGGAGCTTTACCAACACAAGAGGTGTACACAGTAGGTATTTTTGTTTTGACAGATTCTGTACTGAGATATCTGTCAAAAACTGAAAGTAATATTATAAACATGGTGACGATGCTTTAGTTGTAGCATGAGCACAAGACTAGACTTATATCATAGAATATGTTGATTATATTTCTTTCTCTCGTATTAAATAAGACAGAGAGCGACCGAGCCAATCCGTGACAGAGGTCTTGTCTTGACATGCGTGCTGACACCACTGGTGTCGGTGGTAAGAGCTGTATTGGTTTACATGAATAAAAACTTTCATATTCTGATATTTTTATATAGATGTACTTTATCGTTGAACAGACGCTGCCAAACTTTTTTTTTCTAAGCACTAACTCTAATACCTGACACGCAAACTTTTTTCATAGACTCCAAACGTAAGCTTATTTCGCGGGGCGCGGTACTATAATTCCTTTTGCTCGTAAATCTTAACTTTAAGTGAAGCCAGGAGGGGGGATTAAAGATCAGTAATCTTAGGCACAGATGAGTTATGGCCCACCGCGATCCTTTATTGTGACTTTAAGAAACTAAGAGGAGATTTTGTTAAACGTTCGAAATTAATTTAGATAATGATTAATGGTGGTTACCCGGACGCGTGGGGTGGGTATTTGCATAATTGGAAACTGTTGTTCTGCGGTCTCTTGCGGTTGGTTAGTTTAGTTTGTTTTGATTGCGGTTTTAGTCTTTTTTTAAATATTTGTGTTAATGTGACGACTGATGATGGCTTGGTATAGTGTAGG
This sequence comes from Ptilodon capucinus, assembly GCA_914767695.1. Taxonomy (NCBI): domain Eukaryota; kingdom Metazoa; phylum Arthropoda; class Insecta; order Lepidoptera; family Notodontidae; genus Ptilodon; species Ptilodon capucinus. The sequence goes on from OU611808.1 coordinate 9,885,162, forward strand.
CTGCCCGGCCCACTGCACCGGCCGGTTGCTGGTTCAATTCCTACCAGCGGATAATTTCAGAAATTTCGGAATTTGCCCGGGTCTGGGTACAAATGGGATAATCCCCAATCCATTGTACGGTACCCATGTACTAGTTAGTTCGCGATGCTTGATGTTGCGATGTTGCGATGTTCGCGATGCTTGATGTTGCGAAGCTTGTACTAGTTAGTTCGCGATCATACGATGAGTACCTATGTATTGTCTGACGATTAATCAATTTACCTATAATTACTACTGAATACATATATATTATATACTAAATTATATGAATTTGTCACGTCGCAAATTAAAGGCGTCGCGTCAGAAAATTCTGAAATCAGATTTTTTTGTAATGTTATCTCCTGTAGCATCATCATAAACCAATACCGTAATCCCCGAAGGGGTAGACTGACTATTTTTTATATTAATGTAAACTTCTGTAGGATCATCATCATCATAAATCATTACTGTATTCTTCGAAGGGGTAGACAGAGTTGCACTGTAGTGCGCCCACATGCCGCCGATGTATTTTGGTCTCAAAGTAAAAGGGAGCGAGCCTATTCCTATAACACATTGCACGCCTCTTTACGAGGGATATTGAGCCATAGTCCACCACACCAGTCCAGTGCGAGTTGATGAACTTCACACGCCATTCTATAAACGTGCAGGTGTCCTTGCGATGTTTGCATTCACCATTCAGCAAGTGATAATCATTATTAAAAATTACATACGCACATGGGATTCGATTATGCTAGAGGTACAAGCCCGAGGTTTGAACCGCCACCTCTTCCATTCAAGGTGAGTGTTTAGTCTAGGCTACTACTGTTAATATACACTTGTGTATTAACAGTAGTAGTACAGTAGTAGTAACCAGTTGGTTTTACTCTGAAATATCTTCTTAAAAAAAACATACTCCTCGAATTGAGAACCTCCTCCTTTTTGAAGTCGGTTAAAATACAAATACCTTTATCACAATTTTCTACATAACTCTTAATCTTGCAACCGTGTCGGCCTCTGTCGGGAAACCGGGAAATTAGTCATCGCATCCGTTATCGGCGGCAATCGCCCGCCTAAGAGGTACGGGCTTATTCATAAATCTCGGAGCGCATTATTCCCGGGAAGGTGAAACAACAAACATTACAGACATAAATCTGCAACGTATCTCGGTTGCGAGCTATTCTGCATACACACGGATCGATAGGATGGCGAATATACTCAACATTTGCTACACGTTAGGCACAAGTTTCTTTGGGCAAACAGTCACTGAAAAAAATCGCATCATATGAAATATGATTTAAGTCAAATCCACTATGTATGTCAATGTTGACAAATGAAAAATAAAAAAAATCTTGTAGGCCAAAAAGCACTTACAAATAGTCAGATTCTTCCACCGATTATGAATGCTGCTTCCGCTGAGAAGAGCCGGTAAGAAACGCAATGGTATTAGAGCATTACGCAATTTTAGCATTACGCTTAGGAAGCTAGTATAGGTGCGTCTTCTCCCATTTACAGTATAGGGATTATTCTAGAACACAGGTGCCTATTGAAATAATTGATTTGGTGTGATGCCTTCTACGCTGGATAGGAGAGTAAATTATAAGTTGTTAAGAGGAAAATGTTTAGACCAGTCCTCGCAAGTAGCATCCGTATACCAGCATGACTTGAGGATAAGCCATAACTCACCTCAACCAAATTACCTAGAGGGTTGAGAGTATCTGAGATCATTTAAAAGATTTAATCAATTTATTGTCAAAACTTATCGTCAGTATACCACACTCGTTATCTGCCACCGTCGCGCCATAAGACAATAGTAACGCAATAATAAAAATGTTGAATAGCCCCCGACAATATCGTTACGATATTGTTACGGGCGGTAATGCATTGCGCGCGATAACGGATAAACTGTACCCAGTAGACGAATATTACCGAGCTACGGCAATAACCACCGAATAAGGGAGGATTTGGTTGAAATAATTATTTATACAACATACCTAATTTATTTCATACACAACTAATTATAAATGATTTACAACTAGTTTTTTTCTACCTGCGACTTTATCCGCGCAGAGTTATATTTTTCAATATATAAATTATAGCTTATATAGTATTCTGAGTTATTACTAATAATACTGTAAAGTTTCATCAAAATCCGTTCTGTTCTATTTACGTGAAATAGTAACATACTCGTAACAAAATTTCACATTTATAATATTAAGAAAAAAACTTATAAGAAAAATACATAATCATATATATGTCGAGGGGTGAAAGGCAATTTGACTTAAGCAAAATTTTTTGAGTTTACAGGAGAGCATAAACATTAAAACGCAGAAATAATTGCTGATTCCAAATATGTAAATAAGTCAATATCGCCCAAAAGTGTAGCTTAGGTCATATAGCCTTTGACTCCTCGCTACATATCATCACGTCTGTATTCTTCGAAGGGGTAAGCAGGGATGCATTGTTGTGCCAACGACTACCACTACAGTAAAAATCGTCAGGAAACCTGCTCGTCTATAAGGGCGTGAAGTCTACCAACCCGCACTGCGCCAGCGTTTTGCAAGGACATTTTCTGTATTCGATGTAATGGCAATAGATTGATACTAAAATACATTGGCGAACTGTGGGTGCACTGCAGTGCAGGTCTGCCCACCACTTCGGGGAATACAGGCGTGATGATGTATTGTATTATAATTAATTTTAATTATTTCTATACAAGAATTAGTTCTAACATCATGATTTTATTGCCGTTTTTACCAGTACGCTACACTTATAGAATTCACACGTAACTGGCTTGATTTACAAGAAAAAAAAACATGAATACTCTTTACTTCTGCGTCTTATATTCTTTTAACAATTTGTACGCGCCGCCGGCAGAACCACAAAACGTATATAAAAAAAAAAACACAAAAACAAACTTCGCGACGCCGGCTTATTTACGGCACAACATCAAGATCCACCCGACGAACACACCCCGGCAAGTAAACGCGTACAACCACCGTTTATTATCCGCGACCTCCTTACTTATCTTCGTATGTATTGTTAAAAAACATGATGACTTAGTAACTGAAAGTCCCATTAAGTAGCGTCTCTATTCATGCGTTCGGCGCGGAAGGGGGTGAGGCGGCTGCGGGAGAGGAACGGGGGGGGGGGAATAAATACAAATAAAGAAGCGAGTTGTTTAAAAAGCGGGTATTCCACAGATAAGGGTGTGCTTCCGTCGTCTCCCCCGGCCGCGGTCGCCGTGGAATTATTTCAACGGTTCGACGAAACCCGATGTCGAGGCGCTGTCGCATTCAACGGACCCGGTATCTTTTAAAAATGTCTAGTGATGTGTTGTAACTGAATATCGATAATAGATATTATTGCTCGCGTACAGCGCAGCAAACTGCTGTGAGTAGGTTGTCACTTTGTAACCGACTTCCAAAAGGAGGTTTCTCAATTCGACCCTATATTTTTTTACTTGTTTGAGCATGTGTATAAACGCATGCTCATTTTTACTAGAACTAGGAGATGCCTTAAAGTGATGCCTAAATATGAAGCAGTTAGGCGTCGCGTTTAAGTGTCTCCTAGATCACTCTTTAGTAACAACTAAAGATTGGTATCAGACCCATAAGTAATAAGCCACTCTATTACTAAAATGACTTGGCAGTCAATTAATTATCGTTTTATATATTTAAGTAAACTCTAGTCTTAGTTTAGCTCATTCTATTTTATCAGTACTTAAAACGATTATTTTGTATGTGCGCACATAATACCTGATTTGATATTTTTTTGGTTAGTTTATTCGTATATTAACGAAAAGTGAATAAATTAAAACAACAACAAGGGCGGTATACCTTTGCACTACATTCGATTATTTTAAACGACTATTGTTAAAACAACTTTAATTGTTAAAACGACTATTTTTTTAAATATAAACTTGTACATCACTAGTGACAGATCTGGAAAGAGCCGCCACCGCCACCGTGTCAGATGCCGGCCACCGCTGTTTCTTAATTTCCTCTCGCAGAGATAAGATTGGCTTTTAGCTTTTTATTGAATTTTCTATGTTACCCTGCCACTTTACAACTCACTGTACAGAATAGATACCGCGATAATAAAGTGTATTTAGGCCGGTATAAACTTAATTACGATGCTTTAGAGGCCTTTTTGTTTTGTTTTATAATGTTTGTGTAATTAAAATGGAATGCCAATGAAAATTAGGACAACAATTGTGGGGTAGTACCGACGACTGTTTTTATAGTTGACGTTTCTACGGTAATTCTAAGTAGGCACATAATGAAATTGCTCTTATGAGTTTAATGTAGGTTTTTATCTGTGAAATATAATGTCTTTGGAAGCAACTTTACTATATTAATGGATCGTAATTCCATAATTTAAAATTACTTTAGAATCAAGTATCTAATTATTTCTTTCAAAATAACAATAATAAAGATGTGACGAAAAATGAAAGCATAAGAAAATATAGTAAAGCAACGATAAACATTTTTTTAATGGACTTAAAAACGGTAGACGTTCTCTATTCAAACCGTAAGTAGGTATATAATGACGCCGGAGATATGCGTGATCATACATAAAAAAAAAAAAATATATACGCGTCGAATTGAGAACCTCCTCCTTTTTTTTTTTCGTCGGTTAAAAATCAAATATGTAACTCATCCGCTATCATACAACCTTCATTTCCTATTTATATTCATAACTAGCTGTACCCGCGACTTCATACGCGCGGAGTTAAACAACCCTTTTTTTTCAAATTTAAGTAGCTTAAGTTACCTATTCCTTGTAACATCAGCTATCTTCCAGTGAAAGTCTCTTCAAAATAATTTATTGAATTTGTTCTTGCTATTAATGACTACTGGCTAAAACACCCCCTAATCGCAGGTGGAATTCCTGATCTTATTCCATAAAATTTTAATATTTCGTAATAAAAGAAAAAGTATGTATCCAGGTACATTCTTAAATCATAAGAAAAATGGAGACAATAATCAAAACATTGTATAGAATTCTCTCTCGATCGTTCATCATTCGAAACGGTTCGAGTTTATGTCGCAATATAAAGATATCAGTACATTTGCATGTCGCGTTATCTGCCCGTGAACCTCGTGTTAGCTGCGACTGCACATTTCCGCTAAGCCCTGCACCCACAGACGCGTTAAAAAATAATTTAATGACAATATCAAAACAAAACTTACCACCACCTCTCAAAGTATTGTTGTTTGAATAGTAACTGTCAATTTTTGACAGATTTTGTACTGAGTTGTCAAAACTAACTGTCAAACCAACTGTCAAAAACATGGAGTAATATTAAAACAGGTGGTGGTAAGATGGCTATTCTCACTCTTAGAAAAAGCTAGATTTTCAAAGTAATTTCGTCTCGTTGGACATTTCCGACGAGACAAAGAGCGAGCTGTTCAAAACATTTAACAGGTTCACTCGTCCAATTTTGACGCGTGAGTGCGTGGCTTTTATCCATAGAGTAACTAGAGCTCCCATAACGACTTCACTCTTTCTATAGCTCTGCGGCGATTTTTCCGCCACTGTTGTTATTCATCTACCTGTAGTATACGGCAACTATATGGGAAAACCACAATCGCGGAGTCAGTTAAACGAGAAAAAATTACCGCAGCGCGGGCTTGGAATGCCATCTCCGTTATAATATCTCCATGCTTTTAGATTAATAGATAGATAGAAAACTCTTTATTGTACACCAATAAATACATTTAAATTAAAACAAGAACAAATAGAATGTATATAATATATTTTACCACATATATTACGAGTAAATCTTTCTGTATTGATGTAGAGTTGGTTATAGTATTGACATAAATCTTGACGCGCGGCATTAGACGCTCCAATGTGCCGGGGCTTTAAGCGACTGAGTTTTATACCTTCGGTTTCCGTTCAATTCTGTTAACTGCTTTTTATATCAGTATTTAACTTCCATTACTTCTTTTCTCTAGATATCAGGGGAGAGTCATACTTAAGTAATATTAGAAATGCTTATCTGTTGCTATTACGGAGAACACCATCGTCACAGAGGTCGTAGATGGAACTATTTATATACAAATAAAGAAAATTGAACTGTCTATTTCTGATGTCAGTAAAACAGCTTTTTACTAAATGCGTATGAGAGTAAATAAGATACTTATGACGAAATAAACATAAAAAATTGTTTTGGGTTAACAGACTCCTAAACGGCAGGAAAGATTTTGCTGGGACTTTGACTGGCAGATAGCTGATGTTTCATGGGGTAACTTTTTATTTTAGAAAAATAATTAGGGTTGCGTGGAAAAAATTAAACCCATTTGTTTCGGGTATCCATATGAGAGCTGTGGGAATATTTTTCTATTTTGGTTTGTAACTGTACCCATAGTGCTTTGTTTAGTTTGGGATCATACGATGAGTATGTGTTGTCTAACGATATTTTTTTTATTTATATAAATTATTTAATGATGGCCCGATATTATCCTTAAACATCAATGTCAAACATTGGGGAGGGATGAAGCCGTATTTTTAAGAGCTAATTTCCCGATCTTCGTCTAGGGGCGCCTCGTCTCAAGCTCTGCCCACCCACAATACAAAAGTAAACTATATTAACTGGCAGAAAAAGTCCATTTTTCAACGAAATTTCATGATTACGCGGGTGAATTTTGACTCTTGGTCGCGTGGCTTTTACCATTGAAATTAAATCTTTATGGGTATTGATGTAGAGTATATTTTCAAAAAAAGGATGCTTTATTTCGCTCGTCTTAGTAGATGCAAGATGGTATTGTAGTTATGGCCGCGCGGACCGCTTGATCAGTCCCGTTTCACGCTTAGCAGATCCCTTTGGGGATGTAATTAAACAATTTTGATGAGTGCCCGTTAAGAAATTAAGATGTTTTGTCTGTGGGCATAAAGCGGAGGATGGCGATGGGGGATTTATGATGTTGTTTTTATTTATTTTTTAAAAAAACCTTCATTTTTGAAGACAGTAATTTTTTTTTGTTAAAAATACGTTTAGATGGTAGTGTCTCATTTATTTATATAGCTTCGTTCTTTAATAACTTAGAACATAGTAACCCCTTTAAAATGTATACCCAATACATTAAAAGCTGTTACTCTATAGTGACAGACAACTTTTGTAGGGAAAATACCGATGTAGCTTCTTTACAATCTAGTACCTAAGCTTGTAGATGGGTTGGAATTTTGAATAATAGCAATGTGTGAATCATCATATTACCTAACAATAAAACCTTTTTCCAGATGCCGCTGAGGAACTGTTTTTTTTTTTTTTTTTTTTTTTTTTTATATGTACCTATATTTAATAATGTAACCTTCAAGATGGAAAGTAAACGAATTGAAATAGTCCTATTAACCACTCCAACCAATTTTAATGTGTATGCTTAGGCTCACAGTAATAGTTTAATAACCTAGGTGGGAATCGAAGGCGGAACCCCTATGGTATCAAGGCTACCCGCCTAACTAATGGGCTATGAATGCATTAAGTGCATAGGTATATTTAATTTTATTGTTGATATCATGAATCCCGTCACAACAGGGGTGGGACAGAGACGCTACAGTTAAGCTAGACCCGCAGACGGGCGAGCGTGGGATATTTTCACCTGAGCACGCGGTGAATACCGCATGGGGAAAATTAACTGTATGCTCATAGAGCTAGTAAAACCACCATTAAATTAAACTTGTGTTGGCAACACAACATAAACTTGTTTATTATGCTGGCAACACTGTCGCTCTTTCTCTGCAAACACTGAGTGGGTGGGTCATTATTTTATCTTGTAATTATTTAAACAAAGTTTATCGTTACAAATTAAAACAAATGCATATAAAAGTAAAGCCTATAACAAAAATACTTTTTTTTGTCTGTCTCTCTGTTCCGGGGAAAATCCGAAATGGCTGGGCTGTCTTTGACGAGGCATTCACTAGCGCATAGCTGATGTTATAAGGAGTAGCTTAGGTTATTATTATTTAGGGGAAAAAAAGGATTTCCTAAATTCCACGGGAAAGACGTCGCGGGCGTAGCTAGTCGCACATAAAATTTTGGAAATCCCAGACAACATCCAAATTCTAGCCCTTGATTGGAACCTGCACCTTTTTTTTTAAGATGAACTTTCTACCAACTAGGCTACCTCTAAGGTAAAGGCACTGGTAATTGACCATGTACCTGTAGTAGACGGTGCTATCTATTTAATATAAAATTAGTTTTAAAACATGCTGTGTATTTTTATTTTATCGGTTTATATGTGTTAGTAGTCAACTAAAGGTACATGGTCTAGTGCCCTTACCTTACTATGTTATTAAAAAACAGAAAGTCAAATTTAGAAAGCGCCACCTGCCCAGGTACCGCTAATGATATGTGGTGATTAAAATAAAATAAAAACCGGCCAAGTGCGAGTCGGACTCGCGCACGAAGGGTTCCGTACCAGTATCTATAAAAACGAGCAAAAAAATCCCGTTTGTTATATGGGAGCCCCCTTAAATAACTATTTTATTCTGTTTTTTAGTATTTATTGTTATAGCGGCAACAGAAATACATAATCTGTGAAAATTTCAACTGTCTAACTATCACGGTTCATGAGATACAGCCTGGTGGTGAAAGTCTTGGTAATAGGGTTCCCGTTTTACCCTTTGGGTACCTACGGAATCCTAAAAACACTGAAGGTGGTAATAACAGCTCCGTACAAACCACTTGTATTGGGATGCATAAGTGCGATTTAGCGAGATGTCAGGGGGTGGGCGGCGTTACTCATGCGTTAATTTCGCGCGACGCGACAAATTAATTCGTGCACAGATTTAGAATAAAATGTTGCCACCTTGTATACATTCTATGCACAGGGGGTGCAGTCACTTAGCTATGGACGGTTATTTATTTTACACAATTAGTCGTTAGCAGCTAAGTTACAAAAATATAAATAATACAAAGTCATCATCACGCCTGTGCACTACAGTGCATCCACACTTCGCTGATGTATTTTTGGTCCCAATGTAATAGGGGGCGGGTCTATGCCATTATACCAGGCACATTCCCCCCTTAATACGAGGGAGATTTGGGCCATAGTCCACAACGCTGGCCCAGTGCGGGTTGGTGAACTTCACACGCCTTTTTAAAGACGTACAGGTTTCCTCACGATGTTTTCCTTCACCTTTCATCAAGTGGTAATCATTGTTGAAATTACATTCGCACATGAAAATTATCTCAGAGAGGCGCCCGAGATTTGAATGCGCCCTGGCTGTTCTTGCCCACAAAGCTATAATTTAAGTCATTTAAGACGTTTTGAACAAAGTATGTACCAAAAACTTGCAATTGTAAGTAGTTTGGATTACCTATAAATTTGTACCTAATGTAGAATTATGTAAAAAACCTGAGGAAGTCATATTTGCCTGAAATCCCATTAGAATTATATTTTCATGTCTAACTAACGGCTATATAAAAAACTACGATCACATTACAAAGCTTACATAAGACCTACTCAAGTCAGTTATCGTTCGCATTTACAGTTTATTAGCGATTAGTAGAGTGTAGATGTTGATAACAGTGATGGCGCGTAGGCACTGGCTACGAGGCGTAGGCGGCGTAGTATTGCGTAGCGTGGGCTTAGGCTTGTCCATTTGCTACGACTTTAGACGCCTTGATACCACCGCTTATTGTTGTTCCAATCGTAACTGTTTTATAGATTTTGTACTAGTTAACTGCCTTAAACGGAAATTAATATTAAAAACATTGCTGCAAGAAAAGGTGGTAAGGAGGCTTTAGGTGCATATTATTACAATTATTTCTTAAAAATCTCATTAAATTATTTAAATAAGATAGTTTTTCTGTTAATCTACAAGTGGAATCTAACTTAAGTATGTTATGTTTAAATAGTAATATAATTTTTGCCCTTGTAACGTCCCACTACTAAGCACGGGCCTCCCCTCAATGGGGAATTCAGGCCACACTCCAGCACGATGGTCCAGTACGGAATGGCAGACTTTACAAATCATATCAAGATCTAGTTAGTTAGGTTCCCTTAGTCTTTGCTGGATTCCTCACGATAGATACAATACTCTTTCTTTATTGCACACCCAATAGAAAGTCAAACGAACGAAAAAAAAAACAAACGAACAAAAATATAACATACTTAGATCTAAATAAGGTCTAAAGAGCTATGTACAGTTGAACACGATGTTTTTCATCACCGTCCTAGAAAGTGTAATCTCGGATGACAATTTAAAAATCCCAGAGATGCAAGCCTGGTATTCGAATCTGCACACCTTGCCTGTTGGTAGAACTGTATGGACCATTTAATTTTAAAAACTCCATTTACTTGTAAAACAAAGTCGCGCAAAGTAACACACATTTCTGCCGTAAATATGTTACGATAAATCGAAATGTTTTCGTTTAATATGGTTTTAATATCTAAACGCGCGCAACAATGCGACTGTCGCACTGATTACACCTCAATCTAACTCAACAGCGTACGAATTGGGACGAATAACCACCCCCAATGAATAAAAAATAAGCCACGGCTCATCACAAAAAGCGAGGAGGGTAAAAAAATAATATTATCCTGTGGAAATGAATTAAGCAACTCACAGATACTGGTCGGGATACGGGATTCGAGAGTTAGGAGAGAGACTTCATGTAACCATTGAGTATCCAGAGTAGAGATGAAACGGATACCTATCCGGTAACTATCCGGTATCCGGCCTATCCTTGATTTCACTATCCGGCCGGATAAGTATAAGTATAAGTTGTATACGGCTTTTTAAGGAGTTTTCATTTAGGTTGATTATTAGTTTTGGTTTAATACGGATTGTTAACAAACATCGAAACTTACCCCCAAAGGAATGGAAAGGGGGGAATTTTTTTTTTTGGCTGTAAATATTTACTTTTTTAGTGTTGTTATGAGCTGATAATAATTGCAAATTTATTTTTTGTCTTTTCTTATCTTAAAGACAGTGAAACTCAACCTCTGTGATGAAATTATTACCATTTGAATGGTGAAGGCCAATACCGTGAGGAAACCTGCACGTATGGAGTTAACCAATATTGACTATAATTGAAAATGACGAAAGACGTTTATGCTAATTCAGTCATAAATGCGACGAATTGCCATAATTTTTATGTAGTAGTCATAATGGTCATTGTTATATATTATAATTACACACCTATTATTTAAATGTGTAACTGATTGTCATACAAAACTATCGTTACCACCATTCTAACCTTATTCTTATTTTCTGTGGTCAATTGACACGGCTTATTAATTTTTGGATTTATCACAGAAGCCATTTCCTTACTGCGTGAACCGTAGTCTCGGATCCTTGGCTGGGTAAGTAGGGAATAAAATTAACTGAGGATGATCGCTAATGAAAATAAATTGGCGGCGGGAGATTTGAGATTACACCGACCGCGACGCGCCGCGCTCCGAGCACGGAAAAATGGACCTCGTACTTACTACGAACACTTTTGACCTTTTTGGATAATTTTGTAGTGTATGAGTACAGTTTTTTTTATCATAGACAACACAAACAAATTTTATTTTTGTGTTACTGCCAGTGTTACGAGTATTGTTCGATTTTCAAAATTTATAAGCAAATTGTCGTATAGTGTTGTTTAGTAAATTAATTGTGAGCTTGTGACGAGTTTTTTTAATGTGATTATTATTTGGTACCGCGAATAAATGGCCAGTATGTAGTTACTCATATACCTAATTAAATATATATTTTTAACCTTTTTTTTTAAATTTGGAATATACCAAGTATGGACTCGAAAATATTAGGAGAGGTCGCAGCGAAAATGAAAGCTACATATATCCGTGGGGGCGGTTCATCTTCTTAAGTCAATGTGAGGATCAACGTTGAGTTATGGCTCCCAAAGATGGGGTAGTTATTAAAGAAAGTACGTTTATGTTCTCCTGCTACGGAGATTACTGAAATAATCTCAATTTTGGTGCAAAGTGACTAAGTAAGTTCACAATATATTATATTTTTCTAATAACGAATGTGTACAAATCGATGTTCATTTTATTATTTTTAATTTTCTGTAAACTGTCTATTACATTATTTTGTCATTCATGTCATTTAGTAATTACTAAACGTTACAAAACTATTTCAGACTTAAAATTTCTTGTATAATCTGTAATTAGTAATTACATCACTGATACAGGTATAACTGAATGCCATTATTACTATTTATAATTCAAAAATCGAACACGATTTTCCATACAACCGGATAGAAAAAAAAAAACGAACAATTTTAATTCTTTCACCAAGGAATGGATAAAGCAATATTCGAAATTTGAATATATTTTTCATCCCATCTATTCGAAAAGGACGACTTGGTTCTACTCTAGAATCTCTCACTTCACTCTGGATTCAAAAAAGCGCCCTCGGCGTAAAAATATTATTTTGCTCCCTTGTGATACAATCTACTATTTTATAACAACTGAATGGTATAAAAAATTAAAATTGGAACATCGTTTTTAAATTTTTTTGGCACCAACAATTTAAAAACTTGATAATATCCAGAGTCCTATGCAAAATTATAATGTACTGTTTTGTGAATATTAGTATCCGCCCGTCGTAAATGCAGTTAACACCGTTTAATAGGGTTATGGCTGCAGCTTGTTTATACGTAGTTAGCTCGCTCTCATTCATAGATACTTGTATGATATTTATGAGGAGTTTTTATTTAATCAAAATAGGCTTATATTATTATTAGCTTACACTAGGGTATAATTATTTGTAGCTTACACCAGGGTTTAATTATTTGTAAGCTTAGTTTGTGTAGTGTAAGAATTTAAATACTATTAAACTGAATTTACATTCTATAAATACTCTATAAAGACGTTCCTAAATATTTTTGATTATGTAGATAGGTAAAGGAAGTATTTATTATACCGATAAAAAAAAATTAAACTTATTCCATATCATAGCAAATTTTAGTGAGATAAAAGAGGAGCTTTTCCTCACATTTTAGATACAGTTTCACACGTCCAATTTTAAGTTCAACTTTGACGTCTACGCACGTCAAATTGTCTATATTGAGAAGGCATCAATGACACCAATTTTGGTCTAATATTTTTTAACGTCTTGTTGTCACGTTTATGTATTACCTTCTACCTTCTAATATCATTGGGGAGTGTATTGTTTTATTTTTCGTTTCATAACAAAAATATGTCATGTCAATTAATAAAGTCTGCTGTAAGCCTGGCTTAGCTTCCTCCTTGTTATATCATAACTAAACCTCGGACGGGATGGCAGAGAGGAGGGAAGAGGGTCGTGGTTGAAGCTAAGCGGTTTTCAAAAAAGTTTAAGCATACACAATACAATTTTTTTTTTCCTTAGTAAGACCATAGATGCAATTAATAAAAAACAACTTTATACTAAATGCATTACTTAATATTGTGTATACATTGTGTATACTTATACACAGTGTGTATCAGAAGTCCCAAATAATACTTGGCCGTTTGCATGAGTATCGGCTATACAACCGAATGGTATAAAACTTTGACCAAAATTCGATCATAATTTTTTCTTTTTCTTTACCTGAGCGAAATGTTCTAATTCTGTTTTCTGAATATTAGTAATCGCCTCTCGTTGATGTAGTTAGCATTGTTAAACAGGGCTATGGATGTACCCTAAGGCCACAAAGTAAATATTCAAAGGTCTGTAACTCAAGCAACTATGATAGTTAGATATAGTCTACGTTCACTAAGCTTCTACACATCAGCTACTTTATATGTACCTAAAATATTATTTCGGACTTCTGATACTCCTTGTAAACGCTGTCTACAATAAAAATGTAATGTTTGGCTGCATTTTTTTTAATAACAAAACTCTTTTGTACTAAAAATCCTTTTCTAACTTGTATATATAGCCTAGTAATACACCAGGAACATTTTGTCTGACGTCCGTAGCCTCCCTGATACAACAATAAAACTCTTAAGCTTTCTCGTAGCGAGACGATCCTCTACTAAGTTAATGCATTACTCTGTCCGCTCTAAATAACCAGGATTAGGAGACAGATATAAAAGAAATAAGAAGAATCAGTGGTAGCCTTGTTGGTAAGAAAGCCCGCCTTGAACTAACGCGGTGACATTTCAAGTCCCGGGCCCGCACCTCTGAGATAATTTTCATAATACATCATCACGCCTATATTCCCCGAAGGGGTAGGCAGAGGTGCACTGCAGTGCACCCACACTTCGCTGATGTATTTTTGGTCCCAATGTAATAGGGGTAGGTAGAGCCTATTGACATCATACCTCATACATTTTCATGTGCGAATGTAATTTTAATTAATGATTAACACTCGCTAAACGGTGACGAAGACATCGTGAGGAAACCTGCACATCTATAGAAAGGCGTGTGAAGTTCACCAACCCGCACTGTGGTCTATGGTCTAAAATCTCCGTCGTATTGAGGGAGAATGTGCCCGGTATAATGGCAATAAGCTGACCCCTATCGGGACCAAAATACATCAGCAAAGTGTGGGTGCAGTGCAGTACACCTCTACCTACCCATTCGGGGAATACAGGCGTAATGATGTATTATTAAAAGAACTAAGTTTATTTATATTTTTATCGTCACACAACACATAGGTACTCATCGTATGATCCCAAACTAAGGACTACTTGTACTATGGCCATCGTTCAAGGGTCTGGGGTGATCTCAGTTACACCCAGACTATGGCAAATTAAGATAGGCCATTTTTGAAATTTGTCGCTGGCGGGAATCGAACCTGCATTCACCTAGCTGAGCGCCTACGCTCAGACCAAGCCGTTGTCAAATGAAACATATCTTGGACTTTTTCTAACGACTGGAAGGCTACTTCACTTTCGTTAATTCCGAAGACGCCATTTCTGAAATAAGCCTCTGACGTGAATCGAACCCGCAACCTTTCGGTGCAGTAAGCCAAGTCTACTATCAAACCACTATACCAAGCCGTCCTCACGTAACTAATCCAAAGTCCTGAAAGTCACAAAAAACAGTACAACTAGTTATACCATTATCGAAATGTTGATTAAAACAGTACATCTCTGCCTACACCATCAGGAGTATAGGCGCAATGTTTCCTATAGGTAATCGTATCAGCTGTTTAATTTCCCGAGACGATAAATATTGCTGGAGTAGCCGTCATAATCCTCGGTTAACTAACATAAATGCGCGGCCCCGCCCGCCGCCGGCGGCCAGTTTGTTTAGATTAAAACTTAATGCCTCACGATATTAACTTGCCACGACATTATTACATATTTTTCTTGGATAAAAAGACAAAAACGTTTGACTAAAAGAAATGATGAATTTATAGAAGAAATGTGTGTACCTCATAATCTAAAGATATTAATATTATAAAGAGGACAGATTTGTATTTTTGTATGTAAAAATACACTCAAAAACTACTGGACTGATTTTAAAAAATCTTTTGCGGTTGGAAAGCAACATTATCATTGGGTAACACAGGCTATATTTATTTATCCCTCAATGTCTCCTCCGTGCGTAGCCGGGACGGGCCGCTAATACTTAATGAAATTAATATAGTGTCTAATTAATTAAGATACATGAATAATCTCACTTTTATTGAGGCTCCATACAAAGTTGGCTTCATCTAGGTATGTGAATCCTAAATAACTTTATTTACATAATCACTATTTCAAATTTACAAGTATGCATTTATGTACAATGAGAAAACCACTAATAAAAGAAATCGTAGCTACCTTTTTAAAGATTATACAGGGTTTTTCAGAAGTCCGAAATAATACTTGGCCGTTTGCATGACTATCGGGTATACAACCGAATGGTATAAAAATTTGATCGAAATTAGATTATGAGGTTAGGTATAGTCCATCTACACTAAGCGTCCACATATCAGCTACCGTATATGTACCTAAAATATTATTCCGGACTTCTGATACACCCTGTAGATGGAAAGTGTGTATTGCAAAAGCAAGCAGGTTGTAGTTGATCAACGTTTATCTACGTACTTATTTATTTCCTAAGAAAACATCTGTCCCTAATTATGTAGAAGAGCCGTAGAAAGCTCTCCAAGTCATAACAACTAAGTAGCCAGCCTCTACAGTACTTTTATGCAATGCAATACCATATTTAATTAATCTTGAAGTTAATTGTTAGTAGGTCAGATTCATTATTCATATTCAATAACGCCTGATAAAATTGTCATAGCAATCAATAATCGATATTCAAAACGAAACAATTTAAATCCCCTAAATATTTTATTATTTGTACACAGGTAAACACTGATCATTAGACAGCAAAGTTGAAAATTTTCATAATGAGTTCAAAATAATTAATGCGAATTCAAAGCGAACTAAGATACGGATTAGGCCGTAGCGAGTGTGCGATCAAAGAATCACTGCTCGAACGAAGTTCAAAATCTCTCTAATTGGTATAATCCTCGCTCGCTCGGTTCCTTCCACGTTTTATAGCAATTAATCATTATCTTTATTTTGTATATAAGCAATGTTCAAAATAGTGTTTTAGTTATAATTAATCTTGTAGGCGCTATTGAATTTAAACTTTCTTCTTGTATTTATCGGAGTCGTAAACTATTTGTATGATTTTGTAGTATTGCAACTTCATTGTGTTAGATGTTTGCAGTTTCATTTTGATAATGGAGTACTTACCTTACCGCTACCTTAGTTAAATTATTCGAACATATTATATATCTCGCACTCGGGGTCTGCCAGAGGGCAATGGAGCGCAGCATTCTTGGAGTAAAGCTTACAGACCGTGTAAGAAACTCCATCCTGCGTTCCAAAACAAGAATTGCTGACGTAGGCCACTCAGCTGCTAAACTTAAGTGGAACTGGGCAGGTCACATCTGCCGCATGCCGGATACGTTTGGGCAAAATCAACCACGCAATGGCTCCCCAACCACGGGAAACGGCAACGCGGCAGGCCCAAAAAGAGATGGCAGGATGAGCTAGACTCTTACTTACCGGAGTGGCCCCGGTTGGCTATGGACCGCAACAAGTGGAAAAAGGGAGGGGAGGCCTTTGCCCTGCAGTGGGACAGTCAAGGCTTGATATGATATGATATATAAATTTATACCTAGAGTTACTTACCTAAGATCTTGCGTGCAATTCATACACATCCATCTAACATTTTTGACCATTTAATCATCATACATCACGCTTGTATTCTCCAAAGAGGCAGGCAGAGGTGCACTGCAGTGCCCCAACAATTATGTATTTAGGTCCCAATGTAATAGGGAGCGAGCCTATTACCATTATAGCGGGCACATTCCTCTTCTTGACAAATTTTGGCCATCTTCCATCACGCGGGAACAGTGCGGAGTGAACTTTTCACGCTGTTTTATAGACGTGCAGGTTTCCTCACTATGTTTGCCTTCAAGTGGTAATCATTATTGTACATGAGTTGCTATTTATCATGCTATTTAACATTCGGCAAGTGTACAAAATCCATAATTTGTTTATTAATTTCGGAAAACTTAGAATGTTCAATTTAATATTATCTGTGATCTCCAAACTGGGCTTCCAGTATCTTGGCGCTTTTGTCAAGAGTATTGATACTTATAGACACTGCAGCCCCGAAATATCCAGCCGGTCGTTCACCAGATGGAAGTGGCGACAAAGATGTCTGCTGATACCAGCCAGATTACAAGTCTTGAGAGTTTGACAGGTGATTAGGGTCCCGCCGCCCCTTTCCGAAACGTAGATATTGACACATGTAGTTTAGAATAGACAATTGTGATGGATACGATTCTGAGCTAACTAAGCTATGAAATAAATTGATTTTAGGTGTTAAAGTCGTGTGAAATCGAATTACAATACTTACCCACTTGTGTCAGGCATGCATAGGTATACTCAACATAGATTTAGTTCGATTTTCTTGAGCGACCGCGTCCACAGACACGAAAAGCGCGAGTGACCAATTTTTTTTTGCAATTTAAAAACGGACTGTATTTTCTCATACATGAAGCACATTTTTCAACAAAATGTTATTGATGACGCCAGTCAATTTTGACGCGAAGTCGCGTGGCTGTTTCCAAAGGAATTTAATCTTTACGTATATTGCTACACAGATCATTTTCAAACGTTTATAATTTAATTTTAATTTAGATTTAATGTTTTTGTTCAATAGTTTTGTTCTTAAGTTTTTTAGAACAAAACTATTGAACAAGTATTGTTATACATTTATAGATGACTGCGTGTAATGTTAGGAATAGCTCGATATTACTTCGAAATCGGAATGAATTGAAGAAAATGACTGACCCCATGTAATGGGGTAAGGTAATTTCAATGAAGAGAACGATATTACTTCTCTACTTTAGTTATCTTTCTAAAGAGGCGAAAAAATACCTACTGAAAATTCATTTAGCCATCAGCTAATATTGTAAAAGTGTTATATATTTTTACGGTTCCGTATTAACTTTAATTTGTCAATAATGTTTTCTTTCTAATTTTACTTTATAACTGTAACGAATTTATAATTAGTTTTAATAAATAATGTGGTCTACTTTATGGTTACACAACTGATAATATTATGTATATTAAATAAAACAACACAATAGATTTCATAATTATATTCAATTAAATTTTTCGTTTATATTGAATCGAATAAACATTTAGCCAATATCTTCATTACCTACGCGGTAAATGCCTAATTGTTCGTGTGAGCCCAGTGACGTAGTGTTTACAATAAAACCCTAGTTCTTTTAACATTAATATAGTATGTACAGTATTTGGAAATATCATCACAGCATCACGAAAACAAGCAAAACATGAACAACAAAACAAACGGTCAGTTCAACTATGACGTAACAATTATAAAACAAATTATTGATGTGTTATCAGCTTATATCGATAAATGCGTAAATACTGTAAAATAACAATGTGTGTTTGGGAGGATTTCATGATGAGAAGCGATGCCGAGGCGCCACAGATAATAAAAAAATATAGAACCGAAAAAAATACTACACAACTCCAAACGACTGATTACGGAAATTATGTATTCCCTTAACAGTTACAACTCGTAACTATTAAAACACAGTGAGTTCTCGTTTTGTTCTTCAGTTGGCGATGTTAAAAAAAAAATCTTCTTTTTTTATGAAATGATAAAATTTTTATGGAATCAGACGAGGAATGGTTGACCACGCAATTAACGGGTAATCTGACAATATCAAGAAATTAATAGCAAGGTTCAATAAATAGTATAAATACGCATTATAAATATAATGTGATTAGGATGGCGGATGAATCAGATTCCGATTTCATGTACGAGATTCAGCCGCTAATAAAAAAAAAACATTGATAAACATTCTAGAAAGATGTACTTATTCTTCATCTTGTTCTATTAAAATTCCATTATTTCATTATTTTCGTAAAAAAAAGAAATAGCCAACCTTTTTTGGTAATTTGTTAAAGTATCCAAAATGGCATATCGCATCGCTTGCCAACATAAAATACATACAAGCATTAATGTAACGTTCATACTAAAACACTAACCGATCTTTGGATTCAGGAAGCATTTAATACCTATAACAAAGGAATACATAAGGAATGTGCGTTATATGTACACCACCGGTGGTGTTAGCAGGCATGTCAAGACACGACCTCTGTCACGAATCGGCTCGGTCGCTCTCTGTCTTATTTCAAACGAGAGAAAGAGATATAATCAACATATTCTGTGACATAAGTCTAGTCTTGGCGCTCATGCTACAACTACAACCATTATCGCGGCGATCGCGTCATATTGCTCCTGCTTCACTACTATATGCAATTAAATGGCCTCAAGACTAACACTACCGCTTTGGTTGCTATGACTTTATTTTACAAGGCATGAAAACAAGCAGTGGTAGCCTCGTGGGCAATAACGCCCGCCTTGAACGTAAGGGGAGCAAGTTCAAATCCCGGGCCCCGCACCTCTGAGATAATTTTGATGTGCGAATGTCATTTTCAAAAATGATTACCACTTGCTGAACGGTAAAGGAAAACATCGTGAGGAAACCCGCACGTCTATAGAAAGGCGTGTGAAGTTCACCAACCTGCACTGGGCCAGCGTGGTGGACTATTATGGCCCAAATCTCCCTCGTATTGAGGGGGAATGTGCCCGGTATAATGGCAATAGGCTCGCATTACATTGGGACCAAAATACATCGGCGAAGTGTGGGTGCACTACAGTGCACCTCTGCCTACCCCTTCGGGGAATACAGGCGTGATGATGTATTGTATAGAAAACAACATCTTTTATCAATGGTAGCTAAAATATGAACAGTGTAGACATTAGACATTGTCGCCGTTATCTATTAGGCTACTCGTATTCTAGCTACCCTACCATTGAGAAGTTTTCATACCATAAAAAGTTAAGTCATAGCAACTCCAAAACGGTGGTGTTTGCGAACTTGGGACCCAGTTACATTACTCCTATGACTCAATACTAATTATACAAATAATGTACACATCAGAATAACATTTAATACTATTCTATACTTCGACATCTAATATAATTTAAATGGAACTTATAATGAGAATTATTTTCTAACAATATTACAGCTGTATCGTAAAATTTAAAATAAATTAAAAAAACCGAGTTTTGAGTTGCGTATTTACATACTAACATATTGAGATTCGTTCACACTTTGTGATATAATGTCGTTAGGTAGCTATTTAGTGCCTGCATCCATACATACATAATGATTACGATGTGATCGCTCCATCAGTTAATATAATCTAAAACTTATCAACGATATCGCATTGAAATTTATACCCTAAGACCCTAAGCGAAACTATGATTTTTAATCTAAAGAGTTAATAAGTCCTCTGTATAATACGAACTGTTTAAAGTTTGGATGACGTTATCATCATTATAATACTAACATGGCACTGTACACCATCAAACGATTCGATATCAGTCTTTCGTGTCAATGCTGAGTTCACAAACACTAAAACATCTCACAGTTGGGAGTTCACACCATCTTCCTCTCGGCCAAAGCGTGGGGTTGTCCCATATGTGGGTAATGCACGGGAGACGATGGCTCGTACAACGACATCTTAAGCCTCTTGCACTTCGCCCGTCTGTTCTTGAACCAAAATTGCACGTTCTTCGATTCGAGCCTCGGAAACTTCTGCCTGTACGGCATCCTGTTCAACTCCTCCGTATATTTCAGTATCAAGTTGTGTGATGGGTGCGTGTTCATGGAGAACCATTGTTCTAGAACAGGCACTTCGGATACTGGATCAATGAATGTCCTGTTCCGTTTGCGTCGCTCGTCTGGCGTTCCTCCGAGAGCTAAGTTCAGCCCGCTCGCACCTTCTCCGGGTACCGTTGGGACGCCAGGAAACCCGCTCATGTATTGGCTCATGTACATGATACCGTGCCCGAACATAGGATGGTTAGGGACCATTGGGAACGGCAAACGGTCTAGATGCGGTGACGAAGGTCTATAATGCCTTTCCTGGATAACGTCTTCGTCAGACCCATCGTGGTCGTCAGCGACTCCGTTCTCATCGTCATTGTTGTTGTTATTGCTGTTGTTATTATGCGAACTGTCACTGTTCTTGGCTGGAGATCGTTGTGGAGAGTTGCCGTGGTCGGGCTTGCTCAGATCACGCGGCTCTTGCTTGATGTCGTGAACCTAGAACAATAGAAACGAGTTAGATGACCCCACTCTATCATCTAAGTTCTACAAAAGTTTATCAAACGATACCTTTATAATACCTTACCTTTATAATGTCTGGTGGTTTCGGAGACTCCTCAGGTCGGTCATCCATATCGTTACCATTGTTTTTCTTCGTAGTTATCAAAGACAAGGGTGCGTCTGGGCTCTCGGGCCTTTCGTGCGGATTCATCTCGCCGCCCTCGTCCTCCATATCGGAACCTCCATTTGACAAATTGTCTTCAGACATGACCGACATTGGATATCTGCCGGGACTGCCCGACAGCTGCATTGGACTCTTCAATGAATTGTGATCCTGAGGACCGTAGTTGTCGGCCATCAATGAGCCATTTGTTGGACTGTGACTCCTACTATTGAATCCATTCATGCCAAGATGACAGCTCAGTCCTCCAATGTTGCGGAGTTCGGCGCGTTTCTGCGCGGCGCGCGCGTTCTTGAACCAATATACAACATTATTGACGTCGAGAGGCTTTCGGCCACGTCTGGACTCAAGATTATTCAACTCTCGGACGTACTGCTGTATTTGCTGCCTGCTCGGGTGCTGATTCTCGGAAAACCAGCGTTGCAACTTCGGCAGCTCCAACTCCGGATCAAAGCTCGTCCTCATTCTAGTTTTCTGCGTTGGATATTGAGTTTGAACTGTCTGCAGCGCCGGGTGCATGTGTTCCGGCATAGTGTTGAGCGTGGGTGAACGATTTTTTGGCCCAGGGGATGGGTACCGGCGCGGACTGAACGGCGGAGGCCGAGGTGTCACCTGAGCGCTCCACCAAGACTCAAACTTCCGACGCATCTCCTCGGAGGGCTCGTGAAAGTTATGCGGACCCGGCGTCCTGTCCTGCCCCCGACAAATTTGAGCTAACGTAACCTGCAACAAAAGAACACTTTTCAAAACGACGCTAAGCCTCGAGCACTGTGTAAATAAAACAACAGCCGCAAACAATTTTAGACGATTTTAAAGAGGTCAGTCTAACCAGCAGCAGATACAGAGATAATTGTTTGAATAAACACCGAGCATTGTTTCACAGAACATCGCCATTAGATTATGAAAATATTAGGTCGGCCGTTAATGCATGTGTCATGCGCGAGCGGCCGGCGGCTCTGACGCGGGGAGGTGTTTACTCGGTGGTTAGTGCGCATCACTCCCGCGCACCGACGAAACTTCAATCATGGTCTGCTCTAAAACAATGAGCGGGAAGGGCGTCTCGTCAATTAGCATCCACCCACCGCGCCCTCAACTAGGCGCCGGCACATCGCGGCTAAGTGCTTCCACAGGAGCGAAGCCACGCCGCCCCGGTTTCATTAAGGCCCCAAGGCGCCCTTGCCCTCAGCCGATCCGACACAGTTGTTTGAGCGACAAATAAACCGTGTGACTAGGAATAACCTACGATGTTTAAATTTCACAACTATTTATTTAACGCTTGATAACACTGCAGCATGTTTAGAGAGGTATTATTCGTACGGTCGCGGTAGGCAGTCAATCAGCCCGTCCGATTATAGCTCCGTCGCGGAGTTTACTCAGGTTGATGCTTTAGCCCGGCACCCACGGGCGCGTCTAAACCCGCGCGATAAATCTTTTGCTAATACCAAAACGTACTAACTCTTCTTTTTTAATTCTATTTGATAAGAGATGGCACCTGCTTGTTAGCGGATTTTCTACCAATATCAAGTAAATAAGACATTCAATTTAAATAACGTCACGACTCGAGTGAATTTTGGCTTTTTACCAAAGAAATTAAACCTTTATTGATATCGATATACAGCACATTATAAAAGAAAATAGATAATTCACATGCCCCACTGTATACAGGGCGTTATGCAAGTGAGATCTGCTGGTATCGCGAGATTACATAGAACAATGCTTGCGATTACGTCGTCAACCGACTTGTCATGACGCTGACGGGCGGCCGGCACCGCGGGTCTTGCTAAATCACACGTTAAATTAGCTTTAAGTATACACTTAGAGGAGTTAGGAAGTGGAGACGGTAATACGATCGATTCGCTTACAGCTTTTCCTGTCAGCTATACACACCCATACCCACATAGGTACCTGAAAGGAATGCCCTTAAACTTACACGTCCATATGACAGACAATAGTCAGTAATCCCTGGGCCCCAAGTCACCTAACTCTATGGTTATGGAGTTGCTATTACTTCATATTTTAAGACATGATTACAACATCTTTTATCAATGGTAATTAAAATATGACTAGGCTAAAAAAGGTGACAATATCGAATGTCTACACTGCTCATATTTTAGCTACCAATGATATAAGGTTTTGTTTTCATGCCTTAAGAAATGAAGTCTAGCTATAATAGTTAAAAAATGTTTTATTTATGCATTCTGAAATTAAATCATACTCCAATCATTGTATTAGTAGACTTGGAGCCAAGTAGTGATGTTTGGTAAAGATGTCAGAGTCTGAAGGCCAGTCCAGTTGTTAATCCGTCTAAGATTACATCGCGATTGTGTCTATAAATCATGTCAGCGGCATTAGCGCCGAGTGATACGTTAATCCACTTCTTTGTTTTATATTTTTAAATAGTGAGGCCATATTTGCTTTCAGATATTGTCTGTTTCAGTTACGCGGAAGATTTACGAGAAGCGGCGCCTGCGCGTGATAACTCGCGTCACGTGTAATCCGCCTAAGTACGTAATACGGTGTGTGATTGCGAACATTTCTTGATGTGCTCCCAGCTAAAAGGACAACTTTGAAGACAATGGGCTTAGTCTTATCTGATATTATTACGCCGTGTGTACATACGCCACTTACTTACTCGTACGAGTGATTAAATTATAACCAGTTACAGGAGGGCCTTGAAATTTCAACGAGATTGAGAATATGTATGAAAGCCTTAATGGAAGATTTAAGCTCCGGACCTAAAGGTGCGTCGTAATTCGCGCGACCAATGTATTGGTCATACCAAACCCACCTGGTATTCATCCGTCATATTTATCACATTCATAACCCATTTTTACCCGACTACGGCGAAGAAAAGGAAGGGTTATGATTTTAGCAGTATATGTATGTATGTATGTAGTTACGTAAGTTGCTCCGTAGCGCCTAAACTATAATAAGGTGTCAATCGATTCTTTATTATAGCCCTTATAATATAGGCTATATTTTAACTGACTTTAAGAATAGGAGGAGTCGTTTTACCTTGTAGCCCCGATTCTTTTCCGTATACTTTTTTCAGTTTTTTAAACCCTTGCTATTAATTACTTGACACTGGCTGAAATACCCGCTAATGGCTTAATTATTTTTAAGTAATCATTGCTTCACTTGCTTCAGCAAGTGAAGCAATGATTACTTAAAAATAATGAGAAAACAAGCTCTAATCGATAGCGCGAGTGAATTTGAACGCGTGGTCGCTTGGCTTTTACCACAGAAATTCTATCCTTATGTATATTGAAACAGAGTTCGTTATGATATTGGCAAAAAGGTTGCAGTGCGGCTTTTGAAGCTTCTTAAAAACCCCTTCGATATTATTCTACGGGCGTCTTAAAGTTTGTTCGGAGTTTGAATCGATGCGGGGCAAATTGGCGTGAGATAAATTACCATAATATCATAGAGCTCAGTTCATCTGACGTTTAACTGAGAATTCGTTGTTTGATTATCTGCCCGCCCTTTGAATCATTTGTAACTTTCCTTCGACTTATTAGGTACTTCAATTTTGTATTTATCATTGTAGGAGTAATCGACTTTTCACACTGTTGGTGTAAGACTATCCATGTATCTATCTATAAAGACGTACCTAACGTCTTTCGTTTTATTTTATATTACTGTCGTACAACCCGTAAATTAAAACGAGTATAGTAGGTATACGATAATTGTTATGGCCTCTGAACTTTATATTTAAAATATGAAAACTACAGGGATTTTAATACCGTCATTCATATTTGCTAGTTCATACGCACTAACGAATCACGGATTAACCCATCACCAAAACGGCTAGACATACCTAATGCTACAAGGAGTAACTTAGAAATACAATTAAGGTATCGCGGCAAAAAAAAAAATTGTTCGAGTAATGACCGAAACGGCAAGATCGATTTTGATAGTACTTTCACTGGAAGATAGCTGATAATTAATATAAGGACTACTATTATAACTACGGCTACGTAAATGTTGGTAAAATTATTAGGGTTCCTAAATTCCGCGCTAGCTCAGCTAGTCTTCTATACTATAAAACATATAACTTACAGTTCTTTATAAGTATAACAACAATACTTGTTACATTATAAAGTAGTATGAAATAAAATCAACCATCTCACTCGATAATGTCACAAGCAGTAACAAATTGAAATATAGACTGGTACAGCCGGTTACAGGCTCAGCGAGGGCGCGCATCGCGCTCTAACCTCGCGCTTAATCAGATTATAAAGCATTATTTTATGGTATTAATAAGATCAAAAGCGTTCGTACATCTAAACTCCTTTTAACCCTCTTTTGGTGCTGCTCAAGTTGGCAAGGAACCCCCCGGTCGTTCCTACCCCCTCTAACCCGTTCCTACGGCGGATATTTAAGAAAATATAAGGCGTTTCGAGGCGCGGATGAGACTGAAATTCAATTAAATTTATTATGTATGGAGATCTGGCGTGTGAGGCAGGTGCTCATCGCGTCGACAAATTGCTCTATCTATCATGCTGCGAGGAGATTTAAACCTCTTAAGGCCCTTAAGTGTTTACAGAATATTTGTTTTGTATAGGATGTGTGGGATTAAGCGTTGAATATTTCCTTTGGGTGCTCGTAAATATGTAAATTTTACAAGTAATTTAAACACCTTGAATTAACAGAAATACTTACCGTTTCTCGAGCGTTTATTTAACAGTTCGATAAGACTGCTGAGATAGTTATTTATGCTTTGCAACCTGTGTATTAGTCTAACGCGCATCATATTCATTATTTGCTTGATATGTTGAAATCCACGCGGGATGCATACGTTTCATGACAATAAGGATTTTAATTATAGAGCTCTGAGCCTACAGGTACGTAAAAACGCGTTTTAATTTTTGTTCAATAATAAGACGAGGTATATTAACTTATAGAAGAAACATTTTTTTCCACGAAATATACCTAAATAATTTTTGCCTGATAGCACAGTCATTTAATCTTTGTGTATATAGAAATTGAGTATATTAAAAAAAAAACGAAGTAATTCGCTCGCTCCAGTATTTTTTTTCTGATAAATAGGAATTAAAATCATATGTTACCTGTATACACTATTAAAAGACTTTTATGTTATACTTACTATGTTCGTTAATTAAAATTATGTTGTTTTTATTTAATATCCGCATAAAATACGACATGAAAACGTCTATTGTTGAGACGCAAAGCCGCGAACATGAAAACAAACGCTGCCTTAATTCTTCCCTCGAACGATGATCCCTATTAGCGAGGTCTTAACAGTAACCTCGCAATTATGCCGACCTACCAAATTGCACGAGCTACTTAGCCAAGAGTTTAATAATCTGTCTTCGTTGTAAGTTCTTCAAATCAAGAGGATTTCCCTAACTTGGGCAAGCGAATCAACTTGCCATTTTTGAAAATGTACTCTGTGACAATAATTATAAAGATCGTAGTAGAAGTAAAAACCACGCGAACACGCGACAAATTTCTCTCGCGACACTATATGACATTTCGATGAAAAACGTGCTTATTTTATAAGTTTATCAGTTCAGTTTGGTTTAGCCAAATAATTGGTTGCGCGCTTAGACGCGACTTGAATTGTATAATGTCTACGTCGTAGGAATTAGGTAAATGATTTGTCATAGCGTTATGACATCAGTTACCGTTTTTAAGACTTTTTTCCAAGAAA
Organism: Ptilodon capucinus; assembly: GCA_914767695.1. Lineage (NCBI taxonomy): Eukaryota > Metazoa > Arthropoda > Insecta > Lepidoptera > Notodontidae > Ptilodon > Ptilodon capucinus. The sequence continues at coordinate 9,912,636 of OU611808.1, forward strand.
ACAATCAAAGAAACCTTGTCTAGATTTTTTCTCGGTAGTCAATCAAAATATTTCTTAAAAGTATGCATTCGAAATATAAATAATGTAAATTTTATAGTAAAACTAGCATAATTCAATATTATAATTAATTTGACTGGTAAAAATATTAATAACAATTTGCCAAGTACTATATTTTTAATAGATCATAATAACGAGACAACAATAAGTTTCTCCCTAAAAAAATCTGCACTTATTCCATTAAAAACGTTTGAAATAATGTTAATGTTTAATAATCAGCAATTAAATCTTCAATCCGATCCCTAATTAAATCGAAATACGTTATGAATAGACAATAGTCATCACAACAAAATGTTTCCCATCGAGATCGTTCAAAGTTCAAAGCGGACTTAAAATATGGAAAACAATGAGTCCTTCTCGTTAATAAGGGTGTTAGGGCGATGCCGGGGTTAAGGGAACCATCATACAGCGATTCAGAATGTTTCACGAGGGTTCAGAATTGGTTTAGTTCAGCGTACCGCACTCTTATTGTCATACGACGACAAATCTGGATGATTTTAACGCCCCACTCGGTTATTTGATTTGACAGGTGTTGTTTGGTGTCAATGGAGGTTACGGGGGACGCGGAAAGATTATGATAACTGTATTAAATTAGTTAAATATAGTCGAATGACGATAAGTAGACACCTAATTACGACAAAGGCGTGTTCTAGTGGTTTAAGCGTGGGCCGCTCGGCTCAATGTATCGTGCGGGTGTTCGATTATAGTAAGTAGCAAATTTTGCAAGTGCCAAAATCTGGTCTGAGTGTAATATCTGTGTGGGATCACCCCCAGTCAATTCTATGGTACCCATAGTACAAGCTATGTTTAGTTTGGGATCATACGATGAATTTGTTTAGAGAATATAATTTAATGTCACCTAAATGTCTATCCCACGCTGTCTTTTTATACATTTTAACCGAATATTATTAGCTGCGCTTAGGACACGCGTGGTCACAAGCGCGACTATAAAGTCAGTCTTAAAGTTAATTTGAATTTGGCATTATTATTACAAACTTAAATTTGTTCCGACATTGAGATTACTTTTTTTTATTAAATATATAGGAAATATTAAAAATACGAAGAGAACCGATTTGAAGAATATTGATTCATATTTGTTTAAACTAATCCTAAACCAAAACCACATAAACCCTATAACAAAAACTTTCGTCTAATATTGTTCTTAATGGGTGCAGTCTCTTACCTCATCCAAGGGGCATCCACTGGACATCAACAGCGGTCTGCTCTGCACCAGCAGAAGCCTTAAGAGTTTATCCTTGATGTCCTGCAGCGGGGTGAGCCTGGTTCTTAATAGCTGGATCCTAAGGGTTGCCACCGTGGTCAGCTCTCCCAACACCTCGCCAACAGTAGCCAAAGGTCCATCGGAAATCCTCTCAAAGGGTAACGGCTTCCAATTATTTATGACTACGGAACCTGGTCGAGATAAATTATGATTAATTTTGATGCTATATACTTGTTCAATAGTGAATTGAGTCCTTTTTGAGCGGTCATTAAACCATTTGCGTAAAAATATGCATTAACAGCTTATTACCTATATATGTCTGAACTCGTCAAGTCCCTTAGTATGCCTAATCGTTATGGAGTTTCTATGACTCCATTTTTCAAGCCATATTAACAACATTTTGTATCAATGGTACCTAGAATATGACCACGAGCCCGATTTTCGTTTGATAGACATTAATCTCTATTAGAGATATGTCGAAACAAAACGTCAAATTGGTCGTATTATTTTCTTTTGTTTCGCCATGTCTCTAATAGAGATTTATGCCTATCAAACGGAAATCGGGCCCCGAGACATTAGACATTGTCACCTTGAAGCTATCAGACTAGTCATAGTCCATCCACAGCCATCCTTGATTGATTGAAGAAGTTTTCGTGCCTTAAAAAATGAAGGCATAGCAACTACCCATGATAGGGGACTTGGAACCCAGGAAAGGTTCCCAATTTAACATACAGGTTAATTTTAGAATCATATATATGTATTTGCAGGCAGGTCTTTCGATAGAAACAAAAGTAGTTATACATGGCAGAATAGATCCTAGTAAAACGTTATAAGATACAGAATCATGTATTAAGCTCACCTTTAGCAGATGCAGCGAGTTCATGAGGATATCCGAGCCTCATCATAGCTGCAGGTACCAACTCATGGAAGGCCGTCGCTGCTGGTATTATGACATAGCTATCAGTCTCCACCACGGCTCTTCGCCTCCAGGTACCTTCTTCAAGGGACGAGACTGCTTCCACCACGCAGTGGACCGGCAGGGTTTTTCCTAGAACAAAAGGAGATGATGTTACAGTGAGGTTGAGATCTCAATATTTGGTCACCAAAAAAATTTAGAGCAGTTAACGCTATAAAATGAACATAAGATATAATAGGGTCTAGAGAACCACCTGAAAACGACAAGTAACTAATAATACTACGTCCATATAAGCACAGACCTTGGTTTTTATACTAATTTGATAGTTTCAGAAGTCCAATTTTACTTGGACTTTGATTATCACGTCAGGCAGATTGTTTATGAGGCTAAGCGGCTGGGGCATCATTTAGTCCATCTTTTTTTACGTTTTTAAAATTATTTAGACTAATATCATTGTATTTAAGTAAGCGTAACCATGATAAATGAGATGCTTACAATACTACTAAGTTCTGGAAATCTTCCTTACAGTTACAAACAAAAATATTCTCAACCGAAAATACTTAAAGGAAAATGATTTCTCGGAGCTTCCCTCTAAAAATCGTCTACTTAGTGTGTCCGGACGTCGACACGCTGTCGCTAAGAAGGCGTCTTAATTATTTAGCAACTTTTGAAGCGAGAAAGCAATGCTTTTGACTTGTTCGCGGACGCAAAAAACATACTGAAATGTTAAAATAATAATTAATCCTTGTAGCGCCAGAGCAGCCGCCGCCGCTTTGTGATGCCCACCCGATGCTTTTAGCGTTCTTTGTGCGAATGCTCCCTCGGCGAGATATTAAATAGTTTTTGCTGCTTCGATGCTTTTTTCCGACATTTAATAGCTCCGGACGCTTTCAAGGAAATCTTCAGCGCTTCCGCCTTATAAGAAATATTGTCTGTACAATTTTCTTGAATAAGTATATAAATCAACACGGCTGTATATCCCGAAGGGTAGGCAGAGGTGCAGTGCAGTGCGCCCACTCGTCGCCGATGTATTTTTATATTAATGGGGGCGAGGCTATTGCCATTCTAACGGGCACATTCCCCCTCATTACGAAGGAGATCTGGGTCATAATCTACTATGCTTGCCCAGTGCGGGTTGGTGAACTTGATACGCCTATGGATAGACGTGCATGTTTCCTCACTACGAGTATCGCTACACAGTTCAGCAAGTAGTATTCATGATTGAAAATAACATTTGCACATGAAATCAGAAAATCACAGAAGAGCTGGCCCGGCATTTGAACATGCCTTGCGTTAAAGGTTAAAGGTTACATCAAATTTAATTGGCGCTCCCTTTGCACTAGCAATAATAGATACTAGAGTGGTTTATTCGTTAAATTCAATAACATCAGTAAACAAGCCGACTCAGAGTATCAGTTGGGAACAATAGGCGTCTTCAGCCCCGCGCAGTTATTCAATTTACATAATACTATCCCCAAATTCCGTTCCACAAAACGTAGTGGGAACATTGAAATTATAAATTTTCGACCGTAATAATCTTTTGATAATACCCGGTGGGAGCAAGGTAAGCCGCGATAGCCGGTTTATTTAGTTTTCGTACAGCGCGAGTTTCAGTACGGTTTCAGTTGGTAATCGCTGAAATTAACTTTCAATAGTTTTCGGCGGCAAGTTATTTATCCGATGTAAACTAGTTATTAAGTATGTAGGCTTTTATTGTAGGGTTGCTCCCATCCAGAATATATGTATTATGTTACAATATACTCTCATTTAATGTATTTATAGCTGGTAAAATGGATACTTGGCGTATGCTACCGATTTTAATTTTCCAGTTTTTAATGCTCTCTTTTCGTTTTACTGACTTCTTTTTTCTCTTAAGTCAGTTTTATTTAAGCTGTTTTGTTTTCACAGGATATTATATTGTATGTTTGTATTTATGTATGTATGTAGGATGCCATATGGTATGTATGTATCTATGTATGTATGTAGGATGTTATATGGTATGTATGTATATGTGCATTTTAAGCTATTTACTGTAAGTATATATTATTAAGTACACCCTCGTCTTAATAATTCAGATAGATCCTGTCCATCGTAAGGTTACATGGTAGAGATCGCTTTTAGCGATAAGGCCGCCCATTGTGACACTGTATAATTTGTGTGTAACATTTTGTTAATTTTTGCGGTGGAACAATAAAGAGTTATCTATCTATCTATCTTTCATGTATTCAATTGCTAGCTTATGTTAACTATACTTTCCATAACTAAACGAATGAGCCAGGAGTGGATGAGATGTCGATCCCAGCTTACAGGAGTAACAGGGCTGAAAATGAGTAGCGGGCTTAGTCCCAAAAAAAACATAGCTGTTGTAATGTCATCAAAAGTTACTTAACTCAATTGAGTAGTTTTAATAGTATATTTACAATGGTTTTATACATACTTTTGTTTTCTAAAATGCCTTATAGAACCATTTAATATGTAAAAGAGATGTTTCATAAGTTTGGGCGTTAGAAAATCACTCAAAATATGTTCAGAAAATAATTATAACTTTTTTAATATTATATTTGGCAGCCCTACTGTTGTTTAGGGTAGTAGTAGGTTAGCACGTCGCGTCCGGTTAATATGACGCTTGGATTAGTGAGGTTTAGTCGCTGGCTGCCCGCCGCCCGAGACGGTCGCCCGGTCAGTTAAACCCTCGCTTTATGAAACTATACACTGAGAATTAAATATTAATTAAGTAGAGACAATATTTGAGTTTTGTTTACATTTGCGTGTTACATAGGTTATGCCTGGTTATGCTTATGCACGACTAGACACTGATTCGCCGTCTCACTTTTGTTCTACATAAGACAGAAAGTGACAAATATGTATATCGTTTTTAGTCTTATCTATTTATTATGCTTCCAATACATGCTTCCAATACCCTTGTGATCTCATACGTAGGCTGTTATGTACTGAAATTACTTAGAAATATCAACATATCTTGTTGAGATAACTTGCTTCTTGGAAATTGAATAAATGACTCTACCAAGATGTTTTATTTATTTATATCGAAAAATAATAATTACATAAGAGTTATTTTAAAGTTTGTTTTAGTGGACTTGATCATACTTATATTGACCGTAATTGTGCCGTTCGATCCTTTTATGTTGACTATAGAACATAATAAAAAAACTTAAGAAACTTTTTTGAAGTCAGCTAATATATAAAATAGAGTACCTAGATAGGTAAAATATCAGCTGTTTTCTTCGTTGATGAATGGGTTATATATTTCAATAACATTGCTTTGTAACGTTATGATACAAAAGTTATTGTAAACTTTTTTGTATATCGTAAAGTACAATTTTATTTTTTCCTCAATATTAAACATCAACCTTTAATTTGGCACGTTTTATTTCCATAATGGCGATCTAACCTTAATTATAGAAGTTCCAAATGGATTCGAAATTTGAAATTTGTATGCAACTATTGTGGATAGCCACTGACGAGTGACGTCATCTCACAGTGGCTATAATTCTCGACCCTAGAGTTTTATCTTGAATTCAACGTAACGTTTGTCATATGGCGGAATGTGTGGGATAAGATTTTTTTTTATGTTATAATGTTTGTTATTTCGGCACGTGGTTCAGCTCTAGTCTGGCATCACCTTATTAACAAACTATAACGGTATGAAAAAACAAGGTCATTCATATTGTTACTCTACTTGTCCTTGCTAAAATAAATCAAGAAAAAAATACAGGCATTAATATCTATCTACATTTACATAATAATTTGTAGAGGTAAGAACCAAATAAGATTTCCAAGAAAAACTGCATTTTCAAGGTCGTATCTATCAAAATTCGAAGAACGAAAACAATAAGAATCAAATGCATAAAACAGTTAAACATTACGGTATTATTAACTGTATTTCATAGTATACGTAGGAAACGGAACGGCAATATGACGTAACTCCTTTCAAAAGGCAATCAGTGTGTGTTGTCTATTTATTGCTAATCTCGCAGCAAGGACTGCAAATTGGCGCGAAATACAACGTTCATTAGCTCCGTACATAAAATAACAATTAGCTGACTGGTGGAACGGAACAAGACGAAGGAAATACGGGAAACACCTGCTCCTATCGTGTAAAGAATATAAAGTAAACGATTGCGTTATTGCGATCACAAGTTTGCAACTCATTGGTTCTAACAAAACCTTTTGTTTTTGTTTAAACTTAGATGGTTTGGAAATAAACTAAATATATTGTTTAAACTAAACTGAATAAATGTTTCTTATAGACTATATGAAAAATATTCTACAAACCTTTACATACAATAATAGCAGACTAAATTACTAATGGCTTTCTTATGCATATACAAAACAAAAACAAATGAAATGGGAGTTGTTAAATTCTGGAAATATTTCTATTGTAGATAGGATAGTTCTGAAAAACACGAAAGATATCAATTATAACTTTTATATATTAAATAAACTAAAAATAAAGGCAGTATTTTATCTCCAAAAACAGACTTATGATTGCCTAGTTTGGGTTGTGTAATGTATGATTATTTATTCTTTTAAAAATCTTCAGAAAGTCGATAATAAAGGAAAAATCAATTGAGGATATCCAATCATAAAACCGCGTTTTAAAAACAATTTTTAAAAGCAACAGCAAATTACATAATAAACTACTCTCTGAAGCTTAGCCGATACAAGACCACTCGCAAAGACTGGAAGACTTCAAGTGACTCCTACGAGAGAGTATAGCGATTAAAACTTTACACGAACTGCAGCTAAGTAGCTTCATGAGTGGCTTGTAGAGCTTTGTAGTTTAATAATATGATTCTGAAAAATATTATGCGACACTTGAGAAAGTAAGGATATAATTTATGGACTATTGTCTACAGACTACTCTAGACTATATGGATTTATAGGACTTATGTAGAGATAGTCTTGGTTTCATTAATAACATCACCTAACGTCAATAACACTAGGCATCTTAAGTTCCCCGTATACTGGGCGTCAATTTCCGCGCGTCAATTTTTTTGGAAATACCAAAATGAACTCTGTGTCAATATGAATAAAGATTGAATTTCTGTCAGTGTCATTTCGTTGAAGAATAAGCTTTTTACAAGCTTTATATTATTAAGAAACCAAAAAATATTATAAATAAATTAGCAATGTGTGTACGGGTGGAATTTATCTCAGTTATATCTCAGTTGAGCTGAAATTTGGTATACACGCATATTTTGGATGACAATGCATGCTTAGATATGTGACGTCATACTAATTCTAATATGGCGGATCATCCAAGATGGCGGAATAGTTATTTTTTCTGCACTACCACAGTATGGGTATCAAATGAAAGGGCTTGCTGAGGAGAACACGAAAACTAAAGGCAATTAAATAAAAGCTTGTTTTTAAAAAGTTTTTTACCATACATTATTCTGTATCAATACCTCATACAGTTTGATTTGGTTGTCAAAAATCTTGACGCGCGGGGGTCAATGCCTTAATGAAAGGGGTTTTAGAGTAAAGAATAACATTTTAAAACTTTTTCATAGTCACCCTTTATTTTGAGACAATTCGTGGAAGTGCCCCATGCCCCGTCGGATTGGATGTAGAGGCTTTAGAGATATGTTCGGAATCAAATTCGCCGCTTTTCGTCAGAGCTCTGCCCCCCGCCCTTCAACACGGATGTAGAGTTTTATGTTTTAGCTTAATATGAGGTAAAATACTTTATAAAGTAAAGTAAGAGTTGTATAAAAACATATACATTTTCTTACTTATTTATATTAAGGAGGCTTTGTTTGTTTTAACGTCAATGTTTGTATTATTTAGATAATAGAGGTTTCGTTTTCCCATGATTGTTCACCTCAAAACCAAAATTATAATTAATATATCTCACTACGAGTTATTATATCAAAGAAGGTGCTTTTCTTATCATTTGACATTTTCACACTTTCAATTTCATGTGTGACTTTGACGTCTACATGCGTCAGATAATCTATATCCAGACATAATACATGGTATTAATGTACCCATTCAGGTGATTTTTTTAACATCTTTCTGTCACATTTAGGTATCTGTACTTTTTAATATCATTGATGTTTCACAATCTTTTGTTTTAATAGTATTAGAAATTGTTTGTAAACGCTGATGTATTTCTTTATATAGCTCTTCTAGTTTATATATAAAGGTAAGCGTAGCATTAACAATGAGCTGTGAGAGACGTGAGTACTTAACTCGGTGTTAGCATAAGTATTTAACTAAAAGTCTCATCTGAAGCTCGTCTACTAAGAATAGGGACTTTTACCCTAAATACTTTACCAACCTTTTATAAAAATCTACTTTTTGTAAATATACATAGAGATACAATTTCTGTGGCAAAAGGTACGAGTATACGCGTATCATCGCCCGCGTTGTTAATTACATTGCATTGAAAAATGTGCTTCTTTTATAAGTTAATACAGTTCATTTTGTATTGGCAAAAAATGGTCGCGCGCATTTTTATGCAAGTAAAAAAATCTACATTGATCAATGGATATTAAGAAATTTTGGAACTTCATAGAAAATTGTGTCTCTGCTTATTTATTGAAAAATAATGTTCCCAGTGGTTGAACGAGCTGCCCTGGTTAAAACAAGAGGATCCAGGTTTGATCTTAACCCTTACCTTTGATGTAATTACATACCTGGCACAAACCCGTCTAGCCAAGTCTTATAGACAAACACCTCTATAACTTTCAAAAAATTCTGCCGCATTACAGTTTAGCCTGCAATTGTTTAACAGTTGGCTTTATCGTGTGAATGGAGGCATATATTCGCGTGCGGCCGGTTCGTGAGCGATGATCTATTTAGATTGGATAACCGTGGCGTGACGGATGCTGAAACCTAGCAAATACAGTGACATGCCAACATCGGACATGCCGCATTGTCATATCAACTAACTGATAAGCCGCCGCACACTGGAGCGTCTAAAGCCACGCGTCAGTATTTTTTACAATATTAAAGTAAACTCTGTGTCAATAAACATCTTATTTTTTTACTAAATGATGTAATTTTAATGGGATGAGGTTGACGGTGAAGGAAAACATCGTGAGGAAACCTGGGGGAACTTAACTAGTTCTCGATAGATGTGTGAAGTCTGCCAACCCGCACTGGGCCAGCGTGGTGGACTATGGCCTGAATCTTCCTCGCATTGAGGGGAGGCCAGTGTCCAGCAGTGGAACGGGAAAAGGGCTATAGTATAGGTAGTATGTAAATGAGTGATGAATGTAGTAAAGATTGCGGATTAATCCCGTATGAAAAGCTCTGTGCTCGTATAGCCGTAGATAATAATATCATGAAACGTAACTCAAAAATCAAGTTAGTTTAATTTAGAGCCGAGGCCGATGTACCTTAACACCTGCACTCTACCTGTTAATCCCCTTACGGATCCTAAACTTTCACCTGACCACGGTAGACGGTCTAATGCCAAGTTAAACAATGCAAATACACGCGAGCCTACCTGCTTTACTTGCGTATTTAAAAATAATTTAAACACCAACACAGAGGGGTATCAAAACTGTAGTGTTTTTTTTTCCCTTAAATATAGGCAAGTTGGAAATCTTTAAGCGGTTCTATCTCAAATCTTGTTTTTCTTTTACGAAATTATATGAAGTATTATGTTATACTGGAATAAGAAGAGGTAGGAAGGTATTTTGCCTGTGTCAAGTAATTTAAATACTAACAATAAATTAAAGAATAGTAATAGAAGAATAATAAATTAATGAGGACTTTGAGGACGGGAAGAATTGGGACTCTTCGCCTCCTTTGAAATCTTTAAAAACAAGCGTTTGAAAACGGTGAAAAAGATGACGGATGAACACATGATCTACTTATGGACAGTTAATGTCATGTAGCATTTTAGCTGATAATTTTAGCGTAACGTTTGGAGGCTTATCGTTAATGTCTCGTAAACCAGTGTTTAATTTAAATCACTACATAGAGTTCTCAGCGCATAAGTTAGCACTTACCCACAGAGATTTGTCAACCGAATCAATTATAAATGACATGGAAAGTGTATCAAATCGTTACTACCTAGTTAATTCTAATTTATACGAGGTACAAATACATTTAATTTAATTAGTTTTACATGTAACTCATTATCAAAATAATGGAAGTAATTTTTCAGCGATTTATTTATTTGTACAAGTTTAAAAGGGTGTATAATTTTAAGCGGAATAGTATGTTGAGTCATCCCATTCTGAAATACACGCGGACACGGATCAAGTTCAAAATACAGTTAATAAGTGTTGTAAACTAATAAATTGCACGGTAACTAGTGAAAGACATTTGCTATCAAATGCAGTTTCAGGAATGAAACTTATTATGGTCCTTATTCACGTCTCTATCAAGGCCTATATGTAAAATGATCTTGCAAATTTGATAAAGAATTTCCCCCACAATTTATCGAAAGTTAGATGCATTTGACAATGTCTTTATGTTACAATTTTTTACAATGCAGTATTAAACGGTAATTAGAGGGATGCATCTGTAAATTTTAGGGTTAGGTTAGGTTATGTTGAGAAAAGAATATACCTACGGAACAAATAAATAAAGTACAGTTAATATCTATAATACATACTCAGATGATGATTTAAAATTTTCAAATCCCGACATAATTTTGTTGTTGTTCGATTATCAATTTGTGTACATCTGTGTTATTTATTAGTTATTTATGAAATATAATAGAATACATTCATTTTAACTTACAAATGTAACAAAAAAAACATTTGAAAGAAAATAAATTTTTGAAGTTAAGAGTTAGCCTCGTGGGCAAGAACGCCCGCCTTGAACTTAAGGGGTGCAAGTTCAAATCCCAGGCCCGCACCTCTGAGATAATTTTCATGTGTGAATGTCATTGTCAACAATGATTACCACTTGCTGAACGGTGAAGGAAAACATCGTGAGGAAACCTGCACGTCTGTAGAAAGGCGTGTGAAGTTCACCAACCCGCACTGGGCCAGCGTGGTGGACTATGGCCCAAATCTCCCTCGTATTGAGGGGGAATGTGGCCGGTATAATGGCAATAGGCTCGCCCCCTATTACATTGGGACCAAAATACATCGGCGAAATGTGGGTGCACTACAGTGCACCTCTGCCTACCCCTTCGGGGAATACAGGCGTGATGATGATGATGATGTATAAGTTAAGATAATGCAACACGAGTTGGACTCGCACAATATGGACTGGTCCACAGTGAAAAAGAACAGAGAGGAGTGGAGCAAGGACAGGAAAGCCTTTGCCCAGCATTGGGAGAATACAGGCTCATAAAAAAAAGCTCATGCATTTTAAGCATTCGATAAGTTTTGATTTGAGAATACAGAAACTTTTTTATAACCTTACTATACTAACCAACTATATATTCTCAAACAAAACAGCGCTTCCATTGCTACCAAATAATAAACATAAAGAACTTCTATTAACTAGACGTACCCCTCGTATTAAACTTAGACTTAACTGTATAGTTTTACGCTGTCATATTGCTTGGAGACTGTCTACCTACCAGCCTGAATCTAAGTAAGTTAAGCCACGCATGCAGGTATTAACTGACCGTCTAGGAAGGTAACCGGAGCTAGGTCCGCGTGTTACAGCTTACCCGCTAAGCCTCGCAGCCTTTATTATACTCCACAGTACAGACAGAGATTTAACTCTAAAACATCAATGCTAACTGTACTTGAAGGTTTAAAAATATTTTTTTTTACGAAATGAGTTAAATTTAATGGAATAAGATGAGGGTATTTATGCCAATGTCGGGTAATTAAAAGCAAAGACAAATTCAATACAAAAACACGTTATAAAATGGATGATGATAGAGTAACTAAAGTACCCATTAAGAATCTACTCTTCGTATGGCTCTCTTCTATTCCGCCATTGTTGTTATCTCATGTATCTGTAGGCAACTATATGAAGAATAAAAAGACTAGGTACATATAAAAAAAAGTTGACATAGAGCATATTATATTTTCTAAATAAAATTTATTCATTGAAATAAAACTATTTTACGGATTTTATCGCGTTTATTTACTATTTTATTTTCCCGACGTTTCGGCTGCTTTACAACAACCATAAAATAGTAAATAAACGCGTTTAAATCCGTAAAATAGTTTTATTTCCATGTATAGTATTCGCGTAAATATAAGAAAATAATATCAAATTTATTCGAAATTTAATACGATTTGTTTAATACTCATTGCATTAAAGGTCACTGGTACCCAATTCTCGCCAGATCGGCATCATCTCTAATTCGACATATGTCGAAATATAACAAAAAAATACAACCAATGCGCATTTGGTTTTGACAAATATCGAATTAGAGATAATGTCATTCATGCTAGGATTGCCCCGCAAGTCTTGTTCGTCACAAGTCTAAATAATACCTCTTTATCTAACTGGCTGTTGAATACGTCAGATACGTTTTAACAAGTCGTCAGTGTAATTAATTCAATCTCACATAAGGGGTGAGACGTAATTATTATCTCAGCATCGTCGCCGAGGCAACGCGCTCAATGCGTGCTCTACAGGGTGTATCAGAAGTCCAAAATAATACTTATACGTTTCCATCAGTATCGGGTATACTGATTAACTGAATGGCATACAAATTTTATGTTTCTTTATCTGCCCCAATTTTAAAGTTCAAATCCCGGGCCCGCATCTCTGAGATAATTTTCATGTGCGAATGTCATTTTCATCAATGATTACAACTTGCTGAACGGTGAAGGATAACATCCTGAGGAAACCTGCACGTCTATAGAAAGGCTACCTCTTGCTGAACGGTGAATAAAAACATCGTGAGGAAACCTGCACGTCTATAGAAAGGCGTGTGAAGTTCACCAATCCACACTGGGCCAGCGTGGTGGACTATGGCCCAAATCTCCCTCGTATTGAGGTGGAATGTGCCCGGTATAATGGCAATAGGCTCGCCCCCTATTTCATTGGGACCAAAATACATCGGCGAAGTGTGGGCGCACTACAGTGCACCTCTGCCTACCCTTTCGGGGAATACAGGCGTGATGATGTATGTAATTTCGTATTTGTGTCGAAATATAACAAGTTCTGTTTTGTGAATATTAATAGTCGCCCCTCATGACCTTTAAAGTGTTTCATACGGTTATGGGTGTGTCCTGAGGCCACAACGTGATACTTGTGATAAATACTCAAAGGTCTGTAACTGGAAAACTATTTTGGTTAGGTATAGTCTGCCTTCGCTAAACATCTACATATTACCTGAAATATTATTTCGAACTTCAGATACACCGTGTATACAGGGTGTATCAGAAGTCCGAAATAATACCTTGGGTACATATACGGTAGGTCATATGTGAATGCTCAGTGAAGACAGATTATATCTAACTATCATGGTTTCCAAGTTGTAGACCTTTGAATATTTGTCACGAGTATCATGTTCTGGCCTTTGGGTACATCCATGATCCTATTAAGAAGTGTAAACTACATTTAAGAGGGGCGGCTACATATATCCACAAAACAGAACATGAAAATTTAACGCAGAACTCGAGATATTACAAATTATAGAAATCGGCTACGAAGAAAAAGTTGAAAAAACATGTTCGAATTTCAATCAAATTTGTATACTATTCAATTGTATACCCGATACTGATGCAAACCCTAAAGTATTATTTCGGACTTCTGAAACACCCTGTAGATGCTAATGGTAGATACAGCCTTTTGTAATATCCCCCGATCAGTAACACATTTACCCACTTACGACTGGGTGAAAACTTGGCAAAATGTATGTTATTGTTAGCGTCATGGCCGACACAGTGTGATGGGGCTGCGACTCGCTTATCGACTGTCAAAGAACTTCAAAAGCGAGGTTTAGACGGTCGCTATCTGCATCGTTTGTCAGTTTTACGCCGCCAGCGTAACCCCCTGTATCAACTGAGACGAGCAAATCAACTTTCTTCGAAAATGTACTCTATTTTAATATAATTAAGGATGGCATTTCTGTAGTAATACCAACGTGCGATCTTGCATCAACAGTCACAGACGTTTCACTGAAAAATGTGCTTACTCAGTGTGGTAATACAGTTCGTTTTGGTATTGGCAAAAAGGGATTTCGCGCGTCTTTTGACGCGCCAATATACGCAGGTATTGATTGTTTTGATGTAACAAATGGCTTTTCAGAGGGCGTACCATTTGTTACGTTTTAATTGACAACGCGAAAATATCTGAGGTGAGTTGTGTGTGGGGAGCGCTTGACTTTGATACGTCTTTGTTTGGTAAGACATTCATTTGTACTCTATTAAGGGTTACAGCTCGCACCGCCTATATCTAAATATCACACATAATCGTAGGCATGAGAATATAGCCCCATGTCTATATAATGAGTAGGTCATTAATGTAGCACACTGGGCGTCGAATCTCGCGCGTCTTTTTCCATGCTATACCAAAACAAACTGTATTGACATATAGAAAAAGATCATTCTTCAACGAAATGACACTGGCAGCGCGAGCGAATTTGACTTGGAGTCATATGCTGATAGCACAGAAATTCAATCTTTATGTATATCGACACAGACTTCGTTTTGGTACTACCAAAAATGTTACAGCTCGCGTTTCGTAGCCCCAGTGAGTGTGCCCGTGGCTAAACAGAAGTGCAGTTGCAGCATAAGCGACTTGTTTCTTTCTTGTTTCTTTCTCTCGTATGAACTAAGACAGAGAGCGAGCGAGCGAATCCGTGACAGACGTCTTGTTTTAACATGCGTGCTGACACCACTGAAGCAACAAAGTTGTAACTCGGAAAACAATGTCGTATGTCGCGACACATTGTGTATTAATCTCATTTGTGTAATAAAATCTGTGCCTTAGCCGCGCCGAGCCGATGGCAGGCGTGATCCGGCCGTGAAATGCTTGCCTCGACACGATAATCCTGTTAGCTAAAGAAGGTTTCTACATATTACGTGCTTTGCTACGCCTTATGGATTAGAACGACGTACGCATAACTCGATACGTATCGTCGGGAAACGAATACCGTACTCGCATCGATTTTTATAAGTTAAAACCATATCGAGATGTGAAAGGCAATTTGACTTAAGCGACATTTTTTTAACTTTACAGGAGAGCATACTCATTTGACGCAGAAAAAAATAATGTTAAAAAAACTTAAAAAAAAAAGAAGCTTTCATTTAATTGTCCTTAGTTTTCGTGTTCTCCTCAGCAAGCCCTTTCATTTGATACCCATACTGTGGTAGTGCAGAAAAAATAACTATTCCGCCATCTTGGATGATCCGCCATATTGGAATTAGCATGACGTCACTTAGCTAAGCATGCATTGTCATCCAAAATAAGCGTGTATACCAAATTTCAGCTCAATCGGTTAAAGATAACTGATTTAAAATTCAGTTGCAAGATTCCACCCGGACATACATTGCAAGTTAATATAAAGCTTGTAAAAATACCTGATTCCAAATAACCTTTCACCTTTTAAGTCAAATAGCCTTTCACCCCTCGACATTTAAATAGGCTAGATAACAATAGTTTTGAAAGTTACAACTTGTAGTCGATAGAACATTTTATTTGCAAATTGCAGATTAGACTTCGTGATGCGTTGGAGATCTCTAATAATAACTCTAACCGATTATTTGTTTATACTCAAATTGCGACTGAACTGGATTAAACACAATTTTTGCCAAAACCAAAACTAACTCTGTATCTAATATACATAAAGTTTGAATTTCAAGGTGTCAAAATTCTGTTATGCTGCCAATGACATTTGGTTGAAGAATGAGCTTTTTCTTAGAGTCAATAGGGCTTGTTTTAGTATGGGCAATAATTGTACCAGCGCATCTTGACTTCACAATATGCCCGAGGCTTCACACAACACTTTTATACTTATCTACTACAAAGTGTTATGTGGCTCAAAATGTTTAGTGAGTTTTGGTGTTAGTTAGTCTACCTTTTGCGCCAACATAATCGACCATAGCCCTTATTCTGTATATATATATGTCGCAGGCTTTTCATAAAATTAGGTTTTTAATCAAAAACCTAATATTTGATGAAAAACCGGAAGATGACACTAAATTTCAGCATAAACCTGTAACAATCCAGTTTTTTGATCAAAAACCTGAACTTGTTTGGGTTTATTATAAAAATCATAACCTAACCTAACCATCAAACTTTATCATAAACCCAAACAAGTTCATGTGGTTCATTCACTAGTAGCAGTGGTCGCCTCGTGGGCAAGAACGCCCGCCTTGAACGTAAGGGGTGCAAGTTCAAATCCCAGGCCCGCACCTCTGCGATAATTTTCATGTGCGAATGTCATTTTCAACAATGATTACCACTTGCTGAACGGTGAAGGAAAACATCGTGAGGAAACCTGTACGTCTGTAGAAAGGCGTGTGAAGTTCACCAACCCGCACTGGGCCAGCGTGGTGGACTATGGCCCAAATCTCCCTCGTATTGAGGTGGAATGTGCCCGGTATAATGACAATAGGCTCGCCCCCTATTACATTGGGACCAAAATACATCGGCGAAGTGTGGGTGCACTACAGTGCACCTCTGCCTACCACTTCGGGGAATACAGGCGTGATGATGTATATATACAGTATACAAAAACGGTTAAACTTGTCTACTACCAATTTATAGGTATTCATTTAACGGCGCCTTACCGAACCGGGCTTAAACGATTAAGCCGCGCCAAAGATGCAACGTAGATTTACAGCAAAGCCACCCATGACAAGGTGGTCATCTGAATCCCCCAGATCTTTGCCGGACAACGTAGACAAAGGACATCTAAATTATTCAGTCAAAGCAAAACCGACCTTAGCGTTTCAAACGTAAATACTATAATAAATAATTAAGATTCCGCGTCAATTTTGCGTTAAGACATCTAGTTTGCATGGGAGAGGAATTGGCTAGCGTCTGGGAGGTTAAACCGGCCCCGG
This sequence comes from Ptilodon capucinus, assembly GCA_914767695.1. NCBI lineage: Eukaryota > Metazoa > Arthropoda > Insecta > Lepidoptera > Notodontidae > Ptilodon > Ptilodon capucinus. The sequence goes on from OU611808.1 coordinate 9,929,752, forward strand.
GGCGGCGGCGTGAGGAAGGGGTCTATAAATAATTAATCTGCAACGATGTGCGTCCGACGGTTAAGTAAATCCTTCGTTGCGGCCATCGGGGAAGCCTCAATAAGTGAATATTGTTCCTTGTTTGTATCATATTGTTAGATGGGCTAGACCGTATTCGGTTTACGAACAACTTGTTGGTAACTTGGATGCAACTTAATACCGAATAATAAATATATCTAAACTCTGAGATTGATGTTAAGTATACCCTTATACAGTATATAAAAGTTTCTCTTTTGTTGAAATTACATGTGACATTTTGGAATCTGTTACTATTTATTAATAAATAAAACACCATTTATATAATATAACAAAAATTTACTAAAGCAAAATGTCCGTAAAGTCAATCCAATTTTAGTTTTTGTCAAACAAAAACATCAGCATCTACTTCTGTTGATCGTAGTATGTACTTTTTCTAATAGTAGACTTAAATGTATCTAAAAAATATATTCAATAAATTCATCATTAAGCCTATATACCTAAAAGGGTAGACAGAGATGCATTAGCAAAATCTCATCACAGGAAAAACACTCCACAAGATTATTATAAGCTAAGTGTGTGTAACTCAGTGTTCATCACGTCTTTGCTACGAATCCCGTAGCATAGCCGACATGCTACGAAACATCTATAAAATTCGTAGCGTTCGAAAATTCGTAAGCAATTATCTTTGTAACTTCAATCAAATACATTAATTATACTTTTATTTATAGGTCAATAGAGCTTATTATCTCATGATTAAAATATATTGCGTCTCTATAGACGTTTTTCAGTATGCATATAATCCATGAGTTTAAAATATGGTGTGTGGCGAAGCCCTACGAGCAAGCAACAAGCGGCGTCTTGCGGCTCCGAGGATCGCGCGGATTAGGGTAGCTCTACCAGCGGGAGACGCTACCGCCGACACAATATGTAGGTACCTATAGCATGCGTACCCACCCTATATCTTGGTAATTATGTATCGCCAGACAACACCATGCTCATAGTATGGTCCCGAATAAAGTTATGGGTACCGTACAATGTAACGTACCGGGGCAAATTCCGTAATTTGCTACTGTTGGGAATCGAACCCGCAACTATCTGGTTCAATGAGTCAAGCAGCCTACGCTCAATCCACAAGACCACGCCGACGTACATCATTATCACATTTAAAAATAAATTGTTTGATCCTTATTTAGTTTATGCCTACACGAACTACAATTTACTAAACTAATTCAGTGTATTTTTTAAATTTTCTCTACTTTATTTCACTTGTTATAAAAGACATGCATATAAAAAATAATAGAAATTGTATTTAAATACAATCTCTGAAAAGGTTAATTTTAGTTGAAAGACCGATAAGATATAAATAAATAAAATCTGTTAAAAATATTAAGTTGTAATAAATTTGTAATAAAAAACAAGAGTATAATCAAATTTTTTTTTCAGTAGAACTCACCTTTCCCTAAAACAAAATATTTAAAAGTTTGGTCAATAGTATGTAAGATAAAATCGGGAAACCCTGTCTTTACAAAACCGTTGGCTAGACAAAACTTTTAAAGCTTCATGCGAACTGAAAGCAAAAAGTTAGGACTTAACTAGTCGAGGTCCTAAAACTCAATTGTTTCGCCATGCAGTTAGGATATTGGATTAAAAACAAATTTTCCATCTAGCTAAACCTTCGCATTGACGTTTATATCTAACCAAACTATGCTCTCATATTTTATATCCACTAGTGTCGTAATCACGGACCACTAATATCACAAGTATGATACGTATTGATCCATATCAGAGATACCTCGAGACAAACCAATCGCGATACCAGTATCGTGATCCGGATTGATTATGCTGCACGAGTCGTTGATTATATTAATAACATACATACTTACATTAAGAGATAAATGCCCAAGAAATATTAGTTATGTCTAATCAATGCATGACTCAATGACTTGGTTTAATGGTGCGAACGTATGCCGCTTGGCTCACTGCTGGTTCGATTCGCGACAAATTAAGCAAATTAAGGAGTCTTGGTCTGAGAGTAATTTAATAGCCTCCAACCTCTATTGGGTACCTGCCATAGAAAAACAGATTCTAAGTTTGAAACCATACAATAAGTGAGAATAATAAGTATATTGTCGTGTTTTTCATGGACATAATGCATTATTTTTAGTGCTGTCAAAATAAGTTTACCTGCAGTTTGACGCCAACAAAATCGTCACCATTGGCATATTAAAACCCCCTCCCAAAGAAATTTAAGAAAAAAATCAAGTAGTCAGTAACTACTTACTTAATTAAAGTACATTACATTTTTCAAAGTACCAATTTGTTACTTGGGTCCTAATATCAAAAACCCGTTACTAAGTAACAGATACTGTGATATTTTGTACTGCACTAATCTCACAATAAAAGATTCAAATAATAATCCACGTACATTAATACATTTCAATAAATTAAAAGCTAATACAGTATTACCGGGTTCGTTAATACCCCAATATACTCAATCAATAGCCGCGTCGATGCGACAAAATAATCGCGGGCGCAGTTAATGAACGCATTTGAAAAGTTAAAAGCTCGTTGTTAGGCCGCAGTCACGTCGGCCGACTAATTAACGTCGCGTTTAATGCCGGCTAGTGTGGACGGGGACTTAGCGGCATTATCACCTAAATTTGTACTAATGTTTAGTTGTGTGGATGCTCATTTAGATACTAATTGGTTGCCAACATTTTCGCATTTGTTCGATAAGTTATAAATTAAAATTATCGTTATGTAATTTTCCACAACTTTGAGTTTGTTTTTTTTTGTTTTCAACAAATAAATAAGTAATTATTAAAAATATGCGACGCTATCAGTAGTAGGCAAGTTCCATTTTATTAATTAATTCTGTACAAAAAACTTTACATTGTATTTTTATAATAAAATGTATTCTACGATACCATTATATATGGCTCATAGTTTTTCTCTTTTAATCCAAGTCAACATCTCCATCAAAATGATTATCGAATTTGAAACATACCTCTGTATTTTTTTATTAACGACTCTTTTTAAAAGTAATTAAAAAAATATATACTAGGAAGCTAATGATTAATTTGCATTAAACAATTTATAATTTACTATACACTATTTAGGTATTATTATGATATTAAAATTTAAATACGTGAATAGATAATGAGAAGATCGAAAACCTTTTCATACGGTTATGTGGTAAGGATTACGCACTGAAATTGCACGCGATAGGCTTGGAAACGAATCGTATTTAGAGAACGCAGACAGCCTCGATTTAGTAATTAATTTTACCGCGCGAAGTGCTCTAAATGCACTAGAAACTATAATCCTCATTAATATGGGAAATACTCGACTATTCGCTGTGCCATGAAATATAATTTTGGCTTCTAAACGCGAAACACGATAGTGTATTTCGACGAATCCGATATGAGCCGCCGACGTAACTGGTACGTTGTACCCGAACACACTGGGGCGTTAAAAGACGCGCGACAATATTATTGGCGACACCTAAACGAACACTGTGACAATCAATTCTTTTTCTTCCTCTTTTTTAAAGAAATGATAAAATTTAATGGAATAAGATGAGGAACGACTGCACCTACGATTATCTATGTTTATGGCACGACTACAGCCCTTTTAACGTCCCACTGCTGGGCACGGGCCTCCCCTAACTGCGAGGGGGATTCAGGCCACGCTGGTCAAGTGCGGGTTGGCAGACTTCACACATCTATCGAGAACTAGTCAAGTTCCCTCAGACGTGCAGGTTTCCTCACGATGTTTTCCTTCACCGTTTCATAGTAAGTGATAATCTCAGATGAAAATGAGATTCGCACATAAATCGCAGAGGTGCGAACCGGGGTTTGAACCTGCACACTTTGATTGCAAGGCGTGCGTTGGACCACTCGGCTACCACGGCTATGTTTATGGCAATGTCAACTAATTAATAGCAAGGATAAATTCAATAAATACACATCATACAGTGATGAAAGATGACAGATAATGTCAATATCAAGTCAATATAAATAAGTAATGAATTTCTGTGGTAAAACCTTCGCCCGCTTGCGTATTTCTATGAGTCAATAATGTTCTTTGTGGTATTGGAAACAAATTCGACGCTTGCGTTTTGACGCCATAGTTTGCAGAGGGCTTCATCTTTTCAAACAGCGTCCGTGTATGTGAGGCGATGATTTATTCACGTATCTAAAAGCACATTAGGATTCGTACATAACAGACGCCAAGTTAAAACCTATACAGCGTAAACAAAGCGAAATTGCATCGCGAATTCAATAAAGGAATACAATATACAGGGTGTATCAAAAGTCTGAAACAATACTTTGACGATAGCACGAATATTGAGTACATAACTACATATATGACATAAAAAGTTTACCGAAATTTGAACATGATTTTTCAACTTCTTTATCGTCGCGAATTTCGAAAACCATATCTCGAGTCTTACGCGAAATTTTCAAGTTCTGTTTTGTGAATATTAATAGCCACCCCTCGTAATCATCTACGTACCTATCCTTTTAATAATGGAAATTGAAAAGTTTATACTGTTAGATAGGTAACCCTAGATACCATGGCCTTAGGCCATAACACGATACCTGTGACCAATACACAAAGTTCTGGAACTCAGATAGTTATGATAGTTAAAAACCTAATTAGATAGATTATAATCTACCATCTCTATAGGTACATCTACATCTTAGCTACCGTATGAATACCTTAAATTTTATTTCGGATTACTGTTACACGCCGTTCAGAGTAGATGCACTTCGCGGTCGAAGTTCCGCCTCGTATAAAATTATACGGACGATATTTTCATTTTGTTCCCCGATCGCTCAATTTTTCGCACAACGCACCACTCAATGAAAACACAAATTAATCTGGTTATATTTATCTCCTCATTTTTTGCATACAATTTTATATTATTGGACTCAATATCCGCGAGCGATGCGCTCATGACGCATAATCGCACGTCACACTGATAGCCATGGATTACTTTTGTCTGGAATGGAATTAATTCATCATAATAAAAAGGATATCAATTTATTAAAGCAATGGCAACCTAGTTGGTAGAACGCTCGCTTTTTATACGTAAAGGGCCAAATACCGGGCCCGCACCTCTGAGATTTTTATGTGCGGATGTAATTTTCAATAATGATTACCAGTTGCTGAATGGTGAAGGAAAACATCGCGAGGAAACCAGCACGTCTATAGAAAGACGTGTGAAGTACACTCTACTCGCACTGGGCCAGTGTGGTGGACCATGCCCCAAATCTCCCTCGTATTGAAGGTGAAATTACCTGGTATAATGGCTATAGCGCCCCCTTTTACATTGCGATCAAAATACATCGGCAAAGTATGGGTGCACTGAAATGAACCTCTGCCTACGCTTTCGGAGAATACAGGCGTGATGTATTTATCAACTTGTTTATTATATTGGACAATGTGGACATAATCCGGTGTCGCTTTGTTTACGCGAGCTCTCGTGCGAGTCCGACGAAGGTGGGCGCGTAAAATCCAAAATCAATATGAGAGTATAGAACGAGAGAGGCCTGTGTCGACGCGATATCCAACACGGGTTCGGATTAAGCGACGTCAAATCCGGGATTAAGCGACGCCGGGATAAAACGGAGGCCGGGATCGGCGTGAGCTAGGGTCAGCGGGATTTCGCCGGGCAATAAAAGTGTCTGCAGCCGATTTAGACTGAGCCCGCTCGCAATTCGGCGCGGCTACCAATTGCTAGGTAATTTCGGCGTGGCGAGCGCGATCTGTCCGCACAAAGCCGTTCTAATGCTCGCCAATGGGATTAGCCGAGTGTCGTGCGGCCTTTACAATTTATTGGATGGAATCAGACGACTGAATTAAGACAGTTCCTTGATATGACTTAACAAGTGAGAGTTAAGCTTGGTTTAGCCGGTATTAACGGAACTTATGGCGCATATGATATAAATACATTCAAGTTGAGTCAGCACCAGCGTTTATTTACCTGCTAGAATGTATGCTCTTTTAAGATTTCGATGTTTTGAGATATTTGTTGCGGGCTTGTCACTGCATGAGGCAGCTACGTCACACACTCACGTGGCCGCACCCGAAGGCACGACCACGCAAACACGTCGGTAATTTTATTCTTTAGGAATGTATATCCTTTTTTTTTTCTTTTTTTATGAGATAGGCAGGCAAACGAGCAGACGTTTCACCTGATGGTAAGTAGTCAACGCCGCCCATGGACACCTGCAACACCAGGGGCATCGCAAGTGCGTTGCCGGCCTTTAAGGAATGAGTAGGCTCGTTTCTTGAAGATCCCTTTGTCGCATCGGTCCGGGAACACCGCTGCAGGAAGTTCATTCCACAGTTTGGTGGTGCGAGGGAGAAAATTCCTGGTAAATCGCACTGTACTGGAACGCCATTCATCCAGATGGTGAGGATGGTAATGCAGTCTGTGGCGAGTCGTGCGATGGTGGAATTCAGCAGACTCTCTATGATAGAAGCGGTAGAAAATGCAGAGAGAGCCTACATCTCTACGCAACGCCAGAGGGTCTAGCCGATCGGTAAGCTTTTTGTCATCGACAAGTTGAACTGCCCTTCGTTGCAGGCGGTCAAAAGGAAGAAGTTGGTACTGTGGTGCACCGGCCCAAAGGTGACAGCAGTATTCCATGTGCGGACGGACTTGCGCCTTGTAAAGTTGCAGGCGATGAGCCGCAGTGAAATACCGCCTCGCCCTACCGAGCACACCCAGCTTTTTGGAGGCCAACTTGGCCTTACTTTCCAGATGACCGCGGAATTGCACGTCGTTCGATATGTCGACTCCTTTCGATATTTGAATGCACTTTTGGAACTTTTGAATCTTTGAGTCCGTTGGTTCGGGTGATTTCACGTAATGCTCCATTCAAATAACTCACATTGTCGTGCGCTTATAGGATATGACAACGATGGCGACGCGACTATTCTTCTTGGAAAATGTACTGTACATATTACTATATTATTTTTGTGGCCACGGCGTCGTCTAGACGTATGCCACTTACCGGGTGGTTGCAGGTTCGATTCCCGCTGGCGGAAATTTTGGAGATAGCCTTTTAGGAATTTGCCTTAGTCTAGGTGTAACTGGGATGGCCCCTGTCAAGTACGAGCTTTGCTTAGTTTAGCATCATACTATGACAATGTGTTGTCAGACGATATTCATTTATTAATCCATAGAAGAAAGCACATTTTTCGACGCTATGTCATTGACGAAGCGAGTGAATTTATTTTCGTAATTGGTTGGCTTTTGCCACAGGCATTTAGATCTTTATGTATAAAGGCACAGAGTACATTTTCAAGAAACGTCTTGTTATTTATGTTGCCTTAGTATGCTCAGCGGGGTAATTCTCGCAAAATCGACATCATCTCGAACGACATATGCAGGGGGTGAAACAAATTGTATGGTCAAAAACACCGATTTTGTGAGACTCGAAAATACTACCCTTACTGACCTACCTTTAAAGGGAACCCCCAAATTTCTAGAACATTGAATCCATCTCCAAATATCTAACAGATATAAATGTCTAGAAATACTAAAAATACGACCAATTTGACGTTTTGTCTCGACTTATGTCGATTTACAGATGATGTCGACTTTGCGAGAATTGGCTCCCTGATACATTGACTCTATCTCTATTATACTTTATACTAATTGCGTAGATAGGTCAATACAAAGCTTTTTATAAAACTAAATCCTACTCGTTTACTATGACCGCCGCTCAGCTATTATGGGACCCTCGGTAATCCGGATTGGAGACTCATTAGGACGAGATTATACTCTATTGAAATCTGGCTTAAGCCCGGAACGGACCGACGAGTAGTGAACGTATCGAGATCGAGAATACTATAGTAGTACTATAGTACCTACCCATTCGATTGATTGATTGATTCTTTTGCTAAAATATATTAAAAGTAGCCTAAGTTATTCCTCATAACATCAGCTGTCTGCCAGTGAAAGTCCCAACAGAATCAGTGCAGAAAAAAAATCTAAAATTGTTTTTTTATTACAAGCTTTATATTAACTTGCAATGTATGTCCGGGTGGAATCTTGCAACTGAATTTTAAATCAGTTATCTTTAACCGATTGAGCTGAAATTTGGTATACATGCTTATTTTGGATGATAATACATGCTTAGCTATGTGACGTCATTCTAATTCCAATATGGCGGATCATCCAAGATGACGGAATAGTTATTTTTTCTGCACTACCACAGTATGGGTATCAAATACCCCTTGTATTCTTGCTGAGGAGAACACGAAAATTAAGGGCAATTAAATTAAAAGCTAGTTTTCAAAGATTTTTTTTGCCATTAATTTATTTGTTATAAGTACCGTATAAACATAATATATCGAGGGGTCGACTATTTGACTTAGCAACACTTTTGGGCGATATTGACCTACCTATTTGGGATCAGCTAATTTTCGTGCATCGAATGAGCATGCTCTCATGTATAGTTAACAAAATGTCGCTTAAGTCAAAAAGCCTTTCACCCCTCGATCTGAATGAATAAATAAATCACTAGCTAGCATCAGTTTATAGATTGATAATATCTTCGCATTATTACCGTTGCCATGTTTCGGGTCCCATAGAAACTGTTTGATGGCCGCCGACAGGATATTTGCAACACACGAAAATACTCTAATGAATAATCAGCTTGTTTGTGTTGTTGCCGCAGAACAGGGAATTATTGGAATGGCCACAATTCACACAGCTCAATATGGATAAGATATCATGCCAGTATTTATAGACTTATAATTAATTTACTTCCAAATTTATTGATTTTTAAATCCATCTACAAGTAACCGACAATAGCATTTTCTTTTTGTAAAAAAGTTTTCAACAATGTAACTTTTAATAGATTGTGATGTAATGTTTTTGTAAAGTGACACACAATAATATTTCAAAGTAAACTGTTATTTATTCTTCTATAATTATTTATTCTTGAAATCAGTAGGCTTGTTGGATATTACATCTTTACTACTGACCTAAAAGCTGTTGATTTTTTTCCAACTCACATAAATAAGTTAATTATTTATAGATTAATAGACACCCGCTGTTTTATTATTAATAGTATATTACATATTACTTAGTTTATAAAAGTTAAAATACGAGTTTGTTATTTTGTGATTCCGCAAAAAAAAAATACGTTAGCCATTCCATTCTATTCTATTATCTATGGTACACATTACACTAATCAATTGATATGCCTGGCGTGGTAAAGGAAACTCGCGTTGTATCGTGAAGGCACCTTGGAGCATTAACATTATTGGATAAGTCTTATAGAGACATCAAAAGGCGCGGCAACGGTACCTACGGTAAACAAAATGATAGGTAGGTACGCTATGAAAAGATCTTAGGTAATTACGGCCGTATGTCATTTATGACGTGACGGAATGGTAGTATTTGTGTGATATTAATATTGTGATTACGCCCTCCAACCACTGGAGCGATCGTATTAAGTCGACTTCATTTGAAAATGAACTCTGTGCCAATATGCGTACAGATTGAATTCGACCTCTCGCACACCAGTGCGTGGACACTCGCTTGTCGAATTTATTACCATACCAAAACAAACTGTATTGATATATAGCAAAAGTTCTACAATCAAATTACTTTATTTATCTTTTATTTACGACAGAAATTCAATCTTTATGTATATCGACGCAGAGTCCATTTTGGTATTGGCAAAACATTTTGATGTGCAGCTTTTTAATCCTGAGCAGGTGCACGCATAAGTTATAATATTAATACATCGTGAGAAAACCTGCACGTCTATAGTAAGGCGTGTGAAGTTCACCAACCCGCACTGGGCCAGGGTGGTGGACTATGACCCAAATCTCCCTTGCATTGAGGGGGAATATGCCCGGTATAATGGGAATAGGCTCGCCCCCTATTACTTTGGGACATACATCGGCGAAGTGTGGGTGCACTGCAGTGCACCTCTGACTACTATGATGTATAAGTTATATTTTTAATAAGGCTTTTTAATTCAACTCTCCACCTACGGATAAAGATAAGTCTAATGCGGCTATTTATCAAACCTTTCATACATTATTTTAGTATAAAAAAGTTCCATTAACCTGTATTTTTATCATTCCCCGTACGTTGATCCGGTCATCTCTGCCGACTAGTGATAATAACCGTACACAAAAACTCGACACTTAATCGTACTACGGGCTTATCGCTTTTTGTAGTCCGCCCGGGATTATTCGCCAGTCCCGCCTTTATCCCGGAATAAAATATTTATATCCAACGTAACGAGCCGAGGCCGGACAAATATGACCGGGATTGTCGCTCAACGATTATATTACCTACGCTAACAAAATATGGTTTAAAAAAATAATTTCGTTCAGATACCTGCGGGGCAATTCTTGATCGTCACTATTTCTAATTTGACATATTTGACGTTTGTTTCAACATATGTCGAATTAGAGATGTTGTCAGTTTGCGAGAATTGCGTCCCGGTCTCTTTCCAACAAGTTTCTTGAAGCAATGCTTTTAATATTATTTATGTTTTGTCAGTTACTATTGGAATCGGAATACTTGAAAATGTTGTTGTAAGGGGGGATATGCGATTATGTAAATATTACAATCAATGTTCGTTAGAAACTAAAAAACAATGGAATTACGTAATTATCCTGCTGATTCCATTTTCAAAATGTGTCGTTTTTGTTTTTAAATAACAACTGCCCCTGTTATACTCGTTTAAAAGTCATGGAGAAATGAAAGATTAAAAAAAAATTAAACACCTTTGTTCTGCGCTCATTATTGCCTGGTAATACAAAATAATGTCTGAATAAGGTTCTCGTATTTTTTTCTTTATTTAATGGATAAATGCCATGAATAAATATTTCCTCTTTGTAAACGAAATGCTAATCCGATAATCCCCTCCTTAAAAGGACTCCCCTTTTATAAGATTAAAATATAATAGGGTACACACACTCTCCGTAAACTTACACACATACACACGCAATAGCTACATACTAATTGGAATAAAAAAAGTTGAAACAAAATTTCTATCTGACAAATAAATTACAACTCTGCCGCCTCAACTTTAAGTATATATTTCAATAATGATGTACACTGTACGTAATTCGTGAAGTAAAACACTGATGTAGAAACATTCGTCAACCCTCTAACCCCTACGGTAGGTCGCGGTTTCGCCCTGCAAGGTTCATTGACTACCGCAGAACCCCTGCGAAACGCTGTCACTTAAAATACAACCTTGTTGCTACAGAACTTGGATACGTTTTACAATGCTGTAGCTAATCCAACTGCAAGCTGAAGATAAGCCGGCGGATTAGTTCGGTGGAACGGAAAAAAGAATAAAAAAGTAAACTTCGGGACTCGATTGAGTTCAATTCTTTAATGTATTGAGTTTGACAACCCTAGCGTGTGAGCATGTATGGATAATACGGCGCGGGATAAGCTTAAGCTATAAATACTTTACAAAATAAGTTTGTTTGGGTTTTTTTTATAAGTATCATTAATAATTGGTTGACTTATCTATATTAATTTTTAAAAAACCGTATATTACACATTTTTGTTACATAGGTAAGTTTGTAAGTTCGTAACTAAATTGGTTACGATTACTAACATAGAGTTTATTAGTAATCAGACAAATCTAAGTCTGGCTTTTGTGATCATATTGAAAAAAAAAGTTCGACTTAAATGCATACAAAAATATAGTCATTTTAGTATGGCGTTTGAGAACACTTCTGTGCTGAAAAATTCCATTATAGATATTTTACATCTTTTATTAATTTTGGAGCAAGTCACGTCACTATTTTTTTTTTATTTCATGTATTTTTTAATTCGCATTATTGTACAAAATATATATAGTATATTAAATTATGAAGGCGACCGAAAAACATGACCAACACGTAAATCGTGTAAGCTCTATGCCAAATAAAAAAAGTGATTGTAAAAAGGACCGGGCGAGAAAATCCTGAAAAAGGCCGCACGTGGCAATCCCGGATACCGGGATTTAGCCTATCCCGCCTTACCTTAATCCCGCGCTCCACAAAAATATACCAACACCTACAATCGGATATGTTATATTTACGGCTTTGTTACAAATAAATATAATGTTTATTACTGCTTCATTCGAACCGCTTTGTAGAATTTCTGGAGCTTTTTAAATACATCTCAAAACAAAAATTCCAGCAGGTTTACATGAAACATATTTTGAATCAGAATGTAATTTTTTTTCATATAAACTATTTCAGTGTCTGTGAATCGTCAACTTTGCTTTACGACCCATTCGGAATGCATTGCCTATGGAGAAGAATGGGAAAGAAACACCATGGTTACTCTTTTCCAAAAGGATTATATAATTTTACTTTATTATTTCACAAACATAATACATATGCCCAGTTATTCTAGGTATATTTTACACAATCGTAAACATAAACAAAATAATAATAATTAAATTATTTATCCGTGCTACATAGCAGCGAAAAGGGTTTTTAAAAACAAATTGATTTGTTAATACACGAGATACTATAATGCGATTTCACGTTATAATGTTACCTTCATTCTTTTAAATCTTCTGGCTAAGTCCGTATATAGCAAACTAAATAATATAACGTGCGGGCATCACTTGGCGCGGTCCTCTGAGGATAATCCCGTGTTGCATCCCGCTCCCACCCGCAGGTGTCCCGCGCAAATCCTCGCGATGGCCCACTCTAATCCCTTATTTGAATCTTATCAGATCTCAGGAGATATACCAGTAGTGGTCGCTGCGTGTGTAGTCGTGGGCTTATCTCCTAGGGCTGTCTTGTCAACTACGATTATATTTTAAATTTGACTTTATTTTTATGATATTAAGATACACATTTCCACTCCTGTTATCAAGGATCATGAAAATTTACTTACAATAATTTTAGACTTATAAAAAAAACATTATTTGCGAGGTGCATACCTGTATTACAGGCAAAGGTGCACTGTAGTACGTCCACTTTTTGTCAATGTGTTTCAGTCACAATATTAATGGAGGCGATCCACTAGCAGGCCGTCGTATCCAAGTAACATACATATAGCCAAACTTAGCAATGTGTTTAATTTAAACTTTTTAAAATTCCCTCATATTTACAGTAACACTTAGAAAAAATATGAATGTCAGTTGATATTAAAATTTGATTGAAATATAAGCCCAAATTAATTTAAAAAATATGTAATATTTATTTTAATACTCTGTCAGCCCTAAGTAGAGAATGCATTAAAGGTACGTCCACGCGGAATCCGCGATTAATGGCCTTTGGATGTGCGATTGAAGCCAAATTTATATATGTGCGGCGTGTCACCAGATTACCAGGACATCAGAATATGTATGTAGCTTTGATCTCCGCATGAACATCACTATGAGGGAATTTTCTAATACAAACATCCTGTACAGATATGCGCTCCTGGTACTTCGACTGCGAATATCAGTAAAATAATTTTAGATAAATTAGATTACAAATACACTTTTCAGTTTAAAAGTGCTCTACAATGGTATTGCACGTTACTTTATATAAATTTTGGGTATTTTTCTTCTTCTTCACACAAATTTTAAATTTAAAAAAAATTAAATTCAAATCGTGTTCTAATTTTGTGATATAAAAATATATTATGTTTTTTTATCTATGGTTTGTTACTACTGGCACTTATAAAATATGCGGTCGAATTGAGAAACTTCCTCCTTTTGGAAGTCGGTTAGAAAATACGGAACTTATAAAATATAACGTTCGATATTTAAAAGCCGGCGACTAGACTAGAGGTTTATTTCTTGCGAGTTTAATAAGATAATATTACTAACCCTTTGTAGGGATTAAGATTTTGTTAAGGGCGCGGTGCGTAAGCCCATCCAGACGGGTCCCCGCGATTAGGGCGAGCCCTTTGCCGCTCACTTCTATGGGTTTTTATGATGCTTTAAACAATGAGAGGCCCTGTCTCTCTAACGTATTTAGACTCTAATGAAATTGTTGTCGCGGCTTATGAGGTATTTACGTTTGACATTGAAATTAAAAATTATTGCGTAAAATGTATTTTTTTAAGAATAAATCAGTGCTGGATTAAGCGGCAATGGCCTTGAAATGATTATTGGTAGATAATGTATCGTACATGTGCTTTAGTTTGGAACCGTATTATTAGGCGTGACAGGCCAAAGAGAATGTAGAGTTGGAATTTTTTTTTTTTAATAAATCTTACTAGGAATACGAGGTGAGTATTCCATGACCAATAAGTCCACTTAGAAGTTCCAACTAAACTAAAATGCTATATGTAGACTTTTTTAAAATACCATCAAGTATGCATGTATCTATTAAACCCAAAAAGATTTGATTCGTATGTCGCTCCAAGAAACTAATCACTTTCCTAAGGTAAAAGCATTTTCTTTTTCAGAATTGAAGAATTAGAAATAGATTCTGATTTTGATTCTGATTCTTCGAAGTGTTTGTTTGTAACCTGAAAATAATAGCTTCTCACTGAATGCATTGATAAAAGTATATACGCATGTTTTTTCGTCTGTTTGTTTGACGGCTTTCAGTGGCTCCTTGTAAACGAGTAACATAGGCTAATTTTTTATTTATAAATACCATGCGGGCGAATTCGGTGGCACAGGTAGTTAATTATAAGGTATGTTGTACACGCGAGAAAATAAGACTGCTCGATCCGAAGCGGCGTCCAACCTATCCGGTTGATACTCACTGCAAGCTTAATCTTGACAAATGGTCCGGATGATCCGTGACCGCTGCCTACACCGCGCTTATTTGTCCACGGCGGGACCGCCACCATTTTTTATCGATCGGTCGGAAGGCTCAGCTGATTGCCTCTCTCTGTTGTTGCCGACGGATTAATGCACACATACAAAATATATCGATACGCGCGTATCTTAAGTCCCTGGACACACTGCAGCGTCAAGACGCGCGCTGCGTCTAAAATCAGCTCGCGCTGTCAATGACATTTCAATAGTTTTGTTTTCCTTTTGTTGCGAAATGAGTGAAATTGTGAAAGTTTAATGGAATAAGATGTTTATGGCAATGTCGAGTAATTAATAGCAAGGACAAATTCAATAAATACACATTATAAATAAAACCGGCCAAGTGCGAGTCGGACTCGCGCACGAAGGGTTCCGTACCATTATCTATAAAAACTATTTTGTTGTATGGGAGCCCCTTAAATATTTATTTTATTCTGTGTTTTAGTATTTGTTGTTATAGCGGCAACAAAAATACATCATCTGTGAAAATTTCAACTCTCTAACTATCACGGTTCATGAGATACAGCCTGGTGACAGACGGACGGACGGACGGACGGATAGCGAAGTCTCAGTAATAGGGTTCCCGTTTTACCCTTTGGGTACGGAACCCTAAAAATGGGTGATGATTGTGATAAAGATCATTTCAATAGTCAATACAGTTCGTTTTGGTTGTGGTTTTAGCAGAAATTTGGTCGCGCGCGCCTTGACGCCCCTGTGCGCGCAGTGCCAAAAGCAAATTAAAGTCGTACACAAAAGAATAATCATAAAGGATTTGCATTATAACACGCACACATCGGCGCGTGATGTATACCAACCAACCAATGAAATGTAATCTCGTATCATTTATCGTTCCATTTTCAAATTGAATGTGACAAGCGAATTACAACTTTATTCCCTTAGGAGTGGTGATACGAATTTAATATGAGATCAGATAGAGTAACCTTATGCGGAAAAATACATAGAGTGCATATCGACGCTTGCAAGGCAATCATTACTAAGTATAGCAATATATACTAAACGTCGCAGAAAACTCTGGCCGTTCGTATGGTTATATAACTCATTTTTTGACGGTTAGTAAGGTTTACCATTTCATCCACATTTTACCGAAAGTATTTTGAGTTTAAGAACTCGAGCCTGTCTGTATCCTTCAATTATACATTTCCCTTACCTTATCCTTGTAGTATAGCATCCCCCTCTACGTATCCTTTTGGAAACTCTACATATCCTTTACTTATCCTTACAACCGTGATAGTATTACTATTAAATAGATTGAGTAGATGCAACCCTCATATATCTATTCTTCTACAAAACCCATATTCCTAACACCTAGGTATTCCTAACACCTATCCGAATGGGTGGTAGAGATACTATTAATACTATTTATTTTTTACTGACGATTCATAAGTGGCTGTATTGGTTTACATGAATAAAAAAAAAAAAAACCTATATCTCTGTCAAAATAATGATTTCCAATCATTAGCAATTTTATATTATATTATAATTAGTTCCAATCATTAGTCTAATTAAAAAAAAAAAACAAAGTAAAATCAAGAGCGGCCCCGGTACCTACTACGTTCGCTGCGATTTTATAATAGCTTCAAACACACAATGGGATCAAGCCCTAACGATACGAAACGTTTGTGTGTGTGTGTTAAGCCGAGTGCATTGCCTCAAATTGGGCTGAAGTACAGGAGATTATCTCGAGATGATTGATGGAGATGCCCCCCCCCGTACCTCCCCTCCCCACGTCCCCGCGCTCGCCCGAGATCACCAACCAGCTGCATCGATACGATTGAGCAATGTAATCCGATGTGTAATTAGGTAAAAAGTTAATCGTAACAAGGCATTGATGCCCAACAACTGGTAGGTATGATATTATCTTTAGCTATGACCGGTACATAATTTAATTTGGTCGCTTGCTATAATAGGAAGAACATTTTCATTACGCTCTAATAATATTCACATATACAAGGTGTATCAGAAGTCCGAAATAATACTTGGACGCTAGCATTGGAATCGTGTATACAAATGAATGGTATAAAAATTTGCTTGAAATTCGACCATGTTTTTCCAACTTTTTTTTCGTCGTCAATTTCTATAACCCGTAATATCTCGAGTCCTATGTAAAACACGATACCTGTGACAAATATTCAAGGGTCTGTAACTCAGAAACTATGATAGTTAGGTATAAACTGTCTTCACTAAGTATCCACATATGCGCTGCCCAAAGTATTTTTTCGGACTTCTGGAACACCCTGTATAGTAGTAGTAAATATAGTAGTAGTAAACCAAACTTAGAGAAATGTCAATCGATTTCTAAATAACCTACAATAGCCCTTTTCAGTAGAAAAGTATTGTACAATGTTACTGTAAAGACATGAAATTCTTAAATATAATATATTATGCCTCTTGATATTGGCACGCTCTCTAAAACATATCGACGCGACGCAAACGTCGTAACTGAAACATGTGATATGTCAGATACGACGTTTATGCTTTCCAGGGTCGATATAAACACTTTAAACTCTACTACTAATTTAGACTTCATTCGGAACTCTTCAGTGAAGTTTACGTATTAAAAATAACACACTAAACTTGGTCCCATGGGCGAAATCTGGTCTAAACCGCTTTGAACTAGTATTCAGTGGAAAATCCTAGTCGCTAACAAAGACGCGAGGAGTGAGGAGCCCCGACACGAGCTAAGTAAGGCACACATACACACGTACAGAGGCTCTTGATCCGGATCAGCCGTGATTAGGCGGCAGCGGCTGCCCACCGTCCGGGGATACATCTCCGACCGGATTACTGGAATCCGGATTTTGTTGAATAACTCGCTACGGAGATATAACCTAATTTATATAATTTATAATACCTAGTCGTATTCGCATCACTATAAGTTAGATTTTTTGAAAAGAGAATAATATTTAATTATTAATAAAATACCGTCCCAACAATATTTTATATTTTAACGGCTGAAAAAACCTACCAACATTTTTAAATTGGTAGTTTTTTTGTATAATTCAAATCTCAACCATGTCTCGTAAATATTTACTTATGTGTTTTTGAATCCTAATTGTTTAACAATATAACTTTGGAGATCTTATTATTGAAAAATATTACATTTAATAGGCTGCGGAAGTGAGACACTTTTAGTACTGTAGCTAAAAAAATACATCAGTGTAGGGAGGAGGTAATTTTATTATAATTTAGTTGCAGACCATAGACAATTTTTTTTATTCAAGTAGGTAAAATATCTCTCGCATGTGTCATAGTAGATGATATTTTATGTGTGAATTGTGGTCCCCTCGTAGAACAATCAATACAACTATATAGGGTATGCATACATACACGCGTTCGCGGATCAGTCCTAAGCCGGATTACTCGACCGTCGGATCTGAGGTACCTCGCCGGGGTCGACGATATTACGGATTTCAAATATGGAAAATGTTTAGAATATGAATCTGCGGTTACTGATTCAAAAACTTTGCATTCCTATTTCAAAATAGGGAAGTGTGTACTTACTTTGGTAAAATTGTCGGTTAAAATGCGAATTGACTCAAGAGCCATTTTGGTAGCTTTGCATGAAACCCAGCTCAAAAGACGGAGAAAAAAATCGCTGATTCCAACGTTTTATTTAACTCAATATAATCTGTCATGGCGCGTGAGTCGCTTCACCTTTTACCCGTCGTTTAATTCTCAACGTGTCAAATTCCATAAGTTTGGTAACACATTATACGTTTATCATTCATTTCGTAGGTAGACGATAGATACTTACAGAGATACAACTGTAACATTTTGCAAGATTATCTAACAAAAATATTTCAATGGATCACATCAAATGTCATTAAGATAAGTTGTTATTACGTCAATCTATTACAAAAAGGCGTAATAATAAATCATACGTAAAGAAGTTACTGATCGTATGACATAGTCCAAAGAAATTTAAAAACAACGTATGAAAAATCTTTGCTCTAAGCATTTTTTTATTACTCTCATCACTATCACGTCATAAATTAGTTTAAAACTTTTCAACATTAAAAAAATAAAAAAACTAAATTCAAAAGTGGAACACTAGAAAATCGATAACACACACACACGTGAGGCGGGGATCGCTCATCCGGATCATCCGGGGCTGGATCAGTTCGTGTCGCCCGGAGATAAATCAGCGCTTCCCTAGCGTAGGTATGTAACGGCCTTGCGACGCGCGTGACAATGCGTCACACCTATCGAAAGCGTTCGAAATGCAAACTATCAAACGTGTACTTTTTAATAAAATGTTTTTTTTTTAATATACCATGGAGTTCTAGAACATTGTTAATACTTTTTCACACTGATTCGTGCGTAATTTGTTTTTATAAAACCAAATTAACTTCCGATGTGTTAAAAAGAGTACTGTGGATAACCATAATCTTATCATGAAAATAAATCAAACATATACGAATATAATAACGGAAGTGACGTCTGTTCATTCAATAATCTGATCTCCAAATACCGCGTATTTATCAATAGGTAAGTTCTAAATATAAATATTGAATCGAGATAAAACCAAAAGATACGCGCGGCTCACAGCGATATACAAATATTATTACTTAATAGCCGATATACTGAGATAAATGTATCCATAATAGAACATTAGCATTCAAATTTAAAAATTTAAAAAAGGAATACAGTTGATTTTGGCAATAAAGCGCTCAACTGCGCGTTATGTCTTACATACGAAATAAAAGATTATAAATACAGTGTAATAAAAAATATAAAGCGGCTTATCTATATAAAACTGGCTTATTCGTATAAAGTAGCGTCAGCATTAATAATTTTAATATTAAATTAAATAATTTCCGGTGTACCGTCAACGATGTGGACCATTTTAAACATGTGAGATCCTATGCAATAGCTTGTATTTAATTTGGTACCATAGTTTATAATTTTATTTCTTTCAGAGGATTTACATAGTTGTTGTAATTCAATCGCTCGCGCCGTCAATTACAATTCGTCGAAGTTTAAGCTTTTTGTTTGAATAAATACAGTTTGTTTTAGTATTGGCAAAAATAATGACGCGCGCTTGTAGTAAATTCATTCTTTTTCATAATAAATAAACTTAGTATGGAACTAAAATCTTAGGCTTTCGTTACGTATGACGAAATATCAAGCAATCTAAAATGTTAGATGTTTATAGTTTCTAAATGCATTTCTTTTAACTTTCGTAAAACCTTTTGGTCTGACCGTACACAGCAGCACAGGTACGATTTGACAAAAAGATATATCTCCGACGTCGGGCGTAATCCGTCGGCCATTGTGCAATAGCTAATCGGCGCGGATCGGGCGCGCGGGCCGATTCAAAATTAATAATGATTTATAACGGCCGATTAGACGCAATAGGCATTAACTCACCGGCCGATTGGCGGGACATGCAACAACTACTTAAAATAAATCCCACTGTCATAGGATTTTCTTCTAACTTACGCAATATACGGGGTGTTTTAGAGGTCCAAAATAATACTTTACCGTTTGCACTAGAATAAAGGAGTTGTAAAAAAAAAAAAAAATTGCCGCCGCCAGTTTTGAAATCTTGTTATATTTCGAACCCCAGGTGAAATTTTCATTCGCACATCAAATTCGAAAGACTCAGCGGTGCGGGCCCGGGAGCGTACTTTATCTAACGCAATATAAATAAAAAAAAACAGATCCTATTAAAAAATGCTTATTGGTCGACTTCTAAAAAATATTGGTGACGATATTCTTTTCATAGTATTCGAGCTGCAATCAAAATAGGTGCCGCAAAATTAATTTATCCGCCCATTGTACTTTTATTGGTTTAATTTATTTTTTACTATGCAACCTTAGAGAACTGAACTCCTTTCCAAATAAATTAGAATTTATATTCACAATACGACGCGATTTACAACACTCTGGTCAGTTTACCTTTGACGTTCGTCTCTGTCTATGCCTTCCATGGAGGTAGTATAGTAATAAGGAGCCCGCGCTGCGGTAAATTCTCCGCCATATTAGTATTATTAATATTTCATTGTTTATATTGTTTGACATTTACGTACTTTCTTGATCTTAAGACTAAGATGGCGGATCTGAGATAAACCATAGACAACCTTCAAAAAAATGCCGCAGAGCATTACGAAGAGTGGGGTCTTTCTGGGTACTGATGATGAAATTTAATTATATAAGATGAGGAATGGCTCGTTTAGATACGAAAGCAATTGTCAGTTGCCATATTATTATTCGATCTTTTTAAGCGTAGAAGATATATGTAATACTGATGCATTGGGATTGTACAGCTCAGGTTCAAATCAAAAATAAAAATATTGCCCGTCATGTCAAAGTGTAGCGTGTGTTGCCTTACTAACATATTATTATCTTATCTTTATTATTAAAAGCAGTTCTAAAGGCAACACACTGGAGCTATATGTACCTATGTATATTGGTAATAAGTTTCGGCGATTTAAAAAACAATCAGCCCATTGAGTTTCTTGCCGGATCTTCTCAGTTGAGGTCGCGTTTCGATCCGGTGGTAGTATAGTAGAATATAAGAAAAAAAATGTAAACTTGACAATTTGTAAGTGCCCCCTTAGGCCTATACAGAATAAATGATTTAACTTTGACTTTGATCCACATTATACATATCGAGAGGTGAAAGGCTATTTGACGTAAGCGACATTTTTTTAACTATACAGGAGAGCATACCTACTCATTAGACGCAGAAAAATTAGCTGATTCCAAATATGTATAAAAGTCAATATCGACCAAAAGTGTCGCTTCAGTCAAATTGCCCTTCACCCCCTCGATATGCACTTGGCCTTACGCTTGAGCACGGGATGTCCCGGATTAAGATTTAAAGGGCATAAGAAGTAAAACGAGACGGAATAAGAAACTCGCGATAGCCAGACAAGGACAAGGAATTGGAGATTTAGAGATTATGATTCATAAAGAGAGGAGAATGAATGGGAAATTATTACGTAGGGTATAATCGTGGGGGATTTGTTCGCTCGACGCGGAGTGGTTCCATGTCGTTTTGGATTTCACGACTGCCTAGCGGCTAACTGCTCGTGAAATTAGGAGGTCGGATTTAGGGGTCGTAATTATTAGATAGGAGCAGAAGTAGCCGAGTGGTCGAACGCACGCCTTGCAATCAAAGTGTGCAGGTTCAAACCCCGGCTCGCACCTCTGGGATTTATGTGCGAATCTCATTTTCATCCGAGATTATCACTTGCTATAAAACGTTGGAGGAAATCATAGTGAGGAAATCAGGAGGGAACTTGACTAGTTCTCGATAGATGTGTGAAGTCTGCCAAGCATTCCCCGCACTAGGCCCGCGTGGTGGACAATGGCCTGCATCCCCCTCGCATTGTGGGGAGGCCCGAGCCCAGCAGTGGGACGCCAAAAGGGCTATAATAGTAGTATTTATTAGATACACTCTAACTAGCTCGAGGCATTGTACAAGGGATATTGGAACTAACTTTCGTTTACGAACTTACATAAACACGGGCCTTACTAACCTCTTTAAGTGTTATTGTAATTAAATGAACTCTGACATTTTCGGACAGACTTTTTGCTGAGTTGACTGTCTAAAACTGAAGGTAATATTAAAAACATTGCTGCTAAACACGTAGAGTGTGTAGTCCTTACTAACAAATTTAGATAGAACCACCCTAATTTACCGCAAAACTACTTAGTTTGAGTCACTACTACAAACCTATTAATACTAGATATCAAAGCACGAACAACTTTACAATGAACTTCGTCTAATTCACAGTCACATAAACAATATAAAATCAATTGCGATACGCGAGTACGCGTTAACTACGTTCAAACATATCGGTAAATCAATTAAACCCTGCGCTTACAGGTACGTCAAAAGACGCGCGTATTTTACTGTCAAAATAATTATATTAACTTGTAAAAGATGCAGATTTTTCAACGAAAGTTACGTAAGCAAATTTAGACATGCACCTAAGAAATTACATCTCTATATATCTTGATACACAGTACATTTCTAAATAACATTAAATTAATTCACACGCTCCAATGGATGCAAGACGTTAAACCTACACTGAGGCTTCAGAACTCATGTTTGTCAATACCAAAACGAACTGTATTAACTCGCTGATACAGTTCATTATTCAACGAAATGACATTGACAGCACTCTTAGCCCAGAAATTCAATCTTTATGTATATTGCCTCACAGTTCGTTTTGGTATTGACAAATATTTTGTCGCACTAGTTTTGACGCCCCAGTGAGTTCGGGGTATACGGCATCAGATTAACCGGCCAATGCGGAGATGAGCCGGCCGTCGTACAAAGGGGCCGAGGGGACGCGCGTGACTCCAAATAATGTATACCACGTTGTTTTAAAAGCCTTTTGTAGGCGCTAGACGACGCTTTCTCCGATATATTGAATAGGGGAATAAATTTAAAGATATAGTATTATGATGTTGCTACATACAGCATTAATTAGTCAGACTTTCTTATGACATACCAAAACAAATTCTGTGTCAATATGCATAAAGATTGATTTTCTGTGGTACAAGCCACGTCGCCACGCGTCGGTATTCTCTCTCGCTATCAGTGTAATTTAGTTGAAGAATGAACTTTTTCTATCGCAAAATACAGTTTGTTTTGGTATGGCAAAGAATCCCAGCTTCATGCATGAACAAGAGGACAGTATTTTTTGTGTTTTAACTGATGTTTAATTGTTGTTTGTGTACAACAGAACCGATGTTGTAGTAATTCTATCCACTCACCAGTAATACCTTTGTTGAGGAGGTTGTTGAAAGCCTCCTTCTTGGGCGAGAGGTGTGGTGTGTGCTGGGAGCGATCGTGATGTGCCGGCGTGGAGGGCGGCCGCGGCACCGCCCGCTCTTCTGGCGACCGCCGCGCCGGCGACTTGCTGCGTCTCAGCTCCGGCTGTAGACTCTATAACAATAAACATACGGTTCTTAATCTATAAATATAAGAAACACAAAAAGATTTCTACTAAGATTTCTTTCAAGTCGGTTAATAATCTTCAACCTTCAAGCCTATATTGTTTGTTTAAAGAAATCTGTGAAAATATGCCAACATCCCGAATTTCGTCAAGTGTAAAGAAAGAAAATCGCTTACATAATATTATAATTATTATAATCGTAATGATCTGCATCTAATCTGACTAAAAACTTATTATCTGTCCTGTACCCATAATTCTGATTCAAAGATTTATATTATCATACGATTAAGCGCTAATCTAATATAAATCTGTGACATTAAATCGTCAATCATGTGATTCTGAACGGGTGTTTGACAACGTCATATAAAGATGGCGTTATACAAAAAAATAGGGAAAAAAGATATAGCTACTTAATTAAAAATATTTTAAAAAATCACTTTTATAACCTAGGATCACTATAAAGCTAAAAATAACCTCATAATTTATGTTTACAAATACATTATATTTTTATTTTCATTGCTACTAATCTTTAATTTAGATAAATAAATCTTATTTGAAGTAGGTGCCATTGGTGCCAGGTGCCATTGTAGCCATTCCAAAGGAAATGTCGAATTTGGTTTAGTTTGTCGAAGACACATTCAAAAATAACAATACATACGGGTTGAATTGAGATTCTCCTCTTTTTTTGAAGTCGTTTAAAAATCACAATGTGTTTGTCATACGTGTATACGCAGACGCTTGCAACTATAGAAAATCGTACGTAAAAAAATAATGGTAGAGCTAACCTATGCTTATTAGTAAACTGCTTACCGTCGGGAAAAGCAATCTTAATTACTAATTCGCACATTACAAAATACAATATTTACTAAATCCCCAGAATTACTGGACCGATTTTGACAAGACTTGCACTGACAGATAGCTGATGTTACAACGAAAATTTTAGGTTTTTTAATTTTACTAAAGCGACGCGGAAGAAGTCACAGATAGAGCTAATCGTACATAATTAAACAGAAGTTATAAATAAATATTTCATTAATCCATATACGAACTAATACGTCACCATTTTAATAAAATCAAATCATAATTGATTCATCGTATGCCCAATTAATTTAACGGCATGATTTATTTCGAATCAAACGCGTGAGCTAATCCATTCGTTTATGGTACGTCGTCTAGACGAAAGCCAGTACGCACCATAAAGGTCGAATAAAATCCTGCGCAAACAGACGCGTCAAGAGACGCGCGACCAGCTTTTTGCCAAATAAACTGTATAAACTACTAGATGATCCGGCGAACTTCGTATCCTCTATTTTGTTTTCAACCAAGTATCAGTTATTACAGCGAACAAAACAAAAATAAATTTCACTCGTTCCTGAAAAAAAGGGTTTTTTTTAAATGGACTACGCTGTTGGCCGTGAGGTGGCCTTTACAGCTTTACCGGAGGAGTGGCGTGCGCAGAGTGCACTCCAACCAAGGCCTTAAGGGCAGAAAAGGGTGGCAACTAGCTCAAGGGGGCCACAGAGGGCACGACCTCGGCTTGGGCAGTTACCGTGAGGGGAGAGGTAGTGACTGTGCTCCTAGGTGCAAAGATGCACCTACGAGCGGAGGGTTTTGTCAGGCAGACAGACGGACAACAAAGTAATCCTATAAAGTTTCCTTTTTAGGTACGAAACCCAAAAACAATATATTGGTAAAGTTTTTGAGTTTTACGAGACTAACGAACAGCGATTAACTTTTATGTAATATACAGATAGAAGAATAATAGAAGCACATTATTTTTCAACGAAATATAATTATTTAAGGCATTGCGAGTTGTTGCTACTTAAATTTAATCTTTATACATATTAGCACATAGTATATTTTCAAGTGAAGTCAAGTTACTTCGCTTGCTTCAATGCGTTCAGGGGGTAATGATGAATAATTCTACAATTTGCACTGGTACACTTGCATGCATTTTACACTGTCGTATGCGCACAGTGTCTACCCGCGGCAGACGCGAATACGTGCATCAAATGTCAAAACGACCTCGACAATATAAAGGGAACCGTTGCTTTACATTATATTACGTAACTGTCATTCACACTGAAATGTAGCGTCGCCATTTAAAGAAACCGTCTGCACCCGTTTAAATTTTTCACCCAAAATAAATAACGGTATATTTAATTTATAAACAATGCAGTAACGAATATTGGTTTATTTATAGACTGCTCCATGTTATGCATTATTGATGAGTAAAACAAATTGTAATAATTAACTCTTTGAACGTCCTACCACTAAGCATGGGACCTCCCCTTAAGAAATATCGCCAAACAACACATACTCATCGTATGATTTCAGACTAAATAAACTTTGTCCTACGGGTGCCATACAAAAGATTAGGGGCGATTCCAGTTACACACAAGCCAGTCTAAACTCGGAAAAGGCCATTTCCAAAATTTCCTTTCCAAAGTGATCACCTCGGACTAGTGAGATTCGCCTATAAAATTCATGAGGGGCGAGAGATATTAGTTAAAAGCAACACTTTCAGGCTATAATAATGCCAACCCACACAGGGGCGACAACGCTCACGCGTAAAAACTTTTGCCATAGCAAAACGAATTTTAGTGACACATAGAAAAAAATCATTCTACAACAAAATAACACTGACAGCGCAATCGAATAATGACGCGTGGGGCGTGGCTTTTACGACAGAAATTGAATCTTCATCCATATTAACACAAACTTTGATTTTGTATACTTAGGAACTTATGTCATTGGCAAGTGAAATAAGGACGCACCATTTGGCTTACTTGAGGTCTCGTTCACTTACTCGCTGGGCAGGGGCCTCCTTTCGATACGACGAGGATTCAGGCTATTGTCTACCACAGTGACCCGGAGCGGATTGTCAGACTTTACACATCTATCAAGAACTAGTCAAGTTCCCTTAGACGTGCAGGTATCCTTCACGATGTTTCCTTCACTATTTCTTAACAAGTAATAATCTCGGATGAAAATGAGATTCGCACATAGAGCCGAAAGGTGCGAGCATTTCAATTGTGCACTTTGATTGCAAAGTGTACGTTCGACCAGAGCTCGGTCACTTAAAAATAGACTTTTAAACATGACTTTTATGGAGAATAAGATGAAAACACTATAATTTTCACCACCATGAACTCGTATTGGAAATCAGATTACAAATTTGGTCATACCTATCTGATTAGCATGAAACGACGCTTCAAAATAGCCTCGGCCGCTATTTTTACCGACCACTAACAAAACAATACGGTCTCGACGAGAGGTGCTAATTTTATCATTTACAAATTGTATGGATCATTGGACATAGGACATATAAGGAGGAATATTCTGTGTATAAGTTGATGACGAATTCGCATTGAAAACGATAATCTGGAAATTCCCATCGGCCAGAAAATCGACAATGTTGTATAACATTTCAGAATCGAATACGATATTGATAAATGTAAATTCCGATACCAAAATCAACTCTGTGTCAATATTCATAACGATTGAATTTCTGTGGTAAAAGCTATGGAGCCACCCGTTATAATTTGCTCGTTGAAGAATAAACGAACTATCTCGGCTGATTGAATACAGATAATACAGTTTCGGTTTGGAAAAAAGTCAACGCGCGCGTCTAAACGCCCCAGTGTGCGAACGTCGTATGAAGAATTAAAAGTGGTAAAATTTCAGCTCTTATGAGTATATAAATAAAGGCTACGACAGCTTTGTTCCATCCTATTTCGTTCCTTTAACGAAGAAAGATAAGACCGCCCAATTGTACATATATATTTAGACCTAGGAATGTTACATTTTCTCCGTCTCTCTATTTGGTGTGCAATATAGAGTATCTATCTATCTCTATCCATATCTATGATGTAAATTTATGTATATCTACCCGCAAAAAAAAACCGTTTTTGTAGTCCACCTACTGAATTCGCTTCTGTTCAAAGACAAATAAAATACCCATGTTTATGTATTCTAATCTAAGAAAAGTCTACCCACTTAAGGCGAATCGAGATTCAAATTGAACACTTGTCCGTTGCGTCAGTCGATACAAAACGCTCACGAGGCACTGATTACATTCATTGAATATTGTTACTGTACGAGGGTTTGACCACATATCGCCCTGCACACACCGGGGCGAGCGAAATAAATTGTCAAATTTCAAAAATGTACACTATGTCAAATATTTCCATGCAGCTCATCGGTCCCCTAAGCAAAGCTTGTACTATGGGTAACTTACAATAACCTGGGACGATCCCAGTCACACCCTTAACAGGGCAAATTCCGAAAAGACAATTTATGAAATTTGCCACTGACGGGAATTGAACCTGCAACCAGCCGGCTCAGTGAGCTGAGCGGCCTACGTTTAAACCACTAGATCAAGCCGTCGTCAAACTTACTTAACTCATTTGAAAATGTACTAATTAACTTAAAGTTTGAATTTCTGTGGAGATCACGCGTCATATGTCGAACTATTGAAAAATGTGCTGTTAGTATTTGTAATTACAGTTCGTTTTGCTATTGGTGAATCGCGTGTTTTGACGCGCTTGTGGGTGTAGGTCTTAACGGCGACTCCCGACGAATGATAGTGTTTTAATAAGGTTAATGATATGCAAACACGACGTATCTCATCATCTCGTAATGCTGATGATGACGCCAAAATATATGACCAAAGACATTGTGTCCCGGACGGCGGTTTTAATATTATGGAAATTTCAAGTCAATAGACTATGAGCCACGTTCTGAAATTAAAATTTCAAAAAAATATACATTCGAATTCAGAACAACCTCTGTTTTTTAATTCGTTCAAAAATAGTTGTTTTTAGTGACACGTTTTAATTCTTCTTTTTATTTTTTAACAAATGAATGAAATGATGAAATCTAATGGAATGGAATGAGAAATGGCTCCACCTGTGATTAGTGGGTACTCATCGTTTACAATGTGCATTAATTTTAAAAACTGCTACTTTATTATGGATAGTTGTACTTGAAAACTTATTTGAAAGTTATTTGTAATTTAATTTTATTCAATTTAATTGAGTTGCACAGTGAGAAAGGATCTTTCTTTGGGCTAAGTTGCCGCTACATGCAATGCATGCAAACTGTCAAATTGCTCAAAGCGCCAAAATTCGCGACATTGCCAATTTTGTTTAAGAGTAATGCACAATGGTTGATTTACGTCAAGACATTTAATTTGTATGAAAACCAAAAATAATTAAAAGGAATCCATAGTGAAAAAAAATATCATTTTAATGGTCTGATTAGAATAATCTCGCCGTTCGAATGGTATATATAACACATTTTATGATGTTTTGTCGCTTAGAAAAGATTGCCTTTGAAGCGTCGATATCCTTAGGAACACGGTATACTCAAGCTACTAAGAAAATCACATAAAACTAGTAGAGTGTCGTCCAACAAGAGGCGCGGGCAGCCGTCACTGGAATCGTTGATTCGCGCCACAGATACGTCCAATATCGTATTGGAATTTGTGATGTCGTTTGACCCCTGTTAACCCAGATTACGCTCCTCGGCGCCTGATTCGTCCTCGGCGGAGGTTGATTGTGTTGTGACACAAACTGTAATGTATTACGTGTTAAGTCTTGCTGCAATCACGGCTCGCACGTACCACAATTACAATGGATATGTTCGCCGAACTTTACAATTTATCTGGAGCGGTTCGTACTTTGCGCTCTGTACTTTGATGAGCTTTTATTTGTCATTTATTAAGTGAGTTGCGGCAGCCTAGTCGATTGGACGCTTTGATTTGACAACGATGAGAGCAAATTCAAATTTCGAACCTCTAGTGCGGGTACCTTTTTAAACTGACCAAATGCCCGATTTTTCAACTGTCATAAACCTAGAATAGAAATGGTGAAATTAAATAGATTAAGATAAGAAATGGCTCCACCCGCGGTAAGCAGGTATTTCAGCCAGTGTCGAGTAATTAATAGCAAGAGAAAATTCAATAAATACCTACACATCATAAATAAAAATGAGTGATGAACGTGATAAATCGGTGATAAGTAATCGTGATAAGTCGGATCACTCCATATAGGTCTTTGGTTGTTATGAAATGTATCGATTTCGAAAATCGAATTTGACAGAATTCGATATTTCGTCTGGGGATAGAAAAATAAGAGGTTAAGGAACAGTCTCGTCGTGTTACTATTGATGTCACTCGCGTCTCGAAATCCCTTTGCATTTTGGGACAGTGTACCCTAGTATTTTAGCAACAAGTTTGCCTCCCTATTACAACTGGGACCAGAATACCATGCGCGATAGTAAGATGTAGCAGTGCATGTCTGCCTACGCCTTCACCCATACAGGCGTGATGATACACAAAGTGGGCGCTCGGTAATAAGTGGGTGTGTTGCATTTGTATGCTGTTTCGAATGACGTCTGTATTTCAGCGGTTTATTGCGCTGTTGATTCAATCGAGGCCAATTCGCCTGGTACCGAGTCTTATCTAACTTCGACTATCGGCGACTTATTTTATGCATCGTATCATTGCAAATTAAACCTTATTAATTAGCCCTATTCGGGTGAGCAAATTAACTTGTAACAATACAATCAAAGTGTGCAGGTTCAAACCCCGGCTCGCACCTCTGGGATTTATGTGCGAATCTAATTTTCATCCGAGATTACCACTTGCTATGAAACGGTGAAGGAAAACATCGTGATGAAACCTGCACGTCGGAGGGAACTTGATTAGTTCTCGATAGATGTGTGTAGTCTGCCAACACGCACCGGGCCAGCGTGGTGGACTATGGCCCAAATCCCCCTCGCATTGAGGGGAGGCCCGTGCCTGGCAGTGGGACGTTAAAAGGGCTGTAGAAGAATACAGTACAAAGTCCTATAGAACAAACAAACAGACTCAAAAGTGAGTATTATCATAATTAATCCGACATTATTTATTTTCCCACGGTTCATGTTTCATTAGCCTAATCGCATATTACCAGTATTTGTTTGTAGTTAATTATTAAAGTTAACTAATATACCGATAATTTGTTTAACTTGATTATTGTATGCTTAACACACTGCACTCATCGGGGCGAGATAATTTACTTGACTTTATTGTAAAATGTACTCTGTTTTAATTCACATAAATATTAAATTTAAGTGGTAAAAAAAACATCAAGCGTCATTAATCGTGTTTCGTTGAAAAATAAGTTTTTTTATAAGTTAATACGGTTCGTTTTGGTATTGGCAAAGAATTGGACGCGACAATATGATTCTTAAACTATCAAATAAATACACACAGCATTCGTTGCGTTGTCTTAACGTATCGCTTATAATATAATATTATTATAATACCGCGGTACATAACTATTTATATACTTATTTAAATCAGAACACATAATAAGAGCATGTGATGTAAGTAGCTATGCACATAGATATGACAGCAACGCAAGAGACATCACAGATTACAGGATCGGTAAATATGTAAATCAGAATCTCGACAATTGCGACTCTACAAATAGAGCTCAAAAGTTGTCAGCTTCTATTTTCATAGATATCCCACTGACTGATTAATTTGTTTACACCACTATTGCCTGTGGTTGTAGCATGTAAACCAAGACTAGACTTATGTCACAGAATATGTTGATTATATCTCTTTTTCTCGTATGATATAAGACAGAGAGCGACCGAGCCAATCCGTGATAGAGGTCTTGTCTTGACATGCGTGCTAATACCACTGGTAAGGGCACTGAATAGTTTAATTTCAAAAATACAACCGTTTATAAACCATGTTATTAAATAAATACAGTTTGTTTTCTTATATTTACGCGAATACTATAACTATTGAAATAAAACTACTATAAGAAGATTAGTCAGTTTTTACCACCTGCCAAGTGTCACATTCCTCTACAAGATGCAGGGGTATACAAACTCGATTGAGAATCTGGGCTCTCTTACATAGGACAAACTAAAAGATCAATAAAAACCCGCGTAAAAGAACACATAGCTGACGTTAAACACCGACGCTCCACGAAGTCTGCAATCTGTGAACGTGTACAGGACCGCACCCGCCATTATATCAGATTTGATAAACCGCATATCCTCGCAAAAGAACACCGACTCCGACCAAGGATGATACGTGAGGCCATTGAAATTAAAAAACATCCTAATTTCAATAGGGAAGATGGCTGGGTGCTACCACCAACTTGGCATCCAGTAATTAATATGATTAAATCCAAAACCAAGTGCACCATTGCAAGACCTCAAGACACCGTAAGCACTTTCTGCGTGGATTGGACCGCAAACAACAACTAAATATGAGGGTACCCAGTTATTAACTATCAACAGTCTAACACCTCAGTCCCCCCGTGACCATGGTTGCTGTAAAGTAGCCGAAACGTCGGGAAAATAAAATAGTAAATAAACGCGATAAAATCCGTAAAATAGTTTTATTTCAATATATACAGTTGTTTTTTGATGCGGTAGACTGCGTGCCTAGTAAGCGACTCATGATAGACCTTTCGATAAATTACTCTTTAAGGTTAAAATTAGAATGGAAGCCAAAAATCTTTGCAGTGCAATAATGTAAGGTATAATTCATTAGGAGTTTTATTTTATTATATTACTCATCCTTACTTAACTTTCCTACTTCATCAGCATTAAACGGACAACAATAATAACATTTACTGGGGTATAAAAGGAAGTCAGTTAATAATTATTAAATAGACAGAATCGCAAAACTAGCTCACATGTGCGATCGAATCGCATCGCGCCACCACCTAGCAAATTCCTTTACCAATCGCAAAACGAACTGTATCAACACATACAAAAAGTTTATTCTACAACGAAAATATATTGACGGCGCTAACGAATTTAGACGCTTAAGGGCGTGACTTTTACTACATCAATTCAATCTTTATTCATATTGCCACAAAGTTCGTTTTTGTCTGAAGTGTTTGGGGTTCCACCTCTACACTCGCGTCCCCTATGTAAGAAAATCGCTCACTTCGCTTGCGTCAGATTGCAGGATCCATTAGTTAATCGTTACATACGTAACCTCAATCCCAGTAAGAATACAGAGGCACAACACACAAACCAACAGCGTAACATCTGATAGTAACATTTGCCGTGGAATTACTCTTGTTGTCTATAAACCCGGGCCCTGATTAATTTATGCCAGTCTATTTGTACGAGATAACGTTTAGAAACGTCTTATTTGTATATCATGTGGGCTTATCTTTTAATTCTTGAGCTGTCAACGCGATGAAAAACAGGTTTTTCCAAAATTTATTTTCGCTTTGTGGTAAATATCTAATCTAATTAAATGCTACGGTCTTAAGTGACTACGTTTGAGGCTCTGAAATGTATATATGTTGAAATATTTTAAACTACTTGCTTCCGTACAACTAATGCTTGGTTAGTAGCAGGCTCGCCCCCTATTACATTCTGGCCAAAATACATCGGCGAAATGCGGGCGCACTGCAGTGCAACTCTGTCTAACTCCTTGGAATACAGGTGTGATGATGTATTTTATTTATTTAGTTGCAAAAGAAAACCATGATACAGATTAAAAATACTTTTAGATTAAAAATAAACAATATAATTGTCAAATGCAGAGGTACAATAGTTCAGTAAATAAAAAAGTCTAATCAGTGTAATTATGAACGAGACATACGGACGTAAAACACAGCAGATATGCTCAGACTTCCCAACTTTCTTTTGTTGAGTGTCGTCGCCCAAATACCTATTTCCTTAGCTTTATGGAAACTTGAAACCTATTTCATGGAAGTATCAAATTCTCTCTTATTCTACAATTTTATGAGACTTGACTTCAAAAGTGTTTGATTTTGCCATTTAATGTTTCTTAACATGTCATTGATTGTCATTGATTGTCATTTCTTAACATATGTCTGAAAATATTATCTTCAAAACATGATATTTAATTATAAAGGATAAAGCCCCAAGCTCGCAGGCGTGTTAAAACTAGCGCGAGTAAAAACGCGAGTTAAAACTAAAACTTACTCATACTAAAGCTAACTGTATAAACTAATAGAAAAAGCTCATATTTCAACGTCTTCGATATCTCGAGTGAAATAATATTTTTTTTGTCGATACAAAACATAATAATATAAAATATGCTTTAAATTTAGACCCTGACCCCGTATTATTACAAAATAAGATAGATATTCAGACAATAATACGTCAAGTTGACCACCAAACACTTCCGTGTGTCCACCCTGACCTAACTAACAAATCGGGATTTGTGTTTTTATTCTTCGTGGATTTTATAGTTTACGCATAGGGGTTATCTCGGCTTTGGAACCAACTTCGTCAGAACGATGCCACGGACATCATACGTGATCCACGCCATTGATTACGTGAAGATCTCAACTTTAGGTGGTCATTAAACTTATCGACGCGTTCTTAAAACATATGTCAAGCGAATAGGGTTGGGTTTTATTGGATATGATATCCAATAAAACCCATATATATTGGATATCCACAATAAATTTCACATAAATGGATTTATCTTAATGTAGCTACGTGCTGCTTGTGTCATTTACAGGAATAATAATCTCGATAGGATATGTTGTATCTATATTAATAACAAAATAAATATTATGCTGCGGCATTATATCTGTCTTTATTTATCGATTATCATCTAAGCTTCCTGTAACGTTACATTGTTCCATATGAAAACAGTGATCAATATTAAAGAAATGTCCACATTATTATTAGTAAAGACCTTACATATAACTCTGTAACGACCCCGATGGCTGGTTACTTGTTTCTTAAGAATTAAATAGTTGCTCTTGCCAGTAAGTATTCGTTTCATACTACGAAAGCAGTAGGAAACACCGATATGATATTTCCGATATCGCCCCGATACCGACCCAACCCTACAACGGGATTGGGGGCATCGTGATCATGTGTACTTGTTTTGTATAATCGTCAATTAATTTGTTGACTAAAGATTATTCGCCTAAAAAATCTTCCTATTTTTTAATACGTTGTTATGACTATTTTGTTATTGTATTACACGTGGATTGAGGCCTGAACTCCTAGCGAACAAAAATCGACGTAAAGCTGCGTTATCTCATATAACCTATGACCACCAATTATATTGTGCCTACACATACCACAGCTATGCTTAATTTTACGGTTCTTAAAAATAATGGTCATTACTACCATATTTTTTTTTTTCCTATTAGTAGAATCGCCCCCGTCATTCTTATTCATGGTAGATAATATGAAATAGAGACAGATTATACTCACAAATTACTACTACTAGCTACAATTAATTTTAATCCTTGAATATCTTAACATAACAGTTTTCCGTTCATACCGTCCATACCGTTTAAATAATCCTCGATACATAGGAAAAATAACTTACTAAAAAGAGTAATATATAGTGAAAATGTAACTAATTCAGAATTTAAAACTATTTAAGTATGTCATCTCATCTCAAAAAATCTTACGCAACCTTTCGTAACGAAAGAGGAAACATTTTTTAAGGCCGCGGCGGCATCACGACACAGAGTGGCGCCCTTAGGCTGTGTTTACACTGACTACCGCTCCGGGAGCCGGATTTAAACATGGCGGTAATCCATGCGAGCAGCGGGAACGGCGCCTTATCCGAGGTTTGCTTAGCAATGTCGATTTAAGGATTTGTCGGTATTCCCGTTCGTTGCCTCAAAACCTTTGTACTCGCACGATGTCATGCGGAGTTAGAGATACAAATATAACAAGAATCTTCTTCTTTTTTTACAAAATTGAAATGATGATATTTTAATGGAATAAGATGAGGAATGGCTCCACCTGCGTTTAGCGGGTATTTCAAGTAATTAATAGCAAGGACAAATTCAATAAATACACATTATAAATTAAAATATGATGATGACAGTGATAAAGATGGCGGATCATAACGAGTATCAATTAATTTTTTTGTGTGTCAAATTTTACGTTACAAAAAGGTAACTGAAAACTAGACTCTATATCCGTTACAATTGATACTTAAATACAGTTTCTTGTCAATCTCTAGTCCAGTCTAGGCTAGTCTACGAAATAGTATATTGGACCATCGTAAGCGGGTATCTAACGTCGATCATTGCTTCAAAACGGTGCTAAAAAGGCATTTACGGACATACACAAAAATATCAAATCCTACCTTCCTACCACCACTTATAGCAATCATAGATAAATACTTATCTATGATAGCCATATTATTTAACTGTAAAAAACAAAGAGAGATATTATTGCGACAATGCTGTAACAGCTAGAAGTAAAATTTTAGGCCGATGATTCTAGAGCCGATACTAAAAATACCACGCGATGGTCAAGTATTTAGTCCGAATTCTATAGTAACAAATAAGTTAAAACATGAGAAAAAAGTTAACTTCGATGAACCTCGCAGGCGAGTCGCTAATTTTCACACCCATGACGTCACAATCACACGAGTTACGGAAAACTAAAGCGCATGGGAATTTTCTTAGTGTTTCAAGGATTGACTCATAATGTAACATCTGTGAAGTGAGATGAGATATATTGTTCTACAACCTCGTATCGACACTAAAGCGTGATGTTTTTTGTTGCGTCAAACGCACCGCCTTACACGCACATGATTGTAATGCGTTGCGTTGATTAGACGCGTCGAAACGAATCGAATAACACCAAGTCGCTTACAGATTAAAGTACCTCCTGTAAATATTGACTTATTTAAATTTCGAGATTTAATGGAACTTTATTGTAATGGAACACATAGGTATGAATTTAAACTGTTTATATCCATTGGGTTCGGAATTACATTTTATTGAATTAATGATAAACCAAGGATCTAAGCGTGGATCGCTGCGTCCCACGCGACAGTGAAATGGCTACCTCACATTAAATACCGATAAGCTTTTTGTTCTAGTGTGTTCTTTTGTTAGGTAATATTTCGATTTATACAATAAAAATAGTTTTATTTGCAACGATACCAGTATACAAATATGACTCTTAAGAGAACAGAAATTAAGTCTCGTTTGCAATGTTACCAGTTCGTCTGTTAGGTCTTTGTTTATGGGATACGCCGTATGTATGAGCCCTGTATTCCGTCAGTAGTGAAAATAACATCACATTGAAATATAATCTTACTTTGTAACGTCATACCTACTCGACATAATGTTTCCGTGGATGCGATTAATCATTCGAGCATCCTTGATAAATTAATACAGCGAATGCCGAGAGCCATTATCACCGACAATTAATAATTTGTATTAAGTAAACAGAACAATAAATCAATTAACGGTATCAAAAAATACACATAGACATAAATGTACACGCATCGTGCACGCGTTAGATTTTTTGCCAGTAACAAAACGAACTGTATTGACACATGGTTAAGTTCATTTTACAATATTTAAAATTTTAGTTTTTGTTGAAGTCATAAAGTAACCTTTAGCGACTTCGTACTGCGTATGGCTCTGCGGCAATTTTTTGACGTTTATCTAACATCCGTCATTGTAGTTACCACAGTTACCTGTACTTTATATAGGCAACTGCAATGGCGGATGTCAGATACACGTCACAAAAGTTGCCGCAGAGCGGAGTCGATACATCTCCGTTATATATCTTGATGGTTAAAGTTGACTGTTTTTGTTTCTAATAATTGTAAATTGTAAATAACTCCTATGTAAATATTATGTCTTATATTTCTGAACAATGTTATGGATAAATAAAGTTGGTACATACTGAAATTGTGCGACGAAGTGACATAATATATTAACTCTTAAACAAAAATGACCTGCCATAGAAAGGATTTGGTGATCATTTATTATCTGCCCTTTGAGGCTCTGGACCAAAATGGTTTACATCACTAGTTACAATATTCTTGGACTTATGAAACAGTATCTCCCCAATCCAACAAGGAAAAATAAACATAAGAAAAACAAGAGCATTTTGATGCGTAGAGGCGAGGTTTTTACGACAGAAATTGAATCTTTATGCATATTGACACAGAGTTTGTTTTGGTATTGGCAATTTTTTTGACGCGCGATCATTGACGCCCCGGTATGCGGGGGCTTTATGTACATGGGTAAAGTCCACGTGTCTGGTCCTTTAATTAATAATGATGTACATTAATTGATTTCCTGCCTCTCACGCTCCAATTTTGTGAACAAATATTTATAACGGAAGTCGACTTTATCGAGTATTTGATTAATTTCGTTATTCAATAATTGACTTATTAACAATTGATAGGGCGGAGGAGGTAATAGGTATACAATCGTATATTTTAAATGCATCAAACAATTCTTGAATAAATTATGGGGTCGAGATGTATTGAACATCTTTGGGGGGACATTGTGGCAGGAAATAGCCCAGGAGCGAGATGTGTGGAGAAGTAAAAGGGAGGCTTTTGCCCAGAAGTCGGACATAGAAAGGCTATAAAAAAATGGGCTTAAAAAGGAATGAATTTGTGTACAATATTCTTAATCAATTTATAATATTCTAGTGCATGCAGTCGCAGTTAATCCAAGTGACTGTTTTTTGCGATTGCAGCTACTCTGTGCCAATAATATTATACATAACGATTAAATATATTATACACAAGATTTTCGTATAATGTTGACATAAAAAGTTATTTTATTTAATAATCGCAACTCTATAACTAAAATAACCTGTATTCTGACCTCTATTAATGGAACCCTCTGTAAATGAGACAGATATTTATTTATACCTACCTGGATATCTGAGACACTGGAATACCTATAATAAGTAAGACATGTTTGCAGGTCCCTTGATGTCTCACTTAACCAGGTTTCACTGTATATGACAAAACCTCGCGAACACGAGAACAAATTTGCTCACGTCATTTTATTAAAAAATGTGCTTCTTCCACGAGATAATAGAATTCATTTTCGTATTGGCAAATGGTTCACGCGCGTCTTGCGATCCTTTACTGTGCAAGCTTAACTGGTTATAATAATAATATTATATTGCCAGACAACACATACTCATCGTATAATACCAAACTTACAAAACTCGTACTATGGATGAAAATGAACTGTGGCCTATCGGCCACAGTTTATTACGAGTATAGTACGAGTATCATCCCAGATCAGGGCAAATTCCGAAAAGACAATTTTTTCAATTAGCCGCTGGCGAAAATCGTACACGACCAGACCTTGACCTATGCTCAAACCACTACACCATAAGTCGTCAAATAAACAGATTATTAGAATTTTAATCACACATTGAATTATTTATGAAATATAGCTTTCATATGCAGGACTGCCTCGCTCCAAAATGTCACAACCGTGATATTTAAATAATTTAAAATGTATAGATAAGAGGTTACTTGATTTATTCGCCTAATCCCCGGATTCTACGAATTTACATTAAGAAACACATAATCTCCGCTAATCACTGTAACCAAATAACGTCAGGGATTATGTTCATATTATCATGATATCGTGTAGGTCATCGTTAAATCAAATTTAAAAACGTGCTATAAGTATCATGTTAGTTCATTAATATTTTAAATAAGTGTTTTTTAATGGAATGCTAAGATCTGGATAGGTTTTATTTATAATATTATAGCCATTAAGTTATAACGTGTTTTTAATCTGTATCGCCATTTTAAATTGATATAAAATACTATTATATATTTTTTTCGATCAATTGACACTTAGGTATAAATCGTAAGTCACTAAATCCTCAAAATTATATAAATTAAAACCACACAATGACATTTTCTAGAGCAAAATTGTTTTACAATTTCATTGTAAATTGATTGTAAACTTCGTATAAAATAAGAGAAAATTGAAGAGAGAAGTGAATGTCGGGACATTCAGTTATTCAGTTATTTATTTGTCAGTTATTTTTGTGAAGACGGGTCTTCAGATTATAACAGCATGATAAAACGTAACAACACTTTAAATTTTATATAAAAGTACTTTCTCAAATCAATCGAAGTAAACTCAATCAACGTAACATCTAACAAATCCATTTGAACCGTTGATTAGCCCGCTAACATTCCAACTAGTCCAACAATTCCAACAATTTGGTATCCGGAGCGGTGTGAGTATTCCATTAACACGGCCTCGCCACAGTGGCGTAATTAGTGTCATTTGCACTGTTTTTGGACGGGATAAACACAGGAGGGCATATTGTCGAACGCACAAATTGGAAACAAATGGTCTCTACGCATCCAAGTGCTAACTTAATTTGTTCGGCTTTCGCTAACGTGTGAGCAATCAGAGCGGCCGCCTCACTGAACTTTTTGTTATTGCTTCACGTACGTGTGATTTGGTTCACTATCGGCTGTACCGTTACGATACGTGGGTTTTCAAATTAGCCAATACAGTTGAAACAAGTATGGTAGCATGATACCAGGGCCCCAAAACTCCTAGCGTTGTTGAGTTAGTTCATTCTTTAGTTCATTCTTTAGTTCATTCTTTCAGTTACTTCATTTTTTAAGACTGCATCGTTTATCAATGGTAGCTTAAATATGACCAGTATAAACATCAGACATGGTCACCTTGAAGCCATTAGACTAGTCAAGCTACCGTTGATAAAAGATGTAGTTTTCATGCCTTAAAAATGACACCATAGCAACTCCTAGATAGCGTTAAGGAACTTAGGGCGCTGCTGCACTGTGATGTAGGTACCTACCGAGCTACCTCGCATTGACTATATAAAGCTGAGTTGTAATCACGGCAGAAGCTACCGTCATATGGTTCAAGGAGGGTTTAATAGGAGGTGACCCCATTGCCCTATTATACCGGACACATTCCCCTCCAATACAAGGCAGATTGGGATAATAGTCCACCACGCTGGCCCAGTGCGGGTTGTACTTCACAAACTTTTCAATTGTCATGCAGGTTTCTTCAGGATGTTTGCCTTTACCGTTCAGCAAGTGATAATCACTATTCTAAATGGCAAAAAACCAGAAGTGGGAATTTATATATGTACCCCTTGCGTTCAAAGCGGGCTCCAACTAAGCAGCCACTGGTTCCTCTAATAAATATGTAACCTTTGTATTAGCGATAAAAATAAATCCGATGACGTTGTCAGTCAAAAAACAAGTCGTAATCTGTCTGCGATCAGTTCAAAGCATTCCGACTTCCGACGAATATCGCGATAAAACAATAAATCAGTGTCGGTAATCCGCGACGCTAGGCGATAATGCACGTACTCGTTGTATACACCCTGCACACACTGGATCGAGCGAAATAACGTGACTTTTCATGAAAATGTACTCTGTACCAATATGCATAAAGATTAAATCCGTTTT
This sequence comes from Ptilodon capucinus, assembly GCA_914767695.1. Lineage (NCBI taxonomy): Eukaryota > Metazoa > Arthropoda > Insecta > Lepidoptera > Notodontidae > Ptilodon > Ptilodon capucinus. The sequence continues at coordinate 9,970,704 of OU611808.1, forward strand.
CCTACCTTTAAATCTAAGACGGCATTAATTGTACACGTAGTCAGTTATTTTTGTGTTTGCAGATACATTATATAGTTTTAATAACTGTATACACTGTATTGTTTAATTAAGTGAAATTCACAAAAAAAGAAATTTACATTAATCCTTTTGGAAAAAAGTGACTATGAAGTTTCTTGTCAATTCTTCTTCATATAAAATGCATTCCGAATGGGTAGTAGAGGACCATTTTTATTAATTATCCATTCTTAAGGTATGTATTGGTTTTAAATGAATAAAAAAATCTGATTTCTAATTTCTAAGTTCCAACGATTAATAAAAAGCGATCATGACCTAAGATTACCTAACCTAACATGACCTAAAATTTCGTTGAAATATTCTTCGTCTGTGAGTTTTCGCGCGTGGTTTGTCGCGCCTGTAAGCGCAGGTTTTTATCGTGGTTCTGTTGCCGTATCTATCGGTGTAGGATAATCCTTAACGTGCTTTATCTAGGTAATGTAATATTTACACATTCGACACGGATTTCTGAGTATTTTTGAACGGCTGTTGCGTCGTGTGCGAGTGGTGATCAAATAATGTAGCTCAATGTAAGCCCAACCTAATCTCTGATTCCATTTTTTAAATTTGTTTTTTTATTAGTTTCCTTTTGTTTTTTTCTTCTTTTTTACGAAATGAATGAAATGTTGATATCTAATGGAATAAGATGAGGGATGGCTCCACCTGCGTTTAGCGGGTATTTCAGCCAGGGTCAAGTAATTAATAGCAAGGGCAAATTCAATAAATACACATTATAAATAAAAATGGATGATGACAGTGATAAAGATGGCGGATTCGTTTTCTTCTTATACTAGAGTAAAATTTATTCCAATTTTAAAAAAGATTGTTGTAGTGTATTTTCGTTTTTTTTTCTATTGTTATATTCGTTTAGTAACACCTTATTTTAAAAATACTTATTCATAAATAAATTATACTTTTGCTCGCAACTGACGTCCGCGCGGATATCAGAACGGATTTTTCATAAAATTTTCATCTCCTATTACATTTTTTGGTTTGAGATTTTGATATCTTGAAACTTCTATAAAAATGGCGGTGTTTCATTCCCTAGTCTAAGATTGAGGTTTATATAAACAGTTCATGTTGTGTGACAGATTAGTTATGGCCAAACCGTTTTTTTTTTTCACAGAGATAAGCGACAGTTAGCAAACCGGTAGTATGAGTTAGATATTTTTATGGATAATGAAATTGTCAGATGTCAGCATAATAATATTGCGACGATTGCTCTGTCAGCCCTATCCTTTGCAAAAGTTAAACTCACGTAAATATTGGTAGGCAAAAATAGAGACAGACAATTTTATGCTCAGTAAAGCAAAACCACAGATTAAACAGAATATAGGTTTTTGTTGTAAATTTCTCCGTAATTATTATATATACAGACAATATACGGATGACCTCACAAACTAAAGATAAGATTATTTTATATAAGGAGTACCTAGATTATAATTACCGAAATATGAAATGTTCATCCAACACAGGTTTTTTTTATAAATAACAATCAATGATTAATTAATTGTTGTAATTATTATCTGTGCATTTAAAAACACGATACCGTTTCCGCGGTGGTTATCTTATTTATCGCGCGCGCCTAATAAACCTAAATCAAAAATATTAGGTACAAATCACTGTTACATTACCGACATATCTGTTAGTTTTTTATCTTTGAACTCGTAATAAAAGCGATGATAAAAATTTGTTATTCGAATATCTCGTATCTCTGCATATAGCAACTCTCTGAAACCGGAAGACATGATAAATATCTTAACATTAATAGCCAGTCATAGGCGCGTCAATGCGATCGCGAACTGTATTGTTGACAAAACAAACATAAAAAAAAAACAAAAACATACCGGCCGAATTGAGAACCTCCTCCTTTTTGGAAGTCGGTTAAAAACGAACTGTATTAACTTGTGCAAGACGCACATTTTTCATTGCGAGTAAATTTGATTAGTCGCGAGGCTTTTTACAAAGAAATTCAATCTTTACGTAAATCGATACAGAGTACATTCTTAAAAAAATCAAGTAAATTCCCGCGTGGACAGGCGTCCGAACGCGCGCATCAATATGTTTACCAAAATTAACAGTATTGACTTCAACTTTTTTTTCAAAATAATAAAATTTAATGGAATAGGTTGAGGAATGACTCCACTTGCGATTAGCGTGTATTTCAGTCAGTGTCTAGTAACTAATAGCAAGAGTTATGGGTGAAGAATGTGATAAAGATGGCGGATGACGCCTGAATTAACATTGACAGCGCATTCGATTCCCGGGTGTGGCAAACGATTATTCGAAAATCTTTGAATGCATTTTTTTTCTTTGAGTACTATTTTCTATCTACAGTATTAAGAGTACTTTCCCTTTAGGTGGCATTACAAAATTCCACCCTGTATACTGTACAACGCAGAAAAATCTGGCCGTTCGAATGGTATACCTACATAACTCATTTTACGATTTTTTGGCCGCTTAGTAAGGATTATTGCCTTTTGTTGTTTAGTTGATATTTTCAAAGAATATTCTAAACGAAAACCTGTTACTGATCTAAGATTATTTGCCATCACGATTATCGCTAGTTAATACTTGAGCAGGACGATTTGAATGGAATAACCCAGTTAAACAACTCGCGGACCTATTGAGATATCGTTGAGCCCCCGTATTGAGTACAGTCTGCTCCATTGTTTCCGTTGTTATATTAAATACATCATCAAGCCTGTATTCCCCGAAGGGGTAGGCAAGAGTCCACTGCGGTGCACCAACACTTCGACGATGTATTTACTAATTTTTTTTATTTTAATATGCTAACGGTGCGGGCCCGGGATTTGAGCTTAGGGTGCAAGTTTGTTTGGTTTAAGAGCAGAGACCAACTAGGCTAGTACTGCTTATGATAATCCTACTAATAATAATATCAGTAGGATACCTATTTATAAAAAAATGAAAGTTAGTGAAGATGAATGAATGGATGGATATATGTCACTCTTTCACGCAAAAACTAATGAACGGATTTTGATTTTACTTAACAGTATCATTGTTTATAATTAAAATAACATATAGGCTTTAATTTATATTGAATAATCGAATTCTGCGCGGACGAAGTCGCGGGTAGAAGCTATAATTGAATATGGCGCCGGCTATAAAAGAACTATGGAAACGAGTTTATGAAACAAAAAAGTTATCAATGGCACCGCTTTCGGTTCGCGGAGCACATTAGATATTGTTGACAAAACTTCCTCCTCGATTGATATGCATCGGCAGGTAATGTGGGTACGTGCCCGTGCGCCGCCGAGCGCCCCCGCCGCCGCATTTACGCATGCGCGACGCATCCATGCAAAATTTAGGCGGGATGCGTTCGCTAACGTAACATGCGTCCAGTAAAAGTAGTGATGGGCAACTAGTCTATTTTATTTGAGGTCTAACTGAGTTTGCAACTTTGCCTGCGCTGAATTTAGGAACCTTAATTATTCTCCCAGAGAGTAGATTAAGTTACTGTTTATAATATTAGCTATCTGCCAGTGAAAGTCCTGTCAAAATCGGGGCAACCGTTTGGAAGAATAGGTACCCGAAATAAAAGGATTTTAATTTTTTTTCCGATACACCCTAATTATTTTGAAAAATTAAAATAGCGTTATTCCTTGTAAAATCAGCTATCAGTGAAAGTTTCGTCCTAATCGGTCAAGCCCTTTGGGAGTTTTTACCAAACAGACAAACACATAGACAGACAAAAAGTTTTAATATTGCATTTAGTAAAAAGCTGTTATTTTGACATTACGAACAGACACTTCAATTTTATTTGTTTTGTATAAATAAGGGGGTACCTCATTTAGCCTTGCGAGGTGCTCACGAGGTACAACTCATTTGAGGTGAGGCTTCGCTCGAGCTTACTGAATACACATTCGCTCGCGAAACGATTACAACTTTTCTCAGGAACTAGACATAAGGAGGAAGTGAACAAGTGAGGCAGGTCAACGTTGAAATTCGAATAACTCGTTAAATTTGCTAACATGAGGAGCTCAAATGAGTTGTCTCATGAGTGAAGGACACATCTCTAAGTAAAAGTGGTAATACTTTCCACCTTGCTCATTGTCTGCGGCGCTCGGCGACCGCGGGTTAGACAAGGAAGGCGAGATTAGTGCTCCACGCATTCGGTAAAAGCTGGTTTCGACGACCGCCGGCGCGCATTCCCATGCGAGGTATGCCCCCGGGAGCTATGTCGGCAATTTAAATGTTACGGCTACTCAAAAACGTGAGATGTTGGTAACAAGAAAGCCCGCGTAGGCCCAACGAAATTCGGATACACCGAACCATTCTAAAAAACAATAACCGCAGCGACATTTTTTCCAAATTAATTCGTAGCTTTTTAAAGCAGTGCCGCGGGCGAGCGTAATTATTAATATGCGCCTTAATTACATAAGGGCAGAACTGAATGTAATGTGAAGGTATAATGTCGGAGGAAGAATTCGCGTCGTCTCATATAGCTTCGACATGCCGAGATTATGCGCTATAAAAATTCTCGATGTTTTATGTCAAATTCGCGGAGTGAGGTATATCTTGATGGTCGCGACGATGGCGGTGGCCATTCCCATGTCGGCACCGAAAAAAATATTCAAATCGATTCACGCGCGCGAGCCTCCGTCCGAAATTTGCAGCGTTTGATGCGCCCGCGCCGATTCCGGCAAATCCGTCGCGTCGGAAGTGCGTGGCGCGCGCCGCCCCGCCGCCGCTGTCGATGTGTCGATATGCCCACATGCGAGTCGTTGACCTCGATCAGGACCTTCGATAATGGACATCTGATAAACCGCTATTGGTTAGATTAATAATCCGAAAGCCGTAGTTGTTTTACATCGAAACCCATGAACGGTTTGGAACGGTACTCAAATATACCCCATCCTCCTCTAGACATATAGTAACAAAGTCATTGAGTGATTAATGTCAAAAATTAATATTATGCAACAAAAATAATGTGACTTCCCTCCGTCGAGACAGTCGATGTGCAAATTATCGACGTGTCGCTCAATAAGTATTCCCCTCACTAATCCCAGTGATACGTATACGGTCACACAATGCACTTATTATTCGGCAGTTCAGTTTCTAAGTAAACTGCATACGGACTGAACACCGCCTTATTATGACGTGAGCGTCTGCCCTTTCGATGACTCGAATAATTTAAAAAAGTTTTGGAATAAAAAAAATTGGTAAGTACAGTCAACGCCAAAAGTTATTGTCGATCTACGTTATTTGAAAATCTTTATAAAAACTCAAATATATATATTTTTTTAATTATTTAACTATCAAAATGAATCGATAACAGAAATCAATTTACTAAGCACGCAAATAATGCTCCACTTATTAACAATAGGAAAGTAGGTGTGGAATAAAATCTAATCTGCATGCTTAAACGTTGTTATAACCACTTAGACTGTGTTAATCAGTGCTTTAATTAAATTATTATCATCAACCTATATTACTGATTACTTAATTAAAAATATTTATTATATTAATAAAAAAGTGCATACTGAGGTACCTAGTACATACGGTACGGAGTACATGAGTTATTGCAAGAACAAAACTTTCGTTCTAAGGAAGTCGGATAAATTTCACAATAATTATAAGTTACAATTATGTAAGCGAATCATATGATTTATGATGACGAATTGTTGAGTGAGTTAAATAAATTTTAAAACTCCATTTTATAAAAATTTAATGGTCAAACTCGAATTTAGTTTGCCGTCAAACATGATTTCCTGTAAATGAGGTAGCCAATAGGTACCTGTGTTTTACGACTCAAAAAACAATGCACAAGAAATCCGTCCGCAGCCAATAGCCGCTATTGTTTATCCCATTACGTCAGTTAAGACCTCGTAAACAATATTGTTACAGGATCAACAATTTAACGGTAATATTACAAGGTTACATTTTGTAAGAAACACTACCTGGATTTGATGACGGTGTTCCTTTTTTAAACGGCTCGTTCAAAAGTCGCTTAAAGTAATTAAGTAATATTAGAGATTATTTTTGTTGAGCCGATTGTACTTGTCTATAGATAACGCTTTAAATATTTATTTTTAAATCCTATTATACACTTGGCGGCAAGGCCATAGTCAAAACTTTCCGGTAGTTCGAATAAAATAGCATTCTAAATTCAAAAATATTTAAAAGTTGACGTCACAGTGAATGCTTTTTCCAGCCGGTATGCAGTTAATATGCATAAATATAAAATCTAGATGCACTTTTCGGAAAACATTTCCGAAATTTAGCATTGTACGGAAAGGAATGCGGCACGCATATTATATAAATAAAATAGGACATTAGTCCGACAAGCGGAATTCAAATATCCTAATTGTGACAAAATTTATCTAGAGCTTTATTTCGGAGCGTACCTGTATGAGTTCGCAGACCCACTTTAAACGGTACCCTTAAAATTACGGCCTCTAAAACGTGTATTGATATCGTTTACTACGCGTCTCAAATAAGGTTAAATAAATTTGTTTTTAATCAAATGCGTGAGTACGTAAGTATTTTGTTGTAGTAATTAATAATTTAACTGTACAAATGATTCGATATGACAGACACTAACAACTTAATAAACTATTACAAAATCTATCTGATGCGTACGTTAACATCTCCGAGTCTGGAAGCTGCCACAAAACAGAGATTAGAGTTCGTTCACACAGGATTTTATTCCTCTGCATTGGTATCGATGCGCGAGCGCATATCAATGCACTCTTACTCATTTGTTGTTATAATTGTAAAAGGGATGGCGGACGAGATAAGTGGGTCGATGACATTTGGCTCCGGCCACCGATTATTACGATTATGCACTTTGTGCGTTGAACTTTACTACGAGCTTTGATATAACAGCTTTGATACGAGGCTGCTGCCTACTGGCTGCTCGTGATTTGAACAGGCATCGTTTAACGAAGCGAGATAAGCTTGCCTTCTGACTCATGCGCCACAGTTTTAAGTTGCCAATGACTAAACTAAAAACGGAAGCATCGCAACTACTTTTGGAAATGGAAAAGATGAAAATCGTATCACTAATCTACATTGATTTCTTAATACAGTGAAGACAAGAGCCCCACAAGCCAAAAGATTGCACTAAAAGTGACCTCATAAAGCAGTTTAATAGTCAAAATGGGTTTCGAACGTGAAAACACTCAGTTAGAGACCAACCCGTCTAAATATTCGGGTATTGATTGTTAGATTCAATCAATAGCTACAAATATTTTGTGCCAATACTGAAACAAACTCTATTAACCAATAGATAAAGCCCATTCTGCAATGAAATATTGAGGAATGAAATTCAGCAACGTTGTCAAATTCAATCTTTTTATAAATTGACATATACGCCTCAGTGTGCTCGGGGCTTAACTATCATATTTTCGAGACATCGCAAGTCAACACGAACTACATAAAGACATCTTCAAAGTATTTATTAACACAACACAGTCCCCATATCGAACATTTAAGTTTTATTACAACGACATAATAATCTCCGAATGTACTAACATGTTACTGACACGGGATCATAAATAAATGGCGTCTTATCTGGTGAACGTTACAATTGTAACAAAACATCTATATGTATTGCGTTCGTCGCACACAGAACGTATAAATTCCCATGTAGGGCCGATAGGAGCCGAATCTATCTGCGCGATAGTGACCACTATTACCGCTATCGCTTCCGTGGCGGTGGAGATAACTGACCGATCGTAGGTCGCTGGTAATCTATTGTTCGGTATAAACCACAAATAGGGATATTAGTACGCAATACACTGAATGCATTCGATGCCGGCAGCCGGAGACTTTTCCCAGACGGACTGCAATTTAAATGTCGAACGTGCGATGCGACAATTATTTGAAGAGCGCGATTGGTGCTATAAAACAGGTGTAATGGAATGCAAGCTTTACGGCCGAGGTCCGTTGCGCGATGCGAAAGTTCGGCACAGAATAAAAAAGGTTGATGATTCGATTTTTAAATTTTAAAAATGGTTCATTCATTTGAATTTGGAACAATTGTCACATCAGGGATGTTAGGAATACTTTTTTCAAATAAATTGAAAATTAATATCGACCATAAAGGTTTTTTTATACGATTTCTTGTGCAATTAAGTGGAAAAATTAAATGGTGTAGGTTGGGTTTATCCTTATCCCTATCCTCCAGAATAAATTGATTTCCCATTAAAATAATAAAAATCTTTATCAAAAGTTAACGCATCTCTCTTTTTGTTCAATTATTACAAAAAACACTAAAGTATAACAAAACAAACAGGTGCTCATAATATGTATACAATTACGTATTCAAACGGACGTGTGATATTAGTGAATATAGTAAAAAATACTCGTAAACTATCGTCTAAACTCGTGTGCTTACAAGTTTAGTGCATAATCGTGCGATGCTTAGTGATCGCGGCTAATGTGACCGGTGCAAGTGATCAATAAAAAGCGAATAAGTTACTTTGTATTCATATCATTTTACCCGCTTCAAATGTAAAAAAAATAAAATTTCTTCTTTTTTTACGAAATGAATTAAATGATGATATTTAATGTAATAAGATGAGGAATGGCTCCAACTGGATTTAGCGGGTATTTCAGCCAGTGTCAAGTAATTAAAAGCAAGGGCAAATTCAATAAATACTTATTATAAATAAAGGTGGATGATGAATGTTTTGCTTGATTGCGCATAATTTCAAATTTAAAAATATAGAAACACGTAATTTTTAGTTTTAAATTAAGAACGTCTATTAAGTTTGTTTTAACAGCCTGTGTCGTACCACTGCTTGGTTAAATCCTTCCTTCCATTCCTCCACTCTTTCATGAGAGGGCAAGAATAATAGAAACAAAGTTTTTTTTTTGTAAAGAATTTCCAAAAAAAAAAACTAAGAATAATGAAAGTAATACTAGTATAAGAGTTGGTAGAGCATTCGCAACTTTTAACTTTTTTTAACTTTGGTTGATATTTGTTTGACACGGAAAGTTAATGTCAATCGTTAAACCGCTAGTCGCTCTTGACTTAATACGGATGCATTTGTTTTGCATATAAAAAAAAATACATTTCTTTATTCATCTATACGTTTCACCGCTCGTCGTTGCCTGATTATGGACATCAAGCATGACAGACGTGGAATAAAACGATGTATTAGACGTAGATATCAAACGGTCATTATAATTCCAGACGAGCATCGTAACTGAGTTATTTATATGAGTAATCGATATCGTGACTTTTTTATTTCGTTTCAATATTATTTTTTTGTATCGCCCGTCAACACATCGACACCCCTATGCAATAACTTTGTACGTACTTTTTGGTGAGAGCAAAAATAAAGTTTAAAAAATTGTATCATCTCAAGGTTGATCCCTTCAATATTCTTTAGTTTTTGTTACCTGTTTAAAATTACAATTTGATTGTATTACATTGAAATAATATTCATAACTAGGTCTATTAATGAAGGTTACAATGCTTTTGTTACGTATGGCATAGAATACATTGATCATACAGAACAAAAAAAAAAACATAAATAAAATTTTTTTTTTCAAAAAAATTAGTTACTGTGATATTTCATAAGGTGTCGACATACTCATCGTATGATCCCAAACTAAGCAAAGTTTCTACAATGTGTACAATAACGATCCCAGTTACACCCAAACAAGGGAAAATTGCGAAAAGGCCATTTTAGAAATTTGCGGCTCACGGATATCGAATCCAAGCCGCCTACACCACGTCAAGTCTTTCAATTGTTTTAAAATTTAGTTACAAAAGGTTGTAAAAGCTATCACAGGTACTTTATATTAGTCCTCTCTAAAACAAATGCCTCTTTAAAACTCAAGCAAAACCTAATCGATTTCTTATAAGTAGTCATTTATTAATCGCCGTAAAAACAAACTTGAGTAACACTTACACAATATAATATGGAAGCTTATAAAATATACGTATATAGGAAACACATACTTCAAAAGGAAACAGTCGTAACCAACATTGTAAAATTTATTGTTCGCAATAAACGCGAACCTTGAAGCGAAAAATAATCCTGTCATTTGAATAAAAAATTCGTAAATCACGTCCATTGATTCCTGTGTTAGGCAATTGCTTAATTGGTGGTGACGAAAGTCCTAAAGCCTGGGGTTACGGTGTCAATTGTGGACGTGACATGACTTAGCCATAACCATACAGTAGAAGGAGAAGCCCTCTCGACACTGCCATGCGGCAATTTTACGTTTAACATTGCGGTTGCCCTATGTAGTTGCCGAATCAAGTAAGTACCTCAGTTAACTAAAATGGCGGATGCCTGATGATCATAAAAAAAATGCCGCAAAGCAATACGCAGGGTGGAGTCGATATAGGTTCTCTAGTTACTCCATGCGTTTATCCGAAATCTACCATTGTAGTTACCGGATCCAGTAAGTGAAACAATATAAAAACGAGCTGCTTATTATCCTTATTACAGTTTTTCATTAAAAAACGGTATTAAAACGGTTTAAAAAGTATACACGTTAATAAATACGCAGTCTGTTTATATTGTTTGACACCTAAGGTACTTACTTGATCCGACAAGTACAATGGCGGATGGCAGATAAACGTCACAATAAATGCCGCAGGACCATACGCAGGGTGGAGCCGATGTGGATTTTCTGTTTACTCTATGGCCATAAACGACTCACGCCCCACTGTAGGCCATTAATCAGTAGCACAGATTCTAAATATAGCCACTTATGCTATCGCCAATCCTAGGTGTTGATGTCAGCGGGCTGGGAATTAAGGAATTAGGTCTTCGGGAGTCAGCACAATAAATCCTTTTTAAGTAATTAATGGCGTTGGCTGCCCCTGCGATTAGCCGTTATGCTGCCCTGTCAATAGCAAATTCAATACATATCGATAAAAAACGAAGGTGATAAAGTTAGCAGACGATCTCGTCAGCACAGATAATGCAATAAATTTTGACAGCGATCAGCTGACAGCAACAAAACCCTAGTTGTACTTAAAACATTGTTACACGTTGTAAAATAGTAGAATCAACCCCAAACATAATAATATAGGGCCATAATAACGAATTGATTGACACCTTGTTCATGCAAATCGGATGAATAGTTTAGGCGCTACGGAGGAACATACGTAAATACAAACAAATCGACCCTTGAAAGGCAATCCTTACCGAGCGACAAAAAATCATAAAATGAGTTATTTCAATACCATTCGAACGACCAGATTTTTCTACGTCGTTAGGTATAAACACAACTCAATTTACCATTTTTTTCGCTTAGTTAGGATTATCTTCCAAGTGTCGATATATACTGCTAAAATCATAACCCTTCCTTTTGGCATCGCCGTAGTTTAGTAAAAATACATAGCATAGACGTATAACTAAATAAATACATCACACCTGTATTCCCCGAAGGGGTAGGCAGAGGTGCACTGTAGTGCGCCCACATTTCGCCGATGTATTTTGGTCCCAATGTAATAGGGGGCGAGCCTATTGCCATTAAACCATTCCCCTCAATTCGAGGGAGATTTGGGCTATAGTCCACCACGCTGGCCCAGTGCGGGTTGGTGAACTTTACACACCTTTCTATAGACGTGCAGGTTTCCTCACGATGTTTTCCTTCACCGTTCAGCAAGTGGTAATCATTGTTGAAAATGACATTCGCACATGAAAATTATCTCAGAGGTGCGGGCCTGGGATTTGAGCTTGCACCCCTTACGTTCAAGGCGGACGTTCTTGCCCACGAGGCTACCACTAAATTGTTATTATAAATGTGATTTAGCAATTTTTACTTACTTAGTCAACCTAGGTCACTATAAATTATTGATTGACCCTAACATACTCTTCGAATTTGGTCACCATTGTCACCTTGATTCTAAATATTTATAAAACTACAAAGTCGATGCCGCGACGTACAAAGCATTAATTCAGAATTGTGTAATTTCAAAGTGTGGATATAACCGCGTAAAAAACTCGTTTTAATCCTATATATCTTACAACTGCGCGGCACGCTCATTGTAAATGTGTCTTATAATACTACAATGTTTTTGTCAGCTTACAATAAATCATCAGCTGACATTCTATACGGATAATCTGTATAAATATTCAAATTACCTAATTAATGTTTATAAACGCCTAAATGTTTTGGCTTAACGATTTTTCACAATGAAAAATTACGTCGTTTGTAAGGAATACAAAAGCGTATACATGGGTGTGGATATGGGTGTTGTAGAGCCGCTCAATAAATAGAAAGTGTGTTATTAATGGCGACTCTACATTATAAGAGATGCCGCCTTCGCTAAACTCTTTGAAAATTTGCGATGATATTTACATATTTGCATTTTTTTATGTTCAAACTAACATTGACATAATAATACAGAGACACTTGGGTGCCTTCAAATTTCACGCCAAATATATGTTTATTTAATATATTTCCATTGGTATTAAAGAAAGAGATAAAATGTTCTTCTTTTTTATTACAAAATGAATTAAATGATTTAATTTTAATGGAATAAGATGAGGAATTACTGCACCTGCGATTAACGGATATTAATACCAATGTCAACTAATTAATAACAAGGACAAATTCAATATATACACATCATAAATAAAAATGTGTAGGAAAAGTGATAAAAATGGAGGAAGAATCTTGAAATATAAATTCTATTTCCTTTATAAAGAGCACTGCTCATTAAGGGGTTATTCTTAAATCAATGACGTTTAATTCCAATTTTGAAATATTATTCGTTTTAAAAAAAAAATTGTTTTCATTTTTATAAGTATAGAAATTTGTGTAATTGAAAGATAGGGTGGAAACGTAACACGAGTAGGTAATTATATCGATATAGTTGATACCGACACTTAATTGCTATTGCAAACACCTTGTAAATGTCGAATACGTCGAATAACCGCTCTAGTAAGAATATACTTACATTGTAGATACATAGTAAAGTACTTAATTTTTTTATAGCTTTCCTAGCATCTTCAAAAGTATAGAGACCTAACTCAAAAATAATGTTGTTGAAAAATCGCCGTTAGAACGACCCTTTAAGATTTATATTCGAAAACCTAAAATTTCAAAATGGGTCTCTATACTTTTAAAGATGCGCTATGTCCCACTCCTGAGCAAAAGCCTCCCCTTTACTTCTCCACACATCTCGGTCCTGGGCTATTATTAGACTTGCCATAGATGTGTGAAGGTTTTAAAGTTATGGGGGTTTGGACCATTTGTCCACCAGGCTGGTCCGATGCGGGTTGGTGAACGTGTGACATAATATAATTATTTCTTTTTTTTATTTTTTCCATAGCCTATCCGCTACTCGTATGTTTTATAGTGTCGAGTCATGTGCTGTGCATATTTCGAATTAGCGATTTTTGTTTTTTTTTTCTCTTTATAATCTACGTTTGCATCAAATTTTTTCGTTGAAATTCATAAAGAAACATGCAAAATATCGCCAGTGGCGTACAAGTATGTTGCAATGCGGTTGGAATTGTAATAATTTAGTTAAGTTCACATTATATTGTCCACCGGGTGTCTAGCGGCGTGTGTCGCCCGCCGGATCCACGGAAATGTGAGCACAGGGCGGGATTAACCAGCTTTTATATCCTATCATTACGAAATCATTTTTTTTCTTTTTTTACAATAAGGTCTGATAAGTTAACAACTCCTTTAACCAAAAAAATGATACGATGGGGTTTTTAACCTGTAGTGTGCCTTTGAAGTTACATCTTAAGGTACAAATTTATTAGCATGATTTGATCGTACTTGGCATGATGTAATTTTCTTTAAGAATTCACAAAACTGTATAAGTCATACCTACCCAGTCTACTATTATTTTAAGATGTAATAACTTTCAAAATCTTCCCAGAATTATGATAATGTATCATTTTATTCGGCATAGAGTTTGTTTAATAATTAACTGAAATAAATTTTAGAAAATAATTTAATGAACTCTAAAGTAACTCCGCCATTATTACACTATCTTCCATTCCTTTGTCGTTTACTCTCTCAATCACATTCAAACATCGCGTTCCGATATTCCAGCACACTTCCTCATTCCACATTCGTATGTACATAGACTTGATTTTTATTTATTTCGAAAGTTTTAAGTTTCGAAATTCTACCATTTATTAGACCATGTTATTTTTTTTTGCAAAAGACAAATGTTAACATAGAGGAAAATAAAACTTATAATCCGTCCCCTGTTGCACACAAGGGCACATTATTATAATACTAATGTAAAAAGCGCGGGTGTGCGAGGGTGCGTGCGCAGTACGCACTACTCTACATGTGGGTAGGGTAATGATAGCGGGCTTCCGGCGCGTCACACCTGAGGGAGTCTAACCGACGCCGGGTTATAGATACCTAACCCCGACCATCACCCCTAATACTGTACGCACTATGCCCATAATTCAGCAATGCCCGTCCCATATGAGGGCGAGCGAATTCACTAAACTTTTTTCAAGATGTTCTCCTTACCTTTTCACGAAATAAATGAAATGAAGAAGTTTTAAAGGATTGGTTGCAACTGCAATTAGCGGGTATTATGGCAATGTCTAATTGTCGAGTACTATATTGTTAGAACGAATTCGATAAATAAACATTATAAATGACAATGGATGATGAATGTGATAAAGACGGCGGATGGCTGCCCTTCTCTATAAAGATTCTGTGATTGAAATGTGATTGAAATGTATGTCTGTGATTGAAAGTCGCTCGCGTCTTCGATGACATTTCGTTGAAAAATGCGCTTCTTCTATGAATGAATACAGTTCATTTTGGTGGCGGCAAAAAATATTTCGTGCGCGTTTTACCGCGCCTGTGGATGCAGGGCTTAATACCATAGGCACAATGCGTATAATTCAGTAACGCTTTCGTAGAAGTATAGAGTGTTGATAATAAATAACTTTCAAAATTACTCTTGTTTTTTTTAAACCTCGCTAATTTTAAGGTAACGTACGGTGGTCTTATGAAACTAAACATCTTCTGAATTGCCCTGTAAAAACTTAGGAACTCATTTAAAATATAGTATAAAAAACATTTAAAGTGTTTTGTAATGTATTTTTATACTGTTGTTATTAATACGCACGCAGGAAAATGTCTATGTACCTATTTGTACTATATTTACGATGTTGGCAACATTATCCAATTATAACTAGACTTTTTTATAAAAAAACTCTAAATATATTTCTAAAATACCTTAACCGTCGACTCAGGGACTGAGTAGAAGGGTTAAGTTATTTGATTATCCACTCTATATTTCCTTAAGTGACACGTAGAATGTATTAAAGCGAACACAAAGACGCCCCGAACTAAAAGCAAAAAGTTCAATTAATCCTAATTTGCTCGCGGAGATCAAGCCCGCGATAACCGACGTAATACAGGAACCCTTTACTCCACTTCCCTGCCCTCCATTCATCCCTAAGCCGCTTTAAAAAGCCGTAGCCTTCGACAAACAAGGGACTTATAATGCGTTATCGTAACGGACTAAGAATTGTTCCCAAGAAAAGCAGCTATATGTAGCCATAGGGGAACGTTCGATAAAGTAATCGATTTAAAAGTTGGCATACTGAAGAGTCGAAAGTCGCGCGTCGATATAAATGCCAGTACCAAAACGAACTCTAAGCCACTGGACATATAGTTTGAATTAATGTGGTAAAACCCACGCAACCACGACAAACTTGCTTGCGCCGTCAATGTCTTGCCGTTAAAGAATGAACTTTTTCTATGAGTCAATACAGTTCGTTTTGGTAAAGAGACGCGAGAGTGTTGACGCCCCAGTGTACGGGTAAACGATTATCGTCCGACATCGATAAATCAACGGAATCGATTCGATCAATGACCGGTCATCGATACATAGCACAATAGATCAGTCAACTCGACGATGCTAATTAAATATACTGCGACAATAATCGGGTTGGTAATTGGGACCTTATCTAGAAACCGCAAAGTTATTTTTCCATTACACAACAACATGCAAACATTGAAACTTCCCTCTTAATTAGTAAATATATTTGCATGCGCAAGTACTAGCCGGCCCATATTAGGACGATCATTATTATAATTGTAGTTTTTTTTCGCATCGTGAGGTTGCTCTGTAACGGTCACCCCTGTCGATGTTAATCGACGACGCATCCGCCGATATATAGGTGAACTGATCGGGTGATCAGATGATGGGTATAACTAAACTCGTGTTCGGCTAAACGTAGATTTCTAACCATTACCGAAACAGTAATCTTTGCGAAAGTTGTTATTATGTTATCTCAAAAATAAAAAATAATGCAATTATTTTTAATAATTTCTAGACTAATTAAATAAAAATGAATATTTTTATGAATTGTTTACTTATACCCACTTTATCTACCTTTTTGACTTGCGAAAATTATATTCGACACTTAAGACATCTAAGCCAGTAACGTCAACTTGAACTTTAGTGAAAACCTAATATTAATCAAAATAATCGTTTTCCAATGCAGCCGAAACCAAAAGTATCGTTAATAGTAGGTACAATTTTTGACTAAATATCGCCGAAACCAAAACAGAAACCAAAATCGAAACCAAAGGTTTGTTCGGTTCCTCTGTGTCGTGTATAATATCAGCCAGTTGTTATCACGGCGATACTGTTTTCACAGTAAACAGGCGAGCTTTGACTGCGGCACGTTCGATGAGACCGTTTTGCGCAGATCGTCGGTGGATAGGCTGTTACGGGCAGCGAATTAATTACTTAATACCAATGCGTGAGTAAATGTATGCAATTTCTAAAGCAACTGTAATTAAATACTTTTTTCGTTTACACCATAACGACCTGCGCACAGTGAAGCGTCATGACGGACGCGTCGAAATTTATACCAATACCAAAACGAACTGTGTGTAAATAGACCAGAGTCTGGCCAACGAAAGCTGACAATGAAAAAAGGCGGTAATGTTAAAAAATCTGAAGCTGTCAACACTGGCTGTACTCCAAATAAATTGGATTTGATACTAGTAAGTTTTAATTTAAAAAAAACACGTTAATATTAATAAATAGGATTCATAAGTGAAATATAAAACTGTGCTTCCTTGCTTTACTATATTTCGGTAAGAAAGGTATGTCTCAATTTAAAAAAGAAACTTCTATCAAAAATACGGTCCTTTGATTTTCCACAGTAAGAACATGGTCAACGTATTTCTTCAGCGTATATGACAGTTTTGACAATCGGGAATAGTTGATATGCTGAAGTTTTAAAAAAAATCGTCGTTAGCTTTCGTTGGCCAAACTCTATGCGTAAAGATTAAAATTCTGTGGTAAAAGACATAGTTTCACGAGTCGAAATTCGCTCGCACTGTCACTCATTTCGTTGAAGAATTAACTTTTTTTTTGTTAAATAACAGGTCGATTTGGTATGGACAAAAAATCCAACGCGCGGTTCTTGACGGTTAAGTGTGTGGTGGGCGTACTGGTGATTTTTTTGGAAGCTTATCTATCGGTGTTCACGGATCGTAACGCTATTTTATACTTTCGCATGAGACGTGTGCATCGCGATAGATCGCCATCGTCAGACATGTTTTAAGTAGCCACATTCGAAGCGTCATATCAATTGCGTGCGGTCTAAAACATCGTTATTATGTTACATTCGTATCCGCAACTTCCTTTGCCGAAACGATTATTGCGTTCGAAAAAAGTCGTTGGGTTGTATGCGTGGGAGTGGACGACAAGTGGCGCAGACGCACACACACACAACCCTTTGTTACCACTGCAGATGGTATCGGACGCGTTAAATTCATTAAACGAACTCAATATGCATATTAACTTAATATACTATTAACGATATTGCCATAAAATAAAAATAACGAGTGAATAAATATTTACCACGTATTTTTGCAAAAAAATTGTACGGAATATAAATTATCTGTTGTGTTAATGTTTATTTGCATAGACAATGGATAAGTAATATCACCCTTATAATGCCGAGTGTCTGTGTGCGCGTGTTTCCGTCATTTCCATGCGCAGGAGTCGTCGATCGCGATGATTGCCCACGCGTTTCGCATCACTCACCCCCAAGCGTGGGGATAACTCGTTCACATACAATTTACATGCGATTTATTATGCAGGTGACTTTTTTGTGACATAAAATCGATAATCTAAAGGTAAGTCTAGCATGCGGAACATTCGTGGTAATATTTTCATAAGCAGATTATAGTTGTATAAAGACTTAATGATTTAAAACGCTTCTACTTAATCTTTCATATTATTAACTAAATTATAATTTCCAAAAGCGCGTCCCTGATTACATTGGAAACAAAATACATCGGCAAAGTGTGGGTACACTGCAGACTGCAGTGCACCTCTACCTACGCCTTCGGGGGATACAGGCATGAAGTTGTATTTTAATAATTCCGAAATGTATTTATAGTACTTATATACTTACTTATATATCAATATAATTATAATGGTACTTCAAAACACATTTGTTTCAAAAAGTTTGGTTTGCATATAACAATAAATGTAAGGGTGATTAATAATAACAAGTTTCAAAAAAATTGGTCACGATTACAACAAAGGCGTTTTGTTCGTTAACACAAAGCTCCATCGAAATTTAAACGGGGTTTAATTAAAAGAAAACTGCAAATTAATCGCACAACAGGCACTCGAAAGCTCTCATCTATTCGATCTACGGGAATAATTTGAACACAAAAACTGCAGAGCGGCATGCCCGCAGGATTTGAATACTTTGAAACACATGGCTTGGGCGTGGCGCTACTGTCGCGCTCCGCTGCTCCTACCCCATTGTTTATCCCACGATAATACCAATTCAAACACTAACTCGCACTCGAAAATTAAACTCTAGTACCATAGACCTCCCTTTTGTTTTAAGCACAATAGCTACAGCACGGCAGCAACGCAAACCGCGAACTCATACAATTAATATCACAAGTGACGCGATTCATAAAATAGTAACGTTAATTGAAAAATAATGATTGGATAATGGCGGATAGGAATGTTGCCTCATCGGGTTTTTTGTATTGTCATGCTATCTGTAAAGATCAGTTAATTACTATTGATACGACAGAAATATGATTTATAATTGATATGAATCTAATATTCGAAAGAGATGTGTTACGGATTTTACAATTTGTTAATGGATATTATAACAAGTAGTTGTAATCAGAATTAAAATCTAAATACATGTCCATTCAAAACATTTTACAGTTTATAAGACTTTTACAAATGCCTGCCGAAACTTTTGTCTACTAACAAAATAATATTTTCCAATTACTAATCCCGTAAACTAAAGTTTTATGGCACAAGTCCACAGTGTCTGTGGTTTGTACGGTAAGTATAGTAAACGTGGATTAAAAGTGGGGTGTTCGAGCAGTCGGCGTGAGCTCTTCAGGCTGCGCCGGCGCATGCGACAGCTGACACGACACGGCTCTGAGCTGAGACCGGACGAGTTTTTCGTAATTATACAACCCATTGTGCCCTTACATCGATATTACAACACAACACGATATCAGCTTATTTATCGCTTAAAGATTACTACAAAAGTAGTATTACAAATTTGCCTCAAGAAATTATGTTTCATGACTAAGTTTGTACCGAGCAAAGTTTGAAGACAAGCGATGAAAAACATCAGTTTGAAAACCGCATCGTGCGGGCATATTTACGCATACTTTATCGTCAATCGATAATTAATATCTGGAGGCTCGACGGCTGAGACGCTCCCGAATTTCGCCAAGAATGATGAGGAGATCGCGTTCGCGTAATCGAACCGGCAAAAAATAAAAAATGAAGCAAATACGAAATACTCCATTACTGGCTCTGCTACAGCCGCCTGTCGAGACGAGTTCATGCAAATAAAATTGGTAGCGAAAATAAGACGTCATTCTCGATAACACTCCTGGTCATGTCCAATCTATAGAATCTAGACAGGGCGCTTTTTGTTCGTGTTTGATTTTAGATGAGTATTTCTTATAGATTAGTCTGTCTAGACTTGCATTGTTGTCCGAATGTTTGACGAATGGACAATTTGAACGTATCTCACATCATCATTGTTCAATTCCAGTTAGATAATATGAAAAACTTTTAGATCATCTTGGAAATAAAAGCATCGGTTACACCGAACGGTTTTGTGTAATGGAAGCACACGCCTTTGATGCTCGTGTTGAACGTTTTTTTGGAAAATAATAAAATATTGTGTCGTGTGCGTCTCCATGGAGTCGCTGTCGCATTGCAGGCGCATTGTGTATGCAAGACGCGGCCGCCCGCGGGCCACGTCAGCTATTTGCTCGTGTCCAGAGGGCTAAACCATTCAAGGCTAAGGTGCGGGGGCCAGTTTTTGGCTGTTTTCGACTTGATCCGCCACTCGGACACTCAACCACCGGCCCCGCTACTTCACTCGCTCAACATTGCTCATTATCCAAAATACACACGCAAAAATCGACGCAGTTTATACTTTTATCTTGAACTGAATATCACTTTTACCCCAAATTTATACAGACTTCATATTTAATTTATTATTTATTATTTTATTTTTGAATTTATTCAGATTGATATTCATTTCTAGAATACTTATTACGATGGCTATATATATTAATTTAAGGGTAAGCTTACCTATTACCTACCTAACTACATAAATAACTTGTTAAGTACCTTTACAATTAGCTATAGCTAATTTGTTTATCGATTGGCTGACACATAATATGTATTGTTATCAACCTTCATTAGAAACCGGGCAACATGGTGAATTATCAACACACTTTTACAACTTTTTTTTACTACTACTACAGCCCTTTTAACGTCCCACTGCTGGGCACGGGCCTCCCCTCAATGCGAGGGGGATTTCAGGCCATAGTCCACCACGCTGGCCCAGTGCGGACACAGACTTCACACATCTATCGAGAACTAGACAAGTTCCCTCAGACGTGCAGGTTTCCTCACGATGTTTTCTTTCACGGTTTCATAGCAAGTGTAATCTCGGATGAAAATGAGATTCGCACATGAATCCCAGAGGTGCGAGCCGGGGTTTGAACCTGCACACTTTGATTTGCAAAGCGTGCGTTCGACCACTCGGCTACCACCTACCAAGATAATTGAAACTCATTTGCAATAGAATTAGGTAATCACCTAGCTAATATCGATTAAGATAATTGCTTTCAATGGTTTTTTGGGTAGTGTGTGCCAAGTACACAGACAGAACGTTTAACAATTGAGCGATTAACGAATTCCCCAGCCTCACGTGGTGTAATCTTGAGTAGTTTGCTCCGAACCCACGGGAAGTAAGCTCACCCATTATTAATTGCACTCCTCAGGTGCGGAGATTATCCTTATTAGTCGACCTCAAGCCTAGAGACAGGCATGCATTTCCACACGCCACTTTATTTATGTACACAGGATGTTCAAGAAACCGAATCCGAAAACCGAAATCATACTAGCGAACCCTGGTTTCGGGAACAGACACTGTATTTCCTTTTTATAATCTGTATAAAATTCTGAGTTGTATGCTAATCTTTACTTATTTTTTATTGTTTAACAAATACACACTACTTGTAACGACAGTCTGTTTGAGCTTTTTAATGAGGTAATAATGTCGGAAAACATAAAATATAACCAAAACATATAAAAACAAAGTCCGCCTCTATTTAAATGTACTTGTCAACTCTCGCAGATACGATTTGCAATTAAAATATAATTAATCTGATACACCCTTTATACAAAGCCTTGTACAGACTATAAAAGTAGTAGGTATGTCGCAAGCAACCGCGCGTCGCTCACAAAACGTTTGTCAAGTAACAATCTCATTTGCGTAGTTATTCATTCAACGTAAGCAAATAATAGGTATCTGTCTACTGTAACGAAACACCCGTATCGTTTCAATTACCGTAAGCGAATAATCAAATGCAATACACCTTTCGTTTTTGACGGATTAAGTAACTTAAGGTACCCCGCACACTGCGGCGTCAAGGCGACCGCGTCTATTTTTTTGACAATACATAAACAAATTATCCTTTTTACCTCCTGGTATGTTTTGGCATTTATTTTTTCTTTGGAGGTAAAAAGGAAAGCAGAAGACAGGGATGAATGGAAAAAACTCCACCGACAAGAGCCTAGCTCTTAAGAATAAGAGAAAAGAAACAAATTATAGACTCATAGAAAAAGTTCTTTCTTCAATGTAATGACATTGACAGCGTGAGCGAGTTCTAACACGTCATGGAGTTTTACCACAGAAATTCAATCTTTACCTATATGGTCACAGAGTTCGTTTTGATATTAGCAAACATTGTGACGCGCGACGTCGACGCCCCATTATGCGCAGGGCTTAAGCTTGCATTACAATAGTACGATACTAAAAATTATGAAACTGAAATTAAAAACTGAATTGGATTTTGGTGCGGCGCGCGGCCTGGGGGGAAGGGGGGGCTGTAATTGCGTGGAGCGGCGCGCGCGCAGATTATCAGAAGCAAGTGCGTTCGATAACGCAAGCGCACGAACGCGCATTATTAAATTTATTCCTTTTTCACCGGAATCTGCATAATGAGGGGGTAAAAAAAAAGTTAATCGGTATAGAGTACGTCGCGTTCCCTTGGAGAAAGGCGAGCGGTCGCCGTCTGATATAAATGTTGAATATTTAAGGGGTAGTGATGCTACAATATTTTTTTTGTTGATATTATGGAAAGCCAGACGATAACGAATGATTATTTCTTGTCAAAGTGTGGCATCGTTTTCGTTGGGGCCGAGGTATTAACGCGGGGTACGTATGTATCATTATTATAGTATCGTTATCATGATAGCTTTAAGCAACGGTGATCCTCACTTCAATGTATGCATATCTCCATGTAGATATTGGTAGTATTTCGCACGAAAAATCTACGCAGAGAAGCACTCGGAAAAACATTTGACTCACTTCTTATTTTATTCGTTCAAATTAACATCATGAATGTAATGAGACAACTCTACATAGCTGTAAGCGATTTCTGCATTCAAATATAACATCTAGTCAATCATAACTAGTGTACCTCACACGATTAAATAAAAAAATTAACTTATTACACTTGTTTTTTGTGTAGTAAGATTAAGTGATTTTTTTTGGTTTCCAAATTTAAGGAAAGCACCAAAAGTAATTTATTTGCGTCATGCTTCAATCCAACTCTGTCGCGCCTTGGGCTACCGAAATTCCAGGATCGCGGGTACGTAAGCGACGGCTCATTCTGGTTCTCCACAAGAACCTGCTATGGAGGTACCGAAAAGAAATTTTCGCACACAAAAAAATGTAACAAGTAATTTTGTAGAATGGCCCACACAAAAACCCGCTTTGACCTCATCACGATTAAGATGACAATGTCTTAATACGAAATTTCATATGAAACCCGGACACACAGTAAGTCTTGATGCCCGAACGTCATTACCCGAACAATTTCTTGAAGATGTGCCTATAATGGTCCGATGTCCGTGAGAAGTTTACGTCGTAACAGGATCGGAGGCAGTAAAAAAGAGGGCGCGCGTGTCATCAGCGGTCCAGCAAGTAGCCAGTAATTTATGGTTAGTTTTTGGCTGCGCCCGCGCAATGCGGCCTCGCGGCTTTTCGCGGCGCACCGCCGCCCGCGCGCCTCCTTCGCCCGGTCACAGACCTCGCGTCATTCCGTCAATCTCGACTACTTATCCGTCCGCGCCGATCCCTTATATTAATCATTTTTTTCCTCCCAAAAAACAACCAGGCGTAATAAAGATCCTATCTGGCCGGGCCGGGAGCCGGGCACGCCGCGCTCTTTCGAAACATCAATTGACAAACAAATATCGCAACTGATACTTATTAAGACATGTATTATTGACTATAAACAGGTTCATTGTGCCGCTAAAATTAATCTCGGAGCTTAGCTGCGTCACAAAGGCGGCGTGCCGGCGCGTACGGTGGCTATTACAGACACCACATTATAATTACCTTTTTAAATAGTTTTTTCAGCCGGTGTCGATATTAAAACGTCAATGTAAATAACTTGTTAGCCGCAATCTCATTTCTGAGCGATTGGATATTACAATAGTGTACGTGATTTGAGAAAGGTAACGGTGTCGCCGCTTTATCCGTCAGATGGAGCCTATTACCGGCGACGTAAACGGCGCGAGCGGAGCGCGTGCCGCGGACTAGCCGTGCGGTCCGGCAAACACTAGATCACATTACGAGCCGCTCAAAACTTAATCAATCTTGCACAACAGCGAACTGAGCATTGACCAAAATTAATTTCACGGTTTTCATGACTTTTCGCATGACGGTGCGTTGGAAATCTGTGGAGAATTAAGTTATTCGTTATTAATTTTGGTAGCAAAAAATAATACTGCCAAATATCGAAGCGGTGGTACCGTAGGTACTGAAAAGAAGTATCGCGCGTGGCTACGTAATTAGGTTTATATCGGATCATTGTGTCGGCCGCCAACGCAAATTGAACGACGGAATATTTCACCTGACACGTTGTACGTGTTTAATTGCACGGATTATTTATCTACTAAAACCTCTCAGCAGTTTTTGTCGCCGGGTTGTGGCACGCGCCCACTTTCTATGTAGCTATCTAGAGGCGTAATTGTGCTTATACCCTTTTTTATTTTCTGTTTCGAAACGTCTAAGTCATCATCGAGAATCAGTAACGGTCTACCTGAATGTCTTGTGGTGTGCGCCACTGTAGACATACCTACATACACACGAATCGAACAACAAAGAGCGCTCTAGTAATAATAGACGGGGATGTGTTGATGTTTAAGAAAAATGAACTGTATGGACTCGTAGAGAAAACACATTCTTCTCTGTAACGTCATTGACAGCGCGAGCGAATTTTGACGCATGGTCGCGTGGCTTTTAGCACTGAAATTCAATCTTTACGTATATTCTTACAGAGTATGTTTTTGTTATGGTATATATTTATCCAATACTAACCATTTCCAACCTTTAACAATTTTATTGATAAAAAACTATAGATTCTACTCTAGTTTTCAATGCGTCTGATTTTAATAGCAAATTCGTTCTAATGACTGATTGTTGATATCGCGTGTGCTGTGGACTTAGTAGAGCCTTTTACGGTTCGCCATAATGTAGCGACGAAGTTCATTTGTAGAGTTCAGTTACTTAAAAACAGCGTGATCAACGACATTTTATTTGTCATTACCGGCTTTGGGCCTGCGTACCCTACAAGTACCTATATACGTTCAAATAGATAATGTTATTGAGACCGATAACAAAGAAGTATTAGAATTACTGAGAAAACTGTTTCTTCATAGTTTATGTACAAACTTGTAAACTCAACTTAACTCTACAACGATCAGTTGTGGGACGCCGATAACGACTCCACAACACGTTGAGATCACCTACATAATTCTTAACACGCATCAGTGTGTTATCACCTTTACTTCTTAATCTAACTCGAAATAACCGCTTTTATCTACCGAATATCTATTGATCGCGAGATTACTAAAGATTTTTTTATACACCCGCACAAAAAAGGAATACAGCGGCTTTCGTGAAATAAAGTTTTTATGTCGTATTTGCTTTGAGCTGGTCACCATTATCATAATCACTTTCACCCGGCGAATGTATATTTCTGCAAAATAATCGAATGATCGGAATCGGATTAAAAAATCAATCATAGCACAGGTTATTATCGGGGCTGGCTCGCGGAGCCGTAATACGCGATAACAGCAATACGTAGGTAATATAAGCCAGTTATCGCCTCAAACAATAATCCGCGATAATGGATTAGCTCACTTGGTGAATATTTATAAACACCGCTATCGATTTAATCGGTAAGAGTTGGAATCGAGTAACATTTCATCGATTCTTATTGACGTCTTTTAATACGTGCGCAGCGATTAGAAGTTGCATTTAGTTATGATCAAAGATTTTAAAATATACAGATACAGAGCCTAAACGACGTCCAAGAACATATTTAAACTATCTAACGTAGCCATGTATCAACGTAGTCGTATCAGCTACACGCAAAATTCGATGTGACAGACTGTCACTGTGTGTCAGACTTTTAGAAGGAAAGATTTTCAGATATAATCCGCCATCTTTATTACTATCATCACCCATTTTTACAAGCTTTATATTAGCTTGCAACGTATGTATGTCCGGGTGGAATCTTGCAACTGAATTTTAAATCAGTTATCTTTAACCGATTGAGCTGAAATTTGGTATACACGCTTAATTTAGATGACAATGCATGCTTAGCTATGTGACGTCATTCTAATTCTAATATGGTGTATCATCCAAGATGGCGGAGTAGTTAGTTTTCTGCACTACCAAACTATGGGTATCAAATGAAAGGGCTTCCTGAGGGGAACACGAAAACTAAGGGCAATTAAATTTGAGCTTGTTTTTAAAAAGTTTTTTTTACCATTAATTTTTATCTATAATGTGTAGTTATTGAATGTGTCCTTGCTATGAATTACTTGACATCAATAGGTATCGCTAATCGCAGGTGCAGGCATTCCAGATTTTAATCCATTAAATTTGATCGCTTCGTAAAATGAAGTCGGTTAAAAAAGGAAAGCAAGACGATGATGTTTTTAACGTTGTCAAAGTTAGTTGTAGTTTACGTCTGTATATATGCAACAACTGAACTGTATTTGTACTAAACTACATAATAATCTTAATTCTGTAATCGAGATCAATAAGTACAAACGCATTGCTTAAGTTTAAAGATTGATAATATATGACTTACCCCGTTGTGATTCCGCATTTTCCTTTTGAGTATTTTACACAATTTTGTTCAAAATAATTTCACGTCATATCACAAAGATAAAAGAAAAATATTAGCATAAATGTTCCAAAATAAAAAATAATCAATTTAAATTCTTGTACTATTAAAGTTAACAACTTCTTCGTTAAACAGTTCAAAACTGAATGAAGTTATAATTACTAAATTATAAATAGATTAAGATTCCACTACTAAATGTCGATACGGACTAATTTATTTCACGCAATATGAGACCCTGCGGTCACAGGCGCGTTCAAACTCGCACGATCAATATTTAGCCCATGCAAAAACGAACTGTATTAGCTCATGGATAAAGAATATTTTTAACGAAATACCATCGATGATGGGAATGAATTAACACAAGTGGGCGCGTGACTTGTAACGCAGAAATTCAATCTTTATTTATATTAATACAAAGTTCATTTTCAAATAAGTCACTTGAAATTCAATCGCCCCAGTGGATGGAGATCGTTAAACCGCAGACAAACCAGTTGTCTCCGTGAGCTTTGTAACTCAAATTGTTTTCGTATAACAAGAAATAATCAGCTAAGCGATTATGTAACTATTACTATCAATTTTCTTTAGAAATTTAACAATATGGCAGTCTTTTCAATACATTTTGACCACTATTTTGACCAATTGAAACTCGTTTGCAATGGAATAACTTAATCGCCCTGCTGGTGGAATTGCATGATAGAAATGCGACCAATGTTGTGGTCATTAGGAAAAGTCGTTTTCGAATTAGTAGAGCTATTTGCGACCAGTTTTGAAATAAGTAATTGAGAACGCATTTTTGTTTAATCCTATTCAATTGAACACTGTTGTTTATAAATGACTAGCTTCTACACGCGACTTCGTCCGCGTAGGCTTAGATTCGTCAATATCGTTATAAATTATATCCTATATGTTATTCTGATCTATAAACAATAATACTGTAAAGTTCATCAAAATCTGTTCAGTAGTTTTTGCGTGAAGAAGTAACAAACATCCATATATCCATCCTTACAAACTTTCACATTTATAATCTTAGTAGGATTAACCTAATACTGTACCAGCTGTGGTCAGTATGACATAAGTAATTTGACCATAAGTATTGGTAGCCTTGTTGGCAGAATGCCCGGTTTAAACTCAAGGGGAGCAGGTTCAAATCTTAGACCCGCTGGAATTTTTGAATTTCATTTGCAAATGTCAATTTCAACTTTGATTCTACCACTTGCTAAACGGTGAAAGCAAATTGCAATCGTACTGAACGATTTTTTTCATGAATTGAGTTATCAATGCCATCTGTCTCAAAAATTACTAATATACAAGATTATTATACAGGGTGTATCAGAAATCCGAAATAATACTTTGGGTACATATATGGTAGCTCATATGTGGATGCTTAGTGAAAACAGATTGTACCTAACTATCATAGTTTCTGAGCTATAGACTTTTGAATATTTGTCACAGGTATCTTGTTCTGGCCTTTGGGTGCATGATTATGCATGCTTACGCACTGCGAATTTCGCAGCGTGATTGCGTGGCTTTTATTACAGAAATTCAATCTTTATGCACATTGACACAGAGTACGTTTTAGTATTAACGAAACGTTAGTCAAAAATATTACCTTCCTGATATCTATCACGTATAAATACTTGAGCCCCCAGCACACTTGGGCGTCAATACCCGCGCGTCAATTTGTCAATACCAAAACGAACTCTGTGTCAATATGCATAAAGGTTAAATTTCTGTCGTAAAAGCCCCCACGCGTCAAAATTCGCTCGCGGTATCAATGTTGTTTCGTTCGAAAATGAACGTTGTCAAAGTGTCAATACAGTTCGTATTGCTACTCCAAGTGAGCTTACACTCTTAATAGAAGTATTAATCTCTCAACAAGTCCACAATTCATAGAAAAATGGGTAAATAAATTTGCACAAGGTTTTTTTCATAAAGTTTGACATTCTTCCTCATGTAAAACACAAAATAAAATGCTCACTACACTTGAAATCATCAAGTATAACTGTAACCGAAATCAGCTTTAGCTCCTATCAACTAGACTTAAATTTAAAGTGAATTACATCCAACAAAAAGTATCGTCGATAATAGATACCTATTTATTTTCGCCTAAACACTACATTCTTATTGACCACAGACTAGAAACGGTCTAGCAAAAAACCTCTTTTGGACAACCCGTTCTTTTCATTTCCTTGATGCATAAACATTAACACCCTGTACACACTGCGGCGAGCGAATAGTACTCTGTATCCAATGTTATTGAAAAGTAAAGATACCGAAATGTGCCAAAAATCCTTTTTTTTTGTTGACATATATGGGTGAGTTATTATATTAACGGAGATGGCATTTTGAGCCCGCGCTACGATATTTTTTCTGATTTATCTGACTCCGCCATTGTTGTTTCCCCATATAGTTGCCGTAGGTATACTACAGGTGGAAAAATCGCCGCAGAGCTATACGAAGAGTGGAGTCGTTATGGGTACTCTAGATACTCTATGGTTAATTGCCATCTTGTCCAATGCGTCTTTCTTTCTAGATTATCTGACGTAAATAGACGTCAA